>OY997268.1:288322968-291322135 GCA_963921465.1 Triticum timopheevii | reverse complement strand
AGTAGCAAACGAAGAGAAGACTCGGGAATGCATAGTTTGTTAGCTCTCATAAGATAGCCAACCTTGATGTAATATTGTTCTCAAGATATATGCGTCAAACATTTAGCATAAGGAGTTGCAAAAGATGGATCATTAGCATACAAGTCTTTTATGTGCTCAAAGCCAATAACATTCAACTCAAGTTTAGTGACAAGCGTGCATATGCTTGAAAGTGCATCGGTAACAACATTTTCCTTACCCTTAATGTACTTGATCACATTGGGAAAATATTCAATAAATTCACTCCATTTGGCATGACGCTTGTTCAACTTAGTTTGACCTTTTAAGTACTTAAGCATTTCATGATCGGTATGGATGACAAACTCATGAGGTCTAAGATAATGTTCCCAAACATGTAGCACACGCACTAAAGCATACAATTCTTTGTCATAGGTGGGATAATTAAGTTGAACACCGGAGAGTTTTTCACTAAAATATGCAATGGCTCGTTTTTCTTGCATCAAAACTCCGCCAATTCCGGTACCACTTGCATCGCAATGAACCTCAAAAGTTTTGTCAAAGTTGGGCAAAGCAAGAATCAGAGCATGAGTAAGCAAAGACTTGAGCTCATCAAAAGCGGTGGATTGCAAAGATCCCCAAACAAAAGGAGCATTCTTCTTACTCAAAGCATGCAAAGGAGCGGCAAGTGTGCTAAAATCTTTCACAAAGCGACGATAAAAACCCGCAAGACCAAGAAAACTACGCACTTGTTGAAAATTTGTGGGTTGGGGCCAAGTTTTAATTGCTTCAATTTTAGTTTCATCAGCATGGACGCCCTTGAAAGATACAACGAAACCCAAGAAAACCACTTTGTCAACACCGAATGTGCATTTTTTCATGTTGGCATAAAGACATTCCTTGTGAAGTGTTTGTAAAACAGCACTAACATGATCAAGATGTTCTTTCATGGTTTTGCTAAACACAAGAATATCATCGAAGTAAACACAACAAAGACTCCAATATAAGGGCGAAGCACATAATGCATGAGAAGCACGAAAGTACCGGGAGCCTCCGATAAACCCATAGGCATAACTAACCACTCATATAAGCCAAATTTGGTTTTGAAAGCAGTTTTCCATTCATCACCCTCTTGAAAGCGGATTTGATAATAGCCACTTTTAAGATCAATTTTTGAGAAAAAGTTGGCTCCACTAAGTTCATCAAGCATATCATCTAAGCGAGGAATGGGATGCCTATAGCGAACAGTAATAGCATTTATAGGTCTACAATCAGAACACAAGCGGAAACTTCCATCGGGCTTAGGCACAAGTATAACCGGGACAGCACAAGGGCTTAAGCTCTCACGTACATGACCGTTGTCGATTAGTTGTTGGACTTGCCATTGAATCTCCTTGGTTTCTTCGGGATTGACACGGTATGGAGCTTTGTTTGGAAGTGGTGCTCCGGGGATGAGGTCGATTTGATACTCAATGCCTCGTAGAGGAGGTAGACCCGGAGGTAGCTCATCGGGGAAAACATCTTGGAATTCCTGCAAAAGAGATTGAAACACTAAAGGTAGCTCGTGAGAGGTGTTAGTTTTTGGTTCTCCATCCTTGCACACAAGGACAAAGTGCATCACACTCGATGGGTTCTCACACACTTCTCTCATCTCACTTTTTGTGGCAAATAGTATGAGGTTTTTCTCTCTAGGCGAAGAGGCGCTCAAGTTTGGCTTGTGGCTCTCACTCACTTTTTGGTGGATCTCTTTTTCACTCTTCTCTCTATGGTGTGTGGCTTGCTTGTCGGCTATCACTTGACTAGGAGACATAGGTCGTAGCACATATTCCTTCCCTTTCATCTTGAAGCTATAGTGCTTGGTACGCCCATTATGGAAGACACCACGGTCGAATTGCCATGGTCGACCAAGAAGGAGGTGGCAAACAGTCATAGGGACCACATCACACTCCAAAGTGTCCTCATATGCACCAATTTTTGAAGGAGACTTGGACCGTATGCTCAACTCGTACAGTGCCGGAGTCAGTTAGCCATTGAACCTTGTAGGGGTGCGGATGCTTCCTCTTGACCAATTGAAGCTTGGAGCATAGTTCTTCACTTGCCAAGTTGTGGCAACTACCTCCATTGATGATGACCTTGACGGACCTTCCATTGATGCCGGCCTTTGTGTGGAAGATGTGGCATTGTTGGTCTTCTTCTTGTTGATGTTGAAGAGTCAAGACCTTGGAGACAACTAGAGCGGGGCTCGTATCTTCATCACAAAAGACTTGGTCATCTTCATCTTCATTCACTCACCTATGCATGGCCACTTGCTCAATAGCTTCCATTTCATCTTCACTCATTGAGTCGTAGGTGCCATCGTCGTTGAGGATAATGGTGCGCTTGTTTGTGCATTCATAGGACTTGTGGCCTCGGCCTCCGCAAGTGAAACACTTGAAGGAGCTTGTCTTGACGGTCTCATCGGTCGGAGTAGATGAAGAAGCACGCGGCTTGAAGTTGCTTGTAGTAGAAGGAAGAAGATTTGAACTTGACGAATATTTCTTGTAACTTGACTTATCGTCGTTGCTTGGAGAAGGTTTGGTTGATGTCGAAGTTGGAGTAGTTGTTGAAGCTTGGTTATTGGAGAAGCCGTAGGTCTTGGATGAGTACTTGGCGTACTTGAGGTCATCTTGCACTTGACGTTCCGCCTTTGTAGCTTGATGCACGAGCTCAATGAGGTTGGAGTAGGGTTGGAAGTCGGCGATCTTCTTGATGGGATGATTGAGTCCATTCAAGAATCGTGCCATAGTTTGCTCATCATCCTTCGTGACATTGGCTCGAATCATGGCAATCTCCATTTCCTTGTAGTATTCTTCAACACTCTTTGTTCCTTGCTTGAGGAGTTGTAGCTTCTTGAAGAGATCATGGTTGTAGTAGGTTGGTACAAAATGTGCTGGCATGACATCCTTCATTTGAGCCCAAGTGGTGATTGGAGGTTCACCTCTTGTGTGACGGCGCTCAAGGACTTGTTCCCACCATATGAGCACATAGTCTTGGAACTCAAGTGATTCCATAGCGATCTTCTTCTCTTCCTCATAGTTGTGCAAACGAAAGATTTTGTCGACCTTCAATGCCCATGAGAGGTACTTTTCCGGATCATTGCTTCCATTGAACTTGGGCATTGTGAATTTGAGCTTGCCATAGCGTTGCTCTTCATTGTGTTGTTGGCGATGGCGATGATGACGCCCTTGACATGGAGGGTACTCATCCTCATGTTGCTCTTGGCATGTAGGAAGTCCATGATCAACTTGCTCTTGTTGAACTTGAGGTTGAGGTGGAACTTGACGAGCTTGTGAAGGAGCTTGTGGAGCTTGACGTTGCACACGCGGTTGGTAGTTCCTCTCTTGGATTTCTTCTCGAAGGGCTTCCTCTTGATTGCGCCGTTCGCGATTGCGGTTGGCGATAGCTCGACTTGATTCTAGAAGGGCACGTTGCGCCTCAAGAGCTTGCGCTTCACGTAGTTGTTGTTGAAGACGTTGAGCCTGGGCGTCTTGTTGCTCTTGGTGTAGACGCGCTCGTTCTTCTTCTTCTTGGCGATGAAGACGTTGTCGTTCTTGAGCTTGGGCAAAAGCAACTTGATTTGATTGAGGACGAGGGACTTGCTCATCGGCTTGCTCTTGTGAATGCTTGACGTGTAGCGGGTTGCGAGATGCATGACGGTCTTGACGCGCGGCTCGTCAAAGAGTGTTCGATGACGGTGTACTTGAGCCGGAGAAGGAGTCGTCAGAGTGTTGACTTGAGTGGCTCCCTCTTGAGTATGACGATGTAGAAGGAGGACGGTTCACCAACAAAGCGCGGATTTCGTCCATTCTTGCATGATTCGCTTGCTTGTGCGCGTCGAGCTTGTTGTCGAAGTAGTCTCGTGTACGTTGCTCGGAGAGTCGCAAGTCGGTGGCGAGGTTGTCGATGCAGTTGTTCATTGCTTGTTGCTCTTGATGTAACGCTCGTTGTGCACCAAAGAGGTGGCTCTTGGTGACGTATGATGACATGTCATCGTCTTGCTCGATGAAGAGTGGGTTGGTAGAAGTACTTGGCCTATCCATCATTCCAAGCAAAAATGTGAGTGGTAGAAAGAGAAGAACTGATACCAATGTACATTTGACCGATGTTGATGATGAATCAAGTTCACTCAAATGCGGACAATGAAATAGCACTATTGGTACCAATTCTTGTCGGTTCTCACACCTACACAAGTAAAAGCTTATGGTGGATCTTGGTTAGGATGGTGGCACAAAATTGATTGCAATTGTTAGTTTGACTCAAAGATGTTGAAAAAGATTCACAAATTCGCAAATGCAACAAGTAGACCAAGCAAGTAGTTGAACACGGAAACACACACGCAAATAGAATAATGGGATTGTGCAAACCAAAAATTAGCAAAAAGGTGGAATCCACGAAAATGCTCTTGTTGCACAATACTAGAGAGGCGCTAGCACGATTGCACAATAGGCGGATACGGAGCTTGTGCACAACCTACTATGCAAATATGCAACGACATCCCAAGTATGCTATATGTATGGTATTTCGGTGCTATGATCCAAGATGATCTTATATGACAATCTTAATGTAGTATGATGCTATGGTTCTTGCTTATAAGCTCTTTGCTTATCTTTCCTCTTTGCTTAAAAGCTTGGTTGGCTCTTTCACTTTTGAGCTCTTTTCTTATGCAAAACTTCACGAACCAAGATAGCAATTTTGTATGCTATGCCAACTTTGTGACACACAAGTTGATTCCAAGATATGCACCACGGTGGTATGGTATGTATGCTATGGAGTATGATCACTAATGTGCACAAGTCACATTGCCGGCAATACTCAATGGCTAGTCTCGATGGGTAAGCTACGCAAAAGATGGGGTACGATGGTTATCAATGCAATTGCAAGGTATGACAAAGATGTCGTCGAAGTTACCGTCCGTAGCGAAGATGAGTAGTCTACGAAGATGAGCGTTGGTGATGTTGATGTCGCACCGTACCTAGATAGCCGAAACACAATAGGACGCGGGAAATCACAACTCAAATTCTCGAACCCAAAGTCGAATGGTGGTACGGAGGTTGTGTCGTGGGGTTTTGGCAAGTGGAAGTGGTGGTGGTTGAAGTGGGGAAGTGCGTAGACGTAGGTGGTGGTGGTGGAGAACTGCAAAAATGCAGTTTCGACAGAGGAAGTCGGATGATCCGGGTCAGGGGCCGGATGATCCGGGTGCGTCCGGATGATCCGGGTCAGGGTCCGGATGATCCGGGCAGGTCAATCGCGGTCGGGAACTGCTCGGGATGAACTCAAAAATGGCGAGAATTTCGACGATTTCGTGGATTTTGGACGGATTTCGAGGGGGAGAAGGTGGGGAAAAGCAAGATCCACGAGTTACATGCCGAATCCACGGATCAAATTCAACAAATTATCATCAAAACAACACATCACAAAAAAAAATTTGGGGGCTATTTTTGGTGGGGATTTTCGGATTTAGGACAAAAACAACAAAATCAAGCTAGAAAACACGGGGTAGGGGCTCCAAAAACGTGATCAACGTGGCTCATGATACCAAGATGATGTAGGGCAGAACCCTAGGGGCCGATCTTTCACGTTTGGAGAGGATCCTACGGGGGAAACACGAAGAACGCGCGGAAGAACACGAGGAAATCACGGGGAGAAACAAGAGAATCACTAAACCAACAAGTATCGATCACACAAGGGCTATATCACCGAACACATCAGATAGCACAAGATTCGAAATCAACAAAGGAAAGATACAAAGGTAGCCGTTCTTCTCTGTGAGGAGGTCTTGATGGTCTTCCCTTGAAGGGTCTTGAATCCGCTTGCGGGATCTTCTCCGAAGAGGTCGTGAGCTCCGAGGAGAAGTAACCAAGTGGATGAGCAAGGCTCTCACACAAACTATGAGCTAAACCAATGCTAAGTCTCAAAGTGAGGAGGAGGAGTCCTATATATAGGCTAGGGGCGAAGGGGTACATGGGCTCAGCCCAACACGCGCGCGCAGGCGCTGGCCGGATGATCCGGGGGTGGAACCGGATGATCCGGGCTGGTCCGGATGATCCGGGTGGAGGCCCGGATGATCTGGTGACGTAGGCGGTGGCGGTGCAGGCCCGGATGTCCGGCTGGGGGTCCGGATGTCCGGACAGGGTCCGGATGATCCGGGGTGGGGTCCGGATGATCCGGCTTCAGGTGGGAGCTTCGGGTGTCTTTGGGGCGCGTTAGCCGGATCGTCCGGACCGGGGTCCGGATCGTCCGGGCTCTGTTCGGATCGTCCGGGCCGCCATCCGGATCGTCCGGCCAGTCTGGGACTTGGCATTTTTCCTCTCCGTCTTCAGCATGTCTTCCAGTCCTCCTAGCTTCTTAGCTTCTCCATGGTTAACTCCTTGGTACCTGAGTATGCATAGCGTTTCCGTTTGAGGTAGTAACCATGTCTCATGTGAATCGAAAGGGAGTTGTGAGAGGAGTGATGTCACCTCGGTTTCAAGAGCTCTTGCACGTGCTCGAGTCATAGGTCCAAGTGGTGTTGTAAGGGATGTAGATGTGTCCATGGGGATGATCATGGGATGCTCTGCATCACGCACCAGCTCCTTGTGGGCTGGTCTATCCCTCCCGTGGCCACAACATTCGGTCACCAAATCACATAACTCATATAATACTATATCATCATCGAACGTTAAGCGTGTGGACCCTACGGGTTGGAGAACTATGTAGACATGACCGAGGCACCTCTCCGGTCAATAACCAATAGCGGAACCTGGATACTCATATTTTCCCCCACATATTCTACGAAGATCTTTATTGGTCGCACCGTTATGACAACATACGTTATTCCCTTTGTCTATCGGTATGTTACTTGCCCGAGATTCGATCGTCGGTATCTTTATACCTAGTTCAATCTCGTTACCGTCAAGTATCTTTACTCGTTCCATAATACTTCATCCTACAACTAACTCATTAGTCACTTTGCTTGCAAGGCTTCTTATGATGTGTATTACCGAGAGGGCCTAGAGATACTTCTCCGGTACTCAGAGTGACAAATCCTAATCTCGATCTGTGTCAACCCAAAAAACACCTTCGAAGATACCTCTAGAGCATCTTTATAATCACCCAGTTATGTTGTGACCTTTGATACCAGACAAGCCATTCCTCTGGCATCCGGGAGTTACATAATCTCATAGTCAAAGGAATATGTATTTGACATGAAGAAAGCAATAGCAATAAAACTGAACAATCATTATGCCAAGCTGGCGGATGGGTCTTGTCCATCACATCATTCTCCTAATGATGTGATCTCTTTCATCAAATGAAAACACATGTATATGGTTAGGAACTTAACCATCTTTGATTAACAAGCTAGTCTAGTAGAGGCTTACTAGGGACACGGTGTTTTGTCTATGTATCCACACATGTATCAAGTTTCCGATTAATACAATTCTAGCATAAATAATAAACATTTATCACGAAATAAGGAAATATAAAATAACAACTTTATTATTGCCTCTAGGGCATATTTCCTTCAGTCTCCCACTTGCACTAGAGTCAATAATCTAGTTCACATTGCCATGTGATTTAATACCAATAGTTCAGATCATCATGTGATTAACACCCATAGTTCACATCTCCATATGACCATCACCCAAAGGATTTACTAGAGTCAATAATCTAGTTCACATCCCCATGTGATTTACACCCAAAGAGTACTAAGGTGTGATCATGTTTTGCCTGTGAGAGAGATTTAGTCAACGGATCTGTCACATTTAGATCCGTATGTATTTCGCAAATTATTATGTCTACAATGCTCTACATGGAGCTACTCTAGCTAATTGCTCCCACTTTCAATACGTATCCAGATTGAGACTCAGAGTCATCTGGATTGGTGTAAAAGTTTGCATTAACGTAACTCTTTACGACAAACCCTTTTTCACCTCCATAATCGAGAAACATTTCCTTAATCCTCTTTAGGTACCAAAGGATAATTTTGACCGTTGTCTAGTGATCTACTCCTGGATCACTATTGTACCCCCTTGCCAAACTCATGGCAAGGCACACAACAGTTCTGGTACACAACATGGCATACTTTATAGAACCTATGGCTGAGGCATAGGGAATGACTTTCATTCTCTTTCTATCTTCTGCCGTGGTCGGGTTTTGAGTCTTACTCAACTTCACACCTTACAATACATGCTAGAACTCCTTATTTGACTGATCCATTTTGAATTCCTTCAAAATCTTGTCAATATATGTACTCATTGAAAGTCTTATCAAGCGTCTTGATCTATCTCTATAGATCTTAATGCCCAATATGTAAGCAGCTTCACCGAGGTCTTTCATTGAAAAATTCTTATTCAAGTATCCTTTTATGCTATCCGGAAATTCTATATCATTTTCAATCAATAATATGTCATCCACATATATTATCAGAAATGCTACAGAGCTCCCACTCACTTTCTTGTAAATACAGGCTTCACCGTAAGTCTATGTAAAACTATATGCTTTGATCACCTCATCAAAGCATATATTCCAACTCTGAGATGCTTGCACCAGTCCATATATGGATCGCTAGAGCTTGCACACTTTGTTAGCACCTTTAGGATCGACAAAACGTTCTGGTTGCATCATATACAATTCTTCTTTAAGAAATCCATTAAGGAATGCAGTTTTGACGTCCATTTGCCAGATTTCATAATCATAAAATGCGGCAATTGCTAACATGATTCGGACGTACTTAAGCATCGCTACGGGTGAGAAAGTCGTAGTCAACTCCTTGAACTTGTCGAAAAACCTTTTTGCACAAGTCGAGCTTTATAGACAGTGATATTACCGTCAGCGTCTGTCTTCCTCTTAAAGATCCATTATTCTCAATGGCTTGCCGATCATCGGGAAGTCCACCAAAGTCCACACTTTGTTCTTATACATGGATCATATCTCAGATTTCATGGCCTCAAGCCATCTGTTGGAATCTAGGCTCATCATAGCTTCTTCATAGTTCGTAGGTTCGCCATGGTCTAGTAACATGACTTCCAAAACAGGATTACCGTACCACTATGGTGCGGATCATGCTCTGGTTGACCTACGAAGTTCAGTAATAACTTAATCTGAAGTTTCATGATCATCACCATTAGCTTCCTCTCTAGTTGGTGTAGGCATCACGGGAACGGATTTCTCTGATGTGCTACTCTCCAATTCGAGAGAAGGTACAACTACCTCATCAAGTTCTACTTTCCTCCCACTCACTTCTTTCGAGAGAAACTCCTTCTCTAGAAAGAATCCATTAGTAACAAAGATCTTGCCTTCGGATCTGTGGTAGAAGGTGTACGCAATAGTTTCTTTAGGGTATCCTATGAAGACGCACTTCTCCGCTTTGGGTTTGAGCTTATCAGGCTGAAGCCTTTTGACATAAGTGTCACATCCCCAAACTTTTAAGAGATGGCCGCTTAGGTTTCTTGCCAAAACACAGTTCATACGGTGCCATCTCAATAGATTTAAACGGTGCCCTATTTAACATGAATGCGGCTGTCTCTAATGCATAACCCCAAAACAATAGTGGTAAATCAGTAAGAGACATCATATATCGCACCATATCTAATAAAGTACGGTTACGATATTCGGACACACCATTACGATGTTGTGTTCCAGGTGGCGTGAGTTGTGAAACTATTCCGCATTGTTTTAAATGAAGGCCAAACTCGTAACTCAAATATTCACCTCCGCAATCAGATCGTAGAAATTTATTTTCTTGTTACGATGATTCTCCACTTCACTTTGAAATTCCTTGAAATTTTTAATTGTTTCAGACTTGTGTTTCATTAAGTAGATATACCCATATCTGCTCAAATCATCTGCGAAGGTCAAAAAATAACGATACCCGCCGCGTGCCTCAACACTCATCGGACCGCATACATCGGTATGTATTATTTCCAATAAGTCATTGGCTCGCTCCATTGTTCCAGAAAACAGAGTTTTAGTCATCTTGCCCATGAGGCATGGTTCGCAAGTATCAAGTGATTCCAAAAGCCATCTGCATGGAGTTTCTTCATGCGCTTTACACCAATATGACCTAAACGGCAGTGCCACAAATATGTTGCACTATCATTATCAACTTTGCATCATTTGGCATCAATATTATGAATATGTGTATCACTACAATCGAGATTCAATAAACCATTTACATTGGGTGTATGACCATAGAAGGTTATATTCATGTAAACAGAGTAACAATTATTCTCTAACTTAAATGAATAACCATATTGCAATAAACATAATCTAATCATATTCATGCTCAATGCAAACACCAAATAACATTTATCTAGGTTCAACACTAATCCCGAAGGTAGAGGGAGTGTGTGATGGTGATCATATCAACCTTGAAATAATTTCCAATACACACCATCACCTCGCCCTTAACTAGTCTTTGTTTATTCTGCAACTCCTGTTTCGAGTTACTAATCTTAGCAACTGAACCAGTATCAAATACCCAGGAGCTACTACGAATACTAGTAAGGTACACATCAATAACATGTATATCAAATATGCCTTTGTTTACTTTGCCATCCTTCTTATCTGCCAAGTATTTGGGGCAGTTCCGCTTCTAGTGACCATTCCCTTTGCGGTAGAAGTACTCAGTTTTAGGCTTAGGTCCAGCTTTGGCTTCTTCACGGGAATGACAACTTGCTTCCCATTCTTCTTGAAGTTCCCTTTATTTCCCTTGTCCTTTTTCTTGAAACTAGTGGTCTTGTTAACCATCCACACTTGATGCTCTTTCTTGATTTCTACCTTCGCCAATACCAGCATCACGAAAAGCTTGGGAATCGTTTTCTTCATCCCTTGCATATTATAGTTCATCACGAAGTTCTAGTAGCTTGGTGATAGTGACTAGAGAACTCTGTCAATCACTATCTTATCTGAAAGATTTACTCCCACTTGATTCAAGCGATTGTAGTACCCAGACATTCTGAGCACATGCTCACTAGCTGAGCTATTCTTCTCCATCTTGTAGGCAAAGTACATCTCAGAGGTTTCATACCTCTCGACATGGACATGAGTCTGAAATACCAATTTCAGCTCTTGGAACATCTCATATGCTCCGTGGCGTTCAAAAAAAATTTGAAGTCCCGGTTCTAAGCCATAAAGCATGGTGCACTAAACTATCAAGTAGTCATCATATTGAGCTTGCCAAGCATCCATAACGTCTGTGTCTACTCCTGCAACAGGTTTGTCACCTAGCGGTGCAACAAGGACATAATTCTTCTATGCAGCAATCAGGATAATCCTCAGATCACGGACCCAGTCCGCATCATTGCTACTATCATCTTTCAACTTTCCTTTCCTTTCCCCAGGGCTGGCCGGCCTGGTGGAGGGGCGCACCAGCCCCTTGTGGGCTGGTCTGTCCCTCCCTTGGCCCATTAAGCCCATATCTTTGTCAGGGGTGCCCGGAACCCCTTCCGATGACCCTATATGTACCCGATACCCTCCGGAACAGTTTCCGTGTCCGAATACCATCGTCCTATATATCAATATTTACCTCTCGACCATTTTGATACTCCTCGTCATGTATGTGATCTCATCCGGGACTTCGAACAACATTCAGTCACCAAATCACATAACTCATATAATATTATATCGTCATCGAACGTTAAGCGTGCGGACCCTACGGGTTCGAGAACTATGTAGACATGACCAAGACACCTCTCTGGTCAATAACCAATAGCGGAACCTGGATGCTCATATTGGCTCCCACATATTCTACGAAGATCTTTATCGGTCGAACCGTTATGACAACATATGTTATTCCCATTGCCAATCGATATGTTACTTGCCCGAGATTCGATCGTCGGTATCTTCATACCTAGTTCAATATCGTTACCGGAAAGTCTCTTTACTCGTTTCATAATACATCATCCTGCAACTAACTCATTAGTCACTTTGCTTGCAAGGCTTCTTATGATGTGTATTACCGAGAGGGCCCAGAGATACCTCTCCGATACTCGGAGTGACAAATCCTAATCTCGATCTATGCCAACCCAACAAACACCTTTGGAGATATATATAGAGCATCTTTATAATCACCCAGTTACGTCGTGACGTTTGATAGCACACAAGGCATTCCTCCGGTATCCGGGAGTTGCATAATCTCATAGTCGAAGGAATATGTATTTGACATGAAGAAAGCAATAGCAATAAAACTGAACGATCATTATGCTAAGCTAACGGATGGGTCTTGTCCATCACATCATTCTCCTAATGATGTGATCCCATTCATCAAATGACAACACATGTCTATGGTTAGGAAACTTAACCATCTTTGATTAACGAGCTACTCTGGTAGAGGCTTACTAGGGACACGGTGTTTTGTTTATGTATCCACACATGTATCATACAATTCTAGCATGAAGAATAAACATTTATCATGAAATAAGGAAATATAAAATAACAACTTTATTATTGTCTCTAGGGCATATTTCCTTCACTAAAGTGTAAGTTTGGCGCAAGTAAATAAAAGCTATGTTGCAACCGACATAATAACTATGTGCAACTAATGCATACATTGGGTGCGAAAAGTAACAAAAAATAGTGATTAGTACAACTAACACATAACAAAAATCAAAAAACATGATTTTTGAGCTAGAAAAAAATGGGTCAGCAAAAAGGATAACTCACATGGGGATTGTAGCTCAATGGAACCTTTGACGCCACAAAACGCTTCTACCTGTAACAATCATCTGAAGAGTGATGCACAAAAAGAAAAATCATTTAGCAACAAAAACAAGTTATTGTGTAGACCTATAAAGAAAAAAGCGCACATGTGAGCAACTACCATATGCCTAGAAGCAAAAAGATTGTCTAAAATTACTATGCGAAGTCCCAATGAAAGTGTTATTGTAACAGAAAATATGAAACAAGCATGAGTGCAACTATCATAAGTCTGTGCGCCAACTATCAATATAGACTTGTGCAACTACCTATAAAAATGTGGAAAAAAAATGTGTAATTACAGAAATAGTAAAAATGTATACAGAAAACCTAAACATAAACATATCATATTATGCAAAAATGACACCAAAAAATTGAAGAAGGTATCATTTGACTTTGAGAAAAATGTCCAACTCACTTGAAGTTTGCCAAAGACGTCAGACGAAATCAAATCCTTTTTCATTATCTTACTGATTAGATTCTTATCATAGGCATTGGCTCGAACCTCACATTGGCTTACTCGCACATCAACATCAAGCGCATCAATGTAAATAATTTGTTCACGCACCATCCCCAAAAGACATACAAAAGGGGAAAACAACATATGAGCTCATTGGTGATAAAAGCACACCCTGTAGAAAACTACGTTTAACAGAGACAAAATTTAATTACAGCTCACCATCAAATGATACAGATAGCAACAGATTGTTTGCTTGTCCTCACCCATGTTGCGGAATGCTTCGTTTATGTGCTCAACAACAAATAAGCTCACATTACTCTTCAACAGAACATCAGGTTCTAGGACAGCACCGTAGCAATGTGGAAAGACTTGTGGTAGGATCTAAAAAGGTGTTGAAACCAATTGTAAGCCAGCCAGTGAGGAACTTGTTATCAGTTGTTCCCTTCATAGCTCTCATCGTCTTGCTGAATTCTGTGACCGTGGGGTGTTTGGGTGGCCCGGTGTGGTTGAACATGTGATTGAAACTCTTCACAACCTCCTTTTCAACAATGTATTTCAGACGCGGCCCTCTGTTGGGTAAACCAAAATTCCTGTGCACACTGGCAGCATCTACCGGAATAGTGCCCCTGCCTGGACTGAACTGTCTGGGTCGTACGACTGTACTAGGAACTTCGTCAAGTCAGAAGGCAGTGTGTCGGCTAAGTTTATCAAGCTGCCTAACATCTTCTCATACAGGAAAGACCTTTGAACAGGTGCCAGTTCCGCGTTCACCTTCACAAACCTCCCGAGGGAGGCTCTAATCCTTCCAGCTTGTGAACGTCGCTAAGGAACGTTTCCTTCATTCCCTTCAACTCCAACTTCACCCACCTGAGACAAAAAAAAGGGAACTGAATACGGACAAATTGTGCAACTAGTGTACATATGTCTGCAACTGATCATACAAAATAAACTAAAAAATCACATAAGGGGGGAGGGGGAGGAGAAGGGAAATGTATGGCAACCATAAGTTGATTGTTGTGCAACTATTATCCCTTAATGTGCAACTGACATGTACACAATGTGCAATTAAAAAATTGTCCAAATGTATGCATGTTTGGGTGCAAGTGTGTGTTGAATGGGTACCAACTTTCAAATTTGACAAAGTAGGTAAGGGGATTCAAAAATCTATCTTAAAACAGTTATGCACACATAAAGGAACAACTGCCAAGTGTATACTTTTCATGTGCAACACTAAACAGCAGAGGTGCCAACTGGTACCAACATACTGTACAACCGAAAAAAAATATACAATATGTACCTCAGTAGCTTCTGCAGAGGTTGGGCCACCCCCATAAGATGATTTGCCTTTTCCTTTTGGTCTGGCTCGCTTTGCAACACGGGATTCGGTATCATCCTCCAACTACAAAAAAAAATGATACTCATATAAAAAATTCATGAAAAAAGAAAACAAAAAATAAAGATTGAATTTCTTTTACATATACTCAAAATTGTACATTGTCTTTTCAAAGATACAGAAATAAAGAAATGTTAAAGTCTGCGCTAAAAGCTTACCCCTACTTCCTCACCATCAGGAACAATGCGACTACGAACACACCGCTCAGCAGCCCTTTTCCTGTTCCGCCGTTTATCCTTTGATACAATCCTCTGCATGGGTCGAAAGAGCAAAAACCAAAAAACAAAAACAAAAGGGAAAAATGAGAAAAAACAGCACATATATTCGATCATGTTTGCTCCCTTTGAGCTAAAAAGAAAACCTCTTCCCCACTTCCACCGGCATCTCCCTCTTCAACCATTGTCACTGCAAAAAAACAGGTTTCAAGAAAATCATTTTAATTGCATGCTCAAAAAAATTTGTAGTTGAACACTAACAAAAACTTGATAAACAATGCATAAAAAACCAGGACCCCTCCACTAGGACATTTGAAAATCCTGTGGCAACTGGACCCTTGATCTGCCAACTGGGATATGGGTGATGCCAAATAGAAAATGCAGGGAACACAGATCCCAGTTGTGTGCAAATTGAACCTAGATCTGCCAACTGGAAACTGGTCCAATGGCAAATATAAAAACCACAGAACAAAGATCCCAGAATGCGTGCAACTATTGTACCTAGAACTGCTAACTGGGGTTGGGCTAATGGCAATTACAAAATCCACAGAAACACATATACACCAAAAAAATGTGTGCAACTGATGCACCTGGAACTGCCAAATCTGGGATCTGAAAAAATGTCAAGTAAAAAATGCATAAACACATGTGTCAATGGTGTGCAAAAACATATGCCCAGGTTGCACACAGAAAACATGTTCAGGTTACACACACACACATGCTACTCACTTTACCAAAAAAACACGTAAGACAACCACATAAATATTCCCTGTGCAACTGCCAACTGCAAACAACTTGTTGTGCAAGTGGGCATGAAAAATAAAACAGTAAACAGACACCGATCAAAGGGATTCAATGACTGATGAATTATCTACCAACTAAAAACAGTATCTAGGGTTTCGATCACATATGCAAAAAATCGCACTGTAACTAATGAATACAACAAGAAGAGTGCGCAAAACAACAGCGGCATGCTATGGCGCGCGGTCTCGCCTGCTACGGGCACGGCCAGAGTGCTATGGGCACGGCGGGAGCACTACAACGCACGGCCTCTCCCGCTACGAGCGCGGCGAGAGCACTATGGCCACGGCCTACCCCGCTACGGGTGCGACGAGAGTGCTACGGGCGCGGCCTCTCCTGCTACGAGCGCGGCGGGAGCACTACGGTGCGGTCTCCCCCTGCTACGGGCACGCCGAGAAGCACTACGGCCGCGGCCTCCCCCGGTACGAAGGCGGGGAGTACGAGCGAGTGGATGAGCGGCGGACCTGAGCCAGCGACGAGCAGCGGGTGCCTCCCCCCCCCCCCCCCCCCCCCCCCCCCCCGCCTCATGCGCAAGCTTCAAGGAACAGCGGCGAGCCCGGCGAATCTGGAGGGGAAAGGGGAATGAGGCGAGCGACAGGGCACGAAATTCCAAACTGCCCACTGCCCACTACTTTGTGTACGCTCACAAACAGTCGTACGTACGCAGTCTATGACATGGCAGGCCGGGGGAGGGGAGGGGGGTGCGAGCCGCGCGCCTCGGCTCGACCGGGCCAGGTGTGCGGGAGATGCAGGCATGGTGAAAACCGACCAGGGGACACTGGACACGCACTACCGCATGATGCAACACGATCGAACGGTACGCTAGCCGCTAGAGGCGAGTTGCGAGCGCACGATCATGTATTCCCGTTATACCGGAACGACGGACTGCTACGGGCCAGACTCCCTCGTGCCACCAACTTGCAAGGTGCCCACTGCGTAGTAAAAACCGAGAAGCTGTATCGATTGTCGCAGCCTCGCATGAGATAAACTGAAAAGAAACCAGACTCCGCAAACTTGAATGTTAAAGAAAATAATTCAAGATTCAACACCAAAATTGACTAGTAGATGAATTCTTAAAAAATAAGATTCAAGAGGCCTTGGATTTTGTAACAAATTATGAAAAATGGCAATTTTCTCGAATTTTGACACCCACCAACCGGACAGGGCCTACAAACAAGACAGACGACATGGTTCTGCGACCAAAAAAACATTTGTGGATCTTTAAACCTTCAACTATCTGTTCAAATGGTGTTGGCCTGTTGGGGAGCTTCCGATACAGATAGCCCATTTCCCTAGCACTTCAGCCCAAACACTAACTATTCATATGCACTGAGCCACCTTCTGGTACAAATCCTGTGGCCAATTCCTGCTCATGTTGCTTGCCACAAGGTTCGCAATCTGCTCATCACAAAAATATTGCATCAGAAATTGCAGGAGCATTTCTGTTACAATTTAGCAACGCAAAAACAGTTGGCACTTTTTTCTTCCCTGGCGACACCGACAGAAAAACAAGTTTACGTATGCATAGTTAGCATGAATGCGGTGTGCAACACTGGGAAAGGTCTAATATCACTGTATTTTCCCCTCTCCAGCTGGTTCAGTTTTATTAGAGGGAGTCTTTACAAGCCTACACAGTCATCATGGATAAAATTATCCTGCAGCTGCTTATCGGCACAAAGCTAGGCATAGCAACCATGGTTGGTTTTAGGCACATTTGGCAGCATGTTGATAGGCCAACACTTTTTGCCAAATATGGACTCTAAATTTGCCAAATGTTGGCTTAACCACGTGTTGCCTACGTCTTGGCTAGCCAAAAGTAGGCTAGGGTTAAATTGGCTACAAATCAAGTAGTCCCTACCCCTTCCCTAGCTATGTGCTAAGCAGATCCAAGAAATGGTCGGTATTGCACCTATTCTGTGCAGTTCAGCAACATATTTTCTGTGGTAATGCAAAAAAGTGCCCTTTAAAGCGAAATCTACTGATAGACGCAATAAAAATAAAAATAAACAGGATAGAGAATACCTTTGACTTGACAGCACGCAGGGTCCCATCGGTATCTCTAACATTGTCCATGCAGTTTAGAGCAACCTTCAGGAGATCTGGCACACAAGCTTGAACATGGGGTGATAAATTCCTGAATACATCGACTGATACATTCGAAGACTGTGGATCCAAATGAAGAAATGGAAGTTTGATGGTTTCCCTCAGAGCGTCAACAGTTTGTCCAGCACGAGCTAGCCTATAAATGTGAAGAATAGCTTCAAGCTGTCTCAGTATAATTTGCTGTTCAGAAATGAGATCCTTGTCTTGAACACTGCAAGCGAGTTTCCACATGATTAATTAAGTTTTCAAGGCATAAATAACCAGCAGTCACATGATGTAGAAGCAGAAGATAGGAGGTAATTAACCTGGCTTCAGAAGAATATCTGGCTGTCTCCAAAATTTCATTGCCAGATTGAATTAGAGCAACAGCACGGCTTTCGCCATCTAACATATTTTGTGCCAGGGCACATACTGCATCCGATAGACACTTGTTTACTGTCTGAAGTGCCATGGCAAAGGCTCCAACTCTTTTGTGAATTTCCACTGACTGTTATTTCATGTAAAAAGTGAAGTAACATGAGATGGATACATGATAGCTCAAACAAGACTGAAGTGCTGCAAATTAAAATATGACCTCACACAGAGTAAATATACTAATACTACATAGCTCAATAACATGAAGTAAATGGATTCAGATACATGTGCATCACATCGAAGTTGATAAACCATGCATGTTAGATGTGCCAATGAAGACTAATCGATGGCATGTCATCTTGAGAATACTACTGCAGAATATGATATGATAACCAGTGTTCAAGCAGCTAGAATCAGTCCTAGGACGGGTCATATCGCTTTAAGAGCAGAGAAGTTTGACTCTTTCAACTCAGCTATGAACGTGATGAGATAAAATAATTCAATAGAAATATAAATCCATGACAGTAATAAAATAACTTGCTCTTGCTGATCCTTTTGTGGATGAGTGGATCCCAACCTAGGAAGATACAAAATAAAATGTTCCCTAAAGCACAAGAACCCAAAAAATTATAAAAACATTTTGGTTCAAGAATTAAACTTACTTTGTCATAGAGCCCTGCCTCTTGACACCGATGGGCGGCTTCAAGCAAGAATTGCTGCCTACTTCTCCAATCCATCATATACTTTTTTAGTTCTCCTTCTTCTCCCATTCCACTAGGACCAAGCAGAAGTTGAATACCACCATCCCTTAGTAATATCTCTGTGAGCAGTTGCTTCAACATTGAACTTCGTTGACGTTGTTGATCAGCATTCCCTTGACCAATCCATGATACCTCTCCTCCACCCATTGCAGCAGCAGCCTGTGCATAATACTCCAAGGCCAAATCAAGGTTGCCATTGCGCAAGTAAATAGAGCCATATTGCCGTATAATACTGTCAGCTTCTGCGCAAGCATCCATTACACCCATCTTCTGGCCTGATCCAACTCCCTCAGGGAAAATACCATGATCAGCTAGAGTAATTGAAATATGCACAGCATCAACATGGTACCCTTCCTCTCCAACTTCTTTAGACAAATAAAGAATTGCTGGAAGTGATTGGATGCTTAAAAGTAGAATATAGGGATAGACCAAGGGGTCTTTTCCACTTTTTGTATAATATGATGGCTCAAATTTGTTCAGATAATTTTGTAAATCCTCCAGCATATAAGGAACCAAGCCTTCATTCGCAACATTAGAACAAGATGCACTGGAGTATTCCCGCAGAGCTGACAACTTGAACCACAAGAAATCCTCTATAGTATTGAAAAGTGTTGGCAGATCTTTAAGTAATCTGTCAATTTGCCGTCGACAGCCACAAATTATGGCATAAAGAAGCAACTTCTTCCTATCATAACCAGGACGCCCTGGTCGGTCACCCATTCTGAGCATTTTTTCACATTCCTCAGAAGCTGTCAGAGCGGTCTCTGATGATACAGCACCATTAGTAGTAATCCATTCTGCAAGCTGCCAGAGAACATATTATATGTACGTTTCCTATTAAGAACAAGTCGCCATCATTATTCATGGATACTTTACCAGAGGGGCGAAGTTGTAAGCAGCACGAGATGATTGAGCAACTTGCCTTGCTTCATCATAATACCCAGTTCTTAAGCAGAAATAAATCTACAAAAGATGGAACAATAATACATAAATATATTTCTCATTGAAAGGTACGTGCAGAACTTGTATAGGTCATAATAAAAACAATGAGTTGCATGATGATGATAATCCTATTGTTTTTTCTCATGCTACTTTGACTTACTCATGTGATGCTTTAACCCCACTGACTGGAACATGTGGAGTTGATTAGATGTGATGAACTGTTCACTAGGATTATCTTGTGATAATTCTGACATTCTATATGGCATGTCATGCTTGATAGCCCTATATACTTGTCTTGTGCTATGGATAAGATTCCTGAGATTACATCTTTGAGATCTATCATAGCACCTATACCCATCAACACGTTCAATTTGATTTGTGAGTATGGTATAGATGACAAGTTCTTGATTTGAGAACCATCTACCATCAAACAACATACCTCATAGGTGTGTAATCACGAAATAAATTATTCAAAAAAATCCCATGGCCCCAGCAAGAAATCTTTTTCTGTAGTGATTGATTAATTTTAGTAAGTCTACAAATAGGTCGGTCAATGGCCTACCATATGCATGGTTTCATGACAGGCCTAAGATTAAGTTGAACAGAACAGTTCCCCTTTAAAAACCAATAGTTGCACCATGCTTCATCTTGATGCTCTAATGAAGTGATGCGATAAACGTATCAATTCCTTGATTGCTGCTCTTATCTTATTCTAGTGGCAATTTTCCATTTAACCTATTAAGCTTACTTTCATGAGTTTTTATGTTGCCATTACTAGATAGAAAAAAAATGATGTCAGCTACAATTTTTATTCGATGTTTAATACAAATCAAACAGGCAAAGTAAACCTGCTGCCATGTTGTATCCACTGGTGGCTGCCTGCGAAGGTCACTTGCATCAAAGTCTAACACGCCATGATCCCGCAACCGAACCTGTCAATTCATACAGATAAAAAAAATTGCATTTGGTTACAGATTTAAACAATGCAGAAAAAGAACAGATTAATCATCAAACTCAAAACAGACC
The DNA here is from genome assembly GCA_963921465.1 of Triticum timopheevii. Taxonomy (NCBI): domain Eukaryota; kingdom Viridiplantae; phylum Streptophyta; class Magnoliopsida; order Poales; family Poaceae; genus Triticum; species Triticum timopheevii. Next base: position 291,301,369 of record OY997268.1, on the reverse strand, counting down.
CGAAGAAATGCACGAATCTTTTGAAGATTGCCAACCGATCCACCAAGAGCAGCCTAGAACCACAAAGCATGACACAGAGATTAACCATAATAGATCTTCTACATTAACAGGGTTCACAAAATATAAACCAAGAATAAAGGAAAACATCATTTGGTTAGAAAAACTATTAACAGGATGGTAGAGGACTGATTGAGAATTTGAGATAGTATACAAAAAACTATAAAAATGAATGCAAGAGTAAATCAAACAATCACCACTGACTTCATCACTAACTACACTAATAAGTAAAAAAAATCCTAAATACACAGGCATATAGTATCCACTCCATCTTCAGGGAACTCAATAATGAAAAGCAACATGGGAGCACTTGAGATGTCAAATTAACACAATGTCATATGTATAGAACAGAAGTACCAATAGGCCATACCACAACACAGAAAAAATCCAGGTAAATACAAAACAAATATCATTGTTCAGAAATCTTCCATAGCACTTGGGAAAACTTTTTTTCATTTTCAGAAGTGAATTTGGATTGAAGTATTCAGTAATAAAAAGCTACACAGAAATACTCACTAGTGCTGGCTGGCTGTTGATGGTCTCAATAATGTACTTCTCATGACCCCATTCAAGGTGTCGCCTTGCTCCAACCACTAGTGACATTTTTGTTGAAACGTTTCTATGAGTTGACCCTTCCCCTACTAATGCCTGAATTAGACAAACAGGAAAAGCACCTTAAATAAATCACAATGAAATAAGAGAAACAAGGGAATGTCACATAGACATCATATAGTTGATATTGCATCCTGTAATACTGTTCTGTACAATTAAAGGTTATTACCTGAATCAAATGCCACACTTTCTGCATGGTCACTGACTTCAAGCCAGTAGCATCAAGAGACAAGGACTCGTAGGCAGCTCTGAAAGCTGTAGCAGGCTAACAAAAAAAAGGTCTCAATAAGCATTAGTAGAATTAGGTGCATCAAGAGAACTTATTGCCCTGATGATAACATACAAAAATAGACACTTAAGACATTTGTCAAACCTAAATTAATTGGAGAAAAACAGGATGACTAACAGACATGAATACTAATCTGCACATGACCAATAAGGCGCTGACGTATCAAATCTTGATATAGAAGCTTACACTGAAAGGCAGACTGCGTCCTCTAGCGTTGTTGAGATCCTTCACAACCCCCGCATAAACTGAAGATTTACTATCAATTATGGTCTTGTTAGGTATGGGCATGACTTCCGCAGCGGGCAGCCCTGATGAAGCTTGAGGACTGGAAGCTGAAGATGGCATCAGAGCATAACGAGACAGACCACCAGCTAGATTGGTGTTTCTCTTTGGTAATGTAGAAAGTCGGCTTAGACTCTGCAAGAAATCTCTCTTCTCCTTCTGCCAGTCATCCTACAACAAAGTTACTAAAAATTGTTTGAACTGAACAGTAAAGGTATGTTTGGATCGTAAACAAAGTGTACCCTGCCAATTTTTTGGTATAACCAAAACATTGGTCTTTGCTTGGATGAGGACCAACATTTTGGCATGCCAAATGCTCCCTTCCCAACTCTAGTTCATTCAACCAAAAATTTGGCCCGCCCATATTTTGGCAGGGCAACATTGACACAACCAAACACACCCTAAAACAATTCAAAGCATCCACTACCAAGCATATTAAATTGCTAAGTTGTCAGCGTGGCAATTGAAAAATGAAGACATTAGCTCAATGGTACAACTTGCTCCGACCTGTTAGTTACAACACCTAGCATTACAAAACTACCACAAATATAGCTAATTTCTGAAAGATGCAACAGATTTGATTAAATAACACCAAAAGCATGGATGGTAGTGGTACAGACCTCGAGATGCTCCAAAAAGTTGCAATATGAACTTATGAAGGTATTATCATAGCTACTAGCTCTGCTACAAAAATAAAGCTGAATAGAATAAAACCAAAAGGCAACCGACCTCAAGAACTTGCATCATATAATTGTTAAAACTCTTTAAGTTGTCCTTTTGTGCTCCTTGGATGGATGAGACAATTGCCATTTCATGAAGCTGAAAAGACAAACTCCGTGATGCACTCCATGAAATTCAGAAGAAAAATCACTAAAGAGAGAGGTGTTCACCTGTTGCAGGTATTCCTCGACAGAAGTTGCTTCTGACGGAAAAACATCCTCAAAGGTGGTCTACAATTAAAAAAATGCAGCCACTATGATGTATACTGATAACCTGCTGCCTGAGTGATATTCAAGAGCTGTAGATGTACAGTAACAAGCAAGCGCAGATATACATAGAGCAACAGGGTAGAAAACAATGTGCTGGCCTAATTGGTGCCAAAGATTCTTACACTATGATAAGTAGTAACATCTGACCTGACCACTCACAACTATATTTTCTGTCTTTTGAGTAGGAAGCTTTAAATGAAAACACTACATTGCCTCAACTGAGACTAGAAAACATTGTTTCAGATAAGCGAGTGATTTGCAGCCTCCAGACTTAGGGAATGTGTATTAATAAAGTGGACTACAAGCTAAAAAAAAGACTAGGGAATGTGTGTCTAAAAGTAAAACTAGGATCTTATGTACGAAACTGAGAAGGTGGTGTTATTCATGCTTATTCTTTTCCTCCAGGCAATCAGCATGAGTTCTACAGTTCTGCCTCTTCATGAAGTGGGGAAATTCTTAATACTGCTAATCGAAGAAAACAAGTGAAGAGCCCCAATGGTCAGCTATGGATGAAAGAAAGAAGAGTGCAGCACAAAATGTCAAGACTTCGACAAAATCAAGTGCCTTGTCTAAACGACCGACACACAAGATTATCTATATAGCATTCTCTGAAATGAACCCTACATGCATTTCCAGGTTTACAAGCTAATCACCTTGAGTTCAAATGACTTGAGGTCCCTGGTGAGCTGCTCCGCATTGATCCCCTCGCGCGCCAGCAACCTGCAGATGCACAGCCTAAACCCTAAGTCCCTCCAAAACACCAGAAGCAGCAATCCCAATTCGAACGAAACATCACGGAGAGATGGGCAGAGAGGCTCTCTCAGAGTTAACTAAAGGGGTCCAGGAGAGCAACCTGGTGGCGGAGAGCGACTGCGACGGCGCCTCGGCGCGGATCGTCTTGGCCTTAAGCTTCGTGGAGAGCACCTCGAGCTGGTCCAGGTTCCTCTGCGCGGGCCAACAACAACGAACCCATCAGGCGGAAGAAAGCGAGGGAGGCGCCGGCGCGGCAAGAGATAGATGCGGGCGAGGAGGGCAAGGAAGAGCGCGATGCGGCACCTGGAGGGTAGGGAAGTGAGGGGTGGGGGCGGCCTGCTCGAGGAGCTTGGTGGAGGTGTTGAGCAGCTCTGACCAGCCACCCATCTCCGTGTCTCCTCCGCCGTCGGCGCCGACGCCGGCCATCGCCGCCGTAGATGGAGGTGTTCGCGGGGAGCTATTTATCTGCGCTCCGGCGCCGCGCTCGAACTGGGGTTTTGGGAGCGGGGTGGGGAGAAGGAGTGTTGGGTAAAATGGTTTGGGCTTCTTCGCTCCTTGTACCGTGGGGCTTCTTTCTGTTGCTTTTGAATAGGAGGGGAGCCTGGGTTGTGGGTATATATGGGTTGGGCCAGATGCCAGAACTGATCATTTTTCAGTTCAAATGCACCGGAATTGCTGGAAAAAAAAGGTTAAAATGCATCGGAGGGGTCAGACAATCTTTTCAAATGGGTGGTCTAAGAAACAATCCCCTCTCGTTAGGATTTTAGGGTCCTCTCAGCAACGCACTGGCGGCGCCGTTGAGATCTCACCTCCCCCGCCATTTTCTTCCAGCCAACAGCTCGGGCTTACCAAGGGCGATCTCCGCATCGCTTCCCGGCGTTGGTTGTTTCGTTTTGACTGGACGATTTTTGAGGTTTTCCCTCCCGGCGATCTACTGCCCATCGGGCTAGGCTCACAGTGGCAGAAAAGGCATCAAGCTCGAGGACGGCTCCGAGCAATGTCAAAGATGATGGCAGCGTTAGGACTCTCGGAAGAAGACCTTGACGATGCAGTTGTTGAGGAAGAAGAGGAGATTCCGACGACGGTTGTTCGTTGAATGGCTATTGCAAGAGTGCACATGCAGAAATCCTATAGCCAATACTTGTTCTACTGAAACATGACAGTTACATGGGATATGGCAAAAGAAGTGCAGATCACTCCCCCCCCCCCCCCCCCCCCCCCGACGGACAACATGTGCACACTTCAATTCTCATGCTTGGGCGATTGGGAATGGGTCATGGAAAAAGACCCGCAGACTTGACTTTCACAGGTAATGCAGTGATCTTGGCACCATACAACAGATTCACTAAACCATCAGCATATGCACTAGACACATTGGAGATTTGGGCACAAATTCATGATCTTCCATATGGCTATTTCTCATTTCTTAAATCTTTAGCTAGAAAGATCGGCGAGTATGTGTATGCAGAACCAAAGTCGCTGATTTCGAGGGTAACTTCTTTTAGGTGCGGGTCAGGATCAACATCAACAAGCCTCTCAAGAACGCAGTTTAACTGGTTAAGGGGGAAGAAGAGAGAGATATTTAAATACATTATAACTGAGCACCTTTCCTGCCCTCTTAGGCCATTAGCATTTGTATCCGTCGGATCATCACTGCTAGGCATTATTGGCCATCCGATTGGCTGTGAATCCCACGTAAGTTCCCTGTTAACGACTGTGAATGGTGTTGGGCCGCTGCTCTGGTCACTTTTTTGGTTGTCGCTGATTAAATTGGGCCCAATGGGCATATAGCAGCCTCTGTTAAGTGCAGCCAGAAGCCCAGAAGAGAAGATGACTATTGCGACCGTCGTTCCGTTTGCAAGGTCGCACCCCTCGATGACCTAGGGTGGTGCGCCGCCACACTCACCATCACCGGAGAGAGAGATCAAATCGCCACGCACATCGCCGTGGAATTGAGCTGCCCAGATTACTTATGTTCTATGGCCAGTCGGTTGTTCCTTTCCCACCCCTCGGCTTCCCTTCACCCGCTCATATCTCCTTCACCCATCTCTTACGTGCGATGGCGACGGTTCTGCTCTCAGGGGCGGTGACAAGACGATGGAGATGTTAGGCAACCTTGGAGGTATGCCCGCCTCGTCCCATGCTCAATAAGGGGCGTGCTCCTGGTGGCGCAGGGAGGGAGTTGAAGCCGGAGTCCACCGATGGCGAGGGTCGCGATGCGGGCGGAAGGGGAGGTTGGGAACTCAGTGGCTGCCAAGGCGGTCGTCGCCGATGCAGCCCACAACAACGTTCGGCTCCTCCTCGGTATCACCCCCTCCCCCCCTCTTTTCTACTCTAGATTTTGTCTGAGTTTTCGTCGATGTTTATGCCCGAGTTTTCTTCTTCAATTCTTAGCATGCATACTAATAAATTCAATTAACATGATTAAAGTGACGCGGAAGAATAAGGAAGGAGGAGTGCGTCCATGGCTTCCATTTCTATTGATTATATACCAGGAATCTTTCATGTGTTTATTTTGAGGTTCAGTCTCCATCTTCCGCTCCCCACCATCCCTCGTACTTGTTTAACCGATTAAACCGATTATTCATTATATTTAGTATCTCAGTGCATGGAGAATCTTTCGTTGATGTTCCTTCAGCTGGCTAGAGGGAGCATTCATGATGAAAAGCAGGTAAAGACTGACACGATGCGTGTCGTCGGGCTCCATTATTTGCTGCAGGTGAGTCTCTCTTCCAGGTTAAATTTTCATATAAATTTTTTCTACAAATAATTCGGGCTTTGATTCCTTAACATGTGCATGACACGTGTTTGATGGAATGCATAATAGAAATCGTTGTACTGAATTGTCTCTATTTTTTGCAAACAAGGAGCATAACATGGCCATAACAGAGGAATCATTTTACTCAACGGTATCTATTTTCTATAAGTGAGGAGCATAACATGGCTATAGCAGATGCCATATGTCATGTTGTTAATCTCAATAGTCAATCATTGCAACTGATGTTCTTCTGAAGCTTAACATAAAATTTATGTCTCAGGTACAAGTATGTTGGCTTGAGAAGCATCAGAACTAAAGGTTGATCATAAGAAAGGGCGGTTCTAATAACCTTGATATTCTACAAGGTCGACCCGGTGTCCTGGTACTTATTTTGCTCATTGCGTGCCATAAACCTGATCGTGCTGCCCATGACTTCAGTTCTTGCGTGTCGCACGGCTCTGATTCTGCTCCCTCACTATCTCACGGAACCATAGTAAGCTCATTCATGTTCTTCTCTTGCTTCTTGACTTATTCTCCCCTCTTTGTTTGGTCCCTGATACTAAGATTTAGTAGAGTCGGTGTTGAAGTCCGTGTAGTTGTGCATGCTTCTTAGAGTATCCCGTGTACCAATATGAATGTTAATGTTCAAAATTTTGCTGCAAACTTGCCGCATCATCATATAGGATTTCTATTATCGACCCTCTGCTACTAAATGAAATTGTATTGATTTGGAAATAGTACGACAGTGGTCCTCAAAGGCAATGAAAGTTAACAGTACACACAGTGTCATCATGTAAAGTCTCTATTATCGACCCTGTGCTACTAACGGAACTATATTGGTTTGGAAACATTACGTTGTCCTGATAGACAATGAAAGTTAACCATAACACTACACATTATTAATTCTTACTTTCATGCTCATCCCTGGGAAGCTCAGCAAGGATATATATACCATGTCAAGATATTCTTGTATATTAATTTACAACATGAATCCCATTATTTTTGCCTAGCAAGTGATAAGATTTTGTATGTACGACAATTGTGTCTATTTTTCTCAGCATATATTTGTTATTTTCATGTCAAGTTTGACATGACTAGATGTTTTGATTACTGTTATGTAGAATAAAACACAAGTTAAGGTTGTTTTTATAGACTGAGTTTGAAAATAGCATGTGCATGACAGTCAAATTATATACATGTTCAATTCCGGCTTAATAACTTAGTCTTGATGAAAATTGCTAAATATGATACTTTTGTATCTGAGGTGCCGAAGTACTATGGAACAACCGGGGAAACAGTTGATCTTGAGGTATATGGTAGTTTTGGAGGTCAGTTTGGTACTTGTTATATAAGTTGATTTTCTTCAACCAGATTTAGGAAATTGCAAAAAACAAATGTGGCAGCTTCTTACCAGTTTAATACTGTATAAAGTATATTTCTAAAATTCTTTTGACGTTGTTTAGTTTGGAAACACTATTCTTGTTGGGTGACAACCTCACCTATATTTTGATACTATGTCTATAGGTGGTGATTAACTCTTTAGATAAGAATAGGTCTCCTTGTACTTCAGCAAGTAAGATGTGTCAGTGGCATTCTATTTTATGGTGCTGCAAGTTTCTTGAAACTGTTGGTATATATTCTGCATGACATGATATGGCTCTACTCGCTAGGCATATGCTTGTGTCTCACAGTGATGTCCTTCCCATATTTATTTATTCTGCTAAGTAGTTTTAAACTTATGATTGATTTATCTGTCCAACTTATAAATGTTACTAAGTGTGGTACATTTCTATACCACTTTGAAAGGGGCATTTGGAGCGTATAGAAAATATAGGGGCGCCTTGTTTTTTTTATATGCACAAAGCTCTTATCTCAATGGTGAAGTTTATAATTCACGTTTGATATCTCAATTTTTCTTATTCATAAACCCTCCTCTAAAGGCAATGAATTGTTAATGGTGACCGGTATATTGTAATTATAACTACTTGGCTCTTAGAATTTATCATCTCTTTTTTGATTATTCTACAGTTCTGAAATTGGACAGTATTTGTTCATCGTTGAGGATCAAGGTTCACCAACCATCAACAATTAAGTTGCTAATCAAATGTCGGTTCGAATGGAAAGAGCAAACAAGCCGCTATTTGCCATGAGAACTAACATAGGAATCCTAGCTGATTAGCGTATGGTTTTCGCACTAGACATATTTAGTACTATCCTCCTAATAATGAGAACAAGTAACTGTGCTCTGTTTTCTTTTACTATGCAGAAAGTTTAGTTTTTGTCTTCAATTCCAATCAACTCAATTTTTACTCAACTTTTATTTTTGTGCCACCAATATTAATTACAAAAAGCCTTACCATTTTACTGTTGAAATGGACGGGCGCAGCAACGCGCGCCATCAGTGATCTAGTTCTATGTTAAATATGAACGCTTGCCTGATTGGTGTGTGGTGCGCGGACATCTGGGGCACATATTCAAAGAGTGTGGAGATGGAATCCATCCACCCAAAGCCGTGGTTTTCGAGGACCTCCATGCCTCCAAGTTCTGTAGTGGTGGCCCTGGCCTAGTGTGACACCCCCGATTCAATCGTACACTAATCATACACGCAAATGTGTACAATCAAGATGAGGGACTCACGGGAAGATATCACAACATAACTCTAGACACAAATTAAAATAATACAAGCTTTATATTACAAGCCAGGGGCCTCGAGGGCTCGAATACATAAGCTCGATACACAAGCGTCAGCGAAAGCAATAATATCTAAGTACAGACATAAGTTAAACAAGACTGCCTTAAGAAGGCAAGCACAAAAGCAACAACGATCGAAGAGGAAAGGCCTCCTGCCTGGGACCTCCTAACTACTCCTGGTCACCGACGATCTCCATGTAGTAGTAGGCATCCTCCGGGTAGTAGTAGTCGTCTGTGGTGGTGTCTAGCTACTGGGATCCGCCACCTGGTCGGAACAACAGGAAAGAAGAAAGTAGGGGGAAAAGGGGTAGCAAAGAAACCATGAGTACTCATCCAAAGTACTCGCAAGCACCAGATCTATACTAAGTATGCATTGGTATCAAAGGAAGGGTTGTATCTGTGAACTGAACTGTAGAAATGCCAGAATAGATGGAAGGGCCTAGCCTATCGAAGACTAGCATCTTCAAGCACCTTGCAGCATATGAAGAGATAAGAGTAACATATTATAAGTAATAAGTGTGTTGTAACATTAGCGCCCACAGATCCTTTCTCGACTCCCTGCGAGAAAGCAACCCCGGAGCCACATATCCATAACATGCCTCAGCATCCAGTATCCAGTTCTAGTTGATCGGGATACAACTTTGAGCGTCCGTTACCGTGGACACGGCTATTCGAATAGATAAAACTTCCCTGCAGGGGTGCACCAACTTACCCAACACGCTTGATTAACTCCGGTCGGACACACCATCAGGTCCATGACCGGCCTCGGCTGATCGACACATCGCATTCCTACCTAGGCTCCGCAGGGAGGTCCCCGCCGGTCTACATCCTGAGTGCTCAGGGGTCTTGGGCCCATCGCCCTTTGCACTCCAGGTCATTGTGTGCAAGGTGAATACCAGCACCACCTCTGGCATGGATGGCACGATCCGACCGTGCCACAATGCTGGACTGGATGTCTGCCAGAGCTTTCGGCTAATACATACGACGTCGAGTGCCCATACTTATTCCTGCATGGTGGTCAGTGCGAAAAAGGCCAGAGGCCTACTCGGATCACATATCCAAACCGTTAGTGACTTGGGAGAGCGCAGTAATGAGCAGAGACTCACGATCGATGTGACCCCGTCGCCCCGTCTCGTGGACTTACGACAAGGGCCTAGAATGCCTGGCCGTGCCATGTAGAAACTAGCGGGTGCTCTCCGGGTCTGCGCGACTTCACATCAACTCGTAGGTACCCTCATGGTCAACTCGACTCGCAATAGACTGTCAGGAACTCAGGTCCACCTCTACCGACGTGGTACCGCCTGTCCCTCCAGTCCTGTAGTAACAGTAATTCTTGCGGGTACCCCTCAGGGCTGGCCCGTCTTTAACATGGTTCTGGGGGGTAAAGTTGTCGGATTTCGGGTTCCGGCAGACCCTTGAGGTTCGAACACTAGGGTGCGCGCGGAGATTCAACCCTCTACCGGCTCGCTCCTCGCCGAATCGCTAAGACCTAAACTACCAAACTGAACAGCACAAGAGACACAAGATTTATACTGGTTCAGGCCACCATTGTGGTGTAATACCCTACTCCAGTGTGTGGTGTGGTGGATTGCCTCTTGGGCTTGATGATGAACAATACAAGGCAGAACAGCCTCGCGAGGGTCTGTTCTTGGCTGGTGCGACGAACTGCTGGGAGGAGTTCAATCGCTCTATCTACTGGTTTCTTGGTGAGGATCCCGATTGCTAGGTCAGGTCCAGCTTTAGATGCCTCTACCCTGGGGGTGGCTAGTCCTATTTATAGGCAAAGGCCCTGGGCCTCTTCCCAAATATTGAGCGGGAAGGGCGCCAACAATTGGCCATTTTGAAGGGGAACAGCGGGTACACTTATCCTGACTAAAGTTGGTCTTCGCCTGTCAAAGGCTCTGGTGGTGACGCCTGCTTGGGCTCCACAATGACTTCCTTCCTACCGTTGGGCTGGTCTTGGTCTTGTTGCACCGAAGTGGACGCCTTTGCTTGATGCTCTCGCCTGCGCTTGCTCCCTTTGCACCAAAGAGGAAAGGAGGACACTGCGCAGGCTGGCACCCGACTGGCGCCCTTGGTTGTCATGGCTTGCGTCATGGGCACCTCGCGAGGTACCCCGCCTTGAACTCTCCGCCTCCTCATGAGCTAGCCTGACGAGGCCGTGCCTGAGGAAGCTCCTTGTCGTCCGCCCCACGAGGCTTGGCCCCTCGCGAGGGTCTTGAGCTTGTGTTGATGAAGATGGGCTGCGATGGGCCTCCTTTGAGCCACGCCGCAGGCCGCAGGCAGGCAAGTATGGAGACCCCCGTTCCCAGAACGCCGACAGTAGCCCCCGGGCCCACGGCGCGCCCGAACTTGGCCGAGCAGAGAGGCGAAAGGGCAAGTGCGAAGCATTGCGGGCCCTAACAGCCTGCGGCCTTGGGCGCCGCGTGGCGGTTGATTGGATGTTGGCGGCACCGTTCCCCCATGCCTCCTTATTTCGTGCCTTGCTAGGCGGACTCGCTGCCGCACACAGCCGCTCCCCTTTCTGCTGCTTGAGCGCTCCCTGTCCTTTCTTCTCTCGAACTCCAGCTTCCGCATCCAATCCAATCTCGAACCTTCCCCCATCCCTTTCCTGTCGTCATGGCTCCGCCGAGGAAGGGAAAAGGGAAGAAGCCCGTGCCGCCGCCTCGCTCGTCGTCGACGGCGGCCCCCGCCGTCGGTCGGCCGGTCATAATCAATCAAGAAGGCCTGGGCAAGGTCCGCTCAGCCCTGGCCACCATCTTCAATGAGTGCGGGAGGACGAAGGCCTGGCCCGCGTCTCGCTTCTCCATTGACAGGATTCCCACCGAGGTCCGGTATTTCGCCGATGCCCTGTGGGCGGGACTGGTTCCCCCCTTCTCTGATTTCTTCAATGCCATGCTTTCCCATTATCAGATCCATATGATGCATCTGGGTCCTGAATCCATCACCCTTCTTGCGGTATTTGCCTTTGTTTGCGAGGCAATGATGGGCATCCTTCCTTCGGTCGCCTTGCTGCGCCACTTCTTCTCTTTGCGTCTTGTCGACCCCACCCAATGTTCGGGGTGCGTGAGCTTTATCGCTGCGCCAGAGACAGCGGCTTCTGGAATTGACTTCAGTCTTCTTCCATCCGCGCCTGAGTTTCGCGAGCGGTGGCTGTATGTGGACGTAGGGGTGCCTAGCCCCCTGCTGACGGAGCCATCTTCGCCTGCTGTCCCCAACTCGGGCTGGGGCCAGGAGATGCTTGCGAGCCCCCGGCTCGCCTTCGTCTGGCGCCGCTTCAAGTTGCTGAGGGAGCTTGGCGTGACGGCGCCCAAGGTGGTGAAGGAGTTCTTGCTACGCCGCGTCGCCCCTCTCCAGCGCCATTCTCATCGAATGTGGGCCTACAGCGGTCGTGGGGACCGTATGCGGCTCCAGGAAGAGGACCTGACGCCTGAAGCTCTGAGGAAGGTGCTCTTGGTCTTGACTGGGGATCCTTCTCCCGGCGGCATTCGCCAAGGGGGGCCTTGTTGTACCTTTGCTCGAACAAGGGTGACTTTGTGAGGCAGATGCCCATCTTCGACGAATGGGGGCCGCGACCTGCTGACCTCCAGGGGCCTCGTGAGAACCCAGTGGTGGTGGTCGCCCTCGCAGCCGCCCGGGGCGACTCTTCCTCAAGTGGTGAGGCAGGGAGGCATGAGCCTCCGGAGGCCGAGGGTGCCCTCGCCGAGGGGACAGCACTGGGCGACGCTCATGAGGGAGCGGCTCCCGAGGCCCGTGCTGCCGCAGTTGAGGGCAGCGAGCGGCCGCTCACAGTGCCTGTGGCTGAGGCTCCCGAGGCCCCAGCCGCTCTTCTTGGTGAGGCAACCGGCAGCGCGCATCAGGCAGACGCCCCCGACGCGAGTCACCTCGATGCTTCCTCCTCGTCGCAAGCTGACCCCTGCGCTCAACTCTTGGGTCGCTTCCGCGTGGACTTTGAGGCCCTCCGGAAGAGAAGGGAGGCCCTGGGCGATGATTACCCTTGCCGCCTGCTGAAGCGTAGGAAGTACTACGCCATCGACGAGTAAGCCTTCTCCCTTCCCTGCTCCTGACTCTTTCGTTGCTTGTTCTGATCCTTGCCCTGCAGGGCCCTTCCTTCCGAGCTCACGGGGGTGGATGAGGAGCCATCCCCCTCGCCTCCACCTCTTCCATCGTCTTCGATCATCCCGAGCAGCCGGGCCCTTGTGGCGAGGCCGGTTGGCGAGATGAGTCATCCTGAAGCGCAACGCGGCCCTGCGCTCCCCGCGGCCCTCCTTCGCGGGCCTTCTCGTGGCATAGCCAGCCTGCCGTGGGCTTTTCGTCTGGCCATGGACCGTGATTGGCTGGGGTACTCCTGGCGCTCTTCACTTGGAGATGGACTGGCTTTAGGTCGGGCCTTCGGCAGGGCGCGCCCGGTCATCTCGAGGGCGCCAGCCCCCAGCCCCCTGCCCGAGAGGGGAGTGCTGATCCGAGCCCCACGGCGCTCGCTTGGGGCGGATGATGGTGTTGAGGACGTACTTGAGCGCGCCCGGGAGCGTCGCGCTCTTCTCCAAGGGTTCCTCCAGAGGGCAGCTGACGCGGTGAGCCTGCTTGGTGAGGAACTCGCTAATGAGGACGCGCGCCTTGAGGCTGAGGACCTTCGGCTGGTTGCGGAGAGGCGCGAGCTGGAGGCGGCTGCCGCCCTCGCGCACCGTCGGCACGAGCTGGATGATGAGGAGGCCAAGGCGTCGCTGGCGGCCTCTCGAGAGGCCCGTTCCCAGGCCGTCGAAGAAGCCCGGGAAGCTGACCAGCGGTGAGTGGCCACGGAGGAGCGGGCACAGGAACTCTTGGCCCGATGCCGCTCACTGGAGGAGCAGGTGGAGCTGCGCGAGGCGGCCCTTGCGTCGATGAAGGTGGCCTTCGGCGACCCAGCGGAGCTCCAGAAGCGTGAGGAGGCATTGACGCTGGAAGCCGCCGAACGCGCGCGCGAGCACTAGCGCCTGGAGACAAGGGAGCGCTGGGTGACACGGGCGGAGGACGACGTCGCTACGCGGGAAGCCCGTGTCTCGGAGGAGGTTGGACGTCGGGTGGCGACGGCGCGCCTGAATCTCGAGCGCGAGTTCTCGGAGAGGCTGGAGTTGGTCCGGACCGAGGCCGAAGGTAGGACCACCGTCCTGAGGACCAGGCTGGAGGAAGCGACGCGGCGGGTTGATGCCTTACAGGCCGCACTCGAGGCGGCGCAGGGGGAGTCAACTACTTCCCGCACCGAGGTGCTTCTTCTTCGCCAACAGGTGGTTGCGGTTGAGGACGTCGCCCGTCAGAATGCGGACGAGATGCGTCAGCGGCGGCTCTTGGAACACGAGCACGCCCCCATGCTCACCACGCTTCGGGAGAGGGCCAACACGGCCTTAGGTAACATCTGCGAGGCGGCCGTCGGCGAGCCGCGTGCCATTAACTACGCCTGCAACCTTCAGTTCTTCACCGACATCGTGACGCAGCTGGAGGCACGGTCGGTTCGTGCCAATAGGTTGGTGGAGGAGAGGAGCCGAGCCCTGCTCGGGTGCGCCTTTTCCCGCGTCTTCAGCCATCTCCGGAATATGGATCCTCATTTTGACTTCGACGCTGCCATCGCCCCAGTCCCCCAGGCCGTCCGAGACGACCTGGCGTATTGGGTGGAAGACAACGTGGACGCCCTTGTCAGGGCCTTCGCTTCAGACAACGACGGCGTGATTGTGGCCACCGACGAGGGCGACGTGTTGAACGGCCCTGACGCCGCTGGCGGCAAAGCGGAGGGCGATGGCGAGGCCAGCGACGCCAGCGACAGCTCGGGCGGTGCTCCTGAGGATGCATTGGGGGATTTATCTGACTGATAGCACGCCATTCCTGTTTCCTTATCCTCCATGAATAGAACTCAGGCTTTTGTCCCGATGGTTGCGAGAGCATTTTGGGAGGGGGTGCCCCTCATGTAAAGCCAATATTTTAGCGCACTAGTCAATGCTACATTGCTCATAGGCCTGTGCCAAGTGGTTGGCTGGGTGACGAGCCGGCTGGTTAGTTTACCTTCGTCCTGCGCGGGTCCTGAGATAATTTGTGGGAGGCTGTGGTGCCTTGAACACCTCTTGATCGAATCCGTAGGATCTGCAGTGAAAAAACCTCCCGAGGGGGTAGGACGGCGGCAGCCTGGGCTGCACGCAAGCTAGGCCAGACCCGGCTCGCGAGGGGCTCACGAGGGGAGGCAGCTGAGGCGAGGTTGTAACCGAAACGCGAGAGATTGCTCGAACGAGACTAAGCACCCCTTCCCCAACACACGCAAATCTCAAATTCGAGTTCAACTTAAATCCAGCGGGGGAAAGCAGCAACCAAGGGAAAAGCAATGAAAGCAAACAAAAGGCCGCGTCCGGCACCTAGTCTAGTCTTGGATGTCTTCTCACCAGCGCGGAGCTAAGTGCTGCCACTGGGCGTGGGAGGGAGGCCCAAGGCCTGAGGCCGGCACCCCTGAGACTCCGGGGCATGTACAGCCCCACTCATTATTACGTGAGAGTGTCACGGGGCAGCGAGCTTCACAAGCACTGGGCCTTCTTCACAGGTACCGGCCTTGCTTCATATCGCCAGACGAGAGCCCCACCTTGCGCCACACTCTAGTGCCATCAACGACGACCGGAAACCAGGACGCCGCCGATGGGGTAGAGCGGTCGCCAGCGGTTCCCCCGACGACCACGGGTCCTCCGCCAGGGGCAAGCCCTGAGGCACCTCCCCAGCGGAGGGCCTACCTCCTGGAAACGCCTTGCTCCGAACGCCGCGGTGGTGATGTCGGATCTTGGCCCGTCTCCTGCAGCCCCCGGCGCCCTCCTCCCGAGGGGTAAGAGGCTGCTGGAGTGGGGCAGCTGCTCGTTGTGGCGACCTGCACCCCCTGCGACCCATGATTAGTGTATGCCTGCTCCTGAGGGATTAGTGGTACCCGATAATCGTCGCTCCCAGCATGGCCAGCAGGACAGTCCCGGGGTTCCTGGAAGAGCTCATCTTCTGGCGCCTCGTCCCCCCAGCTTGGGCTAAGGAGCGAGCCTTGTTCGCCCTCGCGCGGGTGCCCTTGATCCATCATGTGGGGCACGTACTCTTTCGTGGCTGTTACCCCGAAGGCTGCGTCGTAGGGCTCCGCGTGCCACGCAGCTCTACTTGACGTGCCAGCCTGGTGATGGTAGTGCGGCGGCCCACGGGGGCCGTGGGTCGCGACGAGTCCTTCTTCGCTGGCGGGGAGCGGAGTCGGTGCTACCGCCGGCCCTGTGCTGACGGCTTCCCTGGTGTTGGAGTAGCTTTGGAGCCCGCGGTTGCACGCGGGGCCCCCGCGCGGGCCACCCTGGGCCCGAGGCGAGAGCGGAGTGCAGAAGGGGTGAGCCCCCGAGGTGGTGAAGCCCAGGAGCTCCGCTACCCGCTCTAGCAGCACGTCACGGCCGCCTTCCATCAGTCTGCACTGTAGCAGCTCTCGCGCCACCGTGAGCGCGGACCTTGAGTTCGCCTACTCCCGGCGGGTGTATGTCGTCGTGGCCGCGGCGTGTTTGGAGGCCCTTGCTGCCGCCCGCATCTGCCGCGGTGTTAGGGCCGTCGAGGCCTGTCCGCGTTGCCCACGACCCGCAGCGCCCTCCGGACCGCGAGCTGCCTGGGGCACGGGGTCGCCCGGGGCGAGCGGCTCTGCGCGGGCGGGCCAAGTCGCCCAAGGATCAGGGTTGCCCGCCTGGTCGCCGGACATGGTGATGACGATGCGACGGGGCGCGAAGCGGCAGAAGGCAGATCCCGGCACACCCCTACCTGGCGCGCCAAATGTCGGATTTCGGGTTCCGGCAGACCCTTGAGGTTCGAACACTATGGTGCGTGCGGAGATTCAACCCTCTACCGGCTCGCTCCTCGCCGAATCGCTAAGACCTAAACTACCAAACTGAACAGCACAAGAGACACAAGATTTATACTGGTTCAGGCCACCATTGTGGTATAATACCCTACTCCAGTGTGTGGTGTGGTGGATTGCCTCTTGGGCTTGATGATGAACAATACAAGGCAGAACAGCCTCGCGAGGGTCTGTTCTTGGCTGGTGCGACGAACTACTGGGAGGAGTTCAATCGCTCTATCTACTAGTTTCTTGGTGAGGGTCCCGATTGCTAGGTCAGGTCCAGCTTTAGATGCCTCTACCCTGGGGGTGGCTAGTCCTATTTATAGGCAAAGGCCCTGGGCCTCTTCCCAAATATTGAGCGGGAAGGGCGCCAACAATTGGCCATTTTGAAGGGGAACAGCGGGTACACTTATCCTGACTAAAGTTGGTCTTCGCCTGTCAAAGGCTCTGGTGGTGACGCCTGCTTGGGCTCCACAATGACTTCCTTCCTGCCGTTGGACTGGTCTTGGTCTTGTTGCACCGAAGTGGACGCCTTTGCTTGATGCTCTCGCCTGCGCTTGCTCCCTTTGCACCAAAGAGGAAAGGAGGACACTGCGCGGGCTGGCGCCCGACTGGCGCCCTTGGTCGTCATGGCTTGCGTCATGGGCACCTCGCGAGGTACCCCGCCTTGAACTCTCCGCCTCCTCATGAGCTAGCCTGACAAGGCCGTGCCTGAGGAAGCTCCTTGTCATCTGCCCCACGAGGCTTGGCCCCTCGCGAGGGTCTTGAGCTTGTGTTGATGAAGATGGGCTGCGCTGGGCCTCCTTTGAGCCATGCCGCTGGCCGCAGGCAGGCACGTCTGGGGACCCCCGTTCCCAGAACACCGACAAAAGTCAAAGTAACCGTGTATCCAAAATACCAAGGGGAAATCCAAGGAATCACCCTCAATGGAATCCACCTAATGTAATCTTCAAGGTAAACTAGGAGGAATCACCCTCGAGGTTCACGCTTGAGGTGTTGTACGACAGAGTCATATCGGAAGTGGTGAAGGAGGAATCAGCCTCGATGACCATGACCAAATATCTACACTACAGAGTTAGCATCTGGAGTGCATTATGAGGTATCACCCTCGGCACTCGGTAGTAGCTCTATAGAGTCATACAACTAAAGGGGGTGAGGTGATGTGCGGTGTCGGGCCCTTGACGTTGATCATGTTAATCGAGTCATCGAACATAAAAGCGGGGGCAACTGAGACAAGGCGAGGGGTCACTGGTGGATCACTAACCAACCTATACTAAGCAGTTTATGATAAGCAGGTAAGGTACAACAGTAGGTTATAGAAGCAGGCTATGCATCAGAATAGGAGCAATCAATTACAGTAGCAAAATCTAATGCAAGCATGAGAGAGAATGGAATGGGCGATATCGGAATGGTCAAAGGGGGTTTGCTTGCCTGGAAGCTCTGCTGAAAAGGAAGAAGGGGGGTCATCGGTGACGTAGTCGGTCACAGTGGCACCAACAGTGGTCTCGGGGTCTACCGAAGAGAAGAGGGGGAAGAAACAGTAAATACAAGCAAACAGATGCATGACATGACGATACGCGGTGCTAGGGGTGTTCTAAATGGTGTTACTCGATACCGGCAAAGGGGAAGAACATCCGAGAATGTTTTCTCGAAGTTTGGTATTTTCAGACAAACGAACCGATGGGGGGACGGTTGCATGTTCATTATGCTAGGGACGTGTGGCAGACGAACGAACTACGTATTTGGATTCGTCATATTTTGTGAGCAATTTTCATATATAAATTATTTTCATCCGAATTATGGTTTATTTTCTATGAATTTTCAAAAATTTAAACATTTTCTAGAATTTCTAAATTATTTCTATATTCGAAATTAAAAACAGAATGAACCTTTTATACCAACTATGGGCTAGCCATAGTGGATGACAGGTGGGTCCAGGGGCGCTGAGTCAGCAACCCAATCAATAGTCAACGGTTGACTAGTCATAGACTCAGAGTATTTAACCGAATTTTCAGACCTTTTTAATTAACCTAATAAAGTAGTGGGGCCATGCTATCAGTGACACAGGGGGTTTCAATTAACTTAACTATTTTTTAATTGATCATAAATAAGCTAATTAGTGGGAGGGGGTTAAGTGTAAAAGGATAAGGGTTTATCCCCCCATTCAAAATAGGGGGGCCGACCGGCACATAGCAGGAGCCATGGCGGGGGCGGCGTGTGCGCAGGGCGGCTCGCCGAGGGCACCGGCGGCTAGGGGAGGCACGCGCGGCGGGCAACGGCGAGCGCTCACGGGGCTGCAGCAGCGAAGCAGCAAGGGCGGGCGACAACACGCGCGAGGAGCCGGTGAAGTGCGCGGCAGCACGGGCGCAGCCATGGGAGGTTGTGGTCGCGCCGGGAAAGCGATGTATGCGGTGCTGGCAGGGGTCATGGCGGGCGCAAGCAGTGGCTGCTAGCCGGCGAGTGGGAGGGGCAGCCACGCGCTGGCGGGCTGCTCGCGGGAGCGCGCGGGCTCCTGCAGGACGTGGCCCGAGGGAATAGGGAATGACTGAGGCATAGGCTCATAGCATAGCATACTTTATAGAACCTATGACTGAGGCATAGGGAATGACTTTCATTCTCTTTTCTATTTTCTGCCGTGGTCGGGATTTGAGTCTTACTCAATTTCACACCTTTGCATCACAGGCAAGATCTCCTTCTTTGACTATTCCATTTTGAACTATTTCAAAAATTTATCAAGGTATGTATACATTGAAAAATCTTATCAAGCGTCTTGATCTATCTATATAGATCTTGATGCTCAATGCGTAAGCAGCTTCACCGAGGTCTTGCTTTGAAAAACTCTTTTTCAAGTATCCTTTATGCTTTGCAGAATAATTCTACATTATTTCCAATCAACAATATGTCATTCACATATACTTATCAGAAATGCTGCAGTGCTCCCACTCACTTTCTTGTAAATACAGGTCTTTCCAAAAGTCTGTATAAAACCATATGCTTTGATCAACTCATCAAAGCGTATATTCCAACTCTGAGATGCTTGCACCAGTCCATTGATGGATTGCTGGAGCTTGCACACTTTGTTAGCATCTTTAGGATTGACAAAACCTTCTGGTTGCATCATATACAACTCTTCTTTAATAAATCCATTAAGGAATGCAGTTTTGACATCCATTTGCCAGATTTCATAAAATGTGGCAATTGCTAACATGATTCGGACGGACATAAGCATCGATACGAGTGAGAAAATCTCATTGTATTCAACACCTTGAACTTGTCGAAAAAACCTTTTTGCGACAAGTCGAGCTTTGTAGATAGTAACACTACTATCAGCATCTGTCTTCCTCTTGAAGATCCATTTATACAATATGGCTTGCCGATAATCGGGCAACTCCACCAAACTCCACACTTTGTTCTCATACATGGATCCCATCTCAGATTTCATGGCCTCAAGCCATTTCGCGGAATCTGGGCTCATCATCGCTTCCTCATAGTTCGTAGGTTCATCATGGTCTAGTAACATGACTTCGAGAACAGGATTACCGTACCACTCTGGTGCGGATTGTACTCTTGTAGACCTACGAGGTTCAGTAGAAACTTGATCTGAAGTTTCATGATCAATATCATTAGCTTCCTCACTAATTGGTGTAGTTGTCACAGGAACTGATTTCTGTGATGAACTATTTTCCAATTCGGGAGAAGGTACGAATTACCTTATCAAGCTCTACTTTCCTCCCACTCACTTCTTTCGAGAGAAACTCCTTTTCTAGAAAGGATCCATTTTTAGCAATGAATATCTTGCCTTCGGATCTGTGATAGAAGGTGTACCCAACAATTTTATTTGGGTATTCTATGAAGACGCACTTCTCTGATTTGGGTTTGAGCTTATCAGGATGAAACTTTTTCACATAAGCATCGCAGCCCCAAACCTTTTAAGAAACGACAACTTGGGTTTCTTGCTAAACCACAGTTCATATGGTGTCGTCTCAACGGATTTAGATGGTGCCCCTTTAACGTGAATGCAGCTGTCTCTAATGCATAACCCCAAAACAATAGTGGCAAATCAGTAGGAGACATCATAGATCGCACCATATCCAATAAAGTGCGGTTACGACGTTCGGACACACCATAATGTTGTGGTGTTCCAGGTGGCGTGAGCTGTGAAACTATTTCACATTGTTTTAATTGAAGATCAAACTCGTAACTCAAATATTCGTCTCCGCAATCAGATCGCAGAAACTTTATTTTCTTGTTACAATGATTTTTCCACTTCACTCTGAAATTCTTTGAACCTTTCAACTATTTCAGACTTATGTTTCATCAAGTAGATATACCCATATCTGCTCAAATCATCTTGTGAAGGTCAGAAAATAACGATACTTGCCACGAGCATCAATACTCATTGGATCGCATACATCGGTATGTATTATTTCCAACAAGTTAGTAGCTCGTTCCATTGTTCCGGAGAATGGAGTTTTAGTCATCTTGCCCAAAAGGCACGGTTCGCAAGCATCAAATGATTCATAACCAAGTGATTCCAAAAATCCATCTTTATGGAGTTTCTTCATGCGCTTTACACCGATATGACCCAAACGGCAGTGCCACAAATAAATTGCACTATCATTATTAACTTTGCATCTTTTGGCATCAATATTATGAATATGTGTATCACTACGATCGAGATCCAACAAACTATTTTCATTGGGTGTATAACCATCGAAGGTCTTATTCATGTAAACAGAATAACAATTATTCTTTAACTTCAAATGAATAACCGTATCGCAATAAACATGATCAAATCATATTCATGCTCAACGCAAACGCTAAATAACATTTATTTGGTTTTAACACTAATCTCGAAAATATAGGGAGTGTGTGATGATGATCATATCAATCTTGGAACTACTTCCAACACTCATCGTCACTTCACCCTTCAACTAGTCTATGTTTATTCTGTAACTCCTGTTTCGAGTTACTAATCTTAGCAACTGAACAAGTATCAAATACTCAAGGGCTACTATAAACACTAGTAAGGCACACATCAATAACATGTATATCAAATATACCCTTGTTCACTTTGCCATCCTTCTTATCCACCAAATAGTCAGGGCATTTCCGCTTCCAGTGACCATTCCCTTTGCAGTGTAAGCACTCAGTTTCAGGCTTTGGTCCAGCTTTGGTCTTCTTCACGGGAGTGATAACTTGTTTGCCATTCTACTTGAAGTTTCCCTTTCTTTCCCTTTGCCCCTTTTCTTGAAACTAGTGGTATTGTCAATCATCAACACTTGATGCTCTTTCTTGATTTCTACCTTCATCGATTTCAACATCACGAAGAGCTCGGGAATCGTTTTCGTCATCCCTTGCATACTATAGTTCATCACGAAGTTCTAGTAACTTAGTGATGGTGACTAGAGAATTCTGTCAATCACTATATTATCTGGAAGATTAACTCCCACTTGATTCAAGCGATTGAAGTACCCAGACAATCTGAGCACATGTTCACTAGTTGAGCGATTCTCCTCCATCTTTTAGCTATAGAACTTGTTGGAGACTTCATATCTCTCAACTCGGGTATTTGCTTGAAATATTAACTTCAATTCCTGGAACATCTTGTATGGTCCATGACGTTCAAAACGTCTTTGAAGTCCCGATTCTAAGCCGTTAAGCATGGTGCACTAAACTATCAAGTAGTCATCATATTGAGCTAGCCAAACATTCATAACGTCTGCATTTGCTCCTGCAATAGGTCTATCACCTAGCGGTGCATTAAGGATATAATTCTTCTGTGCAGCAATGAGGATAAACGTCAGATCATGGATCTAATCCGCATCATTGCTACTAACATTTTTCAACACAATTTTCTCTAGGAACATATCAAAATAAACATATGAAAGCAACAACGCAAGCTATTGATCTTACAACATAATTTGCAAAATACTACCAGGACTAAGTTCATGATAAATTTAAGTTCAATTAATCATATTACTTAAGAACTCCCACTTAGACGGACATCTCTCTAGTCATCTAAGTGATCACGTGATCCAAATCAACTAAACCATAACCGATCATCACGTGAGATGGAGTAGTTTTCAATGGTGAACATCACTATGTTGATCATATCTACTATATGATTCACGCTCGACCTTTCGGTCTCCGTGCTCCGAGGCCATATCTGCATATGCTAGGCTCGTCAAGTTTAACCCGAGTATTCCGCGTGTGCAAAACTGGCTTGCACCCGTTGTAGATGGACGTAGAGCTTATCACACCCGATCATCACGTGGTGTCTGGACACGACGAACTTTGGCAACGGTGCATACTCTGGGAGAACACTTCTTGATAATTTTAAGTGAGAGATCATCTTAAAATGCTACCGTCAACCAAAGCAAGATAAGATGCATAAAGGATAAACATCACATGCAATTAATATAAGTGATATGATATGGCCATCATCATCTTGTGCTTGTGATCTCCATCTCCGAAGCACCGTCATGATCACCATCGTCACCGGCGCGACACCTTGATCTCCATCGTAGCATCATTGTCGTTTACGCCATCTATTGCTTCTACGACTATCGCTACCGCTTAGTGATAAAGTAAAGCAATTACAGGGCGTTTGCATTTCATACAATAAAGCGACAACCATATGGCTCCTGCCAGTTGCCGATAACTTCGGTTACAAAACATGATCATCTCATACAATAAAATATAGCATCACGTCTTGGCCATATCACATCACAACATGCCCTGCAAAAACAAGTTAGACGTCCTCTACTTTGTTGTTGCAAGTTTTACGTGGCTGCTACGGGCTGAGCAAGAACCGATCTTACCTACGCATCAAAACCACAACGATAGTTCGTCAAGTTGGTGCTGTTTTAACCTTCGCAAGGACCGGGCGTAGCCACACTCGATTTAGCTAAAGTGAGAGAGACAGACACCCGCCAGCCACCTTTAAGCACGAGTGCTCGTAACGGTGAAACCAGTCTCGCGTAAGCGTACGCGTAATGTCGGTCCGGGCCGCTTCATCTCACAATACCGCCGAACCAAAGTATGACATGCTGGTAAGCAGTATGACTTGTATCGCCCACAACTCACTTGTGTTCTACTCGTGCATATAACATCAACGCATAAAACCTAGGCTCAGATGCCACTGTTGGGGAACGTAGTAATTTCAAAAAATTTCCTACGCACACGCAAGATCATGGTGATAGCATAGCAACGAGAGGGGAGAGTGTTTGTCCACGTACCCTCGTAGACCGTAAGCGGAAGCGTTAGCACAACGCGGTTGATGTAGTCGTACGTCTTCACGATCCGACCGATCCAAGCACCGAACGTACGGGGCCTCCGAGTTCAGCACACGTTCAGCTCGAGATCTCCGGCCTCCGATCCAGCCGAGCTCCGGAGATGAGTTCCGTCAGCACGACGGCGTGGTGACGATGATGATGTTCTACCGGCGCAGGGCTTCGCCTAAACTCCGCGACGATATGACCGAGGTGGAATATGGTGGAGGGGGGCACCGCACACGGCTAAGGAACGATCCGTAGATCAATTTGTGTGTCATGGGGTGCCCCATTGCCTCCGTATATAAAGGAGCAAGGGGAAGGAGGCGGCCGGCCAAGGGAGGGCGCGCCAGGGAGGAGTCCTACTCCCACCGGGAGTAGGATTCCCTCCTTTCCTAGTCCAACTAGGAGACCTTCCATGTAGTAGGAGTAGGAGAGAAGGAAAGGGAAGAGAGAAGGGAAGGAAGGAGGTGGTGCGGCCCCTCCCCCTAGTCCAATTCGGACTAGGCTTTGGGGGGGCGCGCAGCGTGCCCTAGGCAGCCCCTCTCTCTTTCCCGTATTGCCCAATAAGGCCCAATACTTCTCCCGGCGAATTCCCGTAACTCTCCGGTACTCCGAAAAATACCCGAATCACTCGGAACCTTTCCGAAGTCCGAATATAGTCGTCCAATATATCGATCTTTACGTCTCGACCATTTCGAGACTCCTCGTCATGTCCCCAATCTCATCCGGGACTCCAAACTCCTTCGGTACATCAAAACTCATAAACTCATAATAAAACTGTCATCGAAACCTTAAGCGTGCGGACCCTACGGGTTCGAGAACTATGTAGACATGACCTAGAACTATTCTTGGTCAATAACCAATAGCGGAACCTGGATGCCCATATTGGTTCCTACATATTCTACGAAGATCTTTATCGGTCAAACCGCATAACAACATACGTTGTTCCCTTTGTCATCGGTATGTTACTTGCCCGAGATTTGATCGTCGGTATCCAATACCTAGTTCAATCTCGTTACCGGCAAGTCTCTTTACTCATTCTATAATGCATCATCCCGTAACCAACTCATTGGTCACATTGCTTGCAAGGCTTATAATGATGTGCATTACCGAGAGGGCCCAGAGATACCTCTCCGACGATCGGAGTGACAAAACCTAATCTCGAAATACGCCAACTCAACATGTACCTTCGGTGACACCTGTAGTACTCCTTTATAATCATCCAGTTACGTTGTGACATTTGGTAGCACCCAAAGTGTTCCTCCGGCAAACGGGAGTTGCATAATCTCATAGTTACAGGAACATGTATAAGTTATGAAGAAAGCAATAGCAACATACTAAACGATCAAGTGCTAGGCTAACGGAATGGGTTATGTCAATCACATCATTCTCCTAATGATGTGATCCCATCAATCAAAAGACAACTCTTTTGTCCATGGTTAGGAAACATAACCATCTTTGATAAACGAGCTAGTCAAAAGTAGAGGCATACTAGTGACACTATGTTTGTCTATGTATTCACACATGTATTATGTTTCCGGTTAATACAATTCTAGCATGAATAATAAACATTTATCATGAAATAAGGAAATAAATAATAACTTTATTATTGCCTTTAGGGCATATTTCCTTCAGTCTCCCACTTGCACTAGAGTCAATAATCTAGTTCACATCACCATGTGATTTAACACCAATATTCATATCTGTATATGATTAACACCCATAGTTCACATCGTTATGTGACCAACACCCAAAGAGTTTACTAGAGTCAATAATCTAGTTCACATCTCTATGTGATTAACACCCAAAGAGTACTAAGGTGTGATCATGTTTTGCTCATGAGAGAAGCTTAGTCAACGGGTCTGTCATATTCAGAGCCGTATGTATTTTGCAAATATTCTATGTCCAACTCTCTGCATGGGGCTACTCTAGCTAATTGCTCCCACTTTCAATATGTATCCATATTGAAACTTAGAGTCATCTGGATTGGTGTAAAAGTTTGCATCGTTGTAACTTTTTACGACGAGCTCTTTTATCACCTCCATAATCGAGAAACATCTCCTTAGTCCTCACTAAGGATATTCTTGACCGCTGTCCAGTGATCTACTCTTAGATCAAAATTGTATTCCTTTTGTCAAACTCAGAGCAAGGTATACAATAGGTTTGGTTCATAGCATAGCATACTTTATAGAACCTATGACTGAGGCATAGGGAATGACTTTCATTCTCTTTTCTATTTTCTGCCGTGGTCGGGATTTGAGTCTTACTCAATTTCACGCCTTTGCATCACATGCAAGATCTCCTTCTTTGACTGTTCCATTTTGAACTATTTCAAAAATTTATCAAGGTATGTATACATTGAAAAATCTTATCAAGCGTCTTGATCTATCTATATAGATCTTGATGCTCAATGTGTAAGCAGCTTCACCGAGGTCTTGCTTTGAAAAACTCTTTTTCAAGTATCCTTTATGCTCTGCAGAATAATTCTACATTATTTCCAATCAACAATATGTCATTCACATATACTTATCAGAAATGCTGTAGTGCTCCCACTCACTTTCTTGTAAATACAGGTCTTTCCAAAAGTCTGTATAAAACCATATGCTTTGATCAACTCATCAAAGCATATATTCCAACTCTGAGATGCTTGCACCAGTCCATTGATGGATTGCTGGAGCTTGCACACTTTGTTAGCATCTTTAGGATTGACAAAACCTTCTGGTTGCATCATATACAACTCTTCTTTAATAAATCCATTAAGGAATGCAGTTTTGACATCCATTTGCCAGATTTCATAAAATGTGGCAATTGCTAACATGATTCGGACAGACATAAGCATCGATACGAGTGAGAAAATCTCATTGTATTCAACACCTTGAACTTGTCGAAAAAACCTTTTTGCGACAAGTCGAGCTTTGTAGATAGTAACACTACTATCAGCATCTGTCTTCCTCTTGAAGATCCATTTATACAATATGGCTTTCCGATAATCGGGCAACTCCACCAAAGTCCACACTTTGTTCTCATACATGGATCCCATCTCAGATTTCATGGCCTCAAGCCATTTCGCGGAATCTGGGCTCATCATCGCTTCCTCATAGTTCGTAGGTTCATCATGGTCTAGTAACATGACTTCGAGAACAGGATTACCGTACCACTCTGGTGCGGATTGTACTCTTGTAGACCTACGAGGTTCAGTAGAAACTTGATCTGAAGTTTCATGATCAATATCATTAGCTTCCTCACTAATTGGTGTAGTTGTCACAGGAACTGATTTCTGTGATGAACTATTTTCCAATTCGGGAGAAGGTACGAATTACCTTATCAAGCTCTACTTTCTTCCCACTCACTTCTTTCGAGAGAAACTCCTTTTCTAGAAAGGATCCATTTTTAGCAATGAATATCTTGCCTTCGGATCTGTGATAGAAGGTGTACCCAACAATTTTATTTGGGTATTCTATGAAGACGCACTTCTCTGATTTGGGTTTGAGCTTATCAGGATGAAACTTTTTCACATAAGCATCGCAGCCCCAAACCTTTTAAGAAATGACAACTTGGGTTTCCTGCTAAACCACAGTTCATATGGTGTCGTCTCAACGGATTTAGATGGTGCCCTTTTAACGTGAATGCAGCTGTCTCTAATGCATAACCCCAAAACAATAGTGGTAAATCAGTAGGAGACATCATAGATCGCACCATATCCAATAAAGTGCGGTTACGATGTTCGGACACACCATAATGTTGTGGTGTTCCAGGTGGCGTGAGCTGTGAAACTATTTCACATTGTTTTAATTGAAGATCAAACTCGTAACTCAAATATTCGTCTCCGCAATCAGATCGCAGAAACTTTATTTTCTTGTTACAATGATTTTTCCACTTCACTCTAAAATTCTTTGAACCTTTCAACTATTTCAGACTTATGTTTCATCAAGTAGATATACCCATATCTGCTCAAATCATCTTGTGAAGGTCAGAAAATAACGATACTTGCCACGAGCATCAATACTCATTAGATCGCATACATCGGTATGTATTATTTCCAACAAGTTAGTAGCTCGTTCCATTGTTCCGGAGAACGGAGTTTTAGTCATCTTGCCCAAAAGGCACGGTTCGCAAGCATCAAATGATTCATAACCAAGTGATTCCAAAAATCCATCTTTATGGAGTTTCTTCATGCGCTTTACACCGATATGACCCAAACGGCAGTGCCACAAATAAATTGCACTATCATTATTAACTTTGCATCTTTTGGCATCAATATTATGAATATGTGTATCACTACAATCGAGATCCAACAAACTATTTTCATTGGGTGTATAACCATCGAAGGTCTTATTCATGTAAACAGAATAACAATTATTCTTTAACTTCAAATGAATAACCGTATCGCAATAAACATGATCAAATCATATTCATGCTCAACGCAAACGCTAAATAACATTTATTTGGTTTTAACACTAATCTCGAAAATATAGGGAGTGTGTGATGATGATCATATCAATCTTGGAACTACTTCCAACACTCATCGTCACTTCACCCTTCAACTAGTCTCTGTTTATTCTGTAACTCCTGTTTCGAGTTACTAATCTTAGCAACTGAACAAGTATCAAATACTCAAGGGCTACTATAAACACTAGTAAGGCACACATCAATAACATGTATATCAAATATACCCTTGTTCACTTTGCCATCCTTCTTATCCACCAAATATTCAGGGCATTTCCGCTTCCAGTGACCATTCCCTTTGCAGTGTAAGCACTCAGTTTCAGGCTTTGGTCCAGCTTTGGTCTTCTTCACGGGAGTGATAACTTGTTTGCCATTCTACTTGAAGTTTCCCTTTCTTTCCCTTTGCCCCTTTTCTTGAAACTAGTGGTCTTGTCAATCATCAACACTTGATGCTCTTTCTTGATTTCTACCTTCATCGATTTCAACATCACGAAGAGCTCGGGAATCGTTTTCGTCATCCCTTGCATACTATAGTTCATCACGAAGTTCTAGTAACTTAGTGATGGTGACTAGAGAATTCTGTCAATCACTATCTTATCTGGAAGATTAACTCCCACTTGATTCAAGCGATTGAAGTACCCAGACAATCTGAGCACATGCTCACTAGTTGAGCGATTCTCCTCCATCTTTTAGCTATAGAACTTGTTGGAGACTTCATATCTCTAAACTCGGGTATTTCCTTGAAATATTAACTTCAATTCCTGGAACATCTTATATGGTCCATGACGTTCAAAACGTCTTTGAAGTCCCGATTCTAAGCCGTTAAGCATGGTGCACTAAACTATCAAGTAGTCATCATATTGAGCTAGCCAAACGTTCATAACGTCTGTATTTGCTCCTTCAATAGGTCTGTCACCTAGCGGTGCATTAAGGACATAATTCTTCTGTGCAGCAATGAGGATAAACCTCAGATCACGGATCTAATCCGCATCATTGCTACTAACATTTTTCAACACAATTTTCTCTAGGAACATATCAAAATAAACATATGAAAGCAACAACGCAAGCTATTGATCTTACAACATAATTTGCAAAATACTACCAGGACTAAGTTCATGATAAATTTAAGTTCAATTAATCATATTACTTAAGAACTCCCACTTAGACAGACATCTCTCTAGTCATCTAAGTGATCACGTGATCCAAATCAACTAAACCATAACCGATCATCACGTGAGATGGAGTAGTTTTCAATGGTGAACATCACTATGTTGATCATATCTACTATATGATTCACGCTCGACCTTTCGGTCTCCGTGCTCCAAGGCCATATCTGCATATGCTAGGCTCGTCAAGTTTAACCTGAGTATTCCGCGTGTGCAAAACTGGCTTGCACCTGTTGTAGATGGACGTAGAGCTTATCACACCCGATCATCACGTGGTGTCTGGGCACGGCGAACTTTGGCAACGGTGCATACTCAGGGAGAACACTTCTTGATAATTTTAAGTGAGAGATCATCTTAAAATGCTACCGTCAATCAAAGCAAGATAAGATGCATAAAGGATAAACATAACATGCAATTAATATAAGTGATATGATATGGCCATCATCATCTTGTGCTTGTGATCTCCATCTCCGAAGCACCGTCGTGATCACCATCGTCACCGGCGCGACACCTTGATCTCCATCGTAGCATCGTTGTCGTTTATGCCATCTATTGCTTCTACGACTATCGCTACCGCTTAGTGATAAAGTAAAGCAATTACAGGGCGTTTGCATTTCATACAATAAAGCGACAACCATATGGCTCCTGCCAGTTGCCGATAACTTCGGTTACAAAACATGATCATCTCATACAATAAAATATAGCATCACGTCTTGGCCATATCACATCACAACATGCCCTGCAAAAACAAGTTAGACGTCCTCTACTTTGTTGTTGCAAGTTTTACGTGGCTGCTACGGGCTGAGCAAGAACCGATCTTACCTACGCATCAAAACCACAACGATAGTTCGTCAAGTTGGTGCTGTTTTAACCTTCGCAAGGACCGGGCGTAGCCACACTCTATTCAGCTAAAGTGAGAGAGACAGACACCCGCCAGCCACCTTTAAGCACGAGTGCTCGTAACGGTGAAACCAGTCTCGCGTAAGCGTACGCGTAATGTCGGTCCGGGCCGCTTCATCTCACAATAACGCCGAACCAAAGTATGACATGCTGGTAAGCAGTATGACTTGTATCGCCCACAACTCACTTGTGTTCTACTCGTGCATATAACATCAACGCATAAAATCTAGGCTCAGATGCCACTGTTGGGGAACGTAGTAATTTCAAAAAATTTCCTACGCACACGCAAGATCATGGTGATGGCATAGCAACGAGAGGGGAGAGTGTTTGTCCACGTACCCTCGTAGACCGTAAGCGGAAGCGTTAGCACAACGCGGTTGATGTAGTCGTACGTCTTCACGATCCGACCGATACAAGCACCGAACGTACGGGGCCTCCGAGTTCAGCACACGTTCAGCTCGAGATCTCCGGCCTCCGATCCAGCCGAGCTCCGGAGATGAGTTCCGTCAGCACGACGGCGTGGTGACGATGATGATGTTCTACCGGCGCAGGGCTTCGCCTAAACTCCGCGACGATATGACCGAGGTGGAATATGGTGGAGGGGGGCACCGCACACGGCTAAGGAACAATCCGTAGATCAATTTGTGTGTCATGGGGTGCCCCATTGCCTCCGTATATAAAGGAGCAAGGGGAAGGAGGCGGCCGGCCAAGGGAGGGCGCGCCAGGGAGGAGTCCTACTCCCACCGGGAGTAGGATTCCCTCCTTTCCTAGTCCAACTAGGAGACCTTCCATGTAGTAGGAGTAGGAGAGAAGGAAAGGGAAGAGAGAAGGGAAGGAAGGAGGTGGTGCGGCCCCTCCCCCTAGTCCAATTCGGACTAGGCTTTGGGGGGGCGCGCAGCGTGCCCTAGGCAGCCCCTCTCTCTTTCCCGTATTGCCCAATAAGGCCCAATACTTCTCCCGGCGAATTCCCGTAACTCTCCGGTACTCCGAAAAATACCCGAATCACTCGGAACCTTTCCGAAGTCCGAATATAGTCGTCCAATATATCAATCTTTACGTCTCGACCATTTCGAGACTCCTGGTCATGTCCCCAATCTCATCCGGGACTCCAAACTCCTTCGGTACATCAAAACTCATAAACTCATAATAAAACTGTCATCGAAACCTTAAGCGTGCGGACCCTACGGGTTCGAGAACTATGTAGACATGACCTAGAACTATTCTTGGTCAATAACCAATAGCGGAACCTGGATGCCCATATTGGTTCCTACATATTCTACGAAGATCTTTATCGGTCAAACCGCATAACAACATACGTTGTTCCCTTTGTCATCGGTATGTTACTTGCCCGAGATTTGATCGTCGGTATCCAATACCTAGTTCAATCTCGTTACCGGCAAGTGTCTTTACTCGTTCTGTAATGCATCATCCCGTAACCAACTCATTGGTCACATTGCTTGCAAGGCTTATAATGATGTGCATTATCGAGAGGGCCCAGAGATACCTCTCCGACGATCGGAGTGACAAAACCTAATCTCGAAATACGCCAACTCAACATGTACCTTCGGTGACACCTGTAGTACTCCTTTATAATCACCCAGTTACGTTGTGACGTTTGGTAGCACCCAAAGTGTTCCTCTGGCAAACGGGAGTTGCATAATCTCATAGTTACAGGAACATGTATAAGTTATGAAGAAAGCAATAGCAACATACTAAACGATCAAGTGCTAGGCTAACGGAATGGGTCATGTCAATCACATCATTCTCCTAATGATGTGATCCCATCAATCAAAAGACAACTCTTTTGTCCATGGTTAGGAAACATAACCATCTTTGATAAACGAGCTAGTCAAAAGTAGAGGCATACTAGTGACACTATGTTTGTCTATGTATTCACACATGTATTATGTTTCCGGTTAATACAATTCTAGCATGAATAATAAACATTTATCATGAAATATGGAAATAAATAATAACTTTATTATTGCCTCTAGGGCATATTTCCTTCAGTCTCCCACTTGCACTAGAGTCAATAATCTAGTTCACATCACCATGTGATTTAACACCAATATTCATATCTGTATATGATTAACACCCATAGTTCACATCGTCATGTGACCAACACCCAAAGAGTTTACTAGAGTCAATAATCTAGTTCACATCTCTATGTGATTAACACCCAAAGAGTACTAAGGTGTGATCATGTTTTGCTCATGAGATAAGCTTAGTCAACGGGTCTGTCATATTCAGAGCCGTATGTATTTTGCAAATATTCTATGTCCAACTCTCTGCATGGAGCTACTCTAGCTAATTGCTCCCACTTTCAATATGTATCCAGATTGAAACTTAGAGTCATCTGGATTGGTGTAAAAGTTTGCATCGTTGTAACTTTTTACGACGGGCTCTTTTATCACCTCCATAATCGAGAAACATCTCCTTAGTCCTCACTAAGGATATTCTTGACCGCTGTCCAGTGATCTACTCTTAGATCAAAATTGTATTCCTTTTGTCAAACTCAGAGCAAGGTATACAATAGGTCTGGTTCATAGCATAGCATACTTTATAGAACCTATGACTGAGGCATAGGGAATGACTTTCATTCTCTTTTCTATTTTCTGCCGTGGTCGGGATTTGAGTCTTACTCAATTTCACGCCTTTGCATCACATGCAAGATCTCCTTCTTTGACTGTTCCATTTTGAACTATTTCAAAAATTTATCAAGGTATATATACATTGAAAAATCTTATCAAGCGTCTTGATCTATCTATATAGATCTTGATGCTCAATGTGTAAGCAGCTTCACCGAGGTCTTGCTTTGAAAAACTCTTTTTCAAGTATCCTTTATGCTTTGCAGAATAATTCTACATTATTTCCAATCAACAATATGTCATTCACATATACTTATCAGAAATGCTGTAGTGCTCCCACTCACTTTCTTGTAAATACAGGTCTTTCCAAAAGTCTGTATAAAACCATATGCTTTGATCAACTCATCAAAGCGTATATTCCAACTCTGAGATGCTTGCACCAGTCCATTGATGGATTGCTGGAGCTTGCACACTTTGTTAGCATCTTTAGGATTGACAAAACCTTCTGGTTGCATCATATACAACTCTTCTTTAATAAATCCATTAAGGAATGCAGTTTTGACATCCATTTGCCAGATTTCATAAAATGTGGCAATTGCTAACATGATTCGGACGGACATAAGCATCGATACGAGTGAGAAAATCTCATTGTATTCAACACCTTGAACTTGTCGAAAAAACCTTTTTGCGACAAGTCGAGCTTTGTAGATAGTAACACTACTATCAGCATCTGTCTTCCTCTTGAAGATCCATTTATACAATATGGCTTGCCGATAATCGGGCAACTCCACCAAAGTCCACACTTTGTTCTCATACATGGATCCCATCTCAGATTTCATGGCCTCAAGCCATTTCGCGGAATCTGGGCTCATCATCGCTTCCTCATAGTTCGTAGGTTCATCATGGTCTAGTAACATGACTTCGAGAACAGGATTACCGTACCACTCTGGTGCGGATTGTACTCTTGTAGGCCTACGAGGTTCAGTAGAAACTTGATCTGAAGTTTCATGATCAATATCATTAGCTTCCTCACTAATTGGTGTAGTTGTCACAGGAACTGATTTCTGTGATGAACTATTTTCCAATTCGGGAGAAGGTAAAAATTACCTTATCAAGCTCTACTTTCCTCCCACTCACTTCTTTCGAGAGAAACTCCTTTTCTAGAAAGGATCCATTTTTAGCAATGAATATCTTGCCTTCGGATCTGTGATAGAAGGTGTACCCAACAATTTCATTTGGGTATTCTATGAAGACGCACTTCTCTGATTTGGGTTTGAGCTTATCAGGATGAAACTTTTTCACATAAGCATTGCATCCCCAAACCTTTTAAGAAACGACAACTTGGGTTTCTTGCTAAATCACAGTTCATATGGTGTCGTCTCAACGGATTTAGATGGTGCCCTTTTAACGTGAATGCAGCTGTCTCTAATGCATAACCCCAAAACAATAGTGGTAAATCAGTAGGAGACATCATAGATCGCACCATATCCAATAAAGTGCGGTTACGACGTTCGGACACACCATAATGTTGTGGTGTTCCAGGTGGCGTGAGCTGTGAAACTATTTCACATTGTTTTAATTGAAGATCAAACTCGTAACTCAAATATTCGTCTCCGCAATCAGATCGCAGAAACTTTATTTTCTTGTTACAATGATTTTTCCACTTCACTCTGAAATTCTTTGAACCTTTCAACTATTTCAGACTTATGTTTCATCAAGTAGATATACCCATATCTGCTCAAATCATCTTGTTAAGGTCAGAAAATAACGATACTTGCCACGAGCATCAATACTCATTGGATCGCATACATCGGTATGTATTATTTCCAACAAGTTAGTAGCTCGTTCCATTGTTCCGGAGAATGGAGTTTTAGTCATCTTGCCCAAAAGGCACGGTTCGCAAGCATCAAATGATTCATAACCAAGTGATTCCAAAAATCCATCTTTATGGAGTTTCTTCATGCGCTTTACACCGATATGACCCAAACGGCAGTGCCACAAATAAATTGCACTATCATTATTAACTTTGCATCTTTTGGCATCAATATTATGAATATGTGTATCACTACGATCGAGATCCAACAAACTATTTTCATTGGGTGTATAACCATCGAAGGTCTTATTCATGTAAACAGAATAACAATTATTCTTTAACTTCAAATGAATAACCGTATCGCAATAAACATGATCAAATCATATTCATGCTCAACGCAAACGCTAAATAACATTTATTTGGTTTTAACACTAATCTCGAAAATATAGGGAGTGTGTGATGATGATCATATCAATCTTGGAACTACTTCCAACACTCATCGTCACTTCACCCTTCAACTAGTCTATGTTTATTCTGTAACTCCTGTTTCGAGTTACTAATCTTAGCAACTGAACAAGTATCAAATACTCAAGGGCTACTATAAACACTAGTAAGGCACACATCAATAACATGTATATCAAATATACCCTTGTTCACTTTGCCATCCTTCTTATCCACCAAATAGTCAGGGCATTTCCGCTTCCAGTGACCATTCCCTTTGCAGTGTAAGCACTCAGTTTCAGGCTTTGGTCCAGCTTTGGTCTTCTTCACGGGAGTGATAACTTGTTTGCCATTCTACTTGAAGTTTCCCTTTCTTTCCCTTTGCCCCTTTTCTTGAAACTAGTGGTCTTGTCAATCATCAACACTTGATGCTCTTTCTTGATTTCTACCTTCATCGATTTCAACATCACGAAGAGCTCGGGAATCGTTTTCGTCATCCCTTGCATACTATAGTTCATCACGAAGTTCTAGTAACTTAGTGATGGTGACTAGAGAATTCTGTCAATCACTATATTATCTGGAAGATTAACTCCCACTTGATTCAAGCGATTGAAGTACCCAGACAATCTGAGCACATGCTCACTAGTTGAGCGATTCTCCTCCATCTTTTAGCTATAGAACTTGTTGGAGACTTCATATCTCTCAACTCGGGTATTTGCTTGAAATATTAACTTCAATTCCTGGAACAGCTTATATGGTCTATGACGTTCAAAACGTCTTTGAAGTCCCGATTCTAAGCCGTTAAGCATGGTGCACTAAACTATCAAGTAGTCATCATATTGAGCTAGCCAAACGTTCATAACGTCTGCATTTGCTCCTGCAATAGGTCTGTCACCTAGCGGTGCATTAAGGACATAATTCTTCTGTGCAGCAATGAGGATAAACCTCAGATCACGGATCTAATCCGCATCATTGCTACTAACATTTTTCAACACAATTTTCTCTAGGAACATATCAAAATAAACATATGAAAGCAACAACACAAGCTATTGATCTTACAACATAATTTGCAAAATACTACCAGGACTAAGTTCATGATAAATTTAAGTTCAATTAATCATATTACTTAAGAACTCCCACTTAGACGGACATCTCTCTAGTCATCTAAGTGATCACGTGATCCAAATCAACTAAACCATAACCGATCATCACGTGAGATGAAGTAGTTTTCAATGGTGAACATCACTATGTTGATCATATCTACTATATGATTCACGCTCGACCTTTCGGTCTCCGTGCTCCGAGGCCATATCTGCATATGCTAGGCTCGTCAAGTTTAACCTGAGTATTCCGCGTGTGCAAAATTGGCTTGCACCCGTTGTAGATGGACGTAGAGCTTATCACACCCGATCATCACGTGGTGTCTGGGCACGACGAACTTTGGCAATGGTGCATACTCAGGGAGAACACTTCTTGATAATTTTAAGTGAGAGATCATCTTAAAATGCTACCGTCAATCAAAGCAAGATAAGATGCATAAAGGATAAACATCACATGCAATTAATATAAGTGATATGATATGGCCATCATCATCTTGTGCTTGTGATCTCCATCTCCGAAGCACCGTCGTGATCACCATCGTCACCGGCGCGACACCTTGATCTCCATCGTAGCATCGTTGTCGTTTACGCCATCTATTGCTTCTACGACTATCGCTACCGCTTAGTGATAAAGTAAAGCAATTACAGGGCGTTTGCATTTCATACAATAAAGCGACAACCATATGGCTCCTGCCAGTTGCCGATAACTTCGGTTACAAAACATGATCATCTCATACAATAAAATATAGCATCACATCTTGGCCATATCACATCACAACATGCCCTGCAAAAACAAGTTAGACGTCCTCTACTTTGTTGTTGCAAGTTTTACGTGGCTGCTACGGGCTGAGCAAGAACCGATCTTACCTACGCATCAAAACCACAATGATAGTTCGTCAAGTTGGTGCTGTTTTAACATTCGCAAGGACCGGGCGTAGCCACACTCGATTCAGCTAAAGTGAGAGAGACAGACACCCGCCAGCCACCTTTAAGCACGAGTGCTCGTAACGGTGAAACCAGTCTCGCATAAGCGTACGCGTAATGTCGGTCCGGGCCGCTTCATCTCACAATAACGCCGAACCAAAGTATGACATGCTGGTAAGCAGTATGACTTGTATCGCCCACAACTCACTTGTGTTCTACTCGTGCATATAACATCAACGCATAAAACCTAGGCTCGGATGCCACTGTTGGGGAACGTAGTAATTTCAAAAATTTTCCTATGCACACACAAAATCATGGTGATGGCATAGCAACGAGAGGGGAGACTGTTTGTCCACGTACCCTCGTAGACCGTAAGTGGAAGCGTTAGCACAATGCGGTTGATGTAGTCGTACGTCTTCACGATCCGACCGATCCAAGAACCGAACGTACGGGGCCTCCGAGTTCAGCACACGTTCAGCTCGATGACGATCTCCGGCCTCCGATCCAGCCGAGCTCTGGAGATGAGTTCCGTCAGCACGACGGCGTGGTGATGATGATGATGTTCTACCGGCGCAGGGCTTCGCCTAAACTCCGCGACGATATGACCGAGGTGGAATATGGTGGAGGGGGGCACCGCACACGGCTAAGGAACGATCCGTAGATCAACTTGTGTGTCATGGGGTGCCCCCTTGCCTCCGTATATAAAGGAGCAAGGGGAAGGAGGCGGCCGGCCAAGGGAGGGCGCGCCAGGGAGGAGTCCTACTCCCATCGGGAGTAGGATTCCCTCCTTTCCTAGTCCAACTAGGAGACCTTCCATGTAGTAGGAGTAGGAGAGAAGGAAAGGGAAGAGAGAAGGGAAGGAAGGAGGGGGTGCGGCCCCTCCCCCTAGTCCAATTCGGACTAGGCTTTGGGGGGGCGCGCAGCGTGCCCTAGGCAGCCCCTCTCTCTTTCCCGTATGGCCCAATAAGGCCCAATACTTCTCCCGGCGAATTCCCGTAACTCTCCGGTACTCCGAAAAATACCCGAATCACTCGGAACCTTTCCGAAGTCCGAATATAGTCGTCCAATATATCGATCTTTATGTCTCGACCATTTCGAGACTCCTCGTCATGTCCCCAATCTCATCCGGGACTCCGAACTCCTTCGGTACATCAAAACTCATAAACTCATAATAAAACTGTCATCGAAACCTTAAGCGTGCGGACCCTACGGGTTCGAGAACTATGTAGACATGACCTAGAACTATTCTTGGTCAATAACCAATAGCAGAACCTGGATGCCTATATTGGTTCCTACATATTCTACGAAGATCTTTATCGGTCAAACCGCATAACAACATACGTTGTTCCCTTTGTCATCGGTATGTTACTTGCCCGAGATTTGATCGTCGGTATCCAATACCTAGTTCAATCTCGTTACCGGCAAGTCTCTTTACTCGTTCTGTAATGCATCATCCCGTAACCAACTCATTGGTCACATTGCTTGCAAGGCTTATAATGATGTGCATTACCGAGAGGGCCCAGAGATACCTCTCCGACGATCGGAGTGACAAAACCTAATCTCGAAATACGCCAACTCAACATGTACCTTCGGTGACACCTGTAGTACTCCTTTATAATCACCCAGTTACGTTGTGACGTTTGGTAGCACCCAAAGTGTTCCTCCGGCAAACGGGAGTTGCATAATCTCATAGTTACAGGAACATGTATAAGTTATGAAGAAAGCAATAGCAACATACTAAACGATCAAGTGCTAGGCTAACGGAATGGGTCATGTCAATCACATCATTCTCCTAATGATGTGATCCCATCAATCAAAAGACAACTCTTTTGTCCATGGTTAGGAAACATAACCATCTTTGATAAACGAGCTAGTCAAAAGTAGAGGCATACTAGTGACACTATGTTTGTCTATGTATTCACACATGTATTATGTTTCCGGTTAATACAATTCTAGCATGAATAATAAACATTTATCATGAAATAAGGAAATAAATAATAACTTTATTATTGCCTCTAGGGCATATTTCCTTCAGGCCGGACTAGAGGGATCTAGCGATGGACGATGGCCACCGTGTCAGAGAAGACCGGCGGTGGCGAGGCACTGTGGTCCTCCCGGTCCTATCCAGTAGGCGCGGGCGATGAGGCGGGGCACGAAGGAGCTAGCGGAGACATTCGCAGCCGGAGGGGATGACGATGGTCACGGTGATGACGACGACCATGGCGGGCGCGGTTCGACTGCGTGTTACGGAGAAGAAAACGGCGCGATGGAGGAATGGGGAGAAGACTAGGGTTGTCTACAACGTCAGGGGGGGGGGGGGTTCTTATGCCTCTTGGGGCATCGATGGATGGACGACACGGCGATGATTGGTGGGAGTAGACAGCGTGCATGCGCGGCCACGCCATGGCCTCCCTGCCCTTGTACAAAGAGTAGGGAAATGCGAGCGTGGGCTAGGCCTTGTGCACTATGGGCACTTAAGCCCATATTTATAGTAGGCCTAACTCTTTTCTTTTTATTCTTTTTGTTTTTCTGTTTTGCAGTTTTTTACTTGTTTTGAATTTTAATTTAATACCAAATGAATTTTATTTATTACATAACTTGTCACATAAATCAAATACAATATCTTGAGGAGGCCCACAAAGTTTCAAGTTAATTGAAAATACATAAACATTTATTTATTTTATAATTGGCTATTTTGGTAGCTGTTGGACTACTTTATATTTTTCTAGGATGAAAGATCGACTAGAGGGGGGTGAATAGGCGATTTTTACAAATTCGTCACTGAGGAATAGGTGAAGAAATTCCTAAGCAACAACACACTAACAACGGAATAAGTACTCAGGTATAAGCATAATAGAGCAACAGCATAGTCATCATGATGAAATGAAAACAAGCACAAAGTACAGATAGCGCGAAAACAGGATAAGCAGGCTGAAGACTATGTGACAGAAGAATTAGGACTGAAGAAATAGAGAAAGTCTTCAGTCAAAGTCTTAAAACAGTAATGACCAGGTTCATCAACACAAGAATGAGGAAATGAAAGGGTTGAGGAAATAGAACCAGTTGGCTTGGTGCTGACAATGATTTGGTAGACCAGTTCCAACTGCTGTGACAGTTGTACGTCTAGTTGAAGTGGCTGGGTATTTAAACCCGAGGACACATAGTCCCAGACACACAGTCGTCACCATATTCTCCTTGAGCTAAAGTCACACAGACCACACCCAATCACTCGGGATAAGTCTTCAGGTGACTTCCAAACCTTCACAGACTTGGTCACTCGGCGTTCCACAATTCCTCTTGGATGCTCAGATGAAAGTGCGTTATATCGACTAGAGGGGGGGTCAATAGGCGATTTTTATGAATTCTTCACTGAGGAATTTGCTGGTGAGGAAATTCCTAAATGAAGAACTACTAGCAGCGGAATAAGTACTCAAATGTAAACATAGCAGAACACAAGCATGGTCATCATAATGGAATGAAGACAAACATAGAGTACAGAAAGCGTAAACACAGGATATCACAGAAAGAAGACGGACAGACTGAAGAAATTGAACTGAGAAAATTGACAAAGTCTTCAGTCAAAGTCTTCAAACAGATATGAACAGGCACACAACAACAGAAATGAGGAAATGAAGAGTTGAGGAAATAGAACCAGTAAGCTTGGTGAAGACAATGATTTGGTAGACCAGTTCCAACTACTGTCTTAGTTGTATGTCTGGTTGGAGCGGCTGAGTATTTAAACTCGAGGACACCCAGTCCCGGACACACAGTCCTCACCGTATTCTCCTTGAGCTAAGGTCACACAGACCTCGCCCAATCACTCGTGGTAAGTCTTCAGGTGACTTCCAAATCTTCACAGACTAGGTCACTCGGCGATCCACAATTCCTCTTGGATGCTCTAGACCATGACGCCTAACCTTCTGGAAGAAGCACAGTCTTCAAAGGTAACAAGTGTCGGATCCATGCAGGATCTATCTCTTCAGTGATGCTCAATCACTTTGGGTTTGTAGGTGTTGGGTTTGGGTTTTCCTCACTTGATGATTTTCGCTCAAAGTCCTCGGAGTATGGGATGCTCTCAAATGACAAGTGTCAGTTTCTCTTGGAGCAGCCAACCAGCTAGTGGTTGTAGGGGGTGGCTATTTATAGCCTAGGGAGCGGCCCGACATGATAAGACATAAATGCCCTTCAATGATATGACCGTTAGGTGGGTAGATATTTTGGGACAGCTGGCGCATAGCACATCAACGATCGGAATTTTGACTCTCAAATTCCTCAGGGCTACATGTTCCTCACTGTGTAGGCAATTCGCACTGGCAAATTCCTAACTCCTCAGTCAGAACAAATTCCTTAGAGACCAGAAGAACTTCATCTCTGCCACTGAAGAATATGACTGAACTGTATGAGATTTCCAATGGCTTCACTCGAAGGGATTGGTAGGTGTAGGATTTTGAGTTGAGCATCACATGGAAATTTTTCCTTAGTATTTCCTCGACCCCCTTTAACAGTACGGTGTTTCCTATGACTCAAGAAAGAGAAAAAAGAAACTACGAAAACAAAAGTCTTCACGCTTCATGTTCCTCGAATGATTACCAAGTCTTCAAGGTCACACCAATTTCTTCACTTTCAAAGTCTTTAGAAAGTCTTCAGAAATCCAAAGTCTTCAGTTGAAGAACTTCATTTTTAGGGGTCGACTTTCTCTGTAAATATCAAACTCCTCATAGACTTATAGACCTATGTACACTCACAAACGCATCAATCCCTTAACCTATAAGTCTTCAATACACCAAAATCACTAAGGGGCACTAGATGCACTTTCAATCTCCCCCTCTTTGGTGATTGATGACAATATAGGTTAAGTTTTCAACGAGGATAAATATATGAAGTGTAAATACTGATGTTGAGGAATTTGATTGCAAGATATAGAAGAACTCCCCCTGAAAATGTGCATAGTGAGGAATTTGCTTTTGAAGCAATGCACACTTGAAGAGTATAATCATGGAGATCTCCCCCTATATCTTGTAATTCATACACGCATTTGTCATATAATATGAAGAATTTGAAATGCATGATGAAATATGGTGACTGATGTAATTCAGCATGCGTGCATTAACATTAATGAGGAATAAGCATGCAGAAGAACTCATCAAGAGTATCAGGCCACCATAGAGTTTAAGATTACAACTCGATCCAGCAAAGTCATCAAAAGAACGAGAGTTGTAACTTAGAAAAAAACGCCCATATAAGATAGACCCGCTTGAAGACTAACTCAAATTTCTCCCCCTTTGTCATCGAATGACCAAAAGGGTTGAAAATGAGGACTAACGCCCCTAAAGAATATCACGATGATGGAGGAGCGCCAGCATTGTCAGGGTCTTGAGTCGATGTAGGGCCTACTGCAATGTCGTCCAAGTCTTCGAACTCGTCCGTGTCGCGCGATGAAGAATATGAACTGGCCAGCAAGGAAGGAACCTTGACCTTCTTGAATTTCTTCGGGGGAGGAGCAAACCAGTCAAAATCTTCCTTGAAGCCCGTTTGCTTTAGATCTTCTTCACCATAGAGATGTGACAGAATAGCCCAGGCGCGATCAAAAACTTCATGGAGGTAGTATTGGTTTTTTTCACTGCATTATGTGTAGAAGTCATGTTGTGAAGAATAGAGCCAAACTGACGCTTAACCCATTTGTGGTTTCGATCCACCTTCTGTTGAAGACTTAGAAGCAGCTCATGGTCAGTCATCACATGAGGAGCAGTGGCTTGAGGATTTGGCTTGGATGCATTAGCAGCAGAATCATGAGTGGCAGAGTCATCATTGGTGGAATAAGATGCAGCTTTGCGGAACTGACCATCCAATGGACGAATGCCTTCATCGAGAATAGCTAGTGCCTTGCCCTTCTCATCAGCTGAGGAATATGTCTGCTTGAGGACTTCAATCGGGGGCAAGTAGCTGAGGTGATTCTGAAAGTCAGCCT
Source organism: Triticum timopheevii (assembly GCA_963921465.1). Taxonomy (NCBI): domain Eukaryota; kingdom Viridiplantae; phylum Streptophyta; class Magnoliopsida; order Poales; family Poaceae; genus Triticum; species Triticum timopheevii. The sequence goes on along the minus strand of OY997268.1, from coordinate 291,258,460 downwards.
TGTAGTTGAGTGAGACCTTGTTCTAAGGAATCTCATGATCAACGGCGCGTAAGGCATCAGCTCAAATGGTGAAAGTGCAACATTCGCCAGAGTCCTCATGAAGAAATCATGATAATTAATAGGAATGCCATGCATGATGTTGAATAGCATATTCTTCATCATCCCAATAATTTCTTCATCGGATGAGTCATGGCCTTTGATAGGACTCATGGTCTTCGTCAGAATGCGATAGATGGTTCTTGGCACATAGAGTAATTCCTTCACGAGGAATTTGGTCCTTGGGGCTTGACCCGGCTTCAGAGGCTTCATGAGCACTTGCATGTAGTGAGCATTGAGTTTAGGCTCATCGTACAGACAATGAGCACCGTCAGGTGGTGGACTGATTGGCAGGGCTCGATGTAATTCAGAGGCCGGTGCCTTGTAGTGAGTGTTTTTGGTCATCCAGTCCAACACCCAAGAGTTGACGTCAGCAACATCACCTGTGATATGCAGCGTTGCGTAGAACTGAAGAATGAGCTCTTCATTCCAGTCAACTATGTCAGAGCAAAAGTTGAGCAAGCCTGCATCATGAAGCATATTGAGGACTTGAGAGAAGCAAGGCATTGATTCCATGTCCACGTGAGGAATATGCTCGTGGTTGAAGACTTTGTCCTTATTAAACGACATTGAAGAATAGAAGTTGGCCTGGCTGGCAGTCCAGAAACGCTTCCTTCTAAGACGAGCATTGTCATAGGGGTTGAAGTCAGTGCAGAACACATGCTCGCCGAAGAAGTCATCAACCTTGAATTTTTGCTTCTTTGAGAAGGGATCCTTTGGCTTGGGCTGAGGAGTGTCAGTCAATTGCATCACCACCTCAGGAATCACAATCTCAGGATCCACAGACTGAGGAATTTCAGGCTCTTCTTCAGCTTCAGCCTGGGTCTTCACTTCTTCATTCACAATTTCTTTAGCACTAGTGGCTGGAATTTCTTCATGAACAGACGGGGTTGCATGAGGTTCTTCAGATCCAATTTGTACTTCAGTAGCAGCTGGGGACTAAGGGATTGCTTGGAGTGGTGTGAATATTGGAGAATTGGGGTGCTGACTTTCCCAAAAGTCATCATTCAGCACAGGTGTGGTACAACCAATGTCCACATCCTCATCTTCCATTTCTTCAACGCCGGTCTCTTCAGCAGTGAACTGAGGCATAGGCGAGGAGACGACTGGGGTTGAAGGGATTGCATCCACTTTAATTTCTTCATCCAAATGCTCTGACAAAGCAGCAGAAGGATTTTCTTCATCAGATTCACTAGGAATCACATAATCTTCACCAAAAGGAACAAGGTCCTTTGATGGCATGAATGAGACTGGAACGACATCAATTGGGTTGTTAATTGAGCTAGTCAGAGGCTTCATCTTCTTCGTAGCTGAAGAATTTGATGAAGTTGATGCCTTCCTTTTCTTCACAGCTGCACGCTCTGCAGCCTTGGTCTTCTTCGCATCTGATGCAGATGGAGGGATCGGAGTTGGTGTAGGTGCAGGAGGTGCAGAGGACTTTGGTTCATTTTCTTCAGGCGCAACTGATGCAGTTGCCCTGACTTCTTCACTTTCTTCAGGTGCACCACTAGTGGATGCCCTGGCAATATCTTCAATGGCTGGAATGGAGTCATCAGCCCTGGTACTCTCATTTTCTTCAGTAGCCTGATTGTCATCAGCGGTGCTGGCATGTTCTTCAGCGGGCTGAGCAGATGCTTCAGCCGGTGTAACTTCAATGTGCATAGGAGGAGCAGCACTTGAAGTGAAAGTCTTCGTCAGTTTGACGAACCGGACCTTGGCGCCCTTCCAATCAGCATAGTAGCGATTGAATTCATCACTTAGTTGCTTGATTTCAGCTTGCAAGGCAATGAGTTGGTCAGGAGTGAGAGTGAGGACATTATCCTTGAGGTAGCGCTGCTTCTGGTACTACGCTTTCTTCAGCCTTCTGCCTTCTTCAAATTTCCACTTTTCTTCCTCAATGAAGGCAGTCAGAACATGACTTTGACTAGGAGTGAGGCTCATCTCCAGCAAAGGCGTGTTAGGATCCTTGTGCCATAGGTCAATGAAATCGAGGATCAACTTTGGATCGAATAGCAGTGGCACATTGCTGCCTTTGGCTCTGGCGGCCCTGGCCTGCCTGTCTCTGATGATTTCGGCAAGTTCTTCATCATTAGCCTCATCGTCATCAGAGGGCACGTGGAAGGCGACCTGCTTCTTGTGAGGACTTGGTCGAAGGCCTCGTCCAGCAGTGGCCTTTTTCTTCAGCAGAGAGGGGCCAGCTGAGGAATTTGGTGCAGCTGAGGAACTTGTAGATGCTCCTGAGGCAATTGAGATGCATGTAGTCCTTTGGCACGTGGCGAGATGCACAGGTGCAGAGGATTTGGTTGGAGCAGCTGAAGACTTTGTCGGAGGAGCTGAGGACTTTGAAGGAGGAGGAGCAGTCTGAGGAATTGGCCGTGAGGGCTTTGAAGAATCTGGCCTTGAGGGCATTGCTGAGGAGCTTGGCCATGAGGGCATTGAGGGAGAAGCACTTGACTTATGTGCAGGCTTTAGGCATCGCCTTCTTTGGCTTACTAGCAGAGGCCTCAGCAGAGGCAGCAGCAGCAACAGAGTCTTCATTGAATTTCCTCACTGCTTATCTTGCTTGCTTGGTCAGCTTGGCCTGGCGCTTTGCCCATTCATCAGCATAGTCCTCACCGCACTTGAGGCTAGTGGGATCTGCCACTTGGCCTGGTGCCAATGGAGGTCTTGAGCATGGAGGGTTCAATGCGAATTTCTTCATATACTTGGGAGTAACATACCTGTACTCCCTCCATTCCCGTGCCCATCTCCTATCTATCCTTTGAATGCGCACCTTGCGCTGATTTTTATCCTCCTTGCCAAATTTGGCCTCATCAGGAGTGCAGTATCCAACATAAATGTCCTCAGGGATTTCAAAAGCAGTATTGACCTCAGGCCTCTTTCCACCCTTTTGTGGCTTCTTTCTTTCAGCCGTTTTCTTCAGCTGAGGAATATGAACAACTGAAGTTTTTGAAGAGGTGTGCAACTTTTCTTCGAGGAACGCTGCAAATGAGTTAAGTTGATGAGAACCTAGTGATTCAGCAGCGGACATTTGTACCTGCGAATAGAGTATAGTTGCGAGGAATTTGGAGAGGTCATATGCGTTCTCAGAAGGTTTTTCAAAAATAATAGGTTTGAGGAATTTGACCAGATGAGTCTTGAGGAATTTCACTAAGCGTTCTTTGTCTTAGGTTCCAGAGTTGTATAGATTGAAAATCCACACAATTGAGGAATCTTGAAGAAATTCATTGCTTAGAGAAACGAATCAAGAGCAGATGACATGTGAGGTGTTCATGTGTGTGAAGATTTGAAGAATAAACACCTTTGAAGATTTTCGAGAAAACATAAGAATCAAAGAGGGTAGTAAAAGTAACTTTTAATTACCCGAGTTGAAGAACATGACAAACTGGGAAATGTAGATGTGAAGTTCGTCAGTTCAGATCTTCCACACCCTAACTTGGCAGAGGAAGACGGCTACGGCGGCGGCGGAGTGAAGAAATCCGCAACCGGCGCGAGTGCGACGACGACGAGGTCGAGGCAGTGAAGATCTTCCTCACCGGCGATGATGAAGTAGCGGCGGCGCTAGGGTTTGGGGAGCTCGAGCAGGAGTGAGAGCGAGCGGAGTAAAAGTGAAGTGAAGAAGAGGCAGGGGTATTTATAGTGGGAGTGAACAACTGTACACCCGAGGAAATCGGACGAACGTGCCCCTGGCCCTTCTCATTCGCTTGACATATGTCACCCACGTACTGAGAGGTGGCGATCGTGTAGTATCATGGGTGAATAGATAAGTATTGTCGTGGGATGTGGAACGGTTTGAGCGGCAAAGCCGAAAATTCAGATAAGATAAGTTAAAATTTTCGTTCGCAATTTCTTCAGCTGTCAAGGACACGGTGAAGATTTTGAACGAGTTTCAAATAGAACGCACATGAAGAATTTGTGAATAGACTGGGTTGAGTTTAGCATAGAGGGTCCGATCACATTCACTTAGCAGAAGAAAACAACTTGAAGAATTAGCAATAAGTGAATGATGTAGAGGACATAAAACTCATATGTATATATTCAAATGAAGAATAACACCGGAAAGAGTGAAGACAATGCAAAGGTTGAAGAATATGAAAAACTGAGGAATTTCAAAAACGAAGAAAAACTCAAATTGAAGATTTTCAACTTTGGTTGTTGGCGTAACCCACCGTATAAGAAAGCTGATTTCAGACACCGCGTACAATTGTCATAGGGCTCTGAGAATCAATTTCTTCACACTTAGAGGGTTAGTCTTCATTGATTGAAGAAAAACGTTACTTCGTGTGTTGCGCATCTAAGTCATCAAGTCAGTATAAGTGTTAGGATGTGTGTCCATTTCAGAGAACATTCGAAGATTCTAGGATATTTAGCTCAAACCGCAACTTGCTAAATCTCTTCTCATCCAAGGGCTTAGTGAAGATATCGGCCAGCTGGTCTTCAGTGCTAACATGGTCGATGGAGATGTCGCCCTTCAACACATGATCACGAAGAAAATGATGATGAATCTGGATGTGCTTGGTATTCGAGTGCTAAACTGGGTTATGAGCAATCTTGATGGCACTCTCATTGTCGCAGTAGAGAGGCACATTCTTCACGTTGACGCCATAGTCCTTGAGTGTTTGCTTCATCCATAGTAGTTGAGCACAGCACGATCCAGCAACAATGTACTCAGCTTCTGCAGTGGAGAGTGATACGCAGTTCTGTTTCTTCGAGGACCAACAGACCAAAGATCGTCCGAGCAAATGGCATGTGCCTGATGTTGACTTGCGGTCCACGCGATCGCCAGCATAGTCAGAGTCTGAATATCCAATGAGATCAAACGAAGAGCCCTTGGTATACCATAATCCAAGTGTTGGTGTGTGAGCTAAGTATCGAAGAATATGCTTCACAGCCTTATGGTGTGATTCCTTCGGTGTAGCTTGAAATCGGGCACACATGCAAACACTAAGCATAATATCCGGCCTAGATGCACATAGGTACAATAAAGAGCCAATCATGGAGCGGTATACCTTTTGATCGAAGTCTTTACCATTTTCATCAGTGCATAGATGGCCATTTGTGGGCATTGGAATTTTGACCCCTTTGCAATCTTGCATGCCGAATTTCCTCAATACGTCCTTGAGGTATTTCTCCTGAGATATGAATATGCCATTGCGCTGTTGACGAATTTGAAGACCTAAGAAGAATTTCAATTCTCCTATCATAGACATTTGATATTCTTCACTCATCATATAGGCAAATTCATCACTGTATCGTTGGTCAGTACAACCAAAAATGATATCATCAACATAAATTTGGCACATAAACAATTCACCATCATAAGATTTAGTGAAAAGAGTTGGGTCGAGTGAACCTGGTTTGAAGCCTTTCTTCATGAGGAATTCCTTCAAAGTATCATACCACGCCCGAGGGGCCTGCTTGAGGCCATACATGGCCTTATTGAGTCTGAAGACTTTGTTAGGATGCTATGGATCTTCAAAACCTAGGGGTTGAGCAACATATACTTCTTCCTCAAGCTTACCATTGAGGAATGCACTTTTCTCATCCATTTGTTGTAAGATAATATCATGATGGTTAGCATAAGCAAGTAATATGTGAATAGCCTCAAGTCTAGCAACAGGTGCAGAAGTTTCATCGAAATCAATTCCTTCAACCTGTGTGTAGCCTTGAGCTACAAGTCGTGCCTTATTCCTTACCACAAGGCCATTTTCATCTTGCTTGTTGCAATAGATCCACTTTGTGCCAATAATGTTGTGCTTGCGAGGATCTGGACCAGTTCCGAGACGTTGTTGAGCTCGAACTGATGTAATTCTTCTTGCATAGCTTGAATCCACTCAGGCTCCAGAAATGCTTCATCTACCTTAGTGGGCTCTGTGATAGAGACAAAAGCAAAGTGCCCACAAAAGTTAGAAAAATGTGAAGATTTTGAGCGTGTGAGAGGACCTGGTGCTTCAATGTCATCGATGATCTTCTCGATTTGCACTTTGTTTGCAATGCGAGGATGAGCGGGTTGTCTTCGAGGAATTTGATCCGCATTTTCTTCAGGAGCATTTTCCTCAGCACCATTTTCTTTAGGTGCGCTAGCTCGACGTTCATCACGTTCTGGAATGAATTCTTCAGCAGATTCTTTGGTGGGAATGACATCCTCAGTAGCCTTGAACTTGATAGATTCCTCGGGTGCTAGTACATCTAACACAGAAGGTAGGTGCTCTCTTTGCGAGCCATTAGTTTCATCGAACCGCACATCTATAGTTTCAACAACCTTGTGAAGAACGTTGTTGAAGACTTTATAGGTGTGCGAGTCCTTTCCGTAACCAAGCATAAAACCCTCATGTGCTTTCGGTGCAAATTTAGAATTGTGATGAGGATCTCTAATCCAACATTTAGCACCGAAGACTTTGAAGTAACTCACATTGGGTTTCTTGTCAGTGAGGAGTTCATAAGCAGTCTTCTTGAAGAATTTGTGAAGATATACTCTGTTGATGATGTGGCACGCAGTATCAATAGCCTCAATCCAGAACCGAGGAGGTGTCTTGTATTCATCAAGCATAGTGCAAGCCATCTCAACAAGAGTTCTGTTCTTGCGCTCCACGACGCCATTCTGCTGAGGAGTATAAGGAGCAGATAACTCATGAGTAATACCAAGTTCATCAAGATAGTCATCAAGACCGGAATTCTTGAACTCAGTCCCATTGTCGCTTCTGATGTGCTTGATCTTCACACCAAAGTTGGTTGAAGCCCTCGAGGAAAAGCATTTGAAGAATTCCTGCACCTCATGTTTGTAAGTGACAATGTGCACCCATGTGTAACGAGAATAATCATCAACAATAACAAGGCCATATAGAGATGCATCATTTGTAACAGCAGAATAATGATTAGGACCGAAAAGATCCATATGAAGCAATTCAAACGGTCGAGTGGTAGTCATGATAGTCTTCGCTAGATGCTTGGCTTTTGTCATCTTTCCAGCTTCACAGGCTCTGCATAAGTGATCCTTGAGGAATTTGACATCCTCAATGCCAATGACATGCTTCTTCTTCGCAAGAGTGTGCAAATTCCTCATGCCAGCATGACCAAGTCGTCGATGCCATAGCCAGCCTTCTGAAACTTTTGCAAGTAGGCATACGGCCGGTTGTGGTCCTGTAGAGAAATCAACAATGTACAAGTCTCCTCTCCTAAAGCCTTCGAATACTTTGGAATTGTCAGCTTCCATGATCACAACGAAACGATATTTGCCAAAGACAACAACCATATCAAGATCACAAAGCATTGAGACAGACATGAGGTTGTATCCTAAGGACTCGACAAGCATGACTTTGTCCATGTGTCGATCCTTTGAGATCGCAACCTTACCTAGACCCAATACCCGACTTTTGCCTTTGTCAGCGAAGATGATATGCTTCAGATGTGATGGTGATAAAGGAGCATCCATCAATAGATTCTTGTCACCAGTCATGTGATTTGTACATCCACTATCGAGGACCCACTCATTGGCTTTGGGTTGATCATCCTGCAGATGAATTAGTGCAATTTACGAACTCATATACTTCGCCAGTGAAGAATATGACATCAATATCGTTAGATCAATTTCATCAAGCAATAGAACAGATAAACAGTATGAGGACGTGTGAAATGAAAGTTCATTTCATCATGATTAGCCTGCGTCCTTTCAGGCACTGTTCAGGTCTCCAGCAAATTCTTCAGGCGTTTTGAGCACGTCTGGAGACCTGACCCTGCATAAGAGATTAGTTCTTTTTCTTCACCACCCACATCTGAAGGGGTGGCAAAGAGTTCATCACTCTGCGAGCACCATATGAGAAAGGTGGCATAGAAGCTAGTCCACTTTGTTTCACATAAGAGGGTTAGGGTAAGCATATGAATAAGCAGAGAAATTCTTCGAGGACTTATGAACATAAGATTAGAAGAATAATGCTCATATTCTAGCCCTTAGCTCTACCCTGCGAAACAGAGGGGTTAGCATGATGATGATCATATGAGGACTTTGATCCTTTTGAGGAATTTGATCCACGTGAGGAATTTGGTCAGTATGAGGACTTGGATCCATATGAAGAATTTGGTCCATATGAAGAATTTGATCTGGAGTTCCTATTCTTCACAGGTGGTGTCATGAGGACATTCACCTGAAGACTTTCAAGACAACTTTTGGGAACCCAGATTTTCTTCATAGGGGAACCGTTCCTGCAGTTAGTGCCAACATATCTGGCAAATACTTCACCATTTTGATTTTTGAAAAGTTTATAGTTGAAGTCAAATGACTCATCATAAGAATGAGGAGATTCACATGTATAGCCAGATAAGTTGGATGGATCAACTGGAGGTCCCTTTGCAGCAACCCATGAGGTTTTGGGGTACTGCTCAGGCTTCCAATATGTTCCATCAGCATTGACTTTTCTCTCAAAGGCAATACCCTCTTTCCTAGGGTTTTTGTTGAGGATCTGCTTTTTGAGCACATCGCAAAGAGTCTGATGCCCTTTGAGACTTTTGTACATGGCTGTCATGTACAATTCCTTCAGCCCTGCATCATCAGTGATACTTGCATTGTCCTCAGATGAGGAATTAGTGATAGCAGAGACAGATGAAGAATTTGCAGCATTAGAAGCATTTGAACATTCAGGTGAAGAATTAGCAGTTTCACGTTCAATGCACTTCAGACATGGAGGAACAAATTCTTCCTGAGTAGTGCTGATTTGTTGAGCAAGTAATGAATCGCGCTCCTTCTGAAGATCTTCATAACCCACTCTTAGCTTTTCAAGATCTTGCTTTCTTTGAAGAAATTCATAAGAAAGCTTCTCGTGATCAGATAAGAGAGTGTTATGATGACCTTGAAGGTTGTCAAACTTGGACTGAAGTCTCTGAAGACTCTCAGCCAAAGCTTTTGACTGATCCATTTCTTCACCCAACATATCATCGCTCTTATTTAGCATGTATTGAACTTTTTCCAAAGCTCTCTGTTGTTTAGTGGCAAGGGAAGCGAGTTTGACATAGCTGGGGCCAAATTCATCACCTGATTCATCATCACTAGATTCGGAAAGGTAGCATTCAGTTACCTTGTTACCTTCTGCCATAAGGCACGGTGAAGAGGATGACGATTCAGGTGCGAAAGTCATCTCCTTGAGAGAATCCTTGTAATCCTCAAACCAAGGATCATGATGAGTACGATGACCTTCGTAGACCTCAAAGAGCCGGTCCCAGATTAGCTTTGCGTGATTGAGATGTATGACGTTCCTGAACTGATTTCGGGACAAACTGGAGCAGATGACATCTTTCGCTGTGAGGTTGAGTAGAGTGTACTTGCGAATGTCATCAACCTCCGCCATCTTGCATAGATCGGTAAGACCAATCTCAGTGACGGTCCACAATTCGCTGTCCATAGCCATGAGTCGCTTCTTCATCATGGCCTTCCACCGAGAATACTCATGACCGTCAAAGATGGGGCAGGATACGTTCCTCAATCCTGCAGTCGACATAACGAAAGACTCCAGGCGGTTAAACCAAAATCACATAGAACAAGGGAGTACCTTGCTCTGATACCAATTGAAAGTGCGTTATATCGACTAGAGGGGGGTGAATAGGTGATTTTTATGAATTATTCTCTAAGGAATTTGCTGGTGAGGAAATTCCTAAATGAAGAACTACTAGCAGCGGAATATGTACTCAAATGTAAACATAGCAGAACACAAGCATGGTCGTCATAATGGAATGAAGACAAACATAGAGTATAGAAAGCATAAACACAGGATATCACAGAAAGAAGACGGACAGATTGAAGAAATTGAACTGAGGAAATTGAGAAAGTCTTCAGTCAAAGTCTTCAAACAGATATGAACAGGCACACAACAACAAAAATGAGGAAATGAAAGAGTTGAGGAAATAGAACCAGTAAGCTTGGTGAAGACAATGATTTGGTAGACCATTTCCAACAGCTGTCTCAGTTGTACGTCTGGTTGGAGCGGCTGAGTATTTAAACTCAAGGACACCCAGTCCTGGACACACATTCCTCACCGTATTCTCCTTGAGCTAAGGTCACACAGACCTCGCCCAATCACTCGTGGTAAGTCTTCAGGTGACTTCCAAACCTTCACAGACTAGGTCACTCGGCGATCCACAATCCCTCTTGGATGCTCTAGACCATGACGCCTAACCGTCTAGAAGAAGCACAGTCTTCAAAGGTAACAAGCGTCGGATCCACGCAGGATCATTCTCTTCAGTGATGCTCAATCACTTTGGGTTTGTAGGTGTTGGGTTTGGGTTTTCCTCACTTGATGATTTTCGCTCAAAGTCCTCGGAGGATGGGATGCTCTCAAATGACAAGTATCAGTTTATCTCAGAGAAGCCAACCAGCTAGTGGTTGTAGGGGGCGGCTATTTATAGCCTAGGAAGCGGCCCGACATGATAAGACATAAATGCCCTTCAATGATATGACCGTTAGGTGGGTAGATATTTTGGGACAGCTGGCGCATAGCACATCAATGGTCGGAATTTTGACTCTCAAATTCCCCAGGGCTATCATGTTCCTCACTGTGTAGGCAATTCGCACTGGCAAATTCCTAACTCCTCAGTCAGAACAAATTCCTCAGAGACCAGAAGAACTTCATCTCTACCACTGAAGAATATGACTGAACTGTATGAGATTTCCAATGGCTTCACTCGAAGGGATTGGTAGGTGTAGGATTTTGAGTTGAGCATCACATGGAAATTTTTCCTTAGTATTTCCTCGACCCCCTTTAACAGTACGGTGTTTCCTATGACTCAAGAAAGAGAAAAAAGAAACTACGAAAACAAAAGTCTTCACGCTTCATGTTCCTCGAATGATTACCAAGTCTTCAAGGTCACACCAATTTCTTCACTTTCAAAGTCTTCAGAAAGTCTTCAAAAATCCAAAGTCTTCAGTTGAAGAACTTCATTTTTAGAGGTTGACTTTCCCTGTGAATATCAAACTCCTCATAGACTTATAGACCTGTGTACACTCACAAACGCATCAGTCCCTTAACCTATAAGTCTTCAATACACCAAAATCTCTAAGGGGCACTAGATGCACTTACATCAGACCATGACGCCTAACCATCTGGAGGATATACAGTCCTCAAAGGTAACAAGCATCAGTTCCACACAGGAACAATCTCTCAAGTGATGCTCAATCACTTTGGGTTTGTAGGTGTTCGGGTTTTGGTTTTGGGGTTTTCCTCACTTGATGATTTTCGCTTAAAGTCCTCGGAGGATGGGATGCTCTCAATGACAAGTGTTAGTTTCTCTCAGAGCAGCCAACCAGCTAGTGGTTGTAGGGGGGCAACTATTTATAGCCTAGGGATCAACCCGTCATGATAAGACATAAATGCCCTTCAATGATATGACCGTTAGGTGGGTAGATATTTTGGACAGCTGGCGCATATCACAGCAACGGTCGGATATGAGGTTCAAATTCCTCAGGGCTATCATGTTCCTCACTGTGTAGGCAATCCGCACTGGCGAATTCCTAACTCCTCAGTCAGAACAAATTCCTCAAAGACTAGAAGATCTTCGTCTCTGTCACTGAAGAAATTGACTGAACTGATATGAGATTCCAATGGCTTCACTCGAAAGGATTGGGTAGGTATAGGATTTTGAGATGAGCATCACTTGGAAATCACTTTCCTTAGTATTACCTCGACCCCCTTTAACAGTACGGTGTTTCCTATGACTCAAGAAAGAGAAAATGAAACAACGAAAACAAAATTCTTCACACTTCATAATCCTCACATGAATATCCAAGTCTTCAAGGTCACACCAATTTCTTCACTTTCAAAATCTTCAGGAGAACCAAAGTCTTTAGCTGAAGACATACATTTTTAGGGGCCGATTTTCATCGTAAATATCAAACTCCTCATCGACTTATAGAGCCTGTGTGCACTCACAAACATATTAGTCCCTTGACCTATAAGTCTTCAATACACCAAAATCACTAAGGGGCACTAGATGCACTTACAATCTCCCCCTTTTTGGTGATTGATGACAAATAGGTTAAGTTTTCAACGGGGATAAACATATCAATTAAAAGTGCTAAGTGTTGAGGAATTTTATTGGAAGATATAGAAGAACTCCCCCTGAAGATGTGCATATTTGAGGAATTTGTTTTGGACAGCAAATGCACATTGTAGAGTAATATCATGGAGATCTCCCCCTATATCTTGTAATTCATACACGCATTTAACATATCATATGAAGAATTTGAAATGCATGATGAAATATGGTGTCTGACGAAATTCAACATGCGTGCATTAAGTACTTGAGGAATTAAGCATGCGGAAAGTAGTCAAAAGTATCAGACCACCATAGGACTTAAGTTTACAACTCGACAAATCAAACACATCAGAAGAACGAGAGTTGTAACTTAACAAAAAAACACCCATATAAGAGACCCGCTTGAAGACTAACTCAAGTTTCTCCCCCTTTGTCATCAAATGACCAAAAGGGACGAAAAGTGAGGACTAACGCCCCTGAAGAATATCATCATGATGTCGATGGAGGAGCGCCAGCATTGTTGGGGTCGTCCATTGTTGTAAGGCCTGCCGCAGTGTCGTCCAAATCTTCAGTTTCGTCTGTCTCGCACGATGAAGAATATGAGCCGACGACCAGCTGAGGAACTTTGACCTTCTTAAATTTCTTCGAAGGTGGATGAGACCAGTCAAAGTCCTATTGGAAGTCCATCTTCTTGAGTTCATCATCAGTGTAGATATGCAAAAGAATAGCCCAGGTGCGGTCGAAGACTTGATGCAGATAATGGTGATTCTTCTTCATGGTTTTTGAGTGACAGTCATGTTTTGAAGAATTGCACCAAACTAGCGCTTGACCCACTTGTGATTTCTATCCACCTTTTGATGAAGACTTAGGAGCAGCTCACGATCAGTCATCACACGCGGAGCAGTTGCCTGAGGATATTGGTTTGAAGCATTTGCAGCAGTGTCATGAGTGGAAGAGTCATCATTTGGTGAGTAGGATGCTACCTTTCGAAATTGACCATCCAAAGGACGAGTGCCTTAATCAATAATTGCAGCCTTGCCCTTCTCAGCAGCTGAGGAAATAGTCCATTTGAGTACTTCAATTGGGGGCAAATGACTGAGATGATTCTGAAAGTCAGCCTTGTAATGAATTGAAGTCCTTGATCTGATGAATTTCATGATCTAGGGAGCATAAGGCTTCAACTCAAATGGTGACAAAGCATCATTGGCCAAAGTCCTCATGAAGAAATCATGATAGTTGATTGGAATACCATGCATGATGTTGAAAAGTAGATTCTTCATGATACCAACAACTTCTTCTTCTTCTTTAGAGTTGTGGCCCTTAATTGGACTGAGGGTTTTGGCCAGAATGCAATAGACAGTCCTTGGCACATATGGCAGATCCTTGACGAGGAAATTGGTCCTTGGAGATTGGCCAGCCTTTAAAGGTTTCATCAGCACTTGCATCAGATGATTTTGCAATTCAGGTTCTTCATATAGTTTTAGAGCACCTTTAGTGGGTGAACTGACTGGGACGACATGAAGCAATTCAGAGGCCGGAGCTTTGTGATGAGTATTTTCAGTCATCCAGTCCAGAACCCATGAATTCACATCGTCAACATTGCCTGTCAGATGCAAAGTGGCATAGAACTGAAGAATAAGCTCTTCATTCTAGTCGCAGATGTCGGTGCAGAAGTTTAGTAGCCCAGCGCCGTGAAGAACACTGAAGACTGGGGTGAAACATGGAAGAGACTCCATATCTGCATGAGGAATTTGCATATGGTCAAACACTTTATCCTTGTCAAATGGCAGTGTTGAATAAAAATTCATCTGATAAGTAGTCCAGAAACGCTTGTGGCGAAGGCGAGCCGAGTCGTAAGGATTGAAATCAGAGAAGAAATGACGCTCAGCAAAGAAGTCATCGGCCTTGAACTTCTACTTCTTGGTGTGAGGATTCTGTGACTTGGGATGAAGATTTGAAGTGGAAGTCTCTATAGCCTCTTGAAGCACAGCCTCTGGAGCCTCAGGTTGAGGAATCTCAGGAGCAGTTTCTTCTCTTGTTTTCTTCTCCATTTCATCAGCACTAGTGGCTGGAACTTCTTCAGGGATAGACTGAAGTGAAGCTTGACCTTGATCAGAACCCGTATGAATTTCTTCAGTTTGCGCGGGGGACTGAGGAATTTGTGCAGATGAGTGGTCAGAGGAGAATTGGGATGATGACTTTCCCAGTAATCATCATTCAGCACTGGAGTAGTAGACCCGATGTCCACATCCTCTTCTTCAGCTTCAATTTCTTCAATGTCGGCCTCTTTAGCAGTAAACTGGGGCAGGGGTTATGATACCTGTAGTGGTGAAGGGATTTCATCCACTTCAATTTCATCATCCAACTGCTTTGACGTAGCAACAGATGGATTCTCTTCATCAGTGTCATCAGAGATGACATATTCTTCACCAAAGGGAACAATCTCCTTTGATGGCATGATAGCTAGAGGAACAACATCAATTGGATTCTTGTATGAGCTCGTCAAAGTATTCACTTTCTTCGGAGCTGAAGACTCTGAGGCGTCTGATGCTTTCCTCTTCTTCACAACTACCCTTTCTGCAGCCTTCGTCTTCTTCGCCTCTGATGCAGAAGGAAGATGAGTGCTTTTCATCTGTGAAGACTTTGCAGGAGGAGCAAATGAAAGAGGTACAGATTCTTCAGGCACAACTATTGCAGTTAACCTGGCAGGTTCAGTTTCTTCAGGCGCAACAGCAGATTCTTCAGCTGGCTTGGGTTCATCTTCAGGCGCAACATTGGTGGTTGCCCTGACAGTTTCATCAGGAGTTGGAATAGCATCATCAGCCCTGACACTCTTAGTCTCATCTGGAGCCTGATTTTCATTAGCTGTGCTGGCATGTTCTTCAGCTGAGCAGATGCTTCACCTTGAGGAATTTCTTGTTGCGCTTCAGCAGCAACATTGGTCTTGAGGCCTTTTGCCAGCTTGATGAATCTGACTTTGGCACCTAGCCAATCAGCATGATACGCGTCAAATTCATCACTGAGAGCTTTGATTTTAGAATGATAGTCACAAGTTGTGCAGTAGTCACGTTCACAACATTTTTCTTCAGAAAATGCTCCTTCTTGTACTGAGCTTTCTTCACTGATCCGGCCTTATCAAATTTCCACTTTTCTTCAGCGATGAAGGCAGTCAACATGTGACTTTGTCCTGGTGTGAGGTTCAGATCAGGCAGAGGGATCTTTATGCCAAAGATTGACGAAATCAAGGATCTTCTTCAGATCCAGCAGAAGTGGCACAACACTGCCTTTGGCACTAGTAGCCCGGTGTTGTCGGTCTTTGATGATTTCTGCAAGTTCTTCATCATCAGCTTCATCGTTAGACGACGAAATTTCAAAACCAACTTGCTTCTTGTGAGGACTTGGTCTTGAGCCGCGTCCAGCAGCAACCTTTTTCTTCAGCAACTATGGCTGAGATGAGGAACTTGGTGAAGCTCCTAAAGCAATTGAGAAGCATGTAGTCCTTTGGCACGTGGCAAGGTGCATAGGTGCTGAGGACTTTGCAGGTGCAGCCGAGGGGTTTTCTTGGGCAGGTGGCCCTGAGGGCTTTGAAGAGCTAGGATGTGAGGGCATTGTAGAAGAAGATGGCTTTGCAGCAGATTTCTTCTTCATGGCCTTCTTGGGCTGACTAGCAGAGGCTTCAGCAGCAGCAGCAGAATCTTCATTGAATTTCTTCACTGCCTCCTTTGCTATCTTAGCTAATTTTCTTTGGCGCTTGGCCCATTCCTTGGAAAATTTCTCACCTCTTCTGATGCTAGTAGGATCAGCTTCTTGGCCTGGAGCCAATGGAGGCCTTGGGCATGGAGGATTTACCGCAAATTTATTCATGTACTTTGGAGTAACATAGCAGTATTCCCTCCATTCTCTTGCCCATCTGCGTTCAATCCTCTGAATGCGCACCTTGTGCTGATTTTTGTTCTCCTTGCCATGAGTGGCCTCATCTGGAGTACAATATTCTTCATAGATTTCTCCAAGGATCTCAAAAGCAGTGTTAGTTTCAAGCCTTTTTCCTCTCTTTCGAGGACGCTTTTCTTCAGCCATATTCTTCACCTGAGGATTCTGAACAATAGATGTCTCGGAAGAAGTATGCAGTTTTTCTTCGAGGAACGTTGCAAATGAGTTAAATTGATGAGAACCTAGTGCTTCAGCAGCAGACATGTGTACCTGTGAACAGAGTATAGGTGCGAAGAATTTGGAGAGGTCTATGCGTTCTTAGAATTTGTTTTAAAAGGAATCAAGTTTAAGGAATTTGACCAGGGGAGTCTTGAGGAATTTCACTAAGAGTTCTTGTCTTTAGGTTCCAGAGTTGTATAGATTGGAAATCCACACAATTGAGGAATCTTAAAAAAACACATCTTAGAGAAATAGATCAAGAACAGAAGCACAGTGGTGTTTAAGGATATGGAAGTTGAAGAATAAACACCTTTTGAAGATTTTGTGTAAATCATCAGAATCAACAAGGGCAATAAAAGCAAGTTCTATTTAACCTTGACGAAGAACATGACGAGCAGTGAGATGAACTGTGGAAGTTCGTTCATTCAGATCTTCCACGCCCTAACTTGGTAGAGGAAGACAGCTATGGCAGCGGCGGAGGTGAAGATTTCCGCGGCCGGCGCGAGTACGACGGCGACGAGGTCGAGGCAGCTAAGCTCTTCCTCACCGGCGACGATGGAGATTAGTGGCGGCGCTAGGTCAGAGAGCTCGAGCGAGGGAGAGAGATCGAGCGGAGTAAATGAGATGAGGTGAAGGGGAGGGGTATTTATAACCGAAGTGAAAAACCATTCGTCTGAGGAAATTGGACGAACGTGCCCCTGACCCTTGCTATCCTAGCGACATGTGTCACCCACGTACTGAGTGGTGGAGATCGTGTGAGATCGTGGGTGAGTAGTTTAATCCTGTCGTGGGATGAGGAAGGATTTGAGCGGCAAAAGCCGAAAAATTAGATATGAAAATTTTAACGTTTTTTTCGCAAATTCTTCAGCTGTCAAGAACACAGTGAAGATTTTGGATGGGTTTCAAATAGAACGCACATGAAGAATTTGTGAACAGACTGGGTTGAGTTTAGCATAGAGGGGGAACGGGTCCGTTCACATTCACTTAGACGAAAAAGCAACTTGAAGAATTAGCTATAAGTGAATGCTGTAGAGGACATGAAAAACTCAAATATATATAGCAACGAAGAACATAGTCGGAAAGACTGAGGAAATTGCAAAGACTCAAATTGAAGATTTTCAACTTTGGGTGGTGGCGTATCCCACCGTATAAGAATGATGATTTCAGACACCGCGTACAATTGTCATAGGGTTTTGAGAATCAAATTCTTCATTAAATTCTTCACACTTAGAGGGTTAGTGTTCATTGATTGAAGAAAAATGTTACCTTGTGTGTTGCACATCTAAGTCACAGTTTTGCATAAGTGTTAGGATGTGTGTCCTTTTCAAAGAACATTCGAAGATTCTAAGATATTTAGCTCACACCGCAACTTGCTAAATCTCTTCTCATCCAAGGGCTTTGTGAAGATATCTGCCAGCTGATCTTCAGTATTCGTGTGGTCGATGGAAATGTCGCCCTTCAACACATGGTCACGAAGAAAATGATGATGTATCTAGATGTGCGTTGTCTTCGAGTGTTGAACTGGGTTGTGAGCAATCTTGATAGAACTCTCATTGTCGCAGTAGATCGACACATTCTTCACATTGATGCTGTAGTCCTTGAGGGTTTGCTTCATCCATAGCAATTGAGCACCGCAAGATCCAGCAGCAATGTACTCAGCTTTAGCAGTAGAGAGTGATACGCAGTTCTGCTTCTTCGAGGACCAACATACCAAGGATCGTCCGAGGAAATGACATGTGCCTGATGTTGACTTGCGGTCCACCTGATCACCAACATAGTCAGAGTCAGAACATCAAATGATATCAAAAGTCGAGCCCTTGGGATACCATAATCCAAGTGTTGGAGTGTGAGCTAGATATCGAAGAATATTCTTCACGACCTTATGGTGTGATTCCTTCGGTGTAGGTTGAAATCGGGCACACATGCAAACACTAAGCATAATATCCGGCCTAGATTCACATAGATACGATAAAGAGCCAATCATGGAGTGGTATACCTTTTGATCGAAGTCTTTACCATTTTCATCGGTGCATAGATGGCCATTTGTGGGCATAGTGATTTTGACGCCTTTGCAATCTTGCATGCCGAATTTCCTCAACACATCCTTGAGGTATTTCTCCTGGGATATGAATATGCCATTGTGTTGTTGACGAATTTGAAGACCTAAGAAGAATTTCAACTCTCCCATCATAGACATTTGATATTCCTCACTCATCATAGAGGCAAATTTGTCACTGTAACATTGGTTAGTACAGCCAAAGATAATATCATCAATGTATATTTGGCACACGAAAAATCATCATATGTTTTGGTGAAAAGAGTTGGGTCAAGTGAACCGGGTTTGAAGCCTTTCTTCATGAGGAATTCCTTCAATGTATCGTACCACGCCCGAGGTGCTTGATTGAGGCCATAGAGGGCCTTGTTGAGTCTGTAGACGTGATCTGGAACTTTTGGATCCTCAAAACCTAGTGGTTGAGCAACATATACTTCTTCCTCAAGCTTACCATTGAGGAATTCACTTTTCACATCCATTTGATGTAAGTTCATATTATGATGGTTAGCATAAGCAAGCAATATGCGAATAGCCTCAAGTCTAGCAATAGGTGCAAAAGTTGCATCGAAATCAATTCGTTCAACCTGTGTGTAGCCTTGAGCTACAAGACGAGCCTTATTCCTCACCACAAGGCCATTTTCATCTTGCTTGTTGCGGTAGATCCATTTGGTGCCGATGATATTGTGCTTGCGTGGGTCTAGTCGCTTGACAAGATCCCACACATTATTAAGCTCGAATTGATGCAATTCATCTTGCATAGCTTGAATCCACTCGGACTCCATGAATGCTTCATCAAATTTGGTGGGCTCTATGATAGAGACAAATGCAGAATGCTCACAAAAGTTAGACAAATGTGAAGCTTTTGAGCGCATGAGAGGACCTGGTGCGTTGATGTCGTCGATGATTCTCCCAATCTGCACTTCATTTGCAACGCGAGGATGAGCAGGTTGATGACTTTGATTTGGCCCAGCAATTTCTTCGGGGCCATTTTCTTCAGTAGCACCATCGTGATTTTCTTCATGATCCGGAATGACTTCTTCAGCATATTCTTCGGTAGGGATGACATCCTCAGTAGCCTTGAACTTGATGGATTCCTCAGGTGACATTTCATCTAGCACAGGAGGTAGGTGTTCTCTTTGCGAGCCATTCGTCTCATCAAACCGCACATCTACAGTTTCAACAACCTTGTGATGATAGGTGTTGAAGACTCTGTAGGTGTGCGAGTCCTTTCTGTAACCAAGCATAAAACCCTCATGTGCTTTCGGTGCAAATTTAGAGTGGTGGTGAGGATCTCTAATCCAACATTTAGCACCGAAGACTTTGAAATAACTTACATTGGGTTTCTTGTCAGTGAGGAGTTCATATGAGGTCTTTCTGAAGAATTTGTGAAGATATATCCTGTTGATGATGTGGCATGCAGTACCAATAGCATCAGGCTAGAAGCGAGGTGGAGTCTTGTATTCATCTAGCATAGTGCGAGCCATCTCAACAAGAGTCCTGTTCTTGCGCTCCGCCACGCCGTTTTGCCGAGGAGTATAGTGAGCAGATAACTCGTGAGTAATACCAAGTATATCAAGATATTCATTGAGACCAGTATTCTTGAACTCGGTTCCATTATCACTCCTGATATGCTTGATCTTCACACCGAAGTTTGTAGATGCTCTTGAGGAAAATCGTTTGAAGGCTTCCTGCACTTCATTTTTGTAAGTGATGATATGCACCCAAGTGTAACGAGAATAATCATAAACAATGACAAAGCCATATAATGATGCAGAATTAGTGAACGTGGCATAATGAGTAGGGCCAAAGAGATCCATGTAAAGTAATTCAAAGGGACGAGAAGTGGTCATGATAGTCTTCGCGTGATGCTTGGCTCTGGTGATCTTTCCAGCCTCACAAGCCCCACAAAGATGATCTTTGAGGAATTTGACACCCTCGATGCCAATAACATGCTTCTTCTTCACGAGTTATGCAAGTTCCTCATCCCGGCATGACCAAGTCGTCGATGCCATAACCAGCCTTCTGAAGCTTTTGCTAGTAGACATGTGGTAGGCTGTGGTCCTGCAGAGAAATCAACAATATACAAGTTTCCTCTCCTAAAGCCTTCGAAGACTTTGGAATTGTCAGATTCCATTAGCACAACGCAATGATATTTCCCAAAGACGACAACCATATCAAGATCACAAAGCATTGAGACAGACACGAGGTTGAATCCTAAGGACTCGACAAGCATGACTTTGTCCATGTGTCTATCCTTTGAGATTGCAACCCTACCTAGACCCAATACCTTGCTTTTTTCCTTTGTCAGCGTAGGTGATATGCTTCAGATGAGATGGAGATAAAGCAGTGTCCATCAATAAGTTCCTGTCACCAGTCATGTGATTTGTACATCCACTGTCGAGGACCCACTCAGTAGCTTTGGATTGTTCATCCTGTAAATGAATTAGTGCAACTTACGAACCCATATACTTCATCAGTGAACAATATGATATCAATTTCATCAACAGTAACTGATATAGTAATATGAGGACATGAGAAATGAGTAATTCATTTCTTCATGATTAGCTTGTGTCCATTCAAGCATATTCAGGTCTCCAGCAAATTCTTCAGACGATTAAGTCCGTCTGGGGACCTGACCCTGCATAAGAGATTAGTTCTTTTTCTTCACCACCCATATTTGAAGGGGTGGCAAAGAGTTCATCATTCTGTGAGCTCCATAAGAAAAGGATGGCATTGAAGCCAGTGCACTTTGTTTCACAGAAGAGGGGTTAGGATAAGCATATGAATAAGCAGAGAAATTCTTCGAGGACTTATGAACATAATGGTTTGAAGAATAATGCACATATTCATGGCCTTTGGACTTTCCCTGTGAAATAGAAGTGTTAGCACGATGATGTTCATATGAGGATTTGGATCCACGTGAGGAGTTTGATCCAGATGAAGAATTTGGTCCATAAGAGGACTTGGATCCATATGAAAATTTTGATCCATATAAAGAATTTGATCCGGGGTTCCTATTCTTCACGGGTGGTGTCATGATGACATTCACCTAAAGATTTTCAAGGCACCTTTTGGGAACCCAGATTTTCTTTATAGGGGGGCCGTTCCTGCAGTTTGTTCCAACATATCGAGCAAATACTTCACCATTCTGATTCTTGAACATTTTATAGTTGGAGTCAAAGGACTCATCAGAGGAATATGAAGATTCATAGGTAAAGCCAGATAAAGTGCATGGATCTATAGGAGGTCCTTTTGCAGCAACCCATGGGGTTTTGGGGTACTGCTCAGGTTTCCAGTAGGTCCCATCAGCATCGAGTATCCTCTCAAAGGCAATACCCTCTTTCCTAGGGTTCCTATTCAAGATATGTTTTTTGAGCACATCACAAAGAGTCTGATGCCCTTTGAGGCTTTTGTGTATGCCTGTCACATACAATTCCTTCAACCTTGCATTGTCGTTAGTGATACTTGTGGTATCCTCAGATGAGGAATTTGTGACCATAGAGACAGTTGAAGAATTTGCAGCAATAGAAGCATTTGAACATTCAGGTGAAGAATTAGCAGATTCATGCTCAATGCATTTCAGACATGGTGGAATACATTCTTCCTGAGTGGAGCTGATCTGTTGAGCAAGCAATGAATCATTTTCCTTCTAAAGATCTTCATAACTCACTTTTAACTTCTCAAGATCTTGCTTTCTCTGAAGAAATTCATAAGAAAGCTTTTCATGATTAGTTAAGAGAGAGTTATGATGACCCTGAAGATTTTGAATCTTAAGCTGAAGTCTCTGAAGATTATCAGTCAAAGTCTTAGTTCGATTCAATTCCTCACCCAACAGGTCATCGCTTTTTTCTAGTAGATTTTAAATCTTTTCCAAAGCCTTTTGTTTTTTAACAGAAATTTTAGCAAGTTTGGCGTAGCTAGGTTTGAGATTGTCATCGGATTCATCCTCACTAGATTTAGAGGGGAAATGTTTGAGTACATTGGCACCTTTTGCCATGAAGCAATAGGTGGGAGCATAGTCATCGACGCTCTTGTCAGCAGAGTTGGGGAGGTCATTTTCTTTAGTGTTGAAGATGGACTTGATGACGTAAGTAGTAGCGAGGGCTAGGCTCGCCACACCAGAGTCTGACTCCTCAAATTCCTCCTCTTCCACATTTTCCTCAGACTCAGCGTTAGAGTCCATTTCCTTGCCAATAAATGCCTGTGCCTTCTTGGAACTGCTTTTCTAGTGAGATGAAGACTTTCAAGATTTAGATGACGAGGACTTTGAAGATTTCTTCTTCTTCTTTGAGTCATCAGAATCATCATATTTGTACTTCTTCTTCTTTGATTCCTTTTCCCACTAAGGACAATCAGACATGTAGTTACCAGGTTTCTTGCATTTGTGGCAAGTCCTCTTTTTGTAGTCACGAAATGAGGAATCATAACTGCTTGAAGACTTTCCAAAGCGACCACGGCAAGAGAACTTCTGGAATTTCTTCACAAGCATTGCTAGCTCCTGGCTCAGTTCTTCGAGATCACCAAGGCTGCTACCAGAATCTTCACCTTCAGATTCAGAGACTGCCTTGGCCTTTAGTGCGTGTGGTCTTCCATAGCACGGGCCCAAAGAGATCTCTCTTCTCAGCAAGCTGGAACTCATGAGTATTTAGCTTCTCGAGGATATCAGCATGATCTAGCGACTTGTAATCTGCTCGTTCTTGAATCATCAATGCAAGAGTATCGGATGAGGAATCAAGTGATCTTAGCAATTTCTTCACCACCTCATGTTTGCTGATGTCAATGGCACCAAGTCCTTGAAGCTCGTTCGAGATGTCAGTGAGGCGATCGAAGGTTTGCTGAATATTTTCATTGTTGAGTCTTTTGAAGCGGTTGAAGAGATTGTGAAGAACATCAAATCGGGAGTCACGTTGAGTGGAGACTCCTTCATTGACCTTGGACAACCTGTCCCAAATCAGCTTTGCTGTTTCCAAAGCACTCACTCTGCCGTACTGTCCTTTGCTTTGATAGCCACATATGATATTCTTTGCTTGATAGTCGATTTGCTTGAATCTCTTCACATTAGCAACATTCACAGACAGAGTGACTGAGGGAACACCATTTTCCACAAAATACTAGAGATCGTTATCAATTGCCTCAAGATGCATGCACATCTTGTTCTTCGAGTAGGGGTAGTCCGTCCCATCGAAGGTAGGACACCCAACCGAGACCTTGATCATTCCTGCAGTTGACATAACTAAAACTCTAGGTGGTTAAACCAAAATCACACAGAACAAGGGAGTACCTTTCTCTGATACCAACTGAAAGTACGTTATATCGACTAGAGAGGGGGGGGGGGGTGAATAGGCGATTTTTAAAAATTCGTCACTGAGGAATTTCTAGGTGAAGAAATTCCTAAGCAATGACACACTAGCAGCGGAATAAGTACTCAGGTATAAGCATAACAGAGCAACAACATAGTCATCGTGATGAAATGAAAACAAGCTCAGAGTACAGATAGCGTGAAAACAAGATAAGCAAGCTGAAGACTATGTGACAGAAGAATTAGGACAGAGGAAATAGAGAAAGTCTTCAGTCAAAGTCTTCAAACAGTAATGACCAGGTTCATCAACACAAGAATGAGGAAATGAAAGGGTTGATGAAATGGAACCAGTTGGCTTGGTGAAGACAATGATTTGGTAGACCGGTTCCAATTGCCGTGACAGTTGTACGTTTGGTTGGAGCGGCTGGGTATTTGAACCCGAGGACACACAGTCCCGGACACACAGTCCTCACCGTATTCTCCTTGAGCTAGAGTGACACAGACCTCGCCCAATCACTCGTGGTAAGTCTTCAGGTGACTTTCAAACCTTCACAGACTTGGTCACTCGGCGATCCACAATTTCTCTTGGATGCTCAGACCATGACGCCTAATCTTCTGGAGGATACACAGTCCTCAAAGGTAACAAGCATCGGCTCCACATAGGAACAATCTCTTCAGTGATGCTCAATCACTTTGGGTTTGTAGGTGTTTGGGTTTGGGTTTTGGGTTCTTCCTCACTTGATGATTTTCGCTTAATGTCCTCGGAAGATGGGATGCTCTCAATGACAAGTGTCAGTCTATCTCGGAGCAGCCAACCAGCTAGTGGTTGTAGGGGGCAGCTATTTATAGCCTAGGGAGCAGCCTGACATGATAAGACATAAATGCCCTTCAATGATATGACCGTTAGGTGGGTAGATATTTTGGACAGCTGGCGCATAGCACAGCAACGGTCGGAAATATGAGTTTCAAATTCCTTAGGGCTATCATGTTCCTCACTGTGTAGGCAATCCGCACTGGCGAATTCCTAACTCCTCAGTCAGAACAAATTCCTCAAAGACTAGAAGATCTTCATCTCTGTCATTGGAGAAATTGACTGAACTGATATGAGATTTCCAATGGCTTCACTGGAAAGGATTGAGTAGGTATAGGATTTTGAGATGAGCATCACATGGAAATCACTTTCCTTAGTATTAGCTCGACCCCCTTTAACAATACGGTGTTTCCTATGACTCAAGAAAGATAAAAATGAAACAACAAAAACAAAAGTCTTCACGCTTCATAATCCTCACATGAATATCCAAGTCTTCAAGGTCACACCAATTTCTTCACTTTCAAAATCTTCAGGAGAACCAAAGTCTTCAGCTGAAGACATACATTTTTAGGGGTCGACTTTCGTCATAAATATCAAACTCCTCGTCGACTTATAGAGCCTGTGTACACTCACAAACATATTAGTCCCTTAACCTATAAGTCTTTAATACACCAAAATCACCAAGGGGCACTAGATGCACTTACATAGGAATTAAATGGTGAGTCAAATGATGTTGGTTTCTACATGATAATTAGTTAGTGAATATTTGCAACCTAATGAACACTTTTGTTTGAAAATTTGAAGAGATAATAATTTGACTTGCATTTAAATTTGAATTTGACTTGAGTTTTATTCAAGTGGCAATTTGGGTTAGCAAAAAGGTGTTGACATGGCATCATTAACTTAGGATTACTGTAGCTTAATTATACGGGCGTCATAATTCTGCTCCACTATAAGAAATCTTGTCCCGAGATTTAGGAGGTAGATGGAAACAAAGCGGGGTATTCATCACGAAGACGATCCTCGCGTTCCCAAGTGGCTTGATCTTTAGAATGATTTGACCACTTAACTTAAAGAAATTTGATAGCCCTCTGAGGGGAGCAATGTTCAGCTTGAATGAGAATGCGGATTAGATGCTCTCTATATGTGAGATCATCTTGCAGGGGTTGAGCTTTATAAGCCATGTGGTTGTTGCAATAAGACTTGCGGCTTAGGGCATCGGTCATGACATTAGACTTGCCAGGGGTATAAGAAATACCATAGTCATAGTCTGTAATTGTTTCCATACATCACTGCTAACAGAGATCCAGATCTAGCTGAGTAACACATACTTCAGACTTTGATGATCAATGAAGATCTCGCAATGATTACCAAGAAGGAAATGTCGCCACAACTTCATTGCAAATTTAACTGCAGCAAGTTGTTGACACCAGATTTTGGCACGGTTAAGAACTTAATTAAGATGGCCTCAAATGGAAAAGTGCTCAAAGTGAGAAAGTTTTGTATCATCAAAATGATAAACTTTGATATTTGGGCCATAGTCATCCGGTCTCATCTCTAAGGCCGAAGTTGTGTTCGAAGTACTGAGATTTACTACCCAGAACACTATTCGGCTGATTACGCTCCCAAGACGGCCTCATATGAGAAAAGTTTCTGCAGGATTGTCTTCCGTCTCATCGAAATGGTCGTTTTTGATATAAAAATCGTCCCAATCCGAGTTCGTATGCAAAAGTTAGAGCCATCGGAATGCAGCCCTACCACAAGGCAAAAAGTGGCGCGAGGCATTAGACACGATGTCTGATGGGTCGCGCGGGTAATTAAGCCCTTGATATGGCCTCAAATCGAAAAATGTTCAACACAAAAGTTGTTTGTCTAGTCGAAATAGTCAAAAATTCTTTTGGGCTCATCTTCATTCGAGGTCGTTTGTGGCCTATGGGACCTAAAAACGGAACTGATATTCCAGACTTACCTAAATCCGAGTTCGGTTAATTTTGGAAAGATTTGGACGTGATTTGGAGTCCTTTTCTTGTACGGGAAGTCCTTCTGCCTCTTATATACCTAAGGGGTGACGGCCAATTGAACAACACACAATCGCAAAAACCCATCTACTTTTTACCCTAGTTTTATATCTATCCCTTGTTCTTTCTCTCTCGTTCTTCATTCGTTCTTCGTATTGAAGGGCAGCGATCCTCGAGGCTCTAGGAGCGGGAGAACCGATCTAGGGCAGACCATAGCTGCCGTGCATCCAGACGGGGTCCCTCTCGGGCGCGTGGGGTTTCGGGTCCGGATTGCTTGCGTACCGCGCTTTCACGCAGGTCTCCTTCGACGTGAGCTGCGGTGCATCACCCTCGGCGTTGGAGGTACACAGTGATGTGTTTGCGTGCGAACACACTTTTTGGCGACTCCGTTGGGGACAAAAGATCAAGAATCATCATCATCCATGTCTAATCTTCCCAAGCCCTCAGAAGTTAGCGCCGATAACATCATTAAGCCCGACCTTGATGAACTATCGGATGAACATCGCCAAGCCTACGAAGCGCGCAAGAAGGAGCGTGAAGAGGCTTTTGAGGCGCTCAAGAAGAAGCGCGAGGAAGAGGATTTGGAAGCATTTCTCTCAAGTTTCAAGAAGGACCGTCAAGGAAACATCACTCTGGTTGGAAACGTCAATTTCCTCCTCTCATTGACGAACAAGATGAAATCACTATGAGTAAAGTTTTTTCTCGAGAGCAAGTGGCTGCAATTGAGAGCCTTGTTAGTAACGGTAATGTGATGGCATACAATTCTTTTTTGGCTAGTGCTAATGCTAAGAAAAATGTGCCTCTGTCATCTAGTGGTACTGTTGGTATATCTAAAAACCCTAGTCCAACTTTACCTATTTCATCGGTACCTCCTATGCAACAACAATATAGTATGCCATTGAATTTTTACCCTAGTCAAACCAACCAGCTTGTGGCTGCACCTACATATCCTAATCCTATTATGAGTGTGCCCAATTCAACGTCAACGCCAAATCACTTTGTCGCACCACCCATAGGTGCAAGTATGTTTGGTCTTCCACCAAATTATGGTTCGGCGCCCATCCCCCAAGTTGCACCACTAGCTAGTACTCAAGTTGCTCCGATGTCATTGCCACAAACATCTTCATCTACCTCAAATCCAATTTTAGCTAAATTAAGGGAGGATTTGCATAAGATGTTTCTAGACACTTTCGAAAACGAGCCGAAAGTAAAGAGCCGTGTGTACCAAAAGCCTTATCCTGAGCACTTTGATGCGGTTTTGTACCCTCAAGGTTATAAGGTTCCTGATTTTGTTAAATTTAGTGGAGAGGGCCAAAAAACAACATGGGAGCATGTTAGTCGGTATCTAGCACAGTTAGGTGAAGCAAGCTCCATAGAAGAATTGAAAATGCGTTTATTTCCATTGTCTTTAACTGGCACCGCATTTTCATGGTTTGCTGCTTTACCACATGGTTCAATTCTCTTATGGTTGCAATTAGAGCAGAAGTTTCATGATCACTTCTATAGCGGCGATAATGATCTTAAGTTGTCACATCTTACATCGGTTAGGCAAAAACATGATGAGTCGGTCACCAATTATGTCAAGACATTTAGAGATATAAGAAACCGATGTTATAGCTTGGTGATAAGTGAGAGAGACTTGGCGGATCTTGTTCTTAGTGGCTTGAAAACTCATATTAAAGAGAGGCTAGAAAGTTATGAGTTTTTGAATATTAACCAAGTCTTACAAAAAAGCTTTGGCTCAAGAGTGTCGAAGTAAAGAGGTTCATAGGTCTACAACCGATCGTCCTAGAATGCATATGGTTGAATACAATGATGTTAATTCAGACGATGAGGTTGATGTCTATACTACTGAGTTTGTTTGGTCCTCAAAGGCCAAACCCTATACATGCAATGCTCTTAAGCCGATCGCAAGAATCGTGATGATGAGATGAAGTTCACTTTTTATATATCTAAGTGTGATAGAATATTTGATGCTCTCTTGCAAGACAAGATGATTAGAATTTCACACACCATACCGCCGTTTGAGGAGCTAAAACGGCGTGCTTATTGCAAGTACCATAATTCGTTTTCTCATGCTACTAACGATTGCAATGTTTTTTGACAACAAATACAATCGTCAATTAATGAGGGACAATTGAATTTTGCTGAGATGCAAGTTGATAAACAACCCTTCCCGATAAACACCATGGACTTGGAGGGAAAGAAAATGTTAATTAGGCCTAGCATAGCCGAATCTGCTAATAAAGATAATGTTGTTATTGGTGAACCCAGGAAAGGCAAAGAGGGCGACAAAGTCTTGTGAAGAGAGTTTGTGCTTGATAAGCAACCCGATGGCAAGGAAGTATTGAAGATCACCATAAAACATCCTGCACTCAGGGGGCAACCACAATTAGAAGAAGATACTCATGTTAAATTTATCAAGCCTAAGAATTCAGAAGTTGGCAAGTGGGAAAAGAGTGAAGCTAAGCGCAAGAGAATGAAGCCAAATTTTGATATGTTGCTATCCAAATATGCAAGTCAAGCGGCCGATTCTAGCTCTAATCGGCCATCACATTCAAAGCGTTCAAGATCGCCTCCGAAGCAAGTGTTTCGATGTTATGCAAGGTAATATGGGTCATGGACACCGACACCATGGATGTCACAAACCCCGTATGCACCATATTACATGAGAGACTTCAATGGAGGATGGGGCAGACCCCAATGGCTCCTTATGCTTTTCATATGGGGTGGGAAGCACCTAGAAGGCTTACTCGCGAGGCTTTATCATCCCACACAAGGCCGTTGAGCTATGGTGCTAATCGGCCAACAGGTTGTTCTCCAAGCAAGGCCAATAAAAAAGTGTGGCGTATTAAGTCACCTAATGTAGAAATTTCAGAATGCAACAAGCAAAAGGAGATCAAAAGGCCGATTGTTGGTAATCAGGCCAATTCTAATGGTGATATTGTTATTGTTTAGCAGGGTTCCATGGTTAATGATCATGAGGCTAGCTAGCACAAGCAAGGCCAAACCTAGGGATCCCAAATATAGCCAACCTAAGTGGTGTCCTCCCGATTTAACTAAAACCATGAAAAGGAGATTACAACGCATGAGGAACCACGAGAAGGTAGAGCACAAAGAACAGAAGCAAAAGGACGAATTGTTCAATGAAATTCGGCCCATGGCATTCACAAAACAAGTGTGGAGGCCTAAACAAAAATAAAACGCGGATGCTTCTACGTTAGCTATAGCAACACCTTCACCACCAAAAGAGGATGATGCAACCCCTATTACATAATCCACACCACATGAAACATCCCCTTCAATCGAGGAAACTTTAAGCCCAATATACACATTGGGAGATGAAGATGAGATGGTGGATTATGAATCTACACCGGTTCAGGAATGTATGGATATTAATATGGTGTATTACTTACCTACCGAGTTTCGTGCTATAGGTGAAGAAGGGGAGGTGGCTCAGCTAGATTTTGGTCCAAAGAACGCTATCTTCGAGAAGCCAAAAGAACCGGTGAAACACTTGAAGCCATTGTACCTCAAAGGTCATATTAACGGAGCGCCGGTTGCTAGGATGCTCGTTGATGGTGGTGTCGTGGTAAATCTTATGCCCTACTCGATCTTCAAGAAGTTGGGATTAGATGATGATGCATTGATTAAGACCAATATGGTACTCGATGGATTTGAGGGTAAAGAAAATACAGAGGCCAAAGGTGTGATGTGCATGGAACTCATTGTGGGAAGCAAAACTTTGGCCACCACATTCTTCATCCCTGAGGTGCAAGGTAACTATAATGTTATATTAGGCCGCAATTGGGTTCATGCTAACCAATGTGTGCCATCTACCATGCATCAATTCTTAATACAATGGGTCGATGATGAGGTAGATGTCATTCATGCGGATAATTCGGCTTGTGTTGCTTTGGCCGATGCGTCGGTGGATTGGAATCATCCCAATGTTACTTGCTTAACAGGGCATGACCTCTCGGAGTTTGATTTTCTTAGTGCTACGAGGAACGGGTTCATTCCCATCTCTTTAAAGCCGATTGGTGGTAATTGGTTCCAAGGTATGATGTAAACAAGAAGTTAATATCAATGGCCGATATAGAATTATCGCCCTAAGCATAAACATGGTGGATATAGAAATTATCGCCCTAAGCACATAAAATGGCCGATGGAGTGTTGACATCATCCTTCGAAAAAACATCATGCAAGTTATTTTTCGGCACACAAGTTTGCCGAAAAACAGGGGGGCATGTGTTGACACCAGATTTTGGCATGGTCAAGAACTTTATTAAGATGGCCTCAAATAGAAAAGTGCTCAAAGAGATAAAGTTTCGTATCATCAAAAGGATAAACTTTGTTATTTGGTCCATAGTCATGCGGTCTCATCTCTAAGGCCGAAGTTGTGTTAGAAGTACTGAGATTTACTATCCAGAACACTATTTGGATGATTACGCACCCAAGATGGCCTCATATGAGAAAAGTTTCTACATGAATTGTCTTTGACTCATCGAAACGGTCAATTTTGATGTAAAAATCATCTCAATTCGAGTTCGTGTTCACAAGTTAGAGCCATCGGAGTGCAGCCCTACCACAAGCCAAAAAGTGGCGCGAGGCATGAGACACGATGTGTGATGGGCTGCGCGAGCTATTCGGCCCTTAAGATGGCGTCAAATCAGAAAACGTTCAACATGAGAGTTGTTTGTCTCGTCCAAACGGTTAAAACTGGTTTTGGGCTCATCTTCATCCGAGGTCATTTTTGGCTTGTCGGACCTAAAAACCTAACTGATGTTCCAGACTTACCTAAATTCGAGTTCGGTTCATTTTGGAAAGATTTGGACGTGATTTGGACGTGATTTCGAGTCCTTTTCTTGTACTGGAAGTCCTTCTGCCTCTTATATACCTAAGGGGCGACGACTGATTGAACAACACACAATCGTGAAAACCCATCTACTTTTTACCCTAGTTTTAATCTATCCCTTGTTCTATCTCTCTCGTTCTTCATTCGTTCTTCGTATTGAAGGGCAACGATCCTCGAGGCTCTAGGGGCGGGAGAACCAACCTAGGGTAGCCCATAGCCGCCCCGCGTCCAGACGGGGTCCCTCCCGAGTGCGTGGGGTTTCGGGTCCTGAAAAGCGCCTGCCGAATTGCTTGCATTCCGCGCTCCCGGACGTGCCGCCTTCGACGTGAGCTGTGGTGCATCACCCTTGGCATTCGAGGTACACGGTGACATGTTCAGGTGCAAACACAAGTTCAAGGCTGGGTAGATCTTCTAGAAAGACATCTTGGAATTCTCAAACTGGGTAGATCTTCTAGAACGACATCTTAGATTCTCAAATTGGGTAGATCTTCTAGAATGACATCTTTGATTTCTCAAATGACCGGAGCGTTTTGAATTCTCACAAGAGGATTTACTGATTTGTTCATTTTGCATCATAGTTTTATATTGACATTTATTGCATTATGGGTTGTTGTTACACATTATAGAACAATACTTATGCCTTTCTCTCTTATTTTACAAGGTTTACATGAAGAGGGAGAATGCCGGCACCTGGAATTCTGGGCTGGAAAAGGAGCAAATATTAGAGATCTATTCTGCACAACTCCAAAAGTCCTGAAAATTTACAGAGAGTTATTTTGGAATTAATAAAAATATTGGGCGAAGAAAGTACCATAGGGCCCCCACCTGGAAGCCACAAGGGTGGGGGCACGCCCTACCTCCCTGGGCATGCCTCCTGTCTTGTGGGCCCCCTGGTAGGCCTTCGGTGCCCATCTTCTGCTATATGATGTGTTTTGACCAGGAAAAAAAATCATAAGTAAGCTTTCGGGACGAAGCACCGCCATCTCGAGGCGGAACCTGGGCAGAAGCAATCTATGGCTCCGACGGAGCTGTTCTGTCGGAGAAACTTCCCTCCCGAAGGGGGAAATCGAAGCCATCGTCATCACCAACAACCCTCTCATCGAGAGGGGGTCAATCTCTATCAACATCTTCACCAGCACCATCTCCTCTCAAACCCTAGTTCATCTCTTGTATCCGATCTTTGTCTCAAAACCTCAGATTGATACCTGTGGGTTGCTAGTAGTGTTGATTACTCCTTGTAGTTGATGCTAGTTGGTTTATTCGGTGGAAGATCATATGTTCAGATCCTTAATGATAATTAATACTCCTCTGATTATGAACATGAATATGCTTTGTGAGTAGTTACGTTTGTTCCTGAGGACATGGGAGAAGTCTTGTTATAAGTAATCATGTGAATTTGGTATTTGTTTGATATTTTGATGAGATGTATGTTGTCTTTCCTCTAGTAGTGTTATGTGAACGTCAACTACATGACACTTCACCATGATTTGGGCCTAGGGGAAGGCATTGGAAGTCATAAGTAGATGATGGGTTGCTAGAGTGGCAGAAGCTTAAACCCTAGTTTATGCGTTGCTTCATAAGGGGCTGATTTGGATCCATATTTCATGCTATGGTTAGATTTATCTTAATTCTTCTTTCATAGTTGAGGATGCTTGAGAGAGGGGTTAATCATAAGTGTGAGGCTTGTCAAAGTAAGAACAACACCCAAGCACCGGTCTACCCACATATCAAATTATCAAAGTAACGAACGCGAATCATATGAGCATGATGAAGACTAGCTTGACAGTAATTCCCATGTGTCCTCGGTAGCGCTTTGCTTTATATAGGAGTTCGTCCAGCCTTGTCTTTGCTACAAAAAGGATTGGGCCACCTTGCTGTAGTTACTTTTGTTACTGGTTACCCGTTACGAGTTATCTTATCACACAACAACTGTTACCAATAATTTCAGTCCTTGTAGAGAATGCCTTGCTGAAAACTGCTTGTCATTTATTTTGCTCCTTGTTGGGTTCGACACTCTTACTTATCGAAAGGACTATGATAGATCCCCTAAACTTGTGGCTCATCAAGACTCTTTTCTGGCACCGTTGCCGGGGAGCACTACAAAAAAAACACTTCCGTGATGATACGTGTTTCTCACAGTAGGTCACTTTTTTTGTCATGCATGTACATCCATGACGATTTTATGACAGAATCAAGATAGTCATACCTGTGTTGTCGTAGAGTGTTCCATGGCATTACCAAAATTATCATCACGGAAGTGTCCACATCCATGACAATAAATCACATGTCATAGAAGTGCTTTCGTCAAGGGTGACCGAGACGTAGCATCCATCATAATGGGTCGCCATTAATCCGGTTTTGAATATGATAACCCGCTAACAGCCATGACCAATGGGGATTTTCCACGTGTAAATTTCTCATTGGTTAGAGGAACCATGTGTCGGCTCACCGCTGGGACAGATGTCATCCACTCATTGGACCGAAGGCGCCTATGATACGTCGACACGTGGCACGGCCCAACAGAGGCCCATATAGGTTAAAAAGGCTGGCCAAGTCAAAGGCACATATTATTTACTCAGGTACTAGTGGGCCAGCCCAATAACGACCTATTTAAACATGGCCCATTTACGACCCGAAGCCAGATCTGGCCCGTTAATTGTTCGCCGAATATTTGGGCCCAATTACGGCCTAGTGACATTACGGCCTGCTAGAGGCCTGATGTAGACATGGGCCCATTTCAGCCTAGTGTGTCTTTCGGCTAGGAATGGCCCATGCTGCCCATGGGCCATATATGGCCCGACGCGACTCCGACCCTCTAACCTCCCATGATAAAGGTGGCAACAATTCAGCCCAACGTGACTTTGGGCCTGTTAAAGGCCTGTCGTATAATCCATTGACGCCTCTACAAAGCTTTCGGCCTGTTAAAGGCCCATAATATCTGTGGGCCAACTAAGGCCCGAGATATGTTTCAGCCTGGTAATGGCCCGTCATATAATTGGGCCAAAAAAGGCCCGGTCTACATTTTAGCCCGCTGAAGGCCCCTCGAAGACTAGTGAAAATTGAGGCCCAACATGCATTTCGGTATGCTAAAGGCCCATGGTTACTTCTGGGTCGTAACAGGCCAGTGCAATATTCAACCTGTTGATGGCCCAAAGCTACATGGGCCCAACTAAGCTTTGGGTCCACTAAAGGCCCAACTTAACTGTGGGCCGAATGTAAGCCCGTGTAAGTTGTGGGCATGGCGCAAAGTGTGAAGGCCCCAATGGCCTTTCAGGCCCAAGAAAGTTGCAAGCTGGCCCAATTGTGGCCCGCTAAAAAGCAGGCCAGTTAGAGGCGAATGTTTCGGCCCGGTCGACTACATCAGATTTTCTCCATTTATTTTCAGATAGCGAATGAGGGCAGTAACTAGTAGGAATTAAGAACAAACCTACTCTATACAATAAAGAAATTACGGCATAGTAACTTAAAATAAACCTACACTATACAATAAAGGATTTATGGTATATTACATCCACTAGGCATCGAAGTTTGCCACCAGTGATCATAAAGCGCAACGAAGCAGATTAGAAAAACTGGACACCATTGCAGCATAATGAAATAATACTGAACGAAGACCACTTCCAAGACAGTTCAAGAAAGGTTAGCCTTGCGCGGGAACTGCTGCGCAAGCTACTCAGCAAGGCTGTGAGACCGGCCTAGCATGTCGGTCATAGCTTCTAGGTGTAGCAATTTAGCAATGAGGTTCTCATGGTGTTCTCCACAATCTTTCTTAGAGATAGGACTTCAAGTCGAAGTTGAGTTGCAGAATGCCTTTCTGCTAGAACTTGGGACTAAAGAAGTCGAACTGATTCAGCCAGCGAATTCTGTGAGCTTGTCTGACTGCTAGTCTCAAGTAACTTGAACACTGCATCAAGACAAGACTTTGGGGTTGTCTCACTTTCTTCAAGATGTTTTGCCTTCTTTGCTGCAATATATGTTGGGTTTGTCTTACAGCCTTCAGCGGGCTTGTGCATGCCATCAGGCATCTGACCCTAAAATAAGCAGAGAGATGACATGTTTCGCACGTGTATAAACAAACATGATAACTCTGCTGCTAATTCCATCCAATTTCAAATTAGAAAATATCAATATCATAATTTGGCATTGTTCATAATGCGGGGAGCTTCACCACACTACTGGATTACCATGTCAACATAACAAGCACAGATGAAGGGCAAAGACTATCATTGTATCTATTTTGGTTAATGTGCATGGCATGTTGTTCATATCATCAGCCACATCAGTAAGATAAAACAGGAGATGACATGGTGCAAATGTGGGCTGCTTCACCACACACTGGATTATAGATCCACAAAAACAAGCATACATATAGGGAGTATTGAGTAATGTGCATGGTATGAATAAGGAATTTGGTTTTATAAGTAAAACTTGGAACTTACAGTTGTTGTGAACATGCATTTTGATAGAAACAGCAAACTAAACAACAGTTAACGATAGGGAGTATGAGCAAATTAAATAGCAGTTGAGGATAAAGGCTTTAGAAGGACTGACTTACATTAACAGTTAACACCAGCTTTATAATGCCCTTCTCCATGTCAAGGGAAGGATAACTGAAGAATTTCAGCACATAATCTTCTTCATAAGCATTGCCTGTACTCTACATTTTGTAGAGAGTAATTATAGATATGATAATGCGGGAAGGGATAGAGGATAATGAAGATAAGATGCAGATTGATGCTACATAATCAACTACCAATCCCTGGAAGTACAAGCGTTACATGACAAAATGTACTGACAAGAGCAATGGGCTACAGTTCTGCATTGGCATTGCTTGTGTATTCAACTTTGTCATGGAGGCTGACCCACGAACACCTATGGGACCGGCGGATCGAGCCCCTTTCGGTTCGGCGGGGGGCGGAGATCGCGCAAAGAGCAGATTGAGGCGAAGCACACGAGCGGTTTACCCAGCTTCGGAGCTGTCCGGAGAGATAATACTCCTACTGTTGCATGTCTGATTGTATTGAGTTCTTGCTCGGGAGCGCTGAGTGCTACAGTACACACTAGCTGCTAACGAGACCGAGCATGAGTGTTTTCTGGCTTCCCAACCCCCCCTACGTTGCGCATGGGCCTCCTTTTATATGCTCAAGGGGTCACCGACAGGTGGCAACATAGACAAGGGTAAAAATGGAAAGGAATTGCGGTTGGTACAACTACTTGTACAGTGTATCATACCTAACCCTGACGGCAGGGGACAAAGGCATTAAATGCCCGTCTGTGTCGCCCAAATAGTGCAAAAAGGGACCGTCAGGGGCGCCACCGCTTGCCACGATGGCAATCTTGTCAGCGTCACTTGCCACCTCGCACCGCTGGCTGCACAGCCTCGTGCCACGCGCACCTAGAAAGGTCCCAGGGCGACACGTTGGTGGATGTGCTGGAGCGCGGGTACAGAGTGGTAGCTTGCCGCGGCAAGCGCCTTGCCACGGTCGTTGTCTTGTCGCGCCCGGAAGCTTGTCGCTCACCGGGCCTTGCCGGGACGCGTGGCGCGTCGCAGCAAGTTCCTTGAGATGCCTTGTTTGGCCTTCCCGGCAAGCTCCTCTTGCCGGGGCCTTGGTTGGCCTTCCCGGC
This sequence comes from Triticum timopheevii, assembly GCA_963921465.1. Classification (NCBI taxonomy): domain Eukaryota; kingdom Viridiplantae; phylum Streptophyta; class Magnoliopsida; order Poales; family Poaceae; genus Triticum; species Triticum timopheevii. The sequence continues at coordinate 291,221,533 of OY997268.1, read as the reverse complement.
AAGCTCCTCTTGCCGGGGCCTTGTCTCTTTGGCTTGAATACTTTGTTCTTTAATGGCTCCAAAGGAACCACGGAGGACCTTGGCGGTCACCCGGCAAGCCTTGCCGCGGAGTGCTGCGACTGCCCGTGCACAAGTTCGGGATACTAGGGTACCCCTACTCTAGTACACCGACAGGAGCCCCCGGGCCTGGGCCACACACGGTGCCGAGCGCTGTTGGGCCAGGCCCAAAACAGGGCACGGGCACGCGCGGCCTGGGTTACGCCGTATCTTACTCTGTATCCACCGCGCTCTCCCCGAACGGCACGCGTCAAATGCGGCGTCGTGGGAGAGATCGTGGGTGGTCTCTTTATTTGGAAAGGCGGAACGTCCGCCCCCTCCCTCTTTATAAGCAGGGGAAACAGGGGTAGTTCGCCCATCTCGCCAGTTGCTGTCCCAATCTCAGAAATCATCCGCCGCTCCCTCCTTCTGAAGGAGAGCAGCGCTCCGCCCCCCATCGCCACCAGCACTACTAACGCCGTCGATCTCCCCCACTACCTCCGCCATGGCTCCGAAAGCCGGCAAGGGGAAAGCCGTGAAGACGACCGAGGCGCAGCGGCTCGCGGCGCTGCGAAGGGAGCGGACAACCTCCCCCCCCCCCAGCTCGCCGCCAAGGAGCTGAGGGAGTACTACTACCTCTTCTGGTCGACGGAGACGCGAGCGCATCCGCGCACGAAGGTACTCTCCGCCGCCGCTTCGGAACGGGCTCCGAATGGATATCCCTTCTTCGCGTTGTTCTTCTACTACGGGCTCTGCCCGCCTTTTTCTGAGTTTTTCTGCGACATTATGAACACCTACGGGTTCCACCTCCTTGACTTCACCCCCAACGCCGTTCTGACCATGGCAGTTTTCGCACATATCTGCGAAAACTTTGTCGGAGTCCATCCAAATGTAGCCCTTTTCTGCCACTTCTTTATGGCCCGGGTTGAGAGAGGGGAGCCTTTATCCGGCGGAATCGCCTGGATCTCGAGAGCCGGCAAGAAGGAAGCTTATCTGGAGGGAGAGCTCCACGGCAAGTGGGACGAATGGAGAGCAGAATGGTGCTGGATTGTTGAGGAGAACCCGCAGCCGTTTACCACCCAGCGCCAAGCCCTAGTAGCGCGCGACAATGATTGGAGCAACTTGGTGCCGGAGGACGATAGGCTGAAGATTGCCGTCACCCGGATCCTGCGCCTTAGGCTTGCCAGGCTCACTGTGGGCGCCGTTGGAGCAGATTTTCTTCGCCGCCGCATCGCTCCCCTGCAGGAGAGGAGGAGACCCGCCTGGGAGTTCGGGGGTGCGGCTGACATCATGAGGCTGAGCCCAGGCCTCAACTTCAATTTCACTGTCCTGGAACTGGACACAATGCTCAAGGAATTGTTCAAGCACGACCCTCAACATCCCGAATGGTTCAGGTTGCCGAAGGGTGTCGTTGCACTGTGCAACAACTCCTCGCTCGACCGCATCCGCGCGATGATGCCGCTGTGCGATTCGCATGTAATTGTCCCAACTTGGCAAGAGCCTGCAGACGACGTCGTGCAAGAGTTCTTCGACGTCTTGGTAGAAGTGGCGGTCCGCTCCGATGAGCAGAAAAGCCTCACCCGCGACACCACCGATGCGGAGATGCAGCGCATCGCCACTAGGGCAGAAGAGGCGGCGGCAGCCGCTGTCGCGGGCGAGTTTGGATTCACCATGGAGGAGGCAGAGGCAGCAGAGGCGGCAAGCCTTGCCGAGCGAGAGGAGCTTGCCGGCGAGGAAGAGCTTGCCAAGCCTGAAGCCGAATCGAGCGAGCCCGCCGAGGGTCCGAGCGGCTCGTCGGAGACCGACTCCTCTTCCTCCTCATCTTCAGATAGCCCGCCCCAAGCAGAGCCCCCAGCTCCACCAGGAAGGCGTCTCCGCAAGGCCGGGGACGTAGCGGGGCGGTAGACGAGTCAACAGCCGCCGCGCCGCGCGACACGCTCCACCGTGACAAGCACTGTTGCCGCGGGAGCGCCTCACGCCACTGCGGCAACTGGAGCGGGGTCCTCTCGGACCGCCGCCACTGCCCCCGCCAAGCGGCTAAGGGAACCTACTCCTCTGCCTCGTCGCGCCGAAGGTGGGCCGGACTTCGACCTCTCCGCGCTCAGCTCCGACGAGGAAGAAGAAGAGTAAGATTCTTTGCTGTACTTGTAGTTCTTCAATTCTTGCTGTTTTGTCTTGTATCTGATTTGCTTCACTCTGATCCCATTCCTCTTCAGGACGCTGGCCCAGAGAGCGGCGAAGAGAGCCAAGGTCCCGGTGATTGTCATCGAGGACGAACCCACCGTGACAGTGGGGGTGTGTCCGAGACTACCTTGCTGGACCCGGCAATCATTCCCCAAAGCAGCCTCCAGCGCAGCCCCCAGCGTAAGTATCTGTTTACTTCCCGCTGTTAGGCGCGCATGGGTGCTCTTTCCTTGCTGACATCTGACTATTGGTTTGTGTAGGAACAGAGCAGCCTCACCAGGAGCATTCGGAAGCCGCCCCCGGCATGTCATCTGCTTCGACTACACCGCCAAGGGATGGTTCCCCGGCAAGGGAGCGTTCTCCGGCAAGGGAGAAGTCTCCGACAAGGGAGAGTTCTCCGGCAAGGGCCAGCACCAGCGACCCCCCGGTGGTGGAGACCATGACTGAAGAGCCCAGTACAGGTAATTCTCTTGCTTGAAAACTTCCCTTGGGTTCTTCTTCTTCTGATTTTCTTTTTGGATATTTGCTTGACTTTTCTCCCTCTTCCGGCCTTCAGATCTACCCCTCACGGAGCCGATGGAGACCGAGGTCGCCGGCGAGGAGAACGCGCGCGGCAATACCGACGACGCCGCCGCCACCGAAGAAGCAGCTGGCGCTGAAGATCCCGCCGGCGAAGAGGCCGCCAAAGCTGTCGCTGCAGGAGCTGGCGAGGGATCTGGCGATCGCACTGATGGCCCCGAGGCCGCAGGAGCGTCAGGCGCTACACCGACGGCCGATCCCCCCGCCGCTGCCGCAGCGTCAGGCTCCGAAGAGCCCCAGCCTGGCGCCTATTTGAAGGCCGGCGATGGTGTCTTCATCAAGCTCCCCTGGGCGTCAAGCTCCAGGGCGCCAGTCGAAGGAGAAACTTTTGATGGAGAGGTGCTCGCCTCCGCTGGGCTGACGCTGGTTGACACGCCGAGCAGCAGCAGCGGCGAGTCTGAGGAGGAGCAGCTGCTGCGGAAGCTGGTGTCGCTCTACCGCGCTCGGTAGGCCAAGCTGGAATCCCGAGAAGCGCTTGTCGCGAGGGCGGGAGTGGACATCGAGAAGCATGCGGAGGAGCTCCAGGGTCGCAACCAGGAAGCTCTCCGGTCCCTGGCAGAGGAGCGGGCGCAACTCGTCGAGGCGCGGAAAGCCTTCCTCCTCGAGAAGGCTGAAGCTGAAGAGCAACAGCGGCTTGCCGCCGAGGAGCTGTTTGCGCGGGAAGGCGAGTTGGCGCAGCGGAAGGTTAACCTTGATAGCCACGAGGAGGAGCTTGCTGCGCGCGAGGAAACATTCGGCGGGGCTCTCAAGGAAGCAAAGGATGCTGCCGCAGCTGCCGAGGCCGCCAAGAAGGAGCTGGAGACAAAGGTGGCGCAGCTGGAGGCCGATCTCAGGAGGAGCGGTGAAGAGCTTGCCGCGCTCAAGCGTGAGCGCGAGAAGGACGCCTACACTCTTGGCGAGCTGCAAGGTCGTCTCGTCGAGAAGGGCAAGGAGCTTAGCGCCGCCAAGGACTCCAACGCAGATCTTGAGTTGAAGCTGGCTACTTTGACCAAGACGCTGGACGGCGCCAGGGAGCAGGAGGTGGCCTTGAAGAAGCAGATCAAGGCCGACGAGGCGCTGCTGGCGAGTGCTGCCGCCACCCAGAACACCTTCAGGGAGAATGTGGAGCACTGGACGGAGGGTCTCGTGGACGTTGCCGTGTCCATCGACAGAGAGCTGGCGCAGCTGGGGATGGAGGATTTCGGGTATTCCTCTGATGAGAACCTCCAACCCAGCGCCAAGCTCACTTTGTTCTTCAAAGGCGTGGCGACGGCCCTCCAGCGACTCCAGGAAAGGATCCCAAAGCAGCTGGCCGACGAGTCGCGCACGATCTGCGCGGGAGTTCTTCAAAAGGTGTTGGTGAAGGTGGCCTTCCGCAACCCGGGCCTCAACCTCACCAATGTCCTCAAGAAGCTGCCGCCGGATGCTGATCTGGAAGCGCTCAAGGCCCTTGTCGCACCCATTGTGGACAAGGTGAGCGAGGTCAAGAGGGTTGAGGGCGATCGCGTAGATTAGGCCGCCCGTTTTCTCCTTTTCTTGTCGCTGCTGGTCATGTTACAAGAACAATTTTATTAGAGCTGCGACAAGCTATCTTGTAATATAACTTTATCTTGGGTATCGATTGCTATGTTATTTCCTTTACTTGATTCCTTCCTTTGTATGTTTTTGCCCTACGCTTTTAGGTAACTTGCCGGTGCAGGCGCCTTTGCCGCGAGCACTGAGTGCGGAACGTCAGCAGCCTGCTAGCGGTGCCGCTACCGACAAGAAACCTTGTGGCAACTAGTCGCAGCCCACTTAAGTTGTTGAGCGGACTCGAAACAAAGTAAGGGCGCAACTAGCTACGAGTTGGTTCCTCCCCGCACAGGTTTTCCATACAAAGCACGGTCGTTTGAGGAAGATAACTTAAAAAATTTAAAAACTAATTGCTCAAACTTTGGCAACTTAGCTTTTTTGTCGTTTGCGTCCTGGTAAGGCGAAACTTTCTTGAACGACGCCTGGTCCACACCATTATCTTCTCCTTCCCCCCCGGCAAACTTGTGGGCGTGGGAACCTTCCTTTCTTTGAGAAAGAGAAAGAAGATAAAATAAAGATATGGAGCCTTACGGCTCGTTATTGCTTACCGGGGGCAGGCGCTGCACAAAGTGTCAGATAACACATGCAAAAAATAGAAAGCATGAAATTGACAAGATATGCGGAGCACATGAGCTTTACTTATGCACGGGGTCAGCGCCCGGCTTTGTACAAAGGATTACAGGCAACAGCGGCAAGACTTGTACAAAAGGTGGTTGCCGGAACAGGTTCCGGTAACCGCGCCCTACGGGTAAAACTTACGAAGATGCTCAATGTTCCAGGAGTTGCTCACCGGAATGCCATCTTCGGTCTCAAGGCGGATAGCGCCAGGCCTAGTGACTCGTTTCACCCGGTAAGGGCCTTCCCACTTTGGCGTCAACTTGTTGGAATTCTTGGCGGACTGAATGCGCTGAAGAACAAGGTCGCCTCCCTCGAGACTTCTGGCATTAACTTTGCGGCTATGGTAGCGGCGCAAAGCTTGCTGGTATCGAGCAGCTCGTACAGCAGCCTGAAGACGGCCTTCCTCAAGGAGCAGCGCGTCATCTTGCCGCAGTTGCTCTTGCTCAAGCTCATCATAAGCGAGCACTCGAGGCGACCCGTATACGAGTTCCGTGGGGAGAACTACCTCTGCTCCATAAACTAGAGCGAAAGGTGTCTGGCCAGTGGCTCGATTTGGCGTCGTCCTGATCGACCAAAGAACCACCGGCAGCTCCTCAATCCATTTCTTTCTGCACTTGCGCAGCCTGTCGAAAGTCCTGGTCTTGAGCCACGCAGCACTTCAGCATTTGCCCTCTCCGCTTGACCGTTGCTTCTCGGATGAGCAACAGAAGCGAAGCAGACCTTGGCGCCAAGATCTTGGACGTACTGCATGAAGGTGCGGCTCGTGAATTGCGTGCTGTTGTCGGTGATGATCCTGTTAGGGATCCCGAAACGGCAAACAATCGACCTGAAGAACTTGACTACTGATTGTGCTGTCACCTTCCTCACTGCCTCCACTTCCGGCCACTTTGTGAACTTGTCGATTGCAACGTACAAGTACTCAAAGCCCCCGACAGCTCAGGGAAAGGGGCCGAGGATGTCGAGCCCCCAGACCAAAAATGGCCAGGATAAAGGGATCGTCTGGAGAGCTTGAGCTGGCTGGTGTATCTGCTTGGAATGGAACTGGCACGCTTCACACTTGGTTACTTGTGCAGTTGCATGCTGGAGGGCTGTCGGCCAAAAGAAACCTTGCCGGAACGCTTTGCCGGCAAGTGCTCTTGCGCCAATGTGGTGACCACATATGCCTCCATGTATCTCTACCAACAACTTTTGTCCGTCTTCCCGGTGAATACACTTCAATTTCACATCGTTGAGTCTTCTTCTGTACAGTGTGTTGTCGACAAACTGGTACATACTTGACTGCCGGGCTACTCTTTCCGCTTCTTCTTGATCTTCGGGAAGTTCTCCTGTCTGAAGTAAACGGACAATCTGCTGTGCCCATGCTGGAGCTTGCTGCTCGACAACCAGGACTAAAGGCACATATGCTGCTGCAAGAACATCCGCTTCTACGGCGAGAACCTGCGGCTCAGCCGGAGCTTGACGTTCCCCGACAAGTTTTCCGGAGCAAAACTTGTCGGGAGCGTCTGCTTCAACGGAACAAACCCTAGGGCTTGCCGGAGCAGACTGCTCCTCATCACTCTTAGTGTCGATCTTGGGGACCTTCTTGGCGGCGGCTTCGGGGAGCTCTGCCGGAAAATAGTCACCAGAAATCAACTTCCTCTTCTTGCTCTATCCAGTTGATGGCGTCACGGACGATTGAGTGAGTTTGAGCACAAAGATCCCTGGTTCCACAGGTAACTTCAGTGCAGCGCACTTTGACCGGCCATCGGCAATGTCGTTCTGAGCTCTTGGAACATGTTCCATCTGTAGGCCGTCAAAATGCTCTTCTAACTTTCTCACTTCATCAACGTAAGCTTCCATCAACGGACTCTGATAATTCTTGTTCACTTGGCGGACGACAAGCTGCGAGTCACCCCTGACAATGAGCTTCTTGATCCCAAGGTCTGCTGCGATCCTGAGACCGGCAAGCAAACCTTCATACTCTGCGGTATTGTTTGTTGCTTGCTCCTTGGGAAAGTGCATCTGGACTACGTACTTGAGGTGCTCTCCGGTGGGCGCAACAAGTAGCACGCCCGCACCGGCGCCTTGCAGCGAGAAGGCACCATCAAAGTACATCAGCCACTCTTTGCTTGCTTCCTTGACGGGGATGCTCGTTTCTGGAATCTCTTCATCTGGTGTTGGCGTCCACTCTGCTATGAATTCTGCCAATGCTCTGCTTTGGATAGTTGAAGTGCTCTCAAACTTGAGGCCAAAGCTTGACAGTTCCAGTGCCCACTCGACAATCCTACCTGTTGCTTCTGGATTCTGCAGTATCGTCTTCAGCGGAAAACGAGTGACGACTGTGATCTCATGTGCTTGGAAGTAGTGGCGCAGCTTTCTCGAGGCCATGAGAAGGCCGAAAAGCAATTTCTGCACACCAGAATACCTTGACCTAGCCCCCTGCAGAAGGGAACTGACAAAGTAAACTGGGCGCTGCACCATTCTCTTCTGTGTCTCCTCACGTGCCTGCGCAGATCCATCTTTGTCGGGACCAGAGCTTGTCGGTGAATCCCCTGCTTGTCGCTGGATGCATCTGCCGTGGTTGCTGGCTCATCATCCGCCTCCCTCTCCGCTACTAATGCAGCACTAACCACTTGATTGGTTGCCGCTATATACAGCAGCAACTTCTCTTGTGGTTTAGGTGCGACAAGTGTTGGAGTGGAGGACAGGTATCTCTTCAAGTCCTGCAGCGCAGCCTCCGCTTCCGGAGTCCATTTCATTGGACCTGCCTTTTTCAATATTTTGAAAAACGGCAGGGCACGCTCAGCAGACCTAGAGATAAACCTGCTGAGAGCAGCCACGCAACCGGCAAGTCTTCATACATCCTTGATGCTCTTTGGTGCTTCAATCTGCTCAATGGCCTTGATCTTGTCGGGATTGGCTTCGATTCCCCGCTGAGACACGAAGAACCCGAGAAGCTTGCCGAAGGGGACTCCAAACACACACTTCTCGGGGTTAAGCTTGAGGTTGATCTTGCGCAGATTTGCAAAGGTTTCGTCTAAATCCTGAATCAGAGTTGCCTTGTCCTTGCTCTTGACCACTATGTCATCCATGTAGGCTTCCACATTTCTGTGCATTTGTGGCTCAAAAACGTCATGGACTACCCTTGCAAATGTTGAACCAGCATTCTTTAACCCGAAAGGCATCCGTATGAAACAGTATGTGCCACATGGAGTGATGAATGCGGTCTTCTCCTCATCCTCTTCTGCCATGAAGATCTGATGGTATCCTGAGTATGCGTCAAGAAATGAAAGCAGGTCACATCCGGCTGTGGAGTCAACAATCTGGTCAATGCGCGGCAAGGGAAATGGGTCTTTGGGACAAGCTTTATTAACATAGGTAAAGTCGATACAAAGCCTCCATTTCTCGTTTGCCTTGCGCACGACTACAGGATTGGCCAACCACGTAGGATGGAGCACTCCTCTGACAAGGCCTGCTGCTTCCAACTTCTTGATTTCTTCTGCGATGAATTCTTGGCGCTCCACTGCTTGTTTCCTGAGCTTCTGCTTGACGGGCCGCGCATGAGGACAGACGACAAGATGGTGCTCGATTACTTTCCTGGGAACACCGGGGATGTCAGACGGTTGCCACGCAAACACGTCGACGTTCGCCCGCAGGAAAGCAACGAGCGCGCTTTCCTATTTAGGGTCGAGAGTGGCACTGATGGCGAAGGTACCACCAGTGCCGTCCTCCTTGGCGGGCACCTTCTTGGTCTCTGGTGGAGCTGCCATTGTCTTCTTACACTTGCCGGTGGAGCTCGATGGTGCGTCCTTGACGGTAGCGCAGCACTCCGAAGAGGTGCGCTTGCCGGAGTGGGCATCAGAACTCTTGCCGGACTTGGCCTTCTTCTTCCCCTCGGGAGCTTCAGCGGCAAGTGACTTGCGATCTGCTGCGGCTGCTGCTTCCCGGTAGATCTTGTCGGCGCAGATAAGAGCATCCTTCTTGTCGCCAGGGACAGAGATGACACTTATCGGGCCTGGCATCTTCAGTACGTTGTACGCATAGTGAGAGGCCGCCATGAATTTGGCGAGTGCTGGACGGCCGAGTATCCCATTGTAAGGCAATGGAAAATCGGCAACGTCAAAAGTGACCCTCTCAGTCCTGAAGTTCAACTCGCTGCCAAATGTCACCGGCAACATGATGTTTCCCTTCGGCTTGCTCCTTCCCGGATTGATTCCTTGGAATGTGCCGGTCTCTTCGAGCTCGCTGTCAGGGATCTGGAGTTTCTGGAGTACCGCAGAGGAGATCAGGTTGAAGCCGGCCCCGCCGTCAACTAGCATCTTAGTGACCTTGAGGTTGCGGATAGTTGGTGAAACCAACATCGGCAAGCACCCGATTGCAGTTATGCGATCAGGGTGGTCCTCAATATCAAAGATGATAGGCGTGCTGGACCATTTCAGAGGCTTGCGTGACTCGACGGGTGGTTCTGCCGCATTGACTTCCTGCACCCACTGCTTGAGCTGGCGGTGCGAAGTATGCAGAGAAGCACCGCCGTCAATGCACAGGACCTCTGTGGCTTTCTGAAACTCCTTCTCACCGGTCTCGTCATCATCCATATCCTCATCGTCGTCGTCATCTTCATCCTTGTCGCGGCCGCGGGGAGGTCTGTCTCCTTGCCGCTGCTTGGCCTTGTCGCGGCGTCCTCCCCGGCCGAGGCGCTTCTTCCCGGATCCTCCAGTACCTTCTTGGGCCTTCTCCTTGTCGCGTCGCTCGTACTCAGCTTTTTGCTGCTCGACAAGCTGCTCGACCTTCTTGCAGCTCTGGAGGTCATGGCCCTTGGTGCGGTGGATCTTGCAGTACTGCTTGTCGGCGCCGTCCTACTTCTCGGCGACCGCCACAGTGTTCTTGGCGCCACCTTCGTTGCCGGACTGCTCAACGACTAGCACATCTTTGCCTTTCTTCTTCCTGTTGTTCCGCCGCCGGTTTTTCTTTGCCGGGGCAGCATCCTTGCTGTCAGATCCTCCTGCTCCTGCATTCTCTCCGGGAAGTTTCCTCCCTTCCTCAACACGTGCACACTTGTCGGCCAAGGCATATAGCTCACTGACGTCTCTGATCTTGCACATCACCATCTCCTCCCGCATCCTGCGGTTTCGCACGTTCTGATGGAACGCGCTGATGACCGCGGCAGGGTGGACATCTGGGATGTTGTGCTGTACACGGCTGAATCTCTGAATGTACTTGCGCAGGGGTTCTCCTTCCTTCTGGGCGAGCAGATGGAGGTCGCTCTCTTGGCCATGAGGTTTGTGGCCGCCTATAAAGGCGCCGACAAACTGATGGCATAGATCTGCCCAGGAGGATATGGAGTTGTCCGACAAGTGCATGAGCCAGGACCTGACATTGGGCTTGAGCACCAGCGGGAAGTAATTGGCAAGGATCTTGTCGTCCCGCCCCCCGGTAGCTTGCACCGCGATGGTGTAGATGCTGAGGAACTCCGACGGATGCGACTTGCCGTCGTACTTCTCTGGTACGTCTGGCTTGAAATTCTTCGTGCTGGGCCACTGGACTTGCCGCAGCTCACGAGTGAACGCAGGGCAACCTACCGCGTACGGCAAGTCGCCTGGTTCCCCTGGCGCATGCATGTCGACAGTGGGCACAGCGCGCTGGTCCGATTGACGCCGCGCTTCTCTTCGACGCTCGATGCGAGTACGAGCGTCTTCTTGCTGTTGTTCGTGAAAGAACTTGGCGCTGATCGCGACGAGCTCGTGGATCTGATGACGCGGTGGAGTCGTTATCGAGGTAGATCCGGCAAGTCGGCGATCTTGGCCTTCGGGGTGGAGAGTGCATGGTGGTTGCACCCCCACCGGTTTTGTCGCCATCGGCTCGTGCCTGGCAATCTTGCCGCGGTTGCGATGTACTCGGCTGCCGTGGAGTGTCGTCGTTGGCGAAGCCGATGAGACTCTGAATGGTGGCCCTCCATTCGTCGATCTTGTCTTCCGTTGGAGGGTAATCCAGGAGCAGTTGAGCTCGTGCTAAAGCTTCTGCTGGAGTGGTGGGTGGCAGTGGCGAACAGTGCGAGGAGCGGGATATGCTCGGACTTCTAACTATGTTAGGAGGAGCAGTATCCCGTCCAGGCGACCGTGTCTTGCTCGTGCCAGCATGTTGGCGCGCATGCTGGTCTTGAGCATCCCGAGATCCACCATCTCGATCTTGGTCCAACGAACGTATGGTACCGCGAGTACCATGACGCTGTCGGTCCCGCGCCTCCTGAGATGGGCGCGGTGTGTGTACGGACGCCGAGGTCTGCGCAGCTTTGTCCTTGGACCTGGCAGCACCGTGAGCTCCCTCGTCGACGCCTGTTCTTCCGCCGGCGTCTACCCCACCACCCGTTTGCTCCGGTGGCGGTGGGATCGACGTGGACGGAGCAGCCACCTCTGAAGCCTTCTTCTTTGGTGGCATGTCGATGAAGATGATGAAGATCTAGCTCGTGTGAACATCGGATCAGGTTCACACAACCTCGACGCCCCCTACCTGGCGCGCCAAAGATGTCGTGGAGGCTGACCCACGGACACCTATGGGACTGGCGGACCGAGCCCCTTTCGGTTCGGCGGGGGGAGGAGATCGCGCGAAGAGCAGATCGAGGCAAAGCACACGAGCGGTTTACCCAGCTTCGGAGCTCTCCGGAGAGATAATACTCCTACTGCTGCATGTCTGATTGTATTGAGTTCTTGCTCGGGAGCGCTGAGTGCTATAGTACACACTAGCTGCTAACGAGACCGAGCGTGAGTGTTTTCTGGCTTCCCAACCCCCCCCCCCTATGTTGCGCATGGGCCTTCTTTTATATGCTCAAGGGGTCACCGACAGGTGGCAACGTAGACAAGGGTAAAAATGGAAAAGAATTGCAGTTGGTACAACTACTTGTACAGTGTATCATACCTAACCCTGACAGCAGGGGAGAAAGGCATTAAATGCCAGTCTGTGTCGCCCAAACAGTGCAAAAAGGGACCGTCAGGGGCGCCACCGCTTGCCACGATGGCAATCTTGTCAGCGTCGCTTGCCACCTCGCACCGCTGGCTGCACAGCCTCTTGCCACGCGCACCTGGAAAGGTCCCAGGGCGACACGTTGGTGGATGTGCTGGAGCGCGGGTACAGAGTGGTAGCTTGCCGTGGCAAGCGCCTTGCCAGCGGTCGTTGTCTTGTCGCGCCCGGAAGCTTGTCGCTCACCGAGCCTTGCCGGGACGCGTGGCGCGTCGCGACAAGTTCCTTGAGATGCCTTGGTTGGCCTTCTCGGCAAGCTCCTCTTGCCGGGGCCTTGGTTGGCCTTCCCGACAAGCTCCTCTTGCCGGGGCCTTGTCTCCTTGGCTTGAATACTTTGTTCTTGAATGGCTCCAAAGGAACCACGGAGGACCTTGGCGGTCACCCGGCAAGCCTTGCCGCGGAGTGCTGCGACTGCCCGTGCACAAGTTCGGGATACTAGGGTACCCCTACTCTAGTACACCGACAAACTTTTTGGTAAGATTAAATATAGATCTGATTTTTTTAGTAAATGGTAGGCGGGGGAGATAAGATGCAGAATGCTACACAATGAACCAATCCCTCTTCCCATAATATAAGTGTTTTGAACACTGGTGTACTGTACAAAACATTCTTATATTATGGGACGGAGGGAGTAGCTGTTAATGTAAGTACAGTGATAGACGACGTTCAGCCCTTACAAGAGGACTGCTGAGCTAAACCTCTTCAAAAGCATTGGGTTGATTCTAAATTTATGTAAGAGTCCATACGGATCTTATAATGTCCACCAAATGGACGATAACAAGGCTACCATGTGCAATGATGCTACATAATCAACCAGCTATGAAAGTAAGTATGGTCATACAGGGAAAGAGGTACTCACAAGAGCAATGTAGTGTGCAGTATACTTGCGAGATTCTGTGGTCCCTTGAGAATGAATGTTCTTCTACAAACAGTTTTCGTACAAGTGAGACATTAAGGCACATGCAGAAATGTAGTTCAAATTGTGATGTGATATAATAGATAGTACCTTACGCTGCAGACGAGACCAATGTGTAACAAGATTATTCCAGTCACCGTCTGATAAATGTAGCACCAGAGACTTTATAGAAATTTCATTTAGAGGCTTGCCATCGAAGTGCGCTTGCCTCAGGTAGGAACGATACTTCTCAACGAGTGCTTGAAAAGCGCAACCAACCCTTGCTTGTCTTGACAATCCAGTTTGGTCCTTGCCTATTTAAAAGAGTGAAATATTGTGTCTTCTGTCAGTAGAAACATATGCAGTAATTACCATGAATAACATTAGTACATTAGTTACGCATAAGTTGCGGAGGAAGATTGGAAATTGTTCTTTGTCTGTGGTATAATCTTTCCATGAAGGAAAGATGCGCACAAAGTTCCTAACAACAATATAAGCTTCATCTTGTAAACTGGGAAGAAGTGGAACATGAGTCCTATTTCTACAATTGGGGCTCTCTCTCGTTCGAAAAGGGATTTGGCAACTGGATTTGGTGTACTCTTTGTTGGAATGTGGTTTTTGCATCGTAGAGGTGGTGCTATGTCAACTGGCATCATCATACTATTTGCGACAGTTGGGGTCTGCTGAGTTGGGGCATTGGCTAGTGTAGTAGGGCTAGAGTCTGCTAGAGTTGTGGCCGTGTTTTTCTGGGTCTGGTGATATTGCAACTAAACCTAATGGGCTATTTGATTTATCAGGTGTCACTACCTTTTCCAAATACTTTGTTCGTACTCCTCTGTGATCAACAATCGCCCTCTTCCGTTTGAACGTCTGATACACAAGAACATCATTTGAATGGATAAATATGGTATGATGATAGATGGAATATGTACCAGAAATGGATAGGCAGGGCGTATTCACATACACAAAGTGTAAACTAAGCTAATGGCAGAGCAACAAAGTAGAAGCAATGCAAAGCATCAGTTGCAAGATATGTGCGACCAATATAACCTTGGAAAGTTAGAGCAAACACCTTGATGGGTGAATAAGATAGGGCATTTGCCTCTGACTCCTCCACTAGGGAGCTACATTGACTTAGGTCTCCCTCTAGCTCAGAATCACTGTTAGGATCATATTCTGAGCATGAATCTGCAGGTGGAGAGTGTTTGCATTGCATTGCATCCAGACTTGATTTCAGTCCCTTAATGCCAAGTTTGACAGCCATGGCATTGTTTTGCTTTATTCTTTTCATATGCGCAAGCCCATAATCATTATGATGTTGTTCAGTATCTGAGATTCATGAAAACATAAAAAGTAGTCAGATTATCTATGGAATGCATTGCGGATTCAACTCGAAGAGTGTCTGCCTATAAACCCCTTCATATGCAAAGTTCACCCCAACTGTGCTGACTAGACCACACACAGAAATACAAACCTCTTATGTCTCTATAACAAGCAGACACACATTTCAAAATTGAAGTAGGAACATTAGAATCATATCAAATTTGTATTTGAACAAATAAACTAAGGAATTATGATTGGCATAATGTTTAGCTTCAAGGGTGAAGTGCTGGTAGTGCGACACAAAGCAACTAGGCAGATTGTATTCCATGTAAAAGATCGTAATGTATGTAAAAGGTGGAAATGACACTTTCTTTCTATACAATGAAGTGTTCGTTGCCCACACGTGATGGAAGAGATCACACAGAGAAATACTATTCACTCATGTCTGCGGTTCCAGTATTTTGTAACAGGGTGATCCACCCTAAAAGAATATTGACAACAAATATGACAAGTCAAGCATAGATGTAGTGAATCAATCATTACTTGTGAGCTTACTAGGACAAGTATGCAGAATTGTAGCTGCAGTAAGAGACTGTCCAAAATCTAAATCAAGAAGTTGGTCTAGCACTTATTGTTTGCAACTAATCGATGTGAATAATTGGATATCATATTGAATGAGTAAGAAATACAAGTAAAATTGTCAATAAACCTGGCATGCAGTAGTAATTTGGGTCAATGTCACTATGACCAACAATCCAAAATTACTAGTGTCTGTTCCCAGGGCCGAAATTTTGAAACCCTGTGAACTTTACAGGTACTAAAGATTACTGAAATACATCTAAACCATTAAGTGTAGGTAGCACTCAGTACACAACAAACCCTAATGACAGTCCTGCCTAATGAGTAATGAATCAATTAGAAAATGGGTGATGAGGAGTGGATGCTAAGTGTTGAGGACGTATCTCAGGATAAATCGGGCTGGCTTAGTGACTGCTACACGCCTGAGACCTGAACGCACTGAGAAGGAAGGCACGGCGGCGCACCCGGGCAGCGGTGACGCTATTGGGCGAGCGGCTCCTGACCTCATGTTAGTCCGGCATCTCCTCCTAGAGTCATGCCGTCCAGGGACGACAAGTCCCCGACGAGGCAGGCGGTTGGGGACGAGTAGAGATCGGAATCACAGCAGAACAGAGGGGAATCGAGGCCTGGGCCGACCCAAAATCCCAGGGTGGGCCGCGGCCCACCGTGGGCACCCTGTAGATACACACTTGAGTGGTGTACATCCATTTTCGAAACTAAATTAGGAACATTTAGCTGACCAATTAAACGAATCTATTTTAATAATATCAGATTATTATTTTAACAACTAATCTTGTTTAGCTTCATGGTTGGAGTAGTGCTATTATGACACGCATCACGTATGCTGATCATGAAAGGGGGAAACCCTAAGCATTCTTTTTAGCAAAAGAGGGTTTCCCCTCCGATTTCTATTAAAGAAACCACCACGGAACTAACATGATCAATTAAACCCTAAGCTTGATCAATTAAACCCTATTATGACCGTGCCATGGCAGATTTAAAGCTGCAAACCATAGAAATGCTATTTACCATCCATTGTTTGCTTTGAACTAAGAACTAAATTCTAAGAGCTGAAAAGAAAGTACAATAACCAAGTTACAATCAATTTTCTGGTTGAGATCAAAAAGTTGAGCAGATATGAAGTACCACCTCTCTTGCGGCGCCGTGTAGGCATTAGGGGTGCGATGGCTGTCGGTGGTGTTGAAGCAGATCTACGACGATAGACGGGTGCATCAGGGGATAAGTCCCATTGCGGTGGAAGAGAAGGTCGTGTGAGTGGCCCTGACAAAGAGGATGATGTCGCCGATGAAGCAAGAGGACGAGATGCAAGGCTCCTGGTCCGTCACCGCGGATGGGAAACGACCATCTCTAGTAGTGGATGACGCGGTCTTGATAGGAGCTCCAGCATGGTGGGGGATGGTGGGGATGGATGGGGTGGAGGACGGCGGTGATGGATGGGGTGGCGGACGGAGGAGGCTGGTGTGGGGATGGTGTTCTAGCGCGGACGGTGTATGAATGGGAAAATGGAGGGAGAGGTACGGGGAACCATGTTTTGGGGATGCGTCTGTCTGAAATATGGGAAAGTTACGAACTTAGCTCCCATTTAAAATGTGGACGTCACGTCGGTTGGGGATAGCATGGTAATCTTGGATCTCCCCAATATTTTCCAGAGCGATTTCGGGCGAGGAGAGGGTGTTTTGGCGCCCATGGTTGGCGCCCACAATGTATGAACGGGGCTGACGGGTAGGGCGGTTGTGTCACGTCTGAGTGAAGTTACGAACCTGCCCCTATGGAAATATTTGCCTACATCGATTTCGGCCGAGTCGAGTTTGTTTTGCCGCCCACCGTGTATGAATGGGGGAATCGAGGGAGAGACAGACGTCTTTCGGACAAGCTTGAATCAAATGTGTTTTGCCGCCCATGTTTAGCTCCCACCTGTCGGAATGGGCTCAGAGGTGGTCGTGTCACGTCTAGTTGAAGTTACTAACCTACCCCTATTGAGAGCCGTGGAAATCGTGCAGATGCATTGCCCGTGTAAGGGGTAGAAAGTAATTTCCATCTCCCAAACACTGGCTTCGGGCAGCCGACGTGGGAGTGGACATTTTGCCGCTTCTTTCGAATTTTGGGACAATAAGCATCCACATTTACCCTGACAACTCAATTCGAATCCATTCTGTATTCCTATACGAATCTTTATAAATCATTCTATGCATTTTTATATATCTTCAAAAGCAGACAAAGATGCATTCTACTGTCATATATGAATATGATTTACAAATGCCGATACTCGAATTCAGAAGCTAGAATCCATTTTGGTGAATTCGAATATTTGAAACCACTATATGTCCATCTCAAGTGTCACACGCAGCATAATGTGTACTCCCATTTAGATATGTACACAAGCGATCTCTCAAGATTCAAAATACTGAGTCAATCAACCAATAATGTACAAAAGTAACAAACATATGAACACTTATAGAGTATATGGATCAATAATATCAACTAACATACATAAGCTAGGCCGCTGTACTTTTTTTGCTAGAAGAGCATCCTTTTTTAGCGAAGCTAGTACAACATCTTGGCCCTTTCAGATGCATGCCACTAACAGACCATTTATACTACTATTATTGCTGAATGCATATTCAGCCCCATTGGCATACTTGTAGGTCTGGCACAACAATCAAAATGAAATGTCTTAGAGTCTTATCAATTAATACAGACTTGTGCTAAAAAAATTACAACCCAAAAAAACAAAAAACAATTATTACATGATCTCTAAAACAAATGGTTTGAACGATTACATGAACAAACAACACAAAGGTTATTCAATGATGGAAAGAACATTTCACCCATGATTTACCAAGTGGGAATTTAATTTCCTTTTTTCCTTCAAGACCTTAGCAATGCGGTCAGTCTCAGCTTGGTTCATTTTGAAACCCACCAAATATTTAATGGTTATCTTGAGTACTGCTTGTGATTGTGCTGTTTGCTTCCCCAACATGTCAACTTCATCTCTAAGTGCAGAAGCAGAATCTCTTTCTACCAATAGTGTATCCTCTAGAGCATCAGTAGTTGGCAATTCACGATGCACGACTAGGCCGGTGCCACTGCTGTGGGATGATGCAACGTCCATGGGGACCTCGCTCTTTGATCTTGGGCTAACCTGTTTTGCCATTAAAGTTCCGATTGGATTCCAAAAAGTTGAAGTTAGCAAAACATCTCAACTGGGAGTTATAACAGCAAACCAGTTAAACAAACAAGGAATTAAAGAGTTTCAATTGGATGCTGAAAAGTAGTTATTAACATCATTGTAACCGGTTGCAGCAGCAAGGCAGTTAAATAAACAAGTTTTGCAAAAGGTACCTGCAGTGGCATTGGAGTTTCTCTTGGATCCTGAAGAGTTGAGTAGCTAGTAACGTGATTAGAGCAACTTGTTGCAGCAGCAAACCTGTTACACAAATATATTTTTGAAAATATACCTTCTATGCAATTGGACTTCCAATTGGATCCTGAAAAGTTGAAGTTGGTAAGATGATTACAGCAACAAGTTACATTAGCAAACGAGGTAAACGAGGAAGTTCCTGACAACATACCTATTGCGCCAACAGAGTTTCAGTTGATCCTACAAACTTGAATGTTAGCAATCATAAATAAAGTGTTGCAAGAGCCATAGGAAACTAACATCAAACTAGTAAAACTAACCAGTTTTGGCAATGTATTTAATTACACATGAACTAGTAAAACTAACAAGTTCTTGGCAACGTATTAAAGTAACAAGTCGGTACCTTTTACCAGCAACACAGACATCTGTAAATTTCTTTGATGTAAGCAAAATGATTCGAACACACACACACACACACACACGCACACACACACACACACACACACATAAGTTAAAAAGACAGTGTCCCTCATATAAACCTGATAGTTGTCTATCTATGAACATGCAAACATTACTAGTGCTACAAGTGATAACAGCAAACCATTTAAACAAACAGGGTATCAGAACATAAATTACACGTGAATTCTGCTGCACCCTAGAAGTACATATGACCAACTATCTATGTGCTCAAGTAGCTATTTAAGTTCAGGCAAATAGGTAATTCTTAACAGTAAGTGTCAAACACATAGATAGGCGCAATCTATAATAGGATTAACATGCTATGGCATTTTCTAATCAGTAGCAAACTAAATTAAGCCAAGCAACATAATTGAACAATTTTGCAATAAGTGGCTAACTAAAATTCCAAGAAGCAGGTAACTGAACTTACGCTAGCTCTTTGTACAGGCACACTTCAACTTCTTTTTCACTTACAAGGTTCTACGAAGGAGTCCATGGCATCAATTGCTTGGATACGCAGTCCCAATACTTATTTCTTCCCACACTGCATTGGTAAGTCCAATGGTTAATCTGATAAGATGGTGCGTCCTTGATATGTTATATGAGGACAGGTGTCAGACTAGTTGTAGCGACCAGACCTCAAACGGTCAAGTCTCTGTGCATCAGTGTCATCCCTGGATCGGTAATGCTGACACGCATAATACTCGATGAATTATAACAGAGTTTCAATCACACACTTATTACATCGAGTCCTCATAAAGAGTATGATTTCACAAAAATATATCATGGTTGAAGGCCATCTAAACTAAATAACTGCGGAAGCTTCGAAGGTAAATGAGTCCATCAACTCCAACTGCATAGCTGAGTGCAAAACAACGACCTATCGCACCTTATTTGTCGTCTGAGTAGTCCGCAACATGGGACATTGCAACCATGTAGTTCAGCACATTGAATATGCTGGCAGAGTTACACTGTAAAGCAATGAAATGCAAGAACTATATCTACATGCAATATTTGGCTGGTGGAGGCTGTAAGTTTATGGTTTTAGCATAAAGCTAGTTTTTCCCTACAACAAAGGCATACATTTATTTAACTACTCCCAAGTTACCCAATATTTGAGAAGGTAACCCCAACTCAAATCCCAATTAAATGTATCATCATTAACCCAACAAATTAATTAAGTAAAGTGATGAGATCACATCAATAGATTCAAGTACTAGATACTCAAGATGTCCATAATCGGGGACACGGCTAACCATGATTATTTTATACACTCTGCAGAGGTTTGCGCACTTTTCCCCATAAGACTCGACCGCATCCATGATCGGATGATCGAGACATAGTCTTTCTAAAGCACTAACTCTCTACTCCGGGCGGACCAGTACACCTACTTTCCCCTACATCTGCTAGTCCACCTCTTCAAGAGCTCACGCAACTTACTCAACTATGCCAGAGCCCATAATAGCTTGTGGCTGCACATGGAAGTTTCTAGCATGAATAATCTTATGATCCCTTTGAGCCTGGATGGTGAACCGTAGGAAAAATCACACGCGTACTCCGGGATTTCTGAAAATAGGCAACACTGGGTTCCCCAGGTGCCTCAACAATCCACCCAGATGTATATAAAAGTTGCCACCTTAATGTTATCCATGATTAAATAACTCTCAAACTTCCATGTGTAAATCACGATCCAATCCTCGTCTACGAGCATGGCTAAGCAATAAATAAGCATAACGTATATTCCCGGGGCGATCAAAAGGTATTAGGTTCCTACCTCAAGTACTAGGGCCAAACCACATGTTCCCAATCCTACTGATGCAATTGTTTGAGGAATAATACTAATTCGTAGTAAAAACTGGGTATAAAAGAGTATGATCAAAGTGTAACTTGCCTTGCTGACGATCTGCAAACTCTATAGATTTGTAGTAACAAGCTTCGCACTCCGGGTAATCTAGCATAGATAAACAGTAGCATACATAAGCAATCACTCAAACGAAGCAACGAGAAAACCGAGAAAAGATCCAAATCAAACACGAAACAAGCAAACGACTTAAACTAACAAAAGTCAAACCTAACAACAATATTATCATGTGGATTAGATCTTAGCACTAGGTACATGTGATTAGCTACGATTTGCAAAAAGAATCAACTCAAACGGAGAAACGAAACTCAAAATACGAACGAAACTAGATCATTTACTAATCTGGACTAAACTCAAATTTTACAGTACCGAAATCATGTTCAAGTTGGTTAACTAGAAAGAACAGAATGATATGAATATTTAGGCAGTGGTTTCATCTAATTTGGATAAACGAGTAAAAACTTATGCTAGTTTAAAGATCAGGGGCTAAATCGCGATAAAACTATTCGCGGCTAGGTCCCTAGCTGAAAATAAACTAAAAAGAAAAATACTACGACACGAACGTTCGCTAACAGAACAAATCTAATGAATACTGTTCGTTAAAACGGATGAACGAACGAACGTTCATTAAGTAAGAAAAACCGAAACGAAACCGATCTAAACCGAACTGAAAAAACCGAGGAATAAACCGTCTCTTACCGGTTCGACGGCAACGACAACGACGGCGAATCACGGCGGCGCAGGCATCGAGAGGCGGTGCGGTGAGCGACGGCGGGGTTTGGCGAGGGATCGAGAGGCTGGGCAGCGGCTTATAAAGCCTCAGCGGGCGTGCCTTGGGCGAGAGGGTCGGCACGGGAGTCGGAGCCGGACTCCTCGTCGGTGGCGACGACGAGCGGGACTCCTCCCGCTCGGAGGAGGCAGCGGCACAGTGGTGTTGGCCTGCTGGGCCGGCTGGGCTTCGGCCCAGTCGGTTTGAAACTTTTTTGTAAACAATTTCGCCGCAAGGAAAAATCCTAAATAAATATAAAAAAATTCTAAAAATTCCAGATACAATTTTCACCGTCCAAACCTAATATTTAGGACAAGATGAACAATTTTCTGGACTAAGATGCAATTTTCAAAAATGCAATTTTTTCTAATTCGAATAAAATAGCAAATAAAATACCAATAAAATCATATTTTGATTTTAAAGTTCTTTCTCCAATATTTCTCTTAGGTTGAAGAAGTCATATTATCTTCTCTCGTATATCTTTAATTGGAGAGAAAATAATAAAATCAAATTGATCCTTTCTTCAAATTTGAAGCAAAATTCAAATATGAATTTGGTGAAACCTCCAACTCTCTTCGTGGGTCCTTGAGTTACTTAAGATTTCCAGGATCACAACAAAATGCAAGAATAAATATGATATGCATATGATGATCTATGTATAACATCCAAATTGAAAAATTGGGATGTTACAAACCTACCCCCCTTAAGATGAATCTCGCCCACGAGATTCGGGTTGGTCAGCAAAAAGGTTTGGGTGGTCTTTGCGGAGATCTTCTTCTCGTTCCCAGGTGGCTTCCTCCTCGGTATGATGGCTCCACTGAACTTTGCAAAACTTGATAACCTTGCTGCGGGTAACTCGACTGGAAAACTTGAGAATCTTGACTGGCTTCTCCTCGTAGGTCAAATCACTGTCTAACTGAATTGCTTCCAGTGGCACTATATCTCTCAGAGGAATATCGGCCATCTCCGCGTGGCACTTCTTCAATTGGGAAACGTGGAACACATCATGAACTCCTGACAATCCTTCTGGCAATTCCAGCTTGTAAGCAACTTCTCCCATGCGTTCCAAAATTCTATATGGTCCCACAAAACATGGTGCTAGCTTTCCCTTGACTCCAAAGCGTTTAACTCCTCTAAGTGGGGACACACGAAGATATGCTCTGTCTCTGACTTCGTAAACTATCTCCTTGCGTTTAGTATCCGCATAACTCTTCTGCCTGGACTGGGCTACCTTGAGTCTGTCACGAATCAACTTAACCTTCTCTTCTAAGTCTTTGATTAAGTCTGGCTCGAACGACTGTCGATCTCTAGTGAGAGAATCTCACTGTCATCAGTTCTCAAAAAAAACTGTCGATCTCCAACTTCATCCCATGATAACGGTGTCCTGCACCTCCTTCCGCACAAGGCTTCAAAAGGGGCCATCTTCAAACTGGTTTGATAACTGTTGTTATAAGAGAACTCTGCATATGGCAAATTGTCATCCCAACTAGATCCATAATCTAGCACACAAGCTCTCAACATGTCCTCCAAAATCTGATTGACTCTCTCAGTTTGTCCATCCGTCTGTGGATGGAAGGCTGTACTGAACTCTAGCTTGGTAACCAAAGTTTCATGCAACTGATTCCAAAACTTTGAAGTAAACTGGGTTCCTCTATCTGATACAATGGTCCTCAGAACTCCAAGCAGACATGCGATCCTGGTCATGTATATCTTTGCCAACTTAGCACTCATATAGGTTGTCTTCACCGGAATGAAATGAGCTACTTTTGTCAAACGATCGACTACAACCCAGATAGAGTCATAGCCTGAACGAGTCCTGGGTAATCTAGTGATAAAATCCATGCCAAGTTTATCCCACTTCCATTTGGGTATCGGCAATGGCTGTAACAATCCTGCTGGCTTTTGATGCTCTACCTTGACTCTCTAACATACATCGCATACTGCTACATACTCGGCAATATCCTTCTTCATTCCTGTCCACCAGAAACTTTCCTTCAGATCCAGATACATCTTAGTGTTTCCTAAGTGAATTGAGTATGGTGAATCATGGGCCTCCTGCAGAATAAACTTCCTGATCTCGGGGTCATTAGGCACATATATGCGATCCTCAAACCATAAAGTGTCGTGCTCATCCTCACGAAATCCTTTAGCCTTTCCTTTGCTCATTATTTCCTTTATCTTGGCAATCTCCTTGTCAGTCTTCTGGGCTTCTCTGATCTTACCCAAAAGAGTGGACTGAATTTCCAATGCTGCAACATAACCTCTCGAAACTATCTCCAAGCATAGCTCTCGAAGATCATCTGCTAACTCCTTAGGTAATCCTCCAGTTATGAGCGTGTCAACATAAATCTTGCGGCTCAACACATCTGCTACGACATTGGCCTTTTCGGGATGATAGTGCAATTTCATATCATAAGCCTTTATGAGCTCCAACCATCTCCTTTGGCCTGAGATTTAACTCCTTCTGCGTGAAGATGTATTTCAAACTCTTATGATCCGTGTATACATCACAATGGTTTCTAATGAGAAAGTGTTCCATGTCTTTAGCACATGCACTACGGCTGCTAACTCCAAATCATGCGTAGCATAATTAAACTCATGAGGTCAAAGCATCGTGAGGCATATGAAACAACTCTTCCTTCCTGCATAAGCACACTTCCAAGTGCTCGACAGGAAGCGTCGCAATATACTTGGTAATCCATGCGTTGGTCTGGGAGAATCAGCACTGGGGCTGTAACCAAACGTTTCTTCGATTCCTAAAAACTGGCCTCACACTCCTCAGTCCATTTAAACTTGGTGTCTCTCGTGGAAATGTCACGACAGATGTCCTAGTGTGAGGACTTAGTCATGAGGCCAACGCATCTATGTGGTAGCTTGAGAGGGGTTGATCGGGACGAGAGACACAACACACAAGACAAGGATTTAGACAGCTTCGGGCCCCGGGAAACATCATCCGAAATAGCCCTACATGCTGTTTGTGGCTAGGTCTCATTGTGCTCATTAGGAACACACCGTAAATCCGGCTCTCCTCCAGTTGTGTCTAGCCTTAATGATTATTTTCTTGCTTGTCCCTCTTGGGGTGCCCTGCCCTTTGCTACCGCTTGAGCACTGCATTGGTTTTCCTTGAAGAGGAAAGGGTGATGCAGTAAAGTAGCGTAAGTATTTCCCTCAGTGAGAACCAAGGTATCAATCTAGTAGGAGGCTCCTCAAAAGTCCCACGCACGTACACAAACAAACAAGAACCTCATAACCAACCAATAAAGGGGTTGTTAATCCCTTCACGGTAACTTGCAAAAGTGAGATATGATAGAGATAATAAGATAAGATAAATATTTTTGGTATTTTTATGATATAGATTGGAAAGTAAAAGATGCAAATAAAAGTAGATGGAAAACTTATATGATAAAAGATAGATCCGGGGGCCATAGGTTTCACTAGTGGCTTCTCTCAAGATAGCATAATTATTACGGTGGGTGAACAAATTACTGTCGAGCAATTGATAGAAAAGTGCATAGTTATGAGATTATCTAGGCATGATCATGTATATAGGCATCACGTCTGTGACAAGTAGATCGAAACGATTCTGCATCTACTACTATTACTCCACACATCGACCGACTCCTGCCTGCATCTAGAGTATTAAATTCATGAAGAACAGAGTAACACATTAAGAAAGATGACATGACGTAGAGGGATAAACTCATGCAATATGATATAAACCCCATCTTTTTATCCTCGATGGCAACAATACAATACGTGCCTTGCTGCCCCTGCTGTCACTGGGAAAGGACACCGCAAGATTGAACCCAAAGCTAAGCACTTCTCCCATTGCAAGAAAGATCAATCTAGTAGGCCAAACCATACTGATAATCCGAAGAGACTTGCAAATATAACCAATCATACATAAAAGAATTCGGAGGAGATTCAAATATTTCTCATAGATAAACTTGATCATAAACCCACAATTCATCGGATCTCGACAAACACACCGCAAAAAGAGTTACATCGAGTAGATCTCCAAGAAGATCGAGGAGAACATTGTATTGAGATTCAAAGAGAGAGAAGAAGCCATCTAGCTAATAACTATGGACCCGAAGGTCTATGGTAAACTAGTCACAACTCATAGGAGGGGCCTTGGAAATGATGTAGAGGCCCTCCATGGTCGATTCCCCCTCCGGCGGAGTGCCGGCGAAGGCTCCAAGATGGGATCTCGCGGATATAGAAGGTTGCGGCAGTGGAATTAGGTTTTCGTGGTGCTCCCCGATGTTTTCAGGGTACGGGAGTATATATAGGAGGAAGAAGTAGGTCAGTTAACGCTCGAGGGGCCCACGAGGGTGGGGGGCGCGCCCACCCCTAGGGGGCACGCCGGGCACCCTCGTGGCTGCCTTGTTAGTTGCTTGACGTCCACTCCAAGTCTCCAGGTTTGCATTTGTTCCAAAATGATCGCTCTCGAAGGTTTCATTCCGTTTGGACTCCGTTTCATATTACTTTTGTTCGAAACACTGAAATAGGCAAAACAACAGCAATTCGGGCTGGGCCTCCGGTTAGTAGGTTAGTCCCAAAAATGATATAAAAGTGTAAAGTAAAGCCCATAAACATCCAAAACGGGTAATATATTAGCATGGAACAATCAAAAATTATAGATACGTTGGAGACGTATCAAGCATCCCCAAGCTTAATACCTGCTCGTCCTAGAGTGGGTAAATGATAAAAACAGGATTTTTGATGTGGAATGCTACCTAGCATAATTCTCAATGTAATTTTCTTTATTGTGGCATGAATGTTCAGATCCAAATGATTCGAAATAAAAGTTCATATTGACATAAGAAATAGTAATACTTCTAGCATACTAACAAAGCAATCATGTCTTCTCAAAATAACATGGCTAAAGAAAGTTATCCCTGAAAAATCATATAGTTTGGCTATGCTCTATCTTCATCACACAAAGTATTTAATCATGCACAACCCCGATGACAAGCCAAGCAATTGTTTCATACTTTAGTAATCTCAAACTTTTTCAACTTTCACGCAATACATGAGCGCGAGCCATGGACATAGCACTATATGTGGAATAGAATGGTGATTGTGGAGAAGACAAAAAAAGGAGAAGATAGTCTCACATCAACTAGGAGTATCAACGGGCTATGGTGATGCCCATTAATAGATATCAATGTGAGTGAGTAGGGATTGCCATGCAACAGATGCACTAGAGCTATAAATGTATGAAAGCTCAACAAAAGAAACTAAGTGGGTGTGCATCCAACTTGCTTGCTCACAAAGACCTAGGGGGTTTTGAGGAAGCCCATCATTGGAATATACAAGCCAAGTTCTATAATGAAAAATTCCCACTAGTATGAAAGTGACAACATAGGAGACTCTCTACCATGAAGATCATGGTGCTACTTTGAAGCACAAGTGTGGTAAAAGGATAGTAGCATTGTCCCTTCTCTCTTCTTCTCTCATTTTTTGTTTGGCCTTTCTCTTTTTTTATTTGGCCTTTTTTGTGAAGTCCGAAGTCTCATCCTGACTTGTGGGGGAATCATAGCCTCCATCATCCTTTCCTCACTTGGGACAATGCTCTAATAATGAAGATCATCACACTTTTATTTACTTACAACTCAAGATTACAACCTGATACTTAGAACAAAATATGACTCTATATGAATGCCTCCGGCGGTGTACCGGGATATGCAATGAATCAAGAGTGACATGTATGGAAATTATGAAGGTGGCTTTGCCACAAATACGATGTCAACTACATGATCTTGCAAAGAGCAATATGACAATGATGATGCGTGTCATAATAAACGGAACGGTGGAAAGTTGCATGGCAATATATCTTGAAATGGCCATGGAAATGCCATAATAGGTAGGTATGGTGGCTGTTTTGAGGAAGGTATATGGTGGGTGTATGGTACCAGTGAAAGTTGCGCGGCACAAGAGAGGCTAGCAATGGTGGAAGGGTGAGAGTGCGTATAATCCATGGACTCAACATTAGTCATAAAGAACTCATATACTTATTGCAAAAATCTACAAGCCATTGAAAACAAAGTACTACGCGCATGATCCTAGGGGGATAGATTTGTAGGAGAAGACCATCGCTCATCCCCAACCGCCACTCATAAGGAAGACAATCAATAAATAAATTATGCTCCAACTTCATCACAAAGCGGTTCACCATACGTGCATGCTACGGGAATCACAAACTTCAACACAAGTATTCATCAAATTCTAATTACCCAACTAGCATTACTCTAATATCACCATCCTCATATCTCAAAACAATTATCAAGCATCAAATTGATCATAGCATCCAATTCACTTTCTATGATAGTTTTTATTATACCCAACTTGGATGCCCATCATTCGAGGACCAATTTTATAACCATAGCAATTACCATGCTGTTCTAAAAGACTCTCAAAATAATATAAGTGAAGCATGAGAGATCAACAATTTCTAAAAAATTAAGCCACCGCCGTGCTCTAAAAGATATAAGTGAAGCACATAGAGCAAAACTATCTAGCTCAAAAGATATAAGTGAAGCACATAGAGTATTCTAATAAATTCCAAATCAAGTGGGTCTCTCCCAAAAGTTGTGTACAGCAAGGATGATTGTGGTAAACTAAAAAGCAAAGACTAATATCATACAAGACGCTCCAAGCAAAACACATATCATGTGGCGAATAAAAATAT
The DNA here is from genome assembly GCA_963921465.1 of Triticum timopheevii. Lineage (NCBI taxonomy): Eukaryota > Viridiplantae > Streptophyta > Magnoliopsida > Poales > Poaceae > Triticum > Triticum timopheevii. The sequence continues at coordinate 291,193,610 of OY997268.1, read as the reverse complement.
AGCTCCAAGTAAAGTTACCGATAGACGAAGACGAAAGAGGGGATGCCTTCCGGGGCATCCCCAAGCTTAGGATTTTGGTTATACTTGAATATCTTGGGGTGCCATGGGCATCCCCAAGCTTAGGCTCTTGCCACTCCTTATTCCATAGTCCATCAAATCTTTACCCAAAACTTGAAAACTTCACAACACAAAACTCAACAGGAAATCTCATAAGCTCCGTTAGTGCAAGAAAGAAAAACCACCACATAAGTTACTGTAATGAACTCATTATTTATTTATATTGGTGTTAAACCTACTTTATTCCAACTTCTCTATGGTTCATACCCTCCGATACTAGCCATAGATGCATCAAAACAAGCAAACAACACACGAAAAACAGAATCTGTCAAAAACAGAACAGTCTGTAGCAATCTGTTACTTTCGAATACTTCTGGAACTCTACAAATCCTACAAAAATAGGAAGTCCTGGGAAAATTTTCTATTGATCTACAGAAAAAAAGAATCAACGCAAAATCACGTTTCTGTGATTTACTAAAATTATTTTTGTGCGTGCAAAGGTTTCTGTTTTTCAGCAGAATCAAATTAACTATCACCGTAGGTTATCCTATAGGTTCTACTTGGCACAAACACTAATTAAAACATGAAAACACATCTAAACAGAAGCTAGATGGAATATTTATTACTAAAGAGAAGCAAAAAAGCAAGAAACAAAAATAAAATTGGGTTGCCTCCCAACAAGCGCTATCGTTTAATGCACCTAGCTAGGCATAAAAGCGAGAACAGATCTAAGTAGTGCCATCTTTTGTATTAGGAAAGAAAAGAGAGAATTTCCTTTCTATAGCATTCATCCATCTATTTTGGGAAAGTACATTGCCATTAATGGAGGAAGTAAGATTAAGCACGTTACGGAAATTTGCATCTAAGCTAGCCTTCATCTCTTTAGTAATTTCGTTTTGATAAAAGCATAAAAGAGTGGTAGATTCAACCTTATCATTCATGGGATGCCCAAATATACTTTTCATTTTTTCATAGGTATCTATAGCATCCCCTTCAAGAAAACCTCCTTTAAAAACAGAATCTAGAACTTGCTTGAAAGAAGCGGGTAAGCCAACATAGAAACTCTTTAAGTAAACCTCAATTTGTTATTGTGGCACATAGGTAGCCTGAATCCTTAATAACCTATCCCAAGCATCTTTCAAAGACTCATCAAGTAAATAATGAAAAATTCCGGAGTCATCTTCATCAAAATTATTCAAACTCTCATTGGTGACCCCGGTAGGTCTTTCCATAGCATCATTATTTATGAGCTTAGATAGGATAGAGGGACTATCCAAGGTACTAAAACCCTAGAAAGAACCCTTAGTTCTTTTTGATTCAGCCATGGCAACGAGAAGGCGAATGGTAAAGAGAGGGCGAATGAAACAGCAAGGGTGAAGTGGGGGAGAGGAAAACGAGAAGAAAATGGCAAATAATGTAATGCGAGGGAGATAAGTTTGTGATGGGTACTTGGTATGTTTTGACTTGACTGAAGACCTCCCCGGCAACGGCGCCAGAAATCCTTCTTGCTACCTCTTGAGCACTGCGTTGGTTTTCCTTGAAGAGGAAAGGGTGATGCAGCAAAGTAGCGTAAGTATTTCCCTCAGTTTTTGAGAACCAAGGTATCAATCCAGTAGGAGGCTCCTCAAAAGTCTCATGCACCCACACAAACAAACAAGAACCTCGCAACCAACGCAATAAAGGGGTTGTCAATCCCTTCACAGTAACTTGCAAAAGTGAGATCTGATAGAGATAATAAGATAAAATAAATATTTTTGGTATTTTTATGATATAGATTGGAAAGTAAAAGATGCAAATAAAAGTAGATGGAAAACTTATATGATAAAAGATAGACCCCGGGGCCATAGGTTTCACTAGTGGCTTCTCTCAAGATAGCATAAGTATTACGGTGGGTGAACAAATTACTGTCGAGCAATTGATAGAAAAGTGCATAGTTATGAGATTATCTAGGCATGATCATGTATATAGGCATCACGTCCGTGATAAGTAGATCGAAATGATTCTGCATCTACTACTATTACTCCACACATCAACCGACTCCTGCCTGCATCTAGAGTATTAAGTTCATGAAGAACAGAGTAACGCATTAAGAAAGATGACATGATGTAGAGGGATAAACTCACGCAATATGATATAAACCCCATCTTTTTATCCTCGATGGCAACAATACAATACGTGCCTTGCTGCCCCTGTTGTCACTGGGAATGGACACCGCAAGATTGAACCTAAAGCTAAGCACTTCTCCCATTGCAAGAAAGATCAATCTAGTAGGACAAAACAAATTGATAATTCGAAGAGACTTGCAAAGATAACCAGTCATACATAAAAGAATTCAGAGGAGATTCAAATATTTCTCATAAATAAACTTGATTATAAACCCACAATTCATCGGATCTCGACAAACACACCACAAAAAGAGTTACATCGAACAGATCTCCAAGAAGATCGAGGAGAACTTTGTATTGAGATTCAGAGAGAGAGAAGAAACCATCTAGCTAATAACTATGGACCCGAAGGTCTGTGGTACACTACTCACAACTCATAGGAGAGGCCTTGGATATGATGTAGAGGCCCTCCGTGGTCGATTCCCCCTCCGGCGGAGCGCTGGCGAAGGCTCCAAGATGGGATCTCGCGGATACAGAAGGTTGTGGCGGTGGAATTAGGTTTTCGTGGTGCTCCCCGATGTTTTCAGGGTATGGGAGTATATATAGGAGGAAGAAGTAGGTGGATTGACGCTCGAGGGGCCCACAAGGGTGGGGGGCACGCCCACCCCAGGGGGCGCGTCGGGCACCCTCGTGGTCGCCTTGTTTGTCGCTGGACGTCCACTCCAAGTCTCTAGGTTTGCATTTGTTCCAAAAATATCGCTCCCGAAGGTTTCATTCCGTTTGGACTCCGTTTGATATTCCTTTTCTTCGAAACACTGAAATAGGCAAAAAACAGCAATTCGGGTTGGGCCTCCGGTTAGTAGGTTCCAAAAATGATATAAAAGTGTAAACTAAAGCCCATAAACATCCAAAATGGGTAATATAATAGCATGGAACAATCAAAAATTGTAGATACATTGGAGACGTATCCCCCCTCCTTATATAAGTTGAAGGGGCGGGTTACATGTGGAGTCCTATTAGGATTAGCACTAGTCTATTACAAGTGGAGTCCTAGTCTTGCTTCCTTTGTAAGGGAATATTACTTACGCTTTCCTCTTAAGCCGTCCCATCATAACATAAGCCGGCCTTCTGGGCCTTGGGCCTAGTCTTCTATCTGACCCGCCCGCCGGATTACTAATGAGTCGCCAAGACCGTGCGAGTTATCTGTGAATCGCCAAGCTCCTGGCGGGTCACCAGTGAGTCGCCACGCTCCAGCCGGTTCATACATCCGGCGGGTTACACCGCAGGGTATATCCCCGACATTAGCCCCCAGTTTAATTTGGATTTATGCATGTTAAACTGATCTCGCAAAATCATTCAAGAACAAATTTTGACAGATTGTGCTCCGGGTTAAATTTTTGTAAGCCGGCACCTGATCATCCTTAAGTCCTTGTCATTTCCTTCTTCTAGAAAATCCCAGTCAATAAGCCAGCTTCATATTCAATTTGCTGACGTTGGTTTCTCACAGAGAAATATTGTGAAGAATAATCCACTTGAGTCGGCTTCCAAAGCGCCGACTTAAAAATATTGGTCTTAAAATACTCATCTGATATTCAGCCGGCTTGAAGATGTAGGACTTGCCGGTTTATCATTGCCAAAACTGCTGGGTTATAAAAACTGATGATTTCGGGTTATGACAGTTATACACACCGGGTCATGATTGTTGCCAACGCTGGGTCACACAATTAATCTTCCTGATTTGCTCAAAACTAAGAATTCGAAGACATTCCTCCTTTATATGCATATTACCTGTAGCCCCCAAGTCTTAAGAGGAGAACATAGTGATAGCTTAAGACTTGCTTCAATATAAATGTTGCAACCTTTGAAGAAATCGAGATTGTTCATCTCAGTCACTAGTCAAAACTGAATATTCCTCATATGTAGCCCCCAAGTGCTGGGTTGTCATACTTGCAGCAACCCGGGACTTGTAATTGCCTGATGCCCATAAAAAAATCAACTAGTGTAGCCTCCAAGGGCCGGGTCATTATGCAATAATGAGCAAGGACTTTGTAGATATTATTATATAGATTTGAACAACAACGTGTAGCCCCCAAGGGCCGGCTCAGTAAGATAATATTGAGCTGGGACTTTATATATACTTCTTTGAAAAGAACATCACATGATGTAACCCCCATCATGGGGCTTGAACCCTCGTCCACAAGGTTAAGAGCTTTGTGCTTTACTAACTGAGTAGTGGACCCTTCAATATAATGGATTAAGACTCGTGTACCTTGAACTGTTGACAGGAGCAATTGGTAACCCCAAGGGCCGGCTCATTATGATGTGATGAGTCGGGTCTTCAATAAGGCCAATAAAAATGACTTTGCATTAGCCCCCAAGTGTCATGGTGCATGCTTGCAGCGACATGAGACTTGCATATTTGATGTAATCTCAACTTGAATAATGTAGCCCCCAAGTGCTGGGTCGTAAGCTTGCAGTGATCGGGACTATTCCTTCCATTGTAGAATAAATCATATCCATTGATAAAATAATAGCCATTACGCTAAAGCGACTTTGAAAACCTCAATCATAATACTTATCAGTTGACAAATAAATCCGGAGTTTCAATATTCGGCGGCTCTTGGCCGATGGCGACTTAATGCGCATTCATTGTAAGCCGGAATTTTTATAACCCGGAGGCTTATAGCCTTTGAGAAAATCCAGAATGGACAACTCTTTTGAAACATCAATTTTGATGATGAGCTTGAATTTATATGGCATAGTTCTGCAAAACCTACACACAAGCAGATCATAAGAGTCTTTGGCGGTTTACCACAGGGCGGGTCATAATATCTGACATATAACCACTAATGTGTAGAAAGGAGTCATAGATAAGCCTGGTATGAATCAGAAGTTGAAACATAACTATAATAACAATATCATACCTGTGATATTGAACTTGTACTGCCGGTTTATGTGACCTGTGCAGTAAGGGTGATAACCCAATCTTTAGAAGCCAAAACTTCCAAATACTTTATGATTGTCATATGCTGGCGACTTATCATTCAAAGTCAAGCCGGGTTAATTGAAAACACGTATATACGCTTCAGATATGAACAAAAAGGTCTCAAGACAAACCCAAAGGAAAAACTAAAGTCAAACAGAGAGAAAAAGTGAGGCTTCTGATTCGAATACGATAAGTAAGCCGGACCAAAAGGGGTTAAGCTATAATTCGAATACGATCAGTAAGCCCCCTATTGGGTTTGGCATTGCACCGATCAAGAGGGTACCGACAGCTATGTTCTCGTTTGTTTGAATATGACCTATTTTGAACAGGAAGTCCCCAAATGACCTTGAGACTTTTTTAACGACTCTGATTCGAATACGATCAAAGTCGGACCAAAAGGGGTTAAGCTATGATTCAAATACGATCAAGAAGCCCCCTAGTGGCCTTGGCATTGCGCCGATCAAGAGGGTACCGACAACTATGTTCTCTTTGGTTCAAATACGACCTATGTTTGAACAGGAAGCCCCCAAATGACCTTGAGACTTTTTTAACAACTCTAATTTGAATACGATCAAAGTCAGACCAAAAGGGGTTAAGCTATGATTCAAATACGATCAAGAAGCCCCCTACTGGACTTGGCATTGCGCCGATCAAGAGGGTACCAACAACTATGTTCTCTTTGATTCGAATATGACCTATGTTTGAACAGGAAGCCCCCAAATGACCTTGAGACTTTTTTAGCGACTCTGATTCGAATACGATCAGAGTCGGACCAAAAAAGGGTTAAGCTATGATTTGAATACGATCAAGCCCCCAAATGATCAAGTTGTTTGATCAGCTATGATTCAGATACGATCAGGAAGCTGTGCCAAAGGAGTTAAGCTAGATTCAAATACGATCAGCCCCCAATGGTCATTGAAGTGGGGTACCTATGTTTGAGTTGTGCTTTGGAATAGACTCTTTTTGGTCCCTTTAATTTTTCCTGAAAACTCGAGCTTTGCGAGAAATTCTTCTTGAGCCGGAATTTTAAACCGGATAATGAGATATTCAAAACTTTGTGAGAGACAGATTTCTCTTGAACCGGATTTTAAACTGACATTCTTCATTTTGAGCCGGGAACTTCCTGACGGCTTTTAGATTTTCATCAATATAGCAGTGGCCTCCGGCACCGGGTTATCTTCCCTCCACTGATCCGGAATTCTAGAATCTGCTTTAAACTGGCAATCTTTTACTGAGTCATGTCATCGTAGCCCCTGAGTCTTAAGACGACTTAAAGAGTTGTCTTGAGATTCCCCATATTTGACTGTGATATGAACCGGTATGAGTCATTCAACAGCTCAGTAATATAATAGTCCCTTTTGCAGTGGAACACTTGTCCTGCATTGGAGAACTTGCAAGCCAGAGTAATTGCTCTTTTTTTAAAGCAAGCAATATGTAATACAAAAATATAATGGATGGATTTCACCTGATATGCCAGGCCAAAAATTATCCACCGCGGAGTTGATGATCACTACGGTGAAGCTGAAAGCAATCACGGGTGAGCCGGTCACGGCGTTGTAAGCCAGCACAGACGGGCGAGTCAATCGCAGGCGCGGTAAGCCGGGTGGATGGGCGAGTCAACCGTGTCAGATGCTGGCGCATGATAATGGTGGCGCGAGCTATACCTCGATGACATGGCCATCGCTCTTGAAGTGAACAATCGTCCTGCATAAACAATATTGCAGACCAAGGCAAAGATAAACTGCTCTTTGACAAAAATAATATGTGCTAATAAAACAAACTTGTATATCACCTGATTTGATGGATGATCCATTCATCGCGACAGAGGCGGCTTAGGCAAACCGATGACTCAATATAGTCCCGGCATTTCAGGCAAACCGGCGACTCCCGGCGGCTCAACACGGCGGCAGTGGCCGCAGGGCGGCTCAAGGTCACAGTAGCACGACGACTCATTGCAAGGATGATATGGCGAGGGAGGCGCGCGATAAGGCGGGGCGACTCGGAGCAGCGCGAGGATGTGACAACATCAGTGCGAGATCGTGGAGCAGCTTGGAAGTGAGCGGCATCAGCTAGTAGTGGTGAGCCATGGCCGCACTCAACGTAGATGGCAAGGCGGAGGCGACTGAGGATGTGGTGGAAGCGGACCGCGCAGCCCGGCAGGTCAACACCGGGCGTCTTGAGCAGTGTTGTAGTAGAAGTGAAGGTCAGCGACAGCGGCTCAGGCGACTCATCGCGAGGGCTGCAGAAGTGACCGACGCTGGACCATGCGTAGTGGAGGCGGTTCAGAGCGGCGATGGCGGCTTAGCGGGGATGGAGCAAGGTGGCAGCTGAGAGGAACACTGCGGACGTGCGGCTTCGAGCATGTAGAAAAACAACGCGGAGGCAAGGCGCGGTGGCCTGGCCGACTTAGCAGCGGCTGCTCAAGGCTATTCGGCGAAGACTCATGCAGCGGAGGTGGAGACTATTGACCCATCATGCAGCGGTCCTGGCAGGGTCTGCTTTCGAGGCTGCAGGGGCGCAAGCCAACAGAATGCCCGATGGAGGCAAGGCGCTGCAGGGGCTCATCGGTGCAAGTACGTGGAAAATCGCGGAGGGAAGGCGGCAGCTGTGGAGGTGGCAGCTTGTGGTGAAGGCAGGCCCGCAGCAGCGGCTCGACGGGTTGAGGCGGGGCAGCTCTTCGACGATGCATCGACACAGAGAGGCGAATCGGCACCGCGATGGAGAAAACGGCCTGCTGACATGGACGACTTCAGCAAAGGCAGGGGCGCTCGGGGCAGTTTGGCGAGCTGGTGGTGAAGGTGACTCGGCGACGGCTCGGGGCTGTGAGAGCGGCTGAGGCAGGATGCAATCAGCACAAGGGTGGACTGTAGACCCTCCGGCAGTAGAAGCGGCTGCGCGAGGCCATGGCTGCAAAGACAGCGGCTTGAGACCACACGAGTCGAAAGCAGATTGGCCAGGCAAAGCGCGGACCACAGCGGTAGAGCAGAAATCTGGGTCAACGTCCAAATCCTTCTCTAGGTCCTTTTTGCTTCGGACTACTTGCATACTAGCAACAACTAGTACCATGATGAATTGTCTGACTCCCCATGTAATAGCAGTTTTGGGCCAATAAAATATTTGGAGTTGTGGATCAACTTGGCCATCACGTGGAAAAGTATTAATTGAAGTAGTACGACTGCTGCTGTTGGCTCGTATGAATAGATGTGTCTTCCCGTTGTTTTGCAAGCTTCATGTCGGTTGGAGGAAAACAAAGATTGCAGCGACTTGACCACAGCTCTGAAGTATACGTCTCGTATCCGAGAAGGAAAAACTGATGGCGTTTAATCATGACTCTGATCTTAATATGATGAATATTACTGGCTCCGCTCGAGGTTGTGTGAACCCAAATTACCCTGCGTGATTATTCCACGCCGGCTCTTCTTTATCACAAAAGAAATTGCGGGCTTCTCGATCATGGAAAGATCCCCCCAAGAACTCATCACCACCGTGCGCTAGCCCCACGATGGGTGCCAACTGTCGTGGAAACGTCATGGCAGATGTCCTAGTGTGAGGACTTAGTCGTGAGGCCAACGCATATATGTGGTAGCTTGAGAGTAGTTGATCGGGACGAGAGACATAACACACAAGACAAGGATTTAGACAGCTTTGGGCCCCGGGAAACATCATCTGGAATAGCCGTACTTGCTGTCTGTGGCTAGGTCTCATTATGCTCATAAGGAAGACGCCGTAAATCCGGCTCTCCTCTAGTTGTGTCTAGCCTTAACGATTATTTTCATGCTTGTCCCTCTTGGGGTGCCCTGCCCCTCCTTATATAAGTTGAAGGTGCGGGTTACATGTGGAGTCCTATTAGGATTAGGACTAGTCTATTACAAGTGGAGTCCTAGTTTTGCTTCCTTTGTAAGGGAATATTCCTTACACTTTCCTCTTAAGCCGGCCCATCATAACATAAGCCGGCCTTCTGGGCCTTTGGCCTAGTCTTCTATGTGACCCGCCCGCCGGATTACTAATGAGTCGCCAAGACCATGCGGGTTATCTGTGAATCGCCAAGCTCCGAGCGGGTCACCAGTGAGTCGCCACGCTCCAGCCGGGTCATACATCCGGCGGGTTACAGAGCGGGGTATATCCCCGACAGTGTCCTTCTTCAATAACTCCGTCATGGACTTTGCAATCTTGGAGAAATTCTCAATAAACCTCCGATAATAACCTGCGAGTCCAAGAAAACTTTTGATCTCTCCAATTGATGTGGGTGCCAACCATTTAGTGACAGAAGCAACCTTGGTAGGGTCTACTACTATTCCTTCTTCGGATATAACATGTCCGAGATATCCAACTTCCTTTAACTAAAACTCACATTTGCTGAACTTGGCATACAACTTATGTTCCCTGAGCTTCTCAAGAACCAAACGCAAATGCTCCTTATGCTCTTCTTCATTCTTCGAGTAGACCAATATATCATCAATGAACACCATGACGAACTTATCAAAAACTCCATAAACACTTTGTTCATCATATTCATGTAATAGGCAGGTGCGTTAGTCAAACCAAATGACATAACATTATACTCATATAGCCCATACCTTGTGGTAAAAGCTGTCTTAGGTATATCCTGTTCTTGGATCTTCAACTGGTGATAACTTGATCGCAGATCGATCTTGGAGAAAACTTGAGCTCCTTGCAACTGGTCAAACAAATCATTGATCATCGACAGAGGGTATTTGTTCTTGATCGTCACCTCATTCAGCGCACGATAATCAACAACCATCCTCAAAGATCCATCTTCTTCCTCACTAGAAGCACTGGGGCTCCCCAAGGTGATGAACTTGGTCGAATGTAACCTCTCTAGTAACTCCTTTATTTGCGTCTTAATTTCCTCCAGATCTTTTGCGGGCATCCGATACGGTCTCTTTGATATTGGTCCGGTGCCTGGCAATAGCTCAGTCAAAAACTCAATGTCTCGATCCGGTGGCATGCCTGGTAACTCCTCTAAAAATACGTTGGGGTAATCCTTCACCACTGGTATTTCCTCCTGTACAACTCCGGATAAGGAATTCACCTGAGTCCTCCACGGCGCATGCTGGTATACATACTTGATCCTCTTTCCTTCTGGGGTGGTGAGAAGAATTGATCTACTGGCGCAATCGATGTTTCCTTCAAACGTGGATAGCCAATCCATTCCTAGTATCACATCCAATCCTTGTGACTCCAGAACAATCAGGTCGGTGGGGAAAACATGTCTACCTATGGTTAGTGGCAACTGATAGCATCCCCTACTAGCCATATACTTCGCTCTTGGGGAACTTACTAACATAGGTGACTTACGGGCTACGGTTGGTTGGTTATACTTATCCAAAAATCCCCTTGATATGTATGAATGCGATGCACCAGTATCAAAAAGAAGAATTGCGGTAAATGCATTAATCAAAAACTTACCGACAACTGCGTCGGGTTGATCCTCAATCTCCTCCACACTGACGTGGTTCACCTGACCTTTGGTGAAGGGGTTGGGCTTCTTGGTAGAACCTCCATTGCCATTTCCATTCTTTGCTTCAGGACATTCAGTAGCACAATATCCGGTCTTCTGGCACTTGAAACAGGTAATGTGGCTCAGATCCCTCTTGGCTGGCATTGAAGGGTTGGAACGGTTCTGGCTGCTGCTTCCTCCATTCCCATTGCCATTCTTGGGGCCACTGTGGTTGTGCGGGCTTGCTCCATTGTGCATATGTCTTCCATGGTTATGGCCTCCATGGTTGTGGTTATGTCCTCCCGAGTACGGGGAATAGCGGGGATTTTGCTGAGCTCCAGAAGTGTACCTCCCCTGTCCATACTTCCTCTTGTGATTATCAATCTGTTGCTGCTTGCCTTCAATCATGAGAGCCCTGTCTACCAACTCCTAGTAGTTGTTGAATGTTTCCATCATCAACTGCATGCTCAGCTCATCGTTGAGTCCTTCAAGAAACTTCTCCTTCTTAGCGGCATCTGTGGCAACGTCATCTGGGGCATAACATGCTAACTTGCTAAACTCATCCACATACTGGCCCACTGTATGTCCTCCTTGGCGCAAGTTGCGAAACTCATGCTTCTTCATGCTCATAGCTCCTGCTGAAACATGGGCAGTGCGGAAAGCCTGCTGAAACTGATCCCATGTAACAGTATCAATGGGGTAAGTGGCGGTGAAATTCTCCCACCAAGATGCTGCGGGTCCATAAAGCTGATGTGCGGCAAAATGTACTCTCTCCGCATCTATGCATCCTGCAGTGGTCAGCTCTCTCCCAATCTTGCGGAAGCAATCATCTACAACAACTGGCTCGGTGCTACTAGAGAACACCGGTGGATTCAACCTCAGAAAGCGGGCTAGGTGGTCAACAGGGTGGTGGTGGTGGGTTGTTGTTGTTGTTGTTGTTGTTGTTGTTGTTGTCAGTGTTGTTGTTTCCTTGGTTCTGGTTCTAAACTAGTATCTGCATCAAGGCATTCTGCTGCTGGATCAACTGAGTGAGCTCCGATGGGAATGCAAATCCATTGTCACGTCGCGGAGGCATCTGATGGGTTAGAAGGGGTGAGAAAACAAAATAGAATGAGGTCTAAGAGAGATTCACTACCCATATGCTCATGAGACAAACACAATCAATTCACTTCATTCAATAGCACACAAGATCACACAATCGGTCTAACCTATGATTACAAACTCGATCGTTGCTAACTACTTTGAGGAATACTACTAGTTACAATGGTGGTCATCTAGAAATTTTCATCAGAGGAAGACTCCATGGTATCTGCTCCAGCTTCGTAAACGTAGTCGTCATTGCTGTCATCATTTGCATCACTATCCATGTCGGTGTCGTCCAGGATGATGTAGTCCTCTGAGTGGATCTCCTTTGCTGGTTCTTGCTTGATATTCTCCTCGGGTAGTCCTACCTTCCTCTTCAGGTGTTCTTGCTTCTCCAGTAGTACATAAATCTCTTCCTCGTATCCATCACGTGTAGACTTGAGTTCCTCTTCTAGCTTGTTGTTTCTCTTCACCAGTTTCTTGATCTTCTTCATGTGGATAATTTGTTGATTCTCCTGTCGATGAATATGATCTCCCATCTCTTGGATGTAGGCTGCAATTGATCCATCCCTCCTGGTATGAATCATCTCCCACTTTTCATCGCAGTGGCCACATATCTGATAAATGGTGTTCTCCAACTCCTTGTGATACACTTCACATATGCGTCCAAAGGTGATATGTGCTGCCATGCTCTTTCCTATACTCCAGCTTGGTGCATCTAGGTAGAAATCAATAGGCTCTGTTGTTGGCGCGAATGTCCTCCCAGGTACCCAGACTTTGATCTTCCAGTGCTCCTCTTCCGGTACGGATGTAGAGAAAGTCCCTGTGAAGCTTGGTAGTCCGATGTTCAAGTACTTACTAACTTCCTTTAAGTGTCGTCTGAAAGGGGTGTCGTCATCTGGCTAAGTGAACTTGTTCCTGGGATCCGCCATCTATAGAGTAGAAATAGAGGAGAATTAGAAATGAGCAGAGAAGAGAAATCATGTGGCTTATTCTAGTGGTCGCGTCCTACAGTCAGTGTGTGCTCTGATACCATCTTGTAGTGACCAGACCTCAAATGGTCAAGTCTTTGTGCATAAGTGTCATCCCTAGATCGGTAATGCTGACACACACAGTACTCGAGGAATTACAACAGAGTTTCAATCACAGACTTATTACATCGAGTCCTCATAAAGAGTATGATTTCACAAAAATATATCATGGCTCAAGGCCATCTAAACTAAATAACTGCGGAAGCTTCAAAGGTAAATGAGTCCATCAACTCCAACGGCATAGCTGAGTGCAAAACGATGACCTATCGCACCTTATTCGCCGTCTGAGTAGTCTGCAACATGAGACATTGCAGCCATGTAGGTCAGCACAATGAATATGCTGGCAGAGTTACACTGTAAAGCAATGAAATGCAAGAACTATATCTACATGCAATATTTGGTTGGTGGAGGCTGTAAGTTTATGGTTTTTGCCTAAAGCTAGTTTTTCCCTACATCAAAGGAATAAATTTATTTAACTACTCCAAAGTTGCCCAATATTTGAGAAGGTAACCCCAACTCAAATCCCAATTAAAGTATCATCATTAACCCAACAAATTAATTAAGTAAAGTGATGAGATCACATCAATAGATTCAAGTACTAGATACTCAAGATGTCCATAAGTGGGGACACGGCTAACCATGATTAGTTTATACACTCTGCAGAGGTTTGTGCACTTTTCCCCACAAGACTCGACCACATCCATGATCGAATGATCGAGACATAGTCTTTCTGAAGCATTAACTCTCTACTCCTGCGGACTGGTACACCTACTTTCCCCTACATCTGCTAGTCCACCTCTTCAAGGGCTCACACAACTTACTCAACTATGCCAGAGCCCATAATGGCTTGTGGCTGCACATGGAAGTTTCTAGCATGAATAATCTTATGATCCCTTTGAACCTGGGTGGCGAACCATAGGAAAAATCACACACGTACTCCAGGATTTCCAAAAATAGGCAACACTGGGTTCCCCAGGTGCCTCAACTAGTCCAACCAGATGTATATTAAAGTTGCCACCTTAATGTTATCCAGGATTAAATAACTCTCAAGCTTCCAAGTGCAAATCACGATCCAATCCCCGTCTATGAGCATGGCTAAGCAATAAATAAGCATAATGTATATTCCTGGGGTGATCAAAAGGTATTAGGTTTCTACCTCAAGTACTACAACCAAACCACATGTTCCCAATCCTACTCATGCAATTGTTTGAGGAATAATACTAATGCCTAGTAAAAACTAGGTATAAAAGAGTATGATCAAAGTGTAACTTGCCTTGCTGACGATCTGCAAACTCTAGAGATTCGTAGTAACAAGCTTCGCACTCCGTGTAATCTAGCGTAGATAAACAGTAGCATACATAAGCAATCACTCGACCAAAGCAACGAGAAAACCGAGAAAAGATCCAAATCAAACACGAAACAAGCAAATGGCTTAAACTAACAGAAGTCAAACTTAACAGCAGTATTATGATGTGGATTAGATCTTAGCAGTAGGTACATGTGATTAGCTATGATTTGCAAAAAGAATCAACTCAAACGCAGAAACGAAACTCAAAATACGAACGAAACTAGATCGTTTACCAATCTGGACTAAACTCAATATTTATAGTTAACTAGAAAGAACAGAATGATACGAAGATTTAGGCACTGGTTTCATCTAGTTTGGATAAAAAGAGTAAAAAGTTATGTTAGTTTAAAGATCAGGGGCTAAATCGCGATAAAACTATTCACGGATAGGTCCCTGGCTGAAAATAAACTAAAAAGAAAAATACTACGGCGCGAACCTTCGCTAATAGAACAAATCTAACGAATACTGTTTGTTAAAACAAGCGAACGAACGAACATTCGTTAAGTATGGAAAACCCAAAGTAAACCGATCTAAACTGAACCGAAATAAAAATCGGGGAATAAACCGGCTCATACCGGTTCTACGGCAACGACAATGATGGCGACTCGGCGGCGGCGGTCGATGGCGCGGGTGGCAGCGCGGGCGTCGGGAGGCAGTGCGGCGAGCGACGGCGGGGTTTGGCGAGGGGATCGGGAGGCGGGGCGGCGGCTTGTAAAGCCTCGGGGGGCGTGCCTTGGGCGAGGGGGCGGGCACGGGAGTCCGAGCTGGACTCCCCGTTGGCGGCGGCGACAAGTGAGACTCCTCTTGCTCAGAGGAGACGGCGGCGCGGCGGTGTTGGCCTGCTGGGCCGGCTGGGCTTCGGCCCAGTCACTCCGATTTAAAAAAAAAACAATTTCGACGCGAGGAAAAATCCTAAATAAATATAATTTTTTTTAAAAATTCCAGAAACAATTTTCACCGTCCAAACCTAATATTTAGGACAAGATGAACATTTTCTGGACTAAGATGCAATTTTCAAAAATGTAATTTTTTTCTAATTCAAATAAAATAGCAAATAAAATACCAATAAAATCACAATTTGATTTTAAAATTCTTTCTCCAATATTTCTCTTAGGTTGAAGAAGTCATATTATCTTCTCTCATATGTCTTTAATATTGGAAAAAATTGGAGAGAAAACAATAAAATCAAATTGATCCTTTCTTCAAATTTGAAGTAAATTCAAATATGAATTTGGTGAAACCTCCAACTCTCTCCGTGGGTCCTTGAGTTGCTTAAGATTTCCAGGATCACAACAAAATGCAAGAATAAATATGATATGCATATGATGATCTATGTATAACATCCAAATTGAAAAATTGGGATGTTACACTAGTTGTAACCACACATATCACACTGACTTTTACTGCATATTTCATGCGATTACATTTGGCATATCGAGATCTAAGAAATCTACAATAGGATGAAAAGACTGGCATCCTTCACATTATTGGCGAACTCAGTTCATAGAAACAAGCAATTCAACCATTCTGTGGGTAAATCAAAAGGGCCACTGGAAATTTTTCACTACCCCAATCATACACGCAAAAAGGGGCGACGCCATCATAGGGGTTGGTATGGCCGGCCACCTCGGGTGGCTGGAAAGTGTACACCTAGTTTGAGTCGTTCAGGTTGGCCCATGCTAGTTTTGTTTGTCCTAACGCACGAGCAGGCAATGTAAAAAATGAAGAAAAATGTTTCAATTTGGATGGGCCAATAACGTAAGTGCAAGGCAGGCCTATAGCAGGCTCGCGGCCCAAACTAGCGCCTCCCATACCGATCGACAGCAGGAAAAAAAATCCCAATTCGTTCACTCCAACCTCCAATCTGGTTCGCTCTTAACCTAGCCGCCGCTGAAAGACTGACACAGCACTTCCTTGTGCCCTCGTTGGACGCCGGTCGCCGGGCATCAAGCAAATGGAAGGATAAGAAGATGAAGATCTAACCCTGGGTGTAGCCTGCGTGGGAGGCAGCGGCGGCATCACGGGCATGGCATTGAGCTTGCGCAAACGGATAGTCGCACCTTGCAAGAGCAGCATGCGCAACGAGCAGGTACATCACACCCCTGATTATATCTAATTCAACTATTCAATTTCTGGCCAATAGTTAAACCTGACTATGTTGTAAAACTACTTGTATGTAGGGAATCTATAAAAAAATGAAACCAATTTCTGCTTATTTTATAACTCCCCCAATCAATACTGAACTGATTGGACCTGATGTATCTAATCAAGTTTCTGGTGCAAACATACAAGCTCATGTTGTTCTTGAACCTGAGGTGTCTAATGGACAGACTGCTATTGAAGGATTTGATGCAAACATTTTACATCCTCCTGGTGATGAACATATAGTGTCTAATGAGGGATCTAATGCAAGCATTTTGCAAGCTCCCATTGAAGGATTTAGTGTCTAATGATGATCTGCTATGTTGACAGACACATAGATATTTGTAGGCATTGATGAAAAGCAAATTATAGTACATTTTCATGGCTTGAGGAAACATCGAGGCCATCTGCCAGAAAGTCCCCGTATCATGACAACGTAACATAAATACTTTTCTAATCTGTTGTTTGAAACTTTTGGCATACTTGTGCGGGATAGATATATTGATATGCAGTTTGCTCACTAGTTATAGGTGCAATTACACTTCGATATTTTCAGCCAAAGAACGAATAATTCAAGCGGGTACAGACCATGTTAGTAGTCCTTGTACATCATGTTGCATTTTGTGTTTTTGGTGCTTACATCATTTAGTGTTTTGTAATCTGGAACTACTTTGGATCATAAGCTGGTTTTCGAAGTGCATGTAGCTTCACATTTCTCAAGTTATGTTGATTTCCGGAGTGCAAGTGCCTTCGTATTTTTTAAGTTAAATTTTCGCCCCTGGTAACTTGTATTCGTGGATCCGCCACTGCACACAAATCATACACGCATGCCAGTACAAATTAAATGAAATGCAGGGACTTACGCTAGCTCGTTGTACAGGCTCACTGCAGCTCTGCTTGCGCTTGGGATGTTCCATGTACAAGTCCATGTTACCACTTGCTTGGATGTGCAGGCCTTGTGCTCCTTGCATCCCCCTATGTATTTTTGACATGGCAAATGGTTGATCAAATAAGAGGAGTCAACCTTGCTATTGTACTGGAGGATAGGTACTTACAAGGTTATACCAGTATGCAGGATGTGTACCAGATCCCGTAGCGCCGTCATGCTTCGCTAAAAAATGGTTTTGCTTGTTTCAGATGATATTTCCAAAAGAAATAAGAGTAAAAGTCAGAGTTGCATAGGCGTGTAAGCTAAGAGAGCAGTGAAAGGATATACAAACATCGTTGGAACAGTGCACTTCGGGCCGGCGTTTGGTGCTCGCCTAGCTAGAGTGTGGGTCACATCAGAGCCGTTGAGGGTGATGCGCTGGCGTTGGCTGGCCGCTCACGGATGCAGATCTTGAGTGGCAGCAGACCGCTACGATGTGGTGGACGAGACCGTTGTTGAAGCTCCAACGGCCTCGGGGGGTGGAGGTGTGACGATGTGCTCGGTGAAGTAGCCCCGGTGAGGTGGGAGACGACGTCGGTGAAGTGCGCTTGATGCGGTGGAAGTCGGTGTCTGTGAGGCATGTCGGTTGCGGTGGCCGACATTGTTGGTGGACCACCCGGTGCGGTGGATGAGGGTGTAGATGAGCTCGCTCCGATGCGGTGGTGAAGCGCGACCGTCATCTTCATCATTGTCGTCCGACACAGAGGTGGGGAAAGAGACGACTTGGATTCAAACATATGACCTACAAAATAGCACAACAATCGAGCCAATCTCAACTTTTCCAAACCTAGTATGGCACGAATTCGAAATAATTATGGAAGCCATATGCATGGCCCTCAATTCAAATCATACAATGTACGCTAAATTGAAACGTCAATATTAAGTGTCGTACTATCTACATTCAAATGTTGTTTTTAGCGCCACCCCCCCTCGGCACACATGCTACATACTTCCTGTATCGATCAATCTTCCTCTCCTAACCACCTTAGGAAGCTATCGGTTTTCGACACACATTCATTCTTTCTCTCCATGTTTTGGTCTCTAACTCTCTTAACTGCACAACCCCATTTTTCCGCTTTGTTACCAAATGTATCTACCTCAGGCACCCTCCATTGCACTCCATGCCGAGCTCTCTCTCCCTCCCTCGCACCCTCTCTCACTATATACATGCATTACCTATGCAGCCGCCCCCTCTCATGTGCACCCACGCACGTTGTCTATCTAGGTCACTCTCTCGAGAATGTCTCACTCTTTCTTCCGCATGGCGGGCCACACTCGCTCAATCTCGCTCTCTTTATCTAAGTCTTGATTAACCTCGCTTTCTTTCACACACAAATTATAAATCTCCCTATTCGGGCCTCGATCGACACACTCTATACTCTCTCACACAGATTGTTTATCTAGGTCAGTCCATCCAAGCCACTCCCACTCTTTCGACCTCATGGCGGACCATGCTCTCTCTCTCTCTCTCTTGCTCTCTCTCTCTCCCTCTCTCTCTCTCTTTGTATGTCTCGATTGACCTCGCTCTTTCTCAGACACAAATGATATATCTCCATGTTTGAGCCCAATTCGACATATTCATATTGTATACTCTCTCACGCACATTGTCTATCTAGGTCACTCTCTCCATCCCGTCTCACTCTTTCGATCGCACGACTACCCACACTCGCTCAATCTCTCTACCTTTATATATGTAATCGATTGACCTTGCTTCCTCACACACACACACACAATATATCTACATGTCTGTGACTGGATCATCTCTCAAGCTCTATCTTACATCCGTCACCCTTCCCAAAAGCTCAATCGAACAATATCTCTCCAGAGCATATATATATATCTTTTCAACAAATGCCGGACCACACTCACTTTGTCTCTCTACCTATTTGTGCCTCAGTTGACCTCGCTTTCTCATGCCGTATCTTCCACACATTGAAGCTACCTCTCCATCCCTCGCAGAGCCGGAGCTATTTACTTTGCGAGGGGGACTCCAACCTTGGATTAATTTGTGAAGGCATTTATTTCGGTGGTTTTAGATTATATTTTCATAGCATCCGGCCCACAACTACTCCAAACACCATTGCAACCCCCGCACCTCCCCCAATTGATTTCCCCTGCCTCAAGCATCGCTCTCTCGCATGTCCATTCTCACCTTCAACGTCGCACCATGGTATTTTTGCAAAAAAAGTTTGTAATTCTGTTTACTTATTACTCCATCCGTCCGAAAATACTTGTCAACAAAATGATAAAAAGAGATGTATCTAGAACTAAAATACGTCTAGATACATCTCCTTTTATCTATTTTGATGATCACTATTTCCGGACGGAGGGAGTACAAATTAGCTAGAAAACTACACACCGATACTCCACCTGTAATGGAACAAATTTTGACCCACCAATTAAAGTGCTACAAACTACACACCGAGGGGCCCACCTATCATGGAATGAATTTGGACCCATATATAAATTAAAAATTAAAAAGGATGAGGGTCGAACATGCGACCACGGCCTTCAAGCCGCACGTCAATAGGCAACATAGTACAACAACGTTTGTTGTACCCTCCTCTATTGATATAATGTTGTTATATTACCACAACCTATTTAATGGATAACATGTTTTAATATTATTTTTAGTACATTAGCGGGACAGGCTCGTTAGCACGTACTATTTGCCTTCACTTACCGGTGGGTTCAATGTCTGCTCTCTCTCTCTGCCCCTTCTACGTTTAGATGCACGGGCAAACACGAAGAACTCGCCGGTGATGCTGCCGTTGACCATATCTGGACGCGTTCAAAAGTTATGACACCAGTTTCACGTACTAGTAGTACTAGTCAATGTGTACGTGCAATGCACATTAATTTGGAATTGACTTCCCTAAGAAAATATTTGGAATTGATGTGGTATTTAATATGAAATGCTTGCGATTAGAAGGAATACATGTGGCTTGATGACGTTTTATATTTAACTTGACACAGCTCTAGCAGAACATTCAATCAATCAAACCATAGATTTCATTCAGTCTGACTCCGACCTTACATTCATACGACGGTCGATCTAAAATAAACGGAAATGATAAACGGTCGGATTTTAAGCATGGCAATCCTAGCGTTTTTCATGGCAAATTTAGACTACGCGGCGGCGGCGGGGGCGTCTTGCGGTGGGAAGCGGCTCCTCTGCCGTGCTATGTGTGTCGTCGGGCCACTGACCGATGGCGACGGTGATGGCGACGTCTTGCACCGTTTTTGGCGTACTCCTGGACGTTGGCCCTAGCTTCAAGGAAGGCCAGAATGTTCTAGACTTCGGTCTCCAGGAGCGATTCAACTGGCAGGGGGAGGCGACAGGTGTTGGTGCAAGGAGGCGGTCGACGGCGGCCATCCATGCTACTGATGGGGGCACTGGCACCCGCGCGGGGACATGCGCTGGCAACGGCGTGGTGGAGACACTCGTGTGCACGAGCGTGCGCGTTAGTGCACACGTAGACGCATGCGCTGGCAGGTGCACGGGCGTGTGAAAGTTGGCAGGGACCTCGTGCAACCCCATGGCATCAAGCTCGGCGACCATGTGCGGCTCCCAGCCCATCAATGCCAGGGGATGGGCGCTGCCGCAGTCGGGGCGACGGGAGCGGGGACAGGCGCGACGTCTTCCTGCAAGGCCAGTTCAAGCTCGTCCAAAAGCGGGGTGTCTTCCTTAGGAAACTGGAAGACTAAGGGCAGACCATCGTGATGCGGCATGGCGTACAGTTAGGTCAGGCTGGTTGGAGGTAGACGATAGGAGAATCGAAGAGGAAGAGAGATGATTGAAGCGATACCGGGTAGTGCGGGGGTAATTTTAAACTGCGGCACCGGCGCCAATAAAAGTGGGGGCAGTTGAGACGAAGGTGGGCGGTAGAGCCTGGTCAAAGGGCTCGCCTCCCGGTGAGCCTGCACAGCGGCCTGCTCGCACGCCTCCTGGTCAGCCAGCGCAGCGGTCTGCTCACACGCCTCCTATCGACTCACACGCTTGCTCGGACGACACCTGCCGATGAGAAGCGGGACTCGTGGAGGCACGTAAATGCCCATGGTTTGAATAGTAAAAGCATTTGCCTTAACGTGACAAGTCTTTGTTCCAAAATACCTTGTCTCTTCATTTGTGCGACTTGTCATAAGCAGCATGTCTCAAATTGAACCAAAAAAATACGAGAGCATATTTATGCCATATCACGAGACCATGCTCAGTTTCACTAATTTCCGGTCACTTTTGGATTTTTTGAAATTGAAAATTCAGGATTCGAAACAATATCATAACCTGCATCGTGCAATAAATTTTCAAGCGATACATCTTTATAGTTGTAAATGTTAATAAGAAAGGATTTGGTCAAACATTTCGCTTAGTTAGACTTCAGACAAGTTATATGCAGAGTAAAAGGATAATCCCTCTGTACCAGTGCATTGCCTGATATATTAACTCAAGTACTAGGCACAAACAAACAGGGCTCAATTTTGTGCTCATCCGGGTGTAGTACTCCTAAGTACTAGTACTAGTACTAGGCAATGAAGTTGACGGCTGAGCTTGGGTACCGGTGACCGAGGGAATTGAACCGTGCTTGACACGGTAGGTAACATTGTCTAGTTACTAAAGCATCCCTCCATTCTTCATCGGTAGTCATTATGGACCGGGGACATGAGTGGTATTTCCTAGGGCTGGAATTCTGGCCACCAGATATTTTGATTCAAAACGCGGAGGCTCGACTATTTGGGGTTGGCTAATGTGCGTACCACGCTGATACGTCTCCAACATATCTATAATTTTTGATTGTTCCATGCTATTATATTACCCGTTTTGGATGTTTATGGGCTTTACTTTATACTTATATATCATTTTTGGGACTAACCTACTAACCGGAGGTGATGCAGAGCATCCCACGTTCATCCCCATCTACACTCCGACTACTCTCCAAGCCCCAAGGATACATAAGATGAGACCTCGACTATGCGCCATTGGACACAAGGTGAACCCATTCCTAAATGCTTCCCCTTTCCATTCGTGTGAGACATGGTTGCTACCTAATGCAAGGACACTACACAAGCCTAGGTACCAAGGAGACCCTCTCGAAGATGCTCGGAATGATGGACAAGTCCCCAAGTACAAGGATGAAGGAGCACGACGAGAGGAACCGGAGAAAGGCTACAGGACTCGGACATCCGACCCCTGAAGATGTCAACAACAGCAACAACCCAGCCATCGAAGTGCCACAGGGCCCGGACATCCGGCCAGGCCCCGGACATCCGGCGCCCCGCGACAGCCCAGAAATCCGGCGCCAGCCCGGACATCCGACACCCTATCACAGAACGTCCAGAAGCTGGATCAAGCCAGCCCGGACATCCGGCCCAACGCCCGGACATCCGGCGTCTCGGGAAAGCCCGGACATCCGGCCCGTCGCCCGGACATTCGGCCTCCCCTGCCTGCGTGCAGTGCATCCGGGCCGAGGCCCATGTACCCCTTCGCCCCTTAGACTATTATATACTCCCCCTCCACCTACGTTTTAGGGTTAGCATTGGTTTAGCTCATATTTGTGTGAGAGCCTTGCTCATCCACTTGGATACTTCTCCTCGGAGTTCACGACCTCTTTGGAGAAGATCCCCCAAGCGGATCAAAGACCCCTTTCTAGGGAAGACCATCAAGACCTCCTCACAGAGAAGAATGGTTCCTTTGTATCCTTACCTTTGTTGATTGTGGATCTTGAGTTACTCTTTGTGTTCGGTGATCTACCACTTGTGTGATTGATTCCTTGTCGGTTTAGTGATTCTCTCTCGTTTTCCCCGTGTTTCCCCTTTGTGCTTCCGCGTGTTCTTTGTGATTCCCCGTAGGATCCACTCCAAACGTGAAAGATCGTCACCATAGGGTTCCTCCCTACATCATCTTGGTATCATGAGCCACGTTGATCACGTTTTTGGAGCCCCTACCCCTCTTTTTCTAGCTTGATTTTGTTGATTTCGTCCTAAATCCGAAAATCCCCACAAAAAAAAATAGCCCCAATTTTTTTTGTGATTTGTTGGTTTGATGATGTTTTGTTGATTTTGATCCATGGATTTGCTTGGTTTCAAGTGGATCTAGCTTTCCCCCAAGTTTCCCCACTTTCCATCCACGAAATCTCTCCAATTTTGCCCCCGAAATCATCAAATTCCGCCCCAAAATCGAGTTCCTTGAGTTCATCCTCGGATTTGGAGCCCGGACATCCGCCCATTAGCCCGGACATCCGGCTCCTGGAGTGCATTTTCGCACAAGTTTCTGGACATCAGGCCCCGGAAATCCGGCCCGACCCCCGGATGTCCGGCCCTGGGATTTCAGCTTTTTCCGTTTCACCGTTTTGACCATAACTAATTCATCCGGAGTCCGATTTTGACGTTCTTTAGCTCGTTTTGAAGCTCTTGACATCCCCCTTCCCAGAAAAATACCACCAACATCATTAAAATACCACCAACATCATTTTACTCCATCAAAGTTTGTGAATTTTGGCATCTTTGCCTAGGGCTTCCACCACATCATCCGCATAGCCACCACCGACTTCTGCATCCTAACCCATTTTGTTGCATATAGCATTAGTGGTTGTTTGAGTTGTGATTCGAGTCTCCTAAGGTGTTTAGGCTACTTAGGGATGGTTGCTTCTTCATCAACCACCACCACCTCTTCCGCATAGACGTGCCCACCATACATTCCACCCCAACTTAACCCAATTTTGTTTGAGTTGTGGCTTGTGTCTTCTAAGGTGTTTCGGCTACTTAGGAACGACAACTTCAACTCCGACACATGTATAGCCCATTCATTCTACTTTCGCATTGCTAAGTGCAAACCACCACCGCTTTCTGCTACCACCATTTTGACATTTGACGTTTGAGATCTTGAGTTTGCGGTTTTTCCGTTTCCTAAGGTGTTTCGGCTACTTAGGGACGAGACTCCATCATCTTGGTTTCTACATCAAGAATACCGCCACTCATCATCGCCAAGGACGGTAACCTCCATATCATCTTGGTATTGTTGTATCCCTCCATTGTATATTCCCCTTGCTATTGCATTGTTAACCCCTAGCCCGTTTTGCGTCACTTGCCTATTGAGACTAGCCATTTGAGTATTGCCGGCAATGTTACTTGTGCACATTAGTGATCATACTTCCCATAGCATACATACCATATCATCATGGTGCATATATTGGTATCATATCTTGTGTCACAAGTTTGTTCCCGCATATACACAATTGCTATCTTGGTTTGTGCATTGTGCAAAAGTGGCCATACAAAAAAAAGAAAAAAAAAAGCTTTTAAGCAAAGAAAAAGAGAGAGCAAAGAAGCTTGTAAGCAAGTGCCATAGCATCATACCACATTGCATATAAGATTGTCATATCCGATCATCTTGGATCATCTTGAGAGAAACACCGGGAACCATACATACATAGCATACTTGGGATAAAAGTCCATATATTTTGCATCTTATAGGTTGTGCACAAGTGTCGTATCCGCCAATAGAGCAATCGTTCTAGCGTCTCTCTTGAGTTGTGCAACACGAGCGTTTTCCGTGGATTCCACATTTTTGTGCTCATTTCTTGGTTGCACGACCCCATTTATCTATCCGTGTGTGCGTTTTCGTGTGCCATCCATATTGCTATTGGTCCATTTGTTTCACTTGCAAATTTGTGAATCTCTTTCAACATTATTGACTCTTGCTAACATTTTGCATTAAATTTTTGTGCCACTATCCTCACCGAGCTCCTCCATAAGCTTTACTTGTGTAGGTGTGAGAACCGACAAGGATTGGTACCAATAGTGCTATTTCATTGTCCGCATTTGAGTGAACTAGATTCATTGTCAACATCGGTCAAGGTACATGGGTATAAGTTCTTCTCTTTCTCCCACTCATATTTGCTCGAGTCTTGTGATGGATAGGCAAGGCATTTCATCTCCGGTCTATGACAACAACGACGGCGTGAACAACTACAACTCCAAAGCGTCCATCTTCGATCTACAACAACAAATACAAGGCGCACAATCAAGATTGCGAGAGCGCATCGAGAACATCTCCATCGACATTCGTCACTCCGAAGCAAGGAAAAGGGACTACATCGACAAGAAGCTTTCCGCACATAAAGAGGAGCAAGATGCAAGGATGGAGGAGATTAGAGCCTTGATCAAGTCTTCTTCCCCTTCATCATCTTCAAGGCGGCGACATTCAAGCCACAAGTCTTCGGAGCGCAAACAAGATGCAAGTGCAAGTCGTCCAAGTCAACATCTACATGGCGACCACCATCACGTTCACGATCCACATCGTCATGAAGGGAAAGTCACCTCCAAGCATCATGTGCACGATGACGACGAACGCCATCGAGCTCAAGCACGACAACGACATCATCATCATGAAGATGCTCCACAAGCACAAATGCACAAGTCCCAACAAGCCCTACTTCACGCCAAGTCGACGCTTCATGAGCAC
This sequence comes from Triticum timopheevii, assembly GCA_963921465.1. Taxonomy (NCBI): domain Eukaryota; kingdom Viridiplantae; phylum Streptophyta; class Magnoliopsida; order Poales; family Poaceae; genus Triticum; species Triticum timopheevii. The sequence goes on along the minus strand of OY997268.1, from coordinate 291,168,008 downwards.
AAAAGAAGACCACGAGATGACCACCACCAAGACGGTGCTATGACTACAACAACCACTTCGACATCTTCGCCAAGTGCTATCAAGGCATCTTCACCTTTGGACGTACGGCATCTTTGCCTACTTCCTACAAGTACGCCTACAACGACTTCATCTACAAGCGAGGGCGAAACTTCCATCTTCGGAAGCCCCTCAAGGAAGATGGCCGAGCATGGGAAATTCCCTTCGGTCATGGAGATGAGCTACGAGGTGCCACATCATATGGGCCTCCAACACCAAGACGGTGACAAGACGGTCGAGCAAGGGCCATCCCCTTCGACCACGGCGACGAGCGCGAACCTCTTCAACAACATGAAGACGGCGCCCATATTGGACTCATACTCCGAGTCAAGCTATGCGACCGCGCATGGAGACATTTGCATCAACATCTCTCCGACACCCACATATGTCGAGATGCCCAATTTTTCATGTGAGGAGAGCCACCACCCCATGAGTGAGATGAGTGACTCCACCATATGTGACACTGAGAGCATTTCCTATGAGAGGATGAGTGTGACCACCACTAGACCCACACATGAGAGAATGCCACACATCCTATGTGAGGTTGAGCACCATTTGAGTGACTCCACCAACCATATGAGTGAGATCATCCTTGAGGGAGTGAGTGATCCACAACACTTAGTGAGTGAGGTAGTTGACACGGCATGTGAGGCCACTATGATTTCTAACGACTTAACCTCTACTCCTAGTGTGTTTTCTTCTTTGGTGCTAGGTCTCCTACATGACGACATGCCTATCCTCGAGGAGTCCATTCCTCCAATGGAGACACCGATGGCCATGGTGGACGATGATGCACCCCCCACATGGTTCCATCAAGATGAAGATGACAATGAGACGATCTTCGACACCTCACCTACAACACATGAGCGACGCTCCAAAGGTAACATAGGTGATTTTACTTCTCTTGTCCCACTAGTGGACTCTCTTGACATCGATTGCTCCCATGATGTTGACCCACCTATTCCCATGCTTCATGCTAGTGAAACTTCTTCATGCCTTGACTTACCTATTTATGATGAATATGATGATGAGCATGTTGAGTTGCCTAGTTGTGATGCTATGCTCCACAGGATATCATGTGAAAATTCTTTTGGTCACGTCATGTTTGACAATCCATTGAACTTTTCATATGCTATGAGTGATATCTCCCATATTGCATCTTTACAATCTCAACATAGTAACTATGCATACCCCATTAAAATAAATCCTATTTGCACTTATGGCATAGATGACGAGATGATGGTCATTGGCTTTTGTTTTTCATGTGATGATATTGCCATGCTTCCTTTACATGATTTGCGCAATTCATCCAATATGTCATGCCATGATCACATTGTTCCAAATATGCATTATTTTGGATGTTGCCAATATTCTCCATGTGATGTTGCTACTCATACTCATGAGGAGACCCCCATAGTTTCCTCATACATATTAGGAGATCTTTTTGCATTACATACTTTGCATGATTCCCATGATTGCATGCACCTTATGCACTCCATGAATAACAATGCTCTAGATATTTCTCATGATGCATTACACAATTTGAGTCTCCATTATGCGATACATCATAACAAACCTCTCATGATGGATGACATGTTTCTATATCACGCATCTCATTTATTTGAGCATTGGATATTTTGTGCTAACCGACACATGCACGTGCGCATCATGATGGATGATGTGTACATATACCATGCACACACAATTTTCTCTTTGCCTTTGTTTTGTGTAGGTACTCATGTATACTCGTCAACCTCTCAATCCCAAGAGTTGACGAAACGAGCTCTTGAGAGCAACGATGACTTGGGATCCCGTGGACTATCCTTACCACCGTTCCGTTCGCGCAAGGACTACGCGCATCTCTTTTACTTGGCTCTCACACGGCTATGGGCTATTTACCACTTGTCACCTTATGCCCATACTATCGTGTTCACTTTGCATGTTATGCTTGCTCCTATGCCTTTGCCATGCAATTGTGACCCTTGCTTGCATATACCCATGATTCACCATTATGCTACTTCTATGTGTATTTGCATGCTTGGTGGAGATCCTTGTTGCTTTTGCCATGTTTATCATGTGCCCCATCCTATTGATGCTTGTTGTGTTGGAAGAGTCATGATGCCCCATTGCTATTTACATATGGCCTCTCACCAATACATTCATGCCATTCTACTCATATCTTACTTTCATGCTTGTGATATGTCATGTCCATTATTCATGCACACTATTTGCACACATGACATGCTTGCCATGATTCCTTCTAGTATGTTGCATCTTCGCACTACTAGCTTGCTTGACTTGATCACTATGATTACTTGCTTGGTTGCATCACCCATGTTCCACTATTACTTGCTTTCTTGGGTTGATGACATATATGTTGATGCCTCTCACTTGATTTGTCATGATCATTGCCCTTTGTCTCCATTAGTTGCCTCTTTCATATCGACTTGTATTGAGTGCAACCATACTATGCTTATTGATCTTGGAGACTTTGACACATTACTTGTGATGCATGCTTGTTTGATTGAGCCTATTGTACTTGGTTGTTCTTGCATCATATGCCTCCATACTATGACACGCTCCCTTGTACTTTCTTATGATGAGCATGATGCATACACTTGTTGGGTATCTTACCACTCGAATGATAGGTTTTGCATTTCCGCTAACCTCATTTGTTTTTCCGAGTGTTTGTCATGTTCTTTCATTTTGGAGGTTTCACAAGGCGATGCCATTATGCGACAACTTGGTCATGCGAAGGCATACACGATGTGCAACACCAACATTTACGAGAATCTACTAAAGGTGAACTCCTTCCCTTTGAGCCATCCTCAAGTTTGCATATTAGATGGGTCACTCTTTCATTGTTGTTTCCTTCTTGTTGTCTACATGTTACGTATATTGGATGGAGGAGCAACATTGGGGATTGGCTCTTTGGACCTTCACATTGAGGAGCGCTCGCACTTCTTGGATGAACCTTCGAACCTCCACTCATGCCACGACATCGAGCATTGGTACATCAACACTCCTTTGGCACATTGCCCTCACACCTCCATATTTGTTGATGGTGCTCCCACATGTCATGCTCGATGGACATTTCATACTCACCACCAGTTTGCACCGTATGCATGGATTGACTCACATTATGCTTGTCTTGTTGCATCTATTTCCATGTCATTCCATGATATATGAGCTTGTGCATTTCCTTAGCAAATTTTTTGTGATCTTCCTTGATGGGATATTCATACATCATGATCATATTGTCCACCATCAATTGCATGATAACATATACATATTGAGCACCCATTGCCATGTTCATGCTTTTGATGCACCATCCCATTATGATATCATTTTGCACAATGGTAGAATTTATCGCTTTGTGCACCATGCTAATTACCCCATGAATGCTTTGCATATCATTCTAGATCATCTTGATAAGCATCATGTGTCTTGCCACACACTATCTTGCCGCACGGACTCATTCTTACATGATGGACACTTTGTGTGCACTAACCATTGTATTTCCAAGTGTACTTTGTGTTTGCTCCTTTTGCATGTATACCACTCCGGAGACACCTTGGAGTACTTGGATTGTGCCATGCCTTCAACTTCGTCCAACTACAAGTCCGTCCACGACAACCGTTTCCATGGTGATGAGGATCACGATCCGAGGACGGATCTTTCCCAGGGGGGGGGGGGGAGATGATGCGGAGCATCCCACGTTCATCCCCATGTACACTCCGACTACTCTCCAAGCCCCAAGGATACATAAGATGAGACCTCGACTATGCGCCATTGGACACAAGGTGAACCCGTTCCTAAATGCTTCCCCTTTCCATTCGTGTGAGACATGGTTGCTACCTAATGCAAGGACACTACACATTCCTAGGTACCAAGGAGACCCTCTCGGAGATGCTCGGAATGATGGACAAGTCCCCAAGTACAAGGATGAAGGAGCACGACGAGAGGAACTGGAGAAAGGCTACAGGACCCGGACATCCGGCCCCGGCCTGGACAACCAGCCCCTGAAGATGTCAACAACAGCAGCAGCCCAGCCATCGAAGTGCTACAGGGCCCGGACATCCGGCCAGGCCCCGGACATCCGGCGCCCCGCGACAGCCCGGACATCCGGCGCCCCATCACAGAACGTCCAGAAGCTGGATCAAGCCAGCCCGGACATCCGGCCCAGCGCCCGGACATCCGACGTCTCGGGAAAGCCCGGACATCCGGCCTGTCGCCCGGACATCCGGCCTCCCCTGCCTGCGTGCAGTGCATCCGGGCCGAGGCCCCCTCCGCCCCTTAGACTATATATACTCCCCCTCCACCTACGTTTTAGGGTTAGCATTGGTTTATCTCATATTTGTGTGAGAGCCTTGCTCATCCACTTGGATACTTCTCCTCGGAGTTCACGACCTCTTCGGAGAAGATCCCCCAAGCGGATTCAAGACCCCTTTCTAGGGAAGACCATCAAGACCTCCTCACGGAGAAGAACGGTTCCTTTGTATCCTTACCTTTGTTGATTGTGGATCTTGAGTTACTCTTTGTGTTCGGTGATCTAGCACTTGTGTGATTGATTCCTTGTCGGTTTGGTGATTCTCTCTTGTTTTCCCCGTGTTTCCCCTTTCTGCTTCCGCGTGTTCTTTGTGATTCCCCGTAGGTTCCACTCCAAACGTGAAAGATCGTCACCATAGGGTTCCGCCCTACATCAGGAGGCCTAGCCCAAATTGCTGTTTTTTTGCCTATTTTGAGTTCTACAGAAAAGGAATACCAAATGGAGTTCAATTGAGGTGCCAATTTTTGACAATTTTTTATGGACCAAAAGAAGCCCCCGGAGTAAAAGAGTTTGGCTAGAAGAGTCCCGAGCCATCCATGAGGGCGGACCCCGTTGACCTTCTTTTTTAGATAGAATCCTCAATGAGTGGAAAGGACTCCCAAACTTGCTCCACAGTACTATACCATACTACCCCCTTGGGCGTGCACCCTGCCTCGTGGACGACTCGGAGACCCCCTTGACGTGAGACCGACGCCAAAAATTCCTATAAATATCCAAACCTCCAGAAAATAACATAGATCGGGAGTTCCGCCGCTGCAAGCCTTTGTAGCCACCAAAAACATCTCGAGAGCCCGTTTCGGCACCCTGCCGGAGGGGGGATCCCTCACCGGTGGCCATCTTCATCATCCTGGCGCTCTCCATGACGAGGAGGGAGTATTTCACCCTCGTGGCTGAGGGTATGTACCAGTAGCTATGTGTTTGATCTCTCTCTCTTTCTCTCTCTCTCTCTCTCTCTCTCTCTCTCTCTCTCTCTCTCGTGTTCTTGAGGTGATACGATCTTGATGTATCGCGAGCTTTGCTATTATAGTTGGATCTTATGATGTTTCTCCCCCTCTACTCTCTTGTAATGGATTTAGTTTTCCCTTTGAAGTTATCTTATTGGATTGAGTCTTTAAGGATTTGAGAACACTTGATGTATGTCTTGTCGTGCTTATCTGTGGTGACAATGGGATATTCACGTGATCTACTTGATGTATGTTTTAGTGATCAACTTGCAGGTTCAGTGAACTTATGCATAGGGGTTGGCACATGTTTTCATCTTGACTCTTCGGTAGAAACTTTGGGGCACTCTTTGGCGCCCCCACCCCCTAGGGTTTCCAACCCTAGGCGCCTTGGGCCCTTGGGGGGCGCACCATCCCACTAGGGGGCTGGTTCCCACCCATATTCAGCCCACTTGTTCCCCCGGGGTAGGTGGCCCCACCAGGTGGACCCCGGGACACCTTTCAGTGGTCCTAGTACAATACCGATAGCGCCGAAACCTTTTCGGCCACTGAAACTGGACTTCCCATATATAAATCTTCACCTCTGAACCATTCCGGAACTCCTCGTGACGTATGGGATCTCATCCGGGACTCGGAACAACTTTCGGTAACCACATACAATTTTCCATTACAACTCTAGCGTCACCGAACCTTAAGTGTGTAGACCCTACGGGTTCGGGAACCATGCAGACATGACCGAGACATCTCTTCGGCCAATAACCAATAGAGGGATCTGGATACCCATATTGCCCCCCACATATTCGACGATGATCTCATTGGATGAACCACGATGTCGGGGATTCATCAATGCCGTATACAATTCCTTTTTCCATCCCTATGTTACTTGCCTGAGATTCAATCGTCGGTATCCCCGTACCTCATTCAATCTCGTTACCGGCAAGACTCTTTACTCGTGTCGTAATGCATGATCTCATGTCTAACTCCTTAGTCACATTGAGCTCATTATGATGATGCACTACCGAGTGGGCCCAGAGATACCTCTCCGTCATACAGAGTGACAAATCCCAGTCTAGATTCGTGCCAACCCAACAGACACTTTCGGAGATACCTGTAGTGCACCTTTATTGTCACCCAGTTACGTTGTGACGTTGGATACACCCAAAGCATTCCTACAGTATCCTAGAGTTTCATAATCTCCTGGTCTAAGGAAAGATACTTGACATTAGAAAAGCTCTAGAAAATGAACTACACGATCTTATGCTATGCTTAGGATTGGGTCTTGTCCATCACATCATTCTCCTAATGATGTGATATCATTATCAATGACCTCCAATGTCCATGGCCAAGAAACCATAACCATCTATTGATCAATGAGCTAGTCAACTAGAGGCTCACTAGGGACATGTTGTTGTATATGTATTCACACATGTATTAAGGTCTCCGGTTAATACAATTATAGCATGAACAATAGACAATTATCATTAACAAGGAAATATAATAATAACCATTTTATTATTGCCTCTAGGGCATATTTCCAACAGTCTCCCACTTGCACTAGAGTCAATAATCTAGTTACATTGTGATGAATCAAACACCCATAGAGTTCCGATGATGATCATGTTTCGCTCGTGGAAGAGGTTTAGTCAAACTGTGACATTCAGATCCGTATGCACTTTGCAAATATCTATGTCTCCATCTTGAATATATTCACGAATGTAGTTGAAGCGAAGCTTGATATGCCTGGTCTTCCCGTGAAACCTGGGCTCTTTGGCAAGGGCAATAGCTCCAGTGTTGTCACAGAAGAGAGTCATCGGGCCCGACACATTGGGAATCACTCCTAGGTCGGTGATAAACTCCTTCATACAGACTGCCTCCTGTGCTGCTTCCGAAGCAGCTATGTACTCCGCTTCACATGTAGATCCCGCCATGATGCTTTGCTTGCAACTGCATCAGCTGACTACCCCACCATTCGAAATATACACATATCCGGTTTGTGACTTGGAGTCATCTGGATCTGTGTCAAAGCTAGCATCGACGTAACCCTTTACGACGAGCTCTTCGAAACCTCCATAAACAAGAAACATATCCTTAGTCCTTTTCAGGTACTTTAGGATATTCTTGACCGCTGTCCACTGTTCCATTCCGGGATCACTTTGGCACCTCCCTACCAAACTTATGGCAAGGTTCACATCAGGTCTGGTACACAGCATGGCATACATAATACAACCTATGGCTGAGGCATAGGGGATGACACTCATCTTTTCTCTATCTTCTTCCGAGGTCGGGCATTGAGCTGTGCTCAATTTCACACCTTGCAGTACATGCAAGAACCCCTTCTTGGACTGATCTATATTGACCTTCTTCAATATCTTGTCAAGGTATGTGCTTTGTGAAAGACAAATGAGGTGTCTCGATCTATCTCTATAGATCTTGATGCCTAATATGTAAGCAGCTTCTCCAAGGTCCTTCATTGAAAAACACTTATTCAAGTAGGCCTTTATGCTTTCCAAAAGTTCTATATCATTTCCCATCAATAGTATGTCATCCACATATAATATGTGAAATGCTACAGAGCTCCCACTCACTTTCTTGTAAATACAGGCTTCTCCATAAGTCTTTGTGAACCCAAACACTTCGATCACTTCATTAAAGCGAATATTCCAACCTGAGGTGCTTGCACCAGCCCATAGATGGAGTGCTAGAGCTTGCATACCTTGTTAGCATTCTTAGGACCGACAAAACCTTCCAGCTGCATCATATACAATTCTTCCTTAAGGCAACCGTTAAGCAATCCCGTTTTGGCGTCCATTTGCCAGATCTCGTAATCATAGAATGTGGCAATTGCTAACATGATTTAGGCGGACTTCAAAATCGCTATGGGTGAGAAGGTCTCATTGTAGTCAACTCCTTGAACTTGTCGATAACCCTTAGCGACAAGCCGAGCCTTATACAGGGTCCTATTACCATCCGCGTTAGTCTTTTTCTTAAAGATCCACTTATTCTCTATGGCTTGCCGATCATCGGGCCAGTCCACCAAAGTCCATACTTTGTTCTCATACATGGATCCTATCTCGGATTTCATAGCTTCTAGCCATTTGTTGGAATCTGGGCCCGCCATCGCTTCTTCATAGTTCGAAGGTTCACCGTTTGTCTAACAACATGATTTCCAGGACAGGGTTGCCATACCATTTTGGTGTGGAACGTGTCCTTGTGGACCTACGAAGTTTAGTAGTAACTTGATCCGAAGTTTCATGATCATCATCATTAACTTCCTCTCTAGTCGGTGCAGGCACCACAGAAACATCTTCCTGAGTTGCGCTACTTTCTAGTTCAAGAGGGGTTACCTCATCAAGTTCTACTTTCCTCCCACTTACTTCTTGATGTAGGGCGGAACCCTATGGTGACGATCTTTCACGTTTGGAGTGGATCCTACGGGAAATCACGAAGAACACGTGGAAGAACAAAGGGGAAACACGGGGAAAACGAGAGAGAATCACTAAACCGACAAGGAATCAATCACACAAGTGCTAGATCACCGAACACATAGAGTAACTCAAGATCCACAATACACAAAGGTAAGGATACAAAGGAACCATTCTTCTCCGTGAGGAGGTCTTGATGGTCTTCCCTAGAAAGGGGTCTTGAATCCGCTTGGGGGATCTTCTCCGAAAGGTCGTGAACTCCGAGGAGAAGTATCCAAGTGGATGAGCAAGGCTCTCACACAAATATGAGCTAAACCAATGCTAACCCTAGAACGTACGGGATGAGGGAGTATATATAGTCAAAGGGCGAAGGGGTACACGGGTCACGGCACAAAGGAGCTGCATGCATGCAGAGGGCACCAGATGTCCGGGCGACGGGCCGGATGTCCGGGCGCTCACGAGGTGCCGGATGTCCGGGGCGAACGCCGGATGTCCGGGCTGTCGGGGCAAGCTTCTGTGCTCCCTGGACACCAGTGCCGGATGTCCGGGATTTAGGCCGGATTTCTGGTGGGGGCCGGATGTTCGGGCTGGACGCCGGATGTCCGGTCCCTGTAGCTTCTTCTGCAGATGCCTGGCCTTGTGGATCTCCAGGGGCCGGATGTCCGGGGTCCTGGCCGGATGTCCGGTGCCTGGAGGTTGTCCTTGCCTTCTTCCATGGGTTCTCTTCTTCCACGGACTTGGGGTCTTGACCATCTTCACGTGCATCCTCGGCAGGGTCCTCTTGGTACCTAATCATGCACAACATTCTGGATTGAGGTAGTAGCCATGTCTCGAGAGGATCATATGAGATGTCATTAAGGAGAGAAGCCACCTCGGTCTCGAGAGCTCTAGCACGTGCTCTAGTCATGGGTCCTCTTGAGGCTTGGTGAGGCGATGGAAGGTCCATGGGGATGACCGAAGGATGCTCCGCATCATCTCCCCCCCTTGGGAAAGATCCGACCTCGGATCGAAATCCTCATCACCATGGTACGGGGAGAGATCAGAGACGTTGAAGATGTCGCTCATGTTGTACTTGTCGCGTGGGAGATCGATCTTGTAAGCGTTGTTGTTGTACCGTGCTACTACCTTGAAGGGTCCGTCGGCTCGAGGGAGAAGCTTGGATTTGCATTCGTTGGGGAAGCGGTCCTTGCGAAGGTGTAGCCACACGAGGTCTCCAATGTTGAATATTATGGGGTGCTTGTTGACGTTGAGCTTGGTCGCGAGTCATTGTACTTGGAGCTCGATGGTGTGTCTTGTATCTTCATGCATCTTCTTGATGTAGCTTGCACGGGCACTTGCGTCGAGGTTGGTGCGCTCTTGTAGAGGAAGAGGTAGAATGTCCAATGGGGATAATGGGTTGAAGCCATAGACGACCTCGAAGGGGGACTTGCCGGTCGCCGAATGTCTTGCACGATTGTAGGCATACTCGGCGATGTGTAGACACTCCTCCCACTCCTTGATGTTCTTCTTGATCAACACACGAAGTAGAGTGGAGAGTATACGGTTCGTCACCTCCGTTTGGCCGTCGGTTTGAGGATGGTATGCGGATGAGAACAAGAGCTTGATTCCGAGCTTGGCGCATAGGGTCTTCCAAAAGTAATTCAAGAACTTGATGTCGCGGTCGGAGACGATTGTCTTTGGTACTTCATGGAGACTCAAGATTTCCCTACAAAAGAGATTTGCAACGTGTGAAGCATCGTCTATCTTGTTGCAAGGGATGAAATGTGCCATCTTGGAAAATCGGTCCACAACAAGAAACACGGAATCCTTGCCATTTTGAGTTCTAGGCAAACCAAGTACAAAATCCATGCTAATGTCTTCCCAAGGTTGATAAGGAATAGGAAGAGGCATGTAAAGACCATGGGATTGAGCTTTAAACTTAGCTTTGTGACATGTAGAGCATCGGGTGGTGAAGCGTGAGACGTCACAGAACATCTTGGGCCAAAAGTAGTTCTTGGAGAGCGTGGCGAAAGTATTGTCGCATCCAAAGTGTCCCATGAGTCCGCCTCCATGAGCCTCTTGTAAAAGGAGCAAACGAAGAGAAGACTCGGGAATGCATAGTTTGTTAGCTCTCATAGGATAACCATCCTTGATGTAATATTGTTCCCAAGAAGTATGCGTCAAACACTTAGCATAAGGAATAGCAAAAGATGGATCATTAGCATACAAGTCTTTTGTGTGCTCAAAGCCAATAACATTCAACTCAAGTTTAGTGACAAGCGTGCATATGCGTGAAAGTGCATCGGCAACTACATTTTCCTTACCCTTAATGTACTTGATCACATAGGGAAAAGATTCAATAAATTCACTCCATTTGGCATGACGCTTGTTCAACTTAGTTTGACCTTTTAAGTACTTAAGCGTTTCATGATCGGTATGTATGACAAACTCATGAGGTCTAAGATAATGTTCCCAAACATGTAGCACACGAACTAAGGCATACAATTCTTTGTCATAGATGGGATAGTTAAGTTGAGCACCGGAGAGTTTTTCACTAAAATATGCAATGGCTCATTTTTCTTGCATCAAAACTCCGCCAATTCCGGTACCACTTGCATCACAATGAACCTCAAAGGTTTTGCCAAAATTGGGCAAAGCAAGAATCGGAGCATGAGTAAGCAAAGACTTGAGCTCATCAAAAGCGGTGGATTGCAAAGATCCCCAAACAAAAGGAGCATTCTTCTTACTCAAAGCATACAAAGGAGCGGCTATAGTGCCAAAGTCTTTCACAAAGCGACGATAAAAACCCGCAAGACCAAGAAAACTACGCACTTGTTGCAAATTGGTGGGTTGGGGCCAAGTTTTAATTGCTTAAATTTTAGTTTCATCAACATGGACACCCTTGGAAGATACAACGAAACCCAAGAAAACCACTTTGTCAACACCAAATGTGCACATTTTCATGTTTGCATAAAGACTTTCCTTGCGAAGTGTTTGTAAAACAGCCCTAACATGATCAAGATGCTCTTTCATGGTTTTGCTAAACACAAGAATATCATCGAAGTAAACCACAACAAAGACTCCAATATAAGGGCGAAGCACATAATGCATGAGACGCCCGAAAGTATCGGGAGCCTCCGATAAACCCATAGGCATCACTAACCACTCATATAAGCCAAATTTGGTTTTGAAAGCAGTTTTCCATTCATCACCCTCTTGTATGCGTATTTGATAATAGCCACTTTTAAGATCAATTTTTGAGAAAAAGTTGGCTCCACTAAGTTCATCCAGCATATCATCTAAGCGAGGAATGGGATGCCTATAGCGAACGGTAATAGCATTTATAAGTCTACAATCGGAACACAAGCGGAAACTTCCATCGGGCTTAGGCACAAGTATAACCGGAACGGCACAAGGGCTTAACCTTTCACGTACATGACCGTTGTTGATTAGTTGTTGTACTTGCCGTTGAATCTCCTTGGTTTCTTCGCGATTGACATGGTATGGAGCTTTGTTAGGAAGTGGCGCTCCGGGATGAGGTCGATTCGATGCTCAATGCCTCGTAGTGGAGGTAGACCCGGAGGTAGCTCATCGGGGAAAACATCTTGAAATTCCTGCAAAAGAGATTGAAACACCAAAGGTAGCTCATGAATGGTGTTAGTTTTTGGTTCTCCATCCTTGCACACAAGGACGAAGTGCATCACAGTCGATGGGTTCTCACACACTTCCCTCATCTCACTTTTTGTGGCAAATAGTATGAGGTTTTTCTCTCTAGGCGAAGAGGCGCTCAAGTTTGGCTTGTGGCTCTCACTCACTTTTTGGTGGATCTCTTTTTCACTCTTCTCTCTATGGTGGGTGGCTTGCTTGTCGGCTATCACTTGACTAGGAGACATAGGTCATAGCACATATTCCTTCCCTTTGATCTTGAAGCTATAGTTATTGGTGCGCCCGTTGTGAATGACACCACGGTCGAATTGCCATGGCCTACCAAGAAGGAGGTGGCAAATGGTCATGGGAACCACATCACACTCCAAAGTGTCTTCATATGCACCAATTTTGAAGGAGACTTGGACCGTATGCTCAACTCGTATAGGGCCGGAGTCACTTAGCCATTGAACCTTGTAGGGGTGCGAGTGCTTCCTCTTGACCAATTGGAGCTTGGAGCATAGTTCTTCACTTGCCAAGTTGTGGCAACTACCTCCATCGATGATGAACTTGACGGATCGTCCATTGATGCCAGCCTTAGTGTGGAAGATGTGGCATCTTTTGTCTTCTTCTTGTTGATGGTGGAGAGTTGATGAGGACATCAATACCATTGTTACACCCACAGCCCCTGCTGCTATACATACTGGACCAATTACTAGAGCTCGCGCACGCCAACTAAATTACCAGGTACTTTCATTTCTTGGTAATGATTCTAATGTTCATGAGAATATGATGCTGCCTAAATTGGATACATTTGTTTTGCTTACAAATGAAGGGCCTAGCTTGGAGAAGGATGAACATTGGAGCAAGAATAAGCATGGAGTTGATGGCATGCGCAAGGGGAACAAGAACGGAGTTACAAGTGATGATTCCAGGACTTTGAAGCCACCATAATGAGTGCATGAAGCCTTGGACGAAATATACAAGATGCCATTTCATAAATTTCGTCCAGAGGCTATTCTAGGTGATGCGTCACCTTATTATTGGGCCAGGCCCATGTAATTTCGAAATACATAAGTATAGGCTATTTTTAGAGTCCGTATGTGTGGGGAAACAAGAGATAGGGTTAGTTTTGGACCCCTCCACCAAGGGCCACGAAATTCACCCCCTCTTCCTCCATATATACAGCCCTTAGGGCACCGTTTAGACTTTGGGTTTTGTTTATATTAAAGTTTAGATCGAGTCTGTTCTTCATACCTATAGTCCACGAAAAAGCCACACAAAAATTTTAGGGTTAGTTCATCATATCCGAACCAGTCTGAGCCATTGCATAATCTTTTTTGTATTTGCATTGTTGAATTTGTGGTTGTATCGTCGTGTCTAGTTGCTGGTCTTAGTGTCTAGTCCTTTAGAGTTTCGAGTTCTGTTCACAAGTTGTCATGCCGCCGCCGCATCATCATCATCACCGCTGCCATATACCACCATTGTCATCACCGCTGCCATATACCACCATCGTCATCACCGCTGCCATCTACCATCATCGACATCAACGCAGCCATATACCACATATCCACCTCCATCACGCCAATCCGAGTCCACCTGCAACATATATCCGCCACCAGTCCGAGTTCCACCCGATTCATCTCCGCCACCAGTCCAAGGTTCCACCAGATTCATCTCCGCCACCAGTCCTAGTCCGAGTCCAGTATTTGTTGCTTTGTTTTCGATTTCCAGATCACGCCATACTCCGAGTCGTTTTAGAGAAGGACTCCCGAACTTTCGGGTTACCCGCAGTAGAAAAATAGCTCCAGTTTCAAAAAAAATGCTAAGTCTGGAAAATTCTGGCTAGGCAGTTTCTAGACCATTTGTAGACTTATTCAAAAAAAATTGTTGCGGAGCAAAAAAAAGAGAGGAAAAAGAAGTGCAAAAAAAGTGAAAAAAATTCAGAGTGTGCTCCTCCCTTGTTTACGTGCAGCGCTGTGATTTTGTTAGTGTTCTAGGCTCGCGTCTCTAGCACGGTCTAGCCTAGGACCAGCACAGTACCGTCGTTGAGCATTTATTCAACTTTGCATCTCTGAATTGATTATTGCTGACCCTTTTTGCTACCATATTATAAGCCTTCCCAGCTCCACATACATCTACGTCATTTGTTTGACTCTCCCTGGTAATCGCTCTATCCAAGCTTTGAGAGTTTTGACTACAACGGTTGCCGATCACCACCTGCTGCTGGGTAAGAACTGGTTAGAATTTGAGATTCGCTTGAAGGATTTGTGACACACCACCACCACCACCGCTTCCTACTAGTCTATAGAATCATATTATTTTGTGTTTCTATTGCTGCTAACCATGCCAGGATCACAAGCCGATGAGATTGACTGGGAGAACATGACGAACAAGGATCTTCATGATAAGTTTCATCAAATGTTGGGTCAACAGGTGGAAGACGTGATGGCCAGTTTTGGAAAGGCATTGGAGAGGATGGATGACATTGAGAAGACAATTGACGCCAAGTTGGACGTGAAGTTTGATGAATTACTCAAACGTCACCCACAACCAGTTCTACGCCGCGATAAGGTAGGGCGAGCACAGCATGTTCCTATTGAACCAGGACAAAATTCTGGTGCCGCTGCTACTGCTGTTGATGCTTCTGTAGCTCCTGCTGTTACTTCAGAGGTGGAGGACTATTACGAGGATGAGGTTGATCAAAATCAGAACTACGTGTAGCCACCAGCACCACCACCAGCAGGTCGACCTCAGGTATATGTTCGCAACGGTAGGCCTGCACCACCACCTCAGGTACGAGGTAATGACCATATTCCGAAACTAAAATTTAATATTCCACCATTTGAGGGTAGATATGTTCGTGATATATATCTTACTTGGGAGTTAGAAACTGAACAACGTTTTACATGTTTACAATATCCCGAGGAGAGACGGGTTGCTGCTGCTGTTTGTGCTTTCACTAGTTTTGCATGTGTATGGTGGTCTAAACATTGTAGATTATATCCTATTCCAACTACTTGGGCTTCCTTGAAAACTGCTATGCGTACTCGTTGGGTTCCACCATATTATCAACGTGAATTGCTTTAAAAATTGCAGCGTTTAAGACAAGGAAAAAATTCTGTAGAAGAATATTATCAGGAATTACAAACTGGCATGATTAGATGTGGTATTGTTGAGGAGAATGAAGCTATGCTTGCACGTTTTATGGGTGGATTAAATAGAGAGATTCAGACCATTCTAGAGTATAAGGAGTATACTAATATCACTCGTTTATTCCATCTTGCTTGTAAAGCTGAACGTGAAGTGCAGGATCGACAAGCATTGTCGCGAACTAACTTTTCTGCAGGTCGACTTTCATCATGGACACCGCGTGCATCCTCTACTTCCACTGCACCAGCACCTCCATCAGCTGCTACCTCCAGCCATGATACAAGAAAGCAGGCACAACCACCACTATCTGCCAAGAGTGCACTTGCCGGGCCTGCGCAGAGCTCTTCTTCGTCCATGGCATCAACAGGGCACACAAGTGATATTATTTGTCGCCATTGTAAGGGAAGAGGACATTATGCGCGAGAATGCAAATCTCAGCGTGTGATGATTGCTACTGAGGATGGTGGGTATGAGTCTGCTAGGGACTATGATGAGGAGACTTTAGCCCTTATTACAAGTGAAGAACACGGTGGAGATGATTTTGATCATGAGACGCAATACATGGCTCCTGAAGATGCTGACATGTATGAATGTTTAGTTGCTCAACGTGTTTTGAGTGTGCAGGTTACACAAGCTGAGCAAAATCAGAG
The DNA here is from genome assembly GCA_963921465.1 of Triticum timopheevii. Classification (NCBI taxonomy): domain Eukaryota; kingdom Viridiplantae; phylum Streptophyta; class Magnoliopsida; order Poales; family Poaceae; genus Triticum; species Triticum timopheevii. Next base: position 291,151,831 of record OY997268.1, on the reverse strand, counting down.
GCATAATTTGTTCCATACAAAGGGAGTTGTGAAGGAACATTCTGTGCGCGTCATTATAGATGGAGGGGGCTGCAACAACTTGGCTAGCATGGAGATGGTGGAGAAGCTATCTCTCACCACAAGACCACATCCACATCCTTACTACATACAATGGTTCAACAACAACGACAAGGTTAAGGTAACACGTACTGTTCGTGTGCATTTTAGTATCTCTACATATGCTCATTATGTTGATTGTGATGTGGTACCTATGCAAGCATATTCCTTATTACTTGGTCGACCATGGCAATTTGATAAAAATTCTGTGCACCATGGTAGAACACAATCAATATACTCTTGTTCATAAGGATAAAAATATTACTTTGCTTCCTATGACTCCTGAGTCCATTTTGAAAGATGATATTAATAGAGCTAATAAAGCAAAACAGGAGAAAAATAAGAGTGAAAATCAGATTGAGGCAAAAGAATTTGAGCAACAAATGAAGCCTAATAGTAAACCATCTAGTGTTGCTTCTGAAATTAAATTGAAAAGTGCATGTTTACTTGCCACTAAATCTGATATTGATGAGCTAGATTTTAGTAAATCTGTTTGCTATACTTTTGTGTGCAAGGAGGCATTATTTTCATTCGAGGACGTGCCTTCCTCTTTGCCTCCTGCTGTCACTAACGTTTTGCAGGAGTTCGCTGACATCTTTCCACAAGACGTGCCACCGGGATTACCTCCCATTCGAGGGATTGAGCATCAGATTGACTTAATTCCTGGTGCATCATTACCCAACCGTGCACCATACAGTACCAATCCAAAGGAGACGAAGGAGATTATGCGTGAAGTACAGGAGCTGCTCGACAAAGGTTATATACGCGAATACCTTAGTCCTTGTGTTGTTCCTATTATTCTAGTGCGGAAAAAGGATGGTACATCACGTATGTGTGTTGATTGTAGAGGCATTAATAATATTACTATTCATTATCGTCATCCTATTCCTAGGCTAGATGATATGCTTGATGAATTGAGTGGCTCTACAATATTCTCCAAAGTTGATTTGCATAGTGGATACCATCAAATTCGTATGAAATTGGGAGATGAATGGAAAACAGCATTTAAAACTAAGTTTGGATTATATGAGTGGTTAGTCATGCCTTTTGGGTTAACTAATGCACCTAGTACTTTCATGAGATTAATGAGCGAAGTTTTTTACGTGCTTTCATTGGACGATTTGTGGTAGTTTACTTTGATGACATATTGATTTATAGCAGATCTTTGGAGGAACATTTGGAACATTTACGTGCTGTTTTTATTGCACCACGTGATGCACATTTGTTTGGTAACCTTGGGAAGTGCACCTTTTGCACCGACCGAGTGTCTTTTCTTGGCTATGTTGCTACTCCACAGGGAATTGAAGTTGATAAAGCCAAGATTGAAGCTATTGAGAGTTGGCCGCAGCCCAAAACGGTCACACAAGTGAGGAGTTTTCTTGGCCTCGCCGGATTCTATAGGCGTTTTGTGAGAGATTTCAGCACCATTTCTGCACCTCTCAATGAGCTTACAAAGAAAGATGTGCCTTTTGTTTGGGGTACCGCACAGGAAGAAGCCTTCACGGTATTGAAAGATAAGTTGACACATGCTCCTTTACTCCAACTTCCTGATTTTAATAAGACATTTGAGCTTGAATGTGATGCTAGTGGAATTGGATTAGGAGGTGTGTTATTACAAGATGGCAAACCTGTTGCATACTTTTCTGAAAAATTGAGTGGGCCTAGTCTGAATTATTCTACTTATGATAAAGAATTATATGCTCTTGTTCGGACTTTAGAAACAAGGCAACATTATTTATGGCCCAAAGAATTTGTTATACATTCTGATCATGAATCTTTGAAACATATTAGAAGTCAAGCTAAATTGAATCGTAGACATGCTAAATGGGTTGAAATCATTGAGACTTTCCCTTATGTCATTAAACACAAGAAGGGTAAAGAAAATGTTATTGCTGATGTATTGTCTCGTCGCTATACTATGCTTTCACAACTTGACTTCAAAATATTTGGTTTGGAGACCATCAAAGATCAATATGTGCATGATGCTGATTTTAAAGATGTATTGCAGAATTGTAAAGAAGGAAGAACATGGAACAAGTTCGTCGTTAATGATGGATTTGTGTTCCGTGCTAACAAGCTATGCATTCCAGCTAGCTCCATTCTCTTTTGTTGTTGCAGGAGGCGCATGGAGGAGGACTAATGGGACACTTTGGCATGAAGAAAACGGAGGACGTACTTGCTACACATTTCTTTTGGCCAAAGATGAGACTGGATGTTGAGCGTTTTATTGCTCGCTGCACTACATGTCAAAAAGCTAAGTCACGACTAAATCCTCATGGTTTATATATGCCTTTGCCTGTACCTAGTGTTCCTTGGGAGGATATATCTATGGACTTTGTTTTAGGTTTACCTAGAACAAAGAAGGGGAGGGATAGCATATTTGTTGTCGTGGATAAATTCTCGAAAATGGCACACTTTATACCATGTCATAAAAGCGATGATGCTGTTAATGTTGCTGATTTGTTCTTTCGTGAAATTATGCGCTTGCATGGTGTGCCAAATACTATTGTTTCAGATCGTGATACTAAATTTCTTAGCCACTTTTGGAGATGTTTATGGGCTAAGTTGGGGACTAAACTGTTGGGAAACATAGTAATTTCAAAAAATTTCCTACGCACACGCAAGATCATGGTGATGGTATAGCAACGAGAGGGGAGAGTGTTGTCCACGTACCCTCGTAGACCGTAAGCGGAAGCATTGTGACAACGCGGTTGATGTAGTCGTACGTCTTCACGATCCAACCGATCCAAGTACCGAACGTACGGCACCTCCGAGTTTAGCACACGTTTAACTCGATGACGATCCCCGGACTCCAGTCCAGCAAAGTGTCGGGGATGAGTTCCGTCAGCACGACGGTGTGGTGATGATGATGATGCTCTACCGGGGCAGGGCTTCGCCTAAACTCCGCGACGATATGACCGAGGTGGAATATGGTGGAGGGGGGCACCGCACACGGCTAAGGAACGATCCGTAGATCAACTTGTGTGTCATGGGGTGCCCCTTGCCCCCGTATATAAAGGAGCAAGGGGGAGGAGGCCGACCAAGAGGAGGAGGCGCGCCCAAGGGGGAGAATCCTACTCCAAGTAGGATTCCCCCCTCTTTCCAAGTCCTACTAGGAGAAGGGAAGGAAGGGGAGGAGAAGGAGAAGGAAGGAGAGGGAGGAGAAGAAGGAAAGGGGGGCCGGCCCCCTAGTCCAATTCGGTTTGGGCTAGGGGGGGCCGCGCGCCCTACCTCCTCTCTTCCACCACTTGGCCCATGAGGCCCATTACTTCTTCCTCGTATTCCCGTAACTCCCCGGTACCCCCGAAAATACCCGAATCACTCGGAACCTTTCCGAACTCCGAATATAGTCGTCCAATATATCGATCTTTACGTCTCGACCATTTCGAGACTCCTCGGCATGTCCCCGATCTCATCTGGGACTCTGAACTCCTTCGGTACATCAAAACTCATAAACTCATAATATAATTGTCATCGTAACGTTAAGCGTGCGGACCCTATGGGTTCGAGAACTATAGACATGACCTAGAACTATTCTTGGTCAATAACCAATGGCGGAACCTGGATGCTCATATTGGCTCCTACATATTCTACGAAGATCTTTATCGGTCAAACCGCATAACAACATACGTTGTTCCCTTTGTCATCGGTATGTTACTTGCCCGAGATTCGATCGTCGGTATTCAATACCTAGTTCAATCTCGTTACCGGCAAGTCTCTTTACTCGTTACGTAATGCATCATTCCGTAACTAACTCATTAGCTACATTGCTTGCAAGGCTTATAGTGATGTGCATTACCGAGAGGGCCCAGAGATACCTCTCCGACAATCGGAGTGACAAAACCTAATCTCGAAATATGCCAACCCAACATGTACCTTCGGAGACACCTGTAGTACTCCTTTATAATCACCCAGTTACGTTGTGACGTTTGGTAGCACCCAAAGTGTTCCTCCGGTAAACGGGAGTTGCATAATCTCATAGTTACAGGAACATGTATAAGTCATGAAGAAAGCAATAGCAATATACTAAACGATCAAGTGCTAGGCTAACGAAATGGGTCATGTCAATCACATCATTCTCCTAATGATGTGATCCCGTTAATCAAATAACAACTCTTTTGTCCATGGCTAGGAAACATAACCATAATTGATAAACGAGCTAGTCAAGTAGAGGCATACTAGTGACACTATGTTTGTCTATGTATTCACACATGTATTATGTTTCCGGTTAATACAATTCTAGCATGAATAATAAACATTTATCATGATATAAGGAAATAAATAATAACTTTATTATTGCCTCTAGGGCATATTTCCTTCAGTCTCCCACTTGCACTAGAGTCAATAATCTAGTTCACATCGCCATGTGATTTAACACCAATATTCACATCTGTATGTGATTAATACCCATAGTTCACATCATCATGTGATCAACACCCAAAGGGTTTGTTCACATCGCTATGTGATTAACACCCAAAGAGTGCTAAGGTATGATCATGTTTTGCTCGTGAGAGAATCTTAGTCAACGGGTCTGTCATATTCAGAGCCATATGTATTTTGCAAATATTCTATGTCTACAATGCTCTGCACGGAGCTACTCTAGCTAATTGCTCCCACTTTCAATATGTATCCAGATTGAGAGTTAGAGTCATCTGGATCGGTGTAAAAGCTTGCACCGATGTAACACTTTACGACGGGCTCTTTTATCACCTCCATAACCGAGAAATATTTCCTTAGTCCTCACTAAGGATATTCTTGACCAATGTCCAGTGATCTACTCCTAGATCACTATTGTACTCCCTTGCCAAATTCAGAGCAAGGTATACAATAGGTCTGGTACATATCATAGCATACTTTATAGAACCTATGACTGAGGCATAGGGAATGGCTTTCATTCTCTTTTCTATTTTCTGCAGTGGTCGGGCTTTGAGTCTTACTCAATTTCACACCTTGTAACACAGGCTACACCTCTTTCTTTGACATGATTCGGACAGACTTAAGCATCGCTACAGTTGAGAAAATCTCATTGTAGTCAACACCTTGAACTTGTCAAAAACCTTTTTGCGACAAGTCGAGCTTTGTAGATAGTAACACTACTATCAGCATCTGTCTTCCTCTTGAAGATCCATTTATACAATATGGCTTGCCGATCATCGGGCACCTCCACCAAAGTCCACATTTTGTTCTCATACATGGATCCCATCTCAGATTTCATGGCCTCAAGCCATTTCGCGGAATCTGGGCTCATCATCGCTTCCTCATAGTTCATAGGTTTATCATGGTCTAGTAACATGACTTTCAGAATAGGATTACCGTACCACTCTGGTGCTGACCGTACTCTGGAAGACCTACGAGGTTCTGTAGTAACTTGATCTGAAGTTTCATGATCATCATCATTAGCTTCCTCACTAATTGGTGTAGGAATCACTGAAACTGATTTCAGTGATGAACTATTTTCCAATTCGGGAGAAGGTACTATTACCTCATCAAGTTCTACTTTTCTCACACTCACTTCTTTTGAGAGAAACTCCTTCTCTAGAAAGGATCCATTTTAGCAACGAATATCTTGCCTTCGGATCTGTGATAGAAGGTGTACCCAATAGTTTTCTTTGGGTATTCTATGAAGACGCACTTCTCCGATTTGGGTTTGAGCTTATTAGGATGAAACTTTTTCACATAAGCATCGCAGCCCCAAACTTTAAGAAACGACAACTTGGGTTTCTTGCTAAACCACAGTTCATATGGTGTCGTCTCAACGGATTTAGATGGTGCCCTTTTAACGTGAATGCAGCTGTCTCTAATGCATAACCCCAAAATGATAATGGTAAGAGACATCATAGATCGCACCATATCTAATAAAGTGCGGTTACGACGTTCGGATACACCATAACGTTGTGGTGTTCCAGGTGGCGTGAGCTGTGAAACTATTCCACATTGTTTTAATTGAAGACCAAACTCGTAACTCAAATATTCGTCTCCGCGATCAGATCGCAGAAACTTTATTTTCTTATTATGATGATTTTTCCACTTCACTCTGAAATTCTTTGAACCTTTCAACTATTTCAGACTTATGTTTCATCAAGTAGATATACCCATATCTGCTCAAATCATCTTGTGAAGGTCATAAAATAACGATACTTGCCACGAGCATCAACACTCATTGGATCGCATACATCGGTATGTATTATTTCCAATAAGTCAGTAGCTTGTTCCATTGTTCCGGAGAACGGAGTTTTAGTCATCGTGCCCAAAAGGCACGGTTCGCAAGCATCAAATGATTCATAACCAAGTGATTCCGAAAATTCATCTTTATGGAGTTTCTTCATGCGCTTTACACCGATATGACCCAAACGGCAGTGCCACAAATAAGTTCCACTATCATTATTAACTTTGCATCTTTTGGCATCAATATTATGAATATGTGTATCACTACGATCGAGATCCAACAAACTATTTTCATTGGGTGTATAACCATCGAAGGTCTTATTCATGTAAACAGAATAACAATTATTCTTTAACTTTAAATGAATAACCGTATCGCAATAAACATGATCATATCATATTCATGCTCAACGCAAACGCTAAATAACATTTATTTAGGTTTAACACTAATCACGAAAGTATAGGGAGTGTGCGATGATGATCATATCAATCTTGGAACTATTTCCAACACTCATCGTCACTTCCCCTTCAACTAGTCTCTGTTTATTCTGTAACTCCTGTTTCGAGTTACTAATCTTAGCAACCGAACAAGTATCAAATACTCAGGGGCTACTATAAACACTAGTAAGGCACACATCAATAACCTGTATATCAAATATACCCTTGTTCACTTTGCCATCCTTCTTATCCACCAAATATTCAGGGCATTTCCGCTTCCGGTGACCATTTCCTTTGCAGTATAAGCACTCAGTTTCAGGCTTTGGTCCAGCTTTGGTCTTCTTCATGGGAGTGACAACTTGTTTGCCATTCTTCTTGAAGTTTCCCTTTCTTTCCCTTTGCCCTTTTCTTGAAACTAGTGGTCTTGTCAATCATCAACACTTGATGCTCTTTCTTGATTTCTACCTTCGTCGATTTCAACATCACGAAGAGCTCGGGAATCGTTTTCGTCATCCCTTGCATACTATAGTTCATCACGAAGTTCTAGTAACTTAGTGATGGTGACTAGAGAATTCTGTCAATCACTATCTTATCTGGAAGATTAACTCCCACTTGATTCAAGCGATTGAAGTACCCAGACAATCTGAGCACATGCTCACTAGTTGAGCGATTCTCCTCCATCTTTTAGCTATAGAACTTGTTGGAGACTTCATATCTCTCAACTCAGGCATTTGCTGGAAACATTAACTTCAACTCCTGGATCATCTCATATGGTCCATGACGTTCAAAACGTCTTTGAAGTCCCGATTCTAAGCCGTTAAGCATGGTGCACTAAACTATCAAGTAGTCATCATATTGAGCTAGCCAAACGTTCATAACATCTGCATCTGCTCCTGCAATAGGTCTGTCACCTAGCGGTGCATTAAGGACATAATTCTTCTGTGCAGCAATGAGGATAAACCTCAGATCACGGATCCAATCCGCATCATTGCTACTAACATCTTTCAACACAGTTTTCTCTAGGAACATATCAAAATAAACATATGAAAGCAACAACGCGAGCTATTGATCTATAACATAATTTGCAAAATACTACCAAGACTAAGTTCATGATAAATTAAAGTTCAATTAATCATATTACTTAAGAACTCCCACTTAGATAGACATCCCTCTAATCCTCTAAGTGATTACGTGATCCATATCAACTACACCTTGTCCGATTATCACGTGAGATGGAGTAGTTTTCAATGGTGAACATCACTATGTTGATCATATCTACTATATGATTCACGCTTGACCTTTCGGTCTCCGTGTTCCGAGGCCATATCTGTATATGCTAGGCTCGTCAAGTTTAACCTGAGTATTCCACGTGTGCAACTGTTTTGCACCCGTTGTATTTGAACGTAGAGCCTATCACACCCGATCATCACGTGGTGTCTCAGCACGAAGAACTTTTGCAACGATGCATACTCAGGGAGAACACTTCTTGATAATTAATGAGAGATCATCTTAAAATGCTACCGTCAATCAAAGCAAGATAAGATGCATAAAGGATAAACATCACATGCAATCAATATAAGTGATATGATATGGCCATCATCATCTTGTGCTTGTGATCTCCATCTTCGAAGCACCGTCATGATCACCATCGTCACCGGCGCGACACCTTGATCTCCATCGTAGCATCGTTGTCGTTACGCCATCTATTGCTTCTACGACTATCGCTACCGCTTAGTGATAAAGTAAAGCAATTACAGGGCGTTTGCATTTCATACAATAAAGCGATAACCATATGGCTCCTGCCAATTGCTGATAACTTCGGTTACAAAACATGATCATCTCATACAATAAAATATAGCATCACGTCTTGACCATATCACATCACAACATGCCCTGCAAAAACAAGTTAGACGTCCTCTACTTTGTTGTTGCAAATTTTATGTGGCTGCTACGGGCTTAGCAAGAACCGTTCTTACCTACGCATCAAAACCACAATGATAGTTCGTCAAGTTGGTGTTGTTTTAACCTTCGCAAGGACCGGGCGTAGCCACACTCGGTTCAACTAAAGTTGGAGAAACAGACACCCGCTAGTCACCTGTGTGCAAAGCACGGTGGTAAAACCAGTCTCGCGTAAGCGTACGCGTAATGTCGGTCCGGGCCGCTTCATCCAATAATACCACTGAAACAAAGTATGACATGCTGGTAAGCAGTATGACTTGTATTGCCTACAACTCACTTGTGTTCTACTCGTGCATATAACATCAACGCATAAAACCTAGGCTCGGATGCCACTGTTGGGAAACGTAGTAATTTCAAAAAAATTCCTACGCACACGCAAGATCATGGTGATGGTATAGCAACGAGAGGGGAGAGTGTTGTCCACGTACCCTCGTAGACCATAAACGGAAGCGTTGTGACAACGCGGTTGATGTAGTCGTACGTCTTCACGATCCGACCGATCCAAGTACCGAACGTACGTCACCTTCGAGTTTAGCACACATTCAGCTCGATGATGATCCCCAGACTCCGATCCAGCAAAGTGTCGGGGATGAGTTCCGTTAGCATGACGGTGTGGTGATGATGATGATGCTCTACCGGGGTAGGGCTTCGCCTAAACTCCGCGACGATATGACCGAGGTGGAATATGGTGGAGGGGGGCACCGCACACGGCTAAGGAACGATCCATAGATCAACTTGTGTGTCATGGGGTGCCCCCTGCCCCCGTATATAAAGGAGCAAGGGGGAGGAGGCCGACCAAGAGGAGTAGGATTCCCCCCTCTTTCCAAGTCCTACTAGGAGAAGGGAAGGAAGGGGAGGAGAAGGAGAAGGAAGGAGAGGGAGGAGAAGAAGGAAAGGGGGGCCGGCCCCCTAGTCCAATTCGGTTTGGGCTAGGGGGGGCCGCGCGCCCTACCTCCTCTCTTCCACCACTTGGCCCATGAGGCCCATTACTTCTTCCTCATATTCCCGTAACTCCCCGGTACCCCCGAAAATACCCGAATCACTCAGAACCTTTCCGAACTCCGAATATAGTCGTCCAATATATCGATCTTTACGTCTCAACCATTTCGAGACTCCTCGGCATGTCCCCGATCTCATCCGGGACTCTGAACTCCTTCGGTACATCAAAACTCATAAACTCATAATATAACTGTCATCGTAACGTTAAGCGTGCGGACCCTACGGGTTCGAGAACTATGTAGACATGACGTAGAATTATTCTCGGTCAATAACCAATAGCGGAACCTGGATGCTCATATTGGCTCCTACATATTCTACGAAGATCTTTATCGGTCAAACCGCATAACAACATACGTTGTTCCCTTTGTCATCGGTATGTTACTTGCCCGAGATTCGATCGTCGGTATCCAATACCTAGTTCAATATCGTTACCGGCAAGTCTCTTTACTCGTTACATAATGCATCATTCCGTAACTAACTGATTAGCTACATTGCTTGCAAGGCTTATAGTGATGTGCATTACCGAGAGGGCCCAGAGATACCTCTCCGACAATCGGAGTGACAAAACCTAATCTCGAAATACGCCAACCCAACATGTACATTCGGAGACACCTGTAGTACTCCTTTATAATCACCCAGTTACGTTGTGACGTTTGGTAGCACCCAAAGTGTTCCTCCGGTAAACGGGAGTTGCATAATCTCATAGTTACAGGAACATGTATAAGTCATGAAGAAAGCAATAGCAATATACTAAATGATCAAGTGCTAGGCTAACAAAATGGGTCATGTCAATCACATAATTCTCCTAATGATGTGATCCCGTTAATCAAATAACAACTCTTTTGTCCATGGCTAGGAAACATAACCATCTTTGATAAACAAGCTAGTCAAGTAGAGGCATACTAGTGACACTATGTTTGTCTATGTATTCACACATGTATTATGTTTCCGGTTAATACAATTCTAGCATGAATAATAAACATTTATCATGATATAAGGAAATAAATAATAACTTTATTATTGCCTCTAGGGCATATTTCCTTCATAAACTGCTTTTTAGTACTACTTGTCACCCCCAAACTGATGGACAAACCGAAGTAGTCAATAGAACATTGTCTACTATGCTTAGGGCTGTTTTGAAGAATAATAAGAAAATGTGGGAGGAATGCTTGCCTCATATTGAATTTGCTTATAATCGTTCATTGCATTCTACTACTAAGATGTGCCCTTTTGAAGTTGTGTATGGTTTCCTACCTCGTGCACCTATTGATTTGTTGCCTCTTCCATCTTCGAAGAAGGTTAATTTTGATGCTAAACAACGTGCTGAATTGATTTTAAAAATGCATGAGTTAACTAAGGAAAACATTGAGCGTATGAATGCTAAATATAAACTTGCTGGAGATAAGGGTAGAAAACATGTTGTGTTTGCACCTGGAGATCTTGTTTGGTTACATTTGCGTAAGGATAGATTTCCTGATTTGCGCAAATCAAAGCTAATGCCACGTGCTGATGGTCCCTTTAAGGTGTTGGAGAAAATAAATGATAATGCATATAAACTTGAGCTGCCTGCAGATTTTGGGGTTAGTCCCACTTTTAACATTGCAGATTTGAAGCCTTATTTGGGTGAGAAAGATGAACTTCCGTCGAGGACGACTTCATTTCAAGAAGGGGAGGATGATGAGGACATCAATACCATTGTTACACCCACAAGCCCTGCTGCTATACATACTGGACCAATTACTAGAGCTCGCGCACGCCAACTAAATTACCAGGTACTTTCGTTTCTTGGTAATGATTCTAATGTTCATGAGAATATGATGCTGCCTAAATTGGATACATTTGTTTTGCTTACAAATGAAGGGCCTAGCTTGGAGAAGGATGAACATTGGAGCAAGAACAAGCATGGAGATGATGGCATGTGCAAGGGGAACAAGAACAGAGTTACAAGTGATGATTTCAGAACTTTGAAGCCACCATAATGAGTGCATGAAGCCTTGGACAAAATATACAAGATGCCACTTCATAAATTTCGTCCAGAGGCTATTCTAGGTGCTGCGTCACCTTATTATTGGGCCAGGCCCATGTAATTTCGAAATACATAAGTATAGGCTATTTTTAGAGTCCGTATGTGTGGGGAAACAAGAGATAGGGTTAGTTTCGGACCCCTCCACCAAGGGCCACGAAATTCACCCCCTCTTCCTCCATATATACAGCCCTTAGGGTACCGTTTAGACTTTGGGTTTCGTTTAGATTAAAGTTCGCCATAGCTGCAACTTCGCGTATTTCGTTTGTGTTCAACGACCAGACAAAGGCGTCACAGAACCCCACCTTGATCAATAAAGATTTCCTCTTATATTCCAGATTGCAATCTTAGTTTCTTGCTTGTTCTTTGTTTGCCTGCAGGAAATAGACCTTCGTGGTCAGGTTGATCGTGCTCCGGCGTGGTCAGTAACCTCTTGGAGTTGGTTTAACGATTGCTAAGGTGCGACGTCCTCGCACGTTCGTAGTCGGATCGTCAAAGTCGACTTCCTCCAAAACGATAGCCACCATCTCATCGAAAGACGGGACACCTTAGCCTCTATCAAGAGTCAAGACCTTGGACACAACAAGAGCGGTGCTCGTATCTTCATCACAAAAGACTTGATCATCTTCATCCTCATTCACGTGCTGGTGCATGGCCACTTGCTCAAGAGCTTCCATTTCATCTTCCTCATTGAGTCGTAGGTGCCATCGTCGTCGAGGATCATGGTGCGCTTGTTTGTGCATTCATAGGACTTGTGGCCTCGGCCGCCGCAAGTGAAACACTTGAAGGAGCTTGTCTTGACGGTCTCATCGGTCGGAGTAGAAGACGAAGCACGCGGCTTGAAGTTGCTTGTAGTAGGAGGAAGACGACTTGAACTTGCCGAAGTTTTCTTGTAACTTGACTTGTCATCGTTGCTTGGAGCAGGCTTGGTTGATGTCGAAGTTGGAGTAGTTGTTGAAGCTTGGTTATTGGAGAAGCCGTAGGTCTTGGATGAGTACTTGGCGTACTTGAAGTCATCTTGCACTTGACGTTCCGCCTTTGTAGCTTGATGGATGAGCTCAATGAGGTTGGAGTAGGGTTGGAAATCGGCGATCTTCTTGATGGGATGATTGAGTCCATTCAAGAATCGTGCCATTGTTTGCTCATCATCCTCTGTGACATTGGCTCGAATCATGGCAATCTCCATTTCCTTGTAGTATTCTTCAACACTCTTTGTTCCTTGCTTGAGGAGTTGTAGCTTCTTGAAGAGATCGCGGTTGTAGTAGGTTGGCACAAAACGTGCTCGCATGACATCCTTCATTTGATCCCAAGTGGTGATTGGAGGTTCACCTCTTGCTTGTCGGCGCTCAAGGACTTGTTCCCACCATATGAGCACATAGTCTTGGAACTCTAGTGATGCCATAGCGATCTTCTTCTCTTCCTCATAGTTGTGCAAACGAAAGATTTTGTCGATCTTCAATGCCCATGAGAGGTATTCTTCCGGATCATTGCTTCCATTGAACTTGGGCATTGTGAATTTTAGTTTGCCATAGTGTTGCTCTTCATTGTGTTGTTGGCGATGGTGAGGATGACGCCCTTGACGTGGAGGGTAATCATCCTCATGTTGCTCTTGATGTGGAGGAAGTCCGTGATCAACTTGCTCTTGTTGACCTTGAGGTTGAGGTGGAGCTTGACGAGCTTGTGAAGGAGCTTGTGGAGCTTGACGCTGCATACGTGGATGGTAGTTCCTCTTTTGGATTTCTTCTCGAAGAGCTTCCTCTTGATTGCGCCGTTCGCGATTGCGGTTGGCGATGGCTCGACTTGATTCTTGAAGGGCACGTTCCGCCTCAAGAGCTTGTGCTTCTCGTTGTTGTTGTTGAAGACATTGAGCCTTGGCGTCTTGTTGCTCTTGGTGTAGACGCGCTCGTTCTTCCTCTTGACGCCGTAGTCGTTGTCGTTCTTGAGCTTGAGCAAAAGCGACTTGGTTTGTTTGAGGACGAGGGACTTGCTCATCGGCTTGCTCTTGTGAATGCTTGACGTGTAGCGGGTTGCGAGATGCATGACGGTATTGACGCGCGGCTCGTCGAAGAGTGTTCGAAGACGGAGTACTTGAGCCGGAGAAGGAATCGTCGGAGTGTCGACTTGAGTGGCTCCGTCTTGAGTATGACGATGTAGAAGGAGGCCGGTTCACCAACAAGGCGCGGATCTCGTCCATTCTTGCATCGTTCTCTTGCTTGTGCGTGTCGAGCTTGTTGTCGAAGTAGTCTCTTGTACGTTGCTCGGAGAGTCGCAAGTCGGTGGCGAGGTTGTCGATGCGGTCGTTCATTGCTTGTTGCTCTTGATACAACGCTCATTGTGCACCAACGAGGTGGCTCTTGGTGACGTATGATGACATGTCGTCGTCTTGCTCGATGAAGAGTGGGTTGGTAGAAGTGCTTGGCCTATCCATCATTTCAAGCAAAATGTGAGTGGTAGAAGGAGAAGAACTTATACCAATGTACCTTTGACCGATGTTGATGATGAATCAAGTTCACTCAAATGCGGACAATGAAATAGCACTATTGGTACCAATTCTTGTCGGTTCTCACACCTACACAAGTAAAATCTTATGGTGGAGCTTGGTTAGGATGGTGGCACAAAATTTGATGCAATTGAAAGCGAGATTCAATAATGTTGGAAAAGATTCACAAATTTGCAAATGCAACAAGTAGACCAAGCAAGTAGGGGTACACGGAAATACACACGCAAATAGATAAATGGGATTGTGCAAACCAAACGTGAGCCAAAATGTGGAATCCACGAAAATGCTCTTGTTGCACAATACTAGAGAGACGCTAGCACGATTGCACAATAGGCGGATACGGAGCTTGTGCACAACCTACTAGGCAAAATGCAACGATCTCTATCCCAAGTATGCTATATGTATGGTATTTCGGTGCTATGATCCAAGATGATTTTATATGACAATCCTAATGTAGTATGATGCTATGGTTCTTGCTTATAAGCTCTTTGCTTATCTTTCCTCTTTGCTTAAAAGCTTGGGTGGCTCTTTCACTTTTGAGCTCTTTTCTCATGCAAAACTTCACGAACCAAGATAGCAATTGCGTATGCTATGACAACTTTGTGACACACAAGTTGATTCCAAGATATGCACCACAGTGTTATGGTATGTATGCTATGGAGTATGATCACTAATGTGCACAAGTCACGTTGCCGGCAATACTCAATGGCTAGTCTCGATGGGTAAGCTATGCAAAAGTAAGGCCATGTGGGGTATCAATGCAATTGCAAGTTATGACAAAGATGTCGTCGAAGTTACCGTCCTTGGTGATAGAGGCAAATGTGTCCCGTCTTTCGATGAGATGGTGGCTATCGTTTTGTAGGAAGTCGACTTTGATGATCCGACTACGAACGTGCGAGGACGACGCGCCTTAGCAATCGCTAAACCAACTCCGAGAGGTTATTGACCACGCCGGAGCACAATCAACCTGACCACGAAGGTCTGTTTCCTGCAGGCAAACAAAGAACAAGCAAGAAACTAAGATTGCAATCTGGATATTGCGAATATAAGAGGAAAGCTTTATTGATCAAGGTGGGGTTCTGTGACGCCTTTGTCTGGTCGTTGAACACAAACGAAGTACGCGAAGTTGCAGCTATGGCGAACTTTAATCTAAACAAAACCCAAGAAAAAAGCTACTAGATGGATCTACTTATATAGGAGCAAGGGGTGGCGGCCAAGGAGGTGGGAGAACGTCCCAAGGCACCCTAAAACCAACCCTAGGTCGTACAAGGCTCATGGGCCCAAGTGGAGGTAATGTAACACCTTTGGACTTGTAGTTTGACTCGGATTATGCTGCAGCGTCAGATTATTTCGTCCATAACCCAACGCTCCGGATGGATTTTAAGATGATTCCAATTGGGTTGGAAAGAGCATGAAATCTACTTTCCAACAAAAAATGAATCACCCAATTCGGAGTCTGGATGAAAGAGTTCTTGGCGTTTTGAATCAGGTGTGTCTGTGCAGTCCGAATCTGAGTCCAGAACGTGAGAGACTTGGACTCTATCTTCTCTTGGGCCAAAAGTGACGTGAGAGAACTTTTTGAACAACAAGTAAACATCTCTTTCTCCCTTATCTTCATATGTGTATTGTACAAATGTTCCATACACCTGCAATTAGACATGGCACAAAAGTTTGTGAAGTATTTTTTTCCTGGATGACATAAATAAATTATTGCATAGTTTGCATTAGAAATCACCTCACAAATATACATGTATGCAATATATTTGGTCATATCCAAGGTAGTCATGTCCTCATCATCCTCCCCTTCTTGAAAACAGAGCCGTCCTCGGCGTTGCTTAATCTGAAATGTGGCTAACAAAAGAGACAAGGTGTACATGTAGGGTTGGAATTCGAGCCGAGTCGAGCCAGCTCGGCTTGACTCGCTAGAGCTCGTTTCGTTAACGAGCTAGCTCAACTTGACTCGTTACTATAACGAGCTCAAACCCAAGATTGGCTCGACTCGTATAACTCGCGAGCTGGCTCGTTTAGCTTGTTAAGCTCGTTAAAGATATAAATATAAAGCCCTCAAAATGATAAAAAAGGTTATGTATATATTAAACATATATATCACTAAACAATTGTAATTTCCTTGTAACGTATGAGTCTCCTAGGAGTCTAGGCCTTCAACGGCTGGGCCTTGTGTTGTGCGTCTGGGACATATGCTATTGAGTGGCTGATTTTTCTTTGTATTGGGAGTGACTGATCTATTGTATCAAGCCTAACGAGTTACATGAGTACTCGTGAGATTGGCTCGTTTAACTTGGTTTGTAAACGATCTTAAACTATAGCTCGGCTCGACTCGTTATTCTTCGAGTTCGAGTCGATTCGAGCCGAGTCACGAGCTACTTGTGTAGCTCACGAGCTTCGAGCTTTTTTTCCAGCCCTATGTACATGTTGTATATGTATATGTCATCCATTTTTACTTCCCTTGATTTTTGCGCATATGACACATGTATACATGAGTAACTTTCATAGATCATAAAATATAAAGCCAAAATATTATCATAAGTATAAGGCATGAAAATATTGCAACTCAGTTTGCACATATAAGTGAAGCTCTTATTCATATCAAAAGATTGACAATATTCATCATTAAACCATCCCAACATTGGTGAATAAACCTTACTTGCATCAAATTTACATGCTACGACATGCTTAAATAAGAAAACATGCAATAAGTCATTCAACACAGAATCATCACCAAGATTAGAGGTCATATCAAAATGATTAAACATTGATTCTTTTGCATCAACAGTTAATAAAATGGGTGCACTCAAAATTGTTGGTATTTCAGTTGTTTGATCACATGACGCATTCATGACAGTATCAAGATTCTCTAAAATAGGTGTGGTGCTCAAATCACTAGGTAACTCAACACATGATGCATTCAAGTTAATAAGGGATGCATCATTATCATGTGAAGTTATATCATCAATACATTTACTGTTACCTTGTCGCAAAGACGTAGCTGATGTAGTTACAGACGTAGACAATGCACCAAACTCTTGAGATGATGTCGCGCTCACAATCCGAGGTGGGGCTGCTCTAGTAGGTGCAACGGTGGAGGAACCAACCGACGGTGGTGAGCATGAACTGGAATAGTAGTTGTTGTAGTCACCCAATGCATCCTCCTGTAACTGTCTCTCAAAGGTACAAGCACGAACATACATACCAGTAATGCAATGAGGAATATACTAAAATCTTGCCTGAATATCATGGTTCAAACCACCAAAAAATCTATTCATTGTATCATCCTCAGATTCTTCTATGTCACAATGATGCATATAAGATTTGAACTCTTGGTAGTAAGCATGCACGGTGTTGTTGCCTTGTTTAAATTGTTCAAATTTGCGAAGCAATTCACGACGATAGTAAGGAGGGAAAAATTGTTGTCTCATTACATCTTTCAAATGTTTCCAAGTTGTGGGTTGGTTATCAATGTTTTTCTTACAATGCACACTCCACCAAATAGAAGCAAAACCAGTAAATGCTCTAGTGGCAGCTCGTACTCTCTCAAGTTCACAAAAGTCATGGTGATGAAAAACTTGTTCTACTTCAAGCTCCCAAGCTAGATAAATAGCAGGATTAAATCTACCCTCAAATGACGGTAAAGAGATAACCTGACCATGTGCTTGTGTGTGTTGTCCCAACTCTCATGATGGTGAAAATGAAGGATAGACTGGACTAGAGACGCGAACCTAGAACACTAATGAGGTCACGACGTAGCACAACTAGCATCAATGAAGGATACTAAGTAGCTCTTGACAGCAAGATATAAGTGAAGATCACAACAACAGTGAAGATAATGATGAAAAACAACTGCCAAGCAGGATATACAACAACTCTCTCTCCAACTTTCCTCTTGAAAAGTTTGAGCCAATTTTCTGATAAATTATTGCATAGTTTGCATTAGAAATCACCTCACAAATATACATGTATGCAATATATTTGGTCATATCCAAGGTAGTCATGTCCTCATCACTTGGCGATGGTGAATAGTCGATGGAGGTGAGCGGTGGTGATGGCAACGTCGAACCGTACCTATATAGCCGAAACACAATAGGACACGGGAACCACAACTCAAAATCTCAAAGACCAAAATGTGTCAAAATCGACATAGGAGGTAGCAGTGAGCGGTGGTGGTGTTTGTGGAAACGTTGGGAGTTTTGCGGAAGTAAGCGTGGGCACCGGGGCAAAATTGGGGGAAAGTATGCGGAAATGTGCGTGGGGGATGGAGTTCCTGCTTCCAGGGGCCGGATGTCCAGGCCAGCTACTGGATGTCCGGGGCGCCGGATGTCCGGAGAACACGGGGCGGATGTCCGGGCTCTGGATCAGGGATGAACACGAAGAACTCCACGGGAGGAATTGCAACTCCGGGGTAAAATTCAGACAAATTGGTGGATGGAAGTCGCGGGAGAGATGGGGAAAAGCTAGATCAACCTGATGCAATGGCAATCCGTGGATCGAATCCAACAAAACTTCATCACACCAACAAATCACAAAAAAAAATTGGGGCTATTTTTGGTGGGGATTTTCGGATTTAGGACGAAAACAACAAAATCAAGCTAGAAAACACGGTGTAGGGGCTCGAAAAACGTGATCAACGTGGCTCATGATACCAAGATGATGTAGGGCGGAACCCTATGGTGACGATCTTTCACGTTTGGAGTGGATCCTATGGGAAATCACGAAGAACACGCGGAAGCACAAAGGGGAAACACGGGGAAAACGAGAGAGAATCACTAAACCGACAAGGAATCAATCACACAAGTGCTAGATCACCGAACACATAGAGTAACTCAAGATCCACAATCAGCAAAGGTAAGGATACAAAGGAACCGTTCTTCTCCGTGAGGAGGTCTTGATGGTCTTCCCTAGAAAGGGGTCTTGAATCCGCTTGGGGGATCTTCTCCGAAGAGGTCGTGAACTCCGAGGAGAAGTATCCAAGTGGATGAGCAGGGCTCTCACACAAATATGAGCTAAACCAATGCTAACCCTAGAACGTATGGGATGAGGGAGTATATATAGTCAAAGGGCGAACGGGTACACGGGTCACGGCCCAAAGGAGCTGCGCGCAGGCAGAGGGCACCGGATGTCCGGGCGATGGGCCGGATGTCCGGGCGCTCACGAGGTGCCGGATGTCCGAGCTGGAGGGGCCGGATGTCCGGGGCAGTGGAGTTGACTCGTATGTGCACTGGAGGGGCGATGCCGGATGTCCGCTCGGAGGGGCCGGATGTCCGCGGCTTCGGGAGGCGCCGGATGTCCGGGGCGAACGCCGGATGTCTGGGCTGTCGGGGCAAGCTTCTGTGCTCCTTGGACACCAGTGCCGGATGTCCGTGATTTAGGCCGGATTTCCGGTGGGGGCTGGATGTCCGGTCCCTGTAGCTTCTGCTGCAGATGCCTGGCCTTGTGGATCTCCAGGGGTCGGATGTCCGGGGTCCTGGCCGGATGTTCGGTGCCTGGAGGCTGTCCTTGCCTTCTTCCATTGGTTCTCTTCTTCCACGGACTTGGGGTCTTGACCATCTTCACGTGCCTCCTCGGGAGGGTCCTCTTGGTACCTAATCATGCACAACATTCTGGATTGAGGTAGTAGCCATGTCTCGAGAGGATCATATGAGATATCATTAAGGAGAGAAGTCACCTCGGTCTCGAGAGCTCTAGCACGTGCTCTAGTCATGGGTCCTCTTGAGTCTTGGTGAGGCGATGGAAGGTCCATGGGGATGACCAAAGGATGCTCCACATCACTTCTTTCAAGAGAAACTCTTTCTCCAGAAAGGATCCATTCTTGGCAACAAAGATCTTGCCCTCGGATCTGAGGTAGAAGGTATACCCAATAGTTTCCTTAGGTTATCCTATGATGACGCACTTTTCCGATTAGGGTTCGAGCTTTTTAGGTTGAAGTTTCTTGACATAATTATCGCATCCTCAAACATTCAGAAACGACAGCTTAGGTTTCTTCACAAACCACATTCATACGGTGTCGTCTCAACGGATTTGACAATGCCCTATTTAAAGTGATTGCGACAGTCTCTAAAGCATAACCCCAAAATGATAGCGGTAGATCAATAAGAGACATCATAGATCGCGCCAGATCAAATAGAGTGCGATTAAGACGTTCAGACACACCATTTCGCTGAGGTGTTCCAGGAGGCGTGAGTTGTGAAACAATTACACTTAAGTGCGTGCTAAACTCGTGACTCAAATTTTCTCCTCCACGATCTAATCATAAGAACTTTATTTTCCTGTCACGTTGATTCTCTACCTCGTTCTGAAATTCCTTGAACTTTTAAAAGGTCTCAGACTTGTGTTTCATTAAGAAGACATACCCATATCTACTTAAGTCATCGGTGAGGGTGAGAACATAACGATAGCCACTGCGAGACTCAACACTCATTGGACCACATACATCAGTATGTATTATTTCCAACAAGTTGGTTGCTCGCTGCATTGTTCCGGATAATGGAGTCTTGGTCATTTTGCCCATGAGGCATGGTTCGCACGTGTCAAATGATTCATAATCAAGCGACTCCAAAAGTCCTTCTGCATGGAGTTTCTTCATGCGTTTGACACCAATGTGACAAAGGCGGCAATGCCACAAGTATGTGGGACTATCATTATAAACCTTACATCTTTTGGTATTCACACTATGAATATGTGTAACATCACACTCGAGATTTAATAAAAATAAACCATTGACCAGCGGGGCATGACCATGAAACACATCTCTTATATAAATAGAACAACCATCATTCTCGGATTTAAATGAGTAGCCATCTCGCATCAAATGAGATCCATATATAACGTTCATGCTTAAAGCTGGTACTAAATAACAATTATTGAGGTTTAAAACTAGCGAAGGTAGATGTAGAGGTAGCATGCTGATGGCGATCACTATCGGTGTCAAAACCGGCAGATCTCGGGTAGGGGGTCCCGAACTGTGCGTCTAAGGATCAAAGGTAACAGGAGCCAGGGGGCATGATGTTTACCCAGGTTCGGGCCCTCTTAATGGAGGTAATACCCTACTTCATGCTTGATTGAATTTGATGAGTATAGGCGTTACAAGAGTTGATCTACCTCCAGATCGTAATGGCTAAACCCTAGATGTCTAGCCTGTATGATTGCGATTGCCTCTATGCACTAAACCCTCCGGTTTATATAGACACCGGAGGGATCTAGGGTTGTATAGAGTCGGTTTACAGAGAAAGGAAGATGCATGATCCGAACACCAAGCTTGCCATCCACGCAAAGGAGAGTCCCGTCCAAACACGAGGGAAGGTCTTTGATTTTTTATCTTCACGGCCCATTAGTCCGGCCCATATCACATAGTCCGGACGCCCGAGGACCCCTTACTCCAGGATTCCCTCAGTAGCCCCTGAACCGGGCTTCAATGACGATGTATCAAGTGCATAGACTGTCTTCGGCATTGCAAGGCGGGTTCCTCCTCCGAATACTCCAAAGCAGTCTTCCGCACATAAGTGCTATATCCGGCCCTGCTTAACACATACAACACTAATCTGTAAAAGGAAACAATACTTAAAATAAGCCATGTCCACGGGCAACTCTTTCGGCGCGACGTTATGTTCTTGCCTTGTTATTATTCTGAACCATTTTATAGCCCCGTTAGACATTCTGAGGCACGACCATTGACATGTCTTGTCAAAGTAGAGATCATGTCCCGTTATCATGGGATTCTCATCAATACGGGTTTGGGTAATCCAACCATGTCGTTCACACGTCTCCTTGGGAATAGGCGAGTTTTAAGACTTATGAGGGGGCGCTTGATATTTGCTGCCTCTATAAGAGGACAAAGACCCATCTGTTCACCTCACACCTTCTTCTTCCTCTGCCCTTCAGTCCAACGCCCAAGTTCTAAACTTTCCCTTCTCCCAACTTCTCGAGCAATGGCCGGATCCGGCTTTCAGGGCAAGTGGATGGCCTCCTCCATAACAGAGAACATCCAGGATCTGCGTGAGGCGAGGTACTTGACAGCAGAGATTAAACACAAGCTTCCCACCCCGCAGCAGGTCATCCCCACCCCGGAGCCCGGTGAAAGGGTGGTTTTTATCCCCCACTTCCTCCGAGGACTTGGGTTTGCCCTTCTCCCCTTCGTCCAAGGTCACATGTACTATTACACGCTGGATTTCCATGACATGTCCCCGAATTCCTTCCTCCACATCTCGGCGTTTATCGTCGTGTGTGAGGCATTCCTCCGTGCCCCTCCACACTTTGGCTTATGGCTCAAGGTTTTTAATGTGAAGCCGAAGGTAGTTGAAGGGCAACACGCCAAGTGCGACGGCGCCATGGTGAGCAAGCTCAACCATGTTACCTGGCCCAAAGGGAGATTTGTGGATACTGTAAAGGTGTGGCAGCAGGATTGGTTCTACATCACCGAATACCGTGGCACCAAGTGGGCTGCTGCTCCCGCTTTCAGATCTGGACCTCCATTGTGGCTCGCATCCTGGACCAACAAGGGTCTAGATTAGGGATCCCCTGACGAGGTGTCGACACTGCAGAAGCGTATCAAGAGTATGATACAAAAGGACATCACCCTTGCTGATGTGATTTAGGTGACACTCATCCGCCAAGCTCTCCCTTGACAACGATAGCCTCTCAAAATGTGGGAGTTTAATCTGGAGGGGCCTCAGACTCTGCATCGATTCTTTGGCACGATGCACAAAGGGATTTGGAGGCTGCTCTTCAAGAAGCAGAAGACATGGCCAAGGACGTCTGACGACACCGACCTCAACTACAACAATCCGGCATCCCCAGTAAGTATCATATTTCCGAACATTACTTAGCTTGTTAATCTTAGGGAGGAGTCCTGAAAAATTCCATCTCCTAAATAGGACTGGATAAAGAAGGCAGAGCATATTAAGTGTCCGGCCCTGCTCCGCGAAAACCCAGCCGATCCTCTGTTGATGAACATGCTGGTCCCGACGCCCTACCAGGCACCGACAAACAAGGACAAGAAGAAGAAGAGCAAGGAGGCCGAAGGTGGCCTCCCTCATGAAGAAACTTCAGGACCTGTGTCTGGAGGAACCGAGGCTCCTTCCTCTCACGAGGGAGACGAAGACGAGGTCGAGGAGGAGGAGGAAGAAAAGAACTCTCCTCCCGAAGGGAAAAAGAGGGCGGCCTCCGTAGATCTGGAGGAGGGGGCGTCCAAGAGGGGAAAGATATGCCTCTCGAATGATTCAGATTTGGGCACCGAAACTGTCCCCGTGCACCGCCCCCGACCCAAGCCCCTTGCTGAATCGTCAGTACCTCAAGATGCCTTACATACATCTAATAATTTTATAGATTATAAGGATAATATCAAATCTCGTGTTTTAGTCTAGCCCGTGACATCCCTCAAGAATCATCCTCATCGGGGGATCTCTCTCCGGAGAAGATGGAGAGCGAGACGCATCCACAAGCTTCCCCGCCTCCTAGGGCGGATGACACCGAGGTGTGGTCCCAAAGGATTTCTCCGGGCTTTGGAGAAGTGTGGGAGGGGACCAAGACGATGCTATGGGATAACGCCTTGGCTGCTGAGAACATGGGGGGCGCAACCCTCATGGACACCGGTGACGGGGGTCCTAAATTATCCGACCCCGGGTCGAATACTGTTCCGGAGACACCAACGGCTCCGGAACAAAATTAGCTGCCCCCTCCGCGGGAGGGGGAGATGACTATTCCAGTGACGACCTCTATTAATGCGGAGCGCCGAACATGCTGATGGATGCTCTGCAAAGTGCGTCCGTCTTGGAGGAGCACCGTACCTTGATGGGTACGGTGGTTGAGAAGGTTCAGTACGCTAAGAGCGGACTGAATGAATCCTTCACGATCCTACTAGAAGGCTTCGAGGTATGCGGTGTAATGTCTTTAGCCGCTTTCCATAAAAAATCTGCCTGTATATAGATAGTAGCCCCTGAGACTCTGTTTGGCCAATGAAGGAGGGCGAACAGAGGGTCTATAGATATTCATAGGAAATAAAATACTTATCTTTTTGATAAAAACAGGCTTCACTGTTGGTGGCGACCGCTCAGGCTGTTGAAGTTTCCGAACTGAAGCGGAAACTGCAGCTAGTCGATGAGGACAATATCCGGATTAATAAGCGGCTCGATGAGGCGCAGTGTATGTTTCATGTACTCCATATATAATTGAATTAGTTTGCAAATGCGAAGTTGAAGCTTATATGCTGCTATATGCATAATTGTAGATGGCACTGCTGAGGTCGAGATCCTCAGGAGTGACCTTGCCCGAGCGAAGGAGCAGGCAAGGGTGAGCGATATGGCCACTGAGAAAGCGGCTGCTGATTTGGAGGCGGAACAGGTCTCCCAGCGCCAGTTCGATGATCGGGTGTCCAAAGTTGAGCAAGAGCTCAAGGATGCCACTCGTAAGTGCGAGCTCCTCGAGGAGGAGAATAAAGCTAAGGCGGCCGAACTTGCCAAGGCCCTTCAAGAAGCCCAAGAGGCAAGGTTCGAATCCCGAGCGGCTTGCGAGGAGATCCGACAGGCCAAACAGATACCGGCTGGTAAGCCCTTTCTTTTATAGTTTAAGTTTGGCGATCAGAAGTATGCCTTACTTAATCGACTATGGAGTTCTCTAGACGCCTTTGTGGATCTTCCGAAGAGTGTCGCCGACGCTGCGCAATTCTACCGAGGAGGGGCATGCGACAGAGAAGCTGTTTTGGTCGCAGTTCGGAGCGCGGGAGCGCTCGACGCTGCTGAACGACCAAATGGCGCAGTGGGCCGAGTTGCATAAGATGTCAGGAGCGGCCATGAAGGAGGTCATACTCCGGCTACGGCCGACCGAACCCGTTCCAAGCAGCTATTTTAGCCTAGTGCGGTGACTCATCGATGCCGTGCCTCGAATTGATGCAATCAAATGCTCAGAGTGCATAGAAGGTGCACAGAGGGCCTTCGCTCGGGTCAAGGCGCACTGGGCGAAGATGAAGCCCGCCGTTATCATGGTGGAGGGTCCTCCTGAAGGCAAGAACCATCGCACGCCGGAGCATTATTTAGACGACGTCCTAGAGGGTGCTCGCTTGATTGAGGGTCAATGCTCAAAGGACATTATATTTGAATGAATGTATCCGAATGACCCAGACGTGTTGATACGAAGCATCCTACGGACATCACCATGTCAAGAGTCCATTTGGCAGGTGACACGTGCGACATCGACTTCACATACACAAAGGTGAATCATCTCCTTTACACGTGCTCACTTGACACTCTCGAGGATGGTATACTACTTGACACTCCTTCCGTGTGCATGCATAGGTATTGTCGGAACATCATAGATGTCGAGGAGGAGTGCAAGCGCAAGGGTGCGTCTACACCATCCACGAGGGAAGCATGGAAGAGAAGACGGAAGAAATGAGAAGAAGACAGAGCAGCGGTTGAAGCTAGCCCGGACGTCCGGACCGCCATCCGGATCATCCGGACCCAGCCGGATCATCCGGGTCCCCCTCCGGATCATCCAGATAACCGCGTTGAGGATACCCGAATGTTTCTCCTGAAGCCGGATCATCCGGGCCCCCTCCCGAATCATCCGGATAACGGCCAGATCATCCGGACCCCCTTCCGGATCATCCGGTCCTTCCCTGCGTGCAACATTTCGGGCCAAGGCCCATGTACCCATTCGCCTCCTCACTTACCCCCTTCGTGGCCTAGACTATAAATAGACCTCGTCCACCCCATTTTTAGGGTTAGCAAATATGATAGCTCATTCTTAGGTGAGCTTTGCTCCTAGCTGTACTCTTGATAGAGAGAGAGACTACCACTCCATTGGAGGCCAAGACCTCCATCTAGGAGAAGATCCCACGGGATATCATCAAGACCCCCTTGTGGGAAGATCCGTCTAGGATATCCTCAAGACCCCCTTTGTTGTTCATGTACCTTGTGATCTTGTGTGTTTGATTGTCTAGTGGATGTGTGATTAGACTTGTTCTTGAGTGTTTCCCCTTGTGATTTCTCTCCGTTCTTCCCCGCGTTCATCGTGTTCTTCGAGGGATCCCACTCCAAACGTGAAAGATCGGCCTCTAGGGTTCTACTCTACATCATGTTGGTATCGTGAGCCACGTTGATCACGTTTTTGGAGCCCCTACCCTTTGTTTTCTAGCTTGATTTTGTTGATTTTGTCCTAAATCCGAAAATGCCCACCAAAAATAGCCCCAATTTTTTTGTGATTTGTTGCTTTGATGATGTTTTGTTGATTTTGACCCGTGGATTTGCTTGGTTTCAAGTGGATCTAGCATTTCCCCAAGTTTCCCCATCTTTCATCCACAAAATCTCCTCAATTTTGCCCCGAAAATCCCCCATTTCCGCCCAAAAAATTGTCCCCGAGAGGAAATCCCGAGCAGTTTGACCTGCCCGGATCATCCGGACCTTCTCCCGGATCATCCGGACACCTCCCGGGTCAGTTGGACCCTCTCCCGGACGTCCGGATAACCCAAGCGCCCGAATTCCCGAACCGGAGCTGACGAACCCGGATCATCCGGACCTAGCCCGGATCATCCGGACCTCCTCCCAGATGTCCGGTTAACCCTGAAACTGACACGAACAATTTTTTTGTTTCGGCCATAACTAATTCATCCGAACTCCTTTTTTGACGTTCTTTAGCTCGTTTTGAAGCTATTCACATCCCCATCCCACAAAAATACTACCAACATCATTTGACTCCGTCAAATTTTTGGGACTTTGACAACTTTTCCTAGGGCCACCACCATATCATCCGCATAGCCACCATCAACTTCCACAATCTAACCCATTTTGTTCCCCATTGCATATGTGGTTGTTTGAGTTGTGATTAGAGTCTGCTAAGGTGTTTTGGCTACTTAGGGACGATTACTTCTTCATCAACCACCACCTCCACTTCCGCATAACCTTGCCCATCATACACTTCCACCAACCCAACCTAACCCAATTTTGTTTGAGCTTGTTGGAGTTGTGGCTTGTGTCTCCTAAGGTGTTTCGGCTACTTAGGGACGGCAACTTCAACTTCAACTTCGACTCGCATAACCCATCACTCCACTTCCGCATTGCCGAGTGCAAACCACCGCCGCTTTCCGCTACCACCATTTTGACATTTGACGTTTGAGATTTTGAGTTTGCGGTTTTTCCGTTTCCTAAGGTGTTTCGGCTACTTAGGGACGAGACTCCATCATCTTGGTTTCTACATCAAGAACACCGCCACTTATCATTGCCAAGGACGGTAACCTCCATATCATCTTGGTAGCGTGGTATCCCTCCATTGTATATTACCCGTGCAATTGCATTGTTAACCCCTAGCCCATTTTGTGTTACTTGCCTATCGAGACTAGCCATTTGAGTATTGCCGGGCCACGTTACTTGTGCACATTAGTGGTCTATACCTACCATTACATACCATACCATATCATATTGGTATCATATCATCCATTGTGTCACAAGTTTGTTCCCGCATATACACAATTGCTATCTTGGTTTGTGCATTGTGCAAAAGTGGCCATAGAAAAAAAAAGAAGGAATAAAGCTTTTAAGCAAAAGAAAGAGAGCAAAGAGCTTGTAAGCAAGTGCCACAGCATCATACCACATTGCATATAAGATTGTCATATCTGATCATCTTGGATCATCTTGAGAGAAACACCGGGAACCATACATACATAGCATACTTGGGATAGCAAGTTTATCCATTTTGCATCTTATAGGTTCTGCACAAGTGTCGTATCCGCCTATAGAGCAATCATGCTAGCGTCTCTCTTGAGTTGTGCAACACGAGCGTTTTTCGTGGATTCCACATTTTGTGCTCATTCCTTGGTTGCACGACCCCATTTATCTATCCGTGTGTGTGTTTCTGTGTGCCACATATTGCTATTGGTATACTTGTTTCGCTTGCGAATTTGTGAATCCCTTTCAACATTATTGACTCTTGCTAACATTTTGCATCAAATTTTTTGCCACTATCCTCACCGAGCTCTACCATAAGCTTTACTTGATAGGTGTGAGTGAACAAGTCCGGTACCAATTCCACTATTCTTTCATTTCACATTTAGTGAAACGGGATACATCCTCAACTTTGGGAAAAGGTAACTTGCTATTGTTTATCTCATTTCCTACTCACCTCTACTCGATCTTGTGATGGATAGGCAAGGCATTTCACCATCGGTCTACAACAACGACGAGTTCGATGCCATGAACAACAACTCCGACGCCAAGATGCAAGCTCAAATGGAGGAGATCAAAGCCCTCATCAAGTCCTACAAGCGATCTTCCTCATCTCGAGAAGACGCTCAAGAGCACATGCTCGCGAGCTACCATCTCCGGCAAGATCACATCGGCATCGACACCATCACCAACAAGAATGTGAAGGTCAAGATCTCTACACCAACAACCGCTCAAAGACTTCACCATCTCCCTTGGCATCTTCGCCAAGCGACTTCAAGGCATCTTCGCCTACGGACATACGGCATCTTCGCCAACAAGAACCTCAAGGCTACGCTCAAGAGAAGCTCCCCAAGCTCAAGTCCGCAACTTCCACGAGCTACTACGACCTCGACACTGACAATGAGATTCCTTTCTATGGGACTCAAGAACCCGAGGAGTATCTCGAGTGGGAGCGTTTGATGGACGACTACCTCAAGCTACATCAAGTTCATCCCGAAGATCATGTGAAGTGCGCCACAAGAAACTTCCACGACTATGCCTTGACATGGTGGCTTCACACACCTTCGGAGTACTACGACATGAGTTGGCCCAAGACGAAGAGAGATTTGCGGCAAGAGTTCGTGTCTCCAACCTACACGGAACAAGTTTGACGCCAATTTGAGAACACCATCCAAGGATCCAAGTCCATCGACAAGTACTTCAAGGAGATGAAGATTGCCTTGCGACGAGCCGGCGTGGACGACCCCATTTTGATGAAGTTCCACTTCATGATGGGATTGAACAACGACATCTCCAAGACTATCTTCCTCGAGAACTACAAGTCCATCGACGACTACTGCATTGGTGCTCTCAAGGCGGAACAAGAACTCATGAAGGCCAAGGCTTCTCCACCCCAAGCACACTTCGTGGAGACCAAGCTCTACGACAAGCATGAGGCTAGTACCACCACGATGTCCAAGCCCGATGAGCTCCAAGACGATGCTCCCAAGTTCAACTTCACCACCATCCCTCTTTGTGGCATTGAGGATGCCGAGTCTACCTCGACTCTTTTTCAAGATGGTGCGGCGACAAGTACGACTACGGAGACCTTCAAAGACCAACCTTTGGAGGCCAGTGACAAGGTGGCGAGCAAGGATGATGCTTCCATCTTAGGAGGCGAGAGTGATGATGTGCCATCTTCGGCCTTCATCCACGGCGACAATAATGAGATGGTTGAGCATGGGATTCTCCCTTCGACCATGGCGACGTATGATGACTTGAGTGACTTTTGCCACCATATTGAGAGTGAGAGTGACTTCACCACTAGCCCCATATATGATGAGTTGCCCCACTTTCCATGTGAGGAGATCCACAACCCCCACCACTTGAGTGAGATGAGTGACCCCACCATATGTGAGATTGAGTGCACCTACTTTGAGATAGTTGATACGGGTCGTGAGGCCATTTGCATTTCTAACAACTTGACCTCTACCTCTATTGTGTCTTCTCATTTGGTGCTAGGTCCCATTTATGATGACGCACCGATCCTCGGCGACTTCGTCCTCCCTTTGGAGAAGATGATGGCCATGGTGGAATATGATGCACCCCCCACATGGTTCCATCAAGATGAAAATGACCACCATTTGGTCTTTCCCACCTCACCTACACCACATGAGTGGAATGACAAAGGTAACATAGGTGACGGTGATGCTCTAGTCCCACTAGTGGACATTCTTGACATTGATTGCTTGCATGATGTTGATCCACCTAGTACCATGCTTCATACTAGTATGATTTCCCCATGTGATGATTTGCCCATTTATGATAATATAATGATTCTCATGTGGAGTCTATTAGTAGTGATGCCATGTTACATAGGATTTCTTATGACAATTCTTTAGGTCACGTCATGTTTGATAATCCGCTTGACTTGTGATATGCTATGCATGAGATCCACCATATGTCTTATTTGCAATCTCTTCATAGTGACTATGCATATGCCATTAAAATAAACCCAATTTGCACATATGGCATAGATGACAAGCCCATGGTTATTGGCATTTGTTTTTCTTGTGATGATATTGATATGCTCCCTTTGCATCATTTATCTCATATGCCATGCCATGACCACCTAGCTTCGGATATGCATTGTTTTGGATGTTGTCCATTTTCTCCATGTGATGTTTCTGATATTGCTCATGAGGAGACCCCCATAGTTTCCTCATACATGTTAGGAGATTTTGATTCATCCCATCCATTGCATGATCCCAATAATTATTGCTTAAATTTCTTTGAGCGATGCTTATCTTGTTCTAATTCACACGTGCACATACACATCATGATGGATGATGTGTACATTTACCACGCGCACAATTTCTTTGGTTTGTGTCTCTTTTATGTAGGTACCCATGAATACTTGTCAACCTCGCAATCCCACGAGTTGACAAAACGAGCTCTAGAGAGCAATGAGGACTTGGGATCCCATGGATTGTCTTTCCCACCGCTCTCTTCGCGCAAAGACTTTGTGCATTTCTTCTACATGGCCCTCACTTGGCTATGGGTTGTTCTCCATTATATATCCTTTGCCCATATTACCGTGTTCACTTTGCATGATATGCCCATTCCTATGCCTTCGCCATGCATTTGTGACCCATGCTTTGCATTACACATGATGATTGACTCTCATACTTTTATGTGTATTTGCAAGCTTGGTGGAGATATCTCTTGTTGTTGCCATGTTACTTTTGTGCACCATTCCTATGATGATACTTTCATCTTGCGTTGTATTCGTGCTTGTGATATGTCATGTGCATTGTCTATGCCTAGTATTTGCTCACATGACATGATTTCCATGATTTCTCTAGTGTGTTGCATCTTCGCTCCACTAGTTTGCACGACTTGATATCTATGCTTGCTCATGTTGCATCACCCACGTGTTGTAGGGTGAAACCCTATGGGGAAATCTTTCACGAATTGGAGGGAAATCCTCGAGAACAAGATGAACAAAAGAGCGAAAACAAGAGGAACACTCAGAACAAGTCAAATCACACATCCACTAGACAATCAAACACACAAGATCCACAAGGTACATGAACAACAAAGGGAAATAAGATACATGGTAGAGTTCATCCCAAATCCTATGAAGGAGATGAGGGCTTGATGATCTAGATAGATCCTTCCCTCAAGGGGGCCTTGAATCCCTAGGGATCTTCTCCAATGGAGGCCTTGAACTCCAACGGAGTGTCTCTCTGTCAAGAGAATTCCCACAAGGGGAGGTACATTAGCTAAGCTCTAGTGTTTTGATCTAATCTTAGCTAAGTCTAAATGGAGGAGATGAAGGAGTATATATAGTCCTAGGCAAAGAGAGGGATAAGTGGGGGCGAAATGGTAAAACAAGGGCAAAGCCCGCAACATCACACAGGGGGCCCCGTGTGCATGGGGTAAGTGGAGCCCGTGCGCACGGGGTATCCAGGGACCGGACGCAAGGGCCCGTGCGCACGGGGTCCGTGAGGCCCGTGGACACGGGGGTCCCGTGGGCACGGTACATGCCTGTGCGCACGGGGTCTTCAGGACCGCCAGCCTGGGAGGCCCGTGGGCACGGGGTCCGAGGGGCCGTGCGCACGGGGTAGCCTGGGAGCTGCTGCCTTCTTCTTGGCGCTTCCTTCTCTGCTTCCAGGCTTCCCTCTTGGATGGTGTAGATGTTCTCTTCCGCATGAACTCGTCCTCGCTATGTTTGAAGCTCCGACAATACCTATGAATGCACACGGAAGGAATGTCAAG
This sequence comes from Triticum timopheevii, assembly GCA_963921465.1. Classification (NCBI taxonomy): domain Eukaryota; kingdom Viridiplantae; phylum Streptophyta; class Magnoliopsida; order Poales; family Poaceae; genus Triticum; species Triticum timopheevii. The sequence goes on along the minus strand of OY997268.1, from coordinate 291,119,730 downwards.
TAGTATACCATCCTCAAAGGGGTCAAGTGAACACGTGTAAAGGAGATGATTCACCTTTATGTATGTGAAGTTGATGTGGCACGTGTCACTTGCCAAACGAACTCTTGACATGGTGATGTCCATAGGATGCTCCGCATCATCCCCTCCCCCTTGTCAAATATCCGACCTCGGATCAAAATCCAAATCACCATGGGAAAGAGATGATGGCGTCGTGTAGAAGTGGACGATCACCAAGCATTCGTCATGTTGTAGTTCCAAATGGGCACTCTCCAATGTCGCACCGTCTTGTAATTCCTTCACAAGGAGCAAAGATAACAAGCACTTGGAAAAACGAATGTGGTTGTCGTAAGAGCAAAACCAAGCATTCAAGAGGTGAGTCACCCAACAAGTGTTGTCATCAAGCATAGCATATGGTTTGACAAAGAAGTGTGTCATGGCATTTGAGCATATAAATTGAGCACAATCAAATACATTATGGGAAGAAGCATGCAAATGGGGGTTCAAGATGCAAATATATGTGATAAGTGAACAAGCATCTACCTCAAGGTTATAGCAAGCATGCATAAAGTGCTCAATGAACGGTCTATGGTAGGCATAAGAATCATTCATGACACCAAGTACAATGAGATGTCTAAAACACATGGGGCAAGTGCAAGACAATCCAAGCATAATGGGCATAGCGTGTAGTGAAGATATCGTGGCACTCAACACAAAGTAAAGAGCAATTGTTCAACATTTGTGAGGCAATCAAGTCAATCATGTGACAAACATGTAGATGGCTGTCATCAACCGCATGAAAGAAGCAAGTATGAATCATTGGTGATGCAACAAAGCAAGCAATCATAGGAATCAAGTCGTGCAAGCTAGTAGTGCGAAGATGCAACATACTAGAGGAAATCATGGCAATCATGTCATGTGAGCAAATAAGAGGCATAGACAATGCATATGACATGTCGCAAGCACGAACGCATAGCAAGATCATAGTATCATCATAGGTATGGGTCACAAATGGAACATGGCAATAACAAGCAATGTCTCCACCAAGCTTGCAAATACACATGCAAGTATGAGAATCAAGAAACATGTGTAATGCAAAGCATGGGTCACAAATGCATGACAAAGGCATATGAATGATCATATCAAGCATAGTGAACATGGAAATATGGGCATAAAGTATGTAATGGACAATAACCCATAACCATGTGAGAGCCATGTAGAAGAGATGCGCGAAGACTTCGCGTGAAGAGAGCGGTGGGAAAGGCAATCCATGGGATCCCAAGTCATCATTGCTCTCTAGAGCTCGTTTTGTCAACTCGTGGGATTGCGAGGTTGACAAGTATTCATGGGTACCTACACAAAGGAGACACAATCCAAAGAAATTGTGCGCGTGGTAAATGTACACATCATCCATCATGATGTGTATGTGCACGTGTGACTTAGCACAAGATAAGCATCTCTCAAAGAAATTTGATGCATGGTATAAGAACATGTCATCCATCATGAAAGAATAGTTATTATGTATGACACGATTGGGACACAAATTGAGGATGCAAGTATATGGCACATCAATATCATGTTTGTTCATGGGGAGCATATGGTGCACACAAGTATTGGGATCATGCAATGAATGGGATGGATCAAATTCTACTAACATGTATGAGGAAACTATGGGGGTCTCGTCATGAGCAATATCGGAAACATCATATGGAGAAAATGGACAACATCCAAAACAATGCATATCCGACGCTAGGTGGTCATGGCATGGCATATGAGATAAATGATGCAAAGGGAGCATATCATTATCATCACAAGAAAAACAAATGCCAATAACCATGGGCTTGTCATCTATGCCATATGTGCAAATTGGGTTTATTTTAATGGCATATGCATAGTCACTATGAAGAGATTGCAAATAAGACATATGGTTGATCTCATGCATATCATATGACAAGTCAAGCGGATTAGCAAACATGATGCGACCTAAAGAATTGTCACAATAAATCCTATGTAACATGGCATCACAACTAATAGACTCCACATGAGAATCATCATATTCATCATAAATGGGCAAATCATCACATGGGGAAATCATACTAGCATGAATCATGGTACTAGGTGGATCAACATCATGCAAGCAATCAATCTCAAGAATGTCCACTAGTGGGACTAGAGCATCACCGTCACCTTTGTTACCTTTGTCATTCCACTCAAGTGGTGTAGGTGAGGTGGGAAAGACCAAATGGTGGTCATCTTCATCTGGATGGAACCATGTGGGGGGTGCATCATATTCCACCATGGCCATCGTCTTGTCCAAAGGGAGGACGAAGTCGTCGAGGATCGGCGCGTCATCATAAATGGGACCTAGCACCAAATGAGAAGACACAATAGAGGTAGAGGTCAAGTCGTTAGTGTTGAAAGTGGCCTCACATGACCTATCAACTATCTCACTCTCTCTATGTGGTGGTTCACTCACTCCCTCAAAATAGGTGCACTCAAACTCACGTATGGTGGAGTCACTTATCTCACTCAAGTGGTGGGGGTTGTGGCTCTCCTCACATGGGATTTGTGGCAACACATCATATATAGGGCTAGTGGTGAAGTCACTCTCACTCTCAATATGGTGGCACAAGTCACTCAAGTCATCATACGTCACCGTGGTCGAAGGGAAAGTCCCATGCTCAACCATCTCGTCGTGGTCGCCGTGGATGAAGGCCGAAGATGGCACATCATCACTCACCTCCATGACCGAAGGGAAAATCCCATGCTCGATCATGTCGTCACCGTCGCCGTGGATGAAGGCCGAAGATGGCACATCATCACTCTCGTCGTGGATGAAGGCCAAAGATGGCTCAACATCACTCTCATCGTGGATGAAGGCCGAAGATGGCTCAACATCACTCTCGTCGTGGATGAAGGCCAAAGATGGCACAACATCACTCTCGCCTCCTAAGATGGAAGCATCTTCCTTGCTCGCCACCTTGCCGCTCGCCTCCAAAGCTTGGTTCTTGAAGGTCTCCGTAGTCGAACTCGTCGCCGCACCGTCTTGAAAAAGAGTCGAAGTAGACTCGGCATCATCAATGCCACAAAGAGGGATGGCGGTGAAGTCACACTTGGGAGCATCGTCTTGGAGCTTGTCGGCCTTGGAAATCATGGTGGTACTAGCCTTATGCTTGTCGTAGAGCTTGGTCGCCATGAAGTTTGCTTGGGGTGGAGAAGCCTTGGCCTTCATGAGTTCTTGTTCCGCCTTGAGAGCACCAATGTAGTAATCGTTGATGGACTTGTAGTTCTCGAGGAAGATAGTCTTGGAGATGTCGTTGTTCAATCCCATCATGAAGTGGAACTTCATCGAAATGGGGCCGTCCATGCCGGCTCGTCGCAAGGCAATCTTCATCTCCTTGAAGTACGCGTCGATGGACTTGGATCCTTGGATGGTGTTCTCCAATTGGCGTCGAAGTTGTTTCGTGTAGGTTGGAGGCACGAACTCTTGCCGCAAAGCTCTCTTCGTCTTGGGACAACTCATCTCGTAGCTCTCCGAAGGTGTGTGAAGCCACCATGTCGAGGCGTAGTCGTGGAAGTTTCTTGTGGCGCACTTCACTTGATCTTCGGGACGAACTTGATGTAGCTTGAGGTAGTCGTCCATCAAACGCTCCCACTCGAGGTACTCCTCGGGTTCTTGAGTCCCATAGAAAGGAATCTTGTGGTCGGTGTCGAGGTCGTAGTAGCTCATGGAAGTTGCGGACTTGAGCTTGGGGAGCTTCTCTTGAGTGTAGTCTTGAGGTGCTTGTTGGCAAAGATGCCCAATATCCGAAAGCGAAGATGCCTTGTAGTCACTTGGAGAAGATGCCATCGGTGTTGAAGAAGCTGAAGCCTTGAGGTCGATGTCGTGGCTCTGTATAGCCCGTGTGCACGGGGGTCGAAGGCCCGTGGGCACGGGGGTGGCAGAGAAGCCAACTTTCGTCCAGTAGTGTGCTCTTCATGGTCTTGTCGATGCCAATGCTTGTGTGTACTTGCCGGAGATGGTAGCACAGAAGTCTTTGCACTTGAGCGTCTTCTCGAAGATGAGGAAGACCGCTTGCGGTTCTTGATGAGGGCCTTGATCTCCTCCATGCGCTTGTCCATCTTGGCGTCGGAGTTGTTGTTCATGGCATCGAACTCGTTGTTGTTGTTGTAGACCGAAGGTGAAATGCCTTGCCTATCCATCACAAGACTCGAGTAGAGGTGAGTAGGAAATGAGATAAACAATACCAAGTTACCTTTTCCCAATGTTGAGGATGTATCTCGTTTCACTCAATGTGAGATGAAAGAATAGTGGAATTGGTACCGGACTTGTTCACTCACACCTATCAAGTAAAGGTTATGGAGTAGCTTGGTGAGGATAGTGGCACAAAAATTTAATGCAAAATGTTAGCAAGAGTCAATAATGTTGGAAAAGATTCACAAATTCGCAAGTGAAACAAGTAGACCAATAGCAAATGTGGTACACGGAAACACACACACGGATAGATAAATGGGGTCGTGCAACCAAGGAATGAGCACAAAATTTGGAGTCCACGGAAAACGCTCGTGTTGCACAACTCAAGAGAGACGCTAGCACGATTGCTCAATCGGCAGATACGACACTTGTGCACAACCTATAAGATGCAAAATGGATAAACTTCTATCCCAAGTATGCTATGTATGTATTGTTCCCGGTGTTTCTCTCAAGATGTTCCAAGATGATCGAATATGACAATCTTATGTGCAATGGGGTATGATGCTATGGCACTTGCTTACAAGCTTCTTTGCTCTCTTTCTTTTGCTTAAAAGCTTTATTCTCTTTTTTTTCTATGGCCAATTTGCACAATGCACAAACCAAGATAGCAATTGAGTATATGCGGGAACAAACTTGTGACACGAGACATGATACCAATATATGCACCACGATGATATGGTATGTATGCGATGGGAAGTATGATCCCTAATGTGCACAAGTAACGTTGCCGGCAATACTCAAATGGCTAGTCTCGATAGGCAAGTAACGCAAAATGGGCTAGGGGTTAACAATGCAATGACAAGGGGAATTTACAATGGCGTCATCGAGGTTACCGTCCTTTGCGATAATGAGTGGCGGTATTCTTGATGTAGATACCAAGATGATGTAGACCCGTCCCTAAGTAGCCGAAACACCTTAGGAAACGGTAAAAACCGCAAACTCAAAATCTCAAATGACAAATGTCAAATGGTGGAAGTGGAAATGGCAATGTGGAAGTGGCGGTGGTTTGTGAAGAAGCAAATGTCCCTAAGTAGCCGAAACACCTTAGGAGACTCAAAACACTCCTCAAGCAACCACTAATGCTAAGGGGATCAAGATGGGTTAGGTTGCGAAAGTCGATGGTGGTGTAGCGGATGATATGGTGGAGGGCCTAGGAAATCTTGCCAAAATGCCGAAATTTTGGTGGAGTCAAATGGTGTGGGAACCTATCTAGGTGGATGGGGGATGTCAATAGCTACTCAACGAGCTAAAGAACGCGAAAATCGGACTCCGGATGTGGAAGTTACAGGCAAAACAATGAAGTGCACGCGGCTGACCTGGGGGGTCGTGCGCATAGGGGTAGGAGCCCATGGGCACGGGGCCCCGTGCACACGGTACACACATCAAGGGCACGGGGTCACCTGGGACTCGCGGGTTTGGCGGATTTCTTCCAGATCTGGGTGGCACAATGATGGATCTCGTGGCTGGGGTGTAGCTGGGGTGGTATGGGGGTGGTATGGGGTGGTATGGCAGTAGCCGAAGCGCGCAGGAAGGGCCGTGCGCACGGAGTCTGCGAAGCCCGTGTGCACGAGGGCCCGTGTGCACGGGGTTCCGATGGCCCGTGTGCACGGGGTCCTCTGATAGCGGACGAACTGCTCCAGATTCGTGGGGAGACTCGAATTTGAGGTCAAAATCGAAGGGTGGAAGGTAGGGGAAGGTGGTAGAGGGGTGGATCTACTTGCTAAACACCAAATCCATGGATCAAATCCAACAAAATCTCATCAAACCAACAAATCACAAAAAAATTTGGGGCTATTTTTGGTGGGGAATTTTCGGATTTAGGACGAAATCACACAAAACTAGGCTAGAAAACAAAGAGGGGGCTCCAATTTTGTGAGAAACCATGGCTCATGATACCAAGATGTTGTAGGGTGGAACCCTGTGGGGAGATCTTTCGTGAATTGGAGGGGAACCCCCAAGAACAAGATGAACAAAAGAGGGAAAACAAGAGGAACACTCAAGAACAAGTCAAATCACACATCCACTAGACAATCAAACACACAAGATCCACAAGGTACATGAACAACAAAGGGAAATAAGATACATGGTGGAGTTCATCCCAAATCCTATGAAGGAGATGAGGGCTTGATGATCTAGATAGATCCTTCCCTCAAGGGGGCCTTGAATCCCTAGGGATCTTCTCCAATGGAGGCCTTGAACTCCAATGGAGTGTCTCTCTGTCAAGAGAATTCCCACAAGGGGAGGTACATGAGCTAAGCTCTAGTGTTTTGATCTAATATTAGCTAAGTCTAAATGGAGGAGATGAAGGAGTATATATAGTCCTAGGCAAAGAGAGGGATAAGTGGGGGTGAAATGGTAAAACAAGGGCAAAGCCCGCAGCATCACACAGGGGCCCCGTGTGCACGGGGTAAGTGGAGCCCGTGCGCACGGGGTATCCAGGGACCGGACGCAAGGGCCCATGCGCATGGGGTCCGTGAGGCCCGTGGACACGGGGGTCCCGTGGGCACGGTACACGCCCGTGCGCACGGGGTCTTCAGGACCGCCAGCCTGGGAGGCCCGTGGGCACGGGGTCGGAGGGGCCTGTGCGCACGGGGTAGCCTGGGAGCTGCTGCCTTCTTCTTGGCGCTTCCTTCTCCGCTTCGAGGCTTCCCTCTTGGATGGTGTAGATGTTCTCTTCCGCGTGAACTCGTCGTCGCTATGTTTGAAGCTCCGACAATACCTATGAATGCACACGGAAGGAATGTCAAGTAGTATACCATCCTCAAAGGGGTCAAGTGAACACGTGTAAAGGAGATGATTCACCTTTATGTATGTGAAGTAGATGTGGCATGTGTCACTTGCCAAACGAACTCTTGACATGGTGATGTCCATAGGATGCTCCACATCACCATGATTCATACTTGCTCATCTCATGCGGTTGAAGACAACCATCTATATGCTTTGCACATGATTCATCTTGTTTCTTGTCATATATCTCCATGTGTTGCCTCTCCCATGCTAAATGACTTGCCATGTATGGAGTGCAACAATGCTCTTAATCTTGTTCATGAGATTGCCCCCATAGCATTCTCGCATATACTTGGACATTTTGATATAATTCTTGTGAAGCATGCTTGCCTTACTTCTTTGCACCATATACCTAGTGCCATGAATATCACCATTGTTGCATCATATTATTCATGCACTTGTACTTCTAATGGTTATGTGCAAAAGATGAGAACTGTCATGATGGATGATGTGTTTATCTACCATGTGCATACGTTCTTTGTTTTGTTGTGTGCATGTGTAGGATACTTGGACTTTGTTTCGACTTCCACTTCACGTGAGTTGACAATTCGAGCTCTTGAGAGCGAGCCTCATACATTCTACCACGACTCGCTTCTACAGCATATTTGCTTCCACTTCAGCATTGTGAAGAATGCACAAGGACATGCTTTCAAGGTGACATCTTTCTTGAGCATGGATATTGCGGATCATACTACTTGTGTTGCTTGCACCGTGAGACTTATTGGTCATCTTGGACCACTTGATTGCGCACTTGCTAGAGATCTTGCTTTGACTTGCCATTATCACATTCCCATGCATCATGATATATATGCCTTGTGTGTTGCATCCAATTCTTGGATTACTTGTCCCTATGATATGCTTGGTTGCACCAATGTCATTTCTTCACATATGCCATGTCCCATTGCTTGTCTCATGCTTGACTTGACTGCCTCACACATGATGAACATTTGCTCTTTCTATTCTGTTGAGTGCCACACTATATTCACTACACCCTATGCACGTTATGCTTGGATTGTCTTGCACTTGACCCATGTGTTTAGACACTTCATTTTATTTGGTGTTGTGAATCTTTCCTATGCCTACCATGGACCTTTCATTGAGCAATTTGTGAATGCTTGCTATGACCTTGAGGTAGATGCTTATGCTCTTGTCACACATATTTGCATCTCTACCTCACATTTACATGCTTGTTCCCATGATATTTTTGCTTGTGCTCGATTGATATGCTTACATGCCATGTCACAATCCTTTGTCACACCCTATGCTATGCTTGATGACAACACTTGTTTGGTGAATCACCTCTTGAATGCTTGGTTTTGCACTAACGCTAACCACATTTGTTTTTCCAAGTGTTTTTTCTATTTGCTCCTTTTGAAGGAATCACAAGATGGTGCGACATTGGAGAGTGCCCATTTCGAGCTTCAAGATGACGAGAACTTGGTGATTGACCGCTCTTACACGGCGACGCCATCTCTTTCCCATGGTGATTTGGTTTTTGATCCGAGGTTGGATCTTTCCCAAGGGGGAGGGGATGATGCGGAGCATCCTACGGACATCACCACATCAAGAGTCCATTTGGCAGGTGACACGTGCGACATCTACTTCACATACACAAAGGTGAATCATCTCCTTTACACGTGCTCACTTGACACTCTCGAGGATGGTATACTACTTGACACTCCTTCCGTGTGCATGCATAGGTATTGTCGGAACATCACAGATGTCGAGGAGGAGTGCGAGCGCAAGTGTGCGTCTACACCATCTGCGAGGGAAGCATGGAAGAGAAGACGAAAGAAAGGAGAAGAAGACGGAGCAGCGGTTGAAGCTAGCCCGGACGTTCGGACCGCCGTCCGGATCATCCGGACCCAGCCGGATCATCCGGGTCCCCCTCCAGATCATCCAGATAACCGCGTTGAGAATACCCGAAGGTTTCTCCTGAAGCCGGATCATCCGGGCCCCCTCCCGGATCATCCGGACAACGGCCAGATCATCTGGACCCCCTTCTGGATCATTCGGGCCTTGCCTGCGTGCAACATTTCGGGCCGAGGCCCATGTACCCATTCGCCCCCTCACTTACCCCCTTCGTGGCCTAGACTATAAATAGACCTCCTCCTCCCCATTTTTAGGGTTAGCAAATATGATAGCTCATTCTTAGGTGAGCTTTGCTCCTACCTCTACTCTTGAGAGAGAGAGAGAGACTACCACTCGATTGGAGGCCAAGACCTCCATCTAGGAGAAGATCCCACGGGGATATCATCAAGACCCCCTCGTGGGAAGATCCGTCTAGGATATCCTCAAGACCTCCTCTTGGAGATGAACCTTACCTTGTATCTTTCCCTTTGTTGTTCATGTACCTTGTGATCTTGTGTGTTTGATTATCTAGTGGATGTGTGATTAGACTTGTTCTTGAGTGTTTCCCCTTGTGATTTCTCTCCGTTCTTCCCCGCGTTCATCGTGTTCTTCGAGGGATCCCACTCCAAACGTGAAAGATCGGCCTCTAGGGTTCTACTCTACATCACGTGTTTATTATATACATTAAGGCCTTGTAACATATTTGTGCCTTTATCTGAAAGTTCTTTCCTCCTGTGCTGCTGTTTTTGTATTCCTGAGAGTTTTCCATTCGTCGGCTTCGGCCCCCACGTAGATGCTACGGTGGTGTTCGGAATAGCACATGAGCACTCTTGCGCCAACGTCTTGGTCCGTAACGGAGGTGTCAGTGTGGCAAACCAGACAATCGGACTATACGGCTTTACCACTCTCACTTAGCCATAGGAGTTTGACGATGGGGCTATGAAATAGCCCCTGGTACGTATGCGGCTATCCTAATGCGGATGCGTTGCATATATGACTGGAAAAACAGTCCTTCGTTTAATATGTAAAAATCCTTAAAGATTTAGTAAGTCACCAAGCGGCTGACCAGCTCTCGCCGCATCATGACAGTTAGTTTTCGGCATTCTTTACTGAGGTGCTTGATCGGACGAACCAGAAACAAAATTGCAATAGTTCTCCCTTTACTACCCTAGCCGAACAAACAGAACGTAAGGTAGCAAACACAGGAGCTGGGCAAACCAAACTATTGACCAAAGACATGATTTGGAGCCGATATATATAATGCCAAGTTCGGGACGCCGAAGTGTGCTACAAAGCTATTCGGGCTTTTGTTCAGCGGCACATATGTGGCCGTATAGAGCCCCTTGCAATGGGTGTCGAGGTATGTGAGTGTGACAACTAGAGAGACGGAGTATAGTTTTATGAATAAAGTTGATACCAAAAAATTGTCCCTTACTAGGATCTGATTGATACGTCGAAACGTGATCTTACAGAGGGAACCATAAGCACCAAAGTCATCTTACATGCTGGGGGTCAAATAATAAGGAGAAAGCTCAGTACATGTCCTTTAAATAAGGTTTGGTCCAAAGAGTCCTTTGGATATCCTGCCGCACGTCTGCGCCGCTTTCGCTTTGTAGAGAGGGGTTCCTTAAAGGGAACGGTCTTCGGATCCCCGCACAAAACCAGGCTCGAAGAGAATCCTTGTAAGTCCATTAGGATATACAGGTTAGAATGTACGTGTGGTAGGAGAGAAAAGTAATCGAAGAAAGGTGGAAGGTCATACAGGGTCGAAACATGCTATAGATCTGTCCGTATTGTGCCTCCGTTGATGGCCAAGGTATTTTGAGTGCGTAGTGATGCATGCGCGGTACGAATTCCGCGGTTGTGTGCGGCGATCGACGGAGGCGAAACTGCTAGTCTAGCTCTAGAAGTACTGAGCCATCACCTTGCGGGACTGACCGGACTCTTTTAACAAAATTCGGCGGCTTGATGGCTGATGAGGTGTGCGACTTGAGTGGGCTGCTCTGCACTTCAGCTGCGAGAGATGGAGTGTGCTCCTCGGTGCGGAGGGAGTGTTAGATGTTTCCGTTGGCTGTTATAACGCCGCGTGGACCGGGCATCTTGAGCTTTAAGTAAGCATAGTGCGGGACCACGTTGAATCGAGTAAAAGCGGTCCATCCGAGCAGTGTGTGATAGCCAATTCGGAAGGGTACGATATCGAAGATCAAGTCTTCACTGTGCAAGTTGTCGGGGGAGCCGAAGACAACTTCCAATGTTATTGAGCCCAGGAAATGGGCTTCTACGCCAGGTATGACTCCTTTGAAGGTAGTTTTAGTGGGCTTGATTCTTGATGGATCAATACCCATTTTGCGGAGAGTGTCCTGGTAAAGGAGGTTAAGGGTATTGCCACCTTTCATGAGGACTCACGTGAGGTGCAATCCGTCGATGATTGGGTCGAGGACCAAAGCTGCCAAACCTCCAAGACGGATACTGGTCGGGTGGTCCTTTCGAGCGAAGGTGATCGGGCAAGCCGACCATGGGTTGAATTTTGGGGCGACCGGCTCTACGGCGTAGACGTCCCTCAATGCGCGCTTGCGCTCCCGTTTGGGGATGTGGGTGACATAGATCATATTTCACTGTTTTGACCTTGAGGGGAAATTGCTTCTGCCCCCTGTGTTCGGTGGGCGAGGCTCTCCGTCGTCATCCTCGCTGGGCGTCCTTTTCCCCTCGTGTTCGGCGTTGAGCTTGCCGGCCTGTTTAAAGAACAACCAGTTTCTGTTGGTGTGATTGGCAGGCTTATGGGGGGTGCCATGAATCTGGCAGGGTCGATCAAGGATTCTGTCCAAACTGGATGGACCATCTTTGTTTACTTTGAATGGATTCTTCCGCTGAACGGCCTTGGAGCCACTGAATCAGGCGTGGACTGCCGTGTCTTCACTATTGTTTCGACGCTTGTGCTTATCACGTCATGGCTTGCCATTGCCGTCCCTGGCTTCAGAGGTGCCTGGGTTGCTGGTGCTATTGCTTCGATGAGCTAGCCAGCTATCTTCTCCCACCCAAAAGCGGGTCATAAGTGCGGTGTCGGCCGAGCCACTCATCTCGGCCGCTATGTTTGAAGACCGCGAGGGCTTCGGCATCCGGGCAATCCTAAATCTAATTTGTTTTAATTAAGAACCACGTCCAGAGCTTCCGGGCTGATTTGCCGGGTTGCTGGATTATGTGACTAAGGTTATCGGCGTCCGGGGGCTGAACATAGGTACCTTGGAAGTTGTCTCTGAAGGCGTCCTCCAAGTCTTCCCAGCTACCGATAGAGTTTTCTGGGAGGCTGTTCAGCCAATGCCGTGCTGGTCCCTTAAGTTTTAGGGGGAGATACTTGATGGCATGTAAGTCATCACCATGGGCCATGTGGATGTGGAGAAGAAAGTCTTCAATCCATATTGCAGGATCTGTTGTGCCGTCGTATGATTCAATGTTCATGGGTTTAAACCCTTCTGGGAACTAGTGCTCCACTACCTCATCGGTGAAGCATAGGGGGTGTGCGGCTCCTTTGTATCGGGCGACATCACGAAGCAGTTCGGATGGAGTCCGTATGCGGTTTTTGGCCCGAGTGAGGTTGTGCTTATCGCGCCAGGATGGCCATCTTCTCGCGCTGGTGCATGCCCCCTTGATCCATAAATTGATCTGGTATGACTGGCTCTATTGTCCAGGTCCTGTCGCAGGTCGTTCGTGTACCTTGCATCCGTTGTTTCTCTGCCTCTAGGGCGAGGCGGTGCGGGCTGGTGTTCGGCTTGGGTTGTCGCTTTGTCCCGGCCACGAGGTGGTCGGCCAGCCCCGTCAGCCGTATTACATGTTGTCGGTATAGGTTCAGGGACCTCATTGTCGAATTGGGATTGCTGCCTGTGCTTTGGGTAACTCTTAGTTGGGCGCTCGAGGCCGTATTCCTCGGCTGCCAGGACATTAGTCCATATGTCATTGAGTAAATCCTGATCGGCTTGAAGTTGCTGCCGCTTCTTTTTCAGGCTTCTTGTTGTGGCTATTAGCCGGCGCTTAAAGCGCTCTTCTTCGAGGGGTTCCTCTGGTATGATGAAGTCTTCGTCGCCAAGGCTCTCATCCTCTTTGGAGATCGGTAGGTAGTTACTATCCTCCGAGCCCTTGTTCCCGATAGGATTGATGGGGTTGACTTGCCCCTATTCCCAATCATCTTGTTCGGTTGTTGGCTCGACAGGGGCGTCTTGGTCTTCGGCGTTCTCCGGGGTATTAATGTCTCCGGTGCTGGTATTGCTGTCTTTTTCACGCCACAATTTTGATCGGCGTCGCTGACGTCGATGCTTCGGAGGTGCTTCAGCAGGCTCATCCTCTAGATTCTTCCCATCGTCGCCGGCATCCTCCTTGGGTGTGTCCACCATGTATACGTCATACGAGGAAGTGGCCGTCCAGTGTCCTGTGAACGGTGGGTTCTATATCTTCTCATCTCCGATATCATTGTCCATACCGTCGATGTCTTCGGAATCGTAGTCGAGCATGTCGGTTAAATCCTCGACAGTGGCTATGAAGTCGGTGGTGGGTGGGACGTAAAATTCCCCGCTCTTAGCCCCTAGTATGGGCTGGGTGTAGTTTGACAGGAGCGAGGTTTGGATGGAGAATCGAGAGTCCGTGGAGCAGGGCGGGACAAGAGTTCCCTGGCCAAGCTCGTATAACAAGGATCTCAAGAGTTCGGAGTCGGTGTTCGGAGGCGAGTCCGGCTTGATGAGGATAGAGGGAGACGGGCGTGACTCCAGGCCTGCCGGTGATGCAGTCCCCTCTGGTTCTCCGGTGCCAGGCTCTATAGCCGCAGAGAGTCCGAAGGACTTGAAACTCCCATCTTCGGACCTGGTAGTGCCCTATGGATCTAAGGACAGAGCGGTGATTGGGGTCGCGAACCCTTGGAAGATCAAGTCTCGTCGGACGTCAGCAACATAGTTCAGATTTCCAAAACTGATCTGATGACAAGGGGAGTAGCTGTCGATCTGCTCCAGATGGTCGATCGAGTTGGCACGCAGTGCGAAGCCGCCGAATACAAAGATTTGGCCGGGAAGAAAAGTCTCCATCATGATAGTATTGTTGCAAATGATCGATGGAGCCATCGAGCCTTCTCGCGACGGCACAGTATAACTCTCAATGAAAGCACCACTGTTACTGTCAAAACTGGGAGATCTCGGGTAGGGGGTCCTGAAGTGTGCATCTAAGGATCGAAGGTAATAGGAGGCAGGGGACATGATGTTTACCCAGGTTCGGGCCCTCTTAATTGAGGTAATACCCTACTTCCTGCTTGATTGACTTTGATGAGTATAGGGGTTACAAGAGTTGATCTACCTCAAGATCGTAATGGCGACCTGTATGATTGTGATTGCCTCTATGCACTAAACCGTCCAGTTTATATAGACATTGGAGGGATCTAGGGTTGTACAGAGTCGGTTTACAGAGAAAGGAAGATGCATGATCCGAGCGCCAAGCTTTCCATCCACACAAAGGAGAGTCCCGTCCGGACACGAGGGAAGGTCTTTGATTTCGTATCTTAATGGCCCATTAGTCCGACTCATATCACATAGCCCGGATATCCGAGGACCCCTTAGTCCAGGATTCCCTCAATCACATCGACCTTGGAACCATTCTTGGCTCGCATCGTCACTTCGTCCTTCGCCAGTCTCCGCTTATTCCGTAGCTCCTGTTTTGAGTTACATATGTGAGCAACCGCACCAGTATCAAATACCCAGGAGCTACTACGAGCGCTGGCAAGGTACACATCAATAACATGTATATCATATATACCTTTGGTGCTGCCGGCCTTCTTATCCACTAAGTACTTGGGGCAGTTCCGCTTCTAGTGGCCATTTCCCTTGCAATAAAAGCACTCATTCTCAGGCTTGGGTCCATTCTTTGGCTTCTTCCCGATAGCTTACTTACCGGGTGCGGCGACTCCCTTGCCGTCCTTCTTGAAGTTCTTCTTAACCTTGCTTTCTTGAAACTAGTGGTCTTATTCACCATCAACACTTGATGTTCCTTTTTGATCTCCACCTCCGCTGATTCCAGCATCGAATATAAATCAGGAATGGTCTTCTCCATCCCTTGCATATTGAAGTTCATTAGACAGCTCTTGTAGCTAGGTGGAAGCGACTGGAGGATTCTGTCAATAACCGAGTCATCTAGAAGATTAAATCCAAGCTGAGACAAGCGGTTGTGCAACCCAGACATTTTGAGTATGTGCTCGCTGACAGAACTGTTTTCCTCCATCTTACAACTATAGAACTTGTAAGATACTTCATATCTCTCGACCTGGGCATGAGCTTGGAAAACCATTTTCAGCTCTTGGAACATCTCATATGCTCCGTGTTGCTCAAAACGCTTTTGGAGCCCCAATTCTAAGCTGTAAAGTATGCCGCACTAAACCAGGGAGTAATCATCACTATGCGACTGCCAGGCGTTCATAACGTCTTGAGTTGCTGGGAAAATGGGTGCGTCACCTAGCGGTGCTTCAAGGACATATGATTTCTTGGTAGCTATGAGGATGATCCTCTAGTTACAAACCTAGTCCGTATAGTTGCTTCCATCGTCTTTCAGCTTGGTTTTCTTGAAGAATGCATTGGAGTTGAGGGCACCATTAGCGTGGGCCATTTGATCTACATGATAGATTGTAAAGACAATTTTAGACTAAGTTCCTCATAATTAAGTTCATCTAATCAAATTATTTAATGAACTCCCACTCAGATAGACATCCCTCTAGTCATCTATGTGATACATGATCCGAATCGAGTAAGCCGTCTCCGATCATCACATGAGACGGACTAGTCATCAACGGTGAACATCTCCATGTTGATCGCATCTACCATACGACTCATGTTCGACCTTTTGGTTTCTCGTGTTCTGAGGCCATGTCTGTACATGCTAGGATCATCAAGTCAACCTAAGTGTTTCCCATGTGTAAATCTGGCTTACACCCGTTGTATGCGAACGTTAGAATCTATCACACCCGATCATCATGTGGTGCTTCAAAAAAACGAACCTTAGCAAACATGCATAGTAAGGGGGAACACTTTTCTTGAAATTTTAGTGAGGTGGCATCTTATTTATGCTACCGTCGTTCTAACCAAATAAGATGTAAACTTGACAAACATCACATGCAAATCATAAAGTGACGTGATTTTGCTAATATCATCTTGCGCTTTTGATCTCCATCTTCGAGTCATGGCATGATCACCACTGTCACCGGCATGACACCATGTTCTCCATCATCATGATCTCCATCATTGTGTCTCCATGAAGTTTTCTCGCCAACTATTACTTTTACTACTATGGCTAAGGGTTAGCAATAAAGTAAAGTAATTACTTGGCGCTTATATTGACTCGTAGGTCATACAATAAATTAAGACAACTCCTATGGCTCCTGCCAGTTGTCATACTCATCGACATGCAAGTCGTGATTCCTATTACAAAAACATGATCAATCTCATACATCGCATATATAATTCATCACATCCTTTTGGCCATATCACATCACATAGCATACCCTGCAAAAACAAGTTAGACATCCTCTAATTGTTGTTGCATATTTTACATGGATGCTATGGCCTTCTAGCAAGAACGTTTCTTACCTATGCAAAAGCCACAACGGTGATATGTCAATTGCTATTTACCCTTCATAAGGACCCTCTTCATCGAATCTGATCCGACTAAGTGGGAGAGACAGACATCCGCTAGCCACCTTATGCAACGAGTGCATGTCAGTCGGTGGAACCCATCTCACGTAAGCGTACGTGTAAGGTCGGTCCGTGCCGCTTCATCCCACAATGCCGCCGAATCAAGACAGGACTAGTAATGGTAAGCAAATTTACCAAATCAACGCCCACAACTACTTGTGTTCTACTCGTGCACAGAATCTACGCATAGACCTAGCTCAGATACCACTGTTGGGGAACGTAGTAATAATTCGAAAAATTCCCTATGTGTTACCAAGATCAATCTAGGAGATGCTAGCAACAAGAGAGAGGGAGTGCATCTTCATACCCTTGAAGATCACAAAGAGGAAGCGTTACAAGAACGCGGTTGATGGAGTCGTACTCGCGGCGATTCAAATCGGGGAAGATCCGATCCAAGCGCTGAATGGACGACGCCTCAGCGTTCAACACACGTACAGCCCGGGGATGTGTCCTCCTTCTTGATCCAGCAAGGGGGAAGGAGAAGTTGAGGGAGAACTCCCGTAGCACGACGGCGTTGTGGTGGAGCTCGTGGTTCTCTGGCAGGGCTTCGCGAAGCACTACGGAGGAGGAGGAGGTGTAGGAGGGGGAGGGCTGTGCCAGGGGCAAGGGTGTGGCTGCCCTCCCACCCCCCTCTATTTATAGGGTGAAGGGAAGAAGGGGACGCCCCCTTAGATGCATCTAGAGGGTGGGCAGCGGCCAAGGGGGGGAGCTTGCCCCCCAAGTTGGTGGGAGGCGCCCCCACCCCCTAGGGTTTCGAACATTAGGCACCTTGGGCCATTGGGGGGGGGGGGGCGCACCAGCCCACTAGGGGGCTGGTTCCCACCCATATTTAGCCCACTTGGTCCCCCGGGGTAGGTGGCCCCACCCGGTGGACCCCCGGACACTTTTCGGTGGTCCCGGTACAATACCGATAACCCCGGTAACCTTTCTTGTGACTGAAACTAGACTTCCCATATATAAATCTTCACCTCCGGACCATTTCGGAACTCTTTGTGGCGTCCGAAATCTCATCCGGGACTCCGAAAAACTTTTGGTAACCACATACAATTTCCCATTACAACTCCAGCGTCATCGAACCTTGAGTGTGTAAACCCTACGGGTTCGGGAACCATGCAGACATGACCGAGACATCTCTCCAGCCAATAACCAATAGCGGGATCTAGATACCCATATTGGCTCCCACCTGTTCCATGATGATCTCATCGGATGAACCACGATGTCGGGGATTTAAGCAATCCCGTATACAATTCCCTTTGTCCATCAGTATGTTTCTTGCCCAAGACTCGATCGTCGGTATCCCTGTACCTCGTTCAATCTCATTACCGACAAGTGATGAGGACATCAATACCATTGTTACACCCACAACCCCTACTGCTATACATACTGGACCAATTACTAGAGCTCGCGCACGCCAACTAAATTACCAGGTACTTTCGTTTCTTGGTAATGATTCTAAAGTTCATGAGAATATGATGCTGCCTAAATTGGATACATTTGTTTTGCTTACAAATGAAGGGCCTAGCTTGGAGAAGGATGAACATTGGAGCAAGAACAAGCATGCAGATGATGGCATGCGCAAGGGGAACAAGAACGGAGTTACAAGTGATGATTTCAGGACTTTGAAGCCACCATAATGAGTGCATGAAGCCTTGGACGAAATATACAAGATGCCACTTCATAAATTTCGTCCAGAGGCTATTCTAGGTGCTGCGTCACCTTATTATTGGGCCAGGCCCATGTAATTTCGAAATACATAAGTATAGGCTATTTTTAGAGTCCGTATGTGTGGGGAAACAAGAGATAGGGTTTGTTTCGGACCCCTCCACCAAGGGCCACGAAATTCACCCCTCTTCCTCCATATATACAGCCCTTAGGGCACCGTTTAGACATTGGGTTTTGTTCAGATTAAAGTTCACCATAGCTGCAACTTCACGTACTTCATTTGTGTTTAACGACCAGACAAAGGCGTCATAGAACCCCACCTTGATCAGTAAAGCTTTCCTCTTATATTCGCAATATCCAGATTGCAATCTCAGTTTCTTGCTTGTTCTTCGTTTGCTCGCAGGAAACAGACCCTCGTGGTCAGGTTGATCATGCTCCGGCGTGGTCAAAAACCTCTCGGAGTTGGTTTAGCGATTGCTAAGGCGCGACGTCCTTGCACGTTCATAGTCGGATCGTCAAAGTCGATTTCCACCAAAGCGATATCCATCATCTCATCGAAAGACGGGACACCTTTGCCTCTATCAAGTGGTATCAGATTTACAGGTTGCTCGGTGAGATTTTACAGTTTTTTGTAGTTTAGATCGAGTCTGTTCTTCATACCTATAGTCCACGAAAAAGCCACACAAAAACAATTAGGGTTAGTTCATCATATCCGAACCAGTCTGAGCCATTGCATAATCTTTTCTGTATTTGCGTTGTTGAATTTGCGGTTGCATCATCGTGTCTAGTTGCTGGTCTTAGTGTCTAGTCCTTTAGAGTTTCGAGTTCTGTTCACAAGTTGTCACGCCGCCGCCGCATCATCATCATCACCGCTGCCATATACCACCGTTGTCATCACTACTGCCATATACCACCATCGTCATCACCGCTGCCATCTACCATCATGGACATCACCGCAGCCATATACCACATATCCACCTCCATCACGCCAATCCAAGTCCACCTGCAACATATATCCGCCACCAGTCTGAGTTCCACCCGATTCATCTCCACCACCAGTCCGAGTTCCACCAGATTCATCTCCGCCACCAGTCCTAGTCTGAGTCCAGTATTTGTTGCTTTGTTTTTGATTTCCAGATCACGCCATACTCCGAGTCGTGATAGAGAAGGACTCCCGAACTTTCGGGTTACCCGTAGTACAAAAATAGCTCCAGTTTCAAAAAAAAACTAAGTCTGGAAAATTCTGGCTAGACCATTTGTAGACTTTTTCGAAAAAAATTTGTTGCGGAGCAAAAAAAAGTGAAAAAAAGAGAAAAAAAAATTCAGAGTGTGCTCCTCCCTTGTTTACGTGCAGCGCCGTGATTTTGTTAGTGTTCTAGGCTCACGTCTCTAGGACGGTCTAGCCTAGGACCAGCACAGTACCATCGTTGAGCGTTTATTCAACTTTGCATCTCTAAAATGATTATTGCTGACCCTTTTTGCTACCATATTATAAGCCTTCCCGGCTCCACATACATCTACGTCGTGCGTTTGATTCTCCCTAGTAATCGCTCTATCCAAGCTTTGAGAGTTTTGACTACAACGGTTGCCGATCACCACCTATTGCTGGGTAAGAACTGGTAAGAATTTGAGATTCGTTTGAAGGATTTGTGACACACCATCACCACCACCACCGCTTCCTACTAGTCTATAGAATCATATTATTTTGTGTTTCTGTTGCTGCTAACCATGCCAGGATCACAAGCCGATGAGATTGACTGGGAGAACATGACGAACAAGGATCTTTATGATAAGTTTCATCAAATGTTGGGTCAACAGGTGGAAGACGTGATGGCCAGTTTTGGAAAGGGATTGGAGAGGATGGATGACATTGAGAAGACAATTGACACCAAGTTGGACGCCAAGTTTGATGAATTACTCAAACGTCTCCCACAACCAGCTCTACGCCGCGATACAGTAGGGCGAGCACAGCGTGTTCCTATTGAACCAAGACAAAATTCTGGTGCCGCGGCTACTGCTGTTGGTGCTTCTGTAGCTCCTGTTGTTACTTCATAGGTGGAGGACTATTACGAGGATGAGGTTGATCAAAATCAGAACTACGTGCAGCCACCAGCACCATCACCAGCAGGTCGACCTCAGGTATATGTTCGCAACGGTAGGCCTGCACCACCACCTCAGGTACGAGATAATGACCATATTCCGAAACTGAAATTGAATATTCCACCATTTGAGGGTAGATATGTTCCTGATATATATCTTACTTGGGAGTTAGAAACTGAACAACGTTTTACATGTTTACAATATCCCGAGGAGAGACGGGTTGCTGCTGCTGTTTGTGCTTTCACTAGTTTTGCATGTGTATGGTGGTCTGAACATTGTAGATTATATCATATTCCAACTACTTGGGCTGCCTTGAAAACTGGTATGCGTACTCGTGGGATTCCACCATATTATCAACGTGAATTGCTTCAAAAATTGCAGCGTTTAAGACAAGGAAAAAATTCTATAGAAGAATATTATCAGGAATTACAAACTGGCATGATTAGATGTGGTATTGTTGAGGAGAATGAAGCTATGCTTGCACGTTTTATGGGTGGATTAAATAGAGAGATTCAGACCATTCTAGAGTATAAGGAGTATACTAATATCACTCGTTTATTCCATCTTGCTTGTAAAGCTGAACGTGAAGTGCAGGATCGACAAGCATTGTCGCGAACTAACTTTTCTGCAGGTCGACTTTCATAATGGACACCCCGTGCATCCTCTACTTCCACTGCACCAGCACCTCCATCAGCTGCTACCTCCAGCCGTGATACAAGAAAGCAGGCACAACCACCACTATCTGCCAAGAGTGCACTTGCCGGGCCTGCGCAGAGCTCTTCTTCGTCCATGGCATCAACAGGGCACACAAGTGATATTATTTGTCGCCATTGTAAGGGAAGAGGACATTATGCGCGAGAATGCAAATCTCAGCGTGTGATGATTGCTACTGAGGATGGTGGGTATGAGTCTGCTAGTGACTATGATGAGGAGACTTTAGCCCTTATTACAAGTGAAGAACATGGTGGAGATGATTTTGATCATGAGACGCAATACATGGCTCCTGAAGATGCTGACATGTATGAATGTTTAGTTGCTCAACGTGTTTTGAGTGTGCAGGTTACACAAGCTGAGCAAAATCAGAGGCATAATTTGTTCCATACAAAGGGAGTTGTGAAGGAACGTTCTGTGCGCGTCATCATAGATGGAGGGGGCTGCAACAACTTGGCTAGCATGGAGATGGTGGAGAAGCTATCTCTCACCACAAGACCACATCCACATCCTTACTACATACAATGGTTCAACAACA
The DNA here is from genome assembly GCA_963921465.1 of Triticum timopheevii. Classification (NCBI taxonomy): domain Eukaryota; kingdom Viridiplantae; phylum Streptophyta; class Magnoliopsida; order Poales; family Poaceae; genus Triticum; species Triticum timopheevii. Next base: position 291,098,117 of record OY997268.1, on the reverse strand, counting down.
ACGACAAGGTTAAGGTAACACGTACTGTTCGTGTGCATTTTAGTATCTCTACATATGCTCATTATGTTGATTGTGATGTGGTACCTATGCAAGCATATTCCTTATTACTTGGTCGACCATGGCAATTTGATAAAAATTCTGTGCACCATGGTAGAACACAATCAATATACTCTTGTTCATAAGGATAAAAATATTACTTTGCTTCCTATGACTCTTGAGTTCGTTTTGAAAGATGATATTAATAGAGCTAATAAAGCAAAACAGGAGAAAAATAAGAGTGAAAATCAGATTGAGGCAAAAGAATTTGAGCAACAAATGAAGCCTAATAGTAAACCATCTAGTGTTGCTTCTGAAATTAAATTGAAAAGTGCATGTTTACTTGCCACTAAATCTGATATTGATGAGCTAGATTTTAGTAAATCTGTTTGCTATGCTTTTGTGTGCAAGGAGGCATTATTTTCATTCGAGGACGTGCCTTCCTCTTTGCCTCCTGCTGTCACTAACGTTTTGCAGGAGTTCGCTGACATCTTTCCACAAGACGTGCCACCGGGATTACCTCCCATTCGAGGGACTGAGCATCAGATTGACTTAATTCCTGGTGCATCATTACCCAACCGTGCACCATACCGTACCAATCCAAAGGAGACGAAGGAGATTATGCGTGAAGTACAGGAGCTGCTCGACAAAGGTTATATACGCGAATACCTTAGTCCTTGTGTTGTTCCTATTATTCTAGTGCGGAAAAAGGATGGTACATCACGTATGTGTGTTGATTGTAGAGGCATTAATAATATTACTATTCATTATCGTCATCCTATTCCTAGGCTAGATGATATGCTTGATGAATTGAGTGGCTCTACAATATTCTCCAAAGTTGATTTGCGTAGTGGATACCATCAAATTCGTATGAAATTGGGAGATGAATGGAAAACAACATTTAAAACTAAGTTTGGATTATATGAGTGGTTAGTCATGCCTTTTGGGTTAACTAATGCACCTAGTACTTTCATGAGATCAATGAACGAAGTTTTACGTGCTTTCATTGGACGATTTGTGGTAGTTTACTTTGATGACATATTGATTTATAGCAGATCTTTGGAGGAACATTTGGAACATTTATGTGTTGTTTTTATTGCACTACGTGATGCACGTTTGTTTGGTAACCTTGGGAAGTGCACCTTTTGCACCGACCGAGTGTCTTTTCTTGGCTATGTTGTTTCTCCACAGGGAATTGAAGTTGATAAAGCCAAGATTGAAGCTATTGAGAGTTCGCCGCAGCCCAAAACGGTCGCACAAGTGAGGAGTTTTCTTGGCCTCGCTAGATTCTATAGGCGTTTTGTGAGAGATTTCAGCACCATTGCTGCACCTCTCAATGAGCTTACAAAGAAAGATGTGACTTTTGTTTGGGGTACCGCACAGGAAGAAGCCTTCACGGTATTGAAAGATAAGTTGACACATGCTCCTTTACTCCAACTTCCTGATTTTAATAAGACTTTTGAGCTTGAATGTGATGCTAGTGGAATTGGATTAGGAGGTGTGTTATTACAAGATGGCAAACCTGTTGCATACTTTTCTGAAAAATTGAGTGGGCCTAGTCTGAATTATTCTACTTATGATAAAGAATTATATGCTCTTGTTCGGACTTTAGAAACATGGCAACATTATTTATGGCCCAAAGAATTTGTTATACATTCTGATCATGAATCTTTGAAACATATTAAAAGTCAAGCTAAACTGAATCGTAGACATGCTAAATGGGTTGAATTCATTGAGACTTTCCCTTATTTCATTAAACACAAGAAGGGTAAAGAAAATGTTATTGCTGATGCATTGTCTCATTGCTATACTATGCTTTCACAACTTGACTTCAAAATATTTGGTTTGGAGACCATCAAAGATCAATATGTGTATGATGCTGATTTTAAAGATGTATTGTAGAATTGTAAAGAAGGAAGAACATGGAACAAGTTCGTCGTTAATGATGGATTTGTCTTTCGTGCTAACAAGCTATGCATTCCAGCTAGCTCCGTTCGTCTTTTGTTGTTGCAGGAGGCGCATGGAGGAGGACTAATGGGACACTTTGGCGTGAAGAAGACGGAGGACGTACTTGCTACACATTTCTTTTGGCCAAAGATGAGACGGGATGTTGAGCGTTTTATTGCTCGCTGCACTACATGTCAAAAAGCTAAGTCACGACTCAATCCTCATGGTTTATATATGCCTTTGCCTGTACCTAGTGTTCCTTGGGAGGATATATCTATGGACTTTGTTTTAGGTTTCAGAACTTTGAAGCCACCATAATGAGTGCATGAAGCCTTGGACAAAATATACAAGATGCCACTTCATAAATTTCGTCCAGAGGCTATTCTAGGTGCTGCGTCACCTTATTATTGGGCCAGGCCCATGCAATTTCGAAATACATAAGTATAGGCTATTTTTAGAGTCCGTATGTGTGGGGAAACAAGAGATAGGTTTAGTTTCGGACCCCTCCACCAAGGGCCACGAAATTCACCCCTCTTCCTCCATATATACAGCCCTTAGGGCACCGTTTAGACTTTGGGTTTTGTTTAGATTAAAGTTCGCCATAGCTGCAACTTCGTGTACTTCGTTTGTGTTCAACGATCAGACAAAGGTGTCACAGAACCCCACCTTGATCAATAAAGCTTTCACCTTATATTCGCAATATCCAGATTGCAATCTCAGTTTCTTGCTTGTTCTTCGTTTGCTCGCAGGAAACAGACCCTCGTGGTCAGGTTGATCGTGCTCCGGCGTGGTCAATAACCTCTCGGAGTTGGTTTAGCGATTGCTAAGGCACGACGTCCTCGCACGTTCGTAGTCAGATCATCAAAGTCGATTTCCACCAAAGCGATATCCATCATCTCATCAAAAGACGGGACACCTTTGCCTCTATCAACAAGTGTCTTCACTCGTTCTGTAACGCATGATCCCGTGGCTAACTCCTTGGTCACATTGAGCTCATTATGATGATGCATTACCGAGTGGTCCCAAAGATACCTCGCCGTCATACAGAGTGACAAATCCCAGTCTCGATTCATGCCAACCCAACAGACACTTTCGGAGATACCTGTTGTGCACCTTTATGGTCACCCAGTTACGTTGTGACATTTGATACACCCAAAGCATTCCTACAGTATCCGAGAGTTGCACAATCTCATGGTCTAAGGAAAGATACTTGACATTAGAAAAGCTCTAGCAAACGAACTACACGATCTTGTGCTGTGCTTAGGATTGGGTCTTATCCATCACATCATTCTCCTAATGATGTGATCTCGTTATCAATGACATCCAATGTCCATGGTCAGGAAACCATAACAATCTATTGATTAATGAGCTAGACAATTAGAGGCTCACTAGGGACATGTTGTGGTCTATGTATTCACACATGTATTACGGTCTCCGGTTAACACAATTATAGCATGAATAATAGAGAATTGTCATGAACAAGGAAATATAATAATAACCATTTTATTATTGCCTCTAGGGCATATTTCCAACACTTTTTTATGGGGCTGTTGCCGGTGAGTATAGCTATATTCTCTGAGTCACTTGGGATTTATAATTGGTATATCACTATGAGGAATTTGAAAGATCAAAGAACCAAGATTTTCCCCTCAACTACGAGGGGACGTAAGGAACTGCCATCGAGCTCGGTGTTTGATTCACCTTCTGTTTTGAGTAAACTTGCGACACCTACACCTGCTATTGATTCTGATATGTCGCATGTTATTGATGATGCCACTTCTGCTATGCATGATTCTTATAATGATACTACTTCTCTGCCTGATAATACTGTGCCACTAGGTGAATTTCTTGATGCACAACTTGCTAGGGTTAGAGAGAATGAAATTACTGAAACTGAAGATTATGTTACTCCCCCTAGATATGAATTGCATGTTGTACCTGATGGTTATATTATGGATGAAGAAACTTCTAGAGACTTTCTTGCTTGCAATGATAGAGATGATCTTAAGAAACTGTTAGCTAAGCTGAAAGAAAAGTCTTTGAATGCTAGAATGCAATATGATCCTAAGTTTGCTACTTATCCTATCTTTGTCACTGGTAAGGATTATGAATTCTCTGTCCATCCTGAGTTAATTACTTTGGTTGAATCTGATCCTTTCTATGGTTACGAATCTGAAACTGTTGTGGCACATCTTACTGAATTGAATGATATAGCCACCCTATTTGCTCATGAGGAAAATATTCTCTATTACTATATTCTTAAATTGTTTCCATTCTAATTAAAGGGTGATTTTAAGATATGGTTTAATTCTCTTGCTCCTGGTTGTGTGTGTAGTCCCCATGATATGATTTACTACTTCTCTGCAAAATATTTCCCTGCTCATAAGAAACAAGCTCCCTTACATGAAATATTTAACTTTGTGCAAATTGAAGAAGAGAGTCTCCCACAAGCTTGGGGTAGGCTTCTCCAATTACTTAATGCTTTTCCTAATCATCCTCTCAAGAAAAATGAAACACTCGATATTTTTTATAATGGACTAACCGATGCTTCCAGAGACCACCTAGATAGTTGTGTTGGTTGTGTTTTCAGGGAAAGAACTATTGAGCAAGATCAATTGCTATTGAATAATATATTAAGTAATTATAATGATTGGACACTTCCTGAACCAACTCCTAAGCCAACTCTGAAGAAAAGGGGTATTCTATTTCTCAGTCCTAAAGATATGCAAGAGGCAAAGAAATATATGAAAGAAAAAGTATTAAAGCTGAAGATGTTAAGAATCTACCGCCTATTAAAGAAATACATCGTCTTGATAACCCGACACAGGTAGTAGAGGTAAATTCTCTCTATAGATTTGATGAAGGTGATATTCCCCATAATAAGTCTGCTAGTCAATGCTTGGATGAGTTTGATAATTTTATTGTTAAACAAGAAAATTTCAATGTTTATGTTAGTGGACAATTGAAACATAATGCTTACATGCTTGACAACTTGGGTGATTATATGAGTAGAACCATTAATGATCTTAGGCTTATTAGTAAGCATGCTTCCATGCTTACAACTCAAGTAGAACATGTACTTAAGGCACAAGATGATTTTCTCAATGAGTTAAATAATAAGAACAATGATAATGCTATTAGGGTTATGCCTAGAGGTGGTAAAATCACCCAAGAACCTTTGTATCCTGAGGGCCATCCAAAGAGAGTTGAGAAAGATTGTCAGAGAATTAATACTGATACACCTAGTCCTTCTAATAGAAAAAAAGAAAATTTATAGGACTTTGCATGCTTCTAGCGAACCTGTTATAGATACACCTAAGAATCCCAATGATATTTCTATTTCTGATGCTGAGACAAAATCTGGTGATGAATATGAACCTAATGATAATGTTAATGATGATGTTCATGTTGATGCACAACCTAGTCATGATAATGATGTAGATATTGAACCTGCTATTGATCTTGATAACCCACAATCAAAGAATCAACGTTATGATAAGAGAGACTTTGTTGCTAGGAAGCACGGTAAAGAAATAGAACCATGGGTTCAGAAATCCATTCCTTTTCCTCCTAAGCCATTCAAGAAAAAGGATGATAAGGATTTTGAGTGCTTTGCTGAAATGATTAGACCTATCTTTTTGCGTATGCATTTGACTGATATGCTTAAAATGCCTCCTTCTGCTAAGTCTATGAAAGATATTGTCACTAATAAAAGAAAGATACCGGAAGGTGAAATTTCTACCATGCTTGCTAATTATACTTTTAAGGGTCAAATACCAGATAAACTAGGAGATCCCGGAATACCAACTATACCATGCTCCATTAAAAGAAACTATGTTAAAACTGCTTTATGTGATCTTGGAGCCGGTGTTAGTGTTATGCCTTTCTCTTTATATCATAGACTTGAATTGAATAACTTGACCCCTATTGAAATTTATTTGCAAATGGCTGATAAATCAACTGCTATACCCATTGATATTTATGAGGATGTGCATGTTGTGGTTGCAAACGTTACTATCTTAAGAGACTTTGTTATTCTTGATATTCCCGGGGACGATAGTATGTCGATCATCCTTGGTAGAGCCTTTTTGAATACTGCAGGGGTTGTTATTGATTGCAACAAAGGGAATGGCACTTTTCATGTTAATGGTAATGAGCATACGGTACACTTTCTGAAGAAACAACCTCAAGTGCATAGTATCAATTCTATTGGGAAAATTTCAACTATTACTATTGGAGGTTTTGAATTCCCTCTTCCTACTATCAAAAAGGAATATGATATTCTTATTATTGGGGACATGCATATCCCCATTGAGGTAACCTAGTGTTATTAAAAAATTCTCTGGTTTTCATGTTATTCTAAAGAAGTTTGTTAATAAGACTTCATCAAACTTGTTAATGGATTCCTTTTGATGAGCATGAGATGGATGAATTTATGAAGCACAACTTTCTGTACCCTGTTTTTATTTTATGTTATTTAGTTTAAATAAAGCAAAAATAGTATTTTCTATCCGTTTTCTGAATTATCCGTGCAATAAAAAATGTCCCAAAAATAGAAGTTCTCCAAATGCATACAAAATTTGGTATGATTTTTTAGAATATTTGAGAATTTCTCGGACTGAGAATACCAAGGGGATGCACCAGTGGGCCACAAGGGTGGAGGGCGCGTCCTACCCCCCTGGGCGCGTACCCTGTCTTGTGGGTCCCCTCCACTTATTCCAGCACCCATCCACTTCATCTTCCTCCAGAAAAAATCATCCCGTAGCTCAAACCCGTGTTGTTGCTCATTTTGCTGCCATTTTCGATCTCCTTGTGCAAAGCTCCATTCACAAAGCTGCTTTGAGGGATCGTTCTTTGGTATGTCACTCCTCCAATGGTCCAATTAGTTTTTGTTCTAGTTCCTTATTTATTGCAAATTTTTTCTGTTGTGGTGACCTTGTTCTTGAGCTTGCATGTCAAATTTATATGGTCCAAAGTAGTTGATGCATGATATAGCCTCTAGGCACTTGTGGGAGTTGTTGCTATCAATCTTGTTGAGTTTGGTTCACTTTTATTTTGAGTCACCAAAAATTTCAAAAAAATTTCAGAGGAAGAAAAATGTCTAGGAAAATGTACCAAGGTGGTTCTTCAAGGAAGCAAGCACCGAGGCTCGCGATACGTGACCTGGACCTTGAACCACCAAGGGAATCTCATGTGCGGCCTTGTGAATGGTCGTCAGATGAACTTATGGTTTGATGCGTATGTACGTAATGCTGATCTTGAGGACTTCGTATCAGATAAGTGCCAACAATACTATTACCTCACCGATTCCTTTTGCGTGGAGCTTTGAATTTTCATCTAAGCACAATACCCATACTGTTTTATTTGATCTTTATGATGAATCATATACCATGGACCTTGAAGATTTTAATACTGCCTGCAAAATCCCATAGTGGGGTATTCATAGTGAGCCTCACAAATCTGAATACAACGATTTCCTTGCTAGTATCACTGTGGGAGAAACTAGAAATATCACAGAAGCTACCCTAGGGAGCATTCACTTTCCTGCCATACATTATTTTTCTCTCTTTATAGGTAGATGCATTAACGGTAAGCATGGACATAGCCACCTTTCTGTTCCAGATCTTAGTGTCCTCAAATGTGCAGTGTTGGGTGATAGGCAATACAACTTGGGGGCTATTATTGCAAGGAGGTTACATATTAATGCTAAAGATGGAGATTTATTTGGTGGGATTTATGCAACTCGTTTAGCTAATTATCTTGGTGTACCCACAAGAGGGAATGACAGCGAGTTGCCACCTGCTTTTCTAGATTATAATGCTATGGTACACTACCAGTTTCTTGAGAGGAACGAATAGTCCCTCCAGTACCGAGTAATCCTTGACAGACGGCGTGCTGTCCATATTACACTTCCTGCTCCTGTCTTCTTTAACTTTCAGGTAAAAGGGAGATATTTTATAACCAGAGAGGAGGCAAACGAGTATGAGAGAACAGTGGAGGCCACTCACCTCCAAGAAGCAGCTCACTAGGCGGTAGCGGCCGCAGCATATTACAACCCCAATAATGATTTTGTATATCATCCGGGCCAGTGGTGGCCCTAGAACAACTTAGGCCAAAAGCCTAAGATTGGGGGAGTACGTATTTCTCACCGACATTACATTAATGTTCACACACTCATTCTAGTTGTCGGTGTTCATACTTTTTCATTGTATTATCCTGTTAGTTTATTTCTTTTTCCCGCTTTCTTCTTGTGTGTTTGAAAAACTTTGAGAATACAAAAAAACTAGTTGTAGTTTACTTTCCATGTTTAGTTTATAGTAGTATTAATATAAAACCCAAAAAGATTTCTCGTTCTTCTTTTGCATGTTGGGATCTTTCCCGTTAAATAGTTTTTCTCGTTCTTGTTTTATTTCCTTCAGAAAAACAAAACTCCAAAAGCATTCAAGTGTGTTTCTTTGAAATTCTTTTCTTTTCTTTGGTGGTTGAGAGGAGATGACCATGATGAAAATGATGAGTGGCTCTCATATGCATTATTGCTAATCCAACAAAGAACCCATATTACCTTGTCTTCTCAATCGAATAAATGTTTGCAGATTCCAGCTTAGTCCAATGCACGTGCACTATTATATATTATCCACACCGTTCGGTCATGCAAGTGAAAGGCAATAATGACGATATATGATGAAATGATTGAGATGAGGAAAAGCTGGTATGAACTCGACCTATCTTGTTTTTGTAAATATGATTAGTTCATCGTTCCTGATTCAGCCTATTATGAATGAAACATGTTTGTAATGACAATTAGAGATTATAGTTACTCAAGCCATGCTTAATTAGCTAGGAGTTTATATTGATTTACCTTGTGTGCCAACATGCTATTGAAATGGTTGTGATGTAGTATGATAGGATGGTATCCTGCTTTGAATGATTCACTTGGCACATGTTCATGCATGTAGTTGAAACAAAATCAACATAGCCTCCATGATATTTATGTTCATGGTGATTTATATCCTACTCATGCTTGCACTCAGTGTTGGTTAATATCAATGCATGTTTATGACTGTTGTCGCTCTCTAGTTGGTCGCTTCCCAGTCTTTTTCTAGCCTTCACTTGTACTAAGCGGGAATACTGCTTGTGCATCCACTTCCATAACCCAAAAGTTCTTCCATATGAGTCCACCATACCTACCTATATGCGGTACTTACCTGTTGTTCCAAGTAAATTTGCATGTGCCAAACTCTAAACCATCAAACCATAATCTATTTTGTATGCCTGAATCGCTCATGTAGCGACTGGGGGTTGTTAGTATCTTCCATGCTAGGTGGGTTATTCTCACGAAGAGTGGACTCCGCTAATCATTCACGAGAAAATGGCTGGTATTTGAGATGCCCAATCCCATGCTGAAATCAAATCAAAATGTAATTGCAAACAAAACTCCCACACGATTGTTGTAAGTTGGACGGTACCCGTTGTTTCGGACCAGCCGTGGAATGTGCTTGTTTGTGGTGGGGGAGTATAAACTTTACCATTCTGTTTGGGTACTGCCTATAATGTATGTAGGATGGAAGACACCAAGATCTCTTGGTTGTTATGTTGACAATGAAAGCATGTCACTCAAAATATTATTTATCTCTATTTCAAAAACTTGATTTCTGGCACCTCTACAAATCTGTGCTTCCCTCTATGAAGGGCCTGTCTATTTACTTTTATGTTGAGTCATCATCCTCTTATAAAAAGCACCAGTTAGAGAGCACCATTGTCATTTGCATTCATTGTTATTAATTGATATTGGGTATGACTGTGACTGGATCTCTTTTGCCATGAATTACAATGTCTAGTCAGTCCTTGATCTTCAGGGGTGCTCTGCATTTATGTTTTGCGATCTCAGAAAGGGCTATCAAGGTACCATCTAGTTATATCATATCATGATTGTTTTGAAAAAGTGTTGTCATCCGACATTTATTATTATTGCTCGCTAGTTGATTATGCTGTTGATATGAGTTAATGTGAGACCTAAATGTTATTGTGAATATGGTTAGTTCATAATCTTTGTTGAATACTTGAATGTTGGCTTTACATATTTGCAACAACAAGATCAAACAGAGTTTGTAAAAGTTTTTCTTTATCTCTTTCAGTTTGTCAACTGAATTGCTTGAGGACAAGCAATGGGTTAAGCTTGGGGGAGTAGATACGTCTCCAATGTATCTACTGTTCCAAACTCTTTTGCCCTTGTTTTGGACTCTAATTTGCATGATTTGAATGGAACTAACCTGGACTGAGCTGTTTTCAGCAGAATTGCCATGGTGTTATTTTTGTGCAGAAATAAAAGTTCTTGGAAAGATCTGAAACATCACAGAGATTATTTTTGGAATAAATAAAAAATATTGGCGAAAGAATCAACCAGACGGGACCCACACCCTGTCCACAAGGGTGGAGGGCGCGCCCACCTCCCTGGGGCGCGCCCTCTGGTCCTGTGGGTCCCACAAAGCTCTGCCGACGTCAACTCCAACTCCATATATTCACGTCCGGGGAGGAAAAAAAATAAGAGAGAAGGATTCATCACGTTTTACGGTACGGAGCCACCACCGCCTCCTGTTCTTCCTCGAGAGGGCAGATTTGGAGTCCATTTTGGTCTCCGGAGAGGGGAAATCGTCGCCGTCGTCATCATCAACCATCCTCCATCACCAATTTCATGATGCTAACCGTCGTGCGTGAGTAATCCCATCATTGGCTTGCTGGACGGTGATGGGTTGGATGAGATTTACCATGTAATCGAGTTTGTTTTATTAGGGTTGATCCCTACTATCCACTATTTTCTAAGATTGATGTTGCTATTACTTTGCTATGCTTAATGCTGGTCATTAGGGCCCGAGCGCCGTGATTTCAAATCTGAACCTATTATGTTTTCATGAATATATTTGTGTCCTTGATCCTATGTTGCAAGTTATAGTCACCTACTAGGTGTTATCACTAATGCAGGATGCTGCTAACGTGACACTACGATCAGAGACCCTTTGATGAAACTATGTGCGATGCATTAATCGCAAACGGTGGTGTAAAAAACCATCAAAAAAAGTGCAAAACGTTTGCAATGACTGATGCATCAAACACGGTTCAGATTTTAGTTCCATGTGCGATGCAGGGCATACGGTTCAGTGCAATTAACTGTTTGCGATTAGGAGCAACAAAAGAAATGGGCAGCCAGATCAAGGTGTGTGCGATATACGGCATGCGATTACACTCAGATGAACTGTTTGCGTCGAGACAAGAGAACATAAATGGTTCAATATAACAAGATGTGTGTGATACGCGGCAAACATGTCTATAATCAGATATGTGTGTGAAGACCAATAATAACACAGACGATTGCTGCTAATAAGACGTGTGTGTTGTGCGATGGGATTGCATATAGAACAACAACAACAACACACACACACACACACACACACGCACACACACACACACACACGCACACACACACACACACTTATATGGACATGGTTGCATAACCAAATTAAACATCCACTTACATAGGTGGCTACTACAACCATGGCATTTGCACACACCAAAGTAAACTATTACATGCAGAATTACATAGGTGGCTACTACACACATGACATTTCCACACACCAAAGTAAACTATATATTACATGCATGATTAAGTAGCATAAACGATCATCTGATTATCATCTACATCTTTTGATGCTTGCTTTGCTTGTGGCTCGATCCGGGCTTGTCGATTTGGGTAATGAGGCACTTCCTCATGTCAATGATCCATCTATGCATCTCGTAGCATCTGTACACGCTCTTGGCCGCGAACCTGAGGTGAGGTTCATCCAGTTGCCTCATCCAGGCCCTGTGCCATGATAGGGATGTGTTCTGTTGGCATCCTGCTTCATCTTTTTGTAGTATGGGTCGATGATGGCCGAGGCGAGTTCAACCAGGGAGTCCTTCTTCGTGCTACCCCAGACCCTGTAGTGCTCACGGATTTCCACAAGGTTCTTGTAGGTCAAGCCCGTAACCCTGAGTGCTTTTACATCGTTGCTGGTTTCCACGATAGCGAACTTGTAGTTGGTGCTGTTGACAAACCTAGAGAAATAGTCTGAAGGCTCTATGGCCATGCAGTAGTGGTAGATGAGGACATGATGGCGCATACACAATTGGGCGACGGCAACCTTCTGATCTATGTTGGGATGGCCGACGGTGTACTCGAGGTCGATACCAACCACCTTGTACTTGTCTCGAGCAAGAAACTGCTCAACGGTGTTGATGTAATCGGCCACCACGACCAGGTCAATGGTGTACACCACCGAGAGATCCGTCTCCCTCGCATCGGTCTCCACTTTATGCTCGCCGAACTCCATTGGAGCACCGCTAGACATCCCCTCTCTATGTGTTGTCGTGGGTATGTTTGTTGTGTTGTGGGGCACGATCGAAAGGTTGAAGTGAATAAGGTTATAATGGCCGCAGGAATTAAAGGGGAAGCCGGACGGCTTGGAATATCGACACGCCCTGATGGCAGTTCTAATTCAGAGTGCGTAACTCCATTGTGCCACACGTAACTGCATCACGTGGCAACGCGCGTCGCCCAAACTCATGCATATGGGGCCCTCGACCTAATCGTGCGTAGACCCAACCGCTGGCAGAGCGCGAGCGGAGTGACGCGAGCAGAGCGCTCCACGGTCGCCTCAACGGTGAGCAACCATATATATGCATATATCAGTTGAACACGCAAGGAAAAGCTATCCACAAGCCGAGCGCACCGATGGATGCGAGAAGAGCATGCCGCGGCACCTAACGGTGAGCAGAGCTTGACAGGGATGCGTGCAGAGGCCGGCACAGTGATACGTGGCAAATAAGACGAACTGTGCAAGCGATGTCGGAGACATCAAGCATGAATCAGATTAGAGTTGCGTGTACGATACATAGCATACAGTTGATATATCCTAGTTGTTTGTGATGGAATAAGACGTGTGTGTTGTGGGCAAATGCTTGCTGTTATATAACCTCAAATTTAACCAAAAAAATGTTAATGCATGTTACAAAAATTATATAACTGGAAACTATGGTCAAATACGAATCCAACGATATAATCTTTGGTGACATGCTTTCTTATTTTATTATTAAATCCTACTTATAAACCAGGACGGGGGTATAGTAGGTAACTAAATCGCAAACTTTTTTTATTAACCGTTGTGTACATGTCCTTTCATCCTCCTCTCGCATGTCTTGTCACCCCGCTACCGCAGACGGTTCGAGCGCAAGCTTGAGCAGCGCGTGGGGGCGTTCTTTTGTCCGAACGGTGGTGAGCACGTTCCTGCGCAACCGCCCAGGTTCCCGCGCAAGCTTCCCGCCCAACACGGTGAAATACCCCAAAATCCCAATGCTTACCAGTCTACTATATAAACCCTCACGGGCGGCAAGTCCTGCGTCGCATTTTCCCCTCCCTCCCTGTAGCTTATCTCGTCTGCTTCTCCCACAATTGGCAATGGCACTGGTCCGTCATCGTCGCTTAGCCACTGTGCCGTCATTAGAGCATTGCTCCAGCTGGGAGGCTACACCGCGGCGGTGGCGCAGTCCCCGACATAGTGTAGTGCACGTGGCGTCCCTGTTGAGTGTGGGAGGAACACTCACCACAAGCTTGGCCGCCGCTGCCCGTCGGCAGCTGTTGCCGCCACATCACCGTCCAAGGCCAGGGCCATCGCTGATGTAGGGTAGAACCCTAGGTAGGGATCTTTTCACACTTGGAGGGGGAAAATGGAGGGAAACACAAGAACAACAAGAACACAAGGATGAACACAAAGAGGTAATCACTCCAACAATTCCCAATTACACATCCACTAGAGTAACAACACAAGATCCACAAGTCTCAAACACAATCAAAGGAAAGATACAATGGCAAAGTTCATCCCGAATCCAAAGGAAGAGGGGTCTTGGTGGTAGATAGTCTTCTACTAGAAGGAGGTCTTGAAATCCTCAAGGATTCTTCCCTATGGGGTCTTGATCCTCAAAGAGGGAAGGTAATGGAGCAAAGCTCACCAAGATCTCATCTAATACTTTGCTGCCCCTAAACATAACCCCAGGTACGGAATATATAGGCTTGGGGTCGTAGGAGGGGAAGTGGAGCCGAAGGTGCAATCTCATCCGGCCATCCTGGGAGGCCCGTGCGCACGGGGTAAGTTGGGCCCGTGCGCACGGGGGTCCCGTGGGCACGGTACAAGCCCGTGCGCACGGGGTGCTCCAGCGTCGATTCTCTGAGTAGCCCGTGGGCACGGGGTTCCTGGGGCCCGTGCGCACGGGGTGGCCTGGAGCTTCCTGTGCTGCTGCTGTTGTCCTTCTTCTTGGTCCTCGTAGCCTTGGGGTGGTTCTCCTTCTTCTTGGGGATGCTCCTGAGTTCCTTGGTGGTGTTCCTCTTCGTACCTAAGGAGGCATAGCACATTTTGGTGAGGTAGTATACATGTTCCATTTGGGTTCATATGCAAGTCTAGTAGGAAGGAGTTCACCTCGGTTTCCAAAGCACGTGCTCTAGCTCTTGTCATGGGTCCTTATGGGGTTGGATATGTTGATGTAGAGTCCATGGGGATGATGGAAGGATGCTCCGCATCATCTCCCCTCCCCTCAAAAGGATCCGACCTCGGATCAAGATCTTCATCACCATGGAAAGGCGAGAGGTCTTTGACGTTGAAGATGTCGCTCACGTTGTACTTGTCTCGTGGGAGTTCAATCTTGTAGGCGTTGTCGTTGTAGCGTGCTAGCACCTTGAATGGTCCATCGGCTCGAGGTAGTAGTTTGGACTTGCGTTCGTTGGGGAAGCGTTCCTTGCGAAGGTGTAGCCACACGAGATCACCTATGTTGAAGATCATGGGTTGCTTGTTGACGTTGAGCTTGGTCGCTAGTCGATGTACTTGGCGTTCGATGATGTTTCTTGTATCTTCATGCATCTTCTTGATGTAGCTTGCTCGTGCACTCGCATCCATGTTGGTTCGCTCTTGTAGAGGTAGAGGTAGGATGTCCAATGGGGACAATGGGTTGAAGCCGTAGACGACCTCGAAGGGGGACTTGCCGGTAGTCGAATGTCTTGCGCGGTTATAAGCGTACTCGGCGATGGGTAAACATGCCTCCCACTCCTTGATGTTCTTCTTGATCAACACGCGAAGTAGAGTGGAGAGAGTCCGGTTCGTCACCTCCGTTTGGCCGTCAGTTTGAGGATGGTATGCGGATGAGAACATGAGCTTGATTCCGAGCTTGGCGCATAGAGTCTTCCAAAAGTAACTCAAGAACTTGACGTCGCGGTCGGAGACGATTGACTTTGGTACTCCATGGAGGCGCAAGATTTCCCTACAAAAGAGAGTTGCAATATGTGAAGCATCGTCTACCTTGTTGCAAGGAATAAAATGTGCCATCTTAGAAAATCGGTCCACAACAACAAACGCGGAATCTTTTCCATTTTGAGTTCTAGGCAAGCCAAGTACAAAATCGATGCTAATGTCTTCCCAATGTTGATAAGGAATTGGAAGAGGCATGTAAAGACCATGAGATTGATCTTTTGACTTAGCTTTGCGGCATGTAGAGCATCTAGTAGTGAAGCGTGAGACATCGCGGAACATCTTGGGCCAAAAGTAGTTCTTGGAGAGCGTGGCGAAGGTCTTGTCACGTCCAAAGTGTCCCATGAGTCCACCTCCATGAGCCTCTTGCAAAAGTAGCAAACGAAGAGAAGACTCGGGAATGCATAGTTTGTTAGCTCTCATAAGATAACCATCCTTGATGTAGTATTGTTCCCAAGATGTATGCATCAAACATTTAGTATAATGAGGTGCAAAAGATGGATCACTAGCATACAAATCTTTTATGTGCTCAAAGCCAATAACATTCAACTCAAGTTGGGTGACAAGCGTGCATATGCGAGAAAGTGCATCGGCAACTACATTTTCCTTACCCTTAATGTACTTGATCACATATGGGAAAGATTCGATAAATTCACTCCATTTGGCATGACGCTTGTTCAATTTAGTTTGACCTTTCAAGTACTTAAGCGTTTCGTGATCGGTATGGATGACAAACTCATGAGGTCTAAGATAATGTTCCCAAACATGTAGAACACGTACTAAAGCATACAATTATTTGTCATAGATGGGATAGTTAAGTTGAGCACCGGAGAGTTTTTCACTAAAATATGCAATTACACGTTTTTCTTGCATCAAAACTCCGCCAATTCCGGTACCACTTGCATCACAATGAACCTCAAAAGTTTTGTCAAAATTAGGCAAAGCAAGAATCGGAGCATGGGTAAGCAAAGACTTGAGCTCATCAAAAGCGGTTGATTGCAAAGTTCCCCAAACAAAAGGAGCATTTTTCTTACTCAAAGCACGCAAAGGGGCTGCAATAGTGCTAAAGTTTTTCACAAAGCGACGATAAAAACCTACAAGACCAAGGAAACTTCGCACTTGTTGCAAATTGGTGGGTTGGGGCCAAGTTTTAATTGCTTCAATTTTAGTTTCATCGACATGGACACTTTTGGAAGAGACAACGAAACCCAAAAAAACCACTTTGTCAACGCCAAAAGTGCATTTTTTCAAGTTGGCATAAAGACTTTCCTTTCGAAGTGTTTGCAAAACAAGCTTAACATGATCAAGATGCTCTTTCATGGTTTTGCTAAACACAAGAATATCATCGAAGTAAACCACAACAAAGACTCCAATGTAAGGGAGAAGGACATGATGCATGAGACGCACAAAAGTGCCGGGAGCTTCCGACAAACCCATAGGCATGACTAACCATTCATATAAACCAAATTTTGTTTTGAAAGCAGTTTTCCATTCATCACCTTCTTGTATGCGGATTTGATAATAGCCACTTTTAAGATCAATTTTTTAGAAAAAGTTGGCTCCACTAAGTTCATCAAGCATATCATCTAAGCGAGGAATGGGATGCCTATAGCGAACGGTGATAGCATTTATAGGTCTACAATCGGAACACAAGCGGAAACTTCCATCGGGCTTAGGCACAAGTATAACGGGAATGGCACAAGGGCTTAAGCTTTCACGTACACGACCGTTGTCGATTAGTTGTTGTACTTGCCGTTGAATCTCCTTGGTTTCTTCGGGATTGACACGGTATGGAGCTTTGTTTGTAAGTTGCGCTCCGGGGATGAGGTCGATTCGATGCTTGATGCCTCGTAGAGGAGGTAGACCCGGAGGTAGCTCGTCGGGGAAAACATCTTGAAATTCCTGCAAAAGAGATTGAAACACCAAAGGTAGCTCGCGAGTGGTGTTAGTTTTTGGTTGTCCATCCCTGCACACAAGGACAAAGTGCATCACACTCGATGGGTTCTCACACACTTCTCTTATCTCATGTTTGGTGGCGAATAGGATGAGGTTTTTCTCTCTAGGCGAAGAGGCGCTCAAGTGTGGCTTGTTGATCTCACTCATGTTTTGGTGGCTCTCTTTCTCACTCTTCTCTCTATGGTGGTTGGCTTGCTTGTCGGCTATCACTTGACTAGGAGACATGGGTCGTAGCACATATTCTTTTCCTTTCATCTTGAAGCTATAGTGGTTTGTACGCCCATTGTGGATGGCGCCACGGTCGAATTGCCATGGTCGACCAAGAAGGAGATGGCAAACGGTCATTGGGACCACATCACACTCCAAAGTGTCTTCATATGCACCTATTTTGAATGATACTTGGACCGTATGCTCAACTCGTATAGTGCCGGTGTCGCTTAGCCGTTGAACCTTGTAGGGGTGCGGGTGCTTCCTCTTGATCAATTGAAGCTTGGAGCATAGTTCTTCGCTTGCCAAGTTGTGGCAACTACCTCCATCGATGATGACCTTGACGGATCTCCCATTGATGCCGGCCTTTGTGTGGAAGATGTGGCATCGTTGGTCGTCCTCTTGTTGATGTTGAAGTGTCAAGACCTTGGAGACAACGAGAGCGGGGCTTGTATCTTCATCACAAAAGACTTGATCATCTTCATCCTCGTTCATGCGCCGGTGCATGGCCACTTGCTCAATAGCTTCCATTTCATCTTCACTCATTGAGTCGTAGGTGCCATCGTCGTTGAGGATCATAGTGCGCTTGTTGGTGCATTGGAAGGACTTATGGCCTCGGCCGCCACATGTGAAGCACTTGATTGAACTTGTCTTGATGGTCTCATCGGTCGGAGTAGAGGAAGTAGCATGCGGCTTGTAGTTGCTTGTAGTAGGAGGAGGACGACTTGAACTTGACGAAGGTTTCTTGTATGTTGTCTTGTCGTCGATGCTTGGAGAAGGCTTGGTCGAAGTAGATGTTGGAGGAGTTGTTGAAGCTTGATTGTTGGAGAAGTCGTATGTCTTGGAGGAGTACTTGGCGTATTTGAAGTCATCTTGCACTTGGCATTCCGCCTTTGTCGCTTGATGCACTAGCTCAATGAGGTTGGAGTAGGGTTGGAAGTCAGCGATCTTCTTGATTGGATGGTTGAGTTCATTCAAGAACCGTGCCATTGTTTGCTCATCATCTTCCTTGACATTGGCTCGAATCATGGCTATCTCCATTTCCTTGTAGTATTCTTCAACACTCTTGGTTCCTTTCTTGAGGAGTTGTAGCTTCTTGAAGAGATCACGGTTGTAGTAGGTTGGCACAAATCGTGCTCGCATGACATCCTTCATTTGAGCCCAAGTGGTGATTGGAGGGTCACCTCTTGCTTCTCGGCGCTCAAGGACTTGTTCCCACCATATGAGCACATAGTCTTGGAACTCAAGTGTTGCCATTGCGATCTTCTTCTCTTCATCATAGTTGTGCAAACGAAAGATTTTGTCGACCTTCAATGCCCATGAGAGGTACTCTTCCGGATCATTGCTTCCATTGAACTTGGGGATGGTGAACTTGAGCTTGTCATAGCGTTGCTCTTCATTTTGGTTGCGGTTGCGGTGTCGCTCTTGTCTTGGAGGGTCCTCGAATGCTCGTCCCTCATGATATTGCTCTTGGTGTAGAGGAGGGTCTTGAAGCACTTGTTCCGCTTGGTGTCGCTCTTGTTGCGCTTGAGGTTGAGGTGGAGCTTGAGAAACTTGACGGTGCACACGTGGTCGATAGTTCCTTTCTTGCATTTCTTCTCGAAGGGCTTCCTCTTGATTGCGCCGTTCGCGATTGCGGTTGGCGACGGCTCGACTTGATTCTTGAAGGGCACGTTCCGCCTCAATAGCTTGTGCTTCTCGTTGTTGTTGTTGAAGACGTTTGGCCTTGGCGTCTTGTTCCTCTTGTTGTAGACGCGCTCGTTCTTGTTCTTCTTGATGACGAAGACGTTGTCGTTCTTGGGCTTGAGCAAAGGCGACTTGATTTGCTTGATGACGAGGAACTTGCTCATCGACTTGCTCTTGTGAATGCTTGCCGTGGAGCGGATCTCGAGATGCATGTCGGTCTTGA
The DNA here is from genome assembly GCA_963921465.1 of Triticum timopheevii. Taxonomy (NCBI): domain Eukaryota; kingdom Viridiplantae; phylum Streptophyta; class Magnoliopsida; order Poales; family Poaceae; genus Triticum; species Triticum timopheevii. Next base: position 291,078,737 of record OY997268.1, on the reverse strand, counting down.
TGCGCGGCTCGTCGAAGAATTGTTGATGACGGTGTACTTGAGCCGGAGGAGGTGTCGTCGGAGTGGCGACTTGAGTGGCTCCGTCTTGAGTAGGAAGAAGTTGAAGGATGCCGGTTGACCAACAAAGCTCGGATCTCGTCCATTCTTGCATCGTTCTCTTGCTTGTGCGCGTCGAGTTTGTTGTCGAAGTAGTCGCGTGTACGTTGCTCGGAGAGTCGCAAGTCGGTGGCGAGGTTGTCAATGCGGTCGTTCATTGCTTGTTGCTCTTGATGGAGAGCTCGTTGTGCGCCAAAGAGGTGGCTCTTGGTGACGAATGATGACATGTCGTCGTCTTGCTCGATGAAGAGTGGGTTGGTAGAAGAACTTGGCCTATCCATCATAAGAAAGTGGTGGTGAGTAGGAAAATGAGAGAACAAAACCAAAGTTACCTTTTCCGAAGATTGTGGATGTTACAAGTACGATCCCACGTGATGTTACAATAGGGGAATTGGTACCGGGAATTGTTTCTCACACCTACAAGTAAATGGTCTATGGAGGAGCTTGGTTAGGAAAGACACAAATAATTCAAGCAAATGTTAGTCAAGATGTTGATAAAGTTGAGAAGATTCACAAATGGCAAATAAGACAAATAGATCAACCTCCCAAGATAACACTAGGAACACACACACGGAAGATAAATGGGATCCACACAACCAAGGGGTGAGCTCGAAGGTATGGAAACACGGGAAAAGCTCTTGTCGTACGGATACTAGAGAGACGCTAGCTCGATTGCACTAATGGGCTAGTTACGCTAGTGCACCAACCTAATAGAGAATCTACTCGTCTCACTATCCCAAGTATGCTTATGTATGTAGTGACCAAGATGATGCACGAATGCGAAGACTCGATGCTTATTGCTTATAAGCTCTTTGCTTTTCTTCTCTTTTGCTTAAAAGCTTTTCTCACTTTTTTTTCAACTATGCCACGATGCTTGATATGCGAGCCACACAATGAGGTAACAAGTAGTATATGCACGGGATGGACGGAACACTAAATGGTGCACTAAGACGTGGCCCGGCAATACTCAACAAGCTAGTCTCGATGGGTAAGCTACGCAAAATGGCTCGGGGCTATCAAGTTAATGGCAAGGGGTACAAAGTGTCGTGGAAGTTACCGTCCTTGCTTACAGTTGAAGATGGACTTGTCGAAGCCGAAGTGTTGTTCGAGTCGATGATTGGTGGCGATGAGGATACCAAGTGGCGCCTAAGTAGCCGAAACACCTTAGGACACAAGAGAAATCGCAACCAAACACTCAACAAACACGTGGAAAGGTGTGGAAAAATGTCAGGAGGTGGTGGTGAAACAAAAATGGCAAAAACAGAAAATGGCCGAAAGTCCCTGGATAGGCCGTGCGCACGGGGTTAGTGAGGCCCGTGTGCACGGGGTTCCGTGTGCACGGGGTCCCGATGGCCCGTGTGCACAGGGTCTCCCGAGAGCGGATGAACTCGTGTGATTTCGTGGGGATTTCGAATTTATGGCCAAATTCCAGTGGTGGATGGGTGGGGATGGTGATGGAGGTGTAGATCCACTTGTCAAACACCAAATTCGTGGATCAAATCAACCAAATCTCACAAGATCAACAAATTGCAAGAAAAATTTTGGGGCTATTTTTGGTGGGGATTTTCGGATTAGGACGAAAAACAACAAAATCAAGCTAGAAAGTGGAAGGTACGGAATCCAAGATGTGAATCAACCTTGCTCATGATACCATATGATGTAGGGTAGAACTCTAGGTAGGGATATTTTCACACTTGGAGGGGGAAAATGGAGGGAAACACAAGAACAACAAGAACACAAGGATGAACACAAAGAGGTAACACTCCAACAATTCCCAATTACACATCCACTAGAGTAACAACACAAGATCCACAAGTCTCAAACACAATCAAAGGAAAGATACAATGGCAAAGTTCATCCCAAATCCAAAGGAAGAGGGGTCTTGGTGGTAGATAGTCTTCTCCTAGAAGGAGGTCTTGAAATCCTCAAGGATTCTTCCCTATGGGGTCTTGATCCTCAAAGAGGGAAGGTAATGGAGCAAAGCTCACCAAGATCTCATCTAATACTTTGCTGCCCCTAAACATAACCCTAGGTGGTAAAGCACACCAAGGAAACACAATCTATCGTCACTCTCTCCCACCATGGTCTCTCCCACCTCTCCCACCCCCTCTCCCACCTCTACCAATGGAGACCTCTAATCTAGATCCATGGAGGGATTACTACACTGGGATTTCTCCCCAGGTCAGGCGGTGGAGGCACATGTGCGTGACAGGTTTGGATCCACAGTTCATTTTTCTTCCCATGCAACGACCAAGGAGTTCTTTTTGGTTGTGGCCTTCTCCTCTGCCTCATTCTCACTCTCTGAAGAATCTGTTGGACTTGCTCTTCAATGTTGCATCAGTGGATCATCTGTGGGTTTTCGGGTAAAGCATTTGTCTGGCAGGCATTATCGCTTTTCGGTGGCATCTAATAAAGTGGGGCATTTCATATATGGGCTTAAGGACCGCATTTGGCCTGATTTTACCTGCCATTTTAATCTTTATCGCCACAACTCTTGGAACCACTCTATCGTGAATTCTTCTTGGCATTCGGACAAAGAGCTCAATGAGATATCCCTACGTTCCCCTATGGCCATTAAATCAAATTTGAGATTCTTACGTGCTAATCGTACTGAGGATAATAACGCGCTTTTGGAGCTAAAAAAGTTTGGTTTCTCTTCCCTCTGCGAACCATCACGGCCCAATCCTGCTGATGATCCAGGGAGTTCTTTGGTTCATCATGATCACGACGACTCCCAAACTCGGCCAAAGATTATTTTTGGCTCTTTTGCATCAAACGCAATCAGTGGGCCGATCAGTGATTCAGTGGCAACAACGGGCATTCGTTTTGGTAAATTTAAATCTGTCATTATTACTGAGGAGGCATGCATGGAATCTATTTTTATTGGTAATCATTATCGTAATGAATGCTGGAATTCCATCCCGGGTTTTATTCTCTTGCACATTTTGGATTATAGGCAGGCTGGATATTCTGATTTGGACATTGCAAAGGCCTGGGATATTGCTTCGGTCCCACCATCGACCTTCATTTATAATAAAATGAATATCTGCTGCATCTGCAAATCCATGGGCCACTTGGGCCGGGACTGCTCTAATTCGGTTGGCCAATCTGTTCAGGCACCTTTGGTACATTCGGACGTGGGGCCAATGCATCCTGTTGGACCTTCTTGTGTTATTTGCTGCTCGAACCAACATTTAACTGCTTTGTGCCCTTCTAAAATATTTTGCTCTGGTTGTAATTTATTGGGACACTTTAAATCTGAATGTGGTAATCTGGATTGCACCTACCTCTGGTGGAATCCTAAAGATCGGGATAAAACAGATTTGCTCAGATATGATTATATCAGAAACCTAAGCCCGGAAAAGATTCCCAAAAAATCCGTTACGACTGCTTGTTTTCCTTCTTCTGACCGGCTCATTACTTCTGATACAACCCAAGACCCTGTCAAATCGCTGGTCAGTAAGAATAAAATCCCCACTTGCCTTACTGTGATGCATCATGGACCGAGGTATCGCAAACAGGAAGTAAAGAAATCAATACAAATCCTTAATTGCACTGCCTGCGGCTCGGTTGGACACCTGGAGCAATTCTGTTGGCAGAGGAGGGGGGCGCCGAGACTAGTTTGGCAGCCCAAGACTCTTGCCGTTCCACATTCCTCCTCCTCTGTTTCCCCCAGCTCCAGCTCTCCTCCACCCGCAACAATGGCGAACTACCCAGTCAATGTTGTCCCCTACCTCCCCACAGGGATGACGATCGAGCTTGGGCCGCAAGATCGTGTGGTTCGTGGTGACATGGCGGTGCACCCCACTGCTCCTCTCAACCATGATTTTCTCGCTATTGCGGAGGTCAATCACCATGTTCCTTTCCATCAGAAGGCTGCCCTCCGGGAGGTAATCACTAGACTGTTGCATGAATCCCACTTTTTCCCTTCCGAGGTTGATGATCATCCGCTGGGCATTGCTATTTATGGTTTTGCAAACCCATTGGTTCGGGATACTATAGTGGGAACTACCTTTGAGATTGATGCTGAAGTTGAGGGTGATATAAACACCATTGTCTCATTCGTGCCGCACGATGAAGCTTTGAACATGAGACTCACATCTTATGGTCCCTCTATTTGGATTCTTTATGTGGGCTTTCCCTATGACTACCAGACTTACCACTACCTGCACAGATCCGTTGATAGCTTTGGTAGTTTGATTCATTGGCATAGCCCCAGAGGCGATAGGAAGTTTGTTCTGAGTAGAGTCAAGGTAATCAATCTTCGTCTGGTTCCAAAAAGTCTTGTGGTTCGTCAGCTGGGAGGGGACAGACGCAGCTGGACTGTCTGTGTTACAATGCTGCGAAGCAGCGACTGGAATGCCCATCTGCCTGAGGTGCCACCCGCCGGAGAAGATCCGCCACCCGAGAATGGAGTTCCTCATCCTCTCTATGGCGATGAACTCACAGCTGAACAGCTCTATCAACTACAGCTTAATAACTGGATTGCACAGCAAGGAGCAGCCAACAATGATGCAGCCCCGAATGAGGAAGTGAATGTGCAGAATGTTGAGGTGGAGTTTCAGCCTACCTGGGGTGAATGGCCAGCACCTCCACCACCAGCTCCGCCTGCTTTGTACAACTTCCAGGAGTGGTTGGCACAAGAAGGACTTCAGGTTCAGGATGGTATCCACCCTACTGACAACATGATGGACAGCCCAATTGCTGCTTGGAATGATTCCATCTCTCCACACAGCAGTTCTGAATCTAGTGTGGGGTCTGAGGACTTGGTTCTTGTTCCTGTTTCCATCATGCACGGTCTGCAGAGGAACAGCTCCCTTGTTTTCAGTTCTGCTGCTTCTCAAGACCTCATGGCTCCTCAAGCTTTCTTCAGCACATCCGCTGGCTCTGAAGCTCACTTGCAAAATTTGCAGTTTAACATTCAGGTTTCAAATGCTGGTATTAATATCCAGTTCTCTGCTGACAATGACTTGATCAACTCAATGCTGTTGAATGAACCTTTGTCATATGTTCATGTCACAAACTTCTTGTCAAGCAGTATCATGCCCACTTTGGCCACTTTTGGACCTTGGGCGCAGGGCTATGGTATAAGGCCGGCTAGTCTGGATATCCAGTTTGTGATAACTACAACTGAAAGTGGACAGATTGATGCCTCTGCTACTATCTCCTGCTTTGATACAACAGGTTCTTACAGCTCTTCCACCCAGGTTTGGCTCCTTGATAATGCTGCGGCCTCCAATGCTCAGAACAGCAATGTGATTATACATGAAATTCCTGAGACTCAATCTTCTGATGACATATCTACTGACTCGCTGGTTCTCTCTGATGGTGTGGATCGCTCTGACTTTGCTATAGTGGGCGAGGGTTCCTCGGTTGGAGCGCCTAGGAACAGACGCAACAAATCAAAAGCCCCCATCTCTGTTTCACAAGTTCGACGCAGTAGCCGATCCAACAAGTACGATGGATTTAAGGTGCCTCTTATCACTGACAGCAAGGCCATGACTTCAAAAGTTAAACCTTGGATCACCCCCAACATGGCTTCTGCGGTGGTTCTCACTGAACTGCCTGAGGATCCGGACGCGGATGTGCCACCACCACTGTCAATCTCGGAGATTCAAGCAATTGGCTCTAACAAGTGTGCAATCCCTCCTGAAGAGCTTACTGAAGAACTGCTCCTGGATGAGCAGGCGGGTGGTCCCTCCAATGCTTAAGTTTTACTGCTTTTATTATTAGTTTGAAATGGCACTTATTTCAAATTGGAACGTCCTCTGTTGGAACGTCCGGGGCCTAAACTCCGATCCTAAGCTTTTGGCACTTTCGAACGCTATTTCGTCTAGTGGCTGTGCTGTGATTTGCTTGCAAGAAACCAAAAAACCCTCCTTTGATAATATGTTTCTTAAATCTTGTTGCCCTAGAAGATTCCGATAAATTTGCCTACATACCCTCTCGAGGGGCCTCTGGAGGTATTGTGACCATATGGAACAGCGCCCTCTTTACTGGTACTGTAATGATTGAAGAAGAATTTGCACTGGTGATCAAATTCAAATCTACTCAGTCGGCCCAAGAATGGACTCTGGTGAATATCTATGGACCTTGTCAAGGTGATTTACGTGTGGATTACACAAACTGGCTTTTAAATCTAAATATACCCACTACTGAAGATTGGCTACTCATTGGTGATTTCAATTATATTCGAAGCCCTTCAAATCGTAATAAACCAGGAGGTAACATTAATGATATGATCACGTTCAATGACTTTATTAGATTTCAGAACCTTATTGAACTCGCAATAAAAGGTAGGGCATATACATGGAGTAATGTGCAGGATGAGCCGCTACTAGAACAACTTGATTGGTTTCTCACCTCTAATAATTGGACTCTTTCATACCCAAACACCATGGTCAAACCCCTAGGAAAACCTGTTTCCGATCACATTCCGTGTGTCATCACCATTGAAACATCTATACCAAAAAGTAATCTGTTCCGGTTTGAATCTTTCTGGGTGCAACACCCTGGCTTTATGGACTTGGTCTCTGAGGTTTGGACACGGCCAATTAACTCTAATAATGCGGCCACAATTCTCTGCCGGAAATTCAAAATGCTAAGATATGAACTCAAGCACTGGAGTAAACATATTTCGAAGCTTACTACTGCCATACAGAATTCAAACTCCACCTTGGCAGATCTTGATGCTAGAGAAAACAGAAGACCCTTAACTATACCAGAAAGCAATTTTAGAAAAATCCTGAAGAAACATATATTACGGTTACTAAATTACCAGAAACAATATTGGAAGAAGCGTTGTACTATCCGCTGGGTTAAATTTGGGGATGAAGACCCAAAATTCCTTAAAGCACTTGCATCCGAGAGATACAGAAGAAATGCAATCACCTCCCTTCGGTTTGATAATGGTACAACTGTGGAAGACCATGCAGGAAAGGAAGCACTAATTTATCATACATACAAAGATAGACTTGGGTCTTCTGGTAATTACCAAATGAAATTCGATCTTCCCACTATCATCAAAAAGAGAGAAGATTTGGACCAACTCACAGCACCCTTTTCAAGACAAGAAATCGATGATGTCATAAAAGAAATGCTAGCTGATAGAGCGCCTGGACCAGACGGTTTCACGGGACATTTCATTAAATCTTGCTGGCACATAATCAAGGAAGACTTTTATAGGTTGTGTGCTCAGTTTCATGACGAGAATCTCAATTTGGAAAGCATCAATGAAGGCTTCATCACTCTCATACCTAAGGTTTCTTCACCTGAAACAGTAAATGACTTTCGGCCCATCACTCTTTTAAATTGCTGTCTCAAAGTGATCACTAAGCTTCTTGCCAACCGCCTACAAAAGCTCATTCTAAAAATAGTTCATCGTAATCAATATGGTTTCATTAAGCGAAGAACTATACAAGACTGTCTTGCTTGGGCCTTCGAGTATATACATCAGTGTCAAACATCCAAGAAAGAAATAGTACTTCTCAAACTTGACTTCGCCAAAGCCTTTGATACAATTCAACACGGGGCTATGCTTCAAATTATGAAACATATGGGATTCAATGACAAATGGTTATCTTGGATCAAAAAAATATTCTCCACTGGGAAATCCTCAGTTCTCCTTAATGGTGTTCCTGGCAGACAGTTTATTTGCAAAAGTGGTGTCCGGCAAGGAGACCCCCTGTCCCCGCTTCTCTTTGTCATTGCAGCCGACCTGCTTCAGGCTGCCATTAATGATGCGTTCCGACAGGGGAAGATCAGCCTGCCCTTTGATAGGCAGGGTATGCGTGATTACCCGGTTATCCAATATGCTGATGACACAATAATTATCATGCCAGCATGCCCCGATCAAGCACGCACTATGAAAGGGATCCTCAATGATTTTGCCATCTCAATTGGACTCAGCATAAACTTTCATAAATCAACACTTATACCAATAAACTGTGATGTTGATCTTACAAATGAGCTTGCTGGTATATTTGAATGTAAGATTGGAAATATGCCTTTCACATACCTTGGTCTCCCCCTTGGCACTAATAAACCATCCATCCAAGACCTAATGCCATTGGTGTGTTCTGTGGAAAGAAGACTGACTTCTACTCTGGCGATGATGTCGTATGGTGCAAACTATCCCTGGTAAACACAGTCATCACCTCACTTATCATCTTCGCCTTATGCACGTTGAGGTTTCCCCCCAAAATTTTGGAACTACTTGATAAGATCCGTCGGAAATGCCTCTGGACCAAAAAAACTGAACAAGGGGAGAAATGCAACTCCCTGGTTGCTTGGGATAGGATTTGTCGCCCTAAAGATAGTGGTGGACTTGGGATTATTAACTTAAAGATCCAAAGTGATGCCCTCCTTCTCAAATACTTGCACAAATTCTACAACCATCATGACCTTCCTTGGGTTGACCTAATCTGGTCTACCTACTACTCTGACAAGATACCACACGCCTCCGACCCTTGTGGTTCTTTCTGGTGGCGAGATGTTCTTAAATTAACTCCAATCTATCGTGGTATATCCACAGTGGAGGTTTTTCGTGGTGACAAAGTGCTCATGTGGAAGGACCTATGGCTTGAAGATATATTATCTGACTCACACCCGAGGGCTTTCTCCTTTGCTCGCAACGAAGATATATCTGTGCAACAGTTTCTCACAATCACCTCCCTCGATGAGGCGTTCCACCTCCCTTTATCCATGCAAGCGCATGATGAGGTCAGACATATCCAACAACTTGTTGCCCACGTCACCTTGGACAATGGTCATGACATAAAGGATGTTTGGTCTTATATTTGGGGGACGTCCGAATACACTGCTAGAAGATTTTACAAGTTCTTCTTTAGAGATGTCAAAGCTCATAAAACGTACAAATGGTTGTGGAAATCCAAAGTTACAGCCAAGATCAAGGTATTTGGCTGGCTCCTCCTATCCGATCGACTCAATACTAGAGACATGCTCAAGCGAAGGCATTATAATATTGGAGATGATTTAAGCTGCCTCCTTTGTGGTCATTCCCAAGAAGACGTTGATCACATGATCCTCAACTGCCCATTTAGTAAACAATGCTTGTCTAAACTGGGGATGAATCCAGACCATCATACCACGTGTCTACCATGGTTGGAAGCGGCTAGGACAAACTGGAATCAACCTATGTTTATGGAGACATTCCTTCAGGCATCTTGGAGTATTTGGAAGGAGAGGAATGACAAATTATTCAGACAAATTAATCCCTCCTACAACTCTTGGCTACAAAGATTTAAAACAGACTTTGGTCTTCTTCAATATAGGGTCAAAGAGAATATGAAAGACTTCATTTTCCTTTTATTAGACTCCCTTCCTTCTGATTAGTCTGCTTCTGATAGTCCTGCCACCCCCTTGCCACAAAGTGGCTAGGGTTGCCTCTTGTAAACACCTTGTACAATGTAATGTAAATGTTTGAAAGGTAATATATATAACAGTGGGAGCCTCTCCCACTGTCACAAGTTTCAAAAAAAAACATAACCCTAGGTACGGAATATATAGGCTTGGGGTCGAAGGAGGGGAAGTGGAGCCGAAGGTGCAATCTCAGCCGGCCATCCTGGGAGGCCCGTGCGCACGGGGTAAGTTGGGCCCGTGCGCACGGGGGTCCCGTGGGCATGGTACAAGACCGTGCGCACGGGGTGCTCCAGCGTCGATTCTTTGAGTAGCCCGTGGGCACGGGGTTCCTGGGGCCCGTGCGCACGGGGTGGCCTGGAGCTTCCTGTGCTGCTGCTGTTGTCCTTCTTCTTGGTCCTCGTAGCCTTGGGGTGGTTCTCCTTCTTCTTGGGGATGCTCCTGAGTTCCTTGGTGGTGTTCCTCTTCGTACCTAAGGAGGCATAGCACATTTTGGTGAGGTAGTATACATGTTCCATTTGGGTTCATATGCAAGTCTAGTAGGAAGGAGTTCACCTCGGGTTCCAAAGCACGTGCTCTAGCTCTTGTCATGGGTCCTTGTGGGGTTGGATATGTTGATGTAGAGTCCATGGGGATGATGGAAGGATGCTCCGCATCAATCGCCCGCTCCGCCGCTGTGGTCCCGAAGGAGGTAGGTGGCCGTTGTGGCCGCCTTCCCACTACCGGCCACTGTGGCCATCACCCGCTCCACCACCGCAGCCCGAAGGTGGGAGGTGGTGGCCGTGGCCGCCACCCCATCATTGGCCGCCGTGGCTGTCAGCCCACCGTTAACCACCGGGATCATCACCCGCTTCGCCACCACCGCCCGAAGGAGGGAGGAGGATTTGGAGGCCCGCACGTGCGTCAGCGACCTTGCTCGCTACATCGAGTTCCTGCGGGAGGAGGAGGAGCGCCTCGTCGAGCACGCAAAGAGCCTTACCGCCGCCGTGGCCGCGGCACACGCTGACGCAGAGGCGAGGAATCAGGAGATCTACGAGCAGTCCGGCCGCTTCGAGAGGGTCGTGTAGAGCGGAAGAGGGTGTTCGAGTTGAGCATCGCTGAAGGTGCAGCAGCGGCATGCACCGTATTGCAGTTGTCCAGGTCGTCTGTAGGCTCCTCCTCATCTTCCTCTTACTAAGCGCGCTCGGCAGAGGAGAGGCTGTCGGAAGTAGTACAAAGCCCCTCCGTAGTAGTAGTATTTAGGGTCTATCTTGTTCAGTTCATCTGACTATAGATGTGGTGGAACTGTACAACATACTTAAAATTAGCTAGTATATATAGTTGAACTAGCTATTTCAGTATGTGGTTGACAACAATTGGGGAAAAGTTTGGTCGGTTCAGTTGTCGAGTTGAATTGCTTGTATAAATTAAGAACGACTGCTTAATCTATGGTTGAAATCTATGCTTAATTACTGAATTTTTGTTGCAAAAATTAGATAGTGCTAGTGATTTTTAGCTGCATATTTTGACAAATCGCAGTGTTACAAGGATTGACAAATGGCAAGGTAACTAGATCAACAAATGTCAATCTTTCTAGTTTGACAAATGGCAATGTACCCAATATGACATATGCAAATCTTAACCAAATTGTCTGTACGTGGTTGCACATGGGTCATCCGAAAAAACCGTCTGCGTTGAAGGGAGGTACAAATTCTGCTTGCCAAATTTTCTCTTGGCTTAGCGCTGATGTCTCGCTTTGCATACCTTGTTCAATCTGAACCGTTTGCGTTGAAGAGATGCACAAATCCTGTGCAGCGAATTTCCCCGTGGGTTACTACGGAAGACCATAGCTCTCACTTTGCATACAGGTGTTCTATCTAAAACGTTTGCGATGAAGAACTGCACAAATCCTGCTTGGCACATTTTCCCTTGGCTTACTTGGGAAGCTGTCAGTTTACATATGTGTGTTCTATCTAAAACGTTTGCGATGTTAGAGTGGCAACCTTCGTTGACTATTATTCGAGTGTGCCTTCTCTCAAAATGGACACGAAAAATACGACAGCATGTCGGATGCCATTGCATGATAGCATGCCAAGTTTCATGAATTTCAGACGAGTTCTGGATTGACTAGAATTTAAAAACAAAGTATCTCAACATTTTGCCGGCAATCAACAGTGCCCTGGTGTTTGAAATTCATTAGCATTTCTTGCATGGGACCTAAGCATGCACCCAAGGACACATATTTGATTTTTCAACCAATTTATATGCACTGGAGCATGTGCATGTAGTTCAAATTTGAATTATGCACATAAAATGCCTAGAAAACCTAGTTAATGTATAAAGTGTCCAAACGAACCCCGAAAGAATCCAAAATTTAACACAACACTCTTGTTGTTCTATGTTGACACTAGAAATATTTAAAAAGCAATAACATGCAACGGATATCGTTTTGCCCCCAAAGGTGGCACGTTCCCTACCAAAACCATTCGGCTTGTTTTGATAAGCTCTGGTTTGTGAGTAGGTTATACCCAAACCTGCCCCAAATGGGACAAATTTTTTACCATGGCATGTCAGGTGCCATTCCATGATAGCATGCCAAGTTTCATGAATTTCAGATGAGTTTTGGATTTACTAGAATTTAAAAACCAGGTATCTCAATGTTTGCTACCGAGAGACGGTAGCAGGGTGTTTGACCTTCATTCCCATTTCTTGCATGGGACCTAAGCATGCAACCAGGCATTCAAATTTGAATTTTCTACCAATTTATATGCATTAGAGCATGTGCATGAAGTTCAAATTTGAATTATACACATAAATGCATTAAAAACTCAATTAATGCATAAAAATGTCCAAACGAACATCGAAAGTTTCCAAAATTTAACACAACACTCCTGTTGTTCTATGTTGACACTAGAGAAAAAAAATTGAAATCAAGAAGAGGCAACAGATATCGTTTCATCCAGAAAGGTGAAATGTTCCCTACCGAAACCATCCAGCTTATTGTGAGAAGGTCTGGTTTGTGAGAAGCTTATACCCAAACCTTCCCCAAATGGGACAAAACGTTTACCATGGCATGTTGATGCCGCTCCATGGTAGCATGCCATGTTTCATGAATTTCACACGAGTTTTGGATTTGCTAGAATTTAAAAGCCAGGCATCTCAATGTTTGCGGCCAAGTGACGGTGGCATGGTGTTTGACATTGATTCCCATTTCTTGCATGGGACCTAAGCATGCAGCAAAGGACTCGGATTTGAATTTTCAACCAATTTATATGCATTAGAGCATGTGCATGTAGTTCAAATTTCAATTATGCACATAAATGCATTGAAAACTCATTTAATGCATAAAATGTCGAAACGAACCCCAAAAAATTCCAAAATTTAACACAACAATCATGTTGTTCTATGTTGACACAGGAGAAAAAACTGAAATCAAGAAGAGGAAATGGATATTGTTTCGTACAGAAAGGTGGCGTTCCCTACCAAAACCACCAGGCTTGTTGTGAGACGATCTGGTTTGTGAGAAGCTTATACCCAAACCTACCCCAAATGGAACAAAAATTTTACCACGGTATTTGATGCCGCTCTATTCTAGCATGCCATGTTTAATGAATTTTAGATGAGTTTTGGATTTACTAGAATTTAAAAACCAGGTATCTCAATGTTTGTGGCAGAGCGACAGTGGCAAAGGTGTTTGACATTCATTCCCATTTCTTCCATTGGACCTAAGCATGCAACCAAGGACACATATTTGAATTTTTCAACCAATTTATATGCATTAGAGCATGTGAATGTAGTTCAAATTTGAATTATGCACATAAATGCATTGAAAACTCAATTAATGCAAAAAAATGTCAAAACGAACCCCAAAAATTTCCAAAATTCAACACAACACTCTTGTTGTTATATGTTGAACCTAGAGAAAAATTGAAATCAAGAAGAGGCAACGAATATTGTTTCGTTTAGAAAGGTGAAACGTTCCCTACCGTAACAATGAGACTTGTTGCGAGAAGCTGTGGTTTGTGAGAAGCTTATACCCCAACCTGCCCCAGATGGGACAATATTTATACCACTGCATGTTGATGCCGTTCCATGATAGCATGTCAAGTTTCATGAATTTCAGATGAGTTTTTGATTTACTAGAACTTTAAAACCATGTATCTCAATGTTAGTGGCCGAGCGACGGTGGCAAAGGTGTTTGACATTCATTCCCATTTCTTGCATGGGACATAAGGTTGTAACCAAGGACGCACATTCGATTTTTCAACCCGTTTATATGCACTGGAGCATGTGCATGTTGTTCAAATTCTAGTTTATATGCACTGAACTCATTTAATGTATAAAAATGTCCAAGGGAACCTCGAAAAATCCCAAAAAAATGCACAACACTCCTATTGTTTTATGTTGACACGAGAAATTTTTTGAAATTAAGAAGAGGCAACAGATATCATTTCGTCCCCCAAGGTGGCATGTTCCCTACCGAAACCATCAGGCTTGTTGTGAGAGAAGCTCTGTTTCGCGAGAAGCTTATACCATAACTTGCCCCAAATGGGAAAATATTTTTTTACCCTAGCATGTTGATGCCGTTCCATGATAGAATGCCAAGGTTCATGAATTTCAAACGAGTTTTGTATTTACTAGAATTACAAAAGCAAGCACCTCAGCATTTACCGGAGAGCCACGATGTCGTGGTGTTTGAAATTCATCCCCATTTCTTGAATGGGACATAAGCATGAACCCATGGACACATATATCATTTTACAATCCATTTTGGTGCACCAGAGCATGTGCATGTATTTTCATTTTGAATTGTGCATCTGAAATGCCTAGAATACCAAGTTACTGTATAAAAATGTCCAAATGAACCCTGAATAATTCCAATTTTTTTGACGACACACCTATAGTTGCATGTTCGCTACAAATAGAAGTTCTAGCAATTCAAACACCATCATTTGCAGCTGTGACCCCATTATGTAGTTCAAATCAAGACGAATAATCAAGTAGATCGCACACAGTTTATTATCACCAACCGTGCGAGATGCAATACAGAATATCCTAGAGCACCGTTGGTGTATAGTATGCATACGGCTTATGAGAGAAGGTGTGTGGCTACAGTCCCCAGCGGGTTAAGATATCTGAATCGTTTGTGATGTTCACATATCGTACACAGTTCTGAATAAGGGACCATGTCTGGTGACACTTTGCGCGTCAGTTTTTTCACTGAACCGATTCAAAATTTTTGGCTTTCGCGGAAATATCTACCTCCCCGCTCCCTCCCCTTACCAAAATCCACATTTCCCCTGTTTCCGCCTTCCTTTCCAAGTTGAAACCTTCACTTCTTGCTTGTAGCACCGGCCCCTCGCTGGCGACCCTCCTTCACACTCGACCTCGTCTATCCAGGCAGGTAATCCACACCAGACCCCATCCTCCTCCTCCTCCTTCCACAACCCACATGCCCCGACCGCCAGCGCGACACCTTCCACCCAAATCACCGACCCCTCCACCGAATAAGTGCTGCCCTAAGCCATGGTGCACGCAGTATATTCAGGAGCTCAAGGAGCATTTGGCAGCGGAGAAGCAAATCACGGCCGCACGCGCGGATGAGGTCGCGATGGCTGCCATTCGTGCTGCCCCCCAGATCTTCAGGAGCACCTCACCGTCGAGGCCACCATCAATGCCTCGTGTGCCGATGCCATTCGTGCGGTTGGCTGCTTTAAATGATAGTTTGTAGTGGTTTCTCAAGGCCACCCGTGGTGCCTTCGACGAAGACTACGAGGTGTTTTCTCAGCGTGCAGGTGCTTACCTCAACTCGAGAACCAGCAGGTTGGTGCCCGGAGCGGCTCAGGCAACTCACCACGATGATGAGGGCACCCACGATGCGGAGGCCTCGCCTTCTTCCATGTCTAAGGAGCCAATCGTCATCGATATCTCCAACAATGAGGAGTAGCTTGTCTTATTAGCTCACTATAAGGACCCATGTTCAGTTTGCTATCTACTGCCTTTCCTTAACAAATTCTAGTGAATTGTGCTTTCTACTTTTACCATGCAATCTGTTGCTCTAGTGTATATGTTCTATATGTCATGCAATGTGGTGCTCACTTATTAACTATTTGGTTAATTAGTTGTCGTGTTTAGTTAACTATTTGGTTCAATTCTGCAAATGTGATGTTCAATTCTTCAGGGTCCAATTTTGTATTGTCTTCCATGTGAGAAATAAATGAAAATTTTCTTTACAAAATACATGAGAAACAAATACAATTGCTATATTTCCAAGTTGTCAAGCATGTTTGGTTTGGTTAACTATTTGATCTTCTAGTATGTTATACATTGTGCAATGTGGTGCTTAATTAACGTTTGGTTCATTTGTTATGGTGTTTAGTTAACTGTTTTGTTCCATTCTGCAATGCGATGTTCAATTGTTGTGGGTGCATTCTGTTATTATATAGCATGCGAGAAATAAATCAAATTTTGCTGTACTAAATACATGAGAAACAAATACAATTGCTATATTTCCAAGTTGTTAACCATGCTTGGTTTGGTTAACTTTTTGATATTCTTTTAGGAGTATGTTATATTGTGAATGTGGTTCTCAATTAATGTTTGGTTCATTTGTTGTGGTCTTTAGTTAACTGCTTGGTTCAATTTTGCAATGCAATGTCCAATTGCCGTTGTTAGAATTTTGTATTGTAGTGCATGTGAGGAATAATCGAATTTGGCTGCACTTAATACATGGGAAACATATATAATTGCTATATTTTCTAATTCTTAATCATGCTTGGTTTGGATAAATGGGTTTTCCATGTGGCTTGAATTAATCTGATGAATCTGCAATGTGCTAATTTTTCATCAACATATTTTACTAATAGCATGCGAACCCTCACTTAACCAGATCACTAACTACCTTATATGTGTTACAGGGAAACAATGGGAAGCACCGAGGTTTACAATCGAGGTTTGCACATGCATGGTCCTTTGTGTAATAACACATTATTGTGCAACTGCAGGAACCATTCTAATACTTAGGTTTTAAACAATTTGGTCTTGCACATGTAGGTCCTACTGTCGGAGGTTTTGACCCACTGTTCGATCCTTTGTGCATATGGGGAATGAGTTGTCCATGAATATCAGTCAAGTCAAGAAACTCAGAAAGATTGTTAGGATAAAGAAATTAGCGACAAAAAACAACAAGATCTTTTCTGCACAATGAAGAAGACATCACTTCACTATAGGATGGTACTAACTATTATACCTTGCCTTTTTTATTCCTTTGTCCCATTTCCAATATAGAGAAGATATTTATGCACATCCTTGTTTTCAGGCCTTTCCAAAGCAGTTCACTGATGATTACCTCTCAAACCAACTGTATGGTGAGGAGGCAAGGAAGGTATTCATACAACACCCACGGTTCAATATTGAAGTTTTCCTGAAGAGGAGGAAGGATGGAGGGTCAATCATCCAAAGGCACTGGCCTAAAGTTGCAAAGACCTTCAACATCAATGAAGGATCAATATTCGCCTTCTGCTTCAGCAGTTTTCCAGATGAGATACATCTGCCTATGTACCGTCTATGATGCTAATTTAGAAAGGTCATAGATGTTGCATGTGAAACTTGGTGCTGGTGCGGTGATGTGATGGGTGGGCAGCCGTCCGAGTTTTTTTTTGGGTTAGGTCGTTATTTAAAGCGGATGGATTTTGGTTAGATGCCATTTGGTTCCTCCGATCTTAATCAGACGGTCTGAGATAAATGAGTCAGAGTAGACAAAATAAGAAACCAAAGATATTTTACGGATGTTTGGGGATGATCCGGACCCATCAGTCACATTTGCTCAGGTCGGCTTTGGGACAGCTTTTCGGACGCGCATGATAGGGTGTGTGCAGAGAGGTTAGGTGGTTTGACAAGAGGGAACCACCAACCAGGTTGGTCTTGGATCGGTCAACGATGAGAACAAAGAGGACCGGCAACTACAAACGGATGCATGTTTTATGAAAACATGTGGATGCAATACTCATGATGACATGATGAATGCAACAAACAAATAAAACACATGGCAACAACGAAAACATGGAACGGGTCTGGAGCGTCGGTCTCAGGCTATCACATAAGCCGTCCTCCACAGTCTTTCATGGCATCGTGCCAGGCAAGTCAGCTTACCTTGTAGGGAAAATTACCCTAGAAGTGGCCTTTGGTGACGAGTATAACTACGGAGCAGAAACTTTGTGGTTTGAAGTGGTTAAAATCAAGAGTCCATATCATGCACTGTTTGGATGGCCAGCTTATGCTCGTTTCATGGCCCGCCCTTGTTATGTTTATTAACAGTTGAAGATGACAGGGCCAAAAGTGTGAGGAAGGTGATGCTGCCTATGCAGAAGCGGCTTGTGCTACCGAGGAGCTTAAGTTTTATAAGGAAAATGTTGACCCGGCGGATATGACTCCTTTGAAAAATCCTACTACGGAATAGGACCCTCTGCTAAATTTTAAGTTGGCCGATGATACAAAGCAAGTGGATTTAGTCCCTCACGACTCGTCTCGGCAGTTACTATGGGCACCGGGATAGATCCCAAATAGGAATGCACGATCATCGAGTTCATCCATGAGAATGGGGACATCTTTGCATGGAAACCGTCTGATATGCCAAGTGTACCGAGAGAATTCGCTGAGCACCACCTTTATGTCGATCCCAAAGTTAAGTCGGCCAAACAGTTCCTCCATCGTTTCAATGAGGAGCAACATGAAGCTATTGGAGAGGAGGTAGCCTGACTCTTGGCAGCTGGGTTTATCGTCGAAGTTTTTCACCTGGAGTGGTTGGCTAACCCTGTGCTTGTACTTAGGAAAACTGACACATGGTGCGTGTGTGTTGATTACACGGACCTCAACAAGGCTTGTCCAGCTGACCGATTTGCTCTCCCCCGTATTGACCAGATCATCAATGCAACAGCGGGTTGTGAGAGTTTATACTTCCTGGATGTTTATTATTGTTATCATCAAATCATGATGGTAGTCAAAGACCAAGACAAGATAGCTTTTATCACACCTTTTGGAGCTTTCAGCTATGTTTCTATGCCTTTTGGGATCAAGAGTGCCCAGGCGACTTATCAACGCTGCATTCAGAATTATTTTCATGGTCAGATTGGGCGCAATGTTCATGCTTATGTGGATGATATTGTGGTTAAGTCAAGAAAGAAAGAGACCATGCTTGCTGACTTCAAGGAAACCTTTGACAATCTCTGGGTCTACAGGATGATGCTTAACCCGGCCAAGTGTGTTTTGGGTGTACCCGTAGGCAAATTGCTAGGGTTTCTGGTTTTAGAATGGGGCATTGAGGCTACCTCAGAGAAAATCAAAGCTATCACCTCTCCGTCCAAGCCAGCGTCTATCAATGATGTTCTGCGCTTGGCGGGTCATATTGCAGCCCTGAGCCGATTCATAAGCCGCCTAGGTGAGAAGGTGATTCCTTTTGTATCAGATGATGAGGAAGACTGATCACTTTGTATGGAGTGATGCTGCTAAAGAAGCATTCGAAGCACTTAAAAAGCAATTAGCTGAGCCGACCATCTTCGCTGCTCCATTTAACAAAGATCCTATGCTCCTATTTGTGGTGTCTAATAACAAAGCTGTCAGCATAGCAATTGTTGTGGAGCGCAAGGAGGCAGGGAAAGAATACCCAGTACAGCGACCAGTTTATTAAGTCAGTGAAGTCTTAACAGAATGTAAGTAGAGCCTATTATGTGTTATGATCCGTTAACCCCAAAGTGACAATAATCAGGGTACTTACCGGTGATGACCGTAGTTTGAGGAGTTCATGTATTCTCTAAGTGCTAATGCTTTGGTCTAGTACTCTATTAAAAGGAGGCCTTAATACCCCTTAGTTTCCAATAGGACCCCGCTGCCACGGGAGGGTAGGACAAAAGATGTCATGCAAGTTCTTTTCCATAAGCACGTATGACTATATTCGGAATACATGCCTACATTACATTGATGAACTGGAGCTAGTTCTGTGTCACCCTATGTTATAACTATTACATGAGGAATCACATACAACATAATTATCCACCACTGATCCAATGCCTACGAGCTTTTCACATATTGTTCTTTGCTTATTTACTTTACCGTTGTTGTTATTACAATTACTACAAAAACTGTTACTGTTACTTTTGCCATTGTTACCGTTACTTCCATACTACTTTGCTACTAAGTACTTCACTGCAGATACTAAGTTATCCAGGTGTGGTTGAATTGACAACTCAACTGCTAATACTTGAGAATATTCTTTGGCTCCCCTTGTGTCGAATCAATAAATTTGGGTTGAATACTCTACCCTCGAAAACTATTGCGATCCCCTATACTTGTGGGTTATCACCAACAAATACGCACTTGAAGCCTAATTGATATATATGGCTTCTGCACAACATCTACATTATCATATTAGTACATGATACGCAGGTGAGTTAGGATGCACTTGATCCTAGGAAGGTATCAATCCTTCAAACTAACTAAAGTACATAATATCGAACAAAAGAGGGTCATGCTAGAGCAGCTGGATACATGGCTCAGTCTAGATATCACTACGAATCAAGCTGTGCATATTTGCTATTGGCATGAACCTGATCGCCGCATGTCGGGTTTGCAAAAGCCATTCATCGCTTGGAAGCTTGATCCCTTTCACACGCTGAAGATCATCTGGCAACAAGTTGTGTCGACGTATCTCTGGATATGGTTATTCATGAAACCCATGGTACGATGTGTAAACATAGTTCTCCCTGGTGAATGGAAGTTGCAGAGCATGGTAATCATCAGTAGTGATATGATTGATGATTGGTTGGATGATCAAATAATTGAGCCCGAGAAACATGGAGTGGTTGCCGAGGCTGTAAACCCGCCTAAAGTTGAATACGCCTGGCCCAATGGAGCTGGGATCTTTCTCGAACACGAAGCAGCCATAGCCATCACAATCACGAACGCCACAGGCATTGTACTGCATGTGGTTTGATGAAATGGTTTGGTCAATTGGTACATGCGAATGAGCATCAAATGACCACCGTCAGTTGAAGGAATGATTAACCACCACCCATTGACTTGTATATTTCTAGGTCCTAGAATCATGAAGGCCAGCGCATTTGCGTCTGCTGCAACAAATCAAATTGGAGGCCAAAATGACAAAAATATAAAATCATGTTCAGAGTATGTGTGGAATTAAGAATATTATAAGAGTGACACAGATCATAGCCAGAGAATTGCAATGTCGTGGTTATAATCATACCCAAAGTTAAAAAAAGTAAGTCAATGGCTTTCATATTCTAGCAATATGTCATGGTTCAAACATCAGGTAAAAATGAGAGGAAAACAACTATGCCAGGGCCTACTCATATTCTATCATAGCAGTTACTACTGTTCACATATCAACTCTAACAATAACATGCGTGGTTATAAAAATCTTGGAAATGAGAGTAACATATAGCAATCATGACGTTATACTCATAATATCTATTCTAACAATCATTAGAGGCCAATCTTTCTCATATCAACTCTAACAATAACATGTGTGGTCAGAAAAATCTAGGAAATGAGAGGAACATATAATAATGATGTGGTTATAGACATACTATCTATTTTAGTTTCTAACAATCAACAGGCAGTCGTATTCATAAGGTAAAGATGAGATGAGATAGAACAATTACAAGATGATAGATTCCACCAGTATATGCAGCCAATCTGTGCGTCGACCACGTAAACGATGCCATCGTGCACTACAACATCAAACAAAAGTGGAGGGTCAACAGGATTGATGATGATCCACAACCATGCATGGCGACCGGATTCCAGATAGACTAGTCCCATGTCTAACAAGGCAATGAGCTTGTAATCCATGTAGTGTTCTGATGGTGTGGGCACTTCGCAGATTACAACCTTCAGCAAACGGAGGACATACCAAAAGCTCAAAGTATCTCGTGCGTAGTAGGCAGGAGTGTCCGGCGGGCCGCAAGGCTCGATGTCGATGGTATCCAATGATGGAAGGGCGATCTCGCTCGGTGTAGATATCCAAGAGATGCCACAGACTACCGGATTGGTGAATGGGGACAATCCAGTTGGCCTTCATGCCGCTCAGTAGTTGCCGCGCATGAAGGACAAGTGGGTGGGTAGTGGTATCTTGTCGAGCGGCACGATAGCAACCTCAGTAGGATCGTCAAGTCGGTGTGTGGGCTACCTGCGAGGATCGGGCATCAGCAAGCAGGGTGTCTTGAAAAGGGTCGTCTGGTTGCAGATGAGTACAAGGTACATAGACATCGAGCATGTGGCGAACACACTGTGCTGAGCAGGTCCATACGATTACATATCTGCTCCAAGAGAACATTGCAGAGGGCATTCCTATCGCAGCTCTGCGTGTCAGTCGGTTCTGCCATAGGGTTTTTAGGGTGCTGAGTGATTGGGGTTTTCGGTGCCTGCGAGAGAGAGGGGAAGTAGATTCGGGTAGGCGAGCGAAGAAGATGGCATGTGTGGCCGAGCAGTGAGTGGGAGGATATGCACTGGTACAGCGAGGTTCTATACAAACGGTTTTTAACTCCTTTCCGCGACGGTGTTTTGAACCATCACCAAGTGAGTGACTACGATAGGGGGAGTCCATCCCACACGACCCAGAAACCATCGGGGATAGGGATCCTTGATGCATATAGTTGTCCCAATAAAACTGTTTCTGATATCTCAAATATTTGAAACGCTGCATCCTTGCAACTCATTTGTGCTCGCATTGCCATCGCAGTTGGTATTCTGTTGTGCTATGTTAAGATGCGCGACCCATCACAAATAGTTTACGATTATAGAAGTAGACAATCACACACATTAACTTTTCCTCGATTGTATGCGATTAGATGTAAGAGCGCACACAGTTTTCGCTATAAAACTACATGTAAAGCTTGTATACATCCCACATGATTCATCCGTCAAACCTGTGTCGGATGAAGACCTATCGCATGCGTTCTTCTATGACCAAACGTTTGCGATGCGCACAACATCATAAACAGTCCATAATTGCAAAGCGTGTGTGATAAGGTGACTATCATAAACATTTAATACGAAAGAACTGTGTGCGATGTTGTTGTTAATCACACACATTTTTTCTTAGCTAATCGTGTGTGTGGTAGAGATTGATCTTACACATAGTGGATCCTAGAAACGTGTCTAATCTCCACGTCTGTCGCAGAAATTTCGCTTTTGCAAACTATAACATGCCAAATTTTCAATTTGGAATGTTATACATTAGATCATCAATGCATATTATATTTTATTGCATTTTCGTTTGATCCTAGAAATTTCACGCAACTCAAGGACCCGTGGAGAGAGTTGGGAATTTCGTTATTTTCATATTTGAGTTTTTCTCAAATTTAGAAAAAGGATCATTCGATTTCAATTATTTTATCTTCGAATATTTCAATTATAAAAATAAGAGAGAGGGAATAAAATGACTTTCCCAAAATAAAGAAATATTGATGATTTAATAATAAAATCTTATGATTTTATTTCGGAGTTTTATCGCTATTTTATTTGAATTAGGAAAAATACGCGTTTTTCAAAATTGCATTTTAGGCCCAAATAAATGTTTCATCTTGTCCGACATATTTTTAGAGGACAGGGAAAATTTATTTCGGGATTTTTGGAGTCCGTTTAGTATTTATTTTCTTTCTTTTTTCTACACGTCTGAATTATTTAAAAAACAAAACCGACCTCGGGCCGTTTTCGGCCAGGACTCCGCCCGGCCGGCCCCTTTAAATAGTGCGCCCCGAGCCGCCCCAGCCCAGCCCACCCCGCCGCCAAACCCTAGCCGCCCGCCGCCGCCGATCGCCGCCGCCTCGTTGGAGCCTACCGCCGCCGCCGTCCGTTATACCTCCGCCGCCGCTGTTGACCCGCCGGAGGTAGTCGCCGCCGCCGCCGTGGTTTTCGTGAGAAAATCGTCGGGTTTTTTTAGGAACCCGATTTATTTTTTATATAGATCATTTTTTCTCGGTTTAGTTATTTAGCGGACGTTCGTCTGTACGTTCATTTTAACGAACGGTTTTCGTTGTTTAGCCGCAGACAGCGAACGTTCGTTCGTTAGCCTGTTCGTCCGTTTTTCTCTTTTTCTCGGATTTTCCGCGATTATTTTTTATCGTGATTTCTGATCCGATTTTCGTTATAGTATAACTTTTCGCTCGTTTATCGGAATCAGGCGAGTCAAGCGCCTAGAGTTTCGTCTCGAAATCCTCTTTCCATTTAAAAAATTCAAACAAGTTTTTGTTACTGTAAAATTTGACTTAGGTCCAGATTAGTAAATGAAGCTTGTTTCTTTTGCCGTTTGACTTTCGTTGCTTCGTTTGATTTGATTCTTTTTGCAAACCGGAGTTCTTAAGTTGAACTTTCTGGTTAGATCTCTTATTTGAGTTTTACCCGTGCATTAAATGAGTGCTTATTGTATGCTTGTTTGTTTGTGATAGAGTACCCGGAGTGCGTCGCGTGCTACTACGAGTCTCTACGTTTCAGGGATCATCAGCAAGGCAAGTAACACTTTGATCATACCTCTTTACTACCCAGTTTTATTGCATTAGATCAATCCTCAAACAATTGCATGATTAGGATCTGATTAATATGTGGGTTTGGGAAGTAGATGAGGTAGTACCTATAACCTGTTTATTATCAACCCTTTGGGAGTTACTTCTACGTTTGCTTATATTGCTATGCTATGCTAGTAGACGTGGATTGGGTGAGTGTATCCACGACAGATGTGATATTGTTAATTAATGGTTTACTTAAGGTGTCAACTTTAATACACATCTGGGTGGATTGAGGCACCTGGGGAACCCAGTGTTGCCTGTATTTTTGGAAATCCCGAGGTACCGTGTGATTCTCCTATGGACCGCCACCCAGGCTCAAAGGGATCATGAGATTATTCACGCTAGAAACTTCCGTGTGCAGCCGCAAGCTACTATGGGCTCTAGCATAGTTGAGTATGTTGTGTGACCTCTTTCAGTGGTAGACTAGCAGATGTAGGGGATGTAGGTTGGTACTGTCTACCCAGAGTAAAGAGTTAATGCTTCTGAAAGACTGTGTCTCAGTCATCCGTTTCTCAAACACCATGTAGTGCGAGAAATCCAACGGAGGAGATCGAGTCTTGCAGGGAAAAGTGCGCAAACCTCTGCAGAGTGTATAAACTAATCATGGTTAGCCGTGTCCCCGGTTATGGACGTTTTGAGTATCTAGTACCTAGATTATCATGTGAATCTCATCATGTTACTTAATTTAAATTGTTGGGTTTTAATGATGATGCTTAATTGGGATTGAGTTGGGTGAACCTTCTCAATTTTTAACAACCACCATGATAGTTAAATAAAATTTATTCCTTTGTTGTAGGGAAAAATTGGCTTTATGCAAAACTGTAACCATAGAGCTTTCCACCAGCCATATATGCATGTAGTGATAGCATTAATCTGTTCATTACTCTCTATGTGTTACATTGCCAGTATATTCCATGTGCTGACCCATTTTCGGGCTGCAACGTTCATGTTGCAGAATTTTCAGACGACGAGTAAGGTGCCTTAGGTCGTGGTCTTATACTCAGTGATGCCGTTGGAGTTGATGGACTCGCTTTATCTTCCCAGCCTTCCGCTGTTATCGTTATTAGATGGCCTTAAGCCATATTTATTGTAATAAGTTCTCTTTTGAGACATTCGATGTAATAAGTGTGTGATTGCTACTCTGTTATAAAACCTTCAAGTACTGTGCGTGTCAGCATTACCGATCCAGGGATGACACTGATGCACAGAGATCAGACTGTTGGAGGTCTGGTCGCTACATAAACCGTGTGCAGTGTAATCCTTAATTAATCCGTAATTTAAAAATCACATGTTTTGAATTTGAAAGTAGGCAATCACTTATTTTATATCCAAGCATGTTTATTACAAATATAGGTTCAACCACGAATGCATAATTCGATGCACACGTACATATGCTGAAGAACTACAGAAGCACCAAGTAAAGAATGATGAACCACAATTGTACTAAAGACTGTAAAGAGAGAGGAGAAAGCCATTCTGGTTGCTGGAGAAGGTGAAGCGGAATTCCCATATTATGCTCTCCTCCATGCATAATGCACACACGACTCTAGACCAACCCCTTGTGATGGCTGCCCGTCCATCCTTCAGTGTCTTCATTAGGACTTCTCGATGATCATTGTAGAGTGGATGAAATACTTTAACCTTCATTGGGTGTCCACCAATCATGTACATTGCGAGGTGAGCTAGTGACCGTATAATTACCGCCAAAACTATGTAGTGACCGTAATGAGCGTATTGTTACATATGTTGGCTGCTAGTGTATTTTTCTTGTTTCAAATTAGGGCATATTAATCGAAAAGGACGCAGTATGGACTAATACTACTTTGATGTGTCCTGTCAAGTCGCAGAATGAGGAGAAGGTTGCTTACTACGCCCTCCCCCTCGCCCACGTGCGGTGGCTCACAGGACGAGGAGAAGCTTGCTTACTACGTACGCCTATGCCCTCTCCCTCGCCAACGCGCGTGGTGGCTCGCAAGACAAAGAGAGAGTTTTGACTATATATCCCTCTCCCTCTCTCTCCCTCGCCCTTGACCTCGCCCTCGTGGTGGACGTGCAGCAGTTAATTCGGTGTCAGATTGCAAGAAGCATATTGTACTATAGTATCATCATTGTTGGACCTTCCAAAGAGGTGAAGAGCCAAGTGCAAGGTTCACAGGAGCACAAACTGTTGAACCTCCCGAAGAGGCAAAGAGCCAAGCGCAAGGTTTATAGGAGTGTCGTCCTAGTACTACAACTATAGCAAACGATCGCTACTATATGATGTCGCCACGTCACCTATAGCCAAAGCTCTGCCACCTTTTATCTCACAAATCATGTTGGAGCCCATGCAATAGCCACACAAGTTGCACGTACACATAACATATTTACTAGTAATAAATTCTAAATGACAAGTGCTAGTATGCCACACAAGTTCATCTCCACTTCATGTGATAAATTTGTGCATGACTACTCTACATATATTTACGATGCTACCATTCACAGTTTACCATACTCCACTTACACATTATAGATGGGCTCCATGTCCTCCTCCAGGTTCCACTCCCAGGTTTTCTTCATAGATGGCATGAACCATAACGGTGGGCAACGGGAATCATTATCTCAGCTTTCTAGTCCGGTTCCACATGATGAAGACTCATCCAAGATGAAGCGGCATAAATCAGGGATAGCGTGTCCCAGCATGTCGTTCATCCAGCGGTGCGCACTGAAGACACAACCATGCTTCATGAACGGCAGGCCTTCGGTGTCGTGCACGGAAGGTGGCATCTGCTTCACAATGGGGTAGTTGTCCCCAATGAAAAGGGAGTACTCTCCAAGAGTGTTCCTCGGCACCCACATAGCATCACGAGGGTCCAACTTAACGTCGTTCATCTAGTACATGCAGCATCTCAGATCTGGATACAAGGTGGCGTACATGGTCAAGGTCCATGCATAATAATGTTGTGCTCAAATATGGCGGTCAGTAATATTGTGCAGCAAATAGTACTGCTCCAGTATAGTGGAAGTAAAATAATTGGATGAGATAGTAAGACATGAAAAAAAATGGTGAGAGCTAGTGGGTTCAAGTCTTCAAGGGCCTAGCTAGCTATAAGCATCCTCCAAGGTAAAAGTACTAGTACCAGTAAGTAGTACTACTGCTACTACTCCTTACTACTTAGTACAATGAAAAAGAAGGGAGAGGGTTAAAAAAATCTAATACCAAATTGTAGTACTAGTACAGTAAACATGTCACAGTCAAGAAAAGAAAAGAGCTAATAAGTACTACTACTCTAACACACAACAATGAGAAAATGGAATACCTGGGTAGATGGTGATGGTCCGATCATGGTAGATCGTGTGACCATCATGCACATTAGTGGTAGCATGGGAAATGACTACGAAGATAGTTGATCCCAATATGCCAAAGTCAACTACAAGGTTCCAGGTTAGACCGAATGGCAGATGCATGTGCACATCCAGGATCAGCGATCTTATTTTGATCGGGGGATTACTTGTCCCAGCAAAATAATGGAGTACAGTTAGCGATGAAAATGATGGTTTGTGCATTCCGTTTGTAATCTCCCATACTGTAGGATGGCAGCCAGATGAAACAAGTCCCCTAGCTTGTCACTGCTACGTCTTGAGCTTCCGTTGGTTTTCCTTGAAGAGGAAAGGGTGATGCAACGATAGTAGCATAAGTATTTCCCTCAGTTTTTGAGAACCAAGGTATCAATCCAGTAGGAGGTTCGTCAAAAGTCCCACGCACCTACACAAACAAACAAAGAACTGGCAACCAACGCAATAAAGGGGTTGTCAATCCCTTCACGGCCACTTGCGAAAGTGAGATATGATAGAGATAGTATGATAAGATAAATATATTTTTGGTATTTTGTAATATAGATGCAAAAAGTAAATAAGCAAATAAAAGTAAATTGGAAGCAAATATGATAAGAGATAGACCCGGGGGCCATAGGTTTCACTAGTGGCTTCACTCAAGATAGCATAAGTATTACGGTGGGTGAACAAATTACTGTCGAGCAATTGATAGAAAAGCGAATAATTATGAGATTATCTAGGCATGATCATGTATATAGGCATCACGTCCGCAACAAGTAGACCGACTCCTGCCTACATCTACTACTATTACTCCACACATCAACCGACTCTTGCCTGCATCTAGAGTATTAAATTCATAAAGAACAGAGTAACGCATTAAGCAAGATGACATGATGTAGAGGGATAAACTCAAGCATTATGATATAAACCCCATCTTGTTATCCTCGATGGCAACAATACAATACATGCGCTGCCCCTGCTGTCACTGGGAAAGGACACCGCAAGATTGAACCCAAAGCTAAGCACTTCTCCCATGGCAAGAAAGATCAATCTAGTAGGCCAAACCAAACTGATAATTCGAAGAGACTTGCAAAGGTAACTCAATCATACATAAAAGAATTCAGAGAAGATTCAAATATTATTCATAGATAAACTTGGTCATAAACCCACAATTCATCGGATCTCGACAAACACACCGCAAAAAAGTTTACATCGAATAGATCTCTAGAAGAGAGGGGGAGAACATTGTATTGAGATCCAAAAAGAGAGAAGAAGCCATCTAGCTAATAACTATGGATCCGTAGGTCTGTGGTAAACTACTCACAACTCATCGGAGGGACAAGTATGTTGATGTAGAAGCCCTCCGTGGTCGATTTCCCCTCCGGCAGAGTGCCGGCGAAGGCTCCAAGATGAGATCTCGCGGATACAGAAGGTTACGGCGGTGGAAATTGTGTTTCGTTGGCTCCCTGGATGTTTTTGGGGTACGTAGGCTTATATAGGAGGAAGAAGTACGTCGGTGGATGCCCGAGGGGCCCACGAGACAGGGGAGCGCCCTATAGGGGGGGCGCCCTCCTATCTCGTGGAGGCCCCGGCTGCTTCTTGACTTGCACTCCAAGTCCTCTGGATCACGTTCGTTCCAAAAATCACGCTCCCGAAGGTTTCATTCCGTTTGGACTCCGTTTGATATTGCTTTTCTTCGAAATACTGAAATAGGCAAAAAAACAACAATATGGGCTGGGCCTCCGGTTAGTAGGTTAGTCCCAAAAGTGATATAAATGTGGAAAATAAAGCCCATAAACATCCAAAAGGGGTAATATAATAGCATGGAACAATAAAAAATTATAGATACGTTGGAGACGTATCAAGCATCCCCAAGCTTAATTCCTGCTCGTCCTCGAGTAGGTAAATGATAAAAAGAGAATTTTTGATGTGGAATGCTACCTATCATAATTCTTAATGTAATTTTCTTTATTGTGGCATGAATATTCAGATCCAAATGATTCAAAATAAAAGTTCATATTGATAAAAGAAATAGTAATACTTCAAGCATACTAATCAAAGTAATCATGTCTTCTCAAAATAACATGGCAAAAGAAAGTTCATCCCTACAAAATCATATAGTTAGGCTATGCTTCATTTTCGTCACACAAAGATGTTCCCAACTTCTATACCCCCGATGACAAGCCAAGCAATTGTTTCATACTTAAATAATCTCAAACTTTTTCAACCTTCACGCAATACATGAGCGTGAGCCATGGATATAGCACTATGGGTGGAATAGAATATGATGATGGGGCTTGTGTGGAGAAGACAAAAAAAGAGAAAGTCTCACATTGGCGAGGATAATCAACGGGCTATGGAGATGCCCATCAATTGATGTCAACATGAGGAGTAGGGATTGCCATGCAATGGATGCACTAGAGCTATTAATGAATGCTCAACAAAAGAAAACTAGTGGGTGTGCATCCAACTTGCTTGCTCACGAAGACCTAGGGCATTTGAGGAAGCCCATCGTAGGAATATAGAAGCCAAGTTCTATAATGAAAAATTCCCACTAGTATGAAAAAGACAACTTATGAGACTCACTATATGAAAACATGGTGCTACTTTGAAGCACAATATATGAGAATCACTACATGAAGAACAAAGTGCTACTTTGTAGCACAAGTGTGGAAACAGAGATAGTAACATTGCCCTTTTTATTTATTTATTTTTTTCCTATTTTTTTCTTGTTCCCTTTTTTCTTTTTTTGGGGCCTTTCTTTTTTTATTTTGTCCTTTATTTTTTTTCTTTTTTTCTTTTTGGGCAATTCTCTAATAATGATGATCATCACACTTCTATTGATTACAACATATGAATTACAACTCGAAACTAGAACAAGATATGACTCTATATGAATGCCTCCGGCGGTGTACCGGGATGGTGCAATGAATCAAGAGTGACATGTATGAAAATTAATGCATGATGGTTTTGCCACAAATACTATGTCAACTACATGATCATGCGATGGCAATATGACAAAAGTAAAGTATGTCATGATGATGAACGGAACGGTGGAAAGTTGCATGGCAATATATCTCGGAATGGCTATGGAAATGCCATAATAGGTAGGTATGGTGGCTGTTTTGAGGAAGATATAAGGAGGTTTATGTGTGATAGAGCGTATCGTATCACGGGGTTTGGATGCACCAACTCTCAAGGTGAGAAAGGGCAATGCACGGTACCGAAGAGGCTAGCAATGGTGGAAAGGTAAAAGTGCGTATAATCCATGGACTCAACATTAGTCAAAAGAACTCATATAGTTATTGCAAAAATTTAGAAGTCATCAAAAATCAAGTACTACGCGCATGCTCCTAGGGGGATAGATTGGTAGGAAAAGACCATCGCTCGTCCCCGAGCGCCACTCATAAGGATGCACAAGCCAGGTACACTTCATGTTTCAAATTTGTTACACAACTTTAACCATACATGCATGCTACGGGACTTGCTAACTTCAACACAAGAATTCTTTAAATTCATAATCACCCAACTAGCATGACTTTAATATCACTACCTCCCTATCTCAAAACAATTATCAAGTATCAAATTGATCATAGCATCCAATTCACTTCCTATGATAGTTTTTATTATACCCAACTTGGATGCCTGCCATTCTAGGACCACTTTTATAACCATAGCAAATACCATGCTGTTCTAAAAGACTCTAAAAAATATATAAGTGAAGCATGAGAGACTAGCAATTTCTACAAAAATTAAGTCATCACCGTGCTCTAAAAGATATAAGTGAAGCACTAGAGCAAAAACTATCAAGCTCAAAAGATATAAGTGAAGCACATAGAGTATTCTAGCAAATTCTAATCAAATAGGGTTCTCCCAAAAGGTGTGTACAACAAGGATGAATGTGGTAAACTTAAAAAGCAAAGACTAATATAATACACGACGCTCCAAGCAAAACACATATCATGTGGCGAATAAAAATATAGCTCCAAGTAAAGTTACTAATGAACGAAGACGAAAGAGGGGATGCCTTCCCGGGGCATCCACAAGCATAGGCTTTTGGCTATTATTGAATATCTTGGGGTGCCTTGGGCATCCCCAAGCTTAGGCTCTTGCCACTCCTTATTCCATAGTCCATAAAAGCTTTACCCAAAACTTGAAAACTTCACAACACAAAACTCAACAGGAAATCTTATAAGCTCTGTTAGTGAAAGAAAACAAAACCACCACATAAGGTACTGTAATGAACTCATTCTTCATTTAATTTGGTGTTAAACCTACTGTAATCCAACTTCTATATGATTTATAAACTATTTTACTAGCCATAGATGCATTGAAATAAGAAAACAACACACGAAAAACAGAATCTGTCAAAAACAGAACAATCTGTAGCAATCTGTAACTAACGCAAACTTCTGGAACTCCAAAATTCCTACCAAAATAGGAAGTCCTGGACAATTTGTCTATTGATCAGAGGCAAAAAGAATCAATGCAAAAGCACATTTTTGTGATTTAAGAAAACTAAATTCGTGCGCGCGAAGTTTCTATTTTTCAGCAGAATCAAATCAACTATCATCATAGGTTATCCTATAGGTTCTACTTGACACAAACACCAATTAAAAGATAAAAACACATCTAAACAGAAGGTAGATGCAAGATTTATTACTAAACAGGAACAAAAACAGAAATAACATAAATAAAATTGGGTTGCCTCCCAACTAGCGCTATCGTTTAACGCCCCTAGCTAGGCATAAAAGCGAAGATAGATCTAAGGAGTGCCATCTTTGGCACTAAATTTATAAGTAGCCCGCATGATAGATTCATAAGGTAATTTGACTTTCTTTCTTGGAAAGTGCTCCATGCCTTTCTTTAATGTAAATTGGAATCTAATATTCCCTTCCTTCATATCAATAATCGCGCCAATCGTTCTAAGGAAAGGTCTACCAAGAATAATAGGGCAAGAAAGATTGCAATCTATATCAAGAACGATAAAATCTACGGGCACCAAATTTCTATTTGCAACAATGAGAACATCATTGATCCTTCCTATTGGCTTTTTAATGGTGGAATCCGCAAGGTGCAAATTTAAAGAGCAATCATCAAGATCATGGAAACTTAGAATATCACATAAAGTTTTCGGAATCGTGGAAACACTAGCACCCAAATCACACAAAGCAAAACACTCATGATCTTTAATTCTAATCTTTATAGTAGGTTCCCACTCATCATTAAGTTTTCTAGGTGTAGAAACTTCCAAATTAAGTTTTTCATCATAAGATTGCATCAAGGCATCAACGATATGTTTGGTAAAAGCTTTATTTTGACTATAAGCATGAGGAGAATTAACAACGGATTGTAACAAGGAAATACAACTTTCTAAAGAACAATTATCATAATCAAATTCCTTGAAATCCGAGATAGTATTTCAATACTATTTAAAGTTGTGACCTCTCCAATCCCACTTTTACCAAATTTAGCATCAAGATCTAAAAACTCCAAATTCTTGGGACGCCTTCTAGGTAAAGTTGACTCATCATCAGTCCCATAATTATCAAGATTCATATTGCAAAACATAGATCTAATAGGAGATGCATCAATAACTTTAAGATCCTCATCATTATTTTCATCTAACTTTTCTGGTTTGGTGGCCATCTTATTGACTAAGGTGTCTTGCTTATCAGAAATTTTGGCTATAGCATTTTCAAGCCGGGTAATTTGAGCGTTAACACCATAAAATTCTTTATTCATATCATCAAGCTCTTTGTTCATAAACCCCAAAAAACCTTTTTGTTCCTTAAGCTCTTTTCTAAAAAAATTATTATGCTCAACTTGCAAATTCATAAAGCTTCTAATATTTCATTCAATCTCCTCCAACCTTCTGAGAAGGTGGTCAGAACCCTTAGGCAAAGCCATAAGGACAAACATGCACACAAGTAAGCAGAAAAAGGCAAGCGAAAAGAGAGGAGGAGATTGGGAAAGAGAGGGCGAATAAAATGGCAAGGGTGAAGTGGGGGAGAGGAAAACGAGAGGCAAATGGCAAATAATGTAAATGTGAGGGAGATGGGTTTGTGATGGGTACTTGGTATGTCTTGACTTGAGCGAAGACCTCCCCGGCAACGGCGCAACGGCGCCAGAAATCCTTCTTGCTACGTCCTGAGCTTGTGTTGGTTTTCCTTGAAGAGGAAAGGGTGATGCAGCAATAGTAGCGTCAGTATTTCCCTCAGTTTTTGATAGAGGCAAAGGTGTCCCGTCTTTCGATGAGATGATGGATATCGCTTTGGTGGAAATCGACTTTGACGATCCGACTACGAACGTGCGAGGACGTCGCGCCTTAGCAATCGCTAAACCAACTCTGAGAGGTTTTTGACCATGCCGGGGCACGATCAACCTGACCACGAGGGTCTGTTTCCTGCGAGCAAATGAAAAACAAGCAAGAAACTGAGATTGCAATCTGGATATTGCGAATATAAGATGAAAGCTTTTTTGATCAAGGTAGGGTTCTGTGACGCCTTTGTCTGGTCGTTGAACACAAACGAAGTACGCGAAGTTGCAGCTATGGCGAACTTTAGTCCAAACAAAACCCAGAGTCTAAATGGTGCACTAAGGGTTGTATATATGGGGGAAGAGGGGGGAATTTCGTGGCCCTTGGTGGAGGGGTCCGAAATCAACCCTATCTCTTGTTTCCCAACACATACGGACTCTAAAAATAGCCTATATTTATCTATTTCGAAATTACATGGGCCTGGCCCAATAATAAGGTGACGCAGCACCTAGAATAGCCTCGGGACGAAATTTATGAAGTGGCATCTTGTATATTTCGTCCAAGGCTTCATGCACCCATTATGGTGGCTGCAAAGTCCTGAAATCATCACTGGTAACTCTGTTCTTGTTCCCCTTGCGCATGCCATCATCTCCATGCTTGCTCTTGCTCCAATGTTCATCCTTCTCCAAGCTAGGCCATTCATTTGTAAGCAAAACAAATGTATCCAATTTAGGCAGCATCATATTCTCACGAACATTAGAATCATTACCAAGAAACGAAAGTACCTGGTAATTTAATTGGCGTGCGTGAGCTCTAGTAATTGGTCCAGTATGTATAGCAGCAGGGACTGTGGGTGTAACAATGGTATTGATGTCCTCATCATCCTCCCCTTCTTGAAATGAAGTCGTCCTCGACGGAAGCTCATCTTCCTCACCAAAATAAGGCTTCAAATCTGCAATGTTAAAAGTGGGACTAACCCCAAAATCTGCAGGCAGCTCAAGTTTATATGCATTATCATTTATTTTCTCTAACACCTTAAAAGGACCATCAGCACGTGGCATTAGCTTTGATTTGCGCAAATCAGGAAATCTATCCTTACGCAAATGTAACCAAACAAGATCTCCAGGTGCAAACACAACATGTTTTCTACCCTTATCTCTAGCAAGTTTATTTTTAGCATTCATACGCTCAATGTTTTCCTTAGTTAAATCATGCATTTTTAAAATCAATTCAGCACGTTGTTTAGCATCAAAATGAACCTTCTCCGAAGATGGAAGAGGCAACAAATGAATAGGTGCACGAGGTAGGAAACCATACACAATTTCAAAAGGGCACATCTTAGTAGTAGAATGCAATGAACGATTATAAGCAAATTCAATACGAGGCAAGCATTCTTCCCACATTTTCTTATTATTCTTCAAAACAGCCCTAAGCATAGTAGACAATGTTCTATTGACTACTTCAGTTTGTCCATCAGTTTGGGGGTGACAAGTAGTACTAAAAAGCAGTTTAGTCCCCAACTTAGCCCATAAACATCTCCAAAAGTGGCTAAGAAATTTAGTATCACGATCTGAAACAATAGTATTTGGCACACCATGCAAGCGAATAATTTCACGGAAGAACAAATCAGCAACATTAACAACATCATCACTTTTATGACATGGTATAAAGTGTGCCATTGTCGAGAATCTATCCACGACAACAAATATGCTATCCCTCCCCTTCTTTGTTCTAGGTAAACCTAAAACAAAATCCATAGATATATCCTCCCAAGGAACACTAGGTATAGGCAAAGGCATATATAAACAATGAGGATTGAGTCGTTACTTAGCTTTTTGACATGTAGTGCAGCGAGCAACAAAGCGCTCAACATCCTGTCTCATCTTTGGCCAAAAGAAATGTGTAGCAAGTACGTCCTCCGTCTTTTTCACGCCAAAGTGTCCCATTAGTCCTCCTCCATGCGCCTCCTGCAACAACAAAAGACGAACGGAGCTAGCTGGAATGCATAGCTTGTTAGCACGGAACACAAATCCATCATTAACGACAAACTTGTTCCAAGTTGTTCCTTCTTTACAATTCTGCAATACATCTTTAAAATCAGCATCATGCACATATTGATCTTTGATGGTCTCCAAACCAAATATTTTGAAGTCAAGTTGTGAAGGCATAGTATAGCGACGAGACAATGCATCAACAATAACATTTTCTTTACCCTTCTTGTGTTTAATGACATAAGGGAAAGTCTCAATGAATTCAACCCATTTAGTATGTGTACGATTCAGTTTAGCTTGACTTTTAATATGTTTCAAAGATTCATGATCAGAATGTATAACAAATTCTTTGGGCCATAAATAATGTTGCCATGTTTCTAAAGTCCGAACAAGAGCATATAATTATTTATCATAAGTAGAATAATTCAGACTAGGCCCACTCAATTTTTCAGAAAAGTATGCAAAAGGTTTGCCATCATGTAATAACACACCTGCTAACCCAATTCCGCTAGCATCACATTCAAGCTCAAAAGTCTTATTAAAATCAGGAAGTTGGAGTAAAGGAGCATGTGTCAACTCATCTTTCAACACCGTGAAGGCTTCTTCCTATGCGGTACCCCAAACAAAAGGCACATCCTTCTTTGTAAGCTCATTGAGAGGTGCAGCAATGGTGCTGAAATCTCTCACAAAACGCCTATAGAATCCAGCGAGGCCAAGAAAACTCCCCACTTGTGTGACCGTTTTGGGCTGCGACCAACTCTCAATAGCTTCAATCTTGGCTTTATCAACTTCAATTCCTATGGAGTAACAACATAGCCAAGAAAAGACACTAGGTCGGTGCAAAAGGTGCACTTCCCAAGGTTACCAAACAAACGTGCATCACGTAGAGCAATAAAAACAGCACGTAAATGTTCCAAATGTTCCTCCAAAGATCTGCTATAAATCAATATGTCATCAAAATAAACTACCACAAAACGTGCAATGAAAGCACGTATAACTTCGCTCATTAATCTCATGAAAGTACTAGGTGCATTAGTTAACCCAAAAGGCATGACTAACCACTCATATAATCCAAACTTAGTTTTAAATGCTGTTTTCCTTTCATCCCCCAATTTCATACGAATTTGATGGTATCCACTACGCAAATCAACTTTGGAGAATATTGTAGAGCCACTCAATTCATCAAGCATATCATCTAGCCTAGGAATAGGATGACGATAACGAATAGTAATATTATTAATGCCTCTACAATCGACACACATACGTGATGTACCATCCTTTTTCGGCACTAGAATAATAGGAACAGCACAAGGACTAAGGGATTCACGTATATAACCTTTGTCGAGAAGCTCTTGTACTTGACGCATAATCTCATTCATCTCCTCTGGATTGGTACGGTATGGCGCACAGTTTGGTAGTGAAGCACCGGGAATTAAGTCAATATGATGCCCAATCCCTCTAATATGCGGTAATCCCGGTGGCACGTCTTGTGGAAAGACGTCAGCGAACTCCTGCAAAATGTTAGTGATAGCAGGAGGCAAAGAGGAAGGCACGTCCTCGAATGAAAATAATGCCTCTTTGCACACAAAAGCATAGCAACAGATTTACTTAAATCTAGCTCATCAATATCAGATTTAGTGGCAAGTAAACATGCACTTTTCAATTTAATTTCAGAAGCAACACTAGATGGTTTACTATAAGGCTTCATTTGTTGCTCAAATTCTTTTGCCACAATCTGATTTTCACTCTTATTTTTCTCCTGTTTTGCTTTATTAGCTCTATTAATATCATCTTTCAAAATGGACTCATGAGTCATAGGAAGCAAAGTAATATTTTTATC
Source organism: Triticum timopheevii (assembly GCA_963921465.1). NCBI lineage: Eukaryota > Viridiplantae > Streptophyta > Magnoliopsida > Poales > Poaceae > Triticum > Triticum timopheevii. Next base: position 291,041,303 of record OY997268.1, on the reverse strand, counting down.
CTTATGAACAAGTGTATACTGATTGTTTCTACCATGGTGTACGGAATTTTTATCAAATTGCCACGGACGACCAAGTAATAAGGAACATGCTTGCATAGGTACCACATCACAATCAACATAATCAGCATATGTAGAGATACTAAAATGCACACGAACAGTACGTGTTACCTTAACCTTGCCGCTGTTGTTGAACCATTGGATGTAGTAAGGATGTGGATGTGGTCTTGTGGTGACAGATAGCTTCTCCACCATCTCCATGCTAGCCAAGTTGTTGCAGCTCCCTCCATCTATGATGACGCGCACAAAACGTTCCTTCACAACTCCCTTTGTATGGAACAAATTATGCCTCTGATTCTGCTCAGCTTGTGTAACCTGCACACTCAAAACACGTTGAGCAACTAAACATTCATACATGTCAGCATCTTCAGGAGCCATGTATTGCGTCTCATGATCAGAATCATCTCCACCATGTTCTTCACTTGTAATAAGGGCTAAAGTCTCCTCATCATAGTCACTAGCAGACTCATACCCACCATCCTCAGTAGCAATCATCACACGCTGAGATTTGCATTCTCGCGGATAATGTCCTCTTCCCTTACAACGACGACAAATAATATCACTTGTGTGCCCTGTTGATGCCATGGACGAAGAAGAGCTTTGTGCAGGCCTGGTAGGTGCGCTCTTGGCAGATAGTGGTGGTTGTGCCTGCTTTCTTGTATCACGGCTAGAGGTAGCAGCGGATGGAGGTGCTGGTACTATGGAAGTAGAGGATGCACGCGGTGTCCATGATGAAAGTCGACCTGCAGAAAAGTTAGTTCCCGCCAATGCTTGTCGATCCTGCACTTCACGTTCAGTTTTACAAGCAAGATGGAATAAACGAGTGATATTAGTATACTCCTTATACTCTAGAATGGTTTGAATCTCTCTATTTAATCCACCCATAAAACGTGCAAGCATAGCTTCATTCTCCTCAACAATACCACATCTAATCATGCCAGTTTGTAATTCCTGATAATATTCTTCTACAGAATTTTTTCCTTGTCGTAAATGCTGCAATTTTTGAAGTAATTCACGTTGATAATATGGTGGAACCCAACGAGTACGCATAGCAGTTTTCAAAGCAGCCCAAGTAGCTGGAACAGGATATAATCTACAATGTTCAGACCACCAAACACATGCAAACCTAGTGAAACCACAAACAGCAGCAGGAACACGTCTCTCCTTAGGATATTGTAAACATGTAAATCGTTGTTCAGTTTCTAACTTCCAAGTAAGATATATATCAGGAACATATCTACCCTCAAACGGTGGAATATTCAATTTCAGTTTAGGGAGATGGTCATGATCTCGGACCTGAGGTGGTGGTGCAGGCCTACCGTTGCGAATATATACCTGAGGTCGACCTGCTGGTGGTGGTGCTGGTGGCTGCACGTAGTTCTGATTTTGATCAACCTCATACTCGTAATAGTCCTCCATCTCTGCAGTAACAGCATGAGCTACAGAAGCACCAACAGCAGTAGCAGCAGCACCCGAATTTTGTCCTGGCTCAATAGGAACACACTGTGCTCGCCCTACTGTATCGTGGCGTAGAACTGGTTGTGGGAGGCGTTTGAGTAATTCATCAAACTTGGCGCCCAACTTGGTGTCAATTGACTTCTCAATGTCATCCATCTTCTCCATTGCCTTTCCAAAGCTGGCCATCACGTCTTCCACCTGTTGACCCATCATTTGCTGAAACTTATCATGAAGCTCCTTGTTCGTCATGTTCTCCCAGTCAATCTCGTCGACTTGTGTTCCTGCCATAGTTAGCAGCAATAGAAACAGACAAGAATATGATCCTACAGACTACTAGAATATGGTGGTGGTGGGGTGTCACAAATCCGTCAAGCAAAACTCAAATTATTACCAGTTCTTACCCAACAGCAGGCGGTGATTGGCAACCGTTATAGTCAAAACTCTCAAAGGTTGGATTGAGCGATTACCAGGGAGATTCAAACACACGACGTAGATGTATGTGGAGCTGGGAAGGCTTATAATATGGTAGCAAAAAGGATCAGTAATAAACGCTCAACGACGGTACTGTGCTGGTCCTAGGCTAGACTGTGCTAGAGACGCGAGCCTAGAACACTAACAAAATCACGACGCTGCACGGAAACAAGGGAGAAGCACACTCTGAATTTTTTTTCACTTTTTTTGCGCTCTTTTTTTGCTGCTCTTTTTTTTGCGCTCTTTTTTTGCGCTCCTTTTTTTTCAAAAATCACTATAATGGCGAGTGTCTCAAAACTCTTCCCAAGTCAAGATAACAGGATAGGAACGAAATTTTTTCGACCAAATTTTTTTTTGATTGCCCGGACCCAAAAACTGGAAACGGGTCAAAAAAACTTTCTATAACGGCGACTATCTCAATACGCTTAGAAACGCGTAAAAATAGGATAGCCAAAATTTTTTTGTCAAGTTCGTTTTTGGAAAATTTTGGGCCTAAACGGAGGGTGGTTTCCGGACTCTTTTTTTTTCCGAAACCTACTCAGGCAAGGAAACACGAATCGGAAATTAGATGGATCTCAAAAACAAACCTAATATGCAAGGAACTCAGATTGGTGGTGGATATATGGTGGTGGTATATGGCAGCGGTGGTGGTAGCGGTGGTAGTATTTGGATTTGGATCGGTGGTGGTATATGGATACGGATTGGTGGTGGTATATGGATACAGATTCGGAGCGGTGGTGGTAGGTGGCAAGGGCGATGATGATGGTGCGGTGGCCGCGTGACAACTTATGACCAGAACTCGAAACTCTAAAAGACTAGACGCTAAGACCAGCAACTAGACACGACGATGCAACCGCAAATTCAACAAAGCAAAACCCTAAAAAGATTATGCAAAGGCTCAGATTGGCTCGGATATGATGAACTAACCCTAATTTTTTTGTGGCTTTTTCGTGGACTGTAGGTATGAAGAACAGACTCGATCTAAACTACAAAAAACTGTAAAATCTCACCGAGCAACCTGGAAATCTGATACCACTTGATAGAGGCAAAGGTGTCCCGTCTTTCGATGAGATGATGGATATCGCTTTGGTGGAAATCGACTTTGACGATCCGACTATGAACGTGCGAGGACGTCGCACCTTAGCAATTGCTAAACCAACTCCGAGAGGTTATTGACCACGCCGGAGCACGATCAACCTGACCACGAGGGTCTGTTTCCTGCGAGCAAACAAAGAACAAGCAAGAAACTGAGATTGCAATCTGGATATTGCGAATATAAGATGAAAGCTTTATTGATCAAGGTGGGGTTCTGTGACGCCTTTGTCTGGTCGTTGAACACAAACGAAGTACGCGAAGTTGCAGCTATGGCGAACTTTAGTCTAAACAAAACCCAAAGTCTAAACGATGCCCTAAGGGCTGTATATATGGACGAAGAGGGGGGAATTTCGTGGCCCTTGGTGGAGGGGTCTGAAATCAACCCTATCTCTTGTTTCCCACACATACGGACTCTAAAAATAGCCTATACTTATCTATTTCGAAATTACATGGGCCTGTCCCAATAATAAGGTGACGCAGCACCTAGAATAGCCTCGGGACGAAATTTATGAAGTGGCATCTTGTATATTTCGTCCAAGGCTTCATGCACCCATTATGGTGGCTTCAAAGTCCTGAAATCATCACTGGTAACTCTGTTCTTGTTCCCCTTGCGCATGCCATCATCTCCATGCTTGCTCTTGCTCCAATGTTCATCCTTCTCCAAGCTAGGCCCTTCATTTGTAAGCAAAACAAATGTATCCAATTTAGGCAGCATCATATTCTCATGAACATTAGAATCATTACCAAGAAACGAAAGTACCTGGTAATTTAATTGGCGTGCGCGAGCTCTAGTAATTGGTCCAGTATGTATAGCAGCAGGGGCTGTGGGTGTAACAATGGTATTGATGTCCTCATCAGTTTTTGAGAACCAAGGTATCAATCCAGTAGGAGGCTCCTCAAAAGTCCCACGCACCTACACAAACAAACAAAGAACTCGCAACCAACGCAATAAAGGGGTTGTCAATCCCTTCACGGCCACTTGCGAAAGTGAGATCTGATAGAGATAGTATGATAAGATAAATATATTTTTGGTATTTTATAATATAGATGCAAAAAGTAAAGATGCAAATAAAAGTAGATTGGAAGAAAATATGATAAGAGATAGACCCGAGGGCCATAGGTTTCACTAGTGGCTTCTCTCAAGATAGCATAAGTATTACGATGGGTGAACAAATTACTGTCGAGCAATTGATAGAAAAGCGAATAATTATGAGATTATCTAGGCATGATCATGTATATAGGCATCACGTCCGCAACAAGTAGACCGACTCCTGCCTGCATCTACTACTATTACTCCACACATCGACCGACTCCTGCCTGCATCTAGAGTATTAAGTTCATAAAGAACAAAGTGACGCATTAAGCAAGATGACATGATGTAGAGGGATAAACTCAAGCAATATGATATAAACCCCATCTTGTTATCCTCGATGGAAACAATACAATACGTGCCTTGCTGCCCCTGCTATCACTGGGAAAGGACACCGCAAGATTGAACCCAAAGCTAAGCACTTCTCCCATGGAAAGAAAGATCAATCTAGTAGGCCAAACCAAACTGATAATTCGAAGAGACTTGCGAAGATAACTCAATCATACATAAAAGAATTCAGAGAAGATTCAAATATTATTCATAGATAAACTTGATCATAAACCCACAATTCATCGGATCTCGACAAACACACCGCAAAAAGAGTTTACATCGAATAGATGTCCACAAGAGAGGGGGAGAACATTGTATTGAGATCCAAAAAGAGAGAAGAAGCCACGTAGCTAATAACTATAGACCCGTAGATTTGTGGTAAACTACTCGCAACTCATCGGAGGGGCAAGGATGTTGATGTAGAAGCCCTCCGTGGTCGATTCCCCCTCCGGCAGAGTGCCGACGAAGGCTCCAAGATGAGATCTCGCGGATACAGAAGGTTACGGCGGTGGAAATTGTGTTTCGTTGGCTCCCTGGATGTTTTCGGGGTACATAGGCTTATATAGAAGGAAGAAGTACGTCGGTGGACGCCCGAGGGGCCCACGAGACAGGGGGCGCGCCCTTTAAGGGGGCACCCTCCTATCTCGTGGAGGCCTCGGCTGCTTCTTGACTTGCACTCCAAGTCCTCTGGATCACGTTCGTTCCAAAAATTACGCCCCCGAAGGTTTCATTCCGTTTGGACTCTGTTTGATATTCCTTTTCTTTGAAATGCTGAAACAGGCAAAAAAACAACAATACAGGCTGGGCCTCCGGTTAGTAGGTTAGTCCCAAAAATGATATAAATGTGTAAAATAAAGCCCATAAACATCCAAAAGGGGTAATATAATAGCATGGAACAATCAAAAATTATAGATACGTTGGAGACGTATCAGTCACCGCGAGGATGTGGCCTACATGGAACATGACATCTTCGAAGTGTAGGGGTACAAATCTGCCGCGACCGACATGTGCCAGCCTCTGCCATTACTGCCTTTTGTATTGATGGCAATCCTTATGTTGAACACCACGATGAGATAGTAATCGTCATAGCTGCGTCACTTTGTTGGTGGGTCTGCAATTGCTATCTTCTTCAATCTCATGTAGGCATCATCATACGTATTCAAGCCCAGCTAGTCCGGAAGGCAGATCCCAATGGTGGAAAAGGGGCCTTCCAGAACGGCCACACTGTTGTGGATGTTGTGCAAAATGATGGTGGTATCGGCCGGAGGTGTGCAAGCCAATCTTCGTTGGCACCAACCCAGACCTATATATAAAATGGTGGAGAGCGGAGAAATTACGGGATGGAATAACTACATACTATATTTAGAATATACACTACATGATCAAACTCCATGACTGACCTGCTCATTGGACAAAATCCGACTACCTCTCAACGTCGGCAACTCTAGTGGAGTCAAAGTGCAACCACGGCCAGGTAGCGGTGAACTGTTTGATGGATTGCCCCATAGAATAACCTTCTGCTCGAGAATACATGGAAGACCAACAAGCATGGTCTTTTCCCAAGCTTGTTTAAGAACCATCTTAAAATAGTTGGTGCAGGAAGCACCAAGTCTTCGGGCGGTGCGAACATCGTAGCAATGTGCGATTCCTCCCAGAGGATCGTCGTCCAGGGTCTCCCAGCCCCGACGAGGAGGAGAACAGCCTGGCGAATCCATGGGAGCAGCGACAAACCGCCTTGGTCTCTTTGGGGGGGAGGGGAACTGACAAGGAGGATATAAGAGCGTAACTGCAGGGCCTCATGCCTTTGTTAAGGAAGTTGTGCGGGCACGCATAGTGGTAGTGCCTAGTGTGATGGTGCGGCTATTATTTACTACGTAGTGCTGTAGCAAAAGTAGTACTACTTTCTCAACTAGTAGTGCGATGCACTATACTTCTATAGTGCACCAGTTTTGAACTCTTGAATATCAAGGCCAAGGAGCTGCAATTGCAAGTGGAGGGTACTACTGTTCTCTAGAACCATCACTGTACTACCAATGCAGGGAAAGTACACCTGCGTAGTGTGTACTCTCCGTGCTCTATTCAAGCGCGTAGCTGGCATACTCAGTCGCTCCTATCATGCACACACTAGCAGCCTATTTATCAGCGATGATTACTGCGGGGGCAGAACATTTGAGTTCTTTGATACAGCGAGGCTAGGATTTTCGCTTCCATTTTGCGGAGGTGTAATGGATCTCACCGAACTTTGTTAGTTGGTCCTTCCTTCTTTATGAATGAGATGAGGCAAAGCTTTTGTCTCTGTTTCAAAACAAAAAAATCACGTCCAGAGGAATTTTTTTCTAGAGTTTAGAGCCGATAATGCGGCAAAGTCCATGCGTGCCACAAGATACAAAGTAGTAGCACTTTACGTACATAGCCATATTGCACAGTTCCCAATGCGGTGCCAGGCTTTGCCGGCTCCTAGGGCTTAACTGGGAGGCGCTAGTTTAAATATGATAGCTGATGAGGAAGCTGCAAGCGAGGTGCGGCTAGGGCGAGCACGCAGGCGTGAAACGTTGCATGGGGTGCATTGATATATAGGAGTACTTGTGCTACTTTACGCAGTAGTACTATTAGGAGTACTACTCTAGTACGTGAGCCACGAGATGATGGGAGGGAAAACCCGTTCACATGGCTGGGCTATCCAGTGCACCCATATTGTGGTGTGACAAGTCCGTTCGACTTCAAAAGTCAAATGAACAGTGTACAATATTGGCTTGCAGCCAGGGTAATATTTTAGAAAAAGGCCGCCGTGTGTTCGACAGGGATCGAACCCACAAAACGAGTTATACACTCCCGCGACCACTAGTAGTACAACACAACCTAGAATCGTCTTTTATCGCTAGTAAATTGTTCCTTACAAGAAACCACTACCAATAAACTACCACTTTCCAACCAGCCCTACCAAGAAACCACTACTCTACAAAAATTAGCAAAAACATACCGAAATTTTCTTAATCCATCGCAATAAACTACCAAGTGCCATTATAGGCACGTCTCAACGCATGCCCCCTTAAGTTAATGCCTTCTATTTGATCGTCAAGTTAGGCATTGTGACTTGTGGGACCTACATGTCAATCTGGACAAAAATGCCCGAGTGACCTTGATGCGGAGCATCCTTCGGTCATCCCCATGGACCTTCCATCGCCTCACCAAGACTCAAAAGGACCCATGACTAGAGCACGTGCTAGAGCTCTCGAGACCGAGGTGACTTCTCTCCTTAATGATATCTCATATGATCCTCTCGAGACATGGCTACTACCTCAATCCGGAATGTTGTGCATGATTAGGTACCTGGAGGACCCTCCCGGGGATGCACGTGAAGATGGTCAAGACCCCAAGTCCGTGGAAGAAGAGAACCCATGGAAGAAGGCAAGGACAGCCTCCAGGCACCGGACATCCGGCAAGGACCCTGGACATCCGGCCCCTGGAGATCCACAAGGCCAGGCATCTGCAGAAGAAGCTACAGGGACCGGACATCCGGCGTCCATCCCGGACATCCGGCCCCCACCGGAAATCCGGCCTAAATCCCGGACATCCGGCATTGGTGTCCAGGGAGCACAGAAGCTTGCCCCGACAGCCCGGACATCCGGCGTTCGCCCCGGACATTCGGCGCCTCCCGAAGCCACGGACATCTGGCCCCTCCGAGCGGACATCCGACGTCGCCCCTCAGGTGCACAGAAGAGTCAACTCCACTGGCCCGGACATCTGGCCCCTCTAGCCCGGACATCCGGCACCTCGTGAGCGCCCGGACATCCGGCCCGTCGCCCGGACATCCGGCGCCTCTGCCTGCGCGCAGCTCCTTTGGGCCGTGACCCGTGTACCCCTTCGCCCTTTGACTATATATACTCCCTCATCCCGTACGTTCTAGGGTTAGCATTGGTGTAGCTCATATTTTGTGTGAGAGCCTTGCTCATCCACTTGGAGCTCATGACCTCTTCGGAGAAGATCCCCCAAGCGGATTCAAGACCCCTTCAAGGGAAGACAATCAAGACCTCCTCACGGAGAAGAACGGCTACCTTTGTATCTTTCCTTTGTTGATTGTGGATCTTGAGTTACCCAATGTGTTCGGTGATCTAGCACTTGTGTGATTGATTCCTTGTCGGTTTAGTGATTCTCTCTCGTTTTCCCCGTGTTTCCCCTTTGTGCTTCCGCGTGTTCTTCGTGATTCCCTGTAGGATCCACTCCAAATGTGAAAGATCATCACCATAGGGTTCCGCCCTACATCATCTTGGTATCATGAGCCACGTTGATCACGTTTTTGGAGCTCCTACCCCGTGTTTTCTAGCTTGATTTTGTTGTTTTCGTCCTAAATCCGAAAATCCCCACCAAAAATAGCCCCCAATTTTTTTTTGTGATTTGTTGGTGTGATGAAGTTTTGTTGGATTTGATCCACGGATCTTCTTTGCATCGAGTTGATCTAGCTTTTCCCCATCTCTCCCACAATTTCCATCCACAAATTCGTCCGAATTTTGCCTCGGAGTTACAATTTTTCCCGTGGAGTTCATTGTGTTCGTCCCCGATCTAGAGCCCGGACATCCGCCCGTTTCGACCGGACATCCGGCGCCCCGGACATCCGGCAGCTGGCCCGGACATCCGGCCCCTGGAAGCAGCAACTCCATCCCCCACGCACATTTCCGCATACTTTCCCCCAATTTGGCCCCGGTGCCCACGCTTACTTCCGCAAAACTCCTAACGTTTCCACAAACACCAGCACCGCTCACTGCTACCTCCTATGTCGATTTTGACACGTTTTGGTCTTTGAGATTTTGAGTTGTGGTTCCCGTGTCCTATTGTGTTTCGGCTATATAGGTACGGTTCGACGTCACCATCAGCACCGCTCACCTCCATCGACTACTCAACATCGCCAAGGACGATAACTTCAACAACATCTTTGTCATAACTTGCAATTGCATTGATACCCCACATGGCCTTACTTTTGCGTAGCTTACCCATCGAGACTAGCCATTGAGTATTTCCGGCAACGTGACTTGTGCACATTAGTGATCATACTCCATAGCACATATACCATACCACCGTGGTGCATATCTTGGAATCAACTTGTGTGTAACAAAGTTGTCATAGCATACACAATTACTATCTTGGTTCGTGAAGTTTTGCATGAGAAAAGAGCTCAAAAGTGAAAGAGCCACCCAAGCTTTTAAGCAAAGAGAAAAGATAAGCAAAGAGCTTATAAGCAAGAACATAGCATCATACTACATTAAGATTGTCATATAAGATCATCTTGGATCATAGCACCAAAATACCATACATATAGCATACTTGGGATAGAGATCATTGCATTTTTGCCTAGTAGGTTGTGCACAAGCTCCGTATCCGCCTATTGTGCAATCGTGCTAGCGTCTCTCTAGTATTGTGCAATAAGAGCATTTTCGTGGATTCCACATTTTGGCTCACTTTTGGTTTGCATAATCCCATTTATCTATTTGCGTGTGTGTTTCTGTGTACCCCTACTTGCTTGGTCTACTTGTTGCATTTGCAAATTTGTGAATCTTTTCCAACATTATTGAATCTCGCTTTCAATTCCATCAAATTTTGTGCCACCATCCTAACCAAGCTCCACCATAAGCTTTTACTTGTGTAGGTGTGAGAACCGACAAGAATTGGTACCAATAGTGCTATTTCATTGTCCGCATTTGAGTGAACTTGATTCATCATCAACATCGGTCAAAGGTACATTGGTATAAGTTCTTCTCCTTCTACCACTCACATTTTGCTTGAAATGATGGATAGGCCAAGTACTTCTACCAACCCACTCTTCATCGAGCAAGACGATGACATGTCATCATACGTCACCAAGAGCCACCTCTTTGGTGCATAACGAGCGTTGCATCAAGAGCAACAAGCAATGAACGACCGCATCGACAACCTCGCCACCGACTTGCGACTCTCCGAGCAACGTACAAGAGACTACCTCGACAACAAGCTCGACGCGCACAAGCAAGAGAACGATGCAAGAATGGACGAGATCTGCGCCTTGTTGGTGAACCGGCCTCCTACATCATCATACTCAAGACGGAGCCACTCAAGTCGACACTCTGACGATTCCTTCTCCAGCTCAAGAGCACCATCTTCGAACACTCTTCGACGAGCCGCGCGTCAAGACTGTCATACATCTCGCAACCCGCTACACGTCAAGCATTCACAAGAGCAAGTCGATGAGCAAGTCCCTCGTCCTCAATCAAACCAAGTCGCTTTTGCTCAAGCTCAAGAACGACAACGACTATGACGCCAAGAGGAAGAACGAGCGCGTCTACACCAAGAGCAACAATACGCCGAGGCTCAACGTCTTCAACAACAACAACGAGAAGCACAAGCTCTTCAGGCGGAACGTGTCCTTCAAGAATCAAGTCGAGCCATCGCCAACCGCAATCGCGATTGGCGCAATCAAGAGGAAGCCCTTAGAGAAGAAATCAAAGAGAGGAACTACCATCCGCGTGTCCAACGTCAAGCTCCACAAGCTCCTTCACAAGCTCGTCAAGTTCCACCTCAACCTCAAGTTCAACAAGAGCAAGTTGATCATGGACGTCCTCCACGCCAAGAGCAACATGAGGATGAGTACCCTCCACATCAAGGGCGTCATCATCACCATCGCCAACAACACAATGAAGAGCAACGCTATGGCAAGCTCAAATTCACAATGCCTCTCATGGGCATTGAAGGTCGACAAAATCTTTCGTTTGCACAACTATGAGGAAGAGAAGAAGATCGCTATGGCATCACTAGAGTTCCAAGACTATGTACTCATATGGTGGGAACAAGTCCTTGAGCGCCGACAAGCAAGAGGTGAACCTCCAATCACCACTTGGGCTCAAATGAAGGATGTCATGCGCGCACGTTTTGTGCCAACCTACTACAACCGCGATCTCTTCAAGAAGCTACAACTCCTCAAGCAAGGAACAAAGTGTGTTTAAGAGTACTACAAGGAAATGGAGATTGCCATGATTCGAGCCAATGTCATGGAGGATGATGAGAAAAGAATGGCACGATTCTTGAATGGACTCAATCATCCCATCAAGAAGATCGCCGACTTCCAACCCTACTCCAACCTCATTGAGCTCGTGCATCAAGCTACAAAGGCGGAACGTCAAGTGCAAGATGACTTCAAGTACCCCAAGTACTCATCCAAGACCTACGGCTTCTCCAATAACCAAGCTTCAACAACTACTCCAACTTCGACATTAACCAAGCCTTCCCCAAGCCACGATCACAAGTCAAGTTACAAGAAACCTTCGTCAAGTTCAAGTCGTCTTCCTCCTACTACAAGCAACTACAAGCCGCGTGCTTCCTCATCTACGCCGACCGATGAGACCGTCAAGCTGAGCTCCTTCAAGTGTTTCACTTGCGGCGGCCGAGGCCACAAGTCCTATGAATGCACAAACAAGCGCACCATGATCCTCAATGACGATGGCACCTACGACTCAATGAGTGAAGATGAAATGGAAGCTCTTGAGCAAGTGGCCATGCACCAGCGCGTGAACGAGGATGAAGATGATCAAGTCTTTTGTGATGAAGATACGAGCCCCGCTCCCGTTGTCTCCAAGGTCTTGACTCTTCAACATCAACAAGAAGAAGACCAAAGATGCCACATCTTCCACACCAAGGCCGGCATCAATGGTCGATCCGTCAAGGTCATCATCGATGGAGGTAGTTGCCACAACTTGGCAAGTGAAGACCTATGCTCCAATCTTCAATTGGTCAAGAAGAAGCACCCGCACCCCTACAAGGTTCAATGGCTAAGTGACTCCGGCACTATACGAGTTGAGCATACGGTCCAAGTCTCCTTCAAAATTGGTGCATATGAAGACACTTTGGAGTGTGATGTGGTACCCATGACCGTTTGCCACCTCCTTCTTGGTAGGCCATGGCAATTCGGCCGTGGTGTCATCCACAACAGGCGCACCAATCACTATAGCTTCAAGATCAAAGGGAAGGAATATGTGCTACGACCTATTTCTCCTAGTCAAGTGATAGCCGACAAGCAAACCACCCACCATAGAGAGAAGAGTGAAAAAGAGATCCACCAAAAGGTGAGTGAGAGCCACAAGCCAAACTTGAGCGCCTCTTCGCCTAGAGAGAAAAACCTCATACTATTTGCCACAAAAAGTGAGATGAGGGAAGTGTGTGAGAACCCATCGAGTGTGATGCACTTCGTCCTTGTGTGCAAGGATGGAGAACCAAAAACAAACACCATTCACGAGCTACCTTTGGTGTTTCAATCTCTTTTGCAGGAATTTCAAGATGTTTTCCCCGATGAGCTACCTCTGGGTCTACCTCCACTACGAGGCATTAAGAATCGAATCGACCTCATCCCCAGAGCGCCACTTCCAAACAAAGCTCCATACCGTGTCAATCCCGAAGAAACCAAGGAGATTCAATGGCAAGTACAACAACTAATCGACAACGGTCATGTACGTGAAAGCTTAAGCCCTTGTGCCGTTCCGGTTATACTTGTGCCTAAGCCCGATGGAAGTTTCCGCTTGTGTTCCGATTGTAGACCTATAAATGCTATTACTGTTCGCTATAGGCATCCCATTCCTTGCTTAGATGATATGCTTGATGAACTTAGTGGAGCCAACTTTTTCTCAAAAATTGATCTTAAAAGTGGCTATTATCAAATACGCATACAAGAGGGTGATGAATGGAAAACTGCTTACAAAACCAAATTTGGCTTATATGAGTGGTTAGTGATGCCTATGGGTTTATCGGAGGCTCCCGGTACTTTCGTGCGTCTCATGCATTATGTGCTTCGCCCTTATATTGGAGTCTTTGTTGTGGTTTACTTCGATGATATTCTTGTGTTTAGCAAAACCATGAAAGAGCATCTTAATCATGTTAGGGCTGTTTTGCACACCCTTCGCAAGGAAAGTCTTTATGCCAACATGAAAAAGTGCACATTTGGTGTTGACAAAGTGGTTTTCTTGGGTTTCGTTGTATCTTCCAAGGGTGTCCATGTTGATGAAACTAAAATTGAAGCAATTAAAACTTGGCCCCAACCCACCAATTTGCATCAAGTGCGTAGTTTTCTTGGTCTTGCAGGTTTTTATCATCGCTTTGTGAAAGATTTTAGCACTATCGCAGCTCCTTTGCATGCCTTGAGTAAGAAGAATCCTCCTTTTGTTTGGGGATCTTTGCAATCCACCGCTTTTGATGAGCTCAAGTCTTTGCTTACTCATGCTCTGATTCTTGCTTTGCCCAATTTTGACAAAACTTTTGAGGTTCATTGTGATGCAAGCAGTACCGGAACTGGCGGAGTTTTGATGCAAGAAAAACAAGCCATTGCATATTTAAGTGAAAAACTCTCCGGTGCTCAACTTAACTATCCCACATAGGACAAAGAATTGTATGCTTTAGTGCGTGTATTACATGTTTGGGAACATTATCTTAGACCTCATGAGTTTGTCATCCATACCGATCATGAAACGCTAAGTACTTAAAAGGTCAAACTACGTTGAACAAGCGTCATGCCAAATGGAGTGAATTTATTGAATCTTTTCCCTATGTGATCAAGTACATTAAGGGTAAGGAAAATGTAGTTGCCGATGCACTTTCACGCATATGCACGCTTGTCACTAAACTTGAGTTGAATGTTATTGGCTTTGAGCACATAAAAGACTTGTATGCTAATGATCCCTCTTTTGAAACTCCTTATGCTAAATGTTTGACGCATACATCTTGGGAACAATATTACATCAAGGATGGTTATCTCATGAGAGCTAACAAACTTTGCATTCCCGAGTCTTCTCTTCGTTTGCTCCTTTTGCAAGAGGCTCATGGAGGCATACTCATGGGACATTTCGGACACGACAAGACATTCGCCACGCTCTCCAAGAACTACTTTTGGCCCAAGATGTTCCATGACATCTCACGCTTCACCATCCGATGCTCTACATGTCGCAAAGCTAAGTCCAAAGCTCAATCCCATGGTCTTTACATGCCTCTTCCTATTCCTTATCAACCTTGGGAAGACATTAGCATGGATTTTGTACTTGGTTTGCCTAGAACTCAAAATGGCAAGGATTCCATATTTGTTGTTGTGGACCGATTTTCTAAGATGGCACATTTCATCCCTTGCAACAAGATAGACGATGCTTCACATGTTGCAAATCTCTTTTGTAGGGAAATCTTGCGTCTCCATGGAGTACCAAAGACAATCGTCTCCGACCGCGACGTCAAGATCTTGAGTTACTTTTGGAAGACCCTATGCGCCAAGCTAGGAATCAAGCTCTTGTTCTCATCCGCATACCACCCTCAAACCGACGGCCAAACGGAGGTGACGAACCATACACTCTCAACTCTACTTCGCGTGTTGATCAAGAAGAACATCAAGGAGTGGGAAGAGTGTCTACCCATCGCCGAGTACGCCTACAACCGTGCAAGACATTCGACGAGCGGCAAGTCCCCCTTCGAGGTCGTCTACGGCTTCAACCCGTTGTCCCCATTGGACATTCTACCTCTTCCTCTACAAGAGTGCACCAACCTCGACGCAAGTGCCCGTGCAAGCTACATCAAGAAGATGCATGAAGATACAAGACACACCATCGAGCGCCAAGTACAACGACTCGTGACCAAGCTCAACGTCAACAAGCATCCCATGATATTCAACATTGGAGACCTCGTGTGGCTACACCTTCGCAAGGACCGCTTCCCCAACGAATGCAAGTCCAAGCTTCTCCCTCAAGCCGACGGACCCTTCAAGGTACTAGCATGCTACAACAACAATGCTTACAATATCGATCTCCCACGCGACAAGTACAACATGAGCGACATCTTCAACGTCTCCGATCTCTTCCCGTACCATGGTGATGAGGATTTCGATCCGAGGTCGGATCTTTCCCAAGGGGGGGGGATATGATGCGGAGCATCCTTCGGTCATCCCCATGGACCTTCCATCGCCTCACCAAGCCTCAAGAGGACCCATGACTAGAGCACATTCTAGAGCTCTCAAGACCGAGGTGACTTCTCTCCTTAATGATATCTCATATGATCCTCTCGAGACATGACTACTACCTCAATCCAGAATGTTGTCCATGATTAGGTACCAGGAGGACCCTCCCGAGGATGCACGTGAAGATGGTCAAGACACCAAGTCTGTGGAAGAAGAGAACCCATGGAAGAAGGCAAGGACAGCCTCCAGGCACCGGACATCCGGCCAGGACCCCGGATATCCGGCCCCCTGGAGATCCACAAGGCCATGCATCTGCAGAAGAAGCTACAGGGACCGGACATCCAGCGTCCAGCCCGGACATCCGGCCCCCACCGGAAATTTGGCCTAAATCCTGGACATCCGGCACTGGTGTCCAGGGAGCACAGAAGCTTGCCCCGACAGCCCGGACATCCGGCGCCTCCCGAAGCCGCGGACATCCGGCCCCTCCGAGCGGACATCCGGCGTCGCCCCTCAAGGGCACAGAAGAGTCAACTCCACTGGCCCGGACATCCGACCCCTCCAGCCCGGACATCCGGCACCTCGTGAGCGCCCGGACATCCGGCCCGTCGCCCGGACATCCAGCGCCCTCTGCCTACACGCAGCTCCTTCGGGCCGTGACCCGTGTACTCCTTCGCCCTTTGACTATATATACGCCCTTATCCCGTACGTTCTAGGGTTAGCATTGGTGTAGCTCATATTTTGTGTGAGAGCCTTGCTCATCCACTTGGTTACTTCTCCTTGGAGCTCATGACCTCTTCGGAGAAGATCCCCCAAGCGGATTCAAGACCCCTTCAAGGGAAGAAAATCAAGACCTCCTCACGGAGAAGAACGTCTACCTTTGTATCTTTCCTTTGTTGATTGTGGATCTTGAGTTACCCTATGTGTTCGGTGATCTAGCACTTGTGTGATTGATTCCTTGTCGGTTTAGTGATTCTCTCTCATTTTCCCCATGTTTCCCCTTTGTGCTTCCGCGTGTTCTTCGTGATTCCCTGTAGGATCCACTCCAAACGTGAAAGATCGTCACCATAGGGTTCTGCCCTACATCAGACCTCCTACCTCCGGCCCATCCACTAGTCATCCTCGTCCATGGGACGACCGCCGCCGGCAGACAAGGTCAAAAGCGCCGGTAGCACGGAGCCCATCTTGCGGCAGCCCAGATGCCAGCTCCGTCTGGCGCTCGCAGGCGCTAGCCCGCCAAGCTAGCACACACCCTACTGGATACATCCAGTTTCTTGTTTGCAAGGTTTGCTATCTAGGTTGGCATGGCGGTGCAGCAACTTGCTCGCGAGTGCCGAGGTAAAGCCAGCCATCTAGCTTGAGCGAACTCCAGTGCGCCGGCTTGCTCGCGCGTGAGCCACACTCGGGCCAGCCAGCCAACCCATGCGTAGGCCAGTGCGGCGTCCGGCCCGTCTGGCGGAGCGGCGGCCAGCTCGCTCATCACTGGCGCCACCAATGAATATGCATAAGAACTGTTTGAAGAAATGTTCAGGAAAAATAATGATTGACGAGGAAGAAGAGGATAGAATCTCAGATGTGGGTCCCTCGTGTCTTAATGGTCAACACAACGGTCAAACAAACAATGTTAGTTAAAGGTGCCTCGTCAGCACGGCCGTGTGGGCCAACCCTCTCATAAACGGATTTAAACGAGCCTAATCGACATTACGTACTAGTTTTTTGGCGCGTATTAATAAATTTTGGGTATGTTTTTGCTATTTTTTGTACAGTAATTTCTTCCTAGGGTTGGTTGAAAGGGGTAGTTATTTTGTTAAATACTCTATATGCTATAAGTAGGAGTGAAATTTAAGCTTTGGAAGCCAATAAGCACGACTAGTTACATCGTGCCTATGTGTACGTAATTCAAACTAAATATTGACCATGAGTGATTAATATCTGGATGGAAAACTCGAAACTATGGAAATACTAGCAACTTTTTTGCATGGTTGGAAATACTAGCAATGTGCACATGCGTAGCAACGGATCATAAGTAGAATAACACTATCACAAACTTGGTAGAGAACACTCTAATTTTTATATACATATATCACTAAAAATATATTATGTTTCAGTCAGAATATATTCCTTGGGGCTGTTTTGATGAGATGTGGGAGGGATGTGGTTGGTTTTAAGATACTAATTAAGGGGTCTTCTGCAAATTGGGTAGAGAAGTGGGATGTTGTTGAGAAAAGGCAACAACTTACCTCACAGTCATTAGGTGTAGATCTAATGGTCAGAAATGGTGGATGGCAGACACACCATCATCACCAAAAAAGTGTTCTGTAGGAGTACTAGCAAGATGCACGTGCATTACACGGAACATCAAGATGCATTCTTTTTATAAAACACATGTTTTGATTGACCCATGCGGGAGTAATCCCATGTGTAAAGACTAATGATATCTCGAGAAAGAGGAGAGATAAGGTGAGGAGGAGTGGGGCGTGGTGGTGATTGGTGGTCAGACTGAGCAAGAGGCATGGGGATGGACGACGCCGGTAGCGACCACCATGCCAGATTGTTCCAGAGGCTTCCTTTTTTAATTTCACAACAATGAGGTTGTGGGAGATAAGGATGAATGAGGGAAGGCCTTATCTGCAAATGTGGAGAGAGGTGTGGGTATCTTTTTGCAAAATTGCCATAGTTTCATTTCTATCCGTCCGATATAGATCGGACGACCTCGGCCACACCATCATCACCAACTCGGTTTTTTATAGAAAAGATATAAGTATGGAGATACAAACATATTATCGATACTTGTTTCCATAAACTTGGATCTACGTTCTATTCGTTGAGCATGTGGGGCCTTAGCAGGATGACTTCCCGACTGTGTAAAACAAAGGTTTTCCCGTCGCCGATAAGGACGGGGTGACGGCGGCGCGCTTTCGGCTCGCTCTAGTCCTAGTAGTCATACTAGGTGGTCTATGGACGTGTAGATTTTTTTTCATGTCTCGTATTCGTCGTACTGCCATGACTGTTGATTAATACACGGTAAGGTATTCGCAAGAAAACCTTGGTTGAGCGTGTGTGCGAGATTGAGAGATAGCACGTGTGTGTGATATGTAGAAGCTGATACAATGATAAGAGATTCTTTGTGTGTTTCTGTGTGGAGGATAGGGAGAGACATGTGCATGGGGCTTTCAGTTGTGTAACATGGTGACACATAGGCATAATCAGAGAGTGAGTGTGTGACATACACATGTGAATAAGGGGAGAGATGTGTGAGTTAGAGATACGGAGAATTTTGGTGTGCATGTGAGCTAGAGTGAGGGGGTATATATATACCTAGAGCCAGAGAGAATATGCAACAGTGTGTGTCTTAAAATAAGGATCCAAATAGATGGGTGTTTGTGTGATGTGTGTGTGTTTGAGCATGCGCGTGTGTGTGAGAGGCAGTGTGTGTGCGTGGAGAAGAGATACCACTAATGATGTAAACCTAGTAGGGAAGGGGGAATGGTGTGACATGTGTGTCCAAGAGAGAGAAAGGCATGTGTAGTAGCGGGATAGCATGGGTGTGGGTGGGGAGCAGATTATTTGGAAGAGACATCGAGTGTGTGTGTGGGAGAGGGGTGTAAGAGCGAGAGAGAGAGAGAGAGAGAGAGAGAGAGAGAGAGAGAGCGAGGAGAGAGAGGAAGATATGGGGGAGATAGGGGTCATTTTTGTGCGGAAGTCGCTTATAGATAGGGAGACAAGGTTGATGTTGTTCGAAAGTGGCCTTTGTACGGAGACACAAGGAAAGCGAGTCATTGTGTGTGTGATAGAGACTTGATGAGAGATCTAGGATAGATGGTGTAGAGAACAACATGAGAGATTGAGAATGATGATACGCTAGGGAGCTATGGAAAGTGTCGTGGATTTAACATGGTAGATGCCCTAGCAAAAGGACAGGTGTGGAGCCATCGCAACTAGGTTAGCTTAAAGGGGTTGAACCTGACAAAGGACACAGAGAGTTTACCCAGGTTCGGCCCTCTCAGTGTGGTAAAAGCCTATTCCTGCTTTTGGTTGTATTGCTTGGGTTTAGATTACCAGGGAGCGAATACGCTTGACCTAGTACTCGATTAACTGTTTTCGTGAGTTAAGCTGCCGCCGGGTCACCCCTTTATATACAGGTTAATCCCCGACGGCTTACAGAGTCTCGTCCGGCTCACACAAATGTGACCGGCTCTGCTTCTAACTAAGCTTGCCTTACAGAACAAGTCATCTCCTGGCGGTCCATGCCTTTGGGCCTTGAGTCGCCTCCGGGCCTTGGGCCTTCAATAAACTTGTTCCATGAACCGCCCGCTTCATGCTTACGTCGCCAATGGCATGACTCGGCCCCTCCTGGGCGTGTCATGCCTAGGAGTTATATCCCCAACATTAGGCCCCAGGTTGATTTGAACTTTCTCATCAATCTCCACCACTTGTCTTGGCAAAAATCTTCCGTTATCAATTCTTTACCAATTTGTTGTAACCCGCCATGACGTCACATCACAGAACTGTGGTAACCTGCCATGACATCACACGCATTAATTCCGCACAAGGCCCAGGACATCTCAATAGATCTTTATCTTAATATACTTCCCAAAAATTGAGGCGTCCATATAGCCAAATAATCATTTTCAGCCTCCTCGATTCCCGCGCATGCCATCCAGTCACCTCCTTATAAATAGGGACATGGGGTCCTCTTTTTTGCTTTTTACCCCTGCCCTCGCATCTTCTTCCTCCTCCTCACGACTCCGCAGCAACCCCGAGCTTCGCCGCTACTGTCTTCCTCCAACGTCCTCAACTCCGGCCGCTGCATTGACCTGAACGGACCAGAAAACTACGGCACACCTCCACTGTTCATCAACATTAGTAAGTATTCACCTTTCCTCGTAACAGATCTGCATTAGGGTTTCCACTGTTCGTCGGTGTTCTTCATTCTTCCTCATTTTCCTCTCTAGATCGCGTAGTTTGATCTGAACATGATACTGAAGCCACACGATAGTAGTTTAGCATCCCTTCCAATCACAGAAGATACATTTTCTGCATAAGATCCCATCTGAGCACATGAGTTCTTCCACTTCTGCGGTCTTAGGTTTAAATTTTCTTTTTCTTTTTTGAATTGCTGTAGATCCAAAATAATAGAACTGACATGTGAATCCTGTTTTTCCAGTACTCACTAAAATTTCAGCTCTACTCCAAATCTGTAATCATTAGCTCCTCATGGTGGTTTAAATGACAACATGTAACCCGCCAAATACCTGCCGACTTAACACTGAATCCTTTTAAACTGCCAATGTAATGTTTGACGTAACCCGGCTATTCCTTGCTGGTTTAATCATGCCGACCTTTATAACACTTATTCTTATGCATATGAATTAGCCTTGCACTTACTTTTTGACCACTGGCCGGCTTAACAGCATAACCTCAATCCAGCAATTTTTCCCTGTTTAGGCTTTTCATTAACAAAAATGACAAAAACCATTACTTCATGCAATTGGGTCGCCTCCACTGTTATGGAGGAAGCTCTCAATGACCACATTAAAGTGGGTGTCTTAGCACCAAAATAGGTTATCCACTGGAGGGCCCCAGGAGGTGAGGCTATACCCGCCCCAAAGGAACGCGAAGTGGTAGTCTTTACTGATCACATGCTCCGTGGGTTCACTCCACCTGGCTCAGAATTCTTTTGTGATGCGCTGCATTTCTTCAAACTCCATCCTCAAGACATCAGGCCCAACTCTGTTTCAAACATCTGCTACTTTCAAGTGTTTTGCGAAGTGTATCTTCAACAAGAGCCCACTATAGAACTGTTCACGGAATTCTACTACTTGAATCGGCAGATAGAGTTCACAGATGGGCCCAACCTAGAACTAGGTGGTATTTCAATTCAGAGGCGCAAAGAAGCCACTTTTCCTGCTGCCACACTTCCAAGTCGTCCTAAGGACTGGAACAAGATGTGGTTTTACTGCCAAGACACATCTCGAGCGGATGAAAATCCTCTGCCAGGTTTTTGTGAAAATCGGCTTAGCAATAGACACCATCTCCCAGAGCGGATTAGCACAGAAGCACGGGCCAAATATATGCCTTTTTTTCAAAGATCGGGGCCTTAATGGCTAATGGTTTGACTGGAGTTGATATAGTTCGATGCTGGGTCGCATGGAGGATCTTACCCTTAAGTCACCGAGCCGGCTTAATGTGTGAGTATACTGGTAACGTTAAAGATCCCGAATGCCATTGCCAAATAGAGATGGATGATGATTCAATCAATACAATGACTAAATCACTGCTTAATGAGAGTTGAGAAACTTGTAGCAAGAACGGCTTGGCTCCTTTTTGTACCCTTAACAAAGCACCAGCTGTAAGTACTTTAAATAGCTTCCCACTTATTCATTATGAAAATTGTCTTCTCACTATCGCTTCATCTATGTAGGCCAATTCCTCTTTCTGGAACAAGAAACTCCAGGACAAGCCAACAAAAAAGGTCAGGATAAAGAACAAGGCTATCAGGAAGCCTGCCAAGAAGAAAACCAACACCTCAGAGCAGTTTGCTTTGGATGATGATGAGTCGGAGGTAGAACTTGACTCCCTTCACTCATTTTTTAATTATCTTATTGGCACTAATTACCATCAGGACGAAGCGGAAGCCAGCAACGCAGATGGTGAAGAGGTAACTATCCTTTGCTATGACTCAGAGCCTCTGCCAAAACAAAAAACTCGACAAAAGAGCCGGAAAGTAAGGTTTTCGCACCCTTTAGCATACTTGGATCCCAACTTTATTTTGAAGAAGCAGCAGCATGAAGTTCTCTGCATGACCCGGAACAGCGGCGGCGGTAAGCTCTCCTCCGGTTTACCCAATACACCTGTCCCTCGCAAACGCCGAGCAGAGGTTTCACAGTTTTCCGACTTAGCTTTTCCAAAGGCGGGTCTTCTCCACAACCCCTTAAACCTTCTGATTCAAACTATAAGGTGATGTAGGACGGAACCCTAGGGGCCGATCTTTCACGTTTGGAGTGGATCCTACGGGGAATCACAAAGAACACGCGGAAGCACAAAGGGGAAACACGGGGAAAACGAGAGAGAATCACTAAACCGACAAGGAATCAATCACACAAGTGCTAGATCACCGAAAACAAAGAGTAACTCATGATCCACAATCAACAAAGGTAAGGATACAAAGGAACCGTTCTTCTCCATGAGGAGGTCTTGATGGTCTTCCCTAGAAAGGGGTCTTGAATCCGCTTGGGGGATCTTCTCCGAAGAGGTTGTGAACTCCGAGGAGAATTATCCAAGTGGATGAGCAAGGCTCTCACACAAATATGAGCTAATCCAATGCTAACCCTAGAACATACGGGATGAGGGAGTATATATAGTCAAAGGGCGAAGGGGTACACGGGTCACGACCCAAAGGAGCTGCGCACAGGCAGAGGGCGCTGGATGTCCGGGCCACGGGCCGGATGTCCGGGCGCTGATGAGGTGCCGGATGTCCGGGCTGGAGGGGCCGGATGTCCGGGGTAGTGGAGTTCACTCGTCTGTGCACTTGAGGGGAGACACCGGATGTCTGCCCGGAGGGGCCGAATGTCCGCGGCTTCGGGAGGCGCCGGATGTCCGGGCTGTCGGGGCAAGCTTCTGTGCTCCTTGGACACCAGTGCCGGATGTTCGGGATTTAGGCCGGATTTCCGGTGGGGGCCGGATGTCCGGTCCCTGTAGCTTCTTCTGCAGATGCCTGGCCTTGTGGATCTCCAGGGGCCGGATGTCCGGGGTCCTGGCCGGATGTCCGGTGCCTGGAGGCTGTCCTTGCCTTCTTCCATGGGTTCTCTTCTTCCACGGACTTGGGGTCTTGACCATCTTCACGTGCATCCTCGGGAGGGTCCTCTTGGTACCTAATCATGCACAACATTCCGGATTGAGGTAGTAGCCATGTCTCGAGAGGATCATATGAGATATCATTAAGGAGAGAAGTCACCTCGGTCTCGAGAGCTCTAGCACATGCTCTAGTCATGGGTCCTCCTGAGACTTGGTGAGGCGATGGAAGGTCCATGGGGATGACCGAAGGATGCTCCACATCATCTCCCCCCCCCCCTTGGGAAAGATCCGATCTCGGATCGAAATCCTCACCACCATGGTACGGGGAGAGATCGGAGACGTTGAAGATGTCGCTCACGTTGTACTTGTCGCGTGGGAGATCGATCTTGTAAGTGTTGTTGTTGTAGCGTGCTAGTACCTTGAAGGGTCCGTCGGATCGAGGGAGAAGCTTAGATTTGCATTCGTTGGGGAAGCGGTCCTTGCGAAGGTGTAGCCACACGAGGTCTCCAATGTTGAATATCATGGGGTGCTTGTTGACGTTGTGCTTGGTCGCGAGTCGTTGTACTTGGCGCTCGATGGTGTGTCTTGTATCTTCATGCATCTTCTTGATGTAGCTTGCATGGGCACTTGCGTCGGTGCGCTCTTGTAGAGGAAGAGGTAGAATGTCCAATGGGGACAACGGGTTGAAGCCGTAGACAACTTCGAAGGGGGACTTGCCGGTCGTCGAATGTCTTGCACGATTGTAGGCGTACTCGGTGATGAGTAGACACTCCTCCCACTCCTTGATGTTCTTCTTGATCAACACGCGAAGTAGAGTGGAGAGTGTACGGTTCATCACCCCGTTTTGGCCGTCGGTTTGAGGATGGTATGTGGATGAGAACAAGAGCTTGATTCCGAGCTTGGCGCATAGGGTCTTCCAAAAGTAACTCAAGAACTTGACGTCGCGGTCGGAGACGATTGTCTTTGGTACTCCATGGAGACACAAGATTTCCCTACAAAAGAGATTTGCAACATGTGAAGCATCGTCTATCTTGTTGCAAGGGATGAAATGTGCCATCTTGGAAAATCGGTCCACAACAACAAACACGGAATCCTTGCCATTTTGAGTTCTAGGCAAACCAAGTACAAAATCCATGCTAATGCCTTCCCAAGGTTGATAAGGAATAGGAATAGGCATGTAAACACCATGGGATTGAGCTTTAGACTTAGCTTTGTGACATGTAGAGCATCGGGTGGTGAAGCGTGAGACGTCATGGAACATCTTGGGCCAAAAGTAGTTCTTGGAGAGCGTGGCGAAAGTCTTGTCGCGTCCAAAGTGTCCCATGAGTCCGCCTCCATGAGCATCTTGCAAAAGGAGCAAACGAAGAGAAGACTCGGGAATGCATAGTTTGTTAGCTCTCATAAGATAACCATCCTTGGTGTAATATTGTTCCCAAGAAGTATGCGTCAAACACTTAGCATAAGGAATAGCAAAAGATGGATCATTGGCATACAAGTCTTTTATGTGCTCAAAGCCAATAACATTCAACTCAAGTTTAGTGACAAGCGTGCATATGCGTGAAAGTGCATCGGCAACTACATTTTCCATACCCTTAATGTACCTGATCACATAGGGAAAAGATTCAATAAATTTACTCCATTTGGCAAGACGTTTGTTCAACTTAGTTTGAACTTTTAAGTACTTAAGCGTTTCATGGTCGGTATGTATGACAAACTTATGAGGTCTAAGATAATGTTCCCAAACATGTAGCACACGAACTAAGGCATACAATTCTTTGTCATAGATGGGATAGTTAAGTTGAGCACCGGAGAGTTTTTCACTAAAATATGCAATGGCTCATTTTTCTTGCATCAAAACTCCGCCAATTCCGGTACCACTTGCATCACAATGAAGGTTTTGTCAAAATTGGGCAAAGCAAGAATCGGAGCATGAGTAAGCAAAGACTTGAGCTGATCAAAAGCGGTGGATTGCAAAGATCCCCAGACAAAAGGAGCATTCTTCTTACTCAAGGCATGCAAAGGAGCTGCGATAGTGCTAAAATCTTTCACAAAACGACGATAAAAACCCACAAGACCAAGAAAACTACGCACATGTTGCAAATTGGTGGGTTGGGGCCAAGTTTTAATTGCTTCAACTTTAGTTTCATCAACATGGACACCCTTGGAAGATACAACGAAACCCAAGAAAACCACTTTGTCAACACCAAATGTGCACCTTTTCATGTTTGCGTAAAGGCTTTCGTTGCGAAGGGTTTGCAAAACAGCCCTAACATGATCAAGATGCTCTTTCATGGTTTTGCTAAACACAAGAATATCATCGAAGTAAACCACAACAAAGACTCCAATATAAGGGCGAAGCACATAATGCATGAGACACACGAAAGTACCGGGAGCCTCCGATAAACCCATAGGCATAACTAACCACTCATATAGGCCAAATTTGGTTTTGAAAGTAGTTCTCCATTCATCACCCTCTTGAATGCGGATTTGGTAATAGCCACTTTTAAGATCAATTTTTGAGAAAAAGTTGGCTCCACTAAGTTCATCAAGCATATCATCTAAGCGAGGAATGGGATGCCTATAGCGAACGGTAATAGCATTTATAGGTCTACAACCGGAACACAAGCGGAAACTTCCATCGGGCTTAGGCACAAGTATAACCGGAATGGCACAAGGGCTTAAGCTTTCACGTACATGACCGTTGTCGATTAGTTGTTGTACTTGCCATTGAATCTCCTTGGTTTCTTCGGGATTGACACGGTGTGGAGCTTTGTTTGGAAGTGGCGCTCCGGGGATGAGGTCGATTCGATGCTCAATGCCTCGTAGAGGAGGTAGACCCGGAGGTAGCTCATCGGGGAAAACATCTTGAAATTCCTACAAAAGAGATTGAAACACCAAAGGTAGCTCGTGAATGGTGTTAGTTTTTGGTTCTCCATCCTTGCACACAAGGACGAAGTGAATAACACTCGATGGGTTCTCACACGCTTCTCTCATCTCACTTTTTGTGGCAAATAGTATGAGGTTTTTCTCTCTAGGCGAAGAGGCGCTCAAGTTTTGCTTGTGGCTCTCACTCACTTTTTGGTGGATGTCTTTTTGACTCTTCTCTCTATGGCGGTTGGCTTGCTTGTCGGCTATCACTTGACTAGTAGACATAGGTCGTAGCACATATTCCTTCCCTTTCATCTTGAAGCTATAGCGGTTGGTACGCCCATTGTGAAAGACAAAACATTCGAATTGCCATGGTCGACCAAGAATGAGGTGGCAAACGGTCACTGGGACCACATCACATTCCACAGTGTCTTAGTATGCACCAATTTTGAAGGACACTTGGACCGTATGCTCAACCCGGATAGTGTCGGAGTCACTTAGCCATTGAACCTTGTAAGGGCGCGGGTGCTTCCTCTTTACCAATTGAAGCTTGGAGCATAGTTCTTCGCTTGCCAAGTTATGGCAACTACCTCCATCGATGATGACCTTGACGGATCGTCCATTGATGCCGGCCTTAGTGTGGAAGATGTGGCATCTTTGGTCTTCTTCTTGTTGATGTTGAAGAGTCAAGACCTTCGAGACAACAAGAGCGGGGCTCGTATCTTCATCACAAAAGACTTGATCATCTTCATCCTCGTTCACGCGCCGGTGCATGGCCACATGCTCAAGAGCTTCCATTTCATCTTCACTCATTGAGTCGTAGGTGCCATCGTCGTTGAGGATCATGGTGCGCTTATTTGTGCATTCATAGGACTTGTGGCCTCGGCTGCTGCAAGTGAAACACTTGAAGGAGCTTGTCTTGACGGTCTCATCGATCGGAGTAAAATATGAAGCACGCGGCTTGAAGTTGCTTGTAGTAGGAGGAAGATGACTTGAACTTGCCAAAGTTTTCTTGTAACTTGACTTGTCGTCGTTGCTTGGAGAAGGCTTGGTTGATGTTGAAGTTGGAGTAGTTGTTGAAGCTTGGTTATTGGAGAAGCTATAGGTCTTGGATGAGTACTTGGGGTACTTGAAGTCATCTTGCACTTGACGTTCCTCCTTTGTAGCTTGACGCACGAGCTCAATGAGGTTGGAGTAGGGTTGGAAGTCGGCGATCTTCTTGATGGGATGATTGAGTCCATTCAAGAATCGTGCCATTCTTTGCTCATCATCCTCCATGACATTGGCTCGAATCATGGCAATCTCCATTTCCTTGTAGAACTCTTAAACACTCTTTGTACCTTGCTTGATGAGTTGTAGCTTCTTGAAGACATCGCGGTTGTAGTAGGTTGGCACAAAACGTGCTCGCATGACATCCTTCATTTGAGCCCAAGTGGTGATTGGAGGTTCACCTCTTGCTTGTCGGCGCTCAAGGACTTGTTCCCACCATATGAGTACATAGTCTTGGAACTCTAGTGATGCCATAGCGATCTTCTTCTCTTCCTCATAGTTGTGCAAACGAAAGATTTTGTCGACCTTCAATGCCCATGAGAGGTACTCTTGCGGATCATTGCTTCCATTGAACTTGGGCATGGTGAATTTGAGCTTACCATAGCGTTGCTCTTCATTGTGTTGTTGGCGATGGTGATGATGACGCCCTTGACGTGGAGGGCAATCATCCTCATGTTGTTCTTGGCGTGGAGGAAGTCCATGATCAACTTGCTCTTGTTGACCGTGAGGTTGAGGTGGAGCTTGACGAGCTTGTGAAGGAGCTTGTGGAGCTTCACGTTGCACACGCGGATGGTAGTTCCTCTCTTGGATTTCTTATCGAAGAGCTTCCTCTTGATTGCGCCGTTCGCGATTGCGGTTGGCGATGGCTCGACTTGATTCTTGAAGGGCATGTTCCGCCTCGAGAGCTTGTGCTTCTCGTTGTTGTTGCTGAAGACGATGAGCCTCGGTGTCTTGTTGCTCTTGGTGTAGACGCGCTCGTTCTTCCTCTTGGCCCCATATTTGTTGTCGTTCTTGAGCTTGAGCAAAAGCGACTTGGTTTGATTGAGGACGAGGGACTTGCTCATCGGCTTGCTCTTGTGAATGCTTGACGTGTAGTGGGTTGCGAGATGCAGTGATGAGGACATCAATACCATTGTTACACCCACAGCCCCTACTACTACATATACTGGACCAATTACTAGAGCTCGCGCACGCCAATTAAATTATCAGGTACTTTCGTTTCTTGGTAATGATTCTAATGTTCATGAGAATATGATGCTGCCTAAATTGGATACATTTGTTTTTCTTACAAGTGAAGGGCCTAGCTTGGAGAAGGATGGACATTAGAGCAAGAACAAGCATGGTGATGATGCCATGCGCAAGGGGAACCAGAACGGAGTTACAAGTGATGATTTCAGGACTTTGAAGCCACCATAATGGGTGCATGAAACCTTGGACGAAATATACAAGATGCCACTTCATAAATTTCGTCTCGAGGCTATTCTAGGTGCTGCGTCACCTTATTATTGGGCCAGGCCCATGTAATTTTGAAATACATAAGTATAGGCTATTTTTAGAGTCCGTATGTGTGGGGAAACAAGAGATAGGGTTGATTTCGGACCCCTCCACCAAGGGCCACGAAATTCCCCCCCTCTTCCTCCATATATACAACCCTTAGGGCGCAGTTTAGACTTTGTGTTTTGTTTAGATTAAAAGTTCGCCATAGCTGCAACTTCGCGTACTTCGTTTGTGTTCAACGACCAGACAAAGGCGTCACAGAACCCCACCTTGATCAATAAAGCTTTCATCTTATATTCGCAATATCCAGATTGCAATCTTAGTTTCTTGCTTGTTCTTCGTTTGCTCGCAGGAAACAGACCCTTGTGGTCAGGTTGATCGTGCTCCGGCGTGGTCAATAACCTCTCGGAGTTGGTTTAGCGATTGCTAAGGCGCGACGTCCTCGCACGTTCGTAGTCGGATCGTCAAAGTCGACTTCCACCAAAGCGATATCCATCATCTCATCGAAAGACGGGACACCTTTGCCTCTATCAAGTGGTATCAGATTTCCAGGTTGCTCGGTGAGATTTTACAGTTTTTCGTTGTTTAGATCGAGTCTGTTCTTCATACCTACAGTCCACGAAAAAGCCACAAAAAAAATTACGGTTAGTTCATCATATTCGAACCAATCTGAGCCTTTGCATAATCTTTTTAGGGTTTTGCTTTGTTGAATTTGCGGTTGCATCGTCGTGTCTAGTTGCTGGTCTTAGCGTCTAGTCTTTTAGAGTTTCGAGTTCTGTTCACAGGTTGTCACGTCGCCGCGGCCATATATCACCACCGCATCATCATCGTCGCTGTTGCCATATACCACCACCACATATTCACCGCCAATCCGAATCCATATACGCCACCACATATCCGCCGCCATCACTCCAATCCGAGTTCACCTGCAACATATCTCCGCCACCTGTCCGTGTTCCACCAGATTCATCTCCGCCACCAGTCCGAGTTCCACCAGATTCATCTCCGCCACCAGTCCTAGTCCGAGTCCAGTAATTGTTGCATTGTTCTCGATTTCCAGATCACGCGATACTCCGAGTCGTGACAGAGAAGGACTCCCCAACTTCCGAGCCACCCGCAGAAGAAAAATAGTTCCAGTTTCAAAAAAAAATTAAGTCTGGAAAATTCTGGCTAGGCAGTTTTTAGACCATTTGTAGACTTTTTCGAAAAAAATTTGTAGCGGAGCAAAAAAAAAAAGAGGAAAAAAAGTGCAAAAAAAGAGAAAAAAAATTCAGAGTGTGCTCCTCCCTTTTTTACGTGCCGCGCCGTGATTTTGTTGGTGTTCTAGGCTCGCGTCTCTAGCACAGTATAGCCTAGGACCAGCACAGTACCGTCGTTGAGCGTTTATTCAACTTTGCATCTCTGAATTGATTATTGCTTACCCCTTTTGCTACCATATTATAAGCCTTCCCAGCTCCACATACATCTACGTCGTGCGTTTGATTCTCCCTGGTAATCGCTATATCCAAGCTTTGAGAGTTTTGACTACAACGGTTGCCGATCACCACCTGCTGCTGGGTACGAACTGGTAAGAATTTGAGATTTGCTTGACGGGTTTGTGATACACCACCACCACTTCTTAGTAGTCTGTAGGATCATATTCTTGTGTGTTTCTATTTGCTGCTAACCATGGTAGGATCACAAGCTGATGAGACTGATTGGGACAACCTGACGAACAAACAGCTACATGATAAATTTCAGCAAATGATGAGTGGACAGGTGCAAGATGTGCTAAACAGATTTGACGAGGCCATGGAAAAGATAGATGGCATTGAGAAGATGTTCAAAACAAAGATTGATAGCAAGTTTAATGAATTGCTCGCTCGTTTTCCACAACCACCGCCAGCTGCACCTATCGCACCTCTGCAACAACAACAACAACAACAACGCATCCTTTCGAATCAGTATGGACGAGCGAAGCGTGTTCCTATTGAGGATGGCCAAACTTCTGGTGCTGCTGTTCATGTTGTTGATGCTTCTTTGGCCCCTGCTACTGCTGCTGCTGGTACCCAGGAGGATGATGAGTATGCGGGCGATTATGAGGATGAGGTTGATCAAAATCAGCACTACGTGCAGCCACCAGCACCACCACCACCAGGTCGACCTCAGGTATATATTCGTAATGGTAGGCCTGCACCACCACCTCAGGTACGAGATGATGTCCATATTCCTAAACTGAAATTGAATATTCCACCATTTGAGGGTAGATATGTTCCTAATATATATCTTATTTGGGAGTTAGAAACTGAACAACGATTTACATGTTTACAATATCCTGAGGAGAGACGAGTTGCTGCTGCTGTTTGTGCTTTCACTAGTTTTGCATGTGTATGGTGGTCTGAACATTGTAGATTATATCCTATTCCAACTACTTGGGCTGCTTTGAAAACTGCTATGCGTACTCGTTGGGTTCCACCATATTATCAACGTGAATTGCTTCAAAAATTACAGCGCTTAAGACAAGGAAAAAATTCTGTAGAAGAATATTATCAGGAATTACAAATTGGCATGATTAGATGTGGTATTGTTGAGGAGAATGAAGCTATGCTTGCACGTTTTCTGGGTGGATTAAATAGAGAGATTCAGACCATTCTAGACTATAAGGAGTATACTAATATCACTCGTTTATTCCATCTTGCTTGTAAAGCTGAACGTGAAGTGCAGGATCGACAAGCATTGGCGCGAACTAACTTTTCTGCAGGCCAACCTTCATCATGGACACCGCGTGCATCTTCTACTTCAACTGCACCAGCACCTCAATCAGGTGTCTCCTCCAGTCGTGATACAAGAAAACAGGCACAACAACCATTATCTGCCAAGAGCGCACCTGCTGGGCCTGCACAGAGTTCTGCTTCTTCCATGGCATCAACAGGGCACACAAGTGATATTATTTGTCGTCGTTGTAAGGGGGCAGGTCATTATGCGAGAGAATGCAAATCTCCGCATGTGATGATTGCTACCGCGGATGGTGGATATGAGTCCGCTAGTGACTATGATGAGGAGACTTTGGCTCTTATTACACGTGAAGAACATGGTGGAGATGATTCTGATCATGAGACGCAATACATGGCTCCTGAAGACGCTGACAGGTATGAATGTTTAGTTGCTCAACGTGTTTTGAGTGTGCAGGTCACACAAGCTGAGCAAAATCAGAGGCACAATTTGTTCCATACCAAGGGAGTTGTGAAAGAACGTTCTGTGCGCGTCATCATAGACGGAGGGAGCTGCAACAACTTGGCTAGCATGGAGATGGTGGAGAAGCTTTCTCTCACCACAAGACCACATCCACATCCTTACTACATCCAATGGTTCAACAACAGCGGCAAGGTTAAGGTAACACGTACTGTTCGTGTGCATTTTAGTATCTCTACATATGCTGATTATGTTGATTGTGATGTGGTACCTATGCAAGCATGTTCCTTATTACTTGTTAGACCATGGCAATTTGATAAAAATTCTATACACCATGGTAGAAAAAATCACTATACTCTTGTTCATAAGGATAAAAATATTACTTTGCTTCCTATGACTCCTGATTCCATTTTGAAAGATGATATTAATAGAGCTAATAAAGCAAAACAGGAGACGAATAAGAGTAAAAATCAGATTGTGGCAAAAGAATTTGAGCAACAAATGAAGCCTAATAATAAACCACCTAGTGTTGCTTCTGAAATTAAATTGAAAAGTGCATGTTTATTTGCCACCAAATCTGATATTGATGAGCTAGATTTCAGCAAATCTGTTTGCTATGCTTTTGTGTGCAAAGAGGCATTATTTTCATTCGAGGACGTGCCTTCCTCTTTGCCTCCTGCTGTCACTAACATTTTGCAGGAGTTCGCTGACGTCTTTCCACAAGACGTGCCACCGGGATTACCGCCTATTCGAGGGATTGAGCATCAGATTGACTTAATTCCCGGTGCTTCACTGCCAAACCGTGCACCATACCGTACCAATCCAGAGGAGACGAAGGAGATTATGCGTCAAGTACAAGAGCTTCTCGACAAAGGTTATATACGCGAATCCCTTAGTCCTTGTGCTGTTCCTATTATTCTAGTGCCGAAAAAGGATGGTACATCACGTATGTGTGTTGATTGTAGAGGCATTAATAATATTACTATTCGTTATCGTCATCCTATTCCTAGGCTAGATGATATGCTTGATGAATTGAGTGGCTCTACAATATTCTCCAAAGTTGATTTGCGTAGTGGATACCATCAAATTCGTATGAAATTGGGGGATGAATGGAAAACAGCATTTAAAACTAAGTTTGGATTATATGAGTGGTTAGTCATGCCTTTTGGGTTAACTAATGCGCCTAGTACTTTCATGAGACTAATGAACGAAGTTTTACGTGCTTTCATTGGACGATTTGTGGTAGTCTATTTTGATGATATACTGATTTATAGCAGATCTTTGGAAGAACATTTGGAACATTTACGTGCTGTTTTTATTGCTCTACGTGATGCACGTTTGTTTGGTAACCTTGGGAAGTGCACCTTTTGCACCGACCGAGTATCTTTTCTTGGCTATGTTGTTACTCCACAGGGAATTGAAGTTGATAAAGCCAAGATTGAAGCTATTGAGAGTTGGCCGCAGCCCAAAACGGTCACACAAGTGAGGAGTTTTCTTGGCCTCGCTGGATTCTATAGGCGTTTTGTGAGAGATTTCAGCACTATTGCTGCACCTCTCAACGAGCTTACAAAGAAGGATGTGCCTTTTGTTTGGGGTAACGCACAGGAAGAAGCCTTCATGGTATTGAAAGATAAGTTGACACATGCTCCTTTACTCCAACTTCCTGATTTTAATAAGACTTTTGAGCTTGAATGTGATGCTAGTGGAATTGGATTAGGAGGTGTGTTATTACAAGATGGCAAACCTGTTGCATACTTTTCTGAAAAATTGAGTGGGCCTAGTCTGACTTATTCTACTTATGATAAAGAATTATATGCTCTTGTTCGGACTTTAGAAACATGGCAACATTATTTGTGGCCCAAAGAATTTGTTATACATTCTGATCATGAATCTTTGAAACATATTAAAAGTCAAGCTAAATTGAATCGTAGACATGCTAAATGGGTTGAATTCATTGAGACTTTCCCTTATGTCATTAAGCACAAGAAGGGTAAAGAAAATGTTATTGCTGATGCATTATCTCGTCGCTATACTCTGCTTTCACAACTTGACTTCAAAATATTTGGTTTGGAGACCATCAAAGATCAATATGTGCATGATGCTGATTTTAAAGATGTATTGCAGAATTGTAAAGAAGGAAGAACATGGAACAAGTTCGTCGTTAATGATGGATTTGTGTTCCGTGCTAACAAGCTATGCATTCCAGCTAGCTCTGTTCGTCTTTTGTTGTTGCAGGAGGCGCATGGAGGAGGACTAATGGGACACTTTGGCGTGAAGAAGATGGAGGACGTACTTGCTACACATTTCTTTTGGGCAAAGATGAGACGGGATGTTGAGCGTTTTATTGCTCGCTGCACTACATGTCAAAAAGCTAAGTCACGACTCAATCCTCATGGTTTATATATGCCTTTGCCTGTACCTAGTGTTCCTTGGGAGGATATATCTATGGACTTTGTTTTAGGTTTACCTAGAACAAAGAAGGGGAGGGATAGCATATTTGTTGTCGTGGATAGATTCTTGAAAATGGCACACTTTATACCATGTCATAAAAGCGATGATGCTGTTAATGTTGCTGATTTGTTCTTTCGTGAAATTATTCGCTTGCATGGTGTGCCAAATACTATTGTTTCAGATCGTGATACTAAATTTCTTAGCCACTTTTGGAGATGTTTATGGGCTAAGTTGGGGACTAAACTGCTTTTTAGTACTACTTGTCACCCCCAAACTGATGGACAAACTAAAGTAGTCAATAGAACATTGTCTACTATGCTTAGGGCTGTTTTGAAGAATAATAAGAAAATGGGGGAGGAATGCTTGCCTCATATTGAATTTGCTTATAATCGTTCATTGCATTCTACTACTAAGATGTGCCCTTTTGAAGTTGTGTATGGTTTCCTACCTCGTGCACCTATTGATTTGTTGCCTCTTCCATCTTCGGAGAAGGTTAATTTTGATGCTAAAGAACGTGCTGAATTGATTTTAAAAATGCATGAGTTAACTAAGGAAAACATTGAGCGTATGAATGCTAAATATAAACTTGCTGGAGATAAGGGTAGAAAACATGTTGTGTTTGCACCTGGAGATCTTGTTTGGTTACATTTGCGTAAGGATAGATTTCCTAATTTGCACAAATCAAAGATAATGCCACGTGCTGCTGGTCCCTTTAAGGTGTTGGAGAAAGTAAATGATAATGCATATAAACTTGAGCTGCCTGCAGATTTTGGGGTTAGTCCCACTTTTAACATTGCAGATTTGAAGCCTTATTTGGGAGACGAAGATGAGCTTCCGTCGAGGACGACTTCATTTCAAGAAGGGGAGGATGATGAGGACATCAATACCATTGTAACACCCACAGCCCCTACTACTACATATACTGGACCAATTACTAGAGCTCGCGCACGCCAATTAAATTATCAGGTACTTTCGTTTCTTGGTAATGATTCTAATGTTCATGAGAATATGATGCTGCCTAAATTGGATACATTTGTTTTGCTTACAAGTGAAGGGCCTAGCTTGGAGAAGGATGGACATTGGAGCAAGAACAAGCATGGTGATGATGCCATGCGCAAGGGGAACCAGAACGGAGTTACAAGTGATGATTTCAGGACTTTGAAGCCACCATAATGGGTGCATAAAGCCTTGGACGAAATATACAAGATGCCACTTCATAAATTTCGTCCCGAGGCTATTCTAGGTGCTGCGTCACCTTATTATTGGGCCAGGCCCATGTAATTTCGAAATACATAAGTATAGGCTATTTTTAGAGTCCGTATGTGTGGGGAAACAAGAGATAGGGTTGATTTCGGACCCCTCCACCAAGGGCCACGAAATTCCCCCCTCTTCCTCCATATATACATCCCTTAGGGCGCAGTTTAGACTTTGGGTTTTGTTTAGATTAAAAGTTCGCCATAGCTGCAACTTCGCGTACTTCGTTTGTGTTCAACGACCAGACAAAGGCGTCACAGAACCCCACCTTGATCAATAAAGCTTTCATCTTATATTCGCAATATCCAGATTGCAATCTTAGTTTCTTGCTTGTTCTTCGTTTGCTCGCAGGAAACAGACCCTTGTGGTCAGGTTGGTCGTGCTCCGGCGTGGTCAATAACCTCTCGGAGTTGGTTTAGCGATTGCTAAGGCGCGACGTCCTCGCACGTTCGTAGTCGGATCGTCAAAGTCGACTTCCACCAAAGCGATATCCATCATCTCATCGAAAGACGGGACACCTTGGCCTCTATCATGCAGGACGGTCTTGACACGCGGCTCGTCGAAGAGTGTTCGATGATGGTGTACTTGAGCTGGAGAAGGAGTCGTCGGAGTGTCGACTTGAGTGGCTCCGTCTTGAGTATGATGATGTAGAAGGAGGCCGGTTGACCAACATGGCGCGGATCTCGTCCATTCTTGCATCGTTCTCTTGCTTGGGCGCGTCGAGCTTGTTGTCTAAGTAGTCTCATGTACGTTGCTCGGAGAGTCGCAAGTCGGTGGCGAGGTTGTCGATGCGGTCGTTCATTGCTTGTTACTCTTGATGCAGCGCTCGTTGTGCACCAAAGAGGTGGCTCTGGGTGACGTATGATCACATGTCGTCGTTTTGCTCGATGAAGAGTGGGTTGGTAGAAGTAGTTGGCCTATCCATCATTTCAAGCAAAATGTGAGTGGTAGAAGGAGAAGAACTTATACCGATGTACCTTTGACCGATGCTGATGATGAATCAAGTTCACTCAAATGCGGACAATGAAATAGCACTATTGGTACCAATTCTTGTCAGTTCTCACACCTACACAAGTAAAAGCTTATAGTGGAGCTTGGTTAGGATGGTGGCACAAAATTTGATGCAATTGAAAACGAGATTCGATAATGTTGGAAAAGATTCACAAATTTGCAAATGCAACAAGTAGACCAAGCAAGTAGGGGTACACGGAAACACACACGCAAATAGATAAATGGGATTGTGCAAACCAAAAGTGAGCCAAAATGTGGAATCCACGAAAATGCTCTTGTTGCACAATACTAGAGAGACGCTAGCACGATTGCACAATAGGCGGATACGAAGCTTGTGCATAACCTACTAGGCAAAAATGCAACGATCTCTATCCCAAGTATGCTATATGTATGGTATTTCGGTGCAATGATCCAAGATGATCTTATATGACAATCTTAATGTAGTATGATGCTATGGTTCTTGCTTATAAGCTCTTTGTTTATCTTTCCTCTTTGCATAAAAGCTTGGGTGGCTCTTTCACTTTTGATCTCTTTTCTCATGCAAAACTTCACGAACCAAGATAGCAATTGCGTATGCTATGACAACTTTGTGACACACAAGTTGATTCCAAGATATGCACCATGGTGGTATGGTATGTATGCTATGGAGTATGATCACTAATGTGCACAAGTCACGTTGCCAGCAATACTCAATGGCTAGTCTCGATGGGTAAGCGACGCAAAAGTAAGGCCGTGTGGTGTATCAATGCAATTGCAAGTTATGACAAAGATGTCGTCAAAGTTACCGTCCTTGGCGATGTTGAGTAGTCGATGGAGGTGAGCGGTGGTGATGGTGACGTCGAACCGTACCTATATAGCCGAAACACAATAGGACACAGGAACCACAACTCAAAATCTGAAAGACCAAAACGTGTCAAAATCGACATAGGAGGTAGTGGTGAGCGGTGGTGGTGTTTGTGGAAAGTGTTGGGGTTATGCGGAAGTAAGCGTGGGCACCGGGGCAAAATTGGGCGAAGGTATGGGGAAATGGGCGTGGGGGTGGAGTTGCTGTTTCCAGGGGCCGGATGTCCGGGCCAGCTGCCGGATGTCCGGGGCGCCGGATGCCCGGTGGACACGGGGCGGATGTCCGTGCTCTGGATCGGGGACGAACACGATGAACTCCACGGGAAAAATTGCAACTCCGGGGCAAAATTCGGACGAATTTGTGGATGGAAATTGTGGGAGAGATGGGGAAAAGCTAGATCAACTCGATGCAAAGCAGATCCGTGGATCAAATCCAACAAAACTTCATCACACCAACAAATCAGAAAAAAAATTGGGGCTATTTTTGGTGGGGATTTTCGGATTTAGGACGAAAACAACAAAATCAAGCTAGAAAACATGGGGTAGGGGCTCCAAAAACGTGATCAACCTGGCTCTGATACCAAGATGATGTAGGGCGGAGCCCTAGGGGCTGATCTTTCACGTTTGGAGTGAATCCTATGGGGAATCACGAAGAACACCCGGAAGCACAAAGGGGAAACACGGGGAAAACGAGAGAGAATCACTAAACCGACAAGGAATCAATCACACAAGTGCTAGATCACCGAAAACAAAGAGTAACCCATGATCCACAATCAACAAAGGTAAGGATACAAAGGAACCGTTCTTCTTCGTGAGGAGGTCTTGATGGTCTTCCCTAGAAAGGGGTCTTGAATCCGCTTGGGGGATCTTCTCCGAAGAGGTCGTGAACTCCGAGGAGAATTATCCAAGTGGATGAGCAAGGCCCTCACACAAATATGAGCTAATCCAATGCTAACCCTAGAACGTACAGGATGAGGGAGTATATATAGTCAAAGGGCGAAGGGGTACACGGGTCACGACCCAAAGGAGCTGCGCGCAGGCAGAGGGCGCCAGATGTCCGGGCGACGGGCCGGATGTCCGGGCGCTCACGAGGTGCCGGATGTCCGGGCTGGAGGGGCCAGATGTCCGGGTCGGTGGAGTTGACTCGTCTGTGCACTTGAAGGGCGACGCCGGATGTCCGCTCGGAGTGGCCGGATGTCCGCGGCTTTGGGAGGCACCGGATGTCCGGGGCGAACGCCGGATGTCCGGGCTGTCGGGGCAAGCTTCTGTGCTCCCTGGACACCAGTGCCGGATGTCCGGGATTTAGGCCGGAGTTCCGGTGGGGGCCAGATGTCCGGGCTGGACGCCGGATGTCCGGTCCCTATAGCTTCTTCTGCAGATGCCTGGCCTTGTGGATCTCTAGGGGCCGGATGTCCGAGGTCCTGGCCGGATGTCCGGTGCCTGGAGGCTGTCCTTGCCTTCTTCCATGGGTTCTCTTCTTCCATGGACGTGGGGTCTTTACCATCTTCACGTGCATCCTCGGGAGTGTCCTCTTGGTACCTAATCATGCACAACATTCCGGATTGAGGTAGTAGCCATGTCTCTAGAGGATCATATGAGATATCATTAAGGAGAGAAGTCACCTCGGTCTCGAGAGCTCTAGCACGTGCTCCAGTCATGGGTCCTCCTGAGGCTTGGTGAGGCGATGGAAGGTCCATGGGGATGACCGAAGGATGCTCCGCATCATAAGGGCACTTCTCATTCCTCATCCGGTGACTCTACTGGGACTCAGATCCCCCTTTTCAAAGTCGCCCCTGGGTGAGAATATTGAATTTCTTTGCTTTTAAACTCTTTGTAAATTTTCATGCTAATATCTTTATGTCTTATTGCCAGTGGTAAAGCCAAGCCAAGCAAGAAGGAGAAGACAAGTACGCCGAGCGAAGACACCCATGTCACCAAAGATCCCAAGGCCACTGACTCGGAGAAGCAGACAATGCCTGAATCTTTGCATCAAAACTCTGAAGCAGCTAATGATGATCCGCTGCCATTAGAGCACAATGTCATAATGGACTCTGGGGATGTCAATCCGGCCAAATGCTAAGCCGCCAAGTCCCATCAAGCCTACTGCACAAGAGGTTGAAGATGTCATTATCACTGGAGTTTGTTTCACAGAGTCGGGTAATCCCACTGTTTTATGCAAACACAGCACCAAAGAAGAATTTGCAGGTGCGGACAAGGGCAAATGGAAGCCTGAATTGGAAGGTTATGCCCAGTTCAACGCTCATGAGATTCACGCGGGTTATTTAAGCCGCCTTCACACCAGCCGTGATTTTGAAGCCGGCCTGGTTAACCTCATGAAGGAGTGCTTTGAGGTAAACACTAACAAGACCTTCTCATATAAATATATATCTATCAGCCGCCAAGTCTACTAAATATGAAAGAATTGAATATGTTGTAGACTTAAACATCCTCGTTTATTTTGTAGCTATGCCATAGCTTTTTGTAACTGCTGAATCAAAATGAGTAGCCTCCAAGGGCTGGCTTAAAATTGGAAAATTAAGCCGGGACTTCAAACTGTAGTGCTAAAATCCGCATATGTAGCCTCCAAGGGTCGGCTTAAGCTGCATAGCTAAGCTGGGACTTACCACCATATCTCTGAACAAATCCAAATATGTAGCCACATGAGCCGGCTGTAATTAAAGAAATTTAGCTGGGTCATTATAAATCTGTCTTCAAAATAGCAATGTAAATTAGCCCCCAAGTGCCAAGTAAAATACTTGTATATGCTTGGGACTACAAATAAGATGATTATAATGCTGCCTGTCTTTTGTATATTACAGGCTTAATTAAATATGAAGGAATCCCAAGTCACTGATCTGCAGCAGAACATCAAGTGTCAACAATCAGAGACTGCAAAGGCCAAGTCAGAGCTGAAAACTACTTTAGAAGAGACAGAAAAGCTAAAAAGGGACTTCAACGCCGATAGGACCAGCTGGGATACAGAGAGGCGGCTCTATTGAAAAGAGCTGAAGATGCTGAGGCTGCTCTTAAGCCGATGACTCGCGAGTTATCCGGCTTAAAGCATCAGATTAATAGCATGACAGCCGCCATCTTTGGTAAGCAATGTTATACTTCAATCTTTCACCACCAATGTATAACGATCATTAGGCTTATCAATATCTTTGTTGACGCGGGCTCCAGAAGTTCCAAACTGGGTCAAGGCATGCGCATAAAGCTTAAAGCTGCATATACCCTTGTGGAGCACTTGTATACTGGTACCCAACGGGCTATTTCTACTGTCTCACATAAGAAGCAACCACCTTCACTCATCAACGAGGTGTTGGAAAAACTGTCTGTGCTGCCGCAAAGAGTTGAAGAGCTCAAGTGATCAGGCGCCAGACACGGTGCCATCACTGCGCTGAGCCAGGTGGCAAGCAGAACTTGACCAGAAAGAATTAGCCACGGGCTACCCAAGCTTGAAAGAAGATGGGTCTCACTTCGAAGCAGCCGATTTCACCAAGTGCGTAAGAGAAATGCGCCAGTTGGCCAGCAAGCTAGCAGAAGAGACTGACTTGTCAAAATATCAGGTGGCTTATACCAAAGAGAACTCGAGAGTGACAGTGCTGGTTCATGAGGCCATGGACCTCATCCTACCTACACGTAAGCACACCTTCGCTCCCGATATTGATCCGTCGAGCCTTATAGATGATGAAGCTGTGTTTAAAGCTTTGACAACCAATGGGTGAAGAAGAAGAAGAACCGGTGCAAGATGACCCGGAGTCATCAACACGCCAAGATCAGGACAACTGATCCCTTGTGGCGGCTCTCCAACTACATCATGGCACTTTGGGCTTGAAAAAACACTTAATCATTTTGGCTTGATGGTAGCCTTTAATAGGCTAGCTGAAAAATATGATCTGACATGCCATCTGTCGGATTTTGGGTTCCGCATACCCTTGAGAGGTTCAAACTCTGGGGTGCATGCGGAGATCTCAACATGCCCGGCCTGCCTACTTGCTAATCTCACAGCCTATCACGTTGAGCTCGAAGGGAAAGGAAGACATGACAGTTTACCCAGGTTCAGGCCACCTTGCGGTGTAAAACCCTACTCTTGCTTTGTGGTGGATTTGCCTCGAGGGGCTGAGGAAGAACTAGTATAGTGGAGAACAACCTCAGGAGGCGTGTTCTTGAGCTCAAGTGAGCTGGTGAGGTGGTGAGGGTGGAATGGATTTGATCTCCTCCCTCCCCCCTGTTTGCGGTGGCTAGGTCCTATTTATAGTGGCCTTGGTCCTCTTCCCGAATGTAGGTGGGAAGGGCTCCCACAACGGCCAAATTCAAAGGGAGACAACAAGTACGTCCTATCCTGACTAAAGTGGTCTCCGCCTGCAAAAGCCGCTGGCCGTGATGTTGTGGTGGGCTCGGCGGCGACCTCCGTCCTGGCATCCTAGCGGTCATGGTTTTGTTGCACCAGAATAGAAACCTTTGGCTGATTCCTCGGGACTTTGCGCCTGCTGCTTGCCTCCTTTGCACTGAATGGGAAACTGGTACTCTGCGCCCGCTGGCACCCACCTGGCACCCGCCTGACCTTGGTCGTCATGGCTTACATCAGCCGAACCTCGCAAGGTGTGCCTTGCATAGAAATCTCCGCTCCTCAGGAGCCAGCCTGAGGGGGCCGACCCCATTGGAGGTCTTGGTGTCGTCTGCCTCGCGAGACTTGCCCCCTCGCGAGGGTCTTGAGTTGTTGATGCTGGAGCTGGGCCATACCAGGCCATCGATGGGGCCATGCCGTGGGCCGCAGGCAGGCAAGTGTGGGTGCCCCTGTATCCAGCACACCGACAATTGCCCCCGGGCCCAAGGCGCGCTCGGACTTGGCTTCTGGGCGAAGCCAAAGGGCAAGTGCGAAGCGCCGCGGGTCCTAACCACCTACGGCCTTGGACAACGCATGGCGATTGATGGGACGTGGGCGTCTCCACTTCTCCATGCTGCCTTGAAATCTATATGACTTGACGAGTCGATGCTGCATGCAAAGAAACATCATTGCGCGAGATCGTGGAGGCCGGCGGTTGGCCTCCCTCTGGTATAAATGAGGGGAGGGACGGAGACCCCCTCGCTCATCTCTTTCATCATCTTCTCACTGCTCGTCCCTTCTTCTTCTCCACCTTGCCGTAGCATCCTTTGCGCCGAAGAGGAGATTCTTGGCTGCTGAGGAAGGGAAGGCTCCTAAGGAGGGACCAGCTTCGCCACCGCCCAAGAGGGGCCACGGTCGTCCCCACAACCAAGCCACGACCCCGGCAGTGGCACCAAGGGGGCATGGGCATGCTTCTCTAGGCGCCGACGTCTCCCTTGGTGTCCGTGGCAGTGCTTCTTTTGCGACGGGGGCCACCGGCCACGGGGTAGCCCCGCGACGAGGGGAGGCGCGCTATGGTCGCTCGCCCTCCTCGACCGCGCTTCTTCTCAATGGATGTGCTCCCGGAGTTTGTGGTTTGGTTGGAGAGGCCCGCCGACACCTTATTCCGGCTTCCGCGTTTCTTCACAGGTGAGCTGCTGACCTCGGGGCTCGACGGCCTCTGGCTGCAGGCCGA
Source organism: Triticum timopheevii (assembly GCA_963921465.1). Taxonomy (NCBI): domain Eukaryota; kingdom Viridiplantae; phylum Streptophyta; class Magnoliopsida; order Poales; family Poaceae; genus Triticum; species Triticum timopheevii. The sequence continues at coordinate 290,998,357 of OY997268.1, read as the reverse complement.
CGGCTGCAGCAGCAGGGACTCATGGGTGGGGATCGAGGTCACCACCGCGGGAAGGGTGGTCCTGACCCGCGGCTGGTAGGCGTTTGCCCGTGCACGAGGCCTGAGCAGGAGGTGCACCCTCCACTTCAAGTACGATGGCCTTGCGACCCTCTTTGTGAGGGTGTTCAGGGAAGAAGGCCGCCGCGCGGGGTGCTGCCCAAAAGACGGCAACGACGATGAGCTTGGCCTTGACGTCGGACGCGCCGGCGACAAGGGTGACCTTGGCCTTGACGATGTCCACACTTCCTCCCATAGCGGCAGCTCTTCTTCGGGCGAGAGCTCAAGCAGCGGCGGCTACGATCAACCTCCGCTCCGCCGAGCTCGGATTGAGGGAGGCGGCGGATCATCTTGATGTCACGTCCCGGTGAAGCAGGACGAAGGCCCGGCCTGAGCTCAGGGCTGCCGAACATGGCCTCAGGACCCGCTGCGGCCTTGTGGGCCGCTTTTGTTTAACCTTTCCTTCCTTCTGTGATTTGAAAAAAGTAGGGTGCCCCGCTGGGGTGTGTAATGAACTATGGCAGTTATGCCCTTTATGCTGTGCTTACTATCTTAATGCTGTGCCGTGATGTTCGTATTCTGGGTAGGCAAGGGTAGGGTAACTTAGCTTGACATGTTCGCCGCAGCTTCCACCTTGCGGGGGCACGACCCTTGACACCTGGCGGAGCCCGCTTTCCTGATGACTCGGTGGCTAATATGTCTCCAACGTAACAATAATTTTTAATTGTTCCATGCTATTATATTACCCATTTTGGATGTTTATAGGCTTTACTTTACACTTTTATATCATTTTGGCACTAACCTACTAACCCGAATTGCTGTTTTTTGCCTATTTGAGTGTTTTGAAGAAAAGGAATATCAAACGGAGTCCAAACGGAATGAAACCTTCGGGAGCGATCTTTTTGGAACAAACGCAATCCAGGAGACTTGGAGTGGACGTCAAGCAGCAAACAAGGAAGCCACAAGGCAGGAGGGTGCGCCCTAGGGGGGTGGGCGCGCCCCCCACCCTCATGGGCCCCTCGTAGCTCAACCGACCTACTTCTTCCTCCTATATATATATCCACGTACCCCGAGAACATCCAGGAGCACCACGAAAAAAATCTATTTCCACAGCCACAACCTTCTGTATCCGCGAGATCCCATCTTGGAGCCTTCACCAGTGCTCCGCTAGAGGGGGAATCGACCATGGAGGGCCTCTACATCATCTCCAAGGCCTCTCCGATGAGTTGTGAGTAGTTTACCACAGACCTTCGAGTCCATAGTTATTAGCTAGATAGCTTCTTCTCTCTCTCTCTGAATCTCAATAGCAAGTTCTCGTCGGTCTTCTTGGAGATCTATTCGATGTAACTCTTTTTGCGGTGTGTTTATCGAGATCCGATGAATTCTGTGTTTATGATCAAGTTTATCTATGAGAAATATTTGAATCTCCTCTGAATTCTTTTATGTGTGATTAGTTATCTTTGCAAGTCTCTTTGAATTATCAGTTTGGTTTTGCCTACTACATAGATCTTTCTTGCAATGTGAGAAGAGCTTAGCTTTGGGTTCAATCTTACGGTGTCCTTTCCCAGTGATAGCAGGGGCAGCCAGGCACGTATTGTATTGTTGCCATCGAGGATAAAAAGATGGGGTTTATATCATATTGCTTGAGTTTATACCTCTACATCATGTCATCTTGCTTAATGCGTTACTCTGTTCTTATGAACTTAATACTCTAGATGCAGGCAGGAGTCGGTCGATGTATGGAGTAATAGTAGTAGATGCAGAATCATTTTGGTCTACTTGTTGCGGACGTGATGCCTATATACATGATCATGCCTAGATAATATCATAACTATGCACTTTTCTATCAATTGCTCGACAGTAAGTTGTTCACCCACCGTAATACTTATGCTATCTTGAGAGAAGCCACTAGTGAAACCTATGGCCCCCGGGTCTATCTTTTCTCATATAAGTTTTCCATCTATCTTTATTTTGCAATCTTTACTTTCCAATCTATATCATAAAAATACCAAAAATATTTATCTTACCTTATTAGTCTATCAGATCTCACTTTCGCAAGTTACCGTGAAGGGATTGAGAACCCCTTTATCGCGCTGGTTGCGAGGTTCTTGTTTGTTTGTGTAGGTACGAGGGACTTTTGAGGAGCCTCCTACTGGATTGATACCTTGGTTCTCAAAAACTGAGGGAAATACTTACGCTACTTTGCGGCATCACCCTTTCCTCTTCAAGGGAAAACCAACGCAGTGCTCAAGAGGTAGCAAGAAGGATTTCTAGCGCCGTTGCCGGGGAGGTCTTCGCTCAAGTCAAGACATACCAAGTACCCATCACAAACTCATATCCCTCGCATTACATTATTTACCATTTGCCTCTCATTTTCCTCTCCTCCACTTCACCCTTGCTGTTTTATTCGCCCTCTCTTTCCCGTTCGCATCTTTTCTTTCACCTTTCTCTTGTGTGCTTGTGTGTTGGATTGCTTGTCACGATGGCTCAAGATAATACCAAATTGTGTGACTTTTCCAATACCAATAATAATGATTTCCTTAGCACTCCGATTGCTCCTCTTAATGATGCCGAATCTTGTGAAATCAATGCTGCTTTGTTGAATCATGTTACGAAAGATCAATTCTCCGGCCTTCCTAGTGAAGATGCCGCTACTCATCTAAACAACTTTGTTGATTTGTGGGATATGCAAAAGAAGAAAGATACGGATAATGATACTATTAAATTGAAGTTATTTCCGTTTCACTTAGAGATCGTGCTAAAACTTGGTTTTCGTCTTTGCCTAAAAATAGTATTGATTCATGGAATAAGTGCAAAGATACTTTTATCTCTAAGTATTTTCCTCCCGCTAAGATCATCTCTCTTAGAAACGATATTATGAATTTTAAACAACTTGATCATGAGCATGTTTCCCAATCTTGGTAAAGAATGAAATTAATGATTCGCAATTGCCCTACACATGGTTTGAATTTATGGATGATCATACAAAAGTTTTATGCCGGATTGAATTTTGCTTCTAGAAATCTTTTAGATTCGGCCGCGGAAGGCACTTTTGTGGAAATTTCTTTAGGAGAAGCTACTAAACTCTTAGATAACATTATGGTTAATTATTCTCAATGGCACACCGAAAGATCTACTAGTAAAAAGGTTCATGCAATAGAAGAGATTACTATTTTGATTGGAAAGATGGATGAACTTATGAAATTGTTTGCTACTAAGAGTGCTCCTATTGATCCCAATGATTGAGAATAATAATGAATCTATGGATGTGAATTTTGTTGGTACGAATAATTTTGGTAACAACACGTATAGAGGAAACTTTAATCCAAGGCCGTTTCCTAGTAATTCCGCTAATAATTATGGTAATCCCTACAACAATTCTTACGGAAATTTTAATAAGATGCCCTCTGATTTTGAGAATAGTGTTACAGAATTTATGATCTCTCAAAAGAATTTCAATGCTTTGCTTGAAGAAAAATTGCTTAAAGTAGATGAATTGGCTAGGAACATTGATAGACTTTCTCTTGATGTTGATTCTTTGAAACTTAGATCTATTCCACCTAAGCATGATATCAATGAGTCTCTCAAAGCCATGAGAATTTCCATTGATGAGTGCAAAGAAAGAACCGCTAGGATGCGTGCTAAGAAAGATTGCTTTGTGAAAGCGTGTTCTTCTAGTTTCCATGAAAATATTGATGAAGATCTAAAAGTTATTGATGTGTCCCCTATTAAATCTTTGTTTTGCAATATGGATCTTGATAACGATGGGAATGGAGATGAGTCAACTTTAGTTAAAAGGCATCCCAATGATTTGGAGTTTTTAGATCTTGATGCTAAATTTGGTAAAAGTGGGATTGGAGAGGTCAAAACTTTACTTAGCAATGAACCCACTATTTTCTGATTACAAGGAATTTAATTATGATAATTGTTCTTTACTAGATTGTATTTCCTTGTTGCAATCCCTGTTGAATTCTCCTCATGCTTATAGTCAACATAAAGCTTTTACCAACATATTGTTGATGCTTTGATGCAATCTTATGAAGAAAAACTTGATTTGGAAGTTTCTATACCTAGAAAACTTTATGATGAGTGGGAACCTACTATAAAAATTAAAATTAAAGATCATGAATGCTATGCTTTGTGTGATTTGGGTGCTAGTGTTTCCATGATTCGGAAAACTTTATGTGATGTGCTAGGTTTCCATGATTTTGATGATTGCTCTTTAAACTTGCATCTTGTGGATTCCACTATTAAGAAACCTATGGGAAGGATTAATGATGTTCTTATTGTTGCAAATAGGAATTATGTGCCCGTAGATTTTATCGTTCTTGATATAGATTGCAATCTTTCATGTCATATTATTCTTAGTAGACCTTTCCTTAGAACGATTGGTGAAATTCTTTATATGAAGGAAGGGAGTATTAGATTCCAATTTACATTAAGGAAAGGCATGGAACACTTCCCTAGGAAGAAAGTCAAATTACCTTATGAATCTATTATGCGAGTCACTTATGAATTGAATACCAAAGATGGCAATACGTAGATCTATTCTCGCTCTTATGCCTAGCTAGGGGCGTTAAACGAGAGCGCTTGTTGGGAGGCAACCCAATTTTATTTTTGTTCCTTGCTTTTTTCCTTTAGTAATAAATATTTCATCTAGCTTATGTTTAGATGTGGTTTTATGTTTTAATTAGTGTTTGTGCCAAGTAGAATCTATAGGAACTTTGATTCTGCTGAAAAACAGAAACTTTTGCACGCACGAGAATAATTTTAGTAAATCACGGAAACGTGCTTTTGAATTTTTTACTTTTGCAGTAGATCAATAGACAAATTTCCCAGGACTTCCTATTTTGGTAGGAATTTTAGAGTTCCATAAGTATTCGAAAGTTACAGATTACTACAGACTGTTCTGTTTTTGACAGATTCTGTTTTTCGTGTGTTGTTTGCTTATTTTGATGCATCTGTATCGGGGGGTACGAACCATAGAGAAGTTGGAATACAGTAGGTTTAACACCAATATAAATAAATAATGAGTTCATTACTGTACCTTATGTGGTGGGTTTTCTTTCTTGCACTAACGGAGCTTATGGGATTTCCTATTGAGTTTTGTGTTGTGAAGTTTTCAAGTTTTGGGTAAAGATTTGATGGACTATGGAATAAGGAGTGGCAAGAGCATAATCTTGGGGATGCCCATGGCACCCCAAGATAATCCAAGGACAACCAAAATCCTAAGCTTGGGGATGCCCCGGAAGGCATCCCCTCTTTTGATGTAGGGTAGAACCCTAGAAAGGACCTTTTCACACTTGGAGGGGGAAAATGGAGGGGAATCACAAGAACAACAAGAACACAAGGATGAACACAAAGAGGCAATCACTCCAACAATTCCCGATTACACATCCACTAGAGTAACAACACAAGATCCACAAGTCTCAAACACAATCAAAGGAAAGATACAATGGCAAAGTTCATCCCAAATCCAAAGGAAGAGGGGTCTTGGTGGTAGTCTTCTCCCAATGGAGGTCTTGAAATCCTCAAGGATTCTTCCCTATGGGGTCTTGATCCTCAAAGAGGGAAGGTAATGGAGCAAAGCTCACCAAGATCTCATCTAATACTTTGCTAACCCTAAACATGGCCCTATGTACGGAATATATAGGCTTGGGGTCGAAGGAGGAGAAGTGGAGCCGAAGGAATCATCTCAGCCGCCCATCCTGGGAGGCCTGTGCGCACGGGGTAAGTTGGGCCCGTGCGCACGGGGGTCCCGTGGGCACGGTACATGCCCGTGCGCACGGGGTGCTCCAGCGCCGGGTTCCTGTGTAGTCCGTGGGCACGGGGTCTTGGGGGGCCCGTGCGCACGGGGTCACCTGGGACTTGCTGTTTTGCTGCTGTTGCACTCCGTCTTGATCCTTGTGGCCTTGGGGTGGTTCTCCTTCTTCTTGGGGATGCTCCTGAGCTTCTTGGTGATGTTCCACTTCATACCTAAGGAGGCATAGCATATTTTGGTGAGGTAGTAGACATGTTCCATTTGTGTCCATATGCAAGTCTAGTAGGAAGGAGTTCACCTCGGTTTCCAAAGCACGTGCTATAGCTCTTGTCATGGGTCCTTGTGGGGTTGGATGTGTTGATGTAGAGTCCATGGGGATGATGGAAGGATGCTCCGCATCATCTCCCCTCCCTTCGAAAGGATCCCACCTCGGATCAAGATCTTCATCACCATGGAAAGGCGAGAGGTCTTTGACGTTAAAGATGTCGCTCACGTTGTACTTGTCTCGTGGGAGTTCAATCTTGTAGGCGTTGTCGTTGTAGCATGCTAGCACCTTGAATGGTCCATCAGCTCGAGGTAGTAGTTTGGACTTGCGTTCGTTGGGGAAGCGGTCCTTGCGAAGGTGTAGCCACACGAGATCACCTATGTTGAAGATCATGGGTTGTTTGTTGACGTTGAGCTTGGTCCCTAGTCGATGTACTTGGCGCTCGATGATGTTTCTTGTATCTTCATGCATTTTCTTGATGTAGCTTGCTCGTGCACTCGCATCCATGTTGGTGCGCTCTTGTAGAGGTAGAGGTGGAATGTCCAATGGGGACAATGGGTTGAAGCCGTAGACGACCTCAAAGGGGGACTTGCCGGTAGTCGAATGTCTTGCGCGGTTGTAGGCGTACTCGGCGATGGGTAGACACGCCTCCCACTCCTTTATGTTCTTCTTGATCAACACGCGAAGTAGAGTGGATAGTGTCCGGTTCGTCACCTCCGTTTGGCCGTCGGTTTGAGGATGGTATGCGGATGAGAACAAGAGCTTGATTCCGAGCTTGGCGCATAGGGTCTTCCAAAAGTAACTCAAGAACTTGACGTCGCGGTCGGAGACGATTGTCTTTGGTACTCCATGGAGGCGCAAGATTTCCCTACAAAAGAGATTTTCAATATGTGACATCTACCTTGTTGCAAGGAATGAAATGTGCCATCTTAGAAAATCGGTCCACAACAACAAACACGGAATCCTTTCCATTTTGAGTTCTAGGAAAACCAAGTACAAAATCCATACTAATGTCTTCCCAAGGTTGATAAGGAATAGGAAGAGGCATGTGAAGACCATGAGATTGAGCTTTTGACTTAGCTTTGCGGCATGTAGAGCATCTTGTGGTGAAGCGTGAGACGTCATGGAACATCTTGGGCCAAAAGTAGTTCTTGGAGAGCGTGGCGAAAGTCTTGTCGCGTCCAAAGTGTCCCATGAGTCCGCCTCCATGAGCCTCTTGCAAAAGGAGCAAACGAAGAGAAGACTCGGTAATGCATAGTTTGTTAGCTCTCATAAGATAACCATCCTGGATGTAGTATTGTTCCCAAGATGTATGCATCAAACATTTAGCATAATGAGGTGCAAAATATGGATCACTAGCATACAAGTCTTTTATGTGCTCTCAGCCAATAACATTCAACTCAAGTTGGGTGACAAGCGTGCATATGCGTGAAAGTGCGTCGGCAACTACATTTTCCTTACCTCTAATGTACTTGTTCACATATGGGAAAGATTCAATAAATTCACTCCATTTGGCATGACGCTTGTTCAACTTAGTTTGACCTTTTAAGTACTTTAGTGTTTCATGATCGGTGTGTACGACAAACTCATGAGGTCTAAGATAATGTTCCCAAACAGATAGGACACGCACTAAAGCATATAATTCTTTGTCATAGATGGGATAGTTAAGTTGAGCACCGGAGAGTTTTTCACTAAAATATGCAATTGCTCGTTTTTCTTGCATCAAAACTCCGCCAATTCCGGTACCACTTGCATCACAATGAACCTCAAAAGTTTTGTCAAAGTTGGGCAAAGCAAGAATCGGAGCATGAGTAAGCAAAGACTTGAGCTCATCAAAAGTGGTTGATTGCAAAGTTCCCCAAACAAAAGGAGCATTTTTCTTACTCAAAACATGCAAAGGGGCGGCAATAGTGCTAAAGTTTTTCACAAAGCGACGATAAAAACCTGCAAGACCGAGAAAACTTCGCACTTGTTGCAAATTGGTGGGTTGGGGCCAAGTTTTAATTGCTTCAATTTTAGTTTCATCAACATGGACACCCTTGGAAGAGACAACGAAACCCAAGAAAACCACTTTGTCAACACCAAATGTGCACTTTTTCATGTTGGCATAAAGACTTTCCTTGCGAAGTGTTTGCAAAACAAGATTAACATGATCAAGATGCTCTTTCATGGTTTTGCTAAACACAAGAATATCATCGAAGTAAACCACAACAAAGATTCCAATGTAAGGTCGAAGTACTTGATGCATGAGACGCACAAAAGTACCGGGAGCCTCCGATAAACCCATAGGCATGACTAACCATTCATATAAGCCAAATTTTGTTTTGAAAGCAGTTTTCCATTCATCACCTTCTTGTATGCAGATTTGATAATAGCCACTTTTAAGATCAATTTTTGAGAAAATGTTGGATCCACTAAGTTCATCAAGCATATCATCTAAGCGAGGAATGGGATGCCTATAGCGAACGGTGATAGCATTTATAGGTCTACAATCGAAACACAAGCGGAAACTTCCATCGGGCTTAGGCACAAGTATAACGGGAATGGCACAAGGGCTTAAGCTTTCACGTACATGACCGTTGTCGATTAGTTGTTGTACTTGCCGTTGAATCTCCTTGGTTTCTTCGGGATTGACACGGTATGGAGCTTTGTTTGGAAGTGGCGCTCCGGGGATGAGGTCGATTCGATGCTCAATGCCTCGTACAGGAGGTAGACCCGGAGGTAGCTCATCAGGGAAAACATCTTGAAATTCCTGCAAAAGAGATTGAAACACCAAAGGTAGCTCGTGAGTGGTGTTAGTTTTCGGTTCGCCACCCTTGCACACAAGGACAAAGTGCATCACACTCGATGGGTTCTCACACACTTCTCTCATCTCACTTTTGGTGGCAAATAGAATGAGGTTTTTCTCTCTAGGCGAAGAGGCGCTCAAGTTTGGCTTGTTGCTCTCACTCATGTTTTGGTGGCTCACTTTCTCACTCTTCTCTCTATGGTGGGTGGCTTGCTTGTCGGCTATCACTTGACTAGGAGACATGGGTCGTAGCACATATTCTTTTCCTTTCATCTTGAAGCTATAGTGATTGGTACGCCCATTGTGGATGATGCCACGGTCGAATTGCCATGGTCGACCAAGAAGGATGTGGCAAACGGTCATTGGGACCACATCGCACTCCAAAGTGTCCTCATATGCACCAATTTTGAAGGATACTTGGACCGTATGCTCAACTCGTATAGTGCCGGAGTCACTTAGCCATTGAACCTTGTAGGGGTGCGGGTGCTTCCTCTTGACCAATTGAAGCTTGGAGCATAGTTCTTCACTTGCCAAGTTGTGGCAACTACCTCCATCGATGATGACCTTGACGGACCGTCCATTGATGACGGCCTTGGTGTGGAAGATATGGCATCGTTGGTCTTCTTCTTGTTGATGTTGAAGTGTCAAGACCTTGGAGACAACGAGAGCGGGGCTCGTATCTTCATCACAAAAGACTTGATCATCTTCATCCTTGTTCATGCGCCGGTGCATGGCCACTTGCTCAATAGCTTCCATTTCATCTTCACTCATTGAGTCATAGGTGCCATCGTCGTTGAGGATCATGGTGCACTTGTTGGTGCATTGGAAGGACTTGTGGCCTCGGCCGCCACATGTGAAGCACTTGATTGAACTTGTCTTGATGGTCTCATCGGTCGGAGTAGAGGAAGAAGCACGCGTCTTGTAGTTGCTTGTAGTAGGAGGAGGACGACTTGAACTTGATGAAGGTTTCTTGTATGTTGTCTTGTCATCATTGCTTGGAGAAGGCTTGGTTGAGGTAGATGTTGGAGGAGTTGTTGAAGCTTGATTGTTGGAGAAGCCGTATGTCTTGGATGAATACTTGGCGTACTTGAAGTCATCTTGCACTTGACGTTCCGCCTTGGTCGCTTGATGTACTAGCTCGATGAGGTTGGAGTAGGGTTGGAAGTCGGCGATCTTCTTGATGGGATGATTGAGTCCATTCAAGAATCGTGCCATTGTTTTCTCATCATCTTCCTTGACATTGGCTTGAATCATGGCTATCTCCATTTCCTTGTAGTATTCTTCAACACTCTTTGTTCCTTGCTTGAGGAGTTGTAGCTTCTTGAAGAGATCACGGTTGTAGTAGGTTGGCACAAATCGTGCTCGCATGACATCCTTCATTTGAGCCCAAGTGGTGATTGGAGGGTCACCTCTTGCTTCTCGGCGCTCAAGGACTTGTTCCCACCATATGAGCACATAGTCTTGGAACTCGAGTGATGCCATTGCGATCTTCTTCTCTTCCTCATAGTTGTGCAAACGAAAGATTTTGTCGACCTTCAATGCCCATGAGAGGTACTCTTCCGGATCATTGCTTCCATTGAACTTGGGCATTGTGAATTTGAGTTTCCCGTAGCGTTGTTCTTCATTTTGATAGCGGTTGCGGTATCGCTCTTGCCTTGGAAAATCCTCGATTGCTTGTTCCTCATGATGTCGTTCTTGGCATGGAGGAGGGTCTTGAAGCACTTGGGGTTGAGGTGGAGCTTGACGAGCTTGTGGAGGAGCTTGAGAAACTTGACGGTGCACACGTGGTTGATAGTTCCTCTCTTGTATTTCTTCTCGAAGGGCTTCCTCTTGATTGCGCCATTCACGATTGTGGTTGGCAATGGCTCGACTTGATTCTTGAAGGGCACGTTCCACCTCAATAGCTTGTGCTTCTCGTTGTTGTTGTTGAAGACGTTGGGCCTTGGCGTCTTGTTCCTCTTGGTGTAGACGCGCTCGTTCTTCCTCTTCTTGACGACGAAGACGTTGTCGTTCTTGAGCTTGAGCAAAAGCGACTTGATTTGCTTGATGACGAGGGACTTGCTCATCGACTTGCTCTTGTGAATGCTTGGCGTGTAGCGGATCTCGAGATGCCTGACGGTCTTGACTCGCGGCTCGTCGAAGAATGGTTGATGACGGTGTACTTGAGCCGGAGAAGGTGTCGTCGGAGTGGCGACTTGAGTGGCTCCATCTTGAGTAGGAAGAAGTTGAAGGAGGCCGGTTGACCAACAAAGCTCGGATCTCGTCCATTCTTGCATCGTTCTCTTGCTTGTGCGCGTCGAGCTTGTTGTCGAAGTAGTCGCGTGTACGTTGCTTGGAGAGTCGTAAGTCGGTGGCGAGGTTGTCGATGCGGTCGTTCATTGCTTGTTGCTCTTGATGGAGAGCTCGTTGTGCACCAAAGAGGTGGCTCTGGGTGACGTATGATCACATGTCGTCGTTTTGCTCGATGAAGAGTGGGTTGGTAGAAGTACTTGGCCTATCCATCATTTCAAGCAAAATGTGAGTGGTAGAAGGAGAAGAACTTATACCAATGTACCTTTGACCGATGCTGATGATGAATCAAGTTCACTCAAATGCGGACAATGAAATAGCACTATTGGTACCAATTCTTGTCGGTTCTCACACCTATCCATCATAAGAAAGTGGTGGTGAGTAGGAAAATGAGAGAACAAAACCAAAGTTACCTTTTCCGAAGATTGTGGATGTAACAAGTACGATCCCACGTGATGTTACAATAGGGGAATTGGTACCGGTAATTGTTTCTCGCACCTACAAGTAAATGGTCTATGGAGGAGCTTGGTTAGGAAAGGCACAAATAATTCAAGAAAATGTTAGTCAAGATGTTGATAAAGTTTAGAAGATTCACAAATGGCAAATAAGACAAATAGATCAACCTCCCAAGATAACACTAGGAACACACACACGGAAGATAAATGGGATCCGCACAACCAAGGAATGAGCTCGAAGATATCGAAATACGGGAAAAGCTCTTGTCGTACGGATACTAGAGAGGCGCTAGCTCGATTACACTAATGGGCTAGATACGCTAGTGCACCAACCTAATAGAGAATCTACTCGTCTCACTATCCCAAGTATGCTTATGTATGTGGTGACCAAGATGATGCACGAATGCGAAGGCTCGATGCTATTGCTTATAAGCTCTTTGCTTTTCTTCCCTTTTGCTTAAAAGCTTTTCTCACCTTTTTTTTTCAACTATGCCACGATGCTTGATATGCGAGCCACACAACAAGGTAACAAGTAGTAGATGCACGGGATGGACGGAACACTAAATGGTGCACTAAGACGTGGCTCGGCAATACTCAACAAGCTAGTCTCGATGGGTAAGCTACGCAAAATGGCTCGAAGCTATCAAGTTAATGGCAAGGTATACAAGGTGTCGTCGAGGTTACCGTCCTTGCTTACGGTTGAAGATGATCTTGTCGAAGCCGAAGTGTTGTTCGAGTCGAAGATTGGTGGCGATGATGATACCAAGTTGCGCCTAAGTAGCCGAAACACCTTAGGACACAAGAGAAATCGCAACCGAACACTCAACAAACACGTGGAATGGTGTGGAAGAACACGAGGGGTGGTGGTGAAACAAAATAAGAAAAACAGAAAAATGGCCGAAGGTTTCTGGATGGTCCGTGCGCACGGGGTAAGTGAGGCCCGTGTGCACGGGGTCCCATGTGCACGGGGTCCCGATGGCCCGTGTGCACGGGGTCTCTCGAGAGCGGATGAACTTCTATGATCTCGTGGGGATTTCGAGTTTTTGGCCAAATTCCAGTGGGGGGTGGGTGGGGATGAAGGTGGAGGTGTAGATCCACTTGCCAAACACCAAATTCGTGGATCAAATCAACCAAATCTCACAAGATCAACAAATTGCAAGAAAAAATTTTGGGGGCTATTTTTGGTGGGGATTTTCGGATTAGGACGAAAAACAACAAAATCAAGCTAGAAAGTGGAAGGTAGGGACTCTAAGATGTGAATCAACATGGCTCATGATACCATATGATGTAGGGCAGAACCCTAGAAAGGACCTTTTCACACTTGGAGGGGGAAAATGGAGGGGAATCACAAGAACAACAAGAACACAAGGATGAACACAAAGAGGCAATCATCCAACAATTCCCGATTACACATCCACTAGAGTAACAACACAAGATCCACAAGTCTCAAACACAATCAAAGGAAAGATACAATGGCAAAGTTCATCCCAAATCCAAAGGAAGAGGGGTCTTGGTGGTAGTCTTCTCCTAATGGAGGTCTTGAAATCCTCAAGGATTCTTCCCTATGGGGTCTTGATCCTCAAAGAGGGAAGGTAATGGAGCAAAGCTCACCAAGATCTCATATAATACTTTGCTAACCCTAAACATGGCCCTAGGTACGGAATATATAGGCTTGGGGTTGAAGGAGGAGAAGTGGAGCCGAAGGAATCATCTCAGCCGCCCATCCTGGGAGGCCCGTGCGCACAGGGTAAGTTGGGCCCGTGCGCACGGGGGTCCCGTGGGCATGGTACATGCCCGTGCGCACGGGGTGCTCCAGCGCCGGGTTCCTGTGTAGTCCATGGGCACGGGGTCTTGGGGGCCCGTGCCGCACGGGGTCACCTGGGACTTGCTGTTTTGCTGCTGTTGCACTCCGTCTTGATCCTTGTGGCCTTGGGGTGGTTCTCCTTCTTCTTGGGGATGCTCCTGAGCTTCTTGGTGATGCTCCACTTCATACCTAAGGAGGCATAGCATATTTTGGTGAGGTAGTAGACATGTTCCATTTGTGTCCATATGCAAGTCTGGTAGGAAGGAGTTCTCCTCGGTTTCCAAAGCACGTGCTCTAGCTCTTGTCATGGGTCCTTGTGGGGTTGGATGTGTTGATGTAGAGTCCATGGGGATGATGGAAGGATGCTCCGCATCATCTTTCGTCTTCGTCTATCGGTAACTTTACTTGGAGCTATATTTTTATTCGCCACATGATATGTGTTTTGCTTGAAGCGTCTTGTATGATATTAGTCTTTGCTTTTTTGTTTACCACAATCATCCTTGCTGTACACACCTTTTGGGAAAGACACACATGATTTGTAATTTATTAGAACACTCTATGTGCTTCACTTATATCTTTTGAGCTAGATAATTTTGCTCTAGTGCTTCACTTATATCTTTTAGAGCACGGCGGTGGCTTAATTTTGTAGAAATTATTCATATCTCATGCTTCACTTATATTATTTTGAGAGTCTTTTAGAATAGCATGGTATTTGCTATGGTTATAAAATTGGTCCTAGAATGATGGGCATCCAAGTTGGGTATAATAAAAACTATCATAGGAAGTGAATTAGATGCTATGATCAATTTGATGCTTGATAATTGTTTTGGGATATAGAGGTGGTGATATGAGAGTCATGCTAGTTGGGTAATTGTGAATTTAAAGAATACTTGTGTTGAAGTAGGCAAGTCCCATAGCATGCACGTATGGTAAAAGTTGTGTAACAAATTTGTTGCATGGGGTGCTCTTTTGATTGCCTTCCTTACGTGTGGAGGTCGGGATCGCGCGATGGTTAACTCCCACCAACCCTTCCCCTAGGAGCATGCGTAGTAGTACTTTGCTTCGAGGGCTAATAAAACTTTTGCAATAAGTATATCTATACCTACTATTAAAGGGAGGTGATATTCTTGGTTTCGTCCCGCTTTGTTTGGTCCCGTTTCAATTAATTTCACGTACGATATTTGGTTTCGTTACTTGCTACCCGTTTTGGCCCAACGGAGGAAGCCCATCTGACGGCGCACTGTGGCCCAAGTCCGGAGAGCTGGCAAACCTGCCAACCGGCCGCACACACTTTGTCCAATTGATCCAGCTAGAGATATGAGAGGATTTTTTTCTCCCGTTGCAACGCACGGGACTTTTTGCTAGTGAGTTCCTTATGACAAATGTGAAGTCCATGGATTATACACACTCTTACCCTTCCATCATTGCTAGCCTCTTCGGTACCGTTCATTGCCCTTTCTCACCTTGAGAGTTGGTGCATCCAAACCTCATGATACGATATGCTCTATCACACATAAACCTCCTTATATCTTCCTCAAAACAACCACCATACCTACCTATTATGGCATTTCCATAGCCATGCTGAGATATATTGCCATGCAACTTCCCACCATTCCATTATCATGACAAGCATCATCATTGTCATATTGCTTTTGCATGATCATGTAGTTGACATCGTATTTGTGGCAAAGCCACCTTCATAATTTTTCATACATGTCACTCGATTCATTGCATATCCCGGTACACCGCCGGAGGCATTCATATAGAGTCATATCTTGTTGTAATTCATGAGTTGTAAATAAATAGAAGTGTGATGATCATCATTATTAGAGCATTGTCCCTTATAAAAAAAGGAGAAAGGCCAAATAAAAAAAGGAAAGGACAAGAAAAAAAGAAACAAAAATAAAGGCCAAATAAAAAAAGAAAGGCCAAGAAAAAAAAGAAACAAAAAGAAAGGCCAAATAAAAAAAGGCCCAAAGAAAAAAAAGAAAAAAGGGGACAATGTTACTATCTTTTTCCACACTTGTGCTTCAAAGTAGCACCATGTTCTTCATATAGAGAGTCTCATATGTTGTCACTTTCATATACTAGTGGGAATTTTTCATTATAGAACTTGGCTTGTATATTCCAACGATGGGCTTCGTCAAAATGCCCTAGGTCTTCATGAGCAAGCAAGTTGGATGCACACCCACTAGTTTCATTTGTTGAGCTTTCATACATTTATAGCTCTAGTGCATCCATTGCATGGCAATCCCTACTCCTCATGTTGACATCAATTGATGGGCACCTCCATAGCCCGTTGATTAGCCTTGTCAGTGTGAGACTTTCTACTTTTTTGTCTTCTCCACACAACCTCCATCGTCATATTCTATTCCACCCATAGTGCTATATCCATGGCTCACGCTCATGTATTGCATGAGAGTTGAAAAAGCTGAAGCGTGTTAAAAAGTATGAACCAATTGCTTGGCTGAAACCGGGGTTGTGCTTGATGTGAGTATTTTGTGTCATGAAAATGAAACATAGCCTAACTATATGATTTTGTAGGGATGAACCTTCTAAAGCCATGTTATTTTGAGAAGACATGATTGCCTTGTTAGTATGCTTGAAGTATTACTATTTCTTATGTCAATATGAACGTTTGTCTTCAATCATTTGGATCTGAACATTCATGCCACAATAAAGAAAATCACATTAAGAATTATGCTAGGTAGGATTCCACATCAAGAATTCTGTTTTTATCATTTACCTACTCGAGGACGAGCAGGAATTAAGCTTGGGGATGCTTGATACGTCTCCAACGTATCTATAATTTTTGATTGTTCCATGCTATTATATTACCTATTTTGGATGTTTATGGGCTTTACTTTACACTTCTATATCATTTTTGGGACTAAACTACAAACTGGAGGCCCAGCCCGAATTGCTGTTTTTTGGCCTATTACAGTGTTTCAAAGAAAAGGAATATCAAATGGAGTCCAAATGGAAGAAACCTTCAGGAGCGATCTTTTTGGAACAAACGCAATCCACCAGACTTGGAGTGGACGTCAAGCAGCAGACAAAGAAGCCACGAGGCAAGAGGGCGCCCTAGGGGGGTGGCGCACCCCCCACCCTCGTGGGACCCTTGGGGCTCAACCGACCTACTTCTTCCTCCTATATATCCACGTACCCCGAGAACATACAGGAGCACCACGAAAAACTATTTCCATCGTCGCAACCTTCTCTATCCACGAGATCCCATCTGGTAGCCTTTGTCGGTGCTCCGCTGGAGGGGGAATCGACCACGGAGGGCCTCTACATCATCTCCAAGGCCTCTCCGATGAGTTGTGAGTAGTTTACCACAGACCTTCGGGTCCATAGTTATTAGCTAGATGGCTTCTTCTCTCTCTTTGAATCTCAATACCATGTTCACCTCAATCTTCTTGGAGATCTATTCGATGTAACTCTTTTTGCGGTGTGTTTGTCGAGATCCGATGAATTGTGGGTTTATGATCAAGTTTATCTATGAGAAATATTTGAATCTTCTCTGAATTCTTTTATGTGTGATTAGTTATCTTTGCAAGTCTCTTCGAATTATCAGTTTGGTTTGGCCTACTAAATTGATCTTTCTTGCAATGGGAGAAGTGCTTGGCTTTGGGTTCAATCTTGCGGTGTCCTTTCCCAGTGACAGCAGGGGCAACAAGGCACGTATTGTATTGTTGCCATTGAGGATAAAAAGATGGGGTCTATATCATATTGCTTGAGTTTATCCCTCTACATCATGTCACCTTGCTTAATGCGTTACTCTGTTCTTATGAACTTAATACTCTAGATGCAGGCAGGAGTCGGTCGATGTGTGGAGTAATAGTAGTAGATGCAGAATCGTTTCAGTCTAGTTGTAGCGGACGTGATGCCTAAATACATGATCATGCCTAGATAATCTAATAACTATGCACTTTTCTATCAATTGCTCGACAGTAATTTGTTCACCCACCGTAATAATTATGCTATCTCGAGAGAAGCCACTAGTGAAACCTATGGCCCCGGGTCTATCTTTTATCATATAAGTTTTCCATCTATCTTTATTTTGCAATCTTTACTTTCCAATCTATATCATAAAAATACCAAAAATATTTATCTTATCTTATTATCTCTATCAGATCTCACTTTCGCAAGTTACCGTGAAGGGATTGTGTTGTTGGGTCAAACCCTTGGAAGGATCTTTTCACACTTGGAGGGGGGGAAAGGAGGAAAAACTCAAGAACACCAAGAACAAAATCTCTCAAACAAACCAAGTATCACATCTACTAGAGTGGCACACATAAGATCCACATGATTACAAGATCAATACAAGGAGAGTAGCACTTGGTAAAATTCTTCCCACTATGTGAGGTCTTGATGATCTTCTCCAAGAGGAGGCCTTGATAATCCTATGGATTCTTCCCAAGGTGGGGGCTTGAGCTCCTAGGAGGAGGGGATACAATGAGCAAAGGCTCAAAATGTGTAGTCTAATCTTTGCTAACCCAACAAATGACCTAGGGGATCCACTTATATAGTCTAGGGACGAAACATTAGGGAGAGGGGAAACAAAGGACCAAAAAGTCCTCCAAAACGCGTCCACGGAGGAAGGGTCCGGGCACCCGGGGTTAAACCGGTCGGGCACCCGGACAGGTCAAGGGAGCCGGCTGGCAGCAGGCCGGGCACCCGGGGTCCAAAGCCCGGACACCCGGGGTGGTGGAAGGAGGCTGGGCGGGGCCAGCCGGGCACCCGGGGGGGTGTGGGTTGGACGTGGCCCAGGTCAGGCCGGGCACCCGGGGCCAGTTGGCCGGGCACCCAGGGTGGGCTAGCGAGGCCCTGGAGGTAGGCTGGGCACCCGGGGCCTTGGGGCCGGGCACCCAGGGCCGGCTGGGACGCCTCCCAGGCTGTGGCCGGGCACCCGGGGAGTCCAGGGGCTGCAGCCTCTTCTTCTCCTCGGTCTTCTCCTTCTCGTTCTCTTCTTCCTTCTCTTCCTTCCCTTGCCTCGAGGTCACTTGAGTCTCCGTCTTCTCCTTCTCACCATTGTCTTCTTGGTACCTAAGCATGCACAATGTTTCCGATGATGGTAGAATCCAACTCTCATGTGAAACCGAGCGAAACTCGAAGAGGAGAGAATCAACCTCATTCTCGATGGCGCGTGCACGTGCTTGTGTCATTGGTCCACTTGGAGCTTGCGTTGGTGATGGAGTGTCGGTGCGAGTAGTCGAAGGATGCTCCGCATCATCTTCCCCCCCTTGGGAGAGATGCGTCCATAGATCGTGCTCTTCATCACCATGGTACTTTGTCTTTGACGTTGAAGATGTCGCTCACGTTGTACTTGTCGCGTGGGATGTCGACCTTGTAGGCGTTGTCATTGTAGCGTGTGATCACCTTGAAAGGACCGTCGGCTCGTGGTAGTAGCTTGGACTTGCGTTCGTTGGGGAAGCGGTCTTTGCGGAGATGTATCCATACTTGATCACCCGGTTGGAACACCATCGGAGACTTGTTGATGTTGAGCTTGGCGGAAAGGCATTGCACTTGGCGCTCGATGGTGGAACGTGTTTCTTCAAGCATCTTCTTGAGGTAGGCGGCTCTTATACTTGCGTCCATGTTTGCTCGTTCTTGAAGCGGTAGAGGAAGGATGTCCAATGGCGACAAAGGGTTGAAATCGTAGATGACCTCGAAGGGGGACTTGCCGGTTGTGAAGTGTCTTGCATGATTGTAGGCGTACTCGGCGATTGGTAGGCACTCCTCCCACTCCTTGATGTTCTTCTTGATCAACACACATAGTAGAGTCGCAAGCATCCGGTTGGTGACTTCCGTTTGGCCATCGGTTTGAGGATGATATGCCGTGGAGAATAGTAGCTTGATCCCGAGCTTGGCGCATAGTGTCTTCCAAAAGTAGCTTAAGATCTTGACGTCTCGGTCCGACACAATTGTCTTTGGCACGACGTGCAACCTCAAGATTTCCCTACAAAATAGATTGGCAACATGTGAAGCATCGTCTATCTTATTGCATGGGATGAAATGAGCCATTTTAGAGAAACGGTCCAGAACAACAAAAACCGAATCCTTTCCATTTTGAGCTCTGGGTAATCCAAGCACAAAATCCATGCTAATGCCTTCCCAAGGTTGATGTGGGATAGGTAAAGGCATATGTAAACCATGGGATTGAGAGTGTGACTTAGCTTTGCAACATGTAGAGCACCGGTTGGTGAAGCGGGCAACATCGCGAAACATCTTGGGCTAATAGTAGTTCTTGTAGAGCGTGGCGAAAGTCT
The DNA here is from genome assembly GCA_963921465.1 of Triticum timopheevii. Taxonomy (NCBI): domain Eukaryota; kingdom Viridiplantae; phylum Streptophyta; class Magnoliopsida; order Poales; family Poaceae; genus Triticum; species Triticum timopheevii. Next base: position 290,978,687 of record OY997268.1, on the reverse strand, counting down.
TGTCGCGTCCAAAGTGTCCCATGAGTCCACCTCCATGAGCCTCTTGCAAAAGGAGCAAACGAAAAGAGGACTTGGGAATGCATAGTTTGTTAGCTCTCATAAGGTAACCATCTTTGATATAGTATCGTTCCCAAGAAGTATGCATCACACACTTAGCGTAAGGAGTAGTGAAAGTCACATCACTCTCATAGAAATCTTGATATGATCAAATCCTATGACATTCAATTCAAGTTGAGTAAGTAACATGCATTTGCGGGAAAGGGCATCCGCCACCACGTTTTCTTTACCCTTAATGTACTTTATCACATATGGAAAGGATTCAATGAATTCACTCCATTTAGCATGCCGTTTGTTCAACTTGGTTTGACCTTTGAGGTATTTAAGTGTTTCATGATCGGTATGTATGACAAACTCATGCGGTCTAAGGTAATGCTCCCACACATGTAACACACACACTAATGCAGACAATTCTTTGTCATATATGGGATAGTTAAGTTGAGCACCGGAAAGTTTTTCACTAAACTAAGCAATAGCTCATTTTTCTTGCATCAAAACTCCACCAATTCCGGTACCACTTGCATCGCAATGAACCTCAAAAGTTTTGTCAAAGTTGGGTAAAGCAAGAATCGGAGCATGTGTAAGCAAATATTTGAGCTCATCAAAAGCGGTTGATTGCAAAGGTCCCCAAACAAAAGGAGCATTCTTCTTGCTCAAAGCATGCAAAGGAGTGGCGATGGTGCTAAAATCTTTCACAAAGCGACGATAAAAACCAACAAGACCAAGAAAACTTCGCACTTGTTGCAAATTGGTGGGTTGGGGCCAATTTTTAATTGCTTCAATTTTAGTTTCATCAACATGGACACCCTTGGAAGAGACAACAAAACCTAACAAAAACCACTTTGTCAACACCAAATGTGCACTTTTTCATGTTGGCATAAAGACTTTCCTTGCGAAGTTTTTGCAAAACAGCCCTAACATAATTAAGATGCTCTTTCATGGTTTTGCTAAACACAAGAATATCATCAAAGTAAACCACAACGAAGACTCCAATATAAGGGCGGAGTACATGATGCATGAGACGCACGAAAGTACCGGGAGCTTCCGATAAACCCATAGGCATGACTAACCATTCATATAAGCCAAATTTGGTTTTGAAAGCAGTTTTCCATTCATCACCCTCTTGTATGCAGATTTGATAATAGCCACTTTTAAGATCAATTTTTGAGAAAAAGTTGGCTCCACTAAGTTCATCAAGCATGTCATCTAAGCGAGGAATGGGATGCCTATAGCGAACGGTAATAGCATTTATGGGTCTGCAATCGGAACACAAGAGAAAACTACCATCTTGCTTGGGCACAAGTATAACGGGAACGACACAAGGGCTTAAGCTTTCACGTACATGACTGTTGTCGATTAGTTGTTGTACTTGCTGTTGAATCTCCTTTGTCTCTTCGGGGTTGACGCGGTAGGGAGATTTGTTTGGAAGAGGAGCTCCGGGAATGAGGTCGATTCGATCCTCAATGCCTCAAAGAGGAGGGATACTCGGAGGTAGCTCATCGGGGAAAACATCTTGAAATTCATGCAGAAGAGATTGAAACACCAAAAGTAGCTCGTGAGCGGTGTTAGTTTTTGGTTCTCCATCCTTGCACACAAGGTCAAAGTGCAACAGACTCGATGGGTTCTCACACACTTCTCTCATGTCACGTTTTGTGGCAAATAGTATGAGGTTTTTCTCTCTAGGCGAAGAGGCGCTCAAGTTTGGCTTGTGGCTCTCACTCACGTTTGGGTGGCTCACTTTCTCACTCTTCTCTCCATGGTGGGTGGCTTGCTTGTCGGCTATCACTTGACTAGGAGACATAGGTCGTAGCACATATTCCTTACCTTTTATCTTGAAACTATAGTGGTTGGTGCGCCCATTGTGGATAAAACCACGGTCGAATTGCCATGGTCGACCAAGTAGGAGGTGGCAAACGGTCATTGGGACCACATCGCACTCCAAAGTGTCCTCATATGCACCAATTTTGATAGAGACTTGGACTGTATGCTCAACTCGGATAGTGCCGGAGTCACTTAGCCACTGAACCTTGTAAGGGTGCGGATGCTTCCTCGTGACCAATTGAAGCTTGGAGCATAGTTCTTCACTCACCAAATTGTGGCAACTACCTCCATTGATGATGACCTTGACGGACCTTTCATTGATGCCGGCCTTGGTGTGGAAGATGTGGCACCGTTGGTCTTCGTCTTGGTGGTGTTGGAGCGTCAAGACCTTGGAGACCACGAGAGAGGGACTTGAATCATTGTCACAAAAGACTTGGTCATCTTCATCTTCATTCACGCGCCGGTGCATGGCCACGTGCTCAATGGCTTCCATTTCTTCTTCACTCATTGAGTCATATGTTCCATCATCGTTGAAGATCATCATTCACTTGTTGGTGCATTGGAAGGACTTGTGGCCTCGGCCGCCACATGTGAAGCACTCGATTGAACTTGTCTTGACGGGATCATCGGGAGGCGCCGAAGATGAAGGAGTCTTGGATTTGTAGGTGCTTGCCGGAGGACGAGTCGAGGAAGGTGCCACTTGCTTGGAACTTGACTTGTCGCCGGTACTTGGTGATGCTCGAGTTGATGTAGGAGGTGCCGAAGTCGCGGGAGCTTGAGAGTAGGAGCCGTAGGTCTTGGACGAGTACTTGGCGTATTTGAAGTCATCTTGCACTTGTCGCTCGGCCTTGGTCGCTTGATGAACTAGCTCAAGAAGGTTGGAGTATGGTTGGAAGTCGGCGATCCGCTTGATTGGGTGGTTGAGGCCATTCAAGAAGCGTGCCATTGTTTGCTCGTCATCTTCCTTGACATTGGCTCGTATCATGGCAATCTCCATTTCTTGGTAGTATTCTTCCACCGTCTTGGTGTCTTTCTTGAGGAGTTGCAACTTCTTGAAAAGATCTCGAGTTTAGTGAGTAGGCACAAAGCGGGCTCTCATGACTTCCTTCATAGCTTCCCAAGTTGTGATTGGTGGTTCGCCTCTTGTATGTCGTCGCTCGATCACTTGTTCCCACCAAATGAGGATGTAGTCTTGGAACTCGAGGGAGGCCATTGCTATCTTCTTTTCTTCATCATAGTTGTGGAGGCGAAAAATGTTGTCCACCTTCAATGCCCAAGAGAGATATTCTTTGGGATCATTGCTTCCGGAGAATTTTGGCATGGAGAACTTGAGCTTGCCGGAGCGGAGTTCTTCATCTTGATAGCGGTTGTGATATCGCTCTTGTCTTGGAAAGTCCTCAAATGCTCGTTCCTCATGATGTCGCTCTTGGCGTGGAGGAGGGTCTTGAAGCACTTGTTCCACTTGGTGTCGCTCTTGTCTTGGAGGAGGGCGAGGAATGTGCGCTTGGTTGCGCCTTTCTTGTTGTTCTTCATGTCGGGCGGCTTCCTCTTGTATCTCGCGACGAAGAGCTTCCTCTTGTTCTCACACTTGGCGATTGCGGACTTCAACGGCTCTAGTGGCCTCGCGTAGATCTTGCTGTGCTTCAAGTGCTTGAGCTTCACAATTGAGGGCTTGTGCTTCACGTTGTTCTTGTGCTTCACGGTCGAAGTCTTGTGCTTCATGTTGTTCTTGTGCTTGTCGAAGTGCATCACCGTCTTGAGGGGCTTGAAGTGGTACTTGTGGAGGTATTTGCTCTTGCTCCATTGCTTCATGAGGGACTTGGTGTCGCATCCGTTCACGTGCTCGAACTCGGTCTTGTAATCCATTGCCATGGAATGGATTTTCTTGAGCTTGGTTAGCTTGATGATGATCACGTCGAGGAGGGCGAGCTCGTGGTGGACTTGCATCATAAGAGGAGTAGTCCGAAGATTGCCGACTTGTACGGTGGCTTGAGTGGCGCCGTCTTGAAGAAGCCGATGAAGAAGACGGGCGTCGAACGATCATGTTGCGGAGCTCTTCCATTTGTGTGTTGAATTTGTCATCGAGGTTTTGACGAAGGTCAGAGGCGAGTTGTTCGAAGCGTTGACCCAATGCGATGTTTTCTTGATGAAGTGCTCATTGCGCGATGAAGAAGTGGTTCTTGGAGATATATCCGGAATCATCACCTTGCTCCTCGAAAAGTGGGTTCGACGACGCGCTTGGCCTATCCATCATAACCAAGTGGGGTGAGTAGGAAAGTGAGAGAACAATACCAAAGTTACCTTCTCCGAGGATTGAAGATGTAACAAGTGTCACTCAATGTAATGCCACAATGGAGGTCTTGATGATCTTCTCCAAGAGGAGGCCTTGATAATCCTATGGATTCTTCCCAAGGTGGGGGCTTGAGCTCCTAGGAGGAGGGGATACAATGAGCAAAGGCTCAAAATGTGTAGCCTAATCTTTGCTAACCCAACAAATGACCTAGGGGATCCACTTATATAGTCTAGGGACGAAACATTAGGGAGAGGGGAAACGAAGGACCAAAAAGTCCTCTAAAACGCGTCCACGGAGGAAGGGTCCGGGCACCCGGGGTTAAACCGGTCGGGCACACGGACCGGTCAGGGGAGCCGGCTGGCAGCAGGCCGGGCACCCGGGGTCCAAAGCTCGGACACCCGGGGCGGTGGCAGGAGGTTGGGCGGGGCCCGCCGGGCACCCGGGGGTGATGGTCCGGGCACCCGGGGTGTGGGCTGGACGCGGCCCAGGCCAGGCCGGGCACCCGGGGCCAGTTGGCCGGGCACTTGGGGTGGGCTGGTGAGGCCTTGGAGGTAGGCCGGGCACCCGGGGCCGGTTGGTACGCCTCCCAGGCTGTGGCCGGGCACCCGGGGCCTTGGCAGCCGGGCACCCAGGGAGTCCAGGGGCTGCAGCCTCTTCTTCTCCTTGGTGTTCTCCTTCTCGTTCTCTTCTTCCTTCTCTTCCTTCCCTTGCCCCGAGGTCACTTGAGTCTCCGTCTTCTCCTTCTCACCATTGTCTTCTTGGTACCTAAGCATGCACAATGTTTCCAATGACGGTAGAATCCAACTCTCATGTGAAACTGAGCGAAACTCAAAGAGGAGAGAATCAACCTCGTTCTCGATGGTGCGTGCACGTGCTCGTGTTATTGGTCCACTTGGAGCTTGCGTTGGTGATGGAGTGTCGGTGCGAGTAGTCGAAGGATGCTCCGCATCAGATTGACAACCCCTTTATTGCATTGTGATGAGGGCTGTGAAGTTGTTGATGTAGATCGCGGTGATGATGATGGCGCCCGGCAGCGTTCCGGCGCCACCGGAAGCAAGGGGGAGAGAACCCCCCCTTCTTATTCTTCATTGACCTTCTCCCTAGATGGGATAAGGGTTTCCCATCTGGTCCATGGTCTCCATGGCGTGGGAGGGGCGAGAGCCCCTCCGAGGTTGGATCTGCCTCTCTGTCTCCCTCTGTTTCTGCGTTTTCAGATTCTGCCCTTTCACCGTTTCTTATATATCCGGAGATCCGTAACTCCGATTGGATTGAAACCTTCGCCCAAATTTTTCTTCGAAAATTAGCTTTCTTGTGGCAAAAGAAGAGCGTCAACCGCCTTACGGGGTGCCCACGAGGGTCAGGGGCGCGCCTGCCCCCCTAGGGCGCACCCCTGCCTCGTGGCCCCCTCGGGCACCATCTCGCGTTGGTTTTTCTTCCCAAAAATCATAAATATTCCAAAAATGATCTCCGGCCGTTTTTATCCCGTCTGGACTCTGTTTGATATTGGCTTTCTGTGAAACATAAAACATGCAACAAACAGGAACTGGCACTGGGCACTGGATCAATATGTTAGTCCCAAAAATAATATAAAAGTTGCCAAAAGTATATGGAAGTTGTAAAATATTAGCATGGAACAATCAAAAATTATAGATACGACGGAGATGTATCAGCATCCCCAAGCTTAATTCCTACTCGTCCTCGAGTAGGGAAATGATAAAAAGATAATTTTTGATGTGGAATGCTCCCTAGCATAATCTTGATCATATGTCTAATCATGGCATGAATGTTAAGACACGAGTGATTCAAAGCAATAGTCTATCATTTGACCATAAAAACGATAATACTTCAAGCGTACTAATAAAGCAATCATGTATTTTCAAAACAACATGGCCGAAGAAAGTTATCCCTACAAAATCATATAGTCTGGCTATGCTCCGTCTTCACCACACAAAATATTCAAACCATGCACAACCCCGATGACAAGCCAAGCAATTGTTTCATACTTTTGATGTTCTCAAACCTTTTCAACTTTCACACAATACGTGAGCGTGAGCCATGGACATAGCACTATTGGTGGAATAGAATATGATGGTGGAGGTTGTGTGGAGAACACAAAAAGGGAGAAAGTCTCACATCGACGCAGCTAATCAACGGGTTATGGAGATGCCCATCAGTTGATGTCAATGCGAGGAGTAGGGATTGCCATGCAACGGATGCACTAAGAGATATAAGTGTATGAAATCTCAAACTGGAAACTAAGTGGGTGTGCATCCAACTTGCTTGCTCATGAAGACCTCGGGTATTTGAGGAAGCCCATCATCGGCGTATACAAGCCAAGTTCTATAATGAAATTCCCACTAGTATACGAAAGTGATAACTCAAGAGACTCTCTATATGAAGAACATGGTGCTACTTTGAAGCACAAGTGTGGTAAAAGGATAGTAACATTGCCCCTTCTCTCTTTTTCTCTTATTTTTTATTATTTTTATTTTTTTATTATATTTTTTTGGTTGTCTTCTTTGGCCTCTTTTTTTATATGGGCTTCTTTGGCCTCTTTTATTTTTCATAAAGTCCGGAGTCTCATCCCGACTTGTGGGGGAATCATAGTCTCCATCATCCTTTGCTCACTGGGGCAATGCTCTAATAATGATGATCATCACACTTTTATTTACTTACAACTCAATATTACAACTCGAAGATATGACTCTATATGAATGCCTCCGGCGGTGTACCGAGATGTGCAATGATCTAGCATAGCAAAGATATAAAAAAATGGACAAGCCATGAAAACATCATGCTAGCTATCTTACGATCATGCAAAGCAATATGACAATGAATGCTCAAGTCATGTATATGATGATGATGGAAGTTGCATGGCAATATATCTCGGAATGGCTATGGAAATGCCATAATATGTAGGTATGGTGGCTGTTTTGAGGAAGATATAAGGAGGCGTATGTGTGACAGAGCGTATCATATCACGGGGTTTGGATGCACTGGCGAAGTTTGCACCGACTCTCGAGGTGAGAAAGGGCAATGCACGGTACCGAAGAGGCTAGCAATGATGGAAGGGTGAGAGTGCCTATAATCCATGGACACAACATTAGTCATAAAGAACTCACATACTTATTGCAAAAATCTATTAGTCATCGAAAGAAAGTACTACGTGCATGCTCCTAGGGTGGTGGATTGGTAGGAAAAGACCATCGCTCGTCCCCGACCGCCACTCATAAGGAAGACAATCAATAAATAAATCATGCTCCGACTTCATCACATAACGGTTCACCATACGTGCATGCTTCGGGAATCACAAACCTCAACACAAGTATTTCTACTAATCCACAACTACCCACTAGCATGACTCTAATATCATCACCTTTATATCACAAAACTATTGCAAGGAATCAAACATATCATATTCAGTGATCTACAAGTTTATGTAGGATTTTATGACTAACCATGTGATTGACCAATTCCTGTCATCTCTCTAAATAGATATAAGTGAAGAAAGAGAGTTTAGTTCTTTCTACAAAAGATATGCCCACGCTCTAACAAATATAAGTGAAGCAAAAGAGCATTCTACAAATGGCGGTTTTCTATGTGAAGAGAAACATGCAATCCAAACTTCAGATGCTATAAGTGACGCACCTGAAGCATTCTATAAAGCCATACTCAAAAGATATAAGTGAAGTGAAATGAGCATTCTATAAATCAACCATGGACTATCTCATACCAGCATGGTGCATAAAAATAAAAGTGAAAACTAAATGCAAAAGATGCTCCAAGACTTGCACATATCGCATGAACGAAACGAATCCGAGAACATACCGATACTTGTTGAAGAAAGAGGGGATGTCTTCCGGGGCATCCCCAAGCTTAGCCGCTTGAGTCTCCTTGAATATTTACTTGGGGTGCCTTGGGCATCCCCAAGCTTGAGCTCTTGCCTCTCTTCCTTTTTCTCATATCGAGACCTCCTCGATCAAACACTTCATCCACACAAAACTTCAACAGAAAACTCGGTAAGATCAGTTAGTATAATAATGCAAATCACTACTCTAAGTACTGTATAATAATATCATATTCAGTGATCTAAGAGTTTTTGCATTGTGACTACTGTAATATAACTTTTCCATGGCTTAATCCACAGATAGGAATTGATAGTCTCATCCAAAAAGTAAACTATGCATCAAAAACAGAATATGACAAAAACAGAATAGTCTGTAGCAATCTGAACATTCACCATACTTATGGTACCCAAAAAATTCTACCAAAATTAGGAAAAATGAAAAAATTTCACAGCAAGACAGTGCAAAAAGTTTCAGAATCGTTTGACGTTCCAGTAAAAAAATGTAAAATCGCCCACTATAGCCAAAGTTTCTGTCCTACATCATACAAACCAACAAGCTTTGTAAACATCGTAAAGGCAAACCTTGGCACATTACTTTTATAATACAATGGAATTGTACAAGGGGATAATTAGTTTTGATGAAAAGTTTCTGTAATCAAGATTCACAAAGTTTTCGTGAGCATGAACAAGTTCAAGGAGCCCCCCCACTTCAACAATGCTTGTCTTTCTCACTTTCACTTTCCTTTTTGAAAAGTTTTGATTCCCCTCTTTATTTTTTTGTTTTTAGACTATATAAAAGCACTCAACTGAAATAAATGACTCTCTAAAACTTCTGGGTTGTCTCCCTGGCAGCGCTTTCTTAAAGCCATTAAGCTAGGCATATAGTGCTCAAGTAATGGATCCACCCGGATCGCAAGGTATATCAAAGCCAATTTTAATTAACAATGATTTGTAATTTAGTAGTGAGCACAAAGTAACATATATCAAGTAACAACGAAGTCTAACCCTCTTCCTATGCATGGGCATGTCATAAAAGAACAATTCATGCACACATAGTAAAGGCCAATGCATAGTATAAGCGGTTTCTTGCAATTTCATCGTATTGGAAACATAAAGAGGCGGATAAGTAGTTCCTCTCTCATAATAATTGCAAGTAGGAGCAGCAAGCACATGAATATTATATCTATCAAAATCATCATGTGTAGTAGTAAAACGCAATCCATTAATATAAACCTTAATAAGGACAAACTTCTCCGATATAGTGTAGTCGGGAGAATTCAAAAAGATAATAGGACTATCATGCGTGGGTGCAATAGCAACAATTTCATGTTTAACATAAGGAACTATAGCAAGTTCATCTCCATAAGCATAATTCATATTGGCATCTTTGTCACAAGCATAGCAAGCATCATCAAAAAGGGATATTTCAAGAGAATCAACGGGATCATAGCAATCATCATAGCAATCATCCTTCGGTAAGCACGAAGGGGAATTAAACAATGTATGAGTTGAAGAGTTACTCTCATTAGAAGGTGGGCACGGGTACCTAATCCGCTCTTCCTCCTTTTGTTCTTCGCTCTCCTCATCATCTTTTTCATCCAATGAGCTCACAGTTTCATCAATTTCTTCTTCCATAGACTCTGCAAAATATTAGTCTCTTCTTGGACAGCGGAGACTTTCTCAATAAATGCATCAATATCAGAATTGAATTCATAATTCTCATAGCAATATTTAAGTATAGCAATTTCAGGTCTGTAAACTACATCATCAAGATTTTAAAACTCTTTAAACAAAGATTCAATCTCATAAGCACCCATAAAAGCAACGAATTCCTCTATTTGTTCCACATCATAGTAATCATAGATACCATTAGCATAAGAAGCCATGGTTTTATCATCATTGAATTTGCATGAAAAGGGAAGGTGTGGAGCCTTCATCATAGAGCAACAAGTATAATCATATCTCAAGCATAGTTCCTGAGCATACCAATGCAACATATGAATTTGATCCCATAATAGTTTCACTTTTTGTGTCAAGAGATAATCCCTAATGTATTCACGTTGATCCAACGTGTCTCCCATAACATAATTGAATGGGGTTTTCTCAGGATTATCAAAGTAGTACATAATATTTTTCACATAACCGGCATCGAGGGTTTTAGGGGGTTCTCCATCTCCATGAGTAGCAAGTACAACTAATTTTTTTGGTATTTTGTGTTCCATATCCATAACTAAAGATAGAGAACAACTTAGAACAGCAAATAAAAATTACTTAGTGATAAAGCAAACAAGCACACATGAGAATATTCACCCCACGCTATGACTCCCCGGCAACGGCGCCAGAAAAAGGTCTTGATAACCCACTAGTGTAGGGGATCAATTGTAGCATCTTTCCATAAGTAAGAGTTTCGAACCCAACGAGGAGCTACAGGTAGAACAAATATTCCCTCAAGTTCTATCGACCACCGATACAACTCTACGCACGCTTGATGTTCGCTTTACCTAGAACAAGTATGAAACTAGAAGTACTTTGTAGGTGTTATTGGATAGGTTTGCAAGATAATAAAGAGCACATAAATATAAACTAGGGGCTGTTTACATGAAGACACAACTAAATTAGTTTTAGTAGAGAGATTTTTGTCACAAGAAAGTTATTTGTCCCTAGGCAATCGATAACTAAACCGGTAATCACTATTGCAATTTTATTTGAGGGAGAGGCATAAGCTAACATACTTTCTCTTCTTGGATCATATGCACTTATGACTGGAACTCTAGCAATCATCCGCAACTACTAAAGATCATTAACGTAAAACCCAACCATAGCATTAAAGCATCATGTCCCATTTATCCCATACGCCACAACCCCCCTTACTCTGGTTTATGCTTCTATCACTCAAGCAACCCACTATAAGCGAATCATGAACATATTGCAACACCCTACAGTGGGAATCCCTCATGCTTGCGCGACACGGAGGGCACAATAGGACAACACCAATAATAAAACATGCAACTCAAACCAATCACGATCATCAATTAACCCATAGGACAAAACGGATCTACTCAAACATCATAAGATAGCCATACATCATTGGGAAGTAATATATAGCGTTGAGCACCATGTTTAAGTAGAGATTACAGCGGGTAAAAGAGAGGTTACACTGCTGTATAGAGGGGGGAAGAGTTGGTGATGAGGGCGGTGAAGTTGTTGGTGTAGATCGTGGTGATGATGATGGCCCCCGGCAGCGTTCCGGCGCCACCAGAAGCAAGGGGGAGAGAGACTCCCTTCTTCTTCTTCTTCCTTGACCTTCTCCCTAGATGGGAGAAGGGTTTCCCCTCTGGTCCATGGTCTCCATTGCGTGGGAGGGGCGAGAGCCCCTCCGAGATTGGATGTGCCTCTCTGTCTCTCTCTGTTTCTGCGTTTTCAGATTCTACTCTTTCACCGTTTCTTATATATCCGGAGATCCGTAACTCCGACTGGATTGAAACCTTCGCCTAGTTTTTTCTCCGAAAATTAGCTCTCTTGCAGCAAAAGAAGAGCGGCAACCGCCTTACGGGGTGCCCACGAGGGTCAGGGGCGCGCCCCTGCCTCGTGGCCCCCTCGTGCACCGTCCCGCATTAGTTTTTTCTCCCAAAAATCATAAATATTCCAAAAATGAACTCCGTCCGTTTTTATCCCGTTTGGACTCCGTTTGATATGGGGTTTCTGCGAAACATAAAACATGCAACAAACAGGAACTGGCACTGGGCACTGGATCAATATGTTAGTCCCAAAAATAATATAAAAAGTTGCCAAAAGTATATTAAAGTTGTAAAATATTGGCATGGAACAATCAAAAATAATAGATACGATGGAGACGTATCACGTTGGTTGCGAGGTTCTTGTTTCTTTGTGTAGGTACGAGGGACTTTTGAGGAGCCTCCTACTGGATTGATACCTTGGTTCTCAAAAACTAAGTGAAATACTTATGCTACTTTGCTGCATCGCCCTTTCCTCTTCAAGGGAAAACCAACGCAGTGCTCAAGAGGTAGTAGTGGCCATCGTTCTCGGGAGGTGCTAGAGGCCTCGGAAGATGCTGTAGAGCTGTTGCAGAGCTGTTAAAGGAAAAGAAACCTTAACGGGCACCTCATTCTTCCTTGCGCGAGCCCCCTGGCATAGGTTTAGCTGTGGCTTAATGCACCGCGTCGCGCTGCCCGAGGGGCACGGACGTGAGAGGGCGCTGATGCCCACGAGCTTGATCGAGGGATCCTCGCGAGGATCATAAAGCCGAAGCACTGGGGCAACGAGGTTTGGTGACGTGTGCTTGTGCGATGGCGGACCCGTGCGCACACACCTGCCTAGCCCCCACACGCGGGGCGCACGAGGAAGAGCGACAGGCAACTACCGCCCTTTCCTGGCCCAGGCGAAGAATGAGTGAAACGAGAGGAGAGAAAATCCAACTTTGTGAACCAAAATGCGAAAACTTTGAATTCCATTAAAAGATTGTGGAACAACTTCAGAATGCAAGCAAATGAACAGCCGCGTCCGGCACCTAGCCTAGTCTTCTCACCAGCGCGGTGCTAAGTGCTGCCAATAGGACGTGGGAGGGAGCCCCCGTGAGGCCCCAGGACGGCGCTCAGGAGACTCCGGGCCTATACAACCCCACTCATTATTACGTGAGAGTGTCACGAACAGAGACCTTCACAGGCACGTGGCCTTGCTTCATGTCGCCCGATGAGGGTCCCGCCCTGCGCCGCCCCCGACCATCGTTGAGGCGTCCGAAAACCAGGACGAGACCAAGGGGCAAGGCGGACACTAGCGGCGCCCTCTGCGACCATAGGTCCTCCGCCCGAGGGAAGGGCTCGCCGGCTCCATGTAGCGCGGGGGAGGCACTGGCCCCAGGCTTCCCCCACGCCGCTCCCAAGGCCCTTCGTCCAGCTGCGGCTAGGCCGCCACCCCGGTGGCCCTGGCGGTGGCGGCGGCTTGGTTCACCTGCGATCCATGATTAGTGCAATCGTGCTCCTGAGGCGTTGGTTGTACCCAGTGGTTGTTGTCGTTGAAGGCGTTGGTGGAGCCCTGCAGTGGCCCACAAAGAGCCCCGGCCTCATGCGCTTCTAGCGCCCAGCCTGGCGTGGGGTATCGGCTAGGGCCTTCTCCTTACGCGTACCTTAGGTCCATTGCAATTGGCACGTAGGCCTCCGGGCTGGCCGCGCCTGAGTTGCTGCCCGGTTACCATGGGTTGCTGCCCTTTGGGCCCAGCATCAGGTCCTGATGGATGAGGGCTTGTGCCCTGGCGCGGCTACAGGGGAGGCCGCTCGGGTTCGCCCCGCCCCGGGGCGACATGGTTGAAGTCGAGCGGGTTGTGCCGTGGGGTAGGCCGACACCGAGAGGCTCTTCAGGGGCCCTGGGAGGGGGCGCGTGGGCGTAGCGTGGATGAGCGCGCGCCCCCGCTAACGGAGTCCTGGATTAGGGGGTCCTCGGGCAGCCGGACTATATGCTTATGCCAGACTGTTGGACTATGAAGATACAAGATTGAAGACTTCATCCCGTGTCCGGGTGGAACTCTCCTTTGCATGGAAGGCAAGCTTGGAAATTCGGATATGTAGATTCCTTTCTCTATAACCGACTCTGTGTAACCCTAGCCCCTCCGATGTCTATTTAAACCGGAGGGTTTATTCCGTAGGAGAACAATCATAATCATAGGCTAGCTTCTAGGGTTTAGCCTCTACGATCTCGTGGTAGATCAACTCTTGTAATACTCACATCATCAAGATCAATCAAGCAGGAAGTAGGGTATTACCTCCATAGAGAGGGCCCGAACCTGGGTAAACATCGTGTCCCCCGCCTCCTGTTACCATTAGTCTTAGACGCATAGTTCGGGACCCCCTACCCGAGATCTGCCGGTTTTGACACCGACATTGGTGCTTTCATTGAGAGTTCCACTGTGTCATCACCATAAGGCTTGATGGCTCCCTCAATTGTCTACAGCGATGCAATCCAGGGTGAGGTTTTCCTCCCCGGACAGATCTTCGTATTTGGCGACTTCGCACTTCAGGCCAACTCACTTGGCCATCTGGAGCAGATCGATAGCTACACCCCTGGCCATCGGGTCAGGTTTGGAAGCTTGAACTACACTGCCGACATCTGTGGAGACTTGATCTTCAACGGATTCGAGCCCATGACAGGTGCGTCCTACAATCGCGGTGAGCATGACTTAGATCTGTCATCGGACGGTGTTCAGGAGATTGCACCTGCAGCTGCTCTGGCTTTAAATCCGGAGCAGATCGTGCCATCCAAGGACGAGTGGATGGACCCCGCCACGGAGGCCGCCCACTCAGCGGCGATAGAGCCGATCACAGATCTCACTTCCAACGAGGTATGTGTCTTCAGACCCTCGGACTCGTCTCCGGCTATAGGCTCCGAACTGCGTGCATTCATGCCCATCGAATCTGACTGAGCACCGATCATGGAGTTCAGCTCCGCGGATATCTTTCTGCACTCGCCCTTGGGCGATGTGCTAAACTCATAAAAATATCCCTCCATGTCAGGAAACTGTTGGCCGAACTATGTCCGACTTGAGCGGGAAGCGGACGACGAAGGAATTTGTTGCCCACCCACCACCCACTTAATAGCCACTGTCAACGACTCAACCGACATGCTTGTTTTCGACTCCAAATACATCGACGGTACGGACGAGATGATGCCGGAGAAAAATGGGAACCACCGCCCCCAGGGCACTGGACAGCCACCTCATCATATGATATATATATATATATATATGGTGGACACACCCAAAGAAAGAATTGGTGATGATGCAACGGAGGATAATCCCCTCGAGAAGCAAACAAAGCACCGACGTCAGCGGCGCCGCTCTAAAGCCCGCCATAGCAAAAACAGCGATACCGGCACAAGAAAGAGTAATAACCCAGATGACGCTAAAGATAATGGCGACACCATAGACCCAGCGATGGAGCAGGATGAGCCAGGGGACGGCGAACATAGTAACATAGTCCTGGGCCGCTATCCGATCACAACGATGCCGAAGACAAAACTTATGAACCTGTCTCCGGAGAGGAGATCAGTCCGGACGACGATGCACACATCATCCCGGAAAAGAATTTGGAACAAGAGCACCTCCACAGAAGGCTTATTTCCACCGCGAGGAGCTTGAAGAAGCAGAAGCAACGGCTTAAAGCCGCATAGGATACGCTCAACCAAAGATGGAACAAAGTGTTTGACACTGACGAAATATACGGCGGTGATCGCCACACAAAGAGCTACCCAAAACGTAGGTTGTTGCCCAAATTCGACGACAAGGCTATCGCGCCCATTCCGCCGAAGAACAATACGGCAGATCTGCTGGACCGACCACCCCGTGGTGAAGACAGAGCGGCTAATGATGCTGCACACAAATCAGCACATGATCTACGTGAGCACCTGGACAAAAGGGCCGGTATGGCCAGGTCCATCTGTGGATCTAGGAAGCGTGTTCCTATGCAGGATCACGGCCACCAAACCGACTATAGTGATCGACTACCAATTCGGAATCGACACCGAACACTACAGCCGTCGGACGCATGCCACGACACATCCAAATGCAGGGGTGCCGCGCACCCCCTGTGCTTCACCGATGAGGTGCTGGATCATGAATTTCTAGAGGGGTTTAAACCCATAAACATCGAGGCATACAACGGAACGACAGACCCTGCAGTCTGGATTAAGGACTTTATTCTTCACATCCATATGGCTCTCGGAGACGATCTCCATGCCATCAAATACCTGCCCCTCAAGTTGAAAGGACCAGCTCGTCACTGGTTGAAAAGCCTCCCCGAAAATTCAATTGGAAGTTGGGAGGAACTCGAGGACGCTTTCAGGGCTAACTTTCAAGGGATCTATGTCCAACCTCCGGATGCAGACGATTTAAGTCACATAATCCAACAACCCGGAGAATCAGCCCGTAAACTTTGGAACAAATTTCTCACCAAGAAGAACCAAATCGTCGACTGTCCGGGTGCCGAAGCCTTAGCAGCTTTCAAACACAGTGTCCGGGACGAATGGCTCGCCAGACACCTCGGCCAGGAAAAGCCAAGGACAATGGCAGCCCTAACAACTCTCATGACCCGCTTTTGCGCGGGCGAGGACAGTTGGTTGGCCCGCAGTGGCACCAGCGACCCAGGCACATCCGAAATCAAGGATGGCAATGGGAAGCCGCGACGCAATAAAAACAAGCGTCGAAATAATAAAGACTGCCCAGACAACACAGCGGTAAACGCCATATTCAGGGGCTCTCGACCCGGTCAACGGAAAAAGCAATTTAAAGGCAGCAGAGATGGACCATCCAGCCTAAATAAAATTCTCGACAGATCCTGTCAGATTCATGGCACCCCTGAGAAACCTACAAATCACACCAACAGAGAATGATGTGTCTTTAAGCAGGTAGGCAAGCTAAATGCCGAACACAAGGGGAGGGAGCCACCAATTGAAGACGAGGACAACCTCGCCCGCCGAACACTGGGGGACAGAAAAAAATTCCACCGGAGGTCAAAACAGTGAACATGATCTACGTCACCCACATACCAAGGAGGAAGCGCAAACACGCACTCTGAGACGTATACACTGTAGAGCCCGTCGCCCCCAAATTCAACCCATGGTCGGCCTGCCCGATCACTTTTGATCGCAGGGATCATCCGACTAGTATCCGGCATGGAGGTTCGGCTGCCTTGGTACTCGACCCAATAATTGACGGATACCATCACACCCGAGTCCTCATGGACGGCGGCAGTACTCTTAATCTGATATATCAGAACACTATCCGCAAGATGGGGTTAGACCCGTCAAGAATCAGCCAAAGCAGCACTACCTTTAAAGGATTAATACCAGGCGTAGAGGCCCGCTATACGGGCTCTCTTACATTAGAGGTTGTATTCGGTTCTCCCGACAACTTTCAAAGCGAAGAACTAATCTTCGACATCGCTCCATTCTGAAGCGGCTATCATGCACTACTCGGAAGAACGACCTTTGCTCGTTTGAATGTAGTACGCATTACACTTATCTTAAACTTAAGATGCTCAGTCCACGTGGCGTCATCACAATCAGCGGAAATACAGAGCGTTCCTTTCGTGCGGAAGAATATGTGGCGCCTCTAGCAGCCGAACCACTGAACGGCCTCTCCAACCCAAATAAATGATCGGTCTTTGAGATCACGGACACGGCTAGACGTGTCCGACGCACCACTAGTTGTAGCAGCCCAGATAAACCTAAGCTTGGTCAATGGATATGCCCCCATATGTGGTGCTAGGGGCTGCCCGCATGTAAAAGGGTCCATAGTTCGGCTCAACCCTATTAATACACAATAGACTGAATTCTCATGGTTCATTGAGAATAACCAACTCTTCGCACGGTCACACCCGATTCTTTCACCTGGGTTTTTTTTACAGATGACCATCGTGCTACACCCTTCCAGGATACGGCACAACGGAGACAAAGGCGCAGACGTGCAGCAGGGCCCCGTTCAAAGGTTTCTTTTTAGATTAAGACACTTTGTAAACCTTTTTTATTGTATCTTGTTGCCTCACACCCTCCGGGCACTTAAAATAACCAAGAGGGATACTGGCGTTATTGGCAAGTTCTTTTGTCATGCCAGATTAATGCACGTACCTGGTAATTCAGGGCTCATTATCGAGGGCGGTACTCAGCCCAACATATCTTGTAAATTCCGAATACCTTCGGGAGTATCCGGCGTCGCGAGTTTGGCCTTATATGCATCAGCTCCGAATCATGTCTTTGGTCAATAGTTGGGTTTGCCTGGCTCCCGTGTTTTGCTACCTTACGTTACGCTCTATCGGCTAAGGTGGCACCAGGAGAACTACTGCAATTGTGCCCTGGTTCATCTGGATGAGCACCTCTCAGTAGAGAAAGCCGAAAACTGACTGTCATGATAAAGCGAGAGACTGGTGAACCACTCGATGACTAAGCGGAATCTTCGCGATTCCTCCACATTAACAAAGGACCGGTTTCCCGGTCACGTATGTACGTGCACCGTATTCGGATGAACGCAGATATACCTGGGGCTATATAGTAGCCCCACCGTCAAACTCCTATGGCTAAGTGAAAGTGTTAAAGATATATAGTTCGATTGCCTCGTTCACCGCACCACCACCTCCTTAATGGACCAAGACGTTGGATCAAGTGTGATTACGCGCTTTGCCGAACACCCCGCATTATATGCGAGGGGGCTGAAGCCGACGACTGCAAACTTTCAGGTTATATACATATATACATAAGCGGCCGCATAGGAAGCACTATAATACTTTACGGGCAAAAGTATAAATATAGCCTTTATTATCAAAAGCGTTGTTTTTACAATCACGATACATGTCACTGGAACATGGTATTCTTTGAGCACTGAGCCTCTATTAAACGGGCACCTTCTAAGACTTCTTCAAAATAGTGCTCGGGCGAGTCCTAGCCCCCGGGCGGACCCCCGGTTGCAATATCGGTGGCCTCCATCTTCGCCCAATACGACTTAACACGGCAAGGGCCATACACGCACCCTCTATGCACGCGGACCTCTTGACAGCGTCAATATGCGGCACAACACGAATAAATCGTTGCACCAAACCAAAATAACTATCTGGACATGGTTCCTTCGGCCACAGATGATCCACGACAGCTGGTTCCTTCGGCCACAGATGATCCACGACAGCCTTCATGGCAATCCCGGACAACCTATGGAGCTCGGCCCACTCGGCCATTTGCTCATTCAACAGCAGCGGACGCCTTGGATTACTGAACTACGACCAGAACAATCTTTCCACCTCATGGTCTTTTTGATCTTTGAAATACTCAGTTGCATCAGCAACACTCTTTGCTAAATCCAAGTATGCATCTGCAGAACTCCACAATTGATCAAGAGGGGCATACATCGGATCGCCAAACTTCATTCGCAATAAAAACGGCTTCCCAGCCGCGATATCACCGGCTTGCCGAAGCTCCTCCCATGCCGCTCTAATTTCAGAGCGAGTTTCCTTTGCTGCTTGCAAGGCCTTCCTTAGGTCAGCCATCTTCTTTGATTTTCCCTTTCAAGAAGCTCATATCGGCTGGCGTCATTTTGCAGCTCAAGATCCATGTTGGCTATTTTATCCTAAGTCTGGCGATGAGCAGCCTGTGCAGCTTTTAATTCTTCGGTTGCCTTCAGGGCGGCCACATCACTTCTCCTAGCTTGCTCCTTGGCCCAGGCAAGTTCTGCCCGAAGGGTCTCAACGGCGGCAGCTCCATCTGCAGTCAAAGCATACTATAAATACTAGCGTCATGCTCTTATAAATATTTGGTGACCATCCAAATATACATACCATGTGCCTCGTCAAGCTGCTTGTTCACAAGCCGGATGTCTGCATCCGCCACGTCAAGTTGCCGTCTCAGTTCGGCAAATTCAGCAGTCCGGTCAGCCACCGGATCTGTAGCCGCCTACGCACAAACACATCACTATCATTACCTGATACTATGATCCTCTGCTCGCCTCGTCCGGACGGCAACCAGAGTCTTAGGGGCTACTATCTATATAAAGCACACCTTGCGTGTACGATCAAAAATATATATCACTTTGTGTACCTCGAAGCCTCTTAGCAGGCTCGTAAAGGCTTCATTCAACCCGCTTTTCGCGGATGAAATCCTCTCCACGGCCGTACCCATTAAGGTATGTTGTGCCTCTGATATATCCGCTTGCTGTAGAAGACCCATCAATGTGTCCGGTTGTACATTGGACAACCCCGGAATTTTTCTGTTTGTCTCCTTAGGAGCCGGGAACTCCGGACTTCGGGCGGCCGAAGAGTTACCTTTTGGCCTTTGCGGATCAGGAGAGATCCTCCGGGACACACCTCAGGGTCGTCCGCCTCATGGGGCGGGGAAGCAGGAGGAGGCATTTCGCTCTCCATCATCTCCGGAAGAAGATCCCCCGAGGACGAACATTGTGGAGAAGGGCTATGAGCCGGACTGCAAAACATATGTCTCGGTTGTTATTCTCAGGAAAAGAACGGGGCATGGTTAATAAAGTGCCTTTGTTCACTTACGGCTCGGTCGAGGGCTGGCCCCCTTGTGGGCGCTGTGCGGTAAGGATGCCCTCTGGGGCAGGGCCCCCTGGTGAAGGTTTCTTCCCTCATTTGGAAACCTTCATTTCCAAGTCTTCAGAGGCGGCCCTTTTCTTCACATGGGGAGAGAGGATTCTAGATTCTCCACCCTTACCATCCTCCAATGCGGGAGCACTAATTCCCCCGGTTAGGATGTGTAATGTACCTCCAGCATGAAGCCCACTTTCGGCTTCCCTATTTCTCCCCTCGCCCTCCCCTGATGGCACTTGATAAGGTGCGCGAGCCAACATCCTAGTTAGTACAGGATCCGGCGAGCCTTTGGGAAGAGGGGCCGAACACCTGATCCTCTCCGCCTTTCTTATCCAGTCCTGGCCAAGGGTGGTTTTTCAGAATAATGATGTGACAAATATAATGGCAGCATGTTCGGTCGTGGAGTTACTTACTTGGGTATCTGGACGGTTGCAGTTGAGACCCACATCCTCTGTTGTGTCCGAACACTTTATTCGTGATCCGAAGAATAATCGATACATCCCTTCGAGCGTCATGCCAAAGAAGTGTTGAATGGTTCGCGGTCCTTCTGGGTTGAACTCCCACATACGGAGAGATCGACGTTGGCATGGCAGGATCTGACGAACTAACATTACTTGAATTACTTTGACGAGACTGATATCCCTCTTGAGGAGATCTCGGATGCAGCTTTGCAATGTCAGCACGTCATTAACCGGCCCCCAGTCCAGCCCCTTGTTGACCCATGATGCAAGCTGTGGCGGAGGGGCAGAGCGGCAGACCGGGGCGGCTGCCCGCTTTGTACCTTGGGGTGCTATGATATAAAACCACTCCCGTTGCCATAGGTCAGACACCTCCAGGAAGGGACCCTTTGGCCATAAGGCGTTGGCACCATTGCTTATTATAGCGCCTCCGCACTCTGCGTGTCGCCCGTCGATCATCTTCGGCTTCACATTGAAGGTCTTGAGCCATAAGCCGAAGTGTGGGGTAATGCGGAGGAAGGCCTCAAACACGACGATAAACAATGAGATGTGAAGGAAGGAATCCGAAGCTAGATCATGAAAATCTAGCCCGTAATAGAACATGAACCCTCTAACGAAGGGATGAAGACCAAAGCCTAGCCCTCAGAGGAAGTGGGAGATAAATACGACGCTCTCATTGGGTTCGGGAGTAGGGATAACCTGCCCTTGAGCAGGAAGCCTGTGAAGGATTTTGGCAGTCAGATATCTAGCCTCCCTAAGCTTCTTGATGTCCTCCTCTGTGACAGAAGAGGACATCCACCGGCCTTGAGGGCTGGATCCGGACATGATTGCAGGTCCGGAGTGCATGGACTGAACCTTGGGTGTTGGAACTCAAGGTAGGAGAAGGGAAGGATCAGGCGTGGAAAGAAAAGGGCAGGTCTTGGCCTCTTTATAAAGAGGATGAATGTCAAGCGTCCTCCACATGGCCGTTTGGAACTTGCCTAAACCGAGGAGTCATACTAATGGCACGGTTGGGCTACCCACACCCATATTGATGAGTATCCCGTAATAAGGGGACACGATCTCTACTTCTACAAGACGTGCCAATAAAACCGCCTTGCAGGACGTGCAATGCCAGGTTGGGAAAAATGGTTCTAATGATAACCGGGACGTAGCGTGATGTCACACTAGTAAAAGTTGTCAGCAGATTAGATTCGTGGAACATTGTGCTCTCTACGGTGGTGTGTGGGATTTGTTTTGCAGAGTCGGACACAATTCATGTGTTCAAAATCTACCTTGGAGTATTCGGAGAAGGAACCAGCCTTGCAATGTCGAAGACAATCTGCGTGCCGGACTCATCGTCATTGAAGCCTGGCTCATGGGCTACTGAGGGAGTCCTGGATTAGGGGGTCCTCGGGCAGCCAGACTATATGCTTATGCCAGACTGTTGGACTATGAAGATACAAGATTGAAGACTTCGTCCCATATCCAGGTGGGACTCTCCTTTGCGTGGAAGGCAAGCTTGGCAATTCGGATATGTAGATTCCTTTCTCTATAACCAACTCTGTGTAACCCTAGCCCCCTCCGGTGTCTATATAAACCGGAGGGTTTAGTCCGCAGGAGAACAATCATAATCATAGGCTAGCTTCTAGGGTTTAGTCTCTACGATCTCGTGGTAGATCAACTCTTGTAATACTCATATCATCAAGATCAATCAAGCAGGAAGTAGGGTATTACGTCCATAGAGAGGGCCCGAACCTGGGTAAACATCGTGTCCCCTGCCTCCTGTTACCATTAGCCTTAGATGCACAATTCAGGACCCCCTACCCGAGATCCACCGGTTTTGACACCGACACCCGCCACGTCCTACAATTTGAGCAAGGCACGGAACAGTGCCGCGCCCCTGCATGCAGCATCCAGCAACTCGGCGACCCGTTACAGCAGGGCGCCGCGGCCGCTCTCCGCCAACCTATACCTCAGCAACTTCGAGCCACGATGATCGCAGCTCGCATGTTCGCCTGCTCTCGGCGAGTGTGTGGTGCTATCGCCGTGGCATAGCTTGAAGACCGCGCGGCGGTGCGGTTGTGACGCGGCGCGAGAGGGGGGCCCTGCACCTCCCGTGGCGACGGCACCGGCTGGAGCACGAGCCACGAGCATGACGGAGAGGAGATCTTCCTCATCGGCAGATGCTGTCGGAGTGGACCGGACAACCTAGTGCTCAACACGGGCTCTCGGGGCATCGGCCATGGCGGCGGTGTAGTGGCGGTGGATCGGTCGACGGAAGAGAGGCTCCGACGCACCCCTACTTGGCGTGCCAAGTGTCGTATTTCGAGTTCTGTAAACCCTTGAGAGGTTCAAACTCTGGGGTGCGTGCGGAGATCTCAACTTGCCCAGCCTGCCTACTCACTAATCTCACAACCTACTGTGTCGAGCTCGAAGGGAAAGGAAGACATGACAGTTTACCCAGGTTTAGGCCGCCTTGCGGTGTAAAACCCTACTCCTCCTTTGTGGTGGATCTGCCTCGAGGGGCTAAGGAAGAACTAGTACAGTGGAGAACAACCTCAGGAGGCGTGTTCTTGAGCCCAAGTGAGCTGGTGAGGTGGCGAGGGTGGAATGGTTTCGATCTCCTCCCTCCACCCTGCTTGTGGTGGCTAGGTCCTATTTATAGTGGCATTGGTCCTCTTCCCAAATGTAGGCGGGAAGGGATCCCACAACGGCCAAATTTGAAGGGAGACAACAAGTACGTCATATCCTGACTAAAGTGATCTTCGCCTGCAAAAGCCACTGGTTGTGACGCTGCGGTGGGCTCGGTGGTGATCTCCGTCCTGCCGTCCTGGCGGTCTTGGTCTTGTTGCACCAGAATGGAAACCTTTGGTTGATTCCCCGGGACTCTACGCCTGCTGCTTGCCTCCTTCGCACCAAAGGGGAAACTGGTACTCTGCACCCACTAGCACCCGCCTGGCGCTCGCTTAGCCTTGATCGTCACGGCTCACGTCAGCCAAACCTCGCGAGGTGTGCCTTGCCTAGAAATCTTCGCTCCTCGGGAGCCAGCCTGAGGGGGCCGACCCCTTGGAGGTCTTGGTGTCGTCCACCTCGCGAGGCTTGGTCCCTCTCGAGGGTCTTGAGTTGTTGATGCTGGAGCTGGGCCGTACCAGGCCGTCGATGGGGCCACACCGTGGGTCGCAGCCAGGCAAGTCTGGGTACCCCTGTATCCAGAGTGCCGACACCATCATGCATGTTTTGATGCTTGAATATGTTAAACGGCCGTTCCAATGTTTGAAGATCCATAGTTTGTGCTTTATCACATTCAGTCATCAGACGGGTCATAATAAATAGTGTTGTGCTGCCTGCGGACACACAAATAAATAACATGTGCCATGGCGGTTTACACCAGGGCGGGTTATAATGTTCAACATAGTATGATCTGGTGACTAAAAGTCTATAACCAGGACGGGCTATCAAAACCTCGCATATTCATATAACAAGTAAAACATACCTATGAAATTGGTTCATAGTGCCGGCTTACATCGCCATATCCCGTGAGGATGACAGTCCAACAACTTAGAGCGCATAACTCCAAGTGCACAATCCAAGTATACTGGCAACTTAACATCCAAAGCCAGAACAGGTTATGAAAACCCCAGATATGCTCAAATATGAGCCATAATGATTAAGGCTACATGGCCTAAATCGTGTTAAACCATATGTCAATATGGTACAAGGATATGAACTTCAAACAATGTTTAGAGAAAATAACAAATCAGAAAAAGCAGGGTTGTCATAGGCTGCCAAGCCTCAATATCAAGTGTTGTTCATGGGCCGCACTACCAAAAAGTTAATCCTTCATTCAAACCTGTAAGCCGGGCCTCACATGACCAATTGCTGTTTTAACTTTGGACAAGCTCAGGTTCTTTATAAGATTGACTGTCAAGAGAACAATGGGTCATTCCTGGATTACCTGGGCAGAGTGGCAGACCTACAAGGCAGGATAAACTAGAATTTGGTGTTGAGACCTGGCGTACAAGCCAATCAAAAAGGTAAATAAAGCTATGTTCATTGAACAGGGAGCCCCCAAGTGACATATAGTGAGACCGCAAGGCAGGATACCTATATTAGAACTGTACACTGGAACAAGTTCTCTTTGGTAACCTTTAACTTGCGAAGTAAACCCCCAAGTGGTTTGCAACAAGGCATATAAGCCCGGATCAATAAGGTAATCACAGCTATGCTCAATGAGCAAGAAGCCCCCATTTAATTTTTAACAAGGTGTGCAAGCCGGATCAAGAGGGTAGTCACAGCTATGCTCAATGAGAAGGAAGCCCCCAAGTGATCTTATGTATTGACAATAAAGACTCATATACTCAGAAATGAAACGACAGAGGCCATGAATTATCAGGGATGCCGGCTTTATTATACTTGATCATCATATATACATGGATGAAAATATGTACAACACAAGAGCCAGCGACTCAAGTGTAATAAGGCTGAAGATGAGCAATGTTCCAAGGCTGGCAGATCTCCTCCTCCAATGTGCGTGAGTCCTTGTGGTATCGAATATTAATGAGGTAGTACGACCCGTTGTTCAGGTTTTTGCTCACCACAAAGGGCCCTTCCCAAGGTGGGGATAATTTGTGCATGTCTGTTTGATCCTGGATGAGCCAGAGCACCAAGTCACCCTCTTGAAAGGTTCGAGTTTTAACCCGTCTGCTATTATAGCGACGCAGAGCTTGCTGGTATATCACCGAACGAGCCACCGCAAGATCACGCTCTTCATCCAACAAATCAAGAGCATCTTGACGTGCTTTTTCATTATCCGCTTCAACATAAGCCGCCACACGGGGCGAGTCGTGACAGATGTCACTAGGAAGAATTGCCCCTGCTCCGTAAACAGTGAAGAAAGGCGTATAATCCATGGACCTATTGGGGGTAGTATTGATACTCCAAAGCACTAAGGGTAACTCCTCAACCCAACAACCCGGCATCCTCTGCAAAGGGACCATAAGCCGGGGTTTTATACCTCTCAAGATTTCTTGAATGGCCCTTTCACCTTGACCATTGGACTGGGGGTGAGCCACTAATGAAACATTAAGACGAATATGCTCTTGTTGACAGAATTCTTTCATAGCACCCTTAGACAGGTTAGTGCCATTATCAGTTATGATGCTATGAGGATAGCCAAAACAGAAAATTGCCTTTTTTAAAATTAAATCGCTATTGCCGCATCATGCTTGCTGACCGGCTCTGCCTCAACCCACTTTGTGAACTTGTCAATCACCACCAGAAGGTGGGTCTTTTTGTCCTTGGATCTCTTGAAAGGTCCAACCATATCCAGCCCCCAGATTGCAAACGGCCAAATAATTGGAATCATCCTCAATTCTCGAGCCAACACATGAGCTTGTCTGGAAAATTTCTGACAGCCATCACACTTGCTAACCAAATCTTCTGCATCAACATGAGCCGTCAGTCAATAAAATCCATCACGAAAAGCCTTAGCAACGAGAGACTTAGAGCCGACATGATAGCCGCAATCTCCATCATGAATCTCCCTTAGAATCGCACAGCCCTCCTCGGGAGAGATACATCGCTGAAACATCCCTGTAACACTTCATCAGTGTAACTTGCCATTGACAATGGTCATTGACTTAGACCTCCGGGTTATTTTCCTGGCCAAGGTTTCATCATCAGGTAACTCACCCCGAGCCATATAAGCCAAATATGAAACTGTCCAATCAGGAATAGCATGGAGAGCTGCCACCAACTGTGCCTCCGGGTCAGGGATAGCAAGATCTTCTTATGTAGGAAATTTAACCGAAGGATTACTCAGAACATCAAGAAAGACATTTGGTGGTACTGCCTTACGCTGAGACCTCAACCGGCTTAAAGCATCAACCACCTCATTTTTCGTGCAATCAATATGTTCCACCTAATAACACTTGAAATGACCAGCAATATGATCAACCACCCGACGATAAGCCACCATGAGTGGGTCTTTGGAGTCCCAAGTTCCTGAGACTTGCTGAGCCACCAGATCTGAATCGCCAAAACACCTAACCTGGATTAGGTTCATCTCTTTAGCCATCCGAAGACCATGGAGTAAAGCCTCATATTCAGTTGCATTATTAGTACAAGGAAACATTAACCTCAAGACATAACAAAACTTATCACCTCATGGGGAAGTTAAAATAACTCCAGCCCCCGATCCTTCCAACTGCCTGGATCCATCAAAATGAACAGTCCAATATGTATTATCTGGCTTGTCCTAAGGCATCTGCAATTCGGTCCAGTCATTGATGAATCCACAAGTGCCTGAGACTTAATGGCTGTTCTACGCATATATTTTAGACCATGGGGTGCAAGCTCAATGGCCCACTTAGCCACCCGGCATGTAGCTTCTCTGTTCTGAATAATATCCGCAAGAGGAGTAGTACTGACCACTGTGATGGGATGACCAAGGAAATAATGCTTGAACTTGCGACTAGCCATGAATACTCCATAGACTAGCTTCTGCCAATGTGGGTACCTCTGCTTAGACTCAATTAATACTACTGGCATATTAAAGCGGCCTTTGAACCAGATATTCCTTGCCTGATTCCTTCCTCTCCACAACGACTGTCACATTGATGGCTCTACTATTAGCAGTCACATATAAAAGCAAGGTCTCCGTATCAATAGGAGCTGCTAGAACCAGTGGCTCCGCCAACTGTTTCTTAAGCGCCTCGAACGCCTCATTGGCAGCATCACTCCGAACAAAGTGATATATCTTCTTCATCATCTGGTACAGAGGAATAGCCTTTTCCCCCAGGCGGCTTATAACTGACTTAAGGCTGCAATACGACCCGCCAAACATTGAACATCATTAACACACGCCAGCTTAGCCAAGGAAGTGATAGCCTTGATTTTCTTTGGGTTAGCTTCAATACCTCTCTTAGAGACCAAAAAACCCCAGAGCTTGCCTGCTGGCACGCCAAAAACATATTTGATAGGGCTAATCATCATCTTGTAGACCCGGAGATTGTCAAACGTCTCCTTCAGATCATCTAGAAAGGTCTCCTTCTTCTCGGACTTCACAACGATATCATCCACATAAGCATGAACAATGCGTCCAATCTAGCTATGGAGGCAATTCTGAACACAACGCTGATAAGTCGCCTGGGAACTCTTAAGCCCAAAAGGCATAGACACATAGCAGAAGGCTCCAAAGAGAGTGATGAAAGATGTCTTCTCCTGGTCCTTAACTGCCATCTCGATCTGATGATAACCAGAATAAGCATCCAAAAAACTCAAACACTCACAACCCGCCATAGCAACGATAAACTGATCAATACGGGGGAGAGCAAAAGGATCAGCCCGACAGGCCTTGTTAAGGTCCATGTAATCCACACACATGCGCCAAGTGTCGTTTTTCTTAAGAACCAGCACAGGGTCAGCCAACCATTCAGGGTGAAAAACTTTAAGAATATACCCGGCCGCCAAGAGCCGGGCCACTTCTTCACCAATGGCCTTGCACCTCTCTTAATTAAAACAATGAAGGAATTGCTTGACCGGTTTAAAATTCGGATCAACATTGAGAGTGTTCTCAACGAGTTCCCTTAGTACATCTGGCATGTCAGAAGGGTTCCATGCAAAAATGTCCCGGTTCTCACGGATGAACTCCATGAGGGCGCTTTCCTATTTCGGATCCAGGTTAGCACTGATAATAAACTGCTTGGATGAGTTGTCAGGGACGAAGTCAACCTGTTTAGTGTCATCCGCCGACTTATACTTCAACAAAGGGTCTTGCTCTATGGTTCGCTTCTTCAAGGGGGTCATATCTATCGGGTCAACATTATATTTATTGAACTTCAGCTTCAGTGTTGCACAAGCAGACTCAACATAGGCAGCGTCGCCCTCTTCACACTCCAAAGTTATCTTTCTGTCTCCATGCATCGTGATGGTACCCTTATGACCTGATATCTTAAGCTGCAGATAAACATAACAAGGTTGTGCCATAAATTTGGCATAAGCCGGTCATCCAAACAAGGCGTGTTAAGGGCTCTTGATCTTGACCACCTCAAAAGTCAAATTTTCAGCCCTGTAGTCATACTCGTTACTGAAAACTACCTCCAAGGCTATCTTACCCACTGGATATGCCGACTTACCGGGCACCACCCCATGAAAGACTGTAGAGGACGGCTTAAGATCTTTATGAGTCAAATTCATACGGCGAAAAGTATCATAGTAAAGGATATTGATACTACTGCCCCCATCCATGAGCACCTTAGTGAACATGTACTCTCCGACCTGAGGCGCCACCACCAAAGCCAGTTGACCCAGATTATCAACCCGGGGCGGGTGATCCTCACGGCTCCATACAATTGGCTGTTCTGACCAACATAAGTATCGAGGCACCACCAGCTCAACTGAGCTCACCGCTTGTTTATGAACCTTCTGGTCTTGTTTGCACAAACTTGTGGTGAACACATGATATTGACCAGTATTCAGCTATTTTGGATTACTCTGATAACCAGACTGTTGTTGTTGATTACCTTGATTAGGTTGCTAATTGAAACCGCCTTGATTACCTTGGCCCTCATATATGGGAGAGATAGAAATAGGAGAGTGGTGCGCATGGAGACAAAATGTGCTTGTTTCTAGTGGGGGTGGTGAGTGAGGTGTGTATCAATTAATGAGAGAGAGAGATAGAGAGATGGTGCAGAGTGTGCGAGAACCATATAACTAGGGAGATAGACATTTTGGCGCAACGTTTTTTGTGTATTGGAAAGATACACTGCTAAATAGTGTGTGTGCTTGGGAAAGAGAGATGTCAGGAGACCTAGAGAGTGGGGGAAGAGATGTGTGCATGCCCGAGAGCAAAGTGATAGAGACCTATATTGGGGTCCGGACATAGAAGAGAGAGGGGGGTCAATGTGCTCCTATGTTCGTGTTCGGGGGAGAGAAAGGCTTGTGGGGGGAGGACGGGGTGGTGGGCTATAGATAAAGAGTGAGGTGTATATATTTGAGAGACTTAAGTGTAATTGAGATATATATGGTCAATGGTGTTTGCACTCATGGTTGATCAATTTGTTTCACAGTTTGGACTATGAGATAACGATACTTTTCAACATGTGTGATATACTTTCAAGTACCAGAATTACAAACCTAAGATTGGAATTTTTGAATTCAACTCCATTATTAGCTTTTGTAATTCATTTAAATGAAGGTACATTTTTTAAACCGGGGTTTGGTGATTTCAAATTCAAATATCAAACCTAGATATATACACATACGGTCATGTTCAAACCTTATAATCATCGACTTTATTCATGCACATACAAATTTTCGTTTTTGTCATCATATAAGATAAATACATTTGGAATTCATTTGAATTGGACCATATGACGATATTTGCTTCCACTATCTCAATGATTCGTATTTGAATTGAATGGACAATCTAAATTCTGAGTTGGAGACATTGATTTTAAAAACTTGAACTTTTTTTTGTGTGCACAACAAATAAATTCTCGCGCATGGTATCATAGTCGGCCATACAAGAGCAGAACACTTAATTTCAGCCGCCAAAAGCTTTCGAACTTCCCGCTCACATCGAAATATCTCGCGCCCGAAAGTTTAGCGCTGCGATTCCTATTTTGCCCCTGCCACATGAACGGAAAAGGGCTGCTTTGGTAACTCTGCCCCCAACATTCTTCCCCAAAGACCCTCCCCTTCCCCTTCCTCACCTCCTCTCCCCCAACCACGCCAAACCGCCGAATCTGGTCCTCCGCCGCAGTGGTGGACCTCACACCCTGCCGGATCTACCTTCCGCATGTTGGAACCCCCAACTGCCAACTCGCCACTTCATCGTAGCCGCTTCAGCAACTGGCTTGTCCATCGCTCCAGATCTCCTTGACCGCCATCATGGTCCACCGCATCGGATCTGCCTCACCGGCGCCCTCGTCCACCACAGTGTAGGCCCTTCACCAACTCCCTCGTCCGCTACATCGCTAGCCCTTCATACAAGCCCTCGTCCACCGCAACAGATCCGCCTCACCGAAAGCATTGTACACCGCGCCAGATGTGTTTTGCCGATGCCTTCGTCCACTACACTAGACCTGCTCCAGGGATGCCATATTCAACTCCACCAGCCCCGCTTTACTGATGCCACAGCCTCATCAGGTTATTTCAATTGGTACTCCTTCAGTATTTCTCTTCTTTATTGTGGAACTATTCACTTACCACAGATGAGCTTTCTTGCATATCGACAGGCGCCGCAACGGAAGCACCGGAGCCACTTCAGTAACGGCGACAGCTGGCCCAAACTCAACCGCAACACGAGCACCATCAATAGTCTTTAGATTTCACGTATGACTACGATACCCATACGCCACCGAGAATCAGGTACTATTATCAAATGACCGCCGCCTACGTTCACTTTCTTAGCATAAGCACTGCGCCTTCAAATTTCCTCAGGGCATCATTCAATTTTTCATCAGACGCGTTCTTCTGCTTGCACCTGTAAGGCCATTCGTGTGGCAGTGAACATGTTACATGTGCTAAATTACAAAGCAGTGCACATATAGTTACAATGCTTTTGTTTTGTCCTAAGTATTACTATACTTCCTAGATATCACTGCCTACTATTTTACTTCTTGCGTGCTATATTTATGATAATCACTACAAACGAATACACTTCCGTGATCATACGTGTTTGTCACAGTAGGTCACGTTTTCTGTCATGCATGTACATCCATGATGATTTTATGACAGAATCAAGATAGTCATACCTGTGCTGTCGTAGAAGTGTTCCATGGCAATACCAAAATTATCATCACGGAAATGTCCACTTCCATAACGATAAATGGTGCGTCATGGAAGTGTTTTCGTCAAGGGTAACCGACACATGGCATCCACCATAACGGGTCGCCATCAAGCTACCGAGTTCTGGTTTCGATCCGATAACCCGTTAACAGCACCAACCAATGGGGATTCTCCACGTGTAAAATTCTCATTCGCCGGAGGATCCACGTGTCGGCTCAGCGTTGGGACAGATGTCATCCACTCATTGTACGGGAGGCGCCTAGGATACGTTGGCATGTGGAAAGGCCCAACAGTGGCCCATATAGGCGAAAGAGGCCGGCCCAGTCAAAATTAGCAGGCCGACCCATATAGGGCCTACTTGTGTCTGGTTCATTTAAGCCCACGACCCATACGAGTTGTGCCAATTCGTCCCGTCAATGGCCCATTAACTATTTGACACCGTTGCAGCCCATCGTTAGTTCGAGGCCGTTAACAACCTGCTATATATTTCGACTCAATATCGGCCCGATGTGGTTTCGACATGTTAACGACCCATTCAACGGATGGGCTAATTTTTAGGATGTACGTCTTTCAGCCTTTCAGCCACCCATTTAATTGTTGTGCCAATTTCTAGCCAGGAGTGTCTTTCAGCCTGTTAACAGCCCATAAATTAGTTGGGCAATTTGCAGTCGGACCTGAGTTTTGGCCTCTTAACGGACCATGCTCTTCATGGTCCAATACCAGCCCAGTTTCTCTTTCGGCCTGCTAAAGGCCCACAACACAGTTGGGCCATATAAAGTCCGACCTAACTTTCGGCCTCTTAGCGGCCCATGCTCTTCATGGTCGAGTGCGAGCCCGCTGCCTCTTTTGTCCTGCCAAAGGCCCACAGTACAGTTGGGCCATATATAGGGGTATCGGCATGTTAACGACCCGTGAAATCAAATGGGCCCACTTATTACCCACTTTGATGTTGGCCTGTTAACGTCTCGGGAGGTGATGACCCATAAGTGTAGGGGATCTATCATAGTCCTTTCGATAAGTAAGAGTGTCGAACCCAACGAGGAGCAGAAGGAAATGATAAGCGGTTTTCAGTAAGGTTTTCTCTGCTAGCACTGAAATTGTAGGTAATAGATAGTTTTCTGATAAGATAAATTGTAACGAGTAACAAGTAAATAAAGTAAATAAAGTGCAGCAAGGTGGCCCAATCCTTTTTGTAGCAAAGTATAAGCCTGGACAATTTCTTATAATGAGAAAAGAGCTCCCGAGGATACATGGGAATTATCGTCAAGCTAGTTTTCATCACGCTCATATGATTCGCGTTCGGTACTTAGATAATTTGACGTGTGGGTGGACCAGTGCTTGGGTACTGCCCTTACTTGGACAAGCATCCCACTTATGATTAACCCCTATTGCAAGCATCCGCAACTAAAAAAGAAGTATTAAGGTAAACCTAACCACAGCATTAAACATATGGATCCAAATCAGCCCCTTACGAAGCAATGCATAAACTAGGGTTTAAGCTTCTGTCACTCTAGCAACCGGCATGACCAAGGAAACTTCTTGTACCTTTTATGTCCTTGGGACATGGAATCTTTTCAATAGCATCAACTTTGGCTTTAACAACTTCAATACCTCTCTCAGAAATCTTATGCCCCAAGACAATGCCTTCATTAACCATAAAGTGGCACTTTTCCCAATTCAGGAGGAGACTAGTGTCTTCGCATCTCTGCAAAACTCGATCAAGGTTGCTCAGGAAATCATCAAAAGAGGATCCATAAACAGAGGAATCATCCATGAATACCTCCCAAATCTTTTCACAAAAGTCAGAGAATATAGCCATCATACATCTTTGAAAAGTAGCAGGTGCACTAGATAAACCAAAAGGCATACGTCTATAAGCAAAAGTACCAAAAGGGCAAGTAAAAGTAGTTTTGGATTGATCCCCCGCTGACACAGGTATTTGAGAGAAACCAGAATAACCATCTAGAAAGCAGAAACGTGTGTGTTTGGATAGCCTTTCTAGCATTTGATCAATAAAAGGTAAAGGGTAATGATCTTTCTTAGTAGCTTTATTTAATTTACGGAAATCAATTACCATCCTATAACCTATAATAATTCTTTGTGGCATCAATTCATCTTTATCATTAGGAACGACAGTAATACCTACCTTTTTAGGAACACAATGGACAGGGCTTACCCAATCACTATCAGCAACGGGATAAATTATACCTGCCTCGAGGAGCTTTAGTATCTCATTTCTTACCACTTCTTTCATTTTGGGATTCAATCGTCGTTGAGAATCTCTAACTGGTTTAGCATCGGCTTCCAAATTAATTTTGTGTTGGCATAACATGGGACTAACGCCCTTGAGATCATCCAGAGTATATCCAGTAGCAGTGCGGTGCTTCTTCAGAGTTTTCAATAATCGTTCTTCTTCTTGCTCTGAAAGGTTAGCACTAATAATAACATGATATATTTTCTTTTCATCAAGATAAGCATACTTAAGATTATCAGGTAATGGTTTGAGTTCAAACACGGGATCACCCTTGGGTGGAGGGGGATCCCCGAGAATTTCAATGGGAAGGTTGTGTTTCAGCATAGGTTCCTGTTTAAGGAACACATCATCTATTTCCCTTCTTTCTTCATAAACATATCATTTTCATGGTCAAGAAAATATTGTTCTAACGGATCAGTAGGAGGCACATCAATAGAAGCAAGACCATCCTTAGTAGGTGATTCTGTACCACAAGGTTGTCTATGAAACTTAGCAAAATTAAACTCATGAGACATACCCTCTAAGCCAATTGTAACAGTATCCTTTTCACAATCTGTATTCAAGAAGGGTCTACCAAAAATAATGGGACAAAAGTCATCTTGTGGGGAACCAAGAACAAGAAAATCAACAGGATATTTAACCTTCCCACACAAGACTTCAACATCTCTAACTATCCCAACTGGTTTAATGGTGTCCCTATTAGCAAGCTTAATAGTAGCATCAATGTCTTTCAATTCAACGGGTGCAATGTCGTGCATAATTTCTTTATATAAGTCATAGGGTATTTCACTAGCACTAGCACCCATATCACATAAGTCATGATAACAATGATCTCCTATTTTAACAGAAATAACAGGCATGCCTACCACATGCCTATGTATCTTAGTATCTAGTCTAGCAATATTAGCAGTCTCACCACAGAAATAAATAACATGCCCATCTAAATCATCATCCAAGAGATCTTTAACCACAGTAATACTAGGTTCAACTTTGATTTGCTCAGGAGGTGTATAAGTCCTAGTATTACTCTTACGAACAACAGTCGAAGTTTTAGCATGATCCTTTATCCTAACAGGAAAAGGAGGTTTCTGAACATAAGTAGTAGGAACAATAGGATCACTATAGGTGACAGTCTTTTCTGTAATAGGTGCAACTACTTTTACTTCAACGGGAGGATTATATTTAAACCACTTCTCTTTAGGGAGATCAATGTGAGTAGCAAAAGATTCACAGAAAGAAGCTACTATCTCAGAGTCAAGTCCATATTTAGCGCTAAATCCACGAAAAGCATCGGTATCCATAAAAGATTTAACACAATCAAACTTAGGTGTCATACCTGACTCCTTACCATCGTCGGAACCCCAATATTCAGAGTTGCATTTAATTATTTCCAATAAGTCCCATTTGAATTCAATAGTCTTCAGCATATAAGAACCAGCACAGGAAGTATCGAGCAGGTTGCGATCATTGAGAGAAAGACGAGCATAAAAATTTTGAATAATCATTTCTCTGGAGAGCTCATGATTGGGGCATGAATATAACATTGAATTAAGCCTCCCCCAAGCTTGAGCGATGCTTTCTCCTTCACGAGGCCAGAAATTATATATGTAATTACGATCACGATGAACAAGATGCATAGGATAGAACTTCTGGTGAAATTCCAACTTCAATCGTTTATAATTCCAAGATCGCATATCATCACATAGCCTATACCATGTCAATGCATCCCCAAAGATAAAGGGAAGACCTTCCTTTTGACAACATCATCGGGAATGCCTGCAAGCTTAAATAATCCACAAACTTTATCCACAAAGATAAGGTGTAAATCGGGATGCAATGTTCCGTCTCCTGCAAATGGATTAGCTAGCAGTTTCTCTATCATACCCGAAGGAATCTCAAAGTAAATATTTTCAAAAAGTTCAGTAGGTTGAGGACCAAATCTTTGCTCTTCTGGTTGGGGTGAATATACCCCGACAAGCCCCTCAAAGGATTAGTTTCCATAGTGACAAGTAACAGAAAATTTCAGCACACTATACAAATGTTTCCTTACCAATTTCCACTCACCAAAAGCGCTACACTCCCCGGCAATGGCGCCAGAAAAGAGTCTTGATGACCCACAAGTGTAGGGGATCTATCGTATTCCTTTCGATAAGTAAGAGTGTCAAACCCAACGAGGAGCAGAAGGAAATGATAAGTGGTTTCAGTAAGGTTTTCTCTGCAAGCACTGAAATTGTAGGTAATAGATATTTTTGTGATAAGATAAATTGTAACGAGTAACAAGTAAATAAAATGCAGCAAGGTGGCCCAATCCTTTTTGTAGCAAAGGATAAGCCTGGACAATTTCTTATAATGAGAAAACAGCTCCCGAGGACACATGGGAATTATCGTCAAGCTAGTTTTCATCACGCTCATATGATTCGCGTTCGGTACTTCGATAATTTGATATGTGGGTGGACCGATGCGTGGGTACTACCCTTACTTGGACAAGCATCCACTTATGATTAACCCCTATTGCAAGCATTTGCAACTACAAAAGAAGTATTAAGGTAAACCTAACCACATCATTAAACATATGGATCCAAATCAGCCTCTTACGAAGCAACGCATAAACTAGGGTTTAAGATTCTGTCACTCTAGCAACCCATCATCTACTTATTACTTCCCAATGCCTTCCTCTAGGCCCAAATAATGGTGAAGTGTCATGTAGTCGACGTTCACATAACACCACTAGAGGAAAAGAAAACATACATCTCACCAAAATATCAAACAAATACCAAATTCACATGACTACTAATAGCAGGACTTCACCCATGTCCTCAGGAACAAACGTAACTACTCACAAAGCATATTCATGTTCATAATCAGAGGAGTAATAATATGCATAAGGGATCTGAACATATGATCTTCCACCAAGTAAAGCAATTAGCATCAACTACAAGGAGTAATCAACACTACTAGCAACCCACAGGTACCAATTTGTGGTTTGGATACAAGATTGGATACAAGAGATGAACTAGGGTTTTGAGAGGAGATGGTGCTGCTGAAGATGTTGATGGAGATTGACCCCTTCCCATGAGACGATCATTGGTGATGACAATGGTGATGATTTCCCCCTCCCGGAGGGAAGTTTCCCCGGTAGAACAGCTCCGCCGGAGCCCTAGATTGGTTCCACCAAGGTTCCGCCTCGTGGCGGCGGAGTTTCGTCCCGTAAGCTTGCCCATGATTTTTTCCAGGGTAAAAGCCTTCATATAGCAGAAGATGGACATCGAAGGTCCACCAGGGGGCCCAGGAGACAAGGGGGCGTGCCCAGTAGGGGTGAGCGTGTCCCCCACCCTCCTGGCCAGGGTGTGGCCCCCCTGAGGTGTTTCTTCCGCTCAATAATTCTTATTAATTCCAAAAATAAGTTTCATGGAGTTTCAGGATTTTTGGAGCAGGGCAGAATAGGTTTCCAATGTTTGCTCCTTTTCCAACCAGAATTCCAGCTGCTGGCATTCCCCCTATTCATGATAAACCTTGTAAAATAAGAGAGAATAGCCATAAGTGTTGAGATATAATGTGTATCAGCCCATAATGCAATAAATATTGATATAAAGGCATGATGCAAAATGGACGTATCAGGAGGTAACATGGTCGAGCATTAACCGTTGGCTCGTTTCAATTATAGCAGCCCAGTAGAGCTTTTGGCCTAGTGAAGGCCCATTAACTTAATGGGCCTGCTGAAGTTAGGCCCAATTAAATAACATCGATTCCGGCACAGCTATAATTTGAGACCATTACGATGAGAAATTTTGGACAGGACCAAAACCGATCAATCAAAGGCCAATGAGAATTTTGGCCCCTGGGAGCCCATTGAGCAGCCCATCAAGGGCAGTGGGCCTCTTCCTTCATACAGGGCCCACGACTGTTCGAGCTAACTAATAATTTCACTACTTTTTTGGCTTCTTAGAGACCAGTTAGCTGGATTGCAAGGCGTGGTAAGCAAACGTACATCATACAAGGAAAAATGTTGCACATCCAGCATATATTACAAGAAATTACATCCACTGGGCAATCAGAGAATGATGCCAGTGCAAATTAATGAACAAACTTAACGATCTACAACCTCACAATCTGCAACCTCAGTGCGGATGATGTCCATAAGCATGTGAGCAAGTTTTTTTCTTCTTTACTACACTGTCTCTGAAAACAATGATCAGTTGTTGTTGCGCCAGAATGTGCACTGTGATTCGTCCATGATTTCCATCATTGCTTCAGCTAGTAACTGGTTCACAAACATACATTTTTTTCCATTGGATTCGAGACAGGGGAAACTGAACAGATTCAGATTGCCATTTTGGCAGGCTTGTATTATTGATAGTGGAGAGTGTCTCAACCACTGCATCATAACATAAATTAGGAGGGGAAACAAACAGATTTATTGGATAGAAACAATGGGGTTGCCTTATGCTACGTCTTGAGCTTGCGTTGGTTTTCCTTGAAGAGGAAAGGGTGATGGAGCAATAGTAGCGTAAGTATTTCCCTCAGTTTTTGAGAACCAAGGTATCAATCCAGTAGGAGGCTCCTCAAAAGTCCCACGCACCTACACAAACAAACAAGAACTCGCAACCAACGCAATAAAGGGGTTGTCAATCCCTTCAAGGCCACTTGCGAAAGTGAGATCTGATAGAGATAATATGATAAGATAAATATATTTTTGGTATTTTATAATATAGATTGGAAAAGTAAAGATGCAAATAAAAGTAGATTAAAAGCATATATGATAAGAGATAGACCCGGGGGCCATAGGTTTCACTAGTGGCTTCTCTCAAGATAGCATAAGTATTACGGTGGGTGAACAAATTACTGTCGAGCAATTGATAAAAAAGCGAATAATTATGAGATTATCTAGGCATGATCATGTATATAGGCATCACGTCCGTGACAAGTAGACCGACTCCTGCCTGCATCTACTACTATTACTCCACACATCGACCGCTATCCAGCATGCATCGAGAGTATTAAGTTCATAAAGAACGGAGTAACGCATTTAGAAAGATGACATGATGTAGAGGGATAAACTCATGCAATATGATATAAACCCCATCTTTTTATCCTCGATGCCAACAATACCATATGTGCCTTGATGCCCCTGCTGTCACTGGGAAGGGACACCACAAGATTGAACCCAAAACTAAGCACTTCTCCCATTGCAAGAAAGATCAATCTAATAGGCCAAACCAAATTGATAATTCAAAGATACTTGCAAAGATAACTCAATCACACATAAAATAATTCAGAGGAGATTCAAATATTTCTCATAGATAAACTTGATCATAAAACCACAATTTATCGGATCTCGACAAACACACCGCAAAAAGAGTTAAATCGAATAGATCTCCAAGAAGATCGAGGAGAAATTTGTATTGAGATTCAAAGAGAGAGAAGAAGCCATCTAGCTAATAACTATGGACCCGAAGGTCTGTGGTAAACTACTCACAACTCATCGGAGAGGCTATGGTGTTGATGTAGAAGCCCTCCATGGTCGATTCCCCCTCCGGCGGAGCACCGGCGGAGGCTCCAAGATGGGATCTCGCGGATACAGAAGGTTACGGTGGTGGAAATAGTGTTTCGTGGCCGCTTCTGATGTTCTCGGGGTACATGGGTTTATATAGGAGGAAGAAGTAGGTCGGTGGACGCCCGAGGGGCCCACGAGGGTGGGGGCGCGCCCAGCCCTAGGGGGCGCGCCGGGCACCCTCGTGGCTGCCTTAGTTGTTTCTTGACTTCCACTCCAAGTCCTCTGGATCACGTTTGTTCCAAAAAGATCGCTCCCAAAGGTTTCATTCTGTTTGGACTCCGTTTGATATTCCTTTTCTTCGAAACACTGAAATAGGAAAAAAAACAGCAATACGGGTTGGACCTCCGGTTAGTAGGTTAGTCCCAAAAATGATATAAAAGTGTAAAGTAAAGCCCATAAACATCCAAAACGGGTAATATAATAGCATGGAACAATCAAAAAATATAGATACGTTGGAGACGTATCAAGCATCCCCAAGCTTAATTCCTGCTCGTCCTCGAGTAGGTAAATGATAAAAACAGAATTTTTGATGTGGAATGCTACCTAGCATAATTCTCAATGTAATTTTCTTTATTGTGGCATGAATGTTCAGATCCAAATGATTCAAAATAAAAGTTCATATTGACATAAGAAATAGTAATACTTCAAGCATACTAGCTAAGCAATCATGTCTTCTCAAAATAACATGGCTAAAGAAAGTTATCCCTACAAAACCATATAGTCTGGCTGTTGCTCTATCTTCATCACACAAAGTATTTAATCATGCACAACCCCGATGACAAGCCAAGCAATTGTTTCATACTTTAGTAATCTCAAACTTTTCAACTTTCTTGCAATACATGAGCTTGAGCCATGGACATATCACTATATGTGGAATAGAATGGTGGTTGTGGAGAAGACAAAAAAAGGAGAAGATAGTCTCACATCAACTAGGCGTATCAACGGGCTATGGAGATGCCCATTAATAGATATCAATGTGAGTGAGTAGGGATTGCCATACAACGGATGCACTAGAGCTATAAATGTATGAAAGCTCAACAAAAGAAACTAAGTGGGTGTGCATCCAACTCGCTTGCTCACGAAGACCTAGGGCACTTTGAGGAAGCCCATCATTGGAATATACAAGCCAAGTTCTATAATGAAAAATCACCACTAGTAAATGAAAGTGACAACATAGGAGACTGTCTATCATGAAGATCATGGTGCTACTTTGAAGCACAAGTGTGGTAAAAAGGATAGTAGCATTGTCCCTTCTCTCATTTTCTCTCATTTCATTTTTTTCTTTCTCTTTTTTTCTTTTTTTCCTTTTTTTCTTTTTGGGCCTTTCCTTTTTTTAATTTGGCCTTTTTTCTCTGTATTTTTATAAAGTCCGAAGTCTCATCCCGACTTGTGGGGGAATCATAGTCTCCATCATCCTTTCCTCACTAGGACAATGCTCTAATAATGAAGATCATCACACTTTTATTGATTTACAACTCAATACTTAAACAAGATATGACTCTATATGAATGCCTTCGGCGGTGTATCGGGATATGCAATGAATCAAGAGTGACGGGTATGAAAATTATGAAGGTGGCCTTGCCACAAATACGATGTCAACTACATGATCATGCAAAGAGCAATATGGTAATGATGATGCGTGTCATATGAACGGAACGGTGGAAAGTTGCATGGCAATATATCTCGGAATGGCTATGGAAATGCCATAATAGGTAGGTATGGTGGCTGTTTTGAGGAAGGTATATGGTGGGTGTATGGTACCGGCGAAAGTTGCGCGGCACAAGAGAGGCTAGCAATGGTGGAAGGGTGAGAGTGCGTATGATCCATGGACTCAACATTAGTCATGAAGAACTCATATACTTATGGCAAAAATCTACAAGTCATCAAAAACAAAGTACTATGCGCATGCTCCTAGGGGGATAGATTGGTAGGAAAAGACCATCGCTCGTCCCCGACCACCACTCATAAGACAATCAATAAATAAAATTGTGCTCCAACTTCATCACAAAGCGGTGCACCGTACGTGCATGCTACGGGAATCACAAACTTCAACACAAGTATTCTTTAAATTCATAATCACCCAACTAGCGTGACTCTAATAACACCATCCTAATATCTCAAAACAATTATCAAGCATGAAATTGATCATAGCATCGAATTCACTTTCTATTTATAGTTTTTATTATACCCAACTTGGATGCCTATCATTCTAGGACCAATTTTATAACCATAGAAAATACCATACTGTTCTAAGAGACTCTCAAAATGATATAAGTGAAGCATGAGAGACTAACAATTTCTTCAAAATTAAGCCACCGCCGTGCTCTAAAAGATATAAGTGAAGCACTAGAGCAAAAATTATCTAGCTCAAAAGATATAAGTGAAGTGCATAGAGTATTCTAATAAATTCTAATCAAGTGGGCTTATCCCAAAAGGTGTGTACAGCAAGGATGATTGTGGTAAACTAAAAAGCAAAGACTAATATCAGACAGGACGCTCCAAGCAAAACACATATCATGTGGCAAATAAAAATATAGCTCCAAGTAAAGTTACCGATAGACGAAGACGAAAGAGGGGATGCCTTCCGGGGCATCCCCAAGCTTAGGCTTTTGGTTATCCTTGAATATCTTGGGGTGCCATGGGCATCCCCAAGCTTAGGCTCTTGCCACTCTGATGCGGAGCATCCCTCGCTCATCCCCATGGACGTATCTACATCTCCTCAACACCACTTGGACCCATGACAAGAGCTAGAGCAAAGGCTATCGAAGATAAGGTGAACTCGTTCCTTTCCGAACTTCCTCTCTCTACTCAGGAGACTTGGCTACTACCTCATATGGACACTCTGTGTGTGATCAGGTACCTGGAGGAAAGCCATGGTGCATCTACATCCATCGAACAAGGAGGCAAAGCTACCAACCGCGAAGGTCAAGAAGAAGATCTACTGGAGAAAACTCCAGCCACCGGATGACCGGTCGGGACCGGACGTCCGGCGCCTGAAGCCCCAGCTGCCAAGTCCAAGCCAACACAGGCCCCAGCGAGCGGACGTCTGGCCCGGACCGGACGACCGGCCGCACTCTCCAGCGAACGGACGACCGAAGTCACCGGACGTCCGGCACCCCCCAACAGAATGGAAATTAACGGAAGTATGAAGATTCCGGACGACCAGCGCCTCCTTCACAGAACGCATCCAGCGGATGTCCGACGACACCGGACGACCGGACCCACATGAGCCACCGGACGACCGG
Organism: Triticum timopheevii; assembly: GCA_963921465.1. Taxonomy (NCBI): domain Eukaryota; kingdom Viridiplantae; phylum Streptophyta; class Magnoliopsida; order Poales; family Poaceae; genus Triticum; species Triticum timopheevii. The sequence continues at coordinate 290,936,293 of OY997268.1, read as the reverse complement.
TCCCCAGCGGACGTCCGGTACCTGTCTGCGCACAGTTTCGGGCCGAAGCCCATGTACCCCTCCACTTCGCCCCCTTTTGCACTAAGACTATAAATAGGCCTCCCCCACCTCCTAGCTAGGGTAGCATTGGATTAGCTGATATTTGTGTGAGAGCCTTTGCTCATCCACTTGGATACTTCTCCTCGGAGTTCACGACCTCTTCGGAGAAGATCCCCCAAGCGGATTCAAGACCCCTTTCCAGGGAAGACCATCAAGACCTCCTCACGGAGAAGAACGGTTCCTGTGTATCCTTACCTTTGTTGATCTTGAATCTTGTGCTACCTTATGTGTTCGGTGATCTAGCACTTGTGTGATCGATCTCTTGTCAGTTGAGTGTCTCTCTCGTTCTTCCCCGTGATTTCCTCGTGTTCTTCCGCGCGTTCTTCATGTTTCTCCCGTAGGATCCTCTCCAAACATGAAAGATCGGCCCCTAGGGTTCCGCCCTACATCACACTCCTTATTCCATAATCCATCAAATCTTTACCAAAAACTTCAAAACTTCACAACACAAAACTCAACAGGAAATCTCATAAGCTCCGTTAGTGCAAGAAAGAAAAACCACCACATAAGGTACTGTAATGAACTCATTCTTTATTTATATTGGTCTTAAACCTACTGTATTCCAACTTCTCTATGGTTCATACCCCTACATACTAGCCATACATGCATCAAAATAAGCAAACAACACACAAAAAACAGAATCCGTCAAAAACAGAACAGTCTGTAGCAATCTATAACTCTCGAATACTTCTGGACCTCTAAAAATCCTACCAAAATAGGAAGTCCTGGGCAATTTGTATATTGATCTACAAAAAAAGAATCAAGGAGCAATCCTCCCGGTTATCCAAGGTGGAGAAGGAGCTCGAGGAGGCGAGGACTGACGCGCGAGGTGTCCGGGAAGAGCTCCGCCAAGTCGTGCAAATTGCAAATGGTAAGAAATACTTACTGCAGAGTGTGTTCGGAGGCAACAGGTTCGCCCTCCTGACGCGGGTCTAATGCTCCGCGGGCATATTCGCCGAACTTCCGAAGAATGTGGCGGCCGCCGTGAGGCACTATGCCACCCTTGAGGAGGACTCCACACAGCGGCTCTGTCACAGTATCCTAATCCAGAGCGTTATCCCTCCTCGGCAATGAGATGAACCAAATGATGGAGATGCATCGGATGTCCGAGGTGGCCGTGAAGGACCTTTGTGTCAGTCTGTGGCCTGCCGAACCCATTCCATACACCTACTTCGGCCTTGGGCAGAAGCTACGGGAGGCGCCACTTCGGATTGATGTCGTGAAGTGGTCGGTGTGCCTTGAGGTGGCGAGGCTTGCATTTGTGAAGACCATGGTGCATTGGCCGAAGATTAATTCGATGGAGATGGCCACTGGTCCTTCGGCCAATGGGAAGGAGCATCGCCGCCCTGAGCAGTACTTTGTAGAGGTTATGAATGGTGCGCGGATGATAGAGGCCAGTGTTTGAAAGATGTAATATTAGTGTGATTATGTTAAGTGTGTACCAAGTGGACCTTGTGCTTTATAATGCATCTGCCTGACTTGCTTTATATTCTCATGATTTAATTTTCATTCCTGTGCGGCCGTATGTTTATTCTGAAAGCTACCAATCATCGGCTTCAGCCCCCAAGTGAATATCATGATGGTTTTTTTGACTCCGCACTGTTACCCTTAGCCAATGTCTTGGTACCCGGAGGCAGTAGTGCGGGAGAAAAACCAGGCAATCGGGCTATTCGGTTTTACTGTTTCACTTAGCCATAGGAGCTTGACGGTGTGGACTAGGGACTAGCCCGCGGTGTATTGTGATGTTCTTGGGGATCGAAACCTGCCCTTTTCTATCTCATGGTTTGTGGTAAGACAAACCCTTCGTGTGACACGGCGAAATCGCCAACGATTTTTAGAGTCAAACCTCGTCATCGAATCGTGGACCAGTTCGCGCTTACTATGAAGGTCAGTTTTTGGCTTCTTTCGCCTGAGATACTTGACCGGGCAAACCAGAAGTACAATTGCAGGGCTTCTCTCTTTTCCCTCTTAGCCGAACTTGCAGAACATAAGAAGCAAGCACAAGCGCTGGGCAACCCAAATATTGACCAAAGACATAGTTCGGAATAGATGCATATAGTGCAATATCCGAGACGCGGGACACCTAGCAGAAATTGGTGCCAGACTTGAAGATATTGAGCTGATATATAAATTGAACTCTTGACTAGTTAATATATTTTCATGTCGGATTGTTCGAAGAGCGAGGGGAGAATCGGAAATGGAGTAGACAAATCGTAGGCTGCGGATATCCGAACACCATAAAGGGTATTTTCATTATTTCTCATAAGCTCGAGATGTCTATCCGTACAATTCAAACCGCAGAGGCAGTACTTGTGAAAGAAAAAGAAAGTTTATAGAGTAAAGGTTGACGCAGGGCCTTGATGCTTGAGTTGAAGCCTTCACTGTGCCCTGCTGCATGTCTACGCCTTTGCTTCTAATAGGTGGGTGTTGGGACCTTTGATGAGACCTTGATGGGCGAGGACCTTGCCGATGAAGCTTTACGACTGGGGGTATCCGGAATTGGTCGCCGGGTCGTCCGAAGACAAATTAATTCTGACATTTGATTTAACTGAACATGCACTTGGAATTTATTAATGTATGCCTCACGACTGCCCATGGTATTTTGAGTGCGAAGTTGTGCCGACGAGGCACATGGGGCGTGAAGAATGTGGGCGTGTCGTGGGGCGCATATCCCAATTTGCAGCGAATCCATGCGGGTTCCCATGATGGGGAACGGGTTCAAACCCGTTTACTATTGTCGCCGGCCATTATGGCAGGTTGGCATTCGGGCCTATATGGGCCAGTGTAGTCTTCGGCCGCTAGGGCCGCAGTGTGCTCTTCGGTTCGAAGTGAGCTTTCAGTGTTGCCATTGATAGTTATGACGCCCGAGGGACCACACATCTTCAACTTGAGGTACGCGTAATGCAGAATGGCATTGAATTTGGCGAATGTTTTTTGGTCGAGGAGGGCGTGGTAGCCACTTCGAAAAGGTGCAATATCGAATATCAAGTCCTCGCTTTGGAAGTTAACCGGAGATCCGAACACTACTTCAAGCGTCACGGTGCCCGTGCAGCGGGCCTCCACTCCCGGAATGACCCCTTTAAAGGTGGTGTTGCTGGGTTTGATCCTTGATGGATTGATCCCCATTTTCCTCATTGTATCTTTGTATATCAGGTTGTGGCTCCTACCTCCGTGCACGAGGACTCTAGTGAGGTGGAATCCATCAATGATAGGGTTCAGCACTAAGGCTGCAGACCCTCCATGGCGTATGCTGGTTGGATGGTCCTTGTGATCAAACGTGATCGGACAGGCTGACCATGGATTGAACTTCGGCGCTACTGGCTCGACTTAATATATGTCCCGTAGTGCTCGCTTTCTCTCCCTCTTCTGTATATGGGTTGCATAAATCATGTTTACCGTCTTGACCTCGTAAGGGAAGGGTTTCTGGCCACCACTATTCGGCCTATGGGGCTCATCATCGTCCTTGCTGCGTGGGCTTTTGCCCGAGTCTTTGGCTGTAAGTTTGTCGGTATCTTTGATCACCCAACAGTTTTGGTTGGAGTGGTTGCTGGGCTTCTCTGATGTGCCGTGGGTCTGACAAGGCTTGTCCAGAATTGTGTCTAGTCTAGATGGGCCGTCATTGTTGCCTTTAGGGGCTTTCTTTCTAGGTCAGGATTTCTGGTTTCGAAATCCAGCATTTACTGTCATATCCCCTCCCTTGCCGTCATTGTGGTGACGTTCATTCTTGCTACGTCAAGGCTTTCCATTGTCGTCTCGAACCTCGGAGTTACTGGGTGTGTTTGGGTTGGTGTTTTTGCGAGCAAGCCAACTGTCTTCGCCTATGCAAAAGTGGGTCATGAGGGAAGTAAGTCCTACCATAGTTCTTAGTTGGTCCTAGCCAATCTGCCGTACAAGCCATTCATCCTTGACACTATGCTTAAAGGCAGCCATGGCTTCGGCATCTGGACAGACGACGATCTTGTTTTTCTTGGTCTGGAATCAGTTCCAAAATTGTTGGGTAGACTCTCTGGGTTGTTGTGTGATGCGATTTAGGTTGTCAGCATCCGGAGGCCAGACATAGGTGCCCTGAAAGTTTGCTCAGAAAGCGTCCTCGAGCTCTTCCCAGCAGCCTATAGAGTCTTCGGGAAGGCTGTTCAACTAGTGTCAAGCTGGACCTTTAAGCTTTAGCGGCAAATATTTGATGGTGTGGAGGTCATATCCTCGCGCCATGTGAATGTTGAGGAGGAAATCTTCTATCCATACGGCTGGATCTGTGGTTCGGTCGTATGATTCAATGTTAACAGGCTTGAAGCCTTCGGGGAATTGGTGTTGCATTACCCCCTCTATGGAGCAGAAGGGGTGTGCGGCGCCCCGAACTCGGGCTACATTGTGTCAGAGGTCTTCGGCCCTCTGAATCGGCTGCTGCTTCCGGATTCTATCATTTCGGTTTAGCCGATCATAGTATCCTTCTCGGTAAGCGGGCGGGTCTTCTCTTGGTCTGTAGATGGACCTGGTACGGCCTCCTCGAGTGTCTAGGTCCTGGCAGAGGTTGTACTCGTAAGTGGGCCATACTTGATCCTTGCCATAATGACAAGGTGGGGCGGCTGGGTGTTCGGCCTCGTCAGCTTCTCGGTCCCGCCCTCTGGGCCGGTCTGGCTGTTCGGCGCTTGTGTATATTGGGCGTGTGGGCTCTATGGCCTCGTCATCGAACTGCGGAGGAGTATTCGCTTGGGATAGCTTTTGGTTGGCTGTTCGCGGTGATATCCTTCCTCATCAGCTAGGACTTTAGTCCATCGGTCCTTGCGGGTGTAATGTTAGGTCTTGATTTTGCATTTTTGTTTCTTTAGGCTACGAGCGGTGGCTAAAAGCCTCCGCTTGAACCATTCTTGCTCCAGAGGATCTTCGGGGACGATGAAGTCGTCCTCCTTGAGACATACCTCTTCTTCAGAGAGTGGTAGGTAATTGCTATCCTCAGGGTCGTCGGGGTTTTCTGTATTGAGTGGGTCCTCGTGTCCCGCGAGGTCATCCTGATGATGTTCATTATCTGCGTCTCCGGCGAGGTCATCCATATTATTCATGGCGCCGTTCTCTGCAAAGTCCATGTTACTCGCATGGCTCCAGCGTGGCTTTGATTGACGACATTGTTTTCAGTATTTGGGTGGTTCATCTCTAGGCTTTACTCGGTCCTGATCAGGAGTGTCGGCATCGTCCTTGGGGGTGTCCACCATGTAAATGTCGTAGGTGGAAGTGGCCGACCAGCGGCCGGTGAAGGGGGAGGCAACATCGGCATTGGCCGGGGCTCCGTCCTCCTCATCCGTGTATTAGGCATTCTCCAAATTATAGTCTAGCATACCGGTTAAATCATCGATAGTGGCTACCAAATGGGTGGTGAGCGGGACGCAAAATTCCCTATGGTATGCCAGGAAGGGTTGGTGGTTGAAGACGGAGAGCGGGTCCTCCTGGATGGTCATTTTCTACAATCGGTCTAGCGCCTCGTTTGCCATTGTGAGGGTCGCCGAACTCGATGGCACTGGCCCGAATTCCGTTGTGACGGGGTGGGGGCAGTCAATGCCCTGGATGGTCCTTCATTTCCGCTTGATGTGGCAAGATCGGGGAGTGGAGCCGGATCCTTTAAGGGGTCCGAAATGTCACTGTGGGTCAAGGACAGGCTTTGGTCCTTGTTCGTGGCTTCCCTGTTAGGGTTCGGGATTGAGCCGCTTTGGGTTGGGGGTGACCCTTAGCCGTTGGCTACCGCTTCATTGTAAGGGCTCAAGGCCAGGTGAGCGTCATGACGGGGAGGTTTGGCTTAGATTGACTCCTTGCTTTTGCCTCCTGATTTTGCCTCAAAGGTCTGGGATAAGTCCTCGCGGTCATGATGTGCCCGGACAGAGGCAGAGCTTGGCTCTCTCTCAAAGTAGAGCTCTCCTGGCTCGAAGCTCTTGAGGCCGATCTGCCGATCGAATCAGAAGGGCAGTCCGAATCGGGTATGGCGAAGGTGCAGGAGGGGGGAGTGAATCTGGTGAAAACCACATCGTCCCGTGCGTCCGCAACATATTCCCGACCACCGAATCAAATCTGGTGTCTGATGGCGAAGGTGTCGACCTGACCTAGACGACCAGTCGGGTTTGCGTGTAGCACAATGCTGCCAAACACGAAGAGTTGTCCAGGGACGAAGAAGTCCCCGGATTTGATACCCTCTCCTATAATCAGGCGAGCCATCGATCCTTTGGGCAACCCTACAGTAGAACTCTCAATAAAAGCACCATCGTCGGTGTCAAAACTGGCAGACCTCGGGGTAGGGGGTCCCGAGCTGTGGATCTGGGATCGATGGGGAACAAGGGACGACGAACATAGTGTTTACATAGGTTCAGGCCATCTCGAAGAGGTAATACTCTACGCCCTACATGATTATATTGGATGTATAAAATGGTTTACATAGTGGATCTACCTTAAGATCAGCATGAGCTAAACCCTAAGGAGATGAGGTGATGAATGTAGCTCTAGCCCTAAGACTAAAAACCCTCGGTTTGTGTAGACACCGTTAGGGTTAGGGTTACCAAAGATAGATTACAATAAGGGTTTATAGAGATCCCGCACCTTCTTAACTTGGAGGGCACACCAGGGCTTCATAGATCTCCTGTCACTATACGGCTTCACCAGTCTGGCCCATGTACAATGGGCCGTCACCCCGAGAACCCCTTAGTCCATGACTCCCTCATCCCTATTGCCAACCCCGTCTTCTTCCTCCTCCCCCTTGGCGCCATCCTCTGCCCCGTGACCTCCTCTTCGTCTCACCCGTCCCCTCCACCCTCCCCATGAAGCATCCAGTCATTGCCGATGCCTGTCATGAGCCTGTGGCGGCTTCTAGCTCAGGCATCTTTGCCCTGGCTATTTAAACCACGACCGAGCTTGATGCTCACCCCCACTCCACTTCCCTCCCTCCCAATCGTCCTCTGGAGCCCAGCCGCAAGGCTGGCAAGCCCTCTTCATCCTCTCTGGCGAGGTGCCTCTCCATGCGGCCTCTCCTCTAGCCCAGTCGCTCTAGTGCATCTCCGCTCCAGCCACCACCACCATTGTGTTCGCCTCACACCACTGGTCCTCCTCGGCCTCTTCCCCGGGTGCATCGTCGTGGGAACCCAAGAGTTTGCCGACGCCCGAAGCACGCAGCCGCCAGAGAAGAAGGGCGCGACATCGTCCGGTCATCTCCGGGCGATCTGTGGGTGCGAGCGTGACCGCCTCGATGCGCCTGATCGATCCCCGTCGGCGCACCTCGCCGCCATGGCTTCCTCTCCGGCCAGCTAATACGTCCATTTTGCATCAGGCTTTTATATCAATATTTATTGCATTATGGGCTGTTACTACACATTATATCTCAATACTTATGGCTATTCTCTCTTATTTTACCAGATTACCATTAAGAGGGGGAATGCCGGCAGCTGGAATTCTTGCTGGAAAAGGAGCAAACATTGGAAACCAATTATGCACTGCTCCAAAAATCCTGAAACTCCACGAAACTTATTTTTGGAATTAAGAAGAATTATTGATTGGAAGAAACACCAGAGGGCACCCACACCCTGGCCAGGAGGGTGGGGGGCGCGCCCACCCCTACTGGGCATGCCCCCTGTCTCCTGGGGCCCCTGGGGGCCCTCCAGTGTCCATCCTCTGCTATATGAAGGCTTTTACCCTGGAAAAAATCGTGGACAAGCTTACGGGATGAAACTCCGGAGCCACGAGGCGGAACCTTGGCGGAACCAATCTAGAGCTCCGGCAGAGCTGTTCTGCCGGGGAAACTTCCCTCCGGGAGGGGGAAATCATCACCATCGTCATCACCAACTATCCTCTCATCGGGAGGGGATAAATCTCCATCAACATCTTCACCAGCACCATCTCCTCTCAAAACCCTAGTTCATCTCTTGTATCCAATCTTGTTTCAAAACCACAAATTGGTACCTGTGGGTTGCTAGTAGTGTTGATTACTCCTTGTAGTTGATGCTAATTGGTTTACTTGGTGGAAGATCATATGTTTAGATCCTTAATGCATATTATTACCCCTCTGAGTATGAACATGAATATGCTTTGTGAGTAGTTATGTTTGTTCCTGAGGACATGGGTGAAGTCTTGCTATTAGTAGTCATGTGAATTTGGTATTCGTTCGATATTTTGATGAGATGTAGGTTGTCTTTCCTCTAGTGGTGTTATGTGAACGTCGACTACATGAAACTTCACCATTATTTGGGCCTATAGAAAGGCATTGGGAAGTAATAAGTAGATGATGGGTTGCTAGAGTGACAGAAGCTTAAACCCTAGTTTATGCCTTGCTTCGTTAGGGGCTGATTTGGATCCATATGTTTAATGTTGTGGTTAGGTTTATTTTAATACTTCTTTTGTAGTTGCGGATGCTTGCAATAGGGATTAATCATAAGTGGGATGCTTGTCCAAGTAAGGGCAGTACCCAAGCACCGGTCCACCCACATATCAAATTATCAAAGTATCGAACGCAAATCATATGAGCGTGATGAAAACTAGCTTGACGATAATTCCCATGTGTCCTCGGGAGCTCTTTTCTCATTATAAGAAATTGTCCAGGCTTATCCTTTGCTACAAAAAGGATTGGGCCACCTTGCAGCACTTTATTTACTTGTTACTCATTACAATTTATCTTATCACAAAACTATCTGTTACTTACAATTTCAGTGCTTGCAGAGAAAAGCTTACTGAAAACCGCTTATCATTTCCTTCTGCTCCTCGTTGGGTTCGACACTCTTACTTATCGAAAGGACTACAATAGATCCCCTACACTTGTGGGTCATCAAGACTCTTTTCTGGCGCCGTTGCCGGGGAGTGCAGCGCTTTTGGTGAGTGGAACTTGGTAAGGAAACATTTATATAGTGTGCTGAAATTTTCTATTACTTATCACTATGGAAACTAATCCATTGAGGGGCTTTTTCTGGGTATCTTCACCTCAACCAGAAGAGCAAAGAGTTGCTCCTCAACCTACTAAACTTATTGAAAATATTTACTTTGAGATTCCTTCGGGTATGATAGAGAAACTGCTAGCTAATCCATTTGCAGGAGATGGAACATTGCATCCCGATTTACACCTTATCTTTGTGGATGAAGTTTGTGGATTATTTAAGCTTGCAGGTATTCCCGATGATGTTTTCAAAAGTAAGGTCTTCCCTTTATATTTGAAGGGAGATGCATTGACATGGTATAGGCTATGTGATGATACGGGATCTTGGAATTATAAACGATTGAAGTTGGAATTTCACCAGAAGTTCTATCCTATGCATCTTGTTCATCGTGATCGTAATTACATATATAATTTCTGGCCTCGCGAAGGAGAAAGCATCGCTCAAGCTTGGGGGACGCTTAAGTCAATGTTATATTCATGCCCCAATCATGAGATCTCCAGAGAAATGGTTATTCAAAAAATTTATGCTCGGCATTCTCTCAATGATCGCAACATGCTCGATACTTCCTGTGCTGGTTCTTATATGCTGAATACTATTGAATTCAAATGGGACTTATTGGAAAGAATTAAATACAACTATGAAGATTGGGGTTCCGACGATGGTAAGGAGTCAGGTATGACACCAAATTTGATTGGGTTAAATCTTTTATGGATACCGATACTTTTCATGGATTTAGCGCTAAATATGGACTTGACTCTGAGATAGTAGATTCTTTCTGTGAATCTTTTGCTACTCACGTTGAGCTCCCTAAGGAGAAGTGGTTTAAATATAATCCTCCCGTTGAAGTAAAAGTACTTGCACCAATTACAGTTGAAGAAAAGACTGTCTCTTATAGTGATCCTATTGTTCCTACTACTTATGTTGAGAAACCTCCTTTTCCTGTTAGGATAAAGGATCATGCTAAAACTTCGACTGTTGTTCGTAAGAGTAATACTAGGACTTATACACCTCCTGAGCAAATCAAAGTTGAACCTAGTATTGCTATGGTTAAAGATCTCTTAGATGATGATTTAGATGGGCATGTTATTTATTTCTGTGGTGAGACTGCTAATATTGCTAGACTAGATACTAAGATACATAGACCTGTTGTAGGTATGCCTGTTATTTCTGTTAAAATAGGAGATCATTGTTATCATGGTTTATGTGATATGGGTGCTAGTGCTAGTGCAATACCCTATGACTTATATAAAGAAATTATGCATGATATTGCACCCGCTGAAATAGAGGATATTGATGTTACTATTAAGCTTGCTAATAGGGATACCATTAAACCAATTGGGATAGTTAGAGATGTTGAAGTCTTGTGTGGGAAGGTTAAATACCCTGCTGATCTTCTTGTTCTTGGTTCCCCAAAAGATGACTTTTGTCCCATTATTTTTGGTAGACCCCTCTTGAATACAGTTAATGCTAAGATTGATTGTGAAAAGGATAATGTTACAATTGGGTTAGAGGGTATGTCTCATGAGTTTAATTTTGCTAAGTTCCATAGACAACCTCGTGATAGAGAATCACCTAGTAAGGATGAGATTGTTGGTCTTGCTTCTATTGCCATGCCTCCTACTGATCCGTTAGAACAATATTTGCTTGACCATGAAAATGATATGTTTATGAAGGAAAGAAGGGAAATAGATGAAGTGTTCCTTAAACAGGAACCTATGCTGAAACACAACCTTCCCATTGAAATTCATGGGGATCCCCCTCCACCCAAGGGTGATCCTGTGTTTGAACTCAAACCATTACCTGATAATCTTAAGTATGCTTATATTGATGAAAATAAAATATGTCATGTTATTATTAGTGCTAACCTTTCAGAGCAAGAAGAAGAAAGATCATTGAAAACTCTGAAGAAGCATCGTGCTGCTATTGGATATACTCTGGATGATCTCAAGGGCATTAGTCCCACGTTATGCCAACACAAAAATAATTTGGAGGACAATGCCTGATAGAGGCAAAGGTGTCCCGTCTTTCGATGAGATGATGGATTTCGCTTTGGTGGAAGTCGACTTTGACGATCAGACTACAAACGTGCGAGGACGTCGCGCCTTAGCAATCGCTAAACCAACTCCGAGAGGTTATTGACCACGCCGGAGCACGATCAACCTGACCACGAGGGTCTGTTTCCTGCGAGCAAACGAAGAACAAGCAAGAAACTGAGATTGCAATCTGGATATTGCGAATATAAGATGAAAGCTTTATTGATCAAGGTGGGGTTCTGTGACGCCTTTGTCTGGTCGTTGAACACAAATGAAGTATGCGAAGTTGCAGCTATGGCGAACTTTTAATCTAAACAAAACCTAAAGTCTAAACGGTGCCCTAAGGGCTATATATATGGAGGAACAGAGGGGGAATTTCGTGGCCCTTGGTGGAGGGGTCCGAAATCAACCCTATCTCTTGTTTCCCCACACATACGGACTCTAAAAATAGCCTATACTTATGTATTTCGAAATTACATGGGCCTGGCCCAATAAAAAGGTGACGCAGCACCTATAATAGCCTCGGGACGAAATTTATGAAGTGGCATGTTGTATATTTCGTCCAAGGCTTCATGCACCCATTATGGTGGCTTCAAAGTCCTGAAATCATCACTTGTAACTCCGTTCTTGTTCCCCTTGCGCATGGCATCATCTCCATGCTTGTTCTTGCTCCAATGTTCATCCTTCTCCAAGCTAGGCCCTTCATTTGTAAGCAAAACAAATGTATCCAATTTAGCTAGCATCATATTCTCATGAACATTAGAATCATTACCAAGAAACGAAAGTACCTGATAATTTAATTGGTGTGCGCGAGCTCTAGTAATTGGTCCCGTATATGTAGCAGTAGGGGCTGTGGGTGTAACAATGGTATTGATGTCCTCATCATCCTCCCCTTCTTGAAATGAAGTCGTCCTCGACGGAAGCTCATCTTCCTCACCCAAATAAGGCTTCAAATCTGCAATGTTAAAAGTGGGACTAACCCCAAAATCTGCAGGCAGCTCAAGTTTATATGCATTATCATTTATTTTCTCTAACACCTTAAAGGGACCATTAGCACGTGGCATTAGCTTTGATTTGTGCAAATCAGGAAATCTATCCTTACGCAAATGTAACCAAACAAAATCTCCAGGTGCAAACACAACATGTTTTCTACCCTTATCTCCAGCAAGTTTATATTTAGCATTCATACGCTCAATGTTTTCCTTAGTTAACTCATGCATTTTTAAAATCAATTCAGCACGTTGTTTAGCATCAAAATTAACCTTCTCCGAAGATGGAAGAGGCAACAAATCAATAGGTGCACGAGGTAGGAAACCATACACAACTTCAAAAGGGCACATCTTAGTAGTAGAATGCAATGAACGATTATAAGCAAATTCAATATGAGGCAAGCATTCCTCCCACATTTTCTTATTATTCTTCAAAACAGCCCTAAGCATAGTAGACAATGTTCTATTGACTACTTCAGTTTGTCCATCAGTTTGGGGGTGACAAGTAGTACTAAAAAGCAGTTTAGTCCCCAACTTAGCCCATAAACATCTCCAAAAGTGGCTAAGAAATTTAGTATCACGATATGAAACAATAGTATTTGGCACACCATGCAAGCGAATAATTTCACGAAAGAACAAATCAGCAACATTAACAGCATCATCGCTTTTATGACATGGTATAAAGTGTGCCATTTTCGAGAATCTATCCACGACAACAAATATGCTATCCCTCCCCTTCTTTGTTCGAGGTAAACCTAAAACAAAGTCCATAGATATATCCTCCCAAGGAATACTAGGTACAGGCAAAGGCATATATAAACCATGAGGATTGAGTCGTGACTTAGCTTTTTGACATGTAGTGCATCGAGCAATAAAACGCTCAACATCCCGTCTCATCTTTGGCCAAAAGAAATGTGTAGCAAGTATGTCCTCCGTCTTCTTCACGCCAAAGTGTCCCATTAATCCTCCTCCATGCGCCTCCTGCAACAACAAAAGACGAACAGAGCTAGCTGGAATGCATAGCTTGTTAGCACGAAACACAAATCCATCGTTAACGACAAACTTGTTCCACATTCTTCCTTCTTTACAATTCTGCATTACATCTTTAAAATCAGCATCATGCACATATTGATCTTTGATGGTCTCCAAACCAAATATTTTGAAGTCAAGTTGTGAAAGCATAGTATAGCGACGAGACAATGCATCAGCAATAACATTTTCTTTTCCCTTCTTATGTTTAATGACATAAGGGAAAGTCTCAATAAATTCAACCCATTTAGCATGTCTACGATTCAGTTTAGCTTGACTTTTAATATGTTTCAAAGATTCATGATCAGAATGTATAACAAATTCTTTGGGCCATAAATAATGTTGCCATGTTTCTAAAGTCCGAACAAGAGCATATAATTCTTTATCGTAAGTAGAATAATTCAGACTAGGCCCACTCAATTTTTCAGAAAAGTATGCAACAGGTTTGCCATCTTGTAATAACACACCTCCTAATCCAATTCCACTAGCATCACATTCAAGCTCAAAAGTCTTATTAAAATCAGGAAGTTGGAGTAAAGGAGCATGTGTCAACTTATCTTTCAATACCGTGAAGGCTTCTTCCTGTGCGGTACCCCACAGAAAAGGCACATCTTTCTTTGTAAGCTCATTGAGAGGTGCAGTAATGGTGCTGAAATCTCTCACAAAACGCCTATAGAATCCAGTGAGGCCAAGAAAACTCCTCACTTGTGTGACTGTTTTGGGCTGCGGCCAACTCTCAATAGCTTCAATCTTGGCTTTATCAACTTCAATTCCCTGTGGAGCAACAACATAGCCAAGAAAAGATACTCGGTCGGTGCAAAAGGTGCACTTCCCAAGGTTACCAAACAAACGTGATAGAGGCAAAGGTGTCCCGTCTTTCGATGAGATGAGGGATTTCACTTTGGTGGAAGTCGACTTTGACGATCCGACTACGAACGTGCGAGGACGTCGCGCCTTAGCAATCGCTAAACCAACTCCGAGAGGTTATTGACCACGCCGGAGCATGATCAACCTGACCACGAGGGTCTGTTTCCTGCGAGCAAACGAAGAACAAGCAAGAAACTGAGATTGCAATCTGGATATTGCGAATATAAGATGAAAGCTTTATTGATCAAGGTGGGGTTCTGTGACGCCTTTGTCTGGTCGTTGAACACAAACGAAGTACGCGAAGTTGCAGCTATGGCGAACTTTTAATCTAAACAAAACCCCCAAAGTATAAACGATGCCCTAAGGGCTGTATATATGGAGGAAGAGGGGGGGAATTTCGTGACCCTTGGTGGAGGGGTCCGAAATCAACCCTATCTCTTGTTTCCCCACACATACGGACTCTAAAAATAGCCTATACTTATGTATTTCGAAATTACATGGGCCTGGCCCAATAAAAAGGTGACGAAGCACCTATAATAGCCTCGGGATGAAATTTATGAAGTGGCATCTTGTATAATTCGTGCAAGGCTTCATGCACCCATTATGGTGGCTTCAAAGTCCTGAAATCATCACTTGTAACTCCGTTCTGGTTCCCCTTGCGCATGGCATCATCTCCATGCTTGTTCTCGCTCCAATGTCCATCCTTCTCCAAGCTAGGCCCTTCGTTTGTAAGCAACACAAATGTATCCAATTTAGGTAGCATCATATTCTCATGAACATTAGAATCATTACCAAGAAACGAAAGTACCTGATAATTTAATTGGCGTGCGCGAGCTCTAGTAATTGGTCCAGTATATGTAGCAGTAGGGGCTGTGGGTGTAACAATGGTATTGATGTCCTCATCATCCTCCCCTTCTTGAAATGAAGTCGTCCTCGACGGAAGCTCATCTTCCTCACCCAAATAAAGCTTCAAATCTGCAATGTTAAAAGTGGGACTAACCCTAAAATCTGCAGGCAGCTCAAGTTTATATGCATTATCATTTACTTTTTCCAACACCTTAAAGGGACCAGCAGCACGTGGCATTAGCTTTGATTTGCGCAAATCAGGAAATCTATCCTTACGCAAATGTAACCAAACAAGATCTCCAGGTGCAAACACAACATGTTTTCTACCCTTATCTCCAGCAAGTTTATATTTAGCATTCATACGCTCAATGTTTTCCTTAGTTAACTCATGCATTTTTAAAATCAATTCAGCACGTTGTTTAGCATTAAAATTAACCTTCTCCGAAGATGGAAGAGGCAACAAATCAATAGGTGCACGAGGTAGGAAACCATACACAACTTCAAAAGGGCACATCTTAATAGTAGAATGCAATGAACGATTATAAGCAAATTCAATATGAGGCAAGCATTCCTCCCACATTTTCTTATTATTCTTCAAAACAGCCCTAAGCATAGTAGACAATGTTCTATTGACTACTTCAGTTTGTCCATCAGTTTGGGGGTGACAAGTAGTACTAAAAAGCAGTTTAGTCCCCAACTTAGCCCATAAACATCTCCAAAAGTGGCTAAGAAATTTAGTATCACGATCTGAAACAACAGTATTTGGCACACCATGCAAGCGAATAATTTCACGAAAGAACAAATCAGCAACATTAACAGCATCATCGCTTTTATGACATGGTATAAAGTGTGCCATTTTCGAGAATCTATCCACGACAACAAATATGCTATCCCTCCCCTTCTTTGTTCGAGGTAAACCTAAAACAAAGTCCATAGATATATCCTCCCAAGGAACACTAGGTACAGGCAAAGGCATATATAAACCATGAGGATGGAGTCGTGACTTAGCTTTTTGACATGTAGTGCATCGAGCAATAAAACGCTCAACATCCCGTCTCATCTTTGGCCAAAAGAAATGTGTAGCAAGTACGTCTTCCGTCTTCTTCACGCCAAAATGTCCCATTAATCCTCCTCCATGCGCCTCCTGCAACAACAAAAGACGAACGGAGCTAGCTGGAATGCATAGCTTGTTAGCACGAAACACAAATCCATCATTAACGACAAACTTGTTCCACATTCTTCCTTCTTTACAATTCTGCATTACATCTTTAAAATCAGCATCATGCACATATTGATCTTTGATGGTCTCCAAACCAAATATTTTGAAGTCAAGTTGTGAAAGCATAGTATAGCGACGAGACAATGCATCAGCAATAACATTTTCTTTTCCCTTCTTGTGTTTAATGACATAAGGGAAAGTCTCAATAAATTCAACCCATTTAGCATGTCTATGATTCAGTTTAGCTTGACTTTTAATATGTTTCAAAGATTCATGATCAGAATGTATAACAAATTCTTTGGGCCATAAATAATGTTGCCATGTTTCTAAAGTCCGAACAAGAGCATATAATTCTTTATCGTAAGTAGAATAATTCAGACTAGGCCCACTCAATTTTTCAGAAAAGTATGCAACAGGTTTGCCATCTTGTAATAACACACCTCCTAATCCAATTCCACTAGCATCACATTCAAGCTCAAAAGTCTTATTAAAATCAGGAAGTTGGAGTAAAGGAGCATGTGTCAACTTATCTTTCAATACCATAAAGGCTTCTTCCTGTGCGGTACCCCACAGAAAAGGCACATCTTTCTTTGTAAGCTCATTGAGAGGTGCAGCAATGGTGCTGAAATCTCTCACAAAACGCCTATAGAATCCAGCGAGGCCAAGGAAACTCCTCACTTGTGTGACCGTTTTGGGCTGCGGCCAACTCTCAATAGCTTCAATCTTGGCTTTATCAACTTCAATTCCCTGTGGAGTAACAACATAGCCAAGAAAAGATACTCGGTCGGTGCAAAAGGTGCACTTTCCAAGGTTACCAAACAAGCGTGCATCACGTAGAGCAATAAAAACAGCACGTAAATGTTCCAAATGTTCCTCCAAAGATTTGCTATAAATCAATATGTCATCAAAGTAAACTACCACAAATCATCCAATGAAAGCACGTAAAACTTCGTTCATTAACCTCATGAAAGTACTAGGTGCATTAGTTAACTCAAAAGGCATGACTAACCACTCATATAATCCAAACTTAGTTTTAAATGTTGTTTTCCATTCATCTCCCAATTTCATACGAATTTGATGGTATCCACTACGCAAATCAACTTTGGAGAATATTGTAGAGCCACTCAATTCATCAAGCATATCATCTAGCCTAGGAATAGGATGACGATAACGAATAGTAATATTATTAATGCCTCTACAATCAACGCACATACGCGACGTACCATCCTTTTTCGGCACTAAAATGATAGGAACAGCACAAGGACTAAGGGATTCGCGTATATAACCTTTGTCGAGCAGTTCTTGTACTTGACGCATAATCTCCTTCGTCTCCTCTGGATTGGTACGGTATGGTGCACGGTTGGGTAATGATGCACCGGGAATTAAGTCAATTTGATGCTCAATCCCGCGAATAGGTGGTAATCCCGGTGGCACGTCTTGTGGAAAGATGTCAGCGAACTCCTGCAAAATGTTAGTGACAGCAGGAGGCAAAGAGGGAGGCACGTCCTCGAATGAAAATAATGCCTCTTTGCACACAAAAGCATAGCAAACAGATTTGCTAAAATCTAGATCATCAATATCAGATTTGGTGGCAAGTAAACATGCACTTTTCAATTTAATTTCAGAAGCAACACTAGATTGTTTATTATTATTAGGCTGCATTTGTTGCTCAAATTCTTTTGCCACAATCTGATTTTCACTCTTAGTTTTCTCCTGTTTTGCTTTATTAGCTCTATTAATATCATCTTTCAAAATGGAATCAGGAGTCATAGGAAGCAAAGTAATATTTTTATCCTTATGAACAAGAGTATACTGATTGTTTCTACCATGATGAATAGAATTTTTATCAAATTGCCATGGCCTACCAAGTAATAAGGAACATGCTTGCATAGGTACCACATCACAATCAACATAATCAGCATATGTAGAGATACTAAAATGTACACGAACAGTACGTGTTACCTTAACCTTGCCGCTGTTGTTGAACCATTGGATGTAGTAAGGATGTGGATGTGGTCTTGTGGTGAGAGATAGCTTCTCCACCATCTCCATGCTAGCCAAGTTGTTGCAACTCCCTCCATCTATGATCACGCGAACAGAACGTTCCTTCACAACTCCCTTTGTATGGAACAAATTATGCCTCTGATTTTGCTCAGCTTGTGTAACCTGCACACTCAAAACACGTTGAGCAACTAAACATTCATACCTGTCAGCATCTTCAGGAGCCATGTATTGCGTCTCATGATCAGAATCATCTCCACCGTGTTCGTCACGTGTAATAAGAGCCAAAGTCTCCTCATCATAGTCACTAGCGGACTCATACCCACCATCCTCAGTAACAATCATCACACGCTTAGATGGGCATTCTCTCGCATAATGACCTCCACCCTTGCAACGTCGACAAATAATATCATGTGTTTGCCCTGTTGATGCCATGGATGAAGAAGAGCTCTTTGCAGGCCCAAAAGGTGTGCTCTTGGCAGATAGTGGTGATTGTGCCTGCTTTATTGTATCACGGTTGGAGGTGGCAGCCGACGGAGGCGCCGGTGTAGCAGAACGTATGGAAGTAGATGATGCACGTGGTGTCCATGATGAAGGTCGACCTGCAGAAAAGTTAGTCCGCGCCAATGCCTGTCGATCCTGCACTTCACGTTCAGCTTTACAAGCAAGATGGAATAAACGAGTGATATTAGTATACTCCTTATAGTCTAGAATGGTCTGAATCTCTCTATTTAATCCACCCAAAAAACGTGCAAGCATAGCTTCATTCTCCTCAACAATACCACATCTAATCATGCCAGTTTGTAATTCCTGATAATATTCTTCTACAGAATTTTTTCCTTGTCTTAAGCGCTGTAATTTTTGAAGCAATTCACGTTGATAATATGGTGGAACCCAACGAGTACGCATAGCAGTTTTCAAAGCAGCCCAAGTAGCGGGAATAGGATATAATCTACAATGTTCAGACCACCATACACATGCAAAACTAGTGAAAGCACAAACATCAGCAGCAACCCGTCTCTCCTCGGGATATTGTAAACATGTAAAACGTTGTTCAGTTTCTAACTCCCAAGTAAGATATATATCAGGAACATATCTACCCTCAAATGGTGGAATATTCAATTTCAGTTTAGGAATATGGACATCATCTCGTACCTGAGGTGGTGGTGCAGGCCTACCATTACGAATATATACCTGAGGTCGACCTGGTGGTGGTGGTGCTGGTGGCTGCATGTAGTGCTGATTTTGATCAACCTCATCCTCATAATCGCCCGCATACTCAGCATCCTCCTGGGTACCAGCAGCAGCAGTAGCAGGGGCCAAAGAAGCATCAACAACATGAACAGCAGCACCAGAAGTTTGGCCATCCTCAATAGGAACACGCTTCGCTCGTCCATACTGATTCGAAAGGATGCGTTGTTGTTGTTGTTGTTGGAGAGGTGCGTTAGGTGCAGCGGGTGGTGGTGGTGGAAGACGCGCGAGCAATTCATTAAACTTGTTATCGAGCTTTGTTTCGAACGTCTTCTCCATGCCATCTATCTTCTCCATGGCCTCTTCAAATCTGTTTAGCACATCTTGCACCTGTCCACTCATCATTTGCTGAAATTTATCATGCAATTCCTTATTCGTCATGTTCTCCCAGTCAGTCTCGTCGGCTTGTGATCCTGGCATGGTTAGCAGCAATAGAAACACACAAGAATATGATCCTACAGACTACTAACAAGAGGTGGTGGTGGGTGTCACAAATCCGTCAAGCAAATCTCAAATTCTTACCAGTTCTTACCCAGCAGCAGGCGGTGATCGGCAACCGTTGTAGTCAAAAACTCTCAAAGCTTGGATAGAGCGATTACCAGGGAGAGTCAAACGCACGACGTAGATGTATGTGGAGCTGGGAAGGCTTATAATATGGTAGCAGAAAGGGTCAGCAATAATCAATTCAGAGATGCAAAGTTGAATAAACGCTCAACGACGGTACTGTGCTGGTCCTAGGCTAGACTTTGCTAGAGACGCGAGCCTAGAACACCAACAAAATCATGGCGCGGCACGTAAACAAGGGAGGAGCACACACTGAATTTTTTTTCTTTTTTTTTTCACTTTTTTTTGCACTTTTTTCCTCTTTTTTTTTTGCTCCGCAACAAATTTTTTTCGAAAAAGTCTAAAAATGGTCTAAAAACTGCCTAGCCAGAATTTTCCAGACTTAGTTTTTTTTTAAATTGGAACTATTTTTCTTCTGCGGATGGCTCGGAAGTTGGGGAGTCCTTCTCTGTCACGACTCGGAGTATCGCGTGATCTAGAAATCGAGAACAATGCAACAATTACTGGACTCGGACTAGGACTGGTGGCGGAGATGAATCTGGTGGAACTCGGACTGGTGGCGGAGATGAATCTGGTGGAACACGGACAGGTGGCGGATATATGTTGCAGGTGAACTCGGATTGGTGTGATGGCGGCGGATATGTGGTGGCGTATATGGATTCGGATTGGCGGTGAATATGTGGTGGTGGTATATGCCAACAGCGACGATGATGATGCGGTGGTGATATATGGCAGCAGCGATGTGACAACCTGTGAACAGAACTCGAAACTCTAAAAGACTAGATGCTAAGACCAGCAACTTGACACGACGATGCAACCACAAATTCAACAAAGCAAATACAGAAAAGATTATGCAAAGGCTCAGATTGGTTCAGATGGGATGAACTAACCCTAATTTTTTTTTCTTGGCTTTTTCATGGACTATAGGTATGAAGGACAGACTCGATCTAAACTACGAAAAACTTTAAAATCTCACCGAGCAACCTGGAAATCTGATACCACTTGATAGAGGCAAAGGTGTCCCGTCTTTCGATGAGATGATGGATTTCGCTTTGGTGGAAGTCGACTTTGACGATCCGACTACGAACGTGCGAGGACGTCGCGCCTTAGCAATCGCTAAACCAACTCCGAGAGGTTATTGACCACGCCGGAGCACAATCAACCCGACCACGAGGGTCTGTTTCCTGCGAGCAAACGAAGAACAAGCAAGAAACTGAGATTGCAATCTGGATATTGCGAATATAAGATGAAAGCTTTATTGATCAAGGTGGGGTTCTGTGACGCCTTTTTCTGGTCGTTGAACACAAACGAAGTACGCGAAGTTGCAGCTATGGCGAACTTTTAATCTAAACAAAACCCAAAGTCTAAACGGTGCCCTAAGGGCTGTATATATGGAGTAACAAAGGGGGAATTTCGTGGCCCTTGGTGGAGGGGTCCGAAATCAACCCTATCTCTTGTTTCCCCACACATACGGACTCTAAAAATAGCCTATACTTATGTATTTCGAAATTACATGGGCCTGGCCCAATAAAAAGGTGACGCAGCACCTATAATAGCCTCGGGACGAAATTTATGAAGTGGCATCTTGTATATTTCGTCCAAGGCTTCATGCACCCATTATGGTGGCTTCAAAGTCCTGAAATCATCACTTGTAACTCCGTTCTTGTTCCCCTTGCGCATGGCATCATCTCCATGCTTGTTCTTGCTCCAATGTTCATCCTTCTCCAAGCTAGGCCCTTCATTTGTAAGCAAAACAAATGTATCCAATTTAGGCAGCATCATATTCTCATGAACATTAGAATCATTACCAAGAAACGAAAGTACCTGATAATTTAATTGGCGTGCGCGAGCTCTAGTAATTGGTCCCGTATATGTAGCAGTAGGGGCTGTGGGTGTAACAATGGTATTGATGTCCTCATCAATGCCAAACCAGATAGAGATCCTCAATGACGATTGAATCCCAAGATGAAAGAAGTGGTAAGAAAGGAGATACTAAAGCTCCTTGAGGCAGGTATAATTTATCTCGTTGCTGATAGTGATTGGGTAAGCCCTGTCCATTGTGTTCCTAAAAAGGGAGGTATTACTGTCGTTCCTAATCATAAAGATGAATTGATCCCGCAAAGAATTATTACATGTTATAGCATGGTAATTGATTTCCGTAAATTAAATAAAGCTACTAAGAAAGATCAATACCCTTTACCTTTTATTGATCAAATGCTAGAAAGACTATCCAAACAGACACATTTTTGCTTTCTAGATGGTTATTCTGGTTTCTCGCAGATACCTGTGCCAGCGAAGGATCAATCTAAAACTACTTTTACTTATCCTTTTAGTACTGTTGCTTATAGACGTACGCCTTTTGGTTTATGTAATGCACCTGTTACCTTTCAAAGATGTATGATGGATATATTCTCTGACTTTTGTGAAAAGATTTGTGTGGTGTTCATGGATGATTTCTCCGTTTGTGGAACCTCTTTTGATGATTGCTTGAGCAACCTTGATCGAGTTTTGCAGAGATGTGAAGACACTAGTCTCGTCTTGAATTGGGAAAAGTGCCACTTTATGGTTAATGAAGGCATTGTCTTGGGGCACAAGATCTCCGAGAGAGGTGTTGAAGTTGATAAGGCTAAAGTTGATGCTATTGAAAAGATGCCATGTTCCAAGGACATAAAAGGTATAAGAAGTTTCCTTGGTCATGCCGGTTTTTATAGGAGGTTCATTAAAGACTTATCTAAAATATCTAGGCCTCTGAATAATTTATTGCAAAAAGATATTCCTTTGTTTTTGATGATGATTGTGTAGAAGCATTTGAAATACTTATGAAAGCTTTGATCACTGCACCTATTGTTCAGCCACCTGATTGGAATTTACCCTTTGAAATTATGTGCGATGCTAAGTGATTATGCTGTAGGTGCTGTTCTAGGGCAAAGAGTTGATAAGAAACTGAATGTTATTCAGTATGCTAGTAAGACTCTTGATACTGCCCAGAGAAATTATGCTACTACTGAAAAAGAGTTTTTAGCAGTTGTGTTTGCATGTGATAAGTTTAGACCTTATATTGTTGATTCCAAAGTTACTATTCACACTGATCATGCTGCTATTAAATATCTTATGGAAAAGAAAGATGCTAAGCCTAGACTCATTAGATGGGTTCTCTTGCTCCAAAAATTTGATTTACATATTATTGATAGAAAGGGAGCTGAGAACCCCGTTGCAGACAACTTGTCTAGGTTAGAGAATGTTCTTGATGACCCACTGCCTATTAATGATAGCTTTCCTGATGAACAATTAGCGGTCGTTAATGCTTCTCGTACTGCTCCTTGATATGCTGATTATGCTAATTACATTGTTGCTAAATTTATACCTCCTAGTTTCACATACCAGCAAAAGAAAAAGTTCTTTTATGATTTAAGACATTACTTCTGGGATGACCCACACCTTTATAAAGAAGGAGTAGATGGTGTTATTAGACATTGTGTACCTGAGCATGAACAGGAGCATATCCTACGCAAGGGTCACTCTGAATCCTATGGAGGACACCACGCTGGAGATAGAACTGCACATAAGGTACTGCAATCTGGTTTTTATTGGCCTACTCTCTTCAAAGATGCTTGTATGTTTATCTTATCTTGTGATGAATGTCAAAGAATTGGTAATATTAGTAGACGTCAAGAAATGCCTATGAATTATTCTCTTGTTATTGAATCGTTTGATGTTTGGGGCTTTGATTATATGGGACCCTTTCCTGCCTCTAATGGTTATACACATATTTTCGTTGCCGTTGATTACGTTACTAAGTGGGTAGAAGCTATTCCAACTAGTAGTGCTGATCATAAAACTTAGATTAAAATGCTTAAAGAAGTTATTTTTCCGAGGTTTGGAGTCCCTAGATATCTTATGACTGATGGTGGTTCACATTTTATTCATGGTGCTTTCCGTAAGATGCTTGCAAAGTATGATGTTAATCATAGAATTGCATCTCCTTATCATCCGCAGTCTTGTGGTCAAGTAGAGTTGAGCAATAGAGAGCTCAAATTAATTTTGCAAAAGACTATCAATAGATCTAGAAAGAATTGGTCCAAAAAACTTGATGATGCATTATGGGCCTATAGAACTGCATACAAAAATCCTATGGGTATGTCTCCATATAAGATGGTTTATGGAAAAGCATGTCATTTACCTCTAGAACTTGAACATAAAGCATATTGGGCTATTAAAGAGCTCAAATATGACTTCAAACTTGCCGGTGAGATGAGGTTGTTTGATATTATCTCACTTGATGAATGGAGAACCCAAGCCTATGAGAATGCCAAGCTATTCAAAGAAAAAGTCAGACGCTGGCATGACAAAAGGATACAAAAGCGTGAGTTTAACGTAGGTGATTATGTGTTATTATTCAACTCTCGTTTAAGATTTTTTGCTGGAAAACTTCTATCTAAATGGGAAGGTCCTTACGTTATCGAGGAGGTCTATCATTCCGGTGCAATAAAAATCAACAACTTCGAAGGCACAAGTCCGAGGGTGGTGAACGTTCAAAGAATTAAGCATTACATCTCAGGTAATCCTATCAATGTTGAAACTAATATTGTTGAAACCATAACCCCTGAGGAATACATAAGGGACAATTTCCAGAACGTTCCAGACTCCAAAAAGGAATAGGATGTGGTACGGTAAGTAAACCGACTCCAAAACAATTATAATGGCAATTTTTATCAGTTTTGGAATATTTAAGAATTTTAGGAAGAAAGAAGTAGTCCGGGAAGGACACGAGGCCTCCACGAGGGTGGAGGGCACGCCCACCCTTACTGGGCGCGCCCCCTGTCTCGTGGCCACCTCGTGTGCCTCCCGGACTCCATTTTCTTGCACGTTACGTATTTTGGCCGGTAAAAATTCATTATATAATCTTCCGAAGGCTTGGACCACTGTATCACGCAAATATCCTCTGTTTTCGTTTCAAGCTGTTCCTGTTGCAGTTTAAGAGCAAGATGTCTTCTCAAGTCAGTCGGGGAGAGTCGGGTTTCTCACCCGACACCAGGTCCAGGAGCAAATAGCGATGCTTATCACTTTGGACCATCAACGGATGATGAGATGGAGGCCGACTTGAAAAGGATAGATACCATGGAGGAAGATCAAGAAGTTACCTCTCATCTCCAAGAAGAATTCATGATGGAGGAACTACAGAGCTTGGCTATTCCAAATTCGGTCATCCCTTCCAACTTTAGATCATTCATTCTTATGAAAATATGAAAAAGAGGGTCACTTGTTCTCCAGAAGCTATGCAGCATCCTTGGGTAAAGGGAGCTTTAGCTGTTACGGGCAAGCTCCGCAAAGAAATTATGGACCTCAAACAACAATTCAATAAGCTCGAGGAGGGGAATCGTATCCTGAGGGGCATCATTGCCAAGAAGATCATAACACCAACCGTGAAGGAGGCATAATTACATGGGTATGGGCACTCCCCTTGGCAACTACCAAGCTTGGGGGAGGTGACCCAGTATCGTATCACCATCACACTCCTATCTTTACTGTTTTATTTAGTTTGATCCTTTTAGTAATATCTTGGTCTAGTAGATTGAAGTTTTAGTATCAAGTAGTTTTGAGTTTTGTTTTGTGATCTCTTTATGTAATCGAGTCCGTGAGCTATCTATAATAAAGATTAGTGTTGAGTCAAGGGCTTTGCTATCTTGCTATGATCTTGAGAAAGTAGAGAATAAAAGAGTTCATATTGATCTTATGGTTAGTGATGACTTCACACATAGAAAGTATGAGGCATAAAATTTGTTGAGAGTTGGAAAACGTAGTTTTGGTCATCGTTGCAATTAATAGGAAGTAATAAGGAAAGAGAGGTTTCACATACAAATATATTATCTTGGACATCTTTTATGATTGTGAAGCACTCATTAAGTATGACATGCTAAAAGAGTTGATGTTGGACAAGGAAGACAACATAATGGTTTGTGTTTTCTCACATCTCAGTTAAAGTATATTGTCTTTGACCTTCCAAAACATGTTGAGCTTGCCTTTCCCCCTCATGCTAGCCAAATTCCTTGCACTAAGTAGAGATACTACTTGTGCTTCCAAATATCCTTAAACCCAGCTTTGCGATGAGAGTCCACCATACCTACCTATGGATTGAGTAAGATCCTTCAAGTAAGTTGTCATGTTGCAGGAAATAAAAATTGCCCTCTAAATATGTATGACTTATTAGTGCAGAGAAAATAAGCTTTATACGATCTTGTTGTGGAAGCAATAAAAGCGACGGACTGCATAATAAAGGTCCACATACAAGTGGCAATATAAAGTGACGTTCTTTTGCATTAAGATTTCATGCATCCAACCCTAAATGCACATGACAACCTCTGCTTCCCTCTGCGAAGGGCCTATCTTTTACTTTATGTTTTTACTTTATGCTTGAGTTAAGGTGATCCTCACCTTTCCCTTTTTCGTTTTATCCTTTGGCAAGCTCCTCGTGTTTGAAAGATCATGATATATATATCCAATTGGATGTAAGTTAGCATGAACTATTATTGTTGACATCACCTAAAGGTGAATGTTGGGAGGCAACACAATAATCCCCTATCTTTCTCAGTGTTCGGTTGAAACTCTATAACCACAAGTACCGCGTGAGTGTTAGCAATTGTAGAAGACTACATGATAGTTGAGTGTGTGGACTTGCTGAAAAGCTCTATTCTTGACTCTTTCTGATGTTATGATAAATTCCAATTGCTTCAATGACCGAGATTACGGTTTGTTAGCTTCCAATGAAGTTTCTGAACCATACTTGACATTGTGAATTGATTGTTACTTGAGCATAAGAATTCATATGACAAAATCTATTTATGTTGCTGTTATAAGAATGATCATGATGCCCTCATGTCCGTATTTTATTTTTATCGATACCTCTATCTCCAAACATGTGGACATATTTTTCGTTATCGGCTTCTGTTTGAGGACAAGCGAGGTCTAAGCTTGGGGGAGTTGATACGTCCATTTTGCATCATGCTTTTATATCAATATTTATTGCATTATGGGCTGTTATTGCACATTATATCTCAATACTTATGGCTATTCTCTCTTATTTTACAAGGTTTACCATTAAGAGGGGGAATGTCGGCAGCTGGAATTCTGGCTGGAAAAGGAGCAAACATTGGAAACATATTATGCACTACTCCAAAAATCCTGAAACTACATGAAACTTATTTTTGGAATTAATAAGAATTATTGAGCGGAAGAAACACCAGAGGGGGCCCACACCCTGGCTAGGAGGGTTGGGGCGCGCCCACCCCTACTGGGCGCGCCCCCTGTCTCCTGGCCCCCCTGGTGGCCCTCCAGTGTCCATCTTCTGCTATATGAAGGCTTTTACCCTGGAAAAAATCGCGGGCAAGCTTACGGGACGAAACTCCGCAGCCATGAGGCGGAACCTTGGTGGAACCAATCTAGAGCTCCGGCAGAGCTATTCTGCCGAGGAAACTTCCCTCCGGGAGGGGGAAATCATCACCATCGTCATCACCAACGATCCTCTCATCGGGAGGGGGTCAATCTCCATCAACATCTTCACTAGCGCCATCTCCTCTCAAAACCATAGTTCATATCTTGTATCCAATCTTGTATCAAAACCACAAATTGGTACCTGTGGGTTGCTAGTAGTGTTGATTACTCCTTGTAGTTGATGCTAATTGGTTTACTTGGTGGAAGATCATATGTTCAGATGCTTAATGCATATTATTACACCTCTGATTATGAACATGAATATGCTTTGTGAGTAGTTACGTTTGTTCCTGAGGACATGGGTGAAGTCTTGCTATTAGTAGTCATGTGAATTTGGTATTCGTTCGATGTTTTGATGAGATGTATGTTGTCTTTCCTCTAGTGGTGTTATGTGAATGTCGACTACATGACACTTCACCATTATTTGGGCCTAGAGGAAGGCATTTGGAAGTAATAAGTAGATGATGGGTTGCTAGGGTGACAGAAGTTTAAACCCTAGTTTATGCGTTGCTTCGTTAGGGGATGATTTGGATCCATATGTTTAATGATGTGGTTAGGTTTACCTTAATACTTCTTTTGTAGTTGCGGATGCTTACAATAGGGGTTAATCATAAGTGGGATGCTTGTCCAAGTAAGGGCAGTACCCAAGCACCGGTCCACCCACATATCAAATTATCAAAGTACCGAACGCGAATCATATGAGCGTGATGAAAACTAGCTTGACGATAATTCCCATGTGTCCTCGGAAGCTCTTTTCTCATTATAATAAATTGTCCAGGCTTATCCTTTGCTACAAAAAGGATTGGGCTACCTTGCTGCACTTTATTAACTTTATTTACTTGTTACTCGTTACAATTTATCTTATCACAAAACTATCTGTTACCTACAATTTCAGTGCTAGCAGAGAAACCTTACTGAAAACCGCTTATCATTTCCTTCTGCTTCTTGTTGGGTTCGACACACTTACTTATCGAAAGGACTACGATAGATCCCCTACACTTGTGGGTCATGACCAGCCATCACCGGTGAGTCGCCATCCCTCTGCTCCCTCCCTCTCTCTCTTTTTAAACCCGCGAGGCGGACCCCACCCATTAGCCTCTCACCACCCTCTTGAACCGTTTTCTAAGTGGAGGCAGAAACCCACTTTATGCCTTCGACGTCATCCCCTCTGGAGATTTTCTGAAATTCAATTAAATCCAATTTAAATCCAGATTTGACCACAACTTAACGCCTAAACTACAAGTCCAAATGGACTGATTCTTTTTGGATTATTTTTCTTTTGAGCTTCTCTATTTTCTGGTAGAGCTTGATATTTTTTCTATGCTATCTAGATTTTCTAGAAAGAGAAAAATTCATTATGGATTATTTACAAAAGCTTTCAAAAATGTTTTTAGTAGGTTTTGTGTGCTTGATGAAGACCAGGAGCTTTCTCAACCTTTCTTGGAGCAAGGCAAGCCACACCCTCCACTTGCATGATTGCAATGCAATGATATAGTTTATTTAATTCAGTTTGCTTAAGATATTGCATTAGCTCTATATGGTTTCTTCATGGCATTTCTTGGAGTTATGTCGATCTTGCTATTGCCATGATGAGGCTTGGATTACTAGGACTAATATTTTGCAGATGATGGACGTTATCTTGCTATTGGATTATTATTAGTTGCTGTTATTATTTTCAACATGATAGTAGTTGATATTATGCTTTGGAGTATTATACATTCTGGATATGATGCTATCCTATGGATGTTAGGTTAATATCTTGATATTACTATTGGTTTAGTAGCAACTTTATGCTTGGATTCATAATGATGTTAGTTAATATGATATCCTTGGAGTATTATAATATGACTAGATTATGCTTTGGATCATTGGTTGGATATTGCTGTAACTTGGATCACGGGTTGATATGATATTAGAGAATCAGTTCCCATAGATCTATCTTGGGGATAAATTTCGTCATTTCGTTGGTCAGGTGCCACCGAACTGGGCTTTTCCAGTGCAACCACATTTGCCTTTATGGGAAGGCCCTAATGCGGTCTTTTGTCATGCCTCTTGCCGGTACCTTCAATGAGGAAAGGTTATGTGCATGCGCTATACCCTGATCAGGTAGGAAGCCATAAGCCTTGTGTGTCCGTAGTTGGATAGGGCCCTTTTGTCCCTGTTTGGGACCATTTTTGTTTTGCCATGACGGTGGCCGTTGGATGTCTAGAGTGGCATCGAGGCCACCCATGACTGAGCCCAAAAAGGGGAGTTGGTCGGAGTGGCCAGGAGAGTGCCATGCAATAGATTGGTTTTGTCGGAACGCCGTTGGTCCACCCGAATGGGAGTTCGAGGCCATGGTTTTTGTGGTGTGGGTACAGTGTACTAACCTCTGCAGAGTGTGTTTAATCTACCGATAGCCGCGTCCTCGGTCATGTGCACAGTTCGTACTAGGTCACACCATTCGATCAACACTCATGTTGATGGAGTAGCTTATTAGATGATTTATATGTTGATATATGAGTAGTAACAGTTTGGCGGGATGCCGATGATGATGGGATGATCTTGAGGATGATCATTGAGTTGGTGTTGTGATCATGCAGTGATCACGAGGAGGTATTGATCACAAGGTGATCAAGGTGACATATTGCTTGGCCGGACAACCAAGAGTGAGATGGTCCATGAGAACCGAGAGTTGGTTTAGCAGTGATTTTATTAGTATCATATCATGCTTAGTTTTTGCTTCCACATCATAGTAGTTGTTGGTAACTTAACCTATTAATGCTATGTTGTTGTTTTGCCTTGATGCTTTTGGTTGTTGTGAGCTTGCAAGTACATTCAATGTACCGAGCTGGCGTGTCATGCCAGATTGCAGGTGATGCCATAATTGATTGCTTGCTGACGTTACCGAGCATGCAAGCTAGATTATGTCCCAGCCAGCGTCCATGCGGAGTGGAGTTCACCACCGTCATCATTGTTCTGCTGCTAGTTTTCCACTGCTACGAGTTGTTCCGCTGCTAGCATAGAACTACCTTAGTAGGGGTAGTGTTGCCATGCTGATGTGATCCTTTGTAATGTTAGACCTTTGTATCCCTTATCCTTTGTAATAAGAGCTGATTTGTTCTATGCCAAGCAGTGTCGTATTCCAGAAGACATGATCTCTGGGCTGGAATATGGGGTGTTCCAGATTCTTTGAGCTGGGATGCCACAGAGCTTGGTATCAGAGCAGGTCTTGTTGTAGGATGCCCTAGTTAGCGTGAGCGGTAGAAATCGGTAGCATAGAGTCTAGCTCGTTTGCTGCATTTGGTTGCTGCATTTGTTTGTTGCGTATCATACATATAGACTCATTATTTTTCTGCTAAGGGTTCATCTTGTGAGTGTAGATGGTATTGGTTTGGATCCACTACAGCTCAACTCTTGCATCCCTCCAGTTTTCCCCTTTTCCCTGTTCTTTGGTGTTTGGCATCATCTCCGTCCCACCAGTGATGCCAAGTTATCCGGACACTATTTTCGGGAATGGTGCTCAGGTATCACGCCGATATCTTTCTTCCAGCCACACCTATCGCATGGGTGGTAGGCATGCTTCTACCCCAGATCATGCCTTTATCTTGTCGTGTTGGCAACTCTTAATGATCTTAGTCATCAAGAAAAGGCAATGTTAGCAGACTCAGCTTTCCCTGCTATCCTATTCCTTGGACTAGTACGGATCCCTTCCGTCCGTTTGATGATAATGTGGTCGTGACATTCATGTCCTGCAAAAAGGTCATTGAGTACGTCCTCACCTCTGAGCCAGTCAAGGATGCTATCTTGCTAATCCAGCACTTGGTGTAGCGATGCTTACACCAACTCTTCCACACATTGATTCATCCTCATGCACACCATCACATCATGTTAGATCGTAGAACCTGAGTTCCCGCAAGATTTGTGTGCTTAAGTAGGCATGCATATTTTTGTGAATAGTAGTAATATGTGACATTGCTTTTGTGTGACTTGAATGCTTTTATGTGCCTTTGTTTGGTTGAGTTGTTTCCTTTTCTTCTTTCTTTTTGAGCTCCCGGTGTTACCTTATCCTTTTATCCTATGGAAGTTGCTCATCAAATGACACCAGACTCAAAGAAGCAAGCGTATAAAACACATGGAAGCTCAGCTAAACACTATGGTATTCTCAGTTGACTGCATTATGTTGGGAATATCTGCTCGGGATACAAATGGTGCCCTGAATTGATTATTAGTATCCGTTTGCATCTGTTGTGCCACCTTTGGAGCAGTAATGATCAAATCATCAGGAAGACAAGTCAGATGCAAGGCCAACAACATATTTGTAGACAATCATGGTTCCGGTATAAAGTTCTGGTTCAGACATGAATGAAACTTGAAATATGTTATACTCTTGAAGAAAGCCAAAAAATGTTATGAGTTCAGTATTTAGCAAGGGAGACAGTCAGAAAGATTCTTCTCATACAAGTAACTAGACAAAAAATATTATAGATATGTGTGTGGTATTAAGTCCACATATCACCGTACTAAGCTTCTGGTATAAGCAACTCAGCCTTCCTACACACGCTATCGGACGAAGTTTATGATGCAAGGCTCCTCCCTCTCCCTTAGTACGCTATATTGATAGTATCCTGTCCAAGATACCCAGTCTTCCATAGCAAGATATCTCAGAAAAATCTTCCGGCATAAGGAAATGAATCTTTCTCAGTAAGCAATCAGTGGAGAAGCTTCTCAGGTACGGAACCAAGCGTTCTCCAGCATGCTACCACGACAAAAGCTTCAAGCGGAAGATACCTAGGCTTCTTCAGCAAACTAGCTGCATAGCTTCGAACATAAGATACCCAGCCTTCTCTCAGTATGGCACTACACATCGTTATTAGATATTACATAGTGAGCTGGTAGTACAAGGAAATACAGTTCTAGAATTAGAGTCGCAACAGCTTTGTCAAAAGCACAAATCCATCAAGACACAGGTGTGCCTCAAGAATATTATGTTCAGCTACATATACTTCCATATATATGGTGAGCATGCAGCCCAGGTCATACAAATCACTCATACGAGGATTCAACTATGTACAAACGGATCTACCGAAGGAAGGTAGGAATCTAACTACCACATGATCTATGCCAAAGAAAGAAAGTCAGATATACATTTCATATGAGGCAGGAATCGACAAGTTGTGAAAGCAGACAACGCAGGATCAACCGTCTTGATAGTAGTCACCAACGTCAGTTTCTTCACACCCGACAAGGTGATATCATTAACTCTTTTCACCAACTTGTATGATTGGCCACACCCGCGAGCTCCATACAACTACCTTCCCCATGTACGGGTCATGTTTATAAGGACCCTTGTCCTGAGTACGAACAGTATGGAATATTACACCAACAATATCTATGGTCGCAAGAAGGACCAAAGACCTACGAGGTCAAGCTATTTCAGCAAGAATGTAGACAAAGAAAATAAATCAACGAGTAAAATTGGCAGCAAAGGTATGAAGACTCTCATCCGGCAATCATGGTCCAGATACCCAATCTAGGTTAGGCCCATGATTTCCTACACATATACCGATAGCATGGGTAATCCAAAAGCCGTTCAACCCGATCAGATCCGGAATTCCAAATTGTGGAACTAACTTGAAGAACTGCCTGTTCCAAGGAGTATCTTTCCGCCAGAAAGACCATCAGTCTAGTCTCAAAATGCTACAGTTTGAGGTATGGTACCGTTATAAGGGTACACCCCTTTTCATTAGTCACGACAGGAGACAGTCAAAACTTTGGTACGTATCTCCTGCTTCAGCAAAATAAACAAATCAAGATGAGTTAGTACCACCTACATGCAGTCAGATTATGCAGGAGAATGGCTATGTCACTCAGCATTTTTTGAACCCGAAAGACCTGCATTTATTTGAACAACCCGATAGAAGGAACAAAAGGTATCGTACCCACCGGAAAGTTATTTTCAGATTCTTTTGATATCATTGGCAGATATGAAAGAATCAAGGTCACCATGCGGATTTGGTATATGAGTAAAGATCCACCCTGATTTTGGGAATGGTGAAGCAAACCACCCCAGAGTGAGGTAATCGGATCATGTGAGAATCAAGGGGAACAACATATAAAGGAAATGGATACTCGTGTTGGAAACGGTGTCCTCAAGTCATACTTGTTCCTCGAGCAACCAAATCTTGAGGACAAGATTTCTTTAAGGGGGGGAGG
The DNA here is from genome assembly GCA_963921465.1 of Triticum timopheevii. Taxonomy (NCBI): domain Eukaryota; kingdom Viridiplantae; phylum Streptophyta; class Magnoliopsida; order Poales; family Poaceae; genus Triticum; species Triticum timopheevii. The sequence continues at coordinate 290,902,818 of OY997268.1, read as the reverse complement.
TTTGTATCACCCTGGTTTTTGGCACTTTCTTTTTCTTTTTAATTTATTTGGTTTTGCTCTGATTTTCTTTCTATAGCAGTTCTATGGAATTGAAACTTGGGAGATCTTCAATTCTTCTTCTCTAAAGTGGTTCATCATCAACAAACCTTTCCCCAAGATCATGTCATCTCCATTCTATCTCAACCTCAAATTTCTTTTTCTCAGAATATTCCTTTTTCTATTAAAGGAATAACCCTGTTTGGCCTAGGTTGTGAAGCAACCTATATTTCTGACTTCCACAAAATTCCCAAATAATTCTCATAAATTATTTGGATCATATATGCCCCAAATATGTCCAAACTTTCCTTTTCTAGCCCAAAAATAATTCACCAATATTCATTCTTTATTTTTGTCAAGAGTGGACTTCTATGAAGGAAGTGCCACCTATCTTTTCTTGATTGCTCCCAAAAATTTTGGGCACTCTTTCATATCCATATCAATGCCTAATGTCAAAATTTAACTCCATTTGCCTAGTGAAGCTTCCTTAATTATTTTTCAAAGTTTCTGTCCAGAGAGAAGCTTTGTAAAGGAAGCAAGTACCCATGGCGACCCATATATGAGTTCCGTGGGGAGCACTACTTCTGCCCCATATACTAGGGAGAAGGGAGTCTGGCTAATAGCTTGATTTGGTGTTGTTCTAATTGACCAAAGAACCAGTGTCAACTCATCGATCTAGCACTTGCCGCATTTCTGCAATCTATCAAAAATTCTTGTTTTCAGCCCTCGCAGCACTTCTGCGTTCATCCTTTCAGCCTATCTATTGCTCTTTGGATGGACAACTTGGGCGAAAGAACCTTGCTTCCAAGGCTTTGCATGTACTGCATGAAGGTGCAGCTTGTGAACTAGGTGTTGTTGTTGGTGATTACTCTGTTGGGTACTCCAAAGTGACACACTGGGACCTTGAAGAACTTGATAGCTGATTACGCTTTCACCTTTCTGACAGGTTCCACTTTAGGCCACTTTGTAAAATTGTCGATTGCCATGTACAAGAATTCAAAGCACCGGTAGGACGGGGAAAGGGGCCCAAGATGTCGGGGCCCGAGACCACGAAGGGCCACGATAAAGGGATGGTTTGCTAGGCTTGAGCTGGTTTATGGATATTCTTGGAATGGAAATGGCATGATTCACACTTGGTAACGAGCTCAGTTGCATCCCGGAAGTCCTCGGCCAGTACAATCCTTGGCGAAAAACTTTCCTAACAAGTGCTCTTGATCCCAGATGTGAGCCACACGCGCCTCCGTGTATCTCTGCCGACAGCTCTAGTCCATCCTCTTGAGTGATGCACTTCAACTTCATGCCGTTCGACCTCTTTCTGTACAGATTGTTGTCCGCAAACTGGTACATACTCGACTGCTGGTCTACTTTCTCAGATTCCTCTGGATCGTCAGGAAGTTCACCACTTTGCAAGAATCGGACTAAGTGTTGCACCCATGTCGGAGCCTCAGGTTCGACGACAAGTACTAAAAGTATTTGTTCTGCTATGAAAGCACTTCGTTCAGCGGTAGGAACTAGGGATTCTACCTGATGGCGTGGCTCACCAGTCAGCATGGGTTTTACCCCGACAACCTTTTCTCCAGCGGCTCCAGGGAGCTCTGCGGGAAAATGTTTGCTGGTGTTGAGTTTCTTCCTTTTTCTTGCCAGGGCTGATGGAGAGACTGTTGGTTGGGTGAGGTGGAGCACAAAAGTGCCCGGTTATACAGGAAGCTTCTGTGCTGCGCAACTCGACATGCAATTAGCGATGTTGTTTTCCGCATGGGGTACGTTCTCTGTTTGCAGCCTGTTGAAGTGCCCCTCCAGCTTCCTCACCTCTTCCACGTAGGCTTCCATCAGTAGGCTCTGATAATCTTTGTTCACCTGCTTTACCTCACCGAACCCAAGTCAGTAATCAATGCAGTGTCAAGGTGGTAAGCAACCAGGTGGATCCTATCAAACCCATGGCAACATCAAGGAGAAGAGATTAGCTTTATTGCCACCCGTCCAGGAGGCAGATAAGCAGCGCACCAGACTTGCTGGGATTCACCCTCGGCACGATGATGACCCACAAGTATAGGGGGTCAATCGTAGTCCTTTCAATAAGTAAGAGTGTTGAACACAATGAGGAGCAGAAGGAAATGGCAAATGGTTTTCGCCAAGGTAATCTCTGCACGCACTAAAATTGTAGGTAACGAGTAATTTGATAGCAAGATAATTTGTAACGAGCAAGTAACGGTAACGGGAAATAAAGTGCAGCAAGATAGCCCAATCCTTTTGTGGCAAAGAACAGGCCAGAACAGTCTCTTATGATAAGCAAAGCGTTCTTGAGGGTACACGGGAATTTCATCTAGTCACTTATATCATGTTGGTTTGATTTGTGTTCGCTACTTTGATAATTTGATATGTGGGTGGACCGGTGCTTAGGTGCTGTTCTTACTTGAACAATCCACCTACTTATTATTAACCCCCTCGCAAGCATCCGCAACTATGAGAAAAGTATTAAGATAAAATGTAACCATAGAATTAAACTTTTGCATCCAAATCAGTCCCTTACGAAGTAGTGCATAAACTAGGGTTTAAGCTTCTGTCACTCTAGCAACCCATCATCTTATAACTACTCCATAATGCATTCTCTTAGGCCCAAATAAGGTGACGTGCCATGTAGTCCATGTTCACATGACACCACTAAGGGAATCACAACATACATATCATAAAAATCTCGAACACATATCAAGTTCATATGATTACTTGCAACAAGATTTCTCCCGTGACCTCAAGAACAAAAGTAACTACTCACAAGTGATAATCATGCTCAAGATCATAGGGGTATTAAATAGCACAATGGATCTGAACATATAATCATCCACCAAATAAACCATATAGTAATCAACTACAAGATGTAATCAACACTACTAGTCACCCACAAGTACCAATCTAAGGTTCTGGTACAAAGATTGAACACAAGATATGAACTAGGGTTTGAGAGGAGATAGTGTTGTTGAAGATTTTGATGGAGATTGCCCTCCCAAATATGGGAGAGTTGTTGGTGATGATAATGACGATGATTTCCCGCTTCGGGAGGGCGTTCCCCCCGATGGAATCGCTCCACCGGAGGGCAAAAGTGCTCCTGCCCAAGTTCCGCCTCGAGATGGCGGTGCTTCATCCCGAAAGTTCTCTCCCCATTTTTTTGTAGGTCAAAATTACTTATATACCAGAAGATTGGCACCGGAGGTGGGCCGAGGAGGGCACAACCCACCAGGGCACGCATGGGGGCCCTGGCGTGCCCAGGTAGGTTGTGCCCACCTGGTGGGCCCCCTTTGGTAGTTATTTGCTCCAATAATTCTTAAATATTCCATAAAAAATCTTCGTGAAGTTTCAACTCATTTGGAGATGTGCAGAATAGGTAACTCTGATGTAGCCTTCCAGAATTCCAGCTACCGGTATTCTCCCTCTTTGTGTAAACCTTGCATAATATAACAAATCAGATGGTTCTATTTCTCAACCTTTCTGACTTGCTCCTACGGAACCAAGGTCGAAAGGATTGAAAAAGAGGCATTAGAAATACTCCAAAAAGCTTTATTGTGCATAAAAACATTATAAATAACAGTGGGAAACATGATACCAAATGGACGTATCAACTCCCCCAAGCTTAGACCTCACTTGTCCTCAAGCGAAAACCGAAATCAAAAAACATGTCCACATGCTTAGAGACAGAGGTGTCAATAAAAACAAAATACGGACATAGAAGCATCATGTATAGTATTATAATAGGAAGGAACTTTAACATAAAACTTTGTCAAATAACTTTTATGATATAACTTCTATCATATAACTTCTCATGAGCAAGTAACAATTCATCACAACATTGAAGTATAAAGATTAAACCTTATCAAAAACCAACAAACTATGTTGTTAGTCAACTTTGCAACTACAATTCATCATCTTTTCAGGAAGGGCCACGTATCAGAGCCTTTTGGCAAGTCCACATACTCAACCGTCATATATAGTATTCTATGATTGCTAACACTCACCGCATAAACATGAGCAAAAAGTTTCAACCAGACACATAGAAATATAGGTGCTTATAGTTTTGCCTCCCAACATATTCACCTGAAGGGTGATGTCAATAATAATAACTCATGCCCACCCATATCCAACTGGATATATGTGACTAGATCTTTCCTCACCACATGGTGCTTGCAAAAAGAGAAAATAAAAAGGAATAGATAATAATACTTTGACTCTTGCATAAAAGTAAATACATAAAAGTAAAAGATAGGCCCTTCATAGAGGGAAGCATAGGTTGCCATGCGCTTTTTGGTTGTATGCTAAATCTCTTTGTGCAAAAGAACGTCATGTTATATTGCCCCTTGTGATAGCAACCTTTATTATGTAGTCTGTCGCTTTTATTATTTTGCCATCACAAGTTCGTACAATGCTCAATTTCCTCTTCACTAAATGATCCAACACATTTAGCAGCAATTTTTATTGCCTTATTGCACCGATGACAACTTACTTGAAAGATCTTACTCAATCCATAGGTAGGTATGGTGGACTCTTCAAAGTAAGATTTGGGTTAAGGGTTTTGGATGCACAAGTAGTATCTGTACTTAGTGCGGAATTTTTGGCTAGAAAAGATATTGAGCAAGCACCACATGTTAAAGGATCTATGACAATATAAACTCTATGTGAATATGAACAAGCATAAATCATTACGTTGTCTTCCTTGTCCAAAGTCAACAATTTTTGCATATAATATTTTGATGGGGGCTCACAATCATAAAAGATGTCCAAGATAGTGTATTTGCATGTGAATCTTTTCTTCCCTTATTAATTCTTTCATAAATTGCATCATTGACCAATGCTATGTTTGTTAATGCCCAATAAATGTTACCAGTTATACTTTTGCTTATGTGATGTCATTACTTACCATAAGATTAGCATACGATCTTTTTCAGTATTTCCTTTCTTTTTACTGAGACATAAAAGTAAAGAAACAAAACTCAAACTACTCTTTATTATATATCTGGCACACGGTTACATCGAAAGATAGATCACTAAGCAAACACTTGAAAAGAAAGGACTGAACTAAAAAATTTATTCAACTAAATCAAAAGATAACTAAAGATCAAATTAAAATAGATAAGGGAAAAGATAGTGGTGGTGATACGATACTAGGACACCTCCCCCATGCTTGGCATAAGCCAAGGGGAGTGTCCATACCATGAAATCGCATCTCCTTTGGTGATGAAGAAGATGGTGGAGGCGAAGTAGTGGCATCACACTTCAGGCTCAGGAGGTACTCCAATCTATGGATGATGCTCCGGAGGGTGATGACATGCTCTTGCAATAGAATATTTTCATGAGTGAGATATTTATTTTGCACACGAACCATTTCGATGATCCCAAAAGCCTCAATTTCAGTAGGGGTAAGATGATCATAGTAAGACTTAAGGATGTCCTCTTCTTCTGCTGCTGGAATGGCTTGCCCCTCTTCCGGAACTTGATCTCCCTTAGTAGTCTTCTCTGGTCCCTCTCTCTTTAGTTCCATCTTTATCAACCAATCATCCTCTTCTACTTTGTTGGAGGAGGGAGAAGACATGATACTTGGCTTAACAAATCTGACAAAAATCAACAAGAAAGAAGAATAGAAGATTTCTCCGTGATACGGAGCTCAATGCGTCTGGGGGTATATAAAGATTTTTTATCTTGGGAAATAGGAAAACAGGAGAAAAATGGAGTCTAGAAGGTTCTCAAGGTGGGCATAACCCACTTGGGTGCGCCAGGGGGCCCTGGCACGCCCTGGTGTCTTTTGCCCTCTCGGGTGCCTTCGTGGTTGTTTCTTATTTTCCTAATTTTTAAAATATTCCAAAACTGATAGAAAATAGTTTTACGGATTTTTTGGAGTCCGTTTACTTACCGTATCACGTACTTCCTCTTTTTCGGTTAGTCTATAGTGTTCCAGAAGGTCGCCTTTATGTGTTCCCTAGGTGTCATTGTTTGGATAATATTGCTTTCAACATTAATATGCGTACCTGAGATATAGTGTTTAATTCATTGCCCATTGACCACCTTCGGGTTAGTACCTTCGGAGTTATTTATTTTGTTGGCTTCAGAACGATAAACCTCTTTGATGATATCCATTTAGAGAGGAGCTTTCCTGCGAAGAATCTGAAACGAGAGTTGTACAAAAGGACATATTCACAAACTTTAAATTCCTGCTTTTGGATTCTTTTGTCATGCCATCTTTTAACTTTTTGTTTAAACAACTTGGCATTTTCATTAGCTTGGGTTCTCCATTCATATAGTGAGTTGATATCAAATAGCCACTTTTCACCAGCAAATTTGAAATCATAAGTGAGTTCTTTAATTTCCCAATATGCTTTATGTTCTAACTCAAGAGGCAAACAACAAGCTTTTCCATAAACCATTTTGTAGGAAGACGTACCCATAGGATTTTTGTATGCTATTCTGTAGGCCCAAAATGCATCATCCAATTTCTTAGACCAATTATTTTGGGACCTATTAACAGTTTTCTGTAATATTAGTTTTATTTTTCTATAGCTAAGTTCAACTTCACCACTAGATTGAGGATGATAGGGTAATGGAATTGTATGGTTAACATCATACTTAGCAGGCATTTTACGAAAAGCACCATGAATAAAGTGTGAACCACCATCAGTCATTAAATATCTAGGGACTCCATACCTTGGGAAAATAACTTCTTTAAGCATTTCAATGGAAGTGTTGTGATCAGCACTACAAGTTGATATAGCTTCTATCCACTTGGTGACATAATCAACAACAACGAAAATATGTGTATACCCATTAGAGGAAGGAAAAGGTCCCATAAAATCAAAACCCCAAACATCAAATGGTTCAATAGCAAGTGAATAATTAATAAGCATTTCTTGATGCTTACCAATATTACTAATTCTTTGGCATTCATCACAAGATAAAACAAACTTACAGGCATCTTTGAAGAGAGTAGGCCAACAAAAACCAGATTGCAATACCTTATGAGCAGTTCTATCTCCTGCATGATGTCCTCCATAAGCTTCAGAGTGACATTTCCATGGGATTTGTCCCTATTGATGCTCAGGTACACAACATCTAATAATACCATCTACTCCTTTATAAAGATGTGGGTCATCCCAAAAGTAATGTCTTAAATCATAGAAGAATTTTATTTTGTTGGTATGTGAAGCTAGGTGGTATGTATTTAGCCACAATATAATTAGCATAGTCAGCATACCAAGGAGTGTTATGAGAAACATTTATTGTAGCTAATTTTTCATCAGGAAAACTATGGGCCATTAAGGATATTCTCTAACCTAGATAAGTTATCAGCTATGGGGTTCTCAGCTCCTTTCCTATCAGTAGTATGTAAATAAAATTCTTGTAGCAAGAGAACCCACCTAATGAGTCTAGGTTTAGCATCTTTCTTTTCCATAAGATATATAATAGCAACATGATCAGTGTGAATAGTAACTTTGGAATCAACAATGTAAGATCTGAATTTATCACAAGCAAACACAACTGCTAAAATCTCTTTTTCGGTAGTAGCATAATTTGTTTTTGGGCACTATCTAGAGTTTTGCTAGCATAATGAATAACATTTAATTTCTTACCAACTCTTTGTCCGAGAACATCACCAACAGCATAATCAGTTGGTTGAAAAATAGGTGCAGAAATCAAGGCTTTCTTAAGTGTTTCAAAGGCTTCTACACAATCATCATCAAAAACAAATGAAACATCCTTTTGTAAAAGATGTGTAAGAGGCCTAGAAATTTTAGAGAAGTCCTTAATAAATCTCCTATAAAAACCAGCATGACCAAGGAAACTACAAATACCTTTAATATCTCTGGGACATGGCATTTTCTCAATTGCATCAACTTTAGCTTTATCCACCTCAATACCTCGTTCAGAAATTTTATGCCCTAAGACAATACCTTCATTAACAATAAAGTGGCACTCTCCCAATTCAAGACAAGATTAGTTGAAAGTGCGTTATATCGACTAGAGGGGGGTCAATAGGCGATTTTTACAAATTCGTCACCGAGGAACTTCTAGGTGAAGAAATTCTTAAGCAACGACACACTAGCAGCAGAATAAGTACTCAGGTATAAGCATAACAGAGCAACATCATAGTCATCATGATGAAATGAACACAAACACAGAGTATAGATAGTGTGAAAATAGGATAATCAGGCTTAAGACTATGTGACTGAAGAAATAGGATTAAGGAAATAGAGAAAGTCTTCAGTCAAAGTCTTCAAACAGCAATGATCAGGTTCATCAACACATGAATGAGGAAATGAAAGGGTTGAGGAAATAGAACCAGTTGGCTTGGTGAAGACAATGATTTGGTAGACTAGTTCGAACTGCTGTGACAGTTGTACGTCTGGTTGGAGCAGCTGGGTATTTAAACCTGTGGACACATAGTCCCGGACACACAGCCCTCACCTGTAGGATCGAAAGAATATCAAGAGGGGGTGATTAAACTACTTGACCAAATAAAAACTTAGCCTTTTCCCAATTTCAAATCTTGGAAGATTTTAGCAACTTAGCACAAGTCAAGCAATCACAATACAATTCAAGCAAGCATGCAAAGATTATATGACCATTGAAAGAAAGTAAATGGGAGGAGTTTGGAGGGAGAAAACGCAATGTTGACACGGAGATTTTTGGCGTGGTTCGATAGGTGGTGCTATCGTACACCCATGTTGACGGATACTTCAACCCATGAAGGGTAACAGTTGCGCGAGTCCACGGAGGGCTCCACACACGAAGGGTCCATGAAGAAGCAACCTTGTCTATCCCACCATGGCCATCGCCCACGAAGGACTTGCCTCACTTGGGTAGATCTTCACGAAGTAGGCAATCTCCTTGCCCTTACAAAATCCTTGATTCAACTCCACAATCTTGACGGAGGCTCCCAAGTGACACCTAACCAATCTAGGAGACACCACTCTCCAAAAGGTAATAGATGGTGTGTTGATGATGAACTCCTTGCTCTTGTGCTCCAAATGATAGTCTCCCCAACACTCAACTCTCTCTCATAGATTTTCCTATAGTGGAAAGATGATTTGAGTGGAAAGCAACTTGGGATAGGCTAGAGATCAAGATTCTTGTGGTTGGAATGGAATGTCTTGGTCTCAACACATGAGTAGGTGGTTCTCTCTCAGAAAATGAATGGTGGAAGTGTAGGCACTTTCTGATAGCTCTCTCCGTGAATGAAGAATGGGTGGAGGGGAATATATAGCCTCCACACAAAATCAAACCGTTACACACAGATTCCAAAACTCGGTGAGAACGAATGGTAAAACTCGGTCAGACCGATTCAGGTCAAAATATGAATGTTAGGCTTTTTGGTGGGACCAATACGATCAACCAAGTGGGACTGATGCGTTACCATTAGGGCATAACGTAATCTCGGTGTGACCTATCACATGAACTCGGTGGGACCGATTTCAGTAATAGGCACATAGAGAGTTGGCGAGGCAAACTCGGTGGAACCGATTCACTCATTTCGGTGAGACCAAAATGTTATGAAAAGGAAACATGGAGTTTGCATTGGGAACTCGGTGGGACCGATCTGCTCATTTCGGTTGGACCAAAACGTTACGAAAAGGGAATAGGGAGTTTGTAATCCCATCAATGAGACCGAGATCCTTATCAGTGAAACCAAAGTGACTAGGGTTTGTGGCAGTGGCCATGTCAAATGAACTCGGTGGCGCCAGATAGATCAAATCGGTGGGGCCAAGTTTGACTTTTAGGTTTAGGACATATGGGGAAATGAGAAAGTGGCAGAGGGTTTTGGAGCATATCACTAAGCATTTTGAGCAAGAAAGCCATTAAGCAACACCTCATCCCCTTTTAATAGTATTGGCTTTCCTATGGACTCAATGTGATCTTGGATCACTAAAATAAAATGTAGAGTCTTCAGCTTGTTGCCAATATGTGCCCTTAGCATTTTGAGGGGGCCACATCTCTAGTCCATGCCATGCCAATCATTGAAATTTATGAAATGATCATCTTGAAAGAGCATTAGTTTAATGAGCTATATGTTGTTAAGAATTTACCAAAACCACCCAGGATCAGTTTCACTTTCAACCTCCCCCATTTTGGTATTTGATGACAAATATAGATCAAAGCTTCGACAAATGATAATAAGAATAAAAAGCATAGTCGCTTTGAGAAGTATGTGCTAAGCAAGAGCTCCCACGGAATTTGTGCATTATTTAAGATTTGCTTTTGAATGCAAATGCACAACCAATTAGGATCATGGGTTACTCTTCCATGTCACATACATCTTGGTGGAGCGCTCAAAATGATAGAAAAAGGAACAAGCACTCATCACCAAGGCAAAGTGAATGATAATACATAAAATATAGATAATATCATCATCCAAGCACATGCATTAAGCATGATATGATCAAACACATGACCATACAAAGTATCTCACGCACATAAACATAAAGTATTAATTAAGCAAGCAAGCAAATAAGTAGCAAAAGAAGCAAAGATCTCTCTCCCTCGAAGCCTATGATCTATATACTTTCTCCCCCTTTGGCAACAAGTTACCAAAAAGCTTGAAAATGCATAGTGCTATGCGGCTCTCCAAGCTTGATCTTCAGGAGGTGGTGTTGGGAGGACTCCAAGGATGAAACCATCTGTTGAAGTTGATGGAGCTAGTGGAGTTGCCACTGGAGGGGCAACTGGAGCTGTGGCTGTAGGTGCTGATGTTGTAGCTCTAGTGTCTGGCACTGGCACTGCTGCAGACCTCTGTGCCCTAGGCACTCTCTGAAATACTTCTGTAGTTGCTTTCCCCTTTCTCTCTTCTCCTTCTTCCTGGAGCTGCTCAACTTCTGTTTGAATCTTTGTCACCTTCAAGTCAAGATCATAGAATTTGGTCTCAATGATCCTCTCCAAGCTCTCTTGGTTCTGAGTCAGGGTGGCCAAACCTTTCTCTATCCTCAAGGAAGCTTGAATAAGATATCCAAGTTGGTCTTGCTTTGACTTGAGGAACACTTGTGAAGCCTCTTCAGCACTTGGCATCTTTGCTGCCTTCTCAGCGTGTGCTTTCTGCCTCTTCTCTTGAGCTTCCACAGATGTGGGATCTTCAGCATTCATGACAATAGTGTTGTCCTCAAAATCAGGCCTCAAGGGAAGATGCTCTTTGTCCAACAAATACACTCCTTTGGGCATCTTGGAGTTTATCAACATCTGTATATGTGGAGCATACCCACATGGCCTCTTCTAGTCAGCAGATATTCTCTTGATGGTATCTACAATCAAACTCATAACTTTTAACTTCTAGGGAAAGTCAAAGAGCCAAAGCAAATTAATGGAATAGCCTCTGATCATCCCGTGGTCTCCTAATTTGGGCAACAAGGTGTTCCTAAAAATGTTGTTCATTGTGGCCAATCCAGACATCAAGTAGTACACTGATCCTAGCTTGTGTGTCTCCAAGGCTTTGTGAGGTATCTCCTTGTACATGTTGGCAATGGAGTTGTGATCCTTCTTCTTCTCAGCATAGACATCAATGTCTTTCTCAGCTTCTTTGGGGGCACTTATTAGGTTGGCCCACTCATCAACAGAAGATTGGTACCTTGTACCTTCAGACATCTAGACTATCTTGCCATCTGAATAGAAATGAGCTATTGAGAAGAATTGCGTAATGAGCTCATCATTCCACTTGGTCAACTTCTGACCCACAAACATGTCAACTCCATTGAGCTTGAAGCTTTCATGCACTCCTGGAAAGTGATCCTCATTAGCATCAATATATTTCCAATCAACCCACTTCATGTCACACACTATGGGCTTCTTGTCAAGCAACACTGTCTCATAGAAATCTTGTTGTTCTTTGGTGTGAAACCTAGAGTCCACAGCTGTTATCCTCCTCACAACATATGGATCAGCTTGTCTCCACAGTCTAAGACCTGTGTCCTTTCTTTCCTTCATGTTCTCTGCCACTGGATGATTGTCATCATGGTCTGGTATCTTTGGCTTGAGTTTCTGAGCACTTGGGCTTCATCTTCTTCTTCAACCTCAGGCACCAGGGCCTTGTTCTTTTCTGCAGTAGGAATGTTCCTGGTGCTTTTCTTGGGTGCAGTCTTGGAGGATTGAGCTGGAGCTTTGGGGGCAGTCTTGGGCTTTGAAGGTGCACCCCCAGATTTGATGGCATCCCCCATCAGCTTTTGACACTTGGGTGCTGGTGCAGCATCCTCTGCTTCTTCCTCTTCTGCAGAATCTCTCCTCAAAGATGGATTTCCAAGCACTCTTGCAACCGTTTTCCTGACCCTTTCTTTTCTCTTCTTGCCATCTCCATCTTCTCTGGCCTCAAGAGTGAATTCCATTATCTCTTGTGTTGATGCCCTGGCCTTTGACATAGGCACTCTCTTTGCAGGTGCATTCTTGCACTGACCTGGCTTGGTGGAAGTAGCAGCAGCATATTCCTTCTTGAGCACCTTTTTCTTTGAAGTCACTTCGTCAACTTCAAGGTCCTCATCCTCTGAATCTGAAGTTTTGTTCTTTCTCTCCCTAGTTGTTTCCTTAGGCAGGTTGCTGGGTGTGCTCCTGCTACCCTCATCAAAGCTGCCAGAGGGACTAGTGCCCTCACTTAGGTCCATCTGCTCCTCTGACTTGTTCTGGCTGTCACTCTGATCAGACATACTGACACTGCAAACTAAGAGCTAACCCTGTGAATAGTTGTAGATGAGATAGAGTAGATGAGCATCACAAAGTGCAGAATTTTTCAAAAAGAATGAGTCAAAAACTTAGTTTTAGTTTTCCATTGAAAGCATTTCGGAGCTACCAATTTGTAAAACTCGGTGACACTAAAGCAACTTTGGATTATAAACTAGTGGAATCGGTCAGACTAAGATACAGTTCAGTGACTCTGAGTTTGCTGGTTTCACAAAGTACTAAACTCGGTCACACCGATTTGCAATTTTTGGTCAGACCGAAAATCTCATGTGCAATGGCCTAAGCTAAATCGGTGAGACCGATTTCCATAATTCGGTTGGTCCGAGATGAGTTCGGTGGAAACCTAACCCTAAATTTTGAATCAAAACTATTATAATGGAAGTTTTGTGTGGATAGATTGATCTCATACTTGGTAAGAAAGATGGAATTGTCTTTGTGCTAAGAATCAGAGGTAAAAGAATGCACAAAGTGTCGAACTCATACCCTGACTTGGCGATGAACTTGCTACGGCGGCAACGGAGGTGAAGATTTCAGTTGACAGCGGCGGAGACCAGCAGCGGGAGGTCGCTGGCGATGAGAGGATGATCCGGAGACCCGAGGCGGCATAGCAGGACACGCGCGAGCGAAGAGGTTTTGAAGGAATTTCCAAAATTTGACCTATTGGTATATATATCCTGACCCTGTCGGTGTGACCGAGTGGAACGACTCGGTGGCACCAAGATGCAGAATCGCAAGCGGTTACTGCAACTCAGTGTGACCGAAATGTTCTAATCGGTTGCATAGAGATTGAAAACTAGGTTAACTCAGTGAACTCGGTATGATCGAAATGCACAGAGAGGTTTTGGAAGTTTAAGTCTATGACAAATCGGTGACTCCGAGTGCTCCTCACCCAGAGGGTTCGAATTTGACTTGTTCAAACTTTGTGATGTAGCATGAATAGAGTTTGAGACGATAAAAGCATAGCTAGATAGAGGAAGTTCTTAGGCATGCTTGTCCATCCATTTGGCAAAAGAAGAGGAACCAAACAATCAAAGAAACAAATGGATGTCCTCGACTGAGAAAAGTTTGCATTCAACATGCTCACACAATAAAATGGCAAATGAAATATGTGGCAAAGCATGCACAATCTCTCTAGCATCTATGAAGCAATTGGCGATGACTAGGTCATCTATATATGAGTACATTGACTTAGGAGTCAATTGAGAACATTTCATCATAGGTCATACTCATCGTTTAAGCACAAGTGGGGTTACCACTTTTACATAAAGCATTGTTGTGTTCACACCATTAGAGTTGCTTTAGCTCAATTCTTAGAGTAAAGCCCCCCCTAGATGTGATATCCCCCCTAAGAGGGATGAACTAACCTTGGGTTTTGTCGATGATGACTTCATGTAGATGTTGAACATGTGGATACTCATTATTGATGTAGGTCATTTGGAGCAATCCATTGGAGTTGCACTTTCAATACCTACATGGGTTAGTCCCACAAGGAACAAACAAGGATATCCATAGACATAGAGTAAAGCACACACATGATGATGTCCATGAAAGCATTATGTTACCTTGTCCCTTGTCTTACCAATAAGAGGGTTTGTGGCTCGTTGAGCTAGTGCAAGATATGGAAGTTTTTTGCACTTGTCCTTGCCAAAATGAATATGAGTGAAGAATTTTGGTGGAGTCACCCTCAAGAACTCTCTAGTTCTTCTTCTTCGGGATCCACATCATCTTGATGGGTATCCTTGGGGTTGTAGATGTACTTTATGAAGTAGAACTTGATGTAGTCTTGGGAACCCACTTGACCAAGGCCTTTGGAGCATCTTAAAATGCATCCATCCCCTCTTGAATCTTGTCCTTGCCTTTTAGCTTGTGGTCTTGTGGTGAAAGATCATCTTGAGCTTGTGTCCCCTTGAAGGAAGTAGGATCGTACTTCTCTTGTTGAGGAACAACCTTCGTCTAGTGGTATTGATCTTCTTCCCACTCAATTCCATTGGCATTGAACTTTTGTTCAAAAACAACACCTTGATCTTTCCGGTGCCTTCCTTGCTTGCGTACAATTTCCTCAAATTGCTTACTTCCGGCAAGGCTCTTGCAAGCACCTTTCTCTATAATTCTCTTCAATAAGCTATTTTGTTGCTCAAGTGTAACTTGGCTAAGAGAATCATTAGTGGAATCAAGAGAACTACTATAAGCAACAATATTGGATTTAGCATGAGTGTTGTTACTACTAGAAAAACAATCTTTCTTGCCCTTGTTGCTAGATTTTACTTGTGGCATCTAAGTACACAAGAGTAAACGCTTGGCATGTAAGAAGAACTTTTCTTCTAAAGATCATCATTGATGGCTTTTAAGAACCCATGTTCTTGCTCAAGATTGAGCTTCTCGAAGCGTAGCTTCTCATGAGTTTTAAAAGTTCTCGATGAACTTCTAAAGTAGTTTCACGAGCTAGCTTAAGAGTGTTTAGTTCTTTAGTTAGACACTCAATCTCCTTCTTATCATTGTCATTCGTTTCATCTTGATTAGCATAATTAATAGCATTTTCATCATAGTATTCATCACTAGAGTCGTCAACAAGTAAAACATCAACACCTAGCAAGTCATCTTCATCACTATTGAAATCAACATACTCGGGGTGTGTTACCTTGGGGCCTTTAGCCATGAAGCATCTTCCAATTCCTTCATTTAAGTTGGTTGACACAAGTGCTAGACTGGCAACACCTTCATCTTGAGTATATTTGGAGTCAGAGTGATAACTTCTCTCAGAGTGGTGGTCGGAGTCGGAGCCGGATACCCATTCACCAACATGAGCTTAATGTCTTCGTTTTGTGTAGCTCCTTGATGACTTGTCCTTCCTTTCCGAATCCTTGCTTCTTTGAGAGGTTCTTTGTTCATAGCGTTCATCTATACTCCTCTGTCTTGGAGGTGATTCTTCCTTTTTTTATAGGGAGCCGTACACTCATTGGAGTAGTGTCCGTGTGTTCCACAATTGTAGCAATTTCGCTCATGACTAGAAGATCTTTTGTCATTGTAGGACCTTAACTTGGAACTTCTTTCCTTGCTTCTACTCTTGTAGAATTTGTTGAAGTTCTTCACCATTAAGCTCAATTCTTCATTTAAGGCTTGTTTCTCACTTGATGATATAGGAGCATCACATGAGGCTTTGTAAGCACCACTAGACTTGTTGTGAAGCTCTTCTTTATCCTTGAGTGACAGCTGGTGAGCAACAATTCATCCAATGACTTTGGTTGGCTCGAGATCTTTGTAGTTTGGCATCATTTTGATCAAAGTTTTCACGGTATCATAATTTCCATCCAAGGCTCTCAAGATCTTTTTGATGATGAATTTGTCACTCATCTCTTCACTCCCTAAGATGGCAATATCATTTGTGATGAGAGCAAGCCTAGAGTACATTTTAGCGACACCTTCACCATCCTTCATTTTGAACTTGTCAACTTGACTTTGAAGCACATCCAACTTGGATTCCTTGATGGAGTCGGTACCTTTGTGCATATCAATCAAAGTATCCCAAATTTCCTTTGCATTCTCAAGACGGCTGATTTTGTTGAATTCTTCGGGGCACAATCTGTTGAAGAGGATATTGCAAGCTTGAGCGTTGTATTGCAACATCTTCAATTCTTCCGCGGTAGCTTCATGATTCGGTTCTCTCCCATAAAATAATTCACCTTGCAAGCCAATACAAACAATAGCCCAAATGGCAGGTTTAAGTCTAAGAATATGCATTTTCATCTTATGTTTCCAACTAGCAAAATTAGTACCATCAAAGTAAGGACCACTACGCCATACTCTCCTACGTTGTGAAACCAAGGCTATGATCACCAAAGCTATGGAAATCAAAGAAAATGGAGACAAAAGTTTTGATACCACTTGTACGATCGAAAGTATGTCTAGAGGGGGGGTAATTAGACTACTTGACCAAATAGAAACTTACCTTTCCCAATTTTAATTCTTGGCAGATTTTAGCAACTTAGCACAAGTCAAGCAATCACAATACAATTCAATTAAGCATGCAAAGAGTATATCAGCAGCGGAAAGTAAAGCATGCAACTTGAAAGAAAGTAAATGGGAGAAGTTTGGAGGGAGCACACGCAATGTTGACATGGAGATTTTTGGCGTGGTTCCAATAGTTGGGGTATCGTACATCCATGTTGATGGAGACTTCAACCTACGAAGGGTAACGGTTGCGCGAGTCCACGGAGGGCTCTACCCACGAAGGGTCCACGAAGAAGCAACCTTGTCTATCCCACCATGGCCATCGCCCACGAAGGACTTTCCTCACTTGGGTAGATCTTCACGAAGTAGGCGATCTCCTTGCCCTTACAAACTCCTTGGTTCAACTCCACAATCTTGACGGAGGCTCCCAAGTGACAGCTAACCAATCTAGGAGACACCACTCACCAAAAGGTAATAGATGGTGTGTTGATGATGAACTCCTTGCTCTTGTGCTTCAAATGATAGACTCCCCAACACTCAACTCTCTCTCGCGGATTTGGCTATGGTGGAAAGATTATTTGAGTGGAAAGCAACTTGGGGAAGGCTAGAGATCAAGATTCTTGTGGTTGGAATGAAATGTCTTGGTCTCAACACATGAGTAGGTGGTTCTCTCTCAGAAAATGAATGGTGGAAGTGTAGGCACGTTCAGATAACTCTCTCCACAAATGAAGAATGGGTGGAGGGGTATATATAGCCTCCACACAAAATCTAACCATTGCACACAGGTTCCCAAACTCGATGAGACCGAATGGTAAAACTTGGTCAGACCGATTCAGGTCAAAATATGAACGTTAGGCTTTTTGGTGGGACCGATACGATCAACTCGGTGGGACCGATGTGCCAGGGTTAGGGCATAACGTAACCTCGGTGTGACCGATCCCATGAACTCGGTGGGACCAATTTTAGTAATAGGCACATAGAGAGTTGGTCAGGCAAACTCGGTGGCACCAATTCACTCATTTTGGTGGGACCGAAATGTTACAAAAAGGAAACAGCGAGTTTTCATTGCAAATTCAGTGGGACCGATCCGCTCATTTCACTGGGACCCAAACATTACGAAAAGGAAACAGGGAGTTTGCAATCCCATCTCGGTGAAACCGAAGTGACTATGGTTTCCGGCAGTGGCTATGTCAAATGAACTCGGTGGTGCCGGATAGATCAAATCATTGGGGCCGAGTTTGACTTTTAGGTTTAGGAGATATGTAGAAATGAGAAAGTGGCTAAGGGTTTTGGAGCATATCAATAAGCATTTTGAGCAAGAAAGCCATTAAGCAACAGCTCATCCCCTTTTAATAGTATTGGATTTCCTATGGACTCAATGTGATCTTGGATCACTAAAATAAAATGTAGAATCTTGAGCTTGTTGCCAATATGTGTCCTTAGCATTTTGAGGGGTTCACATCTCTAGTCCATGCCATGCCATTCACTGAACTTTCTGAAATGATCATCTTGAAAGAAAATTAGTTCAATGAGCTACATGTTGTTAAGAATTTACAAAAGCCACCCAGGGATTAGTTGCACTTTCATCACCATATTCTCCTTGTGCTAAAGTGACACAGACCTTGCACAATCACTCATGGTAAGTCTTCAGGTGACTTCCAACCTTCACAGACTTGGTCACTCGGTGATCCACAATTCCTCTTGGATGCTCAGACCATGACGCCTAACCGTATGGAGGATACACAGTCCTCAAAGTTAACAAGCGTCGGTTCCACACAGGAACAATATCTTCAGTGATGCTCAATCACTTTGGGTTGTAGGTGTTTTGGTTTTTGTTTTTTCCTCACTTGATGATTTTCGCTCAAAGTCCTTGGAGGACGGGATGCTCTCAGTGACAAGTTTCAGTTTCTCTCGGAGCAGCCAACCTGCTAGTGGTTATAGGGGGCGGCTATTTATAGCCTAGGTAGTAGCCCGTCATGATAAGACATAAATGCCCTTCAATGATATGACCGTTAGGTGGGTAGATATTTTGGGACAGCTGGCGCGTAGCACAGCAACGGTCAGATATTTGAGAACCAAATTCCTCAGGGCTATCATGACCCTCACTGTGTAGGCAATCTGCACTAGAGAAGTCCTAACTCCTCAGTCAGAACAAATTCCTCAGAGACCAGAAGATCTTTGTCTCTGTCACTGAAGAAACTGACCGAACTGATATGAGATTTCCAATGGCTTCACTCAAAAGAATTGGGTAGGTGTAGGATTTTGAGTTGAGCATCACTTGGAAAGTGTTTCCTTAGTATTACCTCGACCCCCTTTAACAGTACGGTGTTTCCTATGACTCAAGAACGAGAAAATGAAGCTATGGAAACAAAAGTCTTCACGCTTCATATTCCTTGCATGAATATCCAAGTCTTCAAGGTCACACCAATTTCTTCACTTTCAAAATCTTCATGAGAACCAAAGTCTTCAGCTGAAGACATACATTTTTAGGGATCGACTTTCATTGTAAATATCAAACTCCTCATTCACTTATAGAGCCTGTGTACACTCACAAACATATTAGTCCCTTAACCTATAAATCTTCAATACACCAAAATCACTAAGGGGCACTAGATGCACTTACAATCTCCCCCTTTTTGGTGATTGATGACAAATAGGTTAAGTTTTCAACGGGGATAAACATATGAAGTGTAAATTCTAATATTGAGGAATTTGATTGCAAGAACTCCCCATGAAGATGTGCATATTTGAGGAATTTGCTTTGGATAGCATATGCACATTGTAGAGTAATATCATGGAGATCTCCCCCTATATCTTGTAATTCATACACGCAATTGACATAATAATATGAAAATTTGAAATGCATGATGGAATATGGTGTCTGACGTAATTCAGCATGCGTGCATTTAAGGCCTTCCACCATATCATCCGCATAGCCACCATCGACTTTCGCAACCTAACCCATTTTGTTCCCCATAGCATTAATGGTTGCTTGAGTAGTGATTCGAGTCTCCTAAGGTGTTTCGGCTACTTAGGGACAATTGCTTCTTCATCAACCACCACCACCACTTCCACATAGGCTTACCCACCATACACTTCGCCAACCCCACTTAATCCAATTTTCTTTGAGCTTGTTGAGTTGTGGCTTGTGTCTCCTAAGGTGTTTTGGCTACTTAGGGACGACAACTTCAACTTCGACTTGCATAGCCCATCATTCCACTTCCGCATTGCCTAGTGCAAAACCACCACCGCTTTTCGCTACCACCATTTGCCATTTGCCATTTGAGATTTTGAGTTCGCGGTTTTTCCGTTTCCTAAGGTGTTTCGACTACTTAGGGTCGAGTCTCCATCATCTTGGTATCTACACCAAGAACACTGCCACTCATCATCACAAAGGACGGTAACCTCGACGACACCATTGTATATTCCCCTTGCCATTGGATTGAAAACCTCTAGCCCATTTTGCGTTACTTGCCTATCGAGACTAGCCATTTGAGTATTGCCGACAAGGTTACTTGTGCACACTAGTGATCATACTTCCCATAGCATACATACCATATCATATTGGTATCATATCTTGTGTCACAAGTTTGTTCCCGCATATACGCAATTGCTATCTTGGTTTGTGCATTGTGCAAAAGTGGCCATACAAAAAAAAAGAAATAAATCTTTTAAGCAAAAGAAAGAGAGCAAAGAAGCTTGTAAGCAAGTGCCATAGCATCATACCATATTGCACATAAGATTGTCATACCCGATCATCTTGGATCATCTTGAGAGAAACACCGGGAACCATACATACATAGCATACTTGGGATAGAAGTTTATCCATTTTGCATCTTATAGGTTGTGCACAAGTGTCGTATCCGCCTATTGAGCAATCGTGCTAGAGTCTCTCTTGAGTTGTGCAACACGAGCGTTTTCCGTGGATTCCACATTTTGTGCTCATTCCTTGGTTGCACGACCCCATTTATCTATCCGTGTGTGTGTTTCCGTGTACCATTCTTTGCTATTGGTCCATTTGTTTCACTTGCGAATTTGTGAATCTCTTTCAACATTATTGACTCTTGCTAACATTTTGCATTAAATTTTTGTGCCAATATCCTCACCGAGCTCCACCCAAAGCTTTACTTGTGTAGGTGTGAGAACCGGCAAGGATTGGTACCAATAGTGCTATTTCATTGTCCGCATTTGAATGAACTTGATTCATTGTCAACATCGGTCAAGGTACATTGGTATAAGTTCTTCTCTTTCTCCCACTCATATTTTCTCGAGTCTTGTGATGGATAGGCAAGGCATTTCCTCTCCGGTCTACGACAACAACGACGGCGTGAACAACTACATCTCCAAAGCGTCCATCTTCGATCTACAACGACAAATTCAAGGCACACAATCAAGATTGCGAGAGCGCATCGAGAACATCTCCATCGACATTCGTCACTCCAAAGCAAGGAAAAGGGACTACATCGACAAGAAGCTCTCCGCACATAAAGAGGAGCAAGATGCAAGGATGGAGGAGATTAGAGCCTTGATCAAGTCTTCTTCCCCTTCGTCATCTTCAAGGTGGCGACATTGAAGACACAAGTCTTTGGAGCGCAGACACGATGCAAGTGCAAATCGTCCTCGTCCACATCTACATGGCGATCACCATCAAGTTCGTGATCATCATCGCCATGAAGGGCAAGTCACCTCCAAGCATCATGTGCACGACGACGACGAACGACATCTACTACGAGCTCAAGCATGACAACGACATCATCATCATGAAGATGCTCCACAAGCGCAAGTGCACAAGTCCCAACAAGCCCTACTTCATGCCAAGTCCAAGCCTCAAGAGAACAAAAGAAGACCGCGAGACGACCACCACCAAGACGGTGCTACGGCTACATCAACCACTTTGGCATCTTGGCCAAGTGTTCTCAAGGCATCTTCGCCTTTAGACGTACGACATCTTCGCCTACTTCCCACGAGTACGCCTACAACGACTTCATCAAGTCCAAGGCGACTACCTAAGAGCGAGGGCGACACTTCCATCTTCGACAGCCCCACAAGGAATATGGCCGAGCATGGGAAACTCCCGTCGGTCATGGAGACGAGCTACGAGGTGCCACATCATATGGGCCTCCAACACCAAGACGGCGACAAGACGGTCGAGCAAGGGCCATCCCCTTCGACCACGGTGATAGGAGTTGCGCATGGAGACATTTTCACCTACATCTCTCCGACACCCACATATGTCGAGATGCCCCAAGTGCCATGTGAGGAGAGCCACCACCACATGAGTGACATGAGTGACTCCACCATACGTGACATTGAGAGCATTTCCTATGAGAGGATGAGTGTGACCACCACTAGCCCCACACATGAGAGCATGCCACACATCCTATGTGAGGTTGAGCGCCATTTGAGTGACTCCACCAACCATATGAGTGAGAGCATCCTTGAGGGAGTGAGTGAGCCACAACACGTAGTGAGTGAGGTAGTTGACACGGCATGTGAGGCCACTATGATTTCTAATGAATTAACCTCTACTCCTAGTGTGTTTTCTTCTTTGGTGCTAGTTCTCCTACATGACGACATGCCTATCCTCGACGAGTCCATCCCTCCAATGGGAAAACCGATGGCCATGGTGGCCGATGATGCACCCCCCACATGGTTCCATCAATATGAAGATGACAACGAGTGGATCTTCCACACCTCACCTACAACACATGAGCGACGCTCCAAAGGTAACATAGGTGATGGTGCTTCTCTTGTCCCACTAGTGGACCCTCTTACCAATGATTGCTAGCATGATGTTGATCAACCTATTCCCACGCTTCATGCTAGTGCGACTTCTTCATGTCATGACTTACCTATTTATGATGAATATCATGATGAGCATGTTGAGTTGCCTAGTTGTGATGCTATGCTCCATAGGATATCTTGTGAAAATTCTTTTTGTCACATCATGTTCGACAACCCCTTAAACTTGTCATATACTATGAGTGAGATTTCCCATATTGCATCATTTCAATCTCAACATAGTAACTATGCATGCCCAATTAGAAGCAATCCCATTTGCACTTATGGCATAGATGACGAGATGATGGTCATTGGCTTTTGTTTTTCATGTGATGATATTGCCATGCTTCCTTTACATGATTTGCGCAAATCATCTACTATGCCATGCCATGATCACATTGAACCAAATATGCATCGTTTTGGATGTTGTCAATATTCTCCATGTGATGTTTCTACTCTTGCTCATGAGGAGACCCCCATAGTTTCCTCATACATATTAGGAGATCTTGAAGCATTTCATACTTTGCATGGTTCCCATGATAGTTTACATCATATGCATTCCATGAATAACAATGCTCTAGATATTGCTCATGATGCATTACATAATTTGAGTCTCCATTATGCTATACATAATAACAAACCTATCATGATGGATGACATGTTTCTATATCACGCATCTCATTTATTTGAGCATTGGATATTTTGTGCTAACCGACACATGCACGTGCACATCATGATGGATGATGTGTACATATACCATGCACACACAATTTTTTCTTTGTCTTTGTTTTGTGTAGGTACTCATGTATACTCGTCAACCTCTCAATCCCAAGAGTTGACGAAACGAGCTCTTCAGAGCAACGATGCTTTGGGATCCCGTGGACTATCCTTACTACCGTTCTCTTCGCGCAACAACTACGCGCATCTCTTCTACTTGGCTCTCACACGACTATGGGCTATTTACCACTTGTCACCTTATGCTCATTTTCCCGTGTTCACTTTGCATGTTATCCTTGCTTCTATGCCTTTGCCATGCAATTTTGACCCTTGTTTTCATCTACCCATGATTCACCATTATGATACTCCTATGTGTATTCGCATGCTTGGTGGAGACCCTTGTTGCTATTGCCATATTTATCATGTGCCCCATGTTATTGATGCTTGTTGTGTTGGGAGAGTCAGGATGCCCCATTGCTATTTACATATGGTCTCTCGCCAATACATTGATGACACTTTACTCATATCTTTCTTTCATGCTTGTGCTATGACATGTGAATTATTCATGCCCACTATTTGCACACATGACATGCTTGCCATGATTCCTCCTAGTATGTTGCATCTTCGCACTACTAGCTTGCTTGACTTGATTGTTATGATTGCTTGCTTGGTTGCATCACCCATGTTCCACTCTTACTCGCTTTCTTGGGTTGATGACATATATGCTCATGCCTCTCACATGATATATCTTGATCATTGTCTCTTGTGTCCATTAGTTGCCTCTTTCATATCCACTTGTATTGAGTGCAACCATACTATGCTTATCGATCTTGGAGACTTTGACACTTTACTTGTGATGCATGCTTGTTTGATTGAGCCTATTGATGGAAGACCCCGTAATAAGAGGAACACGGTCTCTGCTTTGGCAGGGCGTACCAATAAAACCGCCTCGCAACGCGAGTCGAGGTGGGCCAAGAAACACCGGTTCATGTTGGGCCGGGCCATGATGCAGGGGCACGACGTATGAAGACTGCTAGCGGATCAGATTTATGCTATGCTCCTTACGATGGTATGTGAAGATCATCTTGCAGATCCGAACACGGTCTAAGTGTTCGATAATTACTTTGGAATATTTAGAGATGGAACCCGCCTTGCAATACCGAAGACAAGACTGCACGCCGGACTCATCGTCATTGAAGCCTGGTTCAGGGGCTACTGAGGGAGTCCTGGATTAGGGGGTATCCGAACGACCGGACTATATACTTTGTCCGGACAATTGGAGCGTGAAGATACAAGACTCAAGGCTCCGTCCCGTGTTCGGATGGGACTCTCCTTTACGCGGAAGACAAGCTTGGCGATCCGGATATTATATTTCCTTCCTTGTAACTGAATGCATGTAAACCCTAGCCCTCTCCGGTGTCTATATAAACCGGAGAGGTTGGTCCTTAGAAGGTCGATCACGATCACAATCATAATCATCATAGGCTAGCTCCTAGGGTTTATCCTCTATGATCTCGTGGTAGATCTACTCTTGTACTACTCATATCATCAATATCATTCAAGCAG
Organism: Triticum timopheevii; assembly: GCA_963921465.1. NCBI lineage: Eukaryota > Viridiplantae > Streptophyta > Magnoliopsida > Poales > Poaceae > Triticum > Triticum timopheevii. The sequence continues at coordinate 290,878,080 of OY997268.1, read as the reverse complement.
GAAGTAGGGTTTTACCTCCATTGAGAGGGCCCGAACCTGGGTAAACATTGTGTCCCTTGCTTCCTGTTACCATCGGGACCCCCTACCTGAGATCCGCCGGTTTTGACACCGACACCCACCATTGCCCGTGACCTGGGGAGGGTGCAGAATGGTGCCGCCCCCCTGCACGCCGCATCCAGCAGCTCAGCGACTCGTTCTAGCAGGGCGTGGCAGCCGCTCTCAATCAGCCTGCACTGTAGAAGCTCACAGGCTACGATGGCCGCCGCCCACATGTTCGCTTGTTCCCTGCGTGAGTGCGAGGCAGTTGTTGCAGCGTAGTTTGTAGATCGCGCAGCTGCACGGCTGCGGCGCAGCGCCAGAGGAGAAGGCTGCACCACGCGCCCCCCGCGGCCGGTCGCCCCCGGCGGAACGTGGGCCATGAGCAGGGCAGAGTAGAGGTCTTCTTCACCGGTGGGTGCCGCCGAGGAGGTCTGGACGGCCCAGTGCTTGACGTGGGCTCTCGGGGCGTCGGCCATGGTGTCGGTGGAGCGGAGAAGGATTGGTCGATGGAAGAGGAGATCCGACGCACTCCTACCTGGCACGCCAAATTTTGGATTTCGGGATTTGGCAACCCATGAGAGGTTCAAATACTGGGGTGCGTGCAGAGATCTCAACTTGCCCAGCCTGCCTACTCGCGATCCTCCCTAGCCTAGCGCGAAGAGCTCACAGAGACACAAAGACACAGAGATTTATACTGGTTCGGGCCACCATTGTGGTGTAATACCCTACTCCAGTGTGGTGTGGTGGATTGCCTCGAGGGGCTATGGATGAACTAGTTACAAGGATGAACAAGCCTCTGGAGGTGAGGTGTTCTTGAGCTGGTGTGGTGCTCTGCTTGCTCTAGTTTCGGTCCCTTTCTAGTGGTGGTGGCTAAGTCCTATATATAGTCGCCCTGGTCCTCTTCCCTAATATGAGCGGGAAGGGATACCACAATGGCGGGATCTGAAAGGGGACAAGTAGTACAATCTATCGTGACAAAAGTATTCTTCGCCTGTGAAAAGCCTCTAGTCGTGATGCCGCGGTGGGCTCGGTGATGACCTCCGTCCTGCCGTCCTGGCGGTCTTGGTCTTGTTGCACCAGAATGGAAGCCTTTGGCTGATTCCTCGGGACTCCGCGCCTGTGGCTTGCTGCCCTTGCACCAAAGAGGAAACATGCATCGTACCAGGCCACCGATGGAGCCATGGGGTGGGCCGTTGATGTCGAAGCTGGGCCGTACCAGGCCACCGATGGAGCCACGGGGGTGGGTCGTTGATGTCGAAGCTGGGCCGTACCAGGCCGCCGATGGAGCCACGGGGTGGGCCGCAGGCAGGCAGTACTAGATACCCCCAAGTCTAGGACGCCGACAGATCGCTTGTGAGCTCGGGATGGGAACGGCGTCCATAGGCCTGCCCGGCCGGGTTGCGGCTACCTAGGGCGTCGTGGAGCTGTGGTGAGTGCATTTGTGAAGAGAAACGAGCCCGAGTGGGCTCTATTTATAGGCGAGGACGAGGCGGGGATTGAGAGCTCGCCGGGTTTCTTTGGAGTGGAGCCCAGCGACGAATGGCATCAGTGAGAGAGGGGGAAGGTGTCGGGGGATCACATGGGAACTGTGGGCAAGCAGCAACGAGCACAGGAGCCCGGTATGCGACGAGCACAGGGGCATGGGCGCACTGTTGGCTTGGCCGCATCGTGCCTATTCTCGTTGTGGTGATCTCCAGCATCGGCGAGCACCAGGGCTGGGTTAAGGAGGTGAAGACGAAGATGGGGGCGTGGTTTGGCAAGGTGCGGCAGCCGGGGCAGCGAGCACGCAGGCCACAGAGACGCTAGCGCGTCGCAGAGCGCACCGACCGCATGCCAACCCCGCTGGAGGAACGTGGTCATCGCATGAACTCTGGCATCAGGCTGAGCTAAGCACAAAATCCATGTCTAGCGTGTATTCTTTAGTGGTTTTGGTTGTTCTCTGTGCTTGGTTTGGTCACAGGTGAGTTGTGCGAGTGGGTTTCTTCCCGGCAAGTTTCTGGACAGAAACTTGTGAGCTTTGCTGAGAAAAATCTAGTGAGAATTAAGTGTTGTGCTTTGGGGTTTAGCATTCTCTTAGGAAGGTAATGAGGCTCAGAAAATGTCAGCCCCAAAAGGTCAAGGAAAAATATATGTTGTGTAATGTGGTCATTCTATCCAGAACTGAGATGATTTTCTGTAGCAAAAATATTTCAAAAAGTTATGTAGTATTTTTGCTCAGGGAGGTGCCCTAGGGTTCAAAGAATATTTGTGAATATATTCAGTATTTTAGGAGCAATAAAAATATGGGTTGGTTCGGAGCATACTTCTCTAAAGTGATTTGTAGGGAAGAAAATGAATATTTTTCTTTTATAGAAAATATTCCTTGGGCTTTTGTTGGAGTTTTTCAGAGAAGGAAAGATGAGCTAGGGGTGGATGGGTCACTTGGGTGAAAATCAAGGGTAGGCCCAAGTGTTGAAGTCCATTTGAATAGATTCAAAACTCCAAAACCAAAGCAAATGCAAAACTAAGTCCGGAAAAAGAGAGAAGGCAAATCCAGACTATCATAGGATTGCTGTCGAATTGGGAATCAAGAAATAAATCATACGCTGCGACTCCCATCTTGTTGTGAAGCAGGTGAAGAAAGATTATCATATCTCACTGATGGAAGATTACGTGGAAGAGGTGAGGAAGCTTTAGGGGCAATTCGACGGGCCGTAAACAAAGCACATACGCCATGCAGAAATTAGTATCATTGAGCACCTATCGAAGTGCGCGGCATAGAAGCTTCCTATGGAACCAGCCACTTTTGTGCTCCACCTCACCTAGCCAACAGTCTCTCCATCAGCCTTGGCCAGAAAAGGAGGAAACTCAGCACCGACAAACATTTTTCGGGAGAGCTCCCTGGAGCCACTAGAGAAAAGGTTGCTGGGGCAAACCCCATGCTGACTGGTGAGCCACACTGTCAGGTAGAATCCCTAGTTCTTGCCGCTAAAGGAAGTGCTCTCACAACTGAAGAAATGCCTGTAGTCCTTGTCGTCGAACCTCACGCTCCGACATAGGCGCATCACTTAGTACGATTCTTGCAAACTGGAGAACTTCCCGACAATCCAGAGGAATCTGAGAAAGTAGCCCGGCAGTCCAGTATGTACCAGTTTGTGGACAACATTCTGTATAGAAATTGGCCGAACGGCGTGAAGTTGAAGTGCATCAGTCAAGGGGATGGACTAGAGCTGTTGGCAGAGATGCATGGCGGCGCGTGTAGCTAACATCTGGGATCAACAGCACCTGCCAGGAAACATTGTCGGCAAGGATTCTACTGGCCCAGCGCCCTCCTGGAGGCAATTGAGCTTGTTACCAAGTGTGAAGCATGCTGGTTCCATTCCAAGAATATCCATCAACCAGCTGAAGCCTTGCAAACCACCTGTTTATCCTGGCCCTTCGTAGTCTAGGGGCTCAACATCTTGGTCCCTTTCCCCATGCTACCGGAGGCTTTGAATTCTTGTACGTGGCAATCTAAAAGTTTACAAAGTGTCCTGAAGTCGAACCAGTGAGAAAGGTGATGGCGCAATCAGCTATCAAGTTCTTCAAGGGTCTGGTGTGTCATTTTAGAGTACCCAACAGAGTAATCGCCAACAATGGCACCCAGTTCACAAGCCGCGCCTTCATGCAATACATCCAAAGCCTTGGAAGCAAGGTCTCTTTCGCCTTAGTTGCCCATCCAAAGAGCAACGGACCGGATGAAAGAATGAACGCGGAAGTGCTGTGAGGGCTGAAAACAAGAATTTTTGATTTATTGCGGAAATGCGGCAAGCATTGGATCGATGAGTTGCTAGTGGTTCTTTGGTCAATCAGAATGACACCCAATCGAGCAACTGGCCAGACTCCCTTCTCCCTAGTATATGGGGCAGAAGCAGTGCTCCCCATGGAAGTCATGTACGAGTAGCCTCGGGTACTTGCCTACGATGAGGTAGCACAAGAGCAGCTATGGCATGACGACGCCATGCTCCTCGAGGAGAACCATCTCTGGGCAACTGTACTTGTTGCACGATATCAGCAAGCCCTGCACCGCTGCCCGGAGCCATTAGAAAGGTGAGCTTGTCCTTAGGCGCATTTAGTCTGCCAAGGGTTCAAATAAGTTGACACCAAAGTGGGAAGGCCCTTACCGGGTAGTACATGTCACATGACCTGGTGCAGTCCGTCTGGAGACCAAATATGGCATGCTGATGCAAAACTCATGGAATATTGAGCATCTTTGAAAGTTCTACCAGTAAGGCGCTGTTGTCGGACCTGCCCCAGTATCTTGTTTTGTACAAGCATAGTCCCCTGCACTTGTAACCCTTTGTACAAAGCTAGGAGAAGACCCTATGCAAAGATAATAAAACAAAGTGCTAGTGCAAAACCTGCATGCATGTTTAATTAAGCATTGCTTTATTATGGTTACAATAACCCTAGCATAAGATAATTAATCCTTCACAAAAGATCATATGCAGCTGTTTTCTCCACTGCATTTTGTTTTTGATCAACAGCAGGGCCCCTACCGTGGATACACTTCCCGGAAGGAAGAGTAAGAACGAGCCAACATATGTCCCCAGCAGTTCCCCTTTATCAGGAATGATAAGATGGATGGCAAGCCCAGATAAGTTCACCTCTCCATCCATAATGTGTTCTTGTATGAAAAGTTTGTGCGTAAGAAAACCTTGTCACTCCCAACATCTGTGCTCCCATCCTATGATTCGAAGCTTCTTCAAGTCAGGTTGGTTGCAGTAGAATTTGGGTGGGGGCAGACGAGGGGCCGGTCCCATCCACACTCCTAACCTGTCAGATAGGGTTTAGTAGCGGCTGTGTATGGGACCGACGAGATGTCTTGTTGGGGAACTTTGTTTACTTGAATGTATTGGGAGATCATTCCTCAGCATGTATACAATACGTGTACAATTGCCCGACATGCATTCTTTTTTTCGTTAATGGGCAGATAAACAAGTAGAAATCATACATGATACAAACATGGATAGAGGGTTACATGATTTGAACTAAATCTTGGCTAGTGCATACATCTTTCAAATTGAAAAATGATAAGTGCACTGTAATGCCTTTCTTCTCCCTCTCCTCCTAGGAGTTGCATCAAGGAGGACAAAAGTAGTGCCTGGGCAGAAGCCCAGCCTGACCTTGTCAGGGCCCGTGGGACGCAGCCTGAGAAGATCGGGAGGGCGCCTCCCAGGCAAGGAAGAAGAGGCCGGGGATGGGGAGAGCGGCTAGGCGATGCCCTGGTCACTCCTGCCAGGACCAGAGGAATGTGGCAAGAGGGACACTGGTAGGGAAAACAAAGCTGGAGTCCATGAGGAAGCTTGCCGGGGTCCAGCTAGTGGAAGCGGAATCGACCGGGCAAAGCACCCCCGGCAAATCGCTCTGTCGGGGGTTTGTCTACAAATGGTGGTGTTTTCGGCGCCTAGCTGATGGTAACGGTGTGTCCAGCGCTCAGCGGGAGTCCAAGGCATCGTCTTCGTGCTTGACGACCAAGGGCTCAGCGTCGCTGTCTTTGCCGTCGGCGTCCTCTTTGGCACTGTCGCTCGAGGAGGAGCTTTCTCGTTGGTTGAGCTTTCCGCGCAGCACCCTAAGAGAGCACCCGAATGCCCGACGACCATGATGGAGATCAGATCAACCTCCATTAACTTGAAATGGAGGATGTGCCCCTCCACCAGGCTATGGGCACATGCAAAAGTTTTCTAGCCAAGCTGGAGAAGCATGATATGAGGTGCGGGGAACTCAGTGTCCACCCGCATATTGTCATTACAACAATACCCACGTGCAACTTCAACCTGTGCAGCTGTTCAACCTTCATCAGCCTTGCAAAAGGGCCAGGAAGCTGAAGAGGGCTGCATGGGGGCTCGCGCGGCCTGGCGATGAACTATAGCGGTGTATCCCTGACATGGCCCTGCATTGAAGTCGCATCGGCTGGGGAGGGAGCGTCCGGAGCACCACCGCATCCTCCTCACCCCCCAGCACCGCGCCGGCCACGACCACATCCTATGGCACCACCTTGTGCACTAGATCCTTCCCCTGCATCCCTAGCGTGGGCGGGGATGAGGTGCCGAGAGGAGGCCCTTGTTGCCACCGCGGTAGCTTGAGCGTTCCCTCTTCTTCTCACCATGGTGGGAGAGGGGCACGAAAAGAAGAAGGAGAAGATGCATGGGTGAGCCCTCCCATTCACCTCCGCGATCCCCCTTTATAATGGGGTGTGGCAAGGGCTAGCTCCCCACCATCCTATGGAAACCGCCCGGCTTCACAAATCCAGCTCATCTGCGTCACTGACGAAGTTTTGATTCGATGACCGCCTTCCTACACGAATACCCGGTGCCATGCTTTCTGCCATGGCACTCATTCCCGCGCCCTGCACGTCCTCCACCAACCTTGCGTAGTGCATGCAGCGTATGTGGCAGAAATGGCAGACGTAGTGGGATGGGTAAAATGGTAGTTAACCCCCCCTGATCCTGCACACGTCGCAGCAAATATGTTTGTGTGGTAGCACGGTCACCTATGGGGCATGGATTCCCTTTTGTGGTTCGGCATGGGGACGGCCGCATTGAACAAAGAGCAGAAGCAGTGAGGGACAACACGGTGACGGACTCTCTCTTTTTACCCGGTTTCCAGCCGCTTTGCATCATAAAACCCTACTCCTGCTGTGCTGGATTGATCTGGAGGAATATGAAGGCTCGACGTGCTCTAGCCCGACAAGGTGCCTTGGGGAGAGTGACGTGAGCTTATAGGTGTGGTGGGATCGAAAATGTCTGAACCCTTGCAAGGTTGCCTTGAGCCTCCTTTTATAGGTTAAGGGGTGACCACGGTGGCGAAACAGTCATTGGGGTGTGATTAGGTAGCCAACAGTGCTATCATACCTAACTCTAGTAGTCAGGACAAATGCATTCAATGCATTGCTAGGTGTCGTGTCGAGGGTGAACCCCGGCAAGTCTGTTGCGCCGCTTATCTGCCTCTTCATATCAGCTTGACACGCCTCCTGGACGGGTGTCAATAAAGCTAATCTCTTCTCCTTGATGATGCCATGTGTTTGATAGGATCCACCTAGTTGCCTAGCACCCTGCCACCACATTGTTTAGTGAATTAGGTGTGGTGAGGTGGAGCGGTGGCGTCTTGGTGACGGTTCCTTGTTGGAGGAGTTTGCCGGGGTTTAATCTTGGCGGCCCCAACAACCCTGCCGGGGTGAATCTGGACTTGTCCTCAGGTGTGGCCTCGACCCGTCCAGGCTCTCCTACCCGGCAAGGGAGGCCTTTCCAAGGTAGTCCTCTGCTATCTTATCCTTCTTAATGTTCTCCTTAATCTCACAAAGAGCGGCTTTTCAGTCATTACCTTGTGTCATGCATTGGTGCTGGATGTACGATCACCAGCACGCCTGTGCATGGGTCTGGTCAGCAAGCATGAACGTTTGTTGCACCGACAGAAGCCCCAGGGCCTGGCCCACATGTTCTGCTGGGCATCATTGGCGTCTTCCATGGGGAAATGCATTTGGACGATGTACTTGAGGTGTTCTCTGCTGGGTGCAACGAGTAATACTCCAGCACCAGCACCTTGGAGCAAGAATGCACCGTCAAAGTACATGATCCGTTCCTTAGGGACCTCCTTGCCGGGGAGAGTAGTTTCCATGGTCTCTTCACCAGGCGTTGGTGCCACTCTGCTACGAATTCTGCCTGTGCTCTGCGTTCGATAGTTGTTGTGCTCTCAAATTTTAGGGCAAAGCTTGATAGCACCAGAGCCAATTCCACCATCCTGTCGGTGGCTTCAGTTCCTCAAGATCCGCTGCAGTGGGAGGCGAGTCACAACGGTGATCTTGTGGTCTTGAAAGTAATGCATAGCTTCCTCAAGGCCATGAGGAGGCCGAAGATTATTTTTTGGATGCCAGAGTTCCTTGATCTCACTCCCTGCAAGAGGGACCAGACAAAGTAAACTGGTCGCTGCACCATTTTCTTCCTTGCCACCCCCTCCTGTTTGCCAGTTCTCATATGTGGTCCCCCTCCGTTGCCACCGACAGACCTTGCTAGGGATAAAGCTGGCCTAACTCCGGCAGGATCTGTCACAGTAGCCTCTTCGTTGCCCTCTTCCCTCTGTGCTACCAAGGCTGCACTGACCACTTGATTTGTTGCCGCCATATTTGTTGCAACAGCTCTTATGGCTTGGGTGCAACCAAGGTTGGAGCAAAAGAAAGGTAAGCCTTCAAATCCTGCTGCACAGCCTCGGCCTCTGGAGTCCATTTTACTGGACCAGCTTTCTTCAAAGTTTTGAAGAACGCAAGGCGCGCACAACGGATTTGGAAATGAGCCTGCTCAATGCAGCCACACAGCCAGTCAAGCGTCTCACATCCTTAACTATCTTCGGGGCTTGGATCTGCTCCATTGCTTTGATCTTGTTGGGGTTGGCTTCTATCCCTCGCTGAGAAACAAAGAACCCAAGAAGCTTGCCGGACAGAATGCCAACACACATTTCTCCAAATTAAGCTTCAAGTTCATCTTCCGTAAGTTTGTAAAGGTTTCTTCTAAATCTTTTATGAGTGAAGATTTGTCCTTGGTTTTGACCATGACATCATCCATGTATGCTTCAATGTTCCTGTGCAGCTCTGACTCAAACCCAATCTGCACGACTCTTACGAACGTATAACTAGCATTCTTTAGCCCGAGGGGCATACGCACAAAGAGGTATGTGCCACATGGGATTATGAAGGTGGTCTTTTCTTCGTCTACCTTGGCCAAGAAGATCTGGTGGTACCAAGAGTATGCATCCAAGAAGGACAGCAAGTCACATCCAGAGGTGGAATGAACAATCTGATCAATGAGCAGCAAGGGGAAGGGCTCCTTAGGACAAGCTTTGTTCACGTCAGTCAAGTTAATACAAGTCTCCACTTCCCATTTGCTTTGCGCACCACCACTGGATTTGGTAACCAAGTTGGATGCAGTACCCCTCGGACCAAACCTACTGCCTCCAGTTTCTTAATTTCCTCAGCAATGAACTGTTGCCGTTCGAAGGCTTGCTTCCTAACTTTTTGCTTGTCGGGGCGGGCATGAGGACAGACAGCAAGGTGATGCTTGCTTACCTCCCTTGGAACACCGGGGATGTCAGATGGTTTCTTGGCAAACACATCGACATTCGCCCCAGGAAGGTAACAAGCGCACTTTCCTATTTGTTGTTAAGGGTAGCACTAATGGTGAAGGTACCATCAGTGCCATCCTGCCGCGCCGGAACTCTCTTTGTTGCCGAGGGAACAGCCTTGGATCTCTTGCTGGTTGAACTTTCTGGCAAGTCGCTGCCAGGCGCATCATACTCCATAGAGATGCACTTGCCGGAGTCCTTGTCGGTGTCCTTGTCCGTTTCCTTTACTTTCTTGTCCCTCTTGGCAGGAGCTGGATCTCTATACATATTATCCACACAGATAACTGCATCTCTCTTGTCTGATGGGGTTGAGATGACTCCCATAGAACCATGCATCTTCAATGTGTTGTAGGCATAGTGGCACGCTGCCAAGAACTTGGCAGAGCTGGTCGACCAAGAATCCCGTTGAATGGCAGGGGAAGTTCAACAACATCGAACACAATTTTCTCTGTTCTAAAGTTGATTTCCCCGCCAAATGTCACCAGCAAGGTAATCTTCCCCTTTGGATGGCTCCTTCAGTGGTTGATTCCTTGGAAAATGCCAGTCATTTTTAGGTCCTCGTCTAGAATCTGGAGTTTCTTTAGCACACTAGGAGAAATCAAATTCAAGCATGCCCGTTGTCAACCAACATCTTACTGACCTTGAGGTTCTGGATTTTTGGTGAAACCGACAATGGCAAACATACTACCGAAGTAGTGCGGTCTGGATGATCGTCAATGTCAAAGATGATGCGTGTGCGGGACCACTTGAGCGGTTCTCCAGCGCTTGCTACCGGTTCCATTGCGTTAACCTCATGTGCCCACCGCTTGAGCTGGCGGTGAGAGAAGTGGAGGGAGGTACCCCCGTCAATGCACATTGCCTCAGTAGCCTTCTAGAACTCGTGCTCACTGGTCTCATCTTCTTCTTCTTCGTTGTCATCTTCATTCTCTTTACTCTCACGGCCTCTGGCGGGTTTTTCTTTTTGCTGATCAAACTTGCCGTGGTGCCCGTTACCACCACCACAGCCCTTCCCACCAGTACCATTCTGGTTTCCCTCCTTGTTGTGCCTTTCATACTCAGCTTTCTGTTTCTCAACCAACTGCTCGACATGCTTGCAATCCTAGAGATCATGACCCTTGGTCCTATGGATTTTGCAGTATGGCCCGTCAGATTTGTCGGTTTTCTCAACAGTTTCTACCACCCAACAGTTAGCGCATGTAGCAGCTTCTTTACCGGGTGTCTTAGTTTTTGCTGTGTTGCCGACACTAGATATTTTGATATCCCAACATAATCCTGATCCAACATGGAGCAATCTTCAACTTCACCTACAACTAACAACAATATAATAGGGGCTCAGCAAAAGCGGTAACATAGCCAAACAACGGTTTGCTATGAAGGGTGACAAGGTTAGAGGCTGACATGGTAATTTGGGAGGCTTGATAAGCAAGTGATAGGTAGCGTAGCATAGCGATAGAACGAAGCAACTAGCATAGCAATGATAGTAGTGACATCCAGGGTAACAGTCATCTTGCCTGAAATCCCGCAAGGAAGAAGAACGAGTCCATGAAGAAGACGAAGGGGCGAAGACGAACCAAGCGTAGTCGAACGAATCCTCACGATCGCAATGAAACAGGAACTATCGAGAAGAAGCACAACCAGAATGGAGCAAACAACATGGTAAACACACAACACATAAGCTGACATGATGCTCAACCAAGTATGATGCAGGACAAGTCTATATGATGCTACTCATGGCAAGAGATGATGCATACAAGAACAACACATCAAAGCAAGTTTAAATGAGGCCGGGAACAACATATAACAAAACCGGTAAGTCCTAATATGCATATTTTGGATTTGCTACTGTTCTGCCTAAACCATATTTTAGAGTTGTTCACCAGCAAAAGTAAGTGCACCATGTTATTCTATGCATTTTTCTAGCCCATTTACATATAAAGAACATTTAAAACCGAGCTACGGTTATTTAGTGATGAAATAAACCATTTTGGCATGTCATTTAAGATAATTAATTCAAACAGCAAGTTAAACATTTTAAACAGGGGATGAAAGATGCATATCATGAAAGTAGATGAAATTCTAAGCATTGCACATATGAAGTTTATTTTAATCCGATGTATGGTTATTTATATATGAGCAATGCAAGATAATGTCATTTCTATAATTATGCAATGCACTGCAATAACGTTAAATCACAGAGAACAGAAAAAACATACACATGCCGTATTGAACGCACTGTGCAAGCCTGGTAGCAGATCCAGCCCAAATGGCTGTGTGCAAAAAAAAATTAGGAATGGGGCGAAATCTTGGGTGCCGGGGAATCGAACCCAGGACCTCTTGTGTGAATGCCAGCCATGTTAGCCAACTCGGCTGTGCCTATCTTCGAGAAAGAAATGAGGACGCCAGATTACTTGAGCTAATGTCAGGACCCCGATTCTATGCCACATCGATCTAGCATGTAACACCTCGTATCACTTTGCGGCCTCACGCATGGTATTTCCATGGATGTCGCCTTACCATGCCCGGGACCGTTTGCGCCTTTAGGCACACGTATATGATGGTGTCGCTAGCATCCATATGACAAGAACCCGGGCTGACATGGCTAGTCGTGAACCCAAAGTGGCACTACCTTACAGGGACAGGCATCCATGACCCAGCATCGAACGTGTCGGTCATCAGCGGGTGATTCCGGGCTGTAGCAACTGGGCCAGCAGGACTCCGGGGAATCCGGGCTGTAGAGCCTATCAGGACTCCGGTAGACACCGCGTGACATTTCCCCAAAGTGACAGACACAGGAACGAAGAAGGACACATGCCATCCACCCTAAGTGTTCCGGAGCAGTAGGAAGCTGCCAGGGCTCACTGGAAGCACTAGGAGACATTTCCCGGTAAGAGAGGCTACTAAGGATAAACAACTAGATAGTCAGATCCCACACATAGCAATACACATTACACGTACGCATAACATGCAAGTATGTGTTGTACAACATGGCATCACAACATAACTCAACAACTCATACAGATAAAGGCTTAGAAGAGCCATCATAGCATTTATTACAAGCAGGGCTCACATGACCCAACATTCAGAGCAATCAGGCAACAATCGGAAGCATTACATGTCTGAGTACAGACATCTACAAATTAAAAGGGTTGAAGAGCCTGACTATCTACAACATCCGGTCAAGATCGTAGTTGAGGTACAAGCTACTTGTCGAAGCCCACGAGAACACTAGTAAGACCGAAGTCTCCACTTCAAAAACATAAATAAAGCAACATGAGTACAAAGGTACTCAGCAAGACTTACATCAGATCCTATCGTACATGCATTTGTATCAAGAGGGTAATGTGGGGTTTAGTTGCAGCAAGCAGCTTTGACTCAGTGGCTATCCTGTTCTACGACTACGAAGAACTTCTTTGAGGTGAGATGGCGCACACGAGTCCACTAATCACCACACAATACACTACTATGGATTCATCCCCGTCTCCCTATGATAAGGCCATCCATAGCACTAACACTTGTCTTGAGCATTTTAGGGTATCCACTTCAAGTTGTCTATGTACCACATAAGCATCCAAGAAGTCCATAACCGCGGACCCGGCTATTCGAATAGATCATGTTAACCCTGCAGGGGTGTACTTCTTCACGCACGCTCTCGTCACTTACCGCCATGTACACGTCATGTATCTCGGCAACCTTCAAGCGGAAGCCTGGCGAGGGTGTCGGCCACGAACTGACTAACCACACAAGACACTAGTCCAGGTTTATCGCCTATTCGGGTTCCATCCGCAAGGAGATTCGGCGGGGGTGTCGCTCACGGCCCCAAACGATGTGAGCAGGGTTCCCAAGCCCACCATCCGGGTGCCACTTGGTACACCGTGCCACCTATGCCTAGTCTGTCCCAAGCCCACCCTGCCGGGTGCCACTCAGTAGAAAAATAGCACTACCTATAAAGACCAGAAACTAATTGCAACTCCTGGACAGAGATCAAGTTGGTTAATAAGTCGAGAGGGGCTGAGTTACCGGAACCCAATGTGTGGTAGTAGCTAGTCATTGGACAACATACATAGAACTCAGTGCTTAAGGACGGTTCCAGTGAGACAACCCACCATGTACTCCTACATGGCCTCTCATCGCTACCTTTACCAAATCATGTTCACACACTTATCTCTCAACACCAGAACATATCATAACACTCCAATTCATTCCCAATGAATCAGACCTGACACAACTCTAAGCAATAGCAGGCATGGCATGGTAGGAACACAACAGGGCTCAATCAACTCCTACACATGCTAGTGGGTTTCAACTATTTACTGTGGTAAAGACAGGTCATGCAAAGGAATGGGTTCAACTACCGCAGCACAAAGTAGCAGTTGAAACATTGTTGTCCTAATGCAATAACTGAGAGTAGGAGCGAGAGAGTAGGATTGTATTGGTATGAACAAGGGGGTTTGCTTTCCTGGTAGATCGGCAGGGGGGACACTGCTCCACAGATAGGTACTCTGGAGCACTCTCCGAAGCAGGACCTATCGAGAAGGAACGGTGTCGACAATCAATACACAAGCATATGCAACAATATTATGCATGAACATGGCATGAAGATGTGATGTTGTTTGTGCTAATGCAACCAGCAACAAGTTCAATGGAGCTCATTTGAATCAAGGATTCAAATGCAACTCCAAACATAAGCATTTTAAATGCCCTTTATGTATTTTCATCTATGAAGCTGGTTTAGGTTGGTTTGTCATGCATGAAACTAATACAGATGGATAGATTGAATCTTTCTGATAATTTTTCATATATAAATTATTTCAATCTGAGCTACGGTTGAATTTCTATGATTTTTTGAAGTTTATAGCATTTTCTGGATTTCCCTGATTTATTTTTTAAACAAGAAAATGATTAATTGCGTTAGCATGACAGTGGCATGATGTCAGCGAGTCAAACGTGGCTGACTAGGCCAAACCTAACGTGTGGGGCCCACATGTCAGTGTCATAGTTAATTAACAGAATTAATTAATCCTAACTCCAAAACTAACTGAAAATTAGTCAGGGTCGGGTCCCACCTGTCATTGAACCACACGGGTCAAATCTGGGTCAATAGGGGGTCAAACCCGGTCAACTCGCTGGCATTTAGCCGCCGGCGAGGCCGAACGCGGCGGAGGGGCACGGGAATCGCCCTCCGGCGACCATTTAGGCGGCAGAGACCACGGACGAGGAGCTGGAGCTCGTCCGCGTCGTTTGGAGCAAGTGGGGGGCTGCGGGGGTGCCGGAGCTCGCCGGAAACATGCTCGAGGCGGTGGCCGGAGTTCGGCCAATTGCGCGCATAGCGCTGCGGTGCACGGTAGGGGCTACGGCAGCGGCGTTGGCCTGCTAGGAGGCAGCTAAGGACGTTGACGTGCGCGGGCATGAGCTACGGCAGCTAGTGCAACGGCGGTGACATGGACGGCGGCAAGGTGCTACGGCTGTGGTGGGGAACGGGAGCTACAACACGAGAACGGGGGAACGGAGAGAGGGGAACGGAGCAGGAGCTCACGGCGGTTCCGATGGAGTCCTCGGTGAGCTCGGGAGAGGCCGGATGCGATTGGAACGGCGAGGTGATCTCCGGCGACCGGAGATGAAGACAACGGCGATGGTGGCTCTCCACGGCTTCCTGCATCGCGTGGCTCGAAGGAGGGGTGGACGGCAACGTGGCGGCGCTTCTGAGCTGGTCGGAGAGGCGAGGGAGGGGCCGGTGGCTACGGTAACGGCGAGCGGCGGCGACGGTGGCGTTCGGCCGTGCGCGAGAGAGAGCGAGGGGAAGAGGGAATGGCCATGGGAGAGAGTGAGAGAGGTGCGAGGCGGCGCGTGGCGTCGTCCAGGGCGTCCAGGGCCACGAGGGGGAGAAGCAGGAGGTGGCGGGGAGACGTGGCCATGGCTAAACGCGTGGCCGCGCGCGCCGGCGCGTGCCCCTGTCCTCCTGGCGCGAGGAAGGGGAGGATTGGCACGACCAGCTGGCTGGGCCAGGCCAGGCTACACAGTGCCAGGCCCCAGGTGAGCTCTTTTTTCTGTTTTGTTTCCTTTTTCTATTTTCTGACATTTGTTTTGATTTAATAAAATACTAAATCATTTTATTTTCTTATGCCAATTTTTGTAAGAGCTAGTTATATTATTCTAGGGCTCCTTAACAACTAGCATAATTTTGGGACATATATTATATATATATAACATATATATATCCAAGGCAAAATAATTATAGGATTAATTTAAATGCCCAAAATAAATATCTATGAGCTCCTAAAAATATTGGTTTGATTTTTATCTCTGTCCAATATTTTCAGAGAGCAACATGAACATTTTCTTGGACCTTTTTGGAGCACTTTTTTTATTTGGGTCATTTCCAAAAATGATTTCTGAGGGTTTCACAATTCCCCATTTCAAATTTAAATGGAATTTAAACATGATGCACACATGACTAGCTAGCCTTGAGCATACCAGAACTAGGGATGTGACAACTCGCCCCCACTGGAAAGAATCTCGTCCCGAGATTCAGGGGTCGACGGAAAGAAAGTGGGGTACTCCAGTCGAAGACGATCTTCTCGCTCCCAAGTAGCTTCTCTCTCGGAATGATGAGACCACTAAACCTTGAGAAACTTGATGTTATGACGTCGAGTGACACGCTCTGCTTGATCAAGAATGTGAACTGCATACTCTCGATATGTGAGGATATCTTGGAGATCAAGCGTTTCGTGGTCCACTCCGTGGATAGGATCTGAGAAGCAATGCCTGAGTTGAGAGGCATGGAAGACATCATGCACTCTGGAAAGATGTGGGGTAGTTCCAACTAGTAGGCAACCTCTCCTCGTTTAACGAGAATGCAAAAAGGACCAATGTAACGAGGAGCCAACTTGCCCTTGATACCGAAACGATGGGTACCCTTCAAAGGAGTAACCCGAAGGTAAGCTTTGTCCCCAACTTCATAAGTCATATCCTTATGATGACGATCATACTGGCTCTTTTGACGAGACTGGGCTGTTTTTAAATTCTCACGAATGATGCAAACTTGCTCTTCTGCCTCCTGGATCATGTCTGGTAAAAGAATTGTCTTTCACCGGTTTTTGACCAGTTCAAAGGTGTTCGACATCTTCGTCCATAGAGAATATCAAAAGGAGCTTTCTTGAGACTGGATTGATAGCTATTGTTATACGCAAACTTGGCAAAAGGAAGACATTTCTCCCAGTCCATACCGAATGAGATAACGCAAGCTCTAAGAATGTCTTCGAGAATTTGGTTGACCCTTTCCACCTGACCACTCGACTGAGGGTGGAAAGCGGTGCTGAAGGAAAGATGGGTTCCCATGGCAGTTTGGAAACTCTCACAGAAATGAGAAGTGAAAAGACTGCCACGGTCTAAATTGATCTCTAGTGGAACACCATGAAGTGACACTATTCAGAAATATATAAGTCAGCAAGCTGACTAGCAGTGATACTCTCTCGAACAGGTAGGAAGTGAGCCACTTTCGAAAGACGATCAACGACTATGAAGATAGCATTATTCCCTTTCTTGGTCCTAGGAAAGCCGGTGATGAAGTCCATACCAACTTTATCCCATTTCCATTCAGGAATAGCTAAAGGCTAAAGGGTGCCAGCAGGCCTTTGATGCTCTACCTTAATGCGACGACAAACGTCACAATTAGCAACGAAGTCGGCGATTTCTCTCTTCATCCTAGTCCACCAGAACCTCTGGCATAGGTCCTGATACATCTTAGTACTACCGGGATGAATTGTGAGAGGGGATTCATGCGCCTCCTTAAGAATCAATTGCTGCATCTGCTGACTCTTGGGAACCACCAAGCGGTTCCCAAAGTAAACAAAACCTTGTTCATCCATAGAGAAACAACCAGCTACTCCCTTGGAGATATTTTCTTGATTCGGGAGATTCCCGTATCATGCTTATGGACATCTATGATATGATCCACAATAGTAGGCTTCGCCACCAAGGTAGAAAGGAATCCGTGAGGAGCAATGTGAAGGTTAAGCTTACAGAATTCCTCATGGAGAAGTGGTTGGCCCTTCTGCAACATGAGATTGTTGCAATAGGATTTACGACTTAGTGCATCAGCCATGACATTGCCCTTACCTGGGGTGTAGGTAATCCCTAAGTCATAATCTGAGATCAACCTCAACCAACGTCTTTGCCTAAGGTTCAGATCTTGTTGTGTGAAGATATACTTGAGACTCTGGTGATCGGTGTAGATCTCGCAACGTTTACCAAGAAGGTAGTGTCGCCAGGTCTTGAGTGCATAGACTACGGCTGCAAGCTCTAGATCATGTGTAGGATAATTCTCCTCATGTGGATGCAACTATCGAGATGCATAGGCAATCACATGACGATCCTGCATAAGAATGCAACCTAGTCCCTGTCGTGAGGCGTCGCAGTAGATAACAAAGTCCTTAGTGAAATCTGGTGGCGCAAGTATGGGAGCAGAAGTCAGGCGTCTTTTCAGTTCCTGAAAATTGTACTCACACTTTGGGGACCACTCAAACTTTTTATCCGTCTTGAGAAGTTCCGTGAGGGGTTTGGCTACTTTGGAGAAGTTTTCAACAAAGCGGCGACAATAACTGGCTAGACCAAGGAAACTCCTAACTTGTTTAACGGTTTCAGGTGGAGTCCAATCAAGAACGGCTTTAACTTTCTCGGGATTGACAGCAATGCCCTTACTAGAGATTACGTGGCCTAGGTAGGTCACTTCTGGCAACCAAAATTCACACTTGGAGAACTTGGCATAAAGGCGGTGCTCCCTGAGTTTTTCTAACACAAGTCTAAGATGTTCGGCATGCTCTTCCTCGTTCTTCGAGTAAATAAGGATATCATCGAGGTAAACCACGACGAACTTATCTAAGTACTCCATGAAGACCGAGTTCATCAAGAGGGACAAGGTGGATGGGGCGTTGGTTAGACCGAAGGACATGATGGTGTACTCATACTGGCCATAACGAGTGACAAAGGCTGTCTTGGGGATGTCCCCGTTTCTGATCTTGATTTGGTCGTAGCCTAACCTCAAATCCATCTTGGAAAAGACTGAGGATCCAGCGAGTTGATCATACAGGTCGTTGATCCTGGGGAGCGGATATTTGTTCTTTATCATGACCCAATTAACGGGACGATAATCTACAACCATCCGGTCCGTACCATCCTTCTTCTTGACGAAGAGGACCGGGCAAGCCCAAGGAGAAGAACTAGGACGGATGAAACCCTTTTGCAAGGACTCATCAAGTTGTTTCTTAAGCTCGGCTAGTTCTAAGGGTGCCATTTTGTAAGGTCTCCTAGAGATTGGAGCGGTTCCTGGGATAAGATCTATGATGAACTCTACATCTCTGTCAAGTGGAACACCTGGCGGTTCCTTTGGAAAGACATCCGGAAAGTCACGGACTACCTGGATATCTTCAAGGTCTAGGAGAGGGCTGGCATTAAGAGAATAGAGCTGACGCTTTGCAACTCTAGTGGAGACAGAGACTATCTTGCCAGATGGGTGTGTAAGCTGAACAGACCTGGTGTAACAATCAATCTTGGCATAATGAGCTTTCATCCAGTCCATACCCAAGATGATGTTAATATCTGTAGACTTGAGGGCTATAAGTGATGCAAGGAATACAAGTCTGTCAACAAGGATTTCGTTACCATGGCTTACACTAGAGGTTTGCCATTTGGATCCAGGAGTTTGAATGACCAGTGGAGAGGGCATATCACAAAATGACATGTTGTGCAGATTAGCATAACTTTCAGAAATGAAGGAGTGAGATGCTCCAGTATCGAACAGAACCAATGCTGGATGACAGTTGACAAGGAGTGTACCAAGAATGACATCTAGATCATCATGAGCGTCTTTAGCTGAGACGTGATGCACACGTCCACGTTTAGTGCAAGATGGCTTAGCACTGATCGTCTTGCTTGATGGCTTAACACAGCCAACAGTCTTCTCAGGCTGGGGTGGAGCATAACTAGTCTGAGAATAGTCACGTGCATAGTGTCATGGCTTCCCGCATGTGAAGCAAGTACCTGAGGTTGGACGTGGACCCGCACTGACAAGCGTTCTACTAATAGACCTGGGTGGAGCATATGACTGAGCTGGGTGGGGCACCACATAGGATGGCCTCGGTGTATATCCAGAAGAAGAGCGGAGTTTGGAACCCAAATCCGGCGCTTCTAAGAACTAGAACCGGAGGAAGATCCCAAATCAAGTGTGTGCTTACGAGACTCCTCGTAAGTGAGCTGGGCTGTCTCTGCATTAATGGCCTTGTTCACTAGAGCCTGGAATGTATCACAATGATGCAGGTGGAGATCACGACGCAACTTGGGGTTGAGACCCTTCCGGAACCTAGCCTGCTTCTTGGCGTCCGTGGACACCTCTTCTGAAGCATAGCGGGCAAGGTTCTCGAACTCTCTGCTGTAAGCATCAACAACCATCTTACTCTAGGTGAAACTACAGAACTCTTCTCTGTTGCGATCAATGAGGGCCTGAGGTATGTGATGCTCGCGAAAAGCCTCAGTGAAATCTCTCCAGGTAGGAATCTGGCCAGCTGGAAGCATAGCCTCATAGTTCTGCCAC
This sequence comes from Triticum timopheevii, assembly GCA_963921465.1. Lineage (NCBI taxonomy): Eukaryota > Viridiplantae > Streptophyta > Magnoliopsida > Poales > Poaceae > Triticum > Triticum timopheevii. The sequence goes on along the minus strand of OY997268.1, from coordinate 290,858,324 downwards.
CAAAGACTAGCAGGACCTTCCAGGTGGTATGTAGCATAGGTGACCTTATCATCTTCAGCTACATTCGCGGAACGTAGCTTATGAGTGATGCTACGGAGCCAGTCATCTGCATCGAGTGGCTCGATGGAGTGACGAAAGGTAGGTGGGTGCAAGCGAATGAAGTCATGAATGGTTGCAGACCCTTTGAACTGATGTGCGGTGTTCTCCTCGATATGTGCCAACAAGCGGTTAGACTCATGCTTGCTTCTCTCCGTCTCTAACATGAACTCTGTCAACGAAGGCTGGTCGGGAGGATCCTCATCCCTACCATCTCCGTGGTTCTGGCTACGAGCAACAGAACTTTGCTTAACTGATGACATCCTGAGAAACGAAACCAAGGACGGAATCAACATCAACTATAGGCTATAGAATGTAGGACAAAGAAATTAGTATCTCTCGAACTCCTAGGTCAATTCCGGCAGCATAACGGCAGTAAAATGCTCAGAAAGAGACATCCTGCTAAAATGGGGTAGTACAAAAACTTAACATCACCACTCAAGGTTCTGAGATAATACTGAACAGGCTACACCGGAAGTACTCGAAACTGGAATATGACTCTGACCAACCAATCCTATGGGACTACGGAGTAGTAACACGTGATCCTGATAGACGGAAGAGAAAGCCTAGTTCCTTAACCCCATAGGAAAGATAGGATGACTCAGATCAGAAGGCCGTGAGATACAAGGAGTAAAAATAGCCTTACGTTCCTTCCCACAATCAATTCCCTTACATAACTAGAGAATTTCTAGACTCAACTTCGACCAGTTTGGCTTGGTAATCCTACAGGCAGTCAGGCTCTGATACCAAAGCTGTCAGGACCCAGATTCTATGCCACATCGATCTAGCATGTAACACCTCATATCACTTTGCGGCCTCACGCACGGTATTCCCACGGGTGTCGCCTTACCAAGCCCGTGACCGTTTGCGCCTTTAGGCACACATATATGATGGTGTTACTAGCATCCATATGACAAGAACCTGGGCTGACAAGGCTAGTCGTGAACCCGAAGTGGCACTAACTTACAAGGACAGGCATACATGACCCAGCATCGAATGTGTTGGTCATCAGCGAGTGAATCCGGGTTGTAGGCTAGCAGGACTCTGGGGAATCCGGGCTGTAGCAGTCTATTAGGACTCCTGTAGACACCGCGTGACATTTCCTCGAAGGGACAGACAAAGGAACAAAGAAGGACACATGCCGGCCAACCTAAGTGTTCCGGAGCAGTAGCAAGCTACCAGGGCTCAGTGGAAGAACTAGGAGACATTTCCCGGTAAGAGAGGCTACTAAGGATAAACAACTAGATAGTCAGATCCCACACATAGCAATACACATTACACGTATGCATAACATGCAAGTATGTGCTGTACAACATGGCATCACAACATAACTCAACAACTCATGTAGATAAAGGCTCAGAAGAGCCATCATCGCATTTATTACAAGAAGGGGTCACATGACCCAACATTAAGAGCAATCAGGCAACAATTAGAAACATTACATGTCTGAGTACAGACATCTACAAATGAAAAAGGCTGAAGAGCCTGACTATCTACAACATCCGATCAAGATCGTAGCTGAGGTACAAGCTACTTGTCGAAGCCCACGAGAACACTACTAAGACCGAAGTCTCCGCTGCAAAAACATAAATAAAGCAACATGAGTACAAAGGTACTCAGCAAGACTTACATCAGATCCTATCATACATACATTTGTATCAAGAGGGTAATGTGGGGTTTAGTTGCAGCAAGCCAGCTTTGACTCAGTGGCTATCCTGTTCTACGACTACGAAGAACTTCTTTGAGGTGAGATGGCGCACACGAGTCCACTGATCACTGCATAATACACTACTATGGATTCATCCCCATCTCCCTGTGAGAAGGCCATCCATAGCACTCACACTTGTCTTGAGCATTTTAGGGTATCCACTTCAAGTTGTCTATGTACCACGTAAGCATCCAAGAAGTCCATAACCGCGGACCCGGCTATTCGAATAGATCATGTTAACCCTGCAGGGGTGTACTTCTTCACACACGCTCTCGCCACTTACCGCCATGTACACGTCATGTATCTCGGAAACCTTCAAGCGGAAGCCTGGCGAGGGTGTCGGCCACGACCTGACTAACCACACAAGAATCTAGTCCAGGTTTATCGCCTATTCGGGTTCCATCCACAAGGAGATCCGGCCGGGGTGTCGCTCACGGCCCCAAATGATGTGAGCAGGGTTCCTAAGACCACCATCTGGGTGCCACTTGGTACACCGTGCCACATGTGCCTAGTCTGTCCCAAGCCCACCCTGCCGGGTGCCACTTGGTAGAAAAATAGCACTACCTACAAACGCCAGAAACTAATTGCAACTCCTGGACAGAGATCAAGTTGGTTAATAAGTTGAGAGGGGCTGAGTTACCGGAACCCAATGTGTGGTAGTAGCTAGTCATTGGACAACATACACAGAACTCAATGCTTAAGGACGGTTCCAGTGAGACAACCCACCATGTACTCCTACATGGCCTCTCACCGCTACCTTTACCAAATCGTGTTCACACACTCATCTCTCAACACCAGAACATATCATAACACTCCAATTCATTCCCAATGAATCAGACTTGACACAACTCTAAGCAATAACAGGCATGGCATGATAGGAACACAACATGGCTCAATCAACTCCTACACATGCTAGTGGGTTTCAACTATTTACTGTGGCAATGATAGGTCATGCAAAGGAATGGGTTCAACTACCGCAGCACAAAGTAGCAGTTGAAATGTTATTGTCCTAATGCAATAACTGAGAGCAAGAGTGAGAGAGTAGGATTGTATCGGTATGAACAAGGGGGTTTGCTTGCCTGGTAGATCAACTGGGGGCACTGCTCCACAGACAGGTACTCTGGAGCACTCTCCGGAACAGGACCTATCGAGAAGGAACGGTGTCGACAATCAATACACAAGCATATGCAACAATATGATGCATGAACATGGCATGAATATGTGATATTGTTTGTGCTAATGCAACCAGCAACAAGTTCAATGGAGCACATTTGAATCAAGGATTCAAATGCAACTCCAAACTTAAGCATTTTAAATGACCTTTATGTGTTTTCATCTATACAGCTGGTTTAGGTTGGTTTGTCATTCATGAAACTAGTTCAGATGGATAGATTGAATTTTTCTGATAATTTTTCATATATAAATTATTTCAATCTGAGCTACGGTTCAATTTCTATGATTTTTTGAAGTTTATAGCATTTTCTGGATTTCCCTAATTTATTTTTTTAAACCAGAAAATGATTAATGGCGTCAGCATGATAGTGGCATGACATCAGCGAGTCAAACGTGGCTGACTAGGTCAAACCTAACATGTGGGGCCCACACGTTAGTGTCATTGTTAATTAACATAATTAATTAATCCTGACGCCAAAACTAACTAAAAATTAGTCAGGGTCGGGTCCCACCTGTCATTGACCCGCACGGGTCAAATCTGGGTCAACAGGGGGTCAAACCAGGTCAACTCGCTGGCGTTTAGCCGGCGGCGAGGCCGAACGCGGCGGAGGGGCACGGGAATCGCCATCCGGTGAGCATTTTGGCGGCGAAGACCACGGACGAGGAGCTGGAGCTCGTTCGCGTCGTTTGGAGCAAGCGGGGGGCTGCGGGGGTGCCAGAGCTCGCCGGAAACGAGCACGAGGTGGTGGCCGGAGTTCGGCCAAGTGCGCGCACAGCGCTGCGATGCACGGTAGGGGCTACATGCAGCGGTGTTGGCTTGCTGGGAGGCAGCTGAGCACGTTGATGTGCGCGCGTGTGAGCTATGGCAGCTAGCGCAATGGAGGGGACATGGACGGCAGCGAGGTGCTACGGCCGTGGTGGGGAACGGGAGCTACGACGCGAGAATGGAGGAACGGAGAGAGGGGAATGGAGTAGGAGCTCACGGCGGTTCCGATGGAGTCCTCGGCGAGCTCGGGGGAGGCCGGATGCATGTGGAAGGCGAGGCGATCTCTGGCGACCGAAGATGAAGACTGCGGCGATGGCGGCTCTCCAGGGCTTCCCGCGCGCGTGGCTCGACGGAGAGGTGGACGGCGACGTGGCGGAGCTTCTGGGCTGGTCGGAGAGGCGAGGGGGAGGCGGTGGCTACAGTAACGGCGAGCAGCGGCGACGGTGGCGTTCGGCCGTGCGCGAGAGAGAGCAAGGGGAAGAGGGAATGGCCACGGGAGAGAGAGAGAGGTGCGGGGCGGCGCGTGGCGTCGTCCAGGGCGACGAGGGGAGAAGCAGGAGGTGGTGGGGAGACGTGGCCGTGGCCGGACGCGTGGCCGCGCGCGCCGGCGCGTGCCCTTGTCCTCCTGGCGCGAGGAAGGGGACGACTGGCACGGCCAGCTGGCTGGGCCAGGCCAGGCTGCACAGTGCCAGGCGCCAGGTGAGCTCTTTTTTCTGTTTTGTTTCCTTTTTCCATTTTCTGACATTTGTTTTGATTTAATAAAATACTAAATCACTTTATTTTCTTATGCCAATTTTTGTAAGAGCTAGTTATATTATTCCACAGCTCCTTAACAACTAGCATAATTTTTGGACATATATTAGATATAACAAACACACACACACACACACACTCATATATATATATATATATATATATATATATATATATCCAAATGCCCAAAATAAATATCTATGAACTCCTAAAAATATTGGTTTGATTTTTATCTCTGTCCAATATTTTCGGAGAGCAACATGAACATTTTCTTGGACCTTTTTGGAGCACTTTTTTATTTGGGTCATTTCCAAAAATGATTTCTGAGGGTTTCACAATTCGCCGTTTCAAATTTAAATGGAATTTAAACATGATGCACACATGACTAGCTAGCAATGAGCATACCAGAACTAGGGATGTGACAGCTAACTGTAGAAGGTCAAGCTTTTGGAGCCATGGCTCACGGTGATGCTCGTCGGCAACGCAAGCGAGCAAAGCAGCGGGCACCAACGCTACAGGATGACAGCGGAAGTGCGGAAACCTGCGTGGGCGTGGTTGCGTGAGCGGTGGAGCAATGGCATGAGCAAGGGCTCAAGAACAAGATCAGGTAGGAGCTCGTCTTGGCCACGACAGCGAGGCACGACGAGGCAGTGGCAGTGTGCATGAGCCCGGGCATGTGTTGCGCAGGAAGCACGGCAAGGCGGACGCTTGCGGGGAGTGTGTGTGGGGATGCATGCAAATGTGAGGCGAGCAGAGGCTCGGTCTTGGTAACGCCATGAATGCACAACAACTTGCCGGTAACGACGGCAAGGAAAGCAGCGGCTGCCGGAGCAGCAGAACACCGGCGGGGGTGCGGGTTTTGGAAGGTGCACGTGTAGGCGGCGAGGCGGGCGCATCAAAGGTTTGGGTGCACGGGATCCCAAGGAGGAGCTCGTGCTCGCTTCGGACACTGCGGCTGCAGAGGCATGCAAGGCGACGACGAGGGCATGAGGTTTCAGTCGCGCGTGAGAGCTGTTGGCTTCAGGTGTGTCTGGAGTGCAGAGCAACATGCAAGGGTGTGGGCGAGCGGTAGAGCGGTGGAACCAGAGGGTTTGACGTGTCCATGGCGAAGCACGGTGGCCGGGGATTTCGTGTGAACATATCGACACCTAGAGGATGTGAACGAGGCGGATAAAAATGGCTGAGAGACTCGGCTGCTCACCTTGGTCCCGTAGGACAAGACAAGTCGGCCGGAGATGCGACAGATAGAACTCGAGGATGCGATGATCGTGATGAATCTCAGTTCCATGAAGAAGACGAAGCCGGGGAAGCAGACGACGACGTAGTGGAGGTGACCTAGTGCGGGGAGCGCGTCTGAATGGAAGTAGTGGACGTCGAGGAAGAAGATGGACATGCCGGAGACGACCGTGGTGGCCTCCGTCCACGCAGGCAATGGCGAAGCTCTCGGTGGTGCTTTCTGATCTCTGTCTCTTGAGGAAGAAGGAGAAACAGGGGAAGGGAAAGGGTGGCAGCGGTGAGAGGGAAACCCTAGGGGATGGGTGCAGACGCGGATGGGGAGGGGGGTAAACAGGGTCTTGTGCACGGCCGGGTCGCCACCGTGGCCATGTGTGATGCCCTGGTGCAAAGTTACTGTGAGGAAGATGGGGATCGTGAGGTGGAAGAAAAGGAGGGCGACGGGAGACTGGCAGGTGGGGTTGACATAGCGAACAGCTGGTGTGGGGAAGTTTTACCAGGAAGCGACAGGGAGGTGGGCTGCGGGTGGCTGGCAAGAGGCTCAAGTGGGCTTTCGGTCGCGACTGGACTGCTCTCTCTCCTCTTCTATTAAATTTTTCTTTAACCTATTTTCCGAGGAGAAAAATAGGAAGAAAAGCCAAAGCGATAGGAGAGGATTATGAGGGATATGAAAATACCCCCATGATACTGGAATTATGTAGGATTTGAATAAATTGACTTGGAAATTTTTAGAGGTAGAAAACTAATTCAAGTTAGAATTAAATTCAAACTTGAGCCATTTTTAAACCCAACCAAAACAACTCCAAATGTGATAAGGTTTGGCAGAGAGGTTGTTGGCATGGTGTATGGTTTATAGGAAAATAAGGACATTTTATGGACAGGGAAATGTCACATGAAAATAAATGTAATAAGAAGAAAGGGAAAGTTTGGATGGTATAGAAACTTGGGTGAACTTGATGAATGGCTGCTGGTATGTGCATGGTGAAGAAATGGGGTGGAGATAAGAAGAAGAGGGTTCACACAAGAACACATAACAAAACATAACTATGCAAAGCAAGGCACGATGATCATGATGCAATGCAATAAAAATGACAAGAGGCACATCACATCATGAAGCATAGAACAAAGCAAGTGAGATGACCATGGCATACAAACAAGGATAGCACAACGCAATATAATAAAAGATGAACATGATGCAAGAAGCAAAATATGGCAATGGCATTCATCATGATCATGGCATAAACATATATGAATTGAATATGCAAAACAATTATGATAATGCAACAAACATAAAAAACACAGCAACAACTAAAAAAATAAAAAACAGGAGGGCGACTAGAGCATCGTTCTCGGGGCGTCACAACACTCCCCCACTAACAAGAGATCTCGTCCGGAGATCTTAGGAATGAGACGGAAGAGGAATAGGAGAATAAAGTTGCTTCTTGGATAAACGAGTGAAACCAAGGAACCTTAGAAGGTTAAACTATTTGAAAGAAAGAATACAACGGAGATGAATGAGATTGCAACCACTCGATGAGCAACGAGGTACAAGGAACAATACGAGATCCTTGTAGTTTGAAGGATATGAAACACGAGCTTAACGAACCAAAAGAATATTAAACTGCACCGGTATAACGAGATAGAAAAGGAATGAGGAGAAAATTTAGACAACACTCCGGTTGAACAAGGAAGGAATATGGACTAGACAAGATGGAATGATACTTGACGAGAGGAACAACACAATGCCTCCGGAACAATTGAAATAGTGTAATGAAACGAACGGATAAGATAAGAACAACTTCCACCATGAATGAACTCGATAGCATCCTTAGTAGGAAGGATTGAACGGAGTTGTTGAGAAAATCAACAACTAAAGAATAAGCTTGTTGTGGGCTTATGGAAAAACATCTCAAAGCTTGAGGTGAAATTATGCCACACCCAAATGCCTGAATAGCTGAGAAGAATGAAGAAATGCAAAACTCCACTTCAAAAGAATACGGAGAATTAGTTGCACTTCGAGACACAAGAAGGAAAGATACTTGAACTCCTCCAACAAGAATCTTGACAGACTTGACGAATGAATTAAATCCTTGAAGAGAATGAGTTAAATCATTTATGAACCACCATGAAGCACTCCGGTAAACAAAAGGATTAGAGAAATGAACAATGAAAAGAACAACATGCTGCCTTGCGACGATTTAGATGGAGCTTCCGATGAGATGGCCGAGGAAACTTGAACTCCAGAAAAGAAAAGATGAACACACTAGGGACTAGAATTTATTCACCATGAACAAACTCCGAAGGAAGGGATTAGTCAACTTGATGAAAGAAAGAAAAAGAATTATGTTATGCTTATCCTCCATTAATTAAATCGATGGGAAACAATGGATTTGCATACTACTTATTCGCGTCGGACAAGATTAAGGGGAGATATAGCGCAACACTTGGGAAAGCCTTCCTGAACCATCGGTAAAGAACGAAAGAATTGATATGATAACAAAGGAAAATGAATCTTGAACGAGCCACCGTAAGAATTCAAAATTGAATTAAGGAAGAGAATTCCTCACCGGGAAGAATTAGAAGAACGAATATGCTTGAGGGGATGTAGATGCAAAAGAACGAATAGATCACAGGCTGATTAAAGAATACTTGACATATGCGCCAGAATAATTGGACAATGATAGCTGAAATGATGAGGACAAAGAATTCTTTTGGAATGATGGCATGCGGTGAAACAAAACGGAAAACAACTCCTAACATACTCTGGATGGTAAGAAAAGAATTCTGACAATCGGAAAGAATTTGAGAGGATAACAAAAGCTAGAACCATGAATCTGGGAGAGAACGGTCAAGATTTAAGAGAAACTCTTCTTCAGTCTTCAAAGCTGATAATGACGACGACAGCCACCAAGAATTGTTGAGACACTCTGGGGAATGAAAAGAGTAAAGGTTGAACTGACAATGAGAAGAATTTGAAAGCGATCTTGGAGAAGGCATGTGATTGATGGAATCCATTCTTACGTCACACTTTGAAAAGAATTTGGGAATAGCTTCGGGAAATTAGAAGAGTCAGGTAAGATCCTGGGAATAAACCTGTGGGTTAGGGCCCACTGAAAAGAAGCACCGTTGAAAAAGATTGAAGAAGTGAGATGATGCACCGGAACGATTATTTGAAAGAGAAATAATGCACTGGAACAATAGAAAGACTTGAATGAGGTGACAACCTTGAATTAACTTGAATGCAACCACGAAACCACTGGAACAATAAAATGGCGAGAGGCGAATGAGCAAGGGAAAACATTCGATCAAAGGAATCAACACCAAATACTTGAATTGAGTCCACCAGAAAAGAAAATGAGACAAACAACGATTAACTAGGCGGGAATTCACCAGTTTAGACAAATGAGGAAAGATCGAAGAGGCTCTACAAGGATGAAATTGATGCTCGAATAGAGGCTCGGACTCCGGGAAGAAAAAAGGGTGCGAGGGCGGGGAAAAAAACAAAGGAAACTTGGAAGGGGGAACCAACGAATAACTTGAAGAGGAAACACCGGTTGAAATAATTAAGGAAAGAATGCAAAGACTTCGCGCGAGTATGATGGACACTCGATTACAGACTCTGGCTCCGAGAAGAAAAAGGGTGGGCAGGTGGGAAAAGAAAACAACTAAGGATTGATCTTGCAAAAACAAAGAGGTCGAATCGACTTGACAAGAAATGCACTGGATGAAAAGAGCTGAGAAGAAACGAACAAAAAAAAACTAACCGCGTGATCCTAAAGAAAGTTTGAAGGGTAAGAGGAGCATATCAAAACACCTACGTCAAGATTCCTCACCAGAGCGACGAAACGTAAAAAGAATTCCTACTCTCCGATATAACTAGACTCCGAAAACTGTTTTCTTCTAGACTCGACAATGGCCAAACTACGAACAATCAAGGGGGCTCCTATGGTCGGTCGAGGCTCTGATACCAACTTGTCACGCCCAATATGCGATCCAATCCTAAAGGAACTCGAAGGTCCCACCAAGGATAGAAGCGCATATTAAAGACGCTTTGCAAGGTGGATATCATTACATCGTACCATTACATAATTGTTCAGGATACATACAAAAAGCATACAGTGCCACATGAATACAATATCATACACAAGAGAAACATCCCACTACGGATGAAACACAAACAAAAAATCAAACGACATCCACCCCTGCTAGCCCAGGCTGCCGACCAGGAACCTAACCCCTGAACAAAGAAGAAGCAGAAGAAGAACTCCATTACAAGCAAACATCGCTCTCATGTCGGATCATCGCATAAACTGTACCTGCAACTGTTGTTGTAGTAATCTGTGAACCACGATGACTCAGCAATCCCATTACCATGGATTTCAATACTAGCAAAGCTTAATGGGTATGGAAAGGATAAGTGGTGAGGCTGTAGCAAGCGACTAAGCATGTATGGTGGCTAACTTACGAGTAGAAGAATAAGATGAGAAGCTACGCAAAAAGTCGCAAACTAGTAATGATCAAGAAGTGATCCTGAACTAGTTACATTCAAACATAACCCCACCGTGTTCTCTTCTCGACCCACTCGAAAAGAGACCGTCACGGTTACGCACGTGGTTGGTGTATTTTAATTCGAATCTGGTGTCAAGTTCTCTACAACCGGATATTAACAAATTCCCATCTGCCCCATAAAAGTGGGCATGACTTTCAAAAGTTTAAACCCTGCAGTGGTGTCCTAACTTAGCCCATTATAAGCTCACAATCCATGGAGACAATCCTCCATCGCGGGACATCCGATCAGACTCGGGATCCCGGTGCACAAGACAATTCAACAATGGTAAAACTAATCCAGCAAAGCCAACCGGCGTGTCGACACCCTGATAGTAGCCGCTCGTATCTATTCTCAGGACACGTCCAGATGAGCATAGCATACAGCAACTGAGACCCAAGTTTCCTCGGGGGAAGCCGCACACGACTCTAGTTGGGTGTCGGGGGTTGTGTGTGACATATACCAATGGATGGCTTATCATGGAAGCAGGATGAGGCGTAGACACGAACGCCGGCGTACTTTACCAAGGTTCTGGGCTAGCCTAGGAGATAACACCCCTAGTCCTGCTCTGCGGGGTCTCCACATGATCACTAAAGCACAAGTGATACAAAGTTGCTCCTTGAGCTGTATGCCAGAGGTAGGAGAAGGCAAGGCTAGCTCTCTCCTGCTCTAGGGAAGTGGCTAGGTCTAATGGGGTGGGCACCCTTTGCATGGGTGCCCTGGGGGGATTATATAGGCCTACCCCCAGGGGAACAATGGTAATTTGGCCGGCTGATGGGCCCGGCTGTCAGTGTCTCCGGCCTCCGGCTTCTCTGCCGACTACTGGGGCCCGCCGCCTGGTGGGCCCCACCGACTGATCTGGTACGGAGCCGACAGGCCGCTCCCGCCACTGGCGGGTCTGGTTGGTGTCTGCTCACTGTAGCCGTGCTGCTAATGACGCGGGCTTGCTCAACTCAGTGTGGCTACAGTCTCGCCGCCTGGCGGGAGATCACTGGAGCCACACCTGGTCTCGTCAGGTTAATGGTGCACTTGCTTCGAGGGAAGGGACGGCCGCCTACTGGAGGGCGGCCTTCCCATGGTCCGACTGGTTCGGCGTATGCCGTCTTCTGAGATGTCACTGCCCAATAGGGCCTGCGGCCTACGGGTCGTACCGACAGGCCGTCGTGGGGAACAGGGCTCTGCCTGTCCGGACTGACGTCAGGGAGAAGTAGCAACAGTGCCACGTCGTGCGGAGATCTCCGCTTGTACGGGGCACTGTGGCCACGCCAAGCCCAAGATTCGGGGGTGAGGGGCTCCACTATAGCCACGCCCTATCTCGTCCTCTTGATGGGGGCACAAACTCTGAGGGTGCAAGGTGACCGCCTGCTCGACGCCGTCCTCCCTAGAGGCCGGCTGATAGGAGCCGGCTGCTTGTGGTGCCGTCTGTAGGTTGTTGGCCGTCCTCTGGGGGCCGGCCATAAGGCTAGCCGGCCCTCGTAGGGCGGAGCTTCAGCTTGGGGCTCTGCGGGGCGAGGTCGGCCCAAAGTTTTGATATGTTCAGGGACTCGGGTGAGGCTACCCATGGCCCATTACTCTGACAGTAGTCCCCAAAGCCGGTGAGGCGTTGTGGTCGAGGAGCCGCGAAGTCTCAGAGGCTTCCCCCCTCACCAAGCTCTAGGAAAATGTTCGATCTGTCTTGCGGCGCGCCGACTGCTGGGGTCGGCTTCGACAAGGCGGGATTTGTCGGCTGATTTTGAACTCTAAGGCGAGAAAACAGGTGGCGTGCCTGCTATGCTTCCCAGGGCCGCCGCCCATCACAGGCACGCCACGCAGCGCACGCCAGCCAGGCCAGCCTGCCATCCCACACTCCCGATGGGAGGTGATAGTGGGCCGGGCCCGCCACTACCGGGCCTCGGCACGCGGACGGATCCGCTGTGCCGAGGCAGGCGGTTGCGATTCCCACGATCGTTTCGAGGCGCAGTAAGTTCGCGCAGTAAACGGGGGGTCGTGGGGTCGTGGGAGCAGTTAATCCCACGATCCCACGCCCTGCCCCCCTCGGCTTCGTAGCCTGAGGGCTATAAGTAGGGGGAGGGAGGAATGCGGCGGAGCACGCGCGCCCCCTCCCACACTCTCTCTTCCACATTCTGCTCTCTCCGCCATTGTTGCTGCTGCTGCTCCGAGCTTGCCGTGGTGCCGCCGCCGTTTGCCGCCGACGCACGCCTCCTCCTCTCGCGGCCCCACCTGGAGCCATGGCGCGCGAGAAGGGCGCCGACTGGGACGGGTCAACGGTGATTGAGGACCACATCTCCTTCCACCTCAACACGCGCCGGATGCCCAACGCGGCGTTCGTCAAGGCGCAGGTGCCACCGGAGGAGGAGATCTCGCCGGCGCCGAAGGGGAACGAGCGGGTCGTCTTTCGCTCGCACTTCCTCCGTGGTTTCGCCTTCCGGTGAGCGGCTTCCTCCGCTCATTCCTCGACTTCAACCATCTCCAACCTCATCATCTGACGCCCAACACTGTGACCCTGCTCTCCGGCTTCGTCACAGCGTGCGAGGGCTACATCGGCATCCTCCCCAGACTCGAGTTGTGGGGAGCTTTCTTCTACGGGAAGCTCGACACCTCCGCGAAGGGGACGGCGGCCGAGTGCAGTGGATTCGTCGCCGTGCGCCGGCCGGCAAAAAGGAACGCCTTCCCCGTCATCAAGCTGTCATAGTTGGTGAAGATGTGGAAGCAATCTTACTTCTATGTTGAGAACGTTGATCTGGCTGTCGACTTCATCAACCAGCCGGCCTACGAGGCCGGCCCCCTACCGGGCTTCGGCCCAACTGGGGCTACCTGCCGAAGCCGGTGTCGGCGGACGCAGCGGCCGCCATCGCCCGGCTCTGAGTGCTCCAGGAGATGGAGGGTCTCGTGGCCTCCGACCTCCTCATCACCTTCGTCGAGCGCCGAGTCCTCCCGCTCCAGGGCCTCCCTCATCCGATCTTCTGGATGAGCGGGCACCGCGACCCAAGCCGGCTGTGCACGAAGGAGATGCCGACTGCTGAGGTCGCGCGGATGGTGAATGAGATCTCCGACCTCAAGGTGTCGGAGGGAGAGTGGCGGTACGAGAAGCAGCCGTATTCCCGCGACGACCCGCCGCCTGCCGTATGTTCCTTGATTTCTTCCTTCAGCTCTGTTTTCCTGTCTTGTTCTTATCGTGATGCGACTCCTGTCTGGAGTGCAGATTTATATGTCCAAGCCAACGGCCGCCGTTGTGGGGCCTGGTGGCGACTACCTGCCGGACAGGGCAGTGGGTGATGTGGATGACCCCGACTAGGGGGCGGCCACCTTGGTGGACGACACAACAGGACGTGGCGACGGAGCAGGCGGCCCCGAGGAGGGCGGTGGCGTGGAGACTTGGCCTGACGACGACGACGAAGACGAGCCACGCCCTGCCCGGAGCACGGCCAACACCGGCGCATGCCCTCTACTGGGCCACCCGCCTGTGGTGGCAAACGCAAGCGGAAGCAAGGCGCTGCCTTTTTTGGCAGTGCATCAAAGAAGCACAAGAACCCGGCCACTGCGACCAGGCGGAAAGAAGCCGCGGCCAAGGTGGCCAAGTATTAGAGGCAGCCGAAGGTGCCGGTCATGGTGTTAGCGTAAGTACCCTTCTCATGCTTCCACTTGTTCGCCGATCCGGCCTAAAACTTTTTGTCTTGTCTTCCTATCTCAGTGCCCCGCTCACCCTCGAGAAGTCGAGCGCCGCCTCGGTCATCAGGTCAGCGGAGACCTCCTCCACCAGCCGGCGAATCGACCCGGCCGCCGACCTCCGGGAGACGAGAGGGCGGAACGCACGGGAGGCGCGTGAGGAAGAGGCCGGCCGTCTGGCGAAGGCGGAGGTGGAAAAGGCAGCAGCATCCGCGTCGAGGAAGCTGGCACAGGCGGAGGCTGAAGCCATGGAGAAGGAGCGGCTCGCGGAGGCCGCATGCTGCCAGGAGCTGCTGCTTGTGACGCCTCTGAACACCGCGCCGCCTCCGCCGGAGTTTGAGGCGACGACTGGGGGAGCCGGCGATGAGCAGCAGGTCGCGAAGAGGGAGGGCAGCAACGTGGCCATGCCAGACGTCATCATGCCGCCGCCGATGCCACCAGTCGGGGACATGGTGGTGACGAACCTGACTCCCGAGGTCCGCACACCCGCGCGCCGCCGTTTTGCAAAGGCGGCCTCGGCGCCGCGGCCGCTGGAAGCCGGTGCTGCGAGCTCGTCGGTCCCCGATACCAAAGCGACCAGGGCCGCGCCTGCTGGCTAGGTACCCGGAGGTGGTACGGGCGCCCTGGCCTAGGTGTCCCATGACGTCCATGCCAAGCTCTGGGCCAAAGCCGAAGCCCTCAAGCGCTGCAACGAGGCGTTTCTGGAGTCGCGGGCAGCCATCCGCATAAGTTTCCTTCGCTTCTCTTTATTTTGATCTTCTTGCTTTCTTCATGGGGGCGCGCAAGCGCACCCAATGGGTGTAGTCCCCAAGTTTCGGGCTGGCTGCCGAGCAGGTGGTCCGGAACTTTAACTTGCGAGTGTCAAATGCTGACTTCGTCTAATATCCCTTCTGCAGGACTACCACAATCTCCGCGCGGTCACCTTCAACTCCAGGGTCCGGGAGCTAGAGACGCAGACCGCCCATCTGTTCGAGAGTCGGAGTAAGCCTCGATTTCCTTTCTTCGTGGGGGCGCGCTGGCGCACCCACGGGCTGTATTCCCCGAGGTTCGGGCCGACTGCTGAGCAGTCGGGCCGAATCTCCCTAGTGGCTTTATCTTTGCTAGCTACTTCTTCTCTGCAGGGCGCGATGGCGCAACCGCAGGCTGTAGTCCCCGAGATTCGGGCGGACTGCTGAGCAGTCGGGCCGGATCTCCCCGGCAACTACATCCCTCTTTGTTTTTTTGACTGATGCTCTTTCTTCTTTCCTTTTTACAGAGGCCAACGCCGCCTTGCAGCTGCAGCTAGGAAAAGCCAACACCGCCCTGTGTGGCAAGGAGGCGGAGTGCAGCAAGCTGGCCGAGGAGCGAGACCGGCTGGTAACTCAGCTTGCCGAGAAGGTGGAGGCCCTCAAGACGGCCCAGTGGGAGGCGAAGGCGAAGGAGACCGACCTCCTCGACGAGTTTGCGATCGAGCGCTCCGCCTGCGCTCACAAGGAGGCGCAGATGACGGCCTGCTTCAGCAGCATCAAAGACTTGGTCGACGGTAAGCTTTATTTTCTTCGTTTCTTGTCCTGAGCTGCCGGCCCTTATCTAGGCCGACTGTTAGTTTCTGACTTTGCTTTTCTTGTATTCTGTCCAAACAAACTTCTTCCCGGGTCACTCCATCGCTGTGAACCAGATCATCGAGTCCCAACGTGAGGAGCGGCGGGCGGAAGGCGTGCCGATTGCCGCTGACGCCCCCGGACCCTCAACGAGCAAATCCTCAGCATCCAAGCCCGTCTGTGGCCCGCCCATCAAATGCTGCGCCGTCTTCAGCGCGTTGGGGCCCAGGAGATTTCCACCCTCTGGCCAGGCCTGCCGGCTTCGCGCACCCCAAGTCGGACTACCGACTGACTGGAGGTGGCGGCCGGCCGCCTGGAGGCCTGGAAAGGCTCTGCAGCCCGGGCAGGAGCACGCCGGGCCTTGGAGTTCGTCAAGGCGTGGTATCCTGGGCTAGATCTAGCCCAGCTGGCCACGTTCCGGCTATAAGCGCAGGAGCAGCTGGTGGAGGTGGAAGCCGAGCTTATCAACAGGGCGGCAGTGATCGCCGACTTCATCGATACCAGTATCTTCATCCCGGAGGTAGTCGAGAAAGGCGCCGAAGCGCCGCAGGAGTGGCTTGGGCTGAACTCGGAGGACGGCGAGGACTCGGCTGAAGTCATCGACTCTAGTGATGAAGGGGAGGAGGGGGAGGAGGAGGAGGAGGAGGAGGAGGAGGAGGAGAGCGATGACGACATGCCGGAGGTTGGGGCGGATGGTCGGCCACAACCTGACCGGGCCTCAACCAACGATCCGCGCTCCAAGGCACTGACTGCTGCTGGAGGCGGCCAGGCAGGGATAGACTAGCCGCCCGTTCCTCCGACGAACGCCACCGACTCTGCCATCTAGCCCTCCGCCGTCCCGACTGGTGCCGCTGACTCCAGCGCCTAGCCGGAGCCGCCTGCCGCGCCAACCTGCGCAGCTGACTCTGTCATCTAGCTGGAGCCGCCTGCTGCACCAACCAGCACCGTCGACCCCAGTGCCCAGCCGGAGCCGCCTGCCACGCCAACCGGCACTGCCGACCCCAGCGCCCAGCCGAAGTCTTCCACTACTCCTTAGGATGTTTATCTTTTTCTTTCCCTGCTTGCTAGTCTGGACATATTAATTAAATTCACACAATTCCACCCGCGGGGTGTATGTCAAACTTTGTTGAATGCCGGCCGATGGGCCTTTATCTATGTAAATATCTTATCGCAATTTATGCTTTGCTTTGCCAACTTCTAACTTTCCTTGCTTTATGCTCCTTGCATTTTTCCTTTGCAGCACTCCCTTAGCTACCCTCTTGCCAGCCAAGCAGCCGCTCTGCGGACTACAGCTAGTTTTAGTACTTAGCTTTTTGCGAGATGGCAAGTACTTAGCCGTTCGGAGATTTGGCAAGTGACCGAACAGGTGTGGTGCCGGCCTCAACTATATGCGTTTTTTCCATACCCATTTTTCATGTGGGCACTGTTTTGCAACCCCTGCCCGCCATACAGTCGCTCTGCAAGCTGCGGCTTCTGACAGAGGAAGTTTTTAGGTGCCAACACATTACTTGTCCGGCTACAGGAGGCGGCATATAGTAGAAGGCGGCAAACCTCCGGGCCTACTGGTCGAACCCGGTGCCAGGCGGAAATAATAAAACAATGCAAACTCATGGGCATAACACTTATCATGTAGATAGAAGGAGGGTAGTCCCCGAGTTCTTCTCGGGGGACTCGGAGTCTTCGTACATAATACAAAAGGTAGCGTGATACATACTGCTTTCAACTGTAAAATCTACGGAGGAGGTTTGCATTCTACGGCCTCTTTGTCTCCTTACCTGAATCATCTCTTTTGCGTGCTCTGGGCTTCTGAGCGTCGATCAGATAGTAGCAGTCGTTGCCCAGCACCTTGCTGATGATGATAGGGCCTTCCCAAGGTGCCGAGAGCCTGTGCTGGCCGGCTGTTCGTTGGATCAACCGGAGCACAAGGTCTCCCTCTTGGAATGATCTTGGCTTTACCTTCCGGTTGTAGTATCGGCGCAGACTCTGCTGGTAGATGGCAGACCGGCTGAGTGCCAGCAGCCGGCCCTCCTCCAGCAAGTCGACGCCATCTTCTCGGGCCTCCTTGGCGTCCGCCTCAGTGTACATGGTGACTCGCGGGGAGTCGAACTCTATGTCCGTCGGGATGATGGCTTCAGCACCATAGACAAGGAAGAAGGGTGTGAAGTCGGTCGACTTGTTCGGAGTTGTGCGCAGGCTCCACAGGGCGGCCAGCAGCTCATCGAGCTAGCAGTCGGCCGAATGCTCTAGAGGCTCGACCAGTCGGGGCTTGTTGCCAGACAAGATGGGGCCGTTTGCTCGCTCAACCTGGCCGTTTGACTGCGGATGGGCAACGGACGCTAAGTCCAGTCGGATGCCTTGAGTCGCGCAGAAACGAGCCAAGGCTCCTTTGGCAAAGTTTGTGCCGTTGTCAGTGATGATGCTGTGTGGTATGCCATACCGGGTGGCGATGTCGGCGATGAAACTCACAGTAGTCAGCCCATTCAGTTTCTTGATTGGCTTTGCCTCTATCCACTTGGTGAACTTGTCCACAGCGACAAGCAGATGAGTCATGCCGCCACGGGCTCTCTTGAATGGTCCCACCATATCCAAACCCCAAATAGCAAAGGGCCAAGCAATGGGAATAGTCTTGAGTGCAAAAGCTGGCAAATGTAGCTAGGAGCGGAATCTCTGACACCCCTAGCACTTCTGGACCAATTCTTTGGCTTCTTCTAGAGCAGTCGGCCAGAAAAAACCATGGCGGAAAGCTTTGGCAACAAGTGCTCTTGAGGCCGCGTGGTGACCACATTTGCCTTGGTGAATATCTTGAGGATTGCTTGACCCTGACCTGGCTCCAGGCAGCGCTGGTACACACCAGTGACACTGCGTCGAACCAGCTCTTTGTTGACTATGGTGTATGCTGCTGCCCGCTGTTGCACTTGTCGGGCCAGGCTAATTGGGCTTCGAGGTGGCTATACGCAAAAAAAGCTCGCTTTCTACTGAGAGTCTCATCGGCCGACAGCTCTTTGTTCACCAGGAAGTTGAGCATGGGTTAAGCCCAGGATGGCGCTGCTATCTCTTCGACTGCCATGACAGCTACTTGTACAAGGGCGGTTGGGCCAGGAGGCGGCGGGTTGGAGTCGGCTGCCGCCTGCTGTCTTGAAGAAGTCCCCGGGCCAACTGCGGAAGTCCCCGGGCCGGGCTCTGGAACTCCCGGGCCGGGTGCGACGACTGCAGTCCCGGGCCACCTACCGAAGTCCCCGCGCCAGCTTCTGGTATCCTCAAGTCGGATCTGACTGCTTCAGGAGGGGCCGGTATGAAGATGGAGTCGGACTCTGGAGATGGCTTGACAGACGGCTTGAGGAGGCGCTGCAAGGCGACGCCGGCTAGTATCGCCTGTCAAGTGGAGCCGATTCGTGCCAAGGCGTCCGCCTGCTCATTATCATTTCTTGGCACATGGAGGAACTCGCACCTGTCAAAGTATCCACTGAGCCGCTGCATGAGGAAGCAGTAGCTTGCCATATTTGCATCCTTGGCGTCCTAGTCGCCTGACAACTGTTGGATCACCAAGTCGGAGTCACCATAGCACTAGATCCGGCGAATGCCGAGTTCCTTGGCAAGCTGGAGTCCGTGTATGAGTGCCTCATATTCTGCTACGTTGTTGGAGGCGACAAAATGGACTTGCAGCACATATTTGAGCTTGTCTCCTTTGGGAGAGGTGAGGACGATGCCGGCTCCCAAACCGGTGCGCATCTTGGAACCATCAAAGTGCATCCGCCAATGGGTGGAGTCTGGCGCTGGTGGTAGGTACTGGGTCTCGGCCCAGTCGACAAGGAAGTCGGCCAGCACTTGTGACTTGATGGCGGTGCGAGGCTGGTAGTAGATGGTATAAGGGGCCAGATCAATAGCCCACTTGGCCAATCGGACAGAAGCATCTCGGGTTCCAATGATCTCAGCAAGCGGAGCCGTGTAGATGACAATTATTGGGTGCTCTTGAAAGTAAGGCTTCAGCTTCTTGGCGGCAAATTGCACACCATAGCACATCTTCTGATAATGTGGGTAGTTTTGCTTGGAGGCGGACAGTACTTCACTCAAGTAATATATCAGTCTCTGGACCGCTAATGCTTTGCCCTCCTCCTTGCGCTCTACCACTATGACTGAGATGACAACCCGACTGGTGGCAGCGATGTAGAGGAGCATGGGCTCCTTCTCGGTCGGAGCCGCCAATATAGGCGGGGTTGCCAACATGTTCTTGAGCTGGAGAAAAGCTTCGTCTGCCTTGTCGTTCCATTCGAAAAAAGTGGTCTTCTTCATGAGCTGGTAAAGTGGAAGAGCCTTCTCACCCAGCCGACTGATGAAGCGGCTAATTGATGCCAGGCAGCCGGTGAATTTCTGCACGTCCAGCAGTCGGGTGGGCACCTCCATCTTCTCAATGGCCTTGATCTTCACAGGGTTGCACTCTATGCTGCGCTCTGAGACCAGAAAACCGAGAAGCTGGCCGGATGGTACTCCAAAGACACATTTCTCTGGGTTGAGCTTGATCTGGAATTAGCGCAGGTTCTCAAAGGTTTCCTTGAGGTCTTCTAGCAGTGTGCCACGCTTCTCCGTCTACACCACCACATCATCCACATAAACATGAGCATTTCTGCTGAGTTGCTTGAGGAGACACTTCTGCATGCAACTCTGAAATGTGGCGCCAGTGTTTCTCAAGCCGAACGTCATGGTCAGGTAGAAGAAGGCTCTGAATGGTCTGATGAAGGCGGTCTTCAGCCGGTCGGCCGGGTTCAGCTTTATCAGATGGTACCCTGAGTATGCATCCAAGAAACTCAATAGCTCGCATCCGGCTATGGAGTCTATCACTTGGTCAATTCTTGGTATGGCAAAAGGATCTTTGGGGCAAGCTTTGTTGAGTCTAGTATAGTCAATACACATGCGCCACTGCTTATTCTTCTTCAACACTAGGACTGGGTTGGCCAGCCACTCTGAAAAGAACACTTCCATAATGAATCCGGCTGCTAGAAGCCGGGCTATCTCTTCTTCGACAACTCTTCTCTTCTCTTCTGACGGGCGGCGCAAGGGCTGCCTGACCGGCTTGGCGTCAGGTCGGACATCTAACTTGTGCTCGGCGAAATCCGTTGGAACACCCGGCATTTCTTTGGGAGACCATGCGAAGATGTCCCGATTCTCATGGAGGAAATCGACGAGCTCGCTTTCCTATTTGTTGTCATGGTTTGCACCTATGACAGCGTGCCTCTCCGGGTGCTCCGGGTCCAAGGGTATCTTCTTTGTTTCCTTTGTCGGCTTGAACGAGCCCTCAACTTCCGACTCCTTGGGGATGGCTGACATTTCCGGCTTCTTGCCTGCCATCGCCACCACCCGGTCAAGGAGCCGCTTCTCAGCTGCGATCACGAGGGACTCGGCCAGCCGACTGCTATCCGTGGCGCAGGCGGTCGATTTCTTGTAGTCTCCGACTATAGTCAGGATCCCCTTGGAACTCGGCATCTTCATCTTAAGGTAAGCATAGTGGGGGACTGCCAAGAACTTGGCCAGAGCAGGTCGGCCAAGCAGTGCATGGTAGGGCCTTTGAAGGTCCGCCACTTCAAACCAAACTGGCTCACGGCGGAAATGATTCAGGTCTTCGAAGAAAACATCAATTTGGGTCTTGCCGATTGGTGAGCAGGAAAGGCCAGGGACTATGCCATGGAATACAGTCCAACTGGGAAGGAGCTGCTTCTGCTTGATTCCCAACTTCTCCATTGTGTCTCGATATAGGATGTTGCTGCTGCTGCCGCCATCTATCAAGACTCTGGAGAAGCGCGCTGCCCACCTCTCTGTTGCAAAGGTAGCATCTAGGACCGGGGCGTATGAACGTGGGGAAGGCATCACTTCCGGGTGGTCGGCCCTGCTCCAACTGATACGCTTCACAGACCAATGCATGAATTCTGGAGTATTTGAGGCCACTGCTTGTACTTCTCGCTGTTGCTGCCGTCTGCTGCATCTGTCATCGGCCATGCTGGTGAACACAACATAAGCTTCATGTTCCTCTGGATACTCATCTTGTATGGTGCCGACTGGCCGGGCCGCCGGCTGCTGGGGCTGAGGAGGCGGCGGTCCGGCAGGCGAACGAGGCAGGAGTCCATCTCCCTTGGTGATTCTGGTGAGCTAATGACACTTCTGAGTGGTGTGGTTGGACGACTTCGCGCCACTATGGAATTTGCAAGGTGCATCTAGGGTCTGCTCAAAAGAAAAGGCGGGCAACCAATTGGGCTTGCCGCCCTTCTGATGCTTGGGTGCCGGCTGCCCCTCCAGCTGCTGGTCCTCGAATGTTGCCACCTGTCGGCTGGTGGAAGCCGGCTGAGGGGCTTTCTGCTTGTTGTCGCTGGGATGCTGCCGCCGACTGGTCTCACCAGCCAGAGTCCAAGGGGCCTGAGGTGCCACCTTGCCGGATGCATCGAGTAGGATTTCTGCCTTCATGGAGGAGTCGGCCGTGGCGTGCTTGTTGGCGATGATCAGGAGCTCGTCGAGCATCGCAGGCTCGTCACAAAGGAGTCGATGCTTGAGGAGGGTGCCCTCTTGGCACCCGGTGGTGAAGTACTCGATTGCCTGCACCTCGTGCACGCCTTTGCAGGAGTTGCGCAGCTCGGCCCAGCGCGTGAGGTAGTCGCGAGTCGATTCGCTGGGCCCTTGGACGCACAAGGAGAGCTGTCGGGGATTGGGAGGCCGCTTGTACATGCCGGTGAAGTTGCGGATGAAGGCCTCGGTGAAATCAACCCAGCTGTTGATGCTGCGGGGCTTCAGGCTGTTAAGCCATGTTTGGGCTGTGCCTTGAAGCATGAGCGGGACATACTTCACGACAATGCGCTCGTTGCTGTTCGCTATGCTGGCGGTTGTCGAGTAGTCGACCAGCCA
The DNA here is from genome assembly GCA_963921465.1 of Triticum timopheevii. NCBI lineage: Eukaryota > Viridiplantae > Streptophyta > Magnoliopsida > Poales > Poaceae > Triticum > Triticum timopheevii. Next base: position 290,835,918 of record OY997268.1, on the reverse strand, counting down.
GTCCTCCGGCTTCACGGAGCCGGTGTACTTGGGTGTATCTCACGGGAGGGTGAACCCTTTGGGAAAGGGCTCATCTCGGATTCGTGGGCCGAAACAGGGCGGGCCCAGTGCATCTTTTTCTTCTAGCGCCAGGGATTGGTTGAGGTGGTCGCCGAGTGTCGGGTGCGTGACAGGCAGCAGAGTGGGGTGCCTTGCCCCGCGAGGCGGAGGAGGCGGAGTGTCGCCTCGGCGCTCCATCGCTCGAGGGCGGCCGTCTTCATCACGCTCGATGGAAAGGCGAGTCCGGCTTCGGCTGGCAGCCGGCTCATTGCCTCGTCTTCCGCGGGCCGCCAGTCGATGTCCAGGATGTCGCGACGTGGTCCTGGCAAAGGGGCGGTTCTTCTTTCCGCGGGGCGGGTACTTCAGCGTGGCAGCCGGCTTCGTGCCGCACGCCGGCCCCGTCTAGGAGCTGCTGGACTCGCTCCGTCATGTGGCGACTCTCGTCGCCCCCGTACTTATCCAGCTCATCCGTCACCGCCTGGGCGGCCCGGATGTTCTCTGCAGGCATGGCGTAGACGGGGCGTTCTGCCCCGAACATGCTGGCGATGGTCGCGCCACGATGCCAGATGGAGCCAATGCGGCTAGGCTCCTCAGGAGCCGGCGTGCCACCAACGGCCCGGTCCATCTCGCGCCGATAGGCGTCCGAGAGGCGTCGCATGCTAGACAGTCGGCCAGCACTCTCGAGGAGCTAGACGCGGCATGCTTCCAGCGTCTCAGCATCCTCGTCTTGTGGGATGGGCGCCGTCAGGTCTTGCAGCGCCGCATCGAGTGGGTCTCGAGCGCCTCCGGCCGAGCGCTCGCCATTGTTGATGATGAGCACCTCCGTGACGGTGCTCCCGCCGTTGTGCTCGCAAGGAGGCGGCTCGTTGTAGACCACCACGTTGGTGGGGAACGCGTCAAGCGACGCCGTGTTGGAGTCGATGATCATCGGGTCGGTGGAGCCAACAGACTCCAGGTCCACAGCCGGCTCGCTGGTGACATGAAGCTGGTCGAGGAGGTTGACGAGACGGCTCTCAGGGCAGCCGGTGCCCGCACCGGAGGCCGGCTCGTCGGAGAGGTGAACCTCGCCAACAAGGTCGGCGAGGCAGCTCGCCGCGCAGGCAATCTCCGCGCCATGCAGGGCATCAAGGCTGATGCCATCGGGCATGCTGGGCTGTCTCCGCTCGCCAAGAAGGAACAAGGTTCCCGTCCAGGGCAGATCTCCGGGAGATGGTGCACCTCGCCCCATGGTGGGCCCCAAATGTTGGGGGTTGTGTGCGACATATGCCAATGGATGGATTATCATGGTGGGAGCGAGTAGAACGTCCCCGGTGCCTGGAAACGGGATGAGGCGTAGACACGAATGCCGACGTACTTCACCCAGGTTCGAGGCTCTCCTAGGAGATAACACCCCTAGTCTTGCTCTGCGGGGTCTCCGCATGGTCACTAAAGCACAAGTGATACAAAGTTTCTCCTTGAGCTGTATGCTAGAGGTAGGAGAAGGCAAGGCTAGCTCTCTCCAGCTCTAGGGAAGTGGCTAGGTCTAATGGGGTGGGAACCCTTTGCATGGGTTCCCTAGGGGGTTTATATAGGCCTACCCGCCAGGGGTACAATGGTAATCTGGCCGGCTGCTGGGCCCGGCTATCAGTGTCTCCGGCCTACGGCTTCTCCGCTGACTACTAGGGCCCGCCTCCTGGTGGGCCCCTTCGACTAGTCTGGTACGGAGCCGACAGGCCGCTCCCTTTGCTGGCAGGTCTGGTTGGTGGCTGCTCACTGTAGCCGTGCTGCTAATGACGCGGGCTTGGTCAACTCAGTGTGGCTACAGTCCCGCCGCCTAGCGGGAGATCACTGTAGCCACACCTGGTCTCATCAGGTTAATGGTGCACTTGCTTCGAGGGAAGGGACGACCGCCTGCTGGAGGCCGGCCTTCCCATGGTCCGACTGGCTCGGCGTACGCCGTCTTCCGAGATGTCACTGCCCAATAGGGCTTGCGGCCTGCGGGTCGTACCGATAGGCTGTCATGGGGAACAGGGCTCTGCCTGCCGGACAGACGCCAGGGGGAAGTGGCAACAGTGCCACGTCGTGCGGAGATCTCCGCCTGTACGGGGCACTGTGGCCACGCCAGGCCCAAGATTCGGGGGTGAGGGGCTTCACTCTAGCCATGGCCTATCTCGTCCTCTTGATGGGGGCACAAACTCTGAGGGTGCGAGGTGGCCGCCTTCTCGACGCCATCCTCCCTAGAGGCCGGCTGATAGGAGCTGGCTGCTCGTGGTGCCGTCTGTAGGTGGTTGGCCGTCCTCTCGGGCCGGACGTAGGGCTAGCCGGCCCCCAGAGGGCGGAGCATCAGCTTGGGGCTCTGAGGGGCGAGGCCGGCCCAAAGTTTTGATATGTTTAGGGACTCGGGTGAGGCTACCCGTGGCCCATTACTCCGACATTGGGACCAACACCATCAGCACTAGCCACGCCCTGTATGTAGAAAATATCCTCGGGTTCGCGATGCCCTATGCCAATTAATTATTAGGTTTAAGTATTATTATGGCAAATGTTAAAACCAATGTTGGGCCTTGCTGGAAGAGTTTTATTCAAAGCGAACTATCAAGAGTTTAATTCAAACCAATGTTAGGGACGCAAAATCAAGGAACATAACACCGGTATCACGGAAACTAGGGCGACAAGAGTGGAACAAAACACCAAGTATATAGATGCATTATTACAATAAGAGATATTGTGATATCCCAACATAATCCAGATCCAACATGGAGCAATCTTCAACTTCACCTGCAACTAACAACGCTATAAGAGGGGCTGAGCAAAAGCGGTAACATAGCCAAACAACTGTTTGCTAGGAAGAGTGACAAGGTTAGAGGCTGACATGGCAATTTGGGAGGCTTGATAAGCAAGTGATAGGTAGCACAGCATAGCGATAGAACGAAGCAACTAGCATAGCAATGATAGTAGTGAGATCCATGGTAACGGTCATCTTGCCTGAAATCCCGCAAGGAAGAAGAACGAGTCCATGAAGAAGACGAAGGGGCGAAGACGAACCAAGCGTAGTCGAACGAGTCCTCACGATCGCAATGAAACAGGAACCATCGAGAAGAAGCACAACCGGAAAGGAGCAAACAACATGGTAAACACACAACACATAAGCATGACATGATGCTCAACCAAGTATGATGCAGGACAAGTCTATATGATGCTACTCATGGAAAGAGATGATACATACAAGAACAAAACATCAAAGCAAGTTTAAATGAGGCCGGGAACAACATATAACAAAACCGGTAACTCATATGCATATTTTGGATTTGCTACTGTTCTTCCTAAACCATATTTTAGAGTTGTTAACCAACAAAAGTAAGTGCAACATGTTATTCTATGCATTTTTCTAGCCCATTTACATATGAAGAACATTTAAAACCGAGCTACTGTTATTTAGCGATGAAATAAACCATTTTGGCATGTCATTTAAGAAAATTAATTCAGAGAGCAAGTTAAACATTTTAAACAGTGATGAAAGATGCATATCATGAAAGTAGATGAAATTATAAGCATTGTACATATGAAGTTTGTTTTAATCCGATGTATGGTTATTTATATATGAGCAATGCAAGATAATGTCATTTCAATAATTATGCAATGCACTAGAATAACATTAAATCACAAAGAACAAAAAAAATATACACAGGCTATATTGAACGCACTGTGCAAGCCCGGTAGCAGAACCGACCCAAATGGTTGTGTGCAAAAAAAATGAAGAATGGGGCAAAATCTTGGGTGTTGGGGAATCGAACCCAGGACCTCTTGTGTGAATGCCAGCTGTGCTAGCCAACTCGGCTGTGCCTATTTTCATGAAAGAAATGAGGATGCCACATTACTTGAGCTAACTGCAGAAGGTCGAGCTTCTGGAGCCATGGCTCACGGTGATACTCGCCGGCAAGGCAAGCGAGCAAAGCAGCGGGCATCGATGCTACAGGACGGCAGCAGGAGTGCGGAAACCTGCGTGGGTGTGGTTGCGCGAGCGGCGGAGCAACGACATGAGCAAGGGCTCGAGAACAAGCTCAGGTAGGAGCTCGTCTCGGCTACGGCAGCGAGGCATGGCGAGGCAGTGGCAGTGTGCATGAGCCTGGGCATGTGTCGCGCAGGAAGCACGGCAAGGCGGACGCTTGCGGGGAGTGCGTGTGAGGATGCATGCAAATGTGAGGCGAGCAGAGGCTCGGTCTTGGTAACGCCATGAATGCACAGCAACTTGCCGGTGACGACGGCAAGCAAAGCAGCGGCTGCCGGAGCAGTAGAACACCGGCGGGGGTGCGGGTTTTGGAAGGTGGATGTGTAGGCGGCGACACGGGCGCAACAAAGGTTTGGGTGTACGGGATCCCAAGGACGAGCTCGTGCTCGCTTCGGACACGGCGGCTGCAGAGGCATGCAAGGCGACAACGAGGGCATGAGGCTTCGGTCGCGCGCGAGAGCTGCTGGCTTCAGGTGCGTGCGGGGTGCAGAGCAACATGCAAGGGTGTGGGCGAGCGGCAGAGCAGTGGAAGCAGAGGGTTCGGCGCGTCCATGGCGAAGCACAGTGGCCGGGGATTTCGTGTGAACGGATCGACACCTAGGGGATGCAAACGAGGCGGATAAAAAGGGTTGAGAGACTCGGCTGCTCACCTAGGTCCCGTAGGACAAGACGAGTCGGCCGGAGACGCGACAGATAGAACTCGAGGACGCGCTGATCGTGATGAAGCTCAACTCCATCAAGAAGATGAAGCAGGGGAAGCAGACGACGACATAGTGGAGGCGACCTAGTGCGGGGAACGCGTCTGAACGGAACTAGTCGACGTTGAGGAAGAAGATGGACATGTCGGAGATGACCGTGGTGGCCTCCGTCCAAGCAGGCATAGCGGGCGAAAAGGAGGGCGATGGGAGACTGGTAGGTGGGGTCGGCATAGCGAACAGCCGGCGTGGGGAAGTTTTACCAGGAAGCGAGAGGGAGGTGGGCTATGGGTGGCTGGCAAGAGGCTCAAGTGGGCTTTCGGTCGCAGCTGGGCTGCTCTCTCTCCTCTTCTATTAACTTTTTCTTTAACCTATTTTCTGAGGAGAAAAATAGGAAGAAAAGCCCAGAGCGATAGGAGAGGATTATGAGGGATTTGAAAATACCCCCATGATACTAGAATTATGTAGGATTTGAATAAATTGACTTGGAAAATTTTAGAGGTAGAAAAATAATTCAAGTTAGAATTAAATTCAAACTTGAGCCATTTTTAAACGCAACCAAAACAACTCCAGATGGGACAAGATTTGGCAGAGAGGTTGTTGGCATGGTGTATGGTTTATAGGAAAATAAGGAACATTTTATGGACAGGGAAATGTCACATTAAAATAAATGTAATAAGATGAAAGGGAAAGTTTGGATGGTATAGAAACTTGGGTGAACTTGATGAATGGCTGCCGGTATGTGCATGGTGAAGAAATGGGGTGGAGATAAGAAGAAGAGGGTTCACAAGAGAACACATAACGAAACTTAACTATGCAAAGCAAGGCACGATGATCATGATGCAATGCAATAAAAATGACAAGAGGCACATCACATCATGAAGCATAGAACAAAGCAAGTGAGATGACCATGGCATACAAACAAGGATGGCACAATGCAATACAATAAAAGACGAACATGATCCAAGAAGCAAAATATGGCAACGGCATTCATCATGATCATGGCATAAACATATAGGAATGGAATATGCAAAAAAAATCATGATAATGCAACAAACATAAAAAACACGGCAACAACTAAAATAAAGGAGGGCGACTAGAGCATCGGTCTCGGGGTGTCACAGAATCCTCCACCAAGTGCATTAGCCTGGAACTCACATTCGGCTTGAGCGCCAACGGGAAGTTGTTGGCGAGCACTTTCTCATCCCTTCCCCCGGCGGCTTGTACGGCAATCATGTAGATGCCTAAAACTCTGCCGGGTTCGGCTTCCCATCATACTTCTCCGGCAAGTCAGGTTTGAAAGTGTGAGAGAATGGCCACTATACTTGCTACAGCTCGCGGGTGAAGGCTAGGCAACCCACCTCGTAAGGCAGGTACCTGCCAACACTCGGAGTGGGCTCGTTGATATTGGTGCCTTTACGCCTATCGGACTGACGGCGTGTCTCGCGACGCCACTCGATGGTGATGCGGGCATCCTCCTTCCTCATGTCACTCAACAATTGACATTGATCTTGCTGTAGTCATGTATTCAACGAGGCCATCGATGCCTCATCACGATCATCGGCACCTTGAGGTTGCTGAGCTTGCGGTGGCCGCCCCTCAACGGGCTACCGAGGAGGGGACTGCATCGTAAGCGCGGTCGTCCCGTCTTGACCACCCGCGTGGGCCGCTGGCGTCACCCGAGGGTGCCGTGATGGCTCCGCGTCCGGTGTCTTATTAGTCTCAGCAAACCCAAGGAGGCTTTGGATGGTAGCTCTCCACTCATCCATCCTATCTGCCGTTGGAGGGAAATCCAGCAACAGTTGAGCTCTAGCCATCGCTTCAGCCATCGTCCCTAGCATGGCATGGGAGGGAGAGCGCTACACCACTTGGCTTCTCGTCGCGCCAGAAGGAGCATCATCGGACCCCAGCCACCCCAAGCCCACCGTCGGAGGAGCTTGATGTGGCCAGAGCCGTCCTTGGTGATTGGGCTCTTGGTCAGCTGGGCCCTTCCCGTGCGGGCGTGGTCGTTGTGGGTCGACAGTGCCGCTCATGGTGGAGTTGTGCCCACCCAACGTGGGATGCGACACATATCCCGTCTCCGCCCTCCAGGCAGCGTGGCCGGTGGGTCTTGGCTCGCACCTGAGCGGGCGTCAATTAAGGATGGCAATTTTACCCATGGGTACGGGTACCCGCGGGTACCGTACCCGCATGGGTAGGGTATGGGCACATTTTTATACCCATGGGCAGTACCCATACCCTACCCGTTAAGTCATGGGTAGGGTACGGGTATAGCCTTGTACCCGTGGGTATACCCATACCCTGCCCGCTTGTAACAATAATGTTAAGTTGTTGTCAATTAATCATGAGTAAAATGCAAGCGCGGTCCTAATTCTTTCCGAAAAGTGTCGACTGGGTCCTAATATTTTCAAAATGCACATCTGGGTCCTAATTCTTTTTAAGTTGTTCACCCGAGGTCCTAATTTTGTCTGACGGCCGCTGACCAGCTCGCGTGGCGCTTTGACCGCTGCCACGTCGACTCGAGGGCCCACGCGGGATAGTTCCCGCGGTTGGAGGTTGGTGATTTAAGCAGTTTGGCCCCTGGAGTTTGTCGTCTCTTCATTCCCCAGTCCCTAGGTCTTCTACTCCCTTCTTCTGCTCACTCTCTCCCTCTCGCTGGCGCCGCGCCGTCGCTGCCATGTCCGCCGCCACTAGCTCGTCTGCCGTGAAGCACCGCGGGAAGAAGGCTGCCCAAGCGCCTGCTCCACCTCCGGCATTAGCCCTTTTCTCACAGCCCATCTCATCGCCGGCTGCCGCGGGTATGCTGCCGTTGGTACCATGCCCTAGCTGCCGCATTCGATCTACAATTCGTCTTGTGTCAAAATCGGATGCAAATCCTGGCAGGGTTTTCTACAAGTGCCCCAATCACCATGTAAGATCTTCTACAAGTGCCCAATCGATTTGATGTTTCTGTGTTTCTTTTTGGCTGAATTTTTTTGCTCCTTTTCTATCAGATTCAACCAAATCCTTGCCAACATTATTATTGGGAAGATGGACCAAACAACTATTTTGATTTTTTGGTGAGAGCTGGGTATGTCAGCCATGGATTGAGTAGTTTAGATTCGGCTGGGGTCATTGCAAGTGAAGAAACAGAGGCTTGTGCAGGAGCAATGCATAGCACTGTCGAGACTGTGGCATATGCAGAAGCAATGCAGAAGATGAATGAGCTCATTTTTCTCTGTAGGAGTATTCTCAGTGCACTTGTTGTACTAATTGTAGTTGTGGTGTATGTAGGATTTAAGAAGTGATGTGTTAGTATGATGTATCCAGTGATCAATGCTTGTTGGTGTATCCAGATGTTGATGTACTGTTGCAATGAAATTGAACTAAAATTTGGTAGCACTTTGGTTGTTTTTCTGTACTTTGGCAGCATTTTTTACTAGCATTGACAGCACAAATAAACAGTATTATGCAAGGCCTTTCATGTACTAATTGAACTTAAAAGAAGTCTGAAAGATAGATAGATGGACCCAACATTACAAGGTCTTGAAGTTGTGCAACAAAAGTATTACATTTCCATGGTTTGTGTGAAACCCAAAGCCACATCTCAGCATGAGGTTTCATTACAAACCACCTTCTTTCCTAAGCAAAAGAAAAACATCCTACACTGCTTCTTTCCATAACATCTTTGTAGCTCTTCACTTCTGAGTTGTTAGGGCTTTGTTCTCCTTAGTTCTTTTCACTTTCTTCCTTCTCTTCAAACCTAGTGTAGCAGTAGTATGGCTTCTTGGAGTTGGCAGGGCATCTCTGCAGTTTGCAATGAACTGGCTTTCTGGTAGAGGAGATGGCACTGCTGTTTGAGATTGTTGAGTAGCTATAGCCTACAAACCAACCAAACATGTACTTAGTAATGTAAGTGAATTTCTGGAAGAACAGATGGCATTGCATTTATTAACATTGTATTTGAATAAAAAGCTCTCACTTGGTCCTGTAAAATCTCAATCACAGTAGATGAAGCAAGATCATAATTCATAGAAGAAGATATCATATTAGATGTACTTCTGCCCACTTGTGGACATGCCTTTTTCTGCAAAAAAAATAAGAAATGTTGTTGAATATTGCAATTTTAGTTTTCAACAGCATTTAAGGGAAACATTTAAGGGAAATGCACCTTGCAACTGGGCCTTCTCTTGACTGGTAATTTAGTTCTTTGTTGTGTTTCTGGAAACACAACCTGAATTGGCACATGTTCTGTTGTTTGCACATGTTCTGCTGCTTCCTCTTCTGCTGTTGGATCTTGTTCTGCTGCTTCCTCTTCTGCTGCTGGATCTTGTTCTGCTCCTGCCTCATGTGCTGTTGTGGGTTGTCCTCTACCTAGTTCATGTTCTCAGGCCTCCACCTTTTCAGCTTGACTTTCTTTTTCATTTTTTTCCTTCCTTGTGCATCTACTACTTCCACTTCCTCTGCTGAATCACTATCTTCAAGCTCTGAACCTTCTAGCTCCTGTAGTTCATCTGTATCATAGTCACTGTCCTGCTCCCATTCAGATTTCTTCTTTTTCTTCTTCTCAAATTTTTCATCAACCCATTCTTCATATAGATCATCATCATCTTTGCCTACTTCATTGTCAGAGTCTACCCAGTCTGAATCCCATTCACTGCCATCACTGTCAGTGTTACTGTCATTTTCATTGGGGATTTCTTCTTCTACCACAAGTTTCCTCCTGCTTCTTCTAAGCTCATGTCCAACATTTTGTCCCACTGGTGGAATACTGCTACTCCCTTCATTGATGTTGGCTGCATGACATTGGTTCAGTCTGCCTTTATGAGCTTTCACCTTAAACCTGGGACTTCCTCTTATTCCACTGCTAAACCCAGGAGATTTAGGGCTTAGTACAGGAGGTAGATCAGGTGTACCACTAACATGAATATCATCCATTACATTGTCAAAGGCCATGTCTTTGTGATCAACAAACAACTGAAAGTACTGGAATTTTGGAACAACTGCTGTCATGTGCAAAGTGTCGGTGTCACAGTCCACAATCCGCAGTCCATCGGCTAAATTCTTTCCAGGCAGTAACCAGTAAATAACATGCTTAGATTGGTCACTATATCCCAGTTGTTGCATAAAATCAGTGATCCAGAGAGGAGACCATGTATCTACTTCGCAACCATTGAACAGAGCAACTTTCCCATCGACATACGTCTTCGATCGGCCAAATCCGCAGAAAAATCCACCATAGTTGATTTCTACGGTAAAAACCTCCTCTTGCGCTCCTAGGTATCGAGGGATTCAGTCAAATACTACCATCGATTCGAACTAAATCGAAATCCGTGGAAAAAGAGGATTGAGGGTTAGGGTTATGGGCAACACACTGACCGTATCGTGGAGGAGGATCTCCGGGTAGCCGATGCACGGGCGCCATCCTAGCGGCGCCGCCGCCGGACAAGCGCCTACGATGGCCGCCTACCTCTTCTCACCGGACCGCCGCCGTCGATCTCCCCTGTTTCGCCAGAGCAGAGAGAGGTGGGGAAGAGGAGAGGAAAAGGACTACGGTTGTGGAGAGATTAGGGTTGGGGGGCTCTTTTGAAAAAATACACGGCTGGTCGTTATCCCGCGTGGGCCCTCGAGTCGACGTGGCAGCGGTCAAAGCGCCACGCGAGCTGGTCAGCGGCCGTCAGACGAAATTAGGAGCTCGGGTGAACAACTTAAAAAGAATTCGGACCCAGATGTGCATTTTGAAAGAATTAGGACCCGGTCGACACTTTTGGGAAAGAATTAGGACCGCGCTTGCATTTTACTAATTAATCATTAATTTGTCATGTGACTCGTCTACTCCTATTGACTTATGAGTATGTTGTTCTAAATTTTGATAGTAGTCTTGTGCCCGTCTACTTGTTATTGAGCTAAGATATTTGATTTTTTTTTCAAATGTGTTATGAATGAGTGTAAAATTATGAACAACTTGTGTACTATTTGTTCTACCCGTTGGGTACCCAATGGGTATGGGTAACTGTCGGGTATGGGTATGGGTAAAGTTTTAGACCCGTGGGTACGGGTATGGGTAGAATTTTATACCCACTTACTATATGGGTATGGGTATGGTATTGCTCTACCCTGCCCATACCCTACCCATTGCCATCCTTAGCGTCAATGTCCTTTTGGTTGAGGACGCCGGTGGGGTGAGCTGGAGAAGTTGTGCATCCCCACGATCCGCACCGGCGGAAGTATGATTGGTGGCACGTTGAGGAGGCCCAGCCGTGCCTATGGCCCTGCTCCAACCATGATGGGATCGTTATCGGCACCGCTAGCCTCACCGGCTCCGCCTGCCGTAGCCGCGGCTTTTATGGCGCCCGCAGCTATAGGTGACGAAACCTTCGAGGTGGAAGGATGCGCCCCAGCTCTAGTTCTCTTCTTGGGAGCCATGGATGATGAAGACTAACAAAGATTGACGCTGTCGTGGAAAATACACGGGGGTATATGTTTTCCGCTGACTCATGGATGGACAAGCCAAGATCGAACCAAGATACCAAGAAACCAAGGGATTCGAAGAACCAACATGCAGATCAGAGGAACCAAGACCAAGCCAGAGAAGCAAGACATTATCAAGATAAAGGCCTCCTTTGCTAGGCAGGCGAACCCGGCAAGGGGCAAGGCCACCCCCAGAAGAAGATGACCAAGGCGTTCTGGTAGGGCCTGCCGGGACATGCGGAGGCCAAATCGCCTCACCGACCACCCCACCACGACTCACATTGTCGACCAGTGCGGTGTCAAGACGCAGAGTGATTAAGTGGCAGCCATTCGCCACATGGCAGCCCCTTTCTACCAAGAAAACCCACAGATGTCACCCATCCTATGCCATGTCAGACGAGCAGGTGTGGAGCTGGCAAGATAGCCCGGCAAGCCTTGCCGGGCAACCAACGATGTGACATTAAGTGGCAGATTAAATGCGCTCTATCAGCCTGTAGAGTTAGGAATGATAGCACTATTTGCAATCTTATCAGTGTCTAATGACTAATTTGCCACTGTGGTGACCCCTTAATGCATAAAAAGATGTCGGATGTTGGGTTCTGGCAGACCCTTAAGGTTCGAACTCTGGGGTGCGCACGAAGATCTCCCCCCTACTGATCCACGTCCGATCTCCTCGCGAGAATCTAAGCTAAACGATGAACAACACGAGGGACACAATATTTATACTAGTTCGGGCCACCGTTGTGGTGTAATACCCTACTCCAGTGTGTGGTGTGGTGGATTGCCTCAGGGGCTGATGATGAACAGTACAAGGGATGAACAGCCTCGCGAGAGGTGTTCTTGAGCTGGTGCGATGAACTACTTGGGTGAGCTCGATCGCCTATGGATCTAATGAGGACTCGATGAGATGCCCCCTACTGTGGTGGTGGCTATCCCTATTTATAGTGGCCCTGGCCCTCTTCCCAAATATTGAGTGGGAAGGGCACCAACAACGGCCATTTTGAAGGGGAACATCTAGTACAAGTTATCCTGACTAAAGTTGGTCTTCGGCTGCCAAAGGCACTGGCGATGACGCCGTCTTGGGCTCCATAGTGACCTCCATCCTGCCGCTCTGCTGGTATTGGTCTTGTTGCACTGAAATGGCCACCTTTGCTGATGCCTCGGTACTCCACGCCTGTGCTTGCCCCCTTTGCACCAAAGAGGAAACAGGGACACTGCGCAGGCCGGCGCCCCCCTGGCGCCCGCCTGGTCTTGATCGTCATGGCTTGCGTCACGAGTACCTCGCGATGTACCCTGCCTTGATCTCTCTGCCTCCTCGCGAGTCTGCCTGGCGAGGCCGCTCCTGAGGAAGCCTCGTGTCGTCCGCCCTGCGAGGCTTGGCTCCTCGCGAGGGTCTTGAGTCTTGCACTGACGAAGATGGGCCATACTGGGCCACCACTCGAGCCACGCCGCAGGCCACGGGCAGGCAAGTCTGGGGACCACCATTCCCAGAACGTCGAAAGTAGCCCCCGGGCCCAAGGCGCGCTTGCACTTGTCTTAGCGGAGAAGCGAAGGGGCAAGTGCGGAGCGCCGCGGGCCCCATTAGCCTGCGGCCTTGGATGCCGCGTGGCGGTTGATTGGACGTGGGCGCCTCCGCTTCCCCACGCTGCCTTGGCAACTGCTCGACTTGACAAGTCCCTACATGCAGAAATGAGTCATGATTACCTATGATCGTGGAGGCCGATGGTTGGCCTCCTCCGGACTATAATTACGGTTGGGCGAGACCCCCGCAGCCCATCCCTTCCTGCTTCGCTCTTTCTTCCTCGCCCTTCCTCCACTTCACGCCAATGGCGCCGATCTGCTGGTTTTGAGCAGAAGAGAAAGGGAAGGCCCCCCCGAGAGGGTCCCGACCCGCTTGTGCCGAAGAAGCGGCCGGTCCCCGGCCGTTGCGACGTGGTCGCATGGCAGGGTACATCGAGGCCCTGGTACGAACGGCCGGCGCCTGGGTTTCCGCTGCACTTGTACGCCTGGGCCAAGGGCCCTGGAGAAGAAGACGCTGAGCGGCACCGACGGCGCTGCCGGCGAAGCTGACGGGTCACGGTGGTGCGCGTTGTCACCCCTGGAGTCCACGCCGATGGCTCCTCTCGCGAGCTTGTGCTCCACGCCACTATGCCTCCACGCTCTTGGATTCGCCTTCCTCCCTCCTTCGCCATCGAGATGCCGCCGAGTGGGTCTCTGGAGCTCTGGCTGTAGCATGCTGACTGCAGCACCCTTGCGACCAGAGCAGAGGTCGGGGTCGTCGCTCCGGGCAAGGTCTACATGACCCGGGGCTGGGGCGAGATCGCCTGGGTCTACCGGACAGGGGGTGCCCTCGTAATTCATCTTGAATACGATGGCGCATCCTTGATGTTCTTCAAGGTCTTCGACGCGGAAGGACGCCGACTGGAGTGCTGCCCCAAGGAAAGCGGCCGGGGCATCGGTGTGGCGAGGGCCAGGCCTGCCAACCGCTTCCCCAGCAGCTCCTTAGGCAGCAGCGGGGGAGCCAGAGAACCCAGCGACTCTCCCGAGCTTCACGTGACTCTAAAGACGAGCAACGACAGCTACGAGCCCCCAAGCTCGCGTCGCACTCGGAGCAGGGCAGCTGCATCAGGCCGCTGACGCAGCTGATCTGGATGGGGTTGGCGCCGGCGCTTGGCGGCCCACTGTTGATGATGGCGTCTTCTGTGGAGGCGTGCGTAGTTAGCGTTCCTTAGGATTAGCACCTTTTGTTCCCTGCGAGGAATCGAAGAAACACCCCGTGGGGGTATGTAAGGCGTCTGCCATGTCTTTTGTGAATATTATCCTTATTATGGAGCGATGCGAGAAGCTTGTCCTATCTCGGCTCGGCTCCCCCTTTCTATCCTCACGAGGGCTTGGTGCTCTACGCTGACAGGTCCCGGTCCCCAGGCAGGCTTCAACCGTCGCTGGTATGCTAGGTTGCGATGCCGTGGTCAAGGCTAGGAGGTGAGCGGCCCAAGGTCCAGTAAGAGCCCCCGAGGCGTGATGCTCGGGAGGTCCCCTTTAGCGCTCAAGTAGCCTCCGCTGAGCAAGAAAGGAAGGCAACATAGCCATGACAGAGCTGCACTAGGCGAGGGTTTGGCGTCGCATTGATTTAGCTTTTGCTGAGATGTGACTTATCTCATGAGCTTGGAGTAGCTCTTCGGTGAGGTGCCGGGCCTGCACGCCGGCAGCTGGGGTGTCACTGGGCCAGGCCCTCGTGAGCTTCTCCCCTCTTCCCCGCGCTTTCCTTCATGCTCTACGTCCTCAGGTCCCAGCCCTCGAGCGAGCCCAGTCGCCACTGGTATGATAGGTCGCGATGCCGTGGGTCAAGGCCAAGGGGTGAGGGCTGGAGAGCCAGTAAGAGCCCATGAGTCGCGATGCTTAGGCGCCCCCCTTTTAACGTGCGAGCAGATCGTACGGGAAAGAGAGAGAGAGGGAGTTCACGACGCCTCCCACGCTATTCCTTAGGTGGATCCTATACACCAGCACGAGGAAAACAAGGTCTGCCATTACGGTTGCCAGCCAGTCATTGGTTGCTCCGAGGGAGTGATTGAGGCACCGAGGGCCTGGTGAGGTAGCGCTATGCGGGGCTGCCGCGGCCAGAGCTCGACCACTTAGATTTGTCAATGTTGCAGGGAGGGACCCACGCGCAAGCGTCGTGCCAGAGCGAGCAGCTCCGAAGGTAGGTGTCAATCGAGCAGGCGATTATCTCAAATAGGTTAAGCATGAAGAAGCAAATCAACTTAGATAGATGCAGAGAAAGGCACACGCCACTGGGTCAGGCCCGAGCGGCTTGGGGATGATGCAGCCCGAGGGGCGCCCCCAATAGGGTAAGCTGAAGACATAAGCAAAACGGATACATGCCGCGGGGACAGATCCACACGACCTGGGAATGATGCAGCCCTGAGGGCGCTCCCGGCTGAAACAAAACTTGAGAGAAGTCACCTGATACCATTGCAGAGCAAGTGTCGGGGTAGCTAGCGGTGCGTGGTGAAGAAGCCAATCCTCACAGGCCCTCGGGGCTCCGAGCCTCGGGAGGCTCAGGAGGTCCGGGCGGCTCGGCGAGGTCCATCTCCATTTCCTCCAGGAGCGTGCGATGCTTGGCCACCTGAGTTTCCAGAATGCTCCTCATCAGGCACTGGTGGGCAACAGTCGCATTCGGCAGGCCGAAGGGCATGCCAACGTAGCAGCGCGGTGGACCCGCGTAATGGCCCATGTGCGAAGGCTAGAAGCACTCATGAGACGCGACTGGATTGAGCCCTGGGTAGACGATGCAGACACGCAGCCCACCATCCTCGCCTAGATGGGGAGCTACATTGGGCAGGCGGCGGTTGCCGCGCATGACTCTCGATTCCTGCAAATCCTGAGCGACCTTGGTGATGAACTCCTGAGGGTTGGGCCCTCCTTGCTTTACGCCTTCCTGAGGGAAACGTGCCGCGAAGCATGCCTCCAAGTGGTGCCCGAGCGCCTCCCTCGTCATCTTGGCAAAGTCAGTGGCTCCCCAAGAGAGAGCCCCCGAGCCTTACCAGAGGAGGGCGCTGGGTGTGCCTCCCTATGCGATGGAGGGTGGCGCCCCTTGGATGGGCGCATGTCCGGATGTGGCGCCTCTGGAGGTACCTGCCTCCTGAGGCCTTGAGTCAGGTGATGTCTTCTTCTTCTTGGGAGCTGCCTCAGGAAGGTTTCTACTCTTGCTGTCTGGGTCCTTGATTGACGCGGCTTGGAAGGCGCGCTTGAGAGAGCACACCGCATCCTTCTCTTCACAGGGGACCGTGATGACTCTGCCACTTCCTGGAATCTTGAGGACATTGTAGCCATGGTGAGTCCCTGCCACGAACTTGGCCAAAGCGGGGTACCCAAGGATGGCATTGTATGGCAGGCGAATGTGGGCGACGTCAAAGTCAATGAGCTCGGTACGGTAGTTCTTGCGCTGTCCAAAGGTGGCAGGGAGGCGGGCCTGCCCTATCGGGACAGTGGAACCATCAGTGACTCCTGAGAAGGGCTTGGTTGGTTGAAGCTGATCGTATGGCACTTGAAGATTTTTGAACGTCTCGACGGACAGGACGTTGAGCCCTGCTCCGCCGTCGATGAGGGTCCTGGTAACTTCCACATTGCTGATGACTGGGGAGCAGAGCATCGGGAGGACACCGGCCGTTGCCGCGCACTTGAGCTAATCCGCTGACCTGAACATGATGGCGCACCCAGACCACCTGAGGGGGAGCGTGGCCTCAAGCTTGGGGAGGACTGCATTCACTTCGCGAGCAAGCTGCTTGAAGATGCACTGAGAGGCTGGGGCCTGAGCACCGCCCAAGATGCAAGCGATTGCACGTGGCTCCTGGAAGCCTCCAGCCCCCTCGTCCTGATGATGGTCGTCATTCCTTCTTGGCGGTGGTGGCAGAGGAGGGAGTCCTGCGTTGCCTTGCGGGTGATCCTCACGAGGCTGATCCCTCCAAGCCCCATCGCGAGGCTGGTCCTGCCAGCGGTCCTCGCGAGGCCGGTCACGCCACTCTTGGCGAGGACCACGGTCGTCCCATCATCCTCCACCTCTTCCTCCGCCTCGGCCATAGCCCCGATCGTTGCGCTCGGGGCATCGACCAACGCGGCCTTCTCACACAGCCCTGAGCTCTTGGCATTCGTTGGTGTTGTGGGTGTGGAGATCGTGGAACACACAGTACCGGCTACCCTTGGACGACTCCGGCTGGTCCCTGCCGCGCTTCAACTCTGGCTCCACCGCTAGCATAGCTGCTCCCTTGCGCTTCACATCCTTGGCATTGGCTTTCTTCTCTTTTGGGTCCGCTGCTAGGAGCTCGAGAAGGGAGAGGCGTCCCTCCTCAGGCCTGGCGCACTTGGTCGACAGGTTGAACAACTCCAATGACGTGCACAGATCTTCGTGGATTGCCAGCTCCTCCTTCATCTTGACGTCACGGACGCCATCAGAGAACGCCGAGATGACGGCCTCCTCGGTTACCCTGGGAATCTTGAGGCGGGCGTTGTTGTAGCACTGGATGTACTTCTGCAAGGTCTCTCTGGGCTGCTGCTTGATGCAGCGCAGGTCACCCACGGCCGGCGGATGGTCGCGAGTGCCCTGGAAGTTGGCGATGAAGCGAGTGCGCATCTCGTCCCAGGAGGAGATCATGCCAGGAGCCAGGTTCAGGAGCTAGGTGCGGGCACCGTCCTTGAGTGCCATGGGAAACCAGTTCCCCATGACCTTTTCGTCCCTGTTGGCGGCTTTGATGCCCAGCTCGTCGAGCTGTAGGAACTCCGCGGGGTCGGCAGTGCTGTCATAGCGAGGGGGTAGGTCAGGTTTGAACTTGCCCGGCCAGGCAACACTGCGTAGCTCGGTGGTGAAGGCGCGGCAGCCTGCGGTGGCCACCAGAGCTCTCTGCTGATGCGGAGCTTGCTCCTGGGGATTCCCGCACGCCGCTGCCTGGAGCATCGCGGGGTCTTGACGTGGTGGCGCAGGGATGCGGTCATGGCGCACTGGTGCCGGGAGCACACGAGCACCTTCTTGGGGACGAGGGATTTCTTGGCAGCTCCTTTCTTGTCGCGCGGGCGCCGGATGTGGTGGATCTCGTCCTGGGGCCTTGCGCCTTGGAGCCAGGGCGCCTTCTTGGGGAGGAGGTGGCGAAGGCACCTCCTGATCTGCACCTCCTGCGCAGGACGGAGGGCGAGGCAGCGAGAGGGACGGCACAGGGGAGCCCCCTGCGGTGCTGACGAGCTCGGTAATGTGAGCGAGCCACTCCTCGTAGAGGTCATCAACGGAACAGTACTGCAGGAGCTCACGCGCCAGGAGCAACATGGCGTGCGCGTCCGTGGGGGCGCGACGGGCGTGGGACGACAAACCGGCGAGTCAGCGACGAGGTGGCGATGCAGCCTTCCCGCCGCACCGAAGGATGCAGCGACGAGGCCTACTGCTCGTTCCCCGTTGGGCCAGTGGCGGCGTTGGCGGCAGGCGACGGGGAACGACGGGGACACCCACCAACGGGAGCCTTCAGGGCAACACGGGCGGCGAGAGCAGCCCGACGCTCAGCGCGAGCCTGGCAAGCTTCAGCCATGGACACGATGGAAGATCGAATGCGAAACAGCGGAAGAAAGATTCCGGTGCACCCCTACCTGGCGTGCCAAATGTCGGATCTTGGGTTCCGGCAGACCCTTAAGGTTCGAACTCTGGGGTGCGCACGAAGATCTCCCCCTACCGATCCACGTCCGATCTCCTCGCGAGAATCTAAGCTAAACGATGAACAACACGAGGGACACAAGATTTATACTGGTTCGGGCCACCGTTGTGGTGTAATACCCTACTCCAGTGTGTGGTGTGGTGGATTGCCTCAGGGGCTGATGATGAACAATACAAAGGATGAACAGCCTCGCGAGAGGTGTTCTTGAGCTGGTGCGATGAACTACTTGGGTGAGCTCGATCGCCTATGGATGTAATGAGGACTCGATGAGATGCCCCCTACTGTGGTGGTGGCTATCCCTATTTATAAAGGCCCTGGCCCTCTTCCCAAATATTGAGCGGGAAGGGTGCCAACAACGGCCATTTTCAAGGGGAACATCTAGTACAAGTTATCCTGACTAAAGTTGGTCTTCGGCTGCCAAAGACACTGGCGATGATGCCGTCTTGGGCTCCACGGTGACCTCCATCCTGCCGCTCTACTGGTCTTGGTCTCGTTGCACTGAATGGCCACCTTTACCTGATTCCTCGGTACTCCACGCCTGTGCTTGCCCCCTTTGCACCAAAGAGGAAACAAGGACACTGCGCAGGCCGGCGTCCACCTGGAGCCCGCCTGGACTCGATCGTGATGGCTTGCATCATGAGTACCTCATGAGGTACCCTGCCTTGATCTCTCCGCCTCCTCGCGAGTCTGCCTGGCGAGGCTGCTCCTAAGGAAGCCTCGTGTCGTCTGCCCCATGAGGCTTGGCCCCTCGCGAGGGTCTTGAGTCTTGCACTGACGAAGATGGGCCGTACTGGGCCACCACTCGAGCCATGCCGCAGGCCACAGGTAGGCAAGTCTGGGGACCCCCATTCCCAGAAAGCCGACAAAAGAGGACCATGGAAATGGTAGAAGGGGTTCGGGATGTCGGACTTCGGGTTCTGCAAATCCTGGAGAGGTTCGAACTCTGGGGTGCGTGTGGAGATCTCAACCTACCCAGCCTGCTACTCTCGAAACCTCACAGCCTAGCGCGTCGAGCTCGAAGGGAAAGAAAGATTAGAAGACACAGCAGTTTACCCAGGTTCGGGCCACCTTGCGGTGTAATACCCTACTCCTGCTTTGTGGTGGATTGCCTCGAGGGGCTGAGGATGAACTAGTACAGTGGTTGAACAGCGTCAAGAGGGGATGTCAGGACCCCGACTCAATGCCACATCGATCTAGCATGTAACACCTCATATCACTTTGCGGCCTCACGCACGGTATTCCCACGGGTGTCGCCTTACCTTCGCCCGGGACCGTTTGCGCCTTTTGGCACACGTATATGATAGTGTCGCTAGCATCCATTTGATAAGGAGCCCGGGCTGACATGGCTAGTTGTAAACACAAAGTGGCGCAAACTTACAAGGACAGGCATTCATGACCCAGCATCGAACGTGTCGGTCATCAACGAGTGAATCCAGGCTGTAACACTGGGATAGTAGGACTCCGGTGAACCGGGCTATAGCGGGCTAACAGGACTCCGGTATTCATCGCGTGACATTTCCCCGAAGGGACAGAAACAGGAACGAAGAAGGACACATGCCGGCCAGCCTAAGTGTTCCGGAGCAGTAGCAAGCTACCATGGCTCATTGGAAGCACTAGGAGACATTTCCCGGTAAGAGAGGCTACTAAGGATAAACAACTAGATAGTCAGATCCCACACATACCAAGCATTTCAATAACATACACACAATATGCTCGATATGTGCAAATACAACATGGCATCACAACATGACTCTACAACTCAAGTATTTTATTCAATAGGCTCCGAGGAGCGAGATATTACAAACATGGGTCTCATGACCCAACATTCAGAGCATACAAGTCAAAGCACAAGCGGAAGTTTAACATGTCTGGGTACAGACATCTATAAATGAAAAAGGCTGAAAAGCCTGACTATCTACCAGATCCTGCCGAGGGCACAAGATCGTAGCTGAGGTAACAAGCTAAACATCGAAGTCCAAGCGGAACTACTAGCGAGACTGAAGTCTCTCTGCAAAAACATAAAATAGGCAAACGTGAGTACAAATGTACCCAGCAAGACTTACATCAGAACTATCTACATATGCATCATTATCAACAAAGGGGATGGTGGGGTTTAACTGCAGCAAGCCAGCTCTGACTCGGTGGCTATCCTGAACTACGACTGCAAGTAACTCTTTTGAGGTGGCGCACACGAGTCCACATATTCACCATATCAATACTCCACTATGGATCCGCTCCCGTCTCCCTACGAGAACGCCATCCATAGCACTCACACTTATCTTGCGCATTTTAGAGTATCCACTTTCACTTGTCTATGAATTGTACAGGCAACCCAGAAGTCCTTTACCGCGGACACGGCTATTCGAATAGATCATGTTAACCCTGCAGGGGTGTACTTCTTCACATATGCTCTCGCCACTTACCGCCATGTACACGTCATGTATCTCGGCAACCTTCAAGCGGAAGCCTGGCGAGGGAGTCGGCCACGACCTGACTAACCACACAAGTCTCTAGTCCAGGTTTATCGCCTATTCGGGTTCCATCCGCAAGGAGATCCAGCCGGGGTGTCGCTCACGGCCCCAAACGATGTGTGCAGGGTTCCCAAGCCCACCATCCGGGTGCTACTTGGTGTACCGGGCCACTGTGCCTAGTCTGTCCCAAGCCCACCTGTACCGGGTGCCACTTGGTAGACTACTAACACTACCTACAAACACCAGAAACTAGTTGCAACTCCTGGACAGAGATCGAGTTGATTAATAAGCCGAGAGGGGTCGAGTTACCGGAACCCAATGTGTGGTAGTAACTGTTCATGGATCACAAACACAGAAATCAGTTCCTGAGGACGGCTGCAATGAGACAACCCACCATGTACTCCTACATGGCCTCTCACCGCTACCTTTACCAAATCGTGTTCACACACTTAGCTCTCAACAGTAGGACATGTTCACCACATTCCAATTCATCCCCGATGAATCAGACCTGACAAAACTCTAAGCAATAGCAGGCATGAAAAACAATCATGAATGAGTAGGCACATCAGGGCTCAGACAACTCCTACTCATGCTAGTGGGTTTCATCTATTTACTGTGGCAATGACAGGTCATGCAGAGGATAAAGTGGTTCAGCTACCGCAGCAAGTAACAGATGAATCGTTGTTGTCCTAATGCAGTAAAAGAGAGCAGGAGCGAGAGAGTAGGATTGTATCAGAATGAACAAGGGGGTTTTGCTAGCCTGGCACTTCTGAAGATAGTATAGTTCTTCATCGGTGTCATCGAACGCGTCGTCGGTACACGTCTATCAAGAGGGAACAAATACTGGCAAACAAGGAAGAACACAATCAATGCAATGCACAATATGATGCATGATCATGACATGTCTATATGTTGTGATTTGAGCTAATGCAACTAGCAACAGGTTAAATGGAGTTGGTTTGAACCTTAGGTTCAAATTCAAGCTCCATATGTGAAGGTTTAAATGCCATTATATGATTTGGCCTAAACATAAGTCATAAGTTGTTCTAACAGGCATGAAAATGGTACAGATGGATAGATTGGATTTTTCTGATAATTTTTCATATATAAATTATTTCATTTGGAGTTACGGTTGAATTTCTATGATTTTTAGAAGTTTAGGACATCTTCTGGATTTCCTGATTTATTTTAAATCCAAAAAATCATTTACTGCGTCAGCATTGCGTCATGCTGCCCTCAGCAGGTCAACAGACCCGGTCTAGGTCAAACCTGACACGTGGGTCCTGCATGTCAGTGACTCAGGCTGGTTAGTCCCACAGACATGTGGGTCCGGTCAACGTCCACGTCAGCGAAGTCAATGCTGACGTGTCGGTCCCGCTGAGTTATGTACTAATCTAAACAGAAATTAAGTTAACCTATACAAGCACAGGGTCCCACATGGCAGTGGCTCTATAGGTGTTTAGTAAGGTCATTAGTGCTAATTAAACTGGCGCCACGTCAGCAGTTGACGCCGGCGACCACAACAACGGCGGGGACTTGCCGGAGTTGCTCGGGACGGCGCTACAGAGCACCCCTTCGCGCGTGGTTTGCGGCTATGGTGAGCTGGCGGTGCGGCGCATCTGATGGATCAAGCAGAAGGGGCTGCAGTTAGCTATGGCATCGGCAGCGGCGAGGGAGGCGGCGGCCGGAGTTCGGCCAACGGCGGGTTAGGCGATGCAGGGCGCTAGGGGAGGCGTTGGTGCGTGCTACGTGCTCCTGGTGAGGTGTGGAGCAGGGTGGTGTGCCCAGCTTCAAGCCACTGTGGCTCTGGCCACGACGGCGACGAGGCACGGCGGCGGCGAGCTTTGGCCGTGGTGGAAGACAGAGCTAGGGGACGGGAACGGAGGGGGCGAGCAAAGAGGAGGCAGCAGGAGCTGACAGGGAGAACGATGAGGTGGTCAGCGAGCTCAGGGGCGTCTTCGATGCTGCGAATCGAGCGGCGGCGATCGCCGGCCGTGGCAATGAAGATGGCGGTGATGGCGTGGCTTCAGGACACCCAGCGTCGCGTGCGTCGTGGTAGAGCTTCCTGGGTCCAAGGCGGAGCTCGTGGCCTAACTGGCTGGGCGTGGGGATGCTGGTGGCTCCGGTGGTGCTTGTCGGCGGTCTCGGGTGCGTTCGGGGATGAGCGAGGGAGAGAGACAGAGGAGCGAGAGGGGTACGGGGAGAGAGTGGGAGGCCTGGGGGGTGCGTGGCAATCCAGGAGAGATCCAGGTGACGGGGACGCAGGCAGGCAGGGTGGAGGCGGCCGCACGGTGGTGCGCGCGCGTCGGGTACGCGCCCGTCCTCCTGGCAGGGACGAAGACGACAGGAAGGGGGTGGCTTGGTGGGCTGGGCCGCCAGCTGGGCCAGCCAGCTGCAGAGCTGGGCCGAACAGGTAAGTTAGCCAGGTAATTCTCTCTCTCTCTCTCTTTTATTTTTCTTTTCTATTTCTGTTATTTGTTTTGATTTGATTTAGAACATCAAATCATTTTTTATAAACTTTCTGTAAATTTTTATGTGAGCTCAGGTCTAGCCCAAGTCACATGCAACTTACAAATATGTTTGAGCTTTATTTCCTATATAATAGAAATAAATCCAACTCAAATATGTCATTGATTTAATTCAAAAGGCCCAAAATAAATATTTCAGTCACTCCAAAAATATTGGTTTGCATTTTACCTCATGCCAATATTTTCATAGAATAACAGGAACATTTTCTTGGATTCATTTGATGAGATTTAAATGTTGGTTATTTTTAGAGGTCTTCTGAGGCTTTTTTTGAAAATTCCTCAATTCAAATTTCATTAGAATTTAAACATGATGCTCACATGAAGGGCTAGCCTAGTGCATACCAGAACTAGGGATGTGATAGCTCACCCCTACTAGACATGAATCTCGTCCTGAGATTCAAGCGTAGGGTAAGATGAAGGGGGATCACAAACTAACATAATCTTCACGATCCAGGTGGCACTTCAAAGAAGTTGACTCGATCACCATCATTGTCTCGATGTCTTGCCCCGAGAACTCCAACTAACATGGCAATGAAAGGGAAAGGAAAACTATAGAGGGACCGATCTTATCGAAGGTCGAACAACTCATGATCAACTCACGGAGTGGGACATTGAAACATCTCTCAAGCTGAGACACAAAGCATTCGTCCAGAGGGATGGAGTGAAACACATGACAAAGGTTCACTAGGTAGGCAATATTCCACACCTAAGAAGGTGGTGAACGGTTGTCAATGTAGCAAGGAGTTGAGTTGCCATGATACCATAACGATGCACCTTAGGGAAGGTGACTCGTAGAAATATCCCCTTAGGTGGCAAAAAGAATTACCTTTGATTCAGAGATCATTGAAACTCTTTATACCAGCCTAAGGCAATTCTCGAGCGACCATTTGGAGGGGTTCGGTAGAATGGCATACCCGAATTAGAATGGATGATGTGGATTACCTTGTTGAAAACAACACAAGGGATGATTTTAGTAACTAGGGAGAAGCTCAACAGTAAAGAGTGACTCTACTGTTTGAAAAGTTATAGCGTAACCGAGGAAACTGAGAGGAATCCCAGTTAGTGCCGATGATAACACCTAGCGCTTGTGCGTGCTCTCAAGAACTTGAGCATTTCCATATTCATCAAGGTTTTACCAACATCCGTGTCAAGGATCCTGGCAACACAACGTGCTACCATGATGAACAGCGATGGACGATGCAGATGCAAAGGAAGATAACCTTCTCAGATTTCACCTTAGCGGGGCCAAGGGAACAAAATATGGATGATCGACCGAGAGACATTTAGCACTCCGCTTCTAATGTTCTCCTTGATGTGCTAGCGTAACCCATTCATAGATATGGTTTGATATCTAGAACATCAAGTAAAAGGTCGGACTTCGGGAGCACGAAAATTCATAAGGAACAACTACTGGAATAAGTTCTACGAGATCCTTATGGGGAGGTGGCCAACTTCCTCAAACAAGATACTACAATAATAGGTCTTCCGGTTGGGTGTGTTGGCCACGACATCCATTTTACCGGGTTACAGAGAGACCAATATTATAGTTCTTGGGACACGTTCCAACCATCATATCTGCCTGAGATTCAGATCTTGTTGGTGTTAGATTATTCCAGACTCATCAAGTCTAGAAAGAAAAATTAAAGTTTACAACACAAATCGACGAGATGAAGTTGCAAGATTCTCGGGAAAGGAACTACGATAGCAAGCTCCAAAACATGAGCTGGTTCTGCTACATACATGTGAACACGCTATCCCAGACAAGCATGGCCACATAGTAGTCTTATAATAAAATGCTACCGAGTTCAGGTGGGGAACCATCATCGAGGATATCAAAGTCCTTACATAAGGCATGCTCTTAAGAAGGAACTTCTTCTCCTTGAACAAACCAATCAGTGGCTTTGTATGCTACGGAATACATATGGAGTGGTGGTAATTAATCTACCAAACCATAGTATACTTTGCACATGCATGACTGACTTGGGATGATTCCAAAGGAAACAAAAACAATCTTTCTCGGATCCACGGCGGCAACTTACACCAAGTGCACGTGAGTTAGAGGAAGTCACTTCTTTCGTCCGAACATATACCTCATGAACGGACATGAAGATAATGCTTACACAAGTTTCCAACACTAGCCTGATGTTCATCATGAATTATGGAGGAGATAAAATGTTGCTGATGGGCTCAACATCAACTCACCAAAATTTCCATATCACTGGAATTCCGCCATTATGTGAACAAGGTGGTAGTATTGGTCAGACCAAAGGATGTAATGGTGTATGCCCGAGGGATCAACCTCAAGTAAGACAACATTACGAACATCATTGGTTCTAACTTGATTTGACGATGGCCCACACTCAAATCAAGGCTTGGGCAAGACGATAGGTTCAACAACTGATCACGAGGACCAATCGATGAAGAAATCATCTTTCTACAACACACATACAAGATATCCCTTAAGATGAACTAAATTGGACAAGCTTCTATCTTCCAGCTCTCCAAGTTATTGTCTAGCTCAACCAACAAGCTCAGGGGTATCCAACACAGATTCTTGGAGAAGGGGTGGTTTACAAGAAACCAACTTGATCACGAACTCAACATAGCGGTCAGGTGACAACCTCGTAACACTTCCGAGAAGATATTCGGAAAATCACGAACCACCAATATGTTACTAAGCTCGAGAACAATCTTGCTTTTCAGGGCAAGACGATATGATCAAATAAGCAAGGATTGACACTATCCTAACTCATTGATCGGAGAGTGTACCGGAAATAAGGACTAGGTAGCACGATCATCCTTAGGGTGATGATTCAATAACCAACACGTTAAGAATGAGGTTATTGTCCCTTAATTACCAAGCAACAAAGTTGCCAGGAGTATTGATTTCACACATCATGGTTCACCTGTCGGCATTCGGTTGCAACAACACGGGAACTGAGAAATGAACAATGATGGCAAGAAGTATCACCACGTCAAGAATTCATAAGAGGTGGTGTAATCCTCATGACATTCCTGACATAAAGTGGGTAATACTTCAGGGTAGAACAGAACAAAAGCTGGATTAGCAATTTGATCTGCTGAGCACAACTACTTTGACCCAATCCTGGAAATGGACAAGGTACTGGAGTTTGTTTCTCCTAGTCATTCCGGAATAGAATGGCTTGACGGACCACAAGAGTAGTGGGCATCGAGGAACACGAAAGCATAACTACTCCTGACTATCAATTGATAGACGAGGGCCAGAAAACAACAAAAGAGGGACAACTCAAAGAACATATAACTTTCTGAGTTGTGGATGCATGCATTAGTATGTCGAACCAAGTTCAGCAGGTTTCTTCCGGATAACCCATGCAGGAAGGTATAACTGGCAAAGTCACAAAATAGAGTAGAGAACTCATCGAGAACACTCTGGTTGTGATCTTCCGGCTCAACGAGGAACTTCTGCCATGAGCAGTTCATGGTATTTGGAAGAAAGATATACCACGAACCTCGAGGACTAATGCAAAGGTTGCTAATATCCTAAAGGAACGAGCAAACACTATCAACATGAGGTAAGTGGGGTGAATCTCGGGTTCAAAACCCAAAAGTAGAATACCTACTAACTAAATGGCATCACGGGATGCTTTTCGAGAATAATGGCCAGAATCATCACACGGGGGCACAAATCATGGCTAGATTACTAGATGATCCCCTAGGACACCTAGGGTCATAATAATAATTCCAACATATATGTCGAGGCAATAGAATACCTCAACTCAGCAATTAGTGTGATTAACCTGGCCCAAAGGAACATAAACACCAGAGGGAAAGGATTTGCAAGTGCATCAGATTGTTTAGAAACCTGGGATGACTCGGACAGCATAACGGTTGTAAATGCTCGAAAAGATTGGAGACATGCTACAAAAATGGTGGCAAAGCCACTCAGAAGCACAATATCAAGGTTTCGAGATCAACAGTTAACATACGGAAGTAGTAGGAACTGAACCGAGGCTTAAGTCCAACAATTCTATAAGTCTACGGATTAGTAACACGTGATCCTGATAGAAAGAAGAGAAGGCCTAGTTTCTTAACCCCGTAGGAAAGATAGGATGACTCAGATCAGAAGGTATAAGGTAAAGGAGTAAAAAGAGCCTTACGTTCCATCCCACAATCAATTCCCTTACATATACCAAAGCTGTCAGGACCCCGACTCAATGCCACATCGATCTAGCATGTAACACCTCATATCACTTTGCGGCCTCACGCACGGTATTCCCATGGGTGTCGCCTTACCTTTGCCCGGGACCGTTTGCGCCTTTTGGCACACGTATATGATAGTGTCGCTAGCATCCATATGATAAGGAGCCCGGGCTGACATGGCTAGTTGTAAACCCAAAGTGGAACAAACTTAGAGGGACAGGCATTCATGACCCAGCATCGAACGTGTCGGTCATCAGCAAGTGAATCCAGGCTGTAGCCCTGGGCTAGCAGGACTCCGGTGAACCGGGCTGTAGCGGGCTAACAGGACTCCGGTATTCATCGTGTGACATTTCCCTGAAGGGACAGACACAGGAACGAAGAAGGACACATGCCGGCAAGCTTAAGTGTTCCGGAGCAGTAGCAAGCTACCATGGCTCAGTGGAAGCACTAGGAGACATTTCTCGGTAAGAGAGGCTACTAAGGATAAACAACTAGATAGTCAGATCCCACACATACCAAGCATTTCAGTAACATACACACAATATGCTCGATATGTGCAAATACAACATGGCATCACAACATGACTCTACAACTCAAGTATTTTATTCAATAGGCTCCGAGGAGCGAGATATTACAAACATGGGTCTCATGACCCAACATTCAGAGCATACAAGTCAAAGCACAAGCGGAAGTTTAACATGTCTGGGTACAGACATCTATAATTGAAAAAGGCAGAAAAGCCTGACTATCTACCAGATCCTGCCGAGGGCACAAGATCGTAGCTGAGGTAACAAGCTAAACGTCCAAGTCCAAGCAGAACTACTAGCAAGACTGAAGTCTCTCTGCAAAAACATAAATTAGGAAAATGTGAGTACAAATGTACCCAGCAAGACTTACATCAAAACTATCTACATATGCATCATTATCAACAAAGGGGATGGTGGGGTTTAACTGCAGCAAGCCAGCTTTGACTCGGTGGCTATCCTGAACTACGACTGCAAGTAACTCTTTTGAGGTGGCGCACACGAGTCCACATATTCACCATATCAATACTCCACTATGGATCCGCTCCTGTCTCCCTACGAGAACGCCATCCATAGCACTCACACTTATCTTGCGCATTTTAGAGTATCCACTTTCACTTGTCTATGAACTATACAGGCAACCCAGAAGTCCTTTACCGCAGACACGGCTATTCGAATAGATCATGTTAACCCTGCAGGGGTGTACTTCTTCACACACGCTCTCGCCACTTACCGTCATGTACACGTCATGTATCTTGGCAACCTTCAAGCGGAAGCCTGGCGAGGGAGTCGGCCATGACCAGACTAACCAAACAAGTCTCTAGTCCAGGTTTATCGCCTATTCGGGTTCCATCCGCAAGGAGATCCATCCGGGGTGTCGCTCACAGCCCAAAACGATGTGTGTAGGGTTCCCAAGCCCACCATCCGGGTGCTACTTGGTACACTAGGCCACTGTGCCTAGTGTGTCCCAAGCCCACCTGTACCGGGTGCCACTTGGCAGACTACTAACACTACCTACAAACACTAGAAACTAGTTGCAACTCCTGGACAGAGATGGAGTTGATTAATAAGCCGAGAGGGGTCGAGTTACCGGAACCCAATGTGTGGTAGTAACTATTCATGGATCACAAATACAGAACTCAGTTCCTGAGGACGGCTGCAATGAGACAACCCACCATGTACTCCTACATGGCCTCTCACCGCTACCTTTACCAAATCGTGTTCACACACTTAGCTCTCAACAGTAGGACATGTTCACCAAATTCCAATTCATCCCCGATGAATCAGACCTGACACAACTCTAAGCAATAGCAGGCATGACAAACAAGCATGAATGAGTAGGCACATCAGGGCTCAGACAACTCCTACTCATGCTAGTGGGTTTCATCTATTTACTGTGGCAATGGCAGGTCATGCATAGGATAAAGGGGTTCAGCTACCGCAGCAAGTAACAGATGAATTGTTGTTGTCCTAATGCAGTAAAAGAGAGCAAGAGTGAGAGAGTAGGATTGTATCGGAATGAACAAGGGGGTTTTGCTTGCCTGGCACTTCTGAAGATAGTATAGTTCTTCATCGGTGTCATCGAACTCGTCGTCGGTACACGTCTATCGAGAGGGAACAAATACCGGCAAACAAGGAAGAACACAATCAATGCAATGCCCAATATGATGCATGATCATGACATGTCTATATGCTGTGATTTGAGCTAATGCAACTAGAAACAGGTTAAATGGAGTTGGTTTGAACCCTAGGTTCAAATTCAAACTCCATATGTGAAGGTTTAAATGCCACTATATGATTTGTCCTAAACAGAAGTCATAAGTTGTTCTAACATGCATGAAAATGGTACAGATGGATAGGTTGGATTTTTCTGATAATTGTTCATATATAAATTATTTCATTTGGAGTTACGGTTGAATTTCTATGATTTTTAGAAGTTTAGGACATCTTCTGGATTTCCTGATTTATTTTAAATCCTGAAAATCATTTACTGCATCAGCATTGCATCATGCTGACCTCAGAAGGTAAACAGACCCGGTCCAGGTCAAACCTGACGTGTGGGTCCTGCATGTGAGTGACTCAGGCTGGTTAGTCCCACAGACATGTGGGTCCGGTCAACATCCACGTCAGCGAAGTCAATGCTGACGTGTCAGTCCCGCTGAGTTATGTACTGATCTAAACAGAAATTAAGTTAACCTAAACAAGCATAGGGGCCCACATGGCAGTGGCTCTAGAGGTATTTAGTAAGGTCATTAGT
Organism: Triticum timopheevii; assembly: GCA_963921465.1. Classification (NCBI taxonomy): domain Eukaryota; kingdom Viridiplantae; phylum Streptophyta; class Magnoliopsida; order Poales; family Poaceae; genus Triticum; species Triticum timopheevii. Next base: position 290,805,591 of record OY997268.1, on the reverse strand, counting down.
GCTAATTAAACTGGCACCACGTCAGCAGTTGACGCCGGCGACCACAGCAACGGCGGGGACTCGCCGGAGTTGCTCGGGACGGCGCTACAGAGCACCCCTTCGCACGTGGTTTGCGGCTATAATGAGCTGGCGGTGCGGCGCATCTGATGGAGCAAGCAGAAGGGGCTGCAGTTAGCTATGGCGTCAGCAGCAGCGACGGAGGCGGCAGCCGGAGTTCGGCCAACGGCGGGTTAGGCGATGCAGGGCGCTAGGGGATGCGTTGGTGCGTGCTACGTGCTCCTGGTGAGGTGTGGAGCATGGTGGTGTGCCCGGCTTCGAGCCACTGTGGCTCTGGCCACGACGGCGACGAGGCACGGCGGCGGCAAGCTTCTGCCGTGGTGGAAGACGGAGCTAGGGGATGGGAACGGAGGGGGCGAGCAAAGAGGAGGCAGCAGGAGCTCACAGGGAGAACGATGAGGTGGTCAGCGAGCTCGGGGGCGTCTTCGGTGCTGCGAATCGAGCGGCGGCGATCGTCGGCCGTGGCGATGAAGATGGCGGTGATGGCGTGGCTTCAGGGCACCCGGCATCACGTGCGTCGTGGTAGAGCTTCCCGGGTCCAAGGCGGAGCTCGTGGCCTAACTGGCTGGGCGTGGAGATGCTGGTGGCTCCGGTGGTGCTTGTCGGCGGTCTCGGGTGCGTCCGGGGATGAGCGAGGGAGAGAGACAGAGGAGGGAGAGGAGTACGGGGAGAGAGTGGGAGGCCTGGGGGGTGCGTGGCAATGCAGGAGAGATCCAGGTGACGGGGACGCAGGCAGGCAGGGTGGAGGTGGCCGCACGGTGGTGCGCGCGCGTCGGGCACGCGCCCATCCTCCTGGCCGGGAGGAAGACGACAGGAAGGGGGTGGCTTGGTGGGCTGGGCCGCCGGCTGGGCCGAACAGGTAAGTTAGCCAGGTAATTCTCTCTCTCTATTTTATTTTTCTTTTCTATTTCTGTTATTTGTTTTGATTTGATTTATAACATCAAATCATTTTTTATAAACTTTCTGTAAATTTTTATGTGAGCTCAGGTCTAGCCCAAGTCACATGCAACTTACAAAAATGTTTGAGCTTTATTTCTTATATAATAGAAATAAATCCAACTCAAATATGTCATTGATTTAATTCAAAATGCCCAAAATAAATATTTCAGTCACTCCAAAAATATTGGTTTGCATTTTACCTCATGCCAATATTTTCATAGAATAACAGGAACATTTTCTTGGACTCATTTGATGAGATTTAAATGTTGGTTATTTTTAGAGGTCTTCTGAGGCTTTTTTTGAAAATTCCTCAATTCAAATTTCATTAGAATTTAAACATGATGCTCACATGAAGGGCTAGCCTAGTGCATACCAGAACTAGGGATGTGACAGGGGAGGTGTTCTTGAGCTCAAGTGAGCTGGTGAGATGGTGAGGGTGGAATGGATTCTCTCTCTTCTATGGTGGTGGCTAGGTCCTATTTATAGTGGCCTTGGTCCTCTTCTAAAATGTTGGCGGGAAGGGATCCCACAACGGCCAGATTTGAAGGGAGACAACAAGTACACCCTATCCTGACTAAAGTGGTCTTCACCTGCAAAAGCCTCTAGCTGTGACGCGGCAGTGGTCTCGGCGATGACCTCCGTCCTGCCGTCCTGGCGGTCTTGGTCTTGTTGCACCAGAATGGTAACCTTTCGTTGATTCCTCGAGACTCTGCGCCTGCTACTTGCCTTCTTTGCACCGAAGAGGAAACTGGCACACTACGCTTGCTGGCGCCCGCCTGGCCTTGGTCGTAATGGCTCACGTCAGCTGAGCCTCGTGAGGTGCACCCTGCATAGAGATCTCCGCTCCTCGGGAGCAATCCTGAGGAGGCCGATCCCCTTGGAGGTCTTGGTGCCGCCCGCCTCGCGAGGCTTGGCCCCTCACAAGGGTCTTGAGTTGTTGATGCTGAAGCTGGGCCGTATTAGGCACTTGATGGAGCCATGCAGTGGGCCGCAGGTTGGCAGGTCCGGGTACCCCCATATCCAGAACGCCGACTGTAGCCCCCGGACCCAAGGCGCGCTCGGACTTGGCTTCTAAGCGAAGCCAAAGGTCAAGTGTGGAGCGCCGCGGGCCCTAACAGCCTGCAGCCTTGGACGACACGTGGCGATTGATGGGACGTGGGCGTCTCCACTTCCCCAAGCTTCCTTGAAATCCGTCCGACTTGACGAGTCGATGTTGCATGCATCATCATTGCACGTGGTCGTGGAGGCCGGTGGTTGGCCTACCTCTGGCTATAAATGAGGGGAGGGGTAGAGCCCCCCTCACTCATCTCCTTCTTCATCTTTGCTGCTTGTCTCTTCTCCTTCTTCATCTTGTTGTAGCATCCATGGCGCCAACGAGGAGATTCTCAGCTGCCGAGAAGGGGAAAGCTCCCAAAGAGGGACCAGCTTCACCACTATCGAAGAGGGCCCGCGGCTGCCCCCGCAAGTATGTCGCGACCCCGGCGGTGGCCCCCAAGGGGCGCAGGTGCATTTCTGCAGGGGCTGGCATCTTCCTTGGCGTTCGTGGTGGAGCTTCTTCTCGCGGCGGGGGTCACCGGCCACGGGGCAGCCCCCGCGACTAAGGAGGCGCGCCACGGTCGCTCGCCCTCCTCGACCGCGCATCTCCTCAATTGATGTACTCCCGGAGTGCATAGTGGGGTTGGAGAGGCCCACCGACACCACGTTTAGGCTTTCGCACTTCTTCACCGGCGAGCTGCCAGCCTCAGGGCTTGGCCTCTGGCTGTAGGCCGACGGCTGATACAGGAGAGCCTTCTGGGTGGGGACTGAGGTCACCACCGCGGGCAGCGTGGTCCTGACCCGCGGCTGGCAGGCGTTTTCCCGTGCACGAGGCCTGAGCAGGAGGTGCACCCTCCACTTCAAGTACGATGGCCTAGAAACCCTCTTCGTGAGGGTGTTCAGGGAGGATGGCTGCCACACGGGGTGCTACCCAGGAGACGGCACCGACGATAAGCTTGGCCTTGACGACGGCGGGGGTGAGCTTGGCCTTGATGACGCCCACTCCTTCTCCCGCAGTGGCATCACTTCCTCGGCCGAGAGCTCGAGCAGCGGTGGCTACGATCAACCTCCGCGCTGCCAAGCTCGGATCGAGGGAGGCAGCGGATCATCTCGCCGTCACGTCCCAGTGAAGCAGGAGGAGAGCCCGGCCGGAGCTTGGGGCTGCCGAACTTGGATTCAAGACCTGCCGCGGTCTTGGGGCCACTTTTGTTTAATCTTTCCTTCCTTCTGCAATTTGAAAAAAGTAGGGTGCCCCGCTAGGGTGTGTAATGAACTATGGCAGTTATGCCCTTTATGCTATGCTTGCTATCTTTGATGTTGTGCTATGATGTCTGTATTCTGGGTAAGCAAGTGTAGGATAACGTAGCTTGACATGTTTGCGGTAGCTTCCCACCTGACGAGGGCGAGACCCTTGACACCTGGCGAAGCCCCCATTCCTGGTGACTTGGGGGGCCGCTGGTCCCGGGAGGTGTTTAAGGCCTCGGAGACGCTGTAGATCCGCTGCGGGGTTATTTAAAGATAAGGAAAACCTAACGAGCACCTCATTCCTCCTTGCACAAGCCCCGTGTCTTAGGTTAGCCATGGCTTAATGCACCGTGTCACGCTACCCGAGGGGCACGGACATGAGATGGTGCTGGAGCCCGTGTGCTTGATCGAGGGTTCCTTGCGAGGATAGAGCCGAAGCACTGGAGCGACGGGGTTCGGCGAGGTGTGCTTGTGCGAGGGCGGGCCCGTGCGCACACACCTACCTAGCCCCCACGTGCGAGGCGCATGAGGAAGAGTGACGGGCAACTGCCTCCCTTCCTGGCTCAGGCTAAGAACGAGTGAACGTGAGGAGAGAAAATCCAACTTGATAGAGGCGGGGTGTCCCGATCTTTCAATGAGATGATAACTATCGATTTGGTGGAGACGACTTTGACGATCCGACTACAAACGTGCAACGACGTTGTGCCTTAGCAATCGCTAAACCAACTCCGAGAGGTTATTGACCACGCCGGAGCACGATCAACCTGACCAGGAAGGTCTATTCCTGCAAGCAATCGAAGAACAAGCAAGAATATGATAAAAGCAATCTGAATATTGCGAGTATATATGAAGTATTGATAAAGGTGGGGATCCGTAAGCGGTCTTGGTCTGGTCGTTGGACACAAACGAAGTACACGAAGTTGCAATGGCTAACTTTTAACTAAACAAATCCCCAAGGAAAAGCTACTAGATGGATCTACTTATATAGGAGCAAGGGGTGGCGGCCAAGGAGGTGGGAGGACGTCCCAAGGCAGCCTAAAACTAAATCTAGGTCATACAAGGCCAATGGGCCCAAGTGGAGGTGATGTAACACCTTTGGACTTGTAGTTTGACTCGGATTCTGCTGCAGCATCAGATTGTTTCGTCCACAACTCAACGCTCCGGACGAATTTGAAGGTGATTCCAATTGGGTTGGAAAGTGCACGAAATCTAGTTTCCAACAAAAAAAGAATCACCCAATTCGGAGTCCGTATGAAAAACTTGTGTGCGTTTTGAGTCAGGTATGTCTGTGCAGTCCGAATCTGAATTCAGAACGTGAGAGACTTGGACTCTATCCTCTCTTGGGCCAAAAGTGACGTGAGAGAACTTTTTGGACAGCAAATAAACATCTCTTTCTTCCTTATCTTCATATGTGGATTGTACAAATGTCCCATACACCTGCAATTAGACAAAACACAAAAGTGTGTGAAGTATTTTTGTTCTGGATAACATAAATAGATTATTGAATAGTTTGCACTAGAAATCACCTAACAAATATGCATATATGCAATATTTTTGGTCATATCCAAGGTAGTCATGTCCTCATCATCCTCCCCTTCTTGAAAATAAAGCCGTCCTCGGCGTTGCTTAATCTGAAATGTGGCTAACAAAAGAGACAAGGTGTACATGTTGTATATGTATATGTCATCCATTTTTACTTCCCTTGATTTTTGCATATATGACACATGAATAGATGAGTAACTTGCATAGTTCATAAAATCTAAAGCCAAAAAAGTAGCACAAGAAGTAGAAGGCATGAAAATATTGCAACTCAGTTTGCACATATAAGTGAAGCTCTTATTCATTTCAAAAGATTGACAATGTTCATCACTAAACCATTCCAACATTGGTGAATAAACATTACTTGCATCAAATTTACATGCTAAAACATGCTTAAACAAGCAAATATGCAATAAGTCATTCAACACAGAATCATCACCAAGATTAGAGGTCATATCAAAATGATTAAACATTGGTTCTTTTGCATCAATAGTTAATTCAATGGGTGCACTCAAAATTGTTGGTATTTCAGTTGTTTGATCATATGGCAAAGTCAAATTATCAACGTAGTCCTCTAAAATAGGTGGTGTGATCAAAGTAGTGGGTAGCTCATCAGATGGTGCATTCAAATTGACAAGGCATTCATCATTCTCATGTAGAGATGGAAGATCAGTACCTTTGTCATTACCTCTTATGATCAACTCAGATGATGTAGCCACTCTCGAGGGCGATGTGTCACATGGTGGAGGTGATGTAGTCCTGACAACAACGAATGTGGTTGTCATAGTATGCCTAGTAGTTGAAGGAACAATCATATCAACTCTTGGAATGTGCACCGTGCGCTTGTTCTCCTCGTGGCCAACACTTCGTTTTATTTCCTGTTCAGCTTTGCAAGCAAGATGAAACAAATGGTCCATAGGATAACACTCTTCATGAATTAGTATCTCTTGAATATCACGGTTTAATCCTCCCCAAAATCTATCCATAAAATCATCTTCACTTTCTTCTAAAGAGGAATGCAACAAGGTAGTTTGTAAATCATCATAATATTTTGTTATAGTTTCACTACCTTGTTTTAAGTGTTGCAACTTCTTAATCATGTCACGAGTATAATAAGCAGGGACGAAAGTATGTCGCATGGCAAGTTTCAAATCATCCCAAGTAGTAGGTATATAATCAGGGTGTAACCGACAATATTCACTCCACCAAACCAAAGCATAACCAGTGAAAGAACCAACCGCAACCTTAACCTTTTTATGTTCATCGAAATTATGGGAAGCAAATATATTTTTTATGTCGAACTCCCATTCAATATATAAAGCAGGTTTAAAACGGCCATTAAATGGTGGTATAGATACATTAACCTGATCATGTGCATTTGGATGTTTGTGCACCTCTTGTGACGGTTGTGGTATTTGCAAAGGTGGTGGCACGTCTCCCGCGATCGACAAAGCCCATGAATTGACTCTGGATCCTGTCATGATTAGCAGAACAAGAAACAAAACCCAAAAATAATGTTCCTATAACTACTAGGATGTGGTGGTAAAACGCTCACAGTAAAGCAAATATCAATGTCTTACAAGTTCTTACCATGCAGCAGGCGGTGATCGGCAACCAGCGGTGTCAAGTAACTCCGAATATTGAGTAAAGCGATTGCCAGGGGAGCGTACGTATACACGGTGTAGAAATATGTGGAGCTGGGTTGGCTATATATAGTAGCAAAAGATTAGCAATAATCAATTCAAAGATGCAATGTTGAATAAACGCTCAACGACGGTACTGTGCTGGTCCTAGGCTAGACCGGACTAGAGACGCGAGCCTAGAACACTAATGAGGTCACGGCGTAGCACAACTAGCATCAATGAAGGATACTAAGTAGCTCTTGACAGCAAGATATAAGTGAAGATCACAACGGCAGTGAAGATAATGATGAAAAACAACTGCCAAGCAGGATATACAACAACTTTGTCTCCAACTTTCCTCTGAAAAAGTTTGTGCCGATTTTTTTGATTTTTTTCTCCTTTTTTTCTCTGACTTTTTTTCTCTTTTTTTTCTCGTTTTTTTTTCTCTCTTTTTTTCTCCCTCTTTCCAAAACAAACTAGTTAAGACGCAGTTTGGATCAAGCGAAGATGTGAACGATCTCAACTATTATTATGACAATGAATGGTGGGTAGCACGTGGTGGAAATTGATGGATGGGTGGTGGACAGCGGAAGAGATAATGATGCAGCGGCGGCGTGACTAATGTGAACAGAACTCGAAACTCTAAAGGAACTAGACACTAAGACCAGCAACTGACACGACGATGCAACCGATAATTCAACTATGCAAGCAATGAATAGAAAATTGCAAAGGCTCAGACTGGCTTGGATAAAGGATGAACAGATCTAACTTTTTTTTGTGGCTTTATCATGGACTGTAGGTATGAATGACAGATGCGATCTAAACTATGAAAAACTGTAAAATCTCACCGAGCAACCTGAAAACTGATACCACTTGATAGAGGCGGGGTGTCCCGATCTTTCGATGAGATGATAACTATCGATTTGGTGGAGACGACTTTGACGATCCGACTACAAACGTGCAACGACGTTGTGCCTTAGCAATCGCTAAACCAACTCCGAGAGGTTATTGACCACGCCGGAGCACGATCAACCTGACCAGGAAGGTCTATTCCTGCAAGCAATCGAAGAACAAGCAAGAATATGATAAAAGCAATCTGAATATTGCGAGTATATATGAAGTATTGATAAAGGTGGGGATCCGTAAGCGGTCTTGGTCTGGTCGTTGGACACAAACGAAGTACACGAAGTTGCAATGGCTAACTTTTAACTAAACAAATCCCCAAGGAAAAGCTACTAGATGGATCTACTTATATAGGAGCAAGGGGTGGCGGCCAAGGAGGTGGGAGGACGTCCCAAGGCAGCCTAAAACTAAATCTAGGTCGTACAAGGCCAATGGGCCCAAGTGGAGGTGATGTAACACCTTTGGACTTGTAGTTTGACTCGGATTCTGCTGCAGCATCAGATTGTTTCGTCCACAACTCAACGCTCCGGACGAATTTGAAGGTGATTCCAATTGGGTTGGAAAGTGCACGAAATCTAGTTTCCAACAAAAAAAGAATCACCCAATTCGGAGTCCGTATGAAAAACTTGTGTGCGTTTTGAGTCAGGTATGTCTGTGCAGTCCGAATCTGAATTCAGAACGTGAGAGACTTGGACTCTATCCTCTCTTGGGCCAAAAGTGACGTGAGAGAACTTTTTGGACAGCAAATAAACATCTCTTTCTTCCTTATCTTCATATGTGGATTGTACAAATGTCCCATACACCTGCAATTAGACAAAACACAAAAGTGTGTGAAGTATTTTTGTTCTGGATAACATAAATAGATTATTGAATAGTTTGCACTAGAAATCACCTAACAAATATGCATATATGCAATATTTTTGGTCATATCCAAGGTAGTCATGTCCTCATCACAACTTGGCGAACCAAAGCACGAAACACCAACTCCATTAAAGATCACTAAAAGATTGCGAATCGACTTCAGAAAGCAAATGAACAGCCGAGTCCGGAACCTAGTCTAGTCTTCTCACAAGTGCAGAGCTAAGTGTTGCCACTAGGACATGGGAGGGAGCCCCCTTGAGGCTCTAGGGCGGCTCTCAGGAGACTCCGGGGCGTGTACAGCCCCACTCATTATTATGTGAGAGTGTCACGAGCGGAGACCTTCACAGGCCGGAGCGTTGCTTCATGGGTAGAACTTCCGGAGGTGCTGGATGTTCCAGGCATTCCAGATGGGGATCCTGTCCTGGGTCTCCAGTGATAGCGGCAAAGGTGTCCCGTCTTTCGATGAGATGATGGATATCGCTTTGGTGGAAGTCGACTTTGACGATCCGACTACGAACGTGCGAGGATGTCGCGCCTTAGCAATCGCTAAACCAACTCCGAGAGGTTATTGACCACGCCGGAGCACGATCAACCTGACCACGAAGGTCTGTTTCCTGCAGGCAAATGAAGAACAGGCAAGAAACTAAGATTGCAATCTGGATATTGCGAATATAAGAGGAAAGCTTTATTGATCAAGGTGGGGTTCTGTGACGCCTTTGTCTGGTCGTTGAACACAAACAAAGTACGCGAAGTTGCAGCTATGGCGAACTTTAGTCTAAACAAAACGCGAAGTCTAAACGGTGCCCTAAGGGCTGTATATATGGAGGAAGAGGGGGGGGGGGAATTTCGTGGCCCTTGGTGGAGGGGTCTGAAATCAACCCTATCTCTTGTTTCCCCACACATACGGACTCTAAAAATAGCCTATACTTATGTATTTCGAAATTACATGGGCCTGGCCCAGTAATAAGGTGACGCAGCTCCTAGAATAGCCTCGGGACGAAATTTATGAAGTGGCATCTTGTATATTTCGTCCAAGGCTTCATGCACCCATTATGGTGGCTTCAAAGTCCTAAAATCATCACTTGTAACTCCGTTCTTGTTCCCCTTGTGCATGCCATCATCTCCATGCTTGTTCTTGCTCCAATGTTCATCCTTCTCCAAACTAGGCCCTTCATTTGTAAGCAATACAAATGTATCCAATTTAGGCAGCATCATATTCTCATGAACATTAGAATAATTACCAAGAAACGAAAGTACCTGGTAATTTAGTTGGCGTGCGCGAGCTCTAGTAATTGGTCCAGTATGTATAGCAGTAGGGGCTGTGGGTGTAACAATGGTATTGATGTCCTCATCATCCAGGCACGCGGCGCCAGCCCTGGAGACACGGGCAATCCTAAACGGGCCCTCCCACATGAGAGAGAGACTATGCAGCCCCTCCCTGGAGAGCACCTTCCTCAGGACGAGATCACGCATCTCCAACATCCTGGGGCGGACGCTACGACCGTGGTAGCAAGATGAGAGGCAACACCGAGAACTACCTGGGAAAAACCTGCCGGGATGCATCCACGCCAAGATGACTGATAAGGGCCGGAACCTTACAACAATAGCGGCAATATGATACTGGCAAGCATCCATAGCATACATAGGGGTCGATCAAACGAACGCAAACGTACATGGCTCAAAGGGATAAACAGACGTTTAAAATTCAGCTAGGAGTATCGATCGCACAAATGTCAGAGATAAAATGACTAAATGCAAAACCTACGTCATGTTTCATTACAGGGTAACGCAGAAGCAGCAGCGGCCCAATACTTGGCTCAGTGGCCAGATGGAGAGACTCAAACTTGGAGAACCCTGTCAGCCCGTGACGCAGCTTTCTCCTTGGCGGCTGCAACGTTGGCACCCATTGGCAGCTTCTTGAATCCGTCGTCAAGGTCAAGGTCTGGATGTCGGCGGGCGATATTGCTCAAGACCATGAAGTGGGTGTTCTGGGTGAGCTTCCGGGACTCGGTTGCGAAACGCTTGGCCCTCCCTTCTTTGTGCACTCTCAGCCTCTTGATCAGCTCTTTGAAGAAGACTCCCAACTTAGCGCTTGGGACCTCATGTTGGCTAAGCGAAAAAATTGGGCCGTCCATGCCCATCGCCGCAGCCTAGGCACCAAGATGCTCAGCTATGTCGATCAGACTCTTGATCTAGAGGTTGCTCAGATTGACCTAGTTCTTCAGCTTGTCCTCGACATCCTGCCAGAGACGCTTGGCGGTGTCCAAATCCTTGGACAACAACTGCTGCCGGGACTCAAGTGACTCCGCCGAGCGCTCCAATGTGCCAATCCCCGCCTTCATGTCCGAGATGTCGCCATTGGCAGCTTCAAGTCTCTGAGTCTCGGAAGAGAGCTGCAACTGCACATCAGCCAAGAGGTCCTCCGCCTTCCGTGCTTCTTCCTTGAGAACTTCCAACTCCTTGGCGTTCCCGGAAAGATCTTCTGCCAGCTTAGACACCTGCCAGTCAAGATCAGTCTTGGCGGTGGACACGACAGCCAGGTCATCAGTGAGTTTCTTCAGCTGGGTGGCAGAGTCAGCGGCAGCGGCTACCAGGGCCGCTCCATGTATGTTCTCTAGATCCTTGGTGCGCCGACAAACAAGAGCCTCCAATTCATCATCTTTGGCGTGAAGGGTGGCTTCAAGCTTCTCCTCCCGGAGGGAAAGTTCTCGCTCTCTGGCGTTTAGGGATGCCTTGCGATCCGCCAGGCACGCCTCGCGATCTATGACATCCTCCCGCTTCACCTGGAGCGTCCCTTGCTGCCTCAAGAGCACTTTGAATTGGTTGTCGTACCACTTGCACAGGTCCAAGCCCTTATCCTTCAGCTTCTGGCTCATCCTGTCGACGGATTCGTGCTGCTCCTTGAGCACCAGCCACTTCTGATTGTGTCGGGCCTGCATCTCCTTCATGCCCGCTGCCATAGATTCCATGAAGGACAAATCCATGGCGACAGTGGCTGAATCATCGGCCTCCCTAGCTCCCTGATAAAGCGGAGCCAGGATACGTTGAAGCTCCTCATCAAGCTCGCTATCCATCGTCAGGGATAGGCCTGGGACTCCAGTTCCGGGTGGCAACAACAGCGTTCTTGAGGAGGATGGCGGGATCTCAGCGATAGTCCCGGTGGCGGGAAGTGGGCCCATGGTCTAGAGAGGGATCTTCACCTAGACGGCCACTCCCCCTATCGGACCATCCTTCGAAGAATGCTCCTTCACTGCCAGGGAACCCTGCCCTTCCCCGGCTGGAAGATCCTGTCCCTCAGCGGCGGTGAGTTGTACGGCTTCATCTGCGGTAGCCCTTCCTATATCAGCTGACCCCTTCGACGGGTCTGATTCCTCGGCTTGAGGGGCTACATATGGGAGAGACAGTGAATCACGAAGAAACAAAATTCTTACGCGAATAGAGAAGCCAGGAGAAGCAAACAGAGCAAGAAAGAAAAGAAGGAACATATGAAAATACAAGGAGAAGTCTGCCGGGTAGGGACGTCCATTTCCCCGGCAACAACAGTTGCCGGGCTTTAACCTTCACCCTCTATCATGGTAGACCCGGTAGCCTTCTATGCATCATCACCCCCGAAAGGGTCTGTGGGGGTCTCTCTAGCTCGAAAAGCGGGGGAAGCGTGCCCCCCGAGGAGGGGCCCGCCCTGCGTCATTGCTACGTTTTGAGCTTGTGTTGGTTTTCCTTGAAGAGGAAAGGGTGATGCAGCAAATTAGTGTAAGTATTTCCCTCAGTTTTTGGGAACCAAGGTATTAATCCAGTAGGAGCCTCCTCAGAAGTCCCACGCCTACACAAACAAAAAAGAACTTCGCAACCTACGCAATAAAGGGGGTTGTCAATCCCTTCACGGCCACTTGCGAAAGTGAGATCTGATAGAGATAATATGATAAGATAAATATTTTTGGTATTTTTATAATATAGATTGGAAAAGTAAAGATGCAAATAAAAGTAGATTGAAAACTTATATGATAAAAGATAGACCCGGGGGCCATAGGTTTCACTAGTGGCTTCTCTCAAGTTAGCATAATTATTACAGTGGGTGAACAAATTTCTGTTGAGCAATTAATAGAAAAGCGCATAGTTATGAGATTATCTAGGCATGATCATGTATATAGGCATCACGTCTGTGACAAGTAGATCGAAACAATTCTGCATCTACAAATATTACTCCACACAGCGACCGACTCCTGCCTGCATCTAGAGTATTAAGTTCATGAAGAACAAAGTAACGCATTAAGAAAGATGACATGATGTAGAGGGATAAACTCATGAAATATGATATAAACCCCATCTTTTTATCCTCGATGGCAACAATACAATATGTGCCTTGCTTCCCCTGCTGTCACTGGGAAAGGACACCGCAAGATTGAACCCAAAGCTAAGCACTTCTCCCATTGCAAGAAAGATCAATCTAGTAGGCCAAACCAAACTAATAATTCGAAGAGACTTGCAAAGATAACTTAATCACACATAAAAGAATTTAGAAGAGCTTCAAATATTTCTCATAGATAAACTTGCTCATAAACCCACAATTCATCGGATCGTGACAAACACACCGCAAAAAGAGCTACATCGAGTAGATCTCCGAGAAGATCGAGGAGAACTTTGTATTGAGATTCAAAGAGAGAGAAGAAGCCATCTAGCTAATAACTATGGACCCGAAGGTCTATGGTAAACTACTAACAACTGATCAGAGAGGCCTTGGAGATGATGTAGAGGCCTTCCGTGGTTGATTCCCCCTCCGGTGGAGCGCCGACGAAGGCTCCAAGATGGGATCTCGCGGATACAGAAGGTCGCTGTGGTGGAATTAGGTTTTCGTGGTGCTCTTGGATGTTTTCAGGGTACATGGGTATATATAGGAGGAAGAAGTAGGCCGGCAGACGCTCGAGGGGCCCATGAGGGTGGGGGGCATGCCCACCCCTAGGGGGCACGCCGGGCACCCTCGTGGCTGACTCCTCTGTTGCTTGATGTCCACTCCAAGTCCCCTGGATCACGTTTGTTCCAAAAAGATCGCTCCCAAAGGTTTCATTCCATTTGGACTCCGTTTGATATTCCTTTTCTTCGAAACACTCAAATAGGCAAAAAAAACAGCAATTCGGGTTAGGCCTCCGGTTAGTAGGTTAGTCCCAAAAATGATATAAAATTGTAAAGTAAAGCCCATAAACATCCAAAACGGGTAATATAATAGCATGGAACAATCAAAAATTATAGATACGTTGGAGACGTATCAAGCATCCCCAAGCTTAATTCCTGCTCGTCCCCGAGTAGGTAAATGATAAAAACAGAATTTTTGATGTGGAATGCTACCTAGCATAGTTCTCAATGTAATTTTCTTTATTGTGACATGAATGTTCGGATCCAAATGATTCAAAATAAAAGTTCATATTGACATAAGAAATAGTAATACTTCAATCATACTAACAAAGCAATCTTGTCTTCTCAAAATAACATGGCTGAAGAAAGTTATCCCTACAAAATCATATAGTCTGTGTGTTGCTCTATCTTCATCACACAAAGTATTTAATCATGCACAACCCCGATGACAAGCCAAGCAATTGTTTCATACTTTAGTAATCTCAAACTTTTTCAACTTTCAAGCAATACATGAGCGTGAGCCATGGACATAGCACTATATGTGGAATAAAATGGTGGTTGTGGAGAAGACAAAAAAAGGGGGAAGATAGTCTCACATCAACTAGGCGTTTCAATGGGCTATGGAGATGCCCATTAATAGATATCAGTGTGAGTGAGTAGGGATTGCCATGCAACAGATGCACTAGAGCTATAAATGTATAAAAGCTCAACAGAAGAAACTAAGTTGCATCCAACTTGCTTGCTCACGAAGACCTAGGGCATTTTGAGGAAGCCCATCATTGGAATATACAAGCCAAGTTCTATAATGAAAAATTCCCACTAGTATATGAAAGTGACAACATAGGAGACTCTCTATTATGAAGATCATGGTGCTACTTTGAAGCACAAGTGTGGTAAAAAGGATCGTAGAATTGTCCCTTCTCTCTTTTTCTCTCATTTTTTATTTGGTGGGCTCTTTGGCCTCTTTTTTTATTTGGTGGGCCCTTTGGCCTCTTTTTTATAAAGTCGGAAGTCTCATCCCAACTTGTGGGGGAATCATAGTCTCCATCATCCTTTCCTCACTTGGGACAATGCTCTAATAATGATGATCATCACACTTTTATTTACTTACAACTCAAGATTACAACTCGATACTTAGAACAAGATATGACTCTATATGAATGCCTTCGGCGGTGTACCGGGATATGCAATTAATCAATAGTGACATGTACGAAAAATTATGAAAGTGGCTTTGCCACAAAACGATGTCAACTACATGATCATGCAATAGCAATATGACAATAATGAAGCGTGTCATAATAAACGGAACGGTGGAAAGTTGCATGGAAATATATCTCGGAATGGCTATGGAAATGCCATAATAGGTAGGTATGGTAGCTGTTTTGAGGAAGGTATATGGTGCATGTATGGTACCAGCGAAAGTTGCGCGTCACAAGAGAGGCTAGTAATGGTGTAAGGGTGAGAGTGCGTATAACCCATGGACTCAACATTAGTGATAAAGAACTCATATACTTATTGCAAAAATCTACAAGCCATTAAACAAAGTACTACGCAAATGCTCCCTGGGGTATAGATTGGTAGGAAAAGACCATCGCTCCTCCCCGACCGCCACTCATAAGGAAGACAATCAATAAATAAAATTGTGCTCCAACTTCATCCCAAAGCGGTTCACCATACGTGCATGCTACGGGAATCACAAACTTCAACCCAAGTATTCTTTAAATTCACAATTACCCAACTAGCATGACTCTAATATCACCACCTCTATATCTCAAAACAATTATCAAGTATCAAATTGATCATAGCATCCAATTCACTTTCAATGATAGTTTTTATTATACCCAACTTGGATGTCCATCATTCTAGGAACAATTTTATAACCATAGAAAATACCATGCTGTTCTAAGAGACTCTCAAAATAATATAAGTGAAGCATGAGAGATCAACAATTTCTACAAAATTAAGCCACTGTCGTGCTCTAAAAGATATAAGAGAAGCACTAGAGCAAAAATTATCTTGCTCAAAAGATATAAGTGAAGCACGAAGAGTATTCTAATCAATTCTAAATCAAGTTGCCTTCTCCGAAAAGGTGTGTACAGCAAGGATGATTATGGTAATCTAAAAAGCAAAAACTAATATCATACAAGAAGCTCCAAGCAAAACACATATCATTTGGCGAATAAAAAATATAGCTCCAAATAAAGTTACCGATATATGAAGACGAAAGAGGGGATACCTTCCGGGGCATCCCCAAGCTTAGGCTTTTGGTTATACTTGAATATCTTGGGGTGCCATGGGCATCCCAAGCTTAGGCTCTTGCCACTCCTTATTCCATATCCCATCAAATCTTTACCCAAAATTTGAAAACTTCACAACACAAAACTCAATAGGAAATCTCATAAGCTCCGTTAGTGCAAGAAAGAAAAACCACCACATAAGCTACTGTAATGAACTCATTATTTATTTATATTGGTGTTAAACCTAATGTATTCCAACTTCTCTATGGTTCATACCCCTTGATACTAGCCATAGATGCATCAAAATAAGCAAACAACACACGAAAAATAGAATCTGTCAAAAACAGAACAATGTGTAGAAATCTGTAACTCTCGAATACTTCTGGAACTCTAAAAATCCTACCAAAATAGTAAGTCCTGGGCAATTTGTCTATTGATCTACATCAAAAAGAATCAAGGAAAAATCTCGTTTCTGTTAATTACTAAAATTATTTTCGTGCGCGAAAAAGTTTCTGTTTTTCAGCAGAATCAAATTAACTATCACCGTAGGTTATCCTATAGGTTCTACTTGGCACAAACACTAATTAAAACATGAAAACACATCTAAGCAGAAGGTAGATGAATTATTTATTACTATACAGAAGCAAAAAGCAAGAAACAAAAAATAAAATTGGGTTGCCTCCCAACAAGCGCTATCATTTAACGCCCTTAGCTAGGCATAGATAATTTTAATGATGCTCACATCAAAGACAAAAATGAAAGCACAAATAGAGCATCATAGAACACGTAATAAACACATCTAAGTCTAACATACTTCCTATGCATAGGCATCTTGTAAGCAAACAAATTATCAAGGCAAGCCAAAACTAGCATATGCAAGGAAGAACAAAGAGATGACAGCAATCTCAACATGAAGAGAGGTAATTTAGTAACATGAAAAATTTTATGACCATATTTTCCTCTCTCATAATAATTACATGTAGGATCATAAGAAAGTTCAACAGTATAGCTATCACATAAAATATTTTCAACATGATCCACATGCATGCGAAGTTGACACTCTTCCAAAATAGCGGGATTAACATTAACTAAAGTCATGACCTCGCCAAGCGCACTTTTATCAAAAATTGCATAAGATTGATCGAAATCCAAATATGTGGGATCTAAAGTTGACACTCTTCCAAACCCACTTTCAATAATATTGCAAACACTATTATTCAATCTCATATTCATCATGGGGGTTAAATAAATTTTCAAGACCAAAAGAAGAATCACCCCAATCATGATCATTGCAACAGGTAGTAGACATAGAAAAACTAGCATCCCCAAGCTTAGGGTTTTGCATATTATTAGCACAATTGACATCAAGAGAGTTAATAGTAACATCATTGCAATCTTGCTTTTCATTTAAGGAACTACCAAGTATGGGTGCAATAGCAACGATCGCATGTTTAATATAGGGAACTGTAGCAAATTCATCTTCATAAATATTGGCATCATGGCCACAAGAATAGCAAGCATCATGTTCATCAAGGGATGTTTCAATCAAATCATGGGAATCATTATCTATAGATTCATGCATATCATTATTTTCTTCCAAAGCAACAGTCATTCTCTCAATAAATTCTTTGACATAGACATTATGAGCATATTTTTCATAGCAATATTTAAGTATGTCAAAATTTCCAGATTCGTAGAGAGTAATATCATACTTCTCAATCAAAGAAGAAACTTCATAAGCACCCTTAAAAGCAACAAATTCTTCAATTTGTTCGATATCATAGTAACTATAAACACCCTTTGCATAAGAAGATAAGATTTCATTTTCATTAAACTCACATAGGTACGGAAGGTGTTTTTTAGGGTTTTTAGAGCAACAAGTAAAATTATAAATTTCACCAAGATTCCAAGCATAACACAACAATCTGTTTATTTGATCCCATAACAGTCTCCCTTTTCAGACAAACGGTGGCGCACAAATGAGCATGCTCATCTAAAGATTTCCCATCAACTAGGCTAGTTGGGGTTTCAGCACGAGCGCATAGGGATCGAAGATGATCCAAGTAGAACACTTTAAGTGGGTCCATAATAATAGATTTTTAGCAAGCAAAGATGCAAGAAAATAGAAGACGCATGGTAACACAAGATCGAATGGAAGAAGGGCGAATAAAATGGCAAGGGTGAAGTGGGGGAGAGGAAAACGAGAGGCAAATGGCAAATAATGTAATGCGAGGGAGATGAGTTTGTGATGGATACTTGGTATGTCTTGACTTGAGCGAAGACCTCCCCGGCAACGGCGCCAGAAATCCTTCTTGCCACGTCTTGAGCGTGCGTTGGTTTTCCTTGAAGAGGAAAGGGTGATGCAGCAAAGACGCGTAAGTATTTCCCTCAGTTTTTAACAACTAAGGTATCAATCCAGTAGGAGGCTCCTTAGAGGTCCCACGCACCTACACAAACAAACAAGAACCTCGCAACCAACACAATAAAGGGGGTTGTCAATCCCTTCACGGCCACTTGTGAAAGTGAGATCTGATAGAGATAATATGATAAGATAAATATTTTTGGTACTTTTATGATATAGATTGGAAAAGTAAGGATGCAAATAAAAGTAGATTGAAAACTTATATGATAAAAGATAGACCCGGGGGCCATAGGTTTCACTATTGGCTTCTCTCAAGATAGCATAAGTATTACGGTGGGTGAACAAATTACTGTTGAGCAATTGATAGAAAAGCGCATAGTTATGAGATTATCTAGGCATGATCATGTATATAGGCATCACGTCCATGACAAGTAGATCGAAATGATTCTGCATCTACTACTATTACTCCACACATTGACCGACTCCTGCCTGCATCTAGAGTATTAAGTTCATGAAGAACAGATTAACGCATTAAGAAAGATGACATGATGTAGAGGGATAAACTCATGCAATATGATATAAACACCATCTTTTTATCCTCGATGGCAACAATACAATACGTGCCTTGCTGCCCCTGCTGTCACTACGAAAGGACACCGCAAGATTGAACCCAAAGCTAAGCACTTCTCCCATTGCAAGAAAGATCAATCTAGTAGGCCAAACCAAACTGATAATTCGAAGAGACTTGCAAAGGTAACTTAATCACACATAAAAGAATTCAGAGAAGATTCAAATATTTCTCATAGATAAACTTGATCATAAACCCACAATTCATCGGATCTCGACAAACACACCGCAAAAAGAGTTACATCGAATAGATCTCCAAGAAGATCGAGGAGAACTTTGTATTGAGATTAAAAGAGAGAGAAGAAGCCATCTAGCTAATAACTATGGACCCGAAGGTCTGTGGTAAACTACGCACAACTCATTGGAGAGGCCTTGGAAATGATGTAGAAGCCCTCCATGGTCGATTCCCCCTTCGGCGGATCGCCGGCGAAGGCTCCAAGATGGGATCTCGCGGATACTGAAAGTTGCGGTGGTGGAATTAGGTTTTCGTGGTGCTCTTGGATGTTTTCAGGGTACGTGTGTATATATAGGAGGAAGAAGTAGGTCGGTGGACGCTCGAGGGGCCCATGAGGGTGGGGGGCGCGGCCACCCCTAGGGGGTGCGCCAGGCACCCTCGTGGCCGCCTCCTCTTTTGTTTGACGTCCACTCCAAGTCCCTTGGATCACGTTTGTTTCAAAAAGATCGCTCCTGAAGGTTTCATTCCGTTTGGACTCCGTTTGATATACCTTTTCTTCGAAACACTGAAATAGGCAAAAATGACAACAATTCGGGCTGGGCCTCCGGTTAGTAGGTTGGTCCCAAAAATGATATAAAAGTGTAAAGTAAAGCCCATAAACATCCAAAACGGGTAATATAATAACATGGAACAATCAAAAATGATACATACGTTGGAGACGTATCAGTCATCTCACCTACCCTGCACCTGAGGGAACGAGAATGCCTTCCCCATAACCACCGGCAGATAGAACCAAGTCTCCACTCCCGGGACGAGGGATGGGCTAGGGGCTCGGCACAGGCTCCTCTGCATCACCCCGGGCCAAGGACGAGCTCTCTGCGCCCTTCAACGACCCGAGACGCCAGAGCTTCCTCCAGGAGTGATGGACGATGGTTTCCATGTCCTCCTCCACCTCCCTGCAAGCGACAACAAAAGCGAGAGGTTAGTTAGCAAAAATTAATTGGATATGCACAAGCTATCCACCAAAGAAACTATGCCACTCTGGCTCAGAGAAACCGGAACGCCCTGTATTCCTGCCCAAAGATCGAGGAGAAGTCTTTGGAATATGGCACTGCTTAACATAGAACAAATCAGCTATTATTACAAGAATAATAATACACGAGTCTATTGTTACAAAGAATCACATCAGCACGGCGACACTACGGCTGCGATACTACACTTGCTCTATGCTAGTAGCAGAACAACTCGAAGCATCAGAAATCTTCTAGCAGCGGAACAACGACGAAGGTAGTGAACTCCACTCCACAGGGACTCTAGCTGGGACACGATCTAGCTCGCACGAATGGAAACCACGACAAACAATCAAGCAACCACGGCATCACCTGCAATCTGGCATGACACGCCAGGTCAGTACATTGAATGTACTTGCAAGCTCACAACAACCAAAAACATCAAGGCAAGACAACAACATAGCATTAACAGGTTTATTAAATTAATGCTACCATGATACAACAACAACTACTAAGCATGATATGAAGCTACTACAATACAGGTAAATCACCATCTTAGATCTCCATAACCATATCTCTCTTGGCTAACCGGCCAAGCAATATACCATCTGGATCACCTCGTGATCAAAACCAAAATGTGATCTTTCCGACGATCACAACCACGACCAACACTTGGTCTCAAACCGTGATCTTTGTAGTGATCACTACCACGACCAACACTTGGTCTCAAACCGTGATCTTCCCGACAATCACTACCATGACCAACACTTGGTCTCCAACATCATCAACATCCTGCCCATCTGTACTGCTAAAAATGTCCACATATAAATCACCTATAAGTCATTCATCATGTGAGTGTTGATCGAACGGTGTGACATAGTACGAACCCATGCCCATATCCGAGGACGCGGCTATCGATAGTTTAAACAAATACACTCTGCAGAGGTAGTGCACTGTACCCACACCACGGAACCCATGGCCTCGCACTCCCATTCGGGTGGACCAACGGCATTCCGACAAAACCGATCTACTGCCATGACACTCTCAAGGCCACTCTGACTCACTCCCCACTGGGCTAAGTCATGGGTGGCCCCATGTCTACCAAAGACACAACGACCACCATCGTGGCCAAAACAATAAACGGTCCCAAACGGGGACCCGCCGGCTATAACAACTACGGGCACACAAGGTTATGTCTGCTTACCAGGCCAGGGTATGACACGCCCATAACCTTCCTTCGTTGGAGGAACCGGCGAGAGGCACGACAATAGACCCAGTTAGGGCCTGCCCATACAAGCAAATGTGGTTGCACTAGAAAAATCCCGGTTCGGCGGCACCTAGCCAACTTAATAACGGAATTTAACCCCAAAAATATAACTGTGATAACTGATACTCCGATGTCAACTATCAAACTATAATCCAAGTCATAGCAATATCCAACAAATAATCCAAGCATACCATCACCATATTAAAATACTTCGAGGATAACCTAACACTTCTATCATGATGAATCCGAAAACAATAGTCCTACTACTCCAATAACAAGAATAAAGTTATTCCGCTAAGATCCACGTGTAAACATCATCTCCAAAAATAATACTCCAAGCAACAGAACATCGACTAGCATCATGAAAATAATCATACTAACCACTAATAATCCAAAGGCAGCATGATATCCAAAGTAATACTCCAAAATAGATACCATCATGGAAATAATGATAATACCAACCACTAATACTCCAAGGACAACATGGTATTCATCAACTACAACCATATCTCCTAGTAATCCAAACAATAGCATGGCAGCAGCAAGATCAAAATAATACTCCGAGAAACTGCCATGCACCAAGTCCTGTAGCTGAAGCCATATTTTAAACAAGTTCAAATAAATTAAACCATGTCACTTTAATACAGTGATGCAAATGGAGGGTGTGGCTTGCCTGGGGTGGAAGAAATCACCGAGAGAAAGTGCAAGAAGCTCGCGGAACGAATCGCCAGATATCTTTCTCTCCCAGAGGGGGTTGAATAAGGGCAAGGGCATAATGGTCGTTTTCAGAATTTCAAAACATGGTGAAAGGGTGTCCAACAGAACGGGCTCAACGAAACGAAGAAGTAGGCTTTGGAATCACCTCATTTGGAGTTACGGTTAAAAAGTTATGAGGTGTTTTCTGCCAGGGACCTATCTGCAAGAAAAATATTTTCAAACAGGGGCCTGGACAGAAAAATTGAAGGCGTATTCTGGGAAAACGCTTCCACTTAACTAACATGGCAAGACAGGGCCGGCTCTTGGGACGCTGACACGCGAGGCCCACCACATCTTCTCTCTCCTCCCATGCCTCCTTCTTCTTCCCCGCGCTGCTCCCCTGACAGGAAGAGAGAAGGCAGGGAAGGGCGCGTCACCAGCGACGGTCCGGCCATCTTCGGCGAGGACGAAGCCACCGGTGGGCTCGGGAGGCCATGCCGCTTCCATTCAGAGAGGAGACAGGCGCCGGGGAGAGCTAGGACCGCCGCGGCTGGAGGCAACAGAGAGCACAGCCGGCGGCGGCCGTTCTAGGGAGGCGCGGCCACAGGGCCTCCGGTGACGAAGTGAGGAGTGGGGAGACTCGCGGGGCAGAGGGGAGTCGCCTGGTGGTGGATAAGAGGAGAGGGATGGCTGGGTTCGAGCTAATTTAGGCGGATGGCTGTGGCGGCCATGGCAGTCAACAGAGGCGAGGAGAGCCGTTCGAGCTCGTTTGAGAGGCTGGGAAGGGTAGTGGAGCGAGGCAAGGCTGGTGATGAGCTCGGAGGGGATCGGGGCTTCCTTATAAATGCGGGGGGCGAGGAGGCCGAGCTGGCACCGCCACGGACGCGTGCTCGCACGCATGAACTCAGGGGTAAACGACGAGGAGGGCACAGGGGAGAGCTCACGGGGAAGAGATGACCAAGGGAGGAGCAGAGGAAGAGGTCAAAATGAGCTCGGATCCAAACGGAGCACAGTGCACCGATGGGCGAGCGTCAGTGAGCGCCGGTGAGGGGTTTTACGGAGAGGGTGAGAGGTCCAGGAGGACGACGATGATGAGAGGACAATGGACATGCCCGTGCTCGTTGAGACGCCGAGCAAAGGAAGGGCCCGAGCAAGAAGCCATTCTGGACGTGGCCATTGCACGCCAGAGAGGTGGTCACCGCGCACACTGGTGCACACAGTGCCACAAACGATGCCAAGCGATGTCTAGGGGTTAGTCCTTCCTGGGTTGGTTGTAATTGCGGTGGTACATCGATTAAAACAGCTCTGGTTAAACGGTAAGCCACCTCTGAAGTTTACTGCAGTAAACTTGGGGGAGCACTGGTGATCAACAGGAAGGGTTTTGGGAGCAATGGAGTTGTCTGTGAGGTTGAGGTAAAGAAGGACTTTCATCCTGGTAAGTTTGAGGAGAAATGGACCAAGAATGAATATAGTTGCTTCACAACTGCATTTTTGGTCCAAAAATAATGATCATGATGATGCTCTCACATAGAATAGCAACTTGAGCTCAAATTGGGCAAGCCTTGATCATTTGGTCATATGAAGTTGTTCAAAAAGTCTCATACCAATTGGCCAAGCCAAAATGGCACTTTCTTCACAAACATCTCTTCTGACCAGAAACTTGAAATAATTTTGGTGATCAAATGGCTCATAGAAATGAGACCAAATTGGGTGGAGAGAGGTTTTATGGGTATAATAATGATCTAGTAGTTTATCAGGATTTTTGAAGCAATATAAAATACACTTGCTTCACAACCTGAAAATATTGCCAGAATCAAAGATTTGCTCCTGTGCTCACATAGTTAATTGGATGGGGCTGCAAATGGGTGGAGGGGGTTAATACGAGCACATTAACGAGTGTGAAAAAGTTCAACTCATTTGGATAGTCCTAGCTAGTACTTCCTTCACAAAGCCTTCTGTCTGACAGAACCTTTGAAAATTCACTGAGGAAGATTGGCTAGGCAAATAAAGCTGAACTTGTTCATGAGGCAATTATTTGGACATATAAACATTCCCAAAAATGTTGGGAGCCACTAGGAAAAATATAAATGACACTTCCTTCACAAAGTGAAATTCAGGGCAGAATAGAAAAAGGAATATTGGGGATTTATTTTTAAACTGGCCAAGGCAATATTTTGGCATATTTGAGCTATATATGACCCAAAGGAATTATGAGAATTATTTGGGGATTTTTGGATGGACAGAAATATAGGTTGCTTCACAACCTATGGCAGACAGGGTTATTCCTTTAATGAAAAAGGAACTTTCCCTAGAAAAGAATTTTAGGGTTTGGTCAAGGAGTGAAGTGACATGACCTTTGCAAGGTTTTGAGAATGATGATCCACTTGGGAGGGGAAATGAGGATGATTTCCCAGGTGGCAAGGCCACAGAACCACTCCAAAAAGAAAAACAGAGCAAAAACCAAATAAATCAAAAGAAAAAGAAAAGGGCCAAAAACCAGGCTGTTACAAACCTTCCCCCCTTAAAGAAATCTCGTCCTCGATATTTGGCACCTCAAGGAACAATTATGACTTGAGGACACCGTTTCCAACTCGGGTATCCTTTTTTCCTTTATTTATTGTTCCCACAAGAATTTCAGATGATCAACTTACCTTGCTCTGGGGTGGTTTGCTTCACCTTTCCACAAATTCTGACAGAATTTTTCTCACATACCAAATTTTTTTGCTGACGTAAATTTTCTGCGCTGATAGCCAATGGCTCTGAGCATAGACTTTTCCTTTGGTCATGAAAACTTTTTACTTCTGTCATGGGGTTGCTTAAAATAAATGCATGCCTTCTGGGTTCCATAAATGCTGAAAGTCAGGGCCATCCTCTGACGGGATCTGACTGCTCATAGGTGGCAGTGATTTATCTTGATTTATTTCCTTGGCTCGAGCATGATAAAGATTTGACTGTCTTCTGCCGGGAGCGACATAATAGTGTCATACCTCAGATATTTACATCTTGAGATTGGCCCGACAGAGGCTGACGGACAAATGCTTTTCCTGACAGACTGACCATGTATTTGATTCCATCGGTGAGTATAACAGGTCTGAGCTGATTGTTCGGCTTTTGATTTTTCTCATGTGGTCGATATACCCATCTGTGGTAATAGGCCGTGATATGCTTTAACACTGCTTCTGGGGTTAGACTGCTGAGGTTGCAAAGAATTCTTGGATCTGACAGAACAGACTTGGATATTCCACACTAACTATGTCAAGCGGGTCAGCAGGATATGAAAAATCCTTGTAAATAGAGAAGGCCGCTGAGAGTATGACATTGTGGATCCATATGGGATTATGGCTTTCAACTGACTTGGGTATCCGGACCCTGATGGTCGTGCAAAAATCATCATACTTTTGCTGCCAGTCTCATCGTTTTTACGGTCATGATTTTCTTTGTTTGGATACCTTACTGAAATAACTTGGCCAAACTTGTCCTTGATTCTTCGTATGACCATTGATGTGATTAATATTTTTGACATTATTCCTTGTGCTTGTTTTTCTGACCTGGGTTTGTAGCGGTACAGAGCTCATTGATGAGGCTAATCATACAAGAAGGTGACAAGATTTCATGATATCACCTTGTCAGTTGCGGGAATAATGACCTTGATGACCACTGTCAAGACTGTGGATTCTGTGATGTCATCTCCAAATAGTGTTAATCCTTGTAATTCAGGAGATGTATCTCTGCTTATTTTCCTTTGCCTGATTCATGTGGTTGTTGAATCCTTACTTTTCTTAGGTATATCTGCTGGATCATTGTCGCATCACGTATGAGTGAATGCTACGACCAGGGATGCATGCTCACCATATATAAGAAGGATATGCCACCTAACTCTCGATCCTTGCGGTAGGCATATGTTTTGATGGAATTTTACCTCTGACAAAAATGTTGCGAGTCTGATTCTTGAGTGGTACTTCCATACCTTTGCAACTCATCATACAATCTCATTAGGATGGTGCAATATTGTGGTACTGACGCGGACTGGGTGGCTTACGAGAGAAGCCATCCGAGTAGCTTGCTGAGGAAGACTTGTTAACTTTTGCTCGAATCTTTTGTATGGGTATCGTGTAGAAGAAGGCTCTATAGCTTACACACGAAGCTTATCCTGAGTACTGTGCTGGAGAAGCCTGAGTTCCGTACTTGAGTAGCTTCTCCTCGGGTTTGCTTGTTGAGAAAATTTCCTTTCCGTCTGTTAGAAGCCTTTACTGAGGTATTTTGCTGAGAAAGATAGGGTATCGTTGGCCGGAAATTGTTCACATATCATGCTGAGGAAAATTGAGGAGCCTTGCATCATAAATTTCTTCCGATAGCGTGTGGAAGAATACTAGGTTTATTATATCCAAAACTTCATATTGATATGCAGACTGAAATCCATACACACGCCCATAATATTCTGAGGCTGATTATTTGCATGAGAAAAAAATGTTTTGACTATCTTCCTCGAGCATATCACATTCTGACTTTATTTCGGATGATAACATATTTCAAGCATCATGCATTGCTCTGCCAAAACTTTGTATATGATCCATACCTCTGTCTGAAAATATATCATTGGTCTTGTACCTGACTTGTCTTGCTGTTGCGAGGATTTAGTACTAATGGGGACTTGATGCTGATAATCAATCCAAGACACCATTGGTATTCTGAGCAGATATTAATGCCATAATGCAGTTGACTGGGTAGACCATAATGTTTAGCTGAGCTTCTTGCAAATATTTGAAATCCTTATTGCTTCTTCGAGTCCGGTGTCAGTGGATGAGCAACTCTTTATAGGGGAAAAATAATGTAACACCGGGCCCAAAAAGAAAGAAGCAAAAGAAAACTCAACTAAACAAAAGCACACAACAACAGACAATTCAAACACAATTAATGTCACATATTACTGCTAGTCACACAATATGCATGCCTACTTAAGCACACAAATCTCGCGGGATCTCTGGTTCTACGATCTAGCATGCTATGACGATGTGCACGAGGACGAATAAATGTGTGGAAGAATTGGTGTAAACAGCGCTACACCAAGTGCTAGCTTAGCCAGGTAGCAACCTGGACTATCTCAGAGGTGAAGACACACTCCATAATCATGTAGTGGGACACGAAGGACGCAACCACATTATTATCAAGTGGACAGAAAAAGATCCGTACTCGTCCAAGAAATAGGATTGCAGGGAAAAACTGAGGCTGCTGACATTGCCCTTTCTTGATAACTAAGATCATTAAGGGTTGCCAACACGAAAAAATAAAAGAACGATCCAGGATAGAAGCATGTCCATCACCGAAACGATAGACGGGGCTGAAAGAAACACATCGGTGCCATACCTGAGTACCATTTTTGCAAACAGTGTCGAGATCACTTGGCATCACTCTGCTGGGACACAAATGACACCAAACACTGAAAGAAAAAAGGAACTGGAGAAATGCAAAGGTTGAGCTGTAGTGGATCCGAACCGATGCCAGCTACACTCACCAGATAAACTGTTATCACAAATACTAATGCTATATGCATGCTATGCAACAAACAAATGCAGCAACCAAGTGCAATCATCAAGCCAGACTCTATACTACCGATTTCTATCGGTTTCTACCACTCGCGTTGACTAGGGTGTCCGACAGCCAAACCTACTTTGATATCAAGCGTTGTGGCACCCTGGCTCAGGGAAACCGGAACGCCCCGTATTCCAGCCTAGAGATCGAGGAGAAGTCTCTAGAATACGGCACTGCTTGACATAGAAGAAATCAGCTCTTATTACAAGAATAATAATACACGGTCCTGATGTTACAAAGAATCACATCATCACGGCGAAACTAAGCCTGCGATACTACACTTGCTCTATGCTAGCAGCAGCACAACTCGAAGCAGCGGAAATCTTCTAGCAGCGGAACAACGATGAAGGTGGTGAACTCCACTCTGCAGGGACTTTGGCTGGGACACGATCTAGCTCGCACGAACAAAAACCACGACAAGCAATCAAGAAACCACGTCATCACCTGCAATCTAGCATGACATGCCAGGTCAGTACATTGAATGTACTTGCAAGCTCACAACAACCAAAAACATCAAGGCAAGACAACAACATAGCATTAATAGGTTAATTAAATTAACAGCTACCATGATACAACAACAACTACTAAGCATGATATGAAGCTACTACAATACTAATAAATCACCATCTCAGATCTCCATAACCATATCTCTCTTGGCTAACCGGCCAAGCAATATACCATCTTGATCACCTCGTGATCAAAACCAAACTGTGATCTTTCCGACGATCACAACCACGACCAACACTTGGTCTCAAACTGTGATCTTTCCGGCGATCACTACCACAACCAACACTTGGTCTCAAACCGTGATCTTTCCGGCGATCACTACCACGACCAACACTTGGTCTCAAACCGTGATCTTTCCGGCGATCACTACCACGACCAACACTTGGTCTCCAACATCATGAACATCAAGCCAATCTGTACTGCTCAAAATATCCACATATAAATCACCTATAAGTCATTCGATCATGTGAGTGTTGATCGAACGGTGTGACCTAGTACGAACCCATGCCCATGACAGAGGACGCGGCTATCGATAGTTTAAACAAAGACACTCTGCAGAAGTAGCGCACTGTACCCACAACATCCCCATGGCCTCGCACTCCCATACGGGTGGACCAACGGCGTTCCGACAAAACCGATCTACTGCCATGACACTCTCCCGGCCACTCCGGCTCACTCCCCACTTGGCTAAGTCATGGGTGGCCCCGTGTCTACCAAAGACAAAACGACCACCGTCATGGCAAAAACAATAAATGGTCCCAAACAGGGACCCGCCGGCTATAACAACTACGGGCACACAACGTTATGTCTGCTTACTAGGCTAGGGTACCGCACGCCCATAACCTTCCCTCGTTGGAGGCACCGGTGAGAGGCACGACAATAGACCCAGTTAGGACCTGCCCATACAAGCAAATGTGGTTGCACTGGAAAAAGGCTGGTTTGGCGCACCTGACCAACTTAATGACAGAATTTAACCCAAAAAATATAACTGTGATAACTGATACTTCGATGTCAACTATCAAACTATAATCCAAGTCATAGCAATATCCAACAAATAATCCAAGCATACCATCACCATATTAAAATACTCCGAGGAAACCTAACACTTATATCATTATGAATCCGAAAACAATAGTCCTACTACTCCAATAACAAGAATAAAGTTATTCCGCTAAGATCCACATGTAAACATCATCTTCGAAAATAATACTCCAAGCAACAGAACGTCAACTAGCATCATGAAAATAATCATACTAACCACTAATATCCAAAGGCAGCATGATATCCAAAGTAATACTCCAAAACAGATACCATCATGGAAATAATCATAATACCAACCACTAATACTCCAATGACTACATGGTATTCATCAACTACAACCATATCTCCTAGTAATCCAAAAAATAGCATGGCAACGGCAAGATCAAAATAATACTCCGAGAAACTGCCATGCACCAAGTCCTGTAGCTAAAGCAATATTTTAAACAAGTTCAAATAAATTAAACCATGTCACTGCATTACAATTATGCAAATTGAGGGTGTGGCTTGCCTGGGGTGGAAGAAATGACCGGGAGAAAGTGCAAGAAGCTCACGGAACGAATCGCCGAAAATCTTTCTCTCTCAGAGGGGGCTGAATGAGGGCAAGGCCATAATGTTCATTTTCAGAGTGTCAAAACATGGTGAAAGGGTAGGCAACAGAACAGGCTTGACGGAACGAAGTAGTAGGCTTTGGAATCACCTCATTTGGAGTTACGGTTAGAAATTTATGAGGTGTTTTCTGCCAGGGACCTATATGCAAGAAAAATATTTTCAAACAGGGGCCTGGACAGAAAAACTGAAGGCTTATTCTGGGAAATACGCTTCCACTTAACTGACGTGGCAAGGCGGGGCCGGCCCTTGGGATGCTGATAGGCGGGGCCCACCGCATCTTCTCTCTCCTCCCACGCCTCCTTCTTCTTCCCCCCGCTGCTCCCCCGACAGGAACAAAGGAGGCAGGGGAGGGCGCGTCACCAGCGATGGGCCAGCCGGCTCCGGCGAGGACAAAGCCATCGGTGGGCTCGGGAGGCCACACCACTTCCATTTAAGAGGAGACAGGCACCGGGGAGAGCTAGGGATGCCGCGGCTGGAGGCAACAGAGAGCACAGCCGGCGACGGCCGTTCTAGGGAGGCGCGGCCACAGGGCCTCCGGCGACGAACTTAGGGGTGGGGAGACTCGCGGGGTAGAGGGGAGTCGCCTGGTGGTGGAGAAGAGGAGGGGGGCTGGGTTCGAGCTAATTTAGCAGATGGCCGCAGCGGCTATGGCGGTCAACAGAGGCGAGGAGAGCCTTTCGAGCTCGTTTGAGAGGCTGGGAAGGGTAGTGGAGCAAGGCAAGGCTGGTGACGAGCTCGGAGGGGATCAGGGCTTCCTTATAAAGGCGGGGGGCGAGGAGGCTGAGCTGGCACCGCCACGGACGCGTGTCCGGCACCGCGGACGCGTGATCGCGCGCATGAATTCAGGGGTAAACAACAGGGAAGGCACAGGGGAGAGCTCATGGGGAAGAGACGACCAAGGGAGGGGCAGAGGGAAAGGCCGAAACGAGCTCGGATCCAAACGGAGCATAGTGCACCCATGGGCGAGCGTCGGCGAGGGGTTTTACGGAGTGGGAGAGAGGTCCAGGAGGACGGCGACGACGAGAGGAGGACAATGGACATGCTCGTGCTCGCTGAGATGCCGAGCAGAGGAGGGGCCCGAGCAAGAAGCCATTCTGGACGTGACCATTGCACGCCAGAGAGGCCATCACCGCACGCACTGGTGCACACAGTGCCACAAACGATGCCAAGTGATGTCTGGGGGTTAGTCCTTCCTGGGTAGGTTGTAACTGCGGTGGTAGATCGATGATAACAACTCCGGTTAGAAGGTAAGCCACCTCTGGAGTTTACTGCAGTAAACTTGGGGGAGCACTGGTGATAAATAGGAAGGGTTTTGGGAGCAATGGAGTTGTCTATGAGGTTGAAGTAAAGAAGGACTTTCATCCTGGTAAGTTTGAGGAGAAATGGACCAAGAATGAATATAGTTGCTTCACAACTGCATTTTTGGTCCAGAAATAAAGATCATGATGATGCTCTCACATAGAGTAGCAACTTGAGCTCAAATTTGGCAAGGCTTGATCATTTGGTCATATGAAGGTGCTAATAAATTGTCATACCAATTGGCCAAGCAAAAATGGCACTTGCTTCACAAACATCTCTGCTGACCAGAAACTTGAAATAATTTTGGTGATCAAATGGCTCATAGAAATGATACCACATTGGGTGGAGAGAGGTTTTATGGGTATAAGAATGATCTAGTAATTTATCAGTATTTTTGAAGCAATGTAAAATACACTTGCTTCACAACCTGAAAATATTTCCAGAATCACAGATTTGCTCCTGTGCTCACATAGATAATTGGATGGGGCAGCAAATGGGTGGAAGGGGTTAATACGAGCACATTAAAGAGTGTGCAAAAGTTCAACTCATTTGGATACTCTTAGCTAGTACTTTCTTCACAAAGCCTTCTGTCTGATAGAAACTTTGAAAATTCACTGAGGAAGATTGGCTAGGCAAATAAAGTTGAACTTGTGCCAATTATTTCGACATATAAACATGCCCAAAAAGGTTGGGAGCCACTAGGAAAAATATAAATGACACTTCCTTCACAAAGTGCCATTCAGGGCAGAATAGAAAAAGGAATATGAGGGAATTATTTTTGAACTGGCCAAGGCAATGTTTGGGCATATTTGAGCTCTATATGACCCAAAGGAATTATGAGAATTATTTGGGGATTTTTGGATGGACAAAAATATAGGTTGCTTCACAACCTAGGGCATGTAGGGTTATTCCTTTAATGAAAAAGGAATTTTCCCTAGAAAAGAATTTTAGGGTTTGGTCAAGGAGTGAAGTGACATGATCTTGACAAGGCTTTGAGAATGATGAGCCACTTGGGAGGGGAAATGAGGATGGTTTCCCAGGTGGCAAGGCCACAGAACCACTGCAAAAAGAAAAACAGAGCAAAAACCAAATAAATCAAAAGAAAAAGAAAAGGGCCAAAAACCAGGCTGTTGCAGAAATCCTCCTTACTCTTCTACAATAAGCATGGAGTCCATGTTGAACTCCACAGGATGTGAGGGCTCCCTTCTCCTCTTCGGAGGCGGAGGGGCAGAGCTCTCCGGTAGCTGCGGCGCCTAGCGCGGAGTCGGGGGATCAGATTTAAGACGAGTTCTACGAAGAACTCAAACTCGAGCTGGAGTTGGGATCATCCTCCATGACCGCCGCTCACTCGGTAAAAGAGGTCTTGGTCCTGGCGAGACGAGGAGATTGGCGGTATGCCACCTCAGCCTTGGAGGCTTTGATGGTAGTCTTCTTCACTTTCTTGGCAGCTGGATTGGCGGCGGCACGCCTGCAGGTGCCCTGATCAGGGTCTGGCTCGGGGGCTTGCGGCCCAGCCGCGAGCCACTGCTCGAGCTCCGCCACCTCGCTTATCTCCCCCTCGTCATGGAGCTCCGTTGCTGCTGTGGCTAGGGAATCTAGCCCGGCAAAGTTATCCCCGTCAAGATCTTCCCCGCCAGCTCCTTCCGTGGCTTGCGCCTCGTTGCCGCCTTGGGAAGAATTACCGTCCCCAGCGTTCCCCTTGCTCTTTTCGGCCTTCGCCATCTCTGCGAGGCAGGCCGCCTTGCCCTCCTCGACCCTCCTCAAAATATGCGCCAGCTCCACAGAGGAGGTGGGCTTATACATCCTGGTTTCGGTCCTAGTGATATTAGTATACTCCTTATACTCTAGGATGGTCTGAATCTCTCTATTTAATCCACCCATAAAACATGCAAGCATAGCTTCATTCTCCTCAACAATACCACATCTAATCATGCCAGTTTGTAATTCCTGATAATATTCTTGTACAGAATTTTTTTCCTTGTCTCAAGCGCTGCAATTTTTGAAGCAATTCACGTTGATAATATGGTGGAACCCAAAGAGTACGCAAAGCAGTTTCCAAAGCAGCCCAAGTAGCTGGAATAGGATATAATCTACAATGTTCAGACCACCAAGCACATGCAAATCTAGTGAAAGCACAAACAGCAGCAGGAACACGTCTCTCCTCAGGATATTGTAAACATGTAAATCGTTGTTCAGTTTCTAACTCCCAAGTAAGATATATATCAGGAACATATCTACCCTCAAATGGTGGAATATTCAATTTCAGTTTAGGAAGATGGTCATGATCTCGTACCTGAGGGAGAGCCCTACCATTGTGATAATTTGCATGTGGACGACCTGGTGGGTGTGGTGCTGGTGGTTGCACATAGTTCTGATTTTGTTTTTCCTTGATCAACCTCATCCTCATAATCTCCCGCATAATCATCCTCCGCATCAGCGGCAGGAGCCACAGAACTATCAACAGCAGCACCAACAGTTTTGCCAAGCTGAAGAAGGACACGGCTCGCCCGGCGGAGGGCTGATTCGCGACGTGGAGGTAGTAGTTGTTGTTGTTGCAGAGGTGCGGCTGGTGCAGCCGGTGGAAGACACGCAAGCAGTTCATTAAATCTGTTATCAAGTTTGTTTCGAACGTCTTCTCAAGGCTAGTGATCTTCTCCATGGCCTCTTCAAAATTGTTCAGCACATCTTGCACCTGTTCAGTCATCATTTGCTGAAACTTATCATGAAGCTCCTTGTTCGTTAAGTTCTCCCAGTCAATCTCGTCGTCTTTTGATCCTGGCATGGTTAGCAGCAATAGAAACACACAAGAATATGATCCTATAGACTACTAACAAGTGGTGGTGGTGGGTGTCACAAATCTGTCAAGCAAAACTCAAATTCTTACCAGTTCTTACCTAGCAGCAGGCGGTGATCGGCAACTGTTGTAGTCAAAACTCTCAAAGCTTGGATAGAGAAATTACCAGGGAGAGTCAAACACACGACGTAGATGTATGTGGAGCTGGGAAGGCTTATAATATGGTAGCAAAAAGGATCAGCAATAATCAATTCAGAGATGCAAAGTTGAATAAACGCTCAACGACGGTACTGTGCTGGTCCTAGGCTAGACCATGCTAGAGAAGCGAGCCTAGAACACTAACAAAATCATGGAGCTGCACGTAAACAAGGGAGAAGCACACTCTGGAATTTTTTTCGCTCTTTTTTTTGCGCTCTATTTTTTTTGCGCTCCTCTTTTTTTTGCGAAAAATCACTATAATGGCAAGTGTCTCAAAACCCTTCCTAGGTCAAACTCACAGGATGGGCATGAAATTTTTTTGACAATTTTTTTTTGAAAATCAGGGCAGCGACTACGAAAAAGTGCGACAAAAAATCACTATAATGGTGTGTGTCTCAAAACACTCCCTGGGACCTAAAAATAGGATAGGGAAAAAAATTCGGTCGCCGAAATTTTGGCCTAAAAACTGCCCAGGGGTCTCCAGACTGGGGGTCGCTGAATTTTTTTTGAAACCTACTGAGGCAAGGAAACACGAATCAGAAATTAGATGGATCTCGAAAACAGACCTAATATGCAAGGAACTCGGATTGGTGGTGGATATATGGTGGTGGTATATGGATATAGATCGGTGGTGGTATATGGATACAGATTGGTGGTGGTATATGGATACGAATTCGGAGCGGTGGTGGTAGGTGGCAGGGGCGATGATGATGGTGCGGTGGCGGCGTCACAACTTATGACCAGAACTCGAAACTCTAAAAGACTAGGCGCTAAGACCAGCAACTTGACGCGACGATGCAACCGCAAATTCAACAAAGCAAAATATTGAAACGACTATGCAAGCAATGAATAGAAAATTGCAAAGGCTCAGACTGGCTTGGATAAAAGATGAATAGATCTAACTTTTTTTGTGGCTTTTTCTTGGACAGAAGGTAAGAAAATAAATCTAATCTAAGGAAAACTGGAAATTCTCACCGAGCAACCTGAAAACTGATACCACTTGATAGAGGCAAAGGTATCCCGTCTTTCGGTGAGATGGTGGCTATCATTTTGGAGGAAGTCGACTTTGAAGATCTGACTACGAACGTGCGAGGACGTCGCGCCTTAGCAATCACTAAACCAACTACGAGAGGTTATTGATCACGCTGGAGCACGATCAACATGACCACGAAGGTCTGTTTCCTGCAGGCTAACGAAGAACAAGCAAGAAACTAAGATTGCAATCTGGATATTGCGAATATAAGAGGAAAGCTTTATTGATCAAGGTGGGGTTCTGTGACGCCTTTGTCTGGTCGTTGAACACAAACGAAGTACGCGAAGTTGCAGCTATGGCGAACTTTAATCTAAACAAAACCCAAAGTCTAAACGACGCCCTAAGGGCTGTATATATGGAGGAAGAGGGGGGAATTTCGTGGCCCTTGGGGAAGGGGTCCGAAACCAACCCTATCTCTTGTTTCCGCACACATACGGACTCTAAAAACATCCTATACTCAAGTATTTCGAAAATACATGGGCCTGGCCCAATAATAAGGTGACGCAGCACCTAGAATAGCCTCTGGACGAAAGTTATGAAGTAGCATCTTGTACATTTCGTCCAAGGCTTCATGCACTCATTATGGTGGCTTCAACGTCCTGAAATCATCACTTGTAACTCCGTTCTTGTTCCCCTTGCGCATGCCATCATCTCCATGCTTGTTCTTGCTCCCATGTTCATCCTTCTCCAAGCTAGGCCCTTCATTTGTAAGCAAAACAAATGTATCCAATTTAGGCAGCATCATATTCTCATGAACATTAGAATCATTACCAAGAAACGAAAGTACCTGGTAATTTAATTGGCATGCGCGAGCTCTAGTAATTGCTCCAGTATGTCTAGCAGCAGGGGCTGTGGGTGTAACAATGGTATTGATGTCCTCATCAATAGGCTTTTGAACCCATGGTTCTCTTTCCTTTCCATGTTTTCTAGCAACAAAGTTGTCACACCCTGATTTTCATGCCACAACACTTAAGCTAATAAATCTTGATAAAGTGTGGTTTGACAAAAACTTTTGCATTATTTTGCTTTTTATTTGAGTTGGTTTTCTCTCTGTGATTTTTAAGTGCTCTTTAAAGTCAACACAACTCCACCTTCTATACTTCATCTCCTTGCTCCAAACTTTTCCCCCAATGATCATGCCATGTGTATAGTACAATATAGAATTTTCTTACAAAAATAATTTGGCCAAAAAGCATTTTCTAACTTTAGTTTTCCAAAACCCCCTAATTTGAGGTTTGCACTACAAGTACTTGATTTGGGGTATCAAAATCTTTTAAAGAGTATGTTTGACTCCTATTAGGTATAGGACTCCCATAAACCACAAAAATATAAATTTAAAAGTTATTCTGCTATTTTTTAAAGGCTTTTCTTTAGGCCAGAAATGGTCTTTAGTATGTTAAAATTATTTTAATGCTTTAAAAATATATGTGAAAATCCAGGGAAACTCTGTTGACATATATTGTCCATATATAAGAGTTTCAACACATGGCCATGTTCAAAATATTGGTCAAACCCCTCCAAAACCTTTTTGGGTATTTCAAGATTTTGAAATATTTACAAAGGAAATATTCTCTAAAAATTCCAACAAAATTCTAGGATGTCAAATATGACATATTGGATGATCTTGCCAAGCCTCATGTCTTGGAGAACAAGATAACATCACCAAATCCCCTCAAAACCATCTTTGTCCATTTTGAAGTTTGAACAACTTTACATTGTCAACTTTGTCCTTTTGCTCTCAACCTTTGTGGACATTCTCAAATACCCAAATGATGACAGTACACAAAGTGGTGCACCAAGGAGAAGATTTTAGCTTAGCTAGATCTAAGCAAGTCCATTTCTGTTGATTTCTAGGGTTTACAAAAGTTAAATTGTGAACTTTGCCCAAATGAGCTCAAAATTGGTGGAAGGCCGTAATTATATGTGCCATTTCACCCTGTGGAGTCTCATGCCAAATGGAATTCATTTACCTGCCCAAACCAACATCAAACACCTTCTGCCACTTTACCAAAACAACTACTTTGACCTCTTCCACTTTCCTCCATGGCCTCAACTTTTTACCACAGCTACTCCTGACCCTCTTCTACCTCCACTAACTTTCCCCTGGCCATTTCTCAATGATTGAGGGGTGAAACACCCCCATTTACCTCCCTGGACAGCAGCTTCTCTCTCTCCCTCAACCTCCCTCCTCTCTCCCGTGGCTCCCCAGGGCATCCAAGGCCATAGCCCACTTCTTTAATTCCACCTAGAGCTACCAGACACCTTTGGTCGCGCCCACATTGCATAGAAAATGGCCATGCCGGCCATTTGAGCGCTCTGGAGCGCGCTACAGCGCGCTCCCGCACTATAGTCGCCCCCTGCCAAGCACCTCCGGCCACCTCGGGCCTCCCGAGCGCGCCCGACGATGCTCCTCGACGTCCGCAACATGCCACGGCCTGGTCCCCCTCCTCCTTCTACCTCCTCTTGCCCCATCTCACATCTGTGCCACAGCGCGAGCGCACCAGTGAGCGCGCTCACACGCGCGTGCCCCTGGCCCCTTGCTCTATCTCTCTTTCTTCACTTACCTCGCCTTAGACCAACCCCACGAGCACCCCCGACACCTCACAGCGATCCCCTGAGACCCGTAGCGACGACAACAAGCTCGCCGGTGCACGAGTCCTCGATGGAACGTCGCTTGCCTATTTAAGGGCTTCCCCGCACCCACCTCTCCTCGCCACTCGTCCTCTCCCACTTCAAATAGGCCCCCTAAACCCCCCAGTTCATCTCCAGAAGCGCCCAAGCTAGAGACCGAGCTCGAGCTCCGCCGCCTCGGGTCGCCGTCGATCTCGCGGTACAGGCTCTCTCCGCCTCTTCTATCTCTCGATCTGGAACCGCTACACCTCCCTAACCATTTCCCCTCTGTTTCCCCTCTCTATTGCAGCCGGAATTGACCAGGGCGAGCACCTCCTGAAGCTCTGCCACTGGCTTCCTCGTTGCCGGCGAACCCCTGCACCCCGGCGACCAACTCCACCTCCATTCGAACGGCGACTCTGACCTGAGCACGTCGGTGCCCTTAGATCCCATCGCCGTCGACCACAGCAGTCCCGGTTCGCTCGCCGCCCTCTCTGGCCAAAGGTTGACGACAACGGCCGTGGGGCCCGTCGAGCAGCCTCACACTCTGACGGGTGAGCCCCACCCATTAGGTTTAAAACACACGCGCGTACGAACCGGTTCGCTGCGTCGGGTGAAGGCATATTTTGCCTTTACGCCTTTGACGTGGCGGCCTCACGCGGGCTGAATTCCCTCTGGGCCTGCTGCACTGTGGACTTTCTGGCCCAGTGGCACAGTGCCATTTTTCCTTACCTTTTTCTGCGAATTTTCCAAAAATTCCATAGGATTAAATATTAATCCAAATGCAATAATCCCAACTTGTAAAATCTTAGAATAATCCCACCTATTTATTGATATAACTGTCATACACATCCATCACACTTTTCTATACTGTTCGAATTTAAATTCAAATTTGAGCAACTAAATCTCTATTTGACAATCCATTTATCATATTCTACCACTCCAAATCGAACACTAAGAATTTTATCAGTCTTGGTTTTCCTCCTAGTATTTAACAAAAATAAGTTGACATTTTTCTGAGAACTTTGATTTTCTACTTTTCTATTGCCTTATTTTT
This sequence comes from Triticum timopheevii, assembly GCA_963921465.1. Lineage (NCBI taxonomy): Eukaryota > Viridiplantae > Streptophyta > Magnoliopsida > Poales > Poaceae > Triticum > Triticum timopheevii. The sequence goes on along the minus strand of OY997268.1, from coordinate 290,767,152 downwards.
CTCGTTGGTATTTTGCGACCATAGATTGTGTTGTTGACAAAAGGGATTGGATCATAAGACTTTCAAGACCCCGAAGACTTTGCTGAGCCAGGCAAGCTGCCCTTTGACCATGATGAACCCTTTTTAATCATAATAGCATTTCTATCCGTTACTGTTGAATTCATGGCAACCTTGCTAGGTTGCCTTCATTGCAATACCCCGTTGACACTTGCATTATTCATGACTCTGTCCTTGTTAAGAGTTTTGTTGGTGGGTTGTGGAAACATGATATAGTAGTTGGCTATGCAAAATGGGTTAGGGTTATGCATGAATAGAAACAAGTGTGGTTTGACATACTTGCAAATTGCCCAAGTGGTTGCCACTAATGCCCCTGGGAAATGATGATCAACTAGGTCACTACTTGGTGGAGAAGGGGTGTACCGAAGCAAGTGAATAAGTGTTGTTTATAGAGACGGATTAGATTTAAGATTTGTCGACTGTCCCAACCAAACATGCGCAACCACTCTACCCCTTATGGGACGGGGCATTATTGACTACCTAGTCCAATACTAGCATGGTGCCTGCATTACTAGTGACGGGGGTGACATGAGGTCACTCTCGGAACGGGGTCGTGCTTGGATAGGCGACCATGACTGTTTTCACAGGGCACCGGACACACCGTTGGTACCCCGTGCCAGTTGTATGTGATGAATATGGGAGCGAGGCTCCACAATTTTAAGATGTGAAATATTGGGCACGGGGGTTACTACCAATCGAGTGGACTCTTTGTTAGTGTCTTCTAGGGAAAGATATTGATCGGGTGCTTACCCCGGGTACTTGAGGTACCGCGGGTCGTGGATGACATGGAAGTTCCCCGGATCTAGTGGGTTAAGTGTGCAACCTCTGCAGAGTATCAAACTATTCGAATAGCCGTGTCCACGGTCAAGGATGGTTGGGTGGTGCTGCTTAGACTTTGTCCATATGTTTCTGACAAACAACACTGGTTGGTAATATTGATGATGTGATTCGTGAGGAAGTCATGATGAGCTTGAGCAGGAGTTGTTCATAACACTTTCTCGATGTTGATGTCTATAACCTCCTTATACTTGCTGTAGACGCATTCATGTCATTGGTAAATGTTGATCATACGTGCATGAGAAGAACTAGCTTTCCGAAAAAATGCCAATTTAGCAGTTGAGCCTTGCATAATTATTTTGTTATCACTCTTGGGTTGCTTGCGAGTACATTCAAAGTACTCATTGGCTTGCCACCGGTTATTTAATTGGCCAGGTATGAAAGAACATGATGTGAAGAAGAGTTCTTTGGTGACGATCGTGCGAACTAGGACGCTTCCCAGTCACAATGCATGTAGGGTTAAGGCAGATGGCATAGGTCCATGTTATCGACGAAGATTCCGCTGCGATGTTATTCTCAAGACTTGACCATAATGGTCATAATTTATGTAAGACATTATGTATGGATGTAAGACTCTTGTTATTCAGCTTATGTGTGTTCAGTGAGCATTGATATCTGGGATCATTGTACACGTGCATTCGGTGATCACGACTTATAAGTCGGGGTCCATACAAAAGTCTCTTTTATAATATCTTTTATTCTTAGGTTGTGGGTTATGAAGATCAACAACTGGTTCTATCTCAACATCATTATCTGGTTCTTTATCATTATGTTGAGTGTTTTTATGAACCTCCTCATTATCTTTTTCATTATCAGAAGGTGAGCGTTCATTACCAGATTGAGTTTCAACATTAGAGACAGAAACTTCATTATCATTATCAGGAGGTTTTTCTACTTCTGGTTCACTGGAGGCATGCAATGTCTTATCATTTTTCTTCCTGTTTTTCTTTTTAGAAGAAGTAGGTGCAGTTGTGTTGTTCCTTTGAGAATCTTGTTCAATTCTCTTTGGGTGTCCCTCAGGATAAAGTGCTTCCTGAGTCATTTTACCTCCTCTAGTTGATATTCTAATAGCAAAGTCACTTATATTATTGTTCATTTCATCAAGCAACTCTCTTTGAGATTTAGCAACTTGTTCTAATTAAGTTTGAACCATAGAGGCGTGTTTTCCTACACCTCTCACATCATTTGAGATTCTAAACAACAAGTCACTTAAGCGAGAAATCATATCATAGTTTTATTTCAATTGTTTTATAACATTTGCATTGAAGTGATCTTGCTTTCTAATGTAATTATCAAACTCATAAAGGCATTGACTAGGATGTTTATTATGAGGATCATCACTATCATTGAATTTCATTAAAGATTTTACCTCTACCCATGTATTTATTCGATAGGTGGTAAATTTTTAACATCCTCGGCCTTAATACCCTTTTCCTCCATAGATTTCTTTGCCTATTGCATATCTTCAGGACTGAGATATAAGATACCCCTCTTCTTCGGAGTGGGTTTAATAGGTGCATCAGGAGGAGTCTGTAAGTGCATCTAGTGCTCCTTAGTGATTTTGGTGTATTGAAGCCTTATAGGTTAAGGGACTGATGCGTTTGTGAGTGTACACAGGTCTATAAGTCTATGAGAAGTTTGAAATTTACAGAGAAAGTTGACCCCTAAAAATGAAGTTCTTCTTGGATTTCTGAAGACTTTCTGAAGACTTTGAAAGTGAAGAAATTGGTGTGACCTTGAAGACTTGGCAATCATTTGAGGAACATGAAGCCTGAAGACTTTTGTTTCCATAGTTTCGTTTTCTCTTTCTTGAGTCATAGGAAACACCGTACTATTAAAGGGGGTCGAGGCAATACTAAGGAAAAATTTGCAGGTGATGCTCAACTCAAAATCCTACACCTACCCACTACAAGAAATATGTCAACTTATGACCTTCTGTCAGTGACCCTGGAAGAATTGGTCATAGATTTATGACCATTTGAGACCAATTGGTCAAAAGCTGTTCGAGGGGCTCCAAACCCTAAACCATTGCGACCATTTTGGTCAAAAAGGTCATAATTTCCTTACATGAAATGGTCATAAAGCTAACAGCGCTAGTCCGCTGCCTTATTTCTAGTTGTTAACGACCAATATAGATGGTCATAGCCTTGTAAATTGTGGTGGGTTGCTATGACTAGGCGCCACCTCATCAGTTTTGCCTATGTGTCATGTCCATGTGGTAGTTTTTGCCCTAGGTTGTGAAGCAACCTATATTTCTGTCATTCCCAAAATTCCCAAAAAAATCTCATAAATTCTTTGGGTCATATCTTCGTCAAATATGTAAAAACCCTCCTTGCCTAGTTCAAAAATAATTCAAAAATATTCATTTTCCTATTCTGTTCAGAGTAATAGTTTGTGAAGGAAGTACCACTTTTGCATGTCCAAATAGTATCCATTTTCTACAGTGCTTTCCAATGCCCAAATAACCATCCTCCACCAAATGCCAGCTCAATCCATTCATTATTTTGAGCCGAGCTTCAACATTCATATTTATGTCCAGTGTGGTGGTTTGCAAAGCAAGTACCACCTAGGCTCCTCCTTTTGAGCTGAAAATTTGTGAAAACGGTCTTCTTAGTAACTGATCATCCTCAGCCAAAACTCACGCCCATTAGCCATGTACATTTCCCGTACCGCTAATCAAACACTTGGCTGCTAATTCATGTTTGAGCATCGATTGGTCTCCTCGTGAGAATCTTATGTTGTGATTTTCTTCCTAGCACCTACCTAGGGAGTCCCCAACCCACTAGACATGCCTAGGCTGCCCAGAACACATGGCAACGCCACGATCACGCGGTGACCACGCGGCGGGCATGCGAGTTTATGTGCTCTAGAGTTGGGGCCCTCGGCCACCATCGAAACCTCGACGTATCACCACCAAACCATGTATTTATGATTAAATAGGTCCTTATGTAACTAGAAATGATTTTTGGAAAAAATAAATAGCAAACTATGAGGCAGCTGCAGTTCAAATTTGACCCGCTTCCAGCTGAATCGGCAGAAATTTGTCTTTTTCACGAGAGGTGGATCAAAACTTTTTACACCAGACCATTTTGTCAATTGTGCATTAAATATGGCCTAGTATTTTATAAAAATGATTTGGTCCAATTTTGCAACAATTATTTGGTAGTTCCTTCACAAAAAAACCTCCTTTCGGGCACTCGAAAAATGAAAAATGGTTTTTTCGTCCAAAGAAAATGAAAACTTCCTTAGGCAACATTCTTTGCCATTCCAATATGCACCCTTGTGCACAATATGAGATCATTTGAACAAACTATGCCACGAATGTGGCCATAAGTTTGATCATTTGCCTTGAAAGCCATGAATCTTAAGAGACGATAGCTCATTTCTGAGAACACTTTTTTAAAATAATTGCCATATTACAAGTTTGTTATTTTTCCTGGGAACTTGGCCACATATAATGACACAATGCGAAGGTTTCCCAATTTTTTGATTTTTTTTTGAATTTTTTATGCCCGTTTCAAAATGCGGTCAAAACGACGGGAATGACCATTCCTAGCTAGTTGTTGAATCTTGGAATTTTTTTTGGTGTTTCTCTGATTAAATAGATACTTATGTACCTAGAAATGATTTTTGGAAAAAATAAATAGCAAACTATGAGGCAGCTGTAGTTCAAATTTGACCCGCTTCCAACTGAATCGGCGGAAATTTTTCTTTTTCACGTGAGGTGGATCAAAACTGTTTACACCCAACCATTTGGTCAATTGTGCATTAAATATGTCCTAGTATTTTATAAAAATGATTTGGTCCAATTTTGCAACAATTATTTGGTAGTTCCTTCACAAAAAAACCTCCTTTCGGGCACTCGAAAAATGAAAAATGGTTTTTTCGTCCAAAGAAAATGAAAACTTCCTTAGGCAACATTGTTTGCCATTCCAATATGCACCCTTGTGCACAATATGAGATCATTTGAACAAACTATGCCACGAATGTGGCCATAAGTTTGATCATTTGCCTTGAAAGCCATGAATCTTGAGAGATGATAGCTCATTTCTGAGAACACTTTTTAAAAATAATTGCCGTATTACAAGTTTGTTATTTTTCCTGGGAACCTGGCCACATATAATGACACAATGTGAAGGTTTCCCAATTTTTTGATTTTTTTGAATTTTTTATGCCCGTTTCAAAATGTGGTCAAAACGGCGGGAATGACCGTTCCTAGCTAGTTGTTGAATCTTGGAATTTTTTTGGTGTTTCTCTGATTAAATAGATACTTATGTACCTAGAAATGATTTTTGGAAAAAATAAATAGCAAACTATGAGGCAGTTGCAGTTCAAATTTGACCCGCTTCCAGCTGAATCGGCGGAAATTTGTCTTTTTCACGAGAGGTGGATCAAAACTTTTTACACCCAACCATTTGGTCAATTGTGCATTAAATATGTCCTAGTATTTTAGAAAAATGATTTGGTCCAATTTTGCAACAATTATTTGGTAGTTCCTTCACAAAAGAACCTCCTTTCGGGCACTCGAAAAATGAAAAATGTCTATTTTTCAAGAAAACTCATTTCTCACTACACCTTTTTGAAGATATTTATATTTTTTCATGTTTGTTATTTTTCTGAAAACTCGTTCACATTTTGGTGACACAATGAGAAGGTCTTCTATATTATTTTTGAATTTCTCAGGTCATAAAATAGCTGACATGATTTTAACATATTATTTTTAGACAACTATGACCAATTTAGATGGTCATAACATCATACTGCATTCTAATTGGTCTGTAGACGTTTCACGCGGATCGTGCATTATACGCCGTCGGATGCTCGCGGATCCAACGGCTGTCCTCAACCCTTCCACACCAATCCCGAAACCCTAGATGGTCATTTGCATCCACCCTCCCGCCTCCTTTCTTTCCAGTTTCCACATCCATCCCATTCTAGATCCCCCGTCTCCTCGTTATTCTCGCCCGATGGAGAGACCTCGCCTCCTCCCTTCCAGATCCATCACCGCTCCCTCCGGCGGAGCTCGCCGTCGTTCATGGCCTCCCCCACGCCCCCCTCCTCTCGCCCCTCCCCTTCTCTCACCACCCAACTGAACCAACCAGCCCACCACACACCCTCACCTTGTTACCAAGCGCCGTCACCGTCCCCCATGAATGGTGTCGTCCCCATCTGGATCCCCACGAACCACACGCTCGCGACCGCATCCACTCCGCCACCGGCGCCACCTCCACCCCCTCCCCGTGCCCTCCGAACACTGTCGCCGGCCAGATCCACCGCAACCCCCTCCCTGCCGCTTCCTCCTCCCGACCCCACCCCCGTCCTCCACCTACTCTACGTGCCCAAACCCATCGTCTCCAATCCCGCCCCTCAGATCCACCCCGCGCCCGCATCCGACCTACTCTAGCTTGCTTGCTCCGCCAGAGAGGAGGGGCGCCGGAGCAGCGGGCGTTGGCGGAGATGGAGAGCAAGCGGGTGCTGGTGGTGGGCGGGAGCGGCTACCTCGGCCAGCACCTCCTCGCCGTGCTCGCCGCCGGGTGCGGGGGGCAACGGCGTCTACGTTGACGTGGCCTTCACCCACCACCGTAGGGCCGCGCTGCGGGCGCTGCTCAATGCGCTCCCTAGCGTCCGCGCCTTCTGCGCTAACCTCCGCTCAGGCGACGGCCTCAAGGCCGTCTCCACGTCCTTCAGACAGGTATGCGCAACTCCCCTCCCCATTCCGCGAGCGTCCCATTCCTTCCTGGCCATGTAGCGCTGTCATGTGTTGGGCACTGCGAGTGTCTTCTCAACACAACAGTTACGAGATTCGTCAGTCTATGTGCCATGCCATTTGTTGTTTGTAGCTAGTCTGTCGATTTACAGTCTTTTTTTGCACTTCACTTACCCACTAATTAAGATGCAGTCTGCCATATTGAAGATTACATGTATGCTGTGCTGATTACATGTATGCTGGACGAAGAGATCTTGATGTAGGAGAGCAATGTTTGGAGGCTCTCCTAAATATATATGCTGTGCTGATTACATGTATGTTTATGTTTGGACGAAGAGATCTTGATGTAGGAGAGCAATGCTGTACATTATGTTGTGTATGCTGTGCTGATTACATGTATGTTTCAGACTTTAATTTAGATCGAATTGTGTCTACAGAGATGTATTTCTCTTGGATTTGTGTCTACAGAAGCTGCATGTAGAATTCTGGCCTCTTACCTTCTTCGTTGGAAGTAAAAGGGAAAAGGTTAATTTTATCTATTAGCATGGCCATACTAGAAGGTTAATTTTTTTGAAACGAATTACAAGGGTAATTTGAGTTATTCGTCATCTCCAAAGCTAAACTGTTGTAGTTCTGCTGACCAGCCTGTGTGTTTCACTTCAGGTGTGAGGAGGAGCCTATGGCTGAGACTGCATCAGCACAGATGCTGCAACCCATCACAGCGACTTCCTCGGCCTCTGTTACGGCCGATGCAGCAATTACTCAGGATACCATTCATGCCTCCCTACCACTTCTACGTTTTCTTTATATGGTATAGTTACTTATGTGATTTATTCATGTAAAATCTCTACTTTATGCCAATAGCTGCCTGTACCATTGTTCTACTATCTGTGTGATGCTCAACAATATGTTGTTAATCTGTTGCTAAATTCTCACCAAATGCACATTTTATTTCCTTAGACCTACTGTTAAACAAAAGCTTAACTTGTAGCATTTTTTCTTAAAAATAAGCAAAGAATTCCCGCAGTTTTTCTGTTGGAAATGAGTTATTAGTTGTCACCTGCCAATGTTGGGATGTAGAGTAAGGTCGGGCTGTTGTGCATGTAACTTTATTCCTTGTCAATACCGTCAGACATCAGATGAGCCATGGTCTTGTGCAAGCATTTCTCTTTTGAATGCAGCCATGGTCTTGCAAGCAATTGCGGCTGGTAGAACATGCTGCTATTGTGTTGTACTGCTTGCAGCAGTCCTTGCTTGATAGTGGCAGTAGTAACTCAAGTAAGGTCCAGTAATAAGTTATTTAACATGTGTTCTTGTTCGTTAATATCATAAAATTAGGAGTAAGGATTTAGCTTTCATTTTGCATTCACTCAACAATTGTGGCAGTCAAATTAGATGTCTCCTCTGTTGTTTGAATCCACTCTGGTTAGATGACATCTTGTTAGTGTGGCATGATGAAAGATTCAGGTTTTTTCTATTGATTTGTTTCATCATCATTGTGCATATGTACTTGGTGAATCAGGAACCCATTAGGAGCCAAATGCCTAATCTCTTTGTCACATTGGGTTTGGCAGCAGTTGCTAATCTCTAGCATTTACCTCTTGTTGCAGACCAGGAAATGAAAGATCGCTCGACAAACGGCCGCTTCCAGTCAGTTGGATCTGATCTTATACCCACACACGAGAGCTATCGGAGCAGCAGCAGATTAACAAGGACCCAAGCTGGACTCCCAAGTTCTTCGGTGAGCTGGCTCCATCTCCTACACCTAGCTCCCTCTTTTCTGCTCCTATAGCATGCTTTGTTGGACTCATTCTCTGCTCCTACACAAGCTGGACTCATGCTTTGTTATACACTAGCAGCAGTACCTCATGTACATGTAATTGGACTCCCAGGGTGTTGTTCTTGTAAATTCTTCCATGTCTTGCTCTTTTGCTGGTGCTACTACACATGTCAGATTGTTAGCTGTACTTGTTTCCATCTCAAATTACTTGTCTTCTTGAACATATGCCTGATGCTTGGTGTGCATGTAGGATGTGCTCTGTGTGGACATGTATGCATTTGTTAAGATTTTTGTAGCACATGCTATGGCCTCAAAGATTGTTTATTTTATTTTCGTTCATACATGAGCATCGTTTTTATTGCCGTCAAGGGGTGAATTTATTTGATCATTAATATGTGGCTGGACGTGATGTTTTGTAGGCTCAAGGCGCTAAGGTGTTGGAGACGTGCCTGTACTTGTTGAGCGTTTTATCTGTAGAGTGCTATATTGTGATTGGTGTAATATTCTATGGTTATATTGTGATTGGTGGAATGTAATAAACTTGATTGGTATATTGGTGATTTGGCTATTATTTGAATATATTCAAAATGTGTTCTCTGATTGGTATATCAATGAGTTACAAGTTGTGAAAAATTAAAACCTGATGTTTGGGACCTAGTGCCTAGAAGAATCTGACAATGTGCATCCAGTTGACTACAATAATCTGAAAATTGAATGTAACAAAAAAAGAAAACCCAAAAATAAAAAATATATAGAATGTGAAAAGGTTGCACCTCAGAAAGTAAAAAAGGCCGAACCAATGGCCCAAGCCCATGTAGCTAGTAAAAAATAACAGGAAAAAATACATTAAAAGGCTGAATTGTTGGGCTAGGCCCATGTGGAAAACTAAATTGGACCGGGCTGAATCTTGTGCCACATCAGCTTGCCACGCTGGACGCCTACGTGGACTGGGGAGGCTGCTAGTGACCAAAACGCCACAGTAGACATATTTTGGTCATAAACGTCTACGACCTTCTCACAGAGAAGGTCGCTATAGTCAGTTTACGACCGCCAGCTTTTGACCTTCTGTTTTTGGTCACAAAAAGGTCATAAATGGAAATTTGTGACCTTCCAGTGACCAATAGTCAAGGTCACAAGTTGACATATTTCTTGTAGTGACCAATCCCTTCGAGTGAAGCCATTGGAAATCTCATACAGTTCAGTCATATTCTTCAGTGACAGAGACGAAGTTCTTCTGGTCTCTGAGGAATTTGTTCTGACTGAGGAGTTAGGAATTCGCCAGTGCGGATTGCCTACACAGGAGGAACATGATAGCCCTGAGGAATTTGAGAATCAAAATTCCGACCGTTGCTGTGCTATGAGCCAGCTGTCCCAAAATATCTACCCACCTAACGGTGATATCATTGAAGGGCATTTATGTCTTATCATGTCGGGCTGCTCCCTAGGCTATAAATAGCCGCCCCTAAAACCACTATTGGTTGGCTGCTCTGAGAGAAACTGACACTTGTCATTTGAGAGCATCCCATCCTCCGAGGACTTTGAGCGAAAATCATCAAGTGAGGAAAACCTAAACCCAACACATCTACAACCCAAAGGGATTGAGCATCAATGAAGAGATTGATCCTGCGTGGATCCGATGCTTGTTACCTTTGAAGACTGTGCTTCTTCCAGACGGTTAGGCGTCATGGTCTAGAGCATCCAAGAGGAATTGTGGATCGCCGAGTGACCTAGTCTGTGAAGGTTTGGAATTCACCTGAAGACTTACCATGAGTGATTGGCCGAGGCCTGTGTGACCTTAGCTCAAGGAGAATACGGTGAGGACTGTGTGTCCTCGAGTTTAAATACTCAGCCACTCCAACCAGACGTACAACTAACACAACAGTTGGAACTGGTATACCAAATCATTGTTTTCACCAAGCTTACTGGTTCTATTTCCTCAACTCTTTCATTTCCTCATTTCTGTTGTTGTGTGCTTGTTCATATCTGTTTGAAGACTTTGACTGAAGACTTTCTCAATTTCCTCACTTCAATTTCTTCAGTCTGTCCGTCTTCATCCTGTGTTATCCTGTGCTTACGCTTTCTGTACTTTGTGCTTGTCTTCATTTAATCATGATGAATATGCTTGTGTTCTGCTATGTTTACTTTTGAGTACTTATTCCGCTGCAAGTAGTTCTTCATTTAGTAATTTCCTCACCAGCAAATTCCTCAGTGAAGAATTCTTAAAAATCGCCTATTCACCCCCCTCTAGTCGATATAACGCACTTTCAATTGGTATCAGAGCAAGGTAGTCCCTTGTTCTGTGTGATTTTGGTTTAACCGCCTGGAGTTTTAGTTATGTCGACCGCAGGTATGATCAAGGTCTCTGTTGGGTGTCCTACCTTCGATGGAACTGACTACCCCTACTGGAAGAATAAGATGTGAATGCGTCTTGAGGCAATTGATAATGATCTCTGGTATGTTGTGGAAAATGGTTTCCCTTAGTCACACCTTCTCTGAATGCTACTGATGTGAAGAGATTCAAGCAACTCGATTCTCAAGCGAAGAATATCATATGTGGCCATCTGAGCAAAGGGCAATATGGAAGAGTGAGTGCTTTGGAAACTGCTAAGCTTATCTGGGATAGGCTGTCCAAAGTGAATGAAGGAGTCTCAACTCAACGTGACTCTCGTGTTGACATTCTTTGCAATCTCTTCAACCGCTTCAAAAGACTCGACAATGAAAATGTCCAGCAAACCTTCGATTGCCTCACTGACATCTCAAATGAGCTTCAAGCGCTTGGCGCCACTGACATCACCGACCATGAGGTGTTGAAGAAACTGCTGAGATTGCTCGATTCTTCATTTGATACTCTGGCACTGATGATTCAAAAACGTGCTGATTACAAGTCACTTGAACCCGCTGATATCCTCGAGAGGCTAAATACTCATGAGTTCCAGCTTGCTGAGAAGAGAGATCTCTATGGTTCGAGCTATGGCAGATAACGTGCTCTAAAGGCCAAGGCAGTCTCTTAGTCTGAAGATGAGGACTCTGCTAGCAGCCTTGGTAATCCTGAAGAACTGAGCCAGGAACTAGCATTGCTCGTGAAGAAATTTCAGAAGTTCTCAACATGTGGTCACTTTGGAAAATCCTCAAGGGGCACTGATTCCTCATCTAGTGACTACAAGAGACTATGCCACAAACGCAAGAAACCTGGTCACTACATCCAAGATTGTCCTCGGTGGGATAAGGAATCATAGAAGAAGAAATACAAGGACTACAGTTCTAATGACGCAAAGAAGAAGAAGAAATCTTCAAAGTCTTCATCATCAAAATCCTCGAAGTCTTCATCTCACAAAAAGAGCAGCTCCAAGAAGGCTCGGGCATTCATTGGAAAGAAAATGGACTCTAAGGCTGAATCTGAGGAACATGAGGACGAGGAAGCATCTGAGGAGTCCGAGTATGGTGTGGCAAGCCTAGCTCTCACTACTGCATTCGTCAGCAAGTCTATCTTCAACTCTAAAGAAAATGGCATCACCAACAAGGCTGATGAAGACAATGATGACTATGCTCCCACCTATTGCTTCATGGCAAAGGGTGCCAAGGTAACTAAATATGCCTCCTCTGAATCTAGTGAGGATGAATCTGATGAAAAAAGCCTAGCTACTCTAAACTTGCTAAGATTGTTGTTAAATAACAAAAGGCTTTTGAAAAGGTTCAAAACATGCTAGATAAAAGTGATGATATGTTGGGTGAAGAAATGGATCAAACTAAAACTTTGACTGAAAATCTTCAGAGACTTCAGTCCAAGTTTGACAACCTTCAAGGTCATCATAACACTCTCTTATCTGATCATGAGAAGCTTTCTTATGAATTTCTTCAAAGAAAGAAAGATCTTGAGAAGCTAAGAGTGGATTATGAAGATCTTCAGAAGGAGCGCAATTCATTACTTGCTCAACAAATCAACGCTACTCAGGAAGAATTTTTTCCTCCATGTCTGAAGTGCATTGAACGTGAAACTGCTAATTATTCACCTGAATGTTCAAATGCTTCTAGTGCTACAAATTCTTCACATGTCTCTGCTATCACTAATTCCTCATCTGAGGACATTGCTAGTATCACTGATGATGCAGGGCTGAAGGAATTGTACATGACAGGCATGTAAAAAAGCCTCAAAGGGCATCAGACTCTTTGTGATGTGCTCAAAAAGTAGATCCTCAACAGGAACCCTAGGAAAGAGGGTATTGCCTTTGAGAGGAAACTCAATGCTGATGGAACATATTGGAAGCCTGAGCAGTATCCCAAAACCTCATGGGTTGCTACAAAGGGACCTCCAATTGATCCATACGATTTATCTCGCTTTACATGTGAATCTCCTCATTCTTCTGATGAGTCATTTGACTCCAACTATAAACTGTTCAAAAATCAGAATGCTGAAGTATTTGCTAGATATGTTGGCACTAACTGCAGAAACGGTTCCCCTATGAAGAAAATCTGGGTTCCCAAAAGTTGCCTTGAAAATCTTCAGGTGAATGTCCTCATGACACCACCTGTGAAGAATAGGAACTCCAGATCAAATTCTTCATATGGACCAAATTCTTCATATGGATCCAAGTCCTCATACAGACCGAATTCCTCTCGTGGATCAAATTCCTCAAAAGGATCAAAGTCCTCATATGATCATCATCATGCTAACCCCTCTGTTTTGCAGAGTAGAGCTAAGGGCTATGAATATGAGCATTATTCTTCTAATCATTATGTTCATAAGTGCTCGAAGAATTTCTCTGCTTATTCATATGCTTATCCTAACCCCTCTTATGTGAAACGAAGTGGACTAGCTTCTATGCCACCTTTCTCATATAGTGCTTGCAGAGTGATGAATTCTTTGCCACCCCTTCAGATGTGGGTGGTGAAGAAAAAGAACTAACCTCTTATGCAGGGTCAGGTCCCCAGACGTGCTCATAACGTCTGAAGAATTTGCTGGAGACCTGAACATTGCCTGAAAGGACGCAGGCTAATCATGAAGAAATGAACCTTCATTTCTCACGTCCTCATACTGTTTATCTATTCTATTACTTGATGAAATTGATCTAATGATATTGATGTCATATTCTTCATTGATGAAGTATATGAGTTCGTAAGTTGCACTAATTCATCTGCAGGATGATCAACCCAAAGCAAATGAGTGGGTCCTCGATAGTGGATGTACGAATCACATGACTGGTGACAAGAATCTATTGATGGATGCTCCTTTATCACCGTCGCATATGAAGCATATCATCTTCATTGACAAAGGAAAAAGTCAGGTATTGGGTCTAGGTAAGGTTGTGATCTCAAAGGATCGACACATGGACAAAGTCATGCTTGTCGAGTCCTTAGGATATAACCTCATGTCTGTATCAATGCTTTGTGATCTTGATATGGTTGTTGTCTTTGGCAAATATCATTGTGTTGTGATCATGGAAGCTGACAATTCCAAAGTCTTCGAAGGCTTTAGGAGAGGAGACTTGTACATTGTTGATTTCTCTACAGGACCACAACCGGCCGTATGCCTACTTGCAAAAGCTTGAGAAGGCTGGCTATGGCATCAACGACATGGTCATGCTGGCATGAGGAATTTGCACATGCTTGCGAAGAAGAAGCATGTCATTGGCATTGATAGTGTCAAATTCCTCAAGGATCACTTATGCGGAGCCTGTGAAGCTAGAAAGATGACAAAGCCCAAGCATCCAGCGAAGACTATCATGACTACAACTCAACCATTTGAATTGCTTCACATGGATCTCTTTAGTCCTAATCATTATTTTGCTGCCACAAATGATGCATCTCTATATGGTTTCGTTATTGTTGATGATTATTCTCGTTACACATGGGTGCACATTGTCACTTAGAAACATGAGGGACAGGAAGTCATCAAACAATTTTCCTCGAGGGTTTCAACCAACTTTGGTGTGAAGATCAAGCACATCAGAAGTGAAAATGGGACAGAGTTCAAGAATTTCGGTTTTCATGACTATCTTGATGAACTTGGTATTACTCATGAGTTATCTGCTCCTTATACTCCTCAGCAGAATGGCGTCGTGGAGCGCAAGAACAGAACTCTTGTTGGTATGGCTCGCACTATGCTTGATGAATACAAGACGCCTCGTCGTCTCTGGATTGAGGCTATTGATACTGTGTGCCACATCATCAACATAGTATATCTTCACAACTTCTTCAAGAAGACTGCTTATGAACTCCTCGCTGACAAGAAACCCAATGTGAGTTACTTCAAAGTATTCCGTGCTAAATGTTGGATTAGAGATCCTCATCACAATTCTAAATTTGCACCGAAAGCATATGTGGGTTTTATGCTTGGTTATGGAAAGGACTCGCACACCTACAAAGTCTTCAACAACGTTCTCCACAAGGTTGTTGAAACTGTAGATGTGTGGTTTGATAAAACTAATGGCTCGCAAAGAGAGCACCTACCTTCTGTGTTAGATGAACCAGCACCTGAGGAATCTATCAAGTTCAAGGCTACTGAGGATGTCATTCCTACCGAAGAATCTGCTGAAGAATTCATTCCAGAAGGTGAAGAACACCGAGCTTGGGCACCTGAAGAAAATGGTGCTGAGGAAAATGCTCCTCAAGAAAATGCGGATCAAATTCCTCGAAGACAACCCGCTCACCCTCGCATTGCAAATGAAGTGCAAGTCGAGAAGATCATCGATGACATTGAAGCACCAGGTCCTCTCACACGCTCAAAAGCTTCACATTTATCTAACTTTTTTGGGCACTTTGCTTTTGTCTCTATCACAAAGCCCACTAAGGTATATGAAGCATTTCTGGAGCCTGAGTGGATTCAAGCTAAGCAAGAAGTATTACATCAGTTCGAGCTCAACAACGTCTGGGAACTGGTCAAACGTCCAGATCCTCGCAAGCACAACATTATTGGCACAAAGTGTATCTACCGCAACAAGCAGGATGAAAATGGCCTTGTGGTGAGGAATAAGGCACGGCTTGTAGCTCAAGGCTACACCCAGGTTGAAGGAATTGATTTCGATGAAACTTTTGCACCTGTTGCTAGACTTGAGGCTATTCGCATATTACTTGCTTATGCTAACCATCATGATATTATCTTACAACAAATGGAGGTGAAAAGTGCATTCCTCAATGGTAAGCTTGAGGTAGAAGTATATGTTGCTCAACCCCCAGGTTTTGAAGATTCAAAGCATCCTGACAAAGTCTTCAGACTCAATAAGGCCTTGTATGGCCTCAAGCAGGCCCCTCGGGCGTGGTATGATACTTTGAAGGAATTCCTCATGAAGAAAGGCTTCAAACCCGGTTCACTCGACCCAACACTTTTCACTAAATCTTATGATGGTGAATTGTTTGTGTGCCAAATTTATGTTGATGATATCATTTTTGGCTGTATTGACCAATGTTACAGTGATGAATTTGCCTATATGATGAGTCAAGAATATCAAATGCGTATGATGGGAGAATTGAAATTCTTCTTAGGTCTTCAAATTCGTCAACAGCGCAATAGCATATTCATATCTCAGGAGAAATACCTCAAGGACGTATTGAGGAAATTCGGCATGCAAGATTGCAAAGGGGTCAAAATTCCAATGCCCACAAATGGCCATCTATGCACTGCTGAAAATGGTAAAGACTTCGATCAAAAGGTATACCGCTCCATGATTGGCTCTTTATTGTACCTATGTGCATCTTGGCCGGATATCATGCTTAGTGTTTGCATGTGTGCCCGATTTCAAGCTACACCGAAGGAATCACACCATAAGGCTGTGACGCATATTCGTTGGTATCTAGCTCACACACCAACACTTGGAATATGGTATCCCAAGGGCTCTTCGTTTGATCTCATTGGATATTTAGACTCTAACTATGCTGGTGATCGTGTGGACCGCAAGTTAACGTCCGGCACATGCCATTTCCTCGGACGATCTTTGGTCTGTTGGTCCTCGAAGAAACAGAACTGCGTATCACTCTCCACTGCAGAAGCTGAGTACATTGCTGCTGGATCATGTTGTGCTCAATTACTATGGATGAAGCAAACACTCAAGGACTATGGCATTAACGTGAAGAATGTGCCTCTCTACTGCGACAACGAGAGTGCTATCAAGATTGCTCATAACCCAGTTTAGCACTCGTAGACCAAGCACATCCAGATTCATCATCATTTTCTTCATGATCATGTGTTGAGGGGCGACATCTCCATCGACCACGCAAGCACAGAAGACTAGCTGGCCGATATCTTCACTAAGCCCTTGGATGAGAAGAGATTTAGCAAGTTGCGATGTGAGCTAAATATCCTAGAATCTTCGAATGTTCTCTAAAATGGACACACATCCTAACACTTATGCTGACTTGATGACTTAGATGCGCAACACACAAAGTAATGTTTTTCTTCAATCAATGAAGACTAACCCTCTCAGTGTGAAGAAATTAATGAAGAAATTGATTCTCAGAGCCCTACGACAATTGTACGCGATGTCTGAAATCAACTTTCTTATACGGTGGGTTACGCCACCAACCAAAGTTGAAAATCTTCATTTTGAGTTTTTCTTCGTTCTTGAAATTCCTCAGTTTTCTTAAATTCTTCTGCTTTGCATTGTCTTCACTCTTTCCATCGTTATTCTTATATATATATATATATATATATATATATATATATATATATATATATATATATATATATGAGTTTATGTCCTCTACAACATTCACTTATTGCTAATTCTTCAAGTTGATTTCTTCTGCTAAGTGAATGTGATCGGACCCTTCCCCCTCTATGCTAAACTCAACCCAGTCTGTTCACAAATTCTTCATGTGCATTCTATTTGAAACTCGTTCAAAATCTTCACTGTGTCCTTGACAGCTGAAGAAATTGCGAACGAAACTTTTAACTTATCTTATCTGAATTTTCGGCTTTGCCGCTCAAACTGTTCCGCATCCCATGACAATACTTATCTATTCGCCCACGATCTTACACGATCGCCACCTCTCAGTACATGGGTGACACATGTCAAGCAAATGAGAAGGGCCAGGGGCACATTCTTCCGATTTCCTCGGGCGTACAGTTTTTCACTCCCACTATAAATACCCCCGCCTCTTCCTCACTTCGTTTTTACTCCGCTTGCTCTCACTCCCGCTCGAGCTTGTCAAACCCTAGCGTCGCCGCTACTTCATCGCCGCCAGTGAGGAAGAGCTTCACTGCCTTGAACTCGTCGCCGTCGTACTCGCGCCGGTTGCGGATTTCTTCACTCCGCCGCTGCCGTAGCTATCTTCCTCTGCCGAGTTAGGGCGTGGAAGATCTGAACTGACGAACTTCACATCTACACTTCCTAGTTCGTCGTGTTCTTCATCAAGGGTAATTAAAAGTTACTTTTACTGCCCTCTTTGATTCAATTGTTTTCATGAAAATCTTCAAAGGTGTTTATTCTTCAAATCTTCATACACTAAACACCTCACATGTCATCTGCTCTTGATTCATGTCTCTAAGCAATGATTTTCTTCAAGATTCCTCAATTGTGTGGATTTGCAATATGTACAACTCTGGAACCTAAGATAAAGAACGCTTAGTGAAATTCTTCAAGACTCATCTGGTTAAATTCCTCAAACCTATTCTTTTTGAAAAACCTTCCGAGAATGCATATGACCTCTTTAAATTCCTCGCAACTATACTCTATTCATAGGTACACATGTCCGCTGCTGAATCACTAGGTTCTCATCAACTTAACTCATTTGCAGCGTTCCTCGAAGAAAAGTTGCACACCTCTTCAGAAACTTTAGTTGTTCATATTCCTAAGCTGAAGAAAATGGCTGACGGTAAGAAGCCACAGAAGGGCGGAAGAGGCCTGAGGTCAATACTGCTTTCGAAATCCCTGAGGACATATACAAGGATTACTGCACTCCTGATGAGGCCAAATTTGGCAAGGAGGACAAAAATCAGCGCAAGGTGCGCATACAAAGGATAGAGAGGAGATGGGCATGGGAATGGAGGGAGTACAGATATGTTACTCCCAAGTATATGAAGAAATTCGCACTCAACCCTCCATGCCCAAGACCTCCATTGGCACCTGGCGAATTGCAAATCCCACCAGCTTCAAGTGCGGTGAGGATTATCCTGATGAATGGGCAAAGCGCCTGGCCAAGCTGGCCAAACAAGAAAAGGAAGTAGTGAGGAAATTCAATGAAGACTATGTTGCTGCTGCTAACGCTGCTGAGGCCTCTACTAGCAAGCCGAAGAAGGCGATGCCTAAGAAGACTACGCATAAGCCAAGTGCTTCACCCTCAATGCCCTCACGGCCAGATTCTTCAAAGCCCTCACGGCCAATTCCTCAATTTGCTCCTCCTTCAAAGTCCTCAGCTCCTTTGACAAAGTCTTCAGCTGCTCCGACCAAATCCTCTGCACCTGTGCATCTTGCCACGTGCCAAAGGACTACAGGAATCTCAATTGCCTCAGCAGCTTCTGCGAGTTCCTCGGCTGCACCAAATTCCTCAACTGGCCCCTCTCTACTGAAGAAAAAGTCCACTGTTGGACGAGGCCCTCGACCAAGTCCTCACAAGAAGCAGGTCGCCTTTCAAGTGCCCTCTGATGACGATGAGGCTGATGATGAAGAACTTGCCGAAATCATCAGAGACAGGCAGGCCAGGGCCGCTGGAGCCAAAGGCAGCAATGTGCCACTGTTATTGGATCCAAAGTTGATCCTAGACTTCATTGATCTATGGCACAAGGACCCAAACATGCCGTTACCTGAGATGAACCTCACTCCTGGTCAAAGTCATGTTTTGACTGCCTTCATTGAAGAAGAGAAGTGGAAATTTGAAGAAGGAAGAAGACTGAAGAAAGCGTAGTACAAGAAGCAGCGCTACCTCAAGGACAATGTCCTCACTCTTACCCCTGATCAACTCATTGCCTTGCAAGCTGAGACAAGCAACCGAGTGATGAATGCAATTGCTACTATGCTGATTGGAAGGGCGCCAAGGTCCGGTTCGTCAAGCTGATGAAGTCATCCACTTCAAGTGCTGCTGCTCCTGTGCACATTGAACTTACTCCGACTGAAGCATCTGCTCAGCCTACTGAAGAACATGCCAGCACTGCTGATGACAATCAGGCTGCTGAAGAAAATGAAAGTACCAAGGCTGATGACTGCATTCCAGCCGCTGAAGAAATTGCCAGGGCATCCACTAGTGGTGCGCCTAAAGAAAGTGAAGGAGTCAGGGCAACTGCATCAGTTGCGCCTGAAGAAACTGAACCAAACTCCTCTTCTCCTCCTGTGCCTACACCAACTCCAATTCTTCCATCTACATCAGATGCGAAGAAGACCAAGGCTGCAGAGCGTGCAGGTGTGAAGAAAAGGAAGGCATCAACTTCATCAGAGTCTTCAGCTCTGAAGAAGATGAAGCCTTTGACAAGCTCAATTCACAACCCAATTGATGTCGTTCCTGTCTCATTCATGCCATCAAAGGACCTTGTTCCGTTTGGTGAAGATTATGTGATTCCCAATGAATCCGATGAAGAGAATCTTTTTGCTGCTTCTTCAGAGCAGTTGGATGAAGAAATTGAAGTGGATGCAATCCCTTCAACCCCAGTTGTCTCCTCACCTATGCCTCAATTCACTGCTGAAGAGGCCGGTGTTGAAGAAATGGAAGCTAAGGACGTGGACATTGGCTGTACCACACCTGTGCTAAATGTGGGAAAGTCAGCACCCAAACTCTTCGATGTTCACTCCACTTCAGGCAATTCCTCAGTCCCCTGCTGCTACTGAAGTACAAATGGGATCTGAAGAGCCTCATGCAACCCCGTCTGTCCATGAAGAAATTCCAGCCACTAGTGCTGAAGAAAATGTAAATGAAGAATTGAAGACCCAGGCTGTAGCTGAAGAAGAGCCTCAAATTCCACAGTCTGTGGATCCTGAGATGGTGATGCAATTGACTGCCACTCCTCAGCCCAAGCCAAAGGATCCCTTCTCAAAGAAGTAGAAATTCAAGGCTGATGACTTCTTCGGCGAGCATGTTTTCTTCACGGAATTCAACCCTTATGACAATGCTCGTCTTAGAAGGAAGCGCTTCTGGACTGCCAGCCAGGCCAACTCTATTCTTTGGAGAAGGAGAAGGAGAAGCAGAAGTCTTCGACCACGAGGACAAAGTCTTCGACCATGAGCATATTCCTCACGTGGACATGGAATCAATGCCTTGCTTCTCTCAAGTCCTCAGTATGCTTCATGATGAAGGCTTGCTCAAATTTTGCTCAGACATAGTTGATTGGAATGAAGAGCTTATTCTTCAGTTCTACGCAATGCTGCACATCACAGGTGATGCTGATGATATCAACTCTTGGGTGTTGGACTGGATGACCGAAAACACTCACTATAAGGCACCGGCCTCTGAATTACTTCATGCCCTGCCAATCAGTCCTCCACCTGAAGGTGCTCCTTGTCTGTACCAAGAGCTTGAACTCACTGCTCATTACAAGCAAGTGCTCATGAAGCCTCTGAAACCTGGTCAAGCCCCAAGGACCAAATTCCTCGTGAAGGAATTGTCGTATGTGCCAAGAACCATCTATCGCATTCTGACGAAGACTATGAGTCCTATCAAAGGCCACGACTCATCCGATGAGGAAATTATTGGCATGATGAAGAATATGCTATTCAACATCATGCATGGCATCCCTATCAATTGTCATGATTTATTCATGAGGACTCTGGCAAATGTTGCACTTTCTCCGTTTGAGCTGAAGCCTTATGCTCCTTGGATCATGAGATTCCTCAGAACAAGGTCTTCACTCAACTACAAAGCTGACTTTCCGAATCACCTCAGCTACTTGCCCCCGATTGAAGTCCTCAAGCGGACATATTCCTCAGCTGATGAGAAGGGCAAGGCACCAGCTGTTATCGATGAGGGTATTCGTCCATTGGATGGTCAGTTCCGCAAAGCTGCATCTTATTCCACCAATGGTGACTCTGCCACTCATGATTCTGCTGCAAATGCCTCCAAGCCAAATCCTCAAGCCACTGCTCCTCGTGTGATGACTGACCGAGAGCTCCTTCTTAATTTTCACCAGAAGGTGGATCGAAACCACAAATGGGTTAAGCGTCAGTTTGGCTCTATTCTTCACAACATGACTTCCACACATAATGAAGTGAAGAAAAACCATTACTACCTCCATGAAGTCTTTGATCGCACCTGGGCTATTCTGTCACATCTCTATGGTGAAGTAGATCTGAAGCAAATGGGCTTCAAGGAAGATTTTAACTGGTCTGCTCCTCCATCGAAGAAATTCAAGAAGGTCAAGGTTCCTTCCTTTGTCGCCAGTTCATTCCTCATCACGCGACACGGACGAGTATGACGACTTGGACGACACTGCGGCAGGCCCTACAACGACTCAAGACCACAACAATGCTGGCGCTCCTCCATCATCGTGATATCCTTCAGGGGCGTTAGTCCTCATGTTCAACCCTTTTGGTCATTCGATGACAAAGGGGGAGAAACTTGAGTTAGTCTTCAAGCGGGTCTATCTTATATGGGCATTTTTTTCTAAGTTACAACTCTCGTTCTTTTGATGACTTTGCTGGATCGAGTTGTAATCTTAAACTCTTTGGTGGCCAGATACTTTTGCTGAGTTTTTCTGCATGCTTATTCCTCATTAATGTTAATGCACGCGTGCTGAATTACATCAGTCACCATATTTCATCATGCATTTCAAATTCCTCATATTATATGTCAAATGCGTGTATGAATTACATGATATAGGGGGAGATCTCCATGATTATACTCTTCAAGTGTGCATTGCTTCAAAAGCAAATTCCTCATTATGCACATCTTCAGGGGGAGTTCTTCTATATCTTGCAATCAAATTCCTCAATATCAGTATTTACACTTCATATGTTTATCCCCGTTGAAAACTTAACCTATATTGTCATCAATCACCAAAAAAGGGGAGATTGTAAGTGCATCTAGTGCCCCTTAGTGATTTTGGTATATTTAAGACTTATAGGTTAAGGGACTGATGCGTTTGTGAGTGTACACAGGTCTATAAGTCCATGATAAGTTTGATATTTACAGAGAAAGTCGACCCCTAAAAATGAAGTTCTTCGACTGAAGACTTTGGATTTCTGAAGACTTTCTGAAGACTTTGAAAGTGAAGAAATTGGTGTGACCTTGAAGACTTGGCAATAATTCGAGGAACATGAAGCCTGAATACTTTTGTTTTCGTAGTTTCATTTTCTCTTTCTTGAGTCATAGGAAACACCGTACTATTAAAGGGGGTCGAGGAAATACTAAGGAAAAATTTCCGTGTGATGCTCAACTCAAAATCCTACACCTGCCAATCCCTTCGAGTGAAGCCATTGGAAATCTCATACAGTTTAGTCATATTCTTCAATGACAGAGACGAAGTTCTTCTGGTCTCTGAGGAATTTGTTCTGACTGAGGAGTTAGGAATTCGCCAGTGCGGATTGCCTACACAATGAGGAACATGATAGCCCTCAGGAATTTGAGAATCAAAATTCCGACCGTTGCTGTGCTATGCGCTAGCTGTCCCAAAATATCTACCCACCTAAGGGTGATATCATTGAAGGGCATTTATGTCTTATCATGTCGGGCTGCTCCCTAGGCTATAAATAGCCGCCCCCTACAACCACTAGTTGGTTGGCTGCTCCGAGAGAAACTGACACTCGTCATTTGAGAGCATCCCATCCTCCGAGGACTTTGAGCGAAAATCATCAAGTGAGGAAAACCCAAACCCAACACACCTACAACCCAAAGTGATTGAGCATCACTGAAGAGATTGATCCTGCGTGGATCTGGCGCTTGTTACCTTTGAAGACTGTGCTTCTTCCAGACGGTTAGGCATCATAGTCTAGAGCATGCAAGAGGAATCGTGGATCGCTGAGTGACCTAGTATGTGAAGGTTTGGAAGTCACCTGAAGACTTACCACGAGTAATTGGGCGAGGTCTGTGTGACCTTAGCTCAAGGAGAATATGGTGAGGACTGTGTGTCCGGGACTGTGTGTCCTCGAGTTTAAGTACTCAGCCCCTCCAACCAGATGTACAACTGAGACAGTAGTTGGAACTGGTCTACCAATTCATTGTCTTCACCAAGCTTACTGGTTCTATTTCCTCAACTCTTTCATTTCCTCATTTCTGTTGTTGTTTGCTTGTTCATATCTGTTTGAAGACTTTGACTGAAAACTATCTCAATTTCCTCAGTTCAATTTTTTCAGTCTGTCCGTCTTCATCCTGTGTTATCCTGTGCTTACGCTTTCTGTACTCTGTGCTTGTCTTCATTTCATCATGATGACTATGCTTGTGTTATGCTATGTTTACTTTTGAGTACTTATTCCGTTGCAAGTAGTTTTTCATTTAGTAATTTCCTCACCAGCAAATTCCTCAGTGAAGAATTCATAAAAATCGCCTATTCACCCCCCTCTAGTCGCTATAACACACTTTCAGAGTCCAATCATCATAATTTTTCAATATTTAATTGAATAATTCTTTAGCTTGCTCAATAGTTCATTCCCTGAAAACACAACCAGCACAGCTATCTAGGAAGTCCCTAGAAGCATCGATTAGTCCATTGTAGAAGATATCAAGTATTTCATTTTTCTTAAGAGGATGATCAGGCAAAGCATTAAGCAATTGGAGAAGCCTCCCCCAAGCTTGTGGGAGACTCTCTTCTTCAATTTGCACAAAGTTAAATATTTCCTTCAAGGCAGCTTGTTTCTTATGAGCAGGGAAATATTTTTCAGAGAAGTAATAGATCATATCCTGGGGACTACGCACACAACCAGGAGAAAGAGTATTGTAACAAGCCTTAGAATCACCCTTTAATGAGAACAAAAATAACTTGAGAATATAGTAATAGCGAATCTTCTCATCAAGAGCAAAAAGGGTAGCTATATAATTCAACTTAGTAAGCTGTGCCACAATAGTTTCAGTTTCATAACCAAGGAAAGGATCAGATTGAACTAAAGTGCTTAACTTTGGGTCGACAGAGAACTCATAATCCTTATCAGCAATAACAATAGGTGAAGTAGCAAACTCAGGATGACATTTCATTTTAGCATTCAGAGATCTTTCTTTATACTTGCACAATAATTTCTCTAGATCATCTCTATCCTTACAAGCAAGAATATCTCTAGTTTCCTTCTTAATCATAGTATAACCTTCCGGTACCTTTGGCAATTCATATCTAGGAGGGATAGTTCTAGTAGGTGTTTCAGTATTTTCAGTTTCGAGTTCATCATCAGATTCAACAATATCATGTTGTCTTACTCTAGCAATTTTTTCATCAAGAAATTCACCTAGTGGCATATCATCATCAGGAAGGTACTAGCATCATCATGAGTAGCATTCATAGCATAAGTAGCATCATCAATAACTTGCTACATATCCGAATTAATAGCATGTTTTGGAGTTGCATGTTTACTTATAACGGAAGGTGAATCTAAAGCAGAACTGGATTGCAGTTCCTTACCTCCCCTCGTCTTTGAGGGAAAATCATAGTCTTAGCATCCTTCAGATTCTTCATAGTGATAATATGATAATAATCCCAAGTGACTCAACAAATATAATGTAGGCATGTTGAGGGAGTCCTGGACTAGGGGGTGTCCGGACAGCCGGACTATCATCGTCCGCCGGACTCCAAGACTACGAAGATACAAGATTGAAGACTCCGTCCCGTGTCCGGATGGGACTTTCCTTGGCGTGGAAGGCAAGCTTGGCGATACGGATATGTAGATCTCCTACCATTGTAACCGACTCTGTGTAACCCTAGCCTCCTCCGGTGTCTATATAAACTGGAGGGCTTTAGTCCGTAGGACACAACATACATTACAACAATCATACCATAGGCTAGCTTTAGGGTTTAGCCTCCTTGATCTCGTGGTAGATCCACTCTTGTACTACCCATATCATCAATATTAATCAAGCAGGACGTAGGGTTTTACCTCCATCGAGAGGGCCCAAACCTGGGTAAACATCGTGTCCCTTGTCTCCTGTTACCATCCGCCTAGACGCACAGTTCGGGACCCCCTACCCGAGATCCGCCGGTTTTGACACTGACACGTGTATTCTGTAAATAGCCATATGTGCTTATGGAAAGAACTTGCATGACATCTTTTGTCCTACCCTCCCGTGGCAGAGGGATCCTATTGGAAACTAAGGGATATTAAGGCCACCTTTTAATAGAGAACCGGGACAAAGCATTAGCACACGGTGAATACATGAACTCCTCAAACTACGGCCATCACCGGGAGTGGTCCCGACTATTGTCACTCCGGGGTTGCCGGATCATAACGCGTAGTAGGTGACTATAACTTGCAAGATCGGATTTAGAACATGGATATAATGGTGATAACATAAATGGTTCAGATCTGAAATCATGGCACCTGGGCTTAAAGTGACAAGCATTAAGCATGGCAAAGTAACAGCAACATTAATCTTATAACATAGTGGATACTAGGGATCAAGCCCTAACAAAATGAACTCGATTACATGATGAATCTCATCCAACTCCTCACCAACCCGCGAGCCTACGAAGGAATTACTCACTCCCAGTGGGGAGCATCATGGAATTGGTGATCGAGATGTGTTGGTGATGACGAAGATCAGAGATCCCCCTCTCCGGAGCCCCAAACGGACTCCAGATCTGCCCTCCCGAGGAAGAACGGGGTTTGGCGGCGGCTCTGTCTCGTTAAACATGATAATTATTTTTCCCTGATGTTTTTCTAGAAATATGAGATTTTATAGCGTCGGTTTGAGGGTCAGCGGGGCCACCAGGTGGGCAGCACCCACCTGGGCGCACCCTGGTGTGTTGTGCCCACCTAGGTACCCCCCCCCCCTCAGGTCCATCCTGGCTCCAGAAATTCTCTTATTTGATATAAAAATCTTCCTGAAGTTTCGTTCCATACCGAGAAATTCTATTTCTGCACAAAAATAACACCATGGTAATTATGCTGAAAACAGCATCAGTCCGAGGTTAGTTTCATTCAGATCATGCAAATTTGAGTCCAAAACAAGAGGAAAAGCGTTAGGAAAAGCAGATACATTGGAGATGTATCAAAGAGCCAAAGGTCGGAAATGCTGTCAACACGAAAAATGACTAAGGAAAGTGCCAACTAAGGCCAAGCCGGCCTCTCGCCTCCCTTGCCCGGCTGCTCAGCAGCCGGCTGGCCGGCTTCTTGCTTGATTAGCTACGCTTTACGCAGCTGAAGTAATTTTCCCATTCTAAAAATGACCAAGTCCCCGACCTATCCATAGACCGCAGAGCGGCTGTCCAGCTGGCAGGGAGGCGGCCAAAGGAACGTGGCAAAGAAAATAGCCAAAGAGAGAAAAGAAAATTCAAGCTAGAACCCGGTACCACATGCAATAATGTGGGTATTTAAACTTTATACATTACAAAAGGCCCAAGGCCAGCATTCATCAAAGTTTAATGATACACCCCCAGTGGGTGGAACTGCGCATAATTAACATTGTTTATCAAGCACAAAGACAGAAAAACTTGAAAGAAGATAAATGGGCCGTCTAGGCAGACGACCCCTCGGGCTGAGCGGACTGGTTGGTGGCAGGCGTAGCTCCGGCGGTGGGGCTCGGCTTAGCTGTCAGTGGCGGCTGACAAAATCTCCAGCAGGTCGCTAATCGGCGTCGGGTCGGGCTTACTCCGGCTGGTCGCTCCGCCATTTGGAGCAACGTAGCTGCGATCCTCGCCCTCGACGTCCTTGTCGCCTTCGTCGCTGGAGGCGATCTTCCCGTCCGACGGGTCCAGACCGAACCAGGAGGGGGAACGATGGTGGCGTCATCTGCCCGCTCCGGGAAGAAGACGTCGACGTTGGCCTAGTTGGCGAGGGCAGACGCCCGAATGGCGATGTTCTCGCTCTCCGCCGCCAGCTCTTGCAGCGCCTCCTGGCGAAAGGTCACAAGCTGCGACATGCGCACGACAGGGTACCAGGCCCTGACGAACTCCAGTGCCTTGGCGGCGCCAGCTCACGCGACAGTGATCTTCCAGGTGTCAAGCCACTGGACCGCCACCTCCACCCAGTCGGCTATCCGACTGGGAGTCCATGGAATCGGACTACCCAGCCACAAGGCCTCCAAGACCTGAGACCCGGTGCGCTGAAGCCGGTGGAGCAAGCAGCGCGTTGGCTCAAGACACATCCTAATGGCCGTGAGATGCTCACCCACAGTCCGAGGCTAGTCCCGAGGAATCTCCTTGCCCTCACGCCGGCTCGCCTCGCGCTTAGTCCCGATGGCCATGCAGATGGCGACAGGGTGGCCCGGGAGGAACTCTATGCAAAAGAAGACAACAGCATTGGAAGACGGCCCTCGATAGCAGCCTGCGGAGAGAAGTTGGAACAAAGGGAAAAGGGCTCACCATCGAGCATGTTCTCGATCACGGAGTAGCTATCATCATGGAGCTTCCCCCTCTTGACCCAGCCCTCGCACTCGGTCTCGAACTCGGCCTTGAGCCCCGCCTCGTCCACCTCCAGCTTCTTGACCTACTGTGTGTGCCGCACGACCTACTCCGCCAGCTCCTTCTCCAGTCGGTCGCACTCAGAAGCTGCCTGGTCGCGCTCCTGTCTCATGACCTGGAGTTGGCCTTCAAGGTCTACCACGCACTGGACCAGCTGGGCGGCAGACGCTGCAAAGATAATAACAAGCAAGCGACATCAATTATCTACATCAACAGAAACTAAAACAAGTTGCCGAAGAAGATATAGACCGACTGCTCAGCAGTCGGCCTGATTCTCAGGGGCTACATCTTGTGGGTGCGCTGGCGCGGCCCCACTGAAAGAAACTTTGCCTATGAGCCAGCTCGGAAGTCCGGGTGGCGAGCGTCTACTTGTGCGTGTTGTACGCGGCCACCCGCATGTTGTGGAGGTCTTGCGACAGTAGCAAACATTTCAACAAACAAACAAAACCCCTTGGAGTTCCAACCCGCCTGCTCAGCAGCCGGCTCGGAACTCGGGGGCTACACCCAGTGGGTGCACTGCCGCGCCCTGATACGTCTCCAACGTATCTATACTTTTTGATTGTTCCATGCTATTATATTATCTATTTGGGATGTTTAATAGGCATTTATATGCTATATTATATTATTTTTGGGACTAACCTATTAATCGAGGGGCCAGTGCCAGTTTCTGTTTTTTTGCCTATTTTAGAGTTTCGCAGAAAAGGAATACCATACGGGGTCCAAACGAAGTGAAACCTTCGCGATGATCTTTCTTTGACCGAAAGCAAACCAAAAGACTTGGAGATGAAGTCGAGGATGGAAAGAGGAAGCCACGAGGCAGGAGGTCGTGCCCAGGGGGGTAGGGCGCGCCCCCACCCTCGTGGGCCCGTCGTGGCTCCCTTGACCTAGTTCCTTCGCCTATATATACTCTTATACCCTAAAAATATCCAGGAGAGCAATGAAACCACTTTTCCACCGCCGCAACCTTCTGTACCCGTGAGATCCCATCTAGGGACTTTTTCCGGTGTCCTGCCGGAGGGGGATTTGATCATGGAGGACTTCTACATCAACATCATTACCTCTCCGATGAAGCGTGAGTAGTTTACCACAGACCTTCGGGTCCATAGTTAGCTAGATGGCTTCTTCTCTCTCTTTGATTCTCGATACCATGTTCTCCTCAGTGTTCTTGGAGATCTATTCTATGTCATATTCTTTTGCGGTGTGTTTGCCGAGATCCGATGAATTGTGGATTTATGATCAAGATTATCTATGACTATTATTTGGTTCTTCTCTGAATTCTTAAATTCATGATTTCATATCTTTGCAAGTCTCTTCGAATTATCGGTTTAGGTTGGCCTACTAGATTGATCTTTCTTGCAATGGGAGAAGTGCTTAGCTTTGGGTTCAATCTTGTGGTGTCCTTTACCAGTGAAAGTAGGGGAAGCAAGGTGCATATTGTATTGTTGCCATCAAGGATAAAAAGATGGGGTTTTCATCATATTGCTTGAGTTAATTCCTCTACATCATGTTATCTTGCTTAATGCATTACTCCGTTCTTTATGAACATAATACTCTCCGTTCTTTATGAACTTAATACTCTAGATGCATGCTGGATAGCAGTCGATGTGTGGAGTAATAGTAGTAGATGCAGGCAGGAGTCAGTCTACTTGACACAGACGTGATGCCTATGTTCATGATCATTGCCTTAGATATCATCATAACTATGTGCTTTTCTATCAATTGCTCGGCAGTAATTTGTTCACCCACCATAATATTTGCTTCTTGAGAGAAGCCACTGGTGAAACCTATGGCCCCCTGGTCTCTTTTCCATATTATTGAATTTCGTTTACATCTTGTTAGTTTCCGATCTACTATCTTGCAATATTTACTTTCCAATCTATAAACCAAAAATAGCAAAAATATTTACTTTACTGTTTATCTATCTCTATCAGATCTCACTTTTGCAAGTGACCGTGAAGGGATTAACAACCCATTTATCACGTTGGGTGCAAGTTGTTAATTGTTTGTGCAGGTATTCGGTGACTTGTGCGTTGTCTCCTACTGGATTGATATCTTGGTTCTCAAAACTGAGGGAAATACTTACGCTACTTTGCTGCATCACCCTTTCATCTTCAAGCCAAAACCAACGCAAGCTCAAGAGGTAGCAAGAATGATTTCGGGCGCCGTTGCCGGGGACATCTAAGTCAAGTCAGGCCATACCAAGTACCCATCATAAACTCTCCTCCCTTGCATTACATTATTCGCCATTCGCCTCTCGTTTTTCTCTCCCCCACTTCTAAAATGATTTTTGAAAACCTTTGCCTTTTCTTTGTCCCTCTTCTGTTCGTTTCTTTTCGCTTGCTTCTTGTGTGCCTGTGTGTTGGATTGATTGCTTTCTCACGATGGCTCAAGATAATACTAAATTGTGTGACTTTTCCAACACCAACAACAATGATTTTTTTAGCACTCTGATTGCTCCCACTACTAATTCTGAATCTTGTGAAATTAATGCCGCTTTGTTGAATCTTGGTATGAAAGATCATTTTTCTAGCGTTCCTAGTGAAGATGCCTCATCCCATCGAAATAATTTTGTTGATTTGTGTGATATGCAAAATAAGAAAGATGTGGATAAAGATATTGTTAAATTGAAGCTATTTTCATTTTTGCTTAGAGATCGTGCTAAAACTTGGTTTTCATCTTTGCCCAAAAATAGTATTGATTCGTGGAATAAGTGTAAAGATGCTTTTGTCGGCGTTCTGGGAACGGGGGTACCCAGACTTGCCTGCCTGTGGCCTGCGGCGTGGCTCAAGGAGTGGCCCAATACGACCCATCTTCATCAACACATGCTCAAGACCCTCGCGAGGGGCCAAGCCCCGCGGGGCGGATGACAGGAGGCTTCCTCGGGCACAGCCTCGTCAGGCTGGCTCGCGAGGAGGCGGAGAGATCAAGGCGGGGTACCTCACGAGGTGCCCATGATGCAAGCCATGACCAGCAGGACGGCAGAATGGAGGTCATCGTGGAGCCCAAGCCGGCGTCATCGTTAGGGTCTTTGGTAGGCGAGGACCAACTTTAGTCAGGATAAGTGTACTAGATGTTCCCCTTCAAAATGGCCAACTGTTGGCGCCCTTCCCGATTGATATTTGGGAAGAGGCCCAAAGCCTCCGCCTATAAATAGGACTAGCCACCCAAAGGGTAGGAGGATCGAAAGAACGAGGATAGAGAGATAGAGAGAGAGAGAGAAGCGACTGAACTCCCCCTAGCAGTTCATCGCACCAGCCAAGAAAAGACCCTCGCGAGGCTGTTCTTCCCTATACTATTCATCATCAGCCCCAGAGGCAATCCACACAACACACACTGGAGTAGGGTGTTACACCACAATGGTGGCCTGAACCAGTATAAACCTTGTGTCCTCTGTGTTGTTCTTTGTGTAGTTTAGATCCTTGTGAGGCGACGAGACAAGGGTAGGTAGTAGGTGTGATCTCCGCGCTCACCCCAGAGTTCGAACCTTGAGGGTATGCCGGAACCCGATATCCGACATTTGGCGCGCCATGTAGGGGTGCGCCGGAATCTGCCTTCCGTCGCCTCGTGTTTCGCCGCCCGTCGCATCATCGTCATCATGTCTGGCGACCCAACGGGAAATCCTGATCCCTGGGCGGCCTGGCCCGCCCATGCAGAGCCGCTTGCCCAGGGCGATGTCAACCTCGTGCTCCAGGCAGCCCGCGGTCCGCAGAGCGCTACGGGCCGCGGGCGACGCGATCAGACGACACCAGCTCTCACACCGCGGCAGGTGCGGTCGGCAGCGAGGGCCTCGAGCCACGCCGCGGTCACGACGCTATACTCATGGCGGGAGCAGGCGAACTCAAGGGCCGCGCTCACGGTAGCTTGAGAACTGCTACAATGCAGGGTGCTAGAGGGCGGCCGCGATGTGCTACTGGAGCGGGTGGCAGAGCTCCTGGGCTCTGCCGCCTCGGGGGCTCACCCTTCTGCACCCAGCTGCCGCCTCAAGCCCAAGGCGGACCGCACGGAGGCCCCACACGCGCCCGCGCAGCTCCAAGCGGATTCCAGGGCCACTCCAGCGCCAACCTGGCCCTCAGCGCCTGGCCACCAACGGTGCCGCCTCCGCCTCCGACCAGCGAAGGGGGATCCACTACAGCCCACGGTCCCGGTGAGCCGCCACGCTACAACTCCCAGGTTGGCACCACGAGCAGAACTGCGTGGCACATGGGGCACTACAGTGAGGCATTCGAGGCGGCGGCCCTGGAGGTGTATGTGCCCCACATGGTGGATCAAGGACACGCGCAGGAGGAAGACCATGGCCAGTTCCTCGGCCCAGGCTAGGGAGAAGAAATACCCGAGGCTGAGCTCTTTCAGGAGCCTAGGGAAGGCCTCGTCGACCGTGCTGGAGGCAGCGACTATCGGGTACCGCTAATCCCTCAGGAACAGGCATACGCTAACCATGGATCACAGGAGGTACAGGTCGTCGCAACGGGTGGCTGCCCCAATCCAGCAGCTCCCCACCCCTGAGGAGGAGGGCACCGGGGGCTGCAGGAGAGGGGCCGAGATCCGGCCTCGCCCACGCGGCGCTCGGAGCAAGGCATCCTCAGGAGTTAGGCCCTCTGCCGGGGAGGTGCCCTAGGGCCTACCCCCGGCAGAGGACCCGTGGTCGTCGGGGGAACCACGGGCGACCGCTCTATCCCATCGGCGGCCGCGTCGATGGCAATAGAGTGTGGCGCAAAGCGGGGCCCTCGTCTCGCGATATGAAGCAAGGCTGGTACCTATGAAGAAGGCCCAGTGCCTATGAAGCTCGCCGCCCTGTGAGACTCTCACGTAATAATGAGTGGGGTTGTACACGCCCCGGATTCCCCGGAGAGCCGCCCTCGGGCCTTGGGGGCTCCCGCCCATGCCCAGTGGCTGCACTTAGCTCCGCGCTAGTGAGAAGACGTCAAAGACTAGACTAGGTGCCGGACGCGGCTTTTTCTGCTTTTCTTGCTTTTTCCCCTTGGTTGTCGCTTTTCCCTATTTGGATTTAAGTTGGATTTGAGCTTGAAACTTGTGTGTGTTCGCGGAAGGGGTGTTTTAGTCTTGTTCGAGCAATCTCTTGCGTTCTGGTTACCGCTTTGCGTCCGTCCAGCTTCAGCTGCCTCCCCTCGCGAGCCCCTCGCGAGCAGGGCCAGGCCCAGCATGTACACAGCCCAGACTGCCATCGGCACACCCTCTCAGGAGGTTCTCATTACAGGTTCAATGGGCTCATCCAGGAGGCACTCGAGGCACCACGGCCCCCGCAGGCTCGCTCAGGGCCCACGCGGGTCGAAGGTAAACAAGTTAGTTGAATCATCACAAAACTAGTCGCTCGATATGGGAGTGCAGGCAACATCATGTCTACCAATACGCTAACTGCAAGTTTCCACACGAAGGGCTCCCCCTCCCAAAATGCTATTACAACCCTCAGGGCCAAGCCCGAACTCTCTCTGCGCAGGGTAGGAAGCAGGAACAGCGCGCGGTCAATCGGATAAATCCCCCAATGCATCCTCGGGGGCACCTCCGGAGTCGCCACTGGCGTCGCTGGCCTCGTCGTCGCCTTCTACACCGCCGCCATCAGCACCTGGGCCATTCACCGCTCCGCCCTCACCAGCACCTGGTCCATTCACCACTCCGCCCTCATCAGCAGCTACGACCACACCGTCGTCATCAGCGGTGAAGGCCCTAACAAGGGCGTCCATGTTGTCTTCCACCCAACGCGCCAGATTGCCTCGGATTGCCAGGGGTACCGGTGCGATGGCGGCATCGAAGTCGAAATGGGGGTCCATGTTCTGAAGGTGACTGAAGACACGAGAAAAAGCACGCCCAAGTAGGGCACGGCTCCTCTCCTCCACCAACCTGTCGGCTCTGCCCGAACGAGTCTCCAGCTGCGTCACCACATCGGTGAAGAACTAAAGGTTACCAGCATAGTTAACCACACGACGCTCCCCAACGGTTGCCTCGCAGATGATGCCCAAGGCCGTGTTGGCTCTTTCCTAGAGCTCGCGGAGCATGGGGCTGTGCATGTGCTCCAGGGTCTGCAGCTGGCGTATCTCGTCCTCGTTCCGCCGTGCGACGGCCTCAACCGCGTCTACCCTTTGATGGAGAAGAAGCACCTCAGCGCGGGAGGAAGCCAGTTCCGCCTGTGCCGCACCAAGGGCGGCCCTGGTAGAGTCCGCACGCCGCGTCACTTCATCCAGCTTGGCCTTCAGAGTGGTGGTCCTACCCTCTGCTTCGACCTTGATCAACTCCGGCCTTTCCTCGAACTCGCGCTCGAGGTTCGAGCGGGCCGCCGCCACCTGCCGATCAACCTGTTCTGAGGCTCGGGCTTCCCTCGCGGCAACATCATCCTCCGCCTGCACCACCAGGCGCTCCTTTGTCTCCAATCGCTCGAGGGCCAGGGTGCGCTCAGTGGCCTCCAGCGTCAGTGCCTCCTCACATTTCTGAAGCTCCGCTCGATCGACCGAGCCCCCCTTCATCGATGCAAGGGCCGCCTCACGCAACTCCACCTGTTGCTCCAAGGAGCTACTCCAGGCCCGGAGCTCCCACGCCCGCTCTTCTGCGGCCCTGCGCCGCTGGTTGGCCTCCTGAGCCTCCTCGACGGCCCGGAAGCAGGCCTCTCGAGAAGCTGCCAGCGACACCTCGGCCTTGTCATTGTCGAGGTCATGCTGGTGGCGCGCAAGGGCAACGGCCACCTTCAGCTTGCGCCTCTCCTCCACTAGGCGTAGGCCCTCGGCCTCCAGGCGTGCGTACTCGTCAGTGAGCTCTACACCAAGCTAGCTCACTGCGTCAGCCGCCCTCCGGAGGAACCCTTGGCGGAGGGCGCGGCGCTCCCGGGCACGCTCGAGCACGTCTTCCACGTCATCCTCCGCCCCAGGCGCGCGCGGAGGACCACGGACCAGCACTCCCCCCTGGGCAGGGGGCTGGGGGCTGGCAACCTCGCAATGGCCAGACGCGCCTTGCCAGAAGCCTGGCCTAGAGCTAGTTTTTCCTCCAAGGAAGAACGCAAGGCCGACCTCAGCCAGTCGCCATCCACAACCAATCGAGGAGCCCAGGGCAGGCTGGCTATGCCCAGGGAGGGCTCGTGAAGGATTGTCATGAGCTGCGCAGAATCAGGATGCATCACAGGATGGCCCACCTCTCCAACCAGCCTCACCACAAGGGCAGTGCTGGAGCACGGGGCGCTTGGGGAAGGTGGAGAGGGCGAGGCCAGGAGGGATGGATCCTCAGCCATCTCTGTGAACTCGGCAGGAAGGGCCCTGCAGGGCAATGATCAGCTGAAGCAGCAGGAAAGTAAGGAACTGAGAAATGGAAAGGCTTACTCATCGGTGGCGAAGTACTTCCTGCGCTTCAATAGGCGGCAAGGGTAATCATCACCCAAGGCCTGCCTTCTCTTTCGGAGAGCCTCGAAGTCCACACGGAAGCGGCCTAGGAGCACGGTGCAGGGGTCAGCCTGCGACGAGGAAGAAGCGCCAAAGTGACCAGTGTCAGGGACATCATCCTGGCGCACGCCGCTAGACGCCGCGCCAAGAAGGGTGGCCGGGGCCTCAGGGGCCTCTGCTGCGGGAGCCGCGGGCCGCGGCTCAACCCCTTCAGCCGCCACAGGGCAGGCCTCAGGAGCTACTGCCTCAGAAGTGCCGCATGGGGTCATCATCCCGGCGGTGGCCCCCTCAGCCCCCAGTGGCCCTTGCCTCCCAGCTCCCCCACTAAGGACCATCGCGGGCAACCGGAAGGGCAACCGCCACAACTGGGTTCTCACGAGGCCTACAGGGCGCAGGCCCCATTCGTCGAAGCTGGGTATCTGCTTCACAAAATCATCCCTGTTTGAGCAAAGGTACAGCAGGGCACCCCCATGCCCGATGCTGCCAGGGGAAGGGTCCCCAGTCAGGATCATGAGAACCTTCTTCAGCACTTCAGGCGTCAGATCTTCCTCCTGGAGCCTCATGCGGTCTTCACGCCCCCGAAGGCCCACATCCGGCGGGAATGGCGCTGGAGAGGGGTAATGCGGCATAGGAGGAACTCCTTCACCACCTTGGGTGCCATCACACCGAGCCCCCTCAAGTTCGCAAAGCGATGCCAAACAAAGACGAGCCGGGGGCTCGTGAGCGTCTCCTGGCCCCAGCCCGAATTGGGGATAGCAGGCAAGGTTGGCTCCGAAAGCAGGGGGCTGTGCACCCCGACATCCACGTACAGCCACTGCTCACGGAACCCAGTCACAGGCGGAGGAAGGCTGAAATCGATTCCCGAAGCCGCTGTTTTTGGTGCGGCAAGGAAGCTCACGCACCCCGAGCATTGGGTGGGGTCGCTGAGGCACAAAGAGAAGATGTGGCACAGCAAGGCAACTAAAGGAGGAATGTCCATCATTGCCTCATAGAAAAAAGCGAAAACGGCAAGAAGAGTAATGGATTCGGGACCCAAATGCATCATGTGGATCTGGTAATGGGAAAGCACAGCGTTGAAAAAAATCAGAGAAGGGGGGAACCAGTCCCGCCCACAGGGTGTCGGCAAAGTATCGGACCTCGGTGGCTATTCTGTCAATGGAGAAGTGAGACGCGGGCCAGACCGTCATCCTCCCGCACTCGTTGAAGATGGTGGCGAGGGCAGAACTGACCTTGTCCAAGCCTTCCCGATTGAGTATGATTGACCGGTCGACAGCAAGATCCATCGACGGTGACGGGCAGGGCGAGGGCACAGGCTTTTGCCCTTTCCCCTTCTTCGTCGGAGCCATGGCAACAGGAAGGGGGAGGATTCAAGCTTGGATTGGAAGCGGAGGCTGGAGCTCAAGAGAAGGAAGAGCAGGAGGCGTGCGCGCGGCGAGAAGACGGGCGACTGTGTGCAACCGCGGGTCCGCCTAGCTAGGCGCAAAATAAGGAAGCGTGGGGGAACAGGGACACCCACGTCCAATCAACCGCCACGCGGCACCCAAGCCGCAGGCTATTGGGGCCCGCGGCACTTTATACTTGCCCCTTCGCTTCCCTGCTAAGCCAAGTCTGGGCGCGCCTTGGGCCCGGGGGCTACTGTCGGTGTTCTGGGAACAGGGTTACCCAGACTTGCCTGCATGCGGCCTGCGGCGTGGCTCAAGGAGTGGCCTAGTACGTCCCATCTTCATCAACACATTCTCAAGACCCTCGCGAGGGGCCAAGCCCCGCGGGGCGGACGACAGGAGGCTTCCTCGGGCACAGCCTCGTCAGGCTGGCTCGCGAGGAGTCGGAGAGATCAAGGCGGGGTACCTCACGAGGTGCCCATGACGCAAGCCATGACGACCAAGGCTAGGCGGGCGCCAGGCTGGCGCCGGCCTGCGCAGAGTCCTTGTTTCCTCTTTGGTGCAAAGGGGGCAAGCGCAGGCAGGAGTATCAAGCAAAGGCAACCATTTCGGTGCAACAAGACCAAGACCAGCAGGACGGCAAAATGGAGGTCATCGTGGAGCCCAAGCCGGCGTCATCGTCAGGGTCTTTGGCAGGCGAGGACCAACTTTAGTCAGGATAAGTGTACTAGATGTTTCCCTTCAAAATGGCCAATTGTTGGCGCCCTTCCCGCTCGATATTTGGGAAGAGGCCCAGGGCCTCCGCCTATAAATAGGACTAGCCACCCACAGGGTAGGAGGATCGAAAGAACGAGGATAGAGAGATAGAGAGAGAGAGAGAAGCGACTGAACTCCCCCTAGCAGTTCATCGCACCAGCCAAGAACAGACCCTCGCGAGGCTGTTCTTCCCTATACTATTCATCATCAGCCCCAGAGGCAATCCACACAACACACACTGGAGTAGGGTGTTACACCACAATGGTGGCCCGAACCAGTATAAACCTTGTGTCCTCTGTGTTATTCATCGTGTAGTTTAGATCCTTGTGAGGCGACGAGACACGGGTAGGCAGTAGGTGTGATCTCCGCGCGCACCCCAGAGTTCGAACCTTGAGGGTCTGCTGGAACCCGAAATCCGACAGCTTTCATCTCTAAGTATTTTCCTGCCGCTAAGATCATCTCCCTTAGGAACGATATTATGAATTTTAAGCAACTTGATCATGAGCATGTCGCACAATCTTGGGAGAGGGTGAAATTGACGATACGTAATTGCCCTACACATGGTTTGAATTTGTGGATGATTATACAAAAAAATTACGTCGGATTGAATTTTTCTTCTAGAAATCTTTTAGATTCGGCCGCGGGAGGAACTTTTATGGAAATCAGTTTAGGAGAGTCACTAAGCTCCTAGATAATATTATGGTTAATTATTCTCAATGGCACACCGAAAGATCCACTAGTAAAAGGTTCATGCAATTGAAGAGATTAATGTTTTGAGTGGAAAGATGGATGAACTTATGAAATTATTTGCTAATAAAAGTGTTTCTTCGGATCCTAATGATATGCCTTTGTCCACTTTGATTGAGAATAATAATGAATCTATGGATGTGAATTTTGTTGGTAGGAACAATTTTTGTAACAACGCATATAGAGGCAATTTTAATAATATGCCCTCTGATTTTGGGAATAGTGTTAAAGAATTTATGAGTTCGCAAAAGAATTTCAATGCTTTGATTGAAGAAATATTTGTGACAGCCTCGATTTTGCCTTCTCTCTTTTTACCGGACTTGCCTTCTCTCTCTTTCCGGACTTGGTTTTCATCGTGGTTTTTGCCCTGATTTGATTTGGGTTTTGGATCAATTCAAATGGACTTGTCACTTGGGCATATCCTTGGCTTTCACCCAAGTGACCTATCTACCTTATTCCTTCCTCAAATCCGCAAAATAATAAAATGAATATTTTTCCTAAAAAGGAAAATATTCATTTTTCTCTCTTAAGTCCATTTCAGAACCTTGTGCTCCAAAGCAACCTCAATTTTTCTTGCTCAGAAAATCCTGAGATAATACCTAAATATTCTTAGGACCATGGCACATCTCCCCATGCAAAAATATTGCATCACCTTTTTTGATATTTTTGCTGTAGAAAATCTTTTCACTTCTAGACCAGAAATGCAGTTTGTACAACAAGTGCATTTTTCCTTAAGCTTTTAGCCTTGAGCTTTCTTGAGCTTAAGCACCCTCCTACGAAACCCTAAACCCCTGTTAGCCCTAATGGACTTCTAGGTGGTGGCCAAACTTGGCAAGTTTCTGACCAGAAACTTGTCAGCAAGGTGGAGTCACTTCTAGTCAACCTGGGCATGATCCATCACCTTCCCTAGACTAAACACTGCACGGTCGAGAGCGTAGACAAGGTTTGGCAACTCCTGGGCGTTGTTTTGACCATGCCAGCCTGGTGACCACGCGTGGGCACGGTGCCTGGCATGCGTCTCGACGCGCTCTGGCTGGTGCCTTGCGCTCTGTTTCGCGCGTGCACGTTCCAGCGCTTGCTGCTGACTACCGCACCGCGCAACAACCATCGACCCATCACCCTTGACCCCTCCCTGGCGCTCGCTGATGCCGGAGCCGCCGCAGCACACTAGTCCAGTCGCGGCCAAAACGGCATAGTGCGCGTGTGTGCTTGTCCCCTTCTCGAACCGCCTCCTG
The DNA here is from genome assembly GCA_963921465.1 of Triticum timopheevii. Taxonomy (NCBI): domain Eukaryota; kingdom Viridiplantae; phylum Streptophyta; class Magnoliopsida; order Poales; family Poaceae; genus Triticum; species Triticum timopheevii. Next base: position 290,727,819 of record OY997268.1, on the reverse strand, counting down.
TGCTCGTCCGCGAGCGTGGGCTAGCGCCGGCGTTGATGCTGCACGTTGTCCCCTCGCGTTGGAGCCTCTCACCGACGTTCGCCGCGTGTCCAGAGCGCTCCGGCAGCGACACATCCCCCCTCCTGCTCCGGCTATATAAAGCCACCCCGACTCGAATCCTGGCCATGCACCACTCCACACAATCACCACGAACACGTAGAACGACCGCAGTTTGGTCGGGCATGCCTCTGGCCGTCGCCCCGACCTGAAGACTCCGGCAATCCCCGCAGTCCAGCCGCCGCTGTCCAGGGCCTCTTGAGCTCAAGTAGCTGCTTGGGCAGGGCCTTGGTGGTCTGCTGGAGCTGCCTGGACCCCGCCAAGCCCTTGGAGCTGCCTCTCGCCGTCGTGTCTTCCTCTCAGGCGAACCCCACCCGCCACCAAAGCTTGCGAGCTCGACTGCGACCAGCTCCGTCCACCTCTCGCCAAGCCATGGGTACAGGAAGGTGCGCCACGAGCCCCGCTTCCAATCTATCCCTCTAGCCTAGCCCCAAACCCCCTCGTCGCCGGTGTAAGCTCCGGCGAAGCAGTGCCCCTCCCCTGATCTCGATCCCCCTCTCTCTCTCATGACTGGTGGGGCCTAGTTTCAGCCTCACCACTCGCGCCCGAAGCGGTATGAGTGGAGGCGCACTCCCACTTTACGCATTCGACGTCACCCCCCCTGGAATTTCTGTTTAATTCAAATTTATTCAGAAATTTGACCAAACTTTGACTAGACATAACTTTTAAAACACAAGTCCAAATGAATTGATTCTTTTTCCATTTTCTTTGTTACAGAAAGCTCTAGCAGCACACCAAAAGGTGGATTTTTTCGTGCTGCCTAGAATTTCTGGTGATTTTCAGAAAGTGTTTTGACATTTAGTTTTGTGGTTTTAAAATATTTTCAGAAGGAGGATCTTGCCTTGAAGCTAACCAGGAGGAGTGTGACCCTCCTCTGCACTAAGGCAAGCCACAACATCATTTGGATGGTGTTATTTAAATATCTATGATTTTCTACTTGAATATGAGTCTTTATTTGCATTTAAAATTTGATAAATAACTTTGGCTAATTGCTAGTTACTTTACCATGCTTGATATGCTTGTTTTAGCTTTTGGTTGAATGCATGAACTTGTTTGGCTAAGTAGAATAATGTTTTGCACTATGAAAATTTGCTATGGAATGTAATGATAGTTATTTTGCTAGTAATGGCTTTATTTAGATAATGAACTAATAAAAATATTACTTGCTTATAATAATGAGTTATAACCAGAAAAGTTTGATTCTTAGTATTGCAAGATGCATATGTTGTGAAGTTTGATCCATGATTATGGGGTGTTTGTTTTGCATGACGAGTAGTTGCATGATCATTTTGAGTACATCATGTTAGTAATAAAAAGTTTTTCTGAAAGTTAAAACTTGATTAAGTTCAACTTGAATATGATGTTGATCACATCATGGTGCCACTGAATCGGGTTTTTAATTCAGTGCGACCACATTTACCTAATGGGAAGGTCTTGATTCGGTCCTTTGTCGTGGCTCTCACCGGTGCCTCCCGCGAGGGAAGGTTATGGGCGTGTATACCCTGGCCCGGTAGGCAGACATAACCTTGTGTTCTCGTTTTGTTGTTACGGTACCTTGTCCCTGTTTGGGACCGTTTTGCCACGACGGTGGCCGTTGGTGTCTTTGGTAGACACGGGGCCACCCAAGACCTAGCCCTGAGAGGGGTTGGTCGGAGTGGCCGGGGAGAGTGCATGACAAAGGGAGGGTTTCGTCGGAATGCTTTGGTCCACCCGAATGGGAGTGCGAGGCCAGGGTTCCGTAGTGTGGGTAAAGTGCGCTACCTCTGCAGAGTGTATTTAATCTATCGATAGCCACGCCCTCGGTTATGGGCAAGACTCGGGAGTAAATCACACCATGGATCAACTTTTATAATTAATCTTGCAAACTAGTAATTGTTGTGATGCATTGTTTCGTGGTGAACCATGAACACTCGAGGTGTTCATGAGTGATTGGTTTCAGGTGTGACCCTGGTGTGGTCACCATTTGGTTACGAGGTAACCGTCTGTTAAGCGAGTCCGTGTACTCGGTGCGCTGTTTGGTTGATTTGCATAGCTTTGCATTCATAGTAAATTCTTGAATTAATTCAACTTGATTAATTATCATGATATTGTCCGTCATCGTGCTTATGTTTGTTGTGAGCTTGCAAGTACATTCAATGTACTAACCTGGCGTGTCATGCCAGCTTTCAGGCAAGTTGGTTCGCATCGGAGCGCATCTCGTGTCTAGGCCGTGTCCACATCGGTGTCCCTGTGCCATGGAGTTCCGCTACGTCGTTCTTCCGCTGTCACGTAGTTTCATGTGATCGAGGCCCCAGCCATGTTCATAAAATAATGTACATACTGTCCAACAGGACCATGTGTGCCGCTCGGCCTTGAATCTCGATGTAATATCAGACCTTTGTACCATGCTAGTATCAATAAAACGGTTATTTTTGTACCATGTTATTGTGTATTGCCAGAAGACTCGTTCTCTGGGCTAGAAATGCAGGGTAAACCGGTTGCTCTGAGCCGGGGTGCCATAATATTGCTTAAGATTGATGAGTTTGCTAGGAACGTGGATAGAATTTCTCTTGATGTTCATTCTTTGAAACTTAGATCTATCCCACCTAAGCATGATATCAATGAGTCTCTCAAGGCCATGAGAATTTCCATTGATGAGTGCAAAGAAAGAACCGCTAAGATGCGTGCTAAGAAAGATTGGTTTGTAAAAGCGTGTTCTTCTAGTTTTCATGATAATAATGATGAAGATCTAAAACTGATTGATGTGACTCCTATTAAATCTTTGTTTTCCAATATGAATATTGATAAAGATGGGACTAGAGATGAGTCAACTTTAGTTAAAAGGTGTCCCAATGATTCGGAGTTGTTAGATCTAGATGCAAAAATTGATAAAAGTGGGATTGAAGAGGTCAAGACTTTAAGTAGCAATGAACCCATTCTTTTGTATTTAAAGGAATTTAATTTAATTATGGTAATTGTTCTTTAATAGATTGTAATTCCTTGTTGCAATCCATGTTAAATTGCACTCACGATTATAATCAAAACAAAGCTTTTACTAAACATATCGTTGATGCTATGATGCAATCTTTTGAAGAAAATCTTGAACTAGAAGTTTCTATCCCTAGAAAACTTTATGATGAGTGGGAACCTACTATTAAGATTACAATCAAAGATTATGAATTTTATGGTTTGTGTGATTTGGGTGCTAGTGTTTCCACGATTCCAAAAACTTTGTGTGATGTGTTAGGTTTCCGTGAATTTGATGATTGTTCTTAAAATTTGCATCTTGCGGATTCCACTATTAAGAAACCTATGAGAAGGATTAATGATGTTCTTATTGATGCAAATAGGAATAATGTGCCCGTATATTTCATTATTCTTGATATAGATTGCAATCCTACATGTCCTATTATTCTTGGTAGACCTTTTTCTTAGAATGATTGGTGCAATTATTGATATGAAAGAAGGAAACATTAGATTCCAATTTCCGTTAAGAAAAGGCATGGAACACTTTGCTAGGAAGAAAATTAAATTGCCTTATGAATCTATTATGAGAGCCACTAATGGATTGCATACCAAAGATGGCAATACCTAGATCTATTCGTGTTTTTATGCCTAGCTAGTGGCTTAAACGATAGCGCTTGTTGGGAGGCAAACCAATTTTATTATTGTTCTTTGATTTTTGCATCGTATTAGTAATAAATAATCTATGTAGCCTCTGGTTACATGTGGTTTTAAGTTTTATTTAGTGTTTGTGCCAAGTAGAACCTTTGGGAAGACTTGGGTGAAAGTTGATTTGATCTTGCTGAAAAACAGAAACTTTTGCGCTCACGAGATTATTTGTCATTTTTAACAAAAAAGTGATTTTGAGTTGATTCTTGTTGCAGAAGATTAATAGACAAATCCTCACATACAAAAATTAATTTCAGAATTTTTAGAGTTACAGAAGTATTCGAGAGTTACAAATTACTTCAGATTGTTCTGTTTTTGACAGATTCTGTTTTTCGCGTGTTATTTGCTTATTTTGATGAATCTATGAGTAGTATCGGGGGGTATGAACCATGGAGAAGTTGGAATACAGTAGATACTACACCAATATAAATAAACAATGAGTTCACAACATGTAACGCCCGGATAATCAAGCTACAGTAATCTCCTACTAGTGATGCCAAGTCATCACTGTTACTGTTGCTAATCTCACTTTGATTCAAAACCAATTCAAATTCAATTTTGAAATAAAGTCAAATAAATTATTTCTTAAATCAGTACAACTAAAATATTCAAGTAAATCTATAAATTCCCTTCATCATCGTCTTGATGAAACCAACTTCATTTGACTCACCATTTAATCCCTGGGAAAATTTAAAGTGGTCCAACATCATATTAAATGACCTTTTCAATTTCTAAAAAAAAAAGCTTGAACAATTCCATTGACCCTGAAACTTTTTAGGCAACACCACAATGTTGTGCCTGAATTATTGCTAAGTTTCACATTCAACAAAAATCATTTGATGCCGTGATTCCATCCTTAACAGTAAGCTATCCTTTTAATATAAAATAAAAGAAATAAAAAATAGAGAAAAGCAACCCCCCTTTCCCAACTGGGCCTCAGCCCAGCTGGACCGCAAGGCCAGTCCACCATCCCCGGTTCCTCCCCTCTCTCCTGTTCGTGCGACCGAGTCGCTACAGGGGCAGGTCGCCCCGGACCACCTCACCGGCGCTGACACCGCGACGGGATAAGGGCGCCACGCCTCGACCCCTCGATCCCATCCACCCCACTGGCTCCCCCACTCCTTCCCTCTCTCCCTCCCCACAGATCTTCCCTGCCCTGAGTGCGCCCATGGTCGCGCCGTCGCCGTTCCCATGGCCGGAGCCATCCCTGACCTGCGAGGATATGCTCTAGAGCTTCGTCAGCCTTGTCTTCATCGCCTACAACCTCCGGTTCGAGCTGAAGCCTTCCACAACCTCGCCATCTGGTCATCTTCCCCGCCACGGCCATGGTGCCATCGCCGTCAATCTCCACCACCGGTGCCTCCCCGCGGTTCCGAGCACGTCCACGACATCCCTCGCAGTGAGCCGCGTCCATCCCCCTCCTTGCCCCCTTAATTTGTTGCCGTAGCTGTCGTCCCCAAGCACACCCGAGCTCGCGTTGAGCGACCCTGCCCGCGCCCGCCACGCCTACTACTGCCCCGGCAGCCCCGCACACCACGTTCCCGTCCACCACGCCCTGGCCTACCCCGGCGCTGCCTCGCCACCCGACTGCGAGCCTGCCAGGGCCTCTCCTCCCTGGGGCCGTACCCTGTTTTCCACCCCGGCGTGCGATGCGCTGGCCGCCGGCGCTACCCTGCGAGCAGCCGCGCGTGCTGCCCAACCGTGGGGCCGGCATGCTTAATTAGGGGGGCAAATAATTTAAAATGCTAAATTAAATCAAAAGTACCTAAGACAATGACACATGGGCCCCACAACACTATTCACACTTGACCGGTCAATGGTTGATGTTGAGTCAACAGTTGACCTGGCCCACTGTTAGCCTCTATGTGTACACAGGGTTGGGTACACTTAGTTTTTTTCCATTTATTTTTGAATTAAAGTAATTTTATAATAATATTAAAAATTTGAAAAATGATAGAAATTAAACCGTAGCTCAGATGAAAAACGTTTCTACATGAAAGTTGCTCAGAACGACGAGACGAATCCTAATAAGCGGTCCATTCATCCGCCACATGTCCCTAGCATAGCAAACGATGAATTTTTCCCCTCCGGTTCATCTGCCTCACAGACGTCCGGAACCGGGAAAACCTTCCTGGATGTTTTCCCCCTTCACCAGTATCGCCTAACGCTACATTAGATCACCTCTAGCACCACTTATTGTCTTGTTATGCATATGTTTGCGTGTATTTACTGTTTGTTCCCCCTCTTCTCTCCGGTAGACCCCGAGACCGCTGCTGATGCCCCTGTGATCGACTAAGTCGACGATGACCCTCCTTCTTGTCTGAGCAACCAGGTAAGCCCGCCCTTTGATCATCCCGATATCGCCCATTATATCCTCTCATGCTTGCATTAGATTTTGCTACTGTTATTGTTTGCTCCTATTCTGATGCACAGCCTGATTTTGTACCTGCTATTGTTACCTACCTGCTTATCCTAAACTGCTTAGTATAGGTTGGTTAGTGATCCATCAGTGACCCCCACATTGTCCCTATTGCCCCTGCTTCATCTCCGATGACTCGATCAACGTGATCGATGACCAGAGCCTGACACCTCACATCATATCACGCCCCTTTAGTTGCTCGACTCTACAGAGCTACTATCGAGTGCCGAGGGTGATCCCTCAGAACGCACTCCTGATGTTAATTCTGTAGTGTAGCTATTCGGTCGTGGTCATCGAGGGTGATTCCCTCTTTCACCATTCCCGATACGGCTATGTCATTCAACACCTCCAGTGTGAACCTCGAGGGTGGTCCCTCTTACGTTCACCTTGATGATTACATTGAGTGGAATCCACTGGGGGTGATTCCTCGGGTTTTCCCCTTGATGTTTGGACACACGGTTACCTTGACTTTACTTGAGACTATTGATGAAGTCCAGTCGGCCCTGAGGGGTACCCGCGAGTTGATGTGAAAGTCGGGCGGGCCCGTAGAGCACCCGCGAGTTTTCCATGTGGCACGGCCGGGATTTCTAGGCCCTTGCCTTAAGTCCACGAAACAGGGCGACAGGGTCACCTTATCGTGAGTCTCTGCTCGTTTCCGCAAGCCCCCAATGCAATAACAGGTTTCGGTATTCGTTCTGTGTTGGCCTCTGGCCTTTACGCACTAACCACCACGCGAGAATAGATATGGGCCTTGACGTCGCAGTATCAGCCGAAGCTTTGTCAGACGTCCAGTTCAGCAGTGCGGCACGGTCGGATCGTGCTGGCCATCCGAGGCGGTGCTGGTATCCACCTTGCTCGCCACGACCCGGAGTTATGCGGGCGGTGGGCCCAAGACCCCGGAGTGCTTAGGATGTAGACCGGCGGGGACCTCTCTGCTGAGCCTTGGTAGGGCTGCGACGTGTTGATTTTCCGAGGCCGGGCATTGACCCCAGAAGGTGTGTCCGACAGGAGTGATCGAGCGTGTTGGGTAACGTGGTGCACCCCTGCAGGGAAGATATATATTCGAATACCGTGTCCATGGTAACGGACGTTCAAACTTATATCCTCATCTTATATAACTATAAATGGATACTTGAGATATGTGATGGATATGTGGCCCCGGGATTGCTTTCTCGCTAGGAGTCGAGGAAGGATCTCTGGGCGTTGATGTTACAACATGTTCGGTAAATATTAAACTGCTATTCTTTACTCTTCTACATGCTGCAAGATGCTCGGAGCTGCGTGAAGATGCTAGTCTTCGATAGGCTAGGCCCTCCCCCTCTATTCTGGCTTTCTGCAGTTCAGTCCACAGATACAAACCTTCAATTTGATACCAATGCATACTTAGTATAGATCTGATGCTTGCGAGTACTTTGGATGAGTACTCACGGTTGCTTTTCTTCCCCTTTTGCCCCGTCTTTCTTCTTTCCGGTTGATGCAACCAGATGGTGGATCCTTGGAGCCAGATGCCACCACCGATGGATGCTACTACATGAAGACCGCCTACGTCTAGGAGTAGTTAGGAGGTCCTAGGCAGGAGGCCTTGCCTCTTCGATCATTATTGCTTTTATGCTAGCCTTCTTAAGGCATCCTTGTTTAACTTATGTCTGTACTTTGATATTGTTGCTTCCGCTGACTCTTGTGTATCGAGCTTGTATTCGAGCCCTCGAGGCCCCTGGCTTGTAATATAAAGATTGTATTATTTTATTTGTGTGTAGAGTTGTGTTGTCATATCTTCCCATGAGTCCCTGATCTTGATCGTACACATTTGCGTGTATGATTAGTGTACGATTGAATCGGCGGCGTCACAAGTTGGTATCAGAGCTGACTGCCTGTAGGATCCCCTTTCCAACTCCTTGGCCGAAGTTGAGTTTAGCCTTTGAAAAACTGATTTACTAACATGGTTGTGTGGCTTACGGGCCCACGTCGGCATTGGGTGGTATTAGGATCTTTTATTCCTCGTCTATACTCGGGGATCTCTTCTATTCAGGTTAAATAGTTTTGCAAGCTATAACTCTAGGTTCTCGTAAATACTTCTGCCGGAGAGCCCCTTCATTCCAAATGATGGCCCGCTTCACCGGAAGATTTTGAAGATACTCTCTGATGTTTTACAGAGTCCCTCGTACCCTTTGCCGTTGCGATCCCTACCACCGATAAATCCTTATGCGTAACTACCTATGTTGTCGTTCATACCTTCATCCCCAGCTGTTCTTGTTATTACAAGATGTCCTGAAATACACTTTGATGTTCCGACAATTATTTTTGCTTACTGCCCTGCAGTTCCTTGCCGCACGAATACCCCTATGGATATTTACTCGCTCTTATCGAGTATCCATTCATCCCAGGTTATTCTTATGCTTCATATGATACTTTGTAATACAATCCGAGCTTTTGAGGACCTCTGTTGCCAATTGCTCTAGAAGGTCTTACATGCCTACACTCTGGCAATTTCCATATGCCTAGCTGTATCCATTGATGTCCTTTCTCATTGTCATTTTGAGTCTTTCGATTTGATATGTTTGTGGGTAGTCACAATCATCAGTTGGTCCTTATAAATTATCATTCCCGCTTAGACGTCTTCCTGAACATGATCTCGTTCTCGGCCAATCAGATTGCCATCGGTTGTGCCCTACGTCTATTCAACCTATCCATTCTTGATCAGAGTGTTTGCTTCTGATCCCTTGATTTGGGAATCATAATTCCTATGCATTCGAGCTTTGAATTAGTCATTTGTTTCGATAATCTGATTTCTTTGCATGTTTTCTTCTACTGGCTGAGTATCAATACTCACATTAGATCCCTCATGTACCACCAGATCCTTTGTTGGGTTTTGTCCAATAGGGTCCTTCATATTCAGTAACCTTGTGAGCTTTTCCTCGGATACATAATGCCTTTGGTAAATTGTATCCCCTGCTTTTGTCAACCATGCTCTGCTTCCGAGCTTGAGTTGTTTATTCCTAAAGTTTGTGGTATGTGTTCCTAAGAGGCCCCGATGGGTTGAACCTATGCCTTCCACAAGCTGTATGAACCCGGAAATTTCTACGGGTCATACTCTACTAGTGTTATGCTAGATAAAATCTGAACACTATGGCTTTGTCGAAAATGAGAAGTGAATGATAGGTTATGTATTGATGAAGTGGGAGTCGAGCTTGATCCTTTGCGTTCATGCCCATGGACCCGATATGGAACTTATCATGGAAGCTTCTTGAAATAATAATAATCCCCTTTTGATAAGTTCATCTTGTATCTATGTTTGGTCCTTTGCAACCGTGCTTCCGACCAGATTGTTCTTCTCTGATCTCAGTTCTGGGACAGGTTAAAGTACTTGTCTTCCGCAGATCTTCTCATGTATCCAACCTTTATCCGGTTCTACCTTCGAGTATTACCCTCTGGTATCTCGAGTATATCATGGAACTACATAGCTTCTTATGAGTCCATCAACTATTATTTCTCGCTGATTCTAATTTTTCACCGGTTCGGAGTTGTTAGACACTCGAGAATACAGACAACTGATTCGAGTCTACGCTTCCTTTCCATTGTTTTGTTTAATGTTTCTTGTAACCTATCTTATCTAAGCAGTGATAATTCCCTGCTTATGTAAACACCTCGGTGTACAAGCTCTATTAGTAAGACCTTGTTACTATTGTTGATGACATTCTGGTAGCCACCGATGGACGAGAAATTTTCCTATTGGTCCGCCTTGTCTTAACGAGCAGGAAAATGGTTCTCTTCCACCCTCGCCCTTGGTACCAACGTTGTTGCCAACATAACTGACAGGCTATCCTCTGACATGCCTTGCTATCATGCCATGCAAATGTTAGGACCCTTCCTGCTTTTAACCCACATGGTGGGCCCATAACCCACAGTTCTACAGGATCGAAACCTGACTCTCCTATACATCCATGTTTTTCTAAGTTATTCCTCGCACTTGGCTTCGTATGTAAATCATGAGCCATCTTCCTAGTGATCTATTCTGGTATCAGACGCAATACTTTCCAATTGCTCTGATCCCCTTTCACCCTCTGTTTCAGACATCGAACGATTGTCTATCCACTTGAAACTTCTTATGGTTCCTTCTTGCTCTCGATGACTTTCTTGAATTTCAACTCGAGAGATGACTCTATGCCACGTTCACTCAGATAGCCCCTAGGTACCTATCTTGTGTTGAGCTCCGTCCTTCCCGAGTCTTCCCCCCTTACTCTACCTCCTAAATCTCGGGACGAGATTTCTTGTGGTGGAGGAGAATTATAACGCCCGGATAATCAAGCTATAGTAATCCCCTAGTAGTGATGCCAAGTCATCACTGTTACTATTGCTAATCTCACTTTGATTCAAAACCAATTCAAATTCAATTTTAAAATAAAGTCAAATAAATTATTTCTTCAATCAGTACAACTAAAATGTTCAAGTAAATCTATAAATTCCCTTGATCATCGCCTTGATGAAACCAACTTCATTTGACTCACCATTTAATCCCTGGGAAAATTTAAAGTGGTCCAACATCATATTAAATGACCTTTCCAATTTCTAAAAAAAAAGCTTGAACAATTCCATTGACCCTGAGAATTTTTAGGCAACACCACAATGTTGTGCCTGAATTATTGCTAAGTTTCACATTCAACAAAAATCATTTGATGTCGTGATTCCATCCTTAACAGTAAGCTATCCTTTTAATATAAAATAAAAGAAATAAAAAATAGAGAAAAGGACCCCCCCCCTTCCCAACTGGGCGTCGGCCCAGCTGGACCGCAAGGCCAGTCCACCATCCCCGCTTCCTCCCTTCTCTCCTGTTCATGCGACCCAGTTGCTATAGGGGCAGGTCGCCCCGGACCACCTCACCGGCGCTGACGCCGCGAGGGGATAAGGGCGCCACGCCCCGACCCCTCGATCCCATCCACCCCACTGGCTCCCCCACTCCTTCCCTCTCTCCCTCCACAGATCTTCCCTGCCCCGAGCGCGCCCATGACCGCGCCATCTCCGTTCCCATGGCCGGAGCCATCCCCGACCTGCGAGGATATGCTCTAGAGCTTAGTCGGCCTCGTCTTCATCGCCTACAACCTCCGGTTCGAGCTGAAGCCTTCCACAACCTCGTCATCTGGTCATCTTCCCAGCCACGGCCATGGCGCCATCATCGTCAATCTCCACCACCGGTGCCTCCCCGTGGTTCCGAGCACGTCCACGTGAGCCGCGTCGATCCCCCTCCTTGCCCCCTTGATTTGTTGTCGTAGCTGCCATCCCCAAGCACACCCGAGCTCGTGCTGAGCGACCCTACCCACGTCCCCGCGCCTGCTACTACCCCGGCAGCCCCGCACACCACATTCCCGGCCACCACGCCCCGGCCTACCCCGGTGCTGCCTTACCGCACGATCGCGAGCCTGCCCGGGGCTCTCCTGCCTGGGGCCGTGCCCTGTTTTCCTCCCCGGCGCGCGATGCGCTGGCCGCCGGCGCTCCCCTGCGAGCAGCCGCGCGTGCTGCCCAACCGTGGGGCCGCCATGCTTAATTAGGGGGGCTAATCCCCCCTTTAGTGATTAATTTCCCCTAACCCTCACTAACCAGTGGACACCCCTCTAAATAGCTAGTTATTAAAACTGAAGCACTGACATGCGGGCCCTGATAATAATTTAAAATGCTAAATTAAATCAAATGTACCTAAGACAATGACACATGGGCCCCACAACACTATTCACATTTGACCGGTCAATGGTTGACTGTTGAGTCAACAGTTGACCTGGCCCACTGTTAGCCTCTATGTGTACACAGGGTTGGGTACACTTAGCTTTTTTCCATTTATTTTTGAATTAAAGTAAGTTTATAATAATATTAAAAATTTGAAAAATGATAGAAATTAAACCGTAGCTCAGATGAAAAACTTTTCTACATGAAAGTTGCTCAGAATGACGAGACGAATCCTAATAAGCGGTCCATTCATCCGCCACATGTCCCTAGCATAGCAAACGATGAATTTTTTCCCTCTGGTTCATCTCTCTGACAGACATCCGGAACCGGGAAAACTTTCCCGGATGTTTTCCCCCTTCGCAAGTATCACCTAACGCCACAGTAGATCACCTCTAGCACCGCTTATTGTCTTGTTATGCATATGTTTGCGTGTATTTACTGTTTGTTCCCCCTCTTCTCTCCGGTAGACCCCGAGACCGCTGCTGATGCCCCTGTGATCGACTAAGTCAACGATGACCCTCCTTCTTGTCTGAGCAACCAGGCAAGCCCACCCTTTGATCATCCCGATATCGCCCATTATATACTCTCATGCTTGCATTAGATTTTGCTACTGTTATTGTTTGCTCCTATTCTGATGCATAGCTTGATTTTGTACCTGCTATTGTTACCTACCTGCTTATCCTAAACTGCTTAGTATAGGTTGGTTAGTGATCCATCAGTGACCCCCACATTGTCCTTGTTGCCCCTGCTTCATCTCCGATGACTCGATCAACGTGATCGATGACCAGAGCCTGACACCTCACATCATATCACGCCCCTTTAGTTGCTCGACTCTACAGAGCTACTATCGAGTGCCGAGGGTGATCCCTCATAACGCACTCCTGATGTTAATTCTGTAGTGTAGCTATTCGGTCGTGGTCATCGAGGGTGATTTCCTCTTTCACCATTCCCGATACGGCTATGTCGTTTAACACCTCCAGTGTGAACCTCGAGGGTGGTCCCTCTTACGTTCACCTTGATGATTACATTGAGTGGAATCCACTGGGGGTGATTCCTCGGGTTTTCCCCTTGATGTTTGGACACACGGTTACCTTGACTTTACTTGAGACCATTGATGAAGTCCGGTCGGCCCTGAGGGGTACCCGCGAGTTGATGTGAAAGTCGGGCGGGCCCGTAGAGCACCCGCGAGTTTTCCATGTGGCACGGCCGGGATTTCTAGGCCCTTGCCTTAAGTCCACGAAACAGGGCGACAGGGTCACCTTATCGTGAGTCTCTGCTCGTTTCCGCAAGCCCCCAATGCAATAACAGGTTTCGGTATTCGTTCTGAGTTGGCCTCTGGCCTTTACGCACTAACCACCACGCGAGAATAGATATGGGCCTTGACGTCGCAGTATCAGCCGAAGCTTTGTCAGACGTCCAGTTCAGCAGTGCGGCACGGTCGGATCGTGCTGGCCATCCGAGGCGGTGCTGGTATCCACCTTGCTTGCCACGACCCGGAGTTATGCGGGCGGTGGGCCCAAGACCCCGGAGTGCTTAGGATGTAGACCGGCGGGGACCTCTCTGCTGAGCCTTGGTAGGGCTGCGACGTGTTGATCTTCCGAGGCCGGGCATTGACCCCAGAAGGTGTGTCCGACCGGAGTGATCGAGCGTGTTGGGTAACGTGGTGCACCCCTGCAGGGAAGATATATATTCGAATACCGTGTCCACGGTAAGGGACGTTCAAACTTATATCCTCATCTTATATAACTATAAATGGATACTTGAGATATGTGATGGATATGTGGCCCCGGGATTGCTTTCTCGCTAGGAGTCGAGGAAGGATCTCTGGGCGTTGATGTTACAACATGTTCGGTAAATATTAAACTGCTATTCTTTACTCTTCTACATGCTGCAAGATGCTCGGAGCTGCGTGAAGATGCTAGTCTTCGATAGGCTAGGCCCTCCCCCTCTATTCTGGCTTTCTGCAGTTCAGTCCACAGATACAAACCTTCAATTTGATACCAATGCATACTTAGTATAGATCTGATGCTTGCGAGTACTTTGGATGAGTACTCACGGTTGCTTTTCTTCCCCTTTTGCCCCGTCTTTCTTCTTTCCAGTTGATGCAACCAGATGGTGGTTCCTTGGAGCCAGATGCCACCACCTATGGATGCTACTACATGAAGACCGCCTACGTCTAGGAGTAGTTAGGAGGTCCCAGGCAGGAGGCCTTGCCTCTTCGATCGTTATTGCTTTTGTGCTAGCCTTCTTAAGGCATCCTTGTTTAACTTATGTCTGTACTTTGATATTGTTGCTTCCGCTGACTCTTGTGTATCGAGCTTGTATTCGAGCCCTCAAGGCCCCTGGCTTGTAATATAAAGCTTGTATTATTTTATTTGTGTGTAGAGTTGTGTTGTGATATCTTCCCATGAGTCCCTGATCTTGATCGTACACATTTGCGTGTATGATTAGTGTACGATTGAATCGGGGGCGTCACAAGTTGGTATCAGAGCCGACTGCCTGTAGGATCCCCTTTCCAACTCCTTGGCCGAAGTTGAGTTTAGTCTTTGAAAAACTGATTCACTAACATGGCTGTGTGGCTTACGGGCCCACGTCAGCATTGGGTGGTATTCGGATCTTTTATTCCTTGTCTATACTCGGGGATCTCTTCTATTCAGGTTAAATGGTTTTGCAAGCTATAACTCTAGGTTCTCGTAAATACTTCTGCCGGAGAGCCCCTTCATTCCAAATGATGGCCCGCTTCATCGGAAGATTTTGAAGATACTCTCCAATGTTTTACCGAGTCCCTCGTACCCTTTGCCGTTGCGATCCCTACCACCGATAAATCCTTATGCGTAACTACCTATGTTGTCGTTCATACCTTCATCCCTAGCTGTTCTTGTTATTACAAGATGTCTTGAAATACTCTTTGATGTTCCGACAATTATTTATGCTTACTACCCTGCAGTTCCTTGCCGCACGAATACCCCTATGGATAATTACTCGCTCTTATCGAGTATCCATTCATCCCCGGTTATTCTTATGCTTCATATGATACTTTGTAATACAATCCGAGCTTTTGAGGACCTCTGTCGCCAATTGCTCTAGAAGGTCTTACATGCCTACACTCTGGCAATTTCCATATGCCTAGCTGTATCCATTGACGTCCTTTCTCATTGTCATTTTGAGTCTTTCGATTTGATATGTTTGTGGGTAGTCACAATCATCAGTTGATCCTTATAAATTATCATTCCGTCTTAAACGTCTTCCTGAACATGATCTGGTGCTCGGCCAATCAGATTGCCATCGGTTGTGCCCTACGTCTATTCAACCTATCCATTCTTGATCAGAGCGTTTTCTTCTGATCCCTTCATTTGGGAATCATAATTTCTTTGCATTCGAGCTTTGAATTAGTCTTTTGTTTCGATAATCTGATTTCTTTGCATATTTTTTTCTACTGGCTGAGTATCAATACTCACATCAGATCCTTCATGTACCACCAGATCCTTTGTTGGGTTTTGTCCAATAGGGTCCTTCATATTCAGTAACCTTGTGAGCTTTTCCTCGGATACATAATGCCTTTGGTAAATTGTATCCCCTGCTTTTGTCAGCCATGCTCTGCTTCCGAGCTTGAGTTATTTATTACTAAAGTTTGTGGTATGTGTTCCTAAGATGCCCCGATGGGTTGAACCTATGCCTTCCACAAGCTGTATGAACCCGGAAATTTCTACAGGTCATACTCTACTAGCGTTATGCTAGATAAAATCTGAACACTATGGCTTTGTCGAAAATGAGAAGTGAATGATAGGTTATGCATTGATGAAGTGGGAGTCGAGCTTGATCCTTTGCGTTCATGCCCATGGACCCGATGTGGAACTTATCATGGAAGCTTCCTGAAATAATAATAATCCCCTTTTGATAAGTTCATCTTGTATCTATGTTTGGTCCTTTGCAACCGTGGTTCCGACCAGATTGTTCTTCTCTGATCTCAGTTCTGGGACAGGTTAAAGTACTTGTCTTCCGCAGATCTTCTCATCTATCCAACCTTTATCCGGTTCTACCTTCGAGTATTACCCTCTGGTATCTCGAGTATATCATGGAACTACATAGCTTCTTATGAGTCTTTCATCAACTATTATTTCTCGCTGATTCTAATTTTTCACCGGTTCGGAGTTGTTAGACACTCGAGAATACAGATAACTGATTCGAGTCTACGCTTCCTTTCCATTGTTTTGTTTAATGTTTCTTGTAACCTATCTTATCTGAGCAGTGATAATTCCCTGCTTATGTAAACACCTCAGTGTACAAGCTCTGTCAGTAAGACCTTGTTACTATTGTTGATGAGATTCTGGTAGCCACCGATGGACGAGAACTTTTCCTATGGGTCCTCCTTGTCTTAACGAGCAGGAAAACGGTTCTCTTCGACCCTCGCCCTTGGTACCAACGTTGTTGCCAACATAACTGACAGGCTATCCTCTGACCTGCCTTGCTATCATGGCCATGCAGATGTTAGGACTCTTCCTGCTTTTAGCCTACATGGTGGGCTCATAACCCACAGTTCTACAGGATCAAAACCTGACTCTCCTATACATCCATGTTTTTCTAAGTTATTCCTCGCACTTGGCTTCGTATGTAAATCATGAGCCATCTTCCTAGTGATCTATTCTGGTATCAGACGCAATACTTTCCCATTGCTCTGAACCCCTTTCACCCTCTCTTTCAGACATCGAACGATTGTCTATCCGCTTGAAACTTCTTATGGTACCTTATTGCTCTCGATGACTTTCTTGAATTTCAACTCGAGAGATGCCTCTATGCCACGTTCACTCAGATAGCCCCCAGGTACCTATCTTGTGTTGAGCTCCGTCCTTCCCGAGTCTTCCCCCTTACTCTACCTCCTAAATCTCGGGACGAGATTTCTTGTAGTGGAGGAGAATTGTAACGCTCGGATAATCAAGCTATAGTAATCCCCTAGTAGTGATGCCAAGTCATCATTGTTACTGTTGCTAATCTCACTTTGATTCAAAACCAATTCAAACTCAATTTTAAAATAAAGTCAAATATGTTATTTCTTCAATATTAAAACTTAGCTTTTTTTCCATTCATTTTTGAATTAAAGTAATTTTAGAATAATATTAAAACTTTGAAAAATCATAGAAATTAAACCGTAGCTCAAATGAAAAACTTTTCTACATGAAAGTTGCTCAGAACGACGAGACGAATCCGAATACGTGGTCCATTCATCCGCCACACGTCCCTATCATAGCAAACGATGAACTTTTCCCCTCGGGTTCATCTGTCTGATAGACGTCCGGAACCGGGAAAACTTTCCCGAATGTTTTCCCCCTTCGCCAGTATCGCCTAACGCTACGTTAGATCACCTCCAGCACCGCTTATTGTCTTGTTATGCATATGTTTGCGTGTATTTACTGTTTTTCCCCCTCTTCTCTCTGGTAGACCCCGAGACCACTGCTGATGCCATTGTGATCGACTACGTCGACAACGACCCTCCTTCTTATCTAAGCAACCAGGCAAGCCCGCCCTTTGAACATCCCGATATCGCCCATTCTGTACTCTCATGCTTGCATTAGATTTTGCTACTGTTATTGTTTGCTCCTATTCTGATGCATAGCCTGCTTTTGTACCTGCTATTGTTACCTACCTACTTATCCTAAACTGCTTAGTATAGGTTGGTTAGTGATCCATCAATGACCCCCACATTGTCCTTGTTGCCCCTCCTTCATCTCCAATGACTCGATCAACGTGATCGATGACCAGAGCCTGACACCTCACATCACATCACGCCCCTTTAGTTGGTCGACTCTGCAGAGCTACTGTCGAGTGCCGAGGGTGATCCCTCATAATGCACTCCTGATGTTAATTATGTTGTGTAGCTATTCGGTCATGGTCATCAAGGGTGATTTCCTCTTTCACCTTTCCCGATATGGCTATGTCGTTCAACACCTCAAGTGTGAACCTCGAGGGTGGTCCCTCTTGTCTTCACCTTGATGATTACATTGAGTGGAATCCACCGGGGGTGATTCCTCTGGTTTTCCCCTTGATGTTTGGATAAACGGTTACCTTGACTTCACTTGAGACCATTGATGAAGTCGGGTCGGCCCTGAGGGGTACCCGCGAATTGATGTGAAAGTTGGGCGCGCCCGTAGAGCACCCATGAGTTTTCCACGTGGCACGGTCGGGCAGTCTGGGCCCTTGCCGTAAGTCCATGATCCGGGGCGATGGGGTCACCTTATCGTGAGTCTCTGCTCGTTTCCGCGAGCCCCCAATGCACTAACAGGTTTGTGTATTTGTTCAGAGTTGGCCTCTAGCCTTTACGCACTAACCAGAACGCGATAATAGATATGCGCCTCGATGTCGCAGTATCAGCCGAAGCTTTGTCAGACGTCTAGTTTAGCAGCGCGGCACGATCGGATCGTGCTGGCCATCTGAGGCGGTGCTGGTATCCACCCTGCTCGCAATGACCCAGAGTGCTGCGGGCGATGGGCCCAAGACCCCGGAGTGCTTAGGATGTAGACCGGCAGGGACCTCTCTGCTGAGCCTAGGTAGGGCTACGACGTGTTGATCTTCCGAGGTGGGGCATTGACCCCAGAAAGGTGTGTCCGGCCAGAGTGATCGAGCGTGTTGGGTAACGTGGTGCACTCCTGCAGGGATGATATATATTCGAATACCATGTCCATGATAATGGACGTTCAGACTTATATCCTGATCTTATATTACTAGAAATGGATACTTGAGATATGTGATGGATATGTGGCCCCAGGATTGCTTTCTCGCGGGGAGTCGAGGAAGGATCTCTGGGCGTTGATGTTACAACATGTTCGCTAAATATTAAACTGCTATTCTTTACTCTTCTACATGCTGCAAGATGCTCGGAGCTGCATGAAGATGCTAGTCTTCGATAGGCTAGGCCCTCCCCCTCTATTCTGGCTTTCTGCAGTTCAGTCCACAGATACAAACCTTCCATTTGATACCAATGCATACTTAGTATAGATTTGATGCTTGCGAGTACTTTGGATGAGTACTCACGGTTGCTTTGCTTCCCCTTTTCCCCCATCTTTCTTCTTTCCGGTTGAAGCAACCAGATGGTGCATCGTTGGAGCCAGATGCCGCCACCGATGGATGCTACTACGTGAAGACCGCCTACGTCCAGGAGTAGTTAGGAGGTCCCAGGCAGGAGGCCTTGCCTCTTCGATCGTTGTTGCTTTTGTGCTAGCCTTCTTAAGGCATCCTTGTTTAACTTATGTCTGTACTCAGATATTTTTGCTTCCGCTGACTCTTGTGTATCGAGCTTGTATTCGAGCCCTCGAGGCCCCTGGCTTGTAATATAAAGCTTGTATTATTTTATTTGTGTCTAGAGTTGTGTTGTGATATCTTCCCGTGAGTCCCTGATCTTGATCGTACACATTTGCGTGTATGATTAGTGTATGATTGAATCGGGGGCGTCACACAACAGTACCTTAAAGTGGTGATTTATTTTCTTATACTAATGGAGCTCATGAGATTTTCTATCGAGTTTTGTGTTGTGAAGTTTTCAAGTTTTCAGTAAGGATTTGATGGACTTTGGAATAAGTAGTGGCAAGAGCCTAAGCTTGGGGATTCCCAAGGCACCCCAAGGTAAAATTCAAGGACAACCAAAATCCTAAGCTTGGGGATGCCTTGGAAGGCACCCCCTCTTTCGTCTTCGTCTATCGGTAACTTTACTTGAGGTTATATTTTTATTCACCACATGAAATGTGTTTTCCTAGGAGCGTCTTGTATGATTTGAGTCTTTGGTTTTTAGTTTACCACAATCATCCTTGTTGTACACACCTTTTGGGAGAGACACGCCTGAATCGTGATTTATTAGAATACTCTATGTGCTTCACTTATATCTTTTGAGCTAGACAATATTGCTCTAGTGCTTCACTTATATCTTTTTAGAGCACGACGCGGTTTTTATTTTATAGAAATTGTTTAACTATCATGCTACACTTATATTATTTTGATAGTCTTTTAGAACATCATGGTAATTTGCTTTGGTTATAAAATTTGTCCTAATATGATGGGCATCCAAGATGGACATAATAAAAACTTTCATATGAAGTGCATTAAATACTATGAGAGGTTTGATTCTTTATGATTGTTTTGAGATATGAAGATGGTTAGAGTCATGCTAGTAGAGTAGTTGTGGATTTGAGAGATACTTGTGATAAAGTTTGTGATTCCCGTAGCATGCACGTATGGTGAACCGTTATGTGATGAAGTTGGAGCATGATTTATTTATTGATTGTCTTCCTTATGAGTGGCGGTCGGGGATGAGCGATGGTCTTTTCCTACCAATCTATCCCCCTAGGAGCATGCGCGTAGTACATCATTTCGATAACTAATAGATTTTTGCAATAAGTATGTGAGTTCTTTATGACTAATGTTGAGTCCATGGATTATACGCACTCTCACCCTTCAACCATTGCTACCTATTATGGCATTCCCATAACCATTCCGAGATATATTGCCATGCAACTTTCCACCGTTCCGTTTATTATGACACGCTCCATCATTGTCATATTGCTTTGCATGATCATGTAGTTGACATTGTATTTGTGGAAAAGCCACCGTTCATAATTCTTTTTCATACATGTCACTCTTGATTCATTGCAAATCCCGGTACACCGCTGGAGGCATTCTCATAGAGTCATATTTTGTTCTAAGTATTGAGTTGTAATTCTTGAGTTGTAAGTAAATAAAAGTGTGATGATCTTCATTATTAGAGCATTGTCCCATGTGAGGGAAGGATGATGGAGACTATGATTCCCCCACAAGTCGGGATGAGACTCCGTACGAAAAAAAGAGGCCATAAAAAAGAGAAGGCCCAAATAAAAAAATGAGAGAAAAAGAGATAAAAATGAGGACATGATGATGGAGACTACTATCCTTTTCCACACTTGTGCTTCAAAGTAGCACCATAATCTTCAAGATAGAGAGTCTCCTATGTTGTCACTTTCATATACTAGTGGGCAATTTCATTATAAAACTTGTCTTGTATATTCCAATGATGGGCTTCCTCAAAATGCCCTAGGTCTTCATGAGCAAGCAAGTTGGATGCACACCCAATTAGTTTCTTTTTGAGCTTTCATACATTTATAGCTCTAGTGCATCCGTTGCACGGCAATCCCTACTCGCTCACATTGATATTTATTGATGGGCATCTCCATAGCCCGTTGATATGCCTAGTTGATGTGAGACTATCATCTCCTTTTTGTCTTCTCCACAACCACCATTCTATTCCACCTATTGTGCTATATCCATGGCTCACGCTCATGTATCGCGTGAAGATTGAAAAAATTTGAGAACATCAAAAGTAGGAAACAATTGCTTGGCTTGTCATCGGGGTTGTGCTTGATTTAAATATTTTGCGTGATGAAGATAGAGCATAGCCAGACTATATGATTTTGTAGGGATGGCTTTCTTTGGCCATGTTATTTTGAGAAGACATGATTTCTTTGTTAGTATGCTTGAAATATTATTATTTTTATGTCAATATTAAAATTTTGTCTTGAATCTTTCAGAGATGAACATTCATGCCACAATAAATAAAATTACATGGATAAATATGTTAGGTAGCATTCCACATCAATAATTTTGTTTTATCATTTACCTACTCGAGGACGAGCAGGAATTAAGCTTGGGGATGCTTGATAAGTCTCCAACATATCTATAATTTTTTATTGTTCCATGCTATTATATTATTTGTTTTCGATGTTTAATAGGCATTTATATGCTATTTAATACTATTTTTGGGACAAACCTATTTACCAAGGGCCGAGGGCCAGTTTCTATTTTTTTTGCCTATTTTAGAATTTCGCAGAAAAGGAATACCAGACGGAGTCCAAACGGAATGAAACCTTCGTGATGATCTTTCTTGGACCGAAAGAAAATCAGAAGCCTTGGAGATAAAGTTAGAGACGCAACGAGGAATCCACAAGGCAGGAGGGCGCGCCCAGGGGGATAGGGCGTACCCCACCCTCGTGGGCCCCTTGTGGCTCCCCTGACCTAGTTCCTTCGCCTATATATACACTTATAACCTGAAAACATCTAGGAGAGCCACGAAACCACTTTTCCACCACCGCAACCTTCTATACCCGTGAGATCCCATCTAGGGACCTTTTCCGGTGCCCTGTCGGAGGGGGATTCGATCATGGAGGGATTCTAGATCAACACCATTACCTCTCCGATAAAGCATGAGTAGTTTACCACAGACCTTTGGGTCCATAGTTATTAGCTAGATGACTTCTTCTCTCTCTTTGATTTTCAATACCATGTTCTCGTCGATGTTCTTGGAGATCTATTCGATGTAATATTCTTTTGCGGTGTGTTTGCCGAGATCTAGTGAATTGTGAATTTATGATCAAGATTATCTATGAAAATTATTTGGTTCTTCTCTGAGTTCTTATATGCATGATTTGATATCTTTGCAAGTCTCTTCAAATTATCGGTTTAGTTTGGCCTACTAGATTGACCTTTCTTGCAATGGGAGAAGTTCTTAGCTTTGGGTTCAATCTTGCGGTCTCCTTTCCCAGTGATAGTAGGGATAGCAAGGCACGTATTGTATTGTTGCCATCGAGGATAAAAAGATGGGGTTTTCATCATATTGTTTGAGTTAATTCCTCTCCATCATGTCATCTTGCTTAATGTGTTACTCCGTTATTTATGAACTTAATACTCTAGATGCATGCTGGATAGCGGTCGACGTGTGGAGTAATAGTAGTAGATGCAGGCAGGAGTCGGTCTACTTGACACGGATGTGATGCCTATGTTCATGATCATTGCCTAAGTCGTCATAACTATGCGCTTCTCTATCAATTGCTCGGCAGTAATTTGTTCACCCACCATAATATTTGCTATCTTGATAGAAGCCACTAGTGAAACCAATGGCCCCCGGGTCTCTTTTGCATATTATTGAATTTTGTTTGCATCTTGTTAGTTTCTGGTCTACTATTTTGCGAGCTTTACTTTCCAATCTATAAACCAAAAATACCAAAGATATTTACTTTACCATTTATCTATCTCTATCAGATCTCACTTTTGCAAGTGACCGTGAAGGGATTGACAACTCCTTTATCACGTTGGGTGCAAGTTGTTGATTGTTTGTGCAGGTATTTAGTGACTTGTGCGTTGTCTCCTATTGGATTGATACCTTGGTTCTCAAACCGAGGGAAATACTTATGCTACTTTTCTGCATCACCCTTTCCTCTTATGGGAAAACCAACGCAAGCACAAGAGGTAGCACGGCCCCACGGAAAACTACAAGACGAAGAAGCAAAAAGAAGATATACATACCCGAGCGCCGACCGCGTCGGCAGCATGTCATCCCTCGCCTTCAGAATGGAGGCGTTCTGGGCGAGGAACCGTCCGTCCATCTCCCGCACTGCCAAGTTCAAGGCGGCAGGGCCGGCTTCCTCCACCTGGCTCGAGGAGACAGCGCTTGTGGCCCTGGCTCTAGCCCTCAGCAAGCTCGAGGACGCGACATCCACCTAATGCCTTGGCTCCCGCACGGTAGCGTGCAGGAGCGCGCACCACCAAGGCCCGACCTGCCGTCTGGCCGACACCGATTGGTGGAGCCTCCGGCTGGGTAGGTTCGCCGCCTCCTCGCTCGCAGGTAGCCGGCTCATGCTGGATCCCCTCCACCTCAGGAACGACAGTGTCGGGGAACTCCATTTTCCGGCCCCGGCTGATGCCCCCGCCGCTCCAGGCGGTGTTTGGTTCTCCACCACCTCCACCTCCGACCGGTCAAGAGGGATGGTCTCCGGGACCTTGCCTCCAGCCAGATCCACCATGCCCCTGGCATCGGCCTCCGCCCGCGCCTCGGTCGCGGCCTCCGCCTGGGCCTTCCTCGCCGCCTCTACCTCCGCCTCTGTCGTTGCCCGGGCCTCCGCCTGCGCGTCAGCCCGCGCCTTATCCTAGGCCTCCTACACCTCATGCGCCTCCCGCGCGCTCCTATCCTGCGCCTCCCGGAGGGTGGCAGCCGGATCCGGACGCTGAGCGTCCACAGAGCCATCCATCTGGTCCATCACTGAGGTGGACGAAGCCCGCGAGGTAGCAGAGGCTGTCCTGTTCAACAGGAAAGCAAAGATCAAGAAACACCCCAAGAAAGAAGAAAAGTATAAAGTCAGAAAGGCAGGCACACTTACCCCAATGTGAGCGCCAAGGTCTTGGGCCCCTTCTGGTTGGTGTCCACCTTCTGGGCCTCCTGCCGCCTGGAGGCATCCACCTGTCTGGTGGCTTCCGCCTTCTTGGCTGGCTTGGCCGGGTTGCTGCCATACCACCCCCATGGTGGCGCTTGTGCCCTCCAGGTGCAGCCGCTGGCCGTGGCGTAGAAGTGCCTGCTTCTCTCTCCGAGGCGGGCGCTGCTCGTCGTCACCTTCGTCGTCATCCAGCCAAGACCAGACGTCGCTAACTCCTCCTCCTCGGCCTCCTGCGGAGACGACTGTCTCGGCGCTGCCATCTCCTTTGCCGCCTCCTCCAGCAACCTCCTCGTCGCCGCCATCCTCCATGGAGGCCACTCCCAACTCAGGGTCGTCGCCATTGCTGTCCTCGCGGTCCGACATCCACTCGTGACCAGGAAGCGGCGTGCCTTGGACTGTGAAGAGCTCCCACAAAAGCCGACTGGTCAAGTCGGAAGAACAAGGAATGCAAAGAACGGAGCAGTCGGATCTGGCACTTACCGCAGGAGGAGGGTTGGCCCTGCTATAAGGCTCTTTGCCAATGCGCCACTCCGCCTTGTTGAGTTCGCAGTTTTGTGATGTCGTTGACATGGATAGCCACCTCCACCCGCGGCATCTCCTTCGTCGACATCCGACGCAGGTCCTGGCGGCCGCTCATCTCGTAGATGAGATGTGGTCAGAGGTGGAGCGGCGACACCTGGCGCATGATAAAGCCGGCCAGCAGGTCGGCTAGGTGGAGGTCTCCCGACTGGTCATCTCCTCCAGCCGGACGAGGACGCTGACGATGTTGGGCGGTAGTGGGCACTTGGGCGGCTGCTACAGCTAGTGGAGATAGGAAAAGAGAGAGTGGGGAGTGGGCACGCAAGCATTCTGCTCCTCCTCCTCCCCCTCCGTCCTCTTTATAACCGGCCGGGGCAAAGCCGAGGTGAGGTGCGGGTGTGGGATTAACTGCACCCACGCCCCACACGACCCCGCGCATTCCGCGCATTCAGGCGCTCTTATGGCGCCATAGAAGGGCAACCGCCCGCCTCGGCCACAGCGGATCCGCATGTAGGACGAGGCCCTGTAGCGGCGGGCCCCAGCCTGTGGCAATGTCCCGTCGCGCTCGTGGGCTGGCAGGCCGGCCTGGCCTATGAGCGCCACGTGGTGCGCGCTTGGCGGGCGGCACGACCATGACTCCCGCCTGACGGTTCGAATTCCACCAAGTGGCCGCGGCCACGTCCGGCTCCCGACGTCCGACTCCTCTCAGCCGGACAGAGCAGAAGGCGGAAGATCACCTGAGTGGGAAACTGCTGAGGCCCACCGGCTGCTTAAGGACGTCGAACCTCATCTGCTTCGGGGACTACTGACGGGAGGATAGACCTCAGGTAGCCACATCAGCACTTCAACAATTTTTAAGACTTTGTGGCTGGTCGAGCCCCTAAGTCCGACTTGTCGCAAGGCCGGCCCTCGGGGCCGGCAAGAGCCAATGGACCGGTCCTAGAAGGCGGCGGACCCTAACAAGGCAGCAGGCTTCCAGCAGGCGGCCTCTGGGAGCCGGCCTCCAAGCGGGTGGCCCCTTGCCCCCTCGAAGTTTGGTCCCACCTGCTACAAAAAGACCGGGCATGTCTACAGTGCGAGTGGAACATGGGCAAAGTATGGGTGTACCAAGCGGACATCTGTAAGTGCATCTAGTGCCCCTTAGTGATTTTGGTGTATTGAAGACTTATAGGTTGAGTGACTGATGCGTTTGTAAGTGTACACAGGTTTATAAGTCTATGAGGAGTTTGATATTTACAGAGAAAGTCGACCCCTAAAAATGAAGTTCTTCGACTGAAGACTTTGATATTCTGAAGACTTTCTGAAGACTTTGAAAGTGAAGAAATTGGTGTGACCTAGAAGACTTGGTATTCACTTGAGGAACATGAAGCGTGAAGACTTTTGTTTTCGTAGTTTCATTTTCTCTTTCTTGAGTCATAGGAAACACCGTACTGTTAAAGGGGGTCGAGAAAATACTAAGGAAAAATTTCCATGTGATGCTCAACTCAAAATCCTACACCTACCAATCCCTTCGAGTGAGGCCATTGGAAATCTCATACAGTTCAGTCAATTTCTTCAGTGACAGAGACACAGTTCTTCTGGTCACTGAGGACTTTGCTCGAACTGAGGAGTTAGGAATTCGCCAGTGCGAATTGCCTACACAGTGAGGAACATGATAGCCCTGAGGAATTTGAGAGTCAAATTTCCGACCGTTGCTGTGCTGCGCGCCGGCTGTCCAAAATATCTTATCCACCTAACAGTCATATCATTGAAGGGCATTTATGTCTTATAATGTCGGGCTGCTCCCTAGGCTATAAATAGCCGCCCCCTACAACCACTAGCTGGTTGGCTGCTCCGAGAGAACTTGACACTTGTCATCTGAGAGCAACCCATCCTCCGAGGACTTTGAGCCAAAATCATCAAGTGAGGAAAATCCCAAAACCAAACCCCGCACAAACCCAAAGTGATTGAGCATCATTGAAGAAATTGATCCTACGTGGATCCGACGCTTGTTACCTTTGAAGATTGTGCTTCTTCCAGACGGTTAGGCGTCAAGGTCTAGAGCATCCAAGAGGAATTGTGGATCGCCGACTGACCAAGTCTGTGAAGGTTTGGAAGTTACCTGAAGACTTACCACGAGTGATTGGACAAGGCCTGTGTGGTCTTAGTTCAAGGAGAATACGGTGAGGACTGGGTGTCCTGAGTTGCGGCTCAGAGACTAGGTGTCCGGGACTGCGTGTCCTCGAGTTTAAATACTCAGCCGCTCCAACCAGACGTACAATTGAGACAGCAGTTGGAACTGGTTTACCAAATCATTGTCTTCACCAACTAACTGGTTCTATTTCCTCAACTCTTTCATTTCCTCATTACTGTGTTGTATGTTGTTCATATCTGTGCTTGAAGACTTTGACTGAAGACTTTCACAAAATCCTCAGTTCAATTTCTTCAGTCTGTCCGTCTTCATCTTATTATCCTGTGTTTACGCTTTCGGTACTCTGTGCTAGTCTTCATTTCATCATGATGACTATGTTTATATCCTGTTATGTTTACTTCTGAGTACTTATTCCGCTGCAAGTAGTTCTTCGCTAAGCAATTTCCTCACCAGCAAATTCCTCAGTGAAGAATTCATAAAAATCGCCTATTCACCCCCCTCTAGTCGATATAATGCACTTTCAATTGGTATCAGAGCAAGGTACTCCCTTGTTCTGTGTGATTTTGGTTTAACCGCCTGGAGTTTTAGTTATGTCGACCGCAGGTATGAAGAAAGTGACATGCCCTATCTTTGACGGTCATGACTATCCCAAGTGGAAGGCCATGATGAGGAAGCGCCTCATGGCAAGGAACAGTGAGCTGTGGACCATCACTGAGATTGGTCTTACTGATCTATGCAAGATGGCAGATGCTGATGATATTCGCAAGTACACTCGACTTGACATCATAGCGAAGGATATCATCTGCTCCTGCCTATCCAGAGATCAATTCGGGCGAATTATGCATCTTGCCAATTCGAAGCTCATCTGGGACCGAATCTCTGATGTCTATGAAGGTCATCGAACTCGTCATGATCCCTGGTTTGAGGACTTCAAGGAATCTCTCAGAACGATGACTTTCGAGCCAGAATCATCATCTTCTGCATCTTGTCTCATGGCAAACGGTGCTGAGGTAACCAAATGCTCCTCATCCGAGTCTTGTGATAATGAATCTGATAATGATGAATCTGACAATGATGAATCTGATGATGATATTGAATCCTGCTATACCAAACTTATTTGCATTGCCACTAAACAACAAACGGCTTTAGAAAAAACTCAAGATATGCTAGAAAAAAGTGATAATATGTTGCGCAAAGAAATGGATAAGTCAAAAGCATTGGGTGAATGTCTTCAGAGAATTCACTCCAAGTTTGACGCCCTTCAAGATCAACATAATACCCTCTTGACTGATCACGAGAAGCTTTCTCTTGAAACTCTTCAAAGAAAGGAAGATCTTGACAAGCTAAGAGTGTGTTATGAAGATCTTCAAAAGGAGCGCGATTCATTACTAGCTCAACAGCTCAGCGCTTCTCAGGAAGAATTTGTTCCCCCATGCTTAAAGTGCATTGAACGTGAATCTGCTAATTCTTCACCTGAATGTTCAAATGCTTCAACTGTTACAAATCCTTCATCTGCCTCTGCTATCACTAATTCCTCATCTGAGGACATTGCTAGCATCACTGACAATGCAGGGCTGAAGGAACTGTACATGACAGGCATGTACAAAAGCCTCAAAGGACATCAGACACTTTGTGATGTGCTCAAAAAGCAGATCCTCAACAGAAACCCTAGGAAAGAGGGTATTGCCTTTGAGAGGACACTCAATGCTGATGGAACATATTGGAAACCTGAGCAGTACCCCAAAACCTCATGGGTTGCTGCAAAGGGACCTCCAGTTGATCCATCTAACTTATCTGGCTTTACATGTGAATCTCCTCATTCTTCTGATGAGTCATTTGACTCCAACTATAAACTGTTCAAAAATCAGAATGGTGAAGTATTTGCTAGATATGTTGGCACTAACTACAGGAACGGTTCCCCTATGAAGAAAATCTGGGTTCCCAAAAGTTGTGTTGAAAGTCTTCAGGTGAATGTCCTCATGACACCACCTGTGAAGAACAGGAATCCCAGATCATATTCTTCATATGGACCAAATTCTTCACATGGATCAAATTCCTCAACTGGATCAAAGTCCTCATATGATTATCATCATGCTAACAACTCTGTCTCGCAGGGTAGAGCTAAGGGTTATGAATATGTGCATTATTCCTCAAACCATTATGTTCATAAGTCCTCAAGGAATTACTCTGCTTATTCATATGCTTACCCTAACCCCTCTTATGTGAAGCGAAATGGCTTGGCATCTTTGCCACCTTTCTCACATGGTGCTCGCAGAATGATGAACTCTTTGCCACCCCTCCAGATGTGGGTGGTGAAGAAAAAGAACTAATCTCTTCTGCAGGGTCAGGTCTCCAGACGTGCTCTAACGTCTGAAGAATTTACTAGGGACCTGACAAAATTGCCTGAAAGGACGCAGGAAAATCATGATGAAATGAACTTTCATTTCACACGTCCTCATACTGCTATATCTGTTTACTGCTTGATGAAATTCATCTGATGAACTTGATATCATATTCTTCACTGATGAAGCATATGAGATTGTAAGTTACACTAATTCATCTTCAGGATGATCAACCCAAAACCACTGAATGGGTCCTCGATAGTGGATGTACAAATCACATGACTGGTGACAAGAATCTATTGATGGATGCTCCCTTATCACCGTCACCTCTGAAGCATATCATCTTTGCTGACAAATGCAAAAGTCAGGTATTGGGTCTTGGTAAGGTTGCTATCTCTAAGGATAAGCACATGGACAAAGTCATGCTTGTTGAGTCCTTAGGATACAATCTCATGTCAGTCTCAATGCTTTGTGATCTTGATATGGTTGTTGTCTTCGGCAAATATCGCTGTGTTGTGATTATGGAAGCTGACAATTCCAAAGTCTTCGAAGGCTTTAGGAGAGGAGATCTGTATATTGTTGATTTCTCTACAGGACCACAACCAGCCGTATGCCTACTTGCAAAAAATTCAGAAGGCTGGCTATGGCATCGACGACTTGGTCATGCAGGCATGAGGAATTTGAACACGCTTGCGAAGAAGAAGCATGTCATTGGCATTGAGAATGTCAAATTCCTCAAGGATCACTTATGCGGAGCATGTGAAGCTGGAAAAATGACCAAGGCCAAGCATCCAGCGAAGACTATCATGACCACTACCCGTCCATTCGAATTGCTTCACATGGACCTCTTCGGACCTAATCATTACTCAGCAGTCACTAATGATGCATCTCTATATGGTTTTGTCATTGTTGATGATTATTCTCGATATACATGGGTACACATTGTTACTTACAAACATGAAGTGCAGGAAGTCTTCAAACGATTTTCCTTGAGGGCTTCAACCAACTTTGGTGTGAAGATCAAGCATATTAGAAGTGACAATGGAACTGAGTTCAAGAATTCCAGTCTTGATGCATATCTTGATGAACTTGGTATTACTCATGAGTTATCTGCTCCCTATACTCCTCAGCAGAATGGCGTCGTGGAGCGCAAGAACAGAACTCTTGTTGAGATGGCTCGCACTATGCTTGATGAATACAAAACGCCTCAGCGTTTTTGGATTGATGCAATTGATACTGCTTGCCACATCATCAACAGAGTATATCTTCACAAATTCTTCAAGAAGACTGCCTATGAACTCCTCACTGACAAGAAACCCAATGTGAGTTATTTCAAAGTCTTCGGTGCTAAATGTTGGATTAGAGATCCTCACCACAACTCTAAATTTGCACCGAAAGCACATGAAGGTTTTATGCTTGGTTACGGAAAGGACTCGCACACCTACAGAGTCTTCAACATTGTTCTTCACAAGATTGTTGACACTGTAGATGTGCGGTTCGATGAAACTAATGGCTCGCAAAGAGAGCACCTACCTTCTGTATTAGATGAACCAGCACCTGAAAATGCTATCAAGCTCAAGGCAACCAAGGATGTCATTCCGACTGAAGAATCTGCTGAAGAATTCATTCCTGTTCATGAAGAACGTCGAGCTGATGCACCTGAAGAACATGAGGAAAATGGTGCTGAAGAAAATGCTAATCAAAATCCTCAGCGACAACCAACTCATCCACGTGTTGCAAAAGAAGTGCAAGTGGAGAAGATCATCGATGACATTAGCGCACCAGGTCCTCTCACACGCTCAAAAGCATCACATTTATCTAACTTTTGTGGGCACTATGCTTTTGTCTCTATCACAGAGCCCACTAAGGTAGATGAAGCATTTCTGGAGCCGGAGTGGATTCAGGCTATGCAAGAAGAATTACATCAGTTCGAGCTGAACAATGTCTGGGAATTGGTCAATCGCCCAGATCCTCGCAAGCATAATATCATTGGCACAAAGTGGATCTACCGCAACAAGCAAGATGAAAATGGCCTTGTGGTGAGGAATAAGGCACGACTAGTAGCTCAAGGCTACACACAGGTTGAAGGAATTGATTTCGATGAAACTTTTGCACCTGTTGCTAGACTTGAGGCTATTCGAATATTACTTGCTTACGCTAACCATCATGATATCATCTTATATCAAATGGATGTGAAAAGTGCATTCCTCAATGGTAAGCTTGAGGAAGAAGTATATGTTGCTCAACCCCCAGGTTTAGAAGATCCCAAGAATCCTAACAAAGTCTTCAGACTCAATAAGGCTCTCTATGGACTCAAGCAAGCCCCTCGGGCGTGGTATGATACATTGAAGGAATTCTTCGTGAAGAATGGCTTCACACCCGGTTCACTCGACCCTACTCTTTTTACTAAATCATATGATGGTGAACTGTTTGTGTGCCAAATATATGTTGATGATATTATCTTTGGCTGTACTGACCAACGTTATAGTGATGAATTTGCCTATATGATGAGTGAAGAATATCAAATGTCTATGATGGGAGAGTTGAAATTCTTCTTAGGTCTTCAAATTCGTCAGCAGCACAATGGCATATTCATATCTCAGGAGAAATACCTCAAAGATGTACTGAGGAAATTCGGCATGCAAGATTGCAAAGGCGTCAAAATTCCTATGCCCACAAATGGCCATCTATGCACTGATGAACATGGTATTGACTTCGATCACAAGGTATACCGCTCCATGCTTGGTTCCTTATTGTACTTATGTGCATCTAGGCCAGATATAATGCTTAGTGTTTGCATGTGTGCCCGATTTCAAGCTGCACCGAAGGAATCACACCATAAGGCTGTGAAGCATATTCTTCGATATCTAGCTCACACACCAACACTAGGATTATGGTACCCCAAGGGCTCTACTTTTGATCTCATTGGATATTCTGACTCTGACTATGCTGGTGATCGTGTGGACCGCAAGTCAACATCGGGCACTTGTCATTTCCTCGGACGGTCTTTGGTCTGTTGGTCCTCGAAGAAACAGAACTGCGTATCACTGTCTACAGCTGAAGCTGAATACATTGCTGCTGGCTCATGCTGTGCTCAACTGCTTTGGATGAAGCAAACCCTCAAGGACTATGGCGTCAACGTGAAGAATGTGCCTCTCCTCTGCGACAACGAGAGTGCCATCAAGATTGCTCACAACCCAGTTCAGCACTTGAAGACTAAGCACATCCAGATTCGTCATCATTTTCTTCGTGATCATGTGTTGAAGGGAGACATCTCCATCGAGCATGTGAAGACTGAAGAACAGCTAGCTGATATCTTCACTAAGCCCTTGGACGAGAAGAGATTTAGCAAGTTGCGGTGTGAGCTAAATATCTTAGAATCTTCGAATGTTCTTTGAAAAGGACACACATCCTAACCCTTATGCAGAATTGATGACTTAGATGTGCAACACATGAAGAAACGTTTTTCTTCAATCAATGAAGAATAACACTCTAAGTGTGAAGAAATTAATGAAGAATTTGATTCTCAGAACCCTACGACAATTGTACGCGGTGTCTGAAATCATCATTCTTATGCGGTGGGTCACGCCACCACAAAAGTTGAAAATCTTCAATTTGAGTTTTTCCTCATTTTTGAAAGTCTTCGGTTTTTCAAATTCTTCAACTTTGCAAAATCTTCACTATTTCCGTCGTTTTTCTTCATTGGCTATATATATATATATATGAGTTTATGTCCTCTACAACATTCACTTATTGCTATTTCTTCAAGTTGTGATTTCTGCTAAGTGAATGTGATCGGACCCTTCCCCCTCTATGCTACACTCAACCCAATCTATTCACAAATTCTTCATGTGCGTTCTGATTGAAACTCGTTCAAAGTCTTCACTGTGTCCTTGTCAGCTGAAGAAATTGCGAACGAAACTTTAAAACAAATCTTATCCAGATTTTCGGTTTTACCGCTCAAACCGTTCCGCATCCCACGATGCATTATTTTATTCACACACGATCTTACACGATCTCATCTGCACAGTACGTGGGTGACACATGTCGCGTGAAGAAGAAAGGGCAGGGGCATGTTCGTCCCAAAATCTTCGGGCGAACAGTTTTTACCGTGGCTATAAATACCCCTCTCCCCTTCCTTACTTCATTTACTCCGCTCGGTCGCTGTCTCTCGCTCGAGCTCTCCTCAAACCCTAGCGCCACCACTACTCCATCGCCGCCGGTGAGGAAGAGCTTCACTGCCTCGACCTCGTCGTCGTCGTACTCGCGCCGGCTGCGGAAATCTTCACTCTGCCGCCGGCATAGCTGTCTCCCTCTGCCAAGTTAGGGCGTGGGAGATCTAACTTGACGAACTTCATCGCTGTTCATCTCTGTTCGTCGTGTTCTTCAGTTCGGGTAATTAAAAGTCACTTTTATTACTCGCTTTGATTCTCAAACTTTTCTGAAAATCTTCAAAGGTGTTTTATTCTTCAAATCTTCACATATGAACACCTCACACACTGTATGCTCTTGATCCATCTCTCTAAGCACTCATTTCTTCAAGATTCCTCAATTGTGCGGATTTTCGATCTGTACAACTCTGGAACCTAAGACAAGAACGCTTAGTGAAATTTCTCAAGGCTCAACTGGTCAAATTCCTCAAAACTTGTCTTTTTGAAAAATCTTTTGAGAACGCATATGACCTCTCCAAATTCCTCGCACCTACACGCTGTTCACAGGTACTCATGTTCGCTGCTGAATCACTAGGTTCTCATCAAGTTAACTCATTTACAGCGTTCCTCGAAGAAAAACTGCATACTTCTTTAGAGTGTTCAATTGTTCAAATTCCTCATCTGAAGAAAATGGCTGAAGGAAAGAGACCGCAGAAAGGAGGAAAGAAACCGGAGGTCATGACTGCTTTCGAGATCCCTGATGAAATATATAAGGATTATTGCACACCTGATGAAGCCAAGTTTGGCAAAGAAAACAAGAATCAGCGCAAGGTGCGCATTCAGAGGATTGAACGAAGATGGGCACGAGAATGGAGGGAATATCGATATGTTACTCCAAAGTACATGAAGAAATTTGCGTTAAATCCTCCATGCTCAAGAGCTCCATTGGCACCTGGCCAAGTCGCTGATCCCAGTAGCATCAAAAGTGGTGAAGACTTTCCTGAAGAATGGGCTAGGCGCCAAGAAAAATTGGCAAGACAAGCCAAGGAGGCAGTGAGGAAATTCAATGAGGACTCTGCCGCTGCCGCTGCCGCTGAGACCTCGGTCAAGCCGAGGAAATCAATGCCAAAGAAGCCTGCTCGCAAGCCAAGTGCTTCACCATCAGCGCCCTCATGGCCAAGTTCCTCAGCCGCGCCCTCACGGCAAATTCCTCAGACTACTGCCGCTCCACCAAAGTCCTCAGCAGCTCCCTCCAAGTCCTCAACTCCTGTCCATCTGGCTACATGTCAAAGGACTCAGGGCTTCTCAATTGCTTCTGGTGTCTCAGCGAGTTCCTCAGCTGCACCAATGTCCTCATCAGGCCCCACTCTGCTGAAGACAACAGCTGGACGCGGTCCTCGGCCAAGTCCAAGAAAGAAACAGGTTGCTTTCCAAGTGCCCTCTGATGACGAGGCTTCTGATGAAGAACTTGCAGAAATTATCAGAGACGGACAAGCAAAGGCCGCCAGAGCCAAAGGAACACCTGTGCCCCTGCTTCTGGATCCGTAGAAGATCCTCGACTATATTGACTTATGGCATAAGGATCCAAACACTCCAATGCCTGATCTGCCTTTGACTCCTGGTCAAAGTCATATGCTGACCCATTTCATCTCTCAAGAGAAATGGAAGTTTGAAAAGGCTCGTGAGATCAAGAGACCACAAGCTAGAAAGGAGAAGCTTCTGAAGAAGAACATTGTCAGACTGACACCTGAAGAACTTCTCAAGGCTCAATCTGAGATCCAAGCCCTCAGCAAAGATTTCGATGCATACAATGCTGATTGGCAAGGAGCCAAAGTGAGATTCGTCAATTTGACGAAGAAAATGACAACTGTTGCAGCCCCATCACAACAAGAAAATCCTCAGGCTGCAGACTCTGCTCAGCCTGCTGAAGAACATGCCAGCACTGCTGATGACTTTCAGCCTGCTGATGAGAATACAAGTTCCAGGGCTAATGACTCCATCCCAACCGCTGAAGAAATTCCCAGGGCATCCACTAGTGGTGCGCTTGAAGAAACTGAAGAGATCAGGGCAACAACACATGTTGCGCCTGAAGAAAATGAACCACAATCCTCAGCTCCTGCTGCGCCAACACCAACTCCAATTCTTCCTTCTGCCTATGACGTGAAGAAGACCAAGGCTGCAGAGCAAGCTGCAGTGAAGAAAAGGAAGGCATCAGCTGCGTCAAATTCTTCGGCCGCGAAGAAAATGAAGCCAATGACCAGCTCGCTTGAAAATCCTATTGATGCCATTCCGATTTCCTCCATGTCATCCAAGGAAATTGTTCCTTATGGAGAAGACTACAAGATCCCAAGCGGATCTGATGAAGAAAATCATTCTGTTGCTACCTTAGAGCAGTTTGATGAAGAAATTGAAGTGGAAACATTCCCTTCAACGCCAGTCGTTTCCTCACCTATGCCTCAGTTCACAACTGAAGAGGCTGGTGTTGAGGAAATTGAAAAAGAAGATGAAGATGTGGATATTGGATGCACTACTCCAGTGATGAACGATGACTTTTGGGAAAGTCAGCATCCCAATACTCCTCTCTTCACTCCTATTCAACAAATTCCTCAGTCCCCGGCTACAACTGTTCAAATGGGCTCTGAAGAAACTCATCCCACATCGTCTGTTCATGAAGAAATTCCAGCTGCTAGTGCTGAAGAACCTGCTGCCGCTGAGCCCCAAACTGCACAAGAAGAGGAACCAGAAATTCCTCAGCCTGAAGCACCTGAGATCGTCATTCCTGAGGTTGTGCTGCAAATCACTGACACTTCTCTGCCCAAACCGAAGAATCCGTTCTCTAGCAAGCAAAAATTCAAGGCTGAAGACTTCTTTTCTGAGCATGTGTTCTTCACTGATTACAATCCATATGACTCTGCTCGCATAAGGAAGAGATGTTTTGGACTGCTACTCAAGCCAACTTCTATTCCTCAGTGCTCTTTGAGAAGGACAAAATCTTCGATCATGAACATATTCCTCATGTGGATATGGAATCTCTGTCGTGCTTCGAGCCGGTCCTTCGAG
Source organism: Triticum timopheevii (assembly GCA_963921465.1). Taxonomy (NCBI): domain Eukaryota; kingdom Viridiplantae; phylum Streptophyta; class Magnoliopsida; order Poales; family Poaceae; genus Triticum; species Triticum timopheevii. The sequence goes on along the minus strand of OY997268.1, from coordinate 290,691,514 downwards.
TTATTCACGATGCAGGACTACTGAACTTCTGCACTGATTTTTGTGATTGGAATGAAGAAGTCATTCTTCAGTTCTATGCCACTTTGCATATCACCGGAGATGCTGAAGATGTCAATTCATGGGTACTGGATTGGATGACCGAAAACACTCACTATAAGGCACCAGCAACTGAATTGCTTCGTGTCCTTCCTCTTGATCCTCCCCATGCCAGTGCACATTGCATCTACAATGACCACGAACTGACAGATCATTATATGCAAGTGCTCATGAAGCCTTTGAAGCCAGGGCAGGCCCCACAAACCAAATTCCTCGTCAAGGAATTGCTATATGTGCCTCGGACTGTCTATCGCATCCTGACGAAGACAATGAGTCCTATCAAAGGCCACGACTCAAATGATGAAGATGTCGTTGGCATCATGAAGAACATGCTTTTCAACATCATTCATGGCGTTCCCGTCAACTTCCATGATTTCTTCATGAGGACTCTGGCTAATGTTGCTATGTCACCTTTTGAGCTGAAGCCCTATGCGCCTTGGATTATGAGATTCATAAGGGCAAGATCTTCACTGAATTACAAGGCTGACACTCTGAACCATGGTAGCTACTTGCCGCCCATTAAAGTCCTCAAGCGACCAGTTTCATCATCTGATGATAAGGGCAAGGCAGCTGCTGTGATCGATGAAGGCACTCGTCCATTGGATGGTCAATTCCGTCTAGCTACATCTTACTCCACCAATGACGATTCTGCAACACATGACACTGCCGCAAATACATCAGCCAAGCAAAAGCCTCAAGCAACAGCACCCAGGGTGATGACGGACCGTGAGTTACTCCTCAGTCTTCATCGGAAGGTTGATCGCACTCACAAATGGGTGAAGCGTCAGTTTGCTGCAATTCTTCACAACATGACCTCAACCCATAATGCAGTGAAGAAAAATCAGTATCACCTTCATGAAACCCTCAACCGCACCTGGGCTGTTCTCACTCATGTATATTCCGCGGAAGAACTGAAGACTATGGGTCTCCAGGAAGCATTTGACTGGTCTGCACCACCTCCGAAGAAATTCAAGAGAGTCAAAGTTCCTGATCTGGTGGCCAGTTCTTATTCTTCATCGCGTGAAACTGATGAGCATGAAGATTTGGACGACACTGCGGTAGGCCCTACTTCAACGAACAACCCCGACAACGCTGGCGCTCCTCCATCGACTTGAAATTCTTCAGGGGCGTTAGTCCTCAGTTTCGATCCTTTTGGTCATTTGATGACAAAGGGGGAGAAATCTGAGTTAGTCTTCAAGCGGGTTTATATTATGGGTGTTTTGTTAAGTTACAACTCTCGTTCTTCCGAAACCTTTTATTGGATCGAGTTGTAATCTTAAATCTGATGGTGCCCTGATACTTTTGGACGGTGCATTGTGCTCTGACTTGATGCACTGTGCTCTGATACTCTTGATGTGTTATTTTGCATGCTTATTCCTCGTTAATATTATTGCACGCATGCTGAATCTCATCAGGCACCATATTTCATCATGCATTTCAAATTCTTCATATTATATATCAAATGCGTGTATGAATTACAAGATATAGGGGGAGATCTCCATGATTCAATTCTTCAAATGTGCATTGCCTCAAAAGCAAATTCCTCACTATACACATATTCAGGGGGAGTTCTTCTATATCTTGCAATCAAATTCCTCAATATCAGTATTTACACTTCATATGTTTATCCCCGTTGAAAACTTAACCTATGTTGTCATCAATCACCAAAAAGGGGGAGATTGTAAGTGCATCTAGTGCCCCTTAGTGATTTTGGTGTATTGAAGACTTATAGTTTGAGTGATTGATGCGTTTGTGAGTGTACACAGGTCTATAAGTCTATGAGGAGTTTGATATTTACAGAGAAAGTCGACCCCTAAAAATGAAGTTCTTCGACTGAAGACTTTGATATTCTGAAGACTTTCTAACGACTTTGAAAGTGAAGAAATTGGTGTGACCTGGAAGACTTGGTATTCACTTGAGGAACATGAAGCGTGAAGACTTTTGTTTTCGTAGTTTCATTTTCTCTTTCTTGAGTCATAGGAAACACCGTACTGTTAAAGGGGGTCGAGAAAATACTAAGGAAAAATTTCCATGTGATGCTCAACTCAAAATCCTACACCTACCAATCCCTTCGAGTGAAGCCATTGGAAATCTCATACAGTTCAGTCAATTTCTTCAATGACAGAGACACAGTTCTTCTGGTCACTGAGGACTTTGCTCTAACTGAGGAGTTAGGAATTCGCCAGTGCGAATTGCCTACACAGTGAGGAACATGATAGCCCTGAGGAATTTGAGAGTCAAATTTCCGACCGTTGCTGTGCTGCGCGCCGGCTGTCCAAAATATCTTATCCACCTAACGGTCATATCATTGAAGGTCATTTATGTCTTATCATGTCGGGCTGCTCCCTAGGCTATAAATAGCCGCCACCTACAACCACTAGCTGGTTGGCTGCTCCGAGAGAACTTGACACTTGTCATCTGAGAGCAACCCATCCTCCGAGGACTTTGAGCGAAAATCATCAAGTGAGGAAAATCCCAAAACCAAACCCCGCACAAACCCAAAGTGATTGAGCATCACTGAAGAAATTGATCCTGCGTGGATCCGACGCTTGTTACCTTTGAATACTGTGCTTCTTCCAGACGGTTAGGCGTCAAGGTCTAGAGCATCCAAGAGGAATTGTGGATCGCCGAGTGACCAAGTCCGTGAAGGTTTGGAAGTCACCTGAAGACTTACCATGAGTGATTGGACGAGGCCTGCGTGGTCTTAGTTCAAGGAGAATACGGTGAGGACTGGGTGTCCTGAGTTGCGGCTCAGAGACTAGGTGTCCGAGACTGCGTGTCCTCGAGTTTAAATACTCAGCCGCTCCAACCAGACATACAATTGAGACAGTAGTTGGAACTGGTTTACCAAATCATTGTCTTCACCAACTAGCTGGTTCTATTTCCTCAACTCTTTCATTTCCTCATTACTGTGTTGTATGTTGTTCATATCTGTGCTTGAAGACTTTGACTGAAGACTTTCACAAAATCCTCAGTTCAATTTCTTCAGTCTGTCCGTCTTCATCTTGTTATCCTGTGTTTACGCTTTCGGTACTCTGTGCTAGTATTCATTTCATCATGATGACTATGTTTATATCCTGTTATGTTTACTTCTGAGTACTTATTCCGCTGCAAGTAGTTCTTCGCTAAGGAATTTCCTCACCAGCAAATTCCTCAGTGAAGAATTCATAAAAATCGCCTATTCACCCCCCCTCGAAGTTTGGTCCCACCTGCTACGAAAAGACCGGGCATGGCTACAGTGCGACTCGCCACCCCCGAATCCAGGGTGGAACATGGGCAAAGTATGGGTGTACCAAGCGGACATCCCTCACCTGGCGTGGTACTATAGCCACGCGACCCATGACATCACCTACGTCATATGGGGCCATGCTCCCACGATGGGCGGTCGGTACGACCCGCAGGTAGCGGGCCCCACTTGTCCGCGTATCGCCAGAAGATGGCAAGGCCAGAGTAGGCAGCCGCGAGGGGAGGCCGACTCCCAGCAGGCGGCCATCCCTCCCCTTGGAGTCTATGCACCATTAACCTGAAGGGACGAGGTGTGGCTACAATAAGCGGCCGCCAGGCGGCCGTACTGTAGCCATACGCCTGTCGAATGACGTGTTCCACAAAACCTTGAAAGGTTCGAACTCTGGGGTGCGTGCGGAGATCTCAACCTACCCAGCCTGCCTACTCGCAATCCTCGTAAGCCTAGCGCGACGAGCTCGAAGAGACAAAGGGACACAATAGTTTATCCTGGTTTGGGTTACCTTGTGGTGTAATACCCTACTCCAGTGTTTTGGTGGATTAGCTCGAAGGGCTGAGGATGAACTAGTACAGTGGATGAACTGGCCTAAGGAGGTGAGGTGTTCTTGAGCTCAAAAGAGCTGGTGGCATGTGAGCTAGATCAGATGCGATCCGATCCCCCTCTATGGTGGTGGCTAAGTCCTATTTATAGTAGCCTTAGTCCTCTTCCCAAATGTTGGTGGTAAGGGATCCCACAATGGCCGGATTTGAAAGGGGACAAGTAGTACAGCTTATCCTAACAAAAGTGGTCTTCGCCTGCGAAAAGCCCCTGGTCGTGACGCTGTGGTGGGCCCGGTGATGACCTCTGTCCTGCCATCCTGGTGGTCTTGGTCTTGTTGCACAAGAATGGAAACCTTTGGTTGATTCCTCGGGACTCCGCGCCTGTGGCTTTCCTCCCTTGCACCGAAGAGGAAACTGGCACTCTGCGCCTGCTGGCGCCCGTCTAGCCTTGGTCGTCATGGGTCACGTCAGCTGAGCGTCATGAGGTGCACCTTGCATAGAACTCTCCACCCCTCGGGAGCCAGCCTGAAGAGCCGATCCACTCGGGGGTCTTGGCGTCGTCCGCATCGCGAGGCTTGGCCCCTCGCGAGGGTCTTGAGCTGTTGATGTCGAAGCTGGGCCATACCAGGCAGTCGATGGAGCCACACGGTGGGCCGCAGGCAGGCAAGTCTGGATACCCCCATATCCAGAACGCCAATAGTAGCCCCCGGGCCCAACGCGCGCTCGGACTTGGCATCCAGGCAAAGCCAAAGGGCAAGTGCGGAGCGCCGTGGGCCCTCACTACCTGCGGCCTTGATGAGGCGTGGCGATTGATGGAACATGGGCGTCTCCACTTCCCCATGCTGCCTCGGCAACTGTTCGACTTGACAAAACGTTGCGGCATGCAGATGATCATCTTGGCTCGAGGTCGTGGAGGCTGGTGGTTGGCCTTCATGGGCTATAAATGTGGGGGAGGGGCAGAGCCCCCCGCTCATCTCTCCTTTATCTTCCTGCCGCCCGCTTCTTCTCCTTCTTCGTCTTGCTTCCATGGCGTCGCCGAGGAGGTTTTCGGCGGCTGAAAAGCGGAAGGCCCCTAGGGAGGGGCCTGATCCTCTCCCACCCAAGAAGCGACTCCGCCTCCCTCATGACACCACCGTGGGGTGAGAGGTGACCAGGCCTTGGCAATCGAGGCCTCCGCCTGGACTACCCCTCCCCCTGTATGCCCGTGCCTGGGATGAAGATGTGCGCCATCCAACGACCCCCAACGATGGTGGACGAGCCGCCATTGCCTTGCCGACCATGCCACGGACTCACAATGAGGGCAGCTCGCGCGAGTTCGTGGTGTGGGCGGTGATGCCTCCCGATTCGTGGATCCGACTCCCGAGGTTCTTCACTAGCGAGCTGCCTCCGAGGGGGCCACTTGAGCTGTGGCTACAGCACGCTGGGTGCTGTAGATTAGCCTCCGCAGCTGAGGTCGAGGTGGTGCCCCTGGAGACGTCTTCATGACCCGCGGATGGGGTTAGGTCGCCCGGGCTTGCCGCGCTGAGGGAGCCCTCGCGATTCACTTCAAGTATGATGGCGCATCCACCTTGTTCTTCAAGGTCTTCGACAAGCAAGGCGAACTGCTGGAGTGCTGCCCTGGAGGAAGCAGCCCGCGGGGTGCAGCCGTGGGTGTTGGACCTGCTTCTGTACCCTTTAGCGCCTTTTCCAGCAGTAGCAACGACTCCCGGGAATCCAGTGACTCTCCTGAGCCCAGCGAGTCTCCGGAGCCTAGCGACGATAGCTACGTGCCACCAAGCTTCCGCCGTGGTCGGAGTGCAGCAGCGGCTGCTGCCCGGCATCGCTGGTGACGCTTAACGTCTTAGTAGTATCCTTCCTTCTTTTGCTTTCCCTACATGGAATGAAAACCAGCCCCCGTGGGGTTTGTAAGGATCCGAGTGTATTTAATACCGGCGTTGCTTTCTTTGATTCTGTGATGAAGTCGCGTATCCCAGTTCGGCATGATTCCTCCCTTTTCTTTTCCCTAGACAGCGTGATGCTCTACGCCGTCGGGACCCAGTCCCTAGGCAGGCTTCAGCCGTCGCTAGTATGCCAGGTCGCGATGCCGTGGTTAAGGCTAGGAGGTGAGCAGCCCGAGGTCCGATGATTGCTCATGAGACGCGATGCTCACAAGGTCCCCCTTGGCGTGCAAGCAGCAGGCCAGAGAATCAAAAAGGTTAGTGAAACCGCCGGAGTGGGACCGCGAGGTTGGGGCATGTAGGGAGTGAGACCGGCGCCACAGCGAATGCGACTTATCTTTTGGTAGTCTTGATCCGTCGGGAGGAGGGTGCATGCTCTTGCATCTATGGTGGTAACATTAGGCACGGCCCGCAATGACCACCCTCTCGCCTCGATTGCCCAGGTGCTCTACGTCCTTGGGTCCCGGCCCTCGAGCAAGCTCAGCCGCCGCTGGTATGCCAGGTCGCGGTGCTGTGGTCAAGGCTAGGGGTGAGGGCTGGAGATCCATTAGGAGCTCCCGAGGCGCATGCTCGCGACCTCCCCCTTTAACGTGCAAGTGACTCGTGAGGTAAGATGTCAGTCGTCCAAACTGGCCCGTGAATCATCGCCAGGTGAACCTGCAAGTTAGATGACAGAAGAGGCGGAGAACCCCTGCAGAGTGGGCCGTCCCAGGTCCCCTGGCGCCAGACGAAGGCACCTAGGACCTGGTGAGGTGGTGTGCGCGAGGCGGGTCGTGAGCCAGAACATGGTCCTCGGGTTTGTTAGCGTTGCAGGGATGGACCCGAGCACAAGCGCCATGCCGATTTGAGTAGCCATACAGCGAGGCGAGCGAGGGACAAGCTAGGAAATGCAGGGAGACCGCAAGGCGGTTAAGACACGAGGCCGCAGAGTGACGGTCGTAGGTAAACTCATAGAAGATGGTTAGACAATCCTGGTGAATGCAAAAGGATACACGCCGCAGGGATGGACCCACACGGCATGGAGATGATGCAGCCCGAGGGGCGCCCCCAAACTGAACAAACTAGAGAGATGTCACCTGGTACCGTTGCTGAAGAGGTGTTGGGGTAGCGACAGACGCGTGCTGCTGGTGTCGTTCCTCATGAGCCGCCCTGGCCCCGAGCCTCGGGAGGCCCAGAGGGCCTGGGAGGCTCCTGGGGTGCTCCTCCATCTCCGCCAGGGTCGCCTGGTGCCTGGCCTCGCGAGCCGCCAAGGCGTCCGTTGTGCAGCGCTGGAACACCACAGCTTCTCTTGGTAGGTCGAAAGGTTTGTGGACGTAGCTGTGGGGTGGACCCTCGCATCGGCCAACACGAGACAGCCAGAAGAGCTGCCGAGATGCGGCCCTGTTAAGCCCTGGGATGTCGATGCAGACACGGAACTCCTTACCCTCACCAGGGAAGTGAGCCGCGTCTCATGGTAGGCTACGATCGCCTTGCAGAACCCTAGCCTCTTGAATCTCCTCGATTTCCTTGCTGATGAACTCCTGAACGCATGGCGTCTCCCGCCTGACGCCTTCTCTTGGGAAGCGTGCACTGAAGCGCGCCTCCACATGGTGCCCGAGCGCCTCCCTCGTGACCCTGGCTAGGTCTGAGGCCCTTACAAATAGAGCCATCGAGCCCAGCCTGAGAGGGGCGCCGAGCGCGCCTTCCTATGCGATGGGTGAAGGCGCCTTGTCCAGGGATGCGAGGCTCAGTGCGGCATGCTCGGGCGAGGCTTCCTCGCGCGATCCCTGACCCATCTGCAACTTCTTTGTCTTGGGGGTGATCTCAGGAGGGAGGGCACTCCTCTCATCTTCAGGGATCTCGATTGCCGCAGCCTAGAAGGCGCACTATAGGGAGTACACCGTGTCCTTTTCCTGGCATGCGACCGTGATGACGCCGCCGCTTCATGGCATCTTGAGGATGTTGTAGCCATGGTGCATCACTGCCATGAACCTTGCCACTGCTGGGTGCCCTAGGATGGCATTGTACAGCAGCCGAATTGTGGGGACCCCGACTCATAGGTCGAGATCACCGAATGCACGTGTACAGTTATCCCAGAGATCAATGCTTACTGAACACACAGAAGCTGAATAACAAGAGTCTTTCATCCATAAATACCGTCTTACACAAATTATGACCATTATGGTAAAGTCTTATATTGATAAAGCCTTAAGGGTTGAACATCAAATGAAACACAAGCAGCGGAAATCTTCGTTGATAAGTAGAACCCATGCCATCTGCCTTAACCCTACAAGCATTCTAACTGGGAAGTGTCCTAGTTCGTGTGTTTGTCACCAAAGGACTCTTCCTTGAACTCCTGTTCTTCCATGCCTGGTCAATTAAATAACCAGTGGCAAGCCAATTAGTACTTTGAATGTACTCGCAAGCAACACATGATTTGGTTCAAAGTAACAATGCAATTGTACAACAAGTAAACTTCCTAGCTTCACGCTAGTTGAGAAGTCCTATCAATTTGTGAGATATGCATCAATGTACATGGGTAACCTTGAGAACAGGTTACAGATATAATCATAAATAGAGTTTGGATCAATGCCATTTCATTCAACATGTCAAGTCACCACCTTGACACAAATAGTTCTCTTCCAGACACAGATGCACCGAGATTGTAAAATTTCTGGACATAGTTTAAGTAGCACCTCCCAACTGTCCATGACCGTGGACATGGCTATTCGCATAATTTGACACTCTGCACATGTTGTGCACTTTACCCACAAGATCCGAGAAGCTTTCATGTCATCCACAATCCCGCAGTACCTCAAGTACTCGGGGGAAGCACCCGATCATTACCTTTCGCTAGACGACACTAACATAGGTCCACTCGTTGATACACGACCCTCGTGTACAAGCAAAAGATCGTGGGACTCTGCCCTTTTCACGTTATCACGCATATAGGAAGGGACCAACGGTGTATCCGGTGCCCTGTGAAAACATTCATGGCCGCCTATCCAAGAACGACCCCGTCCCGAGAGTGACCTCAAGTCACTCCCGTCACTAGTAATGTGGGCACCATGCTAGTATCAGTCTAAGTAATCAATAATGCCCCGTCCCATAAAGGGGTAGAGTGGTTGCACATGTTTGGTTGGGATGGTAATCACACATAAATCTAATCCATCATTTTACAGAAACCAAAATCTCTCTTCGGTACACCACTTCTTCCTCAAGTGGTGACCTTGGTTCAACATCTCCCAAGGGCATTAGGGGCACCCGATGGGGTTTTTGAAAGAATGTATCCATGAAGAGTTCATGGTACACATGCATCATCATGCATCAACTAGTCTCTTGACAATGCAATCATGAACAAGGTAAAGTCATGAGTAAGGGTATGCATCATGTGGTGGTTCACAACAAGTCTACCACCGTCATATTTCATCATCATGCAATCGGAAAAAGGGTACCGATGAACAAGAGGGTTGTCATGGTCAAAGGGCTGCTTGCCTTGATTGGCTTGTTCTTCGAGGTCTTCAAATCCTTCTCCTTCTTCTTCTTCAGCAACTTCGTCAAATACGGGATCTAATCGTCGCAAGAAAACAACGGAAAAATAAGACAATAATAAAAACAGAAAAGTCAAAGTGCTCTGAAAAATGTGAACTTATTTTTGTAAAATACTAGGAGGAAAACTAAGAAGGGGAAAATTCTTAATTTTGGATTTGGAGTTAGGGGGAAAGAGTAGTGGATTTTAAACAGAGATTTTATTGTTCAAATTGAATTTAAGTTTGAACAATGCTGAAAAGTGTAATGGATGTGTATGAAAGTTACATCAATAAATAGGTGGGATTATTCTAAGATTTTAGGAGTTGGAATTATTGAATTTGGATAAATATTTCATACTGTGGAATTTTTGGAAACATGACAGAAAAAGAAAAGGAAAAAGGCCACTGTGCAACTGGGCCAGAACAGTCGCAGTGCACAGGCCCGGGGGCGATTCTGCCCAGGCGAGCCGAGCGGCGCGCGCGCGCCAGGTTTGAACCTGAAGGGCGGGTGTCGTGGGAACGATTCCGACAATAATAAGGTATAGGGTAACAGAGCATGATCTATCGAGATGCATATGGGTGACACGGTGGTTTTAGCGAGTTCGGGCCTCTCACGGTGGAGATAACAGCCCTACGTCTCATGCTCCGGAGAGGCTTTGTTTTATCTGAGTATATATCCGGAGATTACAATGTGTGTGTGAGAGAGAGGAACGGATCCCCATGCCTGGGCTAAGTCCTGAGACTAATGGTGAAAAGAGAGAGAGGTGGAAGAAAAGAACCCCCCTGAGTCTAGTGGTGGGGGTGGCTTATATAGAGTGCGCCACCCCCTCACCCCTTCTGTTACATGGTGGAGCATCAATGCCATAATGCCTCCTCACTACAAAACCGTCATGCTGACTATTGGTCTTCGTATATCCGAGTGAGTTACACAGCCGAGTGGAATGAGCTTGTCGAGTGGAGTGTCGTGCTCTGAGTGGTTGTTGCCGTCCGAGTGACTTTCAAGTTGCGGTACATCTGGTCGGCGATCTGGCCCAGGGGCCCAGTACAAAGTATACGGTGTCCATGGGTAGGGCCTTTAGGTCAGGACTGTTACCCTACCCCCAATACATGTCTTCGTCATTAGCCCCCGAATCGGTCGAGGTTGAGCGGGTCGAGTCGAGGTGAATTCCCAGATGAGTCGAGTGCTACAGAGGCACTTATGAACTCCCTCTGGTCACCCGGCGATCTTATCTCAGCGTGTTGCCTTGACGGATCCCATACTGCATGGTGTCCGAGTGAAATGAGCTCAAACGGGTCCGCGGAGGAGCGTTAAACTCACCTTATAGCAATTTTTTTTGGAGTGATTTGGAGCTGGTCCTGCATCGAGTAACTGAATACTCAGAATTTCTTCACGCCTGGAATGTGTATTTTTTTTGTTGTTTGGCCGTCACTCGGACCAGGCGGATTGTTCCGAGTGGATACCATTCCAGTGGGGGCACGCTGAGTGCACCCACTGGGTCCAGTGGGGGCACGCTGAGTGCACCCACTGGGTGTAGTCCCCGAGACTGCCGTTGACTGCGGGCAGTCGGCGGGAGTCTTAGAGCCTATCTTTTTTGTTGTTGTTCATCACTCGGACTGGTCAGGCCGTACCGAGTGGAGGTTACTCCAGTGGGGTCACGCTGACTGCACCCACTGGGTGTAGTCCCCGAGACTGCCGTCGACTGCGGGCAGTCGGCGGGGGTCTGAGAGAACTAAAATTCTTCTTAGCTGGTACTGATCGAACTTGTTCTTCTCTGACTCAGAGGTCGAGTAATTCTGGAGCTGGTTTTGCACCGAGCAAAATGTTTCGTTCCGAGTTCTTTTCCAGTGGGGGCACGCTGAGTGCACCCATTGGGTGTAGTCCCCGAGCCTCTGTCGGACTAGATGAGTCGGGCAGAGGGTTTAAGTCTCCTGGTAAACCTCTACATAGTCGACATGGTAAATATCTTTTAGTCTGAAATTGAGTCAATCGGATGCATCTTCAGGTGCTTGACATGGTACATAAGCTCAGCCTGGAGCTGAGTCAGTCGGACTGATCTTCGTGCACTCAGCATGGAATAAATTCAGCCTGGAACATTGTATCCGCAGAGGAGCTTCATTTTCACCCTTTGCATGAAAGGGGTATTTGTCCGAGTGGACGTGCTTCCCGACTGATCGGGATATGATGACTGCAAGGAAAAACTCAGTGGCACTCGTATGTCTCCCGGAGGAGATAGACTAGTGGTCTGACATGGACGTGCCATGAAACCCGAGTGGTGAGGCTAGTGTGTGGGCTGACTCTCCGGAGAGATGCCACTCATTATCCCTGGGGGAACACTAGCACATGCCCTCTCTGGATCCAAGTTTGTGAAACTAATGCCTTGGAGTCTAGGATAAGGTCCAAGTGTATCCGTAGAGGAGTGTCGTTTTCACCCTTTTGCAGTCCTGAAGATGACTTCAAGAAGTGACTTGGGCGATCGTCTGAGTGGACAGTACTACCCTTATAAATTATTCGGCGGAACAAGCATGTATGGTCAGAAAGATATTCCTGGTGTGATCAATGGGTTGATCGAATGGGCGTAACCCCTGAGGGCGGCATGGCCAACGGCTGTGCGTAGCCCCCAAGCGATGCTCGAAAGAGGTAAGCTTGCTACAGAGTGTGATATGAGGTTTGCTCATATGAGTAACTTAGTCATTCCCATGCTGGGGGTGTAGAGGTAAAGACATGTCCAACTGATGGTGACGCGCGAGGTGGCCGAGTCATGATGTGCGAGGTGGTCGAATGATGAAGATGTGCACAACTAAGTGGCAACGCGCGGGACGGCCGAGTGGTGAAGATGTGCATGATCGAGTGGTGACACGCGGGGCGGCTGAGTGAAGGACTACGTGTCTAGCCAAGTGGATGAAATTGTCTTCGAAGGAGTTAGCCAGATGCTTTCGAAGTTAATGTAGCGACGAGGTTGATGTAGTATGGTTGCGATGCAACAAGACCGGTGTGACAACTGAGTCTGAGTAGGAATGAAGATGGCGCGCAGAGCGTCTGGGTGATTATAAAACTTGTGAAAGTATTGGGTCGAATGCCTGACGAGGTCTATATTATCGATGAAGAGGATTCCACAGAGAGGTTGGCCGGATGTGTTTGAAGCCAACAGAGCAACAAGGTCAGTGTTGTGTTGCGCTAGGACCAGTATGGTGACCGAGTCCGAGCAGCGATGAAGTTGGTGCATAGGGCTGTCGAGTGATCGCGTAACTTGTGTAAAAAATGGCACAAGTCAACAAAATAATTTCTTGAGGAAATTTGATGTGTGCTGAAATGATTTGTGTGACTGACACCCATAGACACCCGCTGGGAGTCCAAGGGGCTTGCCGGTTAACCAGCAAGAGTCTGAAAGATCGAAGGATTCGTTCGAACTTGTCGAAGCGAGAAATCCTACCAAACTCGTTGGAATAGTGGCTAAAATAAAATGGAAGTGTAGTGTTTCGACTGAGTTGCAGCCCCGGAGGACCGATGCAAACTCAAAATGAAGAACGACACATGGTGTTCGTGAATGATGTATGCGAAAAAATGGAAGTTGGACTCGGGAGTCACATAACCAGTACTAAGCAAGTATGTGAAAATAAACAACCGAGCGTAGAGGTACACTCGGTGGCGTGGCCTCCGAGTGAACGTGATGTGTGAATTACGGGACACTCGGAAACACGGAAATAACAGAATGTAAAATGACTTAGCTGTCTGAAGGCAAGCGAGTGGCCGAGTGGTGACGAGGCGATGGTGACAGTCGACCTTCGTCTCGGGGTCCTTGCGGATAGGGATGGAGCGCACATTATACTTGTGATGCAGCTCCTTGAATTAGAGGTTTGCTCATGTCTCAGTCGGATTTTGGCTACTTAGGAGAGTCCTTGGACTGCAGCTAAGTCTCCGAGTGCGTGGCTTGCTCTCCACTCGGTAGGATTTCAAACACTTAGGCGAGTACTGGACTGCAGCTAAGCCCCCGAGTGGGAGGTTTGCTCTCCACTCGGTAGGATTTTTTTTAAACTTAGGCGAGTACTGGACTGCAGCTAAGCCCCCGAGTGGGAGGTTTGCTCTCCACTCGGTAGGATTTTTTCAAACTTAGGCGAGTACTGGACTGCAGCTAAGCCCCCCGAGTGGGAGGTTTGCTCTCCACTCGGTAGGATTTTTTTTTCAAATTTAGGCGAGTACATGACTGCAGCTAAGCCCCCGAGTGGGAGGTTTGCTCTCCACTCGGTAGGATTTTTTCAAACTTCGGCGAGTACTGGACTGCAGCTAAGCCCCCGAGTGGGAGGTTTGCTCTCCACTCGGTAGGATTTTTTCAAACTTAGGCGAGTACTGAACTGCAGCTAAGCCCCCGAGTGGGAGGTTTGCTCTCCACTCGGTAGGATTTTTTCAAACTTAGGCGAGTACTGGACTGCAGCTAAGCCCCCAAGTGGGAGGTTTGCTCTCCACTCGGTAGGATTTCTTGAACTTAGGCGAAACAAATTCGCAGTTAAATCATCCGCTGGGGGATTTTGGCGATGGCGACGCGCGGGGCGGCCGAGTGGTGATGAGGTGACCAACCGATGGCGACGCGCGGGGCGGCCGAGTGGTGATGAGGTGACCAACCGATGGCGACGCGCGGGGCGGCCGAGTGGTGATGAGGTGACCAACCGATGGTGATGCGCGGGCGGCCGAGTGGCGACACGCGGGGGCGGCCGAGTGGTGCTGAGGTGACCAACCGAGTGGCGACACACGGGGCGGCCGAGTGGTGATGAGGTGACCAACCGATGGCGACGCGCGGGGCGGCCGAGTGGTGATGAGGTGACCAACCAATGGCGACGCGCGGGGCGGCCGAGTGGTGATGAGGTGACCAACCGATGGCGACGCCCGGGGCGGCCGAGTTGTTATGAGGTGACCAACCAAGTGGCGACGCGCGGGGCGGCCGAGTGGTTATGAGGTGACCAACCGAGTGGCGACGCGCGGGGCGGCCGAGTGGTGATGAGGTGACCAACCGAGTGGCGACGCGCGGGGCGGCCGAGTGGTTATGATGTGACCAACCGAGTGGCGATGCGCGGGGCGGCCGAGTGGTGATGAGGTGACCAACCGATGGCGACGCACGGGGCGGCCGAGTGGTGATGAGGTGACCAACCGATGGCGATGCGCGGGGCGGCCGAGTGGTTATGAGGTGACCAACCAAGTGGCGACGCGCGGGGCGGCCGAGTGGTTATGAGGTGACCAACCGAGTGACGACGCGCGGAGCGGCCGAGTGATGAAGACGTGTCGAAGTGACGCTGCGCAGGGCGCCAGGTCGCATCCAGCGGAGTGACGATGCGCGAGGCATCCAAGTGATGAATACGTGTCGAAGTGACGTTGCGCAGGGCGCCACGTCGGATTTGTGCTCCGAATGAAGCCACCGTCGTGCCTCCGACTGGATGGGAGAGTGCTGTGGTGGAGGATGTGCCTTCCCTGGTGTCCACGCCGCATCAGGCGCGCGCATCCACCACGGGGTAGTTGCCGCACGATCGATCGGGCGGAGGAGTCTTCGTGTCGCCTGTTCACTTGGGGGACCGTACCTTCGGTTGCAGATTTGTAGGCCCGACGCGCTGGACGAAAACCAAATGTGAATTTCTGAAGTGCCCCTGTGACCGTGGTCGCCATGATATTGTTATGATCCGTCGAGTGAGCAGGTCAGCTGCCGGAGTGAACAATCCATCTGAGCACAAGATTTATCCGAGTGAACCAGCAAACCGCTCAGTTGGACGCATCTGCTCGGCACGGAGGCCGCCGTCGATCAGTCGACTTGGCGGAGGAGTCCCGCACTGCGGTTGCTGCATTTCGCCACTCGAGGAGCCGGAACCCCGGTCGGGGCCATGAAGATGACTTTACGGGGCATTGATGGAGTTGCTCACGTCCAGAATCTGCATGTTATAACTCTTGCCAAATTGATGTAATGGCAGTTTCCTTCTCTTGACCACGCAGTAATTGACATTAATTTGGCAATCAAATCACTTTCCTTTCTTCTCCCTCCGTTCTTCCTTCTCTTGGCCATGCATTAACTGACATTGATTTGGCAATCAAAGCAATTTGCTTTCTTCTCCTTCGGTTCTCAACATGCATGCAAGTGGGATATGCATGCCAGCAAAGGAACTTGCCTGCATGCGTGACAAACGCAAGTTCGGCCGCCGGGCGATTGACGCCGGCGAGAGGAGGTGGCCGTGCGTGGGGCCGTCGTAGACGAGGCCGGAGACGACGCGGCGGACCGCACCGGAGGGCGTTTGTACGAGCTCACCGACGGCGTCGAAGACAAGGCCGGAAATGACGCGGCGGACCGCTCACCGGTGGTCGTTTGTGGTGCCTTCATTGTTCGAGGAGTCGGACGCCGTCGGAACCACCGGGAAGGTCGAGGTTTTCCGCGACTGTGGCGGCCGAGATGTGCGGGAGGAAGAAACTGGCGCGGGCGTGCGGGGGCGTGACGACCTCCGGCCCTCATGCTGTGTCGGGTCTGCGGCGACACCGTCTCCGCCGCGGGAACTGCTGCCGAGCAGCTGAAGTCGGAAGGAGGCGCCGGACGGAGTTGCTTTCTCCTACAGAGGCCATCGTTCAGTCGTCGGTGCGCCGCGTTGGGGAGTCGACATCGGAGCGAAGGGCCGCCGCGCGCCCGTGCAGCGCCAGGGAGTTACTACTCCATGCATGCGAAACTGAACGCGTTTACTCCACGCATGATGTGGGGTATAGCTAGTTGCTCCATGCATGCAAAAATGAAGGCAGTTAACTCTACGCATGACGTGAGGTATAGCTAGTTATTTTGCATGCTAAACTGGAAACGTAAGGTATAATGCAGGGACCTGATCGCTCGGAGCGTCGTGCATTGGTTGTAGGCGGAGGTAATCGTCGCCGCGGTGTGCCTCCGTCCGCTGCGAAGACCACCGACGTGCGGCCAGCACGTCGATGCCACAGCATGGAGCCGCCGAGCAGCCGATGCCAGACGGGGGAGTTGCCGCGGGGGCATGGCCAGTACCTGGCGTCGCATCAGGTTCGTTCCCCATCACGAAAGCTGCCGAAGAACACCCGCTGCCGAAGGAAGAAACTACCTTGTTCGTGGACGCGGCCGGCCTCTGGCGTCCGTGCCGCCTCGGAGCGGCGGCCCTGCTATAGAGGTTACCGTTGGGTAGTCGATCCGTCGGTCGATGAGGTCAATCCGGTGGTGATTGAACAAAAACCCATCTGCATCATGGATCGATAGATGCCATGCCCCAAGGTGGGCGCCAACTGTTGTGGGAACGATTCCGACAATAATAAGGTATAGGGTAACGGAGCATGATCTATCGAGATGCATATGGGTGACACGGTGGTTTTAGCGAGTTCGGGCCTCTCACGGTGGAGATAACAGCCCTACGTCTCGTGCTCTGGAGAGGCTTTGTTTTATCTGAGTATATATCTGGAGATTACAATGTGTGTGTGAGAGAGAGGAACGGATCCCCATGCCTGGGCTAAGTCCTGAGACTAATGGTGAAAAGAGAGAGAGGTGGAAGAAAAGAACCCCCCTGAGTCTAGTGCTGGGGGTGGCTTATATAGAGTGCGCCACCCCCTCACCCCTTCTGTTACATGGTGGAGCATCAATGCCATAATGCCTGCTCACTACAAAACCGTCATGCTGACTATTGGTCTTCGTATATCCGAGTGAGTTACACAGCCGAGTGGAATGAGCTTGTCGAGTGGAGTGTCGTGCTCCGAGTGGTTGTTGCCGTCCGAGTGACTTTCAAGTTGCGGTACATCTGGTCGGCGATCTGGCCCAGGGGCCCAATACAAAGTATACGGTGTCCATGGGTAGGGCCTTTAGGTCAGGACTGTTACCCTACCCCCAATACATGTCTTCGTCAACGGGGCCCAGGCGCTAGTGAGAGAGAAGGAGGCGAGGGAGAGGAGAGGCTGGCAGGTGAGGCCCGCCTGTCATCCCTAACCCTACGACAGAGGACCGACGAGCTCACCGGCGATGCTACAGGGCACGGCAGGTCGACCGGGTGGCACCGTCGGACTCAAGGGGACATCGCCGTTCGGGGGGTGGTGGAGGTGGTCGCCGGAGCAGCCTGGTTCGCCAGCGATGAGGTCACACGGCGGAGGTGCTTCAGGCATCGGTGTCCGGCCGTTTTCGGCTGCAAAAAGAGCGGGGAAGAGAGGGGAAAGGGTCAGTGATGCCATGCGGTTCCAGATCGAGAGAGGACGGGGGCGGAGGAGGCATGTACCGCGTGGGCGCCGACGACCCAAGGCGGTGGAGCTAGAGCTCGATCTCGAGCTCGGGCTTCTCTGGGGTCGAATGGGTGGAGCGGGAGGTAGATTGGGGGTGCGGGAGAGCGAGAGGAAGTGAGAGAGGGGCTCGGGGTCGCCTTATATAGGCTGGCCGAGGTCCACCGTAGGCGCGGCCTACGGGCGCCCGCGGGATCGGCTTGGGTGGCCGTTATAGAAGGGATGGAGGGCTCGGGGGTGTTCGTGGGAGTGGTCTAGGGTGCCAGGGAGAGAGAGGAGGAGAGGGACGATCTGCGGGCGGGCCCCATGAGCGGCACGACCATTGGCTGAGCGGGGCGGCGCTCTGGCGCGAGCTGCAAGAGAGAGAGGAGGGCTCGAGAGCAAGTGGGCAGCCTGTTGGCGTGGAGTGGGCGTCGAGGGGCATCGACTGGCGCATGGGGGAGGCTCGAGGTGGTCGGGAGACGCGGCGTCAATGGTCGAGTGCCCTGCCAAGCGCTCCAAAGCGCGACTTTGGCCGGTATCCGCGGTTTTCTCGCGTCCACGCGCGTCCACTTGTGTCTAGCAGCTGAAGGTGGCGTGGGCAAAAGCTGGGGAGAGCCTTGGATGCTCCGGAAAGCTGAGGGGAGAGAAGGAGGCTGGAAGAGAGGGAGGAATCCACTGTCCAGCGAAGAAAAATGGGGTTCTCCCCCCTTCATCATTGCTTCCTCGGGCAGAAAAGCATCCAGGTGCTAGAGAGGGACTAGGAGGGGTTGTGGTAAAAAGTATAGCTCATGGAGATTAGTGGAAGAGGCCCAAACAGGGTTTTTAGTTAACATGCAGAAGGTGTTTGATATGATTTTGGGGTACTTGCACTAATTCCTTCTTGTGCCACTTGGCAGGGGTGTTTGTCATGACAAAATGACAGGATAGAAGGAAGATGAACTCATTTGGAAGAGTTTGCTCATGTAACTTTGGCAAACCCTAGAAATTAGCAGAAATGAACTTGTGTAGATCTAGTTGAGCAAATCACTTCCCCTTGATGCACCACTTGGTGTAGTGGCCTCATTTGGTCATGTGAACATGCCCACAAAATTTGGGGTCAAGGAGAGAAAGTTGGTAGTACAAAGTTGTTCAAATTTGATTCTGGTCACAGAGGGTTTTGGGGCATTTTGGTGAACCAAAACAATTTGGATTGGGATGAAACCTTGCAAGATCATCACATTATGCATGTGTGACTTGCTAGAATTTTTTTGGAATTTCTAGATAATATTTCCTTTGTAAATATTACATAAGCTTGAAATAACCAAGAAAGGGTTTTTGAGGGGTTTGACCAATATTTTGAACATGACCATGTGTTGAAACCCTTATATATGGACAATATATGTCCACTGAGTTTCCCTAGATTTTCACAAATATTTTTAAATCATTAAAAATAATTTTAACCTATTAAAGACCATTTCTGGCCTATAGAAAAAGCCTTTAAATAAAATAGCAATATAACTTTTAAAATTATATTTTTGTGGTTTATAGGTGTCCTATACCTAGTAGGAGTCAAACATAATCTTTGAAAGATTTTTCATGCCCTAAATCAAGTACTTGTAGTGCAAACCACAATTTAGGGGTTTTGGAAAACTAAATTTAGAAAATGCTTTTTGGCCAAATTATTTTTGTAAGAAAATTCTATATTGTACTATACACATGGCATGATTAGTGGGTAGAAGTTTGGGGCAAGCAGATGGTGTATACAAGTTGAAGTTATGTTGACCTTAAAGAGCAATTGAAAAACCACAAAGAGAAAACCAACTCCAAAATAAAAGCCAAAAGATGCAAAAGTTTTTGTTGGTCCAAGTTTTCATGATTTATTAATACAAGTGACATGTTACAAAACACAGGGTGTGACACGAATGTCGGCGACGTCGAAGTCGATGAGCTCGGTGTGGTAGTTGTTGCGTTCGCCGAAGGTGACAGGGAGGCAGACCTGCCCTATCGGGTGTGTGGAACCGTCGGTCACTCTTGAAAATGGCTTGGTTGGGTGAAGCTGGTAGTACGGCACTTAGAGTCTGTCGAACGTTTGAACAGACAGGACATTGAGCCCCGCTCCACCATCGATGAGAGTCTTGGTGACGACCACGTTGCTGATGACGGGAGAGCAGAGCATGGGAAGCGCGTCGGCTGTGGCCACACACTTGAGTTGGTCTGAGGAGCTGAAGGTGATGGCGCATTTGGACCACCTGAGAAGGCGAGTTGCTTCGGGCTTGGGGAGCGCTGCGTTCACCTCGCGCGTGAACTGCTTGAAGACGCGGTGAGAAGCCAGGGCCTGTGAGCCGCCCAGGATGCAGGCGATGGATTGAGGCTCCTGGAAGCCCCCAGCCCCCTCGTCCTGGTGAAGATCTTCGTTCCTTCTTGGCGGTGGAGGCAGTAGAGGAAGACCGACATTGCCTTGAGGGCGCTCCTCACGAGGCTGCTCCCTTCAAGCACCCTTACGAGGTTGGCCCTCCCAACGGTCCTCCTGAAGATGGTCGTGCCACTCCTGGGGATGGTCGCGTCCGTCCTAGCATCCTCCACCTCGGCCACCTCCACGGTCGAAGCCTCAATCGTTGCGCTCAGGGTGTTGACCGAGGCGCCCGTCACGGAGGGTCCTGAGCTCCTGGCAGCCGTTGGTGTTGTGGCTATGGACGTTGTGGAAGACGCAGAACGGTCGGTTGCTTTTGTACGACTCAAGGTGGTCACAGCCGCGCTTCATCTTTGGCTCGGCCATGAGCACGGTCGGCCCTTTGTGCTTTACGTCCTTGGCCTTGTCCTTCTTGTCTTCGGGGTCAGCATCGGGGAGCTCGAGGAGGGAGAGGCACCCCTCCTCAGCCCTTGCACACTTGTTCGCCATATTGAACATCTCCGAGGCCGTGCATAGGTCCTAGTGGATGGTAGGCTCCTCCTTCATCTTGACATCACGTACGCCAGCAGTGAATGCTGAAATGATGTCCTCGTCTGAGACCTTGGGGATATTGAGGCAAACATTGTTGAAGCACTGGATATACTTCTGCAGGGTCTCTACTGGCTGCTGCTTGATGCGACGCAGGTCACCCGCGGCCGGCGGGGTCGCGAGTGCCCTGGAAATTGGCATTGAAGCGGCCGTGCTTCTTCTCCCAGGAAGAGACCGAACCCACGGGGAGGTTCAGGAGCCAAGAACGAGCTCCATCCTTGAGGGCCATAGGGAATCACTTCGTCGCCGCTGGCTACCTCGATGCTCAGCTCATAGAGCTGCATGAACTCGGTGTAGTCGGTGGCGTTGTCGTAGCATGGGGGCAGGTAAGGCTTGAACTTGCTCGGCCAGATGACGTCGCGGAGATCCGAGGTGAACGCGCACCATCCTGCTGTGGCCACTGGGCCCGTCGAGGAGGTGGAACCTGGTCCTGGTGCACGGGCGCCGCCACCTCCTGTGGCGGCATGCAGGCTTGGCGTGGGGGTGCAGGAAGCACGCGTGCCTCCCCTTGAGGCTGCTGCACCACCTAGCAGCTCACCTCCTCCCGAGCAGGCGCTGGGCGCGGTGGGTCGCCCCGCGGTGCCACACGCCTTGGCTCGATGATGACGTCGCCCACGGCACGCGGCTGCTGGGGCAGTTAGCGGGCCAGTGCAGTGGATCCCCCAGCTGCGCTGATGAGCTCAGCGCTCCGCTCGAGCCATTCCTCATAGAAGTCGTCAACCGGGCGGTAGCGTAGGAGCTACCACGCCATGAGTAGAGCGGCCTGCGCGTTCGCCGGGCCGTGACGCGCATGGGAGGATGAAGCTGCTAGGGTTAGTAACGGAGTGGCAGTGCGCCCGTCACGGTGCACCGAAGGGTGCAACGAAGAAGCTTGCTGCTCGTGGGCAGCATGGCCCGTGGCGGCGTTGGCCACCAGAGATGGAGTACGACGAGCACAACCATTGCCCGCCGGATCCGTCTGAGCAACACGAGCGGCAACTGCGGCCCGACGCTCGGCGCGCGTCAGCCCTGGAGGTGTCGGAGTGACGATGTATCGATCGACGAAACAGAAGATCTGACGCACCCCTACCTGGCGTGTCAAATGTCAGATTGCAGGTTCCGCAAAACCGTGAAAGGTTCAAACTCTGGGTGCGTGCAGAGATCTCAACCTACCCAGCCAGTGTACTCGCGATCCTCCTAAGCCTAGCATGATGAGCTCGAAGAGACAAAGGGACACAACAGTTTATCATGGTTCGGGCCACCTTGCAGTGTAATAACCTATTCCAACATTTTGGTGGATTGCTTCGAAGGGCTGAGGATGAACTAGTACAGTGGATGAACTGGCCTCAGGAGGTGAGGTGTTCTTGAGCTCAAGAGAGCAGGTGGGATGTGAGCTAGATCAGATGAGATCCGATCCCCCTCTATGGTGGTGGCTAAGTCCTATTTATAGTGGCTTTGGTCCTCTTCCCAAATGTTGGCGGGAAGGGATCCCATAACGGCCAGATTTCAAAGGGGACAAGTAGTACAGCTTATCCTGACAAAAGTGGTCTTCGCGTGTGAAAAGCCCCTGGTCGTCCTGGTGGTCTTGGTCTTGTTGCACCAGAATGGAAACCTTTGTCTAATTGCTCGGGACTCCGCGCCTGTGGCTTGCCTCCCTTGCACCAAAGAGGAAACAGGCGCTATGTGGCCTCTGGCGCCCGCCTGGCCTTGGCCGTCATGGCTCACGTCAGTTGACACTCATGAGATGCACCTTTCATAGAACTCTCCGCCCCTCGGGAGCCAGCCTGAAGAGGCTGATCCCCTCGGGGGTCTTGGTGTCGTCCACCTCGCGAGGCTTGGCCCCTTGCGAGGGTCTTAAGCTATTGATGTCGAAGCTGGGCCATACCAGGCCGTCGATGGAGCCACGCGGTTGGCTGCATGTAGGCAAGTCTGGATACCCCCATATCCAGAACGCTGACAACGCCCCCTGACCAAGCTTCCGTCATCAGAGTTGAGGCTATAGTGTAGCAGTCATCCTGGCCCGCGGGTGGCGGGCCCTACCTGTCGGCCGAGTTCACGGCAGTTGACGGGACCCACCAGGCGGCGGGCCGTAATGGTTGGCAGAAAAGACGGAGCCCAGAGACACTAACGGTCGGGTCCCAGACCCAGCCGGATTACCATTGTACCACTTGGGGTAGGCCTATATAAACCCCCTAGGCTCACCCATGCAAAGGGTTCATCATCCTAGCCATCACACAGCCACATAACTAGGGAATAGATAGATCTAGCCTTGTCTTCTTCTTCCTCTAGCCGAAACAGCTCAAGGAGCAACCTTGTAGCTACCATATTGATCATAGTCATCATGCGGAGACCCCACAGAGCAGGACTAGGGGTGTTATATCCACGGAGAGCCCCAAACCTAGGTAAGACTCATCGGCGTCCGAGGTCTTGCCTACTCCTGCTTCTAGAGCCCGGCAACGTACTCCTGTCTCCACACATGATAATCCATCCTTTGGTATATGTCGATGAAATACCACGACACTCCCCTTGTCGAACCAGTAAGGGGTCGTCCTGGTCCCATAGGTGGCCGTGGTTTCCCGCGACAGACATGCTGGTCACTGCTTTAGGTTCTCACAAGTGATGTCCCCTACCTGGGCGCCAAAGATGTTGGCATGGAAGTACAATCATCTATGGGGCATGGGTGCCCCTTTGTGGTTCGGCATGGGGACGGCCGCGTTACACAAAGAGCAGAAGCAGTAAGGGATAGCACGGCGATGAACTCTCTCTTTTAACCCAGGTTCGACCTACTTTACAGTGTAAAACCACACTCCTGCTATGGTGGATTGATCTGGAGGAACAAGAAGGCTCGACGCACTCTAACCCGGCAAGGTGCCTTGGGGAGAGTGACGTGAGCTTACAGTTGTGGTGGGATCGAAAAATGTCCAAACCCCTTGACCTCCTTTTATAGGTTAAGGGGTGACCATAGTGGCAAAACTGTCATTAGGGTGTGATTAGATAGCCAAGAGTGCTATCATACCTAACTCTGGCAGTTAGGACAAAGTGCATTAAATGCACTGCTAGGTGTCGTGCCAAGGGTGAACCCCGGCAAGTCTATTGCACCGCTTATCTGCCTCCTCTTATTAGCTTGATAGCCTCCTTGATGGGTGTAAATAAAGCTAATATCTTCTCCTTAATGTTGCCACATGTTTGATAGGATCCACCAGGTTGCTTAGCACCCACCGCATTGATTAGTGACTTGGGTGCGGTGAGGTGGAGCGGTAGCGTCTTGGTGACGGTTCCTTGTTGGAGGAGTTTCGTGGGGTTTGATCTTGACGGCCCCGACAACCCTGCTTGGGCGAATCTAGACTTGTCCTCGGGTGCTGCCTCAACCCGGCCAGGCTGTCCTACTCGGCAAGGGAGGCCTTCCGAAGGTGGCCATCTGCTATCATATCCTTTTTAATGCTCACCTTGATCTCACGAACAGCGGCTTTTCTGGCTTGACATTGTGTCATGCATTGGCGTTGGATGTACGATTGCCAGCACTCCTGTGCATGAGTCTTGTCAGCAAACGTGAATGTTTGTTGCACCAACAAAGTTTTTGTAGACATGGTAAGTGTGAGAGTTCGGTCCGTAACCAAGTAGGAAACCTTCATGAAATTTAGGAGCAAATTTGGAAGGACGATACTTAACGAGAATGTAATAGTTAGAACCAAATTCTCGAAAGTATCCAACTTGGAGTTTGTTACAGGTGAGTAGCTCGTATGCCATTTTACCGAGAAGCTTGGCAAGGTGAAGCCAGTTTGTGGCATGGCAAGTTGTTTCAACTGCTTCCTCCCAAAAGTGTTTTGGCGTCTTATACTCATTTAGCACCGTTCTCGCCATCTCGATAAGTGTCTGATTCTTTCTCTCAACAACTCCATTTTGTTGAGGTATGTACATAGCTCTCATGTGAGCTACCTTCTTTGTTAAGAAAGGTGTCCACATTTTTATTCTTGAACTCCATTTTGTTGTCACTCCGAACTTTGTTGATCTTCACCTCAAACTGGCTTGCTTTCTCAGCGGGTATGAGGAGTTGCTTAATGGCTTGCTTCCTCAAATGCTTAGTGATATTGCTCCAAAACCCTCATCCACTTTCTCCATCCAAATATGTCAAAATCCTAAACTCCAACTCGGCCCCACCAATTCTTTCTATCCGGCGCGACCGAGTTCAGATGACATAGCCACAGCGAGAAACCCTAACAGTTCGGTCTCACCGCCACGGGTGTCGGTCTCACCGAGATGGCCCTACCAAGACTCTGTGACTTGTTGCATTTATTTTGGTCTCACTGAGTTATGCAATCGGTCTCACTGAGTTGGCTTGGCAAATTCTCTGTCGCCTTATTGATTCACTTCGGTCTCACTGAGTTGATGAAATTGGTGCCACCGAGATGATGCTTGCCCAAAGCCCTAGCATATCGGTCTCACCAAGTTGTTCCAGTCGGTCCCACCGAGATTCCTAACATCCAAATGTTTGAACTAATCGGTGCCACCGAGTTTAATCATTTGGTCTCACTGAGATGGGTCAAATGTGTGTAATGGTTGGATTCTGCGTAGAGGCTATATATACCCCTCCACCCCCTTCTCCTTGTGAGAGAGCCATCCCAATGTGCCTACCCTTCTGCCATACATTTTTAAGAGAGAACCACCTGCTCGTGTGTTGAGATCAAGATATTCCAATCCTACCACAAGAATCTTGATTTCTAGCCTTCCCCAAGTTGCTTTCCACTCAAATCATCTTTCCACCATTGCCAAATATGAGAGAGAGAGAGAGAGAGTTGAGTGTTGGGAGACTATCATTTGAAGCACAAGAGCATGTAGTTCATCATCAACACACCATCTATTACCTTTTGGAGAGTGGTGTCTCCTAGATTGGTTAGGTGTCGCTTGGGAGCCTCCATCAAGATGTGGAGTTGAACCAAGAGATTTGTAAGGGCAAGGAGATCACCTACTTCATGAAGATCAACCCGAGTGGGGCAAGTCTTTCGTGGGCGACGACCATGGTGGGATAGACAAGTGTCGGCATTCTGGGAACGGGGGTCCCCAGACTTGCGTGCCTGCGGCCTACGTCGTGGCTCCAGTGGTGGCTCAGTACGGCCCATCTTCATCAGCACAAGACTCAAGACCCTCGCGAGGGGCCAAGCCTCGCGGGGCGGATGACACATGACTTCCTCAGGGACGGCCCCACCAGGCAGGCTCGCGAGGAGGCGGAGAGATCAAGGCAGGGTACCTCACGAGGTGCTCGTGACGCAAGCCATGTCGATCGAGACCAGGCAGGCACCAGGCGGGCGCCAGCCTGTGTAGTGTCCTTGTTTCCTCTTTGGTGCAAAGGGGGCAAGCACAGGCGTCGAGTACTGAGGCATCAGGCAAAGGTTGCCATTTCAGTGCAACGAGACCAAGACCAGCAGAGCGGCAAGATGGAGGTCATCATGGAGCCCAAGACGCCGTTATCGCCAGTGCCTTTGGCAGCCGAAGACCAACTTTAGTCAGGATAACTTGTACTAGATGTTCCCCTTCAAAATGGTGTTGTTGGCGCCCTTCCCGCTCAATATTTGGGAAGAGAACCAGGGCCTCTATAAATAGGACTAGCCACCACAGAGGTGAGGTAGGAAACTCATCGAGTGCTCATTAGACCGAGAGGCGATCGAACTCACCCAAGCAGTTCATCGCACCAGCTCAAGAACACCTCTCGGGAGGCTGCTCATCCTTTGTACTGTTCATCATCAGCCCCTGAGGCAATCCACCACACCACACACTGGAGTGGGGTATTACACCACAACGGTGCCCCGAACCAGTATAAATCTCGTGTCCCTCGTGTTGTTCGTCGTTTTATCTTAGATTCTCACGAGGCGATCGGACAAGAATCGGTAGGGGGAAGATCTTCGCGTGCACCCCAGAGTTCGAACCATTAGGGTCTGCCGGAACCCAATGTCCGACATTTGGCGCGCCAGCTAGGGGTGCTCCGGAATCTTCCCTCTTCCGTCCCACGTTCCGCCGCTTCACCGCCTCCATGTCCGGCAACCCGACGGCCAACTCTGACCGCTGGGCGGCATGGCTTGCCCATGCCGTGCCGCCTGCCCAAGGTGACCTCAACCCCGCACCTCAGCCAGCCCGCGCCCCGCAGAGCGCTGCAGGGCGCGGGCGACATGGTCAGGCGTCGCCTGCCCTCACTCCACAGCAGGTACGATCGACAGCGAGGTCCTTAAGCCATGCTGCGGCCACGGCACCGCACACCAGACGGGAGCAGGCGAACATGAAGGCCGCGCTCACGGTGGCGCGAGAGCTGTTGCGGTGCAGACTACAAGAAAGCGGTCGTGATGTGCTGCTGGAACGCGTCGCCGAGCTCCTGGATGCCGCAGCTTCAAGGGCACCCCCATTCTGCGTCCAGGTTTCGCCCCAGGCCCCGGGTGGATCACGAGGCGGGCCAATCTGTGCCCACGCGCCCCCGGGCGCACCTCAATGCTTCATCAACACCGGCCTAGCCATCGGCGCCGGGCAGCAAGCTGAGCCGGCGCCGCCCCTGGTAAGCGAGGGCATGCACATCGCTGCCTACGGTCCTAGCGGGCCGCCGCCCTACTGTCCCCAAGATGGAGCTTCCAGTCGAACTGCATGGCACGCGGAGCACTACGGCAAGGCCTTTGGGGTGGCGACCCCAGAGGCCTATGTGCCCCACATGGTGGATCGAGGGTACGCACTAGAGGAACACCACGGCTTGTTCCTCGGGCCAGGCTGGGAGGAAGTGGCACCAGAAGCCGAGCCCTTTCAGGACCCTCATGGAAGCCTCGACAACCGTGCCGGCGGCAGCAACTACCGAGTACCACTAATTCCTTAGGAGCAGGCTTATGCTAACCATGCATCGCAGGAGGTTCAGGTCGCTGCAGCGGATGGCTGCCCCAGTGCGGCAATCTCCCTACCCTCAGGAGGATGGCACTGGGGGCAGCAGGAGAGGGGTCGGGAGCCAGGCTCCTCCCCACGGCATGCAGAGCAAGGCGTTCTTCGGAGGTAGGCCCTCTGCCGGGGAGGTGCCCCAGGGCCTGCCCCCGGCAGAGGACCGGTGGTCGTTGGGGGAACCGCTGGTGTCCCCTTTTCGCCATTGGCGTCGTCCTGGTTTCCGATCACCGTCGATGGTGGTCAAGGGTGGCTCAAGGCGGGGCCCTCATCTGGCGATATGAAGCAAGGCCAGTACCTGTGAAGAAGGCCTAGTGCCTATGCAGCTCGCCGCCCGTGACACTCTCACGTAATAATGAGTTGGGGCTGTACACGCCCCGGAGTCTCCGGAGAGCCACCCTCGGGCCTCGGGGGCTCCCTCCCACGCCTAGTGGCAGCACTTAGCTCCGCGCTGGTGAGAAGATGTCGAAGACTAGACTAGGTACCGGATGCGGGCTTTTGCTCTTGCTTCTTTTCATGCGAACAAGCTTTCTCGTTTCAGCTCTAAGTTGAAGTCGAATTTGTGTTTGTGTGTGCGGGGAGGGGTGTCGTGTCTTATTCGTGTGCTTTCTCGTGCTCCGATTTCGGTTCAAGTTGGAATTCATGGTAGCTGCCTCCCTCTCGTGGGCCCCTCGCGAGTAGGGCAGGGCCCAGCATGTGCTCCCGCCGTCCCGCGGCCGGCGTTCGCTCCAGCCAGGCTCTCACCGCATGGTCAAACGGGACCCTCATGAGGCCCTCAGATGGACACTGCGAGCTCGCTCTACGCTCGCTGAGACGAAGGTAAAACCACGGCAACCTACTCATCACGAAAATCATGGCATCATGCAGGCGCCCATCCGGCGACGGTCTCAACCACACGTAGGCAACAATCTTTTTACATGAGGGGCTTCCCCTCCCAAAATGCTCTCACAACCTTTAGGGCCACGCCCGAGTCTCTTCCTGCGCAGGACAAACAGCAGGGGGAAGCGCGGGGTCAATCGGACAAGTCGCTCACCGCATCCCCCAGGGCGTCCCCGGAGGCGTCGCTGGCACCGCCGTCGTCACCGCCAGCCTCTTGATCATCGTTGTTGGCACCGTCTTCACCACCGTTCACCACGTCTCCTTCATCAGTAGCAACAATCACCCCGTCGTCATCAGAGGTGAAGGCCCGGACGAGCGCGTCTACATTGTCCTCCACCCACCGTGCTAGGTCGCCTCGGACGGCCTCAGGCACCGAGGCGATGGCGGCATCTAATTTGAAGAGGGGGTCGATGTTCTGGAGATGGATGAAGACGCGGGAGAATGCCCACGCGAGCAGGCCGCGGCTCCGTTCCTCCACCAGCTGGCGAGACCTCTCAGAGCAGTTCTCCAAATGCGTCACCACATCAGTGAAGAACCGGAGATTGCCGGCGTAATTGGTCACATGCGGCTCCTCAGCAACCGCCTCGCAGATATTGCCCAAGGCCGCGTTGGCCCTTTCCTTGAGCGTCCGGAGCATGGGGCCGTGCATGTGTTCCAACGTCTGCCGCTGTCGGATCTCGTCCGCATTCCGCTGCGCGACGGCCTCGGCGTCATCCACCTGCCATTGAAGAAGAAGCAGCTCAGTGCGGGAGGAGGCCAGCTCAGCCTGCGCCGAGCCCAGTGTGGCAACAGTAGCCTCAGCTTGCTGCGTGACTTCGGTCAGCCTGGTCTTGAGGGCAGCAGTCCTGCCCGCGGCTTCAGCCTTGACCAGCTCCAGCCGCTCTCCATACTTGCACTCAAGGCCGGCGCGAGCCTACGCCATGCGACGGTCGATCTCCTCCTGGATCCGGGCCTCCCGTGCGCATACGTAGTCCTCCGCCTGGGTAACTTGGCGCTTCCTCGTCTCCAACTGCTCCAGATCGAGGTTGCGCTCGGTAGCCTCCAATGTCAGCGCTTCCTCGCGCCTCTTTAGCTCCTCCTCTTTAGCTGGCCCCCCTTTCAGCAACGCAAGGGCGGCTCGGCGCAGCTCCACCTGCTGCTCCAGGGAGTTGCACCAGTCTTGGAGCTCCCACGCGCGCTCCTCCGCAGCTTCACGTTGCCTATCCGCCTCCTGAGCCTCCTCAATGGCCCAGGAGCAGGCCTCCCGAGAGACTGCCAGGGATGCCTCGGCCTTGGCGGTTTCGAGATCACGCTGGTGGCGCGTGAGACCAACAGCCACCTTCAGCTTGCGCCGCTCCTCGACTAGCCTCAAGCCTTCATCTTTGAGACGCGCGTCTTCACCCGCCAGCTCTGCGCCAAGCTGGCCCACTGCATCAGCCGCCCTCTGGACGAACTCCTGGCGGACAGCGCTGCACTCCCGCGTGCGCCCAAGCACGTCGTCAACATCATCCTCCGCCATCGACGCTGGCGGAGGGCCCTGGCATGGTTCGCCCCCTCTCGGTAGGGGGTTGGGGGCTGGCGCCCCTGCGACCGTCGGGCGGGCCCCACAAGGGACCCAACTAGGCATCAATCCACCTCCCGCTGAGGACCCGAAGATAGACTTCAGCCTCTCACCGCCTATGATCAGTGGAGGAGCTTGGGGCAAGCTGGTTGTGCCCAAGGAGAGCTCACGAGGGAAGAGCGGCGCGCCGACAGGTTCAAGGCGCGCCGCAGGCCGGCCTGCCTCTCCAGCCGAGCTTGCATCGAGGGCGGCACGCAGACTCGGGACTATCAAGGTTGGTGACGGAGGATAAGCCTGAGGAAGCAGCTCCTCAGCTGGCTCCGCGGGCTCTTCAGAGGGGATCCTGAAAGGCCACGGTCAGCAAAGGGAGTGGCAAATAAGGAAATATAAGAAGGAGGGACTTACTCGTCCATGGCAAAGTACTTCCTGTGCTTCAATGGGCGGTACGGGCAATCATCACCACCAGAAGCCTCCTTCCTCTTGCGAAGGGCCTCGAAATCTATGCGGAACCGGCCCAAGCTCGCGACGTGAGGGCCGGCGCGTGGCATAGGAGCCGGAGCATCAAGACGACCTACATCAGGGGCACCAGCCTGGGAGGAGCGATCAGGTGCCACCTCTTGGTGGCCTGCTGAGGCCTCGGGGGCTTCGGCCTCGGGAGCCACAAGTCGCGCCCTCTCATTAGCCGCCACCTCAAGAGGGGCTCCGTGAGCCCCGGAGGATGACGCCTCGGGAACCCCATGCGACATCAGCACCTCGACGTCAGGCCCCCCAGCTCCTGCCAACGCTTGCCTCCCTGCAACGGCTCCTGAGGCAAAGCCGGCGCGGGCGGCTGGGGGAAGGATCGCAGCAAGTGGGTTCTTGCGGGGCCCCGCGAGGCTAGCTGGGCGCGACCCCCATTCGTCGAAGCGGGGCATCTGCCTCACAAATTCGACCCTGTTTTTGGAAAAATACAACAGGGTGCCTCCATGGCGAACGCTGCCAGGAGAGGGGTCGCCGGTCAGGAGCTGCAGCACCTTCTTCAGCGTCTCAGGCGCGAGATCCCCTTCCTGGAGCCTCATACGGTCCTGAAGACTGGTGTAAGCCCACATCAGCGGGAATGGTGCTGGAGAGGAGCGATGCAACGCTGGAGGAAATCCTTCACCACCCGGGGCGCCGTCACCACGATGTCCCTCAGCCTGCCGAAGCGATGCCAGGCGAAAGCGAGCTGGGGGCTCGTAAGCTCCTCATGACCCCAACCAAGATTGGGGATAGCAGGCAATGTCGGGTGCGCAAGCAGGGGGCTGGGCACCCAAACATCCACATACAGCTCCCGGAACCATCTCGCAGAAGATGGGAGGGCAAAATCAATACCCGAGGCGGCCGTCTCTGGCACGGCTAGGAAGCTTACGCATTCCGAACACCGGGAAGGGTCAGACAAGCATAGAGAGAAGAAGTGGCATAGAAGGGCAACGGAAGGAGGAATCCCCACCATGGCCTCGCAGACGAAGGCGAAGACAGCCAGCAGAGCAATGGATTGGTGGCCAAGATGCATCATGTGGATCTGGTAATGGGAAAGCACCACATTGAAGAAAGCGGAAAAGGGGGAAACCAGGCCCGCCCACAAGGCATCGGCAAAGAATCGGCCCTCCGTGATGATCCTATCGAAGGAGGCATGGGATGCGGGCCAGACCGTCGTCTTCCCGCACTCATTGAAGCTGGAGGCAAGCGCGGAGCAGACCTTCTCCAGGGCTTCCAGATTGAGTATGAGTGACTTGTTGACGGCGGGAGCAGCCGCCGGAGGCGCGCTGGACAAAGCCGCAGGTTTCTTCCCCTTATCCTTTTTCGTTGGCGCCATGGCAATGGAAAGGGGGGAACAACTCAAGATGGACTGGAAGCGGAAGCAGAGGCTCGAGGAGGAAAAGGGAACAAGAAGCACGCAGGCAGCAAAGGTAGGATAACTGTGTACAAGCCTCGTGGCCGCCTAGCCAGGCGCATAATGAGGGAGCATGGGTAAGTGGAGGCGCCCACGTCCAATCAACCGCCACGCGGCGCCCAAGGCCGCAGGCTGATGGGGCCCGTGGCGCTCCACACTTGCCCCTTCGCTCCTCCGCTAAGCCAAGTCCGAGCGCGCCTCAGGCCCGGGGGCTACTGTCGGTGTTCTGGGAACGGGGGTCCCCAGACTTGCCTTCCTGCGGCCTGCGACGTAGCTCAAGTGGTGGCCCAATACAACCCATCTTCATCAGCGCAACACTCAAGACCCTCGCGAGGGGCCAAGCCTCGCGGGGCGGATGACACAGGACTTCCTCAGGGATGGCCTCACCAGGCAGGCTCGCGAGGAGGCATAGAGATCAAGGCAGGGTACCTCGTGAGGTGCTCGTGACGCAAGCCATGACAATCGAGACCAGGCGGGCGCCAGGCGGGCGCCGGCCTGCACAGTGTCCTTGTTTCCTCTTTGGTGCAAAGGGGGCAAGCACAGGCGTGGAGTACCGAGGCATCAGGCAAAGGTTGCCATTTCAGTGCAACAAGACCAAGACCAGCAGAGCGGTAAGATGGAGGTCACCGTGGAGCCCAAGAAGGCGTCATCGCCAGTGCCTTTGGTAGCCAAAGACCAAGTTTAGTCAGGATAACTTGTACTAGATGTTCCCCTTCAAAATGGCCGTTGTTGGCACCCTTCCCGCTCAATATTGGGAAGAGGACCAGGACCTCTATAAATAAGACTAGCCACCACAGAGGTGAGGGAGGAAACTCATCGAGTGCTCATTAGACCAAGAGGCAATCGAACTCACCCAAGCAGTTCATCGCACCAGCTGAAGAACACCTCTCGTGAGGCTGTTCATCCTTTGTACTGTTCATCATTAGCCCCTGAGGCAATCTACCACACCACACATTGGATTATGGTATTACACCACAACGGTGGCCCGAACCAGTATAAATCTTGTGTCCCTCGTGTTTTTCATCATTTTAGCTTAGATTCTCGCAAGGCGGTCGGACGTGAATTGGTAGGGGGAAGATCTTCGCGCGCACCCCGGAGTTCGAACCTTAAGGGTCTGCCGGAACCCAATGTCCGATAACAAGGTTGCGTCTTCATGGACCATTCGTGGCTGGAGCCCTACGTGGACTCGTGGAGCCGTTACCCTTCGTGGGTTGAAGTCTCCATCAACGTGGACGTGTGATAGCACCACCTATCAGAACCACGCCAAAAATCTCCGTGTCTCCATTGCGTTTGCCTTGTCCAAACCCTTCCATTTACCTTCATATGCAATGTTTTACTTTCCGCTGCTACACTCTTCGAATTGCATGTGTAGGTTGATTGCTTCACTTGTGCTAATTGCTAAAATCTACCTACACCTAAAATCAGGGAAAGGTTAGATTTTTATTTGGTTAAGTAGTCTAATCACACCCCCCCTCTAGACATACTTTCGATCCTACAAGTGATATCAGAGCTTTGGTCTACATTTGCCTTGATTTCCATAGTTTGGTGATTATACCTTGGTTTCACAACCTAGGATAGTAAGGCATCTAGCGAGGGAAATTACCACCGTAGAGGTCCTTATATTGATGTTACAAATTTTGCTAGTTGAAAGCATAATATGAAAATGCATATTCTTGGTCATAACCCCTCCATTTGGGATGTTATGCATATTGGCTTGCAAGGTGATTTCTTTGAGGATGTCGGCATTCTGGGAAACAGGGTACCCAGACCTGCATGCCTGTGGCCCATGGCGTGGCTCCATCGATGGCCTTGTACGGCCCATCTTAAACCACGACAACACAAGACCCTCGCGAGGGGCCAAGCCTGGTGAGGCGAGCGACATCAAGACCTCCCGAGGGAGCGGCCCCCTTAGGTGGCCGTCTGAGGTGGCCTCCTAATGGAGCGGAGATTTCTATGCAAGACCTAGCCTCACGAGGCCGAAATTACATCAGCCATGACGACCAAGGCCAGGTGCACGCTAGTGGGCGCAGAGCGGCAGGTTCCCTATTTGGTGCAAAGGAGGCAAGCGCATGTATGGAGTCCCAAGGAATCAGCCAAAGGTTGCCATTTGAGTGCAACAAGACCAGGACCGCCAGAACGGCAGGATGGATGTCATCGCCGAGCCCACCACAATGTCACAATTAGAAGCTTTGTAGACGAAGACCACCTTTCGTCAGGATCAGATGTACTCCTTGTCCCCTTTGAAATTTGGTCTTTGTGGGATTCCTTCCCGCCTAAGTTTTGGTGGAAGAGGACCGAGGCCACTATAAATGTAGCCTAGACACCACCGTAGAAGGGGAT
The DNA here is from genome assembly GCA_963921465.1 of Triticum timopheevii. Lineage (NCBI taxonomy): Eukaryota > Viridiplantae > Streptophyta > Magnoliopsida > Poales > Poaceae > Triticum > Triticum timopheevii. The sequence goes on along the minus strand of OY997268.1, from coordinate 290,657,441 downwards.
CGACTCATCGGGTGATCATCTCATCGAATCTGCAAGAGCTCATCACAAGAACACGCCCCCTGAGGCTGTTCTTCCACTTGTACTACTTCATCCTCAGCCCCACATGAGGCTAATCCACCACAAAGCAGGAGTAGGGTATTACACCGCAAGGTGGCCCGAACCTAGGTAAACTGCGTGTCTTTCTCCTTGTTCATCGAGCTAGGTCGTGAGAGCAGCTGATCGATCGGCTTGAGAGGCTGAGTTCTTCACACACGCCCCTGGGTTCAAACCTTTCTTGGGTCTGCGGAGTCCGGAATCCGACATTTGGCGCGCCAGCTAGGGGGTGTGCCGGAGCTCGGTCTCTTCATCAACCACACTCTACCCTCGCTGCTCCATCTGCATGACGGGCACCGCTCCTTCCGCTGGTCTACCGGGCGCGTTCGGAGGCGTCATGGGTGAGGGAGTCCTGGACTAGGGGGTGTCCGGATAGCCGGACTATCATCATCGGCCGGACTACAAGACTATGAAGATACAAGATTGAAGACTTCGTCCCGTGTCCGGATGGGACTTTCCTTGGCGTGGAAGGCAAGCTTGGCGATACGGATATGTAGATTTCCTACCATTGTAACCGACTTTGTGTAACCCTAGCCCTCTCCGGTGTCTATATAAATCGGAGGGTTTTAGTCCGTAGGACAGACAACCATTACAAAAATCATACCATAGGCTAGCTTCTAGGGTTTAGCCTCCTTGATCTCGTGGTAGATCCACTCTTGTACTACCCATATCATCAATATCAATCAAGCAGGAGTAGGGTTTTACCTCCATTGAGAGGGCCCGAACTTGGGTAAAAACACCGTGTCCCTTGTCTCCTGTTACCATTTGCCTAGACGCATAGTTCGGGACCCCCTACCCAAGATCCGCCGGTTTTGACACAGACATTGGTGCTTTCATTGAGAGTTCCTCTGTGTCGTCACTGATAGGCTTGATGGCTTCTTCAATCAACAACAACGCCGTCCAGGGTGAGACTTTTCTCCCCGGACAGATCTTCGTGTTCGGCGGCTTTGCACTGCGGGCCAATTCACTCGGCCATCTGGAGCAGAGCGAAAGCTACGCCCCTGGCCATCAGGTCAGATTTGGAAGCCTAAACTTCACGGCTGACATCCGCGGAGACTTGATCTTCGATGGATTCAAGCCACAGCCGAGCGTGCCACACTATCACGATGGGCATGATTTAGCTCTGCCGCCAGACAGTACCTTGGAGGCCGCACACGAATCCGCTCCGACCCATAGTTCAGAGCCGACCATGCAGATCGAGGACAGGTGGCTGGACACCGGCTCGGGAGCTGCAACTTCTACGGCGATGGAGCCGAATACCGATCTTGTCCTTTGCAAAGCTCGTGACTCTAAGGTGCCGGACTCCTTGCCGGACTCCGAACCTCCTACGCCCCTGCCAATCAAATCCGATTGGGCGCCGGTCATGGAGTTCACTGTTGCGGACATCTTTCAGCACTCACCCTTTGGCGACATCCTGAACTCGTTAAAGTATCTCTCGTTATCAGGAGAGCCCTCGCTGGACTGTGGTCAGGATGGTTGGGATGCGGACGACGAAGAAATTCAAAGCCCAACCACCACCCACTTTGTAGCCACTGTCGACGATCTAACCGACATGCTAGACTACGACTCCGAAGACATCGACGGTATGAACGACGATGCCGGAGACGATCAAGAACCAGCGCCTACGGGGCACTGGAAGACCACCTCGTCATACGACATATACATGGTGGACACCCCGAAGGATGGGGACGGCGAAGAAGCGGCAGGGGCAGATTCCTCTAAGAAACAGCCCAAGCGCCGACGTCAGCGGCGCCGCTCTAAATCCCGCCACAGCAAGAATGGAGATTCCGGCACCGGAGATAACAACACCCCAGAGAGTGCCGAAGACAACCCCCTCCAGCAAGATTCAGCACAGGAGGACGGAGAAGCCAGCGCTGAGGAGAGAGCGGCAGACGAGGAGGATGAAAATTACATGCCTCCCTCGGGAGACGAGGCAAGCCTCAATGACGACGAATTCGTCGTGCCCGAGGATCCCGTCGAACAAGAGCGTTTCAAACGCAGGCTAATGGCCATGGCGAACAGCCTGAAGAAAAAGCAGCAACAGCTTCAAGCTGATCAAGACCTGCTGGCTGACAGATGGACGGAAGTCCTTGCGGCCGAAGAGTATGAACTCGAACGCCCCTCCAAGAGCTACCCAAAACACAAGTTGCTCCCCTGATTAGAGGAGGAGGCATATAAACCTTCATCACCAGCGCACAACACGGCAGACAGACCACCCCGTGGCCGTGACAGAGAGGCATCTAGGCCCTCCATCAGGACCGTACCCCGGCATCGCTCGAAAAGTACGAAGCCATTAGGGAATGCACCGGACTTGCGAGACATATTGGAGGACAAGGCAAAACAATCAAGATCTATCTATGGATCACGTGGGCACCCCACAATCCACGACGACTACTGTCGCGCCAGATACAGCAACTCCGGCCGGGCCGAATACACTAGACAAAGCTCTCTTGAGCTGCGTCGCGATATTGCCCAGTATAGAGGCGCCGCACACCCACTATGCTTCATAGATGAAGTAATGGATCATCAAATCCCTGAAGGGTTTAAACCCGTGAACATTGAATCCTACGATGGCACAACAGACCCCGCGGTTTGGATCGAAGACTAACTCCTTCACATCCACATGGCCCGTGGTGACGATCTCCACGCCATCAAATATCTCCCACTCAAGCTTAAAGGACCAACTCGGCATTGGCTTAACAGCTTGCCAGCAGAATCAATTGGGTGTTGGGAGGACCTGGAAGCCGCATTCCTTGCCAACTTCCAGGACACATATGTGCGACCACTAGACGCCGATGACCTAAGCCACATAATTCAGAAGCCAGACGAATCGGCCAGACAGTTCTGGACACGGTTCTTAACAAAGAAAAATCAAATCATCGACTGTCCGGACGCAGAGGCCCTCGCAGCCTTCAAACATAACATCCGCGACGAGTGGCTGGCCCGGCACCTAGGACAGGAAAAGCCGAAATCCATGGCAGCCCTCACATCACTCATGACCCACTTCTGTGCGGGAGAGGACAGCTGGCTAGCTCGTAGTAACAACCTCAGCAAAAATTCTGGCAGTCCGGACAGCAAGGACCGCAATGGCAGGTCGCGTCGCAACAAAAACAAACGCCGCGTTAACGGCGATAACACTGAGGATACGGCAGTCAACGCAAGATTCAGAGGCTCTAAACCCGGTCAGCGGAAAAAGCCATTCAAAAGAACTACTCCGGGTCCGTCCAATTTGGACCGAATACTCGACCGCTCTTGCCAGATACATGGCACCCCCAAAAATCTAGCTAATCACACCAACAGAGATTGTTGGGTATTCAAGCAGGCAGGCAAGCTAATTGCCGAAAACAATGACAAGGGGCTGCACAACGATGACGAGGAGGAGACTCGGCCGCCGAACAGTAGAGGACAGAAGGGTTTTCCCCCGCAAGTGCGGATGGTAAACATGATATACGCAACCCACATACCCAAGAGGGAGCGGAAGCGTGCACTTAGGGACGTATATGCGATGGAGCCAGTCGCCCCGAAGTTCAATCCATGGTCCTCTTGCCCGATCACTTTCAATCGAAGGGACCACCCCACCAGTATCCGCCATGGCGGATTCTCCGCATTGGTTTTAGACCCAATCGTCGATGGATTTCACCTCACTAGAGTCCTGATGGACGGCGGCAGCAGCCTGAATCTGCTTTATCAGGATACAGTGCGCAAGATGGGCATAGACCCATCAAGGATTAAACCTACAAAGACGACCTTCAAAGGCGTCATACCAGGTGTTGAGGCCAATTGTATACGCTCAGTCACACTAGAAGTGGTCTTCGGATCCCCGGATAACTTCCGAAGCGAGGAGTTAATCTTCGACATAGTCCCGTTCCGCAGTGGCTATCACGCTCTGCTCGGACGAACCGCGTTTGCAAAGTTCAACGCGGTGCCGCATTATGCATACCTTAAGCTCAAGATGCCAGGCCCTCGTGGAGTCATCACGGTCAATGGAAACACTGAACGCTCCCTCCGAACGGAGGAACACACAGCGGCTCTCGCGCAAGAAGTACAGAGCAGCCTCTTAAGGAAATTTTCGAGTCCGGCCATTAAACGACTGGACATGGCCAAACGCGCCCAGAGTAACATACGTCAAGACCACCTGGCACGTTCCGAGCACGCGTAGCAATGCGGCCCCAACCCCAGCCCTTGCATGATTGCAAGACTAGCCCTCCGCGTACATCATTACGCTCTGGAGATACCTTGGGCAGAGAGGGAGGGGCACGACCACGACAGGCCCAGAGTGCGGTTCAACCACACCAGGGGCTCCCAAGTGTGTCGCTCTTTTTTTTCCTTTTTTATTTTATCCACAGGACTCCGTTCACTAGAGACCCTGTCCGGCGGTGAATCTGCCGAACTCACGATGCAACAGCCAGGGAAGGACAAAGGCTACGACGAATACTCAGGTGGTCTCCATAATGAGCATTAAATCTGTTTAAATACACCATTCCGCAGCCCACCCCTGGAGGGAGACATTTCTAACAGTCCAATCCCTTGCCTACCGCACTATTTTTATCGTTCTGCACTCATGCCAGAATTCCTTGAATAAACAATGCATCACTTTTCTCTTATAATTCCATTCCTTTTCTTTATATATATGTTCATTTATGACATCTTGCATCCGTACAATTTGGTAAGGCCGAATACACCAGGGGCTAATGTTTCCCGCATTATGGTGTGATAAGTCCGAACACTTTCACAAGTGCGGCACCCCGAACTTATAGCATTATATGCATCGGCTCCGAATCATGTCTTGGGTCAATAGTTGGGTTTGCCCGGCTCCCATGTTTTGGTACCTTATGTTCCGCTCTATCGGCTAAGGTAGCACTGGGAGAACCACTGCGATTGCGCCCCGATTGAGCTGGGCGAGTGCCTCAGTGGAGAAAGCTAAAACTGACCGTCATGATAAGGTGAGAGCTGGTCGCTGTTCGAGAGGTCTTTTCGAGTCCCTAAAGACTTATGCCGCTTAGAGCGAGGAACCGGCTTCGTCCGGCCCAGGCGTGGATAGCACCCCGAACTCGATCTTCCAAACACTAGGGGCTTCGCCGAAATTTAAAATTATAGAATTCTATGGCTAAGTGAGAGTGTTCAAGCATTATAAGTCCGGTTGCCTTGTTCGTTGTGTTGAGCGCCTCCCTAGATGGACCCAAAAATGGGAACAAGAGCGCTCAAGTTTATCCCGAACACCCCAGCACTCGTGGCATGGGGGCTGAAGCCGATGACTTGCCATCTCTCAGATTTGATAAACGGCCGCACAGAAGGTAATATTTTAAATCAATAAGTGTTGCTTAGCACATATGAACAAAGTTTTAAGCGCACAAGATAACACATTGTGAGTCTACTAAAAAATTACATCTTTGGGGCACTCATCCGCAATCTTGTGGGCACCCTTCAGGACACTCTTATAGTACATTTCGGGCGTACGATACTCCTTGCCCGCCAGCGGCGCGTCCGTTATAAGCCTCTCAGCATCCAGCCTGCCCCAGTGCACCTTTGCGCGGGCAAGGGCCCGACGGGCACCTTCAATGCAGGCAGAGCGCTTGATGACTTCCACCCAGGAGCACGCATCCACCAACCGCCGCACGAGGCCGAAGTAGCTCCCAGGCATGGTCTCTTCAGGCCACAGCCGTACTATGAGGCCCTTCATGGCCTGCTCGGCTGCCTTGTGGAGCTCGACTAGCTGCTTCAGCTGGTCGCTAGGGGGCACCGGATGTCTGGCCTCAGCATACTGAGACCAGAAGACCTTCTCCGTCGAACTCCCCTCCTCGGCCCGGTAGAATGCAGTGGCATCGGACACGCTGTGAGGCAGATCTGCAAACGCTCCTAGAGATCTCCGAATTCGGGTAAGTAACAGGTAATTCACATTCACATGCTTGCTTTGCATGAAAAATGCCTTACCCGCCGCTATTTTATTCACCGCCTCAATCTCTTGAAGGGCCTTATGGGCCTCGGCCTTAGCGGCTTTGGCACTCTCAAGAGCCGGGGCAAGCTCAGACTCTCGAGTCTTCGAGTCGCGCTCCAAACTCTCATGCTTTTCCATGAGAGCCTGGAGCTCTTGCCGCACCTCCGCCACCCGCGCCTCCTGCTTCTCTCGCTCCGCTCGTTCCGCGGCCGCATTACATTAGGCGCGGACACGGCCTCCTTCAGGGTCGCCACCTCGCTTGTGGCCCCTGCAGTGCCCACGTTATCCTTGTTATCTCTATTGCAACCAAAATCCTTTTCTGTAAGGTACAAATTTAATGCGGTGTTACTCACCTTCTTTGTCCTGGCAAGACCGAGCTCGTTCTCAGTCCGCTCGAGGTCCTGCTTCAAAGCACCGACCTCCACAGTCAGTGCGGTAGAGGTCAGCAGCGCAGCCTGCAAACCCATATTGACATAATTCTCAGAACTCCTGCGTATATATTTTTAGATCCTCAGTCCGGCTTTTCTTTCCGAACACCGAACCGAGCATCAGTGGCTACTGTCTATGCGGTATTACATTACACATTTTAAAACTTCTTACCTCAAAGCCTATTAGAAGGCTGTTGCAGGCTTCGGTCAGCCCGCTCTTGGCAAGCTGAACCTTCTGAATCACCACACTCATAATAGTGCGGTGTTCTTCCTCGATGGAAGCGCCGTTGAGCGCCTCCAACAAGTTGTCTGGTGCCTCCGGTTGGACGGAGACTGCGGGTGTCATGGTCTTGCCCTTCTTACGAAGGGGCCGCCTGCCGGACTCCGGAACCACTGCGGGTTCCGGCACGGAGTCCGGCGCAAAGTCCGGGAGGCTGCCTTGCGGCACCTCCGGAGCCTCCTCCTGATGGGTCCCCTCCTGGGATCCCACCTCGGCGTCGTCAGCATCACGAGGGGTGGAGGCGGTCGGAATGGAATCCACATCCGACGGAGCCAAGGACCCGCTGGATGAAGCGGGAAGATCCTCCTCCGCCGGACTACAGGTAGTGTGCGGCATTAGAAGGACACTATGTGGCACAAAAGAGAAATTATAAATCATTCAGGAATCCAGATACTTACGATCTTGCCGGAGGCTTGGCCCTTGATGGCCACCCTTCGTCGCCAACGTTGGCATTGGCGGAGCTGTCCGGAGGAAGGGTCCTTCCCCTCTTGGACCCTTCGGCCTCCCCTGTTGGGGAAGCCTTCCTCTTCCTCTCTCCCCCCTCCTAGGGAGAGTCCTCTTTCTCCTCTTCGTCTTCGGGGGAGGAGTCCGCCTCGGAGCCATCGGACGATGAGTCCGATACCACCTGGCGCCGGGAACTCCTTCGGGTTCCAGTGGCCTTCTTCTTGGCCTTCTTCTCCGGCACCACATAAAGTGCCAGGACTAGCAGCCCCATTAAACGGGTATCCGCTGGGTCTTCGGGAAGGGGAGCCGGACAGTAAACCTGTCCGGACGTCCTCCGCCAGTCCTGTTAAAGGCATTGGGAATTTTAGATCCCACAACAGAGTCAAACTATGAAAGAAATAAATGTCCCATAAAGGATAACATATCTTACCACACCGGCCGGGCGTTTCGTGCTGAATCCGCAATCTTCAGTTGCGGATGCGGGGGCTTCTCCGCCCTTGAACAGCACCCTCCAGGCAGCTTTGTACGTTGTGTCGAAGAGCCCGCTAAGGGTCTGGTGCTGTGCCGGATCAAACTCCCACATATTGAAGGCCCGTTGTTGGCAGGGGAGAATCCGGCGGACGAGCATGACCTGGATCACGTTGACAAGCTTGAGCTTCTTGTTCACCAGGGTCTGGAGACAGGACTGGAGTCCAATCAGCTCCTCCGAACTGCCCCATAGCAAGCCCTTCTCTTTCCAGGAGGTGAGCTGCATGGGGGTACCAGATCTGAACTCGGGGGCCGCAACCCATTTAGGGTCACGCGGCTCGGTGATATAGAACCACCCCGATTGCCACCCTTTGATGGTTTCCACAAAGGCGCCCTCGAGCAAGAGGACGTTGGGCATTTTGCCCACCATGGCACCTCCGCACTCCGCTTGGACGCCCTTCACTACCTTCGGCTTGACGTTGAAGGTTTTTAGCCACAAGCCGAAGTGGGGCTGGATGCAGAGGAAGGCCTCGCACACGACGATAAACACCGAGATGTTGAGGATGAAATTTGGTGCCAGATTGTGGAAGTCCAGGCCGTAGTAGTACATGAGCCCCCGGACGAAGGGATGAAGTGGGAAGCCCAGTCCGCGGAGGAAGTGGGGAAGGAATACGACCCTCTCATGGGGCCTGGGGGTGGGGATGAGCTGCCCCTTGTCGGGCAGCCGGTGCATGATGTCGCTGGACAGGTATCCGGCGCCGCGCAGTTTTTCGATGTGCCCCTCCGTAACGGAGGAGGCCATCCACTTGCCTCCCGCTCCGGACATGGCTGGAGAAGGTTGAGGCGAGATGTGCGAACTTGGGCGCTGGAGCTCGAGTGCGCGGAGATGGATAAGCAAAGGAGGAAGAAGGCGTTGGTAAAAAGGATGGATCCTTATCCCCTTATATATGCGTCCCCACCGGCCTGATAAAACTCGCTTATCTCCCAAGCGCCACCATCAATGGCGCGGTTGGGATACCCACGTCCGTATTAATGGGAATCCCGGAATAAGGGGAACACGATCTCTGCTTCGAAAAGACGTGCCAAGGAAACCGCTTCGCTAAACGCGCTGAGGTGGTATAATAAAAAATGATTCAAGTAAAGGCTTGGTAGTGGTATGACGTCATGCCACAAAGTACGTCAGCAGATTGAACTTGTGTACATATTATTCTCTCTACGGTGGAATGTGGAATTTATTTTGCAGAGCCGGACACTATCCTGGTGTTCACAATCTTCTATGAATTATTCGGAGGAGGAACCCGCCTTGCAATGCCGAACAATATGCGCGCCGGACTCATCGTCATTGAAGCCTGGTTCAGGGGCTACTGAGGGAGTCTTGGACTAGGGGGTGTCCAAATAGCCGGACTATCATCATCGGCCGGACTCCAAGACTACGAAGATACAAGATTGAAGACTTCGTCCCGTGTCCGGATGGGACTTTCCTTGGCGTGGAAGGCAAGCTTGGCGATACGGATATGTAGATTTCCTACCATTGTAACCGACTCTGTGTAACCCTAGCCCTCTCCGGTGTCTATATAAACCGGAGGGTTTTAGTCCGTAGGACAGACAACCATTACAACAACCATACCATAGGCTAGCTTTTAGGGTTTAGCCTCCTTGATCTCGTGGTAGATCCACTCTTGTACTACCCATATCATCAATATCAATCAAGCAGGAGTAGGGTTTTACCTCCATCGAGAGGGCCCGAACCTGGGTAAAAACACCGTGTCCCTTGTCTCCTGTTACCATCCGCCTAGACGCACAGTTTGGGACCCCCTACCCGAGATCCGCCGGTTTTGACACCGACAATGGGTTTCCGTGCCTTTCCCCCGCTGATGAGGACATCAATACCATTGTTACACCCACAGCCCCTACTACTACATATACTGGACCAATTGCTAGAGCTCGCGCACGCCAATTAAATTATCAGGTACTTTTGTTTCTTGGTAATGATTCTAGTGTTCATGAGAATATGATGCTTCCTAAATTGGATACATTTGTTTTGCTTACAAATGAAGGGCCTATCTTGGAGAAGGATGGACACTGGAGCACGAACAAGCATGGAGATGATGGCATGCGCAAGGGGAACAAGAACGGAGTTACAAGTGATGATTTCAGGACTTTGAAGCCACCATAATGGGTGCATGAAGCCTAGGAAATATACAAGATGCCACTTCATAAATTTCGTCCCGAGGCTATTCTAGGTGCTGCATCACCTTATTATAGGGCCAGGCCCATGTAATTTCGAAATACATAAGTATAGGCTATTTTTAGAGTCCGTATGTGTGGGGAAACAAGAGATAGGGTTGATTTCGGACCCCACCACCAAGGGCCACAAAATCCCCCCCTCTTCCTCCATGTATACAGACCTTAGGGCACTGTTTAGACTTTGGGTTATGCTTAGATTAAAGTTCGCCATAGCTGCAACTTCGCGTACTTCGTTTGTGTTCAACAACCAGACAAAGGCGTCACAGAACCCCACCTTGATCAATAAAGCTTTCATCTTATATTCGCAATATCCAGATCGCAATCTCAGTTTCTTGCTTGTTCTTTGTTTGCTCGCAGGAAACAGACCCTCATGGTCAGGTTGATCATGCTCCGGCGTGGTCAATAACCTCTCGGAGTTGGTTTAGCGATTGCTAAGGCGCGACGTCCTCGCATGTTCGTAGTCGGATTGTCAAAGTTGACTTCCACCAAAGCGATATCCATCATCTCATCAAAAGACGGGACACCTTTGCCTCTATCAAGTGGTATCAGATTTCCAGGTTGCTCGGTGAGATTTTACAGTTTTTCGTAGTTTAGATCGCTTCATACCTACAGTCCATGAAAAAGCCACAAAAAAAATTAGGGTTAGTTCATCATATCCGAACCAATCTGAGCCTTTGCATAATCTTTTTAGGGTTTTGCTTTGTTGAATTTGCGGTTGCATCGTCGTGTCTGGTTGCTGGTCTTAGCGTCTAGTCTTTTAGAGTTTCGAGTTCTGGTCATAAGCTGTCACGCCGCCACCGCACCATCATCATCGCCCCTGCCACCTACCACCACCGCTCCGAATCTGTATCCATATACCACCACCAATCCATATCCATATACTACAACCGCTGCCACCACCGCTGCCATATACCACCACTGCTGCCATATACCACCACCATATATCCACCACCAATCCGAGTTCCTTGCATATTAGGTTTGTTTTCAAGATCCATCTAATTTCCAATTCGTGTTTCCTTGCCTGAGTAGGTTTCAAAAAAAAAAGAGTCCGGAAACCACCCTCCGTTTAGGCCCAAAATTTTCCAAAAATGCACTTGACAAAAAAAATTCTGGCTATCCTATTTTTAGGTGTTTCTAAGTGTATTGAGACAGTCGCCGTTATAGAAAGTTTTTTTGACCCGTTTCCAGTTTTTGGGTCCGGGCAGTCAAAAAAAATAAAAATTTGGTCGAAAAAATTTCGTGCCTATCCTGCTATCTTGACTTGGGAAGAGTTTTGAGACACTCGCCATTATAGTGATTTTCGAAAAAAAGGAGCGCAAAAAAAAGAGCGCAAAAAAAGGAGCTCCACATACCGTCATTGAGCGTTTATTCATTCTAGCCTAGGACCAGCACAGTACCGTCGTTGAGCGTTTATTCAACTTTGCATCTCTGAATTGATTATTGCTGATCCTTTTTTGCTACCATATTATAAGCCTTCCCAGCTCCACATACATCTACGTCATGTGTTTGACTCTCCCTGGTAATCGCTCTATCCAAGCTTTGAGAGTTTTGACTACAACGGTTGCCGATCACCGCCTGCTGCTGGGTAAGAACTGGTAAGAATTTGAGTTTTGCTTGACGGATTTGTGACAACCCACCACCACCATATTCCAGTAGTCTATAGGATCATATTCTTGTCTGTTTCTACTGCTGCTAACTATGGCAGGAACACAAGTCGACGAGATTGACTGGGAGAACATGACGAACAAGGAGCTTCATGATAAGTTTCACCAAATGATGGGTCAACAGGTGGAAGACGTGATGGCCACCTTTGGAAAGGCAATGGAGAAGATGGATGACATTGAGAAGTCAATTGACACCAAGTTGGACGCCAAGTTTGATGAATTACTCAAACGCCTCCCACAACCAATTCTACGCCGCGATACAGTAGGGCGAGCACAGCGTGTTCCTATTGAGCCAGGACAAAATTCGGGTGCCGCTGCTACTGTTGTGGGTGCTTCTGTAGCTCCTGCTGTTACTACAGAGATGGAGGACTATTACGAGGATGAGGTTGATCAAATTCAGAACTACGTACAGCCACCAGCACCACCACCAGCAGGTCGACCTCAGGTATATATTCACAACGGTAGGCCTGCACCACCACCTCAGGTACGAGATCATGACCATCTCCCTAAACTGAAATTGAATATTCCATCATTTGAGGGTAGATATGTTCCTGATATATATCTTACTTGGGAGTTAGAAACTGAACAATGATTTATATGTTTACAATATCCTGAGGAGAGACGTGTTCGTGCTGCTGTTTGTGCTTTCACTAGCTTTGCATGTGTTTGGTGATCTGAACGTTGTAGATTATATCCTGTTGCAGCTACTTGGGCTGCTTTGAAAACTGCTATGCGTACTCGTTGGGTTCCACCATATTATCAACGTGAATTACTTTAAAAATTGCAGCGTTTAAGACAAGGAATTTTTTTTGTAGAAGAATATTATCAGGAATTACAAACTGGCATGATTCGATGTGGTATTGTTGAGGAGAATGAAGCTATGCTTGCACGTTTTATGGGTGGATTAAATAGAGAGATTCAGATCATTCTAGAGTATAAGGAGTATACTAATATCACTCGTTTATTCCACCTTGCTTGTAAAGCTGAACGTGAAGTGCAGGATCGACAAGCATTGGCGCGAACTAACTTTTCTGCAGGTCGACTTTCATCATGGACACCGCATGCATCCTCTACTTCCACTGTACCAGCACCTCCATCAGCTGCTACCTCCAGCCGTGATACAAGAAAGCAGGCACAACCACCACTATCTGCCAAGAGTGCACCTGCCGGGCCTGCACAGAGCTCTTCTTCATCCATGGCATCAACAGGGCACACAACTGATATTATTTGTCGTCGTTGTAAGGGAAGAGGACATTATGCGCGAGAATGCAAATCTTAGCGTGTGATGATTGCTACTGAGGATGGTGGGTATGAGTCTGCTAGTGACTATGATGAGGAGACTTTAGCCCTTGTTACAAGTGAAGAACACGGTGGAGATGATTCTGATCATGAGACGCAATACATGGCTCCTGAAGATGTTGACAGGTATGAAAGTTTAGTTGCTCAACGTGTTTTGAGTGTGCAGGTTACACAAGCTGAGCAAAATCAGAGGCATAATTTGTTCCATACAAAGGGAGTTGTGAAGGAACGTTCTGTGCGTGTCATCATAGATGGAGGGAGCTGCAACAACTTGGCTAGCATGAAGATGGTGGAGAAGCTATCTCTCACCACAAGACCACATCCACATCCTTACTACATCCAATGGTTCAACAACAGCGGTAAGGTTAAGGTAACATGTACTGTTCGTGTGCATTTTAGTATCTCTACATATGCTGATTATGTTGATTGTGATGTGGTACCTATGCAAGCATGTTCCTTGTTACTTGGTCGACCAGGGTAATTTGATAAAAATTCTGTACACCATGGTAGAAACAATCATTATACTCTTGTTCATAAGGATAAAAATATTACTTTGCTTCCTATGACTCCTGATTCCATTTTGAAAGATGATATTAATAGAGCTAATAAAGCTAAATAGGAGAAAAATAAGAGTGAAAATCAGATTGTGGCAAAAGAATTTGAGCAACAAATGCAACCTAATAGTAAACCATCTAGTGTTGTTTCTGAAATTAAATTGAAAAGTGCATGTTTACTTGCCACTAAATCTGATATTGATGAGCTAGATTTCAGCAAATATGTTTGCTATGCTTTTGTGTGCAAAGAGGCATTATTTTCATTTGAGGACGTGCCTTCCTCTTTGCCTCCTGCTGTCACTAACATTTTGCAGGAGTTCGCTGACGTCTTTACACAAGACGTGCCACCGGGATTACCTCCCATTCGAGGGATTGAGCATCAGATTGACTTAATTCCCGGTGCATCATTACCCAACCATGCACCATACCGTACCAATCCAGAGGAGACGAAGGAGATTATGCGTCAAGTACAGGAGCTGCTCGACAAAGGTTATATATGCGAATCCCTTAGTCCTTGCGCTGTTCCTATTATTCTAGTGCCGAAAAAGGATGGTACATCACGTATGTGTGTTGATTGTAGAGGCATTAATAATATTACTATTCGTTATCGTCATCCTATTCCTAGGCTAGATGATATGCTTGATGAATTGAGTGCCTCTACAATATTCTCTAAAGTTGATTTGCGTAGTGGATACCATCAAATTCGTATGAAATTGGGAGATGAATGGAAAACGGCATTTAAAACTAAGTTTGGATTATATGAGTGGTTAGTCATGCCTTTTGGGTTAACTAATGCACCTAGTACTTTCATGAGATTAATGAACGAAGTTTTACGTGCTTTTATTGGATGATTTGTCGTAGTCTATTTTGATGATATACTGATTTACAACATCTTTAGAGGAACATTTGGAACATTTACGTGCTGTTTTTATTGCTTTACGTGATGCACGTTTGTTTGGTAACCTTGGGAAGTGCACCTTTTGCACCGACCGAGTATCTTTTTCTTGGCTATGTTGTTACTCCACAGGGAATTGAAGTTGATAAAGCCAAGATTGAAGCTATTGAGAGTCGGCCGCAGCCCAAAACGGTCACACTAGTGAGGAGTTTTCTTGGCCTCACTGGATTCTATAAGCGTTTTGTGAGAGATTTCAGCACCATTGCTGCACCTCTCAATGAGCTTACAAAGAAAGATGTGCCTTTTCTTTGGGGTACCGCACAGGAAGAAGCCTTCACGGTATTGAAAGATAAGTTGGCACATGCTCCTTTACTCCAACTTCCTGATTTTAATAAGACTTTTGAGCTTGAATGTGATGCTAGTGGAATTGGATTATGAGGTGTGTTATTACAAGATGGCAAACCTGTTGCATACTTTTCTGAAAAATTGAGTGGGCATAGTCTGAATTATTCTACTTATGATAAAGAATTATATGCTCTTGTTTGGACTTTAGAAACATGGCAACATTATTTATGGCCCAAAGAATTTGTTATACACTCTGATCATGAATGTTTGAAACATATTAAAAGTCAAGCAAAACTGAATCGTAGACATGCTAAATGGGTTGAATTCATTGAGACTTTCCCTTATGTCATTAAACACAAGAAGGGTAAAGAAAATGTTATTGTTGATGCATTGTCTCGTCGCTATACTATGCTTTCACAACTTGACTTCAAAGTATTTGGTTTGGAGACCATCAAAGATCAATATGTGCATGATGCGGATTATAAAGATGTATTGCAGAATTGTAATGAAGGTAGAACATGGAACAAGTTCGTCGTTAATGATCGCTTTGTGTTCCGTGCTAACAAGCTATGCATTCCAGCTAGCTTCGTTCATCTTTTGTTGTTGCAGGAGGCGCATGGAGGAGGACTAATGGGACACTTTGGCGTGAAGAAGACGGAGGACGTACTTGCTACACATTTCTTTTGGCCAAAGATGAAACGGGATGTTGAGCGCTTTGTTGCTCGCTACACTACATGTCAAAAAGTTTGTTTTAGGTTTACCTCGAACAAAGAAGGGGAGGGATAGCATATTTGTTGTCGTGGATAGATTCTCGAAAATGGCACACTTTATACCATGTCATAAAAGCGATGATGCTGCTAATGTTGCTGATTCGTTCTTTCGTGAAATTATTCGCTTGCATAGTGTGCCAAATACTATTGTTTCAGATCGTGATACTAAATTTCTTAGCCACTTTTGGAGATGTTTATGGGCTAAGTTGGGGACTAAACTGCTTTTTTGTACTACTTGTCACCCCCAAACTGATGGACAAACTGAAGTAGTCAATAGAACATTGTCTACTATGCTTAGGGTTGTTTTGAAGAATAATAAGAAAATGTGGGAAGAATGCTTGCCTCATATTGAATTTGCTTATAATCGTTCATTGCATTCTACTACTAAGATGTGCCCTTTTGAAATTGTGTATGGTTTCCTACCTCGTGCACCTATTGATTTGTTGCCTCTTCCATCTTCGGAGAAGGTTAATTTTGATGCTAAACAATGTGCTGAATTGATTTTAAAAATGCATGAGTTAACTAAGGAAAACATCGAGCGTATGAATGCTAAATATAAACTTGCTGGAGATAAGGGTAGAAAACATGTTGTGTTTGCACCTGGAGATCTTGTTTGGTTACATTTGCGTAAGGATAGATTTCCTGATTTGCGCAAATCAAAGCTAATGCCACGTGCTGACGGACCTTTTAAGGTGTTAGAAAAAATAAATGATAATGCATATAAACTTGAGCTGCCTGCAGATTTTGGGGTTAGTCCCACTTTTAACATTGCAGATTTGAAGCCTTATTTGGGTGAGGAAGATGAGCTTCCGTCGAGGACGACTTCATTTCAAGAAGGGGAGGATGATGAGGACATCAATACCATTGTTACACCCACAACCCCTACTGCTACATATATTGGACCAATTACTAGAGCTCGCGCACGCCAATTAAATTATCAGGTACTTTCGTTTCTTGGTAATGATTCTAATGTTCATGAGAATATGATGCTGCCTAAATTGGATACATTTGTTTTGCTTACAAATGAAGGGCCTAGCTTGGAGAAGGATGGACATTGGAGCACGAACAAGCATGGAGATGATGGCATGCACAAGGGGAACAAGAACGGAGTTACAAGTGATGATTTTAGGACTTTGAAGCCACCATAATGGGTGCATGAAGCCTAGGACGAAATATACAAGATGCCACTTCATAAATTTCATCCCGAGGCTATTCTAGGTGCTGCGTCACCTTATTATTGAGCCAGGCCCATGTAATTTCGAACTACATAAGTATAGGCTATTTTTAGAGTCCGTATGTGTGGGGAAACAAGAGATAGGGTTGATTTCGGACCCCTCCACCAAGGGCCACAAAATTCCTCCCTCTTCCTCCATATATACAGCCCTTAGGGCACCGTTTCGACTTTGGATTTTGTTTAGATTAAAGTTCTCCATAGCTGCAACTTCGCGTACTTTGTTTGTGTTCAACAACCACACAAAGGCGTCACAGAACCCCACCTTGATCAATAAAGCTTTCATCTTATATTCGCAATATCCAGATTGCAATCTCAGTTTCTTGCTTGTTCTTCGTTTGCTCGCAGGAAACAGACCCTCGTGGTCAGGTTGATCATGCTCCGGCATGGTCAATAACCTCTCGGAGTTGGTTTAGCGATTTCTAAGGCGCGACGTCCTCGCACGTTCGTAGTCGGATCGTCAAAGTCGACTTCCACTAAAGCGATATCCATCATCTCATAGAAAGACGGGACACCTTTGCCTCTATCACCCGCCTTGCGATAGGTGTGGTGGCCTCCGAAGTTCATGACGGAGCTACCGCCGCAGTACGACGGCGTGGCGGACCCTGCAGTGTTTCTCCAGGCGTACGAGGAGGCCATCTGGGCGGCAGGCGGAGACGACAAGGCCATGGCAAATTGGCCCCCTATGGCACTTGCGGGCATGCCTCGCACCTGGCTGCTCAACTTACCAGAGTCCTCAGTGGCTTCATGGGCGGAGTTGCGCGAGTTGTTCACCGCACACTTTGTGGTTCCAGCACACCACGCAGTTGCCGCCATCCTCGGTGGATCGCAGGCGCCAGCTTCAAACCGCCACGCCTTCCGTCAGATCGAGGCTTCTTCGTCCCTACGAGGGGACCCTTCGGGCTGGGTGGCGCCCCAGGCCAACCTCACCTTTGAATTCAGAGATCACCTTGAGACCACGGCCGGCGCCTATGCACTACCCATGCTCTGCACCCCAACCATCTGTAATGTAGAGGTTACCAGGACCATCATCGGTGGGGCGCCGGCCTCAACCTCCTCTCCGTGGAGATGTTCGGCCTGCTTCGCGTGCCTCACGACCGACTCCTCCCCACAAAGCCATTTTCAGGAGTGGTCGGCGGCTCCACCTGCCCTGTGGGGCAGATTCTCCTCCCTGTCACTATCAGGAACCCCATCCTAAGTCACACCTACCTAGCATGTAACACATCATATCGATATGCGGCCTCACGCATAGTATTCCCACGGGTGCCACCTTACCTGGCCCGGGACCGTTTGCGCCTTTTAGCTCACGTATATGACAGTGCCGCTAGCATCCATATGAAAAAGAACCCGGGCCGACATGACTAGTCGTAAACCCAAGGTGGCGCTAACTTACGGGGACAGGCATGCATGACCCAACAACAAATGTGTCGATAAATAACGTATGAACCCAAGTCGTAGCAAGCTACAAGGACTTAAAGGAACAATGCATGACATTTCCCCGAAGGGACAGACACCGGAACAAAGGACACATGCTGACCAGCCTAAGTGTTCTGGAGTAGTAGCAAGCTACCATGGCTCAGTGGAAGAACTAGGAGACATTTCCCAGTAAGTGGGGCTACCAAGAATAAACAACTAGGTTGTCGGATCCCACACATACCAAGCATTTCAATAATCATACACACAATATTCTCGATATGTGCAAATACAACATGGCATCACAACATGACTCTATAACTCAAATATTTTTCAATAGGCTCCGAGGAGTCAAGTATTACAATCACGGGTATCATGACCCAACATTCAGAGCATACAAACCAAAAGCTCATGCAGAAGCTTAACATGTCTGAGTACAGACAACTACAAATGAAAAGGGCTGAGAAGCCTGACTATCTACAAGACCCTCTAGAGGGCACAAGATAGTAGCTGAGGTAACAAGCTAAATGTCGAAGTCCACGCGGAACTACTAGCGAGACTGAAGTCTCTCTGCAAAAACATAAATTAAATTAATGTGATACAAATGTACTCGGCAAGACTTACATCAGAACTAGCTACATATGCAGCATTATCAAAAAAAGGGATGGTGGGGTTTAACTGCAGCAAGCCAGCTTTGACTCGGTGGCTATCCTGAACTACGACTGCAAGTAACTCTTTTGTGGTGGCGCACACAAGTACACATATTCACCATATCAATACACCACTATGGATCTGCTCCCGTCTCCCTACGAGAACGCCATCCATAGCACTCACGCTTATCTTGTGCATTTTAGAGTATCCACTTTCACTTGTCTATGAACTATATAGGCAACCCAGAGGTCCATTACCGTGGACGCAGCTATTCGAATAGATGATGTTAACCCTACAGGGGTGTACTTCTTCAAACACGCTGTCACCACTTACCGCCATGTACACGTCATGTATCTTGGCAACCTTCAAGCGGAAGCCTGGCGAGGGTGTCGGCCATGACCTGACTAACCACACAAGTTTCTAGTCCAGGTTTATCGCCTATTCAGGTTCCATCCGTAGGGAGTCCGACCGAAGTTTCCAAATACGGCCCGAACAATGTGTACAGGGTTCCGAAACACCAAGCGGGCGCCCGGCATACCCGGCCACGTGCCTACTACATCACATCCCACCCCTCGGGTCAGCACTGCGCACGGCCTCCAGCATACTACAAACACCAGAAACTACTTGCAACTCCTGGATAGAGGACATGGTGGTTAATAAGTCGAGAGGCGCACTTAGGCATTCCAATGCGTGGTCGTAACTGTTCATGGATCACAAACACAGAACTCTGTTCCTGAGGAGGGCTTCAATGAGACAACCCACCATGTACTCATACATGGCCTCTCACCGCTACCTTTACCAAATCGTGTTCACACACTTAGATCACATAGTAGGACATGTTCACAACATTGCAATTCATCCCCGATGAATCAGACCTGACTGAACTCTAAGCAGTAGCAGGCATGACAAACAAGCATGAATGAGTAGGCACAACATGGCTCAAACAATCCTACTCATGCTAGTGGGTTTCATCTATTTACTGTGGCAAGGACAGGTCATGCAAAGGAAAAGGGGTTTAGCTACCGTATCATCTAACAAATGAACCACTGTTGTCCTAATGCAGTAAAAGAGAGCAGGAGCGAGAGAATGGGATTGTATCAAAATGAACAAGGGGGTTTTGCTTGCCTGACACTTCTGAAGATAGTATAGTTCTTCATCGGTGTCATCGAACTCATCGCCGAAGCACGTCTACTGAGGGGGGATAAATACCGGCAAACAAGGAAGAACCCAATCAATGAAATGCATAGAATGATGCATGATCATGACATGGCAATATGTTGTGTTTTGAGCCAATGCAACTAGCAACTGGTTAAATGGAGTTGGTTTGAACCCTAGGTTCAAATTCAAACTCCCTATGTGATTTCTTAAATGCCATTTAACTAAATTGTCCTAAACAGTAGTCATAAGTTGTTCTAACATGCACAAAAATGGTACAGATAGATTGGATTTTTCTGATCATTTTTCATATATAACTTATTTCATTATGAGTTATAGATTAATTTCTATCAATTCTAGAAGTTTAAACCATTTTCTGGAATTTCCTGGATTGTTTTAAAGCCAGAAAATGATTAACTACGTCAGAGTGACATCAGCATGGTCAACAGGGTCGGTCCAGGTCAATCCTGAGCAGTGGGGTCCACTGGTCAGTGACTCAGAGCTGGTTAGTGTCGCTGACTAGTGGGCCCAGTCAATGGCCACGTCAGCTTGGTCAAAGCTGACGCGTGGGCCTACTAGGTTAGTTAACTAAACAATAACTAAACTATATTTAACTAGACAGTGGGGCCAGCTGTCAGTGTCACTAAGGTTAATTAGTGGGACTGTTAGTGGCTAATGACATCGCCACATCAGCACACCGGAGTTTCACCGGCGATGACCACGGCCGACGGTGGAGGTGCACCGTGCGCTTGCTATGGAGCACCATTCGATGTGCGGTTTCCACCTACGGGTTCCTGGGAGTGAGGGGCATCCAAAGCAACAAACGGCAGCAGCTGGGGTGGCTGGAGCTGACGGCGGCGAGGTCTTTTGCGGCCGCCAAAGATCGGCCTTGCGCGGGTGAGGCTCTACGCTTGGTTTACGAGCAAGCTAAGCAGCAGGGCGGACTCCTGGGAGTGCACTGACTGTGGTGACACGCTTGGTTTGTACGGAGGCAAACCAAAACGATGACGGTGAAATGTCCGGCGCCAGCGAGGTCTCGGTCTTGGCGGAAACGGGGCTATGCTGAGCTATTGAGCATGGGAGCAGGGGGATCGGTAGAGGAGCTCACGGCGAGTCGGACGAGGGTCTCAGCGAGCTCGGGGAGGGCCTGGCGTCGTTGGGCCCGCGAACATGATGTCCGGCGACCAAGGAAGAAGAAGGCATCGGGGCGGCGCTTCGGGGCCCTTCCGGTCGTGTGGCTCGGCGGAGAGGACTAAGGCGACGAGGTGGAGCTTCTGGACTGCTCAAGGGGACGAGGGAGAGGCGATGGACACGGTGGTGCTAGTCAGCGGTGGCAGGTGCATTCGGTGAGGTGGAGAACGGCGAGGGAGAGAGCCAGGAAGGGGGAGAGCTCGAGGGAGAGGCTGAGGGGGAACTCGGGCATCTCCAGTCGCAGGTCAGAACGAGGAAGGGCAAGGAGGAGGTGGCGGGGAGACGTGCCACAGTCGCTCGCGTGCGGGCACGCAGCTGCTTCGGGGCGTGGGGTGGAAGATTATGGAGGGGCTGCGGTGATGGGCTGGGCCGCCAGCTATAGTAGCAGGCCGAGGTAGGTCAGGCCAGTTTGCTTCTATCTCTTTCCTTATTTTATTTTTGTTTTTCTATTTTTGTCATTTGTTTTTGATTTAGTTTCAGCACTAAACCACTTTATAAAATTCTGATAATATTTGCAGGGACTAAAAGGACATATTCTAGAGCCCCTCACCAAATACCAGAATTATTGAAGCATTAAATATATTTATAAATATATTTGCTCCAACTCAAATACAATATGTGTTAGTTCAAAAATCCAAAATGTCATTGAAAAATGTGCATCATCTCGGGTTACTGTTTCCGGTATTTTCCAAAAACGATGAACATTTTGGAAAGCCACTTTGGGTTCACTAAAAATATTTTGGTTGAACTTATTGAATTCCTTTGGTGCTAGGGTTTGAAATAGTCCCCATTTCAAATTCCTTTAAATTTAAACATGATGCTCACATGACTGGCTAGTCTAAGTCATACCAGAACTAGGGATGTGACAACTCACCCCCACTAAACAAGAATCTCGTCTCGAGATTCAACATGTGAGGTAAACAGACGAAGGGGACACTAAGTATCACAATCTTCATGATCCAACTGCCTTCTCGAAGTTGTTGATTCATCTCATCAACTTGGTCTCGACGTTTTGCTTTGAGAACTTCATCCAACACGACAGTGAAAGGGAAGGAAAACTCTACAAAGTCGATCTTCTCAGAGATCGAGCAACTCACGATCAACTCACGGAAGGAGACATTGAAACATCTCTCGAGCTGAGGCACGAAGCATACATCCAGAGGGATGAAGGGAAACAAATGACGAAGGTTCAATAGGTAGGCAACAATTCCACGCTTAAGAGGGTGGTGAACGGTTGTCAACGTAGCAAGGAGTTGAGTTGCCATGATACCATAAAGAGACATCTTGGAGGAGGTGACTCGTAGAATTATTACCATAAATGGCAAAAAGAATTACTTTTGATATAGAGATCATTGAGGCTCTTTATACCAGCCTAAGGCAATTCACCAACAATCGTTTGGCGGAGTATGAAAGAATTGCATACCCGGACTAGAATGGATGATGTGGACTACCTTGTTGAAGACAACTCAAGGGATGGTTTTGCTTATCACCGGAAATGGATGGGACCATGGTAGGACCACTTTGAAGGTGATCTTGATCATTAATTACTGAGAACGGTAGTCCATAGTAGGATGGCACAATGGCGGTGCAAGCTGGGAACGAAATGCAAATGCTGGGAACGATTCTAGTAACTGGGGAGAAGCTCAGTAGTAGAGAGTGAGTCCACTCTTTGAAAGGTTATCGCATAAGCGAGGAAACTGGGAGCAATCCCAGTTAGTGCCGATGATAACACCTAGTGCTTGCGCATGCTCTCAAGAACTTGAACATTCCCGTATTCATCAGGGATTTACCAATATCCGTGTCAAAGATCCTGGCAACACAACATACTACCCTGATGAATGGTGATGGACGATGCAGATGCAAAGGAAGATAACAATGTCAGGACCCCGATCCTAAGTCACACCGATCTATCATGTAACACATCATATCACTTTGGGGCCTCATGCAAGGTATTCCCACGGGTGCCACCTTACCTGGCCCGGGACCGTTTGCGCCTTTTGGCTCACGTATATGATAGTGCCGCTAGCATCCATATGACAAAGAACCCGGGCCGACATGACTAGTCGTAAACCCAAGGTGGTGCTAACTTACAGGGACAGGCATACATGACCCATCAATGAACGTGTCGATCAACAACGTATGATCCCAAGTCATAGCAAGCTACAAGGACTTAAAGGAACAACGCGTGACATTTCCCTGAAGGGACAAACACAGGAACGAAGAAGGACACACGTCGGCCAACCTAAGTGTTCCGGAGCAGTAGCAAGCTACCATGACTCAGTGGAAGCAGTAGGAGACGTTTCCCGGTAAGAGCGGCTACCAATAATAAAAAACTAGGTTGTCGGATCCCACACATACCAAGCATTTCAATAATCATACACACAATATGCTCGATATGTGCAAATACAACATGGCATCACAACATGACTCTACAACTCAAGTATTTATTCAATAGACTCCGAAGAGTCAAGTATTACAAGCCTGGGTCTCATGACCCAACATTCAGAGCATACAAGCCAAAAGCACATGCGGAAGCTTAACATGTCTGAGTACAGACGACTACAAAAGAAAAAGGCTGAGAAGCCTGACTATCTACAAGATCCTGCCGAGGGCACAAGATCATAGCTGAGGTAAGAAGATAAACGTCGAAGTCCATGCGGAACTACTACTAAGACTGGATTCTCTCTACGAAAACATAAATTAAGCAAACGTGAGTACAAATGTACCCAGCAAGACTTACATCAGAACTAACTACATATGCATCAGTATCAACAAAGGGATGGTGGGGTTTAACTGCAACATGCCAGCTTTGACTCAGTTGCTAACCTGAACTACGACTGCAACTAAATCTTTTGAGGTGGCGCACACGAGTCCACATATTCACCATAGCAATACACAAGTATGGATCCGCTCCCGTCTCACTATGAGAATGCCATCCATAACACTCACGCTTATCTTGCGCATTTTAGAGTATCCACTTCCACTTGTCTATGAATTGTATAGGCAACCCAGAGGTCCTTTACGGCGGATGCAGCTATTCGAATAGATCATATTAACCCTGCGGGGGTGTACTTCTTCACACACACTCTCGCCACTTACCGCCATGTACTCGTCATGTATCTCGGCAACCTTCAAGCGGAAGCCTGGCGAGGGTGTCGCCCACGACCTGACTAACCACACAAGTCTCTAGTCCAGGTTTATCGCCTATTCGGGTTCCATCCGCAAGGAGATTCGGACCATCACAATGTCCCACGCGCGAAGGCCAAAGGTGCTCTTGAGACGCGGCTCGGTTGAGCCCTAGGAAGTCGATGCAGGCACGCAGCCCGCCATCCTTGCTTGGATGGGGAGCTACGCCAGGCAGGCGGCGATCGCAACGTATGACTCTTGATTCCTGAAGCTCCTGAGTGGCCTTGGTGATGAACTCCTGAGGGTTGGGCATTTCTTGCCCCATGCCTTCCTAAGGGAAACATGTTGCGAAGCACGCCTCCAAGTGGTGCCCGAGCGCCTCCCTCGTGATCTTGGCAAAGTCTGAGGCCCTTTAGAAGAGAGCCCCCGAGCCCTGCCCGAGGAAGGCGTGGGGCACGCCTTCCTATGCATTGGAAGGAGGCACCCCTTGCACGAGCGCAGATCCTGACGCGACACCTCCTGAGATACCAATCTCCTGAGGCCTTGAGCTAGGCGATGTCTTCTTCTTCTTGGGAACTGCCTCAGGAGGGTTCTTGCCCTTGCTGTCTGGGTCCTCAATTGATGCAGCTTGAAAGGTGCGCTCGAGGGAGCACACCGCATCCTTCTCGTCGTAGGGGACTGTGATGATTCCGCCACTTCCTGGCATCTTGAGGACATTGTAGCCATGGTGGGTCACCGCCACGAACTTGGCTAGGACTGGGTACCCGAGGATAGCATTGTATGGTAGGCGAATATGGGCGACGTCGAAGTCGATGAGCTCGTTATGGTAGTTGTTGCGCTGTCCGAAAGTGACAGGGAGGCGGACCTGCCCTATCGGGGTGGTTCAGCCGTCAGTGTCTCCTGAGAAAGGCTTGGTAGGCCGAAGTTGATCATATGGCACTTGAAGGTTGTTGAATATCTTGATGGACAGAACGTTGATCCCTACGCCGCCATCAATGAGGGTCCTGGTAACTTGCATGTTACTGATGACTGGCGAACAAAGCATCGGGAGGACACCAGCGGTAGCCGCACACTTGAGTTGATCTATTGAGGTGAAGGTGATGGCGCACTTGGACCACCTGAGCAGACGCGTGGCCTCGAGCTTGGGGAGGTCTGCATTCACCTCGCGAGCAAACTGCTTGAAGACGCGCTGAGAGGCTGGGGCCTGGGCACCACCCAAGATGCAAGCGATAGTGCGTGGATCCTGGAAGCCCCCAGCCCCCTCGTCCTGGTGGTGGTCATCTTTCCTTCTTGGTGGTGGCGGCAGAGGAGGAAGGCCAGCGTTGCCCTGCGGGCGATCCTCATGAGGCTGATCCCTCCAGGCTCCCTTGTGAGGCTGGTCCTGCCAGCGATCCTCGTGAGGTCGGTCACGCCACTCCTGGCGAGGGCCTCGGTCGTCCCATCATCCTCCGCCTCTTCCTCCTCCTCGCTGTATCCTCGGTCGTTGCGCTCGGGGCATCGACTGATGCGTCCTTCTTGAACGGCTCTGAGCTCCTGGCATTCATTGGGGTTGTGGGTGTAGAGGTTGTGGTAGGCACGGATCGTCTACCCATGGATGACTTCAGCCGGTCCCTGCTGTGCTGCGTGTCTGGTTCCACTACGAGCACGCCCGCTCCTTTGCTCTTCACGTCCTTGGCCTTGGCCTTCTTCTCTTCTGGGTCAGCAGCTGGAAGCTCGAGGAGGGAGAGGCGCCCTTCCTCAGCTCTTGCGCACTTGGTCGCTAGGTTGAATAGCTCCAGCGATGTGCACAGTTCCTCGTGGATGGCGAGCTCCTCCTTCATCTTGATGTCGCGGACGCCATCGGAGAATGCTGAGATGATGGCCTCCTCTGTCACCTTGGGGATCTTGAGGCGGGCGCTGTTGAAACACTTGATGTACTTCTGTAGGGTCTCTCCAGATTGCTGCTTGATGCGGCGCAGGTCACCCACGGCCGGAGGGCGGTCGCGAGTGCCCTGGAAGTTGGCGATGAAGAGGCTATGCATCTCGTCCCAAGAGGAGATCGAGCCGGGAGGCAGGTTCAGGAGCCAGGTGTGGGTACCATCCTTGAGCGCCATGGGAAACCAGTTCGCCATGACCTTTTTGTCTCTTTTGGCCACCTCGATGCCCAGCTCGTAGAGCTGCAGGAACCCCGCGGGGTTGGCGGTACCGTCATAGCGAGGAGGCAGGTCCGGCTTGAACTTGCCGGGCCAGGCGGCGCTACGCAGCTCGGGAGTGAAGGCGCGACAGCCTGCGGTGGCCACCGGAGCCTTTTGCTGATGTGGGGCTTGATCTTGATGGTTCCCGCATGCCGCCGTTAGGGGCAGCGTGGGTTCTTGGCATGCTAGGCAGGGATGCGGTCTTTCCGTGCAGGTGTAGGGAGCACGTGAGCGCCTTCTTGAGGCCGAGGGATTTTTTGGCAGCTTCTTTCTTGCCGCGTGGGCGCCGGACGCAGTGGGTCACGTCCAGGGGCCGCGCGCCTTGGAGTCAGGGCACCCTCTTGGGGAGGAGGTGGCGGAGTCGCTCCCTGAGCCGCGTCGCCCATGCATGACGGAGGGCGAGGCAGCGAGAGGGACGGCGCAGGAGAGCCCCTGTGGCACTGACGAGTTCGGTGATGCGGGCGAGCCATTATTCCTAGAGGTCGTCAACGGGCGGTAGTGCAGGAGCTCACATGCCAGGAGCAACATGGCCTGCGCGTCCATGGGGGCGTGACGAGCGTGAGACGACGAACCAACTGGGGTTAGCGACGGAGTGGTAGTGCGGACTTCCCGCCGCACCAAGGGGGTGCAGTGAAGATGCTTGCTGCTCGTTCCCCGTCGGGCCGGTGGCGGTGTTAGCGGCGGACGACGGAGAACGACGAGGAGGCCCGCTGACGGGAGCCGTCTGGGTAACGCGGGCGGCGAGAGCAGCCCGGCGCTCAACGCGAGCTCAACGAGCGTCTGCCATGGATGCGACGAAGTGATGGGACGCAGATCAGCGGAGGAAAGATTTCGGTGCACCCCTACCTGGCGCGCCAAATGTCGGATATCGGGTTTCGGCAAAACCCTTAAGGTTCGAACTCTGGGGTGCGCATGAAGATCTTCTCCCTACCAAAACATGCCCACACCCTCGCCGCGAGTCTAAGCTAACATGATGAACAACACAAGAGACACAAGGTTTATACTGGTTCGGGCCACTGTTGTGGTGTAACACCCTAATCCAGTGTGTGGTGTGGCGTATTGCCTCTTTGGCCGATGATGAACAGTACAGATGAAGAACAACCTCGTGAGGAGAGGTGTTCTTGTGGTGGTGAGCTCGGAGAGGAATTGCTCCGTCCCGTCTCACTATGAGAACGCCATCCATAGCACTCATGCTTATCTTGTGCATTTTAGAGTGTCCACTTCCACTTGTCTATGAACTGTATAGGCAACCCAGTGGTCCTTTACCGTGGACGAGGCTATTCGTATAGATCATATTAACCCTGCGGGGGTGTACTTCTTCACACATGCTCTCGCCACTTACCGCCATGTACACGTCATGTATCTCGGCAACCTTCAAGTGGAAGTCTGGCGAGGGTGTCGGCCCTGACCTGACTAACCACACAAGTCTCTAGTCCAGGTTTATTGCCTATTCGGGTTCCATCCGCAGGGAGATCCGGCCGGGGTGTCGCTCACGGCCCCAAACAATGTGTACAGGGTTCCAAGCCCACCAAACGGGCGACGCTTTGCATACCCGTCCATAGTGCCTAGTCTGACCCAAGCCCACCTGTACCGGGTGCCACTTGGTTGACTACTAACACAACCTACAAACACCAGAAACTAGTTGCAACTCCTGGACAGAGATCGAGTTGATTAATAAGTCGAGAGAGCTTGGAGTGCCCGAAGCCCAATGTGTGGTAGTAACTGTTCATGTATCACAAACACAAAACTCAGTTCCTGAGGATGGCTTCAATGAGACTGAAAGTGCAACTATCCCTAGGTGGTTTTGGTAATTCCTAACAACATATAGCTCATTGAACTAACATCATTCCAAGATGAATATTTCAGGAAAATCTCAATGAATGGCATGGCATGGATGAGAAAAGTGGATCCCTCAAAATGCTAAGGATAAAAGGATTGGCTCAAGCTGAAAAGCTCAAGACTCTACATTTTATATTTTAGTGATCCAAGATCACATTGAGTCTATAGGAAAAGCCAATACTATCAAGGAGGGATGAGGTGTTGCTTAATGAGTTTCTTGCTCCATAGTGCTTAGTGATATGCTCCAAAACCCTCAACTACTTTCTCATATCCACATATGACCTAAACCAAAGTCAAACTCGGCCCCACCAATTCTTTCTACCCGGCGCCACCGAGTTCAGATGTCATAGCCGCTGCCACAAACCCTAGGCAAATCGATATCACTGATATGGATCTCGGCCTCACCGAGATGGCGTTGTAATCTCTCTGTTTCCCTTCGTAACGTTTCGGTACCACCGAGATGAGCGATCGGTCCCACTGAGATTGCAAGGTAAACTCCCTGTTTCCTTTTCGTAACATTTCGGTCCCACCAAAATGAGCGAACCGGTCCCACCGAGTTTACCTGACCAACTCTCTGGTTAGCTTATTACCAAAATTGGCCTCACTGAGTTTGTGTAATCGGTCTCACCGAGATTACGTTATGCCCTAACCCTAACCATATCGGTCCTACCGACGTGCATGTTGGTCCCACCGAAAATCCTAACGGTCACTAGATTTGCTAAATTGGTCTGACCGAGTTTACCAATTTGGTCCCATCGAGTTTGGCAAGTTTTGTGTAATGGTTAGATTTTGTGTGGTGGCTATATATACCCCTCCACCTCCTCTTCATTCATGGGGAGAGCCATCAAAACAAACCTACACTTCCAACTTGCTGTTTCTAAGAGAGAACCACCTACTCATGTGTTGAGGCCAAGATATTCCATTCCTACCATATGAATCTTGATCTCTAGCCTTCCCCAAGTTGCTTTCACCTCAAATCTTATTTCTACCAAATCCAAATCCTGTGAGAGAGAGTTGAGTGTTGGGGAGACTATCATTTGAAGCACAAGAGCAAGGAGTTCATCATCAACACACCATTTGTTACTTCTTGGAGGGTGGTGTCTCCTAGATTGGCGAGTTGTCACTTGGGAGCCTCTGACAAGATTGTGGAGTTGAACCAAGGAGTTTGTAAGGGCAAGGAGATTGCCTACTTCGTGAAGATCTACCACTAGTGAGGCAAGTCCTTCGTGGGCGGCCGCCATGGTGGGATAGAAAAGGTTGCTTCTTCGTGGACCCTTCGTGGGTGGAGCCCTCTGTGGACTCGCGCAACCGTTACCCTTCGTGGGTTGAAGTCTCCATCAACGTGGATGTACGATAGCACCACCTATCGGAACCACGGCTCAAAAATCACCGTGTCTCCAAATTGCGTTTGAATTCTCCAAACCCTTCCCTTTACATTCTTGCAAGTTGCATGCTTTACTTTCCGCTGCTCATATACTCTTTGCATGCTTGCTTGAATTGTGTTAAGATTGCTTGACTTGTGCTAAGATAGCTAAAATGTACTGGAGTTTGTTTCTCATAGTCATTCCGGAATAGAATGGCTCGATGGACCACAAGAATAATAGGCATCGATAACACGAATGCACGCCATAAACTTGGCTGTCAACTGATAGACAAGGATTGGAATACAACTACAG
This sequence comes from Triticum timopheevii, assembly GCA_963921465.1. Lineage (NCBI taxonomy): Eukaryota > Viridiplantae > Streptophyta > Magnoliopsida > Poales > Poaceae > Triticum > Triticum timopheevii. Next base: position 290,627,563 of record OY997268.1, on the reverse strand, counting down.
AGGGACAACTCAAAGGAACATATATCTTTCTGAGTTGTGGATGCATAGGTTAGTAAGTCGAACAAGTTCAACATATTTCTTCCGAATAACCCATGCTGAAGAGGAAGGACTGGCAGAATCACAACATAGAACCAAGAACTCATCAAGAGCACTCTGGTTGTGATCGTTCAGTTTAACGAGGAACTTCTGCCATAAGTAGTTCATGGTATTTGGAAGAAGGAGATACCACGGACCTCGAGGACTATCACAAAGGTTTCTAATAACCTAAAGGAACGAGCAAACACTATCAACACGAGATAAGTAGAGTGAATCTTGGGTCAAGAACCCCGGAATAGAATGCCTACTAACTAAGTGGCATCACAGGATGCTTTCGAGAATGATGGCCAGAATCATCACACTGGGAATACAAGCATTGCTAGATTACTAGGTGACTCCCTAAGACACCTAGGGTGATAATAATGGCTTCAACATATACTCCGAGATAGCATAGTACCTCAACTCACCGATTAGTGTGATTAACCTGACCCAAATGGACATCAGGAACATGGAGGAATGATTGCAAGTGCATCATACTATCTAGAAACCTGGGATGACTCGGACAGCATAACGGCTATAAATGCTCGAAAAGGGATTTGAGACATCCTACAAAATGGTGGCATAACCACTTGATCATCATAATATCAACGTTTCGAGATCAATAGTTAACATACGGAAGTAGTATGAATTGAACCGAGGCTTAAATCCAACAATTCTATAAGTCTACGGATTAGAAACATGTGATCCTAATAGAAAGAAGAGATAGCCTAGTTCCTTAACCCCGTAGGAAAGATAGGATGACTCAGATCAGAAGGCCATAAGGTATAAGGAGTAAAAGAGCCTTACGTTCCATCCCACAATCATTTCCCTTATATAACTAAAGAATTTCTAGACTCAACTTTGACCAGTGTGGCTCGGTAATCCTACAGGCAGTCAAGCTCTGATACCAAAGCTGTCAGGACCCCGACTCAATGTCACACCGATCTAGCATGTAACACCTCATATCACTTTGCGGCCTCACGCACCGTATTCCCACGGGTGTCGCCTTACCAGGCCTAGGACCGTTTGCGCCTTTTGGCACACGTATATGATAGTATCGCTAGCATCCATATGGCAAGGAGCCTAGGCTGACATGACTAGTCGTGAACCCAAAGTGGCGCTAACTTACAGGGACAGGCATAGATGACCCAGCAACGAACGTGTCGATCATCAGCGAGTGAATCCGGGCTATAGCAACTGGGCTAGCAGGACTCCGGTAAACCGGGCTGTAGCAGGCTAACAGGACTCCGGTGGACACCGCGTGACATTTCCCCGAAGGGACAGACACAGGAACGTAGAAGGACACATGCCGGCCAGCCTAAGTGTTCTGGAGCAGTAGCAAGCTACCAAGGCTCAGTGGAAGCACTAGGAGACATTTCCCGGTAAGAGAGGCTACCAAGGATAAACAACTAGATAGTAAGATCCCACACATACCAAGCATTTCAATAACATACACACAATATGCTCGATATGTGCAAATACAACATGGCATCACAACAAGACCCTACAACTCAAGTATTTTATTCAATAGGCTCCGAGGAGCGAGATATTACAAACATGGGTCTCATGACCCAACATTTAGAGCACACAAAGTCAAAGCACAAGCGGAAGCTTAGCATGTCTGAGCACAGACAACTACAAATGAAAAAGGCCGAGAAGCCTGACTATCTGCCAGATCCTGTCGAGGGCACAAGATCATAGCTGACGTAACAAGCTAAACGTTGAAGTCCACGTGAAACTACAAGCGAGACTGAAGTCTCTCTGCAAAAATGTAAAATAGGCAAACGTGAGTACAAATGTACCCAGCAAGACTTACATCAGAACTAGCTACATATGCATCATTATCAACAAAGGGATGGTGGGGTTTAACTGCAGCAAGCCAGCTTTGACTCGGTGGCTATCCTGAACTACAACTGCAAGTAACTCTTTTGAGGTGGCGCACAAGAGTCCACATATTCACCAACCAATACACCACTATGGATCCGCTCCCGTCTTCCTACGGGAACGCCATCCATAGTACTCACGCTTATCTTGCGCATTTTAGAGTATCCACTTTTCACTTGTCTATGAACTGTACAGGCAACCCAGAAGTCCTTTATCGCGGACACGGCTATTCGAATAGATAATGTTAACCCTGCAGGGGTGTACTTCTTCACACACGCTCTCGCCCCTTACCGCCATGTACACCTCGTGTATCTCGGCAACCTTCAAGCGGAAGCCTGGCGAGGGAGTCGGCCACGACCTGACTAACCACACAAGTCTCTAGTCCAGGTTTATCGCCTATTCGGGTTCCATCCGCAAGGAGATCCGGCCGGGGTGTCGCTCACGGCCCCAAACGATGTGTGCAGGGTTCCCAAGTCCACCATCCGGGTGCCACTTGGTACACCGGGCCACTGTGCCTAGTCTGTCCCAAGCCCACCTGTACCGGGTGCCACTTGGTAGACTACTAACACTACCTACAAACACCAGAAACTAGTTGCGACTCCTGGACAGAGATCATGTTGATTAATAAGTTGAGAGGGGTCGAGTTACCGGAACCCAATGTGTGATAGTAACTATTCATGGATCACAAACACAAAACTCAGTTCCTGAGGATGGCTGCAATGAGACAACCCACCATGTACTCCTACATGGCCTCTCACCGCTACCTTTACCAAATCGTGTTCACACACTTAGCTCTCAACAGTAGGACATGTTCACACACCTCCGATTCATCCCCGATGAATCAGACCTGACTCAACTCTAAGCAGTAGCAGGCATGACAAACAAGCATGAATGAGTAGGCACACCAGGGCTCAAACAACTCCTACTCATGCTAGTGGGTTTCATCTATTTACTGTGGCAATGACAGGTCATGCAGAGGAAAGGGGTTCAACTACCGCAGCATGTAACAGTTGAATCGTTGTTGTCCTAATGCGGTAAAAGAGAGCAGCAGCGAGAGAGTGGGATTGTATCGGAATGAACAAGGGTTTTTTGCTTGCCTAGCACTTCTGAAGATAATATAGCTCTTCATCGGTGTCATCGATCTCATCATCGGAACCACGTCTACTGAGAGGGAACAATTACCGGCAACAGAGAGGAAACACAATCAATGCAATGCGACATTATGATGCATGATCATGACATGGCAACATGCTGTTGTTTTGAGCTAATGCAACTAGCAACAAAGTTAAATGAAGTAGGTTTGAACCCTAAGTTCAAATCCAAACTCCATATGTAAAAGTTTAAATGCCATTATATGATTTGGCCTAAACAGCAACCATAAGTTGTTCTAACATGCATGAAAACAGTGCAGATGGATAGATTGGATTTTTCTGATCATTTTTCATATATAAATTATTCCATTCTGAGTTATAGATTATTTTCTATGAATTTTTGAAGTTTAGGATATTTTCTAATATTTCCTGGACTAATAAAAATCCAGAAAACCAATTATTGCATCAGCAGCACGTCGCTGTGACGTCAGCGGGTCAACTGGGCGACCAGGGTCAAACCTGACACGTGGGACACATCGGTCAGTGAGTCAGGGGTTAATTAAGGTTAAAACTAATCGTAACCAAAACTAATAATGGCCTGGGGCCCATATGTCAGTGAGAGAGGGGTTTAATAAGCAGGGTCATCAGTGGCTAATGACGGCGCCACGTCACCAGCCATCGGAGTTAGACGCCAGCGACCTCAAGCCGCGGCGGAAGGTCGCCGGAGCGGCGCTACGGGCGGCAATGGGTCAAGCCAAGGGCACTAGGGGGTTGCCCTCGCTCGCCCGCATCCAGGGGAGGCACCGGCTGGTCGCGGGGCGATCTGTAGCGGCGGCGGCGGCAAGTTGGACAGCGGCCGGAGTTCGGCCAGGTCCGGCTCGGTGCTAGGGTGCACGGGAGGGGAAAAGGGTGGTGGAGTTAGCCTTCTGGGGAGCTCCTGAGCACGGGCCTGAGGTCGGACGCGAGCTGTGGTGGCTAGAGCGACGGCGGCGACATGGCCGGCAACGGTGGGGTTTCGGCCCCGATAGATAATCTAGCTACAACGCGCGAACGACGAAACGGAGAGGGGGAAACGGACGGAGAGCTCACGTAGACCCTGTAGAGGTGGACGGCGAGCTTGAGGGAGGCCGGACGGCGACGGATTTGACGGCGGCGATCCGCGGCACCGACAAGGAAGACGACGTCGAGGGCAGCTCTGCAGGGCGTCCCGGCTTGCATGGGTCGTGGGAGAGGTCGATGGCAAGTAGGCGGAGCAGCTGGGCATGTCGAGGCGTCAAAGGAAGCGCGGTGGCTTCGTCTACGGCGAACGGCAGCGAGGAGCTTGCTCGGTGGATCTCGGCAGAGAGGAAAAGAGGAGGGGATCAACACGGGAGAGAGTGAGAGATTTGGGCACGCGGCATGCGTGGCGTCGTCCGAGGGGTCCAGAGGGAGGCGACAAGCAGGAGGTGGCCAGGGGTGCGTGCGTGCGCGCGTCGGCCACATGCGCATCCTCCTGGCAGAGTAGGAAGGCGACTGGGAAGAAGGCGGTGGTGGGCTGGGCTGCACAATGCTGGGCCAGCACAGGAGCTGGGCCGTTTGTGGGCGCCAGGTAAGTCTCTGCTTCTTCTATTTATATTTCTGTTTTTATATTTTCTGTCTTTATGTTCTGGTATAAAAATAAATACTAAACCATTTCATAAAATCCTGGAAATAATTATGGGTGTCTTCTAAATTAATGCAGTGACCCTTAACAATTTCCAACATTTTTGGAGCATCTAAAATATATATAGCATTTAAATAGCTCCAATTCAAATATATTTGAGTTAATTCAAAATCCAAAATGTCATGGAAAAATGTGCATCACCTCTGGTTACTGTTTCCAGCATTTTTCCAAAAATGATGAACATTTTTTAAGGCCATTTGGGTTCCTGAAAATATATTTATTTATTTTACTTGAACCTATTTGAATTTCATTGATGCTAGGGTTTAAAACAATCCCCGTTTCAAATTTAAGAGAAATTTAAACATGATGCAACACAAGACTAGCTAACCCAGAGAAGGCCAGAACTAGGGATGTGACAGTACGACACCCCAAAAAAGAAGAGAAGAATCACCACCAAGAGAGAGGAGGAGTAGAGATGATCGTTATGAATGAAGAACATCCCGGAGAAGCAAGGATTCAGAAAGGAAGGACAAGTCATCAAGGAGCTACACAAAACGAAGACATCAAGTTCATGTTGGTGAATGGGTATCCGGTTCCGACTCCGACAATCACTCCGAGAGAAGCTATCACTCCGACTCCGAATATACTCAAGATGAAGGTGTTGCCGATCTAGCACTTGTGTCAACCAACTCCTACGACATATTTGATTCACCAAATGAAGGACTTGGAAGATGCTTCATGGCTAAAGGCCCAAAGGTAACACACCCCGAGTATGTTGATTTCAATAGTGATGAAGATGACTTGCTTGGTGGTGATGATTTACTTGTTGACAACTCTAGTGATGAATACTATGATGAAACGTCAATTAATCATGCTAATCAAGATAAAACGAATGACAATGATAAGGAGAAGATTGAGCTTCTAACTAAAGAACTAAACACTCTCAAGTTAGCTCATGAAACTATCTTAGAAGATCATCGAGAACTTTTAAGGACTCATGAGAAGTTACACTTTGAAAAGCTCAATCTTGAGCAAGAGCATGAGTTCTTAAAGGCAATCAATGATGATCTCCATAAGAAAAGTTCTTACATTGCCAAGCGCTTACTCTTATCTACTTACATGCCTCAAGTCAATTCTACTAACGAGAACAAGAAGGATTCTTCCTCTAGTAGTAACAATAATCATGCTAAATCAAATGTTGTTGCTTCTAGTAGTTCTCTTGATTCCACTAATGATTCTCTTAGCCAAGTTACACTTGAGCAAGAAAATAGCATATTGAAGGGAATTATAGAGAAAGGTGTTTACAAAAGCCTTGCCGGGAGTAAGCAATTTCAGGAAATTGTACGCAAGCAAGGAAGGCATTGGAAGAACCAAGGTTTTGGTTTTGAACGAAAGTTCAATGCCAATGGAGTTGAGTGGGAAGAAGATCAATACCCAAAGACGAAGTTTGTTCCTCAACAAGAGAAGTATGATCCTACTTCCTTCAAAGGGACACAAGCTCAAGATGATCTTCCACCACAAGACCACAAGCAAAAGGTCAAGGACAAGCTTCAAGAGGAGATTGATGCATTTGAAGAAGCTCCTAAGGCCTTGGTCAAGTGGGTTCCCAAGACTACGTCAAGTTCTACTTCATCAAGTACGACTACAACTCCAAGGATTCCCATCAAGATGATGTGGATCCCGAAGAAGAAGAACTAGAGAGTTCTTGAGGGTGACTCCGCCAACATATTTCACTCATATCATTTTGGCAACAACAAGTGCAATCAACTTCCACATCTTGCAGTATTTCAAGGAGTCACAAACCCTCTTGTTGGTAAGACAGGGACAAGGTAACCTAATGCTCTCATAGACATTATCTTGTGTGAGCATCACTCCATGTCTATGGATATCCTTGTTTGTTCCTTGTGGGACTAACCCGTGTAGGTATTGAAAGTGCAACTCACTCCAAGGGATTGCTCCAAATGATCTATATCAACATTGAGCATCCACATCTTCAACACCTACATGAAGTCATCATCCACAAAACCCAAGGTTAGTGATGCGGAGCATCCTACGGACATCACCACATCAAGAGCCCATTTGGCAAGTGACACGTGCGACATCTACTTCACATACACAAAGGTGAATCATCTCCTTTACACGTGCTCACTTGACACTCTCGAGGATGGTATACTACTTGACACTCCTTACGTGTGCATGCATAGGTATTGTCAGAGCTTCACGGATGTCAAGGAGGAGTGCAAGTGCCAAGGAACGACTACACCATCCGCGAGGCAAGCGTGGAAGAGAAGACGGAAGAAAGGAGAAGAAGACGGAGCGGCTGCGGGAGCCAGGCCGGACATCCGGACCGCCGTCCGGATCATCCGGGCTCAGCTGGATCATCCGGGTCCCCCTCCGGATCATCCGGATAATTCGTCCAAAGACACCCGAAGGCCTCATGTGAAGCCGGATCATCCGGGCCCCCTCCCGGATCATCCGGACGATGGCCGGATCATCCGGGCCTTGCCTGCGTGCAACGTTTCGGGCCGAGGCCCATGTACCCATTCGCCCCCTCACTTACCCCTTCGCCCACTAGACTATAAATAGACCTCCTCCTCCCCATTTTTAGGGTTAGCAAAGTGATAGCTCATTCTTAGGTGAGCTTTGCTCCTACCTATCTCTACTCTTGAGAGAGAGAGACCACTACTCCATTGGAGGCCAAGACCTCCATCTAGGAGAAGATCCCGCGGGATATCATCAAGAACCCCTTGTGGGAAGATCCATCTAGGATATCATCAAGACCTCCTCTTGGAGATGAACCTTACCTTGTATCTTTCCCTTTGTTGTTCGTGTACCTTGTGATCTTGTGTGTTTGATTGTCTAGTGGATGTGTGATTTGGACTTGTTCTTGAGTGTTTCCCCTTGTGATTTCTCCCCGTTCTTCCCCGTGTTCATCGTGTTCTTCGAGGGATCCCACTCCAAACGTGAAAGATCGCCGCTATTGGGTTCCACCCTACATCATATGGTATCATGAGCCACGTTGATCACGTTTTTGGAGCCCCTACCCCGTGTTTTCTAGCTTGATTTTGTTGTTTTCGTCCTAAATCCGAAAATCCCCACCAAAAATAGCCCCAATTTTTTTTGTGATTTGTTGGTTTGATGATGTTTTGTTGATTTTGATCCGTGGATTTGCTTGGTTTCAAGTGGATCTAGCTTTTCCCCAAGTTTCCCCACCTTCCATCCATAAAATCTCCTCAATTTTGCCCCGAAATCCCTCCATTTCTGCCCAAAAATTCGTCCCCACGAGCAAATCCCGAGCGGATTGACTTGCACGGATCATCCGGACCTTCTCCCGGATCATCCGGACATCCCCCGGATCAGCTGGACGCCCCCCCCCCCCCCCGGACGTCCGGATAACCCACGCGCCCAAATTCCCGAACCAGAGCTGACAAACCCAGATCATCCGGATGTACACCCGGATCATCCAGACCTAGCCCGGATCATCCGGACCTCCTCCCGGATGTCCGGTTAACCCTGACACTGACTCGGCTGAAATTTTGTTTTGGTCATAACTAATTCATCCGGAGTCCGTTTTTGACGTTCTTTAGCTCGTTTTGAAGCTATTGACATCCCCTATCCCACAAAAATATCACCAACATCATTTGACTCCATCATATTTTCTGAAATTTGGCAAGTTTTCCTAGGCCCTCCACCATACCATCCGCATTATCACCACCGACTTCCGCAACCTAACCCATTTTGTTCCCCATAGCATTAGTGGTTGCTTGAGTAGTGATTCGTGTCTCCTAAGGTGTTTCAGCTACTTAGGGACAATTGCTTCTTCATCAACCACCACCACCACTTCCGCATAGACGTGCCCACCATACACTTCCGCCACCCAAACTTAACCCAATTGTTGTTTGAGCTTGTTTGAGTTGTGGCTTGTGTCTCCTAAGGTGTTTCGGCTACTTAGGGACGACAACTTCAACTCCGACTCGTGTTTAGCCCATCATTCCACTTCCGCATTGTGCAACACCACCACCGCTCTCCGCTACCACCATTTGACATTTGTCATTTGAGATTTTGAGTTTGCGGTTTTTCCGTTTCCTAAGGTGTTTCGGCTACTTAGGGACGAGTCTCCATCATCTTGGTATCTACACCAAGAACACCGCCACTCATCATCGCAAAGGACGGTAACCTCGATGACACCATTGTATATTCCCTTGCAATTGCATTGTTAACCCCTAGCCCATTTTGCGTTACTTGCCTATCGAGACTAGCCATTTGAGTATTGCCGGCAACGTGACTTGTGCACATTAGTGGACTACACCATCCATTGCATACATACCATATCATCCTGGTATCATATCATCCATTGTGCCTCAAGTTTGTTCCCGCATATACACAATTGCTATCTTGGTTTGTGCATTGTGCAAAAGTGGCCATAGAAAAAAAAAGAAAAAAAAAGAAAAAGCTTTTAAGCAAAAAGAGAGCAAAGAGCTCGTGAGCAAGTGCCATAGCATCATACCCCCATTGCAAATAAGAGCCATACCAAAATCTACATCATATGATATCATGCTTGAGAGAAACAACGGGAACCATACATACATAGCATACTTGGGATAGAACGTTTATCCATTTTGCATCTTATAGGTTGTGCACAAGTGTCGTATCCGCCTATTGAGCAATCGTGCTAGCGTCTCTCTTGAGTTGTGCAACACGAGCGTTTTCTGTGGATTCCACATTTTGTGCTCATTCCTTGGTTGCACGACCCCATTTATCTATCCGTGTGTGTGTTTCCGTGTGCCATTATTTGCTATTGGTCCATTTGTTTCACTTGCGAATTTGTGAATCTCTTTCAACATTATTGACTCTTGCTAACATTTTGCATCAAATTTTTGTGCCACTATCCTCACCGAGCTCTACCATAAGCTTTACTTGATAGGTGTGAGTGAACAAGTCCGGTACCAATTCCACTATTCTTTCATCTCACATTGAGTGAAACGGGATACATCCTCAACTTTGGGAAAAGGTAACTTGGTATTGTTTATCTCATTTCCTACTCACCTCTACTCGAGTCTTGTGATGGATAGGCAAGGCATTTCATCTTCGGTCTACAACAACAACGGCGAGTTCGATGCCATGAACAACAACTTCGATGCCAAGATGCAAGCTAAAATGGAGGAGATCAAAGCCCTCATCAAGTCCTACAAACGATCTTCCTCATCTTCGAGAAGACGCTCAAGAGCACATGCTTCCGAGCTACCATCTCCGGCAAGATCACATCGGCATCGACACCATCACCAACAAGAACGTGAAGGTCAAGAGCTCTACATCAACAACCGCTCAATGACTTCACCATCTCCCTTGGCATCTTCGCCAAGTGACTTCAAGGCATCTTAGCCTACGGACATACGGCATCTTCGCCAACAAGAACCCCAAGACTACACTCAAGAGAAGCTCCCCAAGCTCAAGTCCGCGACTTCCACGAGCTACTACGACCTCGACATCGACCACGCGATTCCTTTCTATGGGACTCAAGAACCCGAGGAGTACCTCGAGTGGGAGCGTTTGATGGACGACTATCTCAAGCTACATCAAGTTCGTCCCGAAGATCAAGTGAAGTGCGCCACAAGAAACTTCCACGACTACGCCTCGACATGGTGGCTTCACACACCTTCAGAGAGCTACGAGATGAGTTGGCCCAAGACGAAGAGAGCTTTACGGCGAGAGTTTGTGCCTCCAACCTACACGGAACAACTTCGACATCAATTGGAGAACACCACCCAAGGATCCAAGTCCATCGACAAGTACTTCAAGGAGATGATGATTGCCTTGCGATGAGCCGGCGTGGACGACCCCATTTCGATGAAGTTCCACTTCATGATAGGATTGCACAACGACATCTCCAAGACCATCTTCCTCGAGAACTACAAGTCCATCGACGACTACTACATTGGTGCTCTCAAGGCGGAACAAGAACTCATGAAGGCCAAGGCTTCTCCACCCCAAGCAAACTTCGCGGCGACCAAGCTCTACGACAAGCATGAGGCTATTACCACCAAGATGTCCAAGCCCGACGAACTCCAAGACGATGCTCCCAAGTTTGACTTCACCGCCATCCCTCTTTGTGGCATTGATGGTGCCGAGTCTACTTCGACTCTTTTTCAAGACGGTGCGGCGACGAGTACGACTACGGAGACCCTCAAGGACCAAGCTTTGCAGGCGAGCGACAAGGTGGCAAGCAAGGATGATGCTTCCATCTTTGGAGGCGAGAGTGATGATGTGCCATCTTCGGCCTTCATCAACGGCGACGGTGACGAGATGATCGAGCATGGGATTTTCCCTTCGGTCATGGAGGAGAGTGATGATGTGCCATCTTCGGCCTTCATCCACGGCGACGACGACGAGATGGTTGAGCATGGGATCTTCCCTTCGACCACGGCGACGTATGATGACTTGAGTGACTTGTGCCATCATATTGAGAGTGGGAGTGACTTCACCACTAGCCCCATATATGATCAGTTGCCACATTTCCCATGTGAGGAGAGCCACAACCCCCACCACGTGAGTGAGATGAGTGACTCCACCATACGTGAGTTTAAGTGCACCTATTTTGAGGGAGTGAGTGAACCACCACATAGAGAGAGTGAGATAGTTGATAGGTCTCATGAGGCCATTTGCATTTCTAACAACTTGACCTCTACCTCTATTGTGTCTTCTCGTTTGGTGCTAGGTCCCATTTATGATGACGCGCCGATCCTCGACGACTTCATCCTCCCTTTGGACAAGACGATGGCCATGGTGGATTATGATGCACCGCCCACATGGTTCCATCAAGATGATGATGATGACCACCATTTGGTCTTTCCCACCTCACCTACACCACTTGAGTGGAATGACACAGGTAACATAGGTGAAGGCGATGCTCTAGTCCCACTAGTGGACATTCTTGACATTGATTGCTTGCATGATGTTGATCCACCTATTGCCATGCTTCATGCTACTATGATTTCCCCATGCGATGATTTGCCCATTTATGATGAGTATGATGATTCTATTGTGGAGTCTATTAGTTGTGATGCCATGTTACATAGGATTTCTTGTGACAATTCTTTAGGTCACATCATGTTTGATAATCCGCTTGACTTGTCATATGCTATGCATGAGATCAACCATATGTCTTATTTGCAATCTCTTCATAGTGACTATGCATATGCCATTAAAATAAACCCAATTTGCACATATGGCATAGATGACAAGCCCATGGTTATTGGCATTTGTTTCTCTTGTGATGATATTGATATGCTCTCTTTGCATCATTTATCTCATATGCCATGCCATGACCACCTAGCTTCGGATATGCATGGTTTTGGATGTTGTCCATTTTCTCCATATGATGTTTCCGATATTGCTCATGAGGAGATCCCCATAGTTTCCACATACATTTTAGGAGATTTTGACCCATCCCATCCATTGCATGATCCCAATACTTGTGTGCACCATATGCTCCCCATGAATAAACATGCTTTTGATGTGCCATATACTTGTTTGCTCAATTTGTGTCCCCATCGTGTCATACATAATAACTATTCTTTCATGATGGATGACATGTTCTTATACCATGCATCAAATTTCTTTGAGCGATGCTTATCTTGTGCTAACTCACACGTGCACATACACATCATGATGACTGATGTGTACATTTACCACACACACAATTTATTTCGTTTGTGTCTCTTTTGTGTAGGTACCCATGAATACTTGTCAACCTCGCAATCCCACGAGTTGACAAAACGAGCTTTAGAGAGCAACGATGAATTGGGATCACATGGATTGTCTTTACCACCGTCCCCTTCGCGCAAGGACTACGCGCAACTCCTCTACTTGGCTCTCACACGGCTATGGGCCATTTACAACTTCTCACGTTATGCTCATTTTACCGTGTTCACTTTGCATGCTATGCTTTCTTCTATGCCTTTGCCATGCAATTGTGACCCTTGTTTGCATCTACCCATGATTCTCCATTATGAGATTACTATGTGTATTTGCATGCTTGGTGGAGATCCTTGTTGCTTTTGCCATGTTTATCATGTGCCCCATTCTATTGATGCTTGTTGTGTTGGGAGAGTCATGATGACCCATTGCTATTCACATATGGCCTCTTGCCAATACATTCATGATATTGTACTCATATCTTGCTTTCATGCTTGTGCTATGACTTGTGAATTATTCACGCCCACTATTTGCACCAATGACATGTTTGCCATGATTCCTCCTAGTATGTTGCATCTTTGCACTACTAGCTTGCTTGATTTGATAGCTATGAATGCTCGCTATATTGCATCACCCATGTTCCACTACTTGCTTTCTTGGGTTGATGACATATATGCTCATGCCTCTCACATGATATATCTTGATCATTGTCTCTTGTGTTATAAGTGCTCATCTCATGCGGTTGATGACAACCATCTATATGCTTTGCAGATGATTCATATTGCTTCGTGTCATATATCTCCATGTGTTGCCTCTCTCATGCTAGATTTGCCATGTATTGAGTGCAACAATGCTTATAGTCTTGCTCATGAGATTGCCCCCATAGCATTCTCACACATGTTTGGAGATTTTGACATATTCCTTGTGAAGCATGCTTGTATTATCTCTTTGCACCATATACCTAGTGCCGTGAATATTGCCATTGTTGCATCATATTGCCATTGTTGCAACACATGAAGTATGATCCACAATATGCATGCTCATGGTTTGGGTGTTCTCGAGATAGAAGGATATCACCTCAAAAGTATGTCTTTGTGCGTTCTTCACAATGTCAAAGTGGTAGGAAGTATGGTGTAGAAGCGTGTCGCGATCGATTGTATGAGGCTCGCTCTCAAGAGATCGAATGGTCAACTCACGTGAAGTGGAAGTCGACACGAAGTCCAAGTATCCTACACATGCACACAACAAAACAAAGAACGTATGCACATGGTAGACAAACACATCATCCATCATGATGGTTCTCTTCTCTTCTCTTCTCTTCTCTTCTCTTCATGATGGTTCTCTTCTCTTCTCTTGTTTTGGTCATAACTAATTCATCCGGAGTCCGTTTTTGATGTTCTTTAGCTCGTTTTGAAGCTATTGACATCCCCTATCCCACAAAAATATCACCAACATCATTTGACTCCATCATATTTTCTGAAATTTGGCAAGTTTTCCTAGGCCCTCCACCATACCATCCGCATTATCACCACCGACTTCCGCAACCTAACCCATTTTGTTCCCCATAGCATTAGTGGTTGCTTGAGTAGTGATTCGTGTCTCCTAAGGTGTTTCAGCTACTTAGGGACAATTGCTTCTTCATCAACCACCACCACCACTTCCGCATAGACGTGCCCACCATACACTTCCGCCACCCAAACTTAACCCAATTGTTGTTTGAGCTTGTTTGAGTTGTGGCTTGTGTCTCCTAAGGTGTTTCGGCTACTTAGGGACGACAACTTCAACTCCGACTCGTGTTTAGCCCATCATTCCACTTCCGCATTGTGCAACACCACCACCGCTCTCCGCTACCACCATTTGACATTTGTCATTTGAGATTTTGAGTTTGCGGTTTTTCCGTTTCCTAAGGTGTTTCGGCTACTTAGGGACGAGTCTCCATCATCTTGGTATCTACACCAAGAACACCGCCACTCATCATCGCAAAGGACGGTAACCTCGATGACACCATTGTATATTCCCTTGCAATTGCATTGTTAACCCCTAGCCCATTTTGCGTTACTTGCCTATCGAGACTAGCCATTTGAGTATTGCCGGCAACGTGACTTGTGCACATTAGTGGACTACACCATCCATTGCATACATACCATATCATCCTGGTATCATATCATCCATTGTGCCTCAAGTTTGTTCCCGCATATACACAATTGCTATCTTGGTTTGTGCATTGTGCAAAAGTGGCCATAGAAAAAAAAAGAAAAAAAAAAGAAAAAGCTTTTAAGCAAAAAGAGAGCAAAGAGCTCGTGAGCAAGTGCCATAGCATCATACCCCCATTGCAAATAAGAGCCATACCAAAATCTACATCATATGATATCATGCTTGAGAGAAACAACGGGAACCATACATACATAGCATACTTGGGATAGAACGTTTATCCATTTTGCATCTTATAGGTTGTGCACAAGTGTCGTATCCGCCTATTGAGCAATCGTGCTAGCGTCTCTCTTGAGTTGTGCAACACGAGCGTTTTCTGTGGATTCCACATTTTGTGCTCATTCCTTGGTTGCACGACCCCATTTATCTATCCGTGTGTGTGTTTCCGTGTGCCATTATTTGCTATTGGTCCATTTGTTTCACTTGCGAATTTGTGAATCTCTTTCAACATTATTGACTCTTGCTAACATTTTGCATCAAATTTTTGTGCCACTATCCTCACCGAGCTCTACCATAAGCTTTACTTGATAGGTGTGAGTGAACAAGTCCGGTACCAATTCCACTATTCTTTCATCTCACATTGAGTGAAACGGGATACATCCTCAACTTTGGGAAAAGGTAACTTGGTATTGTTTATCTCATTTCCTACTCACCTCTACTCGAGTCTTGTGATGGATAGGCAAGGCATTTCATCTTCGGTCTACAACAACAACGGCGAGTTCGATGCCATGAACAACAACTTCGATGCCAAGATGCAAGCTAAAATGGAGGAGATCAAAGCCCTCATCAAGTCCTACAAACGATCTTCCTCATCTTCGAGAAGACGCTCAAGAGCACATGCTTCCGAGCTACCATCTCCGGCAAGATCACATCGGCATCGACACCATCACCAACAAGAACGTGAAGGTCAAGAGCTCTACATCAACAACCGCTCAATGACTTCACCATCTCCCTTGGCATCTTCGCCAAGTGACTTCAAGGCATCTTAGCCTACGGACATACGGCATCTTCGCCAACAAGAACCCCAAGACTACACTCAAGAGAAGCTCCCCAAGCTCAAGTCCGCGACTTCCACGAGCTACTACAACCTCGACATCGACCACGCGATTCCTTTCTATGGGACTCAAGAACCCGAGGAGTACCTCGAGTGGGAGCGTTTGATGGATGACTATCTCAAGCTACATCAAGTTCGTCCCGAAGATCAAGTGAAGTGCGCCACAAGAAACTTCCACGACTACGCCTCGACATGGTGGCTTCACACACCTTCAGAGAGCTACGAGATGAGTTGGCCCAAGACGAAGAGAGCTTTACGGCGAGAGTTTGTGCCTCCAACCTACACGGAACAACTTCGACATCAATTGGAGAACACCACCCAAGGATCCAAGTCCATCGACAAGTACTTCAAGGAGATGATGATTGCCTTGCGATGAGCCGGCGTGGACGACCCCATTTCGATGAAGTTCCACTTCATGATGGGATTGCACAACGACATCTCCAAGACCATCTTCCTCGAGAACTACAAGTCCATCGACGACTACTACATTGGTGCTCTCAAGGCGGAACAAGAACTCATGAAGGCCAAGGCTTCTCCACCCCAAGCAAACTTCGCGGAGACCAAGCTCTACGACAAGCATGAGGCTATTACCACCAAGATGTCCAAGCCCGACGAACTCCAAGACGATGCTCCCAAGTTTGACTTCACCGCCATCCCTCTTTGTGGCATTGATGGTGCCGAGTCTACTTCGACTCTTTTTCAAGACGGTGCGGCGACGAGTACGACTACGGAGACCCTCAAGGACCAAGCTTTGCAGGCGAGCGACAAGGTGGCAAGCAAGGATGATGCTTCCATCTTTGGAGGCGAGAGTGATGATGTGCCATCTTCGGCCTTCATCAACGGCGACGGTGACGAGATGATCGAGCATGGGATTTTCCCTTCGGTCATGGAGGAGAGTGATGATGTGCCATCTTCGGCCTTCATCCACGGCGACGACGACGAGATGGTTGAGCATGGGATCTTCCCTTCGACCACGGCGACGTATGATGACTTGAGTGACTTGTGCCATCATATTGAGAGTGGGAGTGACTTCACCACTAGCCCCATATATGATCAGTTGCCACATTTCCCATGTGAGGAGAGCCACAACCCCCACCACGTGAGTGAGATGAGTGACTCCACCATACGTGAGTTTAAGTGCACCTATTTTGAGGGAGTGAGTGAACCACCACATAGAGAGAGTGAGATAGTTGATAGGTCTCATGAGGCCATTTGCATTTCTAACAACTTGACCTCTACCTCTATTGTGTCTTCTCGTTTGGTGCTAGGTCCCATTTATGATGACGCGCCGATCCTCGACGACTTCATCCTCCCTTTGGACAAGACGATGGCCATGGTGGATTATGATGCACCGCCCACATGGTTCCATCAAGATGATGATGATGACCACCATTTGGTCTTTCCCACCTCACCTACACCACTTGAGTGGAATGACACAGGTAACATAGGTGAAGGCGATGCTCTAGTCCCACTAGTGGACATTCTTGACATTGATTGCTTGCATGATGTTGATCCACCTATTGCCATGCTTCATGCTACTATGATTTCCCCATGCGATGATTTGCCCATTTATGATGAGTATGATGATTCTATTGTGGAGTCTATTAGTTGTGATGCCATGTTACATAGGATTTCTTGTGACAATTCTTTAGGTCACATCATGTTTGATAATCCGCTTGACTTGTCATATGCTATGCATGAGATCAACCATATGTCTTATTTGCAATCTCTTCATAGTGACTATGCATATGCCATTAAAATAAACCCAATTTGCACATATGGCATAGATGACAAGCCCATGGTTATTGGCATTTGTTTCTCTTGTGATGATATTGATATGCTCTCTTTGCATCATTTATCTCATATGCCATGCCATGACCACCTAGCTTCGGATATGCATGGTTTTGGATGTTGTCCATTTTCTCCATATGATGTTTCCGATATTGCTCATGAGGAGATCCCCATAGTTTCCACATACATTTTAGGAGATTTTGACCCATCCCATCCATTGCATGATCCCAATACTTGTGTGCACCATATGCTCCCCATGAATAAACATGCTTTTGATGTGCCATATACTTGTTTGCTCAATTTGTGTCCCCATCGTGTCATACATAATAACTATTCTTTCATGATGGATGACATGTTCTTATACCATGCATCAAATTTCTTTGAGCGATGCTTATCTTGTGCTAACTCACACGTGCACATACACATCATGATGACTGATGTGTACATTTACCACACACACAATTTATTTCGTTTGTGTCTCTTTTGTGTAGGTACCCATGAATACTTGTCAACCTCGCAATCCCACGAGTTGACAAAACGAGCTTTAGAGAGCAACGATGAATTGGGATCACATGGATTGTCTTTACCACCGTCCCCTTCGCGCAAGGACTACGCGCAACTCCTCTACTTGGCTCTCACACGGCTATGGGCCATTTACAACTTCTCACGTTATGCTCATTTTACCGTGTTCACTTTGCATGCTATGCTTTCTTCTATGCCTTTGCCATGCAATTGTGACCCTTGTTTGCATCTACCCATGATTCTCCATTATGAGATTACTATGTGTATTTGCATGCTTGGTGGAGATCCTTGTTGCTTTTGCCATGTTTATCATGTGCCCCATTCTATTGATGCTTGTTGTGTTGGGAGAGTCATGATGACCCATTGCTATTCACATATGGCCTCTTGCCAATACATTCATGATATTGTACTCATATCTTGCTTTCATGCTTGTGCTATGACTTGTGAATTATTCACGCCCACTATTTGCACCAATGACATGTTTGCCATGATTCCTCCTAGTATGTTGCATCTTTGCACTACTAGCTTGCTTGATTTGATAGCTATGAATGCTCGCTATATTGCATCACCCATGTTCCACTACTTGCTTTCTTGGGTTGATGACATATATGCTCATGCCTCTCACATGATATATCTTGATCATTGTCTCTTGTGTTATAAGTGCTCATCTCATGCGGTTGATGACAACCATCTATATGCTTTGCAGATGATACATATTGCTTCGTGTCATATATCTCCATGTGTTGCCTCTCTCATGCTAGATTTGCCATGTATTGAGTGCAACAATGCTTATAGTCTTGCTCATGAGATTGCCCCCATAGCATTCTCACACATGTTTGGAGATTTTGACATATTCCTTGTGAAGCATGCTTGTATTATCTCTTTGCACCATATACCTAGTGCCGTGAATATTGCCATTGTTGCATCATATTGCCATTGTTGCAACACATGAAGTATGATCCACAATATGCATGCTCATGGTTTGGGTGTTCTCGAGATAGAAGGATATCACCTCAAAAGTATGTCTTTGTGCGTTCTTCACAATGTCAAAGTGGTAGGAAGTATGGTGTAGAAGCGTGTCGCGATCGATTGTATGAGGCTCGCTCTCAAGAGATCGAATGGTCAACTCACGTGAAGTGGAAGTCGACACGAAGTCCAAGTATCCTACACATGCACACAACAAAACAAAGAACGTATGCACATGGTAGACAAACACATCATCCATCATGATGGTTCTCTTCTCTTCTCTTCTCTTCTCTTCTCTTCTCTTCATGATGGTTCTCTTCTCTTCTCTTGTTTTGGTCATAACTAATTCATCCGGAGTCCGTTTTTGACGTTCTTTAGCTCGTTTTGAAGCTATTGACATCCCCTATCCCACAAAAATATCACCAACATCATTTGACTCCATCATATTTTCTGAAATTTGGCAAGTTTTCCTAGGCCCTCCACCATACCATCCGCATTATCACCACCGACTTCCGCAACCTAACCCATTTTGTTCCCCATAGCATTAGTGGTTGCTTGAGTAGTGATTCGTGTCTCCTAAGGTGTTTCAGCTACTTAGGGACAATTGCTTCTTCATCAACCACCACCACCACTTCCGCATAGACGTGCCCACCATACACTTCCGCCACCCAAACTTAACCCAATTGTTGTTTGAGCTTGTTTGAGTTGTGGCTTGTGTCTCCTAAGGTGTTTCGGCTACTTAGGGACGACAACTTCAACTCCGACTCGTGTTTAGCCCATCATTCCACTTCCGCATTGTGCAACACCACCACCGCTCTCCGCTACCACCATTTGACATTTGTCATTTGAGATTTTGAGTTTGCGGTTTTTCCGTTTCCTAAGGTGTTTCGGCTACTTAGGGACGAGTCTCCATCATCTTGGTATCTACACCAAGAACACCGCCACTCATCATCGCAAAGGACGGTAACCTCGATGACACCATTGTATATTCCCTTGCAATTGCATTGTTAACCCCTAGCCCATTTTGCGTTACTTGCCTATCGAGACTAGCCATTTGAGTATTGCCGGCAACGTGACTTGTGCACATTAGTGGACTACACCATCCATTGCATACATACCATATCATCCTGGTATCATATCATCCATTGTGCCTCAAGTTTGTTCCCGCATATACACAATTGCTATCTTGGTTTGTGCATTGTGCAAAAGTGGCCATAGAAAAAAAAAGAAAAAAAAAAGAAAAAGCTTTTAAGCAAAAAGAGAGCAAAGAGCTCGTGAGCAAGTGCCATAGCATCATACCCCCATTGCAAATAAGAGCCATACCAAAATCTACATCATATGATATCATGCTTGAGAGAAACAACGGGAACCATACATACATAGCATACTTGGGATAGAACGTTTATCCATTTTGCATCTTATAGGTTGTGCACAAGTGTCGTATCCGCCTATTGAGCAATCGTGCTAGCGTCTCTCTTGAGTTGTGCAACACGAGCGTTTTCTGTGGATTCCACATTTTGTGCTCATTCCTTGGTTGCACGACCCCATTTATCTATCCGTGTGTGTGTTTCCGTGTGCCATTATTTGCTATTGGTCCATTTGTTTCACTTGCGAATTTGTGAATCTCTTTCAACATTATTGACTCTTGCTAACATTTTGCATCAAATTTTTGTGCCACTATCCTCACCGAGCTCTACCATAAGCTTTACTTGATAGGTGTGAGTGAACAAGTCCGGTACCAATTCCACTATTCTTTCATCTCACATTGAGTGAAACGGGATACATCCTCAACTTTGGGAAAAGGTAACTTGGTATTGTTTATCTCATTTCCTACTCACCTCTACTCGAGTCTTGTGATGGATAGGCAAGGCATTTCATCTTCGGTCTACAACAACAACGGCGAGTTCGATGCCATGAACAACAACTTCGATGCCAAGATGCAAGCTAAAATGGAGGAGATCAAAGCCCTCATCAAGTCCTACAAACGATCTTCCTCATCTTCGAGAAGACGCTCAAGAGCACATGCTTCCGAGCTACCATCTCCGGCAAGATCACATCGGCATCGACACCATCACCAACAAGAACGTGAAGGTCAAGAGCTCTACATCAACAACCGCTCAATGACTTCACCATCTCCCTTGGCATCTTCGCCAAGTGACTTCAAGGCATCTTAGCCTACGGACATACGGCATCTTCGCCAACAAGAACCCCAAGACTACACTCAAGAGAAGCTCCCCAAGCTCAAGTCCGCGACTTCCACGAGCTACTACGACCTCGACATCGACCACGCGATTCCTTTCTATGGGACTCAAGAACCCGAGGAGTACCTCGAGTGGGAGCGTTTGATGGACGACTATCTCAAGCTACATCAAGTTCGTCCCGAAGATCAAGTGAAGTGCGCCACAAGAAACTTCCACGACTACGCCTCGACATGGTGGCTTCACACACCTTCAGAGAGCTACGAGATGAGTTGGCCCAAGACGAAGAGAGCTTTACGGCGAGAGTTTGTGCCTCCAACCTACACGGAACAACTTCGACATCAATTGGAGAACACCACCCAAGGATCCAAGTCCATCGACAAGTACTTCAAGGAGATGATGATTGCCTTGCGATGAGCCGGCGTGGACGACCCCATTTCGATGAAGTTCCACTTCATGATGGGATTGCACAACGACATCTCCAAGACCATCTTCCTCGAGAACTACAAGTCCATCGACGACTACTACATTGGTGCTCTCAAGGCGGAACAAGAACTCATGAAGGCCAAGGCTTCTCCACCCCAAGCAAACTTCGCGGCGACCAAGCTCTACGACAAGCATGAGGCTATTACCACCAAGATGTCCAAGCCCGACGAACTCCAAGACGATGCTCCCAAGTTTGACTTCACCGCCATCCCTCTTTGTGGCATTGATGGTGCCGAGTCTACTTCGACTCTTTTTCAAGACGGTGCGGCGACGAGTACGACTACGGAGACCCTCAAGGACCAAGCTTTGCAGGCGAGCGACAAGGTGGCAAGCAAGGATGATGCTTCCATCTTTGGAGGCGAGAGTGATGATGTGCCATCTTCGGCCTTCATCAACGGCGACGGTGACGAGATGATCGAGCATGGGATTTTCCCTTCGGTCATGGAGGAGAGTGATGATGTGCCATCTTCGGCCTTCATCCACGGCGACGACGACGAGATGGTTGAGCATGGGATCTTCCCTTCGACCACGGCGACGTATGATGACTTGAGTGACTTGTGCCATCATATTGAGAGTGGGAGTGACTTCACCACTAGCCCCATATATGATCAGTTGCCACATTTCCCATGTGAGGAGAGCCACAACCCCCACCACGTGAGTGAGATGAGTGACTCCACCATACGTGAGTTTAAGTGCACCTATTTTGAGGGAGTGAGTGAACCACCACATAGAGAGAGTGAGATAGTTGATAGGTCTCATGAGGCCATTTGCATTTCTAACAACTTGACCTCTACCTCTATTGTGTCTTCTCGTTTGGTGCTAGGTCCCATTTATGATGACGCGCCGATCCTCGACGACTTCATCCTCCCTTTGGACAAGACGATGGCCATGGTGGATTATGATGCACCGCCCACATGGTTCCATCAAGATGATGATGATGACCACCATTTGGTCTTTCCCACCTCACCTACACCACTTGAGTGGAATGACACAGGTAACATAGGTGAAGGCGATGCTCTAGTCCCACTAGTGGACATTCTTGACATTGATTGCTTGCATGATGTTGATCCACCTATTGCCATGCTTCATGCTACTATGATTTCCCCATGCGATGATTTGCCCATTTATGATGAGTATGATGATTCTATTGTGGAGTCTATTAGTTGTGATGCCATGTTACATAGGATTTCTTGTGACAATTCTTTAGGTCACATCATGTTTGATAATCCGCTTGACTTGTCATATGCTATGCATGAGATCAACCATATGTCTTATTTGCAATCTCTTCATAGTGACTATGCATATGCCATTAAAATAAACCCAATTTGCACATATGGCATAGATGACAAGCCCATGGTTATTGGCATTTGTTTCTCTTGTGATGATATTGATATGCTCTCTTTGCATCATTTATCTCATATGCCATGCCATGACCACCTAGCTTCGGATATGCATGGTTTTGGATGTTGTCCATTTTCTCCATATGATGTTTCCGATATTGCTCATGAGGAGATCCCCATAGTTTCCACATACATTTTAGGAGATTTTGACCCATCCCATCCATTGCATGATCCCAATACTTGTGTGCACCATATGCTCCCCATGAATAAACATGCTTTTGATGTGCCATATACTTGTTTGCTCAATTTGTGTCCCCATCGTGTCATACATAATAACTATTCTTTCATGATGGATGACATGTTCTTATACCATGCATCAAATTTCTTTGAGCGATGCTTATCTTGTGCTAACTCACACGTGCACATACACATCATGATGACTGATGTGTACATTTACCACACACACAATTTATTTCGTTTGTGTCTCTTTTGTGTAGGTACCCATGAATACTTGTCAACCTCGCAATCCCACGAGTTGACAAAACGAGCTTTAGAGAGCAACGATGAATTGGGATCACATGGATTGTCTTTACCACCGTCCCCTTCGCGCAAGGACTACGCGCAACTCCTCTACTTGGCTCTCACACGGCTATGGGCCATTTACAACTTCTCACGTTATGCTCATTTTACCGTGTTCACTTTGCATGCTATGCTTTCTTCTATGCCTTTGCCATGCAATTGTGACCCTTGTTTGCATCTACCCATGATTCTCCATTATGAGATTACTATGTGTATTTGCATGCTTGGTGGAGATCCTTGTTGCTTTTGCCATGTTTATCATGTGCCCCATTCTATTGATGCTTGTTGTGTTGGGAGAGTCATGATGACCCATTGCTATTCACATATGGCCTCTTGCCAATACATTCATGATATTGTACTCATATCTTGCTTTCATGCTTGTGCTATGACTTGTGAATTATTCACGCCCACTATTTGCACCAATGACATGTTTGCCATGATTCCTCCTAGTATGTTGCATCTTTGCACTACTAGCTTGCTTGATTTGATAGCTATGAATGCTCGCTATATTGCATCACCCATGTTCCACTACTTGCTTTCTTGGGTTGATGACATATATGCTCATGCCTCTCACATGATATATCTTGATCATTGTCTCTTGTGTTATAAGTGCTCATCTCATGCGGTTGATGACAACCATCTATATGCTTTGCAGATGATTCATATTGCTTCGTGTCATATATCTCCATGTGTTGCCTCTCTCATGCTAGATTTGCCATGTATTGAGTGCAACAATGCTTATAGTCTTGCTCATGAGATTGCCCCCATAGCATTCTCACACATGTTTGGAGATTTTGACATATTCCTTGTGAAGCATGCTTGTATTATCTCTTTGCACCATATACCTAGTGCCGTGAATATTGCCATTGTTGCATCATATTACAAATGCACTTGTGCTTCTAATGGTTTTGTGCAAGAGAAGAGAACCATCATGATGGATGATGTGTTTGTCTACCATGTGCATACGTTCTTTGTTTTGTTGTGTGCATGTGTAGGATACTTGGACTTCGTGTCGACTTCCACTTCACGTGAGTTGACCATTCGATCTCTTGAGAGCGAGCCTCATACAATCGATCGCGACACGCTTCTACACCATACTTCCTACCACTTTGACATTGTGAAGAACGCACAAAGACATACTTTCGAGGTGATATCCTTCTATCTCGAGAACACCCAAACCATGAGCATGCATATTGTGGATCATACTTCATGTGTTGCTTGCTCCACGACACTTTGCACACATGCTAGCGATGTTGCTTCGACTTCTCATTACCACATTGCCATGCCCCATGCCATATATGCCTTGTGTGTTGCATCTAGTTCTTCACATATGCCATGTCCCTTTGCTTATCACATGCTTGACTTGATTGCCTCACACATGATGAACAATTGCTCTTTCCATTGTGTTGAGTGCCACGATATCTTCACTACACCCTATGCACGTTATGCTTGGATTGTCTTGCACTTGCCCCATGTGTTTAGACATTTCACTATATTTGGTGTTGTGAATGACTCTTATGCCTACCATAGACTGTTCACTGAGCTCTTTATGCATGCTTGCTATGACCTTGAGGTAGATGCTAGTTCACTTATCACATATATTTGCATCTTGACCTCCCATTTACATGCTTGTTCCCATGATGTACTTGATTGTGCTCAATTTATATGTCCAAATGTCATGACACACTTCTTTGTCAAACCATATGCTATGCTTGATGACAACACTTGTTGGGTGAATCACCTCTTGAATGCTTGGTTTTGCTCTTATGACAACCACATTTGTTTTTCCAAGTGCTTGTTATCTTTGCTACTTTTGAAGGAATTACAAGACGGTGCGACATTGGAGAGTGCCCATTTGGAACTTCAAGATGACAAGAACTTGGTGATCGACCACTTCTACACGGCAACGCCATCTCTTTCCCATGGTGATTTGGTTTTCGATCCGAGGTCGGATCTTTCCCAAGGGGGAGGGGATGATGCGGAGCATCCTACGGACATCACCACGTCAAGAGCCCATTTGGCAAGTGACACGTGCGACATCTACTTCACATACACAAAGGTGAATCATCTCCTTTACACGTGCTCACTTGACACTCTCGAGGATGGTATACTACTTGACACTCCTTACATGTGCATGCATAGGTATTGTCGGAGCTTCACGGATGTCAAGGAGGAGTGCAAGCGCCAAGGAACGACTACACCATCCGCGAGGGAAGCGTGGAAGAGAAGACGGAAGAAAGGAGAAGAAGACGGAGCGGCTGCAAGAGCTAGGCCGGACATCCAGACCGCCGTCCGGATCATCCGGGCTCAGCCGGATCATCCGGGTCCCCCTCCGGATCATCCGGATAATTCGTCCAAAGACACCCGAAGGCCTCATGTGAAGCCGGATCATCCGGGCCACCTCCCGAATCATCCGGACGATGGCCGGATCATCCGGGCCCCCCTCCCGGATCATCCGGACGATGGCCGGATCATCCGGACCCCCTTCCGGATCATCCGGGCCTTCCCTGCGTGCAACGTTTTGGGCCGAGGCCCATGTACCCATTCGCCCCCTCACTTACCCCTTCGCCCACTAGACTATAAATAGACCTCCTCCTCCCCATTTTTAGGGTTAGCAAAGTGATAGCTCATTCTTATGTGAGCTTTGCTCCTACCTATCTCTACTCTTGAGAGAGAGAGACCACTACTCCATTGGAGGCCAAGACCTCCATCTAGGAGAAGATCCCGCGGGATATCATCAAGACCCCCTTGTGGGAAGATCCATCTAGGATATCATCAAGACCTCCTCTTGGAGATGAACCTTACCTTGTATCTTTCCCTTTGTTGTTCGTGTACCTTGTGATCTTGTGTGTTTGATTGTCTAGTGGATGTGTGATTTGGACTTGTTCTTGAGTGTTTCCCCTTGTGATTTCTCCCCGTTCTTCCCCGTGTTCAACGTGTTCTTCGAGGGATCCCACTCCAAACGTGAAAGATCGCCGCTATAGGGTTCCACCCTACATCAGTTAGTTTATCCCTCTAAGGGGGGATCTCACATCTAGGGGGAGCTTAACTCTAATAATTGAGTCAAAGCAACTGTAATGGTGTGAACACATCAATGCATTATGTAAAAGTGGTAACCCCACTTGAGCTTAAACGATGAGTATGACCTATGATCAAATGTTCTCATTTGACTCTAAGTCAATATACTCATATATAGATGACCTAGTCATCGCCAATTGTTTGATAGATACTAGAATTGGTTGTGCATGCTTTGCCACATATTTCATTTGCCATTTTATTGTGTGAGCATGTTGGTTGCATATTTTACTCATTCGAGGACATCCACTTTTTGCTTTGATTGATTGGATTGTTTTTTTTCACAAGTGGATGAACAAGAATGCCTAAGAACCTTCTCTAGCTATCTATGCTTTTCTCGTCTCAAACTCTATTCATGCTACATAACAAAATTTGATCAAGTCAGATTCGAACCACTCTGTGTGAGGAGCACTCGGAGTCCCCGATTCGTCATAGACTTAAACTTCCAAAACTTCTATGTGTGTTTCGGTCTGACCGATTCCTCCATTTCGATCATACCGAGATCACTAAGTCAATCTAGGTTTTCAATCTCGGTGCAACCGATTTGAACTTTTCGGTCACACCGAGTTGCTGTAACTGTCAACAGTTATGCATCTTGGTGCCACCGAGTTGTTCCACTCGGTCACACCGACAGGGTCGGGCTATATATACTGACAGGCAAAAATTTGGAAAGTTTCTCCAAACCTCTTCGCCCGCGCAAAGCTCGCTTTGCCTCCAGGGTCTCCGGATCGTCCTCCTCGTCGCCAGCCGCCTCCAGTCGCTGGTATCCGCCGCCGTCAGTGGAATTCACCCCGCCGTAGCTAGGGTATGGACTCGATCACAATGTTATCCCCGTCCGATTCCTAGCACATTGTGTTCATCATGATTCTTGCCACGATTGAAACTACTCTATCCAGTCAAAACAATCCATAGTTTAGTAGTGAATTGAAAATTTAGGGTTAGGTTTCCGCCGAAACCATCTCGGACCCACCGAGTTGCAGAACTCGGTTCCACCGATTCGGCTAAGGCCATTACACAAGTGATTCTCGGTCTGACCGAGAATTGCAAATCGGTGTGACCGAGTTCAGGACTTTGTGAAACCCTAGCAGTCTCGGTGCCACCGAACTATGACTCAGTCTGACCGAGTTCACTAGTTTAGGTTCCAAAAGCTGCTTCGGTATCACCGAGTTTGCAAATCGGTTGATCCAAAATGCTTTCTGTGGAAAATTAAAACTAAGTTTTTGACTCATTCTTTTGCAAAAACCTCTGTGTTTTGTGATGCTCATCCACTCTATCTCATCTAGATCTATTCACAGGGTTAGCAATTAGTGTTTGGAACATGTCTAATCAAAGTGACAGCCAGGACAGTGAAGAGGAGCAGGTTCAGATGAGTGAGGGCACTAGTCCCTCTAGTACCTCTGATGAGGGCAGCAGGAGCACCCCAAGCAACTTACCTAAAGCTGCCACCAGAACCAGAAAGAAGAAAACCTCAGAATCTGAGGATGAAGAGTGTGTGGCAGTAGAGGATGAGGCCACTTCCAAGAAGAAAGTGCTCAAAAAGGAGTATGGCACAACTGCATCCATTAAGCCTGGAATGAAGATCAAAGTGCCTGTAAAGAGAACTCCAATGTCTAAAGCCAGAGCCTCTACTCAAGTACCTTTGGAATCTCAACCCAAAGAGGCTACTGCAGAAGGGAAGAAAAGGAAGGAAAGGGTCAAGAAGACCATGGCCAGAGTTGTTGGAAAGCCTTCCATGATGGAAGAGGAAGAGGAAGAAGAGGTTGCTGCACCAGCACCCAAGGCTCAGAAGCTTATGGGTGATGCTATTAGGTCAGGGGCTGCATCATCAAAGCCCAAAGAAGCACCCAAAGCTGCCTCCAAACCAAAGATTGCACCAAAGAGGAATACCAGAAACATATCTGCTGCTGAGAAGAACAAGGCCCCAGTGCCTGAAATTGCTGCTAAAGAAGAAGAAGATGAAGAGCATGTTTTGAGAAAGTTGAAGCCAAAGATTCCAGACCACAATGATGCTCATCCTATGGCTGAGAACATGAATCTGAGGAAGGATGCATGACTAAGACAATGGAGGTTGTCTGATCCCTATGCTATCAGGAGAAGGACTGCTGTTGACTACAGGTTCCATACTAAGGAACAACAGGATTTCTATTAGACAGTATTTATGGACAGGAAGCCTATAGTTTGTGACATGAGGTGGGTCGAATGGACCTACATGAAGGAAAATGAGGAACACTATTCTGGAGTGTATGACAGTTTCAGTGCTTGTGGAGTTGCAGACTTTGTTGGGCAGAAGCTCACAAAGTGGAATGATGAGCTCATAATGCAATTGTACTCCACAGCACACTTCTATCAAGATGGCAGGATAGTATGGATGTCTGAAGGTACAAGGTACCAATCAACTATTGAGGAATGGGCAAATCTGATCAATGCTCCTAAGGAGAGGGAAGATGACTTGGATGTCTATGCCAAGAAGAAGATGGATCACAACCCTATGGCACATATGTACAAAGAGATCCCAGATGTTGCAGTTGAGACACATAAGTTTGGATCTGTACAGTATCTTTTGTCAGGACTGCCAACCATCAACTGGATCCTCAGGCACACTCTCTTGCCCAAGTCAGGTGACCACAACATGATCAGAGGCCATGCAATAAACTTACTACACTTATTTGATGTGCCATAGAAATTCAAGGTCATGAGCCTCATTGTTGAGACTATCAAGAGGACTGCAGCTGACCAAAAAAGAAGTTGTGGGTATGCCCCACAGATCCAGGAGCTGATAAACTCCAAGATGGGCACAGGCACATACTTGCTGGACAAGGACCATTTTGCTATCTCTCCAGACTTTGAGGATAAACAAGTGGTTATGAATGAAGATGAGCCATCTTATGTGCATGCTCAAGCCAAGAAGGAGAAGGCAAGGACAGAGAAGGCTACCAAGATGCCAACAATGGAAGAGGCATCTCAGTACTTTCTGAAGAGCAAGCAGGATCAACTAGGCTACTTGATTGCATCCACTCTGAGGATTGAGAAGGGGCTGGCCACCTTAACTCAAAACCAGGAGAGCCTAGAGAGGATCATGGAGCAGAAGTTCTATAACTTGGATGTGAAGGTAACTGAGATCCAGTTTGTTATTGAGCGGCTTTAGGATGATATGCAGGAGAGGCAGGGCAAGACAACCACTGATGCATTTGCGAGAGTGCCTAGAGCTCAGAGATCAGCTGGAGTGCCAGTGACAGATTCCAGAGCCACTTGATCTGCACTAGCTACAGCTCCTACAGCTCCAGTGCAACCAGCTTCAGCACCCACACCTCCAGCTCCATCCACATCTACTGAAGTCTTCGTCCGAGGAGCCATCTCTACACCACCACCTGAAGATCAAGCCTGAGAGTCGATCTAGTCCTATGCATTTTCTATGAACTTTTTGGTAACTTGTTGCCAAAGGGGGAGGAAAATGTATAGATCATAGGCTTCGTGAGACAGTGTTGCTTTTTGTTCTGTCTTGCTTTGGTGGTTGAACTTTATTTGCTTGTTTGAGATACTCTATGTCTGTGTGATACTTGGATGATCATGTGTCTGATCATACGTTACATTTATGCTTGTTGGATGACATTATCTCATTTATCTCTATATGATCATTCACTTTGCTTGGTGATGAGTGCATGTATTCAGTTATTATCATTTTGAGCGCTCCACCAAGATGTATGTGACATGGAAGAGTTACCCATGAGCCTAACTCCTTGTGCATTTGCAGTCCAAAGCAAATCTTAAACTATGCACAAATTTAGGGGGAGCTCTTGATTATCACATAGTTCTCAAAGCGACTATGTTTTTCACTCTTATTATCATTTGTCGAAGCTTTGATCTATATGTTGTCATCAATTACGAAAAAGGGGGAGATTGAAAGTGCAACTATCCCTAGGTGGTTTTGGTAATTCCTAACACCATATAGCTCATTGAGCTAAAATCATTCCAAGATGAATATTTCAGGAAAAGCTCAATGAATGGCATGGCATGGATGAGAAAAGTGGATCCCTCAAAATGCTAAGGATAAAAGGATTGGCTCAAGCTCAAAAGCTCAAGACACTACATTTTATATTTTAGTGATCCAAGATCACATTGAGTCTATAGGAAAAGCCAATACTATCAAGGAGGGATGAGGTGTTGCTTAATGAGTTTCTTGCTCCACGGTGCTTAGTGATATGCTCCAAAACCCTCAACTACTTTCTCATATCCACATATGACCTAAACCAAAGTCAAACTCGGCCCCACCGATTCTTTCTACCCGGCGCCACCGAGTTCAGATGTCATAGCCACTGCCACAAACCCTAGGCAAATCGGTGACACCGATAGGGATCTCGATCTCACCGAGAAGGGGTTCTAATCTCTCTGTTTCCCTTCGTAATGTTTCGGTACCACCGAGATGAGCGATCGGTCCCACCGAGATTGCAAGGTAAACTCCTTGTTTCCTTTTCGTAACATTTCGGTCCCACCGAAATGAGCGAACCGGTCCCACCGAGTTTACCTGACCAACTCTCTGGTTAGCTTATTACCAAAATCGGTCTCACCGAGTTTGTGTAATTGGTCTCACCGAGATATGTTATGCCCTAACCCTAACCATATCGGTCCTACCGAGTTGCATGTCGGTCCCATCGAAAATCCTAACGGTCACTAGATTTGCTAAATCGGTCTGACCGAGTTTACCAATTCGGCCCCACCGAGTTTGGCAAGTTGTGTGTAACGGTTAGATTTTGTGTTTAGGCTATATATACCCCTCCACCTCCTCTTCATTCATGGGGAGAGCCATCAGAACAAACCTACACTTCCAACTTGCTGTTTCTGAGAGAGAACCACCTACTCATGTGTTGAGGCCAAGATATTCCATTCCTACCATATGAATCTTGATCTCTAGCCTTCCCCAAGTTGCTTTCCACTCAAATCTTCTTTCCACCAAATCCAAATCCTGTGAGAGAGAGTTGAGTGTTGGGGAGACTACCATTTGAAGCACAAGAGCAAGGAGTTCATCATCAACACACCATTTGTTACTTCTTGGAGAGTGGTGTCTCCTAGATTGGCTAGGTGTCACTTGGGAGCCTCCAACAAGATTGTGGAGTTGAACCAAGGAGTTTGTAAGGGCAAGGAGATCGCCTACTTTGTGAAGATCTACCGCTAGTGAGGCAAGTCCTTCATGGGACACGACCATGGTGGGATAGACAAGGTTGCTTCCTCGTGGACCCTTCGTTGGTGGAGCCCTCCATGGACTCGCGCAACCGTTACCCTTCGTGGGTTGAAGTCTCCATCAACGTGGATGTACGATAGCACCATCTATCAGAACCACGTCTCAAAAATCACCATGTCTCCAAATTGCATTTGAATTCTCCAAACCCTTCCCTTTACATTCTTGCAAGTTGCATGCTTTACTTTCCGCTGCTCATATACTCTTTGCATGCTTGCTTGAATTGTGTTAAGATTGCTTGACTTGTGCTAAGATAGCTAAAATCTGCCAAAGACTAAAATTGGGAAAAGGATAAGTTTTTATTTGGTCAAGTACTCTAATCACCCCCCCTCTAGACATACTTTCGATCCTACAGAGACAACCCACCATGTACTCCTACATGGCCTCTCACCGCTACCTTTACCAAATCGTGTTCACACACTTAGCTCACACACAATAGGACTTGTTCATCACCATTCCAACTCATCCCCGATGAATCATACCTGACTCAACTCTAAGAAGTAGCAGGCATGACAAACAAGCATGAATGAGTAGGCACAATAGGGCTCAAACAACTCCTACTCATGCTAGTGGGTTTCATCTATTTACTGTGGCAATGGCAGGTCATGCAGAGGAAAAGGGGTTCAACTACCGTAGCTCCGGAGGCACCTCCGCCGCCTCCTCCTCAAAAAGGCGCCCTGGCCCCAAGGCGCGCGGCCCCTGGACGAGACCCACCGCGCCCAGCGCCCGCACAGCAAGAAAAGAGCTGCCAAGAGGTCCCTCGCCCTCAAGAAGTTGCTCGCGTGCTCCCAGCGCCAGCACGCCATGACCGTGTTCCTGCTCCACAGCGCCAAGACCCCGCGCTGTTGCTGGCGGCAGCGCGCGGAAACCTCCAAGATCAAGCCCTTTGTCACCAAAGGCCCCCTATAGCCACTGCAGGCTGCCGCGCCTTCACCGCCGAGCTGCGCAGTGTGGCCTGGCCGGGCAAGTTCAAGCCAGATATGCCTCCTCGCTACGACGGTACTACCGACCGCACGGACTTCCTCCAGCTCTACGAGCTGGGCATCGAGGCGGCCAACGGGGACGAAAAGGTCATGGCGAACTGGTTTCCCATGGCGCTCAAGGATGGCGCCCGACCTGGCTCCTGAACTTGCCTCCCGGCACGATCTCCTCTTGGGACGAGATGCGCACTCGCTGCATCTCCAACTTCCAAGGGACTCGCGACCGGCCCCCGGCCATGAGTGACCTGCGCTGCATCAAGCAACAGCCCGGAGAGACCCTACAGAAGTACATCCAGTGCTTCAACAACGCCCGCCTCAAGATCCCCAGGGTGACTGAGGAAGCCATCATCTCAGCCTTCTCCGATGGTGTGCGTGACATCAAGATGAAAGAGGAGCTAGCAATCCATGAAGACATGTGCATACCTCTGGAGCTGTTTAACTTGGCGACCAAGTGCGCCAGGGATGAGGAAGGGCGCCTCTCCCTCCTCAAGCTTCCGGCTGCTAATCTGGAAGAAAAGAAGCCCAAGGTGAAGGACGTGAAGCGCAAAGGAGCTGTTGTGCTCGCAGAGGAGCCAGACACCAAGCAAGGCAGGGATCAGTCGGAGTCATCCAATGGTAGCCGATACTGCGTGTACCACGACCTCGACAACCACAACACCAACGAATGCCAAGAGCTCAGGGCTGTGCGAGATGGACGTATCGGCCGACGCCCCGAGCGCAATGATTGGGGCTATGGCCGAGGAGGAGGAAGAGGTGGAGGATGATAGGAAGACCGTGGCCCTCGCCAAGGATGGCGTGACCGACCTCGCGAGGTCCGCTGGCAGGACCAGCCTCGCGAGGGAGGTTGGAGGGATCAGCTTCCTGAGGATCGCCCGCAAGGCAAAGTAGGCCTCCCTCCTCTGCCACCACCGCCAAGGAGGAATGAATACCAGCATCAGGACGAGGGGGCTGGGGGCTTCCAGGAGCCGCGCGCAATCGCTTGCATCCTGGGCGGCGCCCAGGCCCCAGCCTCACAGCGCATCTTCAAGCAGTTTGCTCGCGAGGTGAATGCAGTCCTCCCCAAGCTTGAGGCCATGCGCCCTCTAAGGTGGTCTGCGTGCGTTATCACGTTCTGCTCAGCGGATCAGCTCAAGTGCGCGGCAACGGCCGGAGTCCTCCCAATGCTTTGTTCCCCAGTCATCAGCAATGTGCAAGTCACCAGGACCCTCATCGATGGCGGAGCAGGACTCAACGTCTTGTCCGTCGAGATGTTCAAAAATTTCCAAGTGCCATATGATCAGCTTCAGCCGACCAAGCCTTTCTCAGGAGTCATTGATGGTTCCACCATTCCGATAGGGCAGGTTCGCCTTCCTATCACCTATGGGCAGCGCAACAACTACCGCACCGAGCTCATTGACTTCGACGTCGCCCACATTCGCCTACCATACAATGATATCCTCGGGTACCCAGCCCTAGCCAAGTTCATTGCAGTGACTCACCTTGGCTACAATGTCCTCAAGATGCCTGGAAGCGGTGGAGTCATCACAGTCCACTGTGAAGAAAAGGATGCAGTCTGTTCTCTTGAGCGTGCCTTCCAGGCCGCGGCAATCGAAGACCCGGATCACAGGAGCGGGATCTTTCCCGAGGCGGTCCCTAAGAAGAAGAAGACTTCACCTGGCCCAAACCATCAAGAGGCAGGCACCTCCAGAGGCGTTGCGTTAGGATCCGCGCCCGTCCAAGGGGCGCCACCCTCTGTCGCATAGGAAGGCGCGCCCGGCGCCCTCCTCAAGCAAGGCTCGGGGGCTCTCTCCTAGAGGGCCACCGACTTTGCCAAGGTCACGAGGGAGGTGCTCGGGCACCACTTGAAGGCGTGCTTCAAAGCACGTTTCCCTCAGGAAGGTATGAGGCAAGGAGGGCCAAACCCTCAGGAGTTCATCGCGAGAAACACTCAGGAGTTGTATGAGTCAAGAGTCATGCGCGGCAGCTGCCGCTTATCCGTTGTAACCCCCCATCCAGGCGAGGATGGTGGGCTGCGCATCTACATCGACGTGCCAGGGCTCAACCGAGTCGCGTCTCAGGGGCGACTCTGGCTTCACGCGTGGGGCGTTGCGAGGGTCCACCTCACATCTACATTTGCATGCCTCTCGGCCTGCCGAACGCGGCCGCTGCTCATCAGTGCCTGCTGAGGAGCATTCTGGAGGCTCAGGAGGTCAGGCATTGCACGGTCCTGGCGGAGATGGAGATGGTCCTCGAGGATCTGCCTAAGCCCCCGGGGCCTCCCGAGGCTCCTGGTCCTGGGAGCTCGTGAGAGTCGGCTTCCTCACCGCACGTCGTCCGCTACTTCAGGATCCCTTCATCTCCGACGGTATCAGGTGACATCTTTCAAAGTTCCATTTTCAGCTGGGAGCGCCCACAGGGCTGCATCATTCCCAGGTCGCATGGGTCCGTCCCTACGGCATGTATCCGTTTTGCTTATGTTCTTCGCTTACCTTGTTGGTGGTGCCCCTCGGGCTGCATTATCCCCAAGCTGCTCGGGCCTGACCCAGTGGCATTTGCTTTTTCCGCATCTATCTAAATGGATTTGCTCCTTCATGCTTAACCTGCTTGACTTAATCGCAAGCTCAATTGACACCTACCTTTGGAGCCACTCGCTCTGGCACGGCGCTTACGTATGGGTCCGTCCCTGCAACACTGAAAAATCTGAGTGGTCGAGCTCTGGTCGCGGCAGCCCCGCAAGGCTCCATCTCACCAGGCCCTCAGTGCCCCAATCACTCCCTCGGAGCAACCAATGGTTGGATGGCAACCGTAATGGCAGACCTTGTTTTCCCTCGTGATTGGTATGCAGGACCCGCTCCAGGAGTAACGCTGGGGGCGTCGCGAGCTTTCTCTCCCTCTCTCCGGCATGACCCGCTCGCGCGTTAAATGGGGAGCGCCTAAGCATCGCGACTCATGGGCTCTTACTGGCTCTCCAGCACTCACCCCCTGGCCTTCACACACGGCGGCGGCTGAGCTCGCTCGAGGGCCGGGACCTGAGGACGTAGAGCATGAAGGAAAGTGCGGGGAAGAGGGAAGAAGCTCACGAGGGCCTGACCCAGCAACACCCCCAGCCGCCGCCACACAGGCCCGACACCTCGCCGAAAACTACTCCAAACCTACGAGATAAGTCGTGCAAAAACTAAATCGACTCAGTGCTAAACCCTCGCCTACTGCAGCTCTGTCACGGCAATGTTGCCTGCCTTTCTTGCCCAGCGGAGGCTGCTTGAGCACTAAAGGGGACCTCCTGAGCATCACGACTCAGGGGATCTTACTGGACCTTGGGCCGCTCACCTCCTGGCCTTGACCACGACATCGCGACCTGGCATACCAGCGACGGCTGAAGCCTGCCTGGGAACCGGGACCTGTCGACGTAGAGCACCAAGCCCTCGTGAAGAAAGAAAGGGGGAGCTGAGCCGGGGCAGAACACGCCTCCCGCACCATTTCATGAGAAGGATGTACAATTCACAAAACACATGGCAGGCGCCTTACATACCCCCATGGGGTGTCATTTCGAGTCCTCGCAGGGAACAAAAGGTGCTAAGGAGCGATAACTATGCGCGCCTCTGCAGGAGACGCCATCATCAACAGTGGGTCATCAGGCGCTGGTGCTAACCCCATCCAGATTAGCAGCACCGATGACCTGATGCAGCCGCCCTGCTCTGGGCGCGCCACGAGCTCGGGGGCTCGTAGCTGTCGTCGCTTGTCTCAGGAGTCGCGTGAAGCTCGGCGGAGTTACTGGACCTTCCGGCTCCTCCGCTGCTGCCTGAGGAGCTGCTGGGGAAGCGGTTGGCAGGCCTGGTCCTCGCCACTCCGATGCCCCGGCCGCCTCCCTTGGGGCAGCATTCCAGCCGGCGTCCTTCCGTGTCGAAGACCTTGAAGAACATCAAGGAGGCGCCATCGTATTCGAGATGGATTACGAGGGTGCCCCCTGTCCGGCAGACCCGGGCGATCTCGCCCCAGCCACGGGTCAGGAAGACCTTGCCCGGGGCGACAACCTCGATCTCCGCCTCGGTCGCGGGGGTGTTCCAGTCAGCGTGCTGCAGTCAGAGCTCCCGAGGCCCCCTCGACGGAATCTCGAAGGCAAAGGAGGGAGGAAGGCGAATCAAAGATCGAGGAGGCATGGCGGCGGGAAGCACAAGCTCGCAAGAAGAGCCCTCGGCATGGATTCCAGGGGGAATGGCGCGCGCCGCCGTAACTCGCCGGCGTCAACGGCGGCACCGTCGGTGACGCTCGACGCCTTCTTCTCTAGGGCCCTCGATTCGGGCGTACAAGGGCAGCGGAAAACCAGGCGGCGGCCGCTCGTACCAAGGCCTCGATGCCTCATGTTGAGCACCCTCATCTCGGCGGCAGGGGACTGGCCGCTTCTTCAGCGGAAGCGGGTCAGGACCCTCGCGGGGGCCTTTCCCTTCTCTTCTACAAAAAACAGGCGGATCGGCGCCATTGGCGTAAGGTGGAGCAAGGGCGAGGAAGAAGAAGAAAGCGAGTAGCAGGAAGGAATGGACTGTAAGGGCTCACGTTGTTTCCTACTTATAGCCGCAGGAGGCCAACCATCAGCCTCCATGATCGCAGGTAATCATGACCCATTTTTGCATGCAGGGACTTGACAAGTTGTGCGGTTGCCGAGGCGTCGTGGGGAAACGGAGACGCCCACGTCTAATCAATCGCCACGTGGCGCCCGAGGCCGCAGGCTATTGGGGCCCGCGGCGCTTCGCACTTGCCCCTTCGCTTCTCTGCTAAGCCAAGTCCGGGCGCGCCTTGGGCCTGGGGGCTACTGTCGGCGTTCTGGGAACGGGGGTCCCCAAACTTGCCTGCCTACGGCCTGCGGCGTGGCTCAAGTGGAGGCCCTGTGCAGCCCAGCTTCATCAGCTCAAGCTCAAGACCCTCGCGAGGGGCCATGCCTCGCGGGGCGGACGACAGGAAGCTTCCTTAGGAGCAGCCTCATCAGGCGAGCTCGCAATGAGGCGGAGAGATCAAGGCAGGGTACCTCGCGAGGTGCCCGTGATGCAGGCCATGACGATCCAGACCAGGCCAGCGCCGGGCGGGCGCCGGCCTGCGTAGTGTCCTTATTTCCCCTTTGGTGCAAAGGGGGCAAGCACAGGCCAAGGCATCAGGCAAAGGTTACTGTTTTGGTGCAACAAGACCAAGACCAGTGGGACGGCAAGATGGAGGTCACCATGGAGCCCAGGACGGCATCACCATCAGAGTCTTTGGCAGTCGAAGACCAACTTTAGTCAGGATAAGTGTACTAGATGTTCCCCTTCAAAATGGCCAATTGCTGGCGCCCTTCCCGCTCATTATTTGGGAAGAGGCCCAGGGCCTCCCTCTATAAATAGAGCTAGCCACCACAGATTAAAGGAGAGATCCAGATTTTGGGTAGACTAGACAGAGAGTGGCGACTGAACTCACCCAAGTAGTTCATCGCACCAGCCCAAGAACACCTCTCGCGAGGCTATTCTCCCTTTGTATTGTTCATCAGCCCCTGAAGCAATCCACCACACCACACACTAGATTAGGGTATTACACCACAATGGTGGCTTGAACCAGTATAAACCTCGTGTCCCTTGTGTGTTCTTCTTTATAGCCTAGATTCCTTGTGAGGCTTAGAGACGTGAGTTGGTAGGGGAAAGATCTTCGTGCGCACCCCAGAGTTCGAACCTCAAGGGTCTGTCGGAACCAGAAATCCGATAGCCACCCTTGAGGAGGCCTTGTGTCATCCGCCCAGCGAGGATTGGCCCCTCGCGAGGGTCTTGAACTTGGGTTGATGAAGACGGGCCGTAGTGGGCCACTGCTGAGCCACGCCGCAGGCCGCAAGTAGGCAAGTCTGGGGACCCCCATTCCCAGAACACCAACAGTAGTAAAAGAGAGCAGGAGCGAGAGAGTGGGATTGTATCGGAATGAACAAGGGGGTTTTGCTTGCCTGGCACTTCTGAAGATGATATAGCTCTTCTTTGGTGTCATCGAACTCATCATCGGAACATACGTCTACCGAGGGGGAACAAACACTGGCAAAAGAGAAAGAACACAATCAATGCAATGCAACAATATGAAGCATGATCATGACATGGCAATATGCTGTGATTTGGGCTAATGCAACAGAAAGTCATTTTGATTGAAGTGGAATTCAAAACTACATCAAATTCCAACTCCAAATCTATTATCAAATTTTCCCTAATCATCTTTCATCCTAAACAGTGAGGTTAACTTGCCCAAACATACATGAAAATGGTACAGATGGATAGATTGGATTTTTCTGATCATTTTTCATATATAAATTATTTCATTTGGAGTTATAGTTTATTCTTTATGATTTTTCTAAGTTTTAAACATTTTCTGAAATTTCCTGGTTTATTTTAAATCCAGAAAACATATTACTACGTCAGCCTGGCGTCAGTGTGATGTCAGCAGTCAACTGGCGCGGTCCTGGTCAAACCTGACCTGCGGGGCCCACATGTCATAGACTCCCTGGTAAGTGGATATTAAACCGGGGCTAATTATCTGTGGGGCCCGCGTGTCAGTGACTGTGTTGGGGAGTGGTTAATTTAGCGCATGCTTAACTCTAAACTAATGACGCCACATCATCTAAATAGCGATTAGTCGCCGGTGCTAAGGAGGACGAGGCGGCGCTCCTCGTCCAGCCATCTCCGGCGACGAGAGCAAGAGGGGTTGGGCTCTACGTACTCAGGGTGACGCGATGCGTCGAGTGGTGGCTGTGGCAGGTGCGGAGTCCAGCTTTAGCGGCAGCGA
This sequence comes from Triticum timopheevii, assembly GCA_963921465.1. Classification (NCBI taxonomy): domain Eukaryota; kingdom Viridiplantae; phylum Streptophyta; class Magnoliopsida; order Poales; family Poaceae; genus Triticum; species Triticum timopheevii. Next base: position 290,587,982 of record OY997268.1, on the reverse strand, counting down.
CGATGAGCTCAGGTGGCAGCGGCGCTCGGGCTAGCTCGTGCACGGGGCTGCAGCTTGCGGGCGAGCGAACTGGGTAGCTGGGCAGCATCTACAGCGCGCGAGGAGCAAGATGGACAGAGGCGCGGGTCAGGGGGGCTCGGCAATGACGAGCTCGTCGGTCATGGCGGCAGCGACCTCACGGCCATGGCAGAAGGCATGCTAGGGGACGGGCACGAGCTATTGGAAGTAAGCGGGAGAAAGAGGAACTCACCGAGATTCCAGTGGAGAAAACGGCAAGGTCGGGGAAGCTCTGGATGGCGCGAATCGGACGACGGTGGTCGTCGGGGCAGAGGACAAAGATGGCTATGTTGCAGTCTTCTGTGGCCTTCTCCGGCCGCGTGCGTCATGTTGGAGATGAAATAGAGTCCGGCGGTGACATATGACCGATCGGCGAAGCCTGGGGTGCGCGGTGGCAATGGATGCGACGACGGTGCCCTCCGGTGGCTCTTGGTGGTGCTCCGAATTGAGAGAGGGAGAGAGCTAGAGCGAGCAGAGAGAGGGGATAGCGGTCGAGGGGGTCGATGGTTCCAAGGGTGTACTGGAGGGGTCGGGGGTGGCTGGGACACGTCAAAGCAGGAGGTGGCGACCGGCGACGTGCGCTCTGCCATGACTTGTCCTCCTGGCGAGGGGTTGAAGACAAACCTGCCCCTCACTAGGTTGGGCTAGGCCAGCTCTGGTGGACTGGGTAGCTGGTGGGCTACCAGGTAAGGCCAGGTAAGTTTCTTTCTCTTTTTTTCTGCTGTTTTCTTTTATTATTACCTTTTGCCATTGTTTTGAATTTAAACAAATTCAAACAATGCCAAAAACTCCTCCGAATATTTTTATTTTGCTAGATGGACTTTTCCAAAAGGTCATAAAACATTTTAGGGGTATTTGGAATTATATTCTGAATATATGAATATAATTCAAATTCAAATAGATAATAATTTAAATTCAAAGTCCCAAAATTTAATCCTTAAAAATGTTCAATATTTTTTGGTTGGGACCAAAACCCTTGCCAAAAATATCAAACATCTGAGAAGAGCATTTTGGAACAATGAATGAGACTTTAGGGTTTTTGCCCTGCTTTTATTTAAATTTCGAGGCTTTAAAAATTCCTCAATTCAAGTTTCAGAAATTTAGATATGATGCATGGATGCAAAGACACTATTTATATTCATTATTCTAGGATTGTGATAAACACCTTCTCAAATTTCACCTTAGCGAGGCCAGGAAACAGAATCTGGATGATCGACCGAGAGACATTTAGCACTCCACTTTTAATGTTCTCCTTGATGTTCTAGCATAACCCATTTATAGATCTGGTTTGGTATCTAGAACATCAAGTAAAAGGTCGGACTTCAGGAGCACAAGAAACCATAAGGAACAACTACGGAAGTAAATCCTATGAAATCCTTATGGGGAGGTGACCAACTTCCTCAATGAAGATACTACAATAACAGGTCTTCCGGTTGGGTGTGTTGGCCACGACATCCATTTTACTGGTTTACAGAGAGACCAATGTTATAGTTCTTGGGAAATGTTCCAACCATCATATCTATCAGGGATTCAGATCTGGTTGGTGTCAGAATATTCCAGACTCATCAAGTCTAGAAGGAAAAATGAAAGTTTGCGACACAAATCGACGAGAGGACGTTGCAGGATTCTCGGGAAACGGACTACGGTAGTACGCTCCAAAACATGAGCGGGTTGTGCTACAAACACATGAAAACGCTGTTCGAGACAAGCATGACCACATAATAGTCTTATACAAAAACACTACCGAGTTCAGAAGGGGAACCATCATCGAGGATATCGAATTCCTTGCAAAAGTCATATGACTAGCTCTTATGAAGGAACTTCTTCTCCTTGAAAAAATCAATTAGTGTATGTGCTAGGGACACACATAAAATGAAGGTTGCAAGTCTCCAAACCACAGAATACTTCGCACGTATGCATGGCTGATTTGGGATGATTCTCTCGAATCCACGGCGACAAATTGCATCAGATGCACATGAGTTAGAGGAAGTCACATCATTCATCTGGACATATGCTTCATGAATGGAACATGAAGGCAATGCTTATAAAGTTTCGAACACTATCTTAATGTTCAACAAAATCATGGAGGAGATAAGGATGTTGTCGATGGGCTCAACAACAATTCCTCCAGGTTTCCATAAGATGGAATCCCATAATTATGTGAACAAGTGATAGCATTGGCCAGACCCAAAAAATATAATGGTGTATGCTCGAGAGATCAACCACGAGTAAGACAACATTAAGAACATTGTTGGTCCAGATTTGATTTGATGATAGCCCATACTCAAATCTAAGGTTGGATAGGACAATAGAATCAACAACTGATCATGAGGACCAATCAATGAGGATATCATCTTTCTTCAACACACACAACGCAAAGATATCCCTTCAGAATGAACTAAATTCAGCAAAGCTTTTATCTTCCAACTCTCCCAGTTGTTGTTTAGCTTAACCAACTAGCTCAGGGGTATCCAACACAGATCCTTGGAGAAGGGGTGATTACAAGGAACCAACTTGATCACGAGCTCAACATAACAATCAGGGGACAACTTGGTAATACTTCCGAGAAGATATTCGGAGCATCACGAACCACCGATATGCTATTAGGCTCGAGAACAATCTTGCTTTTCAAGGCAAGACGAGATGATCAAATAAGCAAGGGATTGACATAGCCCTAACTTATTGATAGAGGAGTGCACCAGAAATAAGGGCTAGGTAGCACGAGCAACCTTAGGGTGATGTTTCAATAATCAACACGCTAACAATGAAGTTATTGCCCATTTAACTACCAAGCAACGGAGTTGCTGGGAGTATAGATTTCACACATCACGATTCACTTTTCGGCATTTAGGTTACAATAACATGGGGACTGAGGAATGAATAATGATGGCGGGAAGTATCACTATATCAAGAGTTCATAGGATGGTGTGCAATTCCCATTATATTCTTAATATAAAGATGGTAACACTCCAAGGTAGAACAGAACAAAAGCTGGATTAGCAATTTGATCTGTGGAGTACGAGTGCTTTGACCCAATCCTGGAAATGGATAAGGTACTGGAGCTTGTTTCTCCTGGTCATTCCGGAATAGAATGGCTTGGCGGACCACAGGAGTAAAAGGCATCGATGAAAATGAGTGCACGACTACTCCTGACTATCAATTGATAGACGGGGGTCAGAATACAACTTAAGAGGGACAACTCAAAGGAACATATGATTTTCTAAGTTGTGGGTGCATAGAAGTATATTGAACGAGTTCAACACATTTCTTCCGTTTAACCCATGCTGAAAGGTAGAACTGGCAGAGTAACGGCATAGAATCGAGAACTCGTCAAGAACACTCTAGTTGTGATCTTTCGGTTCAGCGAGGAACTTCTGCCATAAGTAGTTCATGGTATTTGGAAGAAGGATATACCACGAACCTCGAGGAGTATCACAAAGGTTACCAATATCCTAAAGGAACGAGCAAACACTATCAAAATGAGGTAAGTAGGGTGAATCTCGGGTTCAAGAACCCAGGAATAGAATACCTACTGTTAAGTGGCATCACGGGATGCTTTCGAGAATAATGGCTAGAATCATCACACTGGAGACAAGACATGGCTAGATTACTAGATGATCCCCTAAGACACCTAGGGTCATAATAATAGCTCCAACATATGCGTCGAGGCAATAGAGTACCTTAGCACACTGGTTAGTGTGGTTAATCTGGCACAAAGGAACCTTTGGAACGGAAAGAAGGGATTTGCAAACGCAACAGACTATTCAGAAACCCGGGATGACTCGGACAGCATAACAGCTGTAAATGCATGAAAATATTTGAGACATCCTGCAAAGTGGTGGCATAACCACTCGATCATCATAATATCAAGGTTCCGAGACCAACTAGGAACACACAGAAATAGTAGGAATTGAACTGAGGGTTAAATCCAACAATTTTATAAGTATACAGATTAGTAACACGTGATCCTGATACAAAGAAGAGACAACCTAGTTCCTTAACCCCGTTGGAAAGATAGGATGACTCGGATATGAAGGGCATAAGGTATAAGGAGTAAAAAGAGCCTTACGTTCCCTTCCACAATCAAATCCCTTATGTAACTAAAGAATTTCTAGACTCAACTTTGACCAGTTTGGTTTGGTAATCCTACAGGCAATTAGGCTCTGATGCCAAAGCTGTCAGGACCCCGATCCTAATTCACACCGACCTAGCATGTAACACATCATATCGCTTTGCGGCCTCACGCACGGTATTCCCACGGGTGCCACCTTACCTGGCCCGGGACCGTTTGTGCCTTTTGGCTCACCTATATGACAGTGCCGCTCGCATCCATATGACAAAGAACCCAGGCCGACATGACTAGTCATAAACCCAAGGTGGCGCTAACTTACAGGGACAGGCATACATGACCCAACAACGAACGTGTCGATCAACAACATATGAACCCAAGTGGTAGCAAGCTACAGGGGCTTAAAGGAACAACGTGTGACATTTCCTAGAAGGGACAGACATAGGAATGAAGAAGGACACATGCCAGCCAACCTAAGTGTTCCAGAGTAGTAGCAAGCTACCATGGCTCAATGGAAGCACTTGGAGACATTTCCCGGTAAGAGAGGCTACCAAGAATAAACAACTAGGCTGTCGGATCCCACACATACCAAGCATTTCAATAATCATACACACAATATGCTTGATATGTGCAAATACAACATGAAATGACAACATGACTCTACAACTCAAATTTTTATTCAATAGGCTCCGAGGAGTCAAGTATTACAATCGTGGGTATCATGACCCAACATTCAAAGCATACAAACCAAAAGCTCATGCCGAAGCTTAACATGTCTAAGTACAGACAACTACAAATGAAAAGGGCCGAGAAGTCTGACTATCTACAAGATCCTGCAGAGGGCACAAGATCGTAGCTGAGGTAACAAGCTAAATGTCGAAGTCCATGCGGAACTACTAGCGAGACTGAAGTCTCTCTGCAAAAACATAAATTAAGAAAACGCGAGTACAAACGTACTTAGCAAGAGTTACATCGGAACTAGCTACATATGCATCATTATCAACAAAAGGGATGGTGGGGTTTAACTGCAGCAAGCCAGCTTTGACTCGGTGGCCATCCTGAACTACGACTGCAAGTAACTCTTTTGAGGTGGCGCACATGAGTCCACATATTCACCATATCAATACACCACTATGGATCCGCTCCCGTCTCCCTACGAGAACGCCATCCATAGCACTCATGCTTATCTTGCGCATTTTAGAGTATCCACTTTCACTTGTCTATGAACTATATAGGCAACCCATAGGTCCTTTACCGCGGACGCGGCTATTCGAATAGATGATGTTAAACCTGCAGGGGTGTACTTCTTCACACACGCTCTCTCCACTTATCACCATGTACACGTCATCTATCTCGGCACCCTTCAAGCGGAAGCCTCGCGAGGGTGTCGGCCACGACCTGACTAACCACACAAGTCTCCCCACCTATTCAGGTTCCATCCACAGGGAGTTCGGCCGAAGTTTCCACATACGGCCCTGAATGATGTGCATAGGGTTCCTGAGGACGGCTTCAATGAGACAACCCACCATGTACTCCTACATGGCCTCTCACCGCTACCTTTACCAAATGGTGTTCACACACTTAGCTCACACATAGTAGGACATGTTAACAACATTCCAATTCATCCCCGATGAATCAAACCTCACTCAACTCTAAGCAGTAGCAGGCATGACAAACAAGCATGAATGAGTAGGCACAACATGGCTCAAACAATCCTACTCATGCTAGTGGGTTTCATCTATTTACTATTGGCAATGACAGGTCATGCAAAGGAAAAGGGGTTCAGCTACCTCAGCATGTAACAGATGAATCATTGTTGTCCTAATGCGGTAAAAAGAGAGCAGGAGCGAGAGAGCGGGATTGTATCGGAATGAACAAGGGGGTTTTGCTTGCGTGCCACTTCTGAAGATAGTATAGTTCTTCATTGGTGCCATCGAACTCATCACCAGAACATGTCTACTGAGGGGGGACAAATACCGGCAAACAAGGAAGAACACAATCAACGCAATGCACAGTATGATGCATGACCATGACATGGCAGTATGCTGTGTTTTGAGCTAATGCAACTAGCAATAGGTTAAATGGAGTTGGTTTGAACCCTAGGTTCAAATTCAAACTCCACATGTGATTTCTTAAATGTCATTTAATTGAATTGTCCTAAATAGTAGTCGTAGGTTTTTCTAACATGCATGGAAATGGTACAGATGGATAGATTGGATTTTTCTAATCATTTTTCATATATAACTTATTTCATTCTGAGTTATAGATTAATTTCTATGAATTTTAGAAGTTCAAACCATTTTCTAGAATTTCGTGGATTGTTTTAAAGCCAGAAAATGATTAACTGCATCAGCATTGCATTAGGGTGACGTCAGCATGGTCAACAGGGTCTGTCCAAGTCAAACCTGACCAGTGGGGTCCACTAGTCAGTCACTCAGAGCTGGTTAGTGTCGCTGACTAGTGGGCCCAGTCAATGGCCACGTCAGCTTGGTCAAAGCTGACGCGTGGGCCCGCTGGGGTTAGTGAACTAAACAGAAACTAAACTATAGTTAATTAGACAATGGGGCCCAGCTGTCAGTGTCACTAAGGTTAATTAGTGGGGTTGTTAGTGGCTAATGACATCGCCACGTCAGCACGCCGGAGTTTCGCCGGCGACGACCACGGCCAACGGCGGAGGTGCACCGTGCGCTTGCTATAGAGCACCATTCGATGTGCGGTTTGCTCCTACGGGTTCCTGGCAGTGAGGCGCATCCAAAGCAACAAATGGCAGTAGCTGGGGTGGCCGGAGCTGACGGTGGCGAGCTCTTTTGCGGCCGCCGGAGTTCGGCCTAGCGCGCACGAGGCACTACGCTTGGCTGACGAGCGAGCTAAGCGGCGGGGCGGACTCCTGGGATTTCACTGAGTGTAGTGACATGCTTAGTTTGGATGGAGGCAAACCAAAATGACGACGGCGACATGTCCAGCACTGGCAACGTCTCGGTCTTGGCGGAAATGGAGCTATGCTGAGCTATTGAGCATGGGAGTAGGGGGACCGATAGAGGAGCTCACGGCAAGTCAGACAAGGGTCTCAACGAGCTCGGGGAAGGCCTGTGGTCGGGCCGGCTGACGCGATCTTCGGCGACCAAGGAGGAAGAAGGCGTCGGGGCGGTGCTTCGGGGCCCTTCCGATCATGTGGCTTGGCAGAGAGGACAAAGGCGACGAGGCGGAGCTTCTGGACTGCTCAAGGGAACGAGGGAGAGGCGATGGCCGCAGTGGTGCTACTTGGTGGCCGCACGCGCATTCGGTGAGGTGGAGAACGGCGAGGGAGAGAGCCAGGGGAGGGGAGAGATAGAGGGAGAGGCCGAGGGGGAAGTCGGGCTTCTCCAGACGCAGGTCAGAGCGAGGAAGGGCAAGCAGGAGGCGCTGGGGAGTCGTGGCCGAGGTCGCTCGCGTGCGGGCACGCAGGTGCTTCGAGGCGAGGGGAGGAAGATGGCAGAGGGGCTGTGGTGACGGGCTGGGCTGCCAGCTACAGTAGCAGGCCGAGGTAGGTAGGGTCAGTTTGCTTCTATCTCTTTCTTTATTTCTTTCTATTTTTCTATTTCTATCATTTGTTTTTGATTTAGTTTTAGCACTAAACCACTTTATAAAATTTTGATAATATTTGCAGAGACTAAAAGGACTTATTCTAGAGCCCCTCACCAAATACCAGAATTATTGAAGCATTAAATATATTTATGACATATATTTGCTCCAACTCAAATACAATATGTGTTAGTTCAAAAATCCAGAATGTCATTGAAAAATGTGCATCATCTTAGGTTACTGTTTCCAGCATTTTCCAAAATGATGAACATTTTGAAAGCCACTTTGGGTTCACTAAAAATATTTTAGTTGAACCTATTGAATTCCTTTGATGCTAGGGTTTGAAACAGTCTCCATTTCAAATTCCTTTAAATTTAAACATGATACTCACATGAATGGCTAGTCTAAGTCATACCAGAACTAGGGATGTGACAGTCACCTTCGGAACGCGTGACAACTACCGCACTGAGCTCATCGACTTCAACGTTGCACGCATCGGGCTCCCATACAATGCCATCCTCGGGTACCCGGCCCTCGCCAAGTTCATGGCAGCGACTCATCCCGGTTACAATGTCATGAAGATGCCAGGAAGGAGCGATGTCCCTCAGAATCACCTTCAAGGCTGCGGGTGCCGCACGGCCAATTGCGGAGAGCGCTCCGGAGGGCCCAGGGGCTGCTCCGGTGAAGAATAAGCCACTTTCTCTCAAGACCGAGCCGAGATGAAGCAAGTACCGGTCGAACAGGACGGGGAGTCAGGAGCCACTTTCACCATAGGCCCTGGTCTCCTCCGAGACCAGGAGGAGGCTTTGGTCAGCTTCCTCCGTGCAAACGAAGATGTGTTCGCATGGCAAGCAACGGACCTGATAGGCGGTCCGCGGGGGGTATTCGAACACCACCTCATGGTGTGCCCCCGCGCACGCCCTGTAAAGTAGAAGGCGCGGCGACAAGCCCCGGAGAAGCAGTCATTCATCATCCAGGAAACTCACAAGCTACAGGAGGCCGGCGTTATCCAGGAAGTGCGGCACCCGGAGTGGTTGGCGAACCCAGTCATCGTCCCAAGAAGGGCGGGAAAGAGCGCATGTAAGTTCACTTCATGAGCCTGAACAAAGCTTGCCCTCAGGATCCATTGCCTCTTCCTTGCATTGACCAGATCATCGACTCCACTACCGAGTGTGATCTAATGTGCTTCCTGGTGCAACATTCTGACCCTGTGTGGGGTGTATTGCGATACCTGCATGCCATTTGGGTTGCGCAATGCCGGAGCAACATTCCAGCGGTTGATGCACATCGCTTTCGGCCAGCAGCTCGGAAGAAACACAGAGGCCTACGTTGATGATATAGTGGTCAAGTCCCGGGAGGCAAGAACCCTTGTTTGACATCTGGAGGAGACGTTCGCCAACCTGCGCGAAGTGAAGTTGTACCTTAATCATGAGAAGTGCATACTCGGTGTCCCGTCAGGCAAGCTGTTGGGGTTCCTAGTGTCGCACAGAGGAATTGAAGCCAACCCGGAGAAGGTCAAGGCAATAGAAAGGATGATCCCGCCTCGAACTCTCAAGGAGATGCAGAAGCTGGCAGGCTGCATGACCTCGCTTGGGCGCTTCATCTCCAAGCTAGGCGAGCGCGCCCTCCCATTCTTCAAGCTGATGAAGAGGAAGGGTCCATTCGAATGGACTCCGGAGGCTGATGTGGCTTTCCACGACCTCAAGAAGTACCTCACCAGCCCACCGGTGAAGGTGGCGCCTTGCCCGCTGGAGCCTCTGGTGCTCTATTTAGCCGCCATGCCACACTCAGCCAGCGCAGCGCTGGTGCCGGTCTGCAAGGAGCATGGAGCAAAGGGTGTGTGGCGCGGGGTCGTGCACCCATCTAAGGCATTGCGACCTCAGGATAGTGCGCCTGAGGCCACCAATCCTCCCTCAGGAGATGGGGCTCCTGAGATCGGGACCCCTGAAGCAACAGAAGACAAGACTCCTGAGGCTCTGCCAGTTCAAGAGGAACAAGACCCGGTGGACACTTCCTCCCACATCGAGCACCCTGTTTACTTCGTCAACATCGTACTACGTGACGTGCGGACGTGTTACCCCATGCCGCGGAAGCTCCTCCTTGCACTCTTTATCGCATCCAAGAAGCTGCGCCACTACTTCCAAGGCCACCCTATCAAGATCATCTCAGCATAGCCTCTGTAGAGGGTGCTCTGAAGCCCCAACGCCGCAGGAAGGGTTGCCGAATGGAACATCAAGTTGCAAGCATTTCACCTGGAGTTCAGCACCACCCGAGTCATCAAGGGCACAACCCTCACTGACTTTTGTGGCTGAATGGACTGATGTACCAAGTCAAGAAGTGGGAGAGGACCGCTCCCTTGCCCCGGGAGATGAAGCACCTGATGGTTGGGTCATGTACTTCGATGGTGCATTCGCACGTCAGGGCACGGGGGCTGGAGCCGTGCTCATCTCGCCCACCAAAGACAAGCTCTGCTATGCCGTGCAACTCTGCTTCCAGCATGGCGAGAAGGTCTCCAACAACATCGCCGAATTCGAGGGCCTGATCGCCGGGCTCAGGGCCTTGGTCTCCTTGGCGGTAAGGAGCCTCACCATCAGGGGAGACTCCTAGATCCTCATCAACTTTTCCAACAAGGAGTACACGCCGAAGGACGAGCACATGGAGGCATACCTCGAGGAGGTACACAAAATTTAGAAGCAATTCTGAGTTTTGGAACTACAGCATGTGCCATGAGGCACAAACAAGGAGGTGGACGACATCGCCAATAGGGCGTCCTGGTGCCTCCCCCAGGAGCCCGGCGTCTTTGAGGAGTGGCTCTTCAAGCCATCGGTAGTCCCCCCCCCCCCCCCGCCCATTGCCGAGCAAGCTGCCTCAGGACGAGCTCCCCACGGCACCCACCAAGGGCGCCCCAGCTTGTTGCCCAGCCTCAGGGGCCCACGTGCTCCTCGTGCTCGAGCCTCGGGAGGGGTGCTGGACCAAGGAATTCAAGGCGTACCTACTTCAGGGCACCCTGCCGTAGAAGGAAGAGGACGTAGAGCGGGTGGTCCTCTAGGCTACCTCTTACTGCATCCAGGACGGTGTTATCTATAGAAGGCACCCGAACGACGTCTCCCTGCGGTGCATCTCCAAGGAGCAGGGGTGCAAGCTGCTGCTGACATTCACGATGGGGATTATGGGCATCACTCTTTGTCACGCACCATCGTGGGCAAGGCATCTCACAGTGGGTTCTACTGGTCCACAACGCTCGACGATGACGCCGAATTGGTAAGATCTTGTGAGACCTGTCAATTCCATGCTAAGCAGATCCATCAGCCTGCTCAGGGCCTCCAGACCATCCCACTCTCGTGGCCATTCGTGGTTTGGGGGTTGGACATCTTGGGCCCGTTTCCTCGAGTGCCTGGGGCCTATCGCTACCTCTACGTCGCCATCCACAAGTTCACCAAGTGGGCAGAGGTGGAAGCTGCCCGCACCATCCCAGCCGGCTCTGCAATCAAGTTCATCAAGGGCCTCGTAAGCCGCTTTGGGGTGCCCAACCACATCATCACCGACAACGGCTCCTAGTTCACGAGCAACCTCTTTAAAACAAATTGTGCTAAACTTGGAACGCAGATATGCTACGCTTCGGTGGTGCACCCGCAGAGCAATCGCCAGGTCAAGCACGCCAACGCGGAGGTCTTGTGGGGCCTCAAGGCAAGGAGCTTCAACAGAAAGCTCGAGGCCTGCGGCAGAGGCTAGCTCGACGAACTTTCATCCGTGTTGTGGTCCATACACACCACCGCGACCAAGCCTACAGGCGATACCCCGTTCTTCCTCGTCTACGGAGCCGAGGCGGTCCTCCCTCACGAGGTCAGGCATCGCTCCCCATGGGTTTTGGCATTCGACGAGGCACGTCAGGATGCCGCGCAAGAGATGGACCTAGGGTTGGGGGAGGAACGTCGTCGCCAGGCCTCACTCTGAGCTGCGAGGTACTAGCAGGCGCTATGGCGGTACCACTGCCGCAACATCCATTCCAGGACCCGCGAGGTGGGTGACCTCGTCCTGAGGCGGGTGGTCTCCAGGGAAGGGCTTCAAAAACTCTCCACCATGTGGGAGGGACTGTTCAGGATCGCCCGTGTCTCCAGGCCTGGCACCGCGCGCCTGGAGACGCAAGACGGTGTCCCCATCAAGAATTCCTGGAACATCTAGCACCTCCGGAAGTTCTACCCATAAAGAAGGCTCCGCGCCTGTGAAGGTCTCCGCTCGTGACACTCTCACGTAATAATGAGTTGGGGATGTACGCGCCCTAGCGTTGCCCTTGTGCCTCACGGGGGCTCCATCCCATGTCCTATTGGCAGCACTTAGCTCCGCGCTGGTGAGAAGACTACTATAGGTGACGGACCTGGCTGTTCTTTTGCTTGCTTTCTATATCTGATTTGCGACTTCTTGAATAGAATTTGGAGTTTCAGTGTCTCTTCTTGCCTAGTTCGTTTCTCTCAGGCTTTGCCTCAGGAGGAGTTGCAGTTGCCTGTCGCTCCTCCTCGCACGTCCCGCGCGTGGGGGCTGGGCAGGTGTGCGCACTTCGGGCTGGCCCGCGAGCACACCTCGCCAAAGCCTCAGTCCCTGGACCTGTGGCGTATATATCCTCACGTGACGCTCTTGAGCGAGCTCACGAGCAATGCGCCTCCGCCCTCCGGGGCCTCCCAGTCCTACAGCTATGGGAGCCCCCTCGTGAAGCGTGGCAACCACAGGGTCATCCCTTGACAAGGAGCGCTCCTGCAGCGTCGAAGTTCATCACAGGAGCTCTAAGATAAGTTACCCCAACCACACTCAATAGCAACACAAGCATCAGGAGGAAACGTAGAAATAATAACATAATGGCACAAGCGCCATAGGCCATTACACGCCCTGGTAGGGCCTCCTACTTCTTCTTTCTTGCGGCAAAAAAAAAACAAAGCAAAAGCAAGTGCACGTCGACGTCGGCTACTGAGGTCCGGATCCGGCAGCGCTTGGGCTCACTTAGAGCCCTCCTCCCGCTTCACCAAGCGTGGCGGCGACACAGTTCATCTCCCCTCCAAGAAGATGCACCCACAATGCTGCTAGAGGTAGCGCCAGCCTTGGAGAGCAGGCGCCCATGCCCGCGAACCGCTGCTGGCGTTGTAGCATACTTGCGAGGGCGCCCGTGGCCCCTCTTGGGCGGAGGTGAGTCCGGCCCCTCCTTGGGGGTTTTCCCTTTCTCCGCGGCTGAGAACCTCCTCGTCGGCACCATGGATGATCTAGAAAGATGGTGGAGCAAGAGGAGGGAAAAGCAAGGAGCGAGAGGCGAAGATGGGCAGGGAGCTCTGCCCGCTCCCTCATTTATAGCCGGGAGAAGGTAAATCATCGGCCTCCCACGATCCCCAGTAATGATGATTTCTCTGCATGCAGCAGGCAGTTGTCAAGTCAAACGGTTGCCGAGGTGACATAGGAACTGGAAACGCCCACGTCCCATCAAGCACCACATGTCGGCTCAGTCTGCAGGCGATTGGGGCCCGCTGCTTTCCGCACTTGCCCTTTGGCTTCGCCTCGAAGCCAGGTGCGAGCGCGCCTTGGGCCCGGAGGCTTCTGTCGGCATTCTGGGAACCAGGGTACCCAGACCTGCCTACCTGCGGCCCATGGCGTGGCTCCATCGATGGCCTGATACGTCCCATCTACAACCACGACAAGACAAGGCCCTCGCGAGGCGGGCGACATCAAGACCTCCTGAGGGAGAGGCCTCCTCAGGTGGTCTCCTAACGGAGAGAGATTTCTATGCAAGACACAGCCTCACGAGGTTAAAATGACATCAGCCATGATGACCAAGGCCAGGCGCGCGCCAGCGGGCGCAGAGCGGCATGTTTCCTATTTGGTGCTAAGGAGGCAAGCACAGGTGTGGAGACCCAAGGAATCAGCCAAACGTTGCCATTTGTGTGCAACAAGACCACGACCGCCAGAACAGCAGGACGGATGTCATCGTCGAGCCCACCATGACATCACGATCAGAAGCTTGGAGACGAAGACCACCTTTCATCAGGATCAGATGTACTTCTTGTTCCCTTTCAAATTTGGCCGTTGTGGGATCCCTTCCCGCCTATGTTTTGGAGGAAGAGGACCGAGGCCACTATAAATGTAGCCTAGTCACCGCCGTAGAAGGGGATTGACTCATCGGGTGATCATCTCATCGAATCCCTAAGAACTCATCACAAGAACAAACCCCCTGAGTTTGTTCTTCCACTTGTACTAGTTCATCCTCAGCCCCTCGCGAGGCTATTCCACCACAAAGCAGGAGTAGGGTATTACACCGCAAAACCTGGGTAAATTACTGTGTCTTTATCCTTCTTGTTCATCGAGCTAGGTCATGAGAGCAGCGGATCGATCGGCTTGAGAGGTTGACTTCTTCGCACACGCCCCTCAATTCGAACCTTTCTTGGGTCTGTGGAGCCCGGAATCCAATAGAGGATGGTAACGAACAGGATCGTGAAGCGGCAACAGAAGAAATGAAGATGTTGCAATACAATGCTCGGGCTTGCAATATTCTCTTCAATGGATTATGCCCAAAGAATTCAACAAAATCATCCACCTTGAGAATGCAAAGGAAATTTGGGATACATTGGTTGATATGCACGAAGGTACCGAGTCTGTCAAGGGATCCAATTTGGATGTGCTTCAAAGTCAACTTGACAAGTTCAAGATGAAGGATGGTGAAGGAGTCGCCAAAATGTACTCCAGGCTTGCTCTCATCACAAATGAGACTGCCGTCTTAGGAAGTGAAGAGATGACCGAAAAATTCTTCATCAAGAAGATCCTAAGAGCCTTGGATGGAAAATACGACACCATGTGCACTTTGATCCAAATGATGCCCAATTACAAAGATCTCAAGCCCACAGATAACATTGGTAGAATTGTCACTCATGAGATGTCACTCAAGGATAAGGAAGATCTCCACAACAAGTCAAGTGGTTCTTTCCTACAACATCAAGTGAGAAGCAAGTCTCCAATGAAGAATTGAGATTATTGGTGAAGAACTTCAACAAGTTCTACAAGAATAGAAGCAAAGAGAGAACCTCCAAGTCAAGGCCCTACAACAACAAAAGATCTTCTAGTTGTGATCGTAATTGCTACAATTGTGGAAGACCCAGACACTACTCCAATGAGTGTACGGCTCCCTACAAGAAAAGAGAATATTCACCCAAAAGGAGGAGTAGAAGAGATGAATCACATCCAAAGGAGAGAAGGAGTAGAGATGATTGTTATGAACAAAGAACCTCTTGTAGAAGCAAGGATTCATAAAGGAGGGACAAGTCATCAAAGCTACACAAGACGAAGACATCAAGCTCATGTTGGTGAATGGGTACCCGGTTCTGAATCCAACAACTACTCCGAGAGAAGCTACCACTCCGACTCCGAATATACTCAAGATGAAGGTGTTGTCGGTCTTGCACTTGTCTCATCCAACTCCTATGACATATTTGACTAGACAAATGAAGGAATTGGAAGATGCTTCATGGCTAAATGCCCTAAGGTATCACACCCCGAGTATGTTGATTTCAATAGTGATGAAGATCATTTGCTAGGTGATGATGATTTGCTTGTTGACAACACTAGTGATGAAAACTGTGATGAACTTTCTAGTAATCATGCTAATCAAGATGAAACGAATGACAATGATAAGGAGATTGAGCGTCTAACTAAAGAACTAAATACTCTTAAGTTAGCTCATGAAACAACTCTATAGGATCATAGAGAGCTCCTAAAGACTCATGAGAAGCTACGCTTCAAGAAGCTAACACTACTAGGGAAAAGCCTATACACAGAATCTTAACAGCGGCGCTCCTCAAAACACGACGCTACTGCTATTTAGCAGCAGCGCGTAATAGCAAAATGCACTGCTGAAAGGAAAATAGCAATAGCGCGTGCGCACCAAACCGCGCTACCGCTCTAATTGCCATGACCTCACCATCCAGCTAGTTATAGCAGTAGCGCGTGCGCACCAAACTGCGCTACTGCTCTAATTGCCATGACCTCACCATCCAGCTAGTTATAGCAGTAGCGCCCTATATTCAACCGCGCTACTGCTATAGAAGTTAGCAGCAGCGCGCTTCTAAGAAAATCTCTACTGCTAAGATCATCCCACAAGTTTAGTCCCACCTCGCTCCACGAACAGGGTGTTTACCACCTTAAATATGTTAATTCTGAAACTATCACAACCAGTTGGTCTTCACTGAACTCTATGTGTAGAATTTGTGGCCGCAATATGAGTCCTCTCCGGTTCCTACCAGAGAGGACTCATATTGACAATTCAGATTGTACACAAAAAGATCATTGATGGCCAATGTATTTTTGCATTGACGTATTTTTGCATACTTACACTTAGCAGTAGTGGTTTATCTGCAAAGCGCTACTGGTAGTCCAACTTAGCAGTAGCGCGCAATAATGCACAGCGCTACTGCTATTCAGATTAGCTCTAGCACGTTTTGGCAAATGCGCTACAACTAACCCTACCTTATCCCCACACGCGTGACCGACCCTTTCTCTCACTCAGACTCTCACTCTCGATCGCGCGCCTATAACCGTCGTCGTGCGTCGTCGCCGCCGCCGCCTTCGTCCGAGGTATTCCCTCCTTCTGTCCCTCCTCCCTCCTCCTCGCACCGCGCCCTCCGCCTGCGGCTGCCCCTCCTCCCTCCTCCTTCGGCAGCCCTCCTCCCACCGCCCTGGACCTCACCGCCGCCACCCGAGCCCACCCAGCACCGCCGCCTCCCGATCTCGATCCCGCCCTCGCCGCCCCTACTTCTCTGTCACCCCCACCCCCTTTCTCTCTACTTAGTTACTACAAGATGTTGTTTAGTAGTAGTAGATGTTAATTTAGGTTCATAGATAATGATTTTTAGTAGTAGTAGTAGATGTTAATTAGTAGTAGTGATGGTAGGGCAGTATGATTAATAGCAGTTGTAGTTGAACTACTTTAGTTGTAGTTAAACTAGTTTAGTAAGTAAATTAATAAACTAGTTGAACTAGTTGAATTAATAGAACTAATGTATTTTTAGTAAGATAATTAATATAACTAGTTGAACTACTTTATTTTTAGAAAGAACTAGTTTTTTTTATAGTAAATTTATATTTAGTAAGAACTAGTTGAATTAATAAAACTAGTTGAACATGTCATATTTGTTGTTATTTTTTTAGTTTAAGCAATTACTTGGGATGTATTAGTGATAACTTATACGGTTTTTGCTTTTGCAGAAATCAAGGAGCCCCTCCATCATCCCCGCTGTCATCCCCATCACCGACCCCCTCCGATATCGAGGTGAGACCAGCCAAATATCCATGTATATCTTGTGTTGCTCAAATAGGATATGTGGTTGCCCAAGTGGTCATTCATGTTCAGTTTACACCTCCGAGTGGCCTATGTTTTACCGGAGAGTAGATTAATTTCCGTTCCGGCAAATTTTAGGCGTTCGATATGTCCTTTTTTAGCAAAGGTCATGCCGGATTTTTCCGTGAATTCTGGCATGACTTGTGCTAGAATATGTAGGAAATATCGAGTGGCCTGGATTTTCTCGAAAAATAATGATCTAATTTAGGTTTTTTAGTACATGTATTTAATTGTACAAGTTTAATCTTTGAATTATGAACGTAGGAAATGTCGTACTCGGACGACGACAGTCTCCCGGGGGAGTGCAGCTGGCGCCACGACGATTGAGGTATGTGCGACAGGTTCGTTGAGCGGGATGAAGATCAGCGCTTCAACATTAAGGTCGAGGACACCTTCGATGCTGAAATGGTATGCAACAACGACAAGTGTTTTTTTCGTAATTAAGCATGACTTCAACTATTTCAACGTCTAATTTTCATCTTTTACAATTCGACTAGCTTATCCCATGCCATGCAAGACGCTTTGTCTTGGAGAGGATGGGTTTGAAGACCATGAAAATTTCGAAACAAAGAAAATACACCTAAGGACCCATCATGATATGGATTTTGAAGTAAATATGTGTAATGCTCAGAGCGTAACCCATTTTGGTTGCCAAAATTGGGAAGCACTTTGCAAAATGTATGGTTTTTATGAGGGTATGATTGTCACCATGGATCTTGGTGATCCTGACATCGAGCAAGACAATATGGACATTTGGGTCCTTGTTGATACGCTTCCGATTGTACCACTATGTGAATTTCTCAAACATAGTTATTAACTAATTTATATTGTTTATTTCAAAATACTTGATAGCTTATTTCCATTGACAGCTTATTTCGATTCTTCAAAGACTGTGCCGAAGATGGTAGACAAAACCCACTACACCGATGGCTCCGAATTAACTTATAATGAGAAAAATCATCTGATCGCATTTTGTACTCTTCTTGAGGATTAAAATAACTATTATCGAACTCCTCCAAATTATGGTGAATACGTGCCACTAGTGCACGTGTTGAACCACGGTAACTTCTCTGGAGATACCCTGGTAAGATTTTTTACTACTACGACATCTGTGCATCTTTTGCATACTTCTAAAACTAGTACATCATTGCTAACACAAAGTTATTATTATTATTTTCAACAGAAACTCCCGATGGATTGTGTGCCTCATCTGATGTATCTGAATGGTCGCCGTACAGTTCTGAACATACTTCCAGGTAAATCTAGGGAGCTCACCTGTGCATATCGGATTTCTAAAACCGGTGAACACATGTTCGTCAAAGAATGGAAGAAATGTATGGACATTCGCAAGGAGGTTCTTGGAAGTAACACTCAGCGAAAGGCAAGAATTGGAGATAGGCTAATCTCCATTCTCCATAATGGAGAGTCAGGGGCTATCTTGTTTTTTGCTATTTTACCATAGAAAATGTAGTAGGTCTTAATCGAATGTAGTAGGTCCTATGAGGTACAATATGTTTATTATGTGGTAATGTGTTAGAGTCCATAATGAGGAGTACTTGTGATTACGACTAGTGACCAATTGGCTATGTGATGTAATTGATGAAAATGATGATCTTGAGGAGGTGTTATATGACAATGATGTATTATGATGATAAGTTACTAATGATATGATGATGATGATGATATTATTATATTTTTGGGTGAAAGAACCGCGGATTAGTTTCAAGTGGATGGACATCCACTTGAAACTAGCCCACGGTTCTTTCACCCCGTGATGTAGTAACTCATTATGATGTAAAAACAATCTCTAAATTCATGTTGTATGAAAACTTGTGTAAAGGTGCATGAATACAACATGAAATAAAAAGGAAATAAAATACTAAATAATAGTAGTAGTGCGGGGAAGGAGAAGCAGTACTACTAATTACCAGTAGCGCTCCTCTGGAGAAGCGCTACTACTAAGTCTATTTAGCAGTAGCGTGGGTCTAGGCATGCTACTGCTAAGCTTTAGCTGTAGCGCCTTCTCAGTAGCGCTCCTGCCCGCGCTACTGCTAGGCTTTTCCCTAGTAGTGTAAATTTAGAGCAAGAGCATGAGTTTCTAAAAGTTATCAATGATGATCTTCGAAATAAGAGTTCTTCTCATCTTGCCAAACGTATCCTCTTGTCTACTTATATGCCACAAGTATAATCTAGCAACAAGAGCAAGAAAGATTCTTCCTCCAGTAGTAACAATAACCATGTTAAATCCAATATTGTTACTTCTAGTAGTTCTCTTGATTCCACTAATGATTCTCTTAGCCAAGTTACACTTGAGCAAGAAAATAGCTTCTTCAATGGAATTATAGATAAAGGTGTTTACAAGAGCCTCGCCGGGAGTAAGCAATTTGAGGAAATTGTACGCAAGCAAGGATGGCACCGGAATAATCAAGGTGTTGGTTTTGAACGGAAGTTCAATGCTAATGGAGTTGAGTGGGAAGAAGATCAATACCCCAAGACGAAGTGTTACTCAACAAGAGAAGTATGACTCCACTTGTTTCAAGGGAACACAAGCTCAAGATGATCTTCCACCACAAGACCACAAGCTAAAAGGCAAGGATAAGCTTCAAGAAGATATTGACTCATTTGAAGAAGCTCATGAGGCTCAGCTGACGTGAGCCATGGTCAAGTGGGTTCCCAAGACTACGTCAAGCTCTACATCATCAAGTACGACTACAAATCCAAGGATTCCCATCAAGTTGATGTGAATCCCAAAGAAGAAGAACTAGAGTGTTCTTAAGGTTGACTCTGCCAACATACTTCAATCATATTCATTTTGGCGAGGACTTGTGCAATCAACTTTTAGATCTTGCACTAGTTCACGGAGTCACAAACCCTCTTGTTGGTAAGACAAGCAACAAGGTGTCCACGTTCTGGATATGGGGGTATCCAGCCCTGCCTGCCTGTGGCCCACCACATGGATCCATCGACGGCCTAGCACGGCCCAGCTTCAATATCAACAGCTCAAGACCCTCGCGAGGGACCAAGCCTCGCGAGGCGGACGATGCCAAGACCCCCTAGGGGATCGGCCTCTTCAGGCTGGCTCTCGAGGGGCGGAAAATTCAATGCAAGGTGCACCTCATGAGGCTCAGCTGACGTGAGCCATGACGACCAAGGCCAGGCAGGCGCCAGCGGGGGCAGAATGCCAGTTTCCTCTTCGGTGCAAGGGAGGCAAGCCACAGGCGCGGAGTCCCGAGGAATCAGCCAAAGGTTTCCACTCTGGTGAAACGAGACCAAGACCATGAGGACGGCAAGACGGAGGTCATCACTGAGCCCACTGCAGCGTCATGACCATAGGCTTTTCGCAAGCGAAGACTACTTTTGTCAAGATAAGCTGTACTACTTGTCCCCTTTCAAATCCGGCCGTTGTGGGATCCCTTCCCGCCAACATTTGGGAAGAGGACCAAGGCCACTATAAATGGGAGTTAGCCACCACCATAGAGGAAAACCAGTTCGTATCCACCAGCTCTCTTGAGCCCAAGAACCCCTCGCCTCCTGAGGCCAGTTCATACACTATACTAGTTCATCCTCAGCCCTCCGTGGCAATCCACCAAAACGCTGGAGTAGGGTATTACACCGCAAGGTGCCCTGAACCAGGATAAACTATTGTGTCTCTTTGTCTCTTCGATCTCGATGCGCTAGGCTTAGGAGGATCGCGAGTAGGCAGGCTGGGTAGGTTGAGATCTCTGCACGCACCCAGAGTTCGAACCTCTCAGGGTTTGCGGAACCCGTAATCCGACATTTGGCGCTCCAGGTAGGGGTGCGTCGGATCTTCTCTTTCGTCGATCGATCCACCGCCAGCCCGACACCTCCATGGCCGACGCACGCCGAGCTCGTGCCGGGCTACAGTCGCCGCTCGCGTTGCTCAGACGGCTCCGGCGGGCGATGGTTATGTTTGTCGTGCTCCGTCTCCGGTGGCCAGCGTCGCCACGGGCCCTGCCAGCCACGAGCAGCAAGCTTCTTCGCTGCACCCTTCGATGAGCTGTGACAGGCGCACAGTCACTCCGTCACTGACTCCAGCAGCTTCATCCTCCCACGCGCGTCATGGCCCAGCGGACGCGCTGGCTGCTCTGCTCATGGTGCGGGAGCTCCTTCGCTACCGCCTGGTCGGCAACTTCTACAAGGAGTGGCTCGAGTGGATCGCTGAGCTCGTCAGCGTGCTCACCGCCTCAGCAGCCGACTGCCATGGGCGACGTGGCTCATGGGGCTCCTCCACCACCTCTGGCCCAGGGCGTCATCATCGAGCCAAAGCGTGTGGCACCACGACGCGACCCGCCGTGCCCGGCGCCTCCTCGGGAGGATGTGAGCTGCCAGGTGGTGCAGCGACCTCAAGGAGAAGCGCGCGTACTTCCAGCACCCCCGCACCAGGCCTGGGTACCGCCACAGGAGGTGGCGGTGCGCATGCACGAGGACCAGGTTCCACCTTCTCGACGGGCTCCAGTGGCCACAACAGGATGCCACGCGTTCACCCTAGAGCTGTGCAACGTCGTCTAGCCGAGCAAGTTCAAGCCTGACATGCCTCCACGCTACAACGGCACCGCGGACCCCGCCGAGTTCCTGCAGCTCTACAAGCTAAGCATCGAGGCGGCCAGCAGCGACGAGAAGATCAGGGCAAACTGGTTCCCAATGGCCCTCAAGGATGGCGCGTGTTTGTGCCTCCTGAACCTACCCGAAGGACCGGTCTCATCATGGGAGGAGATGCACGGCCGCTTCATCGCCAACTTCCATGGCACTCACGACCGCCCGCCGGCCATCGGTGACCGGCATCGCATCAAGCAGAAACCTGGAGAGACCCTGCAGAAGTACATCCAGTGCTTCAACAACGTTTGCCTCAAGATCCCCAAGGTGTCGGACGAGGCCATCATCTCAGGATTCACTGATGGCATCCGCGATGTCAAGAGGAAGGTGGAGCTCGCCATTCATGAGGATTTGTGCACAGCCCTGGAGATGTTCAACATGGCGAACAAGTGTGCAAGGGCTGAGGAGGGGCGCCTCTCCCTCCTCGAGCTCCCCGATGCTGACTGAAGACAAGAAGGCTAAGGCCAAGGACATGAAGCGCAAGGGGCGGCCGTGCTTGCGGTTGAGCCAGAGACGAAGCGCGGCTGCGACCACCCTAAGTCGTCCAAGAGCAACCGGCCATTCTGCGTCTTCCACAACGTTCATAGCCACAACACCAATGACTGCCAGGAGCTCAGGGCCCTCCGCGACAGGCGCCTCGGTCGACGCCCCGAGCTCAACGATCGAGGCTACGGCCGTGGAGGTGGCCGAGGTGGAGGACGCTAGGACGGATGCGACAACCGTCAAAAGTGGCGCGACCAACCTCGGGAGGACCGTTGGCAGGGCCAACCTCGCGAGGGCGCCTGGACGGAGCAACCTCGTGAGGAGCGCCCTCAGGGCAATGACGGTCTGCCTCCACGGCCTCCACCACCAAGAAGGAATGAAGACCACCACCAAGATGAGGGGTTGAGGGCTTCCAGGAGCCACGAGCCATCACCTGCATCCTGGGCGGCTCGCAAGCCCAGATTGCCACCGCATCTTCAAGCAGTTCGCGCACGAGGTGAACGCAGCGCTCCCCAAGCCCGAAGCAACTCGCCCTCTCAGGTCTTCCAAGTGTGTCATGACCTTCAGCTCCTCAGACCAGCTCAAGTGTGCGGCCACCGCTGGCGCGCTCCCCATGCTCTACTCCCCTGTCATCAGCAACGTGGTCGTCACCAGGACCCTCATTGATGGAGGAGCAGGGATCAATGTCTTGTCTGTTCAGACGTTCGACAGACTCCAAGTGTTGTACTACCATCTTTAGCCAACCAAGCAATTTTCAGGAGTGACTGACGGTTCCACACATCCGATAGGGCAGGTCCGCCTCCCTGTCACCTTCGGCAAGCGCAACAACTACCGCACCGAGCTCATCGACTTCGATGTTGCCGACATTCGCCTGCCCTAGAACGCCATCCTAGGGTACCCAGCACTAGCCAAGTTCATGGCAATTACGCACCATGGCTACAATGTCCTCAAGATGCCAGGAAGCAGCGGCATCATCACAGTCGCATGTCAAGAGAAGGATGCTGTGAGCACCCTCGAGCGCGCCTTCCAGGCTGCAGCAATTGAGAACCCTAAAGATGAGGGTGGTGCCCTCCCTCCTGAGGTCGCCCCCAAGATGAAGAAGCTGCAGCTGGGACATCGGACTCGTGAAAAAGCATCACCTGAGGACGCTGCACTGAGCCTCGCATCCCCGAACGCGGCGCCTTCACCCATCACATAGGAAGGCGTGCCCGCCGCCCCTCTCAGGCTGGGCTCAGGGGCTCTCCTCGGGAGGGCCTCAGACCTAGCCAGAGTCACAAGGGAGGCGCTCGGGCACCATGTGGAGGCGCTCTTCAGAGCACGCTTCCCAGGAGAAAACATCAGGCGGGAGGCGCCAGGCGTTCAGGTGTTCATCAACAAAGCAATCGGGGAGATTCAAGAGGCAAGGGTTCTGCAAGGTGATCGTCGCCTGCCATGAGGCACGGCTCACTGTCCTGGTGAGGGTAAGGAGTTTCTCATCTGCATCAACATACCAGGGCTCAACAAGGCCGCATCTTGGTAGCTCATCTGGCCGTCTCGTGTCGGCCGATGCGAGGGTCCAACCCACAGCTACGTCTGCATGCCCTTCGGCCTACCTGGCGTGGCTGTGGCGTTCTAGTGATGCATGAGGGATGCCCTGGGAGCTCGTGAGGCCAGGCATCAGGCAATCCTGGCGGAGATGGAGGAGCACCTGCAGGATCCTCCCGGGTCCTCTGGGTCTCCCGAGGCTCAGCGCCAGAGCGGCTCGTGAGGAACGACTCCAGCAGCGCACATTTTTGGCTACCCCAACACCTCTTCAGCGATGGTACTAGGTGACATCTCTCTAGTTCGTTCAGTTTGGGGGCGCCCCTCAGGCTGCATCATCCCCAGGCCGGGTGGGTCCGTCCCTGCGGCATGTATCCCCTTTGCATCTATCAGAGCTAGTTTACCCTCCTTCGCAAGCTACCTTTAAATTATCAATTGCCTGACCGACACTTCATCGCCAAGTACGTCTCGCGCCCTTGCAAGCCCTCCCACAACCACCTCATGATTAAGGACTGGCACAGCGTCCGTGCTCGGGTCCGTCCCTGCAGCGTCGCTAAATCCAAGAGGCTAAGCTCAGGCTCACGGGCCAGTCCCCGTGTACGTCACCTCCCATGGCCCTTGGTGCCTTGTTCTCGCATGAGCTAATCGCGGGCGGATGAGTTAGGGTGCTTGACCTGGTGCACCCGTGGCCATGGAGCCGCGCGCGGGTGTTTTTATTTAGGATCTTTGCATGAGAAGACTGGGCACGGCGTCTGTGCTCGGGTCCGTCCCTGCAGTGTCGATAAACCCAGCGGCTGAGCTCTGCCTGGCGGGCCGGCCCCGTTCACGTCACCTCCTGGGGTCGTTGGTGTCTGTCCTTCTCATGCAATAGCCTCAGGAGACTCATTCGGCGCAGGCTGCCTAACCATCTTGTGCGACTAATACAAGTATCCCCAATCAAGACCAGGCGCAACCCGCCTTGAGGTAGGGCCTCATGAGTCCTGCGCTGGCTCACGGGTGCCCATATACACCTCCTCCAACCCTGATGTGCAAGCCACGTGTCAGGGTGGGGCTGTACACGCCCCGGGGGATCTCCCAGAGGGAGCTCCCTCCCACGCACCAATGGAAGCACCATGCTCCGCGCTGTCCATTGACACTGCCGAGGAGCGGCTATGCCTGTGCAAGAGCGGAAGCGCTATGCTCCATGCTGGTAATAAACAACTGGTGGTGGCCTTGCGGCTGCATTAACCCTAGGGAGCTTTCGGGCCCAGTGACCAGCCTCACCACACTACTCTCCCTCGAGAGGGTAGCGCGAGGGGGCTGGGCATGGGGGTTACGATCAGGTCACGCCTGGCGTACCCCACCTCGTCAGGCCCCATGGGCCTGGTCTTCGGGCGCCCCTCCCGAGCAAGAGCTCAGCGAGGAAAAGGTATGATGGTCGGTCTGTACGTCAAGGGGACTCCCGAGCATCGCATCTCAGGAGCCTAACTGGCCACGTAGCCCCTCACCCCTTGGTCTCGTCCTGGTGATCCGGACACCCCAATGGTGGGTGAGGCATGCGCGGCGCCGGGCCCTGCCGACGCGGAACGCCAAGGCCTGACTTTTGCCCTTTTCAAGCTGTTCGTACATCAAGGGGGACTCCTAAGCATCACATCTCAGGAGCCTAACTGGCCACGTAGCCACTCACCCCTTGGTCTCGTCCTAGTGATCCAGATGACGCAACGGCGGCTGAGGCATATGCGGGGCCGGAACCTACCAACGTAGAACACCAAGGCTTGCCTTCGCACTTTTTCCTAAGCTGTTCGCACGTCAAGGAGGACTCCTGAGCATCACGCCTCAGGAGCCTAACTGGTCACATAGCCCCTCACCCCTTGAGATTGTCCTGATCCGGACGACCCAACGGTGGCTGAGATATGCGCGGGCCGGGCTCTGCCGACGTAGAACAATAAACCAAACGGAAAAAATCAAAAGGCCATAATCTAATTATTATAAAACATATTGTTCCAAGCAAACAAGTTTTAAACGCCTCCCCGAGGCATGCTACATGATACAGGACGAACAGGAAGAGCAGCGTCACCAAGCCACCTCTTCAGACCTGGGTGCCGCCGTCACCCGCCAGCTGAGCCCCGTCGCCACGCGCGTCGCCCGTCCCCTCGACCCCGGTCGGAGGACCGACGACTAGGAACTTGCTTAGCGTGGCGTCCACGGAGCTCTTCACGGTGGCGGCAGCAGCGTCCTCAGAGACGGAGTCCACGGGAGCGAGGAAGCAGGAGAAGTCAAAGCCGGCGTCTCAGAGATAGAGATGGTTGAAGACGCACGTAAGGGATGAAGAAGAAAGCAAGCGCGCCTCACCTTCCACCAAAGAGCCAAACCCGTCGACAGCATCCTCTAGCACTACCAAGACCTTAGGGAGCAGAGCAGCAGGGCTCTCCCTTGTAGTCGTCATCGTCGCCTTCTTCAAGGAATCATCCCCATAGAGCGACCGCTGAGCCTTGTGGAACCTCGCCTCGAGGGAGGCAAGGGTGCTGCGCTCCATGGTGGCCGCTTTCTTGGCCTCGGCAAGGGACGCCTTGGCCGCTTCCGCCTCTTCCTTCAGCTTCGTCAGGCGGTCGTGCTCCGCAACCTGCTCCAGGGCCGCCTTCTTCAGCTCGACGTCTCAATTGGCAACAGCAGCCTCCTGGGCCTTTAGCTTCTCCTCATGCTCCTGGAGCTGGCTGGCCTGGGCGTCCTTTTGATCCTAAAGAGTCTTTAGTTCAGCCTCCACCGCGCGGCACCGATCCTCTGCTTCCCTGGCCTCCTTCCGTACCAGGTCGCGCTCGGTGGCAGCCACCCCAAGCACCTTTTCGGCATCCTCCGCAGAGCCCTGGGCCGCTCGGACAGACGCGTCGGCCTGGAGCCACCCGGAAATTAGCCCCAGGCGTCCCAACGCCGCGCGCCGGTCCAGGTCCCGAAGTTCACCCTGGAGGAGGTCCAGTGCCACCCTTGCCTCCTCCAGGGCCCCGGAGGTGGCAGGAGTGCCATGGCCCAGCTGCATGACGGGCAAAAGAGAAGACGTCCTCGGCGCCAGGAGAGGAGGAACCTCAGCAGCAGGAAGGCTGGTGGCTCCTCAGGCTGGGCGACCTCAGCAAGGATGGGCGCTTGCGGGGTCAGCCCCGCTGAGGCCGCCGGCACCTCCTGAGGGCGGGCTTCCATGCCTTGAGGAGGTGACACCACCGATGAAGCTGCGGGAGCCGCGACGCTCTCCTCCACCAAGGTTGTGGCAACCACCTCTACGCGCTCGACCGCGGCAACTCCCGCGCCCTCCTTCTGCTTATTCGACGACTATTGCCTAATGACAGGCGAAGACGCTAAGCATCGCGTCAAGAATCAACAACAATAGCACAGAAGAAGACTTACTACTCGGCAAAGACATTGCTCCTCTTCAGGATCAGCAGCGGGGGCCGAGCCGGAGCAGCCGGAGCTGTACTCTTGGGAGTAGGAGAACTCGAGGTTGGCGCCACTCGGGACGCTGCTGGTGAAGGCGGAGCGCTGCCCAGGGGGGTCATGTAGTCCTGCCCTTCTTCGTGGCCGCCCGCTTGGGCTGCTTCGAGGAGGTCACCTCGGATCTCGTGGTGACCCCAGAGGGGCGAGCCATCTCCACCACCGGAGGCGCATCATCGTCATCGTCGTCAAGGAAGTCGCGGAGGAGCTCCCTCTTCCTCGGGGCAGAGGATTCCTCCACAACCTCGTCTTCGGTCACCTCAGAAGATTGGTCGCCGGAGGACAGGTCCACCAAGGAGGTAGGCGGCGGGAGAGGCCCCGCCCGCACGAGCCCAAACTCGTCGAAGACCAGCATGGCAGCTGCAACCTCTTCCCCATCACCCTGACAGTACAGCAGGAGCAAATCCTCTGGAGGACTTCTTGGGTCTTTCCCAGTCAAGAAAAGCAACACCTTCCTCAGCTCCTCCTCGGGAAGGGCGTCCTGGTGCAGGCGGATCTTGTCATCGGTGCCCCCAAGCTTCCACAGGGGGCGGGAGCGATCTTGGAGCGGCGCTAGGTGCTGCATCAAGAACTCCTTGATGAACATGGCCCCCGTCAGCTTCTCGCTCTTCAGGTCCTCCTCCATCTTCTTCACCAATGGCTTCAGGAAAGGATTGGTGATCTTTTCAGAGAGCCACACCTTCCCGAAGGAGGGAACTCGGTCGACAGCTCCAGCAAGTCCTGAGAGCACTTGGCATCCATCAGAACCCACCTCTTCAGGGAATCCTCCACCTTCTTCCTGACGCGGGAGATCGTGTTACTACCCTGGGCTGCAACAAAGCCGATGCACCCAGCGGGATGGTCGCCAGTCATGTGGAGGAAGAAGAAGTGGTGGAGCATGGTGACGGAGGGCATCACCCCCATGAACGCCTCGAAGTAGAAGGCAAAGATGGATAGGAGGAGGATGGAGTTGGGATGAATATGGAGCGCGTGGAGGCCATAATGGTGAAGAACGGCATAGAAGAGGCGGGAGAATGGGGGCACTAGCCCTGAGTAGACGCTGTGTAGAAAGAAAGGGTAGAAGGTACTGTTCACGGGCTTCGGCACAGCGGCGGCGACCCGGAGCGCCGTCTCCTTCCACTAGTTGTCTTCGCTCGCCGTCAAGAGGAGCGTGGTCTGGAGCTTCTCCCCAGCCACGGAGGGAGCAAATAGCACTAGCTCGTACCAGACGGAGCCGGTACCGAGACTGAAGCATTGGCCTTCTCAGCACCCATGTAGTGGAAGATTGGAGGAGAAGATCGGCAGATCTGGTGAGTTCTTCCAGTGTTGGGAGAAGGGGGTCTGGATCAAGATGAAGAGGAGTCAATGAAAGCCTGGCGGCAGATGTCAGACGGAAACAGTTGCCGACGCAGCATGGGGAAGTGGAGACACCCACGTCCCATCAATCGACACGCGTCATCAAGGCCGCAGGCGGTTAGGGCATGCGTCGCTCCACCCTTGCCCTTTGGCTTCACCCGGAAGCCAAGTCCGAGCATGCCTTGGGCCCGGGGGCTACTGTCGGCATTCTGGATATGGGGGTATCCAGCCCTGCCTGCCTGCGGCCCACCACGTGGCTCCATTGACAGCCTGGTACGGCCCAGCTTCAACATCAACAGCTCAAGACCCTCGCGAGGGGCCAAGCCTCGCGAGGCAGACGACGCCAAGACCACCGAGGGGATCGGCCTCTTCAGGATGGCTCCCGAGGGGCGGAGTGTTCTATGCAAGGTGCACCTCACGAGCCTCAGCTGACGTGAGCCCTAGCAACCAAGGCTAGGCGGGTGCTAGGCAGGCGCCAGCGGGGGCAGAGCGCCAGTTTCCTCTTTGGTGCAAGGGAGGCAAGCCACAGGCGCGGAGTCCCGAGGAATCAGCCAAAGGTTTCCACCCTGGTGCAATGAGACCAAGACGGCCAGGATGGCAGGACGGAGGTCATCACCGAGCCCACCGCAGTGTCATGACCAGAGGCTTTTCGCAGGCGAAGACTACTTTTGTCAAGATAAGCTGTATTACTTGTCCCCTTTCAAATCCGGCCGTTGTGGGATCCCTTCCCCCAACATTTGGGAAGAGGACCAAGGCCACTATAAATAGGACTTAGCCACCACCATAGAGGAAAACCAGTTCGCATCCACCAACTCTCTTGAGCCCAAGAACACCTCACCTCCTAAGGCTAGTTCATCCACTGTAGTCGTTCATCCTCAGTCCTCCGTGGCAATCCACCAAAATGGTGGAGTAGGGTATTACACCGCAAGGTGGCCCAAACCAGGATAAACTGATGTATTTCTTTGTCTCTTCGAGATCGATGCACTAGGCTTAGGAGGATCGCGAGTAGGCAGGCTGGGTAGGTTGAGATCTTGGCACACACCCCAGAGTTCAAACCTCTCAAGGGTTTGCGGAACCCGTAATCTAAGAGAAGGTAACCTAATGCTTTCATGGACATCATCAAATGTGCAATTCACTCTATGTCTATGGATATCCTTGTATGTTCCTTGTGGGACAAACCCATGTAGGTATTGAAAGTGCAACACTCCAATGGATTTCTCTAAAAGATCTACATCAACATTGAGCATCCACATCTTCACTATCTACATGAAGTCATCATCGACAGAACTCAAGGTTAGTTCATCCCTCTTAGGGGGGATATCACATCTAGGGGGTGTTGGGTTCTACGGTAGGGTGCGTGGACTGCAAATTAAAATTTTCCTACACGCAGAACAACCAGGAACATGCTACGGGAATGGATCATAGATCGTTACCACTAGACACGAAGTGCCGTGCAGCAGAAGAGGAGTTGGGGCAGTGCGTCCGCGTGGTTAGTCTCCTCCTCGTCTGATCTCCCTCGAACAGTCGGTCGTCAGATCCCTTGTACAGGTTCGCCGGAAGGGCGCAAGTGCACCGCCTCTAACTTATCCATGTGTGCAGGAGGAACATCGTGCGGCGGTCTGCTAGGTTCGATCACACAACCGGCAATGAGTGGAGGTGTCTATTTGCAACACATGCAAGCCCTAGTGACAGCACTGAAGCGATCGAACCCAATGAGTGTGCCGCACCTCCACTTTATATAGGCGTCCATCGCGGGCTCAACACTTGGGCCTCGCACAGACCCTATAGCCCAATATCTGTTCGGCCGAGATCCGAGTCCGAGTAGGATCACATCTGACTCGTAGAGTCTGATCCGTCCTCACAGGTTCCTTCCCTTAAGCACGCGACCCCTTATGTTCAAGTCAGCTTGGTCTCAGGTCGGATCACCTCTGACCTGCTCGGCTGGTAGCGGCCGCTAGCAAGGCGTGCCAACCACCAAGCAGACAATGAAGCTAGTTGGCAAACCTGTACATCATACTTCCATTCCTTTTGCCACACGATATATGTTGTCGGGCTCAAGGCGAGTCTGTTATCCTTGTGCTAGCCCGACCTCTTTCTCGTTCCAGTGATGCCGACCACAAACTAGATTATCTAATAATCCTTGTTGCATGGCCATGCTTATCCTGGTCGGATCAAATGAGGGGCACAAAGTATATATCTCCAGATCAGAGGGGCAAATTACATCTTGCTCGACCATGTCTCACAGCATGGGTCTGGACAAGCCTGAATACTACCTTTGTAACTACCTAGTAACGGAGTAGCATTTGGTCGGACCAAAGCAGGTTTGTCACCATCTCGAGTACATGTGCCAGCTCAGGTCTTAGGATATAGAACATATGTTGTACTAGAGACTCAAAGATGACATATCACTGCTTCTGATAGTTGGGTCTGTCCGACTCAGACCTTATCTCGACTCGGATCCAACTACGAATCTGACCAAATCCTTCCGAGTCCATATTATCTGGTTAGCATCCAATGTTCCATGGCTAGTGATCCCAAGCCATTGACCGTGTCATATGCTAGTGAAGTTGGCTGCGCGTCCACACATCCCTTTCGACTAGGGACCTTTTAGGACAGTAATCATACAATGCATAGTCCCACAAACAAGTCACATACTTGTTGATATACATCATTGATAATGTCCAAGGACTATATTTATTCATAAACACAAGGAAATATCATCATACATGATTGCCCCTAGGGCATATCTCCAAAAGGGGGAGCTTTGCTCTAAAAATTGAGCTAAATCAACTCTAATGGTGTGAACACATCAATGATTTATGTAAAAGTGGTAACCCCACTTGTGCTTAAACGATGAGTATGACCTATGATCAAATGTTCTTATTTGACTCCTCAGTCAATATACTCATGTATAGATGACCTAATCATCGCCAATTGATTGATAGATGCTAGAATTGTTTGTGCATGCTTTGTCACATATTTCGTTTGCTATGTTATTGTGTGAGCATGTTGGTTGAATATTTCTTCATTCGAGGACATCCATTTGTTGTTTTTATTCTCTTGGTTTTATTGGCGAAATGGATGGACAAGAGTGCCGAAGAATATTCTCTAGCTATCTATGCCTTTTCACTTCTCAAACTTTATTCATGCTACATCACAAAAATTGAACAAGTATTTTTCAGACCTTCTCGGTGAGGAGCACTCGGAGTCGCCGATCTGTCAAAGGCCGCCTTCCAAAACCTTCTTGCGAATATTGGTCAGACCAACTCACTCCTATTCGGTCCCAATGAAGTCACCAGATTGATCTAGGTTTTCATCTCAGTGATACCGATTAGGATGACTCGGTCCCACCGAGTTACACTAACTGCATGCAGTTTTGCATCTTGGCGCCACTAAACCATTACATTCGATGCCACCAACATCGACTAGGTATATATACCCTGCGAACCCGTACGGTTGAAAACTTCTTAAAATCACTCATGCTCGTGCCCCAGTGTTGCTACACATTGGTCTCCGGATCGTCGCCGTCTCCGCCGCGGGACTCCATCACCGTCAACGGAAATCTTCATCACCGTTGTCGCTGTACCGAATTGTCACCAAGTTAGGGTACGGTTCGACCTCTTTGTGCCATTCCCCTTTCCGATTCAATGCACAAAGATATTGCCCAGCTTCTTGCCAGAATAAAAACTTTCTATCCACAGAAAAACTTCTTTAGATTAGATTTGATAAAAAAATTAGGGTTAGGTTTCCGTCGAGCACATCTCGGACCGACCGAAATGAAGTTTTCGGTCCCACGATTAGCCCTGTCCGTTGCACTAAGTATAACTCGGTGCCATGGAAGTGTACTGATCGGTGAGACTGAAAGCAAAACCTCAATGAAACTCCAGCATCTTGAAGTCACCAAACCGCAACTCGGTCTGACCAATGTTGTGTGTTTAGACTCTGTTAGTGCTTTAGTGTCACCGATATTTTCATATCGGTAGCTTCGAAATGCTTTCTGTAGAAAACTAAAACTAAAGTTTTGACCCAAACTTTTTGCAAAACAAGCTACTTTTTGTGATGCTCATTCACTCTTCCCATACCTATCTATTCACAGGGTCTGTCTGCAAGATGTCTGATGCAAGTGTCAGCAATAACAGGTCAGAGGAGGAGGTCAATCTTAGTGAGGGCACAAGCCCGAGTGGATGATATGATGAGGGTAGTAGAAGCACTCCTAGCAATTTACCCAAAGTTGTCACTAGACAGAGAAAGAAGAGAACTTCAAAAACTGAGGATGAGGATTTTTTGGTCGAAGAAGAGGTCACTTACACAAAGAATAAAGTGCTCAAGAAGGAGTATGTTGCTGCTGCCTCAAAGCCAGGTCTCCAGAAGAAGAACCCTGCTAAGAGAGTTCCTATGTCTAAGGCCAGGAAATCAACAGTTCCACAAGAGACTATGCAATTTACTCTTGAGTCAAGAGAAGAAGAAGGAGCTACAAATGGAAAGAAGATGAGGAAAGAAAAAGTAGAGAAGACAATTGCCACAGTGATTGGCAGACCATCCATGATGATGGATGATGAAGATGAGGAGGAAGAGGAACCAACTGCACCCCCTGCCAAGTGTCAGAAGCTAATAGTAGATTCCATGAAATCTGCAGGTGCAACCTCCAAGCCCAAGCCTGCACCTAAAGACACTGCTCCCAAGAGATCCACAAGAAATATCCTTGCTGCAGAAAAGAACAAGACCCAGTCCTAGAGGTTCAAGAGGATGAAGGTCCACAAGTGCTCAGGAAATTGAAGCCCAAGATTCCAGATCATGATGATGGACATCTAGTGGCTGAAAACATGAAACTGAGAAAGGATAGTGGACAAAGAGCATGGAGGAAGTCTGTAAGGAGGAGAACAGCTGTTGATTATCGTTTCCATACCAAAGAACATCAAGATTTCTATGAGACAGTTTTGCTCGACAAGAAGCCATCATAAGCAACATGAAGTTGGTGGATTGTAAGTACATATATCCAAATAAAGACTACTTCCCCCACATTCATGAGAGCTTTAGATTGACTAGTGTTGATGTTGTCGGATGTTGGGTTACGGCAGACCCTTAAGGTTCGAACTCTGGGGTGCGCGCGAAGATCTTCCCCCTACCAATCCATGTCCAATCGCCTCGCGAGAATCTAAGCTAAACGATGAACATTACGAGAGACACAAGGTTTATACAGGTTCGGGCCACCGTTGTGGTGTACTACCCTACTCCAGTGTGTGGTGTGGTGGATTGCCTCAGGGGCTGATGATGAACAGTACAAGGGGAAGAACAGCCTCGCGAGAGGTGTTCTTGGGCTGGTGCGATGAACTACTTGGGAGAGTTCGATCACCTCTCGATATGACGGTGACTCTATGAGATCTCCTCTACTGTGTTGGCTAACTCTATATATAGAGGCCCTGGTCCTCTTCCCAAATATTGAGCGGGAAGGGCGCCAACAACGACCATTTTGAAGGGGAACATCTAGTACAAGCTATCCTGACTAAAGTTGGTCTTTGGCTGCCAAAGGCACTGGCGATGACACTGGCTTGGGATCCATGGTGACCTCCATCCTGCCACTCTGTTGGTCTTAGTCTCGTTGCATCGAAATGGTAACCTTTGCCAGATGCCTTGGTACTCCACGCCTGCGCTTGCCCCCTTTGCACCAAAGAGGAAACAAGGACACTGTGCAGGCTGGCGCCCGCCTGGTCTCGATCGTCACGGCTTGCATCACGAGCACCTCGCGAGGTACCCTTCACTACAAAAATAATACACTTTCGTGATGATACGTGTTTGTCACAATAGGTCGCGTTTTTGGTCATGCATGTACATCCATGACGATTTTATGACAGAATCAAGATAGTCATACCTGTACTGTCGTAGAAGTGTTCCATGACATTACCAAAATTATCATCACGGAAGTGTCCACTTCCATGACGATAAATCGCGCATCACAGAAGTGCTTTCATCAAGGGTGACCGACACGTGGCATCCACCGTAACGGAATGCCGTTAAGCTATCGGGTCGGGTTTTGGATCCGATAACCCGTTAACAGCCCCGACCAATGGGAAATTTCCTGGCCGGACGAAACAAGTGTCAGCTCGTTAGTGGGCCAGATAGGAGCCTATGATATGTCGACACGTGCCACGGCACACCACTGGCCCATTAAGCTTACAAAGCCGGCCCGTTTGACTTTGTCAAAAGTTAACGGGCTGGCCCATGAAAAGCCTGTTAATGGTCTCTTCGCAAATAGCCCATTTTACGGCCCGTTAACTCATAGCCCGTTAGGCCCTAAAGGAAATCGGCCCAGCAACGTCATGTGGGCCGTCGAATATAACACCAGCCGATTTCACTTTCGGCCCATGTATGGCCCATGACGTCTTTCGGCCCATATGAGGCCTTCGTATCTTTCGGCCCTTTACAGGCCCACGGTGACTCTAGCCCATAATGAACAGTAATTTTCTTTGTACCCGTTAACGACCCGTGATTTACATGGGTCGTTTCTAGCCCGTGTTAGCTTTCGGCCTATTGATGACCCATACGTTCTCGGGCTCCTTTTCGGCCCTCGGTTACTTCCGGCCCGTTACTGGCCTGTTCACCTAATGGGCCAAATTCGGCCCATGGCAAGAGTCGTCCCGTTACTGGCATGTTCCCCAAATGGGCCAAATTCGGCCCATGGCAAGAGTCGGCCCGTTACTGGCCTGTTACCCTAATGGGCCAAATTCGGCCCATGGCAAGAGTCGGCCCATTTCTGGCCTATTAACCCATCGTGCCGTTTCCAGCCCGTCCTGTATTCTGGCGCATTAACGACCCGTTATGCCTATGACAGAATTAAGCCTTTGCAGTCCTACAGCCTGTTAATGGCCCATTACCGTGCTGGGCCGATACCAATTACGCCTGATTACGTCCCATGTAGACCCATTTATCCGACGACCAGAGGCCCACCGATTACAGGCCCATTTATCGACGGCCCGAGGCCCACCGATTACAGGCCCATTTATCGACGGCCCGTAGGAGACCCATGGATCCTACGGCCCGTATATGGCCCATGGTAGTTGCGGCCACTAGCAAACCAGGGAAAAAGAAGACTAGGAAATAAATAAGGCCAAAACTAATGCTAGGCTATTAAGGCCATTGCACAGATTACATCCACTCGGCATCAAAGATCGCCACCAGTGCAAATATAGGGAACACCCTACACTATACAAAAATGGCTTGCTATTTTGTTCAGCCGGTGGCTGCACGTTAAGAATAAATTTTGTATCGCACCAAAACAAATTACAACTATATAACAAACGGAAGGTTGGCATAAAACTTAATAGTCTAGCAGATAAATGAACCACGAAAAGTTCAGAAGCTCGGTTCATTTGACCTGACTGTTACGTTTTCATGCTGTATTGTCCGATGGAGCACCATAACCCTCGCCTTCATTTCCCCTTGGCTCCTGAACAACATAGCAAATGTCTGATAGTCTGGTTTCAAAACCATGCATATCTTGACGACATTGAGCAATGTTTCTCCTTGTTTCACAAAGGGCCTCTGTTAGGGAATGAACTAGTGTCTGGAGCGCAGATACAACATTGCTTTGAGCTTGCATATCTTGATCATGAGGCAGTTTGGACGATATTGCCTTAACAACCAACCCAGTATTACGCAGGAACGTGCTTTTGGCACTGTTAATGGACAGGTACTGACCCACTGCAGCAAGAGCTGACATTGTCGTTATAGTTGCCTCGCCACCTTCAGAAGGTGGCGGTTCCACCATTTTTTCCATAGCTCGCTGAAAAGTTGAGGTTTTACATTAGTAGTACCAGAACAAAAGATATTAAGGAGGCAGCAAAACCAAACAAAATAGCTTTGGTCTATATACAGAACTTATTCTGGTGAACCCATGTAAAATATTAGTTGTATTTTATTGCAAAGTACATAATAAAACCAGGTTCCAAACATATGACCATATACCATCGCTAATGTATTGTCTATTTCTTCACATTGTATTGAGGGCTAAGGATAAAGAGACGAAGTTTATAATACGGTAAGCATAGTATGACATCATTCATATCACAAAACAACTGAGAACAGACAAACAAGCAATTGTAACATTGTGTGGGCAAGTCCAGCACGGAACTAGATTATGGGTCAAGATCAAAGGAACATCACTCCTCTCTTTTAAACCTTGTAAGGTGCAATGATACGCTAAGACAATTGTGTATAAAATTGAAAAGAGTAATAGACATTGGCTGCAAACCATGCAGTTCAAGGCACAAGTCAGAGTAAGTAGTAGTTAAAAGGCATGAGGATTAAGGACTTACAACAGCGGCTTTGACTGGTGTAGTCATGCCCATCTTCTTGCTGGTGTGACAGTCCTTGAAGATTTCCACATCATTTGGTTCAGGTACTTTTTCGTCCTTGCGGGCTTTCCTCTGCATTTCGAACAAGTCAATATAGATCTGATAATATGGTACAGCGAAAAGAGTGAAACAGCAGCTAATTACAAGAGCCTCGCAGTGTGCAATATAGCTACGAGATCCTGTTGTCTGTTGGAATTTCACTTTCGTACGGTTGGCCTTGTTCTTTGAACAGTTCACCTACAAGAAGATAGATTTGTGTGGCACATGCATAAATAGAACTTCAACATGTGATCTGATCACATATATATAATGTACCTGATACTTCGGATCAGACCAGTGTTTAACAAGGCCCCTCCAGTCTTCATCCGATATATTTTCCACTGGAGATGTTTGGGAAAGTTCACTGTTAGCCTTGCCTTCAAAGTGAGTTTTCCTCAACTTATATCGATACTATCGCAGATCAGACTTGAAAACATGGGTGCAAGCTTGTCTGGTTGCATCATCTTGGCTATCCAACTTGAACTTCATTTGTTGAAAATTATGGGAGTCTCATTATCAGCAACCTAGAAAGTATGGGACAGAGCAAGACGATATTACTAGTTTCCATACATAACCATACTTACAGATAAATGGTCGAGGAAGGTGTTGAACTGGGTTTCATCTTTGTCATTCCTGTACTGAATCCATGTTGGGAGGATACGTACATGACACCTAACGGCAAGCGCTGCCTCTGATACTAACTTGGCTGACTCTGTAGCATCACGTGGTCTTTTTAAACCTGCCTCTAACCGGATCTCCATTCTTCCTCCTCTAGATTTAGTTAACCTATCGAGCATTATCCCTGATGTTTGTTTCCTCTTGCGCCTAGGTGCTAGTCCAACAACGAACATAGGAAGTGTTAGTGTACATCAAACTGTGAGACTACATATAAAGAAGCATGCAACTGTAACTTGACTCCAGCAACTACCTTCTTGATGTAGAAGCTAACAAGGTTCATCTGATATTGCCAACTCGTCTTGTGTCAAGAGTGCTTGGGAAGTAGTGTCAGGTGGCAAGGGAGCTTGGGAACGTGCTGCTAGCTTAGTTGACGCACGAGTAAGTCATGCAGCTAGTAGTACTGTGGTAGGTGTTGCAAGAACTAGGGTTGTCTCTGCTTGTTTGGTGGCAGCTATTTGTTTCTGTTTGGCTTTTTTTTGCAGCTTGTGTAGCATGGGATGCCGTGTTTGTAGAATTTTCCGCTGGACTTTCACCTTCTATTGCACCATCAGTACCAGCAGAATCTGCAGGATTCATCCGCTTCTCATTCCCTGCCATTATGTGTTTCTTCCTCTTTCTCTGTGCCATGTTAAGTCAAGCCGACAAGAAAAACGAATAACAATTTAGTTCTTTAGAACAAATTGATGCATGATGCAGACGAAACAAACTTTGATGTTAGACAACCACATGATAGGAGGATGTAATATGTATGAAAAACAGGTCGGAAGAGATAACCAGAACTATGATGTGTAAACTAAGAAGAAGACATTTCACCAAATTAGAAGCAATGCAATGGAAGGTAGACACCATATGAAAGATGCTACAAATATCGCTCTGCCAAGTTAACAGTGTCTCATCATAAATGGCGTTTAAACAAATGTGAAGCAGTACAAGAAATAAATC
Source organism: Triticum timopheevii (assembly GCA_963921465.1). Lineage (NCBI taxonomy): Eukaryota > Viridiplantae > Streptophyta > Magnoliopsida > Poales > Poaceae > Triticum > Triticum timopheevii. The sequence goes on along the minus strand of OY997268.1, from coordinate 290,549,509 downwards.
ATATGCAAGATGCAAACAACATCACACTACCATGTTAGAGGTCTCTCGTCATTAGTGCCATTGCATATTCACAGCATTGCATATTCACAGCTTATGATGTGTAAACTAAGGAGAAGGCATTTCAACAAATTAGAAGCAATGAAAGCTAGACACCATATGAAAGATGCAACGAATATCACTCTACCAAGTTAAAACTGTCTCGTCATAAGTGCCATTTCAACAAATTAGTAGTATAAGCTAGAAAAGAATGTGAGATGTAACCTATATCACACTCCGAAGTCAAACATGTCTTATGATAAGTGATTGTTGCAGGTTACACAATAGTAGTAATTTGATGTAAGAACATGGTGTGATAGACAGATATTGTATGTTCTAGAAACAGGAACACGTGTCTTATTCAAGTATAATGTGTAAAGTAAGCAGATGGAATTCAACAAAATTAGAAGCAATACAAGCTAGACATCACACATAACATGCAACCACATATAACAGTGCCAAGTTAGAGGGAGCACCAGTGATGTGCACTACGGGAGACGTGCTCATCATAAACACAGTTTGTTGAGTGTCTATGCATGTGTTGTCTTGGAAATCATCTTGGGGGTGTGGAGGAGTAGAAACTATAGAGGCCCTCCATTTGGAAGGAGCACCTTTATCCGCTGCCTTGCTAACTTCCTTCCGCTTTATTGATTTTGAATTGTCAAGTAAAACCGACAAGAAAAAGCAATAAAATTCTCTCTTCAGAACTCATTCATGCATGATACTGACAATCACTACTTTGATGCAAGGCAAACACATGATACCAGGATGGAATATGTACGAAAAACAGGATGGCATGGCATGTTCACAACTGTTTGTGTAAACTAAGCAGAAACCATTCCAGCAAATAAGAAGCAATGCAAGCTAGACACCACATGAAAGATGCAATCAATATGACTCTGCCAAGTTAAAAGTGTCCCATCATAAATGGAATTTCAACAAATTAGAAGCGGCGCATGCTATAAATCATATGAAAGATGCAACTAATATCGCACTGCATATACTAAAGGTGTCTCGTCATATTGACTGATGCGGGATACAAAAAAAACAATAGTTTTATGTAAGGACATGCTTAATAGACAGATGTACTATGTACTAAATACAGGAAGGCATGTCACATTAACAGGTATAATGTACTCCCTCCGTCCCATAATGTAAGACATTTTTTGGCACTAATTTAGTGGCAAAAAACATCTTACATTATGGGACGGAGGGAGTATAAGCTAAGCAAACTAGCACATGCAGTTTAACCAGATTGGAAGAATTACAATCTAGACACCATATGGAACATGCAACCACATATCACGCTGCCAAGTTAGAGCAAGCACCTGCAATGCTAGTGTAGGGGAAATGCTGTAATCAACTACAGAGCTACGTTCACTATCTTCAACTAGCATTTCTATTTCTTGAGAATCATGTCGGGAGGCTGACGCTACATTCTTTAAATGAGGAGTAGTCCCCTTGCCTGCCTGCCTCGTCATAAGTGATTGATGAGGGATACACAAGAACATTAGTTTGATGTAAGAACATGGTTAATACACAGATGTACTAGTATGTAGCAAAAACAGAAAGGCATGTCATATTCAAAGGTATAATTTGTAAGCTAAGCAGATGCAATTTAACCAAATTGCAAGCAACACAAGCTAGACATCCTGCTGGAGTGGTGAACATGATCATCTAGGACCTGAGAGCCTGGTGGGAGGCGGGCTGCTTCGCCACCATCGCGGCCTTTTAGTTGGCTTCCAGGTGATGCCTGTCTTTGCTGGGCTTGTCACTAGCTCGGCCAGTGCCCTGACTAGCTATTTGTCTTCTGGTGCTCACGGATGGTGGTTCATGTAAAAAATATCTTTCCTTATCTTAATAAAGACCGACTTTGGCCTTTCGAATACAAGCTAGACACCATATGGAACATGCAACCACATATGACACCGTGAAGTTAAAACAAGCACCTGGGATGGTGGTTCATTGCGAGCGAGGTCATCAACTCCAGAGCAACGTTTACTGTCTCCATCTGCTAACACTACACCCTTTATAGCGTTGTAACATGTCGTGCCTAGCCGCGTAGAAAGCTGACACGACTTGTATCTTTTCTTTTTTTGCTTCTCTTTTGGCAGACTCTGAAATACCCTTGAATAAAAACACAATAGTGAGAGTATGGGTGAAGTGTGTACAGAACTAGTGCACTGTAAAAGTAGCACATAGCAGGTGGCTGAAAAATAAATGACAGGAGACATATGATAGCTCTACAACATTGCATGGCAAACAAAATTAGATTCTACTCCGTATGATTTTGTAATATATGACCATAGGAAATGCAGGTACTCCTCCAGCACACCACCACATGTGGTCATATCTAAGATAACAGTCGATTGAAAATAAATAGGTCAGTCGATTTTTTTAATGAACCGTCCGATCTATAAGGAACGGGCAGATGGCCTTCGTCTACCTCCCGCCAGTCACTGTTGACGATCTTTCTCGAACCGCCAGTGACCACCGGTCCAGACCCCTCCCTCCGCCGCCCCGCCCTCCCATCGACCTCACACCACCGCCGTGCTTGGCAGCGCCCCTAGGCCATCCCTTTAATCCCGGCCGACCTCCAGATCGGGCGGCAGTAGCTCTAGGCCGCACACGCCCCTAAGATAAACACCAAGGCGCCTCTTCCCCGGCGTAATAGTCGTACTAGCGCCTATTATGCTGGGGAATGCTTCCGTTAATTGGGAATCAACTGGCTTGAAATTGAAATTCTGGGGGGCGACGGACCTCTAGCTAAGGTGAAATAGTATATGAGGAGAAACCTTGTGCATCACGAGTTACTAGGAACATCTAGTATCAAGAAGAAGCGGTCAACTAGTGTCTTCTGTGGGATGAATACCATGCAAGTAGAGATGTAAGATTTGCACGAATAAGGGAAGAGGAGTACCTTCTTTGGTTGTCGGTGTGGTCACCTCCGCATGTTGCGCCGATCTTCTCCTTTTTACCGGGGAAACCGATGTTCTGGAGGGTGCAGGCTTGGACGAACCCATGACCAAATTGTTGACTGTGTTGCCGTGGTCGTATGTCAGCCGAGGGGAAGCAGATCTGAGGGGGCGAAGGACGGCGTAGCAGGAACAGCTCCGGTGCGGTGGAGGGTGGAAAAGTTGGAGCGGCAGCGGTGAGGCGCAGGACGGCGTGGTTGAACTGGCTCGGGTACGGACGGCTCGGCCTCGGCTTCAACTACTAGCCATGGAGGGCGTTGCGGTTGAGGTTGCGGTGGACGACAATGTCGGGGTATCGGCTCCGGCGTGATGGAGGAGGGCGGCGGTTGATGGGTGGGATGGGGTGGCGGACGGAGGACACCGGGGTTTCGCGGCTGGTGGAGAGGTAGTTTTGTCGCCCACGGAGTATAAATGCGGAATCGGACGGGTGTGGGGGACCATGTTTCGGTCTGGGACGCGCTTGTTTTTGGCTTTTTTGAACAGAAGATGGGACGCGCTTGTTTGAAATTTGGGGAAAGTACAAACTTTGCCCCGCTCTTAAATTTCAGACCTACTGTGGGTTGGGGGTAGGATGGTAATCCCAGGTGTCCCAATGAGTGGGCGGGAGAGATTTCGGCCGCGCACATGTGTGCTTAGGCAGCCATTGTGTATGAATGTTTTTCGGAGGCGGTTGCGTGGCGTCTAGATGCAGCTACAAACCTACCCCGGTTTAGACCTTTGGACGTCGGGCCGGTAGGTTTCACGGGTCGGAGTTATTAGAAAAGTAATTTCCTTGTACTACCAAACATTGGTCTCATGCGGTTTCGGGCGAGTAGAGGCTCTTTTGGCGCTTCGTTCGAAATTTTGAAACACAAGCATTCACGTTTAGAGTACTCTTGAACTATGAGGATTGACCTAAATAGACAACGTTATATTTGACCTTGTATGTTTGAAAACCTCATTAAATTATTCACTTCTTTTTGAAATTTTGACACTTGAAAATCCTATAACTACGATTATTTTGGAATGGTGGAGCTAAATTTGAATCTATTTTGTACATGACTACATATGCTATTATGTACAAAATCAGAGCATAGATTGGTGCCCCCATAATTTAGGTATGGTTTACAAATACCATGATATCAAATTCAAATAATTGAATGGACTTCATGTTGAATTCGATATTTTTAAACCACCTTAAGTTGAATTCAAATGTATGCTAGTTCATAGGTAGCTTTTTATAATGTCCATTGTGTAACTTTCGTATGTATAATGTGCTTTACACACACAACATGAACTATACTCACGTTTATATTCAATTGCTAAAGCGATGCACTGTCCGGAGTTCAAAATACTGACTATGTGGATCAATTGTCTCAAATAATAACGTAGACATGCTCAAATTTGATAGAATCTAGATGTATGATGGATCAATGACCGCTCCTTACGCGAATTGCAAATATCATGATCCCATCCTAATATTTGGATACAATTTATATCTTTAATCAATGTGTAGAGCAGTCTTTTACGTGTAGTTTCACTCTCCATCGGTGGTCTCTCACACATGCTCACACACTCTCTCCCGAGGTGTCTTTCTCGCACACATGCTCTAGATATAACCCCCCCCCCCTCCCTCTCGTAACCATTTAGAACTGTTTTCACTAACCTTTATCACAAGCACTCTTCCGCTCGCAAACATAAACACGCACAATCCTCATCGACCCTTTCAATATACATGGACCTGCCTACATGCCTCATGTACGCACATTATCTTTACGCCTGTCTCTCACACATTGTCTCACACCTCTCTTCCTAATCAACGAGTATGATTCGAGCAGAGCATTCTGTAGGATGCCCCTTAAAGTTAGGTTGGATGAATAGAAATATCAGAGATAAAGGGGTTACCTTAGTCCAAGAACCTAGGGTTACAAATCCTAGCCGGCTTTGTCAGTGGACACAGAATCCTTCACAATTCTGCTATCTTTGTCTTGTACGACTAGTCATCCATGGGTCTTCCTAAATGTGTCATGGGCCGACCAATGTGGCGCAGGACGGAACCGAATGAAGGGCCTCACCTCGACCAACCGGACCTCACGCGGTGACACACCCTCTGCCCCCACGTCTCATTATCTTCTCACACCCACACATACCAACACAAACACCACACACACAGAAAATTTCTCCTGGTGCCTCTACCCCCCCCCCCCCCCCCCCCTTGCATATACACAAATTCAAGGGAATGGAATCTCTTGTCGTGATGTCATATTCGTCTCTCTCTCTCTAGACCACTCTCATTTCTCATGCTATCTCTCCCACGCCCCCCCGTCAGCCCCTCTATCCATGCCTCTCTCGAATACGTAATACACACACATACCTCTCTAGGCCCCGCCAAATGCATCAACTATACATTCACACATGTTACATTACGTACCCCATTGATCTAAAAAGCCCTCTCTTCACGTTTATTTCGCATACAACATTCCTTTTGAATAAAGTGTGGCCAAAAAATTATTTTAGAGTTTCTACATATATACAACATTACAAAGTTATATGGAGGAGTACGAACGCTAATTTGCATTGCATGGTACCCACAATGATATTTATTCCGCACTGTGAATTTGTATATTTTTATACTATATACAAAGTTAGTCATTATAAAGAGAAACGAAGAGCATCTCTCTCTCCATCGCATACCCCCCCTGTACGCCCCTTTCACGTATGCACACAAAACTATCTCCAGGTCCTCTAAAAGTAAGCCCCCAGAAAATTCACGTGTGTTTCATCTTTCTCTCGTGATATATGTAATGATGATCATTGTATTTGAAGCGAAAGCACGATACATACACTGGACTTCATAATCCACTCATTGCGGTCACCGTTTACGTTTAGTGGTTACTAAAAAGTCACGGGCTCACCGTACAACTTTGCATTTGCTCATGACACGACTAGTTGACCAGTTAAACGCTCCACGTGGCACCTCTACTGTTGCATCACATTATCTCACTACCATCGTGCCCACCTGTCGACTTGTATCTACTCTACATCTACACTCTTATAAAATACATAAAATACACTCTTATAAAAAACAGAGTTGTGATGATGGTGTGCCTGCCATCCTGCAATATAGGTCGTCCGATTTATATCTGACGGATAGGAAAGAAACTATGACAATTTTGCAAAAAGGTACCCACACACCTCTCCACCTTTGCAAATAAGGCCTTCCCTCGTTCATCCTTTTCTCCCATAAGATAAACAAGTCATACAAATGCATCTTGATGTTACGTGCAACGCACGGGCATCTTGCTAGTAAGAATGAAAACAAACGACAAAAAAATATTTTGACGGTGGTTCGAAGTCATGACCGCGGGCACAGCAGACAAGGTGGCCTTGTATTGGTATGATGAGCCGTCTTTTTTAACACACAGGAGCTGGTGTGGTGATTATACACACACGCACGCATGCACATGAACTGCATCCATGCAACACTCACACAAACACATGCACCCATGCACGCACGCAACACTCACACGTACACACGCAGCCACGCACGCACGCAACACTCACACGGACACACGCACGCATGCATGCACACACTAGTACACCACATGACCAACACACACTCTCACACTCAAGTGCTCAACCTACACGTGCATGCGCACACATCAGGCCCTGACAGACACATACACAACCAGGTGATTCCCGCGCACGGGTTGGAGCCTTGTCGCGCCTGCGTAAATTTGTGTTTATCTGACCTTTTCCCTATGCGAACTGACAGGTGGGACCCACAAGGAACGTGTTCAATTTAACTAGTCAACATGGTGCCACGCAGACTATTTGGCCGGTCAACGGAGTGCAATTCGATGCTGAACTGCGAGCAAGTGACCGGATAATCACCGCAAAATGTATATAGTGACCGTAATCAGCTTATTCTGAAGTTCGGTGTCCGTATTACGCTTTTCTCTCTGTAGGCCCTCCAAAACTACATCTCTACACGTTCTCGCATGCTACATCTAACAACTATGCAATACAACACTACTACTACACTCTAACACAATAAATCATATGTGTTTTTAGTTTTACTAGATATCATATTGTTACTTATAATTATTCAGTTTGCATACATTAAAATTGCCTTTGAAATGTATGGCCAGTATCATCTACCGCGCGGGAAAAATCCCGCCTTTCCTGTTTAATCGTGTTTGTATCGATGGATCGTGCGAAACAACAAAACTATAGTACTATACAGTACAAGTGACAGTTCACTGGGCCGTCGTGTCGTCTACTCCTCCGTCGTAAGAGTGGAGCGCTCGCTTTCTTAAATCTTCTAGTCCCTTTCGCCGACATGTGGGACATCAAGCTACCGGGTCCACGTGCCATACCGGAATACAATGCAGAGCAGCCGGGGTGAAGCACCCCAGTCATGGCGCCGGCGTAGTAATGAGCAATGAGGCGTCAAATCACAAAGCTGCACCTTTCCCGCAGTTAAGTTGGAGGGACGAAGTAATAATGCTAAAAAAAGAAGCTGGAGGGATGAAGCAACCATCATTTTCACTCGTTGCTGAATCCGCTTCTCCCTCATCTTCTTCAACTTAACCACGTGTTGCTTCTGCCATTGTTCTGCCTCATGTGGGACGCGGATCGGCTTGGTAAAGCACTGACACATGGGACCGCATGTTAGCAAAACTCCAGGACAACGTCCTCCGAAAACAAGAAACCTCCCCCACCATCCGCGCGGCAAAATCACCTCCTTTTTACTAATGTTGATTCCATAATTTTTTAGATCAATATAACTGAGATTTGTATAGATAGCACATAGGAGCAAAACCAAGTGGTACGGTTAAGGGCATCCACAATGTGTAGCCAAATGTGAAAATAGCTTTTGGCATCGTGGGAACCATTGTGGATGGTGTTGCCAAAGCCAAAAAGATGGAACCAAAGCTCCCTGATTGATTGATTGAAGGAATAGAAAAATGCAACATCTCTCCTCTTTCTCCCATGCTTGGACGCATGTAGTACAGTATAGAGCATAGAGTCTACTCCCCTGTCCCTTCTATCACAAATCACAAAGCAGTGAGGCGTCAAATCACAAAGCACGGACGAAGCAACCATCATTTCACTCTTTGCTGACTCCGCTTCTCCATCGTCTTCTTCGAGAAACCATCTCATCGCACTAGTACTCCTAGTAGTACTCCTAGTAAAGGACTTCCTAGATGCAAATAAGGTGGTTGTCTCGGCTTGCAGGCGGCACTTGCAAACGACTTACCGTGGTCTCCCTCAATGGTGTTCTCCGTCAAACGCACTTCGCCAAACCACAAAAAAAAATATCGTCGACGTCACCGCAATGGGGAAGGAAGTCAAATATAGTTACTACCTCCATTTTTTGTACACAAGGCCAGTATATCAAAATTACAATTTGCAAAGGGCCACTAAAACTAATCGAGGCAAAATTGATGGGGTTAGAAACCAAGGACTTTAATATGCCCTGCATGCATGCGGAAGTGAGAAGGTTGGTTTGCATGGCGCTGCATTAATCAAGCGATGAGGAGTGAGATGGTTAGCTCTTTGGTCTTTTGAGAAAAAAATACGCATTAATTGACACGTGAAACGAGGATTTGTATCGATTAAATCCCGCGAAGGAAAACCCTGCATTTCTTTTTTAACACAAGTACTCCTAGAACGTACGTACTTATCCTGTTTGGGTCTAGGCCTTGCATTGCCAAACTTCGCCACACATTTTTGCCAAGCTTGCCTAAATTTTCAAAATGAGAAGGAGGTACACTTGCGCACGGCTATCGTGGTCGGACCGCACCCTCACACGGCCACTCCTGCACGCCGCGGTCGCATCGCACCCTCACACAGTCGCTCCCGCACGCCACAAACCCAACCAAGGGGACGCACCCTCACTGACACGTGCTGTCGCATGTGAACAAACCAAACTCAACCATCCTATCACTGACACATAATTTTCGTTCATAGAGTATGTTTATCCAACCGCACGTTGGGGAGTATCCATACGGCCTGTGCGATGGTCTGTTGGGGAAGAAGAAGAGGTGAGGAAGAAGGAAAGAAGGGTTAGGAGACGTAGGATATTCATCCAACCGCCTGAAATGGTAGACTGACCCAAGTCAGGCGACTTGCATAACAAATATAGTATGTTTTTACACAGCAAAAGATCCATAAAAACAACAACATAAAGAAAAACTATCACTGCTCGCGGAAAGAGACGGCCTCGTCGTCTTTGGCTGCCGGCGCGAACCAGCCGTCGCTGCCGACGTGTGTCTCCGCACCATGGTTATCCTCGGCCTCCAACTACTCGTTCAAGTGGAGCGTGCGGGCGCTCTGCATGGACGAGAGCACAGCCCGGTTCAAGTCGAGGACGTCCGGTTCCGCCTGCAGGACGGCCTCGATGGCAGCGGCATCCGCGCGCTCCGCGTCGAGTCGAGCCTCCGCAGCCCGGTTCAAGTCCAGGACGTCCGGTTCCGCCTGCAGGAGGGCGTCGATGAGAGCGGCATCCACGCGCTCTGCATCGAGTCGAGCCTCTAGCGCCCAGTTCATGTCCAGGACGTCCGGTTCCGCCTGCAGGAGGGCGTCGATGAGAGCGGCATCCACGCGCGCTGCATCAAGTCGAGCCTCTGTCGCCCGGTTCATGTCCAGGACGTCCAGTTCCGCCTGCAGGAAGGCCTCGATGGCAGCGGCATCTGCGCGCTCTGCCTCAAGTTGAGCCTCCGCCGCCCGGTTCACATCCACGACATCCAGTTCCGCCTGCAGGAGAGCCTCGATGGCAGCGGCATGCGCGCGCTCCACGTCGAGTTGAGCCTCTGCCTCCCGGTCCTCCTTTAGTATCGCCATGTTGAGCCGTTGGTCCGCCTGCACCATGGGGGGCTCGGACGCCGGCACGAAGTCGACGTCCATCGTCTCATACCCATCGGGGGCCTTCTGCGCCGCGACCTCCGCTGTGAGCATTGGATCGGCTTCCTCCTACTCGTAGCTTGGCTCCAGAGAACTCAGGGATTGGCCCGCCGCAAAGCGAGCTTGGGAACGGAGGTCTATGGCGCCGACCGCCACCGCGATTTCTGCGCGGCGCTCCGGCGTCAGCATCTTGTAGTAAGTGATCTTGTGGAACACCATGGCTTTTCGGCGAACTAGGGGACGCTTGATGCGGGCTAGGAGATCGAAAGTTGTGGGAATGGGCTGGAGATTTGGTGTGGTTTTAGGGCAGTGGCTGGCGTAGGCCGAGCAGCGAAGGTTCTGGTGTGAATGGTGGTTCTGGTGACGACCGGTCAATCGGTTTTGACTGTACGTCGCTCTTGTCGCGTTCGCATTGCAACCCGGCACACTGGACCCTCCACATCACTCACCGAATGGAACATGCTTCATCTTGTGTTTTTGCTCGCTTGTGGGACCGCTGTTGAGAGCAAACCGACGTCCCTCCCCCTCCCCAGCCCACGTCATTTATTATACCACCACTTCCTCCATTTTATGCGGAGTAAATAAAAACAGAGGGAGTATACTACGGATGAGGATCCTCTGATGTGGCCGAACCCAATGAGTAACATACATGCGGGGCCTAGCATGCATGGGGTCCACGAGTAAGTGATCGAAAGGGAGGGTATGGCAGGGATACCTACTCAGAGGATCCACTTCCACTATACTACTTTGACCAAATGTCAGAGTAATAATATATGACATGCAACTTACACAAATGTTAGAGTAATAATATATGACATGCAACTTACACAAAGCATACGGGGTCTAATGCGTTTTTCGAGGCTAACTTTGACCAAATGTTTGAGTAATAATATATGACATGCAACTTACACAAAGCATACGGTCAATTTCATATGTGAAAGGAGTTTCCAATGATATAATTTTCACATTATACATCTCATGTACTCCCTCCGTGTAGGTGTGTAAGTCATCTTACAAAAACAAATAATCCCAAAACACGTAGGCGCGGTGCATTAACTTCTACCACGTTTCTTGTTTCTTGACATATCAACCAATAAGAGATGAGGGTGTGCATGCTTTTAATGACCAGAGACTATCAAAGATGACATGAAGTGGTTAGTTCATTGCATGCAATACTATTAATTAGCAAATAAACATTAATGTCTCTCCTCTTCCCCTCGTCCTTGGTCACGGTGCACAGCCTAAGATGACTTACTCACCTAGACGGTGGGAGTACTATTAATCTTGTCAATAGTCAAATTGGAAAACATCTCGAGTACAAATCTAGGAGTACGTACGAATCTAACAATATTGATTGGGTGTTGTTGAATGTTGATACCTTTTTGATCATAGTAGAGATACTTTGAGTACACATAAAACTTATATGTAAAGTAGAAAGGATAGGAGGGAGTATATTGTACGTTCAACAACGAAACAAACATTGAATACCCTTTATATATGATTTGCGGATGCTATGATCACCGGTTCAAAATTTTGAATCCGCCTTTGGTATCACGTGCCCCCACTCGTTCCCTCTCGATTTCAACTCGGGGTCGGGAGTACTATTGAAAGAGGACTATGGTCGGTACATGCGAATGATACTCGGCGGAATGTTCAAATGAGGCATGCGGGAGGATGGACTCGACTGGAGGGAGACATGATCGATGGAGAAGAGGGTTGGAGAGGAATGAGAAATAAGCAAACGCCACATGATTACACTTGAACGGATCAAATAAACAATAAGTTGTCTCGCTTGGCCTACATAGTGAAAGGCCTAATGCGCAACGCAGAGCACTGACACTCGAATATGGCCGAGAAAACAGGGAAACCGACATGTGGGGCACACCCATCGGGACGACGTAGCGCAGACTAGTCCAATGGAGGAGCTGGCCCACGACCTCCTTGCCACTGACAACCGTTCATGTGGGTCGTTGGGGCCAACAACGGGGCGCAGCTCCAGCACCGCCTCTAGACACAGCGACCGCGGTGAGCGACACGCTCATATCATCGCTAGACACGGTCGGTTTCAGTGTGCCGAGGGTGGCGTTAGTGCTGTGGCACGACCAACGGTATGTTTGGTTTGTGCCTAAGGTTTCCCCATCAAAGCATTGGGTAGCCAAAATTTTGGTTGAGGTATTGGTTGCCCATGATTTGGCCGACATTGGCAAGAAAAATGAACTAGAGTTGGCTAGAGTTCATTGGCATGCCAAAGAAATGGCAACCATCCAAACAAAGACCAATCTTTGGGTCAGCACCAAAATTTTGGTTGAGGTATTGGTTGCCCATGATTTGGCCGACATTGGCAAGAAAAATGAACTAGAGTTGGCTAGAGTTCATTGGCATGCCAAAGAAATGGCAACCATGCAAACAAAGACCAATCTTTGGGTCATGACCAAAATTTTGGTTGAGGTATTGGTTGCCCATCATTTGGCCGACATTGGCAAGAAAAATGAACTAGAGTTGGCTAGAGTTCATTGGCATGCCAAAAAATGGCAACCATCCAAACAAAGACCAATCTTTGGGTCATGACCAAAATTTTGGTAAGGTGCACTTTGGCCACAATCCAAACACACCCCAATACCCGACTCGTCGAGGATGCACGGGGTGCCGCGACGCATCCGCGGAGTGGTGTAGTGCGACCAATTGCATCCTCTAGACCTTAGACCATGCCGGGTCGTCTTGCTTTTTGAATGACATGTGGGGATCACATTTGAGCAAAGGGCATCTCCAATGTTGCCATGACCGCAGCTGACTACCCTGGCACACCAAAGCCCTCGTCCCTCGCGCCTTCACGCGGTGCGTTCCCAGCCGGCGCCAGATGCCCGCATTCATGCCGTCCATTCGTATGTCCTCGTTAAGAGGCTCGGTGCCCAAGGAACCAACTCCGGCGACTTAATGACGCACCCGGACGCTTGGCCTCACCGGAATGCGCTACTTAAAGTGGCAACGCCCAGCTAACCTCCACACCATAGCACATTTTCCTCCTACCTCGCACCACATCCGCCATGACCGCAAGAGAGCTTGTCTTCGGGGATGAAGCTCGAGGTCGCCGCCCTCGCTCAAGTCGCCTCTCGCGATGCAATAGCGGTGTGGCCGGACGCGGACGCGACCGCACAAGCGGTGGCCACGCTGGCGGCCGACGACCTGAGCACCGTCAGCCACGCGTCCTACTTGCCGCCGTCCAACGTCCAGCACCGCCGAGGTCGGGGACTCCTCCGAGGATGAGTAGGGCATGGGAGGCGGCAGGCCATGGTGTGCCAACTGGCCGGTCCGTATCCCGTGTTCTACTCTTCCTCGCCGGAGACCGCACCTTCACTTCACGGGTCTTGATCCCCGCCCCCGTACATAGAGATCACAGATGGAGGACGTCGATTGCCGTCGTAGAATAGGTTTAGGGTCGGGTTTCTTTTATTTTTCTGTCCTATAAAAGTTCGAAATGTACTGAAAATCTTCCGTGTTTGCATTAATCTCGGCCGGTGTATTTGAACTTTCACAATAATATACATATTCTAGGAGTACTAGCAAGATGCCCGTGCATTGCACGGAAGATCAAGATCTTGTGGGAGAAAAGGATGAACGAGGGAAAGCCTTATCTGCAAATGTGGAGAGGAGTGCGGGTAAATTGTCATAGTTTCCTTCCTATCCGTTAGATATAGATCGGATGGCCTATATTGCAGGATGACAGGCACACCATCATCACCAACTCTGCTTTTTATTGAACCGAGACAAATCTAAAAAACCCAACTAAGCCAACCTCCCAGCATATCGCGCGCGAAAAGACCCGGCCGCACCGTTTTAGTCGGGATTACCGGATTACTAGTAGTACTATCGATGGATGGCGCGAAGCAACAATCTTTTTTGAGGGGGCGAAGCACCTAGTTTAAAAGGAAAAAAGGCGGTACACTCATAGCACTCCTATCGCGGTCGCATTGCACCCCACACACGTTCAGTCCTACACACGGCTCACACAAATGGAACGCGCTTCAGCTTGCCTCTTCACTGACACGTGGGACTGCACTTGGAGAAACCGACCATGCGCTAAACTCCCCCCGCCCACCGCACGAAAATCGTCCCCCCCCCCACACAAAAATTACCCCCAAATCCGATTCAACTGCCTTTCGGCCAAATATTCCCCAAACCCCCCTCCCCCCCGTCCCCCCTCCACTCCATTCGCTCCGCCAAAGCCTCCCTCCCCACCGCGCCGATACGTCGGCGCCGCGGTTCATCGAGGGGACGCACGGCGATACTCTCGCTCCCACAATACTCTCTCATAGACTGCCGTCCTCTAGCCGCGCCGCCACCTCTGGCTACGTTCTTGTGGAGGCGCACGGCAGTCAGCGCCGCCACCGCTGGCGATGTTCGTGTGGAGACGCACGGCGGTCAGCTTCTTCCATGGTACGCGCGTTCTAGAATGAGGCCCCATTCATGTCGGTGTGGCGCTGAATGTTAGCTGATAGACGTTGTTAATCTCACTGTTTGCCGAAGTAGTTTACTGTCAATATGCTCTGCTTAAGAAGCTTCCTTGCCCTGTTCTGCACTCAATCTGCTTAGCTGAGATGGCATGCCAAGGCCGATTAGTTGCTAAAATATCCTTCCATATATTTATTGTGACGTAGATTGCCATGGTAGAGTAGCCAATCTCTTAGGTGAAATAGCTCTACACCGTTTTATACTCGATCTTTGTTGCTGCGATGGCCTTCGATAGTTTGATGGCTGTGTGCTCGGCCTCATTGACTGCTGAAACAGCCTGCCATAATTTAGCACTCAAATCTGTTTGCTGAATTAGCTTTACATATATTTCGTAACTTAGATCTGCTCGTCCAAATATCTTGCCATAGCTTTAGACATCGACCTAGATATTTTTTTCTAGACTTCATAAAAAAGCATATATGTTTTTCCTGTAATATCTAGTAGAAGAACTAATTTGTTTATCTAACAGATGGACAAGACTTGGATAACTTCTGCTTGAAGATTCTCCGCTGCATATGTCGAGGGTTTGAAAACTTCATGAACTTTATCAGAGCTGAGTACGGTGGTCCGAAATCAGATGTGCTCTGCCCATGTAGCAGTTGTATGAATTCAGTTAGAAGACCCCAGTCAACTGTGCAAAATCATCTACACATGTATGGGATGTCGGTCACATATACTAGGTGGGTTCATCATGGTGAAGCTGTGAACGTCAATGTTATTGACTACGTGGAAGCAGCAGATCACCATCTTGATCTGCCTAATGCTGAGGTGGAAGAGGAGGAGGAGGTGATGGTGGTGGAGCCAGTGAGTTTGACCAACATTGAAACAATGCTATGAAATGCTCGTGCATTCCGTGAACTTTCACCTGCAGAAGAAAAATGGTGGGCCCGCTTGTTGGAACAATGCAACGTTGCTATCACCCTAGGAAATAAGCTGTCAGTATTCTCAGCTATGGTCAACTTTCTTGAGGTGAAGACATCTGAGCGATGACCAAAAAATCATTCGATGCGATGTTGGCTGCTTTCCGCAAATCTTTCCCAGATGCGTCTGAGCTGCCACACACCTACAGTAAAATGAAGAATTTCCTTCATGCAGTTGGAATTGGATATGATATGATCCATGTTTGTAAGAATAATTGTGTTCTGTTCCGGAAGGATTATGCCAACTTAAGTGAATGCCCGAAATGCAAATCATCAAGATGGAAAGATGGCGATGTTGTGAAGAGGGTTCCTCATAATGTTCTGAGACATTTTCCAATTACACCAAGATTGCAGAGGTTGTTTCATGATGCTGAAACAAGAGAGGATGTACTGTGGCATTCTAGGAACCAGGAGTACAGAGATCAGAATGTAATAAGCCATCCATCTCATGGTAGTGAGTGGAAAAGCTTCAATGATAAACACAAAGAGTTTGCTGCTCACCCGAGAAACATTAGACTTGGCTTAGCTTCAGATGGATTTAACCCATTTGGCCACCGGAGTGCCACATATAGCATGTGGCCAGTGCTTGTTATCCCTTACAACATGCCTCCAAATGTCTGCACCAAAGAATCAAACTACATGATGGCCTTGCTCATCCCAGGTCCAAAAAGTCCTGGAAAGGATTTTGATTTTTTCATGGAGCCTCTTGTGGAGGAACTTCCACAGCTATGGAAGGGTGTTCTCACTCGAGACCTATATAGCAAACCACCAGCTAATTTCATTCTGCGTGCTGTTGTAATTTGGTGCATC
This sequence comes from Triticum timopheevii, assembly GCA_963921465.1. Classification (NCBI taxonomy): domain Eukaryota; kingdom Viridiplantae; phylum Streptophyta; class Magnoliopsida; order Poales; family Poaceae; genus Triticum; species Triticum timopheevii. The sequence continues at coordinate 290,533,371 of OY997268.1, read as the reverse complement.
CATGATTATCCGGCTTTGGGCACTATGTCAGGGCGAACGACACATGGTTACAATGCATGTGTTCACTGTGACAGGAATCCGCTGTCATACGCAATACTTAGCAAGATCTGTTACATTGGACACCGCCGTTTCCTTGCCAAGGACAAGCCGCATCCTAGAAAATACCAAAGACATGTGTTCAATGCAAAGCATGAAAACCGTGATGCACCAAAGAGGCTCACCGCCGATGAGTTGCAAGTGGAATTAGAGAAGGTCAGGCATATTACACTAGGAAACCATCCTGGTAATGGTAGCGGGAAAAGGAAGCGTGGCACGGTAGAAGAGAGATTATTGTTACCCGCAGGTCCACGTTGTGGGACTTGGAGTATTGGAAAGATTTGGATCTGCGGCATAATCTTGATGTGATGCACATCGAGAAAAATATATGTGACAGCATTATCGGTCCTTGCGAGGTCGGTCATGCCACCCTTGGCGAGGGCCACGGTCGTCCCATCGTCCTCCACCTGTTCCTACGCCTCGGCTGTATCCCCGATCGTTGCGCTCGGGGCGTCGGCCGACACGGACTTCTCGCACGGCTCTGAGCTCTTGGCATTCGTTGGTGTTGTGGGTGTCGAGGTCGTGGTACACGCAGCACCGGCTGCGCTTGGACGACTCCGGCTGGTCCCTGCCGTGCTTTTTATCCGGCTCTGCTGCGAGCACAGCCGCTCCTTTGTGCTTCACGTCCGTGGCTTTGGCTTTCTTCTCTTCTGGATCTGCAGCTGGGAGCTCAAGCCGGGAGAGGCGTCCCTCCTCAGCCCTTGAGCACTTGGTCGCCAGGTTGAATAGCTCCAGAGACGTGCACAGATCTTCGTGGATCGCCAGTTCCTCCTTCATCTTGACGTCGCGGACACCGTCAGAGAACGCCGAGATGATGGCCTCCTCGGTCACCTTGGGAATCTTGAGGTGAGCGCTATTGAAACGCTGGATGTACTTCTGCAAGGACTCTCCGGGTTGCTGCTTGATGCAGCACAGGTCACCCACGGCTGGTGGATGGTCGCGAGTGCCCTGAAAGTTGGTGATGAAGCGGGTGCGCATCTCGTCCCAGGAGGAGATCGTGCCAGGAGGCAGGTTCAGGAGCCAGGTGTGGGCACCGTCCTTGAGCGCATGGGAAACCAGTTCGCCATGACCTTTTCGTCCCCGTTAGCCGCTTTGATGCCCAGCTCGTAGAGCTGTAGGAACTCCGCGGGGTCGGCAGTGTCGTTGTAGCGAGGAGGCAGGTCCGGCTTGAACTTGCCCGGCCAGGCGACACTCCGTAGCTCGGTGGTGAAGGCGCGGCGGCCTGCGCTGGCCATCGGGGCTCTCTGCTGACGCAGGGCTTGCTCCTGGGGATTCCCACGCGCTGCTGCCAGGAGCAGCGCGGGGTCTTGACGTGCTGGCGCAGGGATGCGGTCAAGGCGTGCCGGTGCGGGAAGCACGTGAGCACCTTCTTGGGGACGAGGGATTTCTTGGCAGCTTCTTTCTTGTCGCGCGGGCGCTGGACGCGGCGGATCTCGTTCAGGGGCCGCGCGCCTTGGAACCAGGGCGCCTTCTTGGGGAGGAGGTGGCGGAGGCACCTCCTGAGCTACATCACCTGCGCAGGACGGAGGGCGAGGCAGCGAGAGGGACGGCACAGGGGAGCCCCCTGCGGCGCTGACGAGCTCGGTGATGCGAGCGAGCCACTCCTCGTAGAGGTCGTCGATGGGACAGTAGTGCAGGAGCTCACGCGCCAGGAGCAACGCGGCGTGGCGTCCGTGGGAGCGCGACGTGCGTGGGACGACGAACCAGCTGGAGTCGGCGATGGGGTGGCGGTGCGGCCTTCCTGCCGCACCGAGGGATGCAGCGACTGGGTAGCGGTGCGGCCATCCCGCCGCACCGAGGGATGCAGCAACGAGGCCTGCTGTTCGTTCCCTGCCAGGCCGGTGGCGGCGTTGGCGGCAGGCGATGGGGAACAACGGGGACACCTGCCGACGGGAGCCGTCTGGGCGACGCGGGTAGCAAGAGCAGCCCAACGCTCAGCGCGAGCCCGGCGGGCGTCAGCCATGGACACGACGGATGATCGAATGCTGAACAGCGGAAGAAAGATTCTGACGCACCCCTACCTGGCGCGCCAAATGGCGGATGTTGGGTTCCGGCAGACCCTTAAGGTTCAAAGCGCGAAGATCTTCCCCCTACCAATCCACGTCCAATCGCCTCGCGAGAATCTAAGCTAAACGATGAACAACATGAGAGACACAAGGTTTATACTGGTTCGGTCCACCGTTGTGGTGTAATACCCTACTCCAGTGTGTGGTGTGGTGGACTACCTCAGGGCTGATGATGAACAGTACAAGGGGAAGAACAGCCTCGCGAGAGGTGTTCTTGGGCTGGTGTGATGAACTACTTGGGAGAGTTCGATCGTCTCTCGATCTGACGGGGACTCTATGAGATCTCCTCTACTGTGGTCGCTAACTCTATATATAGAGGCCCTGGTCCTCTTCCCAAATATTGAGCGGGAAGGGCGCCAACAACAGCCATTTTGAAGGGGAACATCTTGTACAAGCTATCCTGACTAAAGTTGGTCTTCGGCTGCCAAAGGCACTGGCGATGACGCTGGCTTGGGCTCCACGGTGACCTCCATCCTGCCGCTCTGCTGGTCTTGGTCTCATTGCACCGAAATGGTAACCTTTGCCTGATGCCTCGGTACTCCACGCCTGCGCTTGCCCCCTTTGCACCAAAGAGGAAACAAGGACACTGCGCAGGTTGGCGCCCGCCTGGTGCCTGCCTGGTCTCGATCGTCACGGCTTGCGTCATGAGCACCTCGCGAGGTACCCTTGCCTTGATCTCTCCGCCTCCTCGTGAGCCTGCCTGGCGAGGCCGCTCCTGAGGAAGCCTTGGGTCATCCGCCCCGCGAGGCTTGGCCCCTCGCGAGGGTCTTGAGTTTGTGTTGATGAAGATGGGCCGCACTGGGCCACCACTCGAGCCACACCGCAGGCCGCAGGCAGGCAAGTCTGGGGACCCCCGTTCCTAGAATGCCGACAGATGCTTTTGTTGGATAGAAGCTAACCAAGTGGAATGATGAGATGGTGATGCAATTTTTTTCAACTGCACTCTTCTATCCAGATGGAAAGATTGTGTGGATGACTGAGGGCACTAGATACCAGTCATCAACCTCTGAGTGGGCTGCTCTTATCAATGCCCTAGAAGAAGATGAAAATGATATTGATGTATATGGCAAACACAGGATGGATCACAACACAATGTCACACATGTACAAGAACATTCCTGATGAAGCAGTGGACACTCACAAGTTTGGCTCTATCTACTTTCTGCTCACTGGTTTGGCCACTACAAACTCTATATTGGGGCACACCTTGTTGCCTAAGTCTGGAGATGAAAGGATGATCTGTGGCCACTCCATCCACTTGTTGCATTTGTTTGATATACCACCGAAATTCAAAGTCATGAGCCTGATTGTAGAGACAATCAAACGGACGGATGCTAATCAAAAGAGGTCATGTGGATATGCACCACACATACAGATGATTACCAACTCCAAGGTTGGTACAGGAACATATCTGCTTGACAGATAGAACTTTTCTCTTCGGCCAGAATTTGAGGATAATGAAGTGGTGATGGATGCTTCCCATCCAACTTCAGTTGAGGCCCAAGAGAAGGCTGAGAAAGCAAAGGCAGCCAAAGCAGCAAAGGCATCAAGTGCACCCAGTGCATCAATACTGAATCTCAACTCAAAGCAAGACGAACTGACATATCTGCTAGGAGCAACTCTAGGAATTGAGCAACGTTTGGCAAACCTACCAAAGAATCAGGAGAGCTATAACACCCACAATGCGGCTATATCTCCCACGTGTCTTAGCACGACTTAGAGGCATAACCGCATTGTGGTTTTGTCGCAAGAAGGGTCATCTTCACACAATCCCATGTAATGAACAAGAATGGGATAAAGAGTTGTCTTACAATCGCCACATCACACAATGAATGTATAATTCATACATCATTCAGAGTACACACATAGTCCAACTACGGACGAAGCCAAAAGAAAAGAAGATAACCCAACTTCTAGATCCCCAATCGTCCCAACTGGGCTCCACTTCTGATCAACATGAAACGAAACATAGCAACGACCAAGATCTTTGTTGATCTCCCATCTGAGCTCGGTTGCATCACCAGCACTGGTATCATCGGCACCTGCAACTGTTGTGATAGTATCTGGTGATTCACGAGGACTCAGCAATCTCAAAACCCGCGAGATCAAGACTATTTAAGCTTATGGGTAGGAAGTGGTAATGAGGTGGAGTTGCAGCAAGCACTAAGCAAACATGATGGCTAACATACGCAAATAAGAGCTAGAAGAGAAGCAACAGAGCGATCGAGAAGCTAGAAGTGATCCTGAAGTTGCTTACACACAATCATAACACCAAGACCGTGTTCACTTCTCGGACTCCGCCGAAAAGAGACCATCACGGCTACACACGCGGTTGATGCATTTTAATTAAGTCAAGTGTCAAGTTCTCTACAACCGGACAATAACAAACTCCCATCTGCCACGTAACCGCGGGCACGACTTTCGAAAGATAATACCCTGCAGGAAGACCCGATAAGTCTCGGAATCCCAGTTTACAAGACACTTCGACAATGGTAAAACAAGACCAGAAAAGCCACCGGATGTGCCGACAAATCCCGATAAGAGTTGCACATATCTCGTTCTTAGAGCACACCGGATGAACACTACGTACAACTAAAACCAACCCTCAAGTTTCCCCGAGGTGGCGCTGGAAGTGGCTCTAGTTCGGACCAACACTCAGAGGAGCACTGGCCCGGGGGGGTTAAAATAAAGATGACCCTCAGGCTCGCGAAAACCCAAGGGAAAAAGGCTTAGGTGGCAAATGGTAAAACCAAGGTTGGGCCTTGCTGGAGGAGTTTTATTCAAGGCGAACTGTCAAGGGGGTCCCATAAATCACCCAACCGTGTAAGGAACGCAAAATCAAGGAACATAACACCGGTTTGACGGAAACTAGGGCGGCAAGAGTGGAACAAAACATCAGGCATAAGGCTGAGCCTTCCACCCTTTACCAAGTATATAGGTGCATTAATTAAATAAGAGATATTGTGATATCCCAAAACATCCATGCTCCAACCAGGAACAAACTTCATCTTCACCTGCATCTAGCAACGCTATAAGAGGGGCTGAGCAAAAGCGGTGACATAGCCAAACAACAGTTTGCTAGGAAAGGATGGTTAGAGGCTTGCCATGGCAATATGGAAGGCTTGATAAACAAGTGGTAGGTAGCCCAACCATAGCGATAGAGCAAATAACTAGCAAAGCAAAGATAGAAGTGATATCGAGGGTATGGTCTTCTTGCCTGAAATCCCGCTAGGAAGAAGACCGAATCCAAGTAGACAAACCAATGTAGTCGAACGGATCCTCGCAATCACGACGTTACCGGAACTAAGAAGCAACACTGGAAAGAAGCAAACAACATAGTAAACAACCATCACATAAGCATGGCATGATGCACAATCAAGTATGATGCATGTCCGGTTTAATGAGGCATGGCATGGCAAAGTGCAAGAAAACAACACTACAAATTCAGTGGAGCTCAATATGCAACGAGTTGCATATTGACGAAACACCACATCAATTATATAGTTCTCTCTCGATTATGTACCCAACAGTATTAAATGTTATTAAACATGGCAAGGGGTGAAGCATAATAAAACTACCTATCTAGGCAAGTTTAAATGAGGCCGGAACAACACACAACAATTCCGGAAAATCCTCATGTCCATATTTCGAATTTGATACTGTTCTGCCCTAAAACATATTTTAATGTTGTTAAACCGTAAAACAAAGTGCACCATGTAAAACTAGGCATTTTTCCACCCCATTTACATATGAAGTTTATTAAAATTGGAGCTACGGTTATTTATTTATGAAATAAATCATTTTAACATGGCATTTATGCAAAATTAAACAAACACCAAGTTTAAACTTATTTAACATGGATGAAAGTGGCCAATTATTAATCCACACAATATTCTATGCATTTTACATGTATAAATTTTTTTAATCCGATGCACCATTTGTGAGTTATTAAATGCATGATCAAGAGGGATTTTTCTGTAAAACAGTAATTTACAAGATAAATAACAAAATCGCCGAACTAGAAAGAAAAACATGATATGGGTCGCATCTGCTGGGCCAACAGCATACCGGAGAGGGGCTACTCACCATGGGCCAAGGCCTAGCTTGGTGTGGAGGGCGCTGGCTGGGCCAGATCTGGAGTCCAGCAGGCGACCCGCGCGCGTGGTGGTCGTAAGCTCGATGCAGCGCTGCTGCATCTCGCTGCAGAAGAACAGCGGCAGGGGCGAAGCAGAGGTCAGCGGCGAGGCTGCGCAGGGGCTCGGCAACGGGCACATGAGAGGGAGCCGACGACGGTGGGGAGTCCAGCATGGCACGGGACGACGAGGAGGGGCGCGGTCAACGCGCTCGAGGCAGGGGATCGACTGAAACGCAGCTGCCACAGGAGTTTCTGCTGAATAAAAGAGAGAGGGTTCAGAGAGAGATAGATGGGGTGGTAGAGAGCTGGGGAAGAAGAACTGCAAGAGGAGGAAGGAGAAGAAAGGGAAGGCACTAGGCATGGGGAACCTCCGGAGGTTGACGCTTGGTGGTCGGGCGAGGTCCTGCGCGGGCGCTTGAGGCAGTAGCGGGGTCGAGACGGCCTTGGGTGGTCTGCACGGGGGAACGAGGGGAAGGCAGCGACTCGGGGTCAGGCATGGTTGAAGGCGCACGGGGCTGCTGCTGCTTGAAGGAGACGAAGGTGCGGCGACGGATCAAAAGAAGAGGCCGGCCATGGTGTCCTGTGGAGGAAACAGAGAGATGAGCGGGGAAAGGAGAAAAATAGAGAAAGGGAAGGAAGAACAAGGAGGAAGGGCGCATTCCTGCGTGCTCGGGGCGAGGGCTCCATGGACTGAGGGAGGGGAGCTTGAGCCCCGGGTGCTGCTGGAGGACGATGGGGTCCTGGTCGATGGCTTCGATTGCCAGCGGGAGAAGTGGCTCGAGGCCATGGACGAGCTCCTGGCTCATGAAGGCGGCATGGTGATCAGGGATGAGCTCGAGATGGGAGGTGCTTGGTGGTCGGGGTTCAAATGGTTGGCTGGGTTTGCAAATCGAGGAGGTGGGTGGATCGAGGGGATCCCAAGGAGAAGATGGGTGTGTGGCGGCGGCGGAATGGGAAGGATGGGACAGGATCCCTAGATCCTAGGGTTGGACCTATATATATAGCAAGATAGATAAGTTTAGGGCGGTAAGGTCCCTCCGATCATGATCGGGCTATCCGAAATAAATGGGTTAGGGAGTCCAAAAGAGAAGCCGAAGACAAATAGGGGATGCTTGGGGATGATCTAAAACCAACGGTAACGACTTAGCGGGTCGGGTTCCGGGCAGGTTTCGGACGCATGCGAGGGGGGGTCGGTGGCTGTGCAGAGAAGGTCAAAGGTCAGACAAGAGGGAATCAAAACCCCAATTGGACAAGGATCAGTCAACGACAGCAAGGGGGAACGCGGCAACTACGAACGGATGCAAGCTTTGTGAAAAACATGCGGATGCAATGCGCATGATGCTATGAGATGAGATGCATGATATGAACAAAATGCAAAATGAAAGACAAAAACCCAACCACTGAGGAAATAACATATCACATAGCCGGAAATGGCAAGAGTTGGAGTTACAAATATGGGAAATAACATCCAGGGTGTTAGAACATTCCACCACTACAAGAGGATCTCGTCCCGAGATCTAGGATGGCACCGGAGAGAAACAGAAGAGGAACAGAAGAGGTAAAACCAAGTTGCTTCTTAGAAAAATGAGTGAAACCAAAGAACCTTGAGAGATTGAAAAGTTGAAAGAAAGAACACAACGGAGTTGAACACAATTGATAGCACTGCGGTAGAAAATAGAAACAAGGAACACCATGTGAACCTTGGAGGTTGGAAAGCTATGAATGACGAGTACAATGAACAAGAAGGAATTGGAACCACTCTTTTTGAAACGAGATAAACAAGGAACAAGGAAGAACAAATTCGGACAGCACTCCGGTTAAATGGATAAGCATGAAAAGAACATGATCCTCAATTCGAGATGATGAGTGAAGAGAGCAACATCACAATGCCTCCGGAAGAAATAATAGAAGATAGATCATTCGAATAACAGAATGGAGAAGAAAATGCCAACTTCTGCCACAAATGAACTTGGAAAGCACCCTTCCAAGAAGGTTATAACGGAGTTTTTGGAAAACCAACAATGAAACTAATAAGCTTGTAGTGGGCTTATGGAAAAACTTCTCAAAATTGAGGCGAAATTCTGCCACTACGGAAACAAATAATATAACTGATAACACCAACGAGATGAAAAACTTCTTCCACCAAGATCATAGAGAGATAACTTGGACCATTGATAATCACCACAATAGCAACATTCCTTATGGAAGGCTTTATATGAAATATGACACAAGATAACTCCAACGAAGAGATTAATGGATTTAAAATACCTCAATCTTGACAACTTGAATCACCAAGGGAAATTGTCAAGAGTGACATAACACCACCTCAAAAGATAAGGTAGAAAGAATTGCACTTTGGAATGCAAGATGAAGAATACTTGAGCTCCTCAAAACAAAACATGTGTTGACCACCATGTTTATTTTTAGAGTATAGCTTGACTAATCTTAACTTCTAGAGAAATCTTGAAGAACAAATGAAGAATGAAAGGAATCCTTGACGAACCACCATGTAGAGCCTCCATGGAGAACTTCGGTAATAAAAGAATGGTCAAACGAAAGGAAAGTTGAAAACACAAGGTGAAGCCTTGCGATGATTTAGATGGGGCTTCGCGACGAGATAATGCGGTAAATTTGGAACTCCAGAAAAGAAAAAGATGAAGCATCTCGAACTGAGAAATGTGACATGATGAACAACTCTGGAAAGAAGAAACTAGATCACTTGGATGAATCAATAATAAGAATTATGTTATGCGTATCCTTCACCAATTTAAATTGATGACAAACAATTGGCATACTACTTATTCTCGTAGAAAGGATTAAGAGAGATATAGCGTAAACTTGAGAAGGTATTGATGGAACCATCGGTGGGAATTGGAAACAACGAATAAATTGATATGATAACGATGGATGTGAAGTCTTGAACGAACCACCATAAGAATTGAAAATGAACATAGCAAAGGCACAATTCACCAGGAAGAATTGGAAAAAACGAATGAAGATACTTGAGGGGATTTAGATACATGAGAACGAAGAGATCATGAACTGATTAGAGGGTATTTGAACGATGCACCAGAAGATTTGGAGAACGATAGCTACACGCTGAGAATGAAGAATTATGACATGATGGCCTTCGGAGGAAAGAAATAGAAACAACTCATGAAATGCTCCAGATGGGTGAAAAGAATTCTCACAATCGAAAACAATTATGAAAGGATGGCATCAAGCTTTAACTATGCATCTTTGGAAGAACGGGTAAGGATTTAAGAGGAACTCTTCTTCGGTCTTCAAAATCCGAGAATGACAACGAGAAACACCACCATGAATTGTTGAGACACTCTGGAAGGATTAAAAGAAAAAAGGTTGAGCCAAATATGGAAAGAATTTGAAAACGACCTTGGAGAAGGCATGTGACTAATGAAAATTCATTCTCACGTCAAACTTGGAAATGAATTTGAGAATCGCTCATGATAATTAGAAGAGTCAGGTAAGATCCTGGGAAAAGACCTGTGGGTTAGGGCCCACTAAAACATACACCATTCAACAATTGATTGAAAGGGGGGATTGCACCGGTTGAATTAAATGGCTTGAATGAGATAACAACGTCAAAATAACTCAAATAGATTAAGAATGGAAACATGATTCTTCTGAGATATCTTTAGCACTCTGGATACAAGTAGAGAGAGGTGAACGATTAAGAGGTGCATCGGCATGATCAACACAGAAAGCTTGAATTGGATCCACCAGAAAAGAATACGAGAATGAAGAATAATGAACTTGAAGCTCCGTTAGTATCTTCCTGAGAATCACCAGATAAGAACACTGACGGAAAAGAATGGAGAGACTTCCCATCAATAAAATGGATACCCGATTAAGAAATTTGAGTCCTTGAAGAAAAGGTTGGGAGGGCGGGAAACAAAGGCAACTTGGGCAGAAGGAATGGATACCTTTGAGAAAATTTAAAATTGATCTCGCAAATGGGAAAAAATGATAGTATTAGCCTGGAGAGAAGCACGCCGGTTGGAAAAAGAATTAACATGACGACCTCGATGATCAAGAAGGATTGGTATTCACATAGCAATATGAGAACACTGTTTAGGAAAGGTATGGATTCAACATTCGACTTCGAAGCACTCGAATACCACAAATAAAACAAAACAAAGGATTTGGCTTGCAGAATAAGCCGAAAACAAACATATGATAGATCCCATATCGTATCATGTGTCTGTTGGAAAGATATCCTACGAGATACTTGAATTCCCACTTATAAACTCCTGAAACTTTCTGGTTATGCAATCTGGTGTTGGGGATACAGGGGAAGCAATATATATCTCACCCAAAACTAACAATCCCTACATCCACGCTGTATCCCTCCGTCAACACATAACCAAGAAACCTTCGGAAATCGTGTACCTTAACCTTCGAAAAGCATCCGTTATACTTGCTATGGCAATACTCCCGAACTCCCCAGTACTGGGTGGCATCAAGGTTATCTTACCACTAGTTGCATAAAAGAGATTTTCGATGTCGGCGAAAATCAAGTATTCCAGAACTGCAATGATAAAATTGTGACGACAACACCTCGGAGCTCAACTCCCCGGGACACTGCCACAACCCCTAAATGTCAGGAGGCACCAAGAACAATGTTCTCGTCACAAGACTATCGGAACGATCCCAAGATACCCGCGTGATCCTAAATTTTTTTAGTGAAATTTGAGGAGAGGAAAGTCAAAACATCTACGTCAGGAGACCTCACCAGAGTGACGTAGGGACTGAGGAGTAAAAAGAATCCTACTCTCTGATATATATAATCCTAAGACTCAAAACATTTTTGTTCTAGACTCAACAACACCAGCGATTCGATCAAGCAGGGGGGCTCCTAAGTCCGGGATGGCTCTGATTACCAACTTGTAACACCCATGATGCGGCTATATCTCCCACGTGTCGAAGCACGACTTAGAGGCATAACCGCATTGTGGTTTTGTCGCAAGAAGTGTCATCTTCACACAATCCCATGTAATGAACAAGAATGGGATAAAGAATTGGCTTACAATCGCCACTTCACACAATGAACATATAATTCATACATCATTCAGAGTACACACATAGTATGACTACGGACGAAGCCAAAATAAAAGAAGATAACCCAACTGCTAGATCCCCAATCGTCACAACTGGGCTCCACTACTGATCAACATGAAACGAAACATAGCAACGACCAAGATCTTTGTTGAGCTCCCATCTGAGCTCGGTTGCATCACCTGCACTGGTATCATCGGCACCTGTAACTGTTGTGATAGTATCTGGTGAGCCACGAGGACTCAGCAATCTCAAAACCCGCGAGATCAAGACTATTTAAGCTTATGGGTAGGAAGTGGTAATGAGGTGGAGTTACAGCAAGCACTAAGCAAACATGGTGGCTAACATACGCAGATAAGAGCGAGAAGAGAAGCAACAGAACGATCAAGAAGCTAGAAGTGATCAAGAAGTGATCCTGAGACTACTTATGCATAATCATAACACCAAGACCGTGTTCACTTCCTGGACCCCGCCGAAAAAAGACCATCACAGCTACACACGCGGTTGATGCATTTTAATTAAGTCAAGTGTCAAGTTCTCTACAACCGGACATTAACAAATTCCATCTGCCACATAACCGCGGGAACGACATTCAAAAGATAATACCCTGCAGGGGTGTCCCAACTTAGCCCATCACAAGCCCTCACGGTAAACAAAGGATATACCTTCTCCCAGGAATACCCGATCAGTCTTGGAATCCCGGTTTACAAGACATTTCGACAATGGTAAAACAAGACTAGCAAAGCCGCCCGATGTGCCGACAAATCCCGATAGGAGCTGCACATATCTCGTTCTCAGGGCACACCGGATGAACACTACGTACAACTAAAACCAAACCTCAAGTTTCCCCGAGGTGGCACTGCAACTGGCTCTAGTTCGGACCAACACTCAGAGGAGCACTGGCCCGGGGAGGTTAAAATAACGATGACCCTCGGGCTCGCGAAAACCCAAGGGAAAAAGGCTTAGGTGGCAAATGGTAAAACCAAAGTTGGGCCTTGCTGGAGGAGTTTTATTCAAGGCAAACTGTCAAGGGGGTCCCATAAATCACCCAACCGCATAAGGAACGCAAAATCAAGGAACATAACACCTGTATGATGGAAACTAGGGCAGCAAGACTGGAACAAAACACTAGGCATAAGGCCGAGCCTTCCACCCTTGACCAAGTATATAGGTGCATTAATTAAATAAGAGATATTGTGATATCCCAAAATATCCATGTTCCAAGCAGGAACAAACTTCATCTTCACCTGCAACTAGCAACGCCATAAGAGGGGTTGAGCAAAAGCGGTGACATAGCCAAACAACGGTTTGCTAGGAAAGGATGGTTAGAGGCTTGACATGGCAATATGGGAGGCATGATAAACAAGTGGTAGGTTGCGCAACCATAGCGATAGAGCGAACAACTAGCAAAGCAAAGATAGAAGTGATATCGAGGGTATGGTCATCTTGCCTGAAATCCCGCTAGGAAGAAGACCGAATCCAAAAAGTAGACGAACCAATGTAGTCGAACGGATCCTCACAATCACAACGTTACCAAAACTAAGAAGCAACACCGGAAAGAAGAAAACAACATAGTAAACAACCATCACATAAGCATGGCATGATTCACAATCAAGTATGATGCATGTCCGGTTTAATGGGCATGGCATGGCAAAGTGCAACAAACAACACTACAAATTCAGTGGAGCTCAATATGCAACAAGTTGCATATTGCCGAAACACCACATCAATTATTTAGTTCTCTCTCGGTTATGTACCCAACAATATTAGATGTTATTAAACATGGCAAGGGGTGAAGCATAAGAAAACTACCTATCTAGGCAAGTTTAAATGAGGCCGGAACAACAGACAACAATTCCGGAAAATCCTCATGTCCATATTTCGAATTTGGTACTGTTCTGCCCTAAAACATATTTTAATGTTGTTAAACCATAAAACAAAGTTCACCATGTTAAACTAGGAATTTTCCATGCCATTTACATATAAAGTTTATTAAAATTGGAGCTACGGTTATTTAGTTAGGAAATAAATCATTTTAACATGGAATTTGTGCAAAATTATACAAACAACAATTTTAAACATATTTGACATGGATGAAAGTGGCCAATTATTAATCTACACAAAATTCTAAGCATTTTATATACATAAATTATTTTAATCCGATGCACCATTTGTGAGTTATTAAATGCATGATCTAGAAGAACTTTTCTGTAAATCAGTAATTTACAAGATAAATAGCAAAATCGTCAAACTGGAAAAAACATGATATGGGTCGCATCTGCTGGGCCAATAGCATACCGGATAGGGGCTGGAGGGGCTGCTCACCATGGGCCAAGGCCCAGCTTGGTGTGGAGGTCGCTGGCTGGGCCAGATCTAGAGTCCAGCAGGCGACCCACGCGCGTGGTGGTCGTAAGCTTGATGCAGCGCTGCTGCATCTCGCTGCAGAAGAACGGCGGCAGGAGCGGCGCAGAGGCCGGCGACGAGGCTGCGCATGGGCTCGGCAACGGGCACATGAGAGGGAGCCGACGAGGGTGGGGAGTCCAGCATGGCGCGGGACGACGAAGAGGGGCGCGGTCAACGCGCTCGAGTTAGGGGATCGAGCAAAACGGAGCTGCGACAGGAGCTTCTGCTGAATAAAAGAGAGGGTTCAGAGAGAGAGAGATGGGGAGGTTGAGAGCCGGAGAAGAAGAACTGCAGGAGGAGGAAGGAGAAGAAAGGGAAGGCACTGGGCACAGGAAACCTCCGGAGGTTGACGCTTGGTGGTCCAGCGAGGTCCTGCGCGAGCGCTCGAGGCAGCAGGGGGGTCGGGACGGCCTTGGGTGGTCTGCACGGGGGAACAAGGGGATGGCAGCGGCTCGAGGTCAGGCGTGATCGAAGGCGCGCGGGGCTCCTGCTGCTTGAAGGAGACGAATTGCGGCGACTGATGAAAAGAAGAGGCCGGCCATGGTGTCCTGTGGAGGCAACGGAGAGAGATGAGCGGGGAAAGGAGAAAAATAGAGAAAGGGAAGGAAGAACAGAGAGGAAGGGTGTATTGCTGCATGCTCGGGGCGAGGGCGCCATGGACCAAGGGAGGGGAGCTTGAGCCCCGGGTTGCTGCTGGAGGATGACGGGGTCCTGGTCTATGGCTTTGATTGACGGCGGGAGAAGTGGCTCGAGGCCGTGGACGAGCTCCTGGCTCATGAAGGCAGCATGGTGATCTGGGAGGAGCTCGAGATGGGAGGTGCTTGGTGGTCGGGGTTCAAATGGTTGGCTGGGTTTGCAAATCGAGGAGGTGGGTGGATTGAGGGGATCCCGTGGAGAAGGTGGGTGTGTGGCGGCGGCAGAATGGGAAGGATGGGACAGGATTTCTAGATCCTAGGGTTGGACCTATATATATAGCAAGATAGATAAATTTAGGGCGGTAAGGTCCCTCCGATCGTGATCGGGCGGTCCATAATAAATTGGTTAGGGAGTCCAAAAGAGAAACCGAAGACAAATAGGGGATGCTTGGGGATGATCTTAAACCAACGGTAACATCTAAGCGAGTCGGGTTCCGGGCAGGTTTCGGACGCATGTAAGGGGGGGTCGGTGGCTGTGCGGAGAGGGTCAAAGGTCAGACAAGAGGGAATCAAAACCTAGTTGGACACGGATCGGTCAACGATAGCAAGGGGGGAATGCGGCAACTACAAACGGATGCAAGCTTTATGAAAAATTTGCGGATGCAATGCGCATGATGCTATGAGATGAGATGCATGAGATGAACAAAATGCAAAATGAAAGACAAAAACCCAACCACGGAGGAAATAACATATCACATAGCCAGAAATGGCAAGAGTTGGAGTTACAAATATGGAAAGTAACATCCGGGGTGTTAGAAGAGCCTAGAGCGGATAGTTGAGGATAAAATGTATAATCTTGATGTCAAGGTCATAGAGATCAAACCTATTGTGGAGAAGCTAAGAGATGATGCTGTGAGTGGAGATGACAGACCAAGAACTGACTGATTCCAGACTGAGCCAAGGGCACCCAGGTCTACAACTGAGTCAGTTGCAGACACGAATCCTACTCACTCTACACCTGCCGCCACTGCCACAGTGCCACCTCCAGTGTTAACACCACCAGCTTAAATAGACATTACCCGAGGCATTTGCAGAAGCAGTTCTCTCAACGCCGCCTACGCACACAAAAGCAACAAGCCAGAAGATCCCTTGAGGAGCTCCCGAAGAAAGTGCCTAGAGTGTCGCATAGCACTATACTTTTCCAAGATTTTTGTTAACTTCTTATCAAAGGGGGAGAAAATGTAAAGATCCTAGGCTGAGAGAGAGAGATAGATAGATAGATAGAGAGAGAGAGAGAAAGAGAGAGAGTGTGTGTGTGTGTCTCGTTCTTTTTATTGTTGGTTTTATTGCCTTGCTACTTCATTTCATTAATGCTACTTATTGTTTTATGCTAGTAAGATACTTTGTGTGATTGTGTGTTTGATCATACTATGCTTAATGTGTGACATATGCCTATCTCTATGATTATTTGTGTATGATCATTCACTTATGTTTTTGGTGATGCGTACATGTTATTTCACTCTTATTATTTTGTGCGCTCCACCAAGATGTATGTGACAAGGAAAAGTGATCCATGGTCCCAATCGATTATGCATTTGCATTCAAATGCAAATTTTAAATAATGCACAAATTTAGGGGGAGCTCTTGCTTATCACATACTTCTCAAAGAGACGATGTATTCCATTCATTTAATCATTTGTCAGAGCTTTGATCTATATGTAGTCATCAATTACCAAAAAGGGGGAGATTGAAAGTGCAACAAATCCTTGGGGTTTTTGTAATTCATAACAACATATAGCTCATTGAACTAATATCCATTCAAGATAAATATTTCAAGAAGTTCAATGAATGGCATGGCATGGACTAGAGATGCGGACCTTCAAAATGCTAAGGACATATATTGGCAAAAGCATAAGACTCTCCATCTTTATTTTAGTGATGCAAGATCACATTAAGTCCATAGAAAAGCCAATACTATTAAAAGGGGATGAGGTGTTTCTTAATGGCTTGCTTGCTCAAATGCTTGGTGATATTGCTACAAAACCCTCAGCCACTTTCTCCATCCAAAAATGTCAAAATCCTAAACTCCAACTCGGCCTCATCGATTCTTTCTATCTGGCGCCACTGAGTTCATATGAAATAGCCACAGCGAGAAATCCTAACAGTTCGGTCTCACCGATACAGGTCTCGGTCACCGAGATAGCTCTGCCAACACTCTATGACTTGTTGCATTTATTTCGGTCTCATCGAGTTATGCAATCTGTCTCACGGAGTTGGCTTGGCAAATTCTTTGTTGCCTTATTGCTTCCCTTTGATATCACCGAGTTGATACAATCGGTGCCACCGGGATGATGCTTGCCCTAAGCCCTAGCACATCGGTCTTGCCGAGCTGTTCTAGTCGGTCCCGCCAAGATTCCTAACATTCACATTTTTGAACTAATCGGTGCCACCGAGTTTAATCATTCGATCTCACCGAGATGGGTCAAATGTGTGTAACGGTTGGATTTTAGGTGGATGATATATATACCCCTCCACCCCCTTCTCCATTTGTGAGAGAGCCATCAGAATGTGCCTACACTTCCACCATACATTTTCTAAGAGAGAACCATGAACTCATGTGTTGAGATCAATATATTCCAATCCTACACAAGAATCTGGATTTCTAGCCTTCACGAAGTTGCTTTCCACTCAAATCATCTTTCCACCATAGCCAAATCTAAGAGAGAGAGTTGAATGTTGGGGAGACTATCATTTGAAGCACAAGAGCAATGAGTTAATCATCAACACACCATCTATTACCTTTTGGAGAGTGGTGTCTCCTAGATTGGTTAGGTGTCGCTTGGGAGCCTCCGTCAAGATGTGGAGTTGAACCAAGAAGTTTCTAAGGGCAAGGAGATTGCCTACTTTCTGAAGATCTACCTGAGTAAGGCAAGTCCTCCGTGGGCGATGGACATGGTAGGATAGACAAGGTTGCTTCTTCGTGGATCCTTCGTGGGTGGAGCCCTCCATGGAATTGTGCAGCTGTTACCCTTCGTGGGTTGAAGTCTCCATCTACGTGGACGTATGATAACACCACCTATCAGAACCACGCCAAAAATCTCCGTGTCTCCATTGCAATTGCCTTCTCCAAACCCTTCCCTTTACCTTCATATGCAATTGATACGTCTCCACCGTATCTGCAATTTTTGATTGTTCCATGCCAATATTCTTTAACTTTCATATACTTTTGGCAACTTTTTATACTATTTTTTTGGGACTAACATATTGATCCAGTGCCCAGTGCCAGTTCCTGTTTGTTGCATGTTTTATGTTTCACAGAAACCCAATATCAAACAGAGTCCAAACGGGATAAAATGGACGGAGATCATTTTTGTAATATTTATGATTTTTGGGAGGAAAAACCAACACGAGACGGTGCCAGAGGGGGCCATGAGGCAGGGGCGCTCCCCTGACCCTTGTGGGCACCCCGTAAGGTGCTTGACGCTCTTCTTTTGCCGCAAGAAAGCTAATTTTAGGAGAAAAATCTGGGCGAAAGTTTCAATCCAATCGGAATTACGGATCTCCAGATATAAAAGAAACGTTGCTAGGGCAGAATCTGAGAACGCAGAAAAAGAGAGAGACAGAGAGACAGATCCAAACTCGAAGGGGCTCTCGCCCCTCCCTTGCAATGGGAGCCAAGGACCAGAGGGGAAACCCTTCTCCCATTTAGGGAGAAGGTCAAGGAAGAAGAAGAAGAAGAAGGGGGCTCTCTCCCCCTTGCTTCCGGTGGCACTAGAACGCCGTCGGGGGCCCTCATCATCACCGCGATCTTCACCAACACCTCCGCCATCTTCACCAGTGTCTCCATCACCTTCCCCATCTATATCCAGCGGTCCACTCTCCCACAACCTGTTGTACCCTCTACTTGAACATGGTGCTTTATGCTTCATATTATTATCCAATGATGTGTTGCCATCCTATGGTATCTGAGTAGATTTTCGTTGTCCTATCGGTGATTGGTGAATTGCTATGATTGGTTTGAGTTGCATGTTTTATTATTGGTGCTGTCCTATGGTGATCTCCATGTCGCGCAAGCGTGAGGGATCCCCGCTGTAGAGTTCGCAATATGTTCATGATTTGCTTATGGTGGGTGGCGTGAGTGACAGAAGCACAGACCCGAGTAAGTAGGTTGTTTGCATATGGGATAAAGAGGACTTGATACTTTAATGCAATGGTTGGGTTTTACCTTAATGATCTTTAGTAGTTGCGGATGCTTGCTAGAGTTCCAATCATAAGTGCATATGATCCAAGAAGAGAAAGTATGTTAGCTTATACCTCTCCCTAAAATAAAATTGCAATAGTGATTACCGGTCTAGTAACGTAGTCAATTGCTTAGGGACAATTTCACAACTCCTACCACCACTTTTCCACACTCACTATATTTACTTTATTGCTTCTTCATCTAAACAGCCCCTAGTTTATATTTACGTGCTCTTTATTATCTTGCAAACCTATCCAACAACACCTACAAAGTACTTCTAGTTTCATACTTGTTCTAGGTAAAGCGAACGTCAAGCGTGCGTAGAGTTGTATTGGTGGTCGATACAACTTGAGGGAATATTTGTTCTACCTTTAGCTCCTCGTTGGGTTTGACACTCTTACTTATCAAAAGAGGCTACAATTGATCCTATATACTTGCGGGTTATCAAGACCATTTTCTGGCGCCGTTGTCGGGGAGTCATAGCGTGGGGTGAATATTCTCGTGTGTGCTTGTTTGCTTTACCACTAAGTAATTTTTATTTGTTGTTCTTAGTTGTTCTCTATCTTTAGTTACGGATATGGAACACGAAGTACCAACAAATTAGGTGTACTTGCTACTCATGGAGATGGGGAACCTCCTAAAACCCTTGATGCTCATTATGTGAAAGATATTATGTACTACTTTGATAATCCTGAGAAAACCCCATTCAACTTTGTTATGGGAGACACGTTGGATCAATGTGAATACTTTAGGGATTATCGCTTGATACAAAAAGGGAAACTATTATGGGATCAAATTTATATGTTATATTGGTATGCTAGGCAACTATGCTTGAGATATGATTATACTTGTTGCTCTAGGATGAAGGCTCTACACCTTCCCTTTTCATGCAAATTTAATGATGATAAAACCTTGGCTTCTTATGCTAATGGTATCTATGATTACTATGATGTGGAACAAATAGAAAAATTTGTTGCTTTTATGGGTTCTTATGAGATTGAATCTATGTTTAAAGCGTTTGACGATTTTGATGATTCAGTTTACAGACCTGAAAATTTTGCTATACTTAGATATTGCTATGAAAATTATGAATACAATTCCGGTATTGATGCATTTATTGAGAAAGTCTCCGCTGTCCAAGAAGAGACTAATATTCTGCAGGAAGCTATGGAAGAAGAAATTGATGAAACTGTGAGCTCATTGGATGAAAAAGATGACGAGGAGAGCGAAGAACAAAAGGAGGAAGAGTGGATTAGCTACCCGTGCCCACCTTCTAATGAGAGTAACTCTTCAACTCATACATTGTTTAATTTCCCTTCGTGCTTACCGAAAGATGATTGCTATGATGATTGTTATGATCCCTTGATTCTCTTGAAATATCCCTTTTTGATGATGCTTACTATGCTTGTGGCCAAGATGCCAATATGAATTATGCTTATGGAGATGAACTTTCTATAGTTCCTTATGTTAACATGAAATTGTTGCTATTGCACCCACGGATGATAGTCCTATTATCCTTTTGAATTCTCTCGACTACATTATATCAGAGAAGTTTGTTCTTATTAAGGATTATATTGATGGGTTGCTTTTTACTACTACACATGATGATTTTGATAGATATAATATGCATGTGCTTGCTGCTCCTACTTGCAATTATTTTGAGAGAGGAACTATATCTCCACCTCTCTATGTTTCCAACATGATAGAATTGCAAGAAACTGCTTATACTATGCATTGGCCTTTACTATGTGTGCATGAATTGTTCTTTTATGACATGCCGATGCATAGGAAGAGAGTTAGACTTCGTTGTTGCATGATATATGTTACTTTATGCTCACTACTAAATTACAAATCATTGTTAATTAAAATTGGCTTTGATATACCTTGGGATCTGGGTGGATCCATTACTTGAGCACTATATGCCTAGCTTAATGGCTTTAAAGAAAGCGCTGCCAGGGAGACAACCCGGAAGTTTTAGAGAGTCATTTATTTCTGTTGAGTGCTTTTATATAGTTTAAAAACAAAAAAATAAAGAGGGGAACCGAAAACTTCTCAAAAAGGAAAGTGAAAGTGAGAAAGACAAGCATTGTTGAAGTGGGAGAGCTCCTTGAACTTTGTTCATGCTCACGGAAACTTTGTGAATCTTAATTACAGAAACTTTTCATCAAAAATAATTATCCCCTTGTACAATTCCATCATATTATAAAAATGATGTGCCAAGGTTTGCCTTTAGGATGTTTACAATGCTTGTACGGTGCAGGACAGAAACTTTGGCTGTAGTGAGCGATTTTACATTTTTAAATGGAACTTCAAACGGTTCTGATTCTTTTTGCACTGTCTTTCTATATAAATTGTTTTTTTCCTAATTTTAGTTGAATTTTTGGGGTACCAGAACTATGGTGAATGTTCAGATTGGTACAGACTGTTCTGTTTTTGACATATTTGGTTTTTGATGCATAGTTTACTTGTTTTGATGAAACTATCAATTTCTATCAGTGGATTAAGCCATGGAAAAGCTATATTACAGTAGACACAATGCAAAAACAAAATATGAATTGGTTTGCTACATTACTTAGAGTGGTGATTTGCTTTATTATACTAACGGATTTTACCGAGTTTTCTGTTGAAGTTTTGTGTGGATGAAGTGTTTGATCGAGGAGGTCTGGATATGAGGAAAAGGAGGAGAGGCAATAGCTCAAGATTGGGGATGCCCAAGGCAACCCAAGTAAATATTCAAGGAGACTCAAGCGTCTAAGCATGGGGATGCCCCAGAAGGCATCCCATCTTTCTTCAACAAGTATCGGTATGTTTTCGTATTCGTTTCGTTCATGCGATATGTGCAAGTCTTGGAGCGTATTATGCATTTAGTTTTCATTTTTCTTTAATGGACCATGCTAGTATGAGATAGTCCTTGGTTTATTTATAGAATGCTCTTTGCACTTCACTTAAATCTTTTGAGTATGGCTTTATAGATTGCTTCATGATATTCACTTATATCATTTGAAGTTTGGATTGCCTGTTTCTCTTTACATAGAAAACCGCCATTTGTACAATGCTCTTTTGCTTCACTTATATTTGTTAGAGCGTGGGCATATCTTTTGTAGAAAGAATTAAACTCTCTTGCTTCACTTATATCAATTTAGAGAGATGACAGGAATTGGACATTCACATGGTTAGTCATAAAATCCTACATAAACTCGTACATCGCTGAATATGATATGTTTGATTCCTTGCAATAGTTTTGCGACATAAAGGTGGTGATATTAGAGTCATGCTAGTGGGCGATTGTGGATTAGTAGAAATACTTGTGTTGAGGTTTGTGATTCCCGTAGCATGCACGTATAGTGAACCGCTTTGTGATGAAGTTGGAGCACAATATTATTTATTGATTGTCTTCCTTATGAGTGGCGGTCGGGGACGAGAGATGGTCTTTTCCTACCAATCTATCCCCCTAGGAGCATGCGCGTAGTACTTTGTTTTCAAAGGCTTGTAGATTTTTGCAATAAGTATATGAGTTCTTTATGACTAATGTTGAGTCCATGGATTATATGCACTCTCACCTTCCACCATTGCTAGCTTCTCTTGTGCCGTGCAACTTTCGCAGGTACCATACACCCACCATATACCTTCCTCAAAACATCCACCATACCTACCTATTATGGCATTTCCATAGCCATTCCAAGATATATTGCCATGCAACTTCCGTCATCATTATATACATGACTTCAGCATTCATTGTCATATTGCTTTGCATGATCGTAAGATAACTAGCGTGATGTTTTCATGGCTTGTCCGTTTTTTGATGTCATTGCTACGCTAGATCACTGCACATCCCGGTAAACCGCCAGAGGCATTCATATAGAGTCATATCTTTGTTCTAGATATCGAGTTGTAATATTGAGTTATAAGTAAATAATGTGTGATGATCATCATTATTAAAGCATTGCCCCAGTGAGGAAAGGATGATGGAGACTATGATTCCCCCACAAGTCGAGATGAGACTCCGGACTTTTTGAAAAATAAAAGAGGCCAAAGAAGCCCCAAAAAAAGAGGCCAAAGAAGCCCACCAAAAAAATGAGAGAAAAAGAGAGAAGGGGCAATGTTACTATCCTTTTACCACACTTGTGCTTCAGAGTAGCACCATGTTCTTCATAGAGAGAGTCTCCTATGATTTCACTTTCATATACTAGTGGGAATTTGCATTAAATAACTTGGCTTGTATATTCCAATGATGGGCTTCCTCAAATGCCCGAGGTCTTCATGATCAAGCAAGTTGGATATACACCCACTTAGTTTTCAGTTTGAGCTTTCATACACTTATAGCTCTAGTGCATCCGTTGCATGGCAATCCCTACTCACTCACATTGATATCTATTGATGGGCATCTCCATAGCCTGTTGATACGCCTAGTTGATGTGAGACTATCTTCTCCTTTTTGTCTTCTCCACAACCACCATTCTATTCCACATATAGTGCTATGTCCATGGCTAAAGCTCATGTATTGCGTGAAAGTTGAAAAAGTTTCAGATTACTAAAGTATGAAACAATTGCTTGGCTTGTCATCGGAGTAGTGCATGATTCAATACTTTGTATGATGAAGATAGAGCAACAGCCAGACTATATGATTTTGTAGGGATAACTTTCTTTGGCCATGTTGTTTTGAAAAGACATGATTAATTTATCAGTACACTCGAAGTAATATCGTTTTTATGTCAAATGATAGACTATTGCTTTGAATCACTCGTGTCTTAATATTCATGCCATGATTAGATATATGATCAAGATTATGCTAGGTAGCATTCCACATCAAAAATTATCTTTTTTATCATTTACCTACTCAAGGACGAGAAGGAATTAAGCTTGGGGATGCTGATACGTCTTCGTCGTATCTCTAATTTTTGATTGTTCCATGCCAATATTCTTTAACTTTCATATACTTTTGGCAAGTTTTTATACTATTTTTTTGGGACTAACATATTGATCCAATGCCTAGTGCCAGTTCCTGTTTGTTGCATGTTTTATGTTTCACAGAAACCCAATATCAACCAGAGTCCAAACGGGATAAAAACGGACAGAGATCATTTTTGTAATATTTATGATTTTTGGGAGGAAAAACCAACACGAGACGGTGCCCGAGGGGGCCACGAGGCAGGGGCGCGCCCCTGACCCTCGTGGGCACCCCGTAAGGCGATTGACACTCTTATTTTGCCACAAGAAAGCTAATTTTAGGACAAAAATCTAGGCAAAAGTTTCAATCCAATCGGAGTTACAGATCTCCGGATATAAAAGAAACGGTGCCAGGGCAGAATCTGGGAACGCAGAAACAGAGAGAGACAGAGAGACAGATCTAATCTCGGAGGGGCTCTCGCCCCTCCCATGCCATGGGAGCCAAGGACTAGAGGGGAAACCCTTCTCCCATCCAGGGAGAAGGTCAAGGAAGAAGAAGAAGAAGAAGGGGGCTCTCTCCCCCTTGCTTCCGGTGGCGCCGGAACGCCGCCGGGGGCCGTCATCATCACCGCGATCTTCACCAACACCTCCGCCATCTTCACCAACATCTCCATCACCTTCCCACATCTATATCCAGCGGTCCACTCTCCCGCAACCCGCTGTACCCTCTACTTGAACATGGTGCTTTATGCTTCATATTATTATCCAATGATGTGTCGCCATCCTATGATGTCTGAGTAGATTTTTGTTGTCCTATCGGTGATTGGTGAATTGCTATGATTGGTTTGAGTTGCATGTTCTGTTATTGGTGCTATCCTATGGTGATCCCCGTGTCACGCAAGCGTGAGGGATCCACGCTGTAGGGTTTGCAATATGTTCATGATTTTCTTATGGTGGGTGGCGTGAGTGACAGAAGCACAGACCCGAGGAAGTAGGTTGTTTGCGTATGGGATAAAGGGTACTTGATACTTTAATGCTATGGTTGGGTTTTACCTTAATGATCTTTAGTTTTGGCGGATGCTTGCTAGAGTTCTAATCATAAGTGCATATGATCCAAGAAGAGAAAGTATGTTAGCTTATGCCTCTCCCTCAAATAAAATTGCAATAGTGATTACCGGTCTATTAACGTAGTCAATTGCTTAGGGAAAATTTCACAACTCCTACCACCACTTTTCCACACTCGCTATATTTACTTTATTGCTTCTTCATATAAACAACCCCTAGTTTATATTTACGTGCTTTTTATTATCTTGCAAACCTATCCAACAACACCTACAAAGTACTTCTAGTTTCAAACTTGTTCTAGGTAAAGCGATCGTCAAGCGTGCGTAGAGTTGTATCGGTGGTCGATAGAACTTGAGGGAATATTTGTTCTACCTTTAGCTCCTCGTTGGGTTTGACACTCTTACTTATCGAAAAGAGGCTACAATTGATCCCGTATACTTGCGGGTTATCAGTAATGTTTTACTTTCCGTTGCTACAGTCTTAGAATTACACGTGTAGGTTGATTGCTTGACTTGTGCTAATTGCTAACATCTGCCCACAACTAAAATCGGGAAAAGGTTAGATTTTTATTTGGCCAAGTAGTCTAATAACCCCCCCTATACATACTTTAGATCCTACAGATGGGACTAAAAAGATTCATGTGAAATAGCTCAAGTGGTCTTCTCGTGGTCATGATGTTCTTTACGGATGACTTCCTCCGAATTGTTTTACTGCTTGACAGGCACTACAAAGTCTATCTTTGTCAATGATAACATCTTTACACTAAGAATATGATCTCCTTTAACAAGGTTATCATGATTTCGCATATCAACATGTCCTAGCCTTCAATGCCATAACCAACGTTTAGAAGATTTTACAATAAGACCAGTACGAGGTTGGGATCTTTTAGTGAAATCAACAATGTACTAGGAATGCCGATAAAGACTATACTATGATTATCTCGATGAAACACTTGGCAATCTACTTTGGTAAATAGGACACTGAAATCAAAGTCAGTGTCTAGATATGAAAAGAAGATTGTAGCCAAGAGATTGAACAACCATGACATTTTTAATGGAGCTATCATTGGATATGGCCACCTTACCAAGGCCAAGTACCTTACCCTGGGAGTTCTTCTCATATTCGATGTCAAATTCTTCGCTTTCATCATAATAGACATGTCCTTCAATGTCATCATAACCTTGAGAGATAATTTCATTAGTTTTGTGATCGTGACAGTGTTCAAGAGAATGAATTCCAATAGCTTCTAAGATTATATTGCTAATAGTTCTAACATCGCCTTTTGGACGGATGTGATCACAATGCTCAAATAGACAATCATCAAAGTTAGGATCATCAGGCTTCATTTTACAGAAAGCAACAGTCTTTTGGAGAATCTCAACAACATTATTTAGAGAGTAATTGGTATATCGCTTTCCCAAATCTTTCCAAGGTATAGGCACATTCAAAATTTTGCATACAACCAAGCACAATTTTAGATAATCCTCTAATAATAAGATTTATGATTCTAAGACTATGAAGCATGTCAATTTCTTCCTCGGGAGTTGGGTGCAATTGATAAATAGGAGGCACATAAGGACTACGCATATACTTGCTCAAGTTAAATTCATCAAAGATCTCAAGTGTTTCATCTCTCCAAAAGTTGTAGTACTCCCCATTAAGAATAGGCACTCTTCATCTAGGACTCCTCAACGTAGACACATTCATCTTCCTCCAATGGTGATTAAACCAAGGCACTGGATACCAAAGCTCTAATAGCAATTGAAAGATCAAGAAGATATAGGTCAAGAGGTGGGTGAATAGACATTTAACAAGGCGAAGGTGCAGTTTTTTATTTCCTTGGAATTTAGGCAGATTTTAGCACAAGTTAAATGGCAACCAATACTTCCTACACATGCATATATAGAGATTGGGTAGCGCGTAATGAACAACATGCAAGTGCAAGAAAGTAAAGGGGGTAGATATAAAAATATTAAACGCAATGAAGACACGGTGATTTTTGGTGTGGTTCTAATAGGTGGTGCTATCTACGTCCACAATGATGGATACTTCAACCCACTGAGGGTAACAGTTGCGTGAGTCCACTGAGAGCTCCACCCATGATCGGTTGTAGTACATCGGGGTTTTAGGCCCAAACTACGGGTTGTCGAAGTTCTCCATAGGGACTAGGCGATGACGACTACACTCGGATAAAGCTAGGTAACACAATTCAGACTATGAATGCGAGAAAATGAACTTAAACTAAATAAGTTTGTTCCCAAAGATCGTCACCAAAGAAAAATGCAAAATGAGCAAAGGGAGGTTTAGCTTGTACTTTGTCTTTTTGTTATTATCGTTTTGCTTAAGAAATTAAGCACTAACGCAAGCATATAAAAATGACCAAAGAGAAACAACAATACTAGAAAACATATGTCTATCTAACATGTAATAGAGAGAAGAAACAAGATTATGGAACATAATGTAAATACTTCATATCACAACACATATATCACTGGTACGTAACTATCACATAGACTGGAAATTAAATGTTCATACATCTCACTTCTACAGATAGTAACATCAACACAAAATTCACAAGAAACAATATGAATTATTAAAAGCAACTAGGTGACAATTAGTCACACACACATAAAACATATAATATTTGGATACACAAGTTAGAGTACTAGCACTAATAGATCAACATAACAGAAATATGAAACCACATGAATAATTCACCAATTCTTACAATATATTGAGAGAGAGAAAGAGAGGGAGGGAGGAAGCGGTCGAGAACAACAACAATATTGGGAAAGGAGCAGCAGTAGGGGGCGTGAGCAGAGAAGCAACAATAGTTTTGTGGTTTAGAAAAGAAGCAGCAGGGATGGAGGCTCAGCAGCACCAGAGAAGGTCGGGAAAGAGAGCAGTGGTGGCGCTTAGGGAGAAGCGGCAAAGATGAGGAAAGAGCAGCAGCCAGGGGAAGAAGAAGGGTTTCAGGTCCTTGGTCAATTGATGGGGATGGAGCAGCAGCAAGGATCACAAGGAATATCAGAAGAGTACAGATCAGAGGAGAGGAGCAGCACAAGTTGGGGAAGAACGGTAGCAGGGGTGCAGCAAGGAGGGAGGTGGTGATGATTTTGGTGGCGCGGTGGAGGATGGTGCAAGGGTGGAGATGGAGTGGATGGATGGTTGGGGGCGCACCACCATGCTAGCCTGGCTGTGGCGGCGGCCAAAGGTGGAGAAGGAGGTTGGCGAAGGGAGAGAGATGCCAGGCCTGATTTGGGAATGGAGGTGACTAGGGATTTTAATTCCCTCCCTGATCTGCCACTATTGCTCATTGGCCCTTCTCCTTTTCTTCTTTATTCACAAGAAGGTCCCTTTTCTTCTTTACTTTGCCCCTAGTTATTTCTTTTCTTCTTGCTCAAGTTCTTGACGTACTTCTTTCACGCCCTTCTCTCTTCTCCTTAGCCACATAGTCGAAGTCATGACGATTATAGTGCCTTTGATCTGAATAGAGAATGCATGCTTCGGACTTAGCTAGTGAAAATTAATTGTTGGGAGTGCTACAAAGCACTATATCATCTAAACTATCACAGTGATGAAAGAAGATCAACTAGTTCAAATGTTGATTGAGCCAAAAGGGTCCTAAAGACATGATGATGCTTGAAATTGACAACAACCTCAATAAGAGCTAGTGATAATATCACTTATTACCAGGAACACAGCATTGTGGTTGAACCACTTATGTAAAACAAACTTTGATATTATTAAATTAGTCTCACCATAGGAACATACCACCTATCGATGGAACATGGTATACACCTGGCTCGACTAATTATAGATTGTTTTTGTTTGTCCCCCAGAACTAACATACCACCCATCCAGAGAATATGGTATACACCTTGTTTGACAATTACATATTTTTAAGATTAATTATTGTCCAATATAACTAGATTTCACATGCCACCAGGAACATGACATTCTACTATAGGTATTCAAACTTATGTATTCATTATTACTCACTGAACAAAGGAATACAAAAGGGAAACAAGAATCTACACTCATGCAGGTCTGGTTCACATGCTACCAATCCAGAGAACATAGCATGCTAATCCATAGTGGTTAAGTGATTACTCTGAATGGGAAGACACTTGGCACAAATTTAGCATCTAAACATAGTGATCTAGGTGTATCAAGGTAATAGCAGAAAATGGTGGAGTCTACTAGTGCACTAGAGATTTGAGCACTCAAAACTAATAGCTTTCACTACTTTCAGCAAAGAAAGAATTATGTATATCACTAGTTTACAAGGAATTCAAAAATCATATAACTCTTGGTTCAACTCCACATGATTTGGAGGCTCCCAAGTGACACCTTACCAATTTAGGAGACACCACTCTCCAATAGGTGATAGATGTTGTTGTTGATGATGAACTACTTGCTCTTGTGCTTTAAAAGATAGACCCTCAACACTCAATCACTCTCTAATTTGGCATGGTAGTAGGAGAATGATTGGAATGGAAAGCAACTTGAGGGGGCTAGAAATCAAGGATCAAATGGTTGGAGTTGAATCACTTGATTTCAACACAAGTGTAGGTAGTTCTCTCTTCAAAAATGGATATGGTAATTGGTGTCTTCATCCTAGTTTCTCTCACTGAGAGTAGGTGGTGTGGGTGGGGTATATATAGACTTCACCAATAATCTAACTACTACACACCTTTATGCACAACTCGGAGGGACCTGGTGAAAAACTTGGTGAGACTGATTAGAGAAAAAGATTTGAACTTTAGACATTTCTATGAGACTAGATGAATCCACTCGCTGGGACCGATATGAGATTGCCTAAGAACAATCAGCATTTCGGTAATTCCGATCAGTTTCACTCGGTAATTCCGAAATGAAGTTAATGGGTTACAGAAAGTTAAGCAGTGCACTTTGGTGGGATCGAATGCCATCTTGGTGAGACTGAGTTTCTAGGGTTTAGGAAATGGCTCTGTCAAGTGTACCTCAGTAGGTCCGGGTGTATGTGTATCGGTGGGACCGAGATGAACTTTAAGGTTTTGGACAGATTGGAATGTAAGGGTATGGTTGAGGGTTTTGGAGCAATATCTTCAAGCCCTTGAGCAAATGACTCATGATCAAAACCTCATCCCCTTTTAATATTATTGGCTTTCCTATGGACTGAATGTGATCTTGGATCACTTAACCAAAAATGTAGAGTCTTCAAGCTTTTGCCAATGCTTGTCCTTTGTAGCCTGAGGGGTCCACATCTCCATCCATCTTCTTGCCTAGGTTGAACTTTTCTTGAAATATACTAGAGGAAGCCATTAGTCCAACAACATGTATGTTGACATGAGTTACCAAAACCATAGCGGGATCAAATGTGCTTTCAAATGTGTGTGACCCCCTTGAAGATCAACCATCTTCATGCCGTCTCGTGTTTGTCATGGTTCACTACCCATGACTATGATGTAGCCCATGTTAGCAGATCATTGAGAGCTAGAGCCAATTGGTTTTTAGAACTTTGTAGAAAGCTATGTCATGCCGCCAAAGAACCGAACATAAGCAATACTCGTGGGAAGCATACAAGAACATCAAGTAAAAGATTGCATGTAACACAATAGATCTTATTTTCTACTCGCACATTTAAGCTCTAGAACTTATCTAGTTCTTAATTCTTTTAGTAATAGATCAAGTTCATTACTAAAACTTTTGTGCAATACCCTCACAATCACATGTGATCTAGATCGAAACCTACATCCACTCATAGAACCGCTTATGATGCCATTATTGGGAAATGTAGTAGAAAACAAATATTTTCACCCTACGATCAAGGTCCTGGATCACTAAGAAGATGCATACAAGGTTATATGGGATCATTACCAACTTCAAGATCCAGCGGAAGAAGAGTTGGTGTAGATCATTCTTGAAGTCCCTCGAATCATCCACGATGATCCCCAGGACAAAAGACTGAAAGCACGACCTCTCTACAAATTGCAAGCGTACATCTTCACAATCTGGTAGCACTTCACCGTCCAGAGGTAATTGTCGCTAGATAATTAGAGGAGGGAGAAGATTACCTCACAGGTGAAAGGATCGATATGGTTGACTAGAGGGGGTGAATAGGCAGCCACCAATTTTTAGCTTTTCCTAACAAATTAGGTTTAGGAACAAATAGGTTGTCTAGATATGCAACTAGGTGAGCAACCTATATGATGCTACCGATACCAACAACACAAGCAAGCACGATAAACAACATAAGTAAAGCTTGCACAAAGTTAACGTAAGAGATAACCAGTAGTGAAGTCGAGGAGATGAGGATGTGTTACCGAAGTTCCTTCCCTTTGAGAGGAAGTATGTCTCTATTGGAGCAGTGTGGAGGCACAGTGCTCCCCAAGAAGCCACTAGGGCCACCGTATTCTCCTCACGCCCTCACACAATGTGAGATGTCATGATTCCACTAGTGGTGCCCTTGAAGGCGTCAACTAGACCTTTACAAACAAGGTTGGGGCTCTCTCCACAACCAAAGTGGAGGCTCCCAACACCACCCCGAAGCTTCACCATAATGGAATGTGGCTCCAAGGTGACCTCAACCGTCTAGGGTTCTCAAACACCCAAGAGTAACAATATATGCAAGGGATTAGTGGGGCGAACCAAATTTCTCTTTGTCGTAGTGTAGATATAAGCCTTCTCAAGCAATCCCTAAAGAATCAACAAGTTTGATTGGCTAGGCAGAGATCGGGCTAGAATGAGCTTGTGAGCAACAATGGAGCTTGGGGAGGAAGAAGTAAGTCAACTTGGACAAGATGACTCCCTTATATAGTGGGGAGAAAAATCCAACCATCATGCACCGATAGCCCATGCACAAGAGGTAGTACCACTCAGGTGAGCGGTAATTCCACTAGCATTGGAGTTTTAGCCGCTACGTTCAATAGAGTAGATCAGGAAGACGGTAGTGCTGCCAAAGCGGTACTACCGCTCCCTCCAGTCGTACTTCCACTTGGTGTTCAACAACAGCTGGAACCAGCGATAGAAGAGAAAGACAATGCGATAGTGCCACCAAGGGCTGTATGTAGCTAACAACTACCACTCTACTTTCACTCGAGGAACCGAGCTATCCGGAAGGACAATAATAAGTGGTACTCCATGCGGTATTGGGACAGCGGTAGTTCCGCCAAAGAAGTACTACCACGCCGCTGGAGTGGTACTTCCGCTTAGTTGTAGACAACCCAGTAAGCCTGCGGTAGTACAGTGGTAGTCAGAGCCACCGGCGCTGAACTGCTGCTCTACTACCGCCCATTTACAGAACCTAAATAACAAGTGGAAGTGAGGACTACACTGAACTACGCCAGTACCGCTACAGCAGTACTACCATTAAGCAGAGTGGTACTACCACTTAGCCTGTTCTGAAAAGCCCAAGAACAAGGGAAGGCCAACCTCAAATGCAGGGAAGGAAGGAGGGTGCAGAGAGACTGTGTATGTGTTGATTCCACCCAAATACTCTGAAGCGAACCCCCTCTTAATAGTATGGTGTTCCTACGACTCAAATCCATCAAAAATGAATCGGAGGAAAAACACCATCTTTGCAATAGCTCAGAGGGGCACGGATTATATTTGTGACATATGATAGTTTATCTAAAATGCTAAATGCACACGATTAGTCCAGAAAAAGCATTGTCATCAATCACCAAAACCATTAAAGGAGAAATGTGCCCTAATAGTCTCCCCCTTTTTGGTGGATTGATGACAACACGGGATTTTCACAAATATAGATCAAGAAAGTATGCAATCCCACGATCTACAAAATATAGACGGTCTCCCCTAGATGTGTGCACTAACTAAGTATGCCTTTGGAATGCAAAGCACTAACTAAGTATACCTAGACCGGCATCACTTGCATCAACAAAATGAGATGGATATACAAGGATGCAAGTAAGTAGCATGTGAGCATAAAGATAGGGCACAGGATAAATAACAGCTCACAAGCTAATAATGTGCTAGACATAAAGATAAATATAGGGTAGCATATGTCTCACACCATATGATAGGTACTTTGGGTTCCACGCACACACTTGTTACTCGGCAAATCCCTAAGCTCTCTCCCCCTTTGGCATTATAGACACCAAAAGGGCCAAAGAGCACTAAACTAGCCCAAGATGATGGAGATGCTCTAGAACATCAGTACTCCTGGTGCTCATCTGATTCCTCGTGCTCCTCAGACTCCTCTGTTGTTGCATCCTGATGCTGCACCTCTAAGTCTGACCACTTTCAACACTACAAGATCCACATCTCCTAATCAGTGACCCTCCTCTCAGAGCCACTAGTAATCTCCTGGCCCAGGTGCCTCATCATGGTTTTGTGATGCGTGTGAGACGCCTTCTCGGCCACGTGAGCCCTATACTGACCCTTGGTTTCCATGCATAAGAGCTTCTTCATCTTCGTCTTGAGCTTGGGCGCCCAAGATGGTACCTTCTCAGGAGAAGGGACAAACGCATAATCTGGCTCAACTTCATCATCAGAGTCAGTGGGGCCAATATTTTCACTGGAGGCAGCCAGCGCAGTCCCCCAGTTCTTCTTCTGGTGCAAGTTAAGAAATCCATGAGATACCATATGCTTAGTAGGAAGCGCCTCCCCTGAAACTCAGCATCCCATGTTGCCTCAATCAACTTATACAGATAAGGGCCATAGATGGGCACCTTTCGGTCAAGCAGAGCAGAATAAAAGCTCACGCCACATGATGTGGGAGATATCCTGTGTAGATGCCATGCCCTTCTCCTTGATGTAAAGCAAGAGAAGATCCAACAAATAGGAGTGTACCTGATCCAGGTTCCCAATGCATGGGAAAAGAGTGTTGCAAAAGATACGGCGCATGATGTCCAAGAATGGAATGAGCTCCATGTGAGTGGACCCCTTGACTGTAGTCATAGTCCTAGATTAAAAGATAAGCTTCAACTTGTGTATAGGTGTATCCTTGTGAAACCAGAGATCAACAGGGTTGTCTTCCCCCTCATCAACAATGCCTAGAAGATCCATGAAGTCCTTCCAATCAACCTTGAATCCCCTCCCACCAGTCATCCATGACATGGATCTCTCCTCATTTGCATGAAAGTGAGCATTGGTATAAAATTGAGCCACAATCTCTGCATCATAGTCCTTGTTGAATGTGGTGATAGGAATAAGTCCCCACTGGTGACAAAGAGAAAGAGCTTCTCCAAAGTAAGCTGGGTCCTTCTCCATCCGAGTGATGTCGATAGACTTGACCATAAGTTCTTCTTGGCCTTCAGAATGTCCACATAGATAAGAGATTGCTCCTTGGTCCAGAAGGGACGACCAACAAGATCCTCGTCTTGAGGACGACGATAGGGATTACAAATACGGAATGCACCAACCTCCTTTGCAGACATCTCATCAGGAGGGGTGTACTTCTCCTTCTCCTTTGGCTTACTGGCAGTCTTCTGCACATGTTGTTTTGGAGGACCACTAGAGTTGGCTGGTGTACCATCAGTGGTATGGTAGTGCTTGAAACCACCGGGATGATATGGGTTCTTGCGATGAGTATGATGAGCAGAGCTACCATCACCTGGAACCCACAAACATAGAGCAAGGAAAAAGCATGTGGAAAGCCATTGCATAAGCCAAGAGAGACAAAATGAGAATGGAAGGAAGTGCAAAAAATTTAAAAACTAGTTCACAGCGGTAGTACCATGCCCAACAGCGATAGGAAAGCTGGACATGAGCGGTAGTACCGCCACAAGCGGTAGTACCGTCCCTGTCCCAGCGGTAGAACCACCTACCTGACGGGATTACATCCGCAGTGGAGATCCGGTAGTACCGATGATGAAGAATTGCAAAATTTCGGCAAAGACGACTATACTGCTAACTAGAAGTCATCCTTCATCCTACTACTGCCCAGATTTAGCCAAAAATCTACGAATACCACATGCATTGCCCTAGAACCAAGATTCAAAAAAATAGAACCATAGGAGAGAAAAATGAGGGCAATACTAGTATCCATGGCAAGAGGAGAAGGTGGGGATCGATCCCACTGTCGAAAACAGAGAAGACAACATGGAATCGGAGGGCCGAAGATGGCCTCCAAAGCAGTTCTTGGCTGCCTGATAGAGAGAACATGAGAGGAGAGGAACTGAATGGGTATGGGGGAGTTAGAACTCTCCGTGCCCAGCACTTAACCCCCTCGCAGGTCCCTGAAGAGGTAGTACTGCTAGAGTCAGCGGCAGCACCGTTCACTACCAGCGGTAGTACCACCCCAGCGCTTCGATAGGAGGTCAGCACAATGCACTCAAAGGTAGTACTGTAGGCCGGCACGGTAGTACTTCCTACGTAGTAGTACCGTGCCCGCCAGCGATAGTACCGCTTGCTGCTAGAAAAAACTGCTATGATCAAAGTTTGGGAGAATGGGCTTATGAAATTTTAAGATGTTAGAAAGAAGAAGGGCTTGGGTTGGAGACAATGAAGCACCAAAAATGGAAAGGAATAGTCCAAGGTCAAAAGGCAACTAAACTGTCGGATATCGGGTTCCGACAAAACCCTTAAGGTTCGAACTCTGGGGTGTGCACGAAGATCTTCTCCCTACCGATTCACGCCCCAAAACCTCGCCGTGAACAACAGAAGAGACACAAGACTGATACAGGTTCGAACCACCATTGTGGTGTAATACCCTACTCCTGTGTGTGGTGTGGTGGATTGCCTCTGGGGCTGATGATGAACAGTACAGAGGAAGAAGCCTCGCGAGAGGTGTTCTTGTGGTGGTGGTGTTCTGCCGGGGAAGGATCCACTCTTCCCTACTGTGGTGGCTATCTCTATATATAGAGGCCCTGGTCCCTTCCCAAATATTGAGCAGGAAGGGAGCCAACAACGGCCATTTTGAAGGGGGACATCTAGTACAAGCTATCCTGACTAAAGGTGGTCTTCGATTGCCAAAGGCACTGGTGATGACGCCGTCTTGGGCTCCACGGTGATCTCTGTCCTGCTGTTTAGTTGGTCTTGGTCTCGTTGCACCAATATGGAAACCTTTGCCTGATGCCTCGGTACTCCGTGCCTGCTTTTGCCCCCTTTGCACCAAAGAGGAAACGAGGACACTGCGTAGGCTGGCGCCCGCCTGGCACCCACCTGGTCTTGATTGTGATGGCTTGCGTCATGAGCACCTCGCGAGGTACCCCTTGCCTTGATCCCTCCGCCTCCTCGCGAGCCTGCCTGGTGAGGCCGCCCCTAAGGAGGCCTTGTGTCATCCGGCCCGTGAGGCTTGGCCCCTCACGAGGGTCTTGAACTTGGGTTGATGAAGTCGGGTCGTACTGGGCCACCGGCTGAGCCACGCTGCAGGCCGCAGGCAGCCAAGTCTGGGGACCCCCGTTCCTAGAATGCCGACAGTAGCCCCTGGGCCCAAGGCACGCTCGGACTTGGCTTAGCAGCGAAACCAAAGGGCAAGTGCAAAGCGCCGCGGGCCCCAACAGCCTGCGGCCTTGGTCGCCACGTGGCGGTTGATTGGATGTGGGCGTCTCCGGTTTCCCACGCTGCCTCGGCAACTGCTTGATTTGACGAGTCCCTGCTGCATGCAAAAAGAGTCATCATTACCTGTGATCGTGGAGGCTGGCGGTTGGCCTCCTTTGTACTATAAATGGGGGGCGATAGCCCCCGTTGCAGATCTCCTCTTTCTCCGCCTGCTTCTTCTTCCTCCTTGCTCTGGTTGCTTGCCGCGTCCCATGGCGCCCGGGAAGAGGTTCTCGGCCGCGGAAAAGGGGAAGGCCCACCAGGACGGGCCCGGATCTCCTCTGCCTAAGCGGCCATGGTCGTCCCTGCAAGCATCTCGTGACTCCCGTCGCAGCTCCTCGTGGTCGCGGCGGTGGCTCTTCGTGCGGTTGTGGCCGCCCGCATCTGGGCAGCCCAGTCAGTAAAGGAAGGCGCGCCATGGCTAGACCCGCATCTAGGCAGCCCAATATGCGACCCTATCCAAAAGGAACTCGAAGGTCCCACCAAGGATAGACCCGCATATTGGAACGCTTTTGCAAGGTGGATATCATTACATCAACATTACATAATAGATGGGGATACATACATAAGGCATACAATGCCACACGAATACAACATCACATCATACATAAGAGCAACATCCGACTACGGATGAAACACAAACAGAAACTCAAACGACATCCACCCTGCTAGCCCAGGCTGCCGACCTGGAACCTATCCCCTGATCGAAGAAGAAGCAGAAGAAGAGCTCCAAAACAAGCAAATATCGCTCTCGCGTCATGATCATCGCATAACCTGTACCTGCAACTGTTGTTGTAGTAATCTGTGAGCCACGAGGACTCAGCAATCCCATTACCATGGGTATCAAGACTAGCAAAGCTTAAAGAGAAAGGAAGGGGTAAAGTGGTGAGGTTGCAGCAGCAACTAAGCAAGTATGGTAGCTAACATACGCAAATGAGAGCGAGAAGAGAAACAAGCGGAATGGTCGTGAATCTAGCAATGATCAAGAGGTGATCCTGAACTCCTACTTACGTCAAGCATAACCCAAAGACCGTGTTCACTTCCCGGACTCTGCCGAGAAGAGACCATCATGGCTACACACGCGGTTGATGCGTTTTAATTCGGATCTGTTGTCAAGTTATCTACAACCGGACATTAACAAATTCCCATCTGCCACATAACCGCGGGCACGGCTCTCGAAAGTTTATACCCTGCAGGGGTGTCCCAACTTAGCCCATGATAAGCTCTTGCGATCAACGAAGGATATACCTTCTCCCAGGAAGACCCGATCAGTCTCGGAATCCTGGTTTACAAGACATTTCAACAATGGTAAAACAAGACCAGCAAGACCGCCCGATGCGCCGACATCCCGATAGGAGCTGCACATATCTTGTTCTCAGGGCAACACCGGATGAGCACTCCGTACAACTAAAACCAGACCTCAAGTTTCCTTGAGGGGGCACTGCAAAGGACTCTAGTTCGGACCAACACTTAGACAAGCATTGGCCCGGGGGGGCTAAAATAAAGATGACCCTTGGGTTAATTACGCCCAAGGCAAAAGTAGGTGGTGGTGAGGAAAATGGTAAAACCAAGGTTGGGCCTTGCTGGAGGAGTTTTATTCAAAGCGAACTGTCAGGGGGGTCCCATAAATCACCCGACCGCGTAAGGAACGCAAAATCCGGGAACATAATACCAGTATGACGGAAACTAGGGTGGCAAGAGTGGAACAAAACACCAGGCATAAGGCCGAGCCTTCCACCCTTTACCAAATAAATATAGATGCATTAATAATATAATATATATTGTGATATCCCAACATAACCCTGTCCACCATGGAGCAATCTTCAACTTCACCTGCAACTAGCAACGCTATAAGAGGGGTTGAGCAAAGCGGTAACATAGCCAAGCAATGGTTCGCTAGGAAGGGTGTCAAAGGTTAGAGGTTCATGGCAATTTGGGAGGCTTGAAGAGCAAAAGATAGGTAACGCAGCATAGCGATAGAACGAAGCAACTAGCATAGCAATGATAGTAGTGAGATCCAGGGTAGCGGTCATCTTGCCTGAAATCCCGCAAGGAAGAAGAACGAGTCCATGAAGAAGATGAAGCCACGAAGACGAACCGAGCGTAGACGAACGAATCCTCACGATCGCAACGAAATGGGAACTATCGAGAAGAAGCACACAACATGGTAAACACACCACACATAGACAAGACATGATGCACAAACAAGCATGATGCAAGACAAAGCTAGATGAAGCTAATCATGGCAAGATATGATGCAAACAAGAACAACACATCAAGGCAAGTTTAAATGAGGCCGGAAACAACATATAACAATTCCGGTAAGTCCTCATATGCAAATTTCGAAATTGGTCCAGAACTGAATAAACCTTATGTTCAAGTTGTTAAACAGCAAGTTAAGATGCACCAAGAGGATCTACAAGAAATTCTAGTCAAGTTACATATAAAGTTCATTAGATTCGGAGCTTCGGCCTAGAAGATATGAGCAAAACAAGTTCAACATGGCATTGATGCAAAATGCATACAAACATCAAGCAAACACACCAAAACAAGGACGCAACATGATAATATGAAACAACATGCAAAATCAAGCAAGTTTCATATAGAGCACAATCAAAACGGAGCAACGGATCAACACACACACACACACACACACACACACTATACAAGTCATAGCAACAATCTGTCGATAACAGCAACTAGGCATCTTACAAGCATGAAAACAACAAGCTACAACATCCCAACATAATAACGAAAAGCATGGGCATGAAGTACAGGTAAAGCACTACAAAACATGAACACTGAGCTATCTCCAGAAATCACTAGAACATGCTCAAAATGACACGGTAAGATTGCAAATAATAACAGTTTTAGACTTATCAGGAAATAACATCAGATTGCAATGTTTAGAGCTATCAAACAACATGTTACAGAAACTTATCATGGCAAACAAAGGCATGGCATGAATCTACTAAAAGCATAGATCAAAAGTCCCTTACTGACCATGAGCCAAAAAGGCACAGAAAATATGATGGCACCCATGTAAACATGGCAAGTTATATTACAGATTCATACATGGCAGGAACAACAATAAGTAGGCATGTTGGTGAGCTTGAACCACTCACCACAGAGCAATACATGGCATGGCAAGGCAACCAAAAGTAAGAAGGCATGTTTGTGAAGCTATACATGGCAAGAGCAAGGTCATAGGGTACATGGATCACTAGAAAAGCATATGGCCAAAACTGAACTTCATGTTAACAGGATGACGGCAACATTATTTCGCAACTTTGGAGCAAGATAACAACATGTTCCAGCAGGCTATAATTGCAACCAAGGGCATGAATGGATAGAGCAAGACATGTATAACAAAACATCCCTAGTGAACATCTCTAGAATAATGCACGAAATGACTAGTAGAAGCAGGTTTACATAGCAATAAAATATAACAGAATCTGTCAGGAAAATAGCAACAGCAAGTACACTACTTAACAAGCTTGATGCACTCAGCACACAACTCACAAAAATACATGGATGGCACCACTGGACAGATGGCATGGCATAGATCAAAACACATGTAGACCTCAACCTCATAGGATGCACACATCAATCATGGCAAAAATGATAAATAAGCAAGTTATAACAGTTTCAGCAGATTAACATCAACATGCACTCTTCCAACAACATTTCGGGCATCAAGATGAGCTCAAATGGAAATGATGCAATGGGATGAAATGAAGTACTCGTTGAGACGAACAATTTGACATATTACACGCACGAAACGAAGCTACCGATGCAGAGATACAATGCGATGAACATGGCATGATTATGTCAGGGATTCAGGGACTTGGTGGAAAATATACATCCGGATCTGGGGTTGACCCGGCATGCAAAACGAGGCGGCGGCGGATCTCGCCGGATTCTTCGCCGGAGAAGGACGGGGGCGACCGGAGAGGCTCGGGGGGTGGCCGGAGAGGTCGGGGACGACCGGATCCGGTCCGGCCCGACCGGATCTGGCCGGAGCTGGAGGTCGCCGGGGAAGCCGGGCGCAGGCGGGCGCCAAACGGCGGCCGGCGGCGAGGCTGGAGCCCAGCCGCGAGGCGGCACGGGGGAGGCTACAGGGAAGCGCTGCGGCGGCTGAGGGGCGCCGGCAAACCTCCGGCGGGAGGCGCGGATGGCGGGGTCGCCGCGGCGGCGGGCGAGGTCGCCGGGTGCCGGGCGGCGAGGTTGCCGGAGCAGAGGGGCGGCGCGGAAGCGACAGCGGGGCGAGGTCGCCGGCGCGGAGGGCGGCGGAGGCGCAACGGCGGCGGGCGGCCGGGCGGCGGAGGCGCGCGGGTCCGGGCGGACCCCGATGGGCTCCGCGGGCTCGCCCCATGCCTGGGCGGGCCGCGGTGGCGCGGGTGAGTCGGGCGGTGACACGTGGCGGCGGCAGAGCAGGTCGGACACGTCCGGCGCGATGCGGACGCGTCCGGCGGCGCAGGGAGGAGATTTAGGGTTTCGGGGGAAAAACATCCGCGGATTTGGACGGGGAGGGCATATTTATAGCTAGAGGGAGCTAGGAGAGTCCAAATGAGGAGCGGTTTTCGGCCACGCGATCATGATGGAACGACCGAGTGCATGGATGGGAGTTAGGTGGGTTTTGGGCCACTTTAGAAGGGGTGTTGGGCTGCACACAAAAGAGGCCTTTACGGTTACCCGGTTAACCGTTGGAGTATCAAACGACGTCCAAATGGCACGAAACTTGACAGGCGGTCTACCGGTGCTATACCAAGGCTGCTTGGCAAACCTCGGGCCATTCCGAGAAAGTTTAATACCCGCACATGAAAAGAGGCAAAAGGGGGGACGTCGGGGAACATAGGAGTGCCGGATTGCAAAACGGACAACGGGGAAAAGGACCGGATGCAAGAGACGAACATGTATGCGAAATGAAATGCACATGATGACATGATATGAAATGCATATGATGACATGGCAAAGAGAGACACGCAAGCACATGACATGGCAACACGGCGAATAACTGGCGGACACCTGGCGCATCGAATCCGGGGCGTTACACCCCGCAGGGGCGTGCAACATTTATCGTTCCTGTGTCGTGTTATGGTGTTATGATTATGTGCCTGCGTGTAGGAACAACTTAGCTTGGTATGTTTGCAGTGGTTTTCGTCTCACGAGGTACCGGCTAGAGGCCTCGTCGGGCGCCTTAAGATCTGCAAAGATCAGTTGGGAGGATAGTTTCCAAACCTTGGTCGTGAGGGTTGCCGGCTTAGTCTTGGCGCTTTGTGTCGCGATGCCCGTGGGGCATGGACCGGGAGGGGTTCTCCCGCTGTGAACTTGAATGAGGGAGCCTCGCGAAAACCAGGCGAGAAAGGGCTCAAGAGAGCGCTCGCGGCCCTTCCTCGCGAGCTTGCGAGAGAGAGAGAGAGAGAGAGAGAGAGAGAGAGAGAGATAGCCAGGCAAGAGCCAAAAACAGAGAACAGGGGCAGAGGACGACAAACAACACTAGGAGCAACTCCAAAAAAGGTCCAAACAAGGGAGAACAAGCCAACTGCGGAAAGCAAATGAAAAGCCGCGTCCGGCGCATAGTCTAGTCTTCGACGTCTTCTCACCAGCGCAGAGCTAAGTGCTGCCACTGGGCGTGGGAGGGAGCCCCCGAGGCCCAAGGGTGGCACTTCGGAGACTCCGGGGCGTGTACAGCCCCAACTCATTATTATGTGAGAGTGTCACAGGTGGCAAGCTTCACAGGCACCGAGCCTTCTTCACAAGCACCGGGCCTTTCTTGGGGCGGCGAGCTTCAGAGGCACCGGGCCTTCTTTATAGGCATTGGGCCTTTCTTCACAAGCACTGGGCCTTTCTTCGTACTCACTAGGCCTTTCTTCGTAGGCACTGGGCCTTTCTTCAAGGGTAGGACTTCCGGAGATGCTGAATGTTCCAAGCGTTTGGGATGGGCACCCCCTCC
This sequence comes from Triticum timopheevii, assembly GCA_963921465.1. Lineage (NCBI taxonomy): Eukaryota > Viridiplantae > Streptophyta > Magnoliopsida > Poales > Poaceae > Triticum > Triticum timopheevii. The sequence goes on along the minus strand of OY997268.1, from coordinate 290,491,326 downwards.
TGAGTCTCCAGGCGCGCGGCGCCAGGCCTGGAAACATGAACAACCTAGAACGGGCCCTCCCACATGGGCGAGGGCTTATGCAGCCCATCCCTGGAGAGCACCCACTTGAGAACGAGGTCACCTACCTCAAGAGTCCGGGGGCGGATGTTGCGGCAATGATACCACCGCAGCGCCTGCTAGTATCTTGCTGCTCGTAGTGCGGCTTCTCGATGGCGCTCCTCCCCATCACGAGGTCCATCCCCCGCATGGCGTCCTGCTGCGCTTCATCAAATGCTAGGACCCGTGCGGAGCGGCGCTTGACCTCGTGAGGGAGGACTGCTTCTGCTCTGTAGATGAGGAAGAACGGGGTCTCGCCAGTCGACTTGGTGGCGGTAGTGCGGATGAACCATAGCACAGACTTGAGCTCATTGTACCATCCCCTGCTGCAGGCCTCCAGCTTCTTCTTGAAGGTCCTAGTTTTGAGGCCTTTCAGGACCTCTGCATTGGCGCATTTGTCCTGGCCGTTACTTCAGGGGTGTGCCACCGAAGCGTAGCATATCAGCGTTCCAAGGTTAGCACAATATGTTTTGAAGAGATTGCTGGTGAACTGCAAACCGTTGTCGGTGATGATGCAATTAGGGACCCCGAATCAGCTCACGAGGCCCTTGATGAACTTGACTGCAGAGCCAGCTCGGATGGTGCGGACGGCTTCCACCTCCACCCACTTGGTGAACTTGTCGATGTCAACGTAGAGGTAGCGGTAGCCCCCAGGCGCTCGAGGAAACGGGCCCAAGATATCCAGCCCCCAGACCGCGAACGACCACGAGAGTGGGATGGTCTGCATGCCCTGAGTTGGCTGATGGATCTACTTTGCATGGAATTGGCAGGCTTCTCAAGCCTTCACCATCTCGATTGCGTCGTTGAGTGTTGTATGCCAGTCAAACCCGCTGCAAAATGCATTGTCGACGAGGGTCCGTGATGACGAGTGGTGTCAACAATCTCCATCGTGTATATCAGTGAGCAACTCCTTCCCCTGTTCCCGGGAGATGCAACACAGGGAAACATCATTTGGCCGCTTCCGATAGAGCTCTCCGTATTTGTTGCAGTAGGTCGTGGCCTGCCGGGCCACGCGTTCCGCGTCCTCCTCCTCCGGTAGAGTCCCTTGCATCAGGTAGTCCTTGAATTCCGTAGTCCAGCTTCCCTCCTGAGGCTCCAGCGCCAGGAGCAAGCATGCTTCCGAGGTTGGGACACAGGCCGGGGCTCCTGTGGAAGGTGGCTGAGGGAGTTCCTCCGGTTGTGCAGCACTTGATAGTGAAGGCGCTGTCAATGGCTTTAAGAGCCATTCTTCGAAAATGCTAGGCTCCTGAGACAGCCGCCTGGATGCCCTTCTGGCAATGTCATCAACCTCTTGATTGGTGCCGCGGGGCATGTGTTGCAGCTCCAGCCCCCAAAACTTCTTTTCCATCCTGCGCACCTCCGCAAGATACACTTCCATGTGCTCGTCCTTCGGCTCGTACACCTTGTTTGAGAAGTTAACGAGGAGCTGTAAATCACCCTTGATGATGAGGCGCTTTACCCCCAATGCTGCTGCAGCTTTCAAGCCTACTATGAGGCCCTCGTATTCTGCTATGTTGTTGGAGACCTTCTCGCCATGTTGGAAACAGAGTTGCACGGCGTAATAGAGCTTGTCTTGAGTGGGGATATAAGCACTGCGCCAGCCCCCACACCATGTCACGAGAATGCTCCATCGAAGTACATGAACCAGCAGTCCGGAGCCTCACTTCCTGGGGAAAGTGACCGATCTTTGCTTGCTTCTCGGTGGACTGCCGCCTGGCTTTCTGCTTCATGGGGCGTACATTTGGGCACACATTCAAGTGATGCTCGATCACCTGCCTTGGGACCCCCGCTATTTGCTTGGGTTCCCATGTGAACACTTCCTTGATCGAGCGCAGGGACTTCACCAGCGCCTCCTCTTGGTCGGGGTCGAGATTGGCACCTACGGTGAAGGTGGCGCCAGAGGATCCGTCCTCATCCACTGGTACCTACTTGGTCTCCACCTTGTCCTGGGCAAACAACTGCTTCTTCTTTGTCGGCGCAGCCCCCTTGGCCTTGGGGGTGTCGGTGCCGGCAGGCTATGCTGCCGCGGCTGCCTTAAGGGCGAGCTTGAGCGCTAGCAGAGCATTCTTGGCATCTCCAGCTATGGTGAGGACGCCGCTGCTTCCGGGCATCTTCATGAGGTTGTAGGACGGATGGGTCGCTGCCATGAACTGGGCCTAGGCGGGGTAGCCAAGGATGGCATTGTACGGGAGGCCGATGCATGCAATGTCGAAGTTGACCAGCTCCGTGCGGAAGTTGTCATGGGTGCCGAAGGTCACAGGGAGGCAGATTTGCCCCAGGGAGCTGGAGGAACCGCCTCCGACGCCGGAGGAGGGCTTGCTGGGTTGGAGACGTTCCAGCGGTACATGGAGGAGGCTGAAGGCCTCCACTGAGATCCCGTTGAGGCCCGCACCACCGTCGATGAGGGTTCTGGTGACGGCCACCTGGCAGATGGTAGGCGTGCAAAGCATTGGGAGCCCACTCGAGCAGGCGGTGTTGACGGGGTGATCTTCCGAGTCGAAGGTCAGGTAGGCCTTGGGTGCCGCCCAGCCCGGAGGAGCTCCCTGCCGCGTGAGGGCGGCGCCGATCTGGCGAACGAACGGCTTGTCGTGGCGGCCCGAGGGTGGTGCCTGCGAGCCGCCCAGGAGAGCTGCGACGACCGGGGTCACCGGTGCAGCGTAGTGGGTGAGGAAGAGGTTGCGCATCTCCTCCCAGGAGGCCACAGAAGCCGTTGGCAGGTGGAGCATCCACACGCGCGGGACGCCGGTGAGGGCCATGGGAAAATAGTTGGCCATGACCTTGTCACTGGCCCCGGCCTTGAGGACGGCCTCCTCGTATGCCAGCAGGAAAGCCAGCGGATCCATCGCGCCGTTGTAGCGTGGCGGCACCTCTGGCTTGAATTTGTTGGGCCACTGCACCTGCCGCAAGGCGGGGGCCAAGGCTCGGAGCCCCCTGGCCCCAGCGCTGGCGTCGGCCGTCGGGTCCGGTGGCGCGTTGTCCGCCATGGGGGCGAAGCATGGTGTTGGTGGAGAGTGGGTCGATGGAAGGGAGAGCTCCGGCGCACCCCTACCTGGCGCGCCAAATGTCGGATATCGGGTTCCGGCAAAATCCTTAAGGTTCAAACTCTGGGGTGCGCAGTAAGATCTTCTCCCTACTGATTCACGCCCCAAAACCTCAACGTGATTCTAAACTAGCATGATGAACAACACAAGAGACACAAGATTTATACAGGTTTGGGCCACTATTGTGGCGTAATACCCTACTCCTGTGTGTGGTGTGGTGGATTTCCTCTAGGGCTTATGATGAACAGTATAGAGGAAGAACAGCCTCGCGAGAGGTGTTCTTGTGGTGGTGGTGTTCTGCCGGGGAAGGATCCTCTCTCCCCTACTGTGGTGGCTATCTCTATATATAGAGGCCCTGGTCCTCTTCCCAAATATTGAGTGGGAAGGGAGCCAACAACGGCCATTTTGAAGGGGGGCAACTAGTACAAGCTATCCTGACTAAAGGTGGTCTTCGACTGCCAAAGGCACTGGTGATGACGTTGTCTTGGGCTCCACGGTGATCACTGTCCTGCCATTCTGCTGGTCTTGGTCTCGTTGCACCAATATGGAAACCTTTGCTTGATGCCTCGGTACTCTGCGCCTGCCCTTGCCCCCTTTGCACCAAAGAGGAAACGAGGACACTATGCAGGGTGGCACCCGCTTGGTCTCGATCATCATGGCTTGCGTCATGAGCACCTCGCGAGGTACCCCTTGCCTTGATCTCTCCGCCTCCTCGCGAGCCTTCCTGGTGAGGCCGCCCCGGAGGAGGCCTTGTGTCGTCCGCCCTGCGAGGCTTGGCCCCTCGCGAGGGTCTTGAACTTGGGTTGATGAAGACGGGCCGTACCGGGCCACCGGCTGAGCCACGCTACAGGCCGCAGGCAGGAGAGTCTGGGGACCCCCATTCCCAGAACACCGACATAAACCAAGAGCACTCAAGGAGTAAACCAACACCCAACAAGCCTAAGACACAAAAGGACAACTCGAACCAAATGGAGCCAAGCCTCTGAACGAGAGGGCGGTGACCGAAGACACCTATGTTTGAATCAATTGGTATGGCACTGCGAAGATTTTATTGTTTGGGCCATGACCAAAACTCATCTTTGAAGCACAAGTACCTTCAAGAATGGCTAATGTGAAAGGCTTGACCAATTTATGCATAATGGGGGAAGGGAGAGTTCATTCCGAGAATGACACCCCCCCCCTCTATGTCCATGCCTACATCTACAACAAGATACAATGATGAATGCGGTGGGTGTGCCTCAAGCCACATTGCTTGAATCAATGATATTTAGCTCATGCCTTAACTCACAAAATCTTGCTTCATCCAAAGGCTTCCTGAAAATATCCGCTAGTTGCTCTTGAGTGTTGACATAGATAATATCAATCTCTCCATGCTTGATACTATCCTAGATGAAATGATGACGAACCTCAATGTGCTTTGTCTTGCTATGTAGCACCAGGTTGCGGGAGATCTTGATTGCACTTTCATTGTCACATAGAAGAGGCACTTTGTCACAAGTGACACCATAATCCTTTAAAGTTTTCCTCATCCATAGCAACTGTGCAGAACAACTTGCGGCGGCTACAAACTCGGCTTTGGTGGATGAGAGAGACACAGAAATTTGCTTCTTCGAGGATCAACTCACCAAAGAGTGCCCAAGGAATTGGCATCCTCTGAAAGTAGACTTCATATCCACAACATCTCCTGCCTAATCCGAGTCCGAATAGGCTATGAGATCAAAGCTTGCTCCTTTGGGGAACCATAGGCCAAAGTTTGGTGTATGAGCCTGTCAGGACCCCGATCCTAAGTCACACCGATCTAGCATGTAACACGTCATATCACTTTGCGGCTTCACGCACGGTATTCCACGGGTGCCACCTTACCTGGCCCGAGACCGTTTGCGCCTTTTGGCTCACGTATATGATAGTATCGCTAGCATCCATATGACAAAGAATCCAGGCCGACATGACTAGTCGTAAACCCAAAGTGGCACTAACTTACAGGGACAGGCATACATGACGCAGCCACGAACGTGTCGGTTATCAGCGAGTGAATCCGGGCTGTAGCAGCTGGGCTAACAGGACTCCAGAGAGTCCGGGCTGTAGCAGGCTAATAGGACTCCGGAGACACTGCGTGACATTTCCCCGAAGGAACAAACACAGGAACGAAGAAGGACGCATGCTGGCCAGCCATAGTGCTCCGGAGCAGTAGCAAGCTACCATGGCTCAGTGGAAGCACTAGGAGACATTTCCCGGTAATAGAGGCTACCAAGGATAAACAACTAGGTCGTAAGATCCCACACATACCAAGCATTTCAATCATACACACAATATGCTCGATATGTGTAAATACAACATGGCATCACAACTCTACGGTAGTATTTATTCATTAGGATCTGAAGAGCCAGATATTACAAACATGGGTCTGATGACCCAGCATTCAACTCATACAAGCAACAAGCACAAGCGGAAGCTTAACTTGTCTGTGTACAGACAACTACAAATGAAAAAGGCTGAGAAGCCTCACTATCTACAAGATCCTGCCGAGGGCTCAAGATCGTAGCTGAGGTAACAAGCTAACGTCAAAGTCCACGTGGAACTACAAGCGAGACTGAAGTCTCTCTGAAAAACATAAAATAGGCAAATGTGAGTACAAATGTACCCTGCAAGACTTACATCAGAACTATCTACATATGTATCAGTATCAACAAAGGGGGAGGTGGAGTTTAACTGCAGCAAGCCAGCTTTGACTCGGTGGCTATCCTAAACTAAGACTGCAAGTAACTCTTTTGGGGTGGTGCACACGAGTCCACATATTCACCAATCAATACACCACTATGGATCCGCTCCCGTCTTCCTACGAGAACGCCATCCATAGCACTCACGCTTATCTTGTGCATTTGAGAGTATCCACTTTCACTTGTCTATGAACTGTATAGGCAACCTAGAAGTCCTTTACCGCGGACACTACAGGGGTGTACTTCTTCACACACGCTCTCACCACTTATCGCCGTTTACATAACATGTACTCGGCAACCTTCAAGCGGAAGCCCAGCGAGGGTGTCGGCCACGACCTGACTAACCACACAAGTCTCTAGTCCAGGTTTATCGCCTATTCGGGTTCCATCCGCAAGGAAATCCGGCCGGGGTTTCACTCACGGCCCCAAACTATGAGAGCAGGGTTCCCGAGGCACCAAACGGGCGTCCCGGTACACCATGCCTCGTGTCTCTACTGCGTCATAGCCCACCCCTAGGGTCAGCGCTATGCACGGCCCCCAACACATATCCTACAAACACCAGAAAATAGTTGCAACTCCTAGACAGAGATCAAGGTGATTAATAAGTCGAGAGGGGCACTTAAGCATTCCAATGCATGGTAGTAACTATTCTCTCACCGCTACCTTTACCAAATCATTCATGACGATGGCTGCAATGAGACAACCCACCATGTACTCCTACATGGCCTCTCACCGCTACCTTCACCAAATCGTATTCACACACTTAGCTCTCAACAGTAGGACATGTTCATCACATTCCAATTCATTCCCGATGAATCAAACTTGACTCAACTCTAAGCAGTAGCAGGCATGACAACAAGCATGAATGAGTAGGCACATCAGGGCTCAAACAATTCCTAATCATGCTAGTGGGTTTCATCTATTTACTGTGGCAATGACAGGTCATGCAGAGGAAAGGGGTTGTCCTAATGCAGTAAAAGAGAGTAGGAGCGAGAGAGTGGGATTGTATCGGAATGAGCAAGGGGGTTTTGCTTGCCTGGCACTTCTGAAGATAGTATAGCTCTTCATCGGTGTCACCGAACTCATCGTCGGTACCACGTCCACTGAGGGGGAACAATTACCGGCAACAGAGAGGGAACACAATCAATGCAATGCAACAATATGATGCATGATCATGACATGGCAAAATGAATGTGTTTGAGCTAATGCAACTAAGAACAGAAAGGATTGAGCTAATTTGAACCAAGGGTTCACATTCAAACTCAAGTTATGAATTTATAATGTGCATAATCATGTTTTGGTCTAACAGCAAGGTTAAGTTGCTTTAGCATGCATGAAACTAGTACAGATGGATAGTTTGGAGTTTTTTTCATTTTTCATATATAAGTTATTTCAATCTGAGTTATAGATTGTTTCCTACGAATTTTCAAAATTTTGGACATTTTCTGAAAATAAATAAATCAAATAGGTTTATTTAAATTCCAGAAAAGCATTACTGGGTCAGCTTGACGTCAGAATGATGTAATCAGGTCAACAGCGTCAGCCCAGGTCAAACCTAACGCTGGGACCCACTGGTCAGTGACTAGGCTAATTAGCAGAGACTGTTAGTGCTAATTTAATCCTAACTAAAAGTGTCAGTGGGGCATGGGCCCACATGTCAGTGACTAGGGAGGGTAGTTAGTGACCTAATTAGTTTTAGCCTAATTTGACACATCAGCCGGCCGTGGTTAGGCCGCCGGTGACCTCAACCAACAGCGGAGGCACGCCGGAATCTCTGTTCCGGCGACCATTCGTCGCACGGGTGGATTCTACGGGACCCTGGGGATGCGCTGCGTCCAACAGTGCCACTGGTTGGTCTCGTAGTCGCCGGAGCTGACGGCGACGAGCACGTCCGTGGCGGCGCCCGCGCGGAGTTATCCGGGACGGTGTTGTGGTGTACGGGAGGAGGAGCTGGTGGTGGCTACGGCCTCCTGGAGAGTCGGGGAGAACGATTACGCGTGCGGGGGCAGCTGGTTCGGGCTCTGGCCACGACAGCGCCATGGTTGGTGTTACGGAGATCTTAGCTCTGGTGGCTAGGCGGGCTAGAGGAGGGGATTGACTGTGGGGAGAGGGGGAACGATTGGGGGCTCACAACAGCGCCGTAGGGATGGCCAGCATGCTCAGGGAAGCTCGGATGGCGGCAAGTCGAAGGTGGAGATCCGCGGTGGCCGACGGTGAAGAAGAGGTCGGGGGAGCCGCTGCAGGGCGCGTCCGCTCACGTGGCTTGGCGGAGACGGCGTAGAGGTCCATATCGAATCTTCTTGGCGCGTCGGAGGGACGTGTGGAGGCCGGTGGCCGTGGTGGTGATGAGCGGCGTCGACGACAGTGCTCGGTGGCGCTGCGGAATTGAGCAGAGGAGGGAGAGGGAGTCCTGGGAGAGAGGGGAGAGGTGCAAGGGGTCGAGGGGAGTGCGTGGCGCCCTCGGGTGCCTCCAGCGGCGAGCAGGTAAGCAGGAGGTGGCCGGCGTGTGGTCGCGCGCGCCAGCGACACGCCCTTCGTCCTCCTGGCAAAAGGAGGAAGACGACAGGGGAGGTGGAGATGGGCTGATCCGGCTATGCACAGTGTTGGGCTACAGGAGCACCAGGTAAGAAAGCCCATGTAAGGATATTCCCCTTTCTATTTCCTTTTTCTATTTCCTGTTTTTATGTTCTGGTTTAAAATAAATACTAAACCATTTCATAAAATCCTGGAAATAATTATGGGTGTCGTCTGAATTATTCCATTAACCCTTAACAATTTCCAACATTTTTGGAGCATCTAAAATATATATAACATTTAAATAGCTCCAATTCAAATATGTTTGAATTAATTCAAAATCCAAAATGACATGGAAAAATGTGTATCATCTCTGGTTAGTCTTTCCAGCATTTTCCAAAAATGATGAACATTTTTTAAGGCCATTTGGGATCCTAAAAATATTTTTTTAGTTGAACCTATTTGAATTTCATTGATGCTACGTCAAGAATTAATAAGAGAAGGTGAAATTCTCATGACGTTCCTGATATAAAGTGGGTAATACTTCAGGGTAGAACAGACCAAAAGCTTGATTGCATTTGATCTGCGGAATATAACTGCTTTGACCCAATCCTAGAAATGGATGAGGTACTAGATTTTGTTTCTCCTAGTCATTCTGGATAGAATGTCTTGACGGATCACAAGAATAATAGGCATCATGAACACGATTGCGCTCATATTCTTGACTATCAATTGACAGACGAAGGTCAGAAAACAACTAAAGAGGGACAACTCAAATGAACATATAGTTTTCTGAGTTGTGGATGCACAGATTAACATGTCGAACGAGTTCAACATATTTCTTCCGGATAACCCATGAAGAGAGGTAGGATTGGCAGAGTCACAATATAGAATGGGGAACTCATCGAGAGCACACTTGTTGTGATCTTTTGGTTCTACGAGAAACTTCTGCCAAGGATGGTTCATGGTATTTGGAAGAATGATATACCACGAACCTCGAAGACTATCACAAGGTCACTAATATCCTAAAGGAACAAGAAACACTATCTACACGAATTAAGTAGAGTGAATCCTGGGTTCAAGAACCCAGAAATAGAATGCCTACTAACTAAATGGCATCAGAGGATGCTTTCGAGAATAATGGCCAGAATCATCACATTGGGAATACAAAGCATTTCTAGATTACTAGGTGACTCCCTAAGACACCTAGGGTCATAATAATAGCTCCAACATATATGTCGAGGCAATAAAGTACCTCAACTCACCGATTAGTGTGGTTGAACTGGCCCAAAGGGACATTGGGAACAGAAAGAAGGGATTTGCAAATGCATCAGACTATTTAGAAACCTGGGATGACTCGGGCAGCATAACGGCTGTAAATGCTCAAAATGATTTGAGACATCCTGCAAAATGGTGGCATAACCACTTAACATCACAATATCAAAGTTCTAAGATCAACTTTCAACACACAGAAGTAGTTGGAATTGAACTCGGGCTTGAAACCAACAATCATATAAGTCTACAGGCTAGTAACACGTGATCCTGATAGAAGATGAGAAAGCCTAGTTCTTAATCCCCGCAGAAAAGAAGAGGGTGACTCAGATCATAAGGGCATAGGGTATAAGAAGTAAAAAGAGCCTTATGTTCCCTTCCACAATCAGTTCTCTTATATAGCTAAAGCATTTCTAGACTCAACTTCGACCAGTTTGGCTTGGTAATCCTACAGGGAGTCAGGCTCTGATACCAAAGCTATCAAGACCCCGATCCTAAGTCACACCGATCTAGCATGTAACACATCATATCACTTTGCAGCCTCACGCACGGTATTCCACGGGTGCCACCTTACCTGGCCCGAGACCGTTTGCGCCTTTTGGCTCACGTACATGATAGTGTCGCTAGCATCCATATGACAAAGAACCCGGGCCGACATGACTAGCCGTAAACCCAAAGTGGCACTAACTTATAGGGACAGGCATACTGACCCAACAACGAACGTGTCAGTCATTAATGAGTGAATCCGGGCTATAGCAGGTGGGCTAACAGGACTCCGGAGAATACGGGCTGTAGCAGGCTAACAGGACTCCAGAGACATCACGTGACATTTCCCCGAAGGGACAGACACATGAACGAATAAGGACACATGCTGGCCAGCCATAGTTTTCCGGAGCAGTAGCAAGCTACCATGGCTCAGTGGAAGCACTAGGAGAAATTTCCCAGTAAGAGAGGCTACCAAGGATAAAAACTAGGTTGTCAGATCCCACACATACCAAGCATTTCAATCATACACACAATATGCTTGATATGTGTAAGTACACCATGGCATCACAACAAAACTCTACGACAATATTTATTCATTAGGCTCCGAAGAGCCAGATATTACAAACATGGGTCTGATGACCCAGCATTCAAGTCATACAAGCAACAAGCACAAGCAGAAGCTTAACTTGTCTGAGTATAGACAACTACAAATGAAAAAGGCTGAGAAGCTTGACTCTCTACAAGATCTTGCCGAGGTCTCAAGATCGTAGCTGAGGTAACAAGCTAACGTCGAAGTCCATGCAGAACTACTAGCGAGACTGAAGTCTCTCTGCAAAAACATAAATTACGCAAACGTGAGTACAAATGTACCCATCAAGACTTACATCAGAACTATCCACATATGCATCAGTATCAACAAAGGGGGAGGTGGAGTTTAACTGCAGCAAGCCAGCTTTGACTCGGTGGCTATACTAAACTACGACTGCAAGTAACTCTTTTGGGGTGGCGCACACGAGTCCACATATTCACCAATCAATACACCACTATGGATCCGCTGCCGTCTTCCTACGAGAACACCATCCATAGCACTATCGCTTAAGTTGCGCATTTTAGAGTATCTACTTTCACTTGTCTGTGAACTGTACAGGCAACCCAGAAGTCCTTTACCGCGGACACGACTATTCGAATAGATGATGTTAACCCTGCAGGGGTGTACTTCTTCACACACGCTCTCACCACTTATCGCCGTTTACACGACATGTACTCGGCAACCTTCAAGCGGAAGCCCAGCGAGGGTGTCGGCCACGACCTGACTAACCACACAAGTCTCTAGTCCAGGTTTATAGCCTATTCGGGTTCCATCCGCAAGGAGATCCGGCCGGGGTTTCACTCACGGCCCCAAACGATGAGAGCAGGGTTCCCAAGGCACTAAACAGGTGTCCCGGTACACCGTGCCTCGTGTCTCTACCGCATCATAGCCCACCCCTAGGGTCAGCGCTACGCACGGCCCCCAACACATATCCTACAAACACCAGAAACTAGTTGCAACTCCTGTACAGAGATCAAGGCAATTAATAAGTCGAGAGGGGCACTTAAGCATTCCAATGCGTGGTAGTAACTGTTCATGGATCACAAACATAGAACTCAATTCCTGAGGACGACTGCAATGAGACAACCCACCATGTACTCCTACATGGCCTCTCACCGCTACCTTTACCAAATCGTGTTCACACACTTAGCTCTCAACAATAGGACATGTTCACCACATTCCAATTCATTCCCGATGAATCAGACCTGACTCAATTCTAAGCAGTAGTAGGCATGACAACAAGCATGAATGAGTAGGCACATCAGGGCTCAAACAATTCCTACTCATGCTAGTGGGTTTCATCTATTTAATGTGGCAATGACAGGTCATGCATAGGAAAGGGTTCAACTACCGCTGCATGTAATAGTTGAATCGTTGTTGTCCTAATGCAGCAAAAGAGAGCAGGAGCGAGAGAGTGGGATTGTATCGGAATGAACAAGGGGGTTTTGCTTGCCTGGCACTTCTGAAGATAGTATAGCTCTTCATCAGTGTCACCGAACTCATCATCGGTACCACGTCTACTCTGGGGGAACAATTACCGGCAACAGAGAGGGAACACAATCAATGCAATGCAACAATATGATGCATGATCATGACATGGCAAAATGAATGTGTTTGAGCTAATGCAAGTAAGAATAGAAAGGTTTGAGCTAATTTGAACCAAGGGTTCACATTCAAACTCAAGTTATGAATTTATAATGTGCATTATCATGTTTTGGTATAACAGCAAGGTTAGGTTGCTTTAACATGCATGAAACCAGTACAGATGGATAGATTGGACTTTTCTGATCATTTTTCATATATAATTTATTTCGATCTGAGTTATAGATTATTTTCTATGATTTTTTGAAGTTTTAGACATTTTCTGAAAATAAATAAATCGAATAGATTTATTTAAAATCCAGAAAAGCATTACTGGGTCAGCCTGATGTTAGAATGACGTGATCAGGTCAACAGCGTCAGCCCTGGTCAAACCTGACGCTGGGACCCACTGGTCAGTGACTAGGCTAATTAGTAGAGACTGTTAGTGCTAATTTAATCCTAACTAAAAGTGTTAGTGGGGCATGGGCCCACATGTCAGTGACAAGGGAGGGTAGTTAGTGACCTAATTAGTTTTAGCCTAATTTGACACATCAGCCGGCCAGGGTTAGGCCGCCGGCGACCTCAATCGACGGCGGAGGCACGCCGGAATCTCTGTTCCGGCGACCATTCATCGCGTGGGTGGATTCTATTGGACCCTGGGGATGCGCCGCGTCCAATGGTGCCACTGGTTGGTCGCATAGTCGCTGGAGCTGATGGCGACGAGGATATCCGCGGTGGCGCCCGCATGGAGGTTGCCGGGACGACGTTGTGGTGTACGGGAGGAGGAGCTGGTGGTGGCTACGGCCTCCTGGAGAGTCGGGGAGAACGATTACACGTGCGGGGGCGGCTGGTTTGGGCTCTGGCCACGGCGGCGCCATGGCCGGCGGCACGGAGCTCTCGGCTCTGGTGGCTAGGCGGGGTAGAGGAGGGGATTGACCGCGGGGAGAGGGGGGAACGCTCGAGGGCTCACAGTGGCGCCATAGGGATGGCCAGCGTGCTCGGGGAAGCTCGGACGGTGGCAAGTCGATGGTGGAGATCCGCGGCGGCCGACGTTGAAGAAGAGGTCGGGGGAGCCGTTGCAGGGTGCGTCCGCTCGCGTGGCTTGGCGGAGACGGCATAGAGGTCCATGTCAAAGCTTCTTGGCGCGTCGGAGGAATGTGTGGAGGCCGGTGGCCGTGGTGGTGATGAGCGGTGTCGGCGGCAGCGCTCGGTGGCGCTGTGGAATCGAGCAGAGGAGGGAGAGGGAGTCCTGGGAGAGAGGGGAGAGGTGCAAGGGGTCGAGGGGAGTGCCTAACAACCTCGGTTGCCTCCAGCGGCGAGTAGGTAAGCAGGAGGTGGCCGGCGTGTGGTGTCGCGCGCCGGGCACGCGCCCTTCGTCCGCCTGGCAAAAGGAGGAAGACGACAGGGGAGGTGGAGATGGGTTGGGTCGGCTATGCATATTGTTGGGCTGTAGGAGCACCAGGTAAGAAAGCCCAGGTAAGGATTTTCCCCTTTCTGTATCCTTTTTCTATTTTCTGTTTTTATGTTCTGGTTTAAAATAAATACTAAACCATTTTATAAAATCCTAGCAATAAATATGGGTGTCGTCTGAATTATTCCAGTGACCCTTAACAATTTCCAACATTTTTGGAGCATATAAAATATATATAGCATTTAAATAGCTCCAATTCAAATATGTTTGAATTACATCAAAATCCCAAATGCCATGGAAAAATGTGCATTATCTCTGGTTACTCTTTCCAGCATTTTCCAAAAATGATGAACATTTTTAAGGCCATTTGGGATCCTAAAAATATTTTTTTTTAGTTGAACCTATTTGAATTTCATTGATGCTAGGGTTTGATCAATCCCCATTTCAAATTCAAAAGAATTTAATCATGATGCAACACATGACTAGCTAGCTCAGAGCATACCAGAACTAGGGATGTGACAGAGCCAAATATCAAAATATTGGTTTGACCCCCACATAGTGGTTTTCCTTAGGTGTGGCTTGGAACCTTGCATACATTCCCATACTCAGCATAATATCTGGTATAAATGCATGAAGGTAAAGTAAGGGTCAATCATGGCGCGATATACCTTTTGATCCACTGCTTTACCATTGGGATCAATGTCAAGCTTGCATTTGGTGGGCATAGTTAACTTGACTAGCTTGGCATCATCTAGCTTGAATCTCTTGAGCATGTCTTGGGTATATTTGGCTTGGTTGATTAAGGTTCCTTCATTTCTTTGCTTTACTTCGAACCCAAGAAAGAACTTCAACTCTCCCATCATAGACATCTCGAACTTCTTGGTCATTAGTGTGGAAAACTCATCATTGAAAGATTTGTTAGGAGAACCAAATATAATATCATCAACATATAGTTGGCATATGAACAAATCCCCTTTGACCCTCTTAGTGAAAAGAGTAGGATTGATTTTCCCAATTTCAAACCCACAATCTTGCAATAACTCGGTAAGGTGCTCTTACCACGCACGTGGGGCTTGTTTAAGGCCATAGAGTGCCTAGTTTGTACACATGATTGGGGAGGTTGGGATCCTCGAATCCTGTGGGTTGTTTGACAAACACCAACTCATTAAAAGGGGCCATTAAGAAATGCACTCTTCACATCCATTTGTTGCAATTTAAAATCATGATGAGATGCATATGCAAGCAACATGAGAATAGATTTAAGATGAGCAACGGGGGCAAAAGTTTCACCATAGTCTATACCCTCGACTTGGGAGTAGCCTTGTGCCACCAATCTTGCCTTGTTTCGAACAACCACACCGTTTGCATCTTGCTTGGTCTTGAAGATCCATTTGGTTCCAATGACATTGTGGTCCTCCGTTGGCCTTGGCACTAATTCCCAAACTTTGTTGCACTTGGAGTTGTTGAGTTCATCATGCATGTCCTCAAGCCAATCCGCATCATCGAGCGCCTCATGTACCTTTTGGGGTTCAACACACGAAACAAACACGTGATGCTCACAAAAGTTTGATAATTGTTTATGAGTAGTTACCCCTTTCCTGAAGCTTCCAAGCACATTCTCCATGACATGTTGTTGACACACGATCTTGGAAGCCACCTTGGCGGCACGACGCTCCAAAAGTTTCTCAATAGGCATTTGAGAGGATTCATCTTGAGCACATTCTTGAGCTTGCACTTGATCTTGAGCTTGCTTGGAGTCATGAACTTGAGCCTGGGCATCATTTGGTGCATCACCATTTTCATGAGGTAGATCTTGCCCTTGATCTTGTTCATTAGGTTGAGGGCCTTCACTTTATTCTTCGAAAGCGCGTGGGTCTAGTGTCGGTGAAGGATCCACTTGAGTAGAGCATTTTGCTTCTCCTTCGCCACAAGGGGTTCCTCAAAGGGGAATATTTGACCAATCCACATTCTTCTTATGGCTTGAAGAGTAATTTCATCACCTACATGACAAAGACCACTTTGCTCCACTTGGGAGCCATTATTTTCATCAAACTCCACGTTACATGTTTCCTCAATGAGTCCATTGGATTTGTTGAGGACATGGTAAGCATGAGAGTTTGTAGCATAAGCAACAAATATGCCTCGTGAGGTCTAGGTTCAAATTTAGACAAACAAGCACCTTTCTTGAGAATGAAACACTTACAAACGAACACCCAGATGTACTTGAGGTTGGGCTTGTAATCGATAACAATCTCATATGGAGTCTTGTTCAAGCCTTTGCGGAGGTAGAGTCGATTGGATGCACGACCTGCGGTGTTGATGGCTTCAGTCCAAAGTTTGTACGGAGATTTGAATTCCGCCATCATGGTCCTTGCCGCATCCATCAATGTGCGGAGGTAGAGCCGATTGGATGCACGACCTGCGGTGTTGAGGGGTATATGGTGCGGAGTATTGATGCTTGATCCCCTCATCACTACGAAACTTGTCCAAGTTGTAGTTCTGGAACTCGGGGCTGTTGTCACTTTGGATCATCAAAATCTTTGCTTCATATTGACGTTGAGATTCATTCACAAAGTCGATGACGGTTTGTGGAGTCATTGTCAGTGATCTAGGAACCAGGGTACCCAGACTTGCCTTCCTGCGGCCCATGACATGGCTCCATTTATGGCCTAGTACAGCCCATCTTCAACCATGACAAGACAAGACCCTTGCGAGGGTCCAACCCTCGCGAGGCGGGCGACATCAAGACCTCCCGAAGGAGCGGCCTCCTCAGGAGCCTCCAAAGGAGCAGAGATTTCTATGCAAGCCCTCACCTCATGAGGCTGAAATGACATCAGCCATGACGACCAAGGTCAGGTGCGCGCCAGCGGGCGCAGAGCTGCAGGTTTCCTCTTTGGTGCAAAGGAGGCAAGCGCAGGTGTGGAGTCCCAAGGAATCAACCAAAGGTTACCGGTTGTGTGCAACAGGACCAGGACCGCCAGAATGATAGGATGGATGTCATTGTCGAGCCCACCATGACGTCATGATCAGAAGCTTTGTAGAAAAAGACCACCTTTCGTCATGATCAAGTGTACTACTTGTCCCCTTTCAAAATTGACCATTGTGGGATCCCTTCCCGCCTAAGTTTTGAGGGAAGAGGACCGAGACCACTATAAATATAGCCTAGCAACCACCGTAGGAGAGGATCGGGTCATTGAGTCCGTGAGAGACCGAATCCCTAGAGCTCATCACAAGAACAAGCCTTCTGAGGCTGTTCTTCCACTTTTACTAGTTCATCCTCAGCCCCCCGCGAGGCTAATCCACCACAAAGCAGGAGTAGGGTTTTACACCGCAAGGCGGCCCGAACCTGGGTAAACTGTCGTGTCCATTTCCTTCCTGTTCACCAAGCTAGGTCATGAGAGCATCGAGCCGATCGGCTTGAGAGGTTGAGTTCTTCGCGCACGACCCTGAGTTCGAACCTTTCTTGGGTATGCGGAGCCCGGAATCCAGCATTTGGCGCGTCAGGTAGGGGGTGTGTTGAAGCCTCTCTTCTATCAGTTGTTTCACACCCGCTGTGATTTTCCATGACGGACGCTCTTCGAGTTTGTGCCGAGCACCGGGCAACCCTCGTCGCGTGCCTATGGGCAAAGGCGCTCCCCACCGCTCCCCGTTGCCCGTGGCCAACGCTGCCACCGGCCTTGTAGCCCATGAGCAGCAGGATTCATTGCTGCCGCCCTCCGTGCAACGCGACGGCCGCACCGCCACTCCGTTGCTGACCCCGGCCACTGCTTCGTCCTCCCATGCCCGCCGCGGGCCGGCAACCGCATAGTCGGCGCTACTCATGGCGCGCGAGCTTCTGCGCTACTGTCCGGCCGATGACCTCTACGAGGACTGGCTGGGCCGCATCACCAAGCTCGTCAGTGTTACTGGAGAGGCCCCTGTGCTGTCTCGTTCACTGCCTCCCTTGTAGCCCCAGGCGGGCAACATGGCTCATGGCACGCCTCCTCCTCCTCTCCGACAAGATGCCGTACCTGAGCTAAGGCGCGAGATCCCTCAACGCGACCAGTGGTGCAGGGCGCCCGCGCGCGATGAAGAAAGTTGCTGGGTCATGGAGAGGCGCGTGCGCACCCAGCTCCTCCAGCGCCCCCGCGTCAAGACCGTGTGCAGCCCAAAGTGGTTGCGCGCAGGCATCAAGACCTGGCTCCCCCTCCGCGGTGAGCCCCCGTGACCACGGCGGGATGCCGAGCGTTCACTCCAGAGATTTGCCATGTCGTCTGGACCGGCAAGTTCAAGCCGGATCAACCTCCACGCTAGGACGGCACCCCCGCCCTAGCCGAGTTCCTCAGCTCTACGAGCTAAGCATCAAGACGGCAAGCGATGACGAGAAGGTCATGGCAAACTGGTTGCCCATGGCTCTCAAGGATGGCGCGCGCTCATGGCTCTTGAACCTTCCAGTCGGATCAATCTCCTCCTGGGACGAGCTGTAAGCGTTTCATCGCCAACTTCCAAGGAACCCGCGACCCCGCTCCTGCGTCTGGCGACCCGCGGCGCATCAAGCAACAACCAGGAGAGATCTTGCACAAATACATACATCGATTCACCAACATTCTCCTCAAGATCCCCAAGGTGTCAGACGAGGCCATCATCTCAGCATTCACTGATGGCGTTCGGTATGTCAAGATGAAGGAGGAACTCGCCATACACGATGACCTGTACTCGGCTCTGGAGATGTTCAATATGGCGACTAGGTGTGCGAGACCTGTACTCGGCTCTAGAGATGTTCAAAATGGAGACCAGGTGTGCGAGGGCGAAAGAAGGTCGTATTTCGCTCCTCGAGCTCCCTGAAGACGACCCAGATGACAAGAAGGCCAAGGCGAAGGACATGAAGCGCAAGCGCCCGGCAGTGCTCGCGGCCGAGGCTGAGATGAAGCGCGGCTGTGATCACCCTGAGTCTTCCAAGGGCAACTGCCCATTCTGCATCTTCCACAATGTGCACACCCACAACACCAACGATTGCCAAGAGCTCAGGTTCATCCGGGATGGGTGCTGTCGGCGTCCTGGATTCGGGGGTATCCAGCCCTGCTTGCCTGCGGCCCACCACGTGGCTCCATCGACGGCCTGGTATCTCTACATATGATGATTATGTTGATTGTGATGTGGTACCTATGCAAGCATGTTCCTTATTACTTGGTCGACCATGGCAATTTGATAAAAATTCTATACACCAAGGTAGAAACAATCATTATACTCTTGTTCATAAGGATAAAAATATTACTTTGCTTCCTATGACTCCTGATTCCATTTTGAAAGATGATATTAATAGAGCTAATAAAGCTAAACAGGAGAAAAATAAGAGTGAAAATTAGATTGTGGCAAAAGAATTTGAGGAACAAATGCAGCCTAATATTAAACCATCTAGTATTGTTTCTGAAATTAAATTGAAAAGTGCATGTTTACTTGCCACTAAATCTGATATTGATGAGCCAGATTTCAGCAAATCTGTTTGCTATGCTTTTGTGTGCAAAGAGGCATTATTTTCATTTGAGGACGTGCCTTCCTCTTTGCCTCCTGCTGTCACTAATATTTTGCAGGAGTTCGCTGACGTCTTTCCACAAGACGTGCCACCGGGATTACCTCCCATTTGAGGGATTGAGCATCAGATTGACTTAATTCCCGGTGCATCATTACCCAATCGTGCACCATACCGTACCAATCCAGAGGAGACGAAGGAGATTATGCGTCAAGTACAGGAGCTGCTCGACAAAGGTTATATACACAAATCCCTTAGTCCTTGTGCTGTTCCTATTATTCTAGTGCCGAAAAAGGATGGTACATCACGTATGTGTGTTGATTGTAGAGGCATTAATAATATTACTATTCGTTATCGTCATCCTATTCCTAGGCTAGATGATATGCTTGATGAATTGAGTGGCTCTACCATATTCTCTAAAGTTGATTTGCGTAGTGGATACCATCAAATTCATATGAAATTGGGAGATGAATGGAAAACGACATTTAAAACTAAGCTTGGATTATATGAGTGGTTAGTCATGCCTTTTGGGTTAACTAATGCACCTAGTACTTTCATGAGATTAATGAACGAAGTTTTACGTGCTTTTATTGGACGATTTGTGGTAGTCTATTTTGATGATATACTGATTTACAACAGATCTTTAGAGGAACATTTGGAACATTTACGTGTTGTTTTTATTGCTTTACGTGATGCACGTTTGTATGGTAACCTTGGGAAGTGCACCTTTTGCACCGACCGAGTATCTTTTCTTGGCTATGTTGTTACTCCACAGGTAATTGAAGTTGATAAAGCCAAGATTGAAGCTATTGAGAGTTGGCCGCAGCCCAAAAAGGTCACACAAGTGAGGAGTTTTCTTGGCCTTGCTGGATTCTATAGGCGTTTTGTGAGATATTTCAGCACCATTGCTGCACCTCTCAATGAGCTTACAAAGAAAGATGTGCCTTTTCTTTGGGGTACCGCACAGGAAGAAGCCTCCACGGTATTGAAAGATAAGTTGACACATGCTCCTTTACTCCAACTTCCTGATTTTAATAAGACTTTTGAGCTTGAATGTGATGCTAGTGGAATTGGATTAGGAGGTGTGTTATTACAAGATGGCAAACCTGTTGCATACTTTTCTGAAAAATTGAGTGGGCCTAGTCTGAATTATTCTACTTATGATAAAGAATTATATGCTCTTGTTCGGACTTTGTAAACATGGCAACATTATTTATGGCCCAAAGAATTTGTTATACACTCTGATCATGAATCTTTGAAACATATTAAAAGTCAAGCTAAACTGAATCGTTGACATGCTAAATGGGTTGAATTCATTGAGACTTTCCCTTATGTCATTAAACACAAGAAGGGTAAAGAAAATGTTATTGCTGATGCATTGTCTCGTCGCTATACTATGCTTTCACAACTTGACTTCAAAATATTTGGTTTGGAGACCATCAAAGATCAATATGTGCATGATGTTGATTTTAAAGATGTAATGCAGAATTGTAAAGAAGGAAGAATGTGGAACAAGTTTGTCATTAACGATGGATTTGTGTTTCGTGCTAACAAGCTATGCATTCCAGCTAGCTCCGTTCGTCTTTTGCTGTTGCAGGAGGCGCATGGGGGAGGATTAATGGGACACTTTGGCGTGAAGAAGACGGAGGACGTACTTGCTACACATTTCTTTTGGCCAAAGATGAGACGGGATGTTGAGCGCTTTGTTGCTCGCTGCACTACATGTCAAAAAGCTAAGTCACGACTCAATCCTCATGGTTTATATATGCCTTTGCCTGTACCTAGTGTTCCTTGGGAGGATATATCTATGGATTTTGTTTTAGGTTTACCTCGAACAAAGAAGGGGAGGGATAGCATATTTGTTGTCGTGGATAGATTCTCGAAAATGGCACACTTTATGCCATGTCATAAAAGCGATGATGCTGCTAATGTTGCTGATTTGTTCTTTCATGAAATTATTTGCTTACATGGTGTGCCAAATACTATTATTTCAGATCGTGATACTAAATTTCTTAGCCACTTTTGGATATGTTTATGGGCTAAGTTGGGGACTAAACTACTTTTTAGTACTACTTGTGACCCCCAAACTGATGGACAAACTGAAGTAGTCAATAGAACATTGTCTACTATGCTTAGGGCTGTTTTGAAGAATAATAAGAAAATGTGGGAAGAATGCTTGCCTCATATTGAATTTGCTTATAATCGTTCATTGCATTCTACTACTAAGATGTGCCCTTTTGAAACTGTGTATGGTTTCCTACCTCGTGCACCTATTGATTTGTTGCCTCTTCCATCTTCGGAGAAGGTTAATTTTGATGCGAAATAACGTGCTGAATTGATTTTAAAAGTGCATGAGTTAACTAAGGAAAACATTGACCGTATGAATGCTAAATATAAACTTGCTGGAGATAAGGGTAGAAAACATGTTGTGTTTGCACCTGGAGATCTTGTTTGGTTACATTTGCGTAAGGATAGATTTCCTGATTTGCGCAAATCAAAGCTAATGCCACGTGTTGATGGTCCCTTTAAGGTGTTGTAGAAAATAAATGATAATGCACATAAACTTGAGCTGCCTGCAGATTTTGGGGTTAGTCCCACTTTTAACATTGCAGATTTGAAGCCTTATTTGGGTGAGGAAGATGAACCGTAGAGGACGACTTCATTTCAAGAAGGGGAGGTGATAGAGGCAAAGGTGTCCCGTCTTTCGATGAGATGATGGATTTCGCTTTGGTGGAAGTCGACTTTGACGATCCGACTACGAACGTGCGAGGACGTCGCGCCTTAGCAATCGCTAAACCAACTCCGAGAGGTTATTGACCACGCCGGAGCACGATCAACCTGACCACGAGGGTCTGTTTCCTGCGAGCAAACGAAGAACAAGCAAGAAACTGAGATTGCAATCTGGATATTGCGAATATAAGATGAAAGCTTTATTGAGTGACGCCTTTGTCTGGTCGTTGAACACAAACGAAGTACGCGAAGTTGCAGCTATGGCGAACTTTTAATCTAAACAAAACCCAAAGTCTAAACGACGCCCTAAGGGCTGTATATATGGGGGAAAAGGAGGGAATTTCGTGGCCCTTGAGGGTGGGGTCCGAAACCAACCCTAACTCTTGTTTCCCCACACATACGGACTCTAAAAATAGCCTATACTTAAGTATTTCGAAATTACATGGGCCTGGCCCAATAATAAGGTGACGCAGCACCTAGAATAGCCTATGGACGAATATTATGAAGTGGCATCTTGTATATTTCATCCAAGGCTTCATGCACTCCTTATGGTGGCTTCAAAGTCCTGAAATCGTCACTTGTAACTCCGTTCTTGATCCCCTTGCGCATGCCATCAACTCCATGCGTGTTCTTGCTCCAATGTTCATCCTTCTCCAAGCTAGGCCCTTCATTTGTAAGCAAAACAAATGTATCCAATTTAGGCAGCAGCATATTCTCATGAACATTAGAATCATTACCAAGAAACGAAAGTACCTGGTAATTTAATTGGCGTGCGCGAGCTCTAGTAATTGGTCCCGTATATGTAACAGTAGGGGCTGTGGGTGTAACAATGGTATTGATGTCCTCATCATCCTCCCCTTCTTGAAATGAAGTCGTCCTCGACGGAAGCTCATCTTCCTCACCCAAATAAGGCTTCAAATCTGCAATGTTAAAAGTGGGACTAACCCCAAAATCTGCAGGTAGCTCAAGTTTATATGCATTATCATTTATTTTCTCTAACACCTTAAAAGGACCATCAGCACGTGGCATTAGCTTTGATTTGCGCAAATTAGGAAATCTATCTTTACGCAAATGTAACCAAACAAGATCTCCAGGTGCAAACACAACATGTTTTCTACCCTTATCTCTAGCAAGTTTATATTTAGCATTCATACGCTCAATGTTTTCCTTAGTTAACTCATGCATTTTTAAAATCAATTCAGAATGTTCTTTAGCATCAAAATTAACCTTCTCCGAAGATGGAAGAGGCAACAAATCAATAGGTGCACGAGGTAGGAAACCATACACAATTTCAAAAGGGCATATCTTAGTAGTAGAATGCAATGAACGATTATAAGCAAATTCAATATGAGGCAAGCACTCTTCCCACATTTTCTTATTATTCTTCAAAACAGCCCTAAGCATAGTAGACAATGTTCTATTGACTACTTCAGTTTGTCCATCAGTTTGGGGGTGACAAGTAGTACTAAATAGCAGTTTAGTCCCCAACTTAGCCCATAAACATCTCCAAAAGTGGCTAAGAAATTTAGTATCACGATCTGAAACAATAGTATTTGGCACACCATGCAAGCGAATAATTTCACGAAAGAACAAATCAGCAACATTAACAGCATCATCGCTTTTATGACATGGTATAAAGTGTGCCATTTTCGAGAATCTATCCACGACAACAAATATGCTATCCCTCCCCTTCTTTGTTCGAGGTAAACCTAAAACAAAGTCCATAGATATATCCTCCCAAGGAACACTAGGTACAGGCAAAGGCATATATAAACCATGAGGATTGAGTCGTGACTTAGCTTTTTGACATGTAGTGCAGCGAGCAACAAAACGCTCAACATCCCGTCTCATCTTTGGCCAAAAGAAATGTGTAGCAAGTACGTCCTCCGTCTTCTTCACGCCAAAGTGTCCCATTAATCCTCCCCCATGCGCCTCCTGCAACAGCAAAAGACGAACGGAGCTAGCTGGTATGCATAGCTTGTTAGCACGAAACACAAATCCATCGTTAATGACAAACTTGTTCCACATTCTTCCTTCTTTACAATTCTGCATTACATCTTTAAAATCAACATCATGCACATATTGATCTTTGATGGTCTCCAAACCAAATATTTTGAAGTCAAGTTGTGAAAGCATAGTATAGCGACGAGACAATGCATCAGCAATAACATTTTCTTTTCCCTTCTTGTGTTTAATGACATAAGGGAAAGTCTCAATGAATTCAACCCATTTAGCATGTCTACGATTCAGTTTAGCTTGAATTTTAATATGTTTCAAAGATTCATGATAAGAATGTATAACAAATTCTTTGGGCCATAAATAATGTTGCCATGTTTCTAAAGTCCGAACAAGAGCATATAATTCTTTATCATAAGTAGAATAATTCCGACTAGGCCCACTCAATTTTTCAGAAAAGTATGCAACAGGTTTGCCATCTTGTAATAACACACCTCCTAATCCAATTCCACTAGCATCACATTCAAGCTCAAAAGTCTTATTAAAATCAGGAAGTTGGAGTAAAGGAGCATGTGTCAACTTATCTTTCAATACCGAGAAGGCTTCTTCCTGTGCGGTACCCCAAATAAAAGGCACATCTTTCTTTGTAAGCTCATTGAGAGGTGCAGCAATGGTGCTGAAATCTCTCACAAAACGCCTATAGAATCCAGCGAGGCCAACAAAACTCCTCACTTGTGTGACCGTTTTGGGCTGCGGCCAACTCTCAATAGCTTCAATCTTGGCTTTATCAACTTCAATTCCCTGTGGAGTAACAACATAGCCAAGAAAAGATACTCGGTCGGTGCAAAAGGTGCACTTCCCAAGGTTACCAAACAAACGTGCATCACGTAGAGCAATAAAAACAGCACATAAATGTTCCAAATGTTCTTCCAAAGATCTGCTATAAATCAGTATATCATCAAAATAGACTACCACAAATCGTCCAATGAAAGCACGTAAAACTTCGTTCATTAGTCTCATGAAAGTACTAGGCGCATTAGTTAACCCAAAAGGCATGACTAACCACTCATATAATCTAAACTTAGTTTTAAATGCTGTTTTCCATTCATCCCCCAATTTCATACGAATTTGATGGTATCCACTACGCAAATCAACTTTGGAGAATATTGTAGAGCCACTCAATTCATCAAGCATATCATCTAGCCTAGGAATAGGATGACGATAACGAATAGTAATATTATTAATGCCTCTACAATCAACACACATACGCGATGTACCATCCTTTTTTGGCACTAGAATAATAGGAACAGCACAAGGACTAAGGGATTCGCGTATATAACCTTTGTCGAGAAGTTCTTGTACTTGACGCATAATCTCCTTCGTCTCCTCTGGATTGGTACGGTATGGCGCACGGTTTGGCAGTGAAGCACCGGGAATTAAGTCAATTTGATGCTCAATCCCGCGAATAGGTGGTAATCCCGGTGGCACGTCTTGTGGAAAGACATCAGCGAACTCCTGCAAAATGTTAGTGACAGCAGGAGGCAAAGAGGAAGGCACGTCCTCGAATGAAAATAATGCCTCTTTGCACACAAAAGCATAGCAAACAGATTTGCTAAAATCTAGATCATCAATATCAGATTTGGTGGCAAGTAAACATGCACTTTTCAATTTAATTTCAGAAGCAAAACTAGATTGTTTATTATTATTAGGCTACATTTGTTGCTCAAATTCTTTTGCCACAATCTGATTTTCACTCTTAGTTTTCTCCTGTTTTGCTTTATTAGCTCTATTAATATCATCTTTCAAAATGGAATCAGGAGTCATAGGAAGCAAAGTAATATTTTTATCCTTATGAACAAGAGTATACTGATTGTTTCTACCATGGTGAATAGAATTTTTATCAAATTGCCATGGTCTACCAAGTAATAAGGAACATGCTTGCATAGGTACCACATCACAATCAACATAATCAGCATATGTAGAGATACTAAAATGTACACGAACAGTACGTGTTACCTTAACCTTGCCGCTGTTGTTGAACCATTGGATGTAGTAAGGATGTGGATGTGGTCTTGTGGTGAGAGATAGCTTCTCCACCATCTCCATGCTAGCCAAGTTGTTGCAACTCCCTCCATCTATGATCAAGCGAACAGAACGTTCCTTCACAACTCCCTTTGTATGGAACAAATTATGCCTCTGATTTTGCTCAGCTTGTGTAACCTGCACACTCAAAACACGTTGAGCAACTAAACATTCATACCTGTCAGCATCTTCAGGAGCCATGTATTGCGTCTCATGATCAGAATCGTATCCACCGTGTTCGTCACGTGTAATAAGAGCCAAAGTCTCCTCATCATAGTCACTAGCGGACTCATACCCACCATCCTCAGTAACAATCATCACACGCTTAGATGGGCATTCTCTCGCATAATGACCTCCACCCTTGCAAGTCGACAAATAATATCATGTGTTTGCCCTGTTGATGTCATGGATGAAGAAGAGCTCTTTGCAGGCCCAGAAGGTGTGCTCTTGGCAGATAGTGGTGATTGTGCCTGCTTTATTGTATCACGGTTGGAGGTGGCAGCCGACGGAGGCGCCGGTGTAGCAGAACGTGTGGAAGTAGATGATGCACGTGGTGTCCATGATGAAGGTCGACCTGCAGAAAAGTTAGTCCGCGCCAATGCCTGTCGATCCTGCACTTCACGTTCAGCTTTACAAGCAAGATGAAATAAACGAGTGATATTAGTATACTCCTTATAGTCTAGAATGGTCTGAATCTCTGTATTTAATCCACACAGAAAACGTGCAAGCATAGCTTCATTCTCCTCAACAATACCACATCTAATCATGCCAGTTTGTAATTCCTGATAATATTCTTCTACAGAATTTTTTCCTTGTCTTAAGCGCTGTAATTTTTGAAGCCATTCACGTTGATAATATGGTGGAACCCAACGAGTACGCATAGCAGTTTTCAAAGCAGCCCAAGTAGCGGGAATAGGATATAATCTACAATGTTCAGACCACCGTACACATGCAAAACTAGTGAAAGCACAAACAGCAGCAGCAACCTGTCTCTCCTCGGGATATTGTAAACATGTAAAATGTTGTTCAGTTTCTAACTCCCAAGTAAGATATATATCAGGAACATATCTACCCTCAAATGGTGGAATCTTCAATTTCAGTTTAGGAATATGGACATCATCTCGTACCTGAGGTGGTGGTGCAGGCCTACCATTACGAATATATAGCTGAGGTCGACCTGGTGGTGGTGGTGCTGGTGGCTGCACGTAGTGCTGATTTTGATCAACCTCATCCTCATAATCGCCCGCATACTCATCATCCTCCTGGGTACCAGCAGCAGCAGTAGCAGGGGCCAAAGAAGCATCAACAACATGAACAGCAGCACCAGAAATTTGGCCATCCTCAATAGGAACACGCTTCGCTCGTCCATACTGATTCGAAAGGATGCGTTGTTGTTGTTGTTGTTGTTGTTGTTGCAGAGGTGCGATAGGTGCAGCCGGCGGTGGTTGTGGAAAACGCGCGAGCAATTCATTAAACTTGCTATCAAGCTTTGTTTCGAACGTCTTCTCAATGCCATATATCTTTTCCATGGCCTCGTCAAACCTGTTTAGCACTTCTTGCACCTGTCCACTCATCATTTGCTGAAATTTATCATGTAGCTGTTTGTTCGTCAGGTTGTCCCAATCAGTCTCATCAGCTTGTGATCCTACCATGGTTAGCAGCAAATAGAAACACACAAGAATATGATCCTACAGACTACTACGAAGTGGTGGTGGTGTATCACAAACCCGTCAAGAAAATCTCAAATTCTTACCAGTTCTTACCCAGCAGCAGGTGGTGATCAGCAACCGTTGTAGTCAAAACTCTCAAAGCTTGGATATAGCGATTACCAGGGAGAATCAAACGCACGACGTAGATGTATGTGGAGCTGGGAAGGCTTATAATATGGTAGCAAATGGGGTAAGCAATAATCAATTCAGAGATGCAAAGTTGAATAAACGCTCAACGACGGTACTGTGCTGGTCCTAGGCTGGACTGTGCTAGAGACGCGAGCCTAGAACACCAACAAAATCACGGCGCGGCACGTAAACAAGGGAGGAGCACACTCTGAAAAAAAAATTCTCTTCTTTTTTCTCTTTTTTTTTGCACTTTTTTTTCCTCTTTTTTTTTGCTCCGCAACAAATTTTTTTCGAAAAAGTCTACAAATGGTCTAAAAACTGCCTAGCCAGAATTTTTTTTTGAAACTGGAACTATTTTTCTTCTGCGGGTGGCTCGGAAGTTGGGGAGTCCTTCTCTGTCACGACTCGGAGTATCGCGTGATCTGGAAATCGAGAACAATGCAACAATTACTGGGCTCGGACTAGGACTGGTGGCGGAGATGAATCTGGTGGAACTCGGACTGGTGGCGGAGATGAATCTGGTGGAACACGGGCGGGTGGCGGATATATGTTGAAGGTGAACTCGGATTGGCGTGATGGCGGCGGATATGTGGTGGCGTATATGGATTCGGATTGGCGGTGAATATGTGGTGGTGGTATATGGCAACAGCGACGATGATGATGCGGTGGTGATATATGGCCGCAGCGACGATGATGATGCGGTGGTGATATATGGCAGCAGCGACGTGACAACCTGTGAACAGAACTCGAAACTCTAAAAGACTAGACGCTAAGACCAGCAACTTGACACGACGATGCAACCGCAAATTCAACAAAGCAAATACAGAAAAGATTATGCAAAGGCTCAGATTGGTTCGGATGGGATGAACTAACCACAATTTTTTTGGCTTTTTCGTGGACTATAGGTATGAAGAACAGACTCGATCTAAACTATGAAAAACTGTAAAATCTCACCGAGCAACCTGGAAATCTGATACCACTTGATAGAGGCAAAGGTGTCCCGTCTTTCGATGAGATGATGGATTTCGCTTTGGTGGAAGTCGACTTTGACGATCCGACTACGAACGTGCGAGGACGTCGCGCCTTAGCAATCGCTAAACCAACTCCGAGAGGTTATTGACCATGCCGGAGCACGATCAACTTGACCACGAGGGTCTGTTTCCTGCGAGCAAACGAAGAACAAGCAAGAAACTGAGATTGCAATCTGGATATTGCGAATATAAGATGAAAGCTTTATTGATCAAGGTGGGGTTCTGTGACGCCTTTATCTGGTCGTTGAACACAAACGAAGTACGCGAAGTTGCAGCTATGGCGAACTTTTAATCTAAACAAAACCCAAAGTCTAAACGACGCCCTAAGGGCTGTATATATGGGGGAAAAGGAGGGAATTTCGTGGCCCTTGAGGGTGGGGTCCGAAACCAACCCTAACTCTTGTTTCCCCACACATACGAACTCTAAAAATAGCCTATACTTAAGTATTTCGAAATTACATGGGCCTGGCCCAATAATAAGGTGACGCAGCACCTAGAATAGCCTATGGACGAATATTATGAAGTGGCATCTTGTATATTTCGTCCAAGGCTTCATGCACTCCTTATGGTGGCTTCAAAGTCCTGAAATCATCACTTGTAACTCCGTTCTTGATCCCCTTGCGCATGCCATCAACTCCATGCGTGTTCTTGCTCCAATGTTCATCCTTCTCCAAGCTAGGCCCTTCATTTGTAAGCAAAACAAATGTATCCAATTTAGGCAGCAGCATATTCTCATGAACATTAGAATCATTACCAAGAAACGAAAGTACCTGGTAATTTAATTGGCATGCGCGAGCTCTAGTAATTGGTCCCGTATATGTAACAGTAGGGGCTGTGGGTGTAACAATGGTATTGATGTCCTCATCAGGAGGATGCTTAGGACATCAATACCATTGTTACACCCACAGCCCCTGCTGCTATGCATACTGGACCAATTACTAGAGCTCGCGCACGCCAACTAAATTTCCAGGTACTTCCGTTTCTTGGTAATGATTCTAATGTTCATGAGAATATGATGCTGCCTAAATTGGATACATTTGTTTTGCATAGAAATGAAGGGCCTAGCTTGGAGAAGGATGAACATTGGAGCAAGAACAAGCATGGACATGATGGCATGCGCAAGGGGAACAAGAACGGAGTTACAAGTGATGATTTCAGGACTTTGAAGCCACCATAATGGGTGCATGAAGCCTTGGACGAAATATACAAGATGCCACTTCATAAATTTCGTCCCGAGGCTATTCTAGGTGCTGCGTCACCATACTATTGGGCCAGGCCCATGTAATTTCGAAATACATAAGTATAGGCTATTTTTAGAGTCCGTATGTGTGTGGAAACAAGAGATAGGGTTGATTTCGGACCCTCCACCAAGGGCCACGAAATTTGCCCCTCTTCCTCATATATACAGCCCTTAGGGCACCGTTTAGACTTTGGGTTTTGTTTAGATTAATGTTCGCCATAGCTGCAACTTCGCGTACTTAGTTTGTGTTCAACAACCAGACAAAGGCGTCACAGAACCCCACCTTGATCAATAAAGCTTCATCTTATATTCGCAATATCCAGATTGCAATCTCAGTTTCTTGCTTGTTCTTCGTTTGCTCGAGGGAAACGGACCCTCGTGGTCAGGTTGATCGTGCTCCGGCGTGGTCAATAACCTCTTGGAGTTGGTTTAGCGATTGTGAAGGCGCGATGCCCTCGCACGTTCGTAGTCGGATCGTCAAAGTCGACTTCCACCAAATCGATAGTTATTATCTCATCGAAAGATCAGGACACCTCCGCCTATATCATGCAGCCCCTCACCTCTTGGGCTCATCCTAGTGATAAGGACGACCCAACGACGGCTGGGGTACGCGCGTGGCCGGGCTCTGCCAACACAGAACAACAAAGCAAACGGAAAAGCTGAAGGAGCATAATCTAGTTACTACAAGACATATTGTTCCAAACAAATAGTTTTCAATGCCTCCCCGAGGCATGTTGCATGATACAGGACAGACAATGAAAAGTAGAATCGTCGGGCCACCTCTTCAGACTTGGGCGTCACCACTGCCCGCTAGCAGAGCCTCATCGCCAGGCGCCTCGCCCGTTCCACCGGCTTCAGTCGGAGGACCAACGACCAGGAACTTGCTCAGCATGGCGTCCACGAAGCTCTTCATTGCGGCAGTAGCAGCATCTTGGGAGTCGGAGTCCACCGGTGTAAGGAAGGAGGAGAGGTCAAAGCTAGCATCCTAGAGATAAAGATGACTGAAGACGCACGTCAGAGCCAAGGAAGAAAGTGAGCGCGCCTCGCTTTCCACCAAGGAGGCAAACCCGTCGACAACGTCATCAAGCACCGCCACGACTTCAGGAAGCAGAGCAGCAGGGCTCTCCCTCAGGGTCGTCACCACTGCCTTCTTCGAGGGATCATCTCCAAATAGCGCCTTCTGGGACTTGTGGAAACGTGCCTCGAGGGAGGTAAGAGTACTGCGCTCCATGGCGGCCACCTTCCTGGCCTCGGCAAGGGCCGCTTGTGCTGCCTCCGCCTCCTCCTTCAGCTTCGTCAAGCGGTTCCGCTCCCCAACCTGCTCTAAGGCCGTCTTCTTCACCTCAGCGTCTTGGTTGGCGGTGGCAGCTTCCTGGGCCTTCAGCTTCTCCTCACGCTCCTGGAGCTGGCTAGCCTGGGCGGCCTGCCGGTCCTGGAGAGCCTTTAGATCAGCCTCCGCCATGCGGCACCGGTCCTCAGCTTTTGTGGCCTCCTTCCGCGCCAGGTCGCGCGCTGTGGCGGCCACCCCGAGCATCTTCTGGGCTTCCTCCGCCGAACCCCAGGCCGCGCGAACAGACGCATCAGCCTTGAGCCAACCAGAGATCAGCCCCATGCGTCCCTATGCTGAACGATGATCTGGGCCCTGAAGTTCACCCTGGAGGAGGTCCAGCACCACCCTTGCCTCTTCCAGGGTCCCGTAGGGAGCAGGAATGCCGTGACTCGGTCACACGCTAGGCAAGGGAGGAGACGCCCTCAGCGCCAAGGCAGAAGAAACCTCAGCCTCATGAAGGACCGGAGCCTCCGGAGGCTGGTTGACCTCAGTAGCCGCGGCAAGGCGGGGCGCCGGAGGGGTCAGGCCTGTCGAGTGCACCGGCACCTCCTGAAGACGGGCATCCATGTCCTCCAGAGATGGCGTCACCTCTAGGGCTGCGGGGGCAGCGACACTCTCCTTCACCTAGGTTGCAGCAGCCTCTTCAGCACCTGCGGCCGCGGCAGCCTCCGTGCCCTCCTTCTGGTTCTTTGACGGTTGCTGTCTCACGACAGGAAAAGACGCTAAGTACCACTTCAAGAACCAACAAACAAGGTTAAGGGAGAGACTTCCTGGCCGACGAAGGCATAGCTCCTCTTCATGCTCAACAGCGGGCGCAGAGGCGGAGCGGCTGGAGCCGAACTCTAGGGAACAGGAGAGCTTGCGGTTGGAGCCGACCGGGACGGCGTCGGTGGAGGCGGGCTGCTTCCTGGAGGGATCAGCGCGGTCCTACTATTCTTCATGGTCGCCCGCTTGGGCTGCGTCGAAGAGGCCACCCCGGACCTCGTGGTGACTCCAGAAGGGCGCGGCACCTCCACCACCGGGGGTTTGTCATCATCATCATCGTTAGGAAGGTCGCGCAGGAGCTCCCTTTGCTACAGGGCAGAGGATTCTTCCACAACCTCGTCCTCGGTGGCCTCGGAGGATTGGTCGCCGGAGGACAAGTGCACCAGAGCAGTAGGCGACGGGGGATGCCCCAGCCGCATGAGCCCAAGCTCGTCAAAGACAGGCATGGCCGCGACGACCTCCTTGGTGTCATCACGGCAGTACAGCGGGAGCCAATCTTCCGAAGGGTCTCTCGGGTTCTTCCCCGTTAGGTAGAGCAACATCTTGCTCAGCTCCTCCTCGGGAAGGGGGGCTCAGCGCAGGCGGATTTTATCATCATCACCACCAAGCTTCCACAAGGGGCGGGGGCGGTCTTGAAGCAGCTCGATGCGCTGCCTCAGGAACTCCTTGATGAGCATGGCCCCCGTCAGCTTCGCGCTCTTTAGCTCCTGTTCCATCTGCTTCACCAACGATGTCAAGGAAGGGTAGATGATCTTCTCAGAACGCCACCCCTTCTCGAAGACGGGGAATGCGTCCGGCAGCTAGCGAGCTCTGGGAGGACTTCGCATCCATCAGAACCCACCTCTTCATGGCATCCTCCACCTTCTTCCCGGCGGTGGAGATTTCGTTACCACCCCGCACCACAACAAAGCCGATACACCCGATCGGATTCTCGCCGGTCATGCGAAGGAAGAAGAAATGGCGGAGCAGGGCGACGGAGGGCATCACCCCCACGAACGCCTCACAATAGAAGGTGAAAAGGAACATGAGGATGATGGAGTTGGCATGGATGTGGAGCGCGTGAAGACCTTAATGGTGAAGGACTGCGAAGAAGAAGCGGGAGAATGGAGGTACCAGCCCTGAGAAGACGCTGTGCATGAAGAAGGGGAAGAACGTGCTGCCGGCGGGCTCCGGTGCGGCAGTGGCGACCCGGAGCGCTATCTTCTTCCACTCATTGTCGTCGCTCGCCGTCAGGAGGAGCGTGGTGTGGAGCTTCTCCCCGGACACGTAGGGAGCCAGCAGCCCTGGCTCGTAGCAGGCAGGGCTGGCAATCGGGGCAGGAGCCGCGGTCTTCTCGGCGGCCATCAAGCAGAAGATTTGGGGGAAATTGGCAGATCTGGTGAGTTCTTCCGCTACGGGGAGAAAGGGATCTGGAGCAAGATGAAGAAGGAGCAATGAAAGCCAGGCGGCAGGCGGCACCCCTTTTGTCCTACGGAAATAGTTGCCAAGGCAGCGTGGGGAAGCGGAGTCGCCCACGTCCAATCAATCGCCACGCGTCATCAAGGCCGTAGGTGGTTAGGTCCCACGGCGCTCCGCACTTGCCTTTGGCTTCGCCTAGAAGCCAAGTCCGAGCGCGCCTTGGGCCCGGGGGCTACTATTGGCGTCCTGGATTCAGGGGTATCCAGCCCTGCCTGCCTGCGGCCCACCACGTCCATTAATGCATCTCCTTTGGTGTACGGCCCACCACTTCATTACTCCTACATAACTACACCACCTCCATTAATGCATCTCCTTTATCTTTTTCTTTCCCCCTCCACTAGTTGAAGTTATCTCCTCCCAAATTAGGTAGCTAGGTAGATGTAGGATTTAGTTAAGTGACCTATTTGCCCCCTAACTAGATCTATCTTTGTCAAGAAGAGCTTTGTGCACTTTTGATCTCCCTACAACATCATCTCCACCATGTGCTCGATCTCGATCGAGATAGAGGTGATGAAAATTTCATGCTTTTGCAAAATGGAAATATGTTTATGTGTGTGTGTGATATGTTTGTGGAAATTGTGTGTGTGGCATGAGTTGACGCCGCCAAATTGTGCTTTTGAGTTGCCTATGTTTTGCCGAAATGTCAATTTATTTCCGTTTCGGCGAATTCCGGGCAAACTCTAGATCCATATATGTCCTATTTTTAGGGAACGTCATGCCAAATTTTTTTATGACTTTGATGCATGCATGCATTTTTATAATCAATTTGTTTATTATTACCTTGCAGAGTTGACGATGGTCAGTGGAACGATGGTGGACAGGTGGTTGCGGTCGGCGGTGCAGGACATGAAAGAAAATAACCGGACAGAGGTTTTATGTCCGTGTCGAAAATGCAAAGGAATAGTTTGGCTCGACCCCCATGATGATGGTCGTGTCGAAGCGCACCTGCTCATGACTGGTTTCATGGATGGCTATACTCGGTGGATAATTGAAGATGAGGATGATGATGTTGAGGATGCCGACGGGGCAGGCAATGATGACACGGGGCAAGATGAAGAGATGATCGATAATGGCGGCGGGAAGAGGCCGGACATGGCGGCGGAGAAGGGGCCGGACATGGTGGAGGAGAAGGGGCTAGACATGGCGGCGGAGAGAACGACATGGACTCGACGCAACAGAGTTTGTCGGTACTAAGTTCAATTGTGCGGGACCCTCATGTTCAAGCATTGCTTCGCAAGGAGACGAGTACTGAGAGAGCTGCTTCTAGAGAGGAGGCTAAGCTGGAGCAACTAGTGGTAGACTCGAACACTCCATTGTATGATGGTTGCAATCCTGAGGTGACCCACTTGAGTTTCACGCTCCAACTCCTGAAGACGAAGGCTAAAAACAAATGGACCGACACTAGCCTCGATGAGCATCTTAAGTACCTAAAGGATGTTCTTCCCGCGGGTAATCTGTGTCCTACTAGTGTTGATGAGGCCAAGAAGATCGTGTGCCCTCTTGATCTGCCACACATTAGATACCATGCATGCATTAACAATTGCATAATTTATCGGAAGGAGCACGCGGAAAAAACAAGCTGTCAGTGTGCAATGCTTCTCGATACAAGAAGGCCGGGAAGAAATGTCCCCAAAAAGTTGTATGGTACTTACCGATCAGTCCCCGTCTCCAGAGGTATTTTGTAGATCCCAAGGAAGCTAAGCTAATGCGCTGGCACGCGGAGAGGAAGAAGCCCCGCGATGGAGATGATCTGAAGCTGAGACACGTGAAGGATGGAAGCCAGTGGAGAGTGTTGAACAACTTCTATCAGATGGTCACTTCAACGGTCGCAGGGAACTGCACATGGCATACTCAGATCGACGCAGCGACTTTGACAGAGCAAACTTGGTAGTGCTACAACACCTAGACGAGGTAGATCCTTTCGTGGCACTGCACAAAGAAATTATCGCAAAGAAGTATCATGACCGCGGGGTATGCAGGACGGACGCCGAGGTTACTAGAGAGCACAACTCCACTTTCCTGCATTGGTTCAAAGAGCATACTATTGCTAATCCCCCGGAGGAGGGCTCTAAGGACGGATTGCTCATATACGCCTTAGCACATGGCCCCTCGCCCAACCTCGTAACCTATCAGGCATATGATATCAATGGATACACGTTCTACACGAAGGCCAAACATATGGACAGTGATGATCAGAACTCAGGGGTGACGATGGAATGCATGACCGGCAGCGACAACGGCGCAACTGAACGATTTTATGGAAGGGTCGAGGAGATCTGGGAGCTTGGCTACTCTGGACTTCACAACACGACGATGTTCCGTGTCAGATGGGCTAAGAATGTCGAAAGAGAAAGCCGGATGTTCACTACCATGACTATACCCGACGCTAAGAGCGCTACCGTGAACGCTATCGCAAAAAACGAGCCATGGTTACACGCTAAGCACGTGACACAATGCTTCTTCATAATTGACCCGCGCAATCCCAGCCGTGTTGTCGTGAGGAGAGGCAAAAGGAACATCATTGGAATGGATGGAGTCGCCAACGAGGAAGACTATGATCAGTACGGCAACCCAATGAGGGAAGATGACTATGATGATGAAGTATACGTCAAAAGAAGAATCAATACTACTCCCTCCTTCCATCTATATAGGGCCTAATACGTTTTTCGAGGCTAACTTTGACCAAATGTTAGAGCAATAATATATGACATGCAACTTACACAAAGCACATTGTCAAATTCGTATGTGAAAGGAGTTTTCAATGATATAATTTTCACATTATGCATGTCATGTATTATTAATCTTGTCAATAGTCAAAGGATGTCTTAAAAAACGCATTAGGCCCTATATAGATGGAAGGAGGGAGTACATTACCTAAGAAAAATCGTACTCCATGGAAAAGGAAAAGTCACAATGAGGGGCTCAATTATTCTTCGACGAACAAGAAGGGAAAGAAGCTGACTCAAAAACGAAAACGTCAGCAATGAGGAAATGTATGTTATCGGTCCAATGATGTGTAATTTATATATATATATATATATATATATATATATATATATGTTCCTATTTTGTATACACACTTAGCCATTATTATGCATGGGTCCAATGATGTGTAATATATATGTTCCTATTTTGCATACATATTTAACCGTCAAATGATGCAATATATATCGCCCTCCCTTCGTTCACTGCCCTCG
This sequence comes from Triticum timopheevii, assembly GCA_963921465.1. Lineage (NCBI taxonomy): Eukaryota > Viridiplantae > Streptophyta > Magnoliopsida > Poales > Poaceae > Triticum > Triticum timopheevii. The sequence goes on along the minus strand of OY997268.1, from coordinate 290,454,483 downwards.
GGAAATAAAAGTGGGATAAAATAAAGGAAAAGAAAAAGGAAAACTGGCAGTATCGACGGTACTAGCAGCGCGTTTTACATAAATCACTGCAGCTAGTGAATTTAGTAGTAACGCATTTTTCCTAAACCGTTACAGCTACTGATGTTAGTAGCAGCACGTTTTGACATAACGTGCTACTGCTACGTCCACTTAACCCAAAATTCTCACTCGCCCTGCTTCATCCCGCCATTTCCCCCCAAATCTCCACTCTCTCTCCCCCGTCGCACCGCCGCGCCCGACCCGGCCCCGGCGCTCGCCCCCGACTCCGCCGGCGCCGGCGCTAGCCCCCGACCCCGGCGCTCGCCCCCGTCCCGGCCCTCGACCCCGACCCCGGCGCCGGCGCTAGCCCCCGACCCCGGCGCTCGCCCCCGACCTGACCGGCCCTCGCCCCCGACCCCGGTGCGCTCACCCCCGACCCGTCGGCCCTCGCCTCCCTCCTCTCCCCTACCGGCTGTCGTCGGGCCTGCCTCCTCGCCCCTGCACTCTCTGTAAGCCCCCTCTCTCTGCTAGGGTTCTTCGGTTATGTTAATTAATTAGGTTATCTATTTAGTTATGAATTTAGCTAGGTTTCAAAATTAGCTGAATTTATATGCAAATTTGAACTGGACATGTGATATGTGCATATGTCATGTTTTGGACATGTCATGTTTGGAAAATGATCCGAGTGGCCTATGTTACGCCGGAATGTTGATTCATTTCTGTTCCGGTGAATTTCAGGCGCTCGATATGTCCATTTTTTAGCAAAGGTCATGCCGAAATTTCCCGTGAATAAAGGCATGATTTGTGCTACATAGTTGGCATATCGAGTGCTGGCACATATATTTCTTTTTATGTCATTTCTCATTTATTGATACTTTTAGAAATAAATGAGGCCACTTAATCATAGGAAACATGTCGAACAACGAAGAAACTGGGCCTTCTGACCAAGATGCAGACGAGATGGATTATGAGTGTGAACAAGAGTACCTCGACTATTTGACTGCTAAGCAAGGTTTGCAGGTCGGCCTCGATGATGGTACTGACGCCGACATCGACACCGATGGTGCAGGCACCGATGGCGGCACCGAGACCGGTGGGGAAGGTACCGGCAGGGAAGGTACCGGCCCCGATGCCGCTACCAAAAAGAGGAAGCATAAGGAGGAGAGGATATGAAAACCTAAAAAACTAGGGATTGGACGACTTGTGATCACAAAGATGGCACCTGGCAAGTTTGAGCCGTTAGAGCCGGAAGAACCTCGCAAGTGCTATGGGAACCAAGTAGGATGCATCCTACGGGAATGCTCGAGCATCAACGATGATGACTTAAGGAGTAAAGAACATTTGACGCAGTTGCTCCTAACGAAGTTGCACAAGAGATTCAAGTTCCCCGACCGGGACGATAACATAGAACAACCGTGGGATGATCCGAAGATGAAAAAGATTAACAATCACGCCATGGGCATGTTCAGCAATGATTTGGCCTCCTGGAAAGGGAGGGTGAAACGAGCTATTGAGGCTGATGAACCCCTGTCCAAGATTCTGGAGGAAAATCCGACACTTACGGAAGAGTAGTTTGAAAAGTTCAAGGACACTTGCGCTACCGAGGCAGCCAAGGCTAAGGCTGCGAAATTCAAAAGCCTTCAGCAAAGGAACACGGGGAAGCATCGCCTCGGAAGCCGTGGCTACCTTGGTAAAAGGCCCATATGGGATAAGGAGGACGCGGAACGTGAAGCCGCGGGTCTCCTAGACCCCTTCGTGAAGTTCACCAACCCCTTGGAGCATGACTTCATCAGGGCCCGCTACAAGTGGGACAAGGAGAAAAAGGTTTTTTACACGGACAAGATCATGAGGAAATTGATTAGACTACTGGAGAAGCAACACCGGCTTGCAGCCGAAAGCCCTACTTCTCCGATGAGGCCCAAGTGGGACACCCCTCTCAACCGGGCCTTGAACGAACTTAAGGGACTCCCTTTGGACCAGCGGCCGCAATATGGTCGTGTGCATGGTGCTGGAGACAGCGCCACGTGGAAGGTGTTTTACAACGACGGCCCGGAGGCCAAGAAGCAGAAAAAGAAGTTTAGTCAGGCGGACATGGACGCAAAGGTGAAGCTTGCGGTCGAGAAAAAAGCAGCTGAGGATGCGAAAAAAGCAGCCGAGGACAAATATGAGTTGCTACAGCGGGCAGTCAATGCAGCTGTAACTGCCTGTAGAAATGATTTCGCTACTAACTTGGTTCCAGTTATCATCAACTGGGCGAAGGAAAATCCAGACAAGACGGTATATGATTTCCGGATGCCCAGTTTCGTCGCGAGCAACTGCATGAACAACAACACCATCGCACCATTACTTGCTCAAGCAACCGGGCCTCCTCTCGCAGCCGCTCCCGCTCATAGCAGCCCGTCCTTAGTCTCAGGCGCGCTAGGTGGGCCTTCGTCTTTGGCTGAGCTCGACGCCGTCACGGTAATTACATGTTGCACCAACATATATATATATATATATATATATATATATATATATAGATAATATTCCATTTTTGTTGCCTTTCGGTTGTTTTACGCCACAGACATATGTGTTTGCAGGAGAAAGAAACCCCGTGCACCATACTCTACTTGATCAAAGGCCAGAAGGTGGACGTGGGAAAGGGGATGATAATGGACCCCTCTCAACGCACGTTCCACAACCAGCCGATCCCCGCTGGGCAATTCAGGGTTAGCTTGACCAGTGTGAAATCGGGGCACGAGGATTTGCCTCCTCCATTACAGCATGTGGGAGCGGATGACCAGACCCCGCCGCGGATTGGAAGTTGCAAGGGTTGGGTGCTGCTATGGCCGAAGAATCTTATTCATCTGGAGCCGGCCGAGAGCACACCAATAACTACCACACATCAACAAGCATGTGCGCCTACGCAATTACCAGCTCCTGTAGTGCCGGGTGAGAGCGGCGGACAACATGATTAAGGGGGTGCAATAGTACTGGCTGATGTAATTTCTCCTGTAGAATAGAGAATGGATGATGAGACGGAGGTTGACCCTATGGATTACCTTAATACAAACGCGTATGACTGTGACATAGATATGATGAGTCAACCATATGACGAATCGGGCTATCAGCTTGCTAATGAGGATATGGATGATATGCCCGGGCAGGGTCGTACCATGGATTGCAAAAAGTCTCTCTTCATGAAATCCTCACAGGACATGCCTGAAGATGCCGCCTCAACACAGGCTCAACTAGCCGGGCGCGAGGGTCGTACAGTACTTAGCCCGGGAACACTGGGGCAGGGGTTAAGGAAGGGTCTGGAAGGTGTGCCCAAGAAAAAGGAGAGGAAGAGATCGGGGAAGGTAACTGCCTCCAAACAAGCCAGAGCACACAGCAGCCAGACATTGCATTCTGAAGAGCGTGTACCCATGAAAGGTGCGGTCATGTTCCATCTCACGGGCGAGCCGATGCTACCGCCGAAACCGCTAAAGGCACTATCAGGGGATCTCAGGAGACTGCACGACCATGTGCTGTCGACTGAGAAAAGCCTACTAGCCTCAAAGGATCCCGGATATCCGACATACGCGGCTCGTGTGCCTGAGGGGAAGTGCTACATCGACACACGGCCCGCGGAGGTGTTCTTCCTGCGGTTTGACCATATCTTTGAGATGTTTCTAACAAGGAGGCTTGATTTTACTATCATCCGCCTTTTTGCGCTACATATGAGCTCCGTCATGAAGAGTGAAGAAGTCTCGCAGATCTGTGTGGCAGATCCGTACTACATGCACGAGTCTTTCTTGAGTCTCGGCGACTTTGAGCGTGAAACTGCTAGGGAGTACCTCCAAAACTTCATGGTACAGAATAAGGACCGGGAAATTGTCCTCGTGCCTTATCATCCAAAGTAAGTCAGTTCCGGACAACCCTTTTGTACATTTCAATCATTCCTTCTGTCTCATATGGGGAATAATTTGAGGTGTTTTTTCCCCGCAGCAACGGGCGCGCCGTCCTTATCGTTCTTTACCCACAAGTCTCCCACGCCGTTTATTTTGACCCTTCCAGAAACTACGAGAAAAAGGACTACACCCACATAATGAATATTCTAGATGATGCTCTCCAAGGCTTCAGCTTTAGAGGTGGCGACGTGCAGATCAAGAAACAAAGGAACAAGAAGATGGGTTTCGTGCATAAAACTAACTTCTCCTGCATCCATGTCCCAAAACCAAGCAAGAAGGATGGATTCTACATCGTCCATCTCATGATTCAGTTCAACACGGATCACCAAAAGCTTCGCATTAACAGCAGAAATGATGATCATATCCACAAGTGGCTAGAATCTCATGGAGAAGCGAATTATAAACTTAGAGATGACTTCTTTCGCATCCAAAGCGACATTGCGGCGATCATCATGAAAGAAGTCGTCGATGAGAAGGGGATGTTCCACCACGGCCCTATATCGCAAGCTGACGTCCGAACTCGCATAGGCATGCAACGTCTAGACCTCACGCCATTCAAGAAGCTAGGGTTCGTCCTCGATGATATGGAAGGATGGAACTTCTAGTGATTTATGATGCCGATGATGATGATATGTGTCGGTTGAACTTGTATACTTTTTGTAGCGATGAAACTTTGTGATGTCCACGGTCCCTGCCGAACTTGTGTAACGCTACTTTGGTAGTTTGCGTACGATGACCTGCGTACCTCTAGTTAATTAATTTGCATACTGTATATGTTGCATCTAGTTGCTAACCCTTTCTTTTTCGGTGTTGCTCTAGTATATTTTGTTGCATATATATGATTGTACATCATCTTCATGAACATGCATCTCTAATAGGTACCTAGTTTCTTGATGGCGAGATGGAAATGCTATGTCGTGTACAAAGGGAAGGTTCCGGTGGTGTACAACGAGTGGCATGAGTGTCAGGCGCAAGTGAATGGGTTCACGGGCGCCAGCCATAAAGGCTTCAAAAGCAGACAAGAAGGAGAAGCTAGTTACCTGAGGTTCACGCTAGCGCGAGACAGGACTCGTAACCGCCACCTCATGTACTGCATAGTTCTGCTCTCACTCATAGTGATAGCACTTCTTGCGTATACCTTTGTTTAGATGGATGACGTTGTTGTAGTTGCAAGTATTCGAGACTTGCATTTATTGCTATTTTCGAGATGATGACAAGATATCACTTTGTGTTGGATGATGATTATGATGAGCCTATTTGTATGTACATGCTATGATTACATTTGTGGTCTCACAGGCATTTGTATGTGTATCATGATGACATTTCTATGTGCTAAAGATTCTTCTAGAAAGCCTGTTCAAATACAAAACAAATATGCCAAAAAAACCTACTTAAATTGGTAGTAGCGAGTGTATAAAAGTTAGCAGCAGCGCCTCAATAGCAGTAGCGCGTCCAGCCAAAGCGCGCTAGCGCTACTAGCAGTAGCGAGCTTCCCCTAACCGCGCTGCTGCTACACTTGTGTAGCAGTAGCGCGGGTGAGCATGCGCTACTGCTATGCGTTAGCTGTAGCGCCTTATTAGTAGCGCCTGTACCCGCGCTACTGATACATCTAAAACCCGCACTGCTGCTAGCCTTTTCCCTAGTAGTGCAAGACCGCCAGGACGGCAAGACGGAGGTCATCGACGAGCCCACCGCAGCGTCACAACCAAAGGCTTTTCGCAGGCGAAGACTACTTTTGTCAGGATAGACTGTACTACTTGTCCCCTTTCATATCCCGCCGTTGTGGGATCCCTTCCTGCTCATATTTGGGAAGAGGACCAAGGCCACTATAAATAGGACTAGCCACCACCATAGGAAGGGAAACGAGTTGAGAACAAGTAGAGCTAGCATACACCACACCAGCTAAAGAACACCTCACCTCCTGAGGCTTGTTCATCCTCAGCCCTCCGAGGCAATCCACCACACCACACTGGATTAGGGTATTACACCACAACGGTGGCTCGAACAAGTATAAATCTCTGTGTCTTTGTGTCTCTTTAAGCTCGACGTGCTAGGCTTAGGAGGATCGTGAGTAGGCAGGCTGGGCAGGTTGAGATCTTCGCACGCACCCCAGAGTTTGAACCTCTCAAGGGTTTGCGAATCCCTAAATCCGATAGGTGCCTTGGCTGCTGCCCTGAGCGCAACGACCGTGGCTACGGCCGCGGAGGAGGTCGCGCCGGAGGCGTTGGGACGATCGTGGCCCCTATGAGGGTTGGCATGACTAGCCTCGTGAAGAAAGCTGGCAGGACCATCCTCGTGACGGTCTGTGGCGGGACCAGCCTCGTGAGGACCGTCCTCAGGGCAATGTTGGGCTCCCTCCGCTGCCACCGCCACCAAGAAGGAACGACAACCACCACCAAGACGATGGGGCTGGGGTTTCCAAGAGACTCGTGCTATCGCCTGCATCCCGGGAGGCGCTCAGGCCCCTGCCTCCCATCGCATCTTCAAGCAGTTTGTGTGAACGCAGCCCTCCCCAAGCTCGAGGTGTCGCGTCCACTCAGGTGGACCAAATAATCCATCACCTTCAACTCTTCGGACCAGCTCAAGTGCGTGGCCAATTCAGGCGCGCTCCTCAAGCTCTGCTCACCAACCATCAGCAGTGTTCTCGTCACCAAGACACTCATAGATGGCGGCACTGGGCTCAATGTCCTCTCCGTCGAGACATTTGACATGCTCCAGGTGCCATACGACCAGCTTCAGCTCACCAAGCCGTTCTTAGGAGTAACCGACAACTCTATGCACCCCATCGGGCAGATTGGTATCCCTGTCACCTTCGGCAAGCGTGACAACTACCGCATCGAGCTCATCGACTTCGACGTCACTCACATCCGCCTACCGTACAATGCCATTCTCGGGTACCCAGCCCTCGCCAAGTTCATGGTAGCAATGCACCACGGCTACAACGTCCTCAAGATGCTAGGAAGTTGCGGCATCATCACGATCTCTTGTGATGAGAAGGACGTGGTGTGCTCCCTCGAGCGCGCCTACTAGGCTGCGGTGATCGAGAACCCGGATGGCAAGGGCGCCACCCTTCCCCCTAAGGTCGCCCCCAAGAAGAAGAAGCAGCTCCTCCTCAGAGGCACTCAGGAGGCTGGCATGACTGATGATCGTGCTTCAGGCCCCTCGCCCTCTGTTGGGGCGCGTTTCCCTCTCGCATAGGAAGGTATGCCCGGTGCCCCCCTCAGGTTGGCCTCGGGGGATCTTTTCTGGAGGGCCTCTGACCTGGCCAGCATCACGAGGGAGGCGCTCGGGCACCACGTGGAGGCGTGCTTCAATGCGCGCTTCCAGGAGCAAGGCACAGGGGGCGAGTCACCAAGCATGCAGGAGTTCATCATCAGGGCAATCGACGATCTTCAGGAGGCGTGGGCCATGCGAGACGAAAGACGGTCCACATCGCTCAATGCAGCTGCCACCCAGGACGCGAGTGGCGAGATGCGTGTCTGTGTTAACATCCCGGGCCTCAACAGAGTTGCTTCTTAGGATCTCTTCAGGCCGTCCAGCGTCGGCCGGTGTGGAGGCCACCCCACAGCTACGTTCGCATGCCGTTCGGCCAGCCAGGCATGGCTGCCTCGCTCCAGCAATGCATGCATGGCGTCCTGGCATCTCTTGAAGCCAGGCGCCAGGCAGTCCTGACGGGGGAAGAGCCGGAGCCTCCCGAGCCACCCGAGGCTCAAGAGCCTACTGGCTCATGAGGAGCAACTTCTTCGGCACGCATCTCCAGCTACTTCAACACTTCTACCCCAACGAGGCCAGGTGACTTTTTAATTTGTTGAGTTGAGGGCACCCCTCGGGCTACATTATCCTCAAGTTGTACGGGTCCGCCCTACAACATGTATTGTTTTGTGCATCAATCAGAATTGGTTTCACCCCTTTTATGAGTTGCTTCATATTATTCCCTGCATGTCCGGTGCTTCGCCACCATGAACGTTGTGCACACTTACAAACCCGCCCGCGACCGCCTCATGATTAAGGACTGGCACGACGTCTGTGCTCGGGTCCATCCCTGCAGCGTTGCTAAACCCAAGTGTCCGAGCTCTGTCTCGGGGGACAGCCTCGTGTACGTCACCTCCCATGGACCTTGGTGCCTAGTTCTTGCATGAGCTAATCGTGAGTGGATAACTTAGGGCGCGTGGCACGGTGCCTCGCCACCATGGGAGCCGCGTCCGGTTGTCTTTCTTTAGGATCAATGCATGAGAAGTCTGGGCATGACGTATGTGCTCGGGTCTGTCCCTACAGCGTTGACATATCCAACGGCTGAGCTCTGTCTGCCGACCCGGCCCCGTTCACGTCACCTCCTGGGGTCGCTGGTGTTTGGCCTTCTCATGCAATATCCTCTAGAGATTCACTCGGTGCAGGTGACCTAACCATCTTGCAGGACACCAACGAGCATCCTAGCCAAGAGTTCAGGCGCAACTGTCATGCCCACAATGCGGCTATATCTCCCACGTGTCGAGGCACGACTTAGAGGCATAACCGCATTGTGGTTTTGTGGCAAGAAGGGTCATCTTCACACAATCCCATGTAATGAACAAGAAATGGATAAATAGTTGGCTTACAATCGCCACTTCACACAATGAACAAATAATTCATACATCATTCAGAGTACACACATAGTCCGACTATGGACAAATCCAAATGAAAAGAAGATAACCCCAAATGCTAGATCCCCGATCGTCCCAATTGGGCTGCACTACTGATCATCAGGAAACGAAACATAGTAACGACCAAGGTCCTTGTCGAACTCCCACTTGAGTTCGGTAGCATCACGTGCGTTGGTATCATCGGCACCTGCAACTGTTTTGGTAGTATCTGTGAGTCACGAGGACTCAGCAATCTCAAAACCCACGAGATCAAGACTATTTAAGCTTATGGGTAGGATAAGGTAATGAGGCAGCGTTGCAGCAATCACTAAGAAAATATGGTGGCTAACATACGAGTACAATAGTAAGAAGAGAAACTACGCAATGATCGTAAAGCTAGAAGTGATCAAGAAGTGATCCTGAAACTACTTACGTTCAAACATAACCCAAACCGTGTTCATTTCCCGGACTCCACCAAAACGAGACCATCACGGCTACACACACAATTGATGCATTTTAATTAAGTCAAGTGTAAAGTTCTCTACAACCGGATGTTAACAAATTCCCATCTGCCACATAACCGCCGGCACGGCTCTCGAAAGTTTATACCCTGCAGGGGTGTCCCAACTTAGCCCTGATAACCCACAAGTATAGGGGATCAATTGTAGCCACTTTCGGTAAGTAAGAGTGTCGAACCCAAAAAGAGCTAAAGGTAGAACAGATATCCCCTCAAGTTCTATCGACCATCGATACAACTCTACGCACGCTTAACGTTCGCTTTATATAGAACAAGTATGAAACTAGAAGTACTTTGTAGCTGTTGTTGGATAGGTTTGCAAGATAATAAAGAGCACGTAAATAAAAGCTACGGTCTATTTAGGTAGAGAAGCAATAAAGTTAGTATAGAGAGTGTGGAAAAGTGGTGGTAGGAGTTGCGAAATTGTCCCGAAGCAATTGACTACTTTACTAGACCGATAGCAAGTTTTATGTGGGAGAGGCCACTGCTAGCATGTCATCCCTGACTTGGAATTCTATGCACTTATGATTGGAACTATTAGCAAGCATTCGCAACCACTAACGTTCATTAAGGTAAAATCCAACCATAGCATTAAGATATATTGGCCCCCCTTCAATCTCGTATGCATCAATTTGTATGCTAGGTTGAAGCTTCTATCACTCTTGCCCTCCAATACATAGTCCTATCAACATACAACTAACCCTATGGTGTGATCCACACGCGCGCTCATATGATGGGCACCAAAGGATAGCAACATAACCACAAGCAAATTAAACCAATCATAGCAATTCACCAATTACCGAAAGGACAAAGAAAATCTACTTAGACATCATAGGATGGCAACACATCATTGGATAATAATATGAAGCGTAAAGCACCATGTTCAAGTAGTACGGCGGGTTGCGGGAGAGTGGACCGCTGTAGATAGATGGGGGAAGGTGATGAATATGTTGGTGAAGATGACGAAGGTGTTGGTGTAGATTGCGGTGATGATGATGGCCCTGGTGGCATTCTGGCGCAACCGGAAACGAGCGGGAGAGAGCCCCCCTTCTTCTTCTTCCTCCTTGACCTTCTCCCTAGATGGGAGAATGGTTTCCCCTCTGGTCCATGGCCTCCATGGTGTGGGAGGAGCGAGAGCCCCTCCAAGATTGGATCTGTCTCTCTGTCTCTCTCTGGTTCTGTGTTTAAGATTCTGCCCTTTCACCGTTTCTTATATTCCCGGAGATCCGTAACTCCAATTGGATTGAAACTTTGAACACGATTTTTTCCGGAAATTAGCTTTCTTGCGGCGAAAGAAGGGCAACAACTACCTTACGGGGTGTCCACGAGGGTCAGGGGCGCGCCCACCCCCCTGGGGTGCGCCCCCTGTCTCGTGGGCCCCTCGAGCATCATCTCGCATTAATTCCACTTCTCAAAATTCAGATATATTTCAAAAAAAAATTCTCCGTCCATTTTTATCCCGTTTGGACTCCGTTTGATATGGATTTTCTGCAAAAAAACACGCAATAAACAAGAACTGGCACTGGGCACTGGATCAATATGTTAGTCCAAAAAATAGTATAAAAAGTTGCCGAAAGTATATGAAAGTTGTATAATATTGGCATGGAACAATCAAAAATTATAGATATGACGGAGACGTATCAACATCCCCAAGCTTAATTCCTGCTCGTCCTCGAGTAGGTAAGTGATAAAAAAGATAATTCTTGATGTGGAATGCTATCTAGCATAATCTTGATCATGTAATCTAATCATGGCATGAATATTAAGACACGAGTGATTCAAAGCAATAGTCTATCATTTGACATAAAGACATCAATACGCAGGCATCCCAACAAACAATCATGTCTTTCAAAATATCAATGCTAAAGAACGCTATTCCTGCAAAATCATATAACCTTGTCATGCTCTGTCTTCTTAACACAAAGTATTTATCATGCACAACCCGATGACAAGCCGAGCAATTGGTTCATACTTTTTAACGCGCTTCAGCTTTTTCAACCCTCACGCAATATATGAATGCAAGCCATGGATATAGCACTACAGTTGGAATATAGTATGATGGTGGAGGTTGTGTGGAGAAGGCAAAAAGGGATAAAGTCTCACATTGACGCGGCTAATCAATGGGCTATGGAGATGCCCATCAATTGATGTCAATGCGAGGAGTAGGGATTGCCATGCAAAGGATGAACTGGAGCTATAAGTGTATGAAAGATCAAACTGAAACGAAGTGGGTGTGCATCCAACTTGCTTGCTCATGAAGACCTCGGGCATTTGAGTAAGCCCATCATCGGAATATACAAGCCAAGTTCTATAATGAAAATTCCCACTAGTATATGAAAGTGATAACTCATGAGATTCTCTGTATGAAGAACATGGTGCTATTTTGAAGCACAAGTGTGGAAAAAGGATAGTAACATTGCCCCTTCTCTCTTTTTCTCTCAGTTTTTTTTTTGTTTTTTTTGTGGGCTTCTTTGGCCTCTTTTTTTATTTGGGCCTCTTTGGACTCTTTTTTTTAAAGTCCGGAGTCTCATCCCGACTTGTGGGGGAATCATAGTCTCCATCATCCTTTCCTCACTGGGGCAATGCTCTAATAATAATGATCATCACACTTTTATTTACTTACAACTCAATATTACAACTCGATACTAGATCAAAAATATGACTCTATATGAATGCCTCCGGCGGTGTACCAGGATGTGCAATGTTCTAGCGTAGCAATGAAATCAAAAAATGAACAAGCCATGAAAACATCATGCTAGCTATCTTACGATCATGCAAAGCAATATGACAATGAATGCTCAAGTCATGTATATGATGATGATGGAAGTTGCATGGCAATAATATCTCGGAATGGCTATGGAAATGCCATGACAGGTAGGTATGGTGGCTGTTTTGAGGAAGATATAAGGAGGCTTATGTGTGATAGAGCGTATCATATCACGGGGTTTGGATGCACTGGTGAAGTTTGCACCAACTCTCGAGGTGAGAAAGGGCAATGCACGGTACTGTAGAGGCTAGCAAATTGCGAAATGGTTAGAGTGCATATAATCCATGGACTCACATTAGTCATAAAGAACTCATATACATATTGCAAAAGTTTATTAGCCCTCGAAGCAAAGTACTACTACGCATACTCCTAGGGGGCAGGTTGGTAGGAGTTAACCATCGCGCGCCCCCGACCTTCACACAAAGGAGGACAATCAATAATAAATCATGCTCCAACTTCTTAGCATAACGAGTGACTATACGTGCATGCTTCAGGAATTACAACCTTAACACCAATATTCTTACTAAACACAACCATTTACTAGTACCTCCCACATATTATCATCTCTATATCACAAAACTATTGCAAGGAATCAAACATATCATATTCAGTGATCTACAAGTTTTATGTAGGATTTTATGACTAACCATGTGAATGACCAATTCCTATCATCTCTCTAAATAGATATTAGTGAAGCAAGAGAGTTTAATTCCTTCTACAAATGATATGCCCATGCTCTAACAAATATAAGTGAAGGAAAAGAGCACTCTACAAATGGCGGTTTTCTATGTGAAGAGAAACATGCAATCCAAACTTCAAATGATATAAGTGAAGCACATGAAGCATTCTATAAAGCCATACTCAAAAGATGTAAGTGGGATGCAATGAGCATTCTATAAATCAACCATGGACTATCTCATACCATCATGGTGCATAAAACAAAAGTGAAAACTAAATGCAAAAGACGCTCCAAGATTTGCACATATCGCAAGAACGAAACAAATCCGAAAACATACCGATACTTGTTGAAGAAAGATGGGATGCCTTCCGGGTCATCCCCAAGCTTAGACGCTTGAGTCTCCTTGAATATTTACTTGGGTTGCCTTGGGCATCCCCAAGCTTGAGCTCTTGCCTCTCCTCCTTCTCCTCACATCGAGACCTCCTCGATCTTCAAACACTTCATCCACACAAAACTCAACAGAAAGCTCGTTAAGATCCGTTAGTATAATAAAGCAAATCACTACTCTAAGTGTTGTTGCAAACCAATTCATATTTTGTTTTTTGTTTTTTAATTGTATCTACTGTAATATAACCTTTCCATGGCTTAATCCACTGATACAAATTAATAGTTTCATCAAAACAAGCAAACTATGCATCAAAAACAGAATCTGTCTTAAACAAGGCAGTCTGTAGTAATATGAACATTCAACATATTTTACTTCAAAAATTCTGAAAAACTTAGGAAAAATAAAAAAATTGTATAGAAAGACAGCACAAAAAGTTTCAGAACCGTTTGACGTTCCAGTAAAAAAAATGTAAAATCGCGCATTACAGCCAAAGTTTCTGTCCTGCACCGCACAAACCAACAAGAATTGTAAACATCCTAAAGGAAAACCTTGGAACATTATTTTTATTGTATAATGGAATTGTACAAGGGGATAATTATTTTTGTTGAAAAGTTTCTGTAATCAAGATTCACAAACTTTCAGTGAGCATGAATAAAGTTCAAGGCTAGCTCCCACTTTAACAATGCTCGTCTTTCTCACTTTCGCTTTTCTTTTTGAAAAAGTTTTGGGTTCCCCTCTTTATTTTTTTGTTTTTAAACTTTATGAAAGCACACAACAGAAATAAATGACTCTCTAAAACTTTCGGGTTGTCTCCGTGGTAGCTCTTTCTTTAAAGCCATTAAGCTAGGCATATAGTGCTCAAGTAATGGATCCAACCGGATCCCAAGGTATAGCAAAGCCAATTTTAATTAAAAATGATTTGCGATTTAGTAGTGAGCACAAAGTAACATATATCATGCAACAACAAAGTCTAAATCTCTTCCTATGCATCGGCAGGTCATAAAAGAACAATTCATGCACACCAAGTAAAGGCCAATGCATAGTATAAGCAGTTTCTTGCAATTCTATCGTGTTGGAAACATAAAGAGGCGGAGATGTAGTTCCTCTCTCATAATAATTGCAAGTTGGAGCAGCAAGCACATGCATATTATATCTATCAAAATCATCACGTGCAATGGTAAAATGCAACCCATCAACATAATCCTTAATAAGAGCAAACTTCTCCGATATAGTGTAGTTTGGAGAATTCGAAAAGATACTAGGACTATTATGTGTGGGTGCAATAGCAACAATTTCATGTTTAACATAAGGAACTTTAGCAAGTTCATCTCCATAAGCATCATTCATATTGGCATCATGGCCACAAGCATAGCAAGCATCATAAAAAAGGGGTATTTCAAGAGAATCAACGGGACCATAACAATCATCATAGCAATCATCCTTCGATAAGCATGAAGGGAAATTAAATAATGTATGAGTTGAAGAGTTAATCTCATTAGAAGGTGGGCACGGGTGATCAATCCGCTCTTCCTCCTTTTGGTCTTCGCTTTCCTCCTCGTCGTTTTCATCCACCGAGCTCAAAGTTTCATCAATTTCTTCTTCCATTGATTCTTGCAAAATATTAGTCTCTTCTTGGACAGCGGAGACTTTCTCAATAAATTCATCAATATCACAATTGTATTTATAATTCTCATAGCAATATTTATGGATAGCTAAATTTTCAGGTCTGTAAGCTCCATTATAAAGATTTTCACACACTTTAAACAAAGATTCAATTTCATAAGCACCCATAAAAGCAACGAATTCTTATATTTGTTCCACATCATAGTAATCATATATACCATTAGCATAAGAAGCTAAGGTTTTACTATCATTAAATTTGCATGAAAAGGGAAGGTGTGGAGCCTTCATCCTAGAGCAACAAGTAAAATCATATCTCAAGCACAATTCCCGAGCATACCAATGCAACATATGAATTTGATCCCATAATAGTTTCCCTTTTTGAGTCAAGTGAGAATCCCTAAAGTATTCATGTTGATCCAACATTAATCCCATTATAAAGTTGAATGTTGTTTTCTCAGGATTATCAAAGTAGTACATAATATCTTTCACATAATGAGCATCGAGGGTTTTAGGAGGTTCCCCATCTCCATGAGTAGCAAGTACACCTTTTTTTGGTATTTCGTGTTTCATATCCATAACTAAAGATAGAGAATAACTTTGAACAGCAAATAGAAATTACTTAGTAATAAAGCAAACAAGCACACACGAGAATATTCACCCCGCGCTATAACTCCCTGACAACGGCGCCAGAAAAAGGTCTTGATAACCCACAAGTGTAGGGGACCAATTGTAGCCTCTTTCAATAAGTAAGATTATCGAACCCAACGGGGAGCTAAAGGTAGAACAAATATTCCCTCAAGTTCTATCGACCACTGATACAACTCTACGCACGCTTAACGTTCGCTTTACCTAGAACAAGTATGAAACTAGAAGTACTTTGTAGGTGTTGTTGGATAAGTTTGCAAGATAATAAAGAGCACGTAAATAAAAGCTAGGGGCTTTTTAGGTAAAGAAGCAATAAATTTAGTATAGAGAGTGTGGAAAAGTGGTGGTAGGGGTTGCGAAATTGTCCCTAAGCAATTGACTACTTTACTAGACCGATAGCAAGTTTTATGTGGGAGAGGCCACTGCTAGCATGTCATCCCTGACTTAGAATTCTATGCACTTATGATTGGAACTATTAGCAAGCATCCGCAACTACTAACGTTCATTAAGGTAAAACCCAACCATAGCATTAGTATATACTGGTCCCCCTTCAATCCCGTATGCATCAATTTCTATGCTAGGTTAAAGCTTCTGTCACTCTTGCCCTCCAATACATAGTCCTATCAACATACAACTGACCCTATGGTGTGATCCACGCGCGCGCTCATATGATGGGCACCAAAGGACAGTAACATTACCACAAGCAAATTAAACCAATCATAGCAATTCACCAACTACCGAAAGGACAACAAAAATCTATCCAGACATCATAGGATGGCAACACATCATTGGATAATAATATGAAGCATAAAACACCATGTTCAAGTAGAGGGTACAGCGGGTTGCGAGAGAGTGGACCGCTGTAGATAGATGGGGGAAGGTGATGAAGATGTTGGTGAAGATGACGGAGGTGTTGGTGTAGATTGCGGTGATGATGATGGCCCCGGCTGTGTTCCGGTGCCACTGGAAGCGAGGGGAGAGAGCCCCCCTTCTTCTTCTTGTTCCTTGACCTTCTCCCTAGATGGGAGAAGGGTTTCCCCTCTGGTCCATCGCCTCCATGGTGTGGGAGGGGAGAGAGCCCCTCTGAGATTCTCTCTCTCTCTCTCTCTCTCTATCTATCTCTCTCTCTCTATATATATATCTATCTATCTATCTATCTATCTATCTATCTATCTAACTATCTATCTATCTATCTATCTATCTCTGTTTCTGCGTTTCAGATTCTGCCCTTTCACCGTTTCTTATATTCCCAGAGATCCCTCTTGGATTGAAACTTTGAACATGATTTTTTTCCGGATATTAGCTTTCTTGCGGCGAAAGAAGGGCAACAACCGCCTTACGGGGTGTCCACGAGGGTCAGGGGCGCGCCCCCTGCCTTGTGGGCCCCTTGAGCATCATCTCGCATTGATTCCACTTCTCAAAATTCAGATATATTCCAAAAAAATCTCCGTCCGCTTTTATCCCGTTTGGACTCCGTTTGATATGGATTTTCTGCGAAACAAAAAACATGCAACAAACAGGAACTGATGCTAGGCACTGGATCAATATGTTAGTCCCAAAAATAGTATAAAAAGTTGCCAAAAGTATTTGAAAGTTTTATAATATTGGCATGGAACAATCAAAAATTATAGATACAATGGAGACGTATCAAGCCCATCACAAGCTGTCACGATCAACAAAGGATATTCCGTCTACCGGAATCACCCGATCATACTCGGAATCCCGGTTACAAGACATTTCGACAATGATAAAACAGAAGACCAGCATGTCCGTCCGAATGTGACGACAAATATTGATAGGAGCTCCACATATCTAGTTCTCAGGGCACACCGAATAGGTCAAGCTACGAGTAAAACCAGCCCTCAAATTTCCCCGAGGTGGCCCCGTAGGTTGCCCGGTTCGGACCAACACTCAGAGGAGCACTGGCCCGGGAGGTTAAATAAAGATGACCCTCGGGTTTGCAACCCCAAGGGAAAATTATAGGTTGTTAGGAAAATGTAAAACCAAGGTTGGGCCTTGCTGGAGGAGTTTTATTCAAAGCGAATAGTCAAGGGGGTCCCATTACCCCGATCGTGTAAGGAACGCAAAATCAAGGAACATAACACAGGTATGACTGAAACTAAGTTGACAAGAGTGGAACAAAACACCAGGCATAAGGCTGAGCCTTCCATCCTTTACGAGGTATATAGATGCATTAATTAAAAATAAGAGATATTGTGATATCCCAACATGTTCATGTTCCAACATGGAGCAACCTTCAACTTCACCTGCAACTAACAACGCTATAAGAGGGGCTGGGCAAAAGCGGTAACTTAGCGAAACAACGGTTTGCTAGGAAGGTGGGTTAGAGGCTTGACATGGCAATATGGGAGGCATGATATAACAAGTGGTAGGAAGCGCGACATAGCGATAGAACGAACAACTAGCAAGCAAAGATACAAGTGATATCAAGGGTAATGGTTATCTTGCCTGAGATCCCGGTAGGAAGAAGACCGAGTCCAAGAAGAGGACAAACGGACATAGTCGAACGAATCCTCACAACTGCAGAACGAAACTGAAGCTAACGAGAGAAGCAAACCGGAAAGAAGCAAACAACATGGTAAACAACCATCACATAAACATGACACGATGCACAATCAAGTATGATGCATGTCCGGTTTAAAGAGGCATGGCATGGCAAAGTGCAAGAAACAATACTACAAGTTAAGTGGAGCTCAATATGCAACGAGTTGCATATTGACAGAACACCACATTTGAGTTCTTTAGTTTGCTCTTGCTTAGGTACACAACAATATTAAATGCTGTTAAACATGGCAAGAGGTGAAAGATAAGTAAACTAACTATTTAGGCAAGTTAAAATGAGGCCGGAACAACAAACAACAATTCCGGAAAATCCCCATGTCATTTAGCAGTTTTAAAGTAAACAACAATTTTAAGCATTAAATGTTGTTATCATGATGCGAATGACATATGCAAGTTTTATGCAATGTTCATGGAAATGTTGACGTGAGCATGTTATGAAGCATTTGGTCACCATGGCGGAACGAAAGGGGTGCCACGGAAACGACAACGGAAATGATGTCACGGCAACATTCTGATGATCCGACAACTCGTCGAGATGTCGGTGCAAGAGAAAGTGTGGATGCGCGAAACATGCAAAAGATGGTGGGGTGATCTCGGATACCGGGTTCCCACGTGTCGGTGGCATGGCAAAAGAGCGACAATTCGGACGTGGTGCAAACACAAAAATCTCATACAACACATGCATTCGATCACGGTCGGTCATCTCGGTGGTTATACCTTTGAAGCATGCGTTTTTGGGGCGGAACAAGTTTGGTGCAATGTAGAGGAAGTAGACGTTCTCGCAATGGTCGTAGTGGAAGTAGTTGTACACATTCGTTTCGGAGAGGTACTTGATGAGTCCAACGTCTTCGGGGTGACAGTAGTGGTACATGTTATCTTGTCGAATCCACGGCGCCGGTAGTGCTTCACTTGACAGTCTTCAGCGATGATAATAGTACATGTTGTAGTCGGACTTGTGGAATGCACCGGTAGTTGTACGTTGGTCGAAGAGGAACTTGGCGTAACCAGGGTCTTCGCGGAACATCATTGTACTTGTCGTCTGGTGTGGTACTTGGTGAAATCACATAGTCGTGCATGAGATGTTGTACACTGGACAGAGAGGAACTTGATGTATCCACGCCTTCGGGCGTCAGTGACCGTTGGGAAAAAACGAATCGACTGCATCCGAAGGCAACGAGGCTTGTGAATGTGGTGAGCGAAGAAATAGGAGGCGCAGGAGGCGGCAAAGTGGAGGCAGGCAGGCGATGAAGACAGGGAACAGCGGGAGCAGAGGAGCTAGCGATGAGGCAACGGACGGGGAGGCTCTCAAGCAGAGGGTGTGTGGGCGACATGGAGTGGTGGCAGCAGAGCAGCTGCAGCAGGTGTAGCGAGGGCAAGCACAGGGCGATGCGCGAGGCATGGACGAGGAGACGTGGGAGGCGGGGCCCTCGGCCTTGAGCGGCAGCGGAGGAGGTTGGTGCAGGCCATGAGCAGCGGCACGATCGAGCTCGCCGGAGGGCGCAAGGACAAGCGGGATCGGGCGCGGGGTGGAGGAGGATGGGGATTGATCCGAGGCTCTCTTGTTGCGGCGCGCGAGGAGGGATGGGGGCCGAGGGGGAGGGCAAGAGGATCGGGGAGGCTGGCTAGGGTTAGGTAGGCAGGGGCCGATTGGGCCTTGGAGGGGCAAATGGGCCACGGGGAAGCAGGCCGGCCTAGCTACTGGGCTCTCTACTCTCTCTCTCTCTCTCTCTCTCTCTCCTATAAAAATAAGCTTGATCCAAGAAAATAGAAACTGAGCGTGGGCGTGAAGTTGAATTCAACCTCATTTGAATTTAATTCAAATGAGTGTGAGAAAGAAGTGGGTATTCAGTAGGTCCAAAAATGTTGAGAAATTTGGTGGAGCTCGGGAAAATGAAGAAAGAATTTACGGGCAAAGTTGGCAACCAAGAATTGAGATAACAAAGACATTTGGGAATTCTTTGCAAGTGTGCTATGATTAATTCCAAATAATGGAATATTTATTATAGCTCCCTAATAATAGTAGGAGACTTTGAATATGTTTTAAAGAGAAATCACCGTGTGAATATCCCTCGATTTAAATGGACCGAAGATCCATACAATTTATTTAAAAGAGTTATAAAGTTAATGATATTATGGCATGACGAAATGATGCAATGCAAGAGATGACATGATGAATGCAACAAAGCAATTGAAACACACAACAAAACTCAGAATACATGGAAGGCATCTGGAGCGTCGGACTTGGGGCGTCACAGCAACCCACCTTGAGGTAGGGCCTCGTGAGTCCCGCACTGGCTCATAGGTGCCCACATACACCTCCTCTAGTCCTACTGTGGAAGCCACGTGCCAGGTGTCGGTGTCAAAATTGGCAGATCTCGGGTAGGGGGCCCAAGCTGTGCGTCTAAGGATCAATGGTAACAGGGGACCAGTGGACATAGTGTTTGGGCCCTCTTAAAGGAGGTAAAACCCTACTCCTGCTTAATTATATTCGACGAGTATGAAGATTACAAGAGTTGATCTACCTCGAGATCGTGATAGCTAAACCCTAGATGTCTAGCCTATGAGTATTCCGATGACGGTAATGAGGATAGCCTCTACAGACTAACCCCTCCAATTTATATACACACCGGAGGGGCCTAGGGTTTGTACAAGGTCAGTTCATCAGGGAAGGAAACACCCGGACTCTAATCTTGCCGTTAACGTATGGAGAAGTCCCATCCGGACACGGAGAATAATCTTCAGCTTGGTCTTGTACGGCCCATACACCCCGGCCCATACTCCTAGGCCGGACACCTGAGGACCCCCGAATCCAGGACTCCCTCAGTAGCCCCCAAACTTGCCTACAATGACGATGCAGTATGCAAATGTAAGTCTTCTACTTTGTAAGGCGGGTTCTCCATCATACTCCTTCTTGATGATAGTCTGTCATCGGCTTCTATGCCCAGTCTTTATGATTCCTTCCTATCGTCGCCTCGATTTCCATGCATCTGAGCAAATGCAAACGGTCTGTTATCTTTATATTTTAATACATTTAGTAGGCATGGGCGACGCTTATATAACAAGGTTGGATCCCCAAAACGCCATCCCACATCGCCCTAAGAGCAACACAGCAAACCACGGAAAAAGTTCAAACCATGGCTAGTGTCCCTGGCTCCTCCTCGCGTCCACATGGCCCTCAAGAGGGAGATTCGCAAAGTTGTTGTGTATCTCATCTTCAGCTCAATCGTCTCCAGACACAAGGCTATCTTTCCCCCGCGGATCTAGTCCCATATGGGCAGGATTAACTTCTATGGGCGATGATGCATTGGTAGAGAATTTCCCCAACCCCAGCCAAGGGGAGAGGGTGTGCTTCATCTCATTCCTTCTGAGGGGTGTAGGATTACCGATCCACCCCTTCCTCAGGGGCCTACTGGAGTATTACAGGATCCAGCTGCACAACCTCACACCAGGTTCTGTTTTGCATATTTCTGGTTTCATCGCTCTTTGTGAATTATTTTTAGGCTGTGATGCTCACCTCTAACTATGGAAAAAGTTCTTTTGCCTCGTCCCCTGCCACCAGGGCGGAGGGTCTATATTTGAAGTGGGTGGCACCGAAGTATGGCACATAGTCGGATCCGGTTACCCAGTCGGGACTCCGAAGAGGGGATCCGACGAATGGTCTTCAGAATGGTTTTACATTGAGGATGTTCCTCTTCCGGACCATGTTCGGCACGGGCTTCCCGAATTCTCCAGTGCTTCTTTGAAGAAGCTATTCAACTGGCGTCCCAAGTCCCCCAAACAAGAGGATAGTGCGGAAGTGATGAGATTGGTCAGCAAGGTCAGATTGCTGACCCATTCCGGACTCTCCATCGTTAAAGTCATGGCTATTGCGATAAAGCGATGTATCCAGCCTCTTCAGTCTAGAGTGGGTCCTTTATGGAACTACAATGGGGAGGATGACGCGTCTCGCTATACGTGAAAGGGTCCGGATAACCAAGCCGCATTGGCTGCCATGCTGGTGGATTCTTTATAAGGGAAAGGAAGGAGACTTCACCCATCTACATTGCCGGGATGGTTTCTCCATGTACAACCCCGTCGACTGGGTAAGTTTAGTCATTCTGCACCTTTTTTATTATTGGGATGCATTAACTGAATACTCTGGTTGCTTCAAAACAGTCTAGGAGGAAGGTAGTCGAGGACATCTGTTGTCCCCCTCCTCAACCAAAGGACCATGCCTGTCATGAAGACCCCAGATTCCATGAGGATCCAGATATGTTCATGGAATTTGAAGACGGCGTTTATTACCAGGCGAGCCTTGACGGCTTGGAAGTAGCTATTATGGCTGATTACCCCGACCTCTACCCCTTTGTTAAGGTAAGTGTTTGGAAATTATTTAAAAAGAGTGACATTTCCGCTCATAACTTACTCTCCGCACTGGGCCCTGTTATGCAGGATCGGTGCTCAGCAAGCCGTACCCAAGGCCGGGTAACAAGAAGGACGACACCCTCAAGGGGTGGTCGTGCCAAGCAAAAGGAAGCCGGGAGCGCCACTGAGCCTGCTCCATCACCAAAAAGGTATATTCCTTATTTCATACTTGGGCGTAAAGCCTAATTATCACTTTCATCCTCCCTCTATCATTTAAAGAGAGGTATACGGTGAACCGTGCCCAAGATCCCAGCAAGCCGAGTCGCAGCCAACGCGATGCCGATTTTGTCAACTAGGACGAGGGTGCATACAGGGGTGGCACCGACTCATCTACCCCAGGAGGATCCGGATGAAGTGTCCGTCACTAACTCCGAGGTGGAGAGCGCAATGAATCACCGTCGCTTAAAAGAGACCCTGCATGCCTCAGTCTTTTCGGAAGAAGATTTTACCGCTCTCAACACCGTGGACGCGAATATCCGAGCTGCCCGGGATGGACTTACGGGTGTTACTCGCTTGTTCTCAAAGGATATCCAGGTGAAAATTTATGCAAATCTTATATATATATATACCAGTAGCCCTCGAGACTTAAAGTAGTAGGAACTAACCGATTTGAGGGTCGTTTATGACCGCAAGTTCTCAAGGAGAAGAATAGCGCATTGTCCCAGGAGCTTGAGACAAGACGGACACCGCTAAATGCCGTTGTCACAGAGGTTGAAGAAATGAACAGTGCCCCAATGACTGGGGGGAAAACTAGAAGAGGAAGTGAAGAAGCACACCAAAGAGTTAAAGAGCTTAAAGGCTCGACTCTTGAAGGCGCAACAGGAAAACTAAAAGCTGAAGGGCGGCATATTCGGTATGACTTTTGAACCATCCGAAGTATTTATATAATCATATAATACTGAATGTTATAATTTGGTTTATACAGGTATGTTGACCTAGCGCCACGAGGAGGAA
The DNA here is from genome assembly GCA_963921465.1 of Triticum timopheevii. Classification (NCBI taxonomy): domain Eukaryota; kingdom Viridiplantae; phylum Streptophyta; class Magnoliopsida; order Poales; family Poaceae; genus Triticum; species Triticum timopheevii. The sequence continues at coordinate 290,431,354 of OY997268.1, read as the reverse complement.
GTGTCCGGGCTGCAAAGCGACATTCTGAAAGAACTGTCAAAGTTGCACGAGTGTGCCCGGAAAGCCATGAAGAATATGGCCAAAGCCTTATGGCCATCCAATGTCCCTTCAGAAAGCATGGAGGGGTTGGCCGACCTGTTCAATGGTGCTCAGCATCGCTTCGAGCTGTGGAAGACGTCCGCATGCCGTGAAGGAGCGCGAGAGGCATGGGCCATGGTGAAGACACGCTACACTGGATTCAATCTAAATCATATGGCCCGAGTTGGACCTCAGGGATCGGACGGGAAGGAAATTCCTGTAAGCTTGGTATATGACCAAGTAATGATAGCGGCAAAATATTCGCAACAAGATTGCAAGCTAGATAGCCTTTTAGATGGCATAGAAAGAGAGTAGGCATTCGATTTTATGTATCAATGTACTTTATGACCGAACTTATCTCCTGTCGAACTTGTAAAAAAATTGTCATTGCAAACCTTCGGCTTCCACCTCCGAACCAAGAAGTTGGAGTGTTTCCGCATACTATGTTTAACTAATAAACCTTTAGAATCTTTGGAAACCAGGCAATCCGATCATATTGCGTGAACAAACAAAATATGTTCGGGGAGTTATGTTATATTACTATTTAACGTAAGAAACAACTTCCAATAAAAATAGTTCCGTTAGGGGTTCCTTTCCTTGGCTTAACATGCTAAATGATGCATGCCTAGGCTTGTATCCCAAGTATATACAACTAGTTCCGTAATTGTTCCAAAAAATAGTCCGTCGTTTATTTGCTGACCAATTATTCCCTTAAGAACACTAGCTTTCGGCTTCACCTGTGTGAGGTACAGATCCGGATAACCCGGTTGTAACAATCGCGGAGGTACTCCCTTTACATCCTAGCTGAACAATCGGGAACGTAGGGTATAAACACAGGAGCAAGGCAACCCAGCTTTTCAAAAACTTAAGTCATGGAGGTGCATAAAATGGCAAAAGGCAACAACCGTCATGGGCAAAGGAAGCTTATAAGCTTGTAATAATATTCTTCGTTAAAGAATCCCCCATGTATGGTGGGGTGTATACATTTAAAGATGTGTGCCCCAAATAATGCGGTTGATCCGAACATATATTGAGAGGGAAAAGGAAAAAATCAAAAAGGGGAGAGAAAAAGGAAAAAACTTAGTTAAAGTGAAACCTCAGGAGGCCGAACTATGCGTAGAATCTTCGGAGCCGGGCAGCGTTCCATGGGTTCGGCTCAAGGCGGTTATCCGCTGCATTGTGAAGGCAATAGGCTCCTCCGGTAAGGACTTCATCTATGATGAAGGGGCCCTCCCATTTGGGTTTGAGTTTGTCCTTTTTATTTTCTGGGAGGCGTAAAACAAGTTCTCTCACATTGTATGTCTTAGCACGCACTTCTCTACTTTGGTAATGCCTGGCCTGTTGTTGATAAAATGCAGAACGGGCCTTAGAAACATCGCGCTCCTCTTCGAGCCCGTCTAGGTCATCTTGCCAATCTAATTCATCTTCCCTCTCTTCGTACATGCGCACTCTAGGTGAGTCATGAATAATGTCACAGGGCAGTACGGCCTCTGTGCCGTACACCATAAAGTAGGGTGTGTATCCGGTCGTTCGATTGGGCATGGTCCGGAGTCCCCAGAGTATGGAATTGAGTTCCTCAACCCAGTGCTTATCTGATTCTCGTAAAGAACGCACTAGTCTAGGCTTAATGCCACTCATCACCAGACCATTGGCCCTTTCCACTTGGTCGTTTGTTTGAGGGTGGTATACAGACGCATAGTCGAGTTTAATGCCCAACTTACCGCACCAAGTTTTCACCTCATCAGCTGTAAAGTTGGAGCCATTATCAGTGATGACACTGTGCGGGACACCATAACAGTGGACTACGCCGGATATAAAGTCAATCACTGGGCCTGCCTCAGCTGTTTTTACCGGTTTGGCCTCTATCCACTTAGTGAATTTATCTACCATTACCATCAGGTATTTCTTTTTGCGACTTCCCCCTTTAAGGAGTCCAACCATGTCGAGCCCCCAGATCGCGAAGGGCGAAGTAATGGGAATGTTCCTAATGCGGTGGGAGGCATGTGACTTTGATTGGCGAAAAGCTGACAGCCCACGCAACGTTGGACAAGGACTTGAGCGTCTGCTCGAGCCGTGGGCCAAAAAATACCAGTCCTGAATGCCTAGCTTATGAGGGCTCAGGATGCAGCATGATGACCGCCCAGGCCAGCATGTATTTCTGCCAAGAGTTTCCTTCCCTCCTCTTCGGAGATACACCTTTGGAGGACTCCGGTAGTGCTCTTTTTTTACAATTCATCCTCATGCACTTTGAAGGCTTTAGAGCGCCGAACTATGCACCGAGCTTCATTTTGATCGTCGGGAAGCTCCTGTCTATTAAGGTAGGCCAGGAATGGTTTGGTCCAGGGAGGAATAACAGCCATGATCTCATCAGCAGAGGTTGTTATCTCGATATCCAGACCCTCGATGATGTCTGCGTTGTGTTCGGCAGCTGGGGGTGTGATCATGTCCGTACTACCTTCTTTGCTCTCACCCCGCCATACTACGGATGGCCTAAAGAGCCTCTCCATGGAATGTTAGGTGGCACAGGGTTGCGTTTAGCGCCCATACGAGTGAGGATGTCGGCTGCCTGATTACTCTTTCAGGTGACGTGATGAAACTCAAGTCCTTCAAACCGAGCTGATTTTTTTAATATGGCATTTCGATATGCCGCCATTTTTGGGTCCTTTGTGTCGAACTCTCCATTGACCTAGGATATTGCAAGGTTGGAATCACCGCGCACCTCCAGGCGTTGTATACCCATGGAGACAGCCATGCGAAGACCATGTAGCAGCGCCTCATATTGGGCTGCATTGTTGGAGTCCGTATACATAATTTGTAATACATAGCGGACTGTATCCCCGGTAGGAGATGTTAAGATGACGCCAGCCCCCAGTCCGGCCAGCATTTTGGAGCCGTCAAAGTACATAATCCAATTGGAGTATGAGTTGTACTCTTTAGGGAATTCGGCTTCCGTCCATTCAGCGACAAAGTCGGCCAATACCTGGGATTTAATAGCCCGGCGTGGCTTGTATACTATTTCAAACGGTAAAAGCTCGATGGCCCATTTAGCTATGCGGCCGGTGGCGTCCCTGTTGTTGATAATATCGTTAAGTGGTACTTCTGATGCCACTGTGATCAAACTCTCCTGAAAATAGTGTCGCAGTTCTCGGGATGCCATGAAGACCGTGTAGGCTATTTTTTGGTAGTGAGGGTATCGGGATTTGCAAGGTGTAAGGACCTCTGATACATAATAAACTGGCTTTTGGGTGGGGAATTTATATCCATCTTCTCATCATTCGACGACGAGCACAACACTAACTACATGGTTAGTTGCCGGAATATATAATAACATAGGCTCTCCAACACCTGGGGCAGCTAGGATTGGGTTGCTTGTGAGAAGGGCCTTGATTTCTTCCAATCCAGCTGTGGTAGCGTCCGTCCATTTGAAGTTGTCACTGCATCGTAGTAGCTTGTAGAGTGGTAATGCTTTTTCTCCCAATTTGGGGATAAAACGACTTAAGGCTGCAACACACCTAGCTAGTTTTTGGACTTGCTTTATGTCTGTTGGTATAGCCAATTGTGACAGAGCTTGGATTTTGGCTGGGTTTGCTTCAATTCCTCTATGGGAAACAATAAACCATAGCAATTTTCCGGCTGGTACCCCAAAAACACATTTTTCCGGATTAAGCCGTATGTCGTATGTTCGGAGGTTGTCGAAGGTGAGGCGGAGATCGTCCACCAGTGTTTCGATGCGCTTCATCTTGATGACCACGTTGTCCACGTATGCTTCGACTGTTTTGCCGATTTGTTTTTCTAAGCAAGTTTGAATCATAAGCTGGTAGGTAGCCCCAACGTTTTTGAGCCCGAAGGGCATAGTGTTGAAGCAGAAGGGACCGTAAGGGGTGATGAACACGGTTGCGGCCTGGTCCAACTCCTTCATCTTAATCTGATGGTATCCGGAATAGGCGTCGGGGAAACACAAAGAATCGTGCCCTAGTGTTGCGTCAATTATTTGGTCGATGCGAGGCAATGGAAGGGATCTTTAGGGCAAGCCTTGTTGAGGTCTTTGAAATCAACGCACAGGCTCCAGGATTTGTCCTTCTTCGGTACCATGACCAAGTTGGCTAACCAATCTGGATGTTTAATTTCCCTAATAAACCTAGCCTCTAGTAACTTGTCTAGCTCTTCTCCCATGGCTTGATGCTTGGGTTCGAAGAATCGCCATAGTATGTGCTTCACGGGTTTAAATCCCTTGATTATATTGAGACTGTGTTCGGCCAGTCTGCGTGGGATGCCGGGCATGTCTGAAGGGTGCCAGGAAAAAATATCCCAATTCTCTCACAGGAATGTGTGTATGGCAGCGTCCACTGCTGGATCCAGCTATGCTTCAATTGATGCTGTTTTATTAGGGTCCGTCGGGTGCACTTGAAATTTACCTATTTCCCCAGCTGGCTTCAAAGAGGTGCATTTGGATCTCTTATCGAGAATCACATCATCCCTATCCATCATGGACCGTAGGGTGGTTAATTCTTCCGCCTCTAGGGCTTTGGATAGCGCCTCGAGGGCCAAGGATGTAGTATTGTTTTCGGCACGAAGGGCTTTGTCCGGGTCGCTCGAAATTGTGATGATTCCATTGCGTCTGGGAATTTTAAGCTCCATATTCCCGTAATGGGGCATAGCTTGGAAACGTGAGAAAGCGTCCCGGCTGAGGATGGCGTGATACCCACTATTGAAGGGGACCACATGAAAGAGCAACTCTTTGGATCTATAGTTTTCAAGCGTGCTGAATACCACATCCAGTTTAATTTCTCCTAGAGCAACGTGCTTCTCGACTCGGGATAATGCCTCGAAAGTTGGTATTGCTTTGCTCGATGCGTGATCTGTCCATCTGCATTTTATCGAGCGTGTCTTCATAGATGAGGTTAAGCCCACTGTCACCATCCATGAGCACTTTAGTAAGCCAGAAACCATCCACAATGGGGTTTAGTAATAGGGCAGCGGGTGCTCAGACTGACCGAGCCTTTGGTTCGTCTTCGGCCATAAAGGTTATTGCCGTGTCGTGCCATGTGCTTAGTGCGGTAACTTGGTGGACTTCGGCGAGGTCACGGACCGCTCATTTTCAGCGATTGTTCGAAGAAAAGGTCTCGAAGACCGTGAGGACGCTAAAGTTGTCCCTCTCCGAAGAGTATTTCTCTGGAGTGGTGGTGAGGATGGCCTCTCCACTTTTTGCTACTTGTCGAAGTATCCAGCATGCTCGAAGGCTATGGGTTGGGATTGTGTGCGGAGTGGCGTGTATCGGGCAGGGCTTGTGTAGGAGTTCGTCAAGAATGGACCTGTGTCCCATGAAGGGTTTATTTTTCCTGCCCATAGACTGGTGGTCGGGCGACCCGCCATGATGTATTCGTTTAGTCCAGGACGCACACTGCTTAAGGGCAGCGGCTTCCGGTTGAGTTTTCTGGGCCGTCCATGTGCTTTCCATCACACAGTACATTTTCACTACTTGTGATATTTCCGTAAAGCTCTATATGTGGTGATGGTCGAGGGCATTCAGTATTCGCTCGTCACTGCAGTTATGATGAAAGACCGAAACTACATCGTCGTCCGGGCAGTCTTTGATCCTATTTTTAACAAGCAGGAATCTGGCCCAAAAGTGGTGGACCGTTTCTTGAGGCTTCTGCCGCACATACATCAGGTCGTATATATCTGGAGGACGTGAGTTGCTTGGAGAATATATATTGTTGTGGGTGGGTGGTTTAAATTTTAGATCTAGTCCCACATCCGTGTTTGGAGCTTGAAAGGCCTACGAGGCGATCGGTTCGGGTCCGAGGAGGTCCAAGGGCTCCTGCAATGATATGCTTGAGCCAGACTCCAGAGGGCATGAGTTCCCGTCCGAAGAGGGAGCATCCGGCTCAGGGGATTCGGAGAACCGAACATACTTGGTCTTCAATATAGGGAGGGAAGTGTCTTTGGCTGGTTCCTCAACGACTGCTATGAGGTGGGTGATCGGCGGGTGATTAATTTCCCTCTGGTCAGGCTTGAGCCTGATCCGATCATAGTCTATTGAGACCCCCCAGGGCGGCGATGCGGTCCGGTACTTCATTTAAAGATGAGACATCTGCCGGATCCAACTTTTCGGAGTACTTGGGGTCGGCGCGAAGACGGTGTCCGACGGCTGTAAGAGGTGTTGCGGGCTCGACGACCGCGCAAGCTCCTACGGTGAAACCTCTGAACTGGAGGGTCTGCCCAGAAGCCAGGCACCTTCCAGAAGTGATAATGTTGTTGATGACTAGGCGAGCCATAGATAGACAACATGGCAGAGTTCTCAATGAAAATGCCAATGTCGGTGTCAAAACCGGCAGATCTTTGGTAGGGGGCCCAAGTTGTGTGTCTAAGGATCCTTTGTAACAGGGGACCAGGGGACACGGTGTTTACCCAGGTTTGGGCCCTCTTAAAGGAGGTAAAACCCTACTCCTGCTTGATTGTATTCGAAGAGTATAAAGATTATAAGAGTTGATCTACCTCGAGATCGTGATAGCTAAACCCTAGATGTCTAGCCTATGAGTATTCCGATGACGGTAATGAGGATAGCCTGTACGGACTAACCCCTCCAATTTATATACACACCTGAAATGGTCGGAAGAGGTGTCTAGAGGGGGGTGATTAGACCCTCAACAAATGAAGTTGGCAGTTTTTAAGTTTTTCAAGTTGAGGTGGTAGATTAACACAATTTCAAGCATACACAATGCAATTCAAGAAAGCATGCAAAGAGTATATGAGCAGCAGAAAGTAAAGCATGCAACTTGCAAGAAAGTAAAGGGATGGGATTGGAGTGTGCAAACGCAATTGGAGACAAAGAGATTTTTGGCGTGGTTCTGATAGGTGGTGCCATCGTACATCCACGTTGATGGCGACTTCAACCCACGGAGGGTAATGGTTGCGCGAGTCCACGGAAGGCTCCACCCACGAAGGGTCCACGAAGAAGCAACCTTGTCTATCCCATCATGGCCATCGCCCACAAAGGACTTGCCTCACTAGGGTAGATCTTCACGAAGTAGGCAATCTCCTTGCCCTTACAAACTCCTTGGTTCAACTCCACAATCTTGACGGAGGCTCCCAAGTGAAACCTAACCAATCTAGGAGACACCACTCTCCAAAAGGTAATAGATGGTGTGTTGTTTATGAACTCCTTGCTCTTGTCCTTCAAATGATAGTCTCCCCAACACTCAACTCTCTCTCACAGATTTGGCTATGGTGGAAAGATGATTTGAGTGGAAAGCAACTTGGGGAAGGCTAGAGATCAAGATTCATATGGTAGGATTGGAATATCTTGGTATCAACACAAGAGTAGGTGGTTCTCTCTCAGAAAATGAGTTGTGGAAGTGTAGGTACGTTCTGATGGCTCTCCTCATGAATGAAGAGTGGGTGGAGGGGTATATATAGCCTCCACATAAAATCTAGCCGTTACACACGGATTCTCAAACTTGGTGGGACCGAATCAGCAAACTCGGTTAGACTGATCTAGGTAAAAATATGAACATTAGAGTTTTCGGTGGGACCGATATAGTCAACTCGATGGGACCGATGTGCAGGGGTTAGGGTAAAACCTCAACTCGGTTTGACCGATTACTCAAACTCGGTGAGACCGATTTTGGTAATAAGTAAACAGAGGATTGGTCAAGCAAACTCGGTGGGACCGACTGAACAAACTCGGTTAGACCGAAAATGTTGCAATAGATCACACAGAGTTTGCAAGCCCATCTCGGTGACACCAAGATCCCATCGGTGAGACTGAAGTAACTAGGGTTTGGCAGTGGCTGAATAAGATGAAACTCGGTGGCACCGGATAGATAAAGTCGGTGGGGCCAACTTTGACATTTAGGTTTAGGACATATGTGGATGTGAGAAAGTGGCTGAGGGTTTTGGAGCATATCACTAAGCAGTTTGAGCAAGCAAACCATTAAGAAACACCTCATCCCCTTTTAATAGTATTGGCTTTCCTATGGACTCAATGTGATCTTGGATCACTAAAATAGAAAATCTAGAGTCTTGAGCTTTTGCAAATATTTGTCCTTAGCATCTTGAAGGGGTTCCACATCCTCTTGTCCATGTCCACGCCACTCCAATGTTGAACTTATCTGAAATATACTCGGTAGAAGTACTAGTCCAACAAGAGATATGTTGTCATGAATTACCAAAATCACCCAAGGAGCACTTGTGCTTTCAATCTCCCCCTTTTTGGTAATTGATGACAACATACATCACAACTTTAGATAAAGATATAATGTAATAGCAAGTAAAGCTTTGGAAGGACATGCAACATGCATTGGCTCCCCTTACATGTATGCAATCATGTTATGATAGATCATAAGAGTATGAGAATGCATAAACATGTGCAGAGCAAGCATTGAGTTAGATGTGTCTTGGTTATATGCATCAGAGCAAATGATATAGATACTGGAATTATACCTTCATGTTCATGAGTCTCTCTTGCTAACAATAGGTACCACAGCAAGAGATCTTCATGCACATGAGTGTGATGCATATACTTACCTTGTGGTCTTGAGCTAGCTTGAAGAATATGTACCAGGGTAAACAAGGTTAGATAACACAAGAACATCTACCAGACAGAGCAAGAACTAAAGAGCACAAGAATACCAAGACTTGGATGACATGTAGAGTGTGAGTACTAGGTACTCTATTTGGATTTTGACATGTCCCCAAGAATAAAGATATGCAATGAATTCCAAAGATTTTCTTCCCTTAGATGTCTTTCTCCCCCTAAATCTGACAAGGGATAATGGGAGTAGATAGGGTAGTAGAAAATCAGAGCAAACAAGAAAATGACCAGAGCAAGATAAGGTCATAACATATACTATCATGTCTTTCCCCTCTTGAAGACACGAGACAATTTTCCTCTTAAGAATAGGAGCATCAGGAGAAGCTTTTATGAGTGCATTCTCTCTTATGTGATAAGCTTTCATGTGCTCTCTCTCCCCCTTTGAAATCAATTTCTCAGAAGGGACTTCTGGAGCATGAGTCAAGTTGGTTTGGTCCTGAAGTTACATTTCAAAGCCACGTGTAGTATTGATGCTGGTAGAGGACATGTTAGAAAGAGTGGAGCTGGGACCAATATGCCGAATGCAAGTGACACAGATTTTTGTCTCAGGACTGAAATTGTTACCACCGAGTGGTTGCAGTCGGTGGCACCGAGTTTATTCGGTTCAGACAAAGTAATCAATCCAGTTAGACCAAGTTCAACCCAGAGTGTAACTTCTTGTCACCTCAGCTCACATGGCAAATAACATCTCACAAGGATATGCAAGGAATTACCTGAATGAATTGGATGCCGGGAAATGCAAAAAATAACAGAGAAAAGAAAAGAAGAGAAATCTAGATGAAGTTTTTTTTTGAAAGGGGAACTAGCATGCATGAGACAAATGCAAGAGCACAAACAAACAACAGAGAACTTCATCTAGAATTGGTCAGCGACAAAGTCACCTATGTTAGAGTATATTGACTTAGGAGTCAAGTGAAGACACTTGGTCATAGGTCATACTCATCTTTAAGCTCAAAATGGGGTTGCCATTTTTCGTTTAAGCATTTTGATGTATTCTCATCTTGTTGAGTTGCTTTGACCCATGTCTTGGGGTTAAGCTTCTCTAATATGGAATGACATACCTTGGGTGGTGGTGATGAACTTGGTCCCGTAGTTGAACTTGTGTAGAGTGCTCATGTTATGTAGATCATCAAGATTTGGAGCACCACTTGTAGTTGAAGTTCATCTTCCTACATGGGTTAGTCTTGCGAGGAAGAGCATTTGTGTAACCAAAGTGACAATCATGAAATTTGATATAGGAAATTGTCAAAGATATATATTGAATGGTTTCATGCTTCCTTGACTTCAACCACCATTGTAGAGACTTGGAGATGTAGAGATTGCTTAAAATGTGATTGAGTTGCAATCTCATATAATTGGGCTTATCCAAGTACCTACAAGGGTTAGATATCATGCAAGAGTACAAGAGTATCCAAGACATATGATCATCATCATAAGAGAATGGTCAAGGATTAGTCATAGTAAGGCTCATGCCTTGCATGCATCCACATGGAGTTTCTACTCCAAATTTGAGGCATCAATGACGTTCAATTCACCTCTCAACCTGCAAAACACTTTCTTATTAAGTGGTTTAGTGAATATATCCGCCAATTGCTTGTCGGTGCGAACATGCTTAAGTTTGATATCTCCCTTAGCAACATGATCTCGAATGAAATGATGACTTTAACTTCAATATTCTTAGTTCGAGAATGTTGCATGGGATTATGAGCAATCTTAATATCACTCTAATTGTCACAAAGAAATGGAACATGTTTCACATATATCCCATAATCTTTAGGAGTTTGGGTCATCCAAAGTAATTAAGCACAACATGAACCAGCGGCAATGTATTCCGCATCAGCGGCGGATAAGGATACCAAGTTTTGTTTCTTTGGAGGACCAAGACACAACATATCTACCAAGAAATTGACAAGTACCCGAAGTGGACTTCCTATCGACCTTGTCACCGGCATAGTCCGAGTCAGAGTAGCCAACAAGATCAAAGGAAGACTTCTTAGGATACCAAATGCCAAAATTTGGTGTATGTATTAGGTATCTCACTATCCTTTTCACAGCCTTAAGATGACACTCTTTCGGGGTTGCTTGATATCGTGCACACATGCACACACTTAGCATAATATCGGGACGGGAGGCACATAGGTATAACAATGAACCAATCATAGAGCGGTAAACCTTTTGGTCAACTAGTTCACCATCCTTTGTTAAGTCAAGATGTCCACTAGCGGGCATGTGGGTATTCATACCTTTGCATTCTTGCATGTTGAACTTCTTGAATAAGTCCTTGGTATACTTCGTTTGAGTGGTAAAGGTTCCCTCCTTAGTTTGCTTGATTTCCAACCCAAGAAAGAACTTGAGTTCACTCATCATAGACATCTCAAACTTCTCTAACATAAGCTTCCCAAACTTCTCACTAAAATGAGGGTTAGTTGATCCAAATATGATATCATCAACATAAATTTGGCACACAAATAATTCTCCATTAACCCTTTTGGTAAAGAGTGTAGAATCAATTTTACCAATTTCAAACCCTTTATGAAGAAAAAACTTTGCCAAGCATTTATACCAAGCTCTCGGAGCTTGCTTAAGACCATAAAGAGCTTTTTGAAGTTTGTAAACATGGTCGGGTTTCTTAGGATTAACAAAGCTGGGAGGTTGTTTAACATATACTTCCTCCTCAATTTCACCATTGAGAAAAGCACTTTTGATGTCCATTTGATATAAGGTAATGCCATGATGATTGGCATTAGCAAGTAAGATGCGAATGGACTCAAGTCTAGCAACGGGGGCACAAGTCTCACCATAGTCCATACCTTCGAATTGAGTGTAGCCATGAGCAACGAGACGAGCCTTGTTGTGTACAACTTGTCCATATTCATCTTGCTTGTTCCGAAATACCCATTTGGTTCCAATGACATTGTGCTTCTCATGGGGCTTCTCAACCAACGTCCATACTTGGTTCCTCTAAAAGTTGTGTAGCTCTTCGTGCATGGCATTTATCCAATCCGGATCTTCCAATGCTTCTTCAACCTTCATAGGTTCAATGCTAGAAATGAATGAGTAATGTTCACAAAAGTTAGCCAAACGAGTTTTAGAGCGAGTAATTCTCCCGAGAACACTGCGCAGGCTGGCGCCCGCCTGGTCTTGATCGTCATGGCTTGCGTCACGAGCACCTCGCGAGGTACCCCTTGCCTTGGTCTCTCCGCCTCCTCGCGAGCCTGCCTGGTGAGGCCGCCCTTGAGGAGGCCTTGTGTCGTCCGCCCCACGAGGCTTGGCCCCTCGCGAAGGTCTTGAACTTGGGTTGATGAAGACGGGTCGTAGTGGGCCACTACTGAGCCACGCCGCAGGTCACAGGCAGGCAAGTCTGGGACCCCCTTCCCAGAACACCAACACTAGTAAAAGAGAGCAGGAGCGAGAGAGTGGGATTGTATCGGAATGAACAAGGGAGTTTTGCTTGCTTGGCACATCTGAAGATGATATAGCTCTTCTTTGGTGTCATCGAACTCATCATCATAACATACGTCTACCGAGGGGGAACAAACACCGGCAACAGGGAAAGAACACAAATCAATGCAATGCAATAATATGATGCATGATCATGACATGGCAATATGTTGTGATTTGGGATAATGCAACAAAAGACATTTTGATTGAAGTGGAATTCAAAACTACATCAAATTCCAACTCCAAATCTATTATCAAATTTTCCCTAATCATGTTTCATCATAAATAGTGAGGTTAACTTTCTCAAACATGCATGAAAATGGTACAGATGGATAGATTGGATTTTTCTGATCATTTTGCATATATAAATTATTTCATTTGGAGTTATAGATTATTCTCTATGATTTTTCTAAGTTTTAAACATTTTTTGAAATTTCCTGGTTTATTTTAAATCCAGAAAACATATTACTACGTCAGCCTGGCGTTAGTGTGACGTCAGCGATCAACAGACGCGGTCCTGGTCAAACCTGACCTGCAGGGCCCACATATCATAGACTCACTGGTAAGTGGATATTAAACCGGGGCTAATTATCTGCGAGGCCCGCGTGTCAGGGACTGTGTTGGGGGGTGGTTAATTTAGCGCCTGCTTAACTCTAAACTAATGACGCCACGTCATCTAAACGGCGATTAGTCACCGGTGCTAAGCAGGACACGGTGACGCTCCTCGTCCGGCCATCTCCGGCGAGGAGAGCAAGCGGGGCTGGGCTCTACGTACTCAGGGTGATGCGACGCGTCGAGTGGTGCCCGCGGCAGGTGCGGAGGCCGGCTTTAGTGGAGGTGACAGTGAGCTCAGGCGGCAGCAGTGCTCGGGCTAGCTCGTGCACGGGGCTATAGCTTGTGGGCGAGCGAACTGGGTAGCTGGGCGGCATCTACGGCGCGCAAGGAGCAAGATGGACAGAGGCGCGGGTTAGGGGGGCTCAGCAATGATGAGCTCGTCAGTCATGGTGGCAGCGAGCTCATGGGCATGGAAGAAGGCATGCTAGGGGACGGGCACGAGCTATTGGAAATAAGCGGGAGAAAGAGGATCTCACGGAGATTCCAGTGGAGAAAACGACAAGGTCGGGGAAGCTCTGGACGACGTGAATCGGACGACGGCGGTCGCCGGGGCAGAGGACGAAGATGGCTATGTTGCAGTCTTCTGTGGCCTTCTCCGGCCGCGTGCGTCATGTTGGAGATGAAGCAGAGTCCGGTGGTGACATATGACCTATCGGCGAAGCCTGAGGTGCGCGGTGGCACTGGATGCGACGGCGGCGCCCTCCGGTGGCTCTCGGTGGTGCTCCGAATCGAGAGAGGGAGAGAGCTAGAGCAAGCAGAGAGAGGGGATAGCAGTCAAGGGGGTCGATGGTGTTCCAACTGTGCACTGGAGGGGTCGGGGGTGGCTAGGACACGTCGAAGCAGGAGGTGGCGACCGGCGACGCGCGCTCTGCCATGACTTGTCCTCCTGGCGAGGGGTTGAAGACAAACCTGCCCCTCGCTAGGTTGGGCTGGGCCGGCTCTGGTGGACTGGGTAGTTGGTGGGCTACCAGGTAAGGCCAGGTAAGTTTCTTTCTCTCTTTTTCTATTGTTTTCTTTTATTATTACCTTTTGCCATTGTTTTGAATTTAAACAAATTTAGACAATGCCAAAAACTCCTCCGAATATTTTTATTTCTCTAGATGGACTTTTCCAAAAGCTCATAAAACATTGCAGGGGTATTTGGAATTATATTCTGATTATATGAATATAATTCAAATTCAAATATATAATGATTTAAATTCAAAGTCCCAAAATGAAATCCTTAAAAATGTTCAATATTTTTTGGTTGGGACCAAAACCCTTGCCAAAAATATCAAACATCTAAGAAGAGCATTTTGGAACAATGAATGAGACTTTTGGGGTTTTGCCCTTCTTTTATTTAAATTTTGAGGCTTTAAAAATTCCTCAATTCAAGTTTCAGAAATTTAGATATGATGCATGGATGCAAAGCCACTATTTACATTCATTATTCTAGGGTTGTGATAAACACCTTCTCAAATTTCACCTTAGCGAAGCCAAGGAAACAGAATCTGGATGATCGACTGAGAGACATTTAGCACTCCGCTTTTAATGTTCTCCTTGATGTTCTAGCATAACCCATTTATATAGATGGTTTGGTATCTAGAACATCAAGTAAAAGGTCGGACTTCAGGAGCACAAGAAACCATAAGGAACAACTACAGAAGTAAATCCTATTAAATCCTTATGGGGAGGTGACAAACTTCCTCAATCAAGATACTACAATAACAGGTCTTCCGATTGGGTGTTTTGGCCACGACATCCATTTTACCGGTTTACAGAGAGACCAATGTTATAGTTCTTGGGAAATGTTCCAACCATCATATCTATCGGAGATTCATATCTGATTGGTGTCAGAATATTCCAGACTCATCAAGTCTAGAAGGAAAAATGAAAGTTTGCAATGACGTTGCAGGATTCTTGGGAAATGGACTACGGTAGTAAGCTCCAAAACATGAGCGGGTTCTGCTACAAACACGTGAACACGCTGTTCGAGAAAAGCATGACCACATAGTAGTCTTGTACTAAAACACTACCGAGTTCAGAAGGGGAACCATCATCAAGGATATCATAGTCCTTGCATAAGTCATATGACTAGCTCTTATGAAGGAACTTCTTCTCCTTGAAAAATCAATCAGTGGCTTGGTGTGCTAGGGACACACATAGAATGAAGGTTCCAAGTCTCCAAACCACAGAATACTTCGCATGTATGCATGAATGATTTGGGATGATTCCAAAGGAAGCAACATTGACTTTCTCGAATCCACGGCGACAACTTGCATCAAATGCATGTGAGTTAGAGGAAGTCACATCATTCATCCGGACATATGCTTCATGAATGGAACATGAAGGCAATGCTTATAAAGTTTCCAACACTAGCTTAATGTTCAACAAAATCATGGAGGAGATAAGGATGTTGTGGATGGGCTCAACAACAATTCCTCCAAGTTTCCATAAGATGGAATCCCATAACTATGTGAACAAGTGATAGCATTGGTCAGACCCAAAAGATATAATGGTGTATGCTCGAGGGATCAACCATGAGTAAGACAACATTAAAAACATCGTTTGTCCAGATTTGATTTGATGATAGCCCATACTCAAATCAAAGGTTGGATAGGACAATAGAATCAACAACTGATCATGTGGACCAATCAATGTGGATACCATCTTTCTTCAACACACACAACGCAAAGATATCCCTTCAGAATGAACTAAATTCGGCAACACTTTTATCTTCCAACTCTCCTAGTTGTTGTTTAGCTTAACCAACTAGCTCAGGGGTATCCAACACAGATCCTTGGAGAAGGGGTGATTACAAGGAACCAACTTGATCACGAGCTCAACATAACAATCAGGGGACAACCTGGTAATACTTCCGAGAAGATATACGGAGCATCACGAACCACCGATATGCTATTAGGCTCAAGAACAATCTTGCTTTTCAGGGCAAGACAAGATGATCAAATAAGCAAGGGATTGGCATAGCCCTAACTTATTGATAGAGGAGTGCACCAGAAATAAAGGCTAGGTAGCACGATCAACCTTAGGGTGATGATTCAATAATCAACACGCTAAGAATGAACTTATTGCCCATTTGACTACCAAGCAACGGAGTTGCTAGGAGTATAGATTTCACACATCATGATTCACTTGTCGGCGTTCCGGTTACAATAACATGGGGACTGAGGAATGAATAATGATGGCAGGAAGTATCACTGTATCAAGAGTTCATAGGATGGTGTGCAATTCCCATGATATTCTTAATATAAAGATGGGAACACTCCAAGGTAGAACAGAACAAAAGCTGGATTAGCAATTTGATCTGCAAAGTACGACTGCTTTGACCCAATCCTGGAAATAGGTACTAGAGTTTGTTTCTCCTAGTCATTCCGGAATAGAATGGCTTGGCGGACCACAGGAGTAAAAGGCATCGATGAAAACGAGTGCACGACTATTCCTGACTATCAATTGATAGATGGGGGTCAGAATACAACTGAAGAGGGACAACTCAAAGGAACATATGATTTTCTGAGTTGTGGGTGCATAGATTAGTATGTTGAACAAGTTCAACACATTTCTTCCGGATAACCCATGCTGAAAGGTAGAACTGGCAGAGTAACGGCATAGAATCGAGAACTCGTCAAGAACACTCTAGGTGTGATCTTTCGGTTTAGCGAGGAACTTCTGCCATAAGCAGTTCATGGTATTTGGAAGAAGGATATACCACGAACCTTGAGGACTATCACAAAGGTTACTAATATCATAAAGGAACGAGCAAACACTATCAACATGAGGTAAGTAGGGTGAATCTCGGGTTCAAGAACCCATGAATATAATACCTACTGTTAAGTGGCATCACTGGATGCTTTCGAGAATAATGGCTAGAATCATCACACTGGAGACAAGACATGGCTAGATTACTAGATGATCCCCGAAGACACCTAGGGTCATAATAATAGCTCCAACATATACGTCGAGGCAATAGAGTACCTCAGCACAATGGTTAGTGTGGTTAATCTAGCACAAAGGAACCTCAGGAACGGAAAGAAGGGATTTGCAAACACATCAGACTATTCAGAAACCTGGGATGACTTGGAAAGCAGAACGGCTATAAATGCTTGAAAATATTTGAGACATCCTGCAAAGTGGTGGCATAACCACACGATCATCATAATATCAAGGTTCCGAGACCAACTAGGAACACACAGAAATAGTAGGAATCGAACTGATGGTTAAATCCAACAATCTTATAAGTATACAGATTAGTAACATGTGATCCTGATACAAAGAAGAGAAAGCCTAGTTCCTTAACCCCGTTGGAAAGATAGGATGACTCAGATATGAAGGGCATAAGGTATAAGGAGTAAAAAGAGCCTTACGTTCCCTTCCACAATCAAATCCCTTATGTAACTAAAGAATTTCTAGACTCAACTTTGACCAGTTTGGTTTGGTAATCCTACAGGCAGCCAGGCTTTGATACCAAAGCTGTCAGGACCCCGATCCTAAGTCACACCGACCTAGCATGTAACACATCATATCGCTTTGCAGCCTCACGCACGGTATTCCCACGGGTGCCACCTTACCTGGCCCGGGACCATTTGAGCCTTTTGGCTGACCTATATGATAGTGCCGCTAGCATCCATATGACAAAGAACCCAGGCCGACATGACTAGTCATAAACCCAAGGTGGCGCTAGCTTACAGGGACAGGCATACATGACCCAACAACGAACGTGTCGATCAACAAAGTATGAACCCAAGTCATAGCAAGCTACAGGGGCTTAACGGAACAACGTGTGACATTTCCCAGAAGGGACAGACCCAGGAATGAAGCAGGACACATGCCAGCCAGCCTAAGTGTTCCGGAGTAGTAGCAAGCTACCATGGCTCAGTGGAAGCACTTGGAGACATTTCCCGGTAAGAGAGGCTACCAAGAATAAACAACTAGGTTGTCGGATCCCACACATACTAAGCAGTTCAATAATCATACGCACAATATGCTCGATATGTGCAAATACAACATGGCATCACAACATGACTCTACAACTCAAATATTTATTCAATAGGCTCCGAGGAGTCAAGTATTACAATCGTGGGTATTATGACCCAACATTCAAAGCATACAAACCAAAAGCTCATGCAGAAGCTTAACATGTCTGAGTACAGACAACTACAAATGAAAAGGGCTGAGAAGCCTGACTATCTACAAGACCCTCCAGCAGGCACAAGATCGTAGCTGAGGTAACAAGCTAAACATCGAAGTCCACGCAGAACTACTAGCGAGACTAAAGTCTCTCTGCAAAAACATAAATTAAGCAAACGTGAGTACAAATGTACTCAGCAAGAGTTACATCAGAACTAGCTACATATGCATCATTATCAACAAAAGGGATGGTGGGGTTTAACTGCAGCAAGCCAGCTTTGACTCGGTGGCTATCCTGAACTACGACTGCAAGTAACTCTTTTGAGGTGGCGCACACGAGTCCACATATTCACCATATCAATACACCACTATGGTTCCGCTCCTGTCTCCCTATGAGAACGACATGCATAGCACTCACGCTTATCTTGTGAATTTTAGAGTATCCACTTTCACTTGTCTATGAACTGTATAGGCAACCCAGAGGTCCTTTATCACAGACATGGCTATTCAAATAGATGATGTTAAACCTGCAGGGGTGTACTTCTTCAAACACGCTCTCTCCACTTACCGCCATGTACACGTCATCTATCTCGGCAACCTTCAAGCGGAAGCCTCGCGAGGGTGTCGGCCACGACCTGACTAACCACACAAGTCTCCTTGCCTATTCAGGTTCCATCCACAGGGAGTCCGGCCAAAGTTTCCACATACGGCACCGAACGATGTGTATAGTGTTCCTGAGGACGGCTTCAATGAGACAACCCACCATGTACTCTTACATGGCCTCTCACCGCTACCTTTACCAAATGGTGTTCACACACTTAGCTCACACAGAATACGACATTTTAACAACATTCCAATTCATCCCTGATGAATCAAACCTGACTCAACTCTAAGTAGTAGCAGGCATGAAAAACAAGCATGAATGAGTTGGCACAAGATGGCTCAAACAATCCTACTCATGCTACTGGGTTTCATCTATTTACTATTGGCAATGACATGTCATGCAAAGGAAAAGGGTTTCAGCTACCTCAGCATGTAACAGATGAATCGTTGTTGTCCTAATGCGGTAAAAGAGAGCAGGAGCGAGAGAGTGGGATTGTATCGGAATGAACAAGGGGATTTTGCTTGCCTGCCACTCCTGAAGATAGTATAGTTCTTCATCGGTGCCATCGAACTCATCGCCGGAACATGTCTACTAAGGGGGGACAAATACCGACAAACAAGGAAGAACACAATCAATGCAATGCATAATATGATACATGATCATGACATGGCAGTATGTTGTGTTTTGAGCTAATGCAACTAGCAACAGGTTAAATGGAGTTGGTTTGAACCCAAGGTTCAAATTCAAACTCCATATGTGATTTCTTAGATGCCATTTAATTGAATTGTCCTAAATAGGAGTCGTGAGTTGTTCTAACATGCATGAAAATGGTAAAGATGGATAGATTGGATTTTTCTGATCATTTTTCATATATAACTTATTTCATTCTGAGTTATAGATTAATTTCTATGAATTTTAGAAGTTCAAACCATTTTTTGGAATTTCCTGGATTGTTTTAAAGCCAGAAAATGATTAACCGCATCAGCATTGCATTAGGGTGATGTCAGCATGGTCAACAGGGTCTGTCCAAGTCAAACCTGACTAGTGGGGTCCACTGGTCAGTAACTCAGAGCTGGTTACTGTCGCTGACTAGTGGGCCCAGTTAATGGCCACGTCAGCTTGGTCAAAGCTGACGCATGGGCCAGCTGGGGTTAGTTAACTAAACATAAACTAAACTATATTTAATTAGACAATGGGGCCCAGCTGTCAGTGTCACTAAGGTTAATTACTGGGGCTGTTAGTGGCTAATGACATCGCCACGTCAGCACGCCGGAGTTTCGCTGGTGACGACCACGACCGACGGCGGAGGTGCACCGTGCGCTTGCTACAGAGCAACATTCGATGCGCGGTTTGCTCCTACGGGTTCCTGGCAGTGAGGCACATCCAAAGCAACAAATGGCAGTAGCTGGGGTGGCTGGAGCTGACGGCGGCGAGCTATTTTGCGGCCGCTGGAGTTCGGCCTAGCGCGGGCGAGGCACTACGCTTGGCTGACGAGCAAGCTAAGCGGCGGGGCGGACTCCTGGGATTTCACTGAGTGCAGTGACATGCTTAGTTTGGATGGAGGCAAACAAAAACGACGACGGCGACATGTCCATCACCGGTGTAGCACCCACGATGCGGCTATATCTCCCACGTGTCGAAGCACGACTTAGAGGCATAACCGCATTGTGGTTTTGTCGCAAGAAGGGTCATCTTCACACAATCCCATGTAATGAACAAGAATGGGATAAAGAGTTGGCTTACAATCGCCACTTCACGCAATGAACATATAATTCATGCATCATTCAGAAAACACACATAGTCCGACTACGGACTCAGTCAAAAGAAAAGAAGATAACCCAACTGCTAGATCCCCGATCGTCCCAACTGGGCTCCACTACTGATCAACATGAAACGAAACATAGCAATGACCAAGATCTTCGTTGAGCTCCCATCTGAGCTCGGTTGCATCACCTGCACTGGTATCATCGGCACCTGCAACTGTTGTGATAGTATCTGGTGAGTCACAAGGACTCAGCAATCTCAAAACCCGCGAGATCAAGACTATTTAAGCTTATGGGTAGGAAGTGGTAATGAGGTGGAGTTGCAGCAAGCACTAAGCAAATATGGTGGCCAACATATGCAAATAAGAGCGAGAAGAGAAGCAACGGAATGGTCGAGAAGCTAGAAGTGATCAAGAAGTGATCCTGAAACTACTTACGCACAATCATAACACAAAGACCGTGTTTACTTCCCGGACTCCGCCGAAAAGAGATCATCACGGCAACACACGCAGTTGATGCATTTTAATTAAGTCAAGTGTCAAGTTATCTACAACCGGATATGAAAAAATTCCCATCTGCCACATAACCGCGGGCACGACTCTCGAATGTTTATAACCTGCAGGGGTGTTCCAACTTAGCCATCACAAGCTCTCACGGTCAACGAAGGATATTCCTTCTCCCAGGAAGACCCGATCAGTCTCGGAATCCCGGTTTACAAGACATTTCGACAA
Source organism: Triticum timopheevii (assembly GCA_963921465.1). Classification (NCBI taxonomy): domain Eukaryota; kingdom Viridiplantae; phylum Streptophyta; class Magnoliopsida; order Poales; family Poaceae; genus Triticum; species Triticum timopheevii. The sequence continues at coordinate 290,410,402 of OY997268.1, read as the reverse complement.
TGGTAAAACAAGACCAGCAAGACAACCCGTTGTGCCGACAAATCCCGATAGGAGCTGCACATATCTCGTTCTCAGGGCACACCGGATAAGCTAAGCGTACAGGTACCAACATAACCCAAGTTGCCAAGGGACGGTCCCACACGGTGCTCTAGTTTGGACCAACACTCAGAGGAGCACTGGCCTGAGGGGGTAAAATAAGGATGACCCTTGAGTCTGCAGAACCCAAGGGAAAAGGCTTAGGTGACAAATGGTAAAACCAAGGTCGGGCCTTGCTGGAGGAGTTTTATTCAAAGCGAACTGTCAAGGGGTCCCATAAATCACCCAACCGTGTAAGGAATGCAAAATCAAGGAACATAACACCGGTATGACGGAAACTAGGGCGGCAAGAGTGGAACAAAACACCAGGCATAAGGCCGAGCCTTCCACCCTTTACCAAGTATATAGGTGCATTAATTAAATAAGAGCTATTGTGATATCCCAACATAATCCTGTCCATCATGGATCAATCTTCAAATTCACCTGCAACTAACAACACTATAAGAGGGGCTGAGCAAAGCGGTAACATAGCCAAACAACGGTTTGCTAGGAAGGGTGAAAAAGTTAGAGGCTGACATGGCAATATGGGAGGCATGGTAAACAAGTGATAGGTAGCGCAGCATTGCAATAGAACGAAGCAACTAGCAACCAAAGATAGAAGTGATATCGAGGGTAATGGTCATCTTGCCTGAGATCCCGCAAGGAAGAAGAACGAGTCCATGAAGAAGACAAACGAACGTAGTCGAACGAATCCTCACAACTCCGGAACGAAACTGAAGCAAACGAGAGAAGCAAACCGGAAAGAAGCAAACAACTTGGTAAACACACAAGCATAAACATGTCATGATGCACAAACAAGTATGATGCATGTCCGGTTTAATGAGGCATGGCATGGCAATATGCAACAAACAATACTACAAATTAAGTGGAGCTCAATATGCAATGAGTTGCATATTGACAAAACACCACATGCAATTATTTAGTTTGATCTCGTTTAGGAACACAACAATATTACATGTTGTTATAAACATGGCAAGAGGTGAAACATAATTAAACTACCTATCTAGGCAAGTTTAAATGAGGCTGGAACAACAAACAACAATTCCGGAAATCCCCATATGCAATTTTGGAATTGGTATTGTTCTGCCCTAAACCATATTTTAGAGTTTTTAAACATGCAAAGTAATGCCACCATGTTAAACTATGCATTTTTCCACCCCATTTACATATAAAGTTTATTAAATTCGGAGCTACGGTTATTTAGTTATGAAATAAAACATTTTAGCGTGGCATTTATGCAAAATTACACAAACAACAAGTTTAAGCATTTTAACATGGATGAAAGCAACCGATTACGAAACTAGATGAAAAACTAAGCATTTTACATATTTAGATCATTTTAATCCGATGCACCAGTCATTAGTTATTAAATGCATGAACATGGAGGGGTTTTATGCAAATCTGTAAATCATGGGTAATGTCAAAATTCGCAGGCAGGGAAAAAAATACATCGGGCCGAATCTGGAGCTACATGAACTTTGGAGGCTCACCCTGGGCTGAGGCCCGGTCGGTGGAGGAGGCGGGCGCTGGCGGGATCTGGGCCTCGCTGGATCGAACGAGGAGGCACGGGACCACGGTCAACGGGACGACAAGCAATCTGCTGCTGCTCGTTGCAGGGGAAGCATAAGACGCGCCACGGCGGCCTGGCGCGGCTGGGACTTGGCGGCGGCAAGCAACGGGGACGGCAGGGACGGAGAGGGGCGGCGAACCTCTGGATCTGGCCTGAGATGGCAAGGACGAAGGCGATAAGGGGAACTCAGGGAGGCGACGGAGACAAGCGAATCCGGGCGCACGAGGGGCTTGAACGACGACGGCGGGATTCCTGTGATCCACATGAGAGAGAGACCATGAGAGAAGAAGAAACGTGGACGGAAGGAAGGAGAGGGCGCAACGGGGCCTGCCTACTGGCTTGCTCCGGCGTGGTGGCGAGGACGTGGTGGCGGGGTCGAGGAGGAGGCATCGGGTGTGGAACGCGGGCGGCTGCTCTCTGGCCTTGGCGTGGGCGCGCAGAGGGACTCAGCATCGAGGGACGAAGGGGCTGGATGGGTCTGAGGCTCTTCGGCGCGGATCGGCTGGGAACCACGGCGGCGCAACGAGCGGGAGCTACAGGAGGCCATCCATGGCGGCGCTGCGAAGACAACAGAGAGAGAGAGAGAGAGAGAGCAGCGTGAGAGAGAGAGAACAGAAGCATGAGGGGAAAGGGAGCAGGGCTGTCGGGGCACTCATCTTCGGCAAGGGGCCGGGTGATGCCTGCGAGGGTTGGTGACGAGATGCTCCGGTCGGCTCCTTGCCGAAGAAACGCGATGGAGGTGGAGCGGGGGTGCGGGAGAAGGGGCTCGAGCTCCTGGCGCTTGACGAAGGCGGCGTGGAGGCCCTCGAGCCGAAGAGGCTGCGCTGTGGTAGTTGGCTCGCTAGGGAAATCTAGGGAGAGTGGATTTTTGGATCGGGAGGGGATCCTGAGAAAGGGGAGACACAAGGAGTGGCGGCGGAATGAGGAGGATGGGACAAGATGCCTAATTTCTAGGGTTGGATCCCGTGTATATATAGGAGGTGGATTTGGCTAGGGACTATCTCGTCCCTACGATCGTAATCGGATGGCTGGAAAAAATATAGGTTAGAAAGTCCAATTAAGAAAATGGAGATGTTTTATAGATGTTTGGGGATGTTCCGGATCCAATGGTCGCAACTGAGCGGTTTGGGTTCGGGACAGCTTCGGACGCGCACACAAGGGGGTTTGTGCACTGCACAGAGAGACTCCGGTTTAGGCAAGAGGGCAAACGAAGAACAAGGTTGGTCTCGGAACGGTCAACGAAAGGAAGGGGGGACGCGGCAACTACGAACGGATACAAGTTTTAAAAACCATGATGGCAACGAGTGCCGATGCAATGCGGATGATGCCATGATGAAATGATGAATGCAACAAACAAATGACAATAGAACACACGACGGTCACGCAAAACATGGAAGGCCTCTAGAGCATTGGTCTCGGGCCGTCACAACCGGCGAGGTCTCGGTCTTGGCGGAAACGGAGCTATGTTGAGCTATTGAGCATGGGAGTAGGGTGGTCGGTAGAGGAGCTCACGACAAGTCGGACAAGGGTCTCAGCGAGCTTGGGGAAGGACTATGGTCGGGCCGGCGGACGCGATCTCCGGCGACCAATGAGGAAGAAGGCGTCGGGGTGGTGCTTCGGGGCCCTTCCGATCGTGTGGCTTGGCAGAGAGGACTAAGGCGATGAGGCGGAGCTTCTGGACTGCTCAAGGGGACGAGGGAGAGGCGATGGCCGCGGTGGTGCTACTCGGTGGCGGCACGCGCGTTCGGTGAGGTGGAGAACGATGAGGGAGAGAGCCAGGGAAGGGGGAAAGCTCGAGGGAGAGGTCGAGGGGGAACTCGGGCTTCTCCAGACGCAGGTCAGAACAAGGAAGGGCAAGCAGGAGGTGCCGGGGAGTCATGGCCAAGGTTGCTCGCGTGTGGGCACGCAGGTGCTTCGGGGCGAGGGGAGGAAGACGACGGAGGGGCTGCAGTGATGGGCTGGGCTGCCAGCTACAGTAGCAGGTCGAGGTAGGTCAGGTCAGTTTGCTTCTACCTCTTTCTTTATTTCTTTCTTTTTTCTATTTCTTTCATTTATTTTTGATTTAGTTTTAGCACTGAACCACTTTATAAAATTTTGGTAATATTTGCATGGACTAAAAGGACTAATTCTAGAGCCCCTCACCAAATACCAGAATTATTGATGCATTAAATATATTTATAACATATATTTGCTCCAACTCAAATACAATATGTGTTAGTTCAAAAATCCAAAATGTCATTGAAAAATGTGCATCATCTCAGGTTACTGTTTCCAGCATTTTCCAAAAATGATGAACATTTTTGAAAGCCACTTTGGGTTCACTAAAAATATTTTAGTTGAACCTATTGAATTCCTTTGATGCTAGGGTTTGAAACAGTCCCCATTTGAAATTCCTTTAAATTTAAACATGATGCTCACAAGAATGGCTAGTCTAAGTCATACCAGAACTAGGGATGTGACAGTCACCTTCGGAACGCGCGACAACTACCGCACTGAGCTCATCGACTTCGACGTTGCACGCATCGGGCTCCCATACAACGCCATCCTCGGGTACCCGGCCCTCGCCAAGTTCATGGCGGCGACTCATCCCGGCTACAACGTCATGAAGATGCCAGGAAGGAGCGACGTCCTCACCATGGCGGGAGACACTGGGGATGCGTTGACATCCCTCAGACTCGCCTTCAAGGCTGTGGCGGCCGCGCGGCCAATTGCGGAGAGCGCTCCGGAGGGCCCGGGGCTGCTCCGGCGAAGAAGAAGCCACTGTTCTCTCAAGACCGAGCCGAGATGAAGCAAGTACCGGTCGAAGAGGACGGGGAGTCAGGAGCCGCTTTCACCATAGGCCCTGGTCTCCCCCGAGACCATGAGGAGGCTTTGGCCAGCTTCCTCCGTGCAAACAAAGATGTGTTCGCATGGCAAGCAACGGACCTGATAGGCGGTCTGCGGGGGGTATTCGAACACCACCTCATGGTGTGCCCCCGCGCGCACCCTGTAAAGCAGAAGGCACGATGACAAGCCCCGGAGAAGCAGTCATTCATCATCCAGGAAACTCACAAGCTGCAGGAGGCCGACGTTATCCAGGAAGTGCGGCACCCGGAGTGGTTGGCAAACACAGTCATCGTCCCAAGAAGGGCGGGAAAGAGGGCATGTGCGTTCACTTCACGAGCCTGAACAAAGCTTGCCCTCAGGATCCATTGCCTCTTCCTCGCATTGACCAGATCATCGACTCCACTGCCGAGTGTGATCTACTGTGCTTCCTGGATGCCTTCTCAAGCTATCATCAAATCAAGATGGCAGTGGAAGATGTAGAGAAGACAACCTTTCTCACCCCATGTGGGGTGTATTGCGATACTTGCATGCCATTTGGGTTGCGCAATGCCGGACCAACATTCCAGCGGTTGATGCACATCGCTTTGGGCCAGCAGCTCGGAAGAAACACAGAAGCCTACGTTGATGATATAGTGGTCAAGTCCCGGGAGGCAAGAACCCTTGTTGGACATCTAGAGGAGACGTTCGCCAACCTGCGCGAAGTGAAGTTGTAGCTTAATCCCGAGAAGTGCGTATTCGGTGTCCCGCCAGGCAAGCTTTTGGGGTTCCTGGTGTCGCACAGAGGAATTGAGGCCAACCCGGAGAAGGTCAAGGCAATAGAAAGGATGAGCCCGCCTCGAACTCTCAAGGAGATGCAGAAGCTGGCAGGCTGCGTGACCTCGCTTGGGTGCTTCATCTCCAAGCTAGACGAGCGTGCCCTCCCATTCTTCAAGCTAAAGAAGAGAAAGGGTCCATTCGAATGGACTCCCAAGGCTGACGAGGCTTTCCACAACCTCAAGAAGTACCTCACCAGCACACCGGTGATTGTGGCACCTCGCCCGCTGGAGCCTCTCATGCTCTACTTGGCCGCCACGCCACACTTAGCCAGCGCAGCACTAGTGGCGGTCTGGAAGGAGCATGGAGCAAAGGGTGTGAGGCGCGGGCTCGCGCGCCCATGTAAGGCATTTCGACCTCAGGATAGTGCGCCCGAGGCAACCAATCCGCCCTCGGGAGATGGGGCTCCTGAGATCGGGACCCCTGAAGCAACAAAAGACAGGACTCCTCAGGCTCCGCCAGTTCAAGAGGAACAAGACCCGACGGACACTTCCTCCCACATCGAGCACCCTGTTTACTTCGTCAACATCGTACTGCGTGACGCGCGGACATGTTACCCCATGCCGCAGAAGCTCCGCCTTGCACTCCTCGTTGCATCCAAGAAGCTGCGCCACTAATTCCAAGGACACCCTATCAAGGTCATCTCAGCCTACCCTCTGCAGAGGGTGTTCTGAAGCCCCAACGCCGCAGGAAGGGTTGCCGAATGGAACATCGAATTGCAGGCATTTCAGCTGGAGTTCAGCACCACCCGAGTCATCAAGGGCGTAGCCCTCGCTGACTTTTGTGGCTGAATGGACTGACGTACCAAGTAAAGAAGTGGGCAAGGACCGCTCCCTTGCCCCAGGAGACGAAGCACCTGATGGTTGGGTCATGTACTTCGATGGTGCGTTCGCACTTCAGGGCACGGGGGCTAGAGCCATGCTCATCTCGCCCACCCAAGACAAGCTCTGCTATGCCGTGCAACTCTGCTTCCAGCATGGCGAGAAGGTCTCCAACAACATCGCCGGGCTCAGGGCCTCGGTCTCCTTGGGGGTCAGGAGCCTCACCATTAGGGGCGACTCCCAGCTCCTCATCAACTTCTCCAACAACGAGTACACGCACAAGGACGAGAACATGGAGTAGGCATACCTCGAGGAGGTACAAAAAATTTAGAAGCAATTCTGGGTTTTGGAACTACAGCATGTGCCATGAGGCACAAACAAGGAGGCGGACGGCATCGCCAATGGGGCTTCCCGGTGCCTTCCCAGGAGCCTGGAATCTTTGAGGAGTGGCTCTTCAGGCCATCGGCAGTCCCCCCCCTGTTGTCGAGCCAAAGCTACCTCAGGAGGAGCTCCCCACGGCACCCACCACGGGCGCCCTGGTTGTTGCCCAGCCTCAGGGTCCCACGTGCTCCTCACGCTCGAGTCTTGGGAGGGGTGCTGGACCGAGGAATTCAAGGCGTACCTACTTCAGGGCAGCCTGCCGTAGAAGGAAGAGGATGCAGAGCGGGTGGTCCTCTAGGCTACCTCTTACTGCATCCAGGACGGAGTTCTCTATCTAAGGCGCCTGAACAACGTCTCCCTGCGGTGCATCTCCAAGGAGTAGGGGTGCGAGCTGTCGGCTGACATTCACGATGGGAATTATGGGCATCACTCTTTGTCACGCACCATCGTGGGCAAGGCATCTCGCAGCGGGTTCTACTGGTCCACAACACTCGACGACGCCGCTGAATTGGTAAGATGTTGTGAGGCCTATCAATTCCATGCTAAGCAGATCCATCAGCCCGCTCAGGGCCTCCAGACCATCCCGCTCTTGTGGCCATTCATGGTTTGGGGGTTGGACATCTTGGGCCTGTTTCCTCGAGTGCCTGGGGGCTATCGCTACCTCTACGTCGCCATCCACAAGTTCACCAAGTGGGCAGAGGTGGAAGCTGTCAGCACCATCCCGGCTGGCTCTACAATCAAGTTCATCAAGGGCCTCGTAAGCTGCTTTGGGGTGCCCAACCACATCATTACCGACAACGGCTCCCAGTTCACGAGCAACCTCTTTAAAACATATTGTGCTACCCTTGGAACGCAGATATGCTACGCTTCGGTGGCGCACCCGTGGAGCAATCGCCAGGCTGAGCACGCCAACGCGGAGGTCTTGAGGGGCCTCAAGGCAAGGAGCTTCAACAAAAAGCTCGAGGCCTGCGGCAGAGGCTGGCTCGACGAGCTTTTGTCTGTGTTGTGGTCCATCCACACCACCGCGACCAAGCCTATAGGCGATACCCCATTCTTCCTCGTCTACGGAGCCAAGGCGGTCCTCCCTCACGAGGTCAGGCATCGCTCCCCTTGGGTTCTGGCATTCAATGAGGCACATCAGGATGCCGCACAGGAGATGGACCTAGTGTTGGGGGGAGGAACGTCATTGCCAGGCCTCACCTCGAGCTGTGAGGTACCAGCAGGCACTATGGCGGTACCACTGCCGCAACATCAGTTCCAGGACCCTCGAGGTGGGTGACCTCATCCTGAGGTGGGCGCTTTCTAGGGAAGGGCTTCACAAACTCTCCACCATGTGGGAGGGACTGTTCAGGATCGCCCGTGTCTCCAGGCCTGGCACCGCGCGCCTGGAGACGCAAGACGGTGTCCCCATCCAGAATGCCTGGAACATCCAGCACCTGCGGAAGTTCTACCCATAAAGAAGGCTCCGCGCTTGTGAAGGTCTCCGCTCGTGACACTCTCACGTAATAATGAGGTGGGGATGTACGCGCCCTAGAGTCTCTTGAGCGTTGCCCTTGGTCCTCATGGGGGCTCCATCCCACGTCCTATTGGCAGCACTTAGCTCCGCGTTGGTGAGAAGACTAGTATAGGTGACAGACCTGGCTGTTCTTTTGCTTGCTTTCTATATCTGATTTGCGACTTCTTGAATAGAATTTGGAGTTTCAGTGTCTCTTTCTTGGGGTTGGGAATCTCTCTTCTTGCTTAGTTCGTTTCTCTCAGGCTTTGCCTCAGGAGGAGTGGCACTTGCCCGTCGCTCCTCCTTGCGCGTCCCGCGCATCGGGGCTGGGTAGGTGTGCGCACTTTGGGCTGGCCTGCGAGCACACCTCGCAAAAGCCTCAATCCATGGACCTGTGGCGTATCTGTCCTCACGTGACACTCTTGAGTGAGCTCACGAGCAATGCGCCTCCGGGGCCTCCCAGTCCTACAGCTATGGGAGCCCCCTCCTGAAGCCTGTCGACCACAGGGGCATCCCTCGACAAGGAGCGCTCCCGCGGCGTCGAAGTTCATCACAGGAGCTCTAAGATAAGTTACCCCAACCACACTCAATAGCAACACAAGCATCAGGAGGAAATGTAGAAATAATAACATAACGACACAAGCGCCATAGTCCATTACACGCCATGGTAGGGCCTCCTACTTCTTCTTTCTTGCAGCAGAAAAATGAAGCAAAAGCAGGTGCACGTCGACGTCGGCTCCTGAGGTCCGGCTCCGGTAGCGCCTGGGCTCACTCAGAGCCCTCCTCCCGCTTCACCGGGCGTGGTGGCGACGCAAATCGTCTCCCATCGAAGAAGATGCGCCCACAATGCTGCCAGAGGCAGCGCCAACCTTGGAGAGTAGGCATCCATGCCCGCGAACCGCTGCTGGCGTTGTAGCATACTTGCGAGGGCGCCCGTGGCCCCTCTTGGGTGGAGGTGAGTCCGGCCCCTCCTTGGGGGTTTGCCCTTTCTCCGCGGCTGTGAACCTCCTTGTCGGCACCATGGATGATTTAGAAAGATGGTGGAGCAAGAGGAGGGAGAAGCAAGGAGCGAGAGGCGAAGATGGGCAGGGAGCTCTGCCCGCTACCCCATTTATAGCTGGGAGAAGGTAAATCATCGGCCTCCCACGATCCCCGGTAATGATGATTTCTCTGCATGCAGCAGGTAGTTGTCAAGTCAAACAGTTGCCAAGGCGACATGGGGAAGTGGAAACACCCACGTCCCATCAAGCACCACATGTCGGCTCAGTCTACAGGTGATTGGGCCCCGCTACTTTCCGCACTTGCCCTTTGGCTTCACCACGAAGCCAAGTGTGAGCGCACCTTGGGCCTAGGGGCTTCTATCGGCATTCTGTGAACCAGGGTACCCAGACCTGCCTGCCTGCGGCCCATGGCGTGGCTCCATTGATGGCCTGGTACGTTCATCTTCAACCACGACAAGACAAGGCCCTCGCGAGGGGCCAAACCTCGCGAGGCGGGCGATATCAAGACCTCCTGATGGAGCGGCCTCCTCAGGTGGCCTCCTGACGGAGTAGAGATTTCTATGCAAGACACAGCCTCACGAGGTTAAAATGACATTAGCCATGACGAGGCACGCGCCAGTAGGCGCAGATCGGCAGGTTTCCTATTTGGTGCAAAGGAGGCAAGCGCAGGTGTGGAGTCCCAAGGAATCAACCAAAGGTTGCCATTTGTGTGCAACAAGACAACGACCGCCAGAACGGCATGACAGATGTCATCGTCGAGCCCACCATGACATCACGATCAGATACTTGGAGACGAAGACCACCTTTCATCAGGATCAGAATTACTTCTTGTCCCCTTTCAAATTTGGCCATTGTGGGATCCCTTCCTGCCTAAGTTTTGGTGGAAGGGGACCGAGGCCACTATAAATGTAGCCTAGTCACCATCGTAGAAGGGGATCGACTCATTGGGTGATCAGCTCATCGAATCGCTAAGAGGTCATCACAAGAACAAACCCCCTGAGTTTGTTCTTCCACTTGTACTAGTTCATCCTCAGCCCCTCGCGAGGCTAAACCACCACAAAGCAGGAGTAGGGTATTACACCGCAAGGTGGCCCAAACCTGGATAAACTACTATGTCTTTCTCCTTCTTGTTCATCGAGCTAGGTCGTGAGAGCAGCGGATCAATCAGCTTGAGAGGTTGACTTCTTTGCACATGCCCCTCGGTTCGAACCTTTCTTGGGTCTGCGGAGCCCGGAATCCGATAGAGGATGGTAACAAACCGGATCGTGAAGCGACAACAGAAGAAATGAAGATGTTGCAATACAATGCTCGGGCTTGCGATATTCTCTTCAATGGATTATGCCCCAAAGAATTCAACAATATCAACCGCCTTGAGAATGCAAAGGAAATTTGGTATACATTGGTTGATATGCACGAAGGTACCGAGTCTGTCAAGGAATCCAAGTTGGATGTGCTTCAAAGTCAACTTGACAAGTTCAAGATGAAGGATGGTGAAGGAGTCGCCAAAATATACTCTAGGCTTGCTCTCATCACAAATGAGATTGCCGTCTTAGGAAGTGAAGAGATGACTGAAAAATTCTTCGTCAAGAAGATCCTAAGAGCCTTGGATGGAAAATATGACACCGTGTGCACTTTGATCCAAATGATGCCCAATTACAAAGATCTCAAGCCCACAGATGTCATTGGTAGAATTGTCGCTCATGAGATGTCACTCAAGGATAAGGAAGAGCTCCACAACAAGTCAAGTGGTGCTTACGAAGCTTCAAGTGATGCTCCTACAACATCAAGTGAGAAGCAAGTCTCCCATGAAGAATTGATATTATTGTTGAACAACTTCAACAATTTCTACAAGAATAGAAGCAAAGAGAGAACCTCCAAGTCAATGCCCTAAAATGACGAAAGATCTTCTAGTTGTGATCGTAATTGCTACAATTGTGGAAGACCCGGACACTACTCCAATGAGTGTACGGCTCCCTACAAGAAAAGAGAAGATTCACCCAAAAGGAGGAGTAGAAGAGATGAATCACCTCCAAAGGAGAGAAGGAGTAGAGATGATCGTTATGAACAAAGAACCTCTTGTAGAAGCAAGGATTCGTAAAGGAAGGACAAGTCATCAAAGCTACACAAGACAAAGACATCAAGCTCACGTTGGTGAATGGGTACCCGGTTCAGAATCCGACAACTACTCCGAGAGAAGCTATCACTCCGTCTCCGAATATACTCAAGATGAAGGTGTTGCCGGTCTTGCACTTGTCTCATCCAACTCCTATGACATATTTGACTCACCAAATGAAGGAATTGGAAGATGCTTCATGGTTAAATGCCCTAAGGTATCACACCCCGAGTATGTTGATTTCAATAGTGATGAAGATGATTTTCTAGGTGATGATGATTTACTTGTTGACAACACTAGTGATGAAAACTATGATGAACTTGCTAGTAATCATGCTAGTCAAGATGAAACGAATGACAATGATAAGAAGGAGATTGAGCGTCTAACTAAAGAACTAAATACTCTTAAGTTAGCTCATGAAACAAGTCTATAGGATCATAGAGAGCTCCTAAAGATTCATGAGAAGCTACGCTTTGAGAAGCTAAATTTAGAGCAAGAGAATGAGTTTCTAAAAGCTATCAACGATGATCTTCAAAAGAAGAGTTCTTCTTATCTAGCCAAACGTCTCCTCTTGTCTACTTACATGCCACAAGTATAATCTAGCAACAAGAGCAAGAGATATTATTCCTCCAGTAGTAACAATAACCATGTTAAATCCAATATTGTTACTTCTAGTAGTTCTCTTGATTCCACTAATGATTCTCTTAGCCAAGTTACACTTGAGCAAGAAAATAGCTTCTTGAAGGGAATTATAGATAAAGGTGTTTACAAGAGCCTTGCTGGGAGTAAGCAATTTGAGGAAATTGTACGCAAGCAAGGATGGCACCGGAATAATCAAGGTGTTGGTTTTGAACGGAAGTTCAATGCCAATGGAGTTGATTGGGAAGAAGATCAATACCCCAAGACGAAGTTTGTTCCTCAACAAGAGAAGTATGACTCCACTTGTTTCAAGGGAACACAAGCTCAAGATGATCTTCCACCACAAGACCACAAGCTAAAAGGCAAGGACAAGCTTCAAGAAGATATTGACTCATTTGAATAAGATCTTAAGGCCATGGTCAAGTGGGTTCCCAAGACTACGTCAAGCTCTACATCATCAAGTACAACTACAACTCCAAGGATTCCCATCAAGTTGATGTGGATCCCAAAGAAGAAGAACTAGAGTGTTCTTGAGGTTGACTGTGCCAACATACTTCAATCATATTCATTTTGGCGAGGACTTGTGCAATCAACTTTCAGATCTTGCACTAGTTCACGGAGTCACAAACCCTCTTGTTGGTAAGACAAGCGACAAGGTGTCGGCGTTCCGGATATGGGGGTATCCAGCCCTACCTGCCTGTGGCCCACCACATGGCTCCATCAATGGCCTGGCACGGCCCAACTTCAACATCAACAACTCAAGACCCTCGCGAGGGGCGAAGCCTCGTGAGGCGGATGACGCCAAGACCCCCTACGGGATCTACCTCTTCAGGCTGGCTCCCGAGGGGCGGAGAGTTCTATGCAAGGTGCACCTCACGATGCTCAGCTGACGTGAGCCATGACGACCAAGGTCAGACGGGCGCCAGTGGGGGCAGAATGCCAGTTTCCTCTTTGGTGCAAGGGAGGCAAGCCACATGCGCGGAGTCCCGAGGAATCAGCCAAAGGTTTCCACTCTGGTGCAACGAGACCAATACCGCCAGGACGGCAGGATGGAGGTCATCAGCGAGCCCACTGCAGCGTCACGACCGGAGACTTTTCACAGGCGAAGACTACTTTTGTCAAAATAAGCTTTACTACTTGTCCCCTTTCAAATCTGGCCGTTGTGGGATCCCTTCCCGCCAACATTTGGGAAGAGGACCAAGGCCACTATAAATAGGACTTAGCCACCACCATAGAGGAAAAGCAGTTCGCATCCACCAGCTCTCTTGAGCCCAAGAACACCTCACCTCCTGAGGCCAGTTCATCCACTATACTAGTTCATCCTCAGCCCTCCGTGCCAATCCACCAAAACGCAGGAGTAGGGTATTACACCGCAAGGTGGCCCGAAGCAGGATAAACTGTTGTGTCTCTTTGTCTCTTCGAGCTCGATGCGCTAGGCTTAGGCGGATCGTGAGTAGGCAGGCTGGGTAGGTTGAGATCTCCGCATGCACCCCAGAGTTCGAACCTCTCAGGGTTTGCGGAACCCGTAATCCGACATTTGGCGTGCCAAGTAGGGGTGCGTCGGATCTTCTCTTTCATCGATCGATCCACCGCCAGTCCGACACCTCCATGGTCGACGCACGCCGAGCTCGTGTCGGGCCGCAGTCGCCACTCGTGTTGCTCAGACGGCTCCGGCGGGTGATGGTTGTTGTCGGATGCTGGGTTCCGGCAGACCCTTAAGGTTCAAACTCTAGGGTGCAGGCGAAGATCTTCCCCCTACTGATTCACGTCCGATCGCCTCACGAGAATCTAAGCTAAAACGATGAACAACATGAGGGACACAAGATTTATACTGGTTCAGGACACCGTTGTGGTGTAATACCCTACTACAGTGTGTGGTGTGGTGGATTGCCTCAGGGGCTGATGATGAACAGTACAAAGGATGAATAGCCTCGCGAGAGGTGTTCTTGAGCTCGTGCAATGAACTGCTTGGGTGAGTTCGATCGCCTCTCGGTCTAATGAGTACTCGATGAGTTCCTCTCCCCACCTCCGTGGTGCCTAGTCCTATTTATAGAGGCCCTGGTCCTCTTCCCAAATATTGAGCGGGAAGGGCGCTAACAACGGCCACTTTGAAGGGGAACATCTAGTACAAGTTATCCTGACCAAAGTTGGTCTTCGGCTGCCAAAGGCACTGGTGATGACCCTGTCTTGGGCTCCACGGTGACCTCCATCCCGCCGCTCTGCTGGTCTTGGTCTTGTTGCACTGAAATGGCAACCTTTGCCTGATGCCTCAGTACTCCACGCCTGTGCTTGCCCCCTTAGCACCAAAGAGGAAACAAGGACACTGCGTAGGTCGGCGCCCGCCTGGTCTCGGTCGTCATGGCTTGCGTCACGAGGACCTCGCGAGGTACCCTGCCTTGATATCTCCGCCTCTTCGCGAGCCTGCCTGGCGAGGCCATCCCTGAGGAAGTCCTGTGTCGTCCGCTGCTACCTCTTGAGCACTGCGTTGGATTTCCCCAAAGAGGAGAGGATGATGCAGCAAAGTAGCGTAAGTATTTCCCTCAGTTTTTGAGAACCAAGGTATCAATCCACTGGGAGACCACGAACAAGTCCCTCGTACCTACACAAAACAATAGCTCCTCGCAACCAACGCGATTAGGGGTTGTCAATCCCTTCACGGTCACTTACGAGAGTGAGATCTGATAGAGAAGATAAATAATATTTTTGGTATTTTTGATATATAGATGCAAAGTAAAAAGTAAAAGGCAAAGTAAAAACAAAGCAAGTAATAAAGTAATGGAGATTGATATGATGAGAATAGACCCGGGGGCCATAGGTTTCACTAGTGGCTTCTCTCAAGAGCATAGATATTCTACGGTGGGTGAACAAATTACTGTTGAGCAATTGATAGAATTGAGCATAATTATGAGTATATCCAGGTATGATCATGTATATAGGCATCACGTCCGAGACAAGTTGATCGAAACGATTCTGCATCCACTACTATTACTCCACTCATCGACCGCTATCCAGCATGCATCTAGAGTATTAAGTTAAAAACAGAGTAATGCCTTAAGCAAGATGACATGATGTACAGGGATAAATTCATGCAATATGATAAAAAAAACCATCTTGTTATCCTCGATGGCAACAATACAATACATACCTTGCTGCCCCTTCTGTCACTTGGAAAGGACACCGCAAGATTAAACCCAAAGCTAAGCACTTCTCCCATTGCAAGAACTACCAATCTAGTTGGCCAAACCAAAAGGATAATTCGAAGAGACTTGCAAAGATAACTCAATCATACATAAAAGGATTCAGAGAAGATTCAAATATTGTTCATAGATAAGTTAGATCATAAACCCACAATTCATCGGTCTCAACAAACACACCGCAAAAAGAAGATTACATCGAATAGATCTCCACGAGAGAGGGGGAGAACATTGTATTGAGATCCAAAAAGAGAGAAGAAGTCATCTAACTACTAGCTATGGACCCGAAGGTCTGAAGTAAACTACTCACACTTCATCGGAGGGGCTATGGTGTTGATGTAGAAGCCCTCTGTGGTGGATGCCCCCTCCGGCAGAGCTCCGGAACAGGCCCCAAGATGGGATCTTGTGGATACAGAAGGTTGCGGCGGTGGAATTAGGTTTTTGGCTCTTATTCTGATCGTTTGGGGATACGTAGGTATATATAGGAGGAAGGAGTACATCGGTGGAGCAATAGGGGGCCCACGAGGCATGGGGCGCGCCCTAGGGGGGCGCCCCCCACCCTCGTGACCGCCTCTGTTACTTCTTGGAGTAGGGTCCAAGTCTCCTGGATCACGTTCGGTGAGAAAATCACGTTCCCGAAGGTTTCATTCCGTTTGGACTCCGTTTGATATTTCGTTTCTTCGAAACGCCCCCCCCTCGTGACCGCGTCTGTTACTTCTTGGAGTAGGGTCCAAGTCTGCTGGATCACGTTCGGTGAGAAAATCACGTTCCCGAAGGTTTCATTCCGTTTGGACTCCGTTTGATATTCCGTTTCTTCGAAACACTGAAATAGGCTAAAAAACAACAATTCTGGGCTGGGCCTCCGGTTAATAGGTTAGTCCCAAAAATAATATAAAAGTGGAAAATAAAGCCCAATATAGTCCAAAACAGTAGATAAAGTAGCATGGAGCAATCAAAAATTATAGATACGTTGGAGACGTATCAGGCATCCCCAAGCTTAATTCCTGCTCGTCCTCGAGTAGGTAAATGATAAAAAGAGAATTTTTGATGCGGAGTGATACTTTGGCATAATTTCAATGTAAATATTCTTAATTGTGATATGAATATTCAGATCCGAAATATTCAAGACAAAATTTCATATTGACATAAAAATAAAAATACTTCAAGCATACTAATCAAAGCAATCATGTCTTCTCAAAATAGCATGGCAAAAGAATGTTCATCCCTACAAAATCATATAGTTAGGCTATGCTTCATTTTCATCACACAAAGGTGTTCCCAACTTCTATACCCCCGATGACAAGCCAAGCAATTGTTTCATACTTAAATAATCTCAAACTTTTTCAACCTTCACGCAATACAAGAGCGTGAGCCATGGATATAGCACTATGGGTGGAACAGAATATGATGATGGGGATTATGTGGAGAAGACAAAAAGGGAGAAAGTCTCATATTGACGAGGATAATCAACGGGCTATGGAGATGCCCATCAATTGATGTCAACATGAGGAGTAGTGATTGCCATGCAACGGATGCACTAGAGCTATGAATGCTCAACAAAAGAAAACTAGTGGGTGTGTATCCAACTCGCTTGCTCATGAAGACCTAGGGCATTTGAGGAAGCCCATCGTAGGAATATACAAGCCAAGTTCTAAAATGAAAAATTCCCACTAGTATAAAAAGATAACTTATGATTCTCACTACATGAAGAACAAGGTGCTACTTTGAAGCACAATATATGAGACTCACTACATGAAGAACAAGGTGCTACTTTGAAGCACAAGTGTGGAAAAAGAGATAGTAGCATTGCCCTTTTTATTTATATTTTTTTGGGCCTTTCTTTTTTTTTCTTTTGGCCTTTCTCTCTTTTTTTTTGTCTGGGCAATGCTCTAATAATGATGATCATCACACTTCTATTGATTACAACATAAGGATTACAACTCGAAACTTAGAACAAGATATGACTCTATATGAATGCCTCCGGCGGTGTACCGGGATGGTGCAATGAATCAAGAGTGACATGTATGAAAAATAATGCATGGTGGCTTTGCCACAAATACGATGTCAACTACATGATCATGCAATGTCAATATGACAAAAGTAATGTATGTCATGATGATGATGATGGAAGTTGCATGGCAATATATCTCGGAATGGCTATGGAAATGCCATGATAGGTAGGTATGGTGGCTGTTTTGAGGAAGATATAAGGAGGTTTATGTGTGATAGAGTGTATCCAGGGTTTGGATGCAGCGGCGAAGTTTGCACCAACTCTCAACGTGAGAAAGGGCAATGCACGGTACCGAAGAGGCTAGCAAAGGCGGAAAGGTGAGAGTGCGTATAATCCATGGACTCAACATTAGTCAAAAGAACTCATATACTTATTGCAAAAATTTAGAAGTCATCAAAAATCAAGTACTACGCGCATGCTCCTAGGGGGATATATTGGTGGGAAAAGACCATCGCTCGTCCCCGACCGCCACTCATAAGGATGCACAAGCCAGGTACACTTCATGTTTCAAATTTGTTACACAACTTTAACCATACGTGCATGCTACGGGACTAACAAACTTCAACACAAGCATTATTTGAATTCATAATCACCCAACTAGCATGACTTTGATATTATCACCTCCATATCTCAAAACAATTATCAAGCATCAAACTTCTCTTAGTATTCAACACACTCAAAAGAAAGTTTCACATATCTTGAATACCAAGTATATTAATATTAAGCAAATTACCATGCTATTAACAACTCTCAAAATAATCTAAGTGAAGCATGAGAGATCAATAGTTTCTTTAAAACAAATCCACCACCGTGCTCTAAAAGATCTAAGTGAAGTACTAGAGCAAAAATTATCACGCTCAAAAGATATAAGTGAAGCACTATGAGCAAAACTATCAAGCTCAAAAGATATAAGTGAAGCACATAGAGTATTCTAACAAATTCCAATTCATGTATGGCTCTCTCAAAAGGTATGTACAGCAAGGATGATTGTGGTAGACTAACAAGCAAAGACGCAAATTATACAAGACGCTCCTAGCAAAACACATATCATGTGGTGAATAAAAATATAGCTCCAAGTAAATTACCGATGGAAGTGGACGAAAGAGGGGATGCCTTCCGGGGCATCCCCAAGCTTTGACTTTTTGGTGTCCTTGGATTATCTTGGGGATTCCATGGGCATCCCCAAGCTTAGGCTCTTGCCACTCCTTGTTCCATAATCCATCAAAAGAATTCACCCAAAACTTGAAAACTTCACAACACAAAACTCAATAGAAATCTCGTGAGCTCCGTTAGAGAAAGAAAACAAAAGACTACTTCAAGGTACTATAATGAACTCATTCTTTATTTATATTGGTGTTAAACCTACTGTATTCCAACTTCTCTATGGATTATAAACTATTTTATTAGCCATAGATTCATCAAAATAAGCAAACAACACACGCAAAACAGAATCTGTCAAAAAACAGAACAGTCTGTAGTAATCTGTAACTAACGCAAACTTCTGGAACTCTAAAACTTCTACCAAAATAGGAACTCCTGGACAATTTGTTTATTGAACAGCAGCAAAACGAATCAATGCAAAATCACGTTTCTGTGATTTAACAAAATTATATTCGTGCGCGCAAAGTTTCTGTTTTTCAGCAGAATCAAATCAACTATTATCGTAGGTTATCCTATAGGTTCTACTTGGCACAAACACTAATTAAAATATAAAACCACATCCAAACAGAGGATAGATGGATTATTTATTACTAAACATAAGCAAAAACAAAAAATAAAAATAAAATTGGGTTGCCTCCCAACAAGCGCTATCGTTTAACGCCCCTAGCTAGGCATAAAAGCAAGGATAGATCTAGGTATTGCCATCTTTGGTAGGCAATCCATAAGTGGCTCTCATGATAGATTCACAGGGTAATTTTATTTTCTTTCTAGGGAAGTGTTCTATTCCCTTCTTTAAGGGAAATTGGAATATAATATTCCCTTCCTTCATATCAATAATTGCACCAATCGTTCTAAGGAAAGGTCTACCAAGAATAATAGGACATGAAGGGTTGCAATCTATATCAAGAACGATAAAATCTACGGGCACATAATTCCTTTTTGCTACAATAAGAACATCATTGATTCTTCCCATATGATTTTTAATAGTGGAATCTGCAAGATGCAAGTTTAGAGAGCAATCATCAAAGTCACAGAAATCTAGCAAATCACACAAAGTTTTGGGAATAGTACAGACACTAGCACCCAAGTCACACAAAGCATGAAACTCATAATCTTTAATTTTAATTTTAATTGTAGGTTCCCACTCATCATAGAGTTTTCTAGGGATAACTTTCAACTCAAGTTTTTCTTCATAAGATTGCTTCAAGGAATCAACAATGTGTTCGGTAAAGGCCTTACTTTGACTATAAGCATGAGGAGAATCTACCACGGATTGCAACAAGGAAATACAACCAATTAAAGAGCAATTTTCATAATTAAATTCCTTGAGATCCAAAATAGTGGGTTTAGCAACATCTAGGTTTTTATTTCTTTCAATCCCACTTTCATCAATTTCATCATCAAGATCTAGAAACTCCGAATTCTTAAAACGCCTTCTAGGTAAAGGAAGATCATCTTCAGTTTCATCAAGATTCATATTGAAAAACAAAGATTTAATGTGGGACACATCAATAACTTTTAGATCTTCATCTTAATTTTCATAGGAATTAGAAGAACACGCTTTAATAAAGGCATCTTTGGAAGCACGCATCCTAGCGGTTCTTTCTTTGCACTCATCAATGGAAATTCTCATGGCTTTGAGAGACTCATTGATATCATGCTTAGGAGGAATAGATATAAGCTTTAAAGAATCAATTTCAAGAGAAATTCTATCAACGTTCCTAGCCAAATCATCAACTTTAAGCAATTTCTCTTCAAGCAAAGCATTAAAATTCTTTTGTGAATTCATAAACTCTTTAACACTACTCTCAAATTTAGAGGGCATCTTATTAAAATTTCCATAAGGGTTGTGGTAGGAATTTCCATAATTATTAGAAGGATTACTAGGTAAGGCCTAGGATTAAAATTCCCTCTATATGCGTTGTTTCCAAAACTATTCCTACCAACAAAATTCACATCCATAGATTCATTATTGTTCTCAATCAAAGTAGACAAAGGCATATCATTGGGATCAAGAGAAGTATTTTTAGTAGCAAACATCTTCATAAGTTCATCCATCTTTTCACTCAAAACATTGATTTCTTCTATAGCATGCACCTTTTTACTAGAAGATCTTTCGGTGTGCCATTGAGAATAATTAGCCATAATATTATCAAGCAATTTTGTAGCATCTCCTAACGTAATTTCCATAAGTGTGCCTCCCGCGGCCGAATCTAAAAGATTTCTAGAAGCAAAATTCAATCCGGCATAAAATTTTTGTATGATCATCCATAAATTCAAACCATGAGTAGGGCAATTGCGAAGCATCAATTTCATTCTTTCCCAAGATTGGGAAACATGCTCATGATCAAGTTTTTTAAAATTCATAATATCGTTCCTAAGAGTGATGATCTTAGCGGGAGGAAAATACTTAGAGATAAAAGCATCTTTGCACTTGTTCCAAGAATCAATACTATTTTTAGGCAAAGACGAAAACCAAACTTTAGCACGATCTCTAATTGAAAACGGAAATAACTTCAATTTGAAAATATTGTTATCCTTATCTTTCTTCTTTTGCATATCACACAAATCAACAAAATTGTTTAGATGAGTAGCGACATCTTCACTAGGAAGGCCGGCAAATTGATCTTTCATAACAAGATTCAACAAAGCGGTATTGATTTCACAAGACTCATCATTATTAAGAGGAGCAATCAGAGTATTAAGGAAATCATTATTATTGGTATTCGAGAAGTCACACAATTTGGTATTATCGTGTGCCATGGCAACAAGTAATCCAACACACAAGGAAACAGAAAGGCAACGGGAAAAGGCAAACGGGAAAAAGAGGAGGAGATTGGGAAAGAGAGGGCGAAGAAAACGGCAAGGGTGAAGTGGGGGAGAGGAAAATGAGAGGCAACTGGCAAATAATGTAATGCGAGAGATAGGGATTGTGATGGGTACTTAGTATGGTTGACTTGCTCTTGCATGAGCCTCCCCGGCAACGGCACCAGAAATTCTTCTTGCTACCTCTTGAGGACTACGTTGGATTTCCCCGAAGAGGAGAGGATGATGCAGCAAAGTAGCGTAAGTATTTCCCTCAGTTTTTGAGAACCAAGGTATCAATCCAGTAGGAGACCATGCACAAGTCCCTCGTACCTACACAAAACGATAGCTCCTCACACCCAATGCGATTAGGGGTTGTCAATCCCTTCACGGTCACTTACGAGAGTGAGATCTGATAGAGATGATAAATAATATTTTTGGTATTTTTGATATATAGATGCAAAGTAAAAAGTAAAAGGCAATGTAAAAACAAAGCAAGTAATTAAGTAATGGAGATTGATATGATGAGAATAGACCCGGGGGCCATAGGTTTCACTAGTGGCTTCTCTCAAGAGCATAGATATTCTATGGTGGATGAACAAATTACTGTTGAGCAATTGATAGAATTGAGCATAATTATGAGTATATCTAGGTATGATCATGTATATAGGCATCACGTCCGAGACAAGTAGATCGAAATGATTCTGCATCTACTACTATTACTCCACTCATCGACCGCTATCCAGCATGCATCTAGAGTATTAAGTTAAAAACAGAGTAACGCCTTAAGCAAGATGACATGATGTAGAGGGATAAATTCATGCAATATGATAAAAGCCCCATCTTGTTATCCTCGATGGCAACAATACAATACGTGCCTTGCTGCCCCTTCTGTCACTGGGAAAGGACACCGCAAGAGTGAACCCAAAGCTAAGCACTTCTGCCATTGCAAGAACTACCAATCTAGTTGGCCAAACCAAAAGAATAATTCGAAGAGACTTGCAAAGATAACTTAATCATATATAAAAGAATTCAGAGAAGATTCAAATATTGCTCATAGATAAGTTGGATCATAAACCCACAATTCATCGGTCTCAACAAACACACCGCAAAAAGAAGATTACATCGAATAGATCTCCACGAGAGAGGGGTAGAACATTGTATTGAGATCCAAAAAGAGAGAAGAAGCCATCTAGCTACTAGCTATGGACCCGAAGGTCTGAATTAAACTACTCACACTTCATCAGAGGGGCTATGGTGTTGATGTAGAAGCCCTCCGTGGTGGATGCCCCCTCTGGCGGAGCTCCGGAACAGGCCCCAAGATGGGATATCATGGATACAGAAGGTTGCGGCGGTGGAATTAGGTTTTTGGCTCCTGTTCGGATCATTTAGGGATACGTAGGTATATATAGGAGGAAGGAGTACGTCGGTGGAGCAACAGGGGGCCCACGAGGTAGGGGGCACGCCCTAGGGGGGGCACCCCCCACCCTCATGACCGCCTCTATTACTTCTTGGAGTAGGGTCCAAGTCTCCTGGATCACGTTCGGTGAGAAAATCACATTCCCGAAGGTTTCATTCCGTTTGGACTCCGTTTGATATTCCGTTTCTTTGAAACACTGAAATAGGCAAAAAACAGCAATTCGCGGCTGGGCCTCCGGTTAATAGGTTAGTCCCAAAAATAATATAAAAGTGGAAAATAAAGCCCAATATAGTCCAAAACAGTAGATAAAGTAGCATGGAGCAATAAAAAATTAGAGATACGTTGGAAACGTATCATCCGCCCCGCAAGGCTTGGCCCCTCGCGAGGGTCTTGAGTTTTGCGCTGATGAAGATGGGCCGTACTGGGCCACCACTTGAGCCACGCCGCAGGCCGCAGGTAGGCAAGTCTGGGGACCCCCATTCCCAGAACGCCGACAGTAGCCCCCGAGCCCAAGGCGCGCTCGGACTTGGCTTAGCGGAGAAACGAAGGGGCAAGTGCGGAGCGCCGCGGATCCCATCAGCCTGCGGCCTTGGGCACTGCGTGGAAGTTGATTGGACGTAGGCGTCTCCGCTTCCCCACACTGCCTCGGCAACTGCTCGACTTGATGAGTCCCTGCATGCAGAAATGGGTCATGATTACATGTGATCGTGGAGGCCGACGGTTGGCCTCCTCCGGACTATAAGTACGGACGGGTGAGAGCCCCCGCAGTCCATCTCTTCCTGCTTCTCTCCTTCTTCTTCCTCGCCTTTGCTCCACTCTACACCAATGGCGCCGATCCACCGGTTTTCAGTGGAAGAGAAGGGGAAGGCCCCCGAGAGGGTCCCGACCCGCTTCCGCCGAAGAAGCGGCCGGTCCCCGACCACTTCGACGTGATGCTGCATGGCAGGAGACGTCGAGGCCCTGGTACGAGCGGCCGCCGCCTGGGTTCCCACTGCCCTTGTACGCCTGAATTGAGGGCCCTGGAAAAGAAGACGCCGAGCGACACCGACGATGCCGCCGGCGACATCGGCGAGTCACGGCGGTGCCTGTCGTCACCCCTGGAGTCCATGCCGAGGGCTCTTCTCGCGAGCTTGTGCTCCACGCCGCTATGCCTCCATGCTCTTGGATTCTCCTTCCTCCCTCCTTCGCCTTCGAGATGCCGCCGAGTGGGTCTCTGGAGCTCTGGCTGCAGCATGCTGACTGCAGCACCCTCGCGACTGGGGCAGAGGTCGCGGTCGTCGCTCCGGACAAGGTCTACATGACCCAGGGCTGGGGCGAGATCGATCGGGTCTGCCGGACAGGGGGTGCCCTCGTAATTCATCTTGAATTCGATGGCGCCTCCTTGATGTTCTTCAAGGTCTTCGACGCGGAAGGACGCCGGCTGGAGTGCTGCCCCAAGGAAGGCGGTCGGGGCATAAAAGTGGCGAGGACCAGGCCTGCCAACCGCTTCCCCAGCAGCTCCTCACGTAGCAGTGGAGGAGCCGGAGAATCCAGCGACTCCCCCGAGCTTCACATGACTCCGGAGACGAGCGACGACAGCTACGAGCCCCCGAGCTTGCGTTGCGCTCAGAGCAGGGCGGCTTCATCTGGCCGCCGACGCCACTGGTCTGGACGGGGTTGGCGCCGTCGCCTGGCGGGCCACTGTTGATGATGGCATCTCCTGCGGAGATGTGCGTAGTTAGCGTTCCTTAGGATTAGCACCTTTTGTTCCATGCGAGGAATCGAAGTAACACCCCGCGGGGGTATGTAAGGCGCCTGCCATGCCCTTTGTGAATATTATCCTTATTATGAATCGATGCAAGATGTTTGTCCTGTCACGGCTCGGCTCCCCCTTTCTATCCTCGCGAGGGCTTGGTGCTCTACACCGACAGGTCCCGATCCCCAGGCAGGCTTCAGCCATCGCTGGTATGCCAGGTCGCGATGCTGTGGTCAAGGCCAGGAGGTGAGCGGCCCAAGGTCCAATAAGAGCCCCTAAGTCGCGATGCTCAGGAGGTCCTCTTTAGCGCTCAAGCAGCCTCCGCTAGGAAAGAAAGGAAGGCATTGTTGCCGTGACAGAGCCGCACTAGGTGTGGGCTTAGCGTCGCGTTGGTTTAGCTTCTGCAGGGGTGTGACTTATCTCGTGAACTTGGAGTCATTATTCGGCGAGGTGCCTGGCCCGCGCGCCGGCAGCTGGGGTGTCACTGGGTCGGGTCCTCGTGAGCTTCTCCCCTCTTCCCTGCACTCTCCCTTCGTGCTCTACGTCCTCAGGTCCCGGCCCTCTAGCGAGTTCAGCCGCCGCTGGTATGACAAGTCGCGATGCCGTGGGTCAAGGCCAGGGGGTGAGGGCTGGAGAGCCAGTAAGATCCCATGAGTAGCGATGCTCAGGCGCCCCCCTTTTAACGCGCGAGCGGATTGTACGGGAGAGAGAGAGAGCTCACAACGCCCCCCATGCTATTCCTTAGGCGGATCCTGTACACCAACACGAGGAAAACAAGGTCTGCCATTACAGTTGCCAGCCAGCCATTACTTGCTCCGAGGGAGTGATTGAGGCACTGAGGGCCTGGTGAGGTAGCGCTATGCGGGGCTGCCGCGGCCAAAGCTCGAGCACTCAGATTTGTCGGTGTTGCAGGGATGGACCCATGTGCAAGCGCCGTGCCAGAGCGAGCGGCTCCAAAGGTAGGTGTCAATCGAGCAGGCGGTTATCTCAAGAAGGTTAAGCATGAAGAAGCAAATCAACTTAGATAGATGCAGAGGAAGCCACACGCCGCTGGGTCAGGCCCAAGCAACTTGGGGATGATGCAGCCCGAGGGGCGCCCCCAACAAGGTAAGCTGAAGACAAAAGCAAAACAGATGCATGCCGCGGGGACAGACCCATGCGACCTGGGAATGATGCAGCCCTGAGGGCGCTCCCAGCTGAAACGAAACTTGAAAGAAGTCACTTGATACCATTGCAGAGCGAGTGTCGGAGCAGCTGACGGTGCAAGGTGAAGAAGCCAATCCTCATGAGCCCTAGGAGCTCCGAGCCTCGGGAGGCTCGTGAGGTCCGGGTGGCTCGGCGAGGTCCATCTCCATTTCCTCCAGGAGCGCGCGATGCTTGGCCACCTGAGCTTCCAGAATGCTCCTCATCAGGTGCTGGTAGGCAGCAGCTGCATTTGGCAGGCCGAAGCGCATGCGAACGCAGCTGTGCAGTGGACCCTCGCAGCGCCATACGCGTGAAGGCCAGAAGCATTCCTGAGATGCGACTCGATTGAGCCCTGGGTAGTCGATGCAGATGCGCAGCCCGCCATCCTCGTCTGGATGGGGAGCTACGCTGGGTAGGCGGCGGTTGCCGCACATGACTCTCAATTCCTGCAACTCCTGAGCAACCTTGGTGATGAACTCCTGAGGGTTGGGCCCTCCTTGCCTTACGCCTTCCTGGGGGAAACGCACCGCGAAGCACGCCTCCGAGTGGTGCCCGAGCGCCTCCCTCGTGATCTTGACAAAGTCAGTGGCTCCCCAAGAGAGAGCCCCCTGAGCCTTGCCCGAGGAGGGCGCCGGGCGCGCCTCCCTATGCGATGGAGGGTGGCGCCCCTTGGATGGGTGTGTGTCCGGATGTGGCGCCTTCGGAGGTGCCTACCTCCTGAGGCCTTGAGCCAGGTGAAGTCTTCTTCTTCTTGGGGGTTGCTTCAGGAAGGTTTCCACTCTTGCTGTCTGGGTCCTCGATTGACACGGCTTGGAAGGCGCGCTCGAGGGAGCACACCGCATCCTTCTCTTCACAGGGGACCGTGATAACCCCGCCACTTCCTGGCATCTTGAGGACGTTGTAGCCATGGTGACTCACTGCCATGAACATGGCCAGGGCTGGATACCCGAGGATGGCATTGTATGGCAGGCGAATGTGGGCGACGTTGAAGTCAATGAGCTCGGTACGGTAGTTCTTGCGCTGTCCAAAGGTGACAGGGAGGCGGACCTGCCCTATCAGGACAGTGGAACCATCAGTGACTCCTGAGAAAGGCTTGGTTGGTTGAAGCTGATCATATGGCACTTGAAGATTGTTGAACGTCTCGACGAACAGGACGTTGAGCCCTACTCCGCCGTCGATGAGGGTCCTGGTAACTTGCACATTGCTGATGACTGGGGAGCAGAGCATCGGGAGGACACCGGCCGTTGCCGTGCACTTGAGCTGATCCGCTGAGCTGAACGTGATGGCGCATGCAGACCACCTGAGAGGGCGCGTGGCCTCAAGCTTGGGAAGGACTGCATTCACCTCGCGAGCAAACTGCTTGAAGATGCACTGAGAGGCTGGGGCCTGAGCGCCGCCCAAGATGCAAGCGATTGCACTCGGCTCCTGGAAGCCCCCAGCCCCCTTGTCCTGATGATGGTCTTCATTCCTTCTTGGTGGTGGTGGCAGAGGAGGAAGTCCTGCATTGCTTCCGGGCGATCCTCACAAGGCTGATCCCTCCAAGCCCCCTCGCGAGGCTGGTCCTGCCAGCGGTCCTTGCGAGGCTGGTCACGCCACCCTTGGCGAGGGCCATGGTCATCCCATCATCCTCCACCTCTTGCTCCGCCTCGGCCGTAGCCCCGATCATTGCGCTCGGGGCATCGACCGACACGGCCTTCTCGCACGGCCCTGAGCTCTTGGCATTCGTTGATGTTGTAGATATGGAGATCGTGGTACGCACAGTACCGGCTGCCCTTGGACGACTCCGGCTGGTCCCTGCCGTGCTTCATGTCCGGCTCTGCTGCGAGCACAGCTGCTCCCTTGCGCTTCACATCCTTGGCCTTGGCTTTCTTATCTTCTGGGTCTGCTGCCGGGAGCTCGAGAAGGGAGAGGCGTCCCTCCTTAGCCCTTGCACACTTGGTCACCAGGTTGAACAACTCCAGAGACGTACACAGATCTTCGTGGATCGCCAGCTCCTCCTTCATCTTGACATCGCGGACGCCATCAGAGAACGCCGAGATGATGGTCTCCTCGGTCACCCTGGGAATCTTGAGGCGAGCGCTATTGAAGCGCTAGATGTACTTCTGCAAGGTTTCTTCGGGTTGCTGCTTGATGCGGCGCAGGTCACCCATGGCCGGCGGATGGTCGCGAGTGCCCTGGAAGTTGGTGATGAAGCGAGTGCGCATCTCGTCCCAGGAGGAGATAGTGCCAGGAGGCAGGTTCAGGAGCCAGGTGCGGGCATCGTCCTTGAGTGCCATGGGAAACCAGTTCGCCATGACCTTTTCGTCCCTGTTGGCGGCCTCGATGCCCAGCTCGTAGAGCTGTAGGAACTCCACGGGGTCGGCAGTGACGTCATAGCGAGGAGGCAGGTTAGGTTTGAACTTGCCTGGCCTGGCAACACTGCGTAGCTCGGTGATGAAGGCGCGGCAGCCTGCGGTGGCCACCGGAGCTCTGTACTGATGCGGAGCTTGCTCCTAGGGGTTCCCGCACGCCGCTACCTGGAGTAGCGCGGGGTCTTGACGTGCTGGCGCAGGGATGCGCTCATGGCGCACCGGTGCCGGGAGCACGCGAGCACCTTCTTGGGGACGAAGGATTTCTTGATAGCTCCTTTCTTGTCGCGCGGGCGCAGGACACGATGGATCTCGTCCTGGGGCCGCGCGCCTTGTAGCCAGGGCGCCTTCTTGGGGAGGTGGTGGTGGAGGCACCTCCTGATCTGCGCCTCCTGCGCAGGACGGAGGGCGAGGCAGCGAGAGGGACGGGGTAGGGGAGCCCCCTGCGGCGTTGACGAGCTCGGTGATGCGAGCGAGCCACCCTCGTAGAGGTGATCGATGGGATGGTAGTGCAGGAGCTCACACGCCAGGAGCAACGCGGCGTGCGCGTCCGTGGGGGCGCGACGGGCGTGGGACGACAAACCAGCTGGAGTCAGCGACGGGGTGGCGGTGCAGCCTTCCCGCCGCACCGAAGGATGCAACAACAAGGCCTGCTGCTCGTTCCCCGCTGGGCCGGTGGTGGCGTTGGCGGCAGGCGACGGGGAACGACGGGGCCACCCACCGACGGGAGCCGTCTGGGCAACGCGGGCGGTGAGAGCTGCCCAACGCTCAGCTCGAGCCCGGCGAGCGTCTGCCATGGACGCGATGGAAGATCGACGCGAAACGGCGGAAGAAAGATTCCGGCGCACCCCTACCTGGCGCGCCAAATGTCGGATGTTGGGTTCCGGCAGACCCTTAAGGTTCGAACTCTGGGGTGCGCGCGAAGATCTTCCCCCTACCGATTCACGTTCGATCGCCTCGCGAGAATCTAAACTAAAATGATGAACAACACGAAGGACACAAGATTTATACTGGTTCGGGCCACCGTTGTGGTGTAATACCCTACTCCAGTGTGTCGTGTGGTGGATTGCCTCAGGGGCTGATGATGAATAGTACAAAGGATGAACAGCCTCGCGAGAGGTGTTCTTGAGCTAGTGCGATGAACTGCTTGGGTGAGTTCGATCGCCTCTCGTTCTAATGAGCACTCGATGAGTTCCTCTCCCCACCTCTGTGGTGGCTAGTCCTATTTATAGAGGCCCTGGTTCTCTTCCCAAATATTGAGCGGGAAGGGCGCCAATAATGGCCATTTTGAAGGGGAACATCTAGTACGAGTTATCCTGACTAAAGTTGGTCTTCTGCTGCCAAAGGCACTGCCGATGACGCTGTCTTGGGCTCCACGGTGACCTCCATCCTGCCGCTCTGCTGGTCTTGGTCTCGTTGCACTAAAATGGCAACCTTTGCCTAATGCCTCTGTACTCCACGCCTGTGCTTGCCCCTTTTGCACCAAAGAGGAAACAACGACACTGCGCAGGCCGGCGCCTGCCTGGCGCCCGCCTGGTCTCGATCATCATTGCTTGCATCACGAGCACCTTGCGAGGTACCCTGCCTTGATCTCTCCGCCTCCTCGCGAGCCTGCCTAGCGAGGTCATCCCTGAGGAAGTCCTATGTCATCCGCCCCGCGAGGCTTTCCCCTCTCGAGGGTCTTGAGTCTTGCGCTGATGAAGATGGGCCGTACAGGGCCACCACTTGAGCCATGCCGCAGGCCACAGGCAGGCAATTCTGGGGACCCCCGTTCCCAGAACACCGACCGTTGTGTTTGTAGTGGTCTGTCTTCGGTGGCCAACATCGCCACGGGCCCTGCCAGCCACGAGCAGGCGCACAGCCACTCCATCACTGACTCCAGCAGCTTCTTCCTCCCACGCACGTCACGGCCCAGCGGACGCGCAGGCCGCTCTTCTCATGGTGCGGGAGCTCCTTCGCTACCACCCGGTCGGCGACTTCTACAAGGAGTGGCTCAAGCGGATCGCTGAGCTCGTCAGCGTGGCCGGGGGCTCCGCCGCTCCGTCCCGCTCACCACCTCAGCAGCCGACTGCCGCGGGCGACGTGGCTCATGGGGCTCCTCCACCACCTCCGGCCTAGGGCGTCATCATCAAGCCAAAAGCGTGTGGCACCACGGTGCAACCCGCCGCGCCCGGCGCCTCCTCGGGAAGATGTGAGCTGCTAGGTGATGCAGCGACCTCAAGGAGAAGCGCGCGTACTTCCATCACCCCCGCACTAGGCCCGCGTACCACCACATGAGGTGGCGGTGCGCATGCACCAGGACCAGGTTCCACCTCCTTGACGGGCACCAGTGGCCACTTTAGGATGCCGCGCGTTCACCCCAGAGCTGTGCAACGTCGTCTGGCCGATCAAGTTCAAGCCTGACATGCCTCCACGCTATGACGGCACCGCGGACCCCACCGAATTCCTGAAGCTCTATGAGCTGAGTATCGAGGCGGTCAGCAGCGACGAGAAGATCATGGCAAACTGGTTCCCAATGGCCCTCAAGGATGGCGCGCATTCGTGGCTCCTGAACCTACCCAAAGGATCGGTCTCATCATGGGAGGAGATGCACGGCTGCTTCATCGCCAACTTCCAGGGAACTCACGACCGCCCGCCGGCCATGGGTGACCAGCATCGCATCAAGCAGAAACCAGGAGAGACCCTGCAGAAGTACATCCAGTGCTTCAACAACGTTTGCCTCAAGATCCCCAAGGTGTCGGACAAGGCCGTCATCTCAGCATTCACTGATGGCGTCCGCGATGTCAAGAGGAAGGAGGAGCTCGCCATCCATGAGGATTTGTGCACAGCCCTGGAGATGTTCAACATGGCGAACATGTGTGCAAGGGCTGAGGAGGGGCGCCTCTCCCTCCTCGAGCTCCCCGATACTGACCCAGAAGACAAGAAGGCCAAGGCCAAGGACATGAAGTGCAAGGGGCCGGCCGTGCTTGTTGCTGAGCCAGAGACGAAGTGCAGCTGCGACCACCCTAAGTCGACCAAGAGCAATCGGCCATTCTGCGTCTTCCACAACATTCACAGCCACAACACCAATGACTGCCAGGAGCTCAGGGCCCTCCGTGACGGGCGCCTCGGTCGACGCCCCGAGCGCAATGATCGAGGCAACGGCCATGGAGGTGGGCGAGGTGGAGGACGCTGGGACGGATGCGACCACCGTCAGGAGTGGGCGACCAACCTCGGGAGGACCGTTGGCAGGGCCAACCTCACGAGGGCGCCTGGACGGAGCAGCCTCGTGAGGAGCGCCCTCAGGGCAATGACGGTCTACCTCCACGGCCTCCACCACCAAGAAGGAATGAAGACCACCACCAAGACAAGGGGGTTGGGGGCTTCCAGGAGCCACGAGCCATCGCCTGCATCCTGGGCGGTTCGCAGGCCCCAGCTTGCCATCGCATCTTCAAGCAGTTCGGGAACGAGGTGAACGCAGCGCTCCCCAATCCCGAAGCAACTCGCCCTCTCAGGTGGTCCAAGTGTGCCATGACCTTCAGCTCCTCAGACCAGCTCATGTGCGCAGCCACCGCTGGCGCGGTCCCCATGCTCTGCTCCCCTGTCATCAGCAACGTGGTCATCACCAGGACCCTCATTGATGGAGGAGTGGGGATCAATGTCTTGTCTGTTCAGATGTTCGATAGACTCCAAGTGTCGTACTACCAACTTCAGCCAACCAAGCCATTTTCAGGAGTGACCGACGGTTCCACACATATGATAGGGCAGGTCCGCCTCCCTGTCACCTTCGGCGAGCGCAACAACTACCGCACCGAGATCATCGACTTCGATGTTGCCGACATTCGCCTGCCCTACAATGCCATCCTAGGGTACCCAGCACTAGCCAAGTTCATGGTAGCTACGCACCACGGCTACAACGTCCTCAAGATGCCAGGAAGTGGCGGCGTCATCACAGTCGCATGTCAAGAGAAGGATGCTATGAGCACCCTCGAGCACGCCTTCCAGGCTGCAGCAATCAAGAACCCTAAAGATGAGGGCGGTGCCCTCCCTCCTGAGGTCGCCCCCAAGATGAAGAAGTTGCAGCTGGGACAGGGGTCTCGTGAAGAAGCATCACCTGAGGACGCTGCACTGAGCCTCGTGTCCCCAGACGCGGCGCCTTCACCCATCACGTAGGAAGGCATGCCCAGCGCCCCTCTGAGGCTGAGCTCAGGGGCTCTCCTCGGGAGGGCCTCAGACCTAGCCAGAGTTACGAGGGAGGCGCTCGTGCACCATGTGGAGGCGCTCTTCAGAGCACGCTTCCCAGGAGAAGACATCAGGCGGGAGGTGCCAGGCGTTCAGGAGTTCATCAGCAAGGCAATCGAGGAGATTCAAGAGGCAAGGGTTCTGCAAGGCGATCGTCGCCTGCCATGAGGCGTGGCTCACTACCCTGACGAGGGTAAGGAGTTTCGCGTCTGCATCAACATACCTGGGCTCAATAGGGCCGCATCTCGGTAGCTCTTCTGGCCGTCTTGTGTCGGCCGATGTGAGGGTCCAACCCACAGCTACGTCTGCATGCCATTCGGCCTACCTGGCATGGCTGTGGCGTTCCAGTGCTGCATGAGGGATGCCCTGGGAGCTCGCGAGGCTAGGCATCAGGCGATCCTGGCGGAGATGGAGGAGCACCTCCAGGAGCCTCCTAGGTCCTCTGAGTCTCCGAGGGTCAGCGCCAGAGCGGCTCGTGAGGAACGACTCCAGCAGCGCGCGTTTTTGGCTACCCCAACACCTCTTCAGTGATGGTACTAGGTGACATCTCTCTAGTTCGTTCAGTTTGGGGGTGCCCCTCAAGCTGCATCATCCCCAGGCCGTGAGGGTCCATCCCTGCGGCATGTATCCCCTTTGCATCTATCAGAGCTAGTTTACCCTCCTTCGCAAGCTACCTTTAAATTATCAATTGCCTGACCGACGCTTCATCGCCAAGAACGTCTCACGCCCTTGCGAGCCCTCCCGCGACCACCTCATGATTAAGGACTGACACGACATCTGTGCTCGGGTCCGTCCATGCAGCGTCGCTAAATCCAAGTGGCTAAGCTCAGGCTCATGGGCCAGTCCCCGTGTACGTCACCTCTCATGGCCCTTGGTGCCTTGTTCTTGCATGAGCTAATCGCGGGCGGATGAGTTAGGGCGCGCGACCTGGTGCACCCGTGGCCATGGAACCGCGCGCCAGGTGTTTTTCTTTAGGATCTTTGCATGAGAAGACTGGGCACGGCGTCTGTGCTCAGGTCCGTCCCTGCAGTGTCGATAAACCCAGCGGCTGAGCTCTGTCTTGCGGTCCGGCCCCGTTCACGTCACATCCTGGGGTCGTTGGTGTCTGGCCTTCTCATGCAATAGCCTCAGGAGACTCATTCGGCGCAGGCTGCCTAACCATCTCGCAGGACTAATACAAGTATCTCCAATCAAGACCAAGCGCAACCCACCTTGAGAGGGCCTCGTGAGTCCTGCGCTGGCTCACGGGTGCCCATATACACCTCCTCCAGCCCTGATGTGCAAGCCACGTGTCAGGGATCTTTCAGCAGAGGAGCGGCTATGCCCGTGCAAGAGCGGAAGCGCTATGCTCTGTGCTAGTAATAAACAACTGGCGGTGGCCTCGCGGCTGCATTAACCCCATGGAGCTTTCGGGCTCAGTGACCAGCCTCACCGTGCTACTCTCCCTCGGGAGGGTAGCGCGAGGGGGCTGGGCACGGGGGCTATGCTCAGGTCATGCCTGGCGTACCCCACCTCGCCAGGCCCCACGGGCCTGGTCTTCGTGCACCCCTCCCGAGCGAGAGCTCGGCGAGGAAAAGGTATGATGGTCGGTCTGCATGTCAAGGGGGACTCCTGAGCATCGCGTCTCAGGAGCCTAACTGGCCACGTAGCCCCTCACTCCTTGGTCTCGTCCTGGTGATCCGGACGACCCAACGTCGGCTGAGGCATGCGCGATGATGTCTACTACACAACCTTCTTCCTGTAGACGTTGTTGGGCCTGCAAGTGCACATGTTTGTAGGACAGTAGCAAATTTCCCTCAAGTGGATGACCTAAGGTTTATCAATCCGTAGGAGGCGTAGGATGAAGATGGTCTCTCTCAAGCAACCCTGAAACCAAATAACAAAGAGTCTCTTGTGTCCCCAACACACCCAATACACTGGTAAATTGTATAGGTGCACTAGTTCGGCGAAGAGAGGGTGATACAAGTGCAATATGGATAGTAGATAAAGGTTTTTGTAATATGAAAATACAAAAACAGCAAGGTAACTAATGATAAAAGTGAGCGTAAACGGTATTGCAATGATAGGAAACAATGCCTAGGGTTCATACTTTCACTAGTGCATGTTCTCTCAACAATAATAACATAGATAGATCATATAACAAGCCCTCAACATGCAACAAAGAGTCACTCCAAAGCCAATAATAGCGGAGAACAAACGTAGAGATTATGGTAGGGTACGAAACCACCTCAAAGTTATTCTTTCGGATCGATCTATAAAAGAGTTCGTACTAGAATAACACCTTAAGACACAAATCAACCAAAACCCTAATGTCACCTTGATACTCCATTGTCACCTCAAGTATCCATGGGCATGATTATACGAAATGCATCACACAATCTCAGATTCATCCAACCAACACAAAGTACTTCAAAGAGTGCCCCAAAGTTTCTACCGGAGAGTCAAGAACGTGTGCCAACCCCTATGCATAGGTTCATGGGCGGAACCCGCAAGTTGGTCACCAAAACATACATCAAGAGGCACATGATATCCCATTGTCACCACAGATAAGCACGGCAAGACATACATCAAGTGTTCTCATAAAAGACTCAATCCGATAAGATAACTTCAAAGGGGAAAATCAATTCATCACAAGAGAGTAGAGGGGGAGAAACATCATAAGATCCAACTACAATAGCAAAGCTCGGGATACATCAAGATCGTGCCATAGAGGGAACACGGGAGAGAACACGAGAGAGAGAGAGATCAAACACATAGCTACTGGTACATACCCTCAGCCCCGAGGGTGAACTACTCCCTCCTCATCATGGAGAGCGCCGGGATGATGAAGATGGCTACCGGTGATGGATTCCCCCTCCGGCAGGGTGCCGGAACGGGCTCCCGAGAGGTTTTTGGTGGCTACAGAGGCTTGCGGCGGCGGAACTCCCAATCTATCTTGATTTTCGATGGTTTTAGGGTGAGTAGGCATATATAGGCGAAAGAAGTCGGTCGGGAGGTGCTCGAGGGGCCCATGAGACAGGGGGCTGCGCCCTATAGGGGGGGCGTGCCCCCTATCTCCTGGGCTCCTCGAGTATCTTCTGACTTGATCTCCAAACCTCCAGGATGATATTCTTCCAAAAAATCACGATGCTGAAGGTTTCATTCCGTTTGGACTCCATTTGATATTCCTTTTCTTTGAAATACTGAAACAGGCAATAAAACAGCAATATGGGCTGGGCCTCCTGTTAATAGGTTAGTCCCAAAAGTAATATAAAAGTGAATAATAAAGCCCGTAAACATCCAAAAAAGGGTAACATAATAGCATGGAACAATAAAAAATTATAGATACGTTGGAGACGTATCAAGCATCCCCAAGCTCAATTCCTGCTCGTCCTCGAGTAGGTAAATGATAAAAACAGAATTTTGGATGTGGAATGCTACCTAGCATAATTCTCAATGTAATTTTCTTTATTGTGGCATGAATGTTCAGACCCAAATGATTCAAAATAAAAGTTCATATTGATAAAAGAAATAGTAACACTTCAAGCATACTAATCAAAGTAATCATGTCTTCTCAAAATAACATGGCAAAAGAAAGTTCATCCCTATAAAAATCATATAGTTAGGCTATGCTTCATTTTCGTCACACAAAGATGTTCCCAACTTCTATACCCCCGATGACAAGCCAAGCAATTGTTTCATACTTAAATAATCTCAAAAAAATTCAACCTTCACGCAATACATGAGCGTGAGCCATGGATATAGCACTATGGGTGGAATAGAATATGATGATGGGGATTGTGTGGAGAAGACAAAAAAGGAGAAAGTCTCACATTGACGAGGATAATCAACAGGCTATGGAGATGCCCATCAATTGATGTCAACATGAGGAGTAGGGATTGCCATGCAACAGATGCATTAGAGCTATAAATGAATGCTCAACAAAAGAAAGCTAGTGGGTGTGCATCCAACTTGCTTGCTCACGAAGACCTAGGGCATTTGAGGAAGCCCATCGTAGGAATATACAAGCCAAGTTCTATAATGAAAAATTCCCACTAGTATGAAAAAGACAACTTATGAGACTCACTATATGAAAAACAAGGTGCTACTTTGAAGCACAATATATGAGACTCAGTACATGAAGAACAAGGTGCTACTTTGAAGCACAAGTGTGGAAAAAGAGATAGTAACATTGCCCTTTTTATTTATTTTCTTTCTCTTCTTTTTTTTCTTTTTTTCTTTTTTTGGGCCTTTCTTTTTTTCTTTTGGCCTTTCTTCTATTTTTTCTTTTTGGGCAATGCTCTAATAATGATGATCATCACACTTCTATTGATTACAACATATGAATTACAACTCGAAACTAGAATAAGATATGACTCTATACGAATGCCTCCGGCGGTGTACCGGGATGGTGCAATGAATCAAGAGTGACATGTATGAAAATTAATGCATGCTGGCTTTGCCACAAATACGATGTCAACTACATGATCATGCAATGGCAATTTGACAAAAGTAAAGTATGTCATGAGGATGATGGACGGAACGGTGGAAAGTTGCATGGAAATATATCTCGGAATGGCTATGGAAATTCCATAATAGGTAGATATGGCGGCTGTTTTGAGGAATATATAAGGAGGTTAATGTGTGATAGAGCGTGTGATATCACGGGGTTTGGATGCACCGGCGAAGTTTTCACCAACTCTCAAGGTGAGAAAGGGCAATGGACCGTACCGAAGAGGCTAGCAATGGCGGAAAGGTAAAAGTGCGTATAATCCATGGACTCAACATTAGTCAAAAGAACTCATATACTTATTGCAAAAATTTAGAAGTCATCAAAAATCAAGTACTACGCATGCTCCTAGGGGGATAGATTGGTAGGAAAAGACCATCGCTCGTCCCCGACCGCCACTCATAAGGATCCACAAGCCAGGTACACTTCATGTTTCAAATTTGTTACACAACTTTAACCATACGTGCATGCTACGGGACTTGCTAACTTCAACACAAGCATTCTTTAAATTCATAATCACCCAACTAGCATGACTTTAATATCACTACATCCATATCTCAAAACAATTATCAAGTATCAAATTGATCATAGCATCCAATTCACTTCCTATGATAGTTTTTATTGTACCCAACTTGGATGCTCATCATTCTAGGACCAACTTTGTAACCATATAAAATACCATGTTGTTCTAAAAGACTCTCAAAATAATATAAGTGAAGCATGAGAGACTAGCAATTTCTACAAAATATAACCACCGCCGTGCTCTAAAAGATATAAGTAAAGATCAATGAGTAGTCGAATAATTGTGCAACTATCTGAAGACTCTCTAACATTAAATAATTTCAGATCTTGGTATTGTATTCAAACAGCAAGCAAACAAAATAAAATGACAACGCAAGGATAGCACAACTCATGTGAAGAAGCAAAAACTTAGGCTTAACCGATACTAACCGATAGTTGTTGAAGAAGAAAGGTGGGATGCCTACCGGGGCATCCCCCAGCTTAGATGCTTGAGAATTCTTGAAATATTATCTTGGGGTGCCTTGGGCATCCCCAAGCTTGAACTTTTGTGTCTGCTTAATTCCTCTCATATCATGGTTTCTCTAGTTCTCAAAAGCTTCATCCACAACAAACTCAACAAGAACTCGTGAGATAGGTTAGTATAAACCAATGCAAAACCTTATCATTTTCTACTGTAACAAATCATTAAAATTATTATTGAACATTGCATACTAAATGCCTCTGCATATTTAATACTCCTATCCTCAAATAGAATCATTAAACAAGCAAACAAATGCAAACAATGCAAACATAATAGCAATCTGCCAAAACAGTACAATCTGTAAAGAATGTAGGAGTATCAATACTTCCCTAACTCCAAAAATTATTAAATAAAATTCCCACTGTAGTAAACTAATCAGAGCTCATTATGGAAACGGTTTCAACATTATATCATGCCCTTACTTTTCTAGGGAATTTTTGCAACAGCGGTAAACTTTCTGTTTTCAAACAGCAACATGTATACTAGCAAAATAAGCATGGCAAAGGCTATCCTTGACATTTTTTATTGAAACTAAAGATGCAAAACATTATTATAAATAACAGAAAGCAAATACTAACAAAAGAAAATAACATTCCATGCAAAACACATATCATGTGGCGAATAAAAATATAGCTCCAAGTAAAGTTACCGATGAACGAAGACGAAAGAGGGGATGCCATCCGGGGCATCCCCAAGCTTAGGCTCTTGGATGTCCTTGAATATTACCTTGGGGTGCCTTGGGCATCCCCAAGCTTAGGATCTTGACACTCCTTATTCCATATTCCATCGAATCTTTACCCAAAACTTGAAAACTCCACAACACAAAACTCAACAGAAAACTCGTAAGCTCCGTTAGTATAAGAAAATAAAACCACCACTTAGGTACTGTAATGAACTCATTCCAAATTCATATTGGTGTAATATCTACTATACTCCAACTTATCTATGGTACATACAACTTAATACTAGCCATAGATTCATCAAAATAAACAAACAACACATAGAAAACAGAATCTTTCAAAAACAGAACAGTATGTAGTAATCTGCATCAAACGTATACTTCTGGAACTACAAACATTCTACCAAATTAGGAAGGTCTGAGAAATTTGTGTATCAATCCAGAGCAAAAAGAATCAGATCAGAAGCACGTTTATGTGAATTAACAAAACTAATATACTGGGTGCAAAAGTTTCTGATTTTCAGCAGGATCAACACAACTATCACAGTAAGCTATCCTAAAGGTCTTACTTGGCACTTTACTTAAACAAAAGCTATAAAACATGATTACTACAGTAGCATAATCATGTGGACACACACAAACAGTAAGGATAAATATTGGGTTGTCTCCCAACAAGCGCTTTTCTTTAATGCCTTTCTAGCTAGGCATGATGATGACAAAGATGCTCACATAAAAGATAAGAATTAAAACATAACGGGAGCATCATGAAGCATATGACTAGCACATTTAAGTCTAAGCCACTTCCTATGCATAGGGATTTTGTGAGCAAACAACTTATGGGAACAATAATTAACTAGCATAGGAAGGTAAAACAAGCATAACTTCAAAACTTCAAGCACATAGAGAGGAAACTTGATATTATTGCAATTCCTACAAGCATATATTCCTCCCTCATAATAATTTTCAGTAGCATGATGAATGAAATCAACAATAAAACCAGCACCTAAAGCATTCTTTTCATGATCTATAAGCATAGAAAATTTACTACACTCCACATAAGCAAAACTCTTCTCATTCGGAATAGTGGGAGTATCATAAGAGACTTGAACACTAAAAATTGTTTCCACATTAAAAGAGTAATGTTCAGAAAAAGGGTAATCTTAATCATGACAAGATTTGTAAATATAATCATCACTACTTTTTATAGC
This sequence comes from Triticum timopheevii, assembly GCA_963921465.1. Taxonomy (NCBI): domain Eukaryota; kingdom Viridiplantae; phylum Streptophyta; class Magnoliopsida; order Poales; family Poaceae; genus Triticum; species Triticum timopheevii. Next base: position 290,371,149 of record OY997268.1, on the reverse strand, counting down.
ATAAGTTTCATCACAATAATCATCAGAAGTAGCAACTTCGTTCTCATCATAATCGATTGAAACCTCTCCCAGGATAGTGGAATCACTAAATAAAGTTGACACTCTTCAAAATCCACTTTTATATTCATCACAATAAAATTCAACATCCTCCAAAATAGTGGGATCACTACTTCCTAAAGTTTACACTCTTCCAAACACACTTTCATCAATATAACCATCATAAATAGGAGGCATGCTATCATCATAACAACTTTGCATATCAAAACTTGGGATGCTAAAAATATCATCTTCACTAAACGTAGCATCCCCAAGCTTGGGACAAACATTAATTTCAGCAAATATATTCTCAAATATTTCATCCTCATCAAACATAGCTTCCCCAAGCTTGGGCCCTTTCATATGATTAGCATCATGGATATTCAAGGAATTCATACTAACAACATTGCAATCATGCTTATCATACAAAGATCTAGTACCAAGCATTTTAATGCATTCTTCTTCTAGGACTTGAGCACAGTTTTCATTTCCATCATTCTCACGAAAGATATTAAAAAGATGAAGCGTATGAGACAAACTTAACTCCATTTTTTTGTAGTTTTCTTTTATAAACTAAACTAGTGATAAAACAAGAAATAGAAAGATTCAATTGCAAGATCTAAAGATATACCTTCAAGCACTCACCTCCCCGGCAACGGTGCCAGAAAAGAGCTTAGTTGACAGGGTGTGAGTGAGTGCCCTTTACCTAGCCTCCCCGGCAACGGCGCCAGAAAAGAGCTTGATGTCTATTACACAACCTTCTTCTTGTAGACGTTGTTGGGCCTGCAAGTGCACAGGTTTTTAGGACAGTAGCAAATTTCCCTCAAGTGGATGACCTAAGGTTTATCCATCCATAGGAGGCGTAGGTTGAAGATGGTCTCTCTCAAGCAACCCTGCAACCAAATAACAAAGAGTCTCTTGTGTCCCCAACACACCCAATACAATGGTAAATTGTATAGGTGCACTAGTTCGGCGAAGAGATCGTGATACAAGTGCAATATGGATAGTAGATAAAGGTTTTTGTAATCTGAAAATATAAAAACAACAAGGTAACTAATGATAAAAGTGAGCATAAACGGTATTGCAATGATAGGAAACAACGCCTAGGGTTCATACTTTCACTAGTGCAAGTTCTCTCAACAATAATAACACAGATATATCATATAACAAGCCCTCAACATGCAACAAAGAGTCACTCCAAAGCCACTAATAGCGGAGAACAAACGTAGAGATTATGGTAGGGTACGAAACCACCTCAAAGTTATTCTTCCGAATCGATCTATAAAAGAGTTCGTACTAGAATAACACCTTAATACACAAATCAACCAAAACCATAATATCACCTAGATACTCCATTGTCACCTCAAGTATCCGTGCGCATGATTATACGATATGCATCACACAATCTCAGATTCATCCAACCAACACAAAGTACTTCAAAGAGTGCCCCAAAGTTTCTACCGGAGAGTCAAGAACGTGTGCCAAGCCCTATGCATAGGTTCATGGGTGGAACCCGCAAGTTGGTCACCAAAACATACATCAAGAGGCACATGATATCCCATTGTCACCACAGATAAGCACGGCAAGACATACATCAAGTGTTCTCATAAAAGACTCAATCCGATAAGATAACTTCAAAGGGGAAACTCAATTCATCACAAGAGAGTAGAGGGGGAGAAACATCATAAGATCCAACTACAATTGCAAAGCTCGAGATACATCAAGATCGTGCCATAGAGGGAACACGAGAGAGAACACGAGAGAGAGAGAGAGATCAAACACATAGCTACTGGTACATACCCTCAGCCCCGAGGGTGAACTACTCCCTCCTCATCATGGAGAGCGCCGGGATGATGAAGATGGCCACCGGTGATAGATTCTCCCTCCGGCAGGGTGCCGGAACTGGCTCCCGAGAGGTTTTTGGTGGCTACAGAGGCTTGCGGCGGCGGAACTCCCGACCTATCTTGATTTTCGATGGTTTTAGGGTATGTAGGCATATATAGGCGAAAGAAGTCGGTCGGGAGGTGCTCGAGGGGCCCACGAGACAGCGGGCCACGCCATGTAGGGGGTGGCGTGCCCCCTATCTCCTGGGCTCCTTGAGTATCTTCTGACTTGATCTCCAAGCCTCCAGGATGATATTCTTCCAAAAGATCATGATGCTGAAGGTTTCATTCCGTTCGGACTCCGTTTGGTATTCCTTTTCTTCGAAATACTGAAACAGGCAATAAAACAGCAATATGGGCTGGGACTCCGGTTAATAGGTTAGTCCCAGAAGTAATATAAAAGTGAATAATAAAGCCTGTAAACATCTAAAAAGGGGTAATATAATAGCATGGAACAATCAAAAATTATAGATACGTTGGAGACGTATCACGCGGCGCCGGGCCCTGCCGACGATGAACACCAAGGCCTGACTTTTGCCCTTTTCAAGCCGTTCGTACATCAAGGGGGACTCCTAAGCATCACGTCTCAGGAGCCTAATTGGCCACGTAGCCACTCACCCCTTGGTCTTGTCCTAGTGATCTGGACGACACAACGGCAGCTGAGGCATATGCGGGGCCTGGCCCTGCCAACGTAGAACACCAAGTCTTGCCTTCACACTTTTTCCTAAGCTGTTCGCACGTCAAGGAGGACTCCTGAGCATCGCGCCTTAGGAGCCTAACTGGTCACGTAGCCCCTCACCCCTTGAACTCGTCCTGATTCGGACGACCCAATGGCGGCTGAGGTATGTGCGGGGTCGGGCTCTGCAGACGCAGAACAATAAACCAAACGGAAAAAATCGAAAGGCCATAATCAAATTATTATAAAACATATTGTTCCAAGCAACAAGTTTTAAGCGCCTCCCCGAGGCATGCTACATGATACAGGACGAACAGGAAGAGCAATGTCACCAAGCCACCTCTTCAGACCTGGGTGCCGCCGTCAACCGCCAGCTGAGCATCGTCGCCACGGGCGTCGCCCGTCCCCTCGGCCCTGGTCGGAGGACCTACGACCAGGAACTTGCTCAGCGTGGCGTCCACGGAGCTCTTCACGACGGCGGCAATAGTGTCCTGGGAGATGGAGTCCATGGAAGCGAGGAAGCAGGAGAAGTCAAAGCCGGCGTCTCAGAGATAGAGATGGTTGAAGACGCACGTAAGGGTTGAAGAAGAAAGCAAGCGCTCCTCACCTTCCACCAAAGAGCCAAAACCGTCGACATCATCCTCTAGCACTGCTAAGACCTCAGGGAGTAGAGCAGCAGGGCTCTCCCTCTTAGTTGTCACCATTGCCTTCTTCAAGGAATCGTCCCCGAAGAGCAACCGCTGAGCCTTGTGGAACCTCGCCTCAAGGGAGGCAAGGGTGCTGCGCTCCATGGTGGCCGCTTTCTTGGCCTCGGCAAGGGACACCTGGGCCGCCTCCGCCTCTTCCTTCAGCTTTGTCAGGCGGTCGTGCTCCACAACCTGCTCCAGGGCCGCCTTCTTTAGCTCGACGTCTCGATTGGCAACAGCAGCCTCCTGGGCCTTAAGCTTCTCCTCACGCTCCTGGAGCTGGCTGGCCTAGGCGTCCTGTTGATCCTGAAGAGTCTTTAGTTCAGCCTCCACCACGTGGCACCGATCCTTGGCTTCCGTGGCCTCCTTCCGCACCAGGTCACGTTCGGTGGAAGCCACCCCAAGCACCTTTCGGGCATCCTCCGTAGATCCCCCGGCCGCTCGGACAGACGCGTCGGCCTGGAGCCACCCGGAAATTAGCCCCAGGCGACCCAACGCCGCGCGCCATTCCGGGCCCCGAAGTTCACCCAGGAGGAGGTCTAGTGCCGCCCTTGCCTCCTCCAGGGCCTCGGAGGTGGCAGGAGACCCATGGCCCAGCTGCACAACGGATAAAAGAGAAGACGTCCTCGGCGCCAAGAGCGGAGGAATCTCAGCAGCAGGAAGGGCTAGGGGCTCCTTAGGCTGGATGACCTTAGCAAGGATGGGCGCTGGCGGGGTCAGCCCCGCTGAGGCCGCCGGCACCTCCCGAGGGCGGGCTTCCATGCCTTGAGGAGGCGACACCACCGATGAAGCTGCGGGAGCGGCGACGCTCTCCTCCACCAAGGCTGTGGCAACCACCTCGGCGCGCTCAACCGCGGCAACTCCCGTGCCCTCCTTCTGCTTCTTCGATGACTGTTGCCTAATGATAGGAAAATACGCTAAGCATCATGTCAAGAATCAACAACAAGACCAAGGAAGAAGACTTACTGCTCGGCGAAGACATTGCACCTCTTTAGGATCAGCAGCGGGGGCCGAGCCGGAGCAGCCAAAGCTGTACTCTTGGGAGCAGGAGAACTCATGGTTGGCACCACTCGGGACGCTGCTGGCGAAGGCGGAGCGCTACCCAGGGGGATCAGTGTAGTCCTGCCCTTCTTCGCGGCCGCCCGCTTGGGCTGCTTCAAGGAGGCCACCCGGATCTCGTGGTGACCCGAGAGGAGTGAGCCATCTCCACCATCGGAGGCGCATCATCGTCATCGTCGTCAGGGAAGTTGCGGAGGAGCTCCCTCTGCCTCGAGGCAGATGATTCCTCCACAACCTCGTCCTTGGTGGCCTTAGAAGATTGGTCGCCGGAGGACAGGTCCACCAAGGAGGTAGGCGGCGGGGGTGGCCCCACCCGCACGATCCCAAACTCGTTGAAGACCGGCATGGCAGCTACAACCTCTACCCCATCACCCCGACAGTACAGCGGGAGCAAATCCTCCGAAGGACTGCTTGGGTCTTTCCCAGTCAAGTAAAGCAACACCTTGCTCAGCTCCTCCTCGGGAAGGGCGTCCTTGCACAGGCGGATCTTGTCATCGGCGCCCCAATCTTCCACAGGGGGCAGGAGCGATCTTGGAGCGACGCTAGGCGCTGCATCAAGAACTCCTTGATGAACATGGCCCCCGTCAGCTTCTCGCTCTGCAGGTCCTCCTCCATCTTCTTCACCAATGGCTTTAGGAAAGGATTGGTGATATTTTCAGAGAGCCACACCTTCCCGAAGGAGGGAACTCGGTCGGCAGCTCCAGCAAGTCCTGAGAGCACTTGGCATCCATCAGAACCCACCTCTTCATGGCATCCTCCACCTTCTTCCCAGCGCGGGAAATCGTGTTACTGCCCCGGGCTGCAACGAAGCTGATGCACCCAGCGGGATGCTCGCCAGTCATGTGGAGGAAGAAGAAGTGGTGGAGAATGGCGACGGAGGGCATCACCCCCACGAACGCCTCGAATTAGAAGGCAAAGATGGACAGGAGGAGGATGGAGTTGGCAAGAATATGGAGCACGTGGAGGCCATAATGGTGAAAAACGGCGTAGAAGAAGTGGGAGAATGGGAGCACCAGCCCCGAGTAGACGTTGTGCGGAAAGAAAGGGTAGAAGGTACTGTTCACGGGCTCCGGCACAGCAGCGGCGACCCGGAGCGCCGTCTCCTTCCACTCATTGTCTTCGCTCGCCGTCAGGAGGAGCGCAGCCTGGATCTTCTCCCCGGCCACGGAGGTCGCAAACAGCACCGACTCGTACCAGACGGAGCCGGTAGCCGAGACTGAAGCATTGGCCTTCTCAGCAGCCATGTAGCGGAAGATTGGAGGAGAAGATCGCCAGATCTGGTGAGTTCTTCTAGTGTTGGGAGAAGGGGATCTGGAGCAAGATGAAGAAGAGGCAATGAAAGCCTGGCGCCAGATGGCAGCCCTTTTGTCAGACGAAAACAATTGCCGAGGCAGCATGGGGAAGTGGAGACGCCCACGTCCCATCAATCGCCACGCGTCATCAAGGCCGCAGGCGGTTAGGGCCCGCGCCGCTCCGCCCTTGCCCTTTGGCTTCGCCTAGAAGCCAAGTCCGAGCGCGCCTTGGGCATGGGGGCTACTGTCGGTGTTCTGGATATGGGGGTATCGAGCCCTGCCTGCCTGCGGCCCACCACGTGGCTCCATCGATGGCTCGGTACGGCATAGCTTCAACATCAACAGCTCAAGACCCTCGCGAGGGGCCAGGCCTCGCGAGGCGGACGACGCCAAGACCACCGAGGGTATCAACCTCTTCAGGATGGCTCCCGGGGGGCGGAGAGTTCTATGCAAGGTGCACCTCACGTGGCTCAGCTGACGTGAGCAATGGCCACCAAGGCTAGGCGGGCGCCAGCGGGGGGCAGAGCGCCAGTTTCCCCTTTCGTGCAAGGGAGGCAAGCCACAGGTGCGGAGTTCCGAGGAATCAGCCAAAGGTTTCCACTCTGGTGCAACGAGACCAAGACTACGAGGACAGTAGGACGGAGGTCATCACCGAGCCCACCGTAGCGTCATGACCAGAGGCTTTTCACAGGCGAAGACTACTTTTTTCAGGATAAGCTGCATTACTTGTCCCCTTTCAAATCCGGCCGTGGTGGGATCCCTTCCCACCAACATTTGGGAAGAGGACCAAGGCCACAATAAATAGGACTTAGCCACCACCATAGAGGAAAACCAGTTCACATCCACCAGCTCTCTTGAGCCCAAGAACACCTCACCTCCTGAGGCCAATTCATCCACTGTACTAGTTCATCCTCAGCCCTTCGTGGCAATCCACCAAAACGTTGGAGTAGGGTATTACACCGCAAGGTGGCCTGAACCAGGATAAACTGATGTGTTTCTTTGTCTCTTCGAGATCGACGTGCTAGGCTTAGGAGGATCGCAAGTAGGCAGGCTGGGTAGGTTGAGATCTCCGCACACACCCCGGATTTCGAACCTCTCAAGGGTTTGCGGAACCCGTATCTAGCAAAAGGTAACCTAATGCTTTCATGGACATCATCAAATGTGCAATTCACTCTATCTCTATGGATATCCTTGTATGTTCCTTGTGGGACAAACCCATGTAGGTATTGAAAGTGCAACTCTCTAATGGATTTCTCTAAAAGATCTACATCAACATTGAGCATCCACATCTTCACTATCTACATGAAGTCATCATCGACAAAACTCAAGGTTAGTTCATCCCTCTTAGGGGGGATATGTAGCGCCCCGAGACAGACGCTCCAGATGCCCTCTAGTTATTTTGTTGCCGCCATGTGTTTTATTTGTTTGTTGCATTCATCATCGCATCATCCGCATTGCATCTGCATGTTTTCATAAAACTTGCATCTGCTCGTAGTTGCCGCTCCTCGCTTTGTCTCCGTTGACCTTTTGTCAGGCCCCTTGTCTTCCTCGACCTCTCTCAGACCCCCTCGCGTGCGCGTCCGAAACTTGCCCCGAACCTGACCCGCTCAGTCATCACCATTGGATTCAGATCATGCCCAAACATCCGTAAAATATCTGCATTTCTCCATTGGACTCCCCAAACCTTTTACTCCCGATCGTCTGATCGTGATCCGATGATCCAAATGCCCCTCCTACCTACCACCTACTATATATACCAATCCAACCCTAGATCCTAGGGGCTTTGTCCCATCAGTCCCATCCCGCCGCCTCTAGCATCTCTTCCTCGGGATCCATCCCACTCCACCCACCTCTCCCTGAATTCCCCATCGGGCCAATCCGACAGCCTCCTCCCGATCCACCATCCAGCCACCACAAAATCCTCCTCCTTGCCTCGATCAAGCCCACAAGAGAGGAGCTCCTCCTCTGCTTTCTCCTCGAGCCCGCAGCAACAGCGCAGCGCCCGAGCGCTCCTCACCTCGCCGGTGCACCTCGCCTCCATTCCGGTGCCGGGAACAAAACCCCCGCGCCCAGATCTCACCGCCGTGTCAACCTTCCGAGCTCCGGTGAACCCAACCGCCTGAACCGCGCCCCGTCTTCCTCGTCGACCCCTGCAGCAGGACCAGGTCCAGCGCCATGCCCCGCCTCCTTCCATCGTTCTTCCTCCTTATTTTGTATTCATCTCTCTCTCAGGGCTCTCTCTCTGCCTTGGACAGGAACCGCCCGCTGCTTCCCCCTCGACAGAACCTCGCCGGCGACCAGCAGGTGATCGGCGCCACCTCATCACCTCCTGTGCTGCTCCCTCTCTCTCTGAGTGCTCATCTCTCCCTTCGTTTCATACAGGAGCCCCGCTAGTGATCTTCGAACCACCTCGTCTCATGCCCGGATCAGCCCCGTCTTGTCCCCATGCCCGGTCGCCGTGCCGTTCGTCTTCGTCTAGCGCCGCCCTGCTACCATGTCTCGCCGCTGCCGTTGCAAGTCCTGCCGCCGGCCTCTGCTTCCTCATCTTCGAGCCCACCCTGCATCGAACGAGCACCTGTTCTGGTCGAGCGTTGACCACGCCCCTGCCTCACCAGGCCACCTAGCCGGCCTGCCGAGCCGTTGCTCTGACTGGGCTTGGCCCATGGGTGAGCAGCCCCTCCAGCCACTCTCCTGTCCGGTGAAGCCCGTTAGCAGTTTCGGCCCGTTCACTGTTTTTTTTCTGCCGAACGAATTTAGCATTATCCCAGGTTTTACTGGAGTTTTATAGAAAAGTACTCCATGTTCATGCATATAATAATTATTTAACCATGCATCGGATTAAAACAACTTATACATGTTAAATGCTTAGATTTTTGGCTAGTTTCATAATATTCAACTTTCATGCATGTTTAAATTGTTTAAACTTGCTGTTTGTTTAATTTTGCATAAATGCCATGTTAAAATGATTTATTTCATACTAAATAACCGTAGCTCCAACTTTAATAAACTTTATATGTAAATGGGGTGGAAAAATGCATAGGTTAACATGGTGGACTTTGTTTTATTGTTTGGCAACAATAAAATATTGTTTAGGGCAGAACAGTACCAAATTTGAAATATGGACATGAGGATTTTCCGAAATTGTTGTTTGTTGTTTCCGGCCTCATTTAATCTTGCCTAGCTAGGTAGTTTTATTATGCTTCACCCCTTGCCATGTTTAAAAACATTTAATGTTGTTGGGTACATAAACAAGAGCGAACTAAATAAAATGGATGTGGTGTTTCATCAATATGCAACTCGTTGCATATTGAGCTCCACTTAACTTGTAGTATTGTTTGTTGCACTTTGCCATGCCATGCCTCATTAAACCGGACATGCATCATACTTGATTGTGCATCATGCCATGATTATGCTTGTGTGTTTACCATGTTGTTTGCTTCTTTCCTGTTTGCTTCTCTCGTTAGCTTCGGTTTCGTTCCAGAGTTGTGAGGATTCATTCGACTACGTCCGTTTGTCTTCTTCATGGACTCGTTCTTCTTCCTAGCATGATTTCAGGCAAGATGACCATTACCCTCGATATCCCTTCTAGCTTTGCTTGCTAGTTGCTTCGTTCTATCGCTATGATGCGCTACCTATCACTTGTTTACCATGCCTCCCATATTGCCATGTCAGCCTCTAACTTTTTCACCCTTCCTAGCAAACCGTTGTTTGGCTATGTTACCGCTTTTGCTCAGCCCCTCTTATAGCATTGCTAGTTGCAGGTGAAGTTGAAGATTGCTCCATGTTGGAACAGGATTATGTTGGGATATCACAACATCTCTTATTTAATTAATGCATATATATACTTGGTAAAGGGTGGAAGGCTCGGCCTTATGCCTGGTGTTTTGTTTCACTCTTGCCGCCCTAGTTTCCGTCATACCGGTGTTATGTTCCTTGATTTTGCGTTCCTTACGCAGTTGGGCGATTTATGGGACCCCCTTGACAGTTCGCTTTGAATAAAACTCCTCCGGCAAGGCCCAACCTTGGTTTTAACATTTGCCACCTAAGCCTTTTTCCCATGGGTTCTGCAGACTCAAGGGTCATCTTTATTTACCCCCCCCCCCCCCCGGCCCAGTGCTCCTCCGGGTGCTGGTCCAAACCGAGCGATGTCCGGCGCCCCCTGGGCAACCAGGGTCTATGCCAACCCGATGTCTGGCTCATCCGGTTGTGCCCTGAGAATGAGATACGTGCAGCTCCTATCGGGATTTGTTGGCACATCGGGCGGCTTTGCTGGTCTTGTTTTACCATTGTCGAAATGTCTTGTAAACCGGGATTCCGAGACAGATCAGGTATTCCTGGGATAAGGAATATCCTTCGTTGACCGTGAGAGCTTGTGATGGGCTAAGTTGGGAAACCCGTGCAAGGTATAAACTTTCGAGAGTCGTGCCCGCGGTTATGTGGTAGATGGGAATTTGTTAATATCCGATTGTAGATAACTCGACACTTGACTTAATTAAAACGCATCAACCACGTGTGTAGCCGTGATGGTCTCTTTTCGGCGGAGTCCGGGAAGTGAACACAGTCTTTGTGTTATGATTGTGTGCAAGTAGTTTCAGGATCACTACTTGATCACTTCCCGCTTCTCGACCGTTCCGTTTCTTCTCTTCTCGCTCTTTTTTGTGTATGTCAGCCAAGTGCTTGCTGCAACTCCACCTCATTACCACTTCCTACCCATAAGCTTAAATAGTTTTGATCTCGTGGGTTTTGAGATTGCTAAGTCCTCGTGACTCACCAGATACTATCACAACAGTTGCAGGTGCCGATGATACAAGTGCAGGTGTTGCAACCAAGCTCAGATGGGAGCTCAACGAAGATATTGGTCGTTGCTATGTTTCATTTCATGTTGGTCAGTAGTGGAGCCCAGTTGGGACGATCGGGGATCTAGCAGTTGGGTTATCTTCTTTTCTTTTGGCTTCGTCCGTAGTCGGACCATGTGAGTACTTTGAATGATGTATGAATTATATGTTCATTGTGTGAAGTGGCGATTGTAAGCCAACTCTTATCCCATTCTTGTTCATTACATGGGATTGTGTGAAAATGACCCTTCTTGCAACAAAACCACCATGTGGTTATGCCTCTAAATCGTGCCTCGACACGTGGGAGATATAGCAGCACCGTGGGTGTTACAAGTTGGTAATCAGAGCCATCCCCGACTTAGGAGCCCCCTGCTTGATCAAATCGCTGGCGTTGTTGAGTCTTGAACAAAAATGTTTTGAGTCTTAGGATTATATATATCGGAGAGTAGGATTCTTTTTACTCCTCAGCCCCTTCGTCGCTCTGGTGAGGTCTCCTGACGTAGATGTTTTGTCTTTCCTCTCCTCAAATTTCACTATTTTTTTAGGATCACACGGGTATCTTGGGATCGTTCCGATATTCCTATGACGAGAACATTGTTCTTGGTGCCTCCTGACATTTAGGGGTTGTGGCAATGTCCCGGGGAGTTGAGCTCCGAGGTGTTGTTGTCATAATTTTATCGTTGCAGTTCTGGAATACCTGAGTTTTGCCAACATCGAAAATCTCTTTTATGCATTTGTTGGTGAGATGACCTCGATGCCACCCAGTACTGGGGAGTTCGGGAGTATTGCCATAGCTCGTATAACGTATGCTTTTCGAAGGTTGAGGTACACGATTTCCGGAGTTTTCTTGGTTATGTGTTGACGGATGGATACAACTGGATGTAGGGATTGTTAGTTTGGGTGAGATATATTGCTTCCTGTGTATCCCCAACACCAGATTGCATAACCAGAAAGTTTCGGGAGTTTTATAGGTGGGAATTCAAGTAGCTCTAGTTTTTTTTCCGACAGATGCATGATATGAGATTGGGGTTCGACGTCTAGTGGTCCGCCTATCCACGGTCGTTTTTACAGTGTTCTCGTTGTGTCTTAAAGAACCCTTGGCTATGCTGGTCCGAGGACGCTTCGTATGTCATGTGCACTGCCTTGTACATGATGGTGCTGTAAGATCGAGCCCGTTTGGGCCCCACCATGAAAACTTCAGACGAAATCTCTATCATATGTTTGTTTCCGGCTTATTCTGCAAGCCAAATCCTTTGTTTTGTTTTGAGTTTTGGTATTCGAGTTGCTTCGATGTCAAGTGTTGATCCATACCTTCCGTAAATGGTGTTCTCATATTTCTATGGGAGTGCTAATCCTTCTTGATCATTGAGGTGGTCATGTTAATTCTGTTCCAACCGGCGTGCTTCTCTTCAAGTGGATCCGATCATCTCAACATCCGCAAGATCAATTCTAAGTTTTCTCAATGGTATCCATTCCATCTACCCCAAGTTGCCTTTGTTTTCCCGCCCTCCCACCCTTAACTTCAAGGACTCAGATTTCTTAATCGGGTATCCATTTTATTGATGGGAATTCTCTCCATTCTTTTCTGTCAATGTTCTTATCCGGTGATTCTCAGGAAGATACTAACGGAGCTTCAAGTTTATTATTCTTCGTCTCTTTTCTTCTCCGGGGGATTAATTTCAAGTTTCGGTGTTGATCATATCTCTTCTTTTTGTTTCACATATCTTCCCATGTGAATTTCTTATCCAAGGCTCTCTTATTTATTCACCTCTCCTAGTTCATATCCGGAGTGTTGAAGTTATCTCATAAGATTCATGTTTCCATTCTCTATCCGTTCACCGTTCAAGTTATTTTGAGGTTGTTATCTCATTCAAGCCATTTAATTCAACCGGTGCTATCCCGCCTTTCAAGCAATCATTTCAACGGTGTTTTTCTTTAGTGGGCATCACCCACCGGTTTTTTTCCCAGGATCTTACCTGACTCTTCTAATTATCAGGAGTGATTCTCAAATTCTTTTCGAAGTTTGACGTAAGAATGAATTTCATCAGTCAGATATTTTCCAAGATCGCTTTCAAAATATTTTCATCGTTGGTTCATCATTTCTATTCTTCTTTGTTCCGAAGTGCCTCAACAATTTTGGTGGTTCTCGTGATCATTCTCAGCATGTGAAGACCGAAGAAGAGTTCCTCTTAAATCCTTACCCGTTCTTCCAAAGATGCTTAGTTCAAGCTTGATGCCATCCTCTCATAATTGTTTTCGATTGTGAGAATTTTTGTCACCCATCCGGAGCATTTCATGAGTTGTTTCTATTTCTTTCCTCCGAAGGCCATCATGTCATAAATATTCATTCTCAGCGTGTAGCTATCGTTCTCCAAATCTTACCGGTGCATCATTCAAATACCCTCTAATCAGTTCATGATATCTTCGTTCTCATGTATCTAAATTCCCCTCGAGTATCTTGATTCGTTTTCCAATTCTTCCTGGTGAATTGTGCCTTTGCTACTTTCATTTTCAATTTTTACGGTGGTTCATTCAAGATTTCACTTCCTTCGTTATCATACCAATTCATTCGTTGTTTCCAAATCCCACCAGTGGTTCCATCAATACTTTCTCAAGTTTACTCTATATCCCTCTTAATCCTTTCTACGAGAATAAGTAGTATGCCAAATCCATTGCTTGTCATCAATTTAAATTGGTGAAGGGTACGCATAACATAATTCTTATTATTGTTTCATCCAAGTGATCTAGTTTCTTCTTTCCAGAGTTGTTCATCATGTCACATTTCTTGGTTCGAGATGCTTCTTTTTTTTCTTTCCTGGAGTTCCAAGTTTTCCGCTTTATCTCGTCACGAAGCTACATCTAAATCATCGCAAGGCTTCACCTTGTGTTTTCAACTTCTCTTTATTTTTATCATCCTTTTACTACCGGAGTTCTTCATGGAGGCTCTACATGGTGGTTCGTCAAGGATTCTTTTCATTCTTCAATTGTTCTTCAAGATTTCTCTTGAAGTTAAGATCATCCAAGCTATACTCTAAAATAAACATGGTGCTCAACACATGTTTTGTTTTGAGGAGCTCAAGTATTCTTCATCTTGCATTCCAAAGTGCAATTCTCTCTATCTTATCTTTTGAGATGGCGTTATGTCATTCTTGATAATTTCCCTTCGCGTTTCATGATTCACAAGTTTTCAAGAGTGAAATATTTAAATCCATCATTTTCTCTTTGTTCAAGATATCTTGTCAACCATCAACCTCATTGTTGGAGTTATCTTGTGTCATATTTCACATAAAGCCTTCCCAAAGGAATGTTGCTATTGTGGTGCTTATCAGTGATCCAAGTTATCTCTCTATCATCTTGGTGGAAAAAAAATTTCATCTCGTTGGTGTTATCAATTATATTATTTGTTTTTGTAGTGGCAGAATTTCACCTCATAATTTTGAGACGTTTTCCATAAGCCCACAACAAGCTTATCCTTTCGTTGTTGGTAATCCAACAACTCTGTTCTAGCATTTCTTGTAAGCGTTCTCTTTCAAGATCTTGTTTCCCTCCGTTCATTCCATTCCATTCTTTCATTTCTTCTGGAGGCATTGTGATGTTGCTATCTTCGTTCCATCATCTCGTTTTGCCAAGATCATGTCCTTTTATTGCTTGTCCATTTAACCAGAGTGTTGTGGCCATCATTCCTCTTTTAACTGGAGTCTCATCCAAGTGCTTTCATTTTGCCAAGTTCATATTCTATTCCTTCAATTTCCAACCAGAGTGTTGTAGTAATTGTTCTTATCGTTCCTTGTACATTTCGTTTCAACCGGAGTGCTTGCATGTACTTCTTGTCCATTGTAACCCTTTTCTGATGTTTTTCAACCTACAAGGTTCTTGTAATATTCCTTGTTTCTCTTTGCTAACGGAGTGTTTGCAATCTTGTTCATTTCCATTGTACTCTTTCTTTCAATTTGTTTAACCTTTCAAGGTTCTTTGGTTTCACTCGTTTGTCAAAGAAGCAACTTAGTTTTACCTCTTCCTTTTCCGGTTCTGTCTGGTGCCATCCCTAGGATCTCGGGTCGAGATCCTCTTGTAGTGGTGGAGTGTTGTAACGCCCCGAGACCGAGGCTCCAGATGCCTTCTAGTTATTTTGTTGTTGTCATGTGTTTTATTTGTTTGTTGCATTCATCATCGCATCATCCGCATTGCATCTGCTCGTAGTTGCCGCTCCTGACTTTTTCTCCGTTGACCTTTTGTCAGGCCCCTTGTCTTTGTCGACTTCTCTCAGACCCCCTCGCATGCGCGTCCGAAACTTTCCCCGAACCTGACCCGCTCAGTCATCACCGTTGGATTCAGATCATGCCCAAACATCCATAAAATATCTGCATTTCTCCATTGGACTCCCCTAACCTTTTATTCTCGATCATCCGATCGTGATCCGATGATCCAAATGCCCCTCCTACCTACCACCTACTATATATACCAATCCAACCCTAGATCCTAGGGGCCTTGTCCCATTAGTCCCAACCCGCCACCTCTAGCATCTCTTCCTCCGTATCCATCCCGCTCCATCCACCTCTCCCTGAATTCCCCATTGGGCCAATCCCACAGCCTCCTCCCGATCCACCAGCCAGCCACCACAAAATCCTCCTCCTTGCCTCGATCAAGCCCACAAGAGAGGAGCTCCTCCTCTGCTTTCTCCTCGAGCCCGCAGCAACAGCACAGCGCCCGAGCGCTCCTCACCTCGCCGGTGCGCCCCGCCTCCATTCCGGCACCGGGAACGAAACCCCCGCACCCAGATCTCACCGCCGTGTCAACCGTCCGAGCTCCGGTGAACCCAACCGCCTGAACCACGCCCCGTCTTCCTCGTCGACCCCTACAGAAGGACCAGGTCCAGCGCCATGCCCCGCCTCCTTCCCTCGTTCTTCCTCCTCCTTTTGTATTCATCTCTCTCTCAGGGCTCTCTCTCTCTGCCTTGGACAGGAACCGCCCGCTGCTTCCCCCTCGACCAAACCTTGCCGGCGACCCGCAGGTGACCGGCGCCACCTCATCACCTCCCGTGCTGCTCCCTCTCTCTCTCTCTCTCTGACTGCTCATCTCTCCCTTCGTTTCATACAGGAGCCCCGCTAGTGATCTTCGAACCGCCTTGTCCCGTGCCCGGATCAGCTCCGTCTCGTCCCCATGCCCGGTCGCCACGCCGTTCGTCTTCGTCTAGTGCCGCCCTGCTACCATGTCTCGCCGCTGCCGCTGCAAGTCCTACCGCCGGCCTCTGCTTCCTCATCTTCGAGCCCACCCTGCATCGAACGAGCACCTGTTCTGGTCGAGCATTGACCACGCCCCTGCCTCACTAGGCCACCTAGCCGGCCTGCCGAGCCGTTGCTCCGACTGGGCTTGGCCCATGGGTGAGCAGCCCCTCCAGCCACTCTCCTGTCCTGTGCAGCCCGTTAGCAGTTTCGGCCTGTTCACTATTTTTTTTCTACCGAACGAATTTAGCAATATCCCAGGTTTTACTGTAGTTTTACAGAAAAGCACTCCTTGTTCATGCATAAAATAATTATTTAGCCATGCATCGGATTAAAACAACTTATACATGTTAAATGCTTAGATTTTTGGCTAGTTTCATAATATTCAACTGTCATGCATGTTTAAAATGTTTAAACTTGCTGTTTGTTTAATTTTGCATAAATGCCATGTTAAAATGATTTATTTCATAACAAAATAATCGTAGCTCCAACTTTAATAAACTTTATATGTAAATGGGGTGGAAAAATGCATAGATTAACATGGTGCACTTTGTTTTATTGTTTGACAACAATAAAATATGGTTTAGGGCAGAACAGTACCAAATTTGAAATATGGACATGAGGATTTTCTGGAATTGTTGTTTGTTGTTTCCGGCCTCATTTAATCTTGCCTAGCTAGGTTGTTTTATTATGCTTCACCCCTTGCCATGTTTAAAAACATTTAATGTTGTTGGGTACATAAACGAGAGCGAATTAAATAAATGGATGTGGTGTTTCATCAATATGCAACTCGTTGCATATTGAGCTCCACTTAACTTGTAGTATTGTTTGTTGCACTTTGCCATGCCATGCCTCATTGAAACCGGACATGCATCATACTTGATTGTGCATCATGCCATGATTATGCTTGTGTGTTTACCATGTTGTTTGCTTCTTTCCGGTTTGCTTCTCTCGTTAGCTTCGGTTTCGTTCCGGAGTTGTGAGGATTCGTTCGACTACGTCCGTTTGTCTTCTTCATGGACTCGTTCTTCTTCCTAGCGTGATTTCAGGCAAGATGACCATTACCCTCGATATCCCTTCTACCTTTGCTTGCTAGTTGCTTCGTTCTATCGCTATGCTGCGCTACCTATCACTTGTTTACCATGCCTCCCATATTGCCATGTCAGCCTCTAACTTTTTCACCCTTGCTAGCAAACCGTTGTTTGGCTATGTTACCGCTTTTGCTCAGCCCCTCTTATAGCGTTGCTAGTTGCAGGTGAAGTTGAAGATTGCTCCATGTTGGAACAGGATTATGTCGGGATATCACAATATCTCTTATTTAATTAATGCATCTATATACTTGGTAAAGGGTGGAAGGCTCGGCCTTATGCCTGGTGTTTTGTTTCACTCTTGCCACCCTAGTTTCCGTCATACCGGTGTTATGTTCCTTGATTTTGCGTTCCTTATGCGGTTGGGTGATTTATGGGACCCCCTTGACAGTTCACTTTGAATAAAACTCCTCCAGCAAGGCCCAACCTTGGTTTTAACATTTGCCACCTAAGCCTTTTCCCTTGAGTTCTGCAGACTCAAGGGTCATCTTTATTTATCCCCCCCCCCCCCCCGGCCAGTGCTCCTCCGGGTGATGGTCCAAACCGAGCGATGTCCGACGCCCCCTGGGCAACAAGGGTCTATGCCAACCCGACGTCTGTCTCATCCGGTGTGCCCTGAGAACAAGATACGTGCAGCTCCTATCGGGATTTGTCGGCACATCGGACGTCTTTGCTGGTCTTGTTTTACCATTGTCGAAATGTCTTGTAAACCGGGATTCCGAGACTGATCGGGTCTTCCTGGTAGAAGGAATATCCCTCGTTGACTGTGAGAGCTTGTGATGGGCTAAGTTGGGACACCCCTGCAGGGTATAAACTTTCGAGAGCCGTGCGTGTGGTTATGTAGCAGATGGGAGTTTGTTAATATCCGGCTGTAGAGAACTTGACACTTGACTTAATTAAAATGCATCAACCGCGTGTGTAGCCGTGATGGTCTCTTTTCGGCGGAGTCCGGGAAGTGAAGACGGTCTTTGTGTTATGATTGTGAGAAAGTAGTTTCAGGATCACTTCTTGATCACTTCCCGCTTCTTGACCGTTCCGTTGCTTCTCTTCTCGCTCTTATTTGCGTATGTTAGCCACCATATTTGCTTAGTGCTTGCTGCAACTCCACCTCATTACCACTTCCTACCCATAAGCTTAAATAGTTTTGATCTCACGGGTTTTGAGATTGCTGAGTCCTCGTGACTCACCAGATACTATCACAACAGTTGCAGGTGCCGATGATACCAGTGCAGGTGTTGCAACCGAGCTCAGATGGGAGATCAACAAAGATATTGGTTGTTGCTATGTTTCGTTTCATGTTGGTCAGTAGTGGAGCCCAGTTGGGACGATCGGGGATCTAGCAGTAGTTTATCTTCTTTTCTTTTGGCTTCGTCCATAGTCGGACCATGTGTGTACTTTGAATGATGTATGAATTATATGTTCATTGTGTGAAGTGGCGATTGTAAGCCAACTCTTTATCCCATTCTTGTTCATTACATGGGATTGTGTGAAGATGACCCTTCTTGCGACAAAACCACCATGCGGTTATGCCTCTAAATTGTGCCTCGACACGTGGGAGATATAGCCGCATCGTGGGTGTTACAGGATATCACATCTAGGGGGTGTTGGGTTATACGATAGGGTGCGTGGACTGCAAATTAAAATTTCCCTATGCGCAGAACAACTAGGAACATGCTACAGGAATGGATCACAGATCGTTACCACTAGACACGCAGTGTCGTGCAGCAGAAGAGGAGTTGGGGCAGTGCGTCCACGTGGTTCGTCTCCTCCTTGTCCGATCTCCCTCGAACAGTCGGTCGTCAGATCCCTCGTACAGGTTCGCCGGAGCGGCGCAAGTGCACCGCCTCTAACATATCCGGGCGTGCAGGAGGAACATCGTGCGGCGGTCTGCTAGGTTCGATCACACAACCGGCAACGAGTGGAGGTGTCTATTTGCAACACATGCAAACGCTAGTGACAGCACCAAAGCGATCAACCCCAATGAGTGTGCCACACCTCCACTTTATATAGGCGTCCACCACGGGCTCAACACTTGGGCCTCGCACGGACCCTATAGCCCAATATCTGTTCGGCCGAGATCTGAGTCCGAGTAGGATCACATCTGACTCGTGGAGTCCGATCCGTCCTCATAGGTTCCTTCCCTTAAGCACGTGACCCCTTAGGTTCAAGTCAGCTTGGTCTCAGGTCGGATCACCTCTGACCTGCTCGGCTGGTAGCGGCCGCTAGCAAGGCATCCCAACCACCAAGAAGACAATGAAGCTAGTTGGCAAACCTGTACATCATACTTCCATTCCTTTTGCCACATGATATATGTTGTCGGGCTCAAGGCGAGTTTGTTATCCTTGTGCTAGCCCGACCTCTTTCTTATTCCAGTGATGCCGACCACAAATCAGATTATCTAGTAATCCTTGTCGCATGGCCATGCTTATCCTGGTCGGATCAAACGAGCGGCCCAAAGTATATATCTCCAGATCAGAGGGGCAAATTACATCTTGCTCAACCATGTCTCGCAGCATGGGTCTGGACAAGCCTGAATACTACCTTTGTAACTACCTAGTTACAGAGTAGCATTTGGTCAGACCAAAGTAGGTTTGTCACCATCCCGAGTACATGTGCCAGCTCAGGTCTTAGGACAAAGAACATATGTTGTACTAGAGACTCACAGATGACATATCACTGCTTCTCATAGTTGGGTCTGTCCGACTCAGACCTTATCTCGACTCGGATCCAACTACGAATCTGACCAGATCCTTCCGAGTCCATATTATCCGGTTAGCATCCAATGCTCCATGGCTAGTGAGACCAAGCCATTAACCGTGTCATATGCCAGTGAAGTTGGCTACGCGTCCACACATCCCTTTCTACTGGGGACCTTTTAGGACAGTAATCATACAATGCATAGTCCCACAAACAAGTCACATACTTGCTGATATACACCATTGATAATGTCCAAGGACTATATTTATTCATAAACACAAGTAAATGTCATCATACATGATTGCCCCTAGGGCATATCTCCAAACGGGGGAGCTTTGCTCTAAAACTTGAGCTAAAGCAACTCTAATGGTGTGAACACATCAATGCTTTATGTAAAAGTGGTAACCCCACTTGTGCTTAAATGATGAGTATGACCGATGATCAAATGTTCTTATTTGACTCCTCAGTCAATATAATCATGTATAGATGACCTAATCATCGCCAGTTGATTGATAGATGCTAGAATTGTTTGTGCATGCTTTGTCACATATTTCGTTTGCTATGTTATTGTGTGAGCATGTTGGTTGAATATTTCTTCATTCAAGGACATCCATTTGTTGTTTTTATTCTCTTGGTTTTATTGGCCAAATGGATGGACAAGAATGCCGAAGAACCTTCTCTAGCTATCTATGCTTTTTCTCTTCTCAAACTCTATTCATGCTACATCGCAAAAATTGAACAAGTCTTTTTCGGACCTTCTCGGTGAGGAGCACTTGGAGTCACCGATCTATCAAGGGCTGCCTTCCGAAACCTTCTTGCGAATTTCGGTTAGACCAACTCACTCCTATTCGGTCCCAACGAAATCACCAGATTGATCTAGGTTTTCATCTCAGTGATACCGATTAGAATGACTCGGTCCCACCGAGTTGCACTAACTGCATGCAGTTTTGCATCTTGGGGCCACTGAACCATTCCATTCGATGCCACCAACATTGACTAGGTATATATACCCTGCGAACCCGTATGGTTGAAAACTTCTTCAAATTACTCATGCTCGTGCCCCAGTGTTGCCGCACATTGGTCTTTGGATCGTCGCCGTCTTTGCCGCAGGACTCCGTCGTCGTCAACGGAAATCTTTATCGCCGTTGTCGCTGTAGCAATCATCACCAAGTTAGGGTACGGTTCGACCTCTTTGTGCCATTCCCCTTTCCGATTCAATGCACAAAGATATTGCCCAGCTTCTTGCCACGAATAAAAACTTTCTATCCACAGAAAAACTTATTTAGATTAGATTTGATAAAAAAATTAGGGTTAGGTTTCGGCCGAGCTCATCTCGGACCGACCGAAATGAAGTTTTCGGTCCCACGATTAGCCCTGTCCATTGCACTAAGTACAACTCGGTGCCATGGAAGTGTACTGATCGGTGAGACCGAAAGCAAAACCTCAGTGAAACCCCAACATCTTGGAGTCACCAAACCGCAACTCGGTCTGACCAATGTTGTGTGTTTAGACTCTGTTAGTGCTTCGGTGTCACCGATATTTTCATATCGGTAGCTCCGAAATGCTTTCTGTAGAAAACTAAAACTAAAGTTTTGACTCAAACTTTTTGCAAAACAAGCTGCTTTTTGTGATGCTCATTCACTCTGCCCATACCTATCTATTCACAGGGTCTGTCTGCAAGATGTCTGATGCAAGTGACAGCCATAACAGGTCAGAGGAGGAGGTCAATCTTAGTGAGGGCACAAGCCCGGGTGGATGATATGATGAGGGTAGTAGAAGCACTCCTAGGAATTTTCCCAAAGTTGTCACTAGACAGAGAAAGAAGAGAACCTCAGAAACTGAGGATGAGGATTTTTTGGTCGAAGAAGAGGTCACTTCCACAAAGAATAAAGTGGTCAAGAAGGAGTATGTTGCTGCTGCCTCAAATCCAGGACTCCAGAAGAAGAACCCTGCTAAGAGAGTTCCTATGTCTAAGGCCAGGAAATCAACAGTTCCACAAGAGACTATGGAATTTACTCTTGAGCCAAGAGAAGAAGAAGGAGCTACTGATGGAAAGAAGAAGAGGAAAGAAAGAATAGATAAGACAATTGCCACAGTGATTGGCAGACCATCCATCATGATGGATGATGAAGATGAGGAGGAAGAGGAACCAACTGCACCCCCTACCAAGTGTCAGAAGCTAATGGTAGATTCCATGAAATCTGCAGGTGCAACCTCCAAGCCCAAGCCTGCACCTAAGGCTGCTGCTCCCAAGAGATCCACAAGAAATATCCTTGCTGCAGAAAACAACAAGGCCCCAGTGCTAGAGGTTCAAGAGGTTGGATAGAAGCTAACCAAGTGGAATGACGAGATGGTGATGCAATTTTTTTCAACTGCACTCTTCTATCCAGATGGAAAGATTGTGTGGATGACTGAGGGCACTAGATACCAGTCATCAACCTCTGAGTGGGCTGCTCTTATCAATGCCCTAGAAGAAGATGAAAATGATATTGATGTATGTGGCAAACCCAGGATGGATCAAAACACAATGTCACACATGTACAAGGCCATTCCTAATGAAGCATTGGACACTCACAAGTTCGGCTCTATCTACTTTCTGCTCACTTGTTTAGCCAGTACAAACTATATATTGAGGCACGCCTTGTTGCCTAAGTCTGGAGATGAAAGGATGATTCGTGGCCACTCCATCCACTTGTTGCATTTGTTTGATATACCACCAAAATTCAAAGTCATGAACCTGATTTTAGAGACAATCAAACAGACTGATGCTAATTGAAAGAGTCATGTGGATATGCACCACATATACAGATGATTACCAACTCCAAGGTTGGTACAGGAACATATCTGCTTGACAGATAACACTTTTCTCTTCGGCCTGAATTTGAGGATAATGAAGTGGTGATGGATGCTTCCCATCCAACTTCAGTTGAGGCCCAAGAGAAGGCTGAGAAAGCAAAGGCAGCCAAAGCAGCAAAGGCATCAAGTACACCTAATGAATCAATACTGAATCTCAAGTCAAAGCAAGACCAACTGACATATCTGCTAGAAGCAACTCTAAGAATTGAGCAAAGTTTGGCCAACCTACCCAAGAATCAGGAGAGCCTAGAGCGGATAGTTGAGGATAAAATGTATAATCTTGATGTCAAGGTCACAGAGATCAAACCTATTGTGGAGAAGCTGAGAGATGATGCTGAGAGTGGAGATGACAGACCAACCACTGGCAGATTCCAGACTAAGCCAAGGGCACCCAGGTCTACAACCAAGTCAGTTGCAGACACGAGTTCTACTCACTCTACACCGACCGCCACTGCCATAGTGCCACCTCCAGTGTCAACACCACCAGCTTAAACAGGCATCAGCCGAGGCATTTGCAGAAGCAGTTCTCTCAACGCCGTCTACGCCCACCAAAGAAACAAGCCAGAAGACCCCTTGAGGAGCTCCCGGAGAAAGTTCCTAAAGTGTCGCATAGCACTATACTTTTCCAAGCTTTTTGGTAACTTCTTATCGAAGGGGGAGGAAATGTAAAGATCCTATTCTTAGAGAGAGAGAGAGAGAAAGAAAGAGAGAGTGTGTGTGTGTCTCGTTCTTTTTATTGTTGGTTTTATTGCATTGCTACTTCATTTGGTTAATGCTACTTATTGTTTTATGCTAGTAAGATACTTTGTGTGATTGTGCATTTGATCATATTATGCTTAATGTGTGACATATGCCTATCTCTATGATTATTTGTGTACGATCATTCACTTATGTTTTTGGTGATGCATACATGTCATTTCACTCTTATCATTTTGTGCGCTCCACCAAGATGTATGTGACAAGGAAAAGTGACCCATGATCCCAATCGATTGTGCATTTGCATTCAAACGTAAATTTTAAATAATGCACAAATTTAGGGGGAGCTCTTGCTTATCACATACTTCTCAAAGAGACGATGTATTCCATTCATTTCATCATTTGTCGGAGCTTTGATCTATATGTTGTCATCAATTACCAAAAATGGAGAGATTGAAAGTACAACTAATCATTGGGGTTTTCTTAATTCATAACAACACATATCTCATTTGAACTAATATCCACTCAAGATAAATATTTCAAGAAGTTCAATGAATGGCATGGCATGGACTAGAGATGCGGACCCCTCAAAATGCTAAGGACATATATTAGCAAAAGCTTAAGACTCTCCATCTTTATTTTAGTGATGCAAGATCACATTAAGTCCATAGAAAAGCCAATACTATTAAAAGGGGATGAGGTGTTTCTTAATGGCTTGCTTGCTCAAATGCTTAGTGATATTGCTCCAAAACCCTCAGCCACTTTCTCCATCCAAAAATGTCAAAATCCTAAACTCCAACTCGGCCTCACCGATTCTTTCTATCTGGCGCCACCGAGTTCATATGACATAGCCACAACGAGAAATCCTAACAGTTCGGTCTCGCCGATACAGGTCTCGGTCACCGAGATAACCTTGCCAACACTCTGTGACTTGTTGCATTTATTTCGGTCTCATCGACTTATGCAATCTGTCTCACCAAGTTGGCTTGGAAAATTATTTGTTGCCTTATTGCTTCCCTTTGGTATCAACGAGTTGATACAATCGGTGCCACCGAGATGATGCTTTCCCTAAGCCCTAGCACATCAGTCTCGCCAAGTTATTCCAGTCGGTCCCACCAAGATTCCTAACATTCACATTTTTGAACTAATCGGTGCCACCGAGTTTAATCATTCGATCTCACCGAGATGTGTCAAATGTGTGTAATGGTTGGATTTTGGGTGGATGATATATATACCCCTCCACCCCCTTCTCCATTTGTGAGAGAGCCATCAGAATGTGCCTACACTTCCACCATACATTTTCTGAGAGAGAACCACCAACTCATGTGTTGAGATCAAGATATTCCAATCCTACACAAGAATCTTGATTTCTAGCCTTCACGAAGTTGCTTTCCACTCAAATCATCTTTCCACCATAGCCAAATCTGAGAGAGAGAGTTGAATGTTGGGGATACTATCATTTGAAGCACAAGAGCAATGAGTTAATCATGAACACACCCATCTATTACCTTTTGGAGAGTGTTGTCTCCTAGATTGGTTAGGTGTCGCTTGGGAGCCTCCGTCAAGATGTGGAGTTGAACCAAGAAGTTTCTAAGGGCAAGGAGATTTCCTACTTTGTGAAGATCTACCTGAGTAAGGCAAGTCCTTCATGGGCAATGGCCATGGTGGGATAGACAAGGTTGCTTCTTATGGATCCTTCGTGGGTGGAGCCCTCCATGGACTTGTGCAGCTGTTACCCTTTGTGGGTTGAAATCTCCATCTACGTGGATGTATGAAACACCACCTACCAGAACCACGCAAAAAATCTCCGTGTCTCCATTGCAATTGCCTTCTCCAAACCCTTCCCTTTACCTTCATATGCAATTGATACGTCTCCGTCGTATCTGTAATTTTTGATTGTTCCATGCCAATATTCTTTAACTTTCATATACTTTTGGCAACCTTTTATACTATTTTTTTGGGACTAACATATTGATCCAGTGCCCAGTGCTAGTTCCTGTTTGTTGCATGTTTTATGTTTCCTAGAAAACCAATATCAAACAGAGTCCAAACGGGATAAAAACAGACGGAGATCATTTTTGTAATATTTATGATTTTTGGGAGGAAAAACCAACGCGAGACGGTGCCTGAGGGGACCACGAGGCAGGGGGCACTCCCCTGACCCTCGTGGGCACCCCGTAAGGTGGTTGACGCTCTTATTTTGCTGCAAGAAATCTAATTTTAGGAGAAAAATCTGGGCGAAAGTTTCAATCCAATCGGAGTTACGGATCTCCGGATATAAAAGAAACGGTGCCAGGGCAGAATCTGGGAACGCGAAAACAGAGAGAGACAGAGAGACAGATCCAATCTCGGAGGGGTTCTCGCCCCTCCCATGCCATGGGAGCCAAGTACCAGAAGGGAAACCCTTCTCCCATCTAGGGAGAAGTTCAAGGAAGAAGAAGAAGAAGGGGGGCTCTCTCCCCCTTGCTTCTGGTGGCGCCGGAACGCCGCCGGGGGCCATCATCATCACCGTGATCTTCACCAACACCTCCGCCATCTTTACCAACATCTCCATCACCTTCCCCCATCTCTATCCAGCAGTCTCCCGCAACCCGCTGTACCCTCTACTTGAACATGGTGCTTTATGTTTCATATTATTATCCAATGATGTGTTGCCATCCTATGATGTCTGAGTAGATTTTCGTTGTCCTATAGGTGATTGGTGAAATGCTATGATTGGTTTGAGTTGCATATTTTATTATTGGTGCTATCCTATGGTGCTCTCTGTGTCACGCAAGCATGAGGGATCCACGCTGTAGAGTTTGCAATATGTTCATGATTTTCTTATGGTGGGATGCGTGAGTGACAGAAGCACAGACCCGAGTAAGTAGGTTGTTTGCGTATGGGATAAAGGGGACTTGATACTTTAATGCTATGGTTGGGTTTTACCATAATGATCTTTAGTAGTTGCGGATGCTTGCTAGAGTTCCAATCATAAGTGCATATGATCCAAGAAGAGAAAGTATGTTAGCTTATGCCTCTCCCTCAAATAAAATTGCAATAGTGATTACCAGTCTAGTAACGTAGTCAATTTCTTAGGGGCAATTTCACAACTCCTACCACCACTTTTCCACACTCGCTATATTTACTTTATTGCTTCTTCATCTAAACAACCCTAGTTTATATTTACGTGCTCTTTATTATCTTGCAAACATATCCAACAACACCTACAAAGTACTTCTAGTTTCATACTTGTTCTAGGTAAAGGAACGTCAAGCGTGCATAGAGTTGTATCGGTGGTCGATACAACTTGAGGGAATATTTGTTCTGCCTTTAGCTCCTTGTTGTGTTCGACACTCTTACTTATCAAAAGAGGCTACAATTGATCCCGTATACTTGCGGGTTATCTAGACCTTTTTCTGGCACCGTTGCCGGGGAGTCATAGCGTGGGGTGAATATTCTTGTGTGTGCTTGTTTGTTTTATCACTAACTAATTTTTATTTGATGTTCTTAGTTGTTCTCTATCTTTAGTTATGGATATGGAACACAAAATACCAAAAAAATTAGGTATACTTGCTACTCATGGAGATGGGGAACCTCCTAAAACCCTCGATGCTCATTATGTGAAAGATATTATGTACTACTTTGATAATCCTGAGAAAACCCCATTCAACTTTGTTATGGGAGACACGTTGGATCAACATGAATACTTTAGGGATTATCGTTTGACACTAAAAGGGAAACTATTATGGCATCAAATTTATATGTTATATTGGTATGCTAGGCAACTATGCTTGAGATATGATTATACTTGTTGCTCTAGGATGAAGGCTCCACACCTTCCCTTTTCATGCAAATTTAATGATGATAAAACCTTGGCTTCTTATGCTAATGGTATCTATGATTACTATGATGTGGAACAAATAGAAGAATTTGTTGCTTTTATGGGTTCTATGAGATTGAATCTATGTTTAAAGCGTTTGACGATTTTGATGATTCAGTTTAGATTTTGCTATGAAAATTATGAATACAATTCCGGTATTGATGCATTTATTCAGAAAGTCTCCACTGTCCAAGAAGAGATTAATATTTTGCAGGAAGCTATGGAAGAAGAAATTGATGAAACTGTGAGCTCATTGGATGAAAAAGATGACGAGGAGAGCGAAGAACAAAAGGAGGAAGAGCGGATTAGCTACCCGTGCCCACCTTCTAATGAGAGTAACTCTTCAACTCATACATTGTTTAATTTCCCTTCATGCTTACCGAAGGATGATTGCTATGATCCTGTTGATTCTCTTGAAATATCCCTTTTTGATGATGCTTGATATGCTTGTGGCCAAGATGCCAATATGAATTATGCTTATGGAGATGAACTTGCTATAGTTCCTTATGTTAAACATGAAATTGTTGCTATTGCACCCACGGATGATAGTCCTATTATCTGCACATGATGATTTTGATAGATATAATATGCATGTGCTTGGTGCTCCTACTTGCAATTATTATGAGAGAGGAGCTATATCTCCACCTCTCTATGTTTCCAACATGATAGAATTGCAAGAAACTGCTTATACTATGCATTGGCCTTTACTATGTGTGCATGAATTGTTCTTTTATGACATGCTGATGCATAGGAAGAGAGTTAGACTTTGTTGTTCCATGATATATGTTACTTTGTGCTCACTACTAAATTACAGATCATTGTTAATTAAAATTGGCTTTGATATACCTTGGGATCCGGGTGGATCCATTACTTGAGCATCATATGCCTAGCTTAATGGCTTTAAAGAAAGCGCTGCCAGGGAGACAACCCGGAAGTTTTAGAGAGTCATTTATTTCTGTTGAGTGCTTTTATATAGTTTAAAAACAAAAAAATAAAGAGGGGAACCCAAAACTTTTCAAAAAGGAAAGTGAAAGTGAGAAAGACAATCATTGTTGAAGTGGGAGAGCTCCTTGAACTTTGTTCATGCTCACCGAAACTTTGTGAATCTTAATTACAGAAACTTTTCATCCAAAATAATTATCCCCTTGTACAATTCCATCCTATTATAAAAATAATGTGCCAAGGTTTGCCTTTAGGATGTTTACAATGCTTTTTGGTTTGTACGGTGCAGGACAGATACTGTGGCTGTAGTGGGATATTTTACATTTTTAACTGGAACGACAAATGGTTATGATTCTTTTTTCACTATCTTTCTATACAAATTTTTTATTTTTCCTAATTTTGGTAGAACTTTTGGGGTACCAGAAGTATGGTGAATGTTCAGATTGGTACAGACTGCTCTGTTTTTGACAGATTCTGTTTTTGATGCATAGTTTACTTGTTTTGATGAAACTATAAATTTCTATCAGTGGATTAAGCCATGGAAAAGTTATATTACAGTAGACACAATGCAAAAACAAAATATGAATTGGTTTGCTACAGCACTTAGAGTTGTGATTTGCTTTATTATACTAACGGATCTTACCGAGTTTTCTGTTGAAGTTTTGTGTGGATGAAGTGTTTGATCGAGGAGGTCCCGATATGAGGAAAAGGAGGATAGGCAAGAGCTCAAGCTTGGGTATGCCCAAGGCAACCCAAGTAAATATTCAAGGAGACTCAAGCGTCTTAGCTTAGGGAGTAAATTGCACAGAAGTACCACAATTGGGGCATTAGAAGCAGATTGGTACCAAGATTGATGATTTTTTCATGTCAGTACCAAGATTGGGGCGAGCCGTTGCAAAAAAGACTAAAAGTGTGTTTTATACGTATTGACAGAAAAGCTGACCAGTTGGGCCCGCCCGTCAGGCGACACGCCGGCCAGTGCGCGCGTGCCCGCGCGCTGACTAGGCGCTGACTGGGATGAGGCCGGCTCCCTTTTAGGGCGCGGCTGGTGCGGTCGAGCCACACCCCATTCACTCCCCCCCGCTCTGCTCTGCGTTCTTCTTCCTTCTCTCTGCCTCGCCGCCGGCTGCGCCCGCCCCCGTTGGCCGCCACACGATGCTGCCGCAGCCATGGGTTTTGAAGACAAGAGCAGCGATGAGAACTCTAGCCCCCCGTACATGCACTCCGAAACCTCCACCGATGGGCTCAATCAGGTCAGTTACTTCATTGGAGCTAGTGTTAGGGCTAGGTTTAGGAAAATTTGGGGATTTTTCTGTCTAGGTGGTCTTTGCTATGAGGATTTCGTTTGATTTGCTTTGTCCTCGTCCTCTGCACATGATGCTAACTTGGATTTTGCTTGGGCAGGTGCCTTTCTCTCTTCAGGACCCGGATTACCATGGTCTTGAGCTAGATCTGATAGTGCTGTGCGAGAAGCATGGGAAGCCATCAGAGAGGCTTGTTGCATTTGAAGGAACAATGACTGGGAGAAGGTTCTTAGCATGTGCAGAGCCGGTATTTTTCTTGCCTTATTGATTATGCACAGGATATGTTCATTGGAAGTCACATAGTCTAGTTTGCCAATTGTGATGCAGTTATGTGATTGGTAATTTTGTTAGTCATATATGCCATATTGTAGTGCTCATTGTAGGAATGGTGAATATTATGGTCAGTGGAGTGCATTTAGGCTAAATATAGGCTCAAGCATGCTCTGTTGTGTGCACATGAATGCTCTGTTCTATGCAATGTTGCTTAGTACTCACATTAGCCCTTTAGCTGATGTGTGACTCTTAATAAGTAACTGTTGCTTACTGCTGACAGTAGGTACTGTCATTAGCTAGTTTGTTTCTGCAGGCTAATGTAGTGTATTTAGCTAGGCTAATGTAGGATCACCCTCTTGCTTAGCACATGGATGTGCAAATTCAGTGTTGGTCAGTACCAACATTAGCTACTGGCATGAACTAACTGTTGCTTACTACTATTAGTAGTTGTATTGTACTAAATTCTGCCTTGTTATTTTTCCAGGAAGGTCAGAATTGTGGGTTTGTTCAGTGGGTTGATGAGCAGTGGCCCCCAACAATGGAGAATGCATTGCTGAAGCTTTGGTCAATGGTTGAAGATAGCAAGTCTGCTAGGGTGGATGATAATCTTCAAAGTTCTTTAACTATTCACCATTTGACAGAAGAAAATAAGAAGCTGGATGCACAATATGACAAGTTAGTGAAAGATGTGCATCAACTTGTGGACTTTCAGCAGGATAGGGTTGTGGATTTCAGTTATCTGCAGTCAGCTGTCACATATCAGCACCAATGCAGAGCTGAATTGGTGGCTGGTATGAATGCAGAAATGGCAAAGAAAGATGCAGCTCTAGAGAAGCTTCGACAGAAGTTTGAAATCCTGTGCAACCTGACAAGTGCTCAAGCAACTGCCATCCAAAACCTCAAGTTGAAGAATATGAAAGAGAAGCAATTGAGGATTGAGGCTCAAGAGAATTTGGAGCTGAAGAATGCAGAGTTCACAAAGTTTGAGGAGAAGCTCACCCAAGAGAAGCTAGAGTTGAAGTTCCAGGTTGCTGATCTGCTGAAGCTCAAGGAAAACCATAATGAAGAGAAGCAGATGCAAGAGTTTAAGATTACTGAGCTCATGAAGGCAGAGGAGAAGCTGAAGGAGAAGATCAAGGGGATCCAGGCCATCTTGGAGAACTGAACAAGATGAATTAAGCATAGTGGGCATTGCAGACCTTTTGGGAAGGATGGCTGTGCAATGGCCTAGTAACTTAGAATTATGGTAGTGTAATGTATGGTTCTAGAACTAATTGTGAACTCTGGCTGTTTATGTACCTAGTAATATGCTATCCATCCTTTTGTGAGAAAAGGATGGATTGTGCATTTGAACTCCACTATGTAATGTGAACAATGGTTGTGTATTCCTATAATGTGTTGAACTCCAGTTAGTATCATTTGCTTTCAATGTTAGACTGAAAATGATGACATAGTGATGCTTATGTTAGACTGAAAATGATGGTTAAATGCATTTCAGGAATAGTTACATATGTTAGAGTGATGCTTAAATGCTTAAATGCATTTGCAAAAGGAATAGTTTTAGGTGGTTCCGTCGACCCCGAGACACCCTAGACCCTAGTTGATGGCTTTAGGTGGTTCCGTCGACCCCGAGACACCCTAGACCCTAGTTGATGGCTTTAGGTGGTTCCGTCGACCCGAGCCACCAAAACCCAAAATGATGGCTTTAGGTGGTTCCGTCGACCCCGAGCCACCAAAACCCAAAATGATGGCTTTAGGTGGTTCCGTCGACCCCGAGACACCCTAGACCCTAGTTGATGGCTTTAGGTGGTTCCGTCGACCCGAGCCACCAAAACAAAAAATGATGGCTTTAGGTGGTTCCGTCGACCCCGAGCCACCAAAACCCAAAATGATGGCTTTAGGTGGTTCCGTCGACCCTGAGACACCCTAGACCCTAGTTGATGGCTTTAGGTGGTTCCGTCGACCCGAGCCACCAAAACCCAAAATGATGGCTTTAGGTGGTTCCGTCGACCCCGAGCCACCAAAACCCAAAATGATGGCTTTAGGTGGTTCCGTCGACCCCAAGACACCCTAGACCCTAGTTGATGGCTTGAGGTGGTTCCGTCGACCCCGAGCCACCAAAGCCCAAAATGATGGCTTTAGGTGGTTCCGTCGACCCCGAGCCACCCTAGACCCTAGTTGATGGCTTTAGGTGGTTCTGTCGACCCCGAGACACCCTAGACCCTAGTTGATGACTTTAGGTGGTTCCGTCGACCCCGAGCCACCAAAACCTAGAATGATGGCTGTAGGTGGTTCCGTCGACCCCGAGACACCCTAGACCCTAGTTGATGGCTTTAGGTGGTTCCGTCGACCCCGAGCCACCAAAACCCATAATGATGGCTTTAGGTGGTTCCGTCGACCCCGAGACACCCTAGACCCTAGTTGATGGCTTTAGGTGGTTCCGTCGACCCCGAGACACCCTAGACCCTAGTTGATGGCTTTAGGTGGTTCCATCGACCCCGAGCCACCAAAACCCATAATGATGGCTTTAGGTGGTTCCGTCGACCCCGAGACACCCTAGACCCTAGTTGACGGCTTTAGGTGGTTCCGTCGACCCCGAGCCACCAAAACCCAGAATGATGGCTTTAGGTGGTTCCGTCGACCCCGAGACATGCTAGACCCTAGTTGATGGCTTTAGGTGGTTCCGTCGACCCCGAGCCACCAAAACATAGACAACATAAAAAGGACCATTTTGAGCACAGACAACATATCAATAATAAAAAGAACCATTTTTATCATAGGCAACATATCAATCATAAAAAGAACCATCCAAGCTTGCATAATCAATAACTCCAGCATATCAAGATAGTCCATTCCAGGCATTCACTCATAAGTTGCATCCACATCAACAAAAGCCATATATAACATTGATTCTTAAAGTACACCACCAAAGCAAAGATGACATTTTACACCACCACATGAAGTATCTAGTTACCACTTGCATAGAAGTACCTCCCCCATCTAGTATGTCTACCACCAGCACCTCTCCCAGCAGCAGATGTGGAGGGAGCAGTAGATGTGGAGGGACCAGATTGTCTTGGGGCAGAGAATTCACCTCTCCCTCTCCCAACACCTCTTGCAGCACCTGGTGCAGCACCTCTCCCAGCTCCTCTTCCAGCAACTTGAGCTGCTGCAGCACCTCTCCCAGCTCCTCTTCCAGCAGCTTGAGTTGCTGCAGCACCTCTCCCAGCAGCTGCAGCTGCAGCACCTCTCCCAGCACCTCTCCCAGCTCCTCTCCCAGCTGGTGTTGTTGTTGTACGAGCTACATGAGAGGTTGTTGCTGCTGGTGTAGTAGCAGCACCACCACCATTGGAATTCCTTGCAAGAGGCTTGCATAAACAAGAAGGAAAATGAGTTAGTACTTAAAAAATGGAATGTACAAGAAGGAAAACCACTTATAAGAGGATCACCACATGTTTGTTCTTCCTCAAAGCCAGCTCAGGCTTCAACTGCTTGAGGCAGCTTGTGTACCTATGTCCTTGTAGTCCACAATTGCCACATGTTATAGTCCCCATTCTTGATGTGTCCTTAGGCTTTGGAACTTCAAATTTCCCCTTGATCCTCTTCTCTTTCTTTCTTCCTCTCTTCACTTTAAATGCAGGTGGGTCAATGTCTGGACCAGGGGTCTTTGTCCAGTCATGCTCACCAGGAACTGGATAGATCATTGGTTCATAAGCTGCCACATAAAAATTCTTTCTTGAAGAACTTGCTGACATAATCCTCTGGTTTTCTTTTGCCCTTGTTGATTGCTGAGATGGCATGGTTACATGGGATGCCACTGAGGTCCCATTTTCTGCACCCACATGTGTGCACTTGCAAGTTAACAGCATGGGTTTGCTACCCACTTGTAACCTGCCACAAGTTCACACCAGCTTGAATTGGTTTGCAATATTTGGCCCTCTCCTTCTCAACCTCTAGCTTCTCACTATAATGGGGTGTTATGTCCCATCTAGCTGTCTTTGCACTCTCCCTATTCCTATGCCACCTCATCATCTGTTTATCCTTTATTCCATCACACATTGTCCTAATTGGTTTCTTCCTAACATCTAGGACATACTTGTTGAACACCTCAGACAAATTGTTAACTACAAGGTCAGTCTTGCAGTTTGTGTCAAATGCATGCCTTGCCCATGTTTTCTTGGGTATTTGACAAAGCCACTCCCAAGCTTCCTGACATTCAGCTCTAAGGTCATTCATTGCAATGTTAAATTTGTGTTCACTATATGCATAGGCAGCATTATCCATACACTTCTTCAGATCTTCCCCCCTAAACCCAGCATTTTGGAAGTTTGCATAGATATGCCTAAGGCAGAACCTTTGGTTGCACTTAGGAAAGACAGCATTCACTACTTTTAGAAGGCCCTGGGACACACAATTAAACTAGCTAAGCTACTATCTAGCACAAAACAACCATATAGGAACAAGGACATAAGATGCAAGCACATACCTTTTGTCTATCTGACATTATTGTATATGGACCAAACTGTCCCTATTCTCCTCCTAGGCAGATTTTAAGTTGGTGTAGAAACCAACACCAGTTAGGTGTGTCCTCTTGCCCAACAATACCAAATGCTAGTGGGTATATATTGTTATTGCCATCTCTACCAGTGGCAGCAAGTAGTTGAGCACCAGTAGTTAACTTAATGAAGCACCATCAACACCTGAATGAGCAAGCAAATTCAATATTTAAAACATTCAAATGCATTTCAAGATGAAACAATATGTAACTAATGCACAAGGTGAACAAACTAACCAATGAATGGTCTGCACCCCTTGAGAAACCCCTCCCTTGCTCCATTGATGCAATAGAACATAGCATGGAATCTTGGACCTGGATGGGGGATTTTTTCAGTGGGTGTTGGAGTTACAGTAGTGACTACTACTCTACTCCCAGGGTTTTGTATCCATCACTGTCTGAGCATAGTCTTTCAACCTAGGGTATTGCTTCTTGTGGTCTCCTAGCACAACATCAATAGCTATGTTCTTTGCTCTATATGCCATTGACTTGGGCACATCCACACCATACTTCTCCATCAAGCATCAATCAAAGTCTGAATGCCAGTTGTTAGATCAGATCTGAACAGTGACTCATACTTCTGTGCAAGCCACTTGGCACTTACCCTTGTTGTCTCTGTACTAGTAGGGCAAGTGTGCTTAATTCTCATCTTCTTAATTACAAAAGTAGTTTCACCTTTTATAACTGCTGCCACCATAAAGAAGTTGCAATTTTTTTGGTTACATTCTACAATTATTCTTTGATCTGAGTTCCTATGATATCTGAAGTTTCTTTCTTGAGTGATGTGTAGGTTCAACAAAGCCTCTCTGAATTGATGTTGATCCAAGAAACACATGTGTAGACATAATTGCTCATGTGGTGCATCCATTTTCTCATTGTACCATTTTCTAGGAGGCATCTGCTTTGCCCTGCTCTTCCTTTTCTTTGGCAGCACAAATGACAATGGCTCAAAACCATCATCATCAGCCTCCTTCAACAATCCTTTCTCTTCTTCATCAGATGAAGGTTTGAAATCAGGTTCCTCCTCTGGTACTACACTTGAATGTGACCTTGTTGTAGGCCCTCTCCTAACTGGAAGCTTCTGTTTCTTCTTCTTCTTCTCTTCATGTACAATTACAGTTTCTTCATCCTGTGAAACAACTTTGTCATCTTCATCCATTTGAAATGGTTCCTCAACCTCTGTGTCACCCTCATAATGCACAACTTCTTCCTCCTCAGATTCTTCATCATCTGTTTCTTCCTCTTCCATTTCATCATACTCTTTTTGTTTCTTTCCCTCAGCCATCTCTGTGTCATCAGCATCACCCATATAAAAAGGTGGTACATCAATGTCCTCTTCACCTTCACAATCAGAACCACCACTGCCAACATATCCCTCTTCTTCTTCTATTTCCATAATAGCTTTCAGTTTTCCTTTTACATTCTTGCTCTCTTGTGTGCAAACACCAGTACCA
Source organism: Triticum timopheevii (assembly GCA_963921465.1). Taxonomy (NCBI): domain Eukaryota; kingdom Viridiplantae; phylum Streptophyta; class Magnoliopsida; order Poales; family Poaceae; genus Triticum; species Triticum timopheevii. The sequence goes on along the minus strand of OY997268.1, from coordinate 290,335,733 downwards.
TGAGCTACACTGCAGCTGCTACTCTGACTTTCAAATGCAACTCCTTCTTCATTAACAGCATAGATGGGTGGCTCACTGAGATCATATAACACAGGCTCTTCATACACAATAGTGGATAATTCTTGCCTCTCAATCTGGCTGCAAGGAGGTGGACATGCCCTCACTAGCAAATTTAAGACCTTAGACTCCTCAACCTGCTTCTTTACTAATTGCAACTCAGCATTACACTCTACCATCTCCAATCCTTTCTCCCCTAATTGTGGATTCTCAATGTGAAACAGCAGATCATATTCACTAAATCCTTGGGTTTCCATCACTGCAATCATATTCAGGTATGTTACATCTGAACTGCAGAGCTTCAGCTCAAACATTTCTGAAGCATCAAAATAGAACCTAACATCCAAAATGTCATCATACAAACTGCAAAATGAAATAACAGAAAAAATGGTTAATAAACAATTTTACTCAACAGATAGGCTAACTTATAAACAAAGCTTTGTTTAAGTTAACATATAATTTGGACTCTTCTCTAGTTAGGAATGATTTAAGTTAACATATAAACAAAGCTTTGTTTAAGTTAACATATAAACAAAGCTTTGTTTAAGTCAACGAATGGTGCTCTGCTCTAGTTAGGAATGATTTAATCCACTATGCTTCTCTGCTCTGCTCTGCTCTAACTAGGTAACACCTAATGCTGCTCTGACAATTTGGACTAAGAAATAACAATGTAATCCACTAATGCTGCTCTGCTCTGCTCTAGTTAGGACTCATGTAATCCACTATACTTCTCTGCTCTACTTAGGAACTAGCAATTAGAGTGCTAAACATGCAGACAGTAAACAAGGAAGTAAACCCTAACCCTAATCCCCAATTTCAGTTTGCAAAGATGGAACAGTGGAACACTTACAGAACACCACCGAAGCCATGAGTCCACTGATGGGCGGTGCTAGGGTTGGCCACCCAAATTCGCGCCATCTTCAGCCTCTGCTCCATCGACAACGCCGGCTCCGCAAAATCTTCATCCTCGCTACTGTACTCCGAGCTGGAGTAGCAGCCACTCCCATCGAGGCCAAAGCGGGGGAGGTCGCCGCCGCTCGCATCGCCCCGGCCATCATCGCCTGCCGGAGTAGCTGAGGCCATCGTCGCCTAGGGCACAGCAGCCGCGGGGGAGAGGAGGGCACGAGGGACGAGCAGCCGCGGGGGAGGTGATAGCGCCTAAGCAGTTCGATCCATGGCTGCGGCGGCGTGGTGTGGCGGGCGGCGGGGCGGGCGGGGAGGCAGCCGCCGGCGAGGAGGAGAAGGAAGAGGGCAGAGCGGGGTCGGGGTCTGGCTCGGTCGCACCAGCGAGACCTAAACGGTGCGAGCCGGCCTCGTCCCAGTCAGCGCCTAGTCAGCGCGCGGGCACGCGCGCACTGGCCAGCGTGTCGCCTGACGGGCGGGCCCAACCGGTCAGCTTTTCTGTCAATACGTATAAAACACACTTTTAGTCTTTTTTGCAACGGCTCGCCCCAATCTTGGTACTAACATGAAAAAATTACCAATCTTGGTACCAATCTGCTTCCAATGCCCCAATTGTGGTACTTCTGTGCAATTTACTCAAGCTTAGGGATGCCCCGGAAGGCATCCCCTCTTTCTTCAACAAGTATCGGTATGTTTTCGTATTCGTTTCGTTCATGCGATATGTGCAAGTCCTGGAGCGTCTTTTGCATTTAGTTTTCATTTTTATTTTACGCACCATGCTGGTATGAGACAGTCCTTGGTTGATTTATAGAATGCTCTTTGCACTTCACTTAAATCTTTTGAGTATGGCTTTATAGAATACTTCATGTGCTTCACTTATATCATTTGAAGTTTGGATTGCCTGTTTCTCTTTACATAGAAAACCGCCATTTGTAGAATGCTCTTTTGCTTCACTTATATTTGTTAGAGCGTAGGCATATCTTTTGTAGAAAGAATTAAACTCTCTTGCTTCACTTATATCAATTTAGAGAGATGACAGGAATTGGACATTCACATTGTTAGTCATAAAATCCTACATAAACTCGTACATCGCTGAATATGATATGTTTGATTCCTTGCAATAGTTTTGCGACATAAAGGTGGTGATATTAGAGTCATGCTAGTGGGAGACTGTGGATTAGTAGAAATACTTGTGTTGAGGTTTGTGATTCCCGTAGCATGCACGTATAGTGAACCGCTTTGTGATGAAGTTGGAGCACAATTTTATTTATTGATTGTCTTCCTTATGAGTGGCGGTCGGGGACGAGCGATGGTCTTTTCCTACCAATCTATCCCCCCAGGAGCATGCGCATAGTACTTTGTTTCTAATGGCTTGCATATTTTCGCAATAAGTATATGAGTTCTTTATGACTAATGTTGAGTCCATGGATTATACGCACTCTCACCTTCCACCATTGCTAGCCTCTCTTGTGTCGCGCAACTTTCGCCGGTACCATACACCCACCATATACCTTCCTCAAAACAGCCACCATACCTACCTATTATGGCATTTCCATAGCCATTCCGAGATATATTGCCATGCAACTTCCATCATCATTATATACATGACTTGAGTATTCATTGTCATATTGCTTTGCATGATCGTAAGATAGCTAGCGTGATGTTTTCATGGCTTCTCCGTTTTTTGATGTCATTGCTACGCTAGATCATTGCACATCCCGGTACACCGCCGGAGGTATTCATATAGAGTCATATCTTTGTTCTAGATATCGAGTTGTAATATTGAGTTGTAAGTAAATAAAGTGTGATGATTATCATTATTGGATCATTGCCCCAGTGAGGAAAGGATGATGGAGACTATGATTCCCCCACAAGTCGGGATGAGACTCCGACTTTTTGAAAAATAAAAGAGGCCAAAGAAGCCCAAATAAAAAAATAGGCCAAAGAAGCCCACCAAAAAATGAGAGAAAAAGAGAGAAGCGGCAATGTTACTATCCTTTTACCACACTTGTGCTTCATAGAGAGAGTCTCCTATGCTTACACTTTCATATACTAGTGGGAATTTTCATTAAATAACTTATCTTGTATATTCCGATGATGGGCTTCCAAAAATGCCCGAGGTCTCCATGAGCAAGCAAGTTGGATGCACACCCACTTAGTTCTCAGTTTGAGCTTTCATACACTTATAGCTCTAGTGCATCCGTTGCATGGCAATCCTTACTCACTCACATTGATATCTATTGATGGGCATCTCCATAGCCCATTGATACGCCTAGTTGATGTGAGACTATCTTCTCCTTTTTGTCTTCTCCACAACCACCATTCTATTCCACATATAGTGCTATGTCCATGGCTCACGCTCATGTATCGCATGAAAGTTGAAAAAGTTTGAGATTACTAAAGTATGAAACATTTGCTTGGCTTGTCATCGGGGTTGTGCATGATTAAATACTTTGTGTGATGAAGATAGAGCAACAGCCAGACTATATGATTTTGTACGGATAACTTCCTTTGGCCATGTTTTTTTGAAAAGACATGATTGCTTTATTAGTACGCTCAAAGTATTATCGTTTTTATGTCAAATGATAGACTATTGCTTTGAATCACTCGTGTCTTAATATTCATGCCATGATTAGATATATGATCAAGATTATTCTAGGTAGCATTCCACATCAAAAATTATTTTTTTATCATTTACCTACTCAAGGACGAGCAGGAATTACGCTTAGGGATGCTGATACGTCTCCGTCGTATCTGTAATTTTTGATTGTTCCATGCCAATATTCTTTAATGATAGAGGCAAAGGTGTCCCGTCTTTCAATGAGATGATGGATATCTCTTTGGTGGAAGTCGACTTTGACGATCCGACTACGAACATGCGAGGAAGTCGCGCCTTAGCAATCGCTAAACCAACTTCGAGAGGTTATTGACCACGCCGGAGCACGATCAACCTGACCACGAAGGTCTGTTTCCTGCAGGCAAACAAAGAACAAGAAAGAAACTAAGATTGCAATCTGGATATTGCGAATATAAGAGGAAAGCTTTATTGATGAAGGTGGGGTTCTGTGACGCCTTTGTCTGGTCGTTGAACACAAACGAAGTACGCAAAGTTGCAGCTATTGCGAACTTTTAATCTAAACAAAACCCAAAGTCTAAACGGTGCCCTAAGGGCTGTATATATGGAGGAAGAGAGGGTGAATTTTGTGGCCCTTGGTAGAGGGGTCCGAAACTAACCCTATCTCTTGTTTCCCCACACATACGGACTCTAAAAATAGCCTATAATTATGTATTTCGAAATTACATGGGCCTGGCCCAATAATAAGGTGATGCAGCACCTAGAATAGCCTCTGGACGAAATTTATGAAGTGGCATCTTGTATATTTCGTCCAAGGCTTCATGCACTCATTATGGTGGCTTCAAAGTCCTAAAATCATCACTTGTAACTCCGTTCTTGTTCCCCTTGCGCATGCCATCATCTCCATGCTTGTTCTTGCTCCAATGTTCATCCTTCTCCAAGCTAGGCCCTTCATTTGTAAGAAAAACAAATGTATCCAATTTAGGCAACATCATATTCTCATGAACATTAGAATCATTACCAAGAAACGAAAGTACCTGATAATTTAATTGGCGTGCGCGAGCTCTAGTAATTGGTCCAGTATATGTAGCAGTAGGGGCTGTGGGTGTAACAACGGTATTGATGTCCTCATCATCCTCCCCTTCTTGAAATGAAGTCGTCCTCGATGGAAGCTCATCTTCCTCACCCAAATAAGGCTTCAAATCTGCAATGTTAAAAGTGGGACTAACCCCAAAATCTGCAGGCAGCTCAAGTTTATATGCATTATCATTTATTTTCTCCAACACCTTAAAAGGACCATCAGCACGTGGCATTAACTTTGATTTGCACAAATCAGGAAATCTATCCTTACGCAGATGTAACCAAACAAGATCTCCAGGTGCAAACACAAGATGTTTTCTACCCTTATCTCCAGCAAGTTTATATTTAGCATTCATACACTCAATGTTTTCCTTAGTTAACTCATGCATTTTTAAAATCAATTCAGCATGTTGTTTAGCATCAAAATTAACCTTCTCCGAAGATGGAAGAGGCAACAAATCAATAGGTGCACGAGGTAGGAAACCATACACAATTTCAAAAGGGCACATCTTAGTAGTAGAATGCAATGAACGATTATAAGCAAATTCAATATGAGGCAAGCATTCTTCCCACATTTTCTTATTATTCTTCAAAACAGCCCTAAGCATAGTAGACAATGTTCTATTGACTACTTCAGTTTGTCCATCAGTTTGGGGGTGACAAGTAGTACTAAAAAGCAGTTTAGTCCCCAATTTAGCCCATAAACATCTCCAAAAGTGGAGAAGAAATTTAGTATCACGATCTGAAACAATAGTATTGGGCACACCATGCAAGTGAATAATTTCACGAAAGAACAAATCAGCAACATTAACGGCATCATCACTTTTATGACATGGTATAAAGTGTGCCATTTTCGAGAATCTATCCGCGACAACAAATATGCTATCCCTTCCCTTCTTTGTTCGAGTTAAACCTAAAACAAAGTCCATAGATATATCCTCCCAAGGAACACTAGGTACAGGCAAAGGCATATATAAACCATGAGGATTGAGTCGTGACTTAGCTTTTTGACATGTAGTGCAGCGAGCAATAAAACGCTCAACATCCCGTCTCATCTTTGGACAAAAGAAATGTGTAGCAAGTACATCCTCCGTCTTCTTCACGCCAAAGTGTCCCATTAATCCCCCTCCATGCGCCTCCTGCAACAACAAAAGACGAATAGAGCTAGCTAGAATGCATAGCTTGTTAGCACGAAACACAAATCCATCATTAACGACGAACTTGTTCCATGTTCTCCCTTCTTTACAATTGTGCAATACATCTTTAAAATCAGCATCATGCACATATTGATATTTGATGGTCTCCAAACCAAATATTTTGAAGGCAAGTTGTGAAAGCATATATAGCGACGAGACAATGCATCAGCAATAACATTTTCTTTACCCTTCTTGTGTTTAATAACATAAGGGAAAGTCTCAATGAATTCAACCCATTTAGCATGTCTGCGATTCAGTTTAGCTTGACTTTTAATATGTTTAAAAGATTCATGATCAGAATGTATAACAAATTCTTTGGGCCATAAATAATGTTGCCATGTCTCTAAAGTCCGAACAAGAGCATATAATTCTTTATCATAAGTAGAACAATTCAGACTAGGCCCACTCAATTTTTCAGAAAAAAAGTATGCAACAGGTTTGCCATCTTGTAATAACACACCTACTCATCCAATTCCGCTAGCATCACATTCAAGCTGAAAAGTCTTATTAAAATTAGGAAGTTGGAGTAAAGGAGCATGTGTCAACTTATCTTTCAACACCGTGAAGGCTTCTTCCTGTGCGGTACCCCAAACAAAAGGCACATCCTTCTTTGTATGCTCATTGAGAGGTGCAGCAATGGTGCTGAAATCTCTCACAAAACGCCTATAGAATCCAGCGAGGCCAAGAAGACAAAACTCCTCACTTGTGTGACCGTTTTGGGCTGCGGCCAACTCTCAATAGCTTCAATCTTGGCTTTATCAACTTCAATTCCCTGTGGAGTAACAACATAGCCAAGAAAAGACACTCGATCGGTGCAAAAGGTGCACTTCCCAATGTTACCAAACAAACGTGCATCACGTAGAGCAATAAAAACAGCACGTAAAGGTTCCAAATGGTCCTCCAAAGATTTGCTCTAAATCAATATATCATCAAAGTAAACTACCACAAATCGTCCAATGAAAGCACGTAAAACTTCGTCCATTAATCTCATGAAAGTACTAGGTGCATTAGTTAACCCAAAAGGCATGACTAACCACTCATATAATCCAAACTTAGTTTTAAATGTTGTTTTCCATTCATCCCCCAATTTCATACGAATTTGATGGTATCCACTACACAAATCAACTTTGGAGAATATTGTAGAGCCACTCAATTCATCAAGCATATCATCTAGCCTAGGAATAGGATGACAATAACGAATAGTAATATTATTAATGCCTCTACAATCAACACACATACGTGATGTACCATCCTTTTTCGGCACTAGAATAATAGGAACAGCACAAGGACTAAGGGATTCACGTATATAACCTTTGTCGAGCAGCTCTTGTACTTGACGCATAACCTCCTTTGTCTCCTCTGGATTGGTATGGTATGGCGCACGGTTTGGCAGTGAAGCACCGGGAATTAAGTCAATCTGATGCTCAATCCCTCGAATAGGCGGTAATCCCGGTGGCACGTCTTGTGGAAAGACGTCAGCGAACTCCCACAAAATGTTAGTAACAGCAGGAGGCAAAGAGGAAGGCATGTCCTCGAATGAAAATAATGCCTCTTTGCACACAAAAGCATAGCAAACAGATTTGCTAAAATCTAGCTCATCAATATCAGATTTAGTGGCAAGTAAACATGCACTTTTCAATTTAATTTCAGAAGCAACACTAGATGGTTTACTATGAGGCTTCATTTGTTGCTCAAATTCTTTTGCCACAATCTGATTTTCACTCTTATTTTTCTCCTGTTTTGCTTTATTAGCTCTAGTAATATCATCTTTCAAAATGGACTCAGGAGTCATAGGAAGCAAAGTAATATTTTTATCCTTATGAACAAGAGTATACTGATTGTTTCTACCATGGTGTACAGAATTTTTATCAAATTGCCATGGTCGACCAAGTAATAAGGAACATGCTTGCATAGGTACCACATCACAATCAACATAATCAGCATATGTAGAGATACTAAAATGCACACGAATAGTACATGTTACCTTAACCTTGCCGCTGTTGTTGAACCATTGGATGTAGTAAGGATGTGGATGTGGTCTTGTGGTGAGAGATAGCTTCTCCACCATCTCCATGCTAGCCAAATTGTTGCAGCTCCCTCCATCTATGATGACGCGCACAGAACGTTCCTTCACAACTCCCTTTGTATGGAACAAATTGTGCCTCTGATTTTGCTCAGCTTGTGTGACCTGTACACTCAAAACACGTTGAGCAACTAAACATTCATATCTGTCAGCGTCTTCAGGAGCCATGTATTGCGTGTCATGGTCAGGATCATCTCCACCATGTTCTTCACGTGTAATAAGAGCCAAAGTCTCCTCATCATAGTCACTAGCGGACTCATACCCACCATCCTCAGTAGCAATCATCACACGCTGAGATTTGCATTCTCTCGCATAATGACCTCTTCCCTTACAACGACGACAAATAATATCACTTGTGTGACCTGTTGATGCCATGGAAGAAGAAGAGCTCTGTGTAGGCCCGGCAGGTGCGCTCTTGGCAGATAGTGGTGGTTGTGCCTGCTTTCTTGTATCACGGCTGGAGGTAGCAGCTGATGGAGGTGCTGGTGTAGTAGAAGTAGAGGATGCACGCGGTGTCCATGATGAAAGTCCACCTGCAGAAAAATTAGTTCGCGCCAATGCTTGTCGATCCTGCACTTCACGTTCAGCTTTACAAGCAAGATGGAATAAACGAGTGATATTAGTATACTCCTTATACTCTAGAATGGTTTGAATCTCTCTATTTAATCCACCTATAAAACGTGCAAGCATAGATTCATTCTCCTCAACAATACCACATCTAATCATGCCAGTTTGTAATTCCTGATAATATTCTTCTACAAAATTTTTTCCTTGTCTTAAACGCTGCAATTTTTGAAGCAATTCACGTTGATAATATGGTGGAACCTAACGAGTATGCATAGCAGTTTTCAAAGCAGCCCAAGTAGTTGGAATAGGATATAATCTACAATGTTCAGACAACCATACACATGCAAAACTAGTGAAAGCACAAACAGCAGCAGCAACCCGTCTCTCCTCGGGATATTTTAAACATGTAAAATGTTGTTCAGTTTCTAACTCCCAAGTAAGATATATATCAGGAACATATCTACCCTCAAATGGTGGAATATTCAATTTCAGTTTCGGAATATGGTCATTATCTCGTACCTGAGGTGGTAGTGCAGGCCTACCGTTGCGAATATATACCTGAGGTCGACCTGCTGGTGGTGGTGCTGGTGGCTGCACGTAGTTCTGATTTTGATCAACCTCATCCTCATAATATTCCTCCACCTCTGCAGTAACAGCAGGAGCTACAGAAGCACCAACAGTAGTAGCAGCGGCACCAGAATTTTGTCCTGGCTCAATAGGAACACGCTGTGCTCGTCCATACTGATCCGGAAGGGGGCATTGTTGTAGTTGTTGTTGTTGCAAAGGTGCGATAGGTACAGCCGGCGGTGGTTGTGGGAGACGTTTGAGTAATTCATTGAACTTGGCGTCCAACTTGGTGTCAATTGTCTTCTCAATGTCATCCATCCTCTCCAATGCCTTTCCAAAGCTGGCCATCACGTCTTCCACCTGTTGACCCAACATTTGATGAAACTTATCATGAAGCTCCTTCTTTGTCATGTTCTCCCAGTCAATCTCGTCGGCGTGTGTTCCTGCCATAGTTAGCAGCAATAGAAACAGACAAGTATATGATCCTACAGACTACTGGAATATGGTGGTGCTGGGGTGTCACAAATCCTTCAAGCAAATCTCAAATTCTTACCAGTTCTTACCCAGCAGCAGGTGGTGATCGACAACCATTGTTGTCAAAACTCTCAAAGCTTGGATAGAGCGATTACCAGGGAGAGTCAACCGCACGACGTAGATGTATGTGGAGCTGGGAAGGCTTATAATATGGTAGCAAAAAGGGTCAGCAATAATCAATTCAGAGATGCAAAGTTGAATAAACGGTCAACGACGGTACTGTGATGGTCTTAGGCTAGACTGTCCTAGAGACGCGAGCCTAGAACACTAACAAAATCACGACGCTGCACGGAAACAAGGGAGAAGCACACTCTGAATTTTTTTTGTCACTTTTTTTTGCGCTCCTCTTTTTATTTGTTGAAAATCACTATAATGGCGAGTGTCTCAAAACTCTTCCCAAGTCAAGAGAACAGGATAGGCAAGAAATTTTTTCGACCAATTTTTTTTTTCGACTGCCCGGACCCAAAAACTGGAAACGGGTCAAAAAAAAATTCTATAACGGCGACTGTCTCAATATGCTTAGAAACACCTAAAAATAGGATACCCAAAATTTTTTTTGTCTAGTGCATTTTTGGAAAATTTTGGGCCTAAACGGAGGGTGGTTTCCAGACTCTTTTTTTGGGAAACCAACCTCTTCTACGGACGGCAAAAGATTGCTGGAATCTGAAACCTACTCAGACAAGGAAACACGAATCGGAAATTAGATGGATCCCGAAAACAAACCTAATATGCAAGGAACTCGGATTGGTAGTGGATATATGGTGGTGGTATATGGCAGCGGTGGTGGTAGCGGTGGTAGTATATGGATATGGGTCGATGGTGGTATATGGATACGGATTGGTGGTGGTATATGGATACGGATTCAAAGCGGTGGTGGTAGATGGTAGGGGCGATGATGATGGTGCGGTGGCGGCGTGACAACTTATGACCAGAACTCGAAACTCTAAAAGACTAGACGCTAAGACCAGCAACTAGACACGATGATGCAACCGCAAATTCAACAAAGCAAAACCCTAAAAAGATTATGCAAAGGCTCAGATTGGTTCGGATATGATGAACTAACCCTAATTTTTTTGTGGCTTTTTTGTGGACTGTAGGTATGAAGAACAGACTCGATCTAACTACGAAAAACTATAAAATCTCACCGAGCAACCTGGAAATCTGATACCACTTGATAGAGGCAAAGGTGTCCCGTCTTTCGATGAGATGATGGATATCGCTTTGGTGGAAGTCGACTTTGACGATCCAACTACGAACGTGCGAGGACGTCGCGCCTTAGCAATCGCTAAACCAACTCCGAGAGGTTATTGACCACGCCGGAGCACGATCAACCTGACCACGAGGGTCTGTTTCCTGCGAGCAAACGAAGAACAAGCAAGAAACTGAGACTGCAATCTGGATATTACGAATATAAGATGAAAGCTTTATTGATCAAGGTTGGGTTCTGTGACGCCTTTGTCTGGTCGTTGAACACAAACGAAGTACGCGAAGTTGCAGCTATGGCGAACTTTAATCTAAACAAAACCCAAAGTCTAAACGGTGCCCTAAGGGCTGTATATATGGAGGAAGAGGGGGGAATTTCGTGGCCCTTGGTGGAGGGGTCCGAAATCAACCCTATCTCTTGTTTCCCCACACATACGGACTCTAAAAATAGCCTATACTTATGTATTTCGAAATTACATGGGCCTGGCCCAATAATAAGGTGACGCAGCACCTAGAATAGCCTTGGGACGAAATTTATGAAGTGGCATCTTGTATATTTCGTCCAAGGCTTCATGCACCCATTATGGTGGCTTCAAAGTCCTGAAATCATCACTTGTAACTCCGTTCTTGTTCCCCTTGCGCATGCCATCATCTCCATGCTTGTTCGTGCTCCAATGCCCATCCTTCTCCAAGCTAGGCCCTTCATTTGTAAGCAAAACAAATGTATCCAATTTAGGCAGCATCATATTCTCATGAACATTAGAATCATTACCAAGAAACGAAAGTACCTGATAATTTAATTGGCGGGCGCGTGCTCTAGTAATTGGTCCAGTATATGTAGCAGTAGGGGCTGTGGGTGTAACAATGGTATTGATGTCCTCATCATAAACGCTGCAATTTTTGAAGAATTCACGTTGATAATATGGTGGAACCCGACGAGTACGCATAGCAGTTTTCAAAGCAGCCCAAGTAGTTGGAATAGAATATAATCTACAATGTTCAGACCACCATACACATGCAAAACTAGTGAAAGCACAGACAGTAGCAGCAACCCGTCTCTCCTCGGGATATTGTAAACATGTAAAACGTTGTTCAGTTTCTAACTCCCAAGTAAAATATATATATCAGGAACATATCTACCCTGAAATGAAGAACCGACTCGATCTAAACTCACCGAGCAACTTGGAAATCTGATACCACTTGATAGAGGCAAAGGTGTCCCGTCTTTCGATGAGACGATGGATATCGCTTTGGTGGAAGTCGACTTTGACGATCCGACTACAAACATGCGACGACGTCGCGCCTTAGCAATCGCTAAACCAACTCCGAGAGGTTATTGACCACGCCGGAGCACGATTAACCTGACCACGAAGGTCTATTTCCTGCAGGCAAACAAAGAACAAGCAAGAAACTAAGATTGCAATCTGGATATTGCGAATATAAGAGGAAAGCTTTATTGATGAAGGTGGGGTTCTGTGACGCCTTTGTCTGGTCGTTGAACACAAACGAAGTACGCGAAGTTGCAGCTATGGCGAACTTTTAATCTAAACAAAACCCAAAGTCTAAACGGTGCCCTAAGGGCTGTATATATGGAGGAAGAGGGGGTGAATTTCGTGGCCCTTGGTAGAGGGGTCCGAAACTAATCCTATCTCTTGTTTCCCCACACATACGGACTCTAAAAATAGCCTATAATTATGTATTTCGAAATTACATGGGCCTGGACCAATAATAAGATGACGCAGCACCTAGAATAGCCTCTGGACGAAATTTATGAAGTGGCATATTGTATATTTCGTCCAAGGCATCATGCACTCATTATGGTGGCTTCAAAGTCCTGGAATCATCACTTGTAACTCCGTTCTTGTTCCCCTTGCGCATGCCATCATCTCCATGCTTGTTCTTGCTCCAATGTTCATCCTTCTCCAAGCTAGGCCTTTCATTTGTAAGCAAAACAAATGTATCCAATTTAGGCAGCATCATATTCTCATGAACATTAGAATCATTACCAAGAAACAAGCTCTAGTAATTGGTCCAGTATATGTAGCAGTAGGGGCTGTGGGTGTAACAATGGTATTGATGTCCTCATCATTTAACTTTCATATACTTTTGGCACTTTTTATACTATTTTTTGGGACTAACATATTGATCCAATGCCCAGTGCCAGTTCCTATTTGTTGCATGTTTTATGTTTCGCACAAACCCAATATCAAACGGAGTCCAAACAGGATAAAAACGGACGGAGATCATTTTTGTAATATTTATGATTTTTGGGAAGAAAAACCAACGCGAGACGGTGCCCGAGGGGGCCACGAGGTAGGGGGCGCGCCCCTGACCCTCGTGGGCACCCCATAAGGCGGTTGACGCTCTTCTTTTGCCGCATGAAAGCTAATTTTAGGAGAAAAATCTGGGCGAAAGTTTCAATCCAATAGGAGTTACATATCTCCGGATATAAAGGAACGGTGCCAGGGCAGAATCTGGAAACGCAGAAACAGAGAGGGACAGAGAGACAGATCCAATCTCGGAGGGGCTCTCGCCCCTCCCATGCCATGGGAGCCAAGGACCAGAGGGGAAACCCTTCTCCCATCTAGGGAGAAGGTCAAGGAAGAAGAAGAAGAAGGGGGGGTCTCTCCCCCTTGCTTCCGGTGGCGCCGGAATGCCGCCGGGGGCCATCATCATCACCGCGATCTTCAGCCACACCTCCGCCATCTTCACCAACATCTCCATCACCTTCCCCCATCTATATCCAGCGGTCCACTCCGCAACCCGCTGTACCCTCTACTTGAACATGGTGCTTTATGCTCCATATTATTATATAATGATGTGTTGCCATCCTATGATATCTGAGTAGATTTTCGTTGTCCTATCGGTGATTGGTGAATTGCTATGATTGATTTGAGTTGCACGTTTTATTATTGGTGCTGTCCTATGGTGCTCTCCGTGTCATGCAAGCGTGAGGGATCCCTGCTGTAGGGTTTGCAATATGTTCATGATTTGCTTATGGTGGGTGGCATGAGTGACAGAAGCACAGACCCGAATAAGTAGGTTGTTTGCGTATGGGATAAAGGGAACTTGATACTTTAATGCTATGGTTGGGTTTTACCTTAATGATCTTTAGTAGTTGCGGATGCTTGCTAGAGTTCCAATCATAAGTGCATATGATCCAAGAAGAGAAAGTATGTTAGCTTATTCCTCTCCCTCAAATAAAATTGCAATAGTGATTACCGGTCTAGTAACGTCGTCAATTGCTTAGGGACAATTTCACAACTCCTACCACCACTTTTCCACACTCGCTATATTTACTTTATTGCTTCTTCATCTAAACATCCCCTAGTTTATATTTACGTGCTCTTTATTATCTTGCAAACCTATCCAACAACACCTACAAAGTACTTCTAGTTTCATAATTGTTCTAGGTAAAGCGAACGTCAAGCCTGCGTAGAGTTGTGCCGGTGGTCGATAGAACTTGAGGGAATATTTGTTCTACCTTTAGCTCCTCGTTGAGTTCGACACTCTTACTTATCGAAAGAGGCTACAATTGACCCCGTATACTTGCGGGTTATCAGCAATGTTTTACTTTCCGTTGCTATAGTCTTAGAACTGCATGTGTAGCTTGATTGCTTGACTTGTGCTAATTGCTAACATCTGCCCACAAATAAAATCGAGAAAATGTTAGATTTTTATTTGGTCAAGTTGTCTAATAACCACACCCCTCTAGACATACTTTAGATCCTATAGATGGGACTAAAAAGATCCGTGTGAACTAGCTCAAGTGGTCTTCTCGTGGTCATGATGTTCTTTACGGATGACTTCCCCGAATTGTTTTACTGCTTGACAAGCACTACAAAGTCTATCTTTGTCAAAGATAACATCTTTACACTAAGAATATGATCTCCTTTAACAAGGTTATCAAGATTCCGCATATCAACATGTCCTAGCCTTCAATGCCATAACTGTCGGATTTCGGGTTCCGGCAGACCCTTGAGGTTCGAACACTGGGGTGCGCACGAAGATCTCTCCCCTATCAGCTCACGTCTCGAAGTCTCGCAGAGATCTAGGCAAGAAAGATGAACACACAGTGGACACGAGATTTATACTGGTTCAGGCCACCATTGTGGTGTAATACCCTACTCCAGTGTGTGGTGTGGTGGATTGCCTCAGGGGCTGATGATGAACAGTACAAAGGGAGAACAGCCTCGCGAGGGGTTGTTCTTGAGCTGGTGCGATGAACTGCTTGGGCGAGTTCAGTTGCTTCTCTCTCTCTCTCTCTCTCCGGTCGATCTCCAGATTTCTCTACCTTGTGGTGGCTAGTCCTATTTATATAGCGAGGCCCTAGGCCTCTCCCCAAATAATGAGCGGGAAGGGCGCCAACAATTGGCCATTTTGAAGGGGAACATCTGGTACACTTATCCTGACTAAAGTTGGTCTTCGGCTGCCAAAGGCTCTGACGGTGATGCCGCCCTAGGCTCCACGATGACCTCCATCCTGTCGTTCTGCTGGTCTTGGTCTTGTTGCACCGAAACGGTAACCTTTGCCCGATGCCTTGGCCTGTGCTTGCCCCCTTAGCACCGAAAGGGAAACAAGGACACTGCGCAGGCCGGCGCCCGCCTGGCACCCGCCTGGCCTCCGATCGTCATGGCTTGCGTCACGGGCCCCTCGGGAGGTGCCCTGCCTTGATATCTCCTCCTCCTCGCGAGCCCGCCTGAGGAGGCTGCTCCTGAGGAAGCTCCCTGTCGTCCGCCCCGCGAGGCTTGGCCCCTCGCGAGGGTCTTGAGCTTGAGCTGATGAAGCTGGGCTGCATTGGGCCACCACTTGAGCCACGCCGCAGGCCGCAGGCAGGCAAGTCTGGGGACCCCCGTTCCTAGAACGTCGACAGTAGCCCTGGGCCCAAGGCGCGCCCAGACTTGGCTTAGCAGAGAAGCGAAGGGGCAAGTGCGAAGCGCCGCGGGCCCCAACAACCTACGGCCTTGGGCGCCGCGTGGCGGTTGATTGGACATGGGCGTCTCCGCTTCCCCACGATGCCTGGGCAACCGCACGACTTGACAAGTCCCTGCATGCAAAGACGGGTCATGATTACCTGCGATCGTGGAGGCTGACGGTTGGCCTCCTCCGGCTATAAGTACGGAACGGCGTGAGCCACTCCGGTTTGTCTCCCTCTGCTGCTCCTCCTCTTCTTCATCTTCGCCATCGCTCCACCTCACGCCGACGGCACCAATCCGCCGGTTCTCTGCAGAGGAGAAGGGAAAGGCCCCCCGGGAGGGTCCTGACCCGCTTCCGCCGAAGAAGCGATTAGTCCTCCGCCGCCGAGACGAGTGTGCACGTCAGGAGGCATCGAGGCCCTGGTACGATCGGCCACCGCCGGGGTTCCCGCTACCCTTGTATGCTCGGATCGGGGGCCCTAAAGAAGAAGGTGTCGAGCGGCACCGCCGGTGCCGCCGCCGCCGCCGGTGGGTCACTGCGGTACGCGTCGTTCCTCCTGGAGTCCACGCCGAGGGCTCCTCTTGCGAGCTTGAGCTCCACGCCTCCATGGCTCCTCGGTCTTGGGTTCGGCTTCCTCCCTCCTTCGCCTTCGAGATCCCGCCGAGGGGACCCCTTGGGCTCTGGCTGCAGCACGCTGACTGCGGCACCCCGCGATTGAAGCGGAGGTCAAGGTCGTCGCTCCGGGCGAGGTCTACATGACCCGCGGCTGGGGCGAGATTGCCCGGGTCTGCCGGACAGGGGGCACCCTCGTAATCCACCTCGTCTACGATGGCGCCTCCCTAATGTTCTTCAAGGTCTTTGACGCGGAAGGACGCCGGCTGGAGTGCTGCCCTGAGAAAGGCGACCGGGGCATCGCCGTAGCGAGGACCTGGCCTGCCAATCGCTCCCCCAGCAGCTCCTCAGGCAGCGGCGAAGGTGCTGGAGGACCCAGCGACTCCGCTGAGCTTCACGCAACCCCGAAGACAAGTGACGATAGCTGAGAGCCCCCGAGCTCGCGTCGCGCTTGGAGCAGGGCATGCTCGTCAGGTCACTGACGCCACTGTCGGCGTTCTAGGAGTGGCCCAGTACGGCCCACCTTCATCAACACATGCTCAAGACCCTCGCGAGGGGCCAAGCCCCGCGAGGCGGGCGACAGGAGGCTTCCTCGGGCATAGCCTCGTCAGGCTGGCTCGCGAGGAGGCGGAGAGATCAAGGCGGGGTACCTCACGAGGTGCCCATGAAGCAAGCCATGACGACCAAGGCCAGGCGGGCGCCGGCCTGTGGAGAGTCCCTGTTTCCTCTTTGGTGCAAAGGGGGGCAAGCGCAGGCAGGAGTATCAAGCAAAGGCAACCATTTCGGTGCAACAAGACCAAGACCAGCAGGACAGCAGAATGGAGGTCATCGTGGAGCCCAAGCCGGCATCATCGTCAGGGTCTTTGGCAGGCGAGGACCAACTTTAGTCAGGATAGGTGTACTCAATGTTCCCCTTCAAAATGGCCAACTGTTGGCGCCCTTCCCGCTCGATATATGGGAGGAGGCCCAGAGCCTCCGCCTATAAATATGACTAGCCACCCGTAGGGTAGGAGCATCGAAAGAACGAGGATAGAGAGATAGAGAGAGAGAGAAGCGACTGAACTCCCCATAGCAGTTCATCGCACCAGCCAAGAACAGACGCTCGCGAGGCTGTTCTTCCCTGTACTATTCATCATCAGCCCCAGAGGCAATCCACACACCACACACTGGAGTAGGATGTTACACCACAATGGTGGCTCGAACCAGTATAAACCTTGTGTCCTCTGTGTTGTTCTTCGTGTAGTTTAGATCCTTGCGAGGCGACGAGACACAGGTAGGCAGTAGGTGTGATCTCCGCGCGCACCCCAGAGTTCAAACGTTGAGGGTCTGCCGGAACCCTAAATCCGACATTTGGCGCGCCAGGTAGGGGTGCGCTGGAATCTGCCTTCCGTCGCCTCATGTTTCGCCGCCCGTCGCATCATCGTCGTCATGTCCGGTGACCCAGCTGGCAATCCTGATCCCTGGGCGGCCTGGCCTTCCCACGCAGAGCCACTTTCCTAGGGCGACCTCAACCCCGTGCCCCAGGCAGCCCGCGGTCCGCAGGGTGCTGCGGGCCTTGGGTGACGCGGTCAGACGACACCAGCTCTCACACTGCGGCAGGTGCGGTCGGCAGCGAGGGCCTCGAGCCACGCCGCGGCCACGGCGCCGTACTCACGGCGGGAGCAGGCGAACTCAAGGGCCGCGCTCACGGTAGCTCGAGAACTGCTACAATGCAGGCTGCTAGAGGGCGGCCGTGACGTGCTACTGGAGCGGGTGGCAGAGCTCCTGGGCTCTGCCACCTCGGGGGCTCACCCCTTCTGCACCCAGCTACCGCCTCAAGCCCAAGGCGGATCGCACGGAGGCCCCACACGCGCCCGCACAGCTCCAAGCGGATTCCAGGGCCACTCCAGCGCCAACCTGGCCGTCAGCGCCTAGCCACCAACGGTGCCGCCTCCACCTCTGAACAGCGAAGGGGGGATCCACTACAGCCCACGGTCCCGGTGAGCCGCCATGCTACCACTCCCAGGTTGGCACCACGAGTAGAACTGCGTGGCACATGGGGCACTACAGCGAGGCATTCGGGGCGGCGGCCTCGGAGGCATATGTGCCCCACATGGTGGATCAAGGACACGCGCAGGAGGAAGACCATGGCCAGTTCCTCGGCCCAGGCTGGGGAGAAGAAATACCCGAGGCTAAGCTCTTTCAGGCGCCCAGGGAAGGCCTCGTCGACCGCGCCGGAGGCAGCGACTATCAGGTACCGCTAATCCCTCAGGAACAGGCATACGCTAACCATGGATCACAGGAGGTACAGGTAGTCACAGCGGCTGGCTTCCCCTATCCAGCAGCTCCCCACTACTCAGGAGGAGGGCACCAGGGGCTGCAGGAGAGGGGCCGAGATCCGGCCTCGCCCATGCGGCGCTCGGAGCAAGGCGTCCTCAGGAGGTAGGCCCTCTGCTGGGGAGGTGCCCCAGGGCCTACCCCCGGCAGAGGACCCGTGGTCGTCGGGGGAACCGCTAGCGACCGCTCTATCCCATCGGCGGTGTCCTCGGTCTCCGGCCGTCGTCGATGGCAATAGATTGTGGCGCAAGGCGGGGCCCTCGTCTGGCGATATGAAGCAAGGCCGGTACTTGTGAAGAAGGCCTAGTGCCTGTGAAGCTCGCCGCCCCGTGACACTCTCACATAATAATGAGTGGGGCTGTACACGCCCAGGAGTCTCCGGAGAGCCGCCCTCGGGCCTCGGGGGCTCCCGCCCATGCCCAGTGGCAGCACTTAGCTCCGCACTGGTGAGAAGACGTCGAAGACTAGACTAGGTGCCGGACGCGACTTTTTCTGCTTTTCTTTCTTTTTCCCCTTGGTTGTCGCTTTTCCCTGTTTGGATTTAAGTTAGATTGGAGCTTGAAACTCGCGTGTGTTCGGGGAAGGGGTGTTTTAGTCTCGTTCGAGAAATCTCTTGCGTTCTGGTTACCGCTTTGCGTCTGTCCAGCTTCAGCTGCCTCCCCTCGCGAGCCGGGCCAGGCCCAGCATGTACGCAGCCCAGACTGCCATCAGCACACCCTCTCAGGAGGTTCTCATTACAGGTTCAATGGGCTCACCCAGGAGGCACTCGGGGCACCACGGCCCCCGCAGGCTTGCTCAGGGCCCACGCGGGTCGAAGGTAAACAAGCCAGTTGACTCATCACAAAACTAGTCGCTCGGTATGGGCGTGCGGGCAACATCATGTCTACAAATACACTAACTGCAAGTTTCCACACGAGGGGCTCCCCCTCCCAAAATGCTCATACAACCCTCAGGGCCAAGCCCGAACTCTCTCTGCGCGGGGTAAGAAGTAGGAACAGCGTGCGGTCAATCGGATAAATCCCCCAATGCATCCTCGGGGGCACCTCTAGAGTCACCACTGGCGTCGCTGGCCTCGCCGTCGCCTTCTACGCCGCCGCCATCAGCACCTGGGCCATTCACCGCTCCGCCCTCACCAGCACCTGGGCCATTCACCACTCCGCCCTCATCAGCAGCTACGACCACAACGTCGTCATCAGCGGTGAAGGCCCTAACAAGGGCGTCCATGTTGTCTTCCACCTAACATACCAGATTGCCCCGGATTGCCAGGGGTACCGGTGCGATGGCGGCATCGAAGTCGATATGGGGGTCCATGTTCTGAAGGTGACTGAAGACACGAGAAAAAGCACACCCAAGTAGGGCACGACTCCTCTCCTCCACCAACCTGTCGGCTCTGCCCGAACGAGTCTCCAGCTGCGTCACCACAGCGGTGAAGAACTGAAGGTTACCAGCATAGTTAACCACACGAGGCTCCCCAACGGCTGCCTCGCAGATGATGCCCAAGGCGGTGTTGGCTCTTTCCCGGAGCTCACGGAGCATGGGGCTGTGCATGTGCTCCAGGGTCTGCCGCTGTCGGATCTTGTCCTCGTTCCGCCGCGCGTCGGCCTCAGCCGCGTCCACCCTTTGATGGAGAAGAAGCACCTCAGCACGGGAGGAAGCCAGTTCCGCATGTGCCGCGCCAAGGGCGGCCCTGGCAGTGTTCGCACGCCGCGTCACTTCATCCAGCTTGGCCTTCAGGGCGGCGGTCCTGCCCTCTGCTTCGACCTTGATCAACTCGAGCCTTTCCTCGAACTCGCGCTCGAGGTTCGAGCGGGCCGCCGCCACCCAGCGATCGACCTCTTCTGAGGCTCGGGCTTCCCTCGCGGCAACATCATCCTCCGCCTGTGCCACCAGGCGCTCCCTCATCTCCAATCACTTGAGGTCCAGGGTGCGCTCGGTGGCCTCTAGCGTCAGTGCCTCCTCACGTTTCTGAAGCTTCGCCCGATCGACCGAGCCCCCCTTCATCGACACAAGGGCCACCTCACGCAACTCCACCTGTTGCTCCAGGGAGCTACTCGAGGCTCGGAGCTCCCACGCCCGCTCTTCTATGGCCCTGCGCCGCTGGTTGGCCTCCTGAGCCTCCACGACGGCCCGGAAGCAGGCCTCCCGAGAAGCTGCCAGCGACACCTCGGCCTTCTCATTGTAGAGGTCATGCTGGTGGTGCGCAAGGGCAAAAGCCACCTTCAGCTTGCGCATCTCCTCCGCTAGGCGTAGGCCCTCGGCCTCAAGGCGTGCGTCCTCGTCAGTGAGGTCTACACCAACCTGGCTCACTGCGCCAGCCGCCCTCCGGAGGAACATTTGGCGGAGGGCGCGGCGCTCCCGGGCGCGCTCGAGCACGTCTTCCGCGTCATCCTCCGCCCCAGGCGCACGCGGAGGACCACGGACCAGCACTCCCCCCTGGGCAGGGGGTTGGAGGCTGGCACCCTCGCAAAGGCCGGACGTGCCTCGCCAGAAGCCTGGCCCAGAGCCAATTTGATGCGGAGCATCCTACGGACATCACCACATCAAGAGCCCATTTGGCAAGTGACACGTGCGACATCTACTTCACATACACAAAGGTGAATCATCTCCTTTACACGTGCTCACTTGACACTCTCGAGGATGGTATACTACTTGACACTCCTCACGTGTGCATGCATAGGTATTGTCGGAGCTTCACGGATGTCAAGGAGGAGTGCAAGCGCCAAGGAACGACTACACCATCCGCGAGGGAAGCGTGGAAGAGAAGACGGAAGAAAGGAGAAGAAGACGGAGCGGCTGCAGGAGCCAGGCCGGACATCCGGACCGCCAGCCGGATCATCCGGGCTCAGCCGGATCATCCAGGTCCTCCTCCGGATCATCCGGATAATTCGTCCGAAGACACCCGAAGGCCTCATGTGAAGCCGGATCATCTGGGCCCCCTCCCGGATCATCCGGACGATGGCCGGATCATCCGGACGATGGCCGGATCATCCGGACCCCCTTCCGGATCATCCGGGCCTTGCCTGCGTGCGACGTTTCGGGCCAAGGCCCATGTACCCATTTGCCCCCTCACTTACCCCTTCGCCCACTAGACTATAAATAGACCTCCTCCTCCCCATTTTTAGGGTTAGCAAAGTGATAGCTCATTCTTAGGTGAGCTTTGCTCCTACCTATCTCTACTCTTGAGAGAGAGAGACCACTACTCCATTGGAGGCCAAGACCTCCATCTAGGAGAAGATCTCGCGGGATATCATCAAGACCCCCTTGTGGGAAGATCCATCTAGGATATCATCAAGACCTCCTCTTGGAGATGAACCTTATCTTGTATCTTTCCCTTTGTTGTTCATGTACCTTGTGATCTTGTGTGTTTGATTGTCTAGTGGATGTGTGATTTGGACTTGTCCTTGAGTGTTTCCCCTTGTGATTTCTCCCCGTTCCTCCCCGTGTTCATCGTGTTCTTCGAGGGATCCCACTCTAAACGTGAAAGATCGACGCTATAGGGTTCCATCCTACATCATATGGTATCATGAGCCACGTTGATCACGTTTTTGGAGCCCCTACCCCTCTTTTTCTAGCTTGATTTTGTTGTTTTCGTCCTAAATCCGAAAATCCCCACCAAAAATAACCCCCAAATTTTTTTGTGATTTGTTGGTTTGATGATGTTTTGTTGATTTTGATCCGTGGATTTGCTTGGTTTCAAGTGGATCTAGCATCTTCCCAAGTTTCCCCACCTTCCATCCATGAAATCCATCAAATTTTGCCCCGAATATCCCCAAATTCCGCCCAGAAATTCGTCTCCACGAGCAAATCCCGAGCAGTTTGACCTGCCCGGATCATCCGGACCTTCTCCCGGATCATCCGGACATCCCTCGGATCAGCTGGACGCCCCCCCGGACGTCCGGATACCCCACGCGCCCAAATTCCCGAACCGGAGCTGACGAACCCGGATCATCCGGAAGTACTCCCGGATCATCCGGACCTCCTCCCGGATGTCCGGTTAACCCTGAAACTGACACGGCTGAAATTTTGTTTTAGTCATAACTAATTCCTCCGAACTCCGTTTTCGATGTTCTTTAGCTTGTTTTGAAGCTCTTGACATCCCCCATCCCACAAAAATACCACCAACATCATTTGACTCCATCATATTTTCTGAAATTTGGCAAGTTTGCCTAGGCCTTCCACCATATCATCCGCATTACCACCACCGACTTCCGCAACCTAACCCATTTTGTTCCCCATTGCATATGTGGTTGCTTGAGTTCTGATTAGAGTCTACTAAGGTGTTTCGGCTACTTAGGGACAATTGCTTCTTCATCAACCCAATTTAACCCAATTTTGTTTGAGTTGTGGCTTGTGTCTCCTAAGGTGTTTCGGCTACTTAGGGACGGCAACTTCAACTCCGACTCGTGTATAGCCCATCATTCCACTTCCGCATTGCCTAGTGCAACACCACCACCGCTTTCCGCTACCACCATTTTGACATTTGTCATTTGAGATTTTGAGTTCGCGGTTTTTCCGTTTCTTAAGGTGTTTCGGCTACTTAGGGACGAGTCTCCATCATCTTGGTATCTACATCAAGAACACCGCCTCTCATCATCGCAAAGGACGGTAACCTCGACGACACCTTTGTATATTCCCTTGCAATTGCATTGTTAACCCCTAGCCCATTTTGTGTTACTTGCCTATCGAGACTAGCCATTTGAGTATTGCCGGCAACGTGACTTGTGCACATTAGTGGTCTACACCATCCATTGCATACATACCATATCATCTTGGTATCATATCATCCATTGTGCCTCAAGTTTGTTCCCGCATATACACAATTGCTATCTTGGTTTGTGCATTGTGCAAAAGTGGCCATAGAAAAAAAAAGAGAAAGAGCTTTTAAGCAAAAAGAGAGCAAAGAGCTCGTGAGCAAATGCCATAGCATCATAGCCCACTACACATAAGAGCCATACCAAAATCTACATCATATGATATCATGCTTGAGAGAAACACCGGGAACCATACATACATAGCATACTTGGGATAGAAGTTTATCCATTTCGCATCTATAGGTTGTGCACAAGTGTCGTATCCGCCTATTGAGCAATCGTGCTAGCGTCTCTCTTGAGTTGTGCAGCACGAGCGTTTTCCGTGGACTCCACATTTTGTGCTCATTCCTTGGTTGCACGACCCCATTTATCTATTCGTGTGTGTGTTTCCGTGTACCATTTTCTATTGGTCTACTTGTTTCACTTGCGAATTTGTGAATCTTTTTCAACATTATTGACTCTTGCTAACATTTTGCATCAAATTTTTGTGCCACTATCCTCACCGAGCTCTACCATAAGCTTTTACTTGTAGGTGTGAGTGAACAAGTCCGGTACCAATTCCACTATTCTTTCATCTCACATTTAGTGAAACGAGATACATCCTCAACCTTGGGAAAAGGTAACTTGGTATTGTTTATCTCATTTCCTACTCACATATACTCGAGTCTTGTGATGGATAGGCAAGGCATTTCATCTTAGGTCTACAACAACAAAGACGAGTTCGATGCCATGAACAACAACTACGACGCCAAGATGGACAAGCGCATGGAGGAGATCAAGGCCCTCATCAAGTCCTACAAGCGATCTTCCTCATCTTCGAGAAGACGCTCAAGAGCACATCCTTCCGAGCTACCACCTCCGGCAAGATCACATCAGCATCGACACCATCACCAACAAGAACGTGAAGGTCAAGAGCTCAACACCAACAACCGCTCAACGACTTCACCATCTCCCTTGGCATCTTCGCCAAGCGACTTCAAGGCATCTTCGCCTACGGACATATGGCATCTTCGCCAACAAGAACCTCAAGACTACACTCAAGAGAAGCTACCCAAGCTCAAGTCCGCGACTTCCACGAGCTACTACGACCTCGACACCGACCACAAGATTCCTTTCTATGGGACTCAAGAACCCGAGGAGTACCTCGAGTGGGAGAGTTTGATGGACGACTACCTCAAGCTACATCAAGTTCGTCCCGAAGATCAAGTGAAGTGCGCCACAAGAAACTTCCACGACTACGCATTGGCATGGTGGCTTCACACACCTTCGGAGAGCTACGAGATGAGTTGGCCCAAGACGAAGAGAGCTTTACGGCGAGAGTTTGTGCCTCCAACCTACACGGAACAACTTCGACACCAATTGGAGAACACCACCCAAGGATCCAAGTCCATCGACAAGTACTTCAAGGAGATGATGATTGCCTTGCGACGAGCCGGCGTGGACGACCCCATTTTGATGAAGTTCCACTTCATGATGGGATTGCACAACGACATCTCCAAGACCATCTTCCTCGAGAACTACAAGTCCATCGACGACTACTACATTGGTGCTCTCAATGCGGAACAAGAACTCATGAAGGCCAAGGCTTCTCCACCCCAAGCAAACTTCGCGGCGACCAAGCTCTACGACAAGCATGAGGCTAGTACCACCAAGATGTCCAAGCCCGACGAGCTCCAAGACGATGCTCCCAAGTGTGACTTCACCGCCATCCCTCTTTGTGGCATTGATGATGCCGAGTCTACTTCGACTCTTTTTCAAGACGGTGCGGCGACGAGTACGACTACGGAGACCCTCAAGGACCAAGCTTTGGAGGCGAGCGACAAGGTGGCGAGCAAGGATGATGCTTCCATCTTAGGAGGCGAAAGTGATGATGTGCCATCTTCGGCCTTCATCCACGACGAGAGTGATGTTGAGCCATCTTCGGCCTTCATCCACGACGAGAGTGATGTTGAGCCATCTTCGGCCTTCATCCACGATGAGAGTGATGATGTGCCATCTTCGGCCTTCATCCACGGCGACCACGATGAGATGGTTGAGCATGGGAATTTCCCTTCGACCACGGTGATGTATGATGACTTGAGTGACTTTTGCCACCATATTGAGAGTGAGAGTGACTTCACCACTAGCCCCATATATGATGAGTTGCCACAATTCCCATGTGAGGAGAGCCACAACCCCCACAACTTGAGTGAGATAAGTGACTCCACCATACGTGAGTTTGAGTGCACCTATTTTGAGGGAGTGAGTGGACCACCACATAGAGAGAGTGAGATAGTTGATAGGTCTCGTGAGGCCATTCGCATTTCTAACAACTTGATCTCTACCTCTATTGTGTCTTCTCGTTTGGTGCTAGGTCCCATTTATGATGACGCGCCGATCCTCGACGACTTCGTCCTCCCTTTGGACAAGACGATGGCCATGGTGGATTATGATACACCGCCCACATGGTTCCATCAAGATGATGATGATGACCACCATTTGGTCTTTCCCACCTCACCTACACCACTTGAGTGGAATGACAAAGGTAACATAGGTGAAGGTGATGCCCTAGTCCCACTAGTGGACATTCTTGAAATTGATTGCTTGCATGATGTTGATCCACCTATTGCCATGCTTCATGCTAGTATGATTTCCCCATGCGATGATTTGCCCATTTATGATGAGTATGATGATTCTATTGTGGAGTCTATTAGTTGTGATGCCATGTTACATAGGATTTCTTGTGACA
Source organism: Triticum timopheevii (assembly GCA_963921465.1). Taxonomy (NCBI): domain Eukaryota; kingdom Viridiplantae; phylum Streptophyta; class Magnoliopsida; order Poales; family Poaceae; genus Triticum; species Triticum timopheevii. Next base: position 290,309,584 of record OY997268.1, on the reverse strand, counting down.
ATTCTTTAGGTCACATCATGTTTGATAATCCGCTTGACTTGTCATATGCTATGCATGAGATCAACCATATGTCTTATTTGCAATCTCTTCATAGTGACTATGCATATGCCATTAAAATAAACCCAATTTGCACATATGGCATAGATGACAAGCCCATGGTTATTGGCATTTGTTTCTCTTGTGATGATATTGATATGCTCCCTTTGCATCATTTATCTCATATGCCATGCCATGACCACCTAGATTCGGATATGCATTGTTTTGGATGTTGTCCATTTTCTCCATATGATGTTTCTGATATTGCTCATGAGGAGACCCCCATAGTTTCCTCATACATTTTAGGAGATTTTGACCCATCCCATCCATTGTATAATCCCAATACTTGTGTGCACCATATGCTCCCCATGAATAAACATGCTTTTGATGTGCCATATACTTGTTTGCTCAATTTGTGTCCCCATCGTGTCATACATAACAACTATTCTTTCATGATGGATGACATGTTCATATACCATGCCTCAAATTTCTTTGAGCATTGCTTATCTTGTGCTAACTCACACGTGCACATACACATCATGATGGATGATGTGTACATTTACCACGCGCACAATTTCTTTGGATTGTGTCTCTTTTGTGCAGGTACCCATGAATACTTGTCAACCTCGCAATCCCACGAGTTGACAAAACGAGCTCTAGAGAGCAACAATGAATTGGGATCACGTGGATTGTCCTTACCACCGTCCCCTTCGCGCAAGGACTACGCGCAACTCCTCTACTTGGCTCTCACACGGCTATGGGACATTTACCACTTCTCACATTATGCTCATTTTACCGTGTTCACTTTGCATGCTATGCTTGCTTCTATGCCTTTGCCATGCAATTGTGACCCTTGTTTGCATCTACCCATGATTCTTCATTATGATATTCCTATGTGTATTTGCATGCTTGGTGGAGATCCTTGTTGCTTTTGCCATGTTTATCATGTGCCCCATTATATGGATGCTTGTTGTGTTGGGAGAGTCATGATGACCCATTGCTATTCACATATGGCCTCTCGCCAATACATTCATGATATTGTACTCATATCTTGCTTTCATTCTTGTGCTATGACTTGTGAATTATTCATGCCCACTATTTGCACCAATGCCATGTTTGCCATGATTCCTCCTAGTATGTTGCATCTTCGCACTACTAGCTTGCTTGATTTGATAGCTATGAATGCTCGCTATATTGCATCACCCATGTTCCACTACTTGCTTTCTTGGGTTGATGACATATATGCTCATGCCTCACACATGTTGAAAAATTGCTCTTTCCATTTTGTTGAGTGCCACGATATCTTCACTACACCCTATGCACGTTATGCTTGGATTGTCTTGCACTTGCCCCATGTGTTTAGACATTTCACTATATTTGGTGTTGTGAATGACTCTTATGCCTACCATAGACCGTTCATTGAGCTCTTTATGCATGCTTGCTATGACCTTGAGGTAGATGCTTGTTCACTTATCACATATATTTGCATCTTGACCTCCCATTTACATGCTTGTTACCATGATGTACTTGATTGTGCTCCATTTATATGTCCAAATGTCATGACACACTTCTTTGTCAAACCATATGCTATGCTTGATGACAACACTTGTTGGGTGAATCACCTCTTGAATACTTGGTTTTGCTCTTACGACAACCACATTTGTTTTTCCAAGTGCTTGTTATCTTTTCTACTATTGAAGGAATTACAAGACGGTGCGACATTGGAGAGTGCCCATTTGGAACTTCAAGATGACAAGAACTTGGTGATCGACCACTTCTACACGGCAATGCCATCTCTTTCCCATGGTGATTTGGTTTTCGATCCGAGGTCGGATCTTTCCCAAGGGGGAGGGGATGATGTGGATCATCCTACGGACATCACCACGTCAAGAGCCCATTTGGCAAGTGACACGTGCGACATCTACTTCACATACACAAAGGTGAATCATCTCCTTTACACGTGCTCACTTGACACTCTCGAGGATGGTATACTACTTGACACTCCTCACGTGTGCATGCATAGGTATTGTCGGAGCTTCACGGATGTCAAGGAGGAGTGCAAGCGCCAAGGAACGACTACACCATCCGCGAGGGAAGCGTGGAAGAGAAGACGGAAGAAAGGAGAAGAAGACGGAGTGGCTGCAGGAGCCAGGCCGGACATCCGGACCGCCGGCCGGATCATCCGGGTCCTCCTCCGGATCATCCGGATAATTCGTCCGAAGACACCCGAAGGCCTCATGTGAAGCCGGATCATCCGGGCCCCCTCCCGGATCATCCGAACGATGGCCGGATCATCCAGGCCCCCTCCCGGATCATCCGGACGATGGTCGGATCATCCGGACCCCCTTCCGGATCATCCGGGCCTTGCCTGCATGCGACGTTTCGGGCCAAGGCCCATGTACCCATTCGCCCCCTCACTTACCCCTTCGCTCACTAGACTATAAATAGACCTCCTCCTCCCCATTTTTAGGGTTAGCAAAGTGATAGCTCATTCTTAGGTGAGCTTTGCTCCTACCTATCTCTACTCTTGAGAGAGAGAGACCACTACTCCATTGGAGGCCAAGACCTCCATCTAGGAGAAGATCCCGCGGGATATCATCAAGACCCCCTTGTGGGAAGATCCATCTAGGATATCATCAAGACCTCCTCTTGGAGATGAACCTTACCTTGTATCTTTCCCTTTGTTGTTCATGTACCTTGTGATCTTGTGTGTTTGATTGTCTAGTGGATGTGTGATTTGGACTTGTCCTTGAGTGTTTCCCCATGTGATTTCTCCCCGTTCCTCCCCGTGTTCATCGTGTTCTTCGAGGGATCCCACTCCAAACGTGAATGATCGACGCTATAGGGTTCCACCCTACATCACAATTTGTCCTCCAAGGAAGAACGGAAGGCCGACCTCAGCCAGTCGCCGTCCACAACCAATCGAGGAGCCCAAGGCTGGCTGGTTATGCCCCGAGAGGGCTCGCGAAGGATGGTCGTGAGGTGCGCAGAATCAGGACGCATCACAGGATGGCCCACCTCTCCAAACGGCCTCACCACAAGGGCAGTCCTGGAGGTCGGGGCGCTTGGGGAAGGTGGAGAGGGCGAGGCCAGGAGGGATGGCTCCTTAGCCATCTCCGTGAACTCGGCAGGAAGGGCCCTGCAGGGCAATGATCATCTGAAGCAGCAGGAAAGTAAGGAACTAAGAAAGGGAAAGGCTTACTCATCGGTGGTGAAGTACTTCCTGCCCTTCAATAGGCGGCAAGGGTAATCATCACCCAAGGCCTCCCTTCTCTTTCGGAGAGCCTCGAAGTCCACACGGAAGGGGCCCAGGAGCTCGGTGCAGGGGTCATCCTGTGACGAGGAAGAAGCGCCAAAGTGACCAGCGTTAGGGACATCATCCTGGCACACGCCGCCAGACGCCGCGCCAAGAAGGGTGGCCGGGGCCTCAGGGGCATCTGCCGCGGGAGCCGCGGGCCGCGGCTCAACACCTTCAGCCGCCACAGGGCAGGCCTCAGGAGCTACCGCCTCAGAAGTGCCGCATGGGGTCATCATCCCAGCGGTGCCCCCCTAAGCCGCCGGTGGCCCTTGCCTCCCAGCTCCACCACCCGAGGAAGGACCATCGCGGGCAACCGGAAGGGCAACCGCCACAACTGGGTTCTCACGAGGTCCCACGAGGCCCGCGGGGCGCAGCCCCCATTCGTCGAAGATGGGCATCTGCTTCACAAAATCACCCCTGTTTGAGCAAAGGTACAGCAGGGCACCCTCATGCCGGATGTTGCCAGGGGAAGGGTCCCCAGTCAGGATCATGAGAACCTTCCTCAGCACTTCAGGCATCAGATCTTCCTCCTGGAGCCTCATGCGGTCTTCACGCCCCCCGAAGGCCCACATCCGGAGGGAATGGCGGTGGAGAGGGGCAATGCGGCATAGGAGGAACTTCTTCACCACCTTGGGTGCCGTCACACCAAGCGCCCTCAAGTTCGCGAAGCGATGCCAAACGAAGACGAGCCGGGGGCTCGTGAGCGTCTCCTGGCCCCAGCCCGAATTGGGGATAGCGGGCAAGGTTGGCTCCGAAAGCAGGGGCTGGGCACCTCGACATCCATGTACAGCCACCGCTCACGGAACCCAGTCGCAGGCGGAGGAAGGCTGAAATTGATTCCTGAAGCCGTTGTTTCTTGTGCGGCAAGGAAGCTCATGCACCCCGAGCATTGGGTGGAGTCGCTGAGGCACAAAGAGAAGAAGTGGCGCAGCAAGGCAACTGAAGGAGGAATGCCCATCATCACCTCGCGGACAAAAGCAAAAACGGCAAGAAGAGTAATGGATTCGGGACTCAAATGCATCATGTGGATCTGGTAATGGGAAAGCACAGCTTTGAAAAAAATTAGAGAAGGGGGAACCAGTCCCGCCCACAGGGCGTCGGCAAAGTACCGGACCTCGGTGGCTATTCTGTCAATGGAGAAGTGAGACGCGGGCAAGACCGTCATCCTCCCGCACTCGTTGAAGATGGTGGCGAGGGCAGAACTGACCTTGTCCAAGCCTTCCCGATTGAGTATTATCGACCGGTCGACAGCAGGAGCCGTCGACGGCGACGGGCGGGGCGAGGGCACAGGCTTTTGCCCTTTCCCCTTCTTCGTCAGAGCCATGGTGACAGGAAGGGGGAGGATTCGAGAGTGGATTGGAAGCAAAGACTAGAGCTCGAGAGAAGGAAGAGCAAGAGGCGCGCGCGCCGTGAGAAGACGGGCGACTGTGTGCAACCGCGGGTCCGCCTAGCTGGGCGCAAAATAAGGAAGCGTGGGGGAACAAGGACACCCACGTCCAATCGACCGCCACGCGACACCCAAGGCCGCAGGCTATTGGGGCCCGCGGCGCTTCGTACTTGCCCCTTCGCTTCCCTGCTAAGGCAAGTCCGGGTGTGCCTTGGGCCCGGGGGCTACTGTCAGTATTCTGGGAACAGGGAGCATTGGGTGGAGTCGCTGAGGTACTAAAGTAGGGGGGGTACCTTAGTACCCCGAACTTGTGCACGGGCAGTCGCAGCAACCCGCGGCAGGGCTTGCCGGGCGTCCGCCAAGATCCTCCGCGGCTACTTTGATGCCATCCCAGAACAGAATGCTCAAGCTAAAGCCCCCGGCAAGAGGAGCTTGCCGGGAAGGCCAACCAAGCCCCCCCGGCAAGAGGAGCTTGCCGGGAAGGCCAAACAAGGCCCGGCGAGGAGAGCTCGCCGGGAAGAAAATAAAGGCCCCGGCAAGAGGAGCTTGCCGGGAAGCAAGGCACCTCCAGAAGACTTGCCGCGACGCCCCGCGCGTCCCGGCAAGGCCTAAGGGCCGGCAAGCTTGCCAGCCCGACAAGAGGAGGACCGCGGCAAGGCACTTGCCGCGGCAAGATTGCCAACCAAACTCCAGCGCATCCGGCGACATGTCATCACAAGGCAGCCCCAAAGGCACGTGGCGAGGCACTACACAGCCATGCGGAGCGAGGTGGCAAGCGGAGCTGACAGAAACGCCATCGTGGAAACCGGTGGCTCACCTGACGATCGCCTCCTTGCACTGTTGGGGCGACCGGACGGGCATTAAATGCCCTTGTCCCCTGTCGTCCGTTAGGTAGGGGGCACTGTTGATCACTGTTATACCAACCTGCGCTTTTACCTTTGTACCCCCTCTTCCTATGCTGCCACCTGTTGGTGCCCCCTTCAGACTATAAAAGGGAGGCCCATGCGCACGTAGAGAGGGTTCGATCCATCTGGTACACAGGACTAGGGTTCGATCTATCTGGTACACAGGACTAGGGTTCATCTGAGAACCAACACACACACACGGCTCCTCCGTGCGCTCGTATTCGAGCAAGATCAAATAACAACACAAGGCAGCAGTAGGAGTTTTATCTCTCCGGAGAGCTCCGAAGCTGGGTAAAAATCGCTCGTCTCTCTCAATCACACCACCGCGCGCCCGGGACCTCGATCCGCTCTGCGCGCGGCCTCCGCACCCCTCGCCGAACCAGAAAAGGGGCCCTCCGTGCCCCATAGGTGCCCGGCGGCCACGGAAGTAGACCATGCCCCCGCCGCCGACATCTTTGGCGCGCCAGGTAGGGGGCGTCTCGAGGTCGTGAGCATCCGATCCGGTCTCCGCGCGCGCTGCATCAACACCTTCATCGACATGCCACCGAAAAAGAAGCCTTCGGAGGTAGCCGCTCCGTCTGCGTCGATTCCGCCACCACCGCCGGAGCAAACGGGCGGTGGAGTGGACGCCGGCGGAGGACCGGGCGCCGACGGTGGGACTCACGTCGTCACCAGATCCAAAAACAAGGCCCCACAAGCGTCGGCGACCATGCATACACCGCGCCCCTCCCAGGAGGTGCAAGGTCGACAACGCCCCGGTGCCCCTAGCACCATGCTCGCGTTGGAGCAAGGCCAAGCTGGTGGGTCGCGGGACGCTCGAGGTCAGCATGCACGCCCGCATACTGGCGCGAGCGAGGTACGGTCGCCAGGGCGGGGTCATGCACCTCCCAATCCAGTTGGGAGTCCGAGCACATCCCGCTCCTCGCGCCGCTCGTCGCCGCCACCACCCAAGACAACAGAGGAAGCGCTGGCCCGAGCCCAGCTGCTCCTAGACTACCCTCCGGCGCCGCACAAGATCGACGACTGGAGGATGACCATATACAGCCTCATCGCCTTCGCCAACGGCGACAAGCCCCGGCAACCGAGTGCATCCCCCGGCAAGGCGTCCAAGCGCAAGCCCACGCCGACAAGACCGCTGGGGGAGCCACCTCCGTGCACTCCCAGCCCCGAAGGTCAAGATCGCCGGCTCGTCGGACCAACCCCGACGGCGACTCCACGGCATCGTCGGACCCGCGGACTCGACGCGACCAGCGCCACGTTCTCCAAGAACGGCAGCACGAAGATGCACGCACTCGCATCGAGCGCAGAAGGGAGACGCGACGTCAATCTGACCAGCGTGCTGGGCCCACTGTCGACATGCATGCGCTAGGGGAGCCAGGCGACTTGCCGTACGCGGCAGGTTGCCCTGCGTTCACCCGCGAGCTGCGGCAAGTCCAGTGGCCCAAAACCAAGAACTTCAAGCCAGACGCGCCCGAGAAGTACGATGGCAGGATACATCCATCGGAGTTCCTCAGCATCTACACCATCGCGATGCAGGCTGCCGGAGGGCGCGATGAGAAGATCCTCGCCAACTACTTCCCACTGGTACTCAAGCCCAATGTCAGATCTTGGCTCATGCACTTGCCGGACGGTTCCATCTCTTCATGGGCCGACCTGTGTCATCAGTTTGTCGGCGCCTTCACGGGCGGCCACAAGCCTCATGGCCAGGAGAGTGACCTCCACTTGCTCGTCCAGAAGGAGGGGGAACCCCTGCGCAAGTACATACAGAGATTCAGCCAGGTGCAACGCAACATCCCAGACGTCCACCCTGCCGCGGTTATCAGCGCCTTTCATCAGAACGTGCGTAACCGCAGGATGAGGGAGGAGATGGCGATGTGCAAGATCAGAGACGTCAGCGAACTCTATGCTCTGGCCGACAAGTGTGCACGGGCTGAGAAGGGATGGAAAATCCCCGGAGAGGTTGCGGGAGCAGAAGGATCTGACAGTGAGGATACCGCCCCGGCAAGGAAGAACCGGAGACGGAACAACAGGAAGAGAAAGGCTAAGGACGTGCTAGCTGTTGAGCATTCCGGCAACGGAGGCGGCTCCGACAAGGCCAAGGCCGATGACTCTGGCGAGGCTGTGGTAGCCGCCGACAAGCAGGATGGCTCCGGCAAGCGGTATTGCAAGATCCACCGCACCAAGGGCCACAATCTCCAAACCTGCAAGAAAGTCGAGGAGATGGCGGAGCTGCAGAAAGCAGAGTACGAGCGCCGCGATAAGGAGAGAGCCCAGGGAGGTGGCGGAGGATCCGGCAAGAAGCTTCCCGCCCGGGGAGGACACCGCGGCAAGCCCAAGCCGCGGCAAGGAGATAGGCCTCCCCGCGGCCGCGACAAGGACGAAGATGAAGATGAGATGGAGGAGGATGAGACCGATGACCAAGAGTTTCAGAAGGCGACAGAGGTGCTGTGCATCGACGGCGGCGCCTCCCTGCACGCCTCGCACCGCCAACTCAAGCAGTGGGTGCGAGAGGTGAACGCAACGGAGCCATCCGTCGAGGTGCGCAGGCCTCTAAAATGGTCCGGCACGCCCATCATTTTCGATGTAGAAGACCACCCTGATCGCATCACTGCAGTCGGGTGCCTGCCGATGTTGGTCTCACCAACAATCCGCAACCTCAAGGTCACGAAGGTGTTGGTCGACGGCGGGGCCGGCCTGAACCTGATTTCCTCCACAGTGCTCAAGAAGCTTCAGATCCCCGACAGCGAGCTCGAAGAGACTGGTACCTTTCAAGGGATAAATCCGGGAAGGAGCAAGCCCAAGGGGAAGATCACACTGCCAGTGACATTTGGCAGTGAGCTGAATTTCAGGACAGAAAGGGTCACCTTCGATGTTGCTGATATCCCATTGCCCTACAATGGGATACTCGGCCGACCAGCGCTTGCCAAGTTCATGGCAGCCTCTCACTACGCATACAACGTGCTCAAGATGCCTGGCCCGATGAGCATCATTTCTGTCCAAGGCGACAAGAGGGATGCACTCATCTGCGCCGACAAGATTTACCGGGAAGCAGCAGCTGCGGCAGAGCGCGAGCCACTTGCCGCTGAAGCTCCCCGGGGGAAGGAGAAGTTCAAGTCCGGCAAGTGCAGCCCTGATGCCCACTCCGGCAAGCGCACCTCCTCGGAGTGCTGCGCTGCAGTCGAGAGCGCACCATCGAGCTCCACCGGCAAGTGCAAGAAAGCAGAGGCGAATCCGCCAAAGATCAAGCCCGGCAAGAACAGCTCTGGTATCTGCTCCGGCAAGCACGCCTCCCCGGAGCGCCGCGCTACCGTCGAGGATATGCCATCGAGCTCCGCTAGCCAGTAGGGCGAAGAAAACGTCCAGCTTTAAGCTTTTGGATTGTGCTCCCTAAGAATCCGTACCTTGTACGAAGAACCTGCGCGCAGAAGAGTCGAATCGTGGCTAAGTTGCGCCCCTGGTCCGTTTCGAGTCCGCTCAACGACAAAAGCGCGCCGCAACTAGCCCGACGAGTTCTTCTTGCCGGAAGCAACACCGCCAGCGGGCTGCTGATGTCCCGCACTCAGCAAGTGTGTTTACACCGGCAGGTTCCCTGAAAGCGCGGGGGGGGGGGGGGGAACGTACAAGGGAAGGAGTCAAGGGAGGGGCGCGGCTTCACCGGACCGCGGAAGACAGAAAAGCTAAGTTACCCGAGCTCGAGCGCATAGCTCTTTTCTTTAGTTTTGAGCGCTTGTGTTATGTTCCTCGTACGTTCGTCCCTTGTACGTGGAACCTGTATGCTGAGGAGCCAACTCATGGTTAAGTTGCGCCCTTGTTTTGTTTCCGAGTCCGCTCAACAATGCAAGCGCGCTGCAACTGGCCCGAGAAGGTTTCTTGCCGGGTACAACACCGCCAGCAGGCTGCTGACGTTCCGCACTCAGCAAGTGTGTTAGCACCGGCAAGTTCCCTAAAAGCGTAGGGCAAAAACGTACAAGGGGTATAATGAAATCGAGGATGTAACATAGCAAGCCTTGCCATGGAACGTCCTTTGTATGAGAAACTTGGACGCAGAGGAGCTAACTCGTGGTTAAGTTGCGCCCTTGCTTTGTTTTTGAGTCCGCTCAACAATGCAAGTGCGCTGCAACTGGCCCGAGGAGGTTTCTTGCCGGGTACAACACCGCCAGCAGGCTGCTGACGTTCCGCACTCAGCAAGTGTGTTAGCACCGGCAAGTTCCCTGGAAGCGTAGGGTGTAAACATGCAAAGGGTGAAAACATGGCATCGCATTGCCCAACTTGAGGTTATGTTGCGAAGAATGACTTATTTCAGCGCTATCTTAGTTATTCTTGTGACTGTAATAATAGCGACAAGGAGAAACCAGAAGGGCGCACTGGCGAAGAGGCCCCAGCAGACCGATTTCGCTGGGGGCTGCGGCTGCCAAGATCCCTCACGGCAAGTCGAGGTCCCCGGAAGCTACAACGCTGGCGGCAAGGACAGAGCAAGGCGCACCAGCGCCTTGGTCCCGGTAGAGCCAAAGTTGCCGGGGGCTGCAAACATCAAGATTCACCCCCGGCAAGCCAGAGTCGCCGGGGGCTGCAATACCAGATAAGTTTTCCATCCCTCGTCATGCATCCTCTCATGGACTGGGGAAAGCGAGGCCGCACCTCTGAACGATTGTGCCTTGTACGAAAAGAACCTGTGCGCGGAGGAACCGACTCGTAGCTAGTCGCGCACCGACTGTTGCTTCGAGTCCGCTCGACAATTTAGGTGAACTGCGGCTAGCCCAATGACAAGGTTTCTTGTCGGCCGCGGCACCGCCGGCAGGGAACCAACTCGTAGCTAGTTGCCTTACTGTCATTTTGAGTCCGCTCAACGACTTAAGTAAGCTGCGACTAGCTCCGCGGCAAGGTTCCCTGTCGGTTGCGGTTCCGTTGCCGACGTTCCGCACTCGGCGCTCACGGCAAGGTGCCCGCGCCGGCAAGTTCCCTAAAAGCGTAGGGTGAAAACATACAAGGCACGCAATCAAGTAAAAGACTCAATCCGGCAAGCTTTCCCCTCTTTTCATTAAAAAACATCCCAATTTAGTGTGAGTCCATGGAGGATGAAAAACATGATAGAGAGGATTACAAGCTTTAAATACAGCTAAAGGTCCGAAGGCTTACAAATTAAAAGATAAGGTGCCCGTAATCCCTCTCCTGTTTTCTCTTCAGGAAGTAGGTCAAGGAGGCCCCGGCAAGAGAAGCTTGCCGGGGAGGGCAAAAGAAACGCCTAGGCAAGCTACGGGTGCCAGAAGACACCAAGAGAACTTCCCAGGGCCTGGCCAGGAGCTTGGCGGAGACGGAGGCGCCGGAGGCAGAGCTCGAAGACGGGGCGGTAGGACGTCAGCACACTATCGAGGGCACCTCGCCCTCGTACTCCGATTTGACGGCCTTGCTGCCACCCCTCTTCCTCTTCCGCCGCCTCCCTACGCCAGCCGCCAAAGGAGACGGCCCCAGGGAGTTCAGAAGGCCAGCGACCCGGATGATGGGGTCGCCGGTGGCGCGCGCGAGGCAGCGTCCGACGCCTAGTCGGACCCGCCGCCCTCGTCGTCGCTGTCGCTCCCCTCCTCGTCACTCTCGCTCGAGGATGGACCTTCGCTATCGGAGGAGCTGTCCACGCAGCATCTCGCCCGGATGCCGGAGTCCCCGAAGACTTTGACGGCGAGAAGGTTGCCCTCCATTAACTTAAAATGGAGGGTAAACCCCGCCGTCAAGCTATGGATGCGGGCGAACGTCTTCCACCCTCGGTCGAAGTACATCACGCCGGGGGCTGGGGATATGACACTAACTCTAGTGCCGCTGATCCCGCAGCCCCTCATGCGCAACTCCAGCATCTCGGGCGGGTCCGGTTCCATCGCGCTCGCAAATGGAGCCGGAAGACGGAGGCGTCGACGAGGTGCCCGGCGCAGCTTGACGAAGAACTCCCAGGGGTCGTCCCCAATATGGACCGCCTCGAGGAGAGGAGCCGTCGGCGGAGACGGGGGTGGCGCACCACCCCGGCTGCCTCTTCCCCGAGCACCTCGGCCACGCCCTCGGCCTCGCCCTCGGCCTCGCCCCCTCCCTCTTCCCCTCTCGACCGGCTCCACCGCCGCAGGAGCGACAGAGGGAGGGATGCGCTGTCTGGCGGCAACCCTCGCCGCCACCGACGAGGGGCCAGGATTCCCTTTCCCCATGACGAATGGGAGGAAGAGGAGTAGAAGTTGAAAAGGAAAGAAGGAGATGAAGGAGTGTGGGCTTCTGTGCCCTCCCCCTGCCCCTTTATAAAGGAGCAGGGTGGGAGCCCGGCCGCCCCGCTCGGCGAATCAAGGCACGGGAGAGCAGGGAATCGGGGCCGACCCGCTGCCTCTACTCACGCCGGCCCAGATTCCCCCAATCCCACCGTCCGTGACCCCAAGCGCATGGGAGCCGCGTGGTAGGGATGCAGCGCCGAGTGGACAGGTGAGGCGGTCTCGTCCCACCCCGTGAGCATGGGAGCAGACGCCTCAAAAGCCGCGCACTAGCCCCGTCCAGTAAATGCATCACGCCCCCACGCCTACCTCCGTTTAGGTAGGAGGGCGTGGGCCGTCCCCTTCATCATGGCTTGATGCATGCTAGCGAGGCTCAGCCCCGCATGCGCCGCCCACGTCGCCCACGATGCCGCGTTTGACGCGTGCCGTTGCGGGGGGACGCGGTGGAAGCGGAGTCCGATTTTGTGCGGACCCAGGCCACGCGTGCCCGTGCACTGTTTTGGGCCTGGCCCAACAACGCTCGGCACCGTGTATGGCCCAGGCCCGGGGGCTACTGTCGGTGTACTAAAGTAGGGGGGTACCTTAGTACCCCGAACTTGTGCATGGGCAGTCGCAGCAACCCGCGGCAGGGCTTGCCGGGCGTCCGCCAAGATCCTCCCCGGCTACTTTGATGCCATCCCAGAACAGAATGCTCAAGCTAAAGCCCCCGGCAAGAGGAGCTTGCCGGGAAGGCCAACCAAGCCCCCCCGGCAAGAGGAGCTTGCCGGGAAGGCCAAACAAGGCCCGGCGAGGAGAGCTCGCCGGGAAGAAAATAAAGGCCCCGGCAAGAGGAGCTTGCCGGGAAGCAAGGCACCTCCAGAAGACTTGCCGCGACGCCCCGCGCGTCCCGGCAAGGCCCGAGGGCCGGCAAGCTTGCCAGCCCGACAAGAGGAGGACCGCGGCAAGGCACTTGCCGCGGCAAGATTGCCAACCAAACTCCAGCGCATCCGGCGACGTGTCATCACAAGGCAGCCCCAAAGGCACGTGGCGAGGCACTACATAGCCATGCGGAGCGAGGTGGCAAGCGGAGCTGACAGAAACGCCATCGTGGCAACCGGTGGCTCACCTGACGATCGCCTCGTTGCACTGTTGGGGCGACCAGACGGGCATTAAATGCCCTTGTCCCCTGCCGTCCGTTAGGTAGGGGGCACTGTTGATCACTGTTATACCAACCTGCGCTTTTACCTTTGTACCCCCTCTTCCTACGCTGCCACCTGTTGGTGCCCCCTTCAGACTATAAAAGGGAGGCCCATGCGCACGTAGAGAGGGTTCGATCCATCTGGTACACAGGACTAGGGTTCGAAGCTGGGTAAAAATCGCTCGTCTCTCTCAATCACACCACCGCGCGCCCGGGACCTCGATCCGCTCTGCGCGCGGCCTCCGCACCCCTCGCCGAACCAGAAAAGGGGCCCTCCGTGCCCCATAGGTGCCCGGCGGCCACGGAAGTAGACCGTGCCCCCGCCGCCGACAGTCGGTGTTCTGGGAACAGGGAGCATTGGGTGGAGTCGCTGAGGCACAAAGAGAAGAAGTGGCGCAGCAAGGCAACTGAAGGAGGAATGCCCATCATCGCCTCGCGGACAAAAGCAAAAACGGCAAGAAGAGTAATGGATTCGGGACTCAAATGCATCATGTGGATCTGGTAATGGGAAAGCACAGCGTTGAAAAAAATCAGAGAAGGGGGAACCAGTCCCGCCCACAGGGCGTTGGCAAAGTACCGGACCTCGGTGGCTATTCAGTCAATGGAGAAGTGAGACGCGGGCAAGACCGTCATCCTCCTGCACTCGTTGAAGATGGTGGCGAGGGCAGAACTGACCTTGTCCAAGCCTTCCCGATTGAGTATGATCGACCGGTCGACAGCAGGAGCCGTCAACGGCGACGGGCGGGGCGAGGGCACAGGCTTTTGCCCTTTCCCCTTCTTCGTCGGAGCCATGGCGACAGGAAGGGGGAGGATTCGAGAGTGGATTGGAAGCGAAGACTGGAGCTTGAGAGAAGGAAGAGCAAGAGGCGCGGGCACCGCGAGAAGACGGGCGACTGTGTGCAACCGCGGGTCCGCCTAGCTGGGCGCAAAATAAGGAAGCGTGGGGGAACAGGGACACCCACGTCCAATCGACCACCACGCGACACCCAAGGCCGCAGGCTATTAGGGCCCGCGGCGCTTCGTACTTGCCCCTTCGCTTCCCTGCTAAGGAAAGTCCGGGCGCGCCTTGGGCTTGGGGGCTACTGTCGGCGTTCTGGGAACAGGGGTACCCAGACTTGCCTGCCTGCGGCCTGCGGCGTGGCTCAAGGAGTGGCCCAGTACGGCCCATCTTCATCAACACATGCTCAAGACCCTCGTGAGGGGCCAAGCCCCGCAGGGCGGATGATAGGAGGCTTCCTCGGGCACAACCTCGTCAGGCTGGCTCACGAGGAGGCGGAGAGATCAAGGCGGGGTACCTCACGAGGTGACCATGACGCAAGCCATGACGACCAAGGCCAGGCGGGCGCCGGCCTGTGCAGAGTCATTGTTTCCTCTTTGGTGCAAAGGGGGCAAGCGCAGGCAGGAGTATCAAGCAAAGGCAACCATTTCGGTGCAACAAGACCAAGACCAGCAGGACGGCAGAATGGAGGTCATCGTGGAGCCCAAGCTGGGGTCATCGTCAGGGTCTTTGGCAGGCGAGGACCAACTTTAGTCAGGATAAGTGTACTCGATGTTCCCCTTCAAAATGGCCAACTATTGGCGCCCTTCCCGCTCGATATATGGGAGGAGGCCTAGAGCCTCCGCCTATAAATATGACTAGCCACCCACAGGGTAGGAGCATCGAAAGAACAAGGATACAGAGATTGAGAGAGAGAGAGAGAGAGAAGCGACTGAACTCCCCCTAGCAGTTCATCGCACCAGCCAAGAACAGACCCTCGCGAGGCTGTTCTTCCCTGTACTATTCATCATCAGCCCTAGAGGCAATCCACACACCACACACTGGAGTAGGGTGTTACACCACAATGGTGTCCCGAACCAGTATAAACCTTGTGTCCTCTGTGTTGTTCTTCGTGTAGTTTAGATCCTTGCGAGGCGACGAGACACGGGTAGGCAGTAGGTGTGATCTCCGCGCGCACCCTAGAGTTCGAACCTTGAGGGTCTGCCGAAACCCGAAATCCGATAGCCACTGATCTGGATGGGGTTGGCACCGGTGCCTGACGGCCCACTGTTGATGATGGCGTCTCCCGTGGAGGCGTGCGTTGTTAGCGCTCCTTAGGATTAGCACCTTTTCTTTCCTGCGAGGAATCGAAGTACCACCCCGCGGGGGCATGTAAGGCGCTGGCCACGTCTTTTGTGAATATTATATCCTCACGACGAATTAACGCGAGATGCTTGTCCTTTCCCGGCTTGGCTCCCCCTTTCTTTCCTCATGAGGGCTTGGTGCTCTACGCTGACAGGTCCCGGTCCCCAGGCAGGCTTCAACCGTCGCTGGTATGCCAGGTCACGATGCCGTGGTCAAGGCCAAGAGGTGAGCGGCCCAAGGTCCAGTAAGAGCCCCTGAGTCGCGACGCTTAGGAGGTCCCCTTTAGCGCTCAAGCAGCCTCCGCTGGGCGAGAAAGGCAAGAATCGTTGCCATGACAGAGCTGCAGTAGGCGAGGGTTAAGCGCTGAGTCGGATCAGTTTTCGTGTGACTTATCTCGTAGGCTTGGGGTAGTTTCCATTGAGGTGTCGGTCTTGCGCGACGGCAACTGAGGTGCTGCTGGGTTAGGCCCTCGCGAGCTTCTTCCCTCTCCCCCGCGCTTCCCTTAATGCTCTACGTCCTCAGGTCCCGGCCCTCGAGCGAGCTCAGCCGCCGCTGGTATGATAGGTCGCGATGTCGTGGGTCAAGGCTAGGCGGTGAGGGGTGGAGAGCCAGTAAGAGCCCATGAGTCGCAATGCTCAGGCGCCCCCCTTTTGACGTGCAAGCGTGTTGTGCCGAAGAGGTGGAGAAGAAGGCTCGCGATGCCACCATCGTTACTCCTGGAGCGGGTCCTGCATATCAACCATGTGGGGAAACAAGGTCTGCCGTCACGGTTGTCAGCTAACCATTGGTCGCTCCGAGGGAGTGATTGGGGCACTGAGAGCCTGGTGAGGTGGCGCCTCGCGGGGCTACCACGGCCAGATGTCGGCTGCTCAGATTTTTTGGTGTTGCAGGGACGGGCCCGTGTGCAAGTGCCGTGCCAGAGCGAGCGGCTCTAAAGGTAGATGTCAATCGAGCAGGCGGTTAAGTCGAGCAGGTTAAGCATGAAGGAGCTAATCCATTTAGATAGATGCATGGAAGTAAGCGCCACTGGGTCTGGCCCGAGCAGCCTGGGGATAATGCAGCCCGAGGGGCGCCCCCAACAAAGTAGATAAAAAACATTAAGCCAAACGAATACATGCCGCAGGGACGGACCCACGCGACCTGGGAATGATGCGGCCCTGCGGGCGCTCCCAGCTAAAGATAAAACTTGAACAGATGTCACCTGGTACCACTTCAGAGCGAGTGTCGGAGTAGCTGACAACGCATGGTGAAGACGCCGCTCCTCATGAGCCTTCGGAGCCCTGAGCCTCGGGAGGCTCTGAGGGTCCAGGCGGCTCCTCGAGGTCCATCTCCATCTCCTCCATGAACGCGCGGTGCCTGGCCACCTGAGCTCCCAGGATGCTCCTCATCAGGCGCTATTGGGCGACAGCCACATTCGGTAGGCCTAAGGGCATGAGAACGTAGCTGTGAGGTGGGCCCTCACAACACCCCACGCGTGGAGGCCAAAGGCGCTCCTGAGACGCGGCTCGGTTGAGCCCCGGTATGTCGATGTAGACGCGCAACCCACCATCCTCGCAGGGATGTGGGGCTGCGGCGGGTAGGCGGCGACTGCCACGCATGACTCTTGACTACTGTAGCTCTTGAATGTTCCTTGTGATGAACTCCTG
Organism: Triticum timopheevii; assembly: GCA_963921465.1. Classification (NCBI taxonomy): domain Eukaryota; kingdom Viridiplantae; phylum Streptophyta; class Magnoliopsida; order Poales; family Poaceae; genus Triticum; species Triticum timopheevii. The sequence goes on along the minus strand of OY997268.1, from coordinate 290,292,774 downwards.
GTGGTTTTGCCTTCCCTGCCTTATACCTTCCTGAGGGAAACGTGCCCTGAAGCACGCCTCCAAGTGGTGCCCGAGCGCCTCCCTCGTAACCCTGGCGAGGTCAGTGGCCCTTCAGGAGAGAGCCCCCGAGCCCTACCCAAGGAGGGCGTCGGGCGCGCCTTCCTATGCGGCAGAGGGTGGCGCTCCTTGAAGGGGCGCGGGTCCTGACGTGGCACCTCCGGAGGCACCTGCCTCGTGAGCGCCTGGGCCAGGTGAAGCCTTCTTCTTTTTAGGGACCACCTCAGGGAGCCTCCCGCTCCTGTGATGTGGGTCTTCGATTGCCACAGCCTGGAAGGCACGCTCAAGAGATCACACTGCATCCCTCTCCTCGCAAGGCACTGTGATGATTCCGCCGCTTCCTGGCATCTTGAGGACATTGTAGCCATGGTGAGTCACTGCCATGAACTTGGCCAAGGCTGGATACTAGAGGATGGCATTGTACGGCAGGAGAATGTGGGCGACGTCGAAGTCAATGAGCTCGGTGCGGTAATTGTTGCGCTGCCCAAAAGTGACGGGAAGACGAACTTGCCCTATTGGAACAGTGGAACCATCAAGTGACTCCTAAGAAATTACTTGGTTTGCTGAAGCTGATCGTATGGCACTTGGAGATTGTCGAACGTTTCGACGGACAGGATGTTGAGCCCAGCTCCGCCATCGATGAGGGTTCTGGTGACTTGCACATTGCTGATGACTGGGGAACAAAGCATCGGGAGGACCCCGGCCGTTGCCGCACACTTGAGCTGATCCGCTGAGCTGAACGTGATAGCGCACGCAAACCACTTGAGAGGGCGTGTGGCCTCAAGCCTGAGGAGGACTGCATTCACCTCGCGAGCAAACTGCTTGAAGACTGAGAGGCTGGGGCCTGAGCGCCGCCCAGGATGCAAGCAATTGCGCGCGGCTCCTGGAAGGCCCCAGCCCCCTCGTCCTGGTGATGGTCTTCATTCCTCCTTGGCAGTGGTGGCAAAGGAGGGAGGCCTGTGTTACCTTGAGGGCCGTCCTCGCGAGGCTGATCCCTCCAACCTCCCTCACGAGGCTGGTCCTGCCAGCGGTCCTCGCGAGGCCGGTCACGCCACCCTTGGCGAGGGCCCCGGTCTTCCCATCGTCCTCCACCTCTTCCTCCTCCTCGGCCATAGCCCCTGTCGCTGCGGTTGGGGCGTCGTCCGATACGCCCATTATTGGTGTCAAAACCGGCGGATCTCGGGTAGGGGGTCCCGAACTGTGCGTCTAGGCGGATGGTAATAGGAGACAAGGGACACGATGTATACCCAGGTTCGGGCCCTCTCGATGGAGGTAAAACCCTACGTCCTGCTTGATTAATATTGATGATATGGGTAGTACAAGAGTGGATCTACCACGAGATCAAGGAGGCTAAACCCTAAAGCTAGCCTATGGTATGATTGTTGTAATGTATATTGTCCTACGGACTAAAGCCCTCCGATTTATATAGACACCGGAGGAGGCTAGGGCTACACAGAGTCAGTTACAATGGTAGGAGATCTACATATCCATATCGCCAAGCTTGCCTTCCACGCCAAGGAAAGTCCCATCCGGACACGGGACGGAGTCTTTAATCTTGTATCTTCGTACTCTTGGAGTCCAGCGGACGATGATAGTCCAGCTGTCCGGACACCCCCTAGTCCAGGACTCCCTCAGTAGCCCCTGAACCAGGCTTCAATGACGATAAGTCCGGCGCGCATAATGTTCGGCATTGCAAGGCGGGTTCCTTCCTTGAATAATCCAGAGAAGATCATGAACACCAGGATAGTGTCCGGCTCTGCAAAATAAATTCCACATTCCACCGTAGAGAGAATAATGCACATAAATCCAATCTGCTGACGTATTATGCGGCATGACATCACACCGCTACCAAGCCTTTATTTGAATCGTTTATTATACCACCTCAGCACGTTTAGCGAAGCGGTTTCCTTGGCACGTCCTGTCGAAGCAGAGATCGTGTTCCCCTTATTCCGGGATTCTCATCAATACGGACGTGGGTAACCCAACCGCGCCGTTGATGGTGGCGCTTGGGAGATAAGCGAGTTTTACCAGGCTGGTGGGGGACGCATAGTCTCCATCCTCCTATATATAAGGGATAAGGATTTACCTTCTCACCTACGCCTTCTTCCTCCTTTGCTTATCCATCTCCGCGCACTCAAACTCCAACGCTCAAGCTCGCGCATCTCGCCTCGACCCTCTCCGACTATGTCCGGAGCGGGAGGCAAATGGTTGGCCTCCACCGTTAAGGAGGAGCACATCACCAAGCTGCGCAGCACCGGATACCTTTCCAGCGACATCGCGCATCGTCTGCCCGACGAGGGGCAGCTCATCCCCACCCCCGGGCCCCAGGAGAGGGTTGTTTTCCTCCCCCACTTCCTCCGCGGACTAGGTTTTCCTCTTCACCCTTTTGTCCGGGGGCTCATGTTTTACTACGGCCTGGATTTCCACAATCTGGCGCCGAACTTCATCCTCAACATCTCGGCGTTCATCGTCGTGTGCGAGGCCTTCCTCTGCATCCGGCCCCACTTCGGCCTGTGGCTCAAGACCTTCAACGTCAAGCCGAAGGTTGTGAAGGGCATGCAAGCGGAATGCGGAGGCGCCATGTTGGGCAAGTTTCCCAACGTCCTTTGGCTCGAAGGGGCCTTCATGGACTCCGTCAAGGAATGGCAATCGGGGTGGTTCTACATCACCGAGCCGCGCGAACCTACGTGGGCGGCAGCCCCCGAGTTTAGATCTGGCATCCCTACGCAGCTCACCTCCTGGAAAGAGAAGGGCTTGTTGTGGGGCAATCCAAAGGAGCTGACGGGACTCCGAGCCTGTATCCAGAAGCTGGTGAGCAATAAGCTCAGGCTTGTCGACGTGGTCCAAGTCATGCTCATCCGCCGGATTCTCCCATGCCAAGAACGGGCATTCAATCTATGGGAGTTCAATCCAGAACAGCACCGGGTGCTAAGCAGGCTCTTCGACATGACGTACGAAGGTGCCTGGAGGGTGCTGTTTAAGGGCGCCGAAGCCCCTGCATCCGCGACGGAAGATCGCGGATTTTGCTCGCAGCATCCAGCCGACGAGGTAAGTGATTCAACCCCTTTACGGGACACTTGTGGTAAATAGATTGACTCTAGGAGGGTCTCAATCTTTCCTTTCCTTTGGCAGGAATGGATGGAGAAGGCCGAGCAGCTCATCTGTCCGTCTCCCATGCCAGAAGACCCAGTGAACGCCCGTCTAGCAGGGCTGCTGGTTCCGGCACTGCACGTGGTGCCGGAGAAGAAGGCCAAGAAGGTGGCCATGGGGACTCGAAAGAGTTCCCATAATCAGGTGTCCGACGACGAGGCGGACTCCTCCCCCGAAGACGAGGAGGAGGAAGAAGACTCTCTCCCGGAGGAGGGACAGAGGAAGAGGAAGGCTTCCCCAACAGGGGAGGCCGAAGGGTCCAAGAGGGGGAGAACTATTCCCCCGGACAGCTCCGCCAACACCAATGTTGGCGAGGAGGAGTGGCCTCTAAGGGCCAGGCGTCCGGCAAGATCGTAAGTATTCGGATCCCTGATATGCGATTTCCTTCGTGTCACGTAGTGTCCTGCTAATGCCGCATATTGTCCATAGTCTGGCCGATGATGATCTCCCCGCTTCTTCGAGCGGGTCATTGGCCCCGTCGGATGTGGATTCACTTCCGATGGCCTCTACTCCCCACGCCGGTGAGGACGCCGAGGTGGGGTCCCGGAGAGGGACCCAGCAGGAGGAGGCTCCGGAGGCGCCACAAGGCAGCCTCCCAGACTTTGCGCCGGACTCCACAACGGAACCTGCAGTGGTTCCAGAGTCCGGCAGGCGGCCCCTTCGAAAGGAGGGCAAGACCGTGACGCCGGCGGCCTCCGTCCAGCCGGAGGCGCCGGACAACTTGCTGGAAGCGCTTAAAGGCGCTTCCATCGAGGAAGAACACCGCACTGTTATGAGTGCGGTGATTCAGAAGGTCCAGCTCGCCAAGAGCGGGCTGACCGAAGCCTGCAGTAGCCTTTTAACAGGCCTTGAGGTAAGAAGTTGAATTTATGTAATATAATACCGCATAGAAAGTAGCCCCTGATGCTTAGTCCGGGGTTCGGAAAGAAAAGCCGGACTGAGGATCTAAAAAGATATATGCAGGGTTGCTTAAAATATGTCAATATGGGTTTGCAGGCTGCGCTGCTGACCTCCGCACTGACTGCGGAGGTCGGTGCGTTGAAGCAGGATCTCGAGCGGTCCGATCAAGAGCTCGGCCATGCCAAGAAGCAGCTCGAGGACAAAGAAGGTGAGTACCACCACTTTGAATAGTTACCTTACAGAAAAGGATTTTTGTTGCAATGAAATTAACAAGGATAATATGGGTGTTGCAGGGGCCACGAACGAGGTGGCAGCCCTGAAGGAAGCTGTGTCTGCGGCCAAACGCAGTGCAGCCACGGAACGGGCAGAGCGAGAAAAGCAGGAGGCACAGGTGGCGGAAGTACGGCAAGAGCTCCGGGCTCTCATGGAGAAGCATGAGAGCTTGGAGCGTGACTCCAAGACTCGAGAGTCTGAGCTTGCCTCGGCACTCGAAAGTGCCAAGTCCGCCAAGGCCGAGGCCCGTAAGGCCCTTCAGGAGGTTGAAGATGTAAAGAAGATAGCGGCGGGTAAGGCATTTTTCATGCATAGCAAGCATGTTAATGTAAACTACCTTACACTTACCCGCATTCGGAGCTCTCCAGGGGCGTTTGCAGATCTGCCGCGTAGTGTGTCCGATGCCGCCGCATTCTATCATGGCGAGGAGGGGAGCTCGACGGAGAAGGTCTTCTGGTCTCAGTACGCTGAGGCCGGCCATCCGGTGCCCCCAAGCGACCAGCTGAAGTAGCTGGTCGAACTCCACAAGGTAGCTGAGGAGGCCATGAAGGGCCTTATAGTCCGGCTATGGCCTGGACAGGCCATGCCGGGGAGCTACTTCGGCCTCGTGCGGCGGCTGGTGGATGCGTGCCCCTGGGTGGAGGTCATCAAGCGCTCCGCCTGTATTGAAGGTGCTCGTCGGGCCCTTGCCCGCACAAAGGTGCACCGGGGCAGGCTGGATGCGGAGAAGCTTCTCACTGACCCGCCGCCACCGGGCAAGGAGTATCGTACGCCCAAAATGTATTATAAAACTATCCTGAAGGGAGCCCGCGATATTGCGGATGAGTGCCCCAGAGATGTAATTTTTTAGTAAACTCGCTATGCATTATCCTGTGCGCTGAAAACTTCGTTCATATGCGCCATGAGCAACACTTGTTTAATTTAAAATATTACCTTCTATGCGGCCGTTTTATAAAATCTGAGAGATGGCAAGTCATTGGCTTCAGCCCCCGAGCCGCGAGTGCTGGGGTGTCCAGGATAAACTTGAGCACTCTTGTTCCCATTTTTGGGTCCATCTAGGGAGGTGCTCAACACAACGAACAAGGCAACCGGACTTATAATGCTTGAACACTCTCACTTAGCCATAGAATTCTATAATTTTAAATTTCGGCGAAGCCCCTGGTATTCGGAAGACCGAATCCGGGGCGCTATCCACGCCTTCGTTGGACATTATCCGGAACTTCGCTCGAAGCGGCATGAGTCTTTAAGGACCCGAAAAGACCTCTCGAATAGCGACCAGTCTCACGCCTTATCATGCCGGTCAGTTTTAGCTTTCTCCACTGAGGCGCTCGCCTGGCTCAACCGGGGCGCAATCGCAGTGGTTCTCCCAGTGCCACCTTAGCCGATAGAACGGAACGTAAGGCACCAAAACGTGGGAGCCGGGCAAACCCAACTATTGACCCAAGACATGATTCGGAGCCGATTCATATAATGCTATAAGTTCGGGGTGCCGCACTTATGAAAGTGTTCGGACTTATCACACCATAATGTGGGGAACATAAGCCCCTGGTGTATTAGGCTGTACCTAAATATACGGATGCAAGATGTCATGTAGTGAACATATATATGCAAAAAGTAGTGTAATTGCAGTCGAAAAAGTGCTACATTATTTATTAAATGAGGTCTGCTATGAGTGCAGACTGATACAAATAGTGCGGTAAGCAAGGGATTTGGACTAATTAAACATGTCCCCCTCCAGGGATGAGCTGCGGAATATAATCGAATTTAATGCCCGTAATTGAGACCACCTGAGTGTTCGCCGCAGCCTTCTTTGTTCCCTGGCTATTGCATCGTGAGTTCGACAGGTTTATCACCGGACAGGGCCTCTGGTTAACGGAGTCCTGTGTATACAAAGAAGGAAAATAAAAAAATAAAAAAAGGAGTGGCACACTTGCGAGCCCCTGGTGTGGTCGAGCCGCACTCTGGGTCCATTGTGGTCGTGCCCCTTCCCCTGCGCCCATGGTATCTCCAAAGCGTAATGATGTACGCGGAGGGTTGTTCTTGCAATCATGTGAGGGCGGGGGTTAGGGCCGCATTGCTACGCATGCTCTGATCGTGCCAGGTGGTCTTCGTTTGTATTTCTTCGGGCGCGTTTTGCTGTATCCGGCCGTTTAACGGCCGGACTCGGAAATTGCCTTAGGAGGCTGCTCTGTAGTTCTGCCGCGAGAGCCGCTGTATGTTCCTCCGTTCGGAGGGAGCGTTCCGTATTCCCGTTGACCGTGATGACTCCACGGGGTCCTGGCATCTTGAGCTTGAGGTATGCATAACGTGGCACCGCGTTGAACTTTGCAAACGCGGTTCGTCCGAGCAGAGCGTGATAGCCGCTGTGGAACGGGACTATGTCGAAGATTAACTCCTCGCTCCGGAAATTGTCCGGGGATCCGAAGACCACTTCCAGTGTGACTGAGCCTGTACAATTGGTTCCACACCTGGTATGACACCTTTAAAGGTTGTCTTTGTAGGTTTAATCCATGAGGGGTCTATGCCCATCTTGCGCACTGTATCCTGATAAAGCAGGTTCAAGCTGCTGCCGCCGTCCATCAGGACTCTCGTGAGGTGAAATCCATCGACGATTGGGTCTAAAACCAATGCGGCGAATCCGCCATGGCGTATGCTGGTCGGATGATCTCTTCGATCGAAAGTGATCGGACAAGAGGACCATGGATTGAACTTTGGGGCGACTGGCTCCATCGCATAGACGTCCCTTAGTGCACGCTTCCACTCCCTCTTGGGTATATGGGTTGCGTAAATTATATTCACCGTTCATACTTGTGAGGGGAAACCCTTCTGTCCTCTATTGTACGGCGGTCGGGTCTCTTCCTCGTCGTCGTTGTTTAGCCCCTTGTCATTGTTTTCGGCAATTAACTTGCCTGCCTTCTTGAACACCCAGCAATCTCTGTTGGTGTGATTAGCTGGCTTTTCAGGGGTGCCATGTATCTGGCATAAGCGGTCGAGTATTTGGTCCAAATTGGACGGACCCGGAGTGGTTCTTTTGAATGGCTTCTTCCGCTGACCGGGTTTGGAGCCTCGAAATCCGGCGTTAACTGCCGTATCCTCCTTATCGTCGCCGTTAATGCGGCGCTTATTTTTGTTTCGACGTGACCTGCCATTGTTGTCCTTAGTATCCGGACTGCCAGAATTTTTACGGAGATTGTTGCTGCGAGCTAGCCAGCTATCCTCTCCCGCGCAAAAGCGGCTCGTTAATGATGTGAGGGCTGCCATGGATTTCGGCTTTTCCTGTCCTAGGTGCCGGGCTAGCCACTCGTCGCGGATGTTATGTTTGAAGGCTGCAAGGGCCTCTGCATCCGGACAGTCGACGATTTGGTTTTTCTTTGTCAAGAACCGTGTCTAGAATTGTCTGGCCGATTCGTCTGGCTGCTGAATGATGTGGCTTAGGTCATCGGCGTCTGGTGGCCGCACATACGTGCCCTGGAAGTTGTCGAGGAATGCGGCTTCCAGGTCTTCCCAACACCCAATTGACTCTGCGGGCAAGCTGTTGAGCCAATGCCGAGCTGGTCCTTTAAGCTTGAGTGGGAGATACTTGATGGCATGGAGATCGTCGCCGCGGGCCATATGGATGTGGAGAAGATAATCTTCGATCCAAACCACGGGGTCTGTTGTGCCATCGTAGGATTCGATGTTTACGGGTTTAAACCCTTCAGGGATTTGATGATCCATTTACTTCGTCAGTGAAGCATAGCGGGTGTGCGACGCCTCTGTATTGAGCAATATCATGACGCAGCTCGATAGAGCGTTGTCTGCTGTGTTCGGCCCGACCGGGGTTATTGTATCCGGAGCGACGGTATTCGTCGCGGGTCGTGGGGCGCCCTCGTGATCCGTAGATGGATCTGGATTGCCTTGCTTTGTCCTCCAATACGTCTCGCAAGTCCGGCGCATTCCCTTTTGGCTTCGTACTTTTGGAGCGACGCCGGGGTACGGTCTTGGTTGAGGGCCTGGATGCCTCTCTGTCACGACCACGGGGTGGTCGGTCAGCCGTATCGTGCGCTGGTGATGAAGGTATGTATGCTTCTTCTTCTAATCGGGGGAGCAACTTGCGTCTGGGGTAGCTTTTGGAGGGGCGTTCGAGTTTAAACTCTTCGGCCACGAGGACCTCGGTCCATCGATCGGCCAGCAGGTCCTGATCAGCTTGAAGCTGCTGCTGCTTTTTCTTTAGGCTATTTGCCGTGGCGATAAGCCTGCATTTGAAACGCTCTTGTTCGACGGGATCCTCGGGCACGACGAATTCGTCGTCGTTGAGGCTTGCCTTGTCTTCGGAGGGAGGCATATAGTTATAATCCTCGACCTCTTCATCTGCCGCCCTCTCGTGAGGGCTTGCTTCTGCGTCCTCCTGCGCTGAGTCTTGCTGGAGGGGATTATCTTCGGCACTCTCTGGGGTATTATTATCTCCTGTGCCGGAATCTCCATTCTTGCTATGGCGGGATTTAGAGCGGTGCCGCTGACGCCGGTGCTTGGGCTGCTTCTTTAAAGAATCTGCCTCCGCTACTTCTTCGCCGTCCCCGTCTTTTGGGGTGTCCACCATGTATATGTCATATGACGAGGTGGTCTTCCAGTGCCCTATAGGCGCTGGTTCCTGTTCGTCTCCGGCATCATCGTCCATAGCGTCGATGTCTTCGGAGTCGTAGTCTAGCATATCGGTTAGATCGTCGACAGTGGCTACAAAGTGGGTGGTGGGTGGGTTCTGAATTTCTTCGTCGTCCGTATCCCAACCATCCTGGCCATAGTCCGGCCAGGACTCTCCTGATAGCGAGAGATGCTTTAGCGAATTTAGGATGTCGCCAAAGGGCGAGTGTTGGAAGATGTCCGTGGCGGTGAATTCCATAACCGGCGCCCAATCAGATTCGATTGGTATGGGCGGGGGAGGTCCGGAGTCCGGCAAGGAGTCCGGCACCTTGGAATTACGAGTTTCGCGAGGGACAAGGTTAGTGTTCTGCTCCACCGCCGTGGAAGTTGAAGCCCCCGAGGTGGCGTCCATCCACCGATCCTCGATCTGGGCGATCGGCTCCGGACTAAGGGCCGAAGCGGATTCGAGTGCGGCCACCAAGGCACTGTTCGGCGGCAGAGCTAGTTCATGCCCATCGTAACAGTGCGGCGCGCTTGGCTGTGGCTCGAGCCCGTCGAAGATCAAGTCTCCGCGGACGTCGGCCGTGAAATTTAGACTTCCGAATCTGACCTGACGGCCAGGGGCGTAGCTTTCGATCTGCTCCAGATGGCCAAGTGAATTAGCCCGCAGTGCGAAGCCACCGAATACGAAGATCTGTCCGGGGAGAAAAGTCTCACCCTGGACAGCGTTGTTGGTTGAAGATGCCATCGAGCCTATCGGTGACGACATAGAGGAACTCTCAATGAAAGCACCAATGTCGGTGTCAAAACCGGCGGATCTCGGGTAGGGGGTCCCGAACTGTGCGTCTAGGCGGATGGTAACAGGAGACAAGGGACACGATGTTTACCCAGGTTCGGGCCCTCTCGATGGAGGTAAAACCCTACGTCCTGCTTGATTAATATTAATGATATGGGTAGTACAAGAGTGGATCTACCACGAGATCAAGGAGGCTAAACCCTAAAGCTAGCCTATGGTATGATTGTTGTAATGTATGTTGTCCTACGGACTAAAGCCCTCCGGTTTATATAGACACTGGAGGAGGCTAGGGTTACACAGAGTCGGTTACAATGGTAGGAGATCTACATATCCGTATCGCCAAGCTTGCCTTCCACGCCAAGGAAAGTCCCATCCGTACACGGGACGGAGTCTTCAATCTTGTATCTTCGTAGTCTTGGAGTTCGGCGGACGATGATAGTCTGGCTGTCCGGACACCCCCTAGTCCAGGACTCCCTCACCCATCTCGAACGGGCCTGAGCTCCTGACATTCATTGGTGTTGTGGGTGTGGAGGTCATGGTACACGCAATACCGGCTGCACTTGGATGACTCAGGCTGATCCCTGCCTCGCTTGGTGTCCGGCTCCGCTGCGAGCACAGCAGCCCCCTTGCGCTTTACGTCCTTGACCTTGGGCTTCTTCTCTTCTGGGTCGGCAGCCAGGGAGAGGCGCCTTCCTCAGCCCTGGTGCACTTGGTAGCCAGGTTGAACAGCTCCAGCGATGTGCACAGGTCTTCATGGATCGCTAGCTCCTCTTTCATCTTGATGTCATGCACGCCATCAGAGAAGGCTGAGATGATGGCCTCCTCAGTCACCCTGGGGATCTTGAGGCGGGCGTTGTTGAAGCGCTGGATGTACTTCTGCAGAGACTCTCCCGGCTGTTGCTTGATGCGGCGCAGGTCACTCATGGCCGGGGGCCGGTCGCGAGTACCTTCAAAGTTGGCGATGAAGCGGGTGCGCATCTCGTCCCAGGAGGAGATCGTGCCTAGAGCCAGGTTCAGGAGCCAGGTGCGGGCACCGTCCTTGAGCGCCATGGGAAACCAATTCGCCATGACCTTTTCGTCTTTGTTGGCAGCCTCGATGCCCAACTCGTAGAGCTGGAGGAACTCCGCGGGGTCTGCAGTGCCGTCATAGCGTGGAGGCAGGTCTGGCTTGAACTTGCCGGGCCATGCGATGCTACACAGCTCGGAGGTGAAAGCGCGGCAGCCTGCGGTGGCCACCGGAGCTCTCTGCTGGTGTGGGGCTTGCTCCTGGAGATTCCCGCGCGCCGCTGCCTGGAGCAGCGCGGGGTCCTGACATGGCGGCGCAGGGATGCGGTTATGGCGCACCGGTGCTGGGAGCACGCGAGCGCCTTCTTGGGGGCGAGGGATCTCTTGGCAGCTCCTTTCTTGTCGCGCAGGCACGGGAAGCGGCGAGTCTCGTCCTGGGACTGCGCGCCTGGGAGCCAGGGTGCCTTCTTGGGGTGGAGGTGGTGGAGGCACGTCCTGCTCCTCGCCTCCTGCACAGGATGGAGGGCGAGGCAGCGAGAGGGACAACATGGGAGAGCCCCCTGCGGCGCTGACGAGCTTGGTGATGCGAGCGAGCCAGTCCTCATAGAGGACGTCGACGGGGTGGTAGTGCAGGAGCTCACGCGCCAGGAGCAGCGCGGCATGCGCGTTTGAGGGGGCGCGACGGGCGTGGGACGATGAACCGGCTGGAGTCAGCGACGGGGTGGCGGTGCGGCCATCGCGCCGCACCGAAGGATGCAGGGATGAGGCCCGCTGCTCGTTCCCTGCCGGGCCAGTGGCGGCATTGGCAGCAGGCGACAGGGAACGATGGGGTCGTCCGCCGACGGGCGCCATCTGGGCGACGTGGATGGCGAGAGCAGCCCGACGCTCGGCACGAGCTCGGCGAGCGTCAGCCATGGTCACGGCGGAAGATCACACGCGGCTAGCGGAAGAAAAGATTCCGGCGCACCCCTACCTGGCGCGCCAAATGTCGGATTTTGGGTTCCGGCAGACCCTTGAGGTTCGAACACTGGGGTGCGCACGAAGATCTCTCCCCTACCAGCTCACGTCTCGAAGTCTCGCAGAGATCTAGGCAAGAAAGATGAACACACAGTGGACATGAGATTTATACTGGTTTAGGCCACCATTGTGGTGTAATACCCTACTCCAGTGTGTGGTGTGGTGGATTGCCTCACGGGCTGATGATGAACAGTACAAAGGGAGGACAGCCTCGCGAGGGGCTGTTCTTGAGCTGGTGCGATGAACTGCTTGGGCGAGTTCAGTCACTTCTCTCTCTCTCTCTCTCTCTCTCTCTCCAGTCGATCTCCAGATTTCTCTACCTTGTGGTGGCTAGTCCTATTTATATAGCGAGGCCCTAGGCCTCTCCCCAAATAATGAGCGGGAAGGGCGCCAACAATTGGCCATTTTGAAGGGGAACATCTGGTACACTTATCCTGACTAAAGTTGGTCTTCGGCTGCCAAAGGCTCTCACAGTGACGCCGCCCTGGGCTCCACAATGACCTCCATCGTGCCGTTCTGCTGGTCTTGGTCTTGTTGCACCAAAATGGTAACCTTTGCCCGATGCCTTGCCCTGTGCTTGCCACTTAGCACCGAAAGGGAAACAAGGACTGCACAGGTCGGCGCCCGCGTGGCACCCGCCTGGCCTCCGATCGTCATGGCTTGCGTCACGGGCCCCTCGGGAGGTGCCCTGCCTTGATCTCTCCGCCTCCTCGCGAGCCCACCTGAGGAGGCTGCTCCTGAGGAAGCTCCCTGTCATCCATCCCGCGAGGCTTGGCCCCTCGCGAGGGTCTTGAGCTTGAGCTGATGAAGCTGGGCTGCATTGGGCCCCCACTAGAGCCACGCCGTGGGCCGCAGGCAGGCAAGTCTGCTGACCCCCATTCCCAGAATGCCGACAATAACCAATGTTTAGAAGATTTTGCAATAAGACCAGTACAAGGTTGGGATCTTTTAGTGAAATCAACAATGTACTAAAAAGGCCGAGAAAGACCATACTATGATTATCTCGATGAAACACTTGGCAATCTACTTCGGTAAATAGGACACTGAAATCAAAGTCGGCGTCTAGATATGAAAAGAAGAATGTAGCCAAGAGATTCAACAACCATGACATTTTTAATGGAGCTATCATTGTATATGGCCACCTTACTAAGGCCAAGTACCTTACCTTGGGAGTTCTTCTCATATTCGATGTCAAATTCTTCGCTTTCATCATAATAGACATGTCCTTCAATGTCATCATAACCTTGAGAGATAATTTCATTAGTTTCGTGATCATGACAGTGTTCAAGAGAATGAATTCCAATAGCTTCTAAGATTATATTGCTAATAGTTACATCGCCTTTTGGACGAATGAGATCACAATGCTCAAATAGACAATCATCAAAGTTAGGATCATCAGGCTTCATTTTACGGAAAGCAATAGTCTTGTGGAGAATCTCAACAACATTATTTAGAGAGTAATTTGGATATCGCTTTCCCAAATCTTTCCAAGGTATAGGCACATTCAAAATTTTGCATACAACCAAGCACAATTTTAGGTAATCCTCTAATAATAAGATTGATGATTCTAAGACTATGAAGCATGTCAATTTCTTCCTCGGGAGTTGGGTGCAACTGATCAATAGGAGGCACGTAAGGACTACGCATATACTCGCTCAAGTTAAATTCATCAAAGATCTCAACTGTTTCATCTCTCCAAAAGTTGTAGTAGTCCTCATTAAGAATAGGCACTCTACATCTAGGACTCCTCAACGTAGACACATTCATCTTCCTCTAATGGTGATTAAACCAAGGCACTGGAGACCAAAGCTCTAATAGCAATTGAAAGATCGAGAAGATAGGTCTAGAGGTGGGTGAATAGACATTTAACGAGGAGAAGGTGCAGTTTTTCATTTCCTTGGAATTTAGGCTGATTTTAGCACAAGTTAAATGGCAACCAATAATTATTACACATGCATATATAGAGATTGGGAAGCGGATAATGAACAACATGCAAGTGCAAGAAAGTAAAGGGGTTAGATATAAAAAGATCAAACGCAATGAAGACACGGTGATTTTTGGTGTGGTTCCGATAGGTGGTGCTATATACGTCCACATTGATGGATACTTCAACCCACTAAGGGTAACAGTTGCGTGAGTCTGAGTCCACTGAGAGCTCCACCCATGATCGGTTTTAGTACAGCAGGGTTTTAGGCCCAAACTACGGGTTGTCGAAGTTCTCTATAGGGACTAGGCGATGACGACTATAAAGCTAGGTAACACAATTTAGACTATGAATGCGAGAAAATAACTTAAACTAAATAAGTTTTTTCCCAAAGATCGTCACCAAAGAAAATGCAAAATGAGCAAAGGGAGGTTCAGATTGTACTTTATCTTTTTTTATTATCGTTTTGCTTAAGAAAGTAAACACTGACACAAGCATACAAAAATGACCAAAGCGAAACAACAATACTAGAAAACATATGTCTATCTAACATGTAACAGAGAGAATAAACAAGATTATGGAACATAATGGAAATACTTCATATAACAACACATATATCACTGGTACGTAGCTATCACAGAGACTGGAAATTAAATGTTCATACATCTCACTTCTACATATAGTAACATCAACACAAAATTCACAAGAAACAATATGAATTATGTCGGATTTTGTGTTCCGGCAGACCATTCAGCTTCGAACTCTGGGGTGCACACGAAGATCTTTCCCCTACCAACTCATGTCTCGAAGCCTCGCAAGGAATCTAGGCTAGAAAGAAGAACACACAAGGGACACGAGGTTTATACTGGTTCTGGCCACCAGTGTGGTGGATTGCCTCAGGGGCTGATGATGAACAATATAAAGGGAGAACAGCCTCGCGAGGGGCTATTCTTGGGCTGGTGTGATGAACTGCTTGGGTGAGTTCAGTCGCCTCTCTCTGTCTCTCTCTAGTCTTCCCAAAATCTGGATGCCTACTCTGTGGTGGCTAGCTCTATTTATAGAGGGAGGCCCTGGGCCTCTTCCCAAATAATGAGCGGGAAGGGCGCCAACAATAGGCCATTTTGAAGGGGAACATCTAGTACACTTATCCTGACTAAAGTTGGTCTTCGACTGCAAAAGACTCTGACGAAGACGTCGTCCCGGGCTCCACGGTGGCCTCCATCCTGTCGTCCCACTGGTCTTGGTCTTGTTGCACCGAGACGGTAACCTTTGCCTGATGCCTTGGCCTGTGCTTGTCCCCTTTGCACCAAAGGGGAAACAAGGACACTGCGCAGGCCGGGGCTCGCCTAGCGCCCGCCTGGTCTCGATCGTCATGGCTTGCATCACGGGCACCTCGCGAGGTACCCTGCCATGATCTCTCCGCCTCCTCGCGAGCTCGCCTGATGAGGCTGCTCCTGAGGAAGCTTCCTGTCATCCGCCCCACGAGGCCTGGCCCCTTGCGAGGGTCTTGAGCTTGAGCTGATGAAGCTGGGCTGCACTGGGCCTCCGCTTGAGCCACGCCGCAGGCCGCAGGCAGGAAAGTCTGGGGACCCCCGTTCAGAGAATGCCGATTGTACCCCACGGGCCCAAGGCGCGCCCGGACTTGGCTTAGCAGAGAAGCGAAGGGGCAAGTGCAAAGTGCCGCGGGCCCCAATAGCCTGCGGCCTCGGGTGCCGTGTGGCGATTGATTGGACATGGGCGTCTCAACTTCCCCACGACGCCTCGGCAACCACATGACTTGACAAGTCCCTGCATGCAAAGACGGGTCATGATTTCCTACGATCGTGGTGGCCGACGGTTGGCCTCCTCCGGCTATAAGTACGGAACGGCGCGAGCCCTTCCAGTCCATTTCTTCCTGCTACTTCCTTTCTTCTTCTTCCTCGCCCTTGCTCCACCTTACGCCAATGGCGCCGATCCGCCAGTTTTCTACAGAAGAGAAGGGAAAGGCCCACCGAGAGGGTCCCGACCCGATTCCCCCGAAGAAGCGGCCAGTCCCCTACCGCCGAGATGAGGGTGCTCAGCAGGAGTCATCGAGGCCCTGGTACGAGCGGCCGCTGCCTGGGTTTCCGCTGCCCTTGTACGCCCGAATCGAGGGCCCTGGAGAAGAAGGCTTCGAGCGACACCGATGGTGCCGCCATCGACGCCGGCGAGTCACGGCGGTGCGCGTTGTTCCCCCTGGAATTCATGATGAGGGCTCTTCTCGCGAGCTTGTGCTTCATGCCGCCATGCCTCCTCAATCTTGGATTCGCCGTCCTCCCTCCTTCGCCTTCGAGATTCGGCCGAGGGGGCCTCGGGAGCTCTGGCTGCAGCATGCCGACTGCAACACCCCCGCGACCGAGGCGGAGGTCGAGGTTGTCACCCCGGGCAAGGTCTTCCTGACCCGTGGCTGGGGCAAGGTCGCCCGGGTCTGCAGGACTAGGGGTGCCCTCGTAATCCATCTCGAATACGATGGCGCCTCCTTAATGTTCTTCAAGGTCTTCGACGCGGAAGGACACCGGCTGGAATGCTGCCCCAAGGGAGGCGGCCGGGGCATCGGAGTGGCGAGCACCAGGCCTGCCAACCGCTTCCCCAACAGCTCCTCAGGCAGCAGCGGAGGAGCCGGAGGGTTCAGCGACTCCGCCGAGCCTCACACGACTCCGGAGACAAGCGACGACAGCTACGAGCCCCCGAGCTCGCATCGCGCCCGCAGCAGGGCGGCTGCATCAGGCCGTCGGTGCTGCTGATCTGGATGGGGTTTTGCGCCGGCGCCTGATGACCCACTGTTGATGATGGCGTCTCCTGCGGAGGCGCGCGTAGTTATCGCTCCTTAGCACCTTTTGTTCCCTGCGAGGAATCGAAATAACACCCCATGGGGTTATGTAAGGCGCTTGCCATGTCTTTTGAGAATTGTACATCCTTATCATGAAACGATGCGAGAGGCGCGTTCTGCCCTGGCTCAGCTCCCCCTTTCTTTCCTCATGAGGGCTTGGTGCTCTACGCCGACAGGTCCCAATCCCCAAGCAGGCTTCAGCCGTCGCTGGTATGCCAGGTTGCGATACCTTGGTCAAGGCCAAGAGGTGAGCGGCCCAAGCTCTGGTAAGAGCCCCTGAGTCGCGATGCTCAGGAGGTCCCCTTTAGCACTCAAGCAGCCTCCGCTGGCCAAGAAAGGCAGGCAACATTGTCGTGATAGAGCTGCAGTAGGCAAGTGTTTAGCACTGTGTCGATTTAGTTTTTGCGTGACTTATCTCATAGGTTTGGAGTGGTTTTCGGCAGGGTGCCGGGCCTGCTGGTGGCAGCTGGGGTGTTGCTGGGTTAGGCCCTCGTGAGGTTCTTCCCTCTTCTCCACACTTTCCTTCATGCTCTACATCCTCAGGTCCCGGCCCTCGAGCGAGCTCAGACGCTGTTGGTATGACAGGTCGCCATGCCGTGGGTCAAGGCCAGGGGGTGAGGGCTGGAGAGCCAGTAAGAGCCCATGAGTCACGATGCTCAGGCGCCCCCCTTTTAACGCGTGAGTGGATCGTGCCGGAGAGAGGGAGAGAAAGCTCACGACGCCCCAAGTGTTACTCCTGGAGCGGGTCCTACATACCAATCACGAGGAAAACACAAGGTCTGCCGTTACGGTTTCCAGCCAACCATTGGTTGCTCCGAGGGAGTGATTGGGGCACTGAGGGCCTGGTGAGGTGGCGCCTTGCGGGGCTGCCGCGGCCCAAGCACGGCAACTCAGATTTGTCGGTGCTGCAGGGGCGGACCCATACGCAAGCGCCGTGCTAGAGCGAGCGGCTCCAAAGGTAGGTGTCAATCAAGCAGGCGATTAAGTCAAGCAGGTTAAGCATGAAGGAGCAAATCCATTTAGATAATCACGGAAAAAGCAAACGCCACTTGGTCAGGCCCGAGCATCTTGGGATAATGCAGCCCGAGGGGCGCCCCCAACAAGGTAGGCAAAGAACATAAGTAAAACGGATACATGCCGCAGGGACGGACCCACGCGACTTGGGAATGATGCAGCCCTGTGGGCGCTCCCAGCTGAAAATGGAACTTTGAGAGATGTCACCTGATACCGTTGGATATGAAGGGATGTTGAAGCAGCGAACGACGCGCGGTGAGGAAGCTGAACCTCACGAGCTCCCGGGACAAGGAGCCTCGGGAGGCTCCGGAGGCATAGGCGGATCCTCGAGGACCATCTCCATCTCCACCAGGACCGTGCAATTCCTGACCTCCTGAGCCTCCAGAATGCTCCTCAGCAGGCGCTGATGAGCGGCGGCCGTGTTCAGCAGGTCGAGAGGCATGCGAACGTAGCTTTGAGGTGGACCCTCGCAATGCCCCACGCGCGAAGGCCAGAGGCGCTCCTGAGACGCGGCTCGGTTGAGCCCTGGCACATCGATGCAGACGCGCAGTCCACCATCCTTGCCTGGATGGGGGGCTACGGTGGGCAAGCGGCGGCTGCCGCGCATGACTCTTGACTCCTGTAGCTCCGGAGTGTTTCTTGCGATGAACTCCCGAGGGTTCGACCCTCCTTGCCTCATACCTTCCTGAGGGAAACGTGCTTTGAAGCACGCCTCCAAGTGGTGCCCGAGCGCCTCCCTCGTGACCTTGGCAAAGTCGGTGGCCCTCCAGGAGAGAGCCCTTGAGCCTTGCCTGAGGAGGGCGCCGGGCGCGCCTTCCTATGCAACAGAGGGTGGCGCCCCTTGAATGGCCACGGATCCTGACACAACGCCTCTGGAGGGGCCTGCCTCCTGATGGTTTGGGCCAGGTGAAGTCTTCTTCTTCTGAGGGACTGCCTCGCGAAGGCTGTGATCTGGGTCTTCGATTGCCGCGGCTTGGAAGGCACGCTCAAGAGAATGTCACGACCGGTTTTCCGGGGAATAAATTTCCAGAAAAGACCGTCGTGCTCATCAGCCCCAGGATTACTGTTAGCTGATGAGGCTTCAACTTGATACAGAAATTCCAAGCAAAATCCAAAAAAGATGTAGTACAAGACCATTCTGGCCTGTGAGTACAACAAAAGGTTTCTAGTGGTCGATGGCGGAAGCGGGTTGTGAAACATCAGTGTCTATGGGACTCCATTTCCCACAGGAATAGCTGACCAGGTTAACTCCTATCTTCGCGAGGCTGCTATCACCATTGCTTAGGACTCGAGGCTGTCATCGTCACGCTCCTTTCCGTGCAAGAAAATCTGGCCAAGACAATAGCCAGGGACAAGCCAGTGAGTACTTTGAATGTACTCGCAAACATTATGAACACAGGTATAATATGACAATGATGTGCTGAAAATATTTTATGCTCATGACGTCAGTAAGAAAAGATAAATAAAACTCTGATGCGTGCAAGCAAGTTATTAATAAAATTGCAATAACATAGTAGTATTAAAATTTATGAAATAAATAATAAGCAATGCCACAGTCGGGCGTCTGAGCGACACCACATAAAGGGCTTTAAAAGAAATGCCACAGTCGGGCGTCTGAGCGACACCACATAAAGGGCTTTAAAAGAAATGCCATAGTCGGGCGTCTGAGCGACACCACATAAAGGGCTCTAAAAGAAATGCCACAGTCGGGCATCTGAGCGACACCACATAAAGGGCTTAAAAGAAATGCCACAGTTGGGCGTCTGAGCGACACCACATAAAGGGCTTAAAAATAAACAATCATAGTGAATATCCCGGAGGTAGAACCGTCCCAGAGATACTCGATAATAACAATAATATCACGGGTTCGTCAACAATAATAATAATCATAATTATCACAAGTCACAAGTAGTAGTTCCAGTTCTGGTTAAAAGTTTCACCTCCGAAGACCGACACTAAGACCGACACTTGACCCATCCCAGACTGTAATCCTTAACCATGGACACGGCTATTCGAATAGGTTTAATCTCTGCAGAGGGTGTACTCTTTACCCACGAGTAACGGATTCCTTTAGTCCATCAAGACTAATTCCGTCTACGGCCTTTTAGTTGAAAACACACCTAACTTGCACACACCAGCTTAACTCACACGTGTCTGGAATCACCCAAGACACCTGTTAAGCAAACTCTAAGTGGGGAGGCTACAACCTCGCGTAGCATGGGATCAAATTTATATCGCGCGCTCTAAGGGGTGGCCTCCCCTCTCGGTCCCAACCGGAAACACCCATGCCCCCGGACCAGGTGGCCTGCCTAGCAGCTACAACCGGTATCTTCCACCATGGCCTCTCTATACGGTGTGTTCTAGAAAGAGGTTGACAACTTACTGAACCGTACTCTACTTGCTGTAGAGACGAGTGGTAGTACGAAACAAGTATGGGGGTTACTGACACAAGACTCGATCTACGGTCGACTCAGGAGGTTTAAGTATTCCCTGCATGATTAGTATAAGAATATATTTCATCCAACAGAGTCACCGCTCATATCACCTTACCATGCCATACCAGACATAACCGTCCCGACGGAGACCAGCGACAAACTCATGCCTACCCAAGGCAGAGGTTTTCCCGGGTTCCTGCCGGTATGCATGCAAGGCACATGAGGATGATTATCATCACAAGTGTGTTCATTTCCAACAGCATGGAAATCAATAACATGCACTGCATAAGATCATACCACATGAAATAACAAGTCCTTCGAAATGTGGTGGTGTTATAAATGTATCAACGATCACACCAAAAATATTATGCCGGGATTCAGAATGCTTGCCTTCAATGTGTGGAAAGGCAGGGTGCACTCCAAAACTTGAAACATTTCTCCTCTCTTCAAAAATCCTATTTTTAGCAATAAAAAAGAATTAACACACAAAATAAAAACAGCACCAAAAGTTGTTCTGAAATTTTTTCAAATAAATCTTAAAATAATCTAGGTGAAATTTGAGAGAGGTAGGAAAAAGAATCATTTCATTTGGAGTTGTATTTAAAAAGATATAACCAGTCAAAGTTTTGGTCAAAATCTGTTTTTAATAACAACAGAAAAAGAAAACGTTTTAGGCAGAATACGCTTCCGGGGCAAAGGAGACGTACTCCCGACGTTTACGCCTTCACTTATACACGTGGACGGCGCGGGGTGTCACTGACAGTGGGTCCTAGGTGGCCCACTAGTCAGACTTGACTAGTCTCCCTTCCCTCTCCTTCCTCTGGCCGAACAGAGGCGGGGGCTCTGGCGATCGCCGCCGGTGTTAGGCGGCTCCTCGCGGGGCCCCGAGGGCAGGGATGGATCTGCCACTCCTAGGCGGTCCTTCCGGTGGCCGCAGGGTAGCTGGAGGTGGAGGGAGTCGCCGGCGGCGAGCTCCGCGGCGGAGGGGGCTTCGGGGAACAAAGTGATTTTGGGGCGAATGTGGTTCCCGATCAAAATCGAGTAGGGGGGTGGGTTCCTGGAAGGAAGGAGGTGTTCTTGGTGAAGAGAACGGAGAGGGGGAAGCCCTGGTGGCGCCGGAGTGAACGAGACAGTGGCGGCGGCAGGAGTTGCCGGAGATGAAGAGGGCGGCGTTTCCCTGACGATTGCGGGCTATGGGGGTTCCATTGGGGTAGCATGAGGTCGCCTGCGTGCTCGAATGGTTTCGGGGGGGTTCATTTATAGCGCGATGAGGTCGGTTCCACGGCGGTGGGGATAAGCTCTCCGGCGAACCGCCTCTCTATAGCTAGGGCGACGTGGCGGCGATGAACACTAGCAGACACACTCGCGGATGAGCTCGCGCTGTTCCAGGGGCCAGGTGGCGAGCCGGAGTGGCTTGGGCGGCGCTGAACGGAGCAGAGGCTGTCGGCCGACGCCGGCGTGCCGCCAAAAGTGCTCTAGCGGTGGCGCTGTAGGGTGCCAGGGCAGGCTGTTGTGTTGTGGTGAGGCGGGGAGTGCGTGGCGAGGTTCTGCAGTGTGGGCCAAGACAGGGGCGCGACGCGGCGGCTCGTGTGCGCGGCTGCAATTTGCGCGCTCTGGGCGCGCCCAGCGCACACACACCAGATGCTCGGCGAAATGCCATGGCACTCCAGAGCGCTTGGTTGGAGCTGGGAGTTAGCAGGTCTAGGTTTGGGCTTGCAAGGGGATCAGTGGACAAGCTTGTGGGGTCAGAGGATCAGGTTCACACTGCTAACTAAAATCCATGCCAAATCTGACCATGCACTCCACGTGTTTGACAAAATGCCACAGGCACTTAGGCTTTTCTTGGAGTGGCCAAATCTTCCAGATTGAAGTCTCTTTGGATGCAAGAGGGAGTGGTGAGGTTATTTGGACAAAAGGGGAAACTTGCTAGTGCAAGTTTTGCAAAACTTCAATTCTGGACAGGAGATAAATGACATTATTTCATGAACCAAAAATATGCCAATGGGTGCATGCTCCTGGATTTAGGGGTTTTGTAGGGCTGTCTACAAGTACGAAAAGGAATCATGGATAAAGGAGCAACTAAAAATGTGGTTGCTGTACAAACCATCATGTTGGACCAGAATGAAAAAGAGGTTGATTCACTCAAAATTTTCAAAGAACATCACTGGATTTTTGCATATAATGGAATGATATGCTCCTACTGACATCCCATAATCTTTGTGAAGGCTAGAAAGAATTATTTAAAAGGGTTGTAGTGCAAATTGCACTCTGGACCAGAGAAGGAAAAATTGATGCAGAGCTCAAATTATTACATAAATAAAAGATATTTTTGTATAAAAGTGATTTAAAAACATCACATGACATCTCCAATTTTTGGTTAGAATATTAGGTGAATTTATCCAATGGTGGTAGTTCAATATGGCCATTTAACCTTGAAAAACCATTTTCAAGAAAGTAAAGATCAAGCAACTTAATTATTTAATTAGTTATATTAAATAAGGGAAAGTTTCTCTTGACAGATTAAATAAGTCCAATGACATATTTGGAAAGTTTTCTCTTTGGGAAAAACTCATCATAACAGGGAAGGAAAAGATTGAAAATCAAAATGGAGCTCAGAAATTCAAAGTTTTAATTCCTGGCAAAAAATTTAATTCATTAAAACAAGGCCAAATTTTTGGGGTGTCACAACACTACCCCCCTTAAGAAAAATCTCGTCCTCGAGATTTGTTAAAAGCTGTTTTAAGAAAAACTATACGCAATAAAAAAGTGGCTACAGTGAGAGGGCAATAAGTGGTGAAAAACCACAGTGTGAAAACTGGTGCTGCGTGGAAAAGTCTACGGTTCGGGACAAAATCATGAGATTTCTACGCTGGATATAAATTTAGAATAACTTCTAAATTTAAATATACGCTAGTCGTACCCAAGAGCACAGTGCTCTCTCTGGCCGACAGGTGGACCCGGGGCCCACTGTCAGCCTCTTCTTCTCCCTGTGGCTCTTTCTTCTTCCTCTCTCCCGTGCGCTTTCTCCACCGGCGACGCCTAGTGTGTAGGGCATCTAGGCCGTACCGTGGTAGTGCGCGGCGTGCTAGCTGCCGGTGCAGCGTGCACTCACCTCGCGGGCCAGCGCACTGTCGGCACTACTCGCGGATTCGACTCCGAACACCGGCGATCGGCGACGAGCGGCATTGGTGGACTTCGCCCACCGTACACCGAGCTCGAGCTATAAAACGGCCGGGGTGCCCCTCTCTTCTTCCTCACACCTGGCCTCACTTCTCCTCCTCCTCCTCCATTACTGCTTACAGAAGCTCGGGTTAGGCTCTAATGGCGGAGGCGATGCCGGACTGGTTTGCGATCCTGATATGCGTAGGGCTGGCGACACTGCTGGGGCTCTCCGTGCTCCTGTGCGTGATGATCCTCAACGATCGTCGCGACGCTGCTGCTCGGATGTTGGCTCTCCGCGGTGGTGGTGATCACGAGGAGTAGGTGGGGTGTGCCGGGTGCTAACTATTGTTAGGGGGGGTGATTAGCTGGATGTAACACCGTTGCAAAGTTTTGCAAATAGTGTATGTGTTCGAATGGTAATGGTTGTGAGTCTGCTGCCATGGTGCTGTGTGAAATTAATAAATCCACGCCGTGAGAAAGCAACTCAGGGATAAGAAATCTCACTCCAGAATTTTGCGAGGGAAAAACAGTTAATTTAAAGGAGCATAAATCACAACAAAAACTACACACATTAGTGGAAGCCAAATAATTGACTCGTCGTACAAACTCAGGGTATCATGCATAGGTCACACACATAAATAAATGTTGCAAATAACAAATACAGTAGTGACGTCTAAAATGAAAATGGTAACTGGGTGGGGTCCTGACAAAATGTCTCTGGTAAAGGGATACACTCCTCTTCTATCGGAGGCAGTGGATTGACCAGTCGATGCACGTGTCTCTCCTGGTCGGGCCTTAGTGCTCTGCTGATGGCAATATGAGGATTTAAATCAGTGAGACTCTGGAGATAATCTATTACTCGCTGGTTCAAATGCTCTTGAGCGATGATGTACTGGATAAGGTTGGCTAGTACTGGGTCTTTCTCAATCCGTCCACCGGGAAAAGATGTCACTCCTCCGGGTGTTGCACGACTCGGAAAATAATAATATCCTTGTTCGCGGGCATAGGGTACTGCGGATCGAAGGCGAGCAATCGCTTCTTTTGCAGCATCTTCTATGGCCAGGTGTGGGGTTGGCATCGATTTTCCCATGAAGGAAACTTCCGTTGGATCTTGATTGGAGTCTACAGGAGGGATGTGCACTGCTGCCCAATATTCCGAGGTGGAAGGGGTGATCCTTGATTTGAACAGCTCGTACTGGGGTGGCTGGGTAGAACCCATGGTACTGCGGGTAAAGTCCCACAATATTTTGACAAAACTACCCGGGGTTGCATCTGGGGTTCTCAGATGAATACTGGGGCTCGGCATGACAAGAAATGGTTGTGAGAGTGGTGCACGAGGTGAGGGTTGCTGGGTAAGGTCACAAGGTGGCCTTCTTATATAGCATCTGGGCTGGTTTATTTACCGCGGTGAAAGGTAATAAAACTGCCAGATCACTTCCAAAGGTCGGGTCAGTGTCAGAGATACACATATCTCATAAAGAGACGTGATACTGTGGTTGTCGTCGGGTTGGTTTTGGTAGTTGTGCCCGGAAAAATATGCAACTGGGCGCTGACAAAATATGCAGGGCTACTATAAAAACAGAGGCACAACGATAGGCTGCGTTTATATACACGGTCGCACGATTACAAAGTGAGGATACACTGAGACTCAGTACTATTCGTACGGCTTAGTCTACCTCATTTATGTCTAAACGGG
This sequence comes from Triticum timopheevii, assembly GCA_963921465.1. Classification (NCBI taxonomy): domain Eukaryota; kingdom Viridiplantae; phylum Streptophyta; class Magnoliopsida; order Poales; family Poaceae; genus Triticum; species Triticum timopheevii. The sequence continues at coordinate 290,267,877 of OY997268.1, read as the reverse complement.
CGTGCCTGGTGGATGTCGAGGCTTCTCCACGTGTCTCAGTTCCGGGATTAGTCGGAGATGGCGGAGGAACTGCAGGGTCGGGGTAGCGATGATGACCATCGCGGGGATTGTTGGCCACAATCCCGTTGGAGTGGGTTCCCAAAAGGCGACGAAGCACTTCTGGGGTCATCAAAGCATCTCGGTTGGTGGCTGGAGCTGATCTCAGGGTCTCGATCGGTTGTCCGAACAGCACGACTGGGTTGTCGGTGTCGGGCTCGTCTTCTCTTCTAGCTGGGGTTCGACGAACCAGTTCTCCTTGAGCTGCGATCAGATCAATGGTGATCTGGTCGAACAATGCCTTTAGTGCACTTACATAGCACACTAGGTGCAACAATGCGGGGTCTGTCTCGTGATCTCCGTTGGCAACTTGGGGTGGTCTTCCATACCCTTCACGTCTGGGGTAGTAGTGGAACAAGCGACAGTTAACTCTGGGCGACAAGTGCCTGAGATGAACTATAGCCTCTCGAGCAGCTAGTTGTATGGCTTGTGGCTCAAAGGAAGTTGTTCTTCCGGTGAACCTGTAGGGGCGCTCGGGTGCTAGACCCCTACCGTAGATGTGTACAGTGGCCCAGAATTGACGGTCTTCACCGCTCATGGGTCCTTGGTACACAACATATTCAGGTGGCTCTTCTAACGCATAGGCACGACGGATGAGGTTGGCGAGGATGGTCACAAAACCTCCAAGGTTGGTTGCTGTGGTCTCGTTGTGCACGACGGGGCCGGGCATTGTAGCTTGGTTTGGAGTAGAGGCTGTGTTGTGCTGTGTTGGTGCTAGTATGCCCCTTTTTATAGGAAAAAGGGGACGGAGTCTTCCTTTGCACGCTTGCGAGAAAGGACTATTTAGGATTCGATCACTGGCGCATGGGCGACAGGTTAGGTTGATAGGTTGGGCACCGACTGCCAAAAGGTGTTGGGTCACTGTGTGGCTATCTTGCACGAGAAGCTTGGCTGGGGTTTGGTTATGGTTTGGTGGGTTGGTTTGCCTAATTTTATAGACCCGGCTAAGATAGGATTAGCCAATGGTCAGCCTGGCTCTGATACCAAGCCTGTCACGACCGGTTTTCCGGGGAATAAATTTCCAGAAAAGACCGTCGTGGTCATCAGCCCCAGGATTACTGTTAGCTGATGAGGCTTCAACTTGATACAGAAATTCCAAGCAAAATACAAAAAAAGATGTAGTACAAGACCATTCTAGCCTATGAGTACAACAAAAGGTTTCTAGTGGTCGATGGCAGAAGCGGGTTGTGAAACATCAGTGTCTATGGGACTCCATTTCCCACAGGAACAGCTGACCAGGTTAACTCCTATCTTCGCGAGGCTGCTATCACCGTTGCTTAGGACTCGAGGCTGTCATCGTCACGCTCCTTTCCGTGCAAGAAAATCTGGCCAAGACAATAGCCAGGGACAAGCCAGTGAGTACTTTGAATGTACTCGCAAACATTATGAACACAGGTATAATATGACAATGATGTGCTGAAAATATTTTATGCTCATGACGTCAGTCACAAAAGATAAATAAAAACTCTGATGCATGCAAGCAAGTTATTAATAAAATTGCAATAACATAGTAGTATTAAAATTTATGAAATAAATAATAAGCAATGCCATAGTCGGGCGTCTGAGCGACACCACATAAAGGGCTTTAAAAGAAATGCCACAGTCGGGCGTCTGAGCGACACCACATAAAGGGCTTTAAAAGAAATGCCACAGTCGGGCATCTGAGCGACACCACATAAAGGGCTCTAAAAGAAATGCCACAGTCGGGCGTCTGAGCGACACCACATAAAGGGCTTAAAAGAAATGCCACAGTCGGGCGTCTGAGCGACACCACATAAAGGGCTTAAAAATAAACAATCATAGTGAATATCCCGGAGGTAGAACCGTCCCAGAGATACTCGATAATAACAATAATATCACGGGTTAGTCAACAATAATAATAATCATAATTATCACAAGTCACAAGTAGTAGTTCCAGTTCTGGTTAACAGTTTCACCTCCGAAGACCGACACTAAGACCGACACTTGACCCATCCCAGACTGTAATCCTTAACCATGGACACGGCTATTCGAATAGGTTTAATCTCTGCAGAGGGTGTACTCTTTACCCATGAGTAACGGATTCCTTTAGTCCATCAAGACTAATTCCGTCTACGGCCTTTTAGTTGAAAACACACCTAACTTGCACACACCAGCTTAACTCACACGTGTCTGGAATCACCCATGACACATGTTAAGCAAACTCTAAGTGGGGAGGCTACAACCTCGCGTAGCATGGGATCAAATTTATATCGCGCGCTCTAAGGGGTGGCCTCCCCTCTCGGTCCCAACCGGAAACACCCATGCCCCCGGACCAGGTGGCCTGCCTACCAGCTACAACCGGTATCTTCCACCATGGCCTCTCTGTACGGTGTGTGCTAGAAAGAGGTTGACAACTTACTGAACCGTACTCTACTTGCTGTAGAGACGAGTGGTAGTACGAAACAAGTATGGGGGTTACTGACACAAGACTCGATCTACGGTCGACTCAGGAGGTTTAAGTATTCCCTGCATGATTAGTATAAGAATATATTTCATCCAACAGAGTCACCGCTCATATCACCTTACCATGCCATACCAGACATAACTGTCCCGACGGAGACCGGTGACAAACTCATGCCTACCCAAGGCAGAGGTTCTCCCGGGTTCCTGCTGGTATGCATGCAAGGCACATGAGGATGATTATCATCACAAGTGTGTTCATTTCCAACAGCATGGAAATCAATAACATGCACTCATGCATAAGATCATACCACATGAAATAACAAGTCCTTCGAAATGCAGTGGTGTTATAAATGTATCAATGATCACACCAAAAATGTTATGCCGGGATTCAGAATGCTTGCCTTCAATGTGTGGAAAGGCAGGGTGCACTCCAAAACTTGAAACATTTCTCCTCTCTTCAAAAATCCTATTTTTAGCAATATAAAAGAATTAACACACAAAATAAAAACAGCACCAAAAGTTGTTCTGAATTGTTTCAAATAAATCTTAAAATAAACTAGGTGAAATCTGAGAGAGGTAGGAAAAAGAATCATTTCATTTGGAGTTGTATTTAAAAAGATATAACCAGTCAAAGTTTTGGTCAAAATCTGTTTTTAATAACAACAGAAAAAGAAAACGTTTTAGGCAGAATACGCTTCCGGGGCAAAGGAGACGTACTCCCGACGTTTACGCCTTCACTTATACACGTGGACAGCGCGGGGTGTCACTGACAGTGGGTCCTAGGTGGCCCACTAGTCAGATTTGACTAGTCTCCCTTCCCTCTCCTTCCTCTGGTCGAACAGAGGCGGGGGCTCCGGCAATCGCCGCTGGCGTTAGGCGGCTCCTCGTGGGGCCCCGAGGGCGGGGATGGATCCGCCACTCCTAGGCGGTCCTTCCGGTGGTCGCAGGGTAGCTGGAGGTGGAGGGAGTCGCCGGCGGCGAGCTCCGCGGCGGAGGGGGCTTCGGGGAACAAAGTGATTTTGGGGCGAATGTGGTTCCCGATCAAAATCGAGTAGGGGGGTGGGTTCCTGGAAGGAAGGAGGTGTTCTTGGTGAAGAGAACGGAGAGGGGGAAGCCCTGGTGGCGCCGGAGTGAACGAGACAGTGGCGGCGGCAGGAGTTGCCGGAGATGAAGAGGGCGGCGTTTCCCTGACGATTGCGGGCTATGGGGGTTCCATTGCGGTAGCATGAGGTCGCCTGCGTGCTCGAATGGTTTCGGGGGGGTTCATTTATAGCGCGATGAGGTCGGTTCCACGGCGGTGGGGATAAGCTCTCCGGCGAACCGCCTCTCTATAGCTAGGGCGACGTGGCGGCGATGAACACTAGCAGACACACTCGCGGATGAGCTCGCGCTGTTCCAGGGGCCAGGTGGCGAGCCGGAGTGGCTTGGGCGGCGCTGAACGGAGCAGAGGCTGTCGGCCGACGCCGGCGTGCCGCCAAAAGTGCTCTAGCGGTGGCGCTGTAGGGTGCCAGGGCGGGCTGTTGTGTTGTGGTGAGGCGGGGAGTGCGTGGCGAGGTTCTGCAGTGTGGGCCAAGACAGGGGCGCGACGCGGCGGCTCGTGTGCGCGGCTGCAATTTGCGCGCTCTGGGCGCGCCCAGCGCACACACACCAGATGCTCGGCGAAATGCCATGGCACTCCAGAGCGCTTGGTTGGAGCTGGGAGTTAGCAGGTCTAGGTTTGGGCTTGCAAGGGGATCAGTGGACAAGCTTGTGGGGTCAGAGGATCAGGTTCACACTGCTAACTAAAATCCATGCCAAATCTGACCATGCACTCCACGTGTTTGACAAAATGCCACAGGCACTTAGGCTTTTCTTGGAGTGGCCAAATCTTCCAGATTGAAGTCTCTTTGGATGCAAGAGGGAGTGGTGAGGTTATTTGGACAAAAGGGGAAACTTGCTAGTGCAAGTTTTGCAAAACTTCAATTCTGGACAGGAGATAAATGACATTATTTCATGAACCAAAAATATGCCAATGGGTGCATGCTCCTGGATTTAGGGGTTTTGTAGGGCTGTCTACAAGTACGAAAAGGAATCATGGATAAAGGAGCAACTAAAAATGTGGTTGCTGTACAAACCATCATGTTGGACCAGAATGAAAAAGAGGTTGATTCACTCAAAATTTTCAAAGAACATCACTGGATTTTTGCATATAATGGAATGATATGCTCCTACTGACATCCCATAATCTTTGTGAAGGCTAGAAAGAATTATTTAAAAGGGTTGTAGTGCAAATTGCACTCTGGACCAGAGAAGGAAAAATTGATGCAGAGCTCAAATTATTACATAAATAAAAGATATTTTTGTATAAAAGTGATTTAAAAACATCACATGACATCTCCAATTTTTGGTTAGAATATTAGGTGAATTTATCCAATGGTTGTAGTTCAATATGGCCATTTAACCTTGAAAAACCATTTTCAAGAAAGTAAAGATCAAGCAACTTAATTATTTAATTAGTTATATTAAATAAGGGAAAGTTTCTCTTGACAGATTAAATAAGTCCAATGACATATTTGGAAAGTTTTCTCTTTGGGAAAAACTCATCATAACAGGGAAGGAAAAGATTGAAAATCAAAATGGAGCTCAGAAATTCAAAGTTTTAATTCCTGGCAAAAAATTTAATTCATTAAAACAAGGCCAAATTTTTGGGGTGTCACAACACTACCCCCCTTAAGAAAAATCTCGTCCTCGAGATTTGTTAAAAGCTGTTTTAAGAAAAACTATACGCAATAAAAAAGTGGCTACAGTGAGAGGGCAATAAGTGGTGAAAAACCACAGTGTGAAAACTGGTGCTGCGTGGAAAAGTCTACGGTTCGGGACAAAATCATGAGATTTCTACGCTGGATATAAATTTAGAATAACTTCTAAATTTAAATATACGCTAGTCGTACCCAAGAGCACAGTGCTCTCTCTGGCCGACAGGTGGACCCGGGGCCCACTGTCAGCCTCTTCTTCTCCCTGTGGCTCTTTCTTCTTCCTCTCTCCCGTGCGCTTTCTCCACCGGCGACGCCTAGTGTGTAGGGCATCTAGGCCGTACCGTGGTAGTGCGCGGCGTGCTAGCTGCCGGTGCAGCGTGCACTCACCTCGCGGGCCAGCGCACTGTCGGCACTACTCGCGGATTCGACTCCGAACACCGGCGATCGGCGACGAGCGGCATTGGTGGACTTCGCCCACCGTACACCGAGCTCGAGCTATAAAACGGCCGGGGTGCCCCTCTCTTCTTCCTCACACCTGGCCTCACTTCTCCTCCTCCTCCTCCATTACTGCTTACAGAAGCTCGGGTTAGGCTCTAATGGCGGAGGCGATGCCGGACTGGTTTGCGATCCTGATATGCGTAGGGCTGGCGACACTGCTGGGGCTCTCCGTGCTCCTGTGCGTGATGATCCTCAACGATCGTCGCGACGCTGCTGCTCGGATGTTGGCTCTCCGCGGTGGTGGTGATCACGAGGAGTAGGTGGGGTGTGCCGGGTGCTAACTATTGTTAGGGGGGGTGATTAGCTGGATGTAACACCGTTGCAAAGTTTTGCAAATAGTGTATGTGTTCGAATGGTAATGGTTGTGAGTCTGCTGCCATGGTGCTGTGTGAAATTAATAAATCCACGCCGTGAGAAAGCAACTCAGGGATAAGAAATCTCACTCCAGAATTTTGCGAGGGAAAAACAGTTAATTTAAAGGAGCATAAATCACAACAAAAACTACACACATTAGTGGAAGCCAAATAATTGACTCGTCGTACAAACTCAGGGTATCATGCATAGGTCACACACATAAATAAATGTTGCAAATAACAAATACAGTAGTGACGTCTAAAATGAAAATGGTAACTGGGTGGGGTCCTGACAAAATGTCTCTGGTAAAGGGATACACTCCTCTTCTATCGGAGGCAGTGGATTGACCAGTCGATGCACGTGTCTCTCCTGGTCGGGCCTTAGTGCTCTGCTGATGGCAATATGAGGATTTAAATCAGTGAGACTCTGGAGATAATCTATTACTCGCTGGTTCAAATGCTCTTGAGCGATGATGTACTGGATAAGGTTGGCTAGTACTGGGTCTTTCTCAATCCGTCCACCGGGAAAAGATGTCACTCCTCCGGGTGTTGCACGACTCGGAAAATAATAATATCCTTGTTCGCGGGCATAGGGTACTGCGGATCGAAGGCGAGCAATCGCTTCTTTTGCAGCATCTTCTATGGCCAGGTGTGGGGTTGGCATCGATTTTCCCATGAAGGAAACTTCCGTTGGATCTTGATTGGAGTCTACAGGAGGGATGTGCACTGCTGCCCAATATTCCGAGGTGGAAGGGGTGATCCTTGATTTGAACAGCTCGTACTGGGGTGGCTGGGTAGAACCCATGGTACTGCGGGTAAAGTCCCACAATATTTTGACAAAACTACCCGGGGTTGCATCTGGGGTTCTCAGATGAATACTGGGGCTCGGCATGACAAGAAATGGTTGTGAGAGTGGTGCACGAGGTGAGGGTTGCTGGGTAAGGTCACAAGGTGGCCTTCTTATATAGCATCTGGGCTGGTTTATTTACCGCGGTGAAAGGTAATAAAACTGCCAGATCACTTCCAAAGGTCGGGTCAGTGTCAGAGATACACATATCTCATAAAGAGACGTGATACTGTGGTTGTCGTCGGGTTGGTTTTGGTAGTTGTGCCCGGAAAAATATGCAACTGGGCGCTGACAAAATATGCAGGGCTACTATAAAAACAGAGGCACAACGATAGGCTGCGTTTATATACACGGTCGCACGATTACAAAGTGAGGATACACTGAGACTCAGTACTATTCGTACGGCTTAGTCTACCTCGTTTATGTCTAAACGGGCGTGCCTGGTGGATGTCGAGGCTTCTCCACGTGTCTCAGTTCCGGGATTAGTCGGAGATGGCGGAGGAACTGCAGGGTCGGGGTAGCGATGATGACCATCGCGGGGATTGTTGGCCACAATCCCGTTGGAGTGGGTTCCCAAAAGGCGACGAAGCACTTCTGGGGTCATCAAAGCATCTCGGTTGGTGGCTGGAGCTGATCTCAGGGTCTCGATCGGTTGTCCGAACAGCACGACTGGGTTGTCGGTGTCGGGCTCGTCTTCTCTTCTAGCTGGGGTTCGACGAACCAGTTCTCCTTGAGCTGCGATCAGATCAATGGTGATCTGGTCGAACAATGCCTTTAGTGCACTTACATAGCGCACTAGGTGCAACAATGCGGGGTCTGTCTCGTGATCTCCGTTGGCAACTTGGGGTGGTCTTCCATACCCTTCACGTCTGGGGTAGTAGTGGAACGAGCGACAGTTAACTCTGGGCGACAAGTGCCTGAGATGAACTATAGCCTCTCGAGCAGCTAGTTGTATGGCTTGTGGCTCAAAGGAAGTTGTTCTTCCGGTGAACCTGTAGGGGCGCTCGGGTGCTAGACCCCTACCGTAGATGTGTACAGTGGCCCAGAATTGACGGTCTTCACCGCTCATGGGTCCTTGGTACACAACATATTCAGGTGGCTCTTCTAACGCATAGGCACGACGGATGAGGTTGGCGAGGATGGTCACAAAACCTCCAAGGTTGGTTGCTGTGGTCTCGTTGTGCACGACGGGGCCGGGCATTGTAGCTTGGTTTGGAGTAGAGGCTGTGTTGTGCTGTGTTGGTGCTAGTATGCCCCTTTTTATAGGAAAAAGGGGACGGAGTCTTCCTTTGCACGCTTGCGAGAAAGGACTATTTAGGATTCGATCACTGGCGCATGGGCGACAGGTTAGGTTGATAGGTTGGGCACCGACTGCCAAAAGGTGTTGGGTCACTGTGTGGCTATCTTGCACGAGAAGCTTGGCTGGGGTTTGGTTATGGTTTGGTGGGTTGGTTTGCCTAATTTTATAGACCCGGCTAAGATAGGATTAGCCAATGGTCAGCCTGGCTCTGATACCAAGCCTGTCACGACCGGTTTTCCGGGGAATAAATTTCCAGAAAAGACCGTCGTGGTCATCAGCCCCAGGATTACTGTTAGCTGATGAGGCTTCAACTTGATACAGAAATTCCAAGCAAAATACAAAAAAAGATGTAGTACAAGACCATTCTAGCCTATGAGTACAACAAAAGGTTTCTAGTGGTCGATGGCAGAAGCGGGTTGTGAAACATCAGTGTCTATGGGACTCCATTTCCCACACAGGTTAACTCCTATCTTCGCGAGGCTGCTATCACCGTTGCTTAGGACTCGAGGCTGTCATCGTCACGCTCCTTTCCGTGCAAGAAAATCTGGCCAAGACAATAGCCAGGGACAAGCCAGTGAGTACTTTGAATGTACTCGCAAACATTATGAACACAGGTATAATATGACAATGATGTGCTGAAAATATTTTATGCTCATGACGTCAGTCACAAAAGATAAATAAAAACTCTGATGCATGCAAGCAAGTTATTAATAAAATTGCAATAACATAGTAGTATTAAAATTTATGAAATAAATAATAAGCAATGCCATAGTCGGGCGTCTGAGCGACACCACATAAAGGGCTTTAAAAGAAATGCCACAGTCGGGCGTCTGAGCGACACCACATAAAGGGCTTTAAAAGAAATGCCACAGTCGGGCATCTGAGCGACACCACATAAAGGGCTCTAAAAGAAATGCCACAGTCGGGCGTCTGAGCGACACCACATAAAGGGCTTAAAAGAAATGCCACAGTCGGGCGTCTGAGCGACACCACATAAAGGGCTTAAAAATAAACAATCATAGTGAATATCCCGGAGGTAGAACCGTCCCAGAGATACTCGATAATAACAATAATATCACGGGTTAGTCAACAATAATAATAATCATAATTATCACAAGTCACAAGTAGTAGTTCCAGTTCTGGTTAACAGTTTCACCTCCGAAGACCGACACTAAGACCGACACTTGACCCATCCCAGACTGTAATCCTTAACCATGGACACGGCTATTCGAATAGGTTTAATCTCTGCAGAGGGTGTACTCTTTACCCATGAGTAACGGATTCCTTTAGTCCATCAAGACTAATTCCGTCTACGGCCTTTTAGTTGAAAACACACCTAACTTGCACACACCAGCTTAACTCACACGTGTCTGGAATCACCCATGACACATGTTAAGCAAACTCTAAGTGGGGAGGCTACAACCTCGCGTAGCATGGGATCAAATTTATATCGCGCGCTCTAAGGGGTGGCCTCCCCTCTCGGTCCCAACCGGAAACACCCATGCCCCCGGACCAGGTGGCCTGCCTACCAGCTACAACCGGTATCTTCCACCATGGCCTCTCTGTACGGTGTGTGCTAGAAAGAGGTTGACAACTTACTGAACCGTACTCTACTTGCTGTAGAGACGAGTGGTAGTACGAAACAAGTATGGGGGTTACTGACACAAGACTCGATCTACGGTCGACTCAGGAGGTTTAAGTATTCCCTGCATGATTAGTATAAGAATATATTTCATCCAACAGAGTCACCGCTCATATCACCTTACCATGCCATACCAGACATAACTGTCCCGACGGAGACCGGTGACAAACTCATGCCTACCCAAGGCAGAGGTTCTCCCGGGTTCCTGCTGGTATGCATGCAAGGCACATGAGGATGATTATCATCACAAGTGTGTTCATTTCCAACAGCATGGAAATCAATAACATGCACTCATGCATAAGATCATACCACATGAAATAACAAGTCCTTCGAAATGCAGTGGTGTTATAAATGTATCAATGATCACACCAAAAATGTTATGCCGGGATTCAGAATGCTTGCCTTCAATGTGTGGGAAGGCAGGGTGCACTCCAAAACGTTTTAGGCAGAATACGCTTCCGGGGCAAAGGAGACGTACTCCCGACGTTTACGCCTTCACTTATACACGTGGACAGCGCGGGGTGTCACTGACAGTGGGTCCTAGGTGGCCCACTAGTCAGATTTGACTAGTCTCCCTTCCCTCTCCTTCCTCTGGTCGAACAGAGGCGGGGGCTCCGGCAATCGCCGCTGGCGTTAGGCGGCTCCTCGTGGGGCCCCGAGGGCGGGGATGGATCCGCCACTCCTAGGCGGTCCTTCCGGTGGTCGCAGGGTAGCTGGAGGTGGAGGGAGTCGCCGGCGGCGAGCTCCGCGGCGGAGGGGGCTTCGGGGAACAAAGTGATTTTGGGGCGAATGTGGTTCCCGATCAAAATCGAGTAGGGGGGTGGGTTCCTGGAAGGAAGGAGGTGTTCTTGGTGAAGAGAACGGAGAGGGGGAAGCCCTGGTGGCGCCGGAGTGAACGAGACAGTGGCGGCGGCAGGAGTTGCCGGAGATGAAGAGGGCGGCGTTTCCCTGACGATTGCGGGCTATGGGGGTTCCATGGGGGTAGCATGAGGTCGCCTGCGTGCTCGAATGGTTTCGGGGGGGGGGGGGGGGTCCATTTATAGCGCGACGAGGTCGGTTCCGCGGCGGTGGGGATAAGCACTCCGGCAAACCGCCTCTCTGTAGCTAGGGCGACGTGGCGGCGACGAACGCTAGCGGGCACACTCGCGGATGAGCTCGCGCTGTTCCAGGGGCCAGGTGGCGAGCCGGAGTGGCTTGGGCGGCGCTGAACAGAGCAGAGGCTGTCGGCCGATGCCGGCGTGCCACCAAAAGTGCTCTGGCGGTGGCGCTGTAGGGTGCCAGGGCGGGCTGTCGTGTTGTGGCGAGGCGGGGAGTGCGTGGCGAGGTTCTGCAGTGTGGGCCAAGACAGGGGCGCGACGCAGCGGCTCGTGTGTGCGGCTGCAATTTGCGCGCTCTGGGCTCGCCCAGCGCACGCACACCAGATGCTCGGCGAAATGCCATGGCACTCCAGAGCGCTTGGTTGGAGCTGGGAGTTAGCAGGTCTAGGTTTGGGCTTGCAAGGGGATCAGTGGACAAGCTTGAGGGGTCAGAGGATCAGGTTCACACTGCTAACTAAAATCCATGCCAAATCTGACCATGCACTCCAGGTGTTTGACAAAATGCCACAGGCACTTAGGCTTTTCTTGGAGTGGCCAAATCTTCCAGATTGAAGTCTCTTTGGATGCAACAGGGAGTGGTGAGGTTATTTGGACAAAAGGGGAAACTTGCTAGTGCAAGTTTTGCAAAACTTCAATTCTGGACAGGAGATAAATGACATTATTTCATGAACCAAAAATATGCCAATGGGTGCATGCTCCTGGATTTAGGGGTTTTGTAGGGCTGTCTACAAGTAGGAAAAGGAATCATGGATAAAGGAGCAACTAAAAATGTGGTTGCTGTACAAACCATCATGTTGGACCAGAATGAAAAAGAGGTTGATTCACTCAAAATTTTCAAAGAACATCACTGGATTTTTGCATATAATGGAATGATATGCTCCTACTGACATCCCATAATCTTTGTGGAGGCTAGAAAGAATTATTTAAAAGGGTTGTAGTGCAAATTGCACTCTGGACCAGAGAAGGAAAAATTGATGCAGAGCTCAAATTATTACATAAATAAAAGATATTTTTGTATAAAAGTGATTTAAAAACATCACATGACATCTCCAATTTTTGGTTAGAATATTAGGTGAATTTATCCAATGGTTGTAGTTCAATATGGCCATTTAACCTTGAAAAACCATTTTCAAGAAAGTAAAGATCAAGCAACTTAATTATTTAATTAGTTATATTAAATAAGGGAAAGTTTCTCTTGACAGATTAAATAAGTCCAATGACATATTTGGAAAGATTTCTCTTTGGGAAAAACTCATCATAACAGGGAAGGAAAAGATTGAAAATCAAAATGGAGCTCAGAAATTCAAAGTTTTAATTCCTGGCAAAATTTTTAATTCATTAAAACAAGGCCAAATTTTTGGGGTGTCACAGAGAACACGCTGCATCCTTTTCCTCACAGGGGACTATGATGACTCCACCGCTTCCTGGCATCTTGAGGACATTGTAGCCATGGTGAGTCACTGCCATGAACTTGGCCAGGGCTGGGTACCCGAGGATGGCATGGTATGGCAGGCGAATGTGGGCGACGTCGAAGTCAATGAGCTCGGTGAGGTAGTTGTTGCGCTGCCCAAAGGTGACTGGAAAGCGAACCTGCCCTATCAGAACAGTGGAACCATCAATGACTCCTAAGAAAGGCTTGGTCGGCTGGAGTTGATCATATGGAACTTGGAGATTGTTCAACATCTCGACGGACAAGACGTTGAGTCCTAGTCCGCCATCGATGAGGGTCCTGGTGACTTGCACATTGCTAATGACTGGGGAACAAACCATTGGGAGGACACCGGCCGTTGCCGTGCACTTGAGCTGATCCGCTAAGCTGAACGTGATAGCGCACGCGGACCTCAAGCTTGGGGAGGACTGCATTCACCTCGCGAGCAAACTGCTTGAAAATGCGCTGTGAGGCTGGGTCCTGGGTGCCGCCCAGGATGCAAGCGATTGCGCATGGCTCCTGGAAGCCCCCAGCCCCTCGTCATGATGCTGGTCTTCATTCCTCCTTGGCGGTGGTGGCAGAGGAGGAAGGCCTGCATTGCCTTGCGGGCGATCCTCACGAGGCTGATCCCTCCAACCTCCCTCACGAGGCTGGTCCTGCCAACGGTCCTCGCGAGGTCGGTTAACAAGTTTGATTGGCTAGGAAGAGATCAGGCTAGAATGAGCTTGTGAGCAACAATGGAGCTTGGGGAGGAACAAGTAAGTCAACTTGGACAAGATGACTCCCTTATATAATGGGGAGACAAATCCAACCATCATGCACCGATAGCCCATGCACAAGAGGTAGTACCACTTAGGTGAGCGGTAATTCCACTAGCATGGGAGTTTTAGCCGCTACGTTCAATAGAGTAGATCAGGAAGGCGGTAGTGCCGCCGAAGCGGTACTACCACTCCCTCCAGCGGTACTTACACTTGGTGTTCAACAATAGTCGAAACCAGTGATAGAAGAGAAAGGCAATGTGATAGTGCCACCAAGGGCGGTACTACTACTAACAACTACCACTCTACTTTCGCTCGAGGGACCGAGCATCCACAAGGACAATAATAAGTGGTACTCCATGCGGTACTGGGACAGCGGTAGTTCCGCCAGAGAAGTACTACCACGCCGCTGGAGTGGTACTTCCGCTTAGTTGTAGACAGCCCAGTAAGCCTGCGGTAGTAGAGTGGTAGTCAGACCCACAGTACCGCTGGAGCGGTACTACCGGCGGTGAACTGCTGCTCTACTACCGCCCATTTACAGAACCTAAATAACAAGCGGAAGTGAGGACTGCACTGAACTGCGCCAGTACCGCTAGAGCAGTACTACCATTAAGCAGAGTGGTACTACCGCTTAGCCTGCTCTGAAAAGCCCAAGAACAAGGGAAGGCCAAGCTCAAATGCAGGGAAGGAAGGAGGGTGCAGAGGGACTGTGTATGTGTTGATTCAACCCAACCTTTCTGAAGCGGACCCCCTCTTAATAGTATGGTGTTCCTCCGACTCAAATCCATCGAAAATGAACCGAAGGAAAAACACCGTCTTTGCAATAGCTCAGAGGGGCACGAATTATCTTTGTAACATATGATAGATTATCTAAAATTCTCAATGCACACGATTAGTCTAGAAAAGCATTGTCATTAATCACCAAAACCATTAAAGGAGAAATATGCCCTAACAGTCTCCCCCTTTTTGGTGGATTGATGACAACACGAGATTTTCACAAATATAGATCAAGAAAGTATGCAATCCCACAATCTACAAAATATAGACGGGCTCCCCTAGATGTGTGCACTAACTAAGTATGCCTTTGGAATGCAACGCGCACACACTAGGATCAACACTCCCCTTATAATTTATAGACCGGCATCACTTGCATCAACAAAATGAGATGGATATACAAGGATGCAAGTAAGTAGCATGTGAGCATAAATATAGGGAACATGATAAATAACATCTCACAAGCTAATAAGGTACTAGACATAAAGATAAATATAGGGTAGCATATGTCTCACACCATATGATAGGTACTTTGGGTTCCACACACACACTTGTGACTCGGCAAATCCCTAAGCTCTCTCCCCCTTTGGCATTATAGACACCAAAAGGGCCAAAGAGCACTAAACTAGCCCAAGATGATAGAGATGCTCCAAAACATCAGTACTCCTGGTGCTCATCTGATTCCTTGTGCTCCTCAGACTCCTCAGTTGTTGCATCCTGATGCCGCACCTCTGAGTCTGACCACTTGCAATGCTACGAGATCCACATCTCCTAATCAGTGACCCTCTCCTCAGAGCCACTAGTAATCTCCTGGCCCAGGTGCGTCATCATGGTCTTGTGATGCGTGTGAGCCGCCTTCTCGGCCACATGAGCCCTATACTGACCCTTGGTTTCCATGCAGAAGAACTTCTTCATCTTCGTCTTGAGCTTGGGCGCCCAAGATGGTACCTTCTCAGGAGAAGGGACAAACGCGTAATCTGGCTCAACTTCATCATCAAAGTCAGTGGGGACAATATCCTCACCGAAGGCAGCCATCGCAGTCCCCCAGTTCTTCTTCTGGTGCAAGTTAAGAAACCCATGAGATACCATATGCTTAGTAGGAAGCGCCTCCCCTGAAACTCAGCATCCCATGTCGCCTCAACCAACTTATACAGATACGGGCCATAGATGGGCACCTTTCAGTCAAGCACAGCAGAACAAAGCTCACGCCACATGATGTGGGAGATATCCAGAGTAGATGCCATGCCCTTCTCCTTGATGTAAAGCAAGATAAGATCCAACAAATAGGAGTGTACCTGATCTAGGTTCCCAATGCAAGGGAAAAGAGTGTTGCAAAAGATACCGTGCATGATGTTCAAGAATGGAATGAGCTCCATGCGAGTGGCCCCCTTGGTGGTAGTCATAGTCCTGGATTAAAAGATAACCTTCAACTTGTGTATAGGTGTATCCTTGTGAAACCGGAGATCAACAGGGTTGTCTTCCCCCTCATCAGCAATGCCCAGAAAATCCATGAAGTCCTTCCAATCAACCTTGAAAGTGAGGAATGGTATAAAATTGAGCCACAATCTCTGCATCATAGTCCTTGTTGAATGTGGTGACAGGAATAAGTCCCCACTGGTGACAAAGAGCAAGAGCTTATCCAAAGTAAGCTGGGTCCTTCTCCATCTGAGTGATGTCGATAGACTTGACCACAAGTTCTTCTTGACCTTCAGAATGTCCACATAGATAAGAGATTGCTCCTTGGTCCAGAAGGGACGACCGACAAGATCCTCGTCTTGAGGACGGCGATAGGGATTATGAATACGGAATGCACGAACCTCCTTTGCAGACATCTCATCAGGAGGGGTGTACTTATCCTTCTCCTTTGGCTTACTAGCAGTCTTTTGCACATGTTGTTTTGGAGGGCCACTAAAGTTGGCTGGTGTAACATCAGTGGTACGATAGCGCTTGAAACCACCGGGAAGATATGGGTTCTTGCGATGAGTATGATGAGCAGAGCTACCATCACCTGGAACACACAAATATAGAGCAAGGAAAAAAGCATGAGTAAAGCTATTGCATAAGCCAAGGGAGACAAAATGAGAATAGAAGTAAGTGCAAAAAAATTTTAAAAACTAGTTCACAGTGGTAGTACCATGCCCAACAGCGGTAGTAAAACTGGACATGAGCGGTAGTACTGCCACAAGCGGTAATACCGTCCCTGTCCAAGCGGTAGTACCACCTACCTGACGGGATTACATCCGCAGTGTGGATCCGGTAGTACCGATGATGAAGAATTGCAAAATTTCGGCAAAGACGACTATACTGCTAACTACAAGTCATCCTTCATCCTACTACTGCCTAGATTTAGCCAATAATCTACGAATACCACATGCATTGCCCTAGAACCAAGATTCAAACAATAGAACCATACTAGAGAAAAATGAGGGCAATACTAGTATCCATGGCAAGAGGAGAAGGTGGGGATCGATCCCACTGTTGAAAACGGAGAAGACAGCATGGAATCGGAGGGCCGGAGATGGCCTCCAAAGCAGTTCTTGGCCGCCTGAGAGAGAGAACACGAGAGGAGAGGAAGTGAATGGGTATGGGGGAGTTAGAACTCCCCGTGCCCAGCACTTAACCCCCTCGCAGGTCCCTGAAGAGGTAGTACTACTGGAGTCAGTGATAGTACCGTTCACTACCAGCGGTAGTACCACCCCAGTGCTTCGATAGGAGGTCGGCACAATGCACTCAAAGGTAGTACTGTAGGCCGGCATGGTAGTACCGCCTGCGCAGTAGTACCATGCCCGCCAGCGGTAGTACCGCTTGCTGCTAGAAAAAACTGCTATGATCAAAGTTTGGGAGAATGGGCATATGCAATTTTAAGATGTTTGAGAGAAGAAAGGCTTGGGTTGGAGACAAGGAAGCACCAAAAATTGAAAGGAATACTCCAAGGTCAAAAGGCAACTAAACCATCGGATATCGGGTTTCAGCAAAACCCTTAAGGTTCGAACTCTGGGGTGCGCATGAAGATCTTCTCCCTACCAATTCACGCCCCAAAACCTCGCCGTGATTCCAAACTAGCACGATGAACAACACAAGAGACACAAGCTTTATACAGGTTCAGACCACCGTTGTGGTGTAATAACCTACTCCTGTGTGTGGTGTGGTGGATTGCCTCTGGGCTGATGATGCTTGGCTGAACTATGTCCGGCTCGAGTGGGAAGCAGGCGGCGAGGAAATTCATTACCCACCCACCACCCACTTCGTAGGAGGGATGCATTAGGCTTAACAGGAAAATGGTCCTTAAAAATAATAAATGGGATGTAATTATAAAAACTGTGCAGTAACTAAAAATGCACCAAACACGAAATTAGTTTATAAAATATTATTTATGGATTTTGAAAATCTTAAATTTTCATTGTTGCGCGCGCAATGTTTCGTTGGATTTTTACGTAATACAAATTTATATTTAATCTTACTAGAAGTTTCAGGATAAAAATTATTTCGGATCCCATCAAAATGTGGGAAATTTTATTGAATTCTGTCTTCAACGGTTGGTTGAAATTATTAATCGTTGTCGTAGCTAGAAAATGGGCTATACTTTTAACAAACTGTAAATGGGCTGTTGTAAATTCCATTTTCAAAAATGGGTTGTAAATTCTTACAAAACGCAAATGGGCTATAAGTTCTCTGCCACACACTTGTGGGCCTACTAAGTGACACGTCCCCTAAAAAATAAGTTGACGCGTATGCGAGGCTTTGTCAACTTAAGTCAACACACGGTTCTAGCAGCAGTGGCTGTTGGATGTCTATCCAACGGATATCGTGCTTCTTCTTCGATCTCGGATATTCTTAGCTTCGGCCGCCCAAAAAATGATTCCTCCCCCAGACATCTGGGGCGCACCGTTTCGGAGGCTGACCTATGGGCCTACTAAGTTGGAGCGTACCGAGGGCTTTGTCAACTTAGTCAATATAAACGATTCTAGCTTCAGTGACCGTACGATGTCCATCCAACGGCCGTAGTGCTTCTTCAACCTTTGGTCTTCTTGGTCCAGCCGCCCAAAGCAGTGTCGGTCGTGCCACCTGCTCCTGCCTCTCGTGGCAGGCTGTGCTGCCGCGGAGGCCTCACCGCCCCCATACTACTCCCACCGCTGGCCAGGCCATCCCTCCACTCACCCACACCCCCTGTTGCGGCGACGGCAGCCTCACACCGCAGCAGAACCAGTGAACCCTCGTAATCCTCTCCACGCGGGCTTCCACTGCTGCGTCTTCCCCGGCTCCGCGTCGTCCCCTTCCTAGTTGTCGCCGTCGTCCACCGCCCTGGTGCTCTCGGGGCAACGTGGTCAACATGGTCAACGACCGACTTCCATCGGAAGAGTACTGTACGTGCAGAGGTTGACAGCTGGGTCCATGGCGGCCGCAAGGAAGTGCCTCCTTATTACGCGCAAAATAATTATTCCTCCGCCTCACAGTAGGGACCCACCGGACGGGCCACCATATTTCACGAAAAAAATGTTTCCCCCCTGACTGCTGGTACCCATCGGATGGGCCACTGTATTTCGCAAAAAAAAACGTTCCCCCCGCTGTCAGCTCGGACCCACCGGAGGTGCCTCTTTATTACGCACAAAAAAATGAATACTCCCCCTGCTAGTTGGGACTCACCTTGGTGGGAAGCTGACTTGTGGGCCTACTAAGTTTACGGGGACGGAGGGCTTTGTCAACTTAGTCAATATGAACGATTCTAGCTCTAGTGACCGTACGATGTCCATCCAACGGCCGTGGTGCTTCTTCAACCTATGGTCTTCTTGCTCCAGCCGCCCAAAGCAGCGCCGGTCGTGCCGCCTGCTCCTGCCTCCCGTGGCCGGCTGTGCTGCCGTGGAGGCCTCACCGCCTCCATACTACTCCCACCGCTGGCCAAGCCATCCGTCCACTGCACTCACCCACACCCCCTGTTATTCTGCGGAGACGGCAGCGCATCCGAACCAGTGAACCCTCATACTCCTCTCCGTGTGGGCATCCACTGCCACGTCTTCCCCGGCTCCGCGTTGTCCCCTTCCCAGGCCTCGTCGTCGTCCACCGCCGTGGTGCTCTCAACGCGGCCTGGTCAATGTGGTCAACGACCGAACTCCATCGGAAGAATACTGTACGTGAAGAGGCTGACAGTTGGGTCCACGGTAGCCGCAAGGAAGTGCCTCCTTATTACGCGGAAAATAATTATTCCTCCACCTGACAGCAGGGACCCACCGGACGGGCCACCAGTATTTTGCGAAATAAACGTTTGCCCCTGACTGCTGGGACCCACCCGACGGGCCACCGTATTTCACCAAAAAATGTTCCCCTACTGTCAGCTGGACCCACCGGAGGTGCCTCCTTATTACGCACAAAAAAATGAATACCCCCCTACTAGCTGGGACCCACCTTGGTGGGAGGCTGACTTCTGGGCCTACTAAGTTGACGGGGACGGAGGGCTTTGTCAACTTAGTCAATATAAACGATTCTAGCTCCAGTGACCTACGATGTCCATCCAACGGCCGTAGTGCTTCTTCAACCTCTGGTCTTCTTGCTCCAGCCGCCCAAAGCAGCGCCGGTCGTGCCCCATGCTCCTGCTTCCCATTGCCGGATGTGATAGAGGCAAAGGTGTCCTTTCTTTCGATGAGATGATGGATATCGCTTAGATGGAAGTCGACTTTGACGATCCGACTAAGAATGTGCGAGGACGTCGCGCCTTAGCAATTGCTAAACCAACTCCGAGAGGTTATTGACCACGCGGGAGCACGATCAACCTGACCACAAAGGTCTATTTCCTGCAGGCAAAAGAAGAACAAACAAGAAACTAAGATTGCAATCTGGATATTGCGAATATATGAGGAAAGCTTTATTGATCAAGGTGGGGTTCTGTGACGCCTTTGTCTGGTCGTTGAACACAAACGAAGTACGCGAAGTTGCAGCTATGGCGAACTTTTATCTAAACAAAACCCAAAGTCTAAACGGTGCCCTAAGGGCTGTATATGTGGAGGAAGAGGGGGTGAATTTCATGGCCATTGGTGGAGGGGTCCGAAACTAACCCTATCTCTTGTTTCCCCACACATACGGACTCTAAAAATAGCCTATACTTATGTATTTCGAAATTACATGGGCCTGGCCCAATAATAAGGTGACGCAGCACCTAGAATAGCCTCTGGACGAAATTTATGAAGTGGCATCTTGTATATTTCGTCCAAGGCTTCATGCACTCATTATGGAGGCTTCAAAGTCCTGAAATCATCACTTGTAACACCATTCTTGTTCCCCTTGCGCATGCCATCATCTCCATGCTTGTTCTTGCTCCAATGTTCATCCTTCTCCAAGCTAGGCCCTTCATTTGTAAGCAAAGCAAATGTATCCAATTTAGGCAGCATCATATTCTCGTGAACATTAGAATCATTACCAAGAAACGAAAGTACCTGGTAATTTAGTTGGCGTGCGCGAGCTCTAGTAATTGGTCCAGTATGTATAGCAGCAGGGCTGTGGGTGTAACAATGGTATTGATGTCCTCATCATCCTCCCCTTCTTGAAATGAAGTCGTCCTCGACGTAAGTTCATCTTCCTCACCCAAATAAAGCTTCAAATCTGCAATGTTAAAAGTGGGACTAAACCCAAAGTCTGCAGGAAACTCAAGTTTATATGCATTATCATTTATTTTCTCCAACACTTTAAAGGGACCATCAGCACGTGGCATTAGCTTTGATTTGCGCAAATCAGGAAATCTATCCTTATGCAAATGTACCCAAACAAGATCTCCAGGTGCAAACACAACATGTTTTCTACCCTTATCTCCAGCAAGTTTATATTTAGCATGCATATGCTCAATGTTTTCCTTAGTTAACTCATGCATTTTTAAAATCAATTCAGCATGTTGTTTAGCATCAAAATTAACCTTCTCCGAAGATGGAAGAGGCAACAAATCAATAGGTGCACGGGGTAGGAAACCATACACAACTTCAAAAGGGCACATCTTAGTAGTAGAATGCAATGAACGATTATAAGCAAATTCAATATGAGGCAACCATTCCTCCCACATTTTCTTATTATTCTTCAAAACAGCCCTAAGCATAGTAGCAATGTTCTATTGACTACTTTAGTTTGTCCATCAGTTTGGGGGTGACAAGTAGTACTAAATAGCAGTTTAGTCCCCAACTTAGCCCATAAACATCTCCAAAAGTGGCTAAGAAATTTAGTATCACGATCTGAAACAATAGTATTTGGCACACCATGCAAGCGAATAATTTCACGAAAGAAGAAATCAGCAACATTAACAGCATCATCGCTTTTATGACATGGTATAAAGTGTGCCATTTTCGAGAATCTATCCACGACAACAAATATGCTATCCCTCCCCTTCGTTGTTCTAGGTAAACCTAAAACAAAGTCCATAGATATATCCTCCCAAGGAACACTAGGTATAGGCAAAGGCATATATAAACCATGAGGATTGAGTCGTGACTTAGATTTTAGACAAGTAGTGCAGCGAGCAATAAAACACTCAACATCCTGTCTCATCTTTGGCCAAAAGAAATGTGTAGCAAGTACGTCCTCCGTCTTCTTCACGCCAAAGTGTCCCATTAGTCCTCCTCCATGCGCCTCCTGCAACAACAAAAGACGAACAGAGCTAGCTGGAATGCATAGCTTGTTAGCATGGAACACAAATCCATCATTAATGATGAACTTGTTCCATGTTCTTCCTTCTTTACAATTCTTCAATACATCTTTAAAATCAGCATCATGCACATATTGATCTTTGATGGTCTCCGAACCAAATATTTTGAAGTCAAGTTGTGAAAGCATAGTATAGAGACGAGACAATGCATCAGCAATAACATTTTCTTTACCCTTCTGTGTTTAATGACATAAGGGAAAGTCTCAATGAATTCAACCCATTTAGCATGTCTACGATTCAGTTTAGCTTGACTTTTAATATGTTTCAAAGATTCATGATCAGAATGTATAACAAATTCTTTGGGCCATAAATAATGTTGCCATGTTTCTAAAGTCCAAACAAGAGCATATAATTCTTTATCATAAGTAGAATAATTCAGACTAGGCCCACTCAATTTTTCAGAAAAGTATGCAGCAGGTTTGCCATCTTGTAATAACACACCACCTAATCCAATTCCACTTGCATCACATTCAAGCTCAAAAGTCTTATTAAAATCAGGAAGTTGGAGTAAAGGAGCATGTGTCAACTTATCTTTCAATACCGTGAAGGCTTCTTCCTGTGCGGTACCCCAAACAAAAGGCACATCTTTATTTGTAAGCTCATTGAGAGGTGCAGCAATGGTGCTGAAATCTCTCACAAAACGCCTATAGAATCCAGCGAGGCCAAGATAACTCCTCACTTGTGTGACCGTTTTGGGCTGCGGCCAACTCTCAATAGCTTCAATCTTGGCTTTATCAACTTCAATTCCCTGTGGAGTAACAACGTAGCCAAGAAAAGACACTCGGTCGGTGCAAAAGGTGCACTTCCCAAGGTTACCAAACAAACGTGCATCACGTAGAGCAATAAAAACAGCACGTAAATGTTCCAAATGTTCCTCCAAAGATCTGCTATAAATCAATATGTCATCAAAGTAAACTACCACAAATCGTCCAATGAAAGCACGTAAAACTTCGTTCATTAATCTCATGAAAGTAGTAGGTGCATTAGTTAACCCAAAAGGCATGACTAACCACTCATATAATCCAAACTTAGTTTTAAATGTTATTTTCCATTCATCTCCCAATTTCATACGAATTTGATGGTATCCACTACGCAAATCAACTTTGGAGAATATTGTAGAGCCACTCAATTCATTAACCATATCATCTAGCCTAGGAATAGGATGACGATAACGAATAGTAATATTATTAATGCCTCTACAATCAACACACATACGTGATGTACCATCCTTTTTCGGCACTAGAATAATAGGAACAACACAAGGACTAAGGGATTCACGTATATAACCTTTGTCGAGCAGCTCCTGTACTTGACGCATAATCTCCTTCGTCTCCTCTGGATTGGTACGGTATGGTGCGCGGTTGGGTAATGATGCACCGGGAATTAAGTCAATCTGATGCTCAATCCCTTGAATGGGAGGTAATCCCAGTGGCACGTCTTGTGGAAAGACGTCAGCGAACTCCTGCAAAATGTTAGTGACAGCAGGAGGCAAAGAGGAAGGCACGTTCTCGAATGAAAATAATGCCTCTTTGCACACAAAAGCATAGCAAACAGATTTACTAAAATCTAGCTCATCGATATCAGATTTAGTGGCAAGTAAACATGCACTTTTCAATTTAATTTCAGAAGCAACACTAGATGGTTTACTATTAGGCTTCATTTGTTGCTCAAATTCTTTTGCCACAATCTGATTTTCACTCTTATTTTTCTCCTCTTTTGCTTTATTAGCTCTATTAATATCATCTTTCAAAATGGACTCAGGAGTCATAGGAAGCAAGGTAATATTTTTATCCTTATGAACAAGAGTATACTGATTGTTTCTACCATGGTGTACAGAATTTTTATCAAATTGCCATGGTCGACCAAGTAATAAGGAACATGCTTGCATATGTACCACATCACAATCAACATAATCAGCATATGTAGAGATACTAAAATGCACACGAATAGTACGTGTTACCCTAACCTTGCCGCTGTTGTTGAACCATTGTATGTAGTAAGGATGTGGATGTGGTCTTGTGGTGAGAGATAGCTTCTCCACCATCTCCATGCTAGCCAAGTTGTTGCAGCTCCCTCCATCTATGATGATGCGCACAGACCGTTCCTTCACAACTCCCTTTGCATGGAACAAATTATGCCTCTGATTTTTCTCAGCTTGTGTAACCTGCTGTGATGCCCCCGATTCAATCGTACACTAATCATACACGCAAACGTGTACGATCAAGATCAGGGACTCACGGGAAGATATCACAACACAACTCTAAAAACATAAATAAGTCATACAAGCATCATAATACAAGCCAGGGGCCTCGAGGGCTCGAATACAAGTGCTCGATCATAGACGAGTCAGCGGAAGCAACAATATCTGAGTACAGACATAAGTTAAACAAGTTTGCCTTAAGAAGGCTAGTACAAACTGGGATACAGATCGAAAGAGGCACATGCCTCCTGCCTGGGATCCTCCTAACTACTCCTGGTCGTCGTCAGCAGGTTGCACGTAGTAGTAGGCACCTCCAGCGTAGTAGGAGTCGTCGTCGACGGTGGCGTCTGGCTCCTAGACTCCAGCATCTGGTTGCGACAACCAGAAAGAAAGGAAAGGGCGGAAAGGGGGGAGAAAGCAACCGTGAGTACTCATCCAAAGTACTTGCAAGCAAGGAGCTACACTACATATGCATGGGTATATGTGTGAAGGGCCATATCAGTGGACTGAACTGCAGAATGCCAGAATAAGAGGGAGATAGCTAGTCCTATCGAAGACTACACTTCTGGCAGCCTCCGTCTTGCAGCATATAGAAGAGAGTATATTGAAGTCCTCCAAGTAGCAACGCATAGCATAATCCTACCCGGCGATCCTCCCCTCGTCGCCCTGTGGAAAAGCGATCACCGGGTTGTCTGTGGAACTTGTCTGGGTGGGTTTTATTAAGTATCCAGTTCTAGTTGTCATAAGGTCAAGGTACAACTCCGGGTCGTCCTTTTATCGAGGGACACGGCTATTCGAATAGATAAACTTCGAAAGATCAACACGCTTGATCCCATTTGGCCGGACACACTTTCCTGGGTCATGCCCGGCCTCGGAAGATCAACACGTCGCAGCCCCACCTAGGCACAATAGAGAGGTCAGCACGCCAGTCTAAATCCTATGCGCGCAGGGGTCTGGGCCCATCACCCATTGCACACCTGCACGTTGCGAGGGCGGCCGAAAGCAGAACTAGCCCCCTTAATACAAGAGCAGGCTTACGTTCCAATCCGGTGCGCGCCGCTCAGTCACTGACGTCTAGAAGGCTTCGGCTGATACCGCAATGTTGAGTGCCCATATCTTTCCCACGTAGTTGGTTAGTGCGTATAGTCCAAATGGCCAGACTCAGATCAAATACCAAGATCTCGTTAAGCGTGTTATTATGAAGCAACCGCGGACGCCGACCAGGGCCAGGCCCACCTCTCGCCTAGGTGGTCTCAACCTGCCCTGTCGCTCCGCCATAAAGATCCACACAGAGGGCCGTCGGGACAAAGGTCCTTTCAGCCCCCAATCCGTGAATCACTCACGGGTACTCTTCGAGCGGACCCGACTTTAGTCACCATCTGTAGTATGTATATATGTATAGTATATAGCCGTGATCACCTCCCGAGTGATCACGGGCCAATAGTATAGCAAGGCAGACTGAAAAGAATGTAGGGCCAATGATGATAAACTAGCATCCTATACTAAGCATTTAGGATTGCGGGTAAGGTATCAATGACTGTAGCAACAATGACAGGCTATGCAACAGAACAGGAGTAACCGAACAGTAACATGCTACACTACTCTAATGCAAGCAGTATAGAGAAGAATAGGCGATATCTGGTGATCAAGGGGGGGCTTGCCTGGTTGCTCTGGCAAGAAGGAGGGGTCGTCAACTCCGTAGTCGAACTGGGGGTCGCCGGCAGCAGTGCCAGTCTCGTAGTCTACCGGAGAGAAGAAGGGGAAGAAACAATAAATACAATGCAAACAAATGCATATCGATGCACGACATAACAAGTAGCGGTGCCAAGTGTGCCTTAACGTGGTAGGAGGTGATACCGGTGAAGGGGGAAAACATCCGGGAAAGTATTCCCGGTGTTTCGCGTTTTCGGACAGATGAACCGGAGGAGGAAAGTTGCGTGTTCGATATTTTAGGGATGTGTGGCGGACGAACGGGCTGCCTATCCGGATTCGTCTCGTCGTTGTGAGCAACTTTCATGTACAAAGTTTTTCGATCCGAGCTACGGTTTATTTTATATTAATTTTAAAAGATTTAGATCATTTTAGAATTTATTTAATTAATTTAATTCAGCATTATCTAGAATAGTGCACGCTGACATCAGCATGACGTCAGCAGTCAACAGGGGTGTTGACTGGTCAAACTAACGGTGGGTCCCACATGTCATAGGCTGAAGACTAACAATTTGTTAACATCTAATTAGCAGGTTAATTAGAGTTAATTAGTTAACTAAACAGGATTAATTAATTTAATTTAATTAATTAATTAGTTTTATTAGTATTATTATTAATCCTTTTTTTGTTCTGGGCGTGGGGTCCCAATGTCATAGGCAGAGGGCCTAGCGGGTGCCGGGTTCGCAAATGGGCGTGGGCGCTAATGGTATCCGGCGCAGGGGCGCCCGACAGGGGCCAACCGGGATGCTGGCCTCGGGCGAGACCAGCGGCGCGGCGGGGGCCAGTCCGGCCGCCGGCGGTGAAGCAGCAGCAACGCCGGCGAGGCGGGGCAGCGCCCGCGGGGCGTATGCGGGAAGGGGAGGCGCAAGCACGCACAGGGGACGCGCGTGGCGTGGAGCGGTCGGGAGCTGGTGAGGCTCAGTACGCTGCTGACGCGAGCGGTGAGGCGGAGCGAAGCGGGGAAGCAGGGGCGGTCGCCTGCGGCTCAGGGGAGCAGGTGGCAAGGACGAGCGGGGTTCAGGGGCACTGTTGCAGGTGCGCGCGACGGCACGCCGGGCGAGGCGAGGCCGCGGTGAGCACGGACGGGCGCGGTGGCTGCGCACGGTGGGTACGAGGTGGCCGCGGCAGAGGCAGGGAAGGAGGAGGAGAGGGAGCATGGGGAGGCACTCACATCGGGGCCGTAATGTACATGGCAACGGGGCGCGAGGTGGGGGACGGGGACGAGCGGCAGAGAGGAAGCAGGCCGTTGAGGAGGAGGAGGCAGTCCGGCGGGGGAAGCTCTGGCGACGAGGTGGCCGCGGCGACGGCCGGCGCGGTTCGCCGAGGGGTCGGGGCGACGTGGGGTTTGTTCCCCCCGATCCCGTTCTGGATCGGGGATGGGGGAGAGAGACGAGAGAGTGGGGGTGGGGATCGTGCGGGGGTGTGGGTGCGCGAGGAGTTAGGGTTTCGGGGGAGTGGGGGAATACGGGCGCTGTTGGTGGGTCGGGGTGGGCCGGCCCGTTCGGGCGAATAAGGCCAGCTGGGTCGAGGCCCAGCGAGGGTGGGGTTTTTTCTCTTTTGCTTTAGTTTAGTTACTGTTTTCTATTTTCTATTTTATTTTATTTCTTCTTTTCTGTTTTATTAAGTTTTTTTGTTTTTATGAAACACCCAAGTTGTACCTAAAATATTACTATTACTTATGCCACTACCATAATTAACTTGGCACCTAATACAAAATAGTTTGTAATTGTTTATTATTTTATAATCATTTAACTAATTGTTTTTGTTGTCATTTCTATTACTTTAGTGCATTTAAACATTTTATTAAAAGATAATTTATCCACCAATATTTACTAAAACATATAAACATTAGGAACAATTTAGTTTTGACTTTTGAAAACCTTAATTGTTTAACTTAAATTCAAATTTTGAATATGAATCGTTTCGAACTAACGCGAGATTATCAACAGTAATCCGAGGTGACGTGGCATCGTTAACGTGGGGTTACTGTAGCCTAATTATCCGGGCGTCACACCTGCACACTCAAAACACGTTGAGCAACAAAACATTCATACCTGTCAGCATCTTCAGGAGCCATGTATTGCGTCTCATGATCAGGATCATCTCCACCGTGTTCTTCACTTGTAATAAGGGATAAGGTCTCCTCATCATAGTCACTAGCAGACTCATACCCACCATCCTCAGTAGCAATCAGCACACGCTGAGATTTGCATTCTCGCGCATAATGTCCTCTTCCCTTACAACGACAACAAATAATGTCACTTGTGTGCCCTGTTGATGCCATGGACGAAGAAGAGCTCTGTGCAGGCCCGGCAGGTGCGCTCTTGGCAGATAGTGGTGGTTGTGCCTGTTTTCTTGTATCACGGCTGGAGGTAGCAACTGATGGAGGTGCTGGTGCAGTGGAAGTAGAGGGCGGACACGGTGTCCATGATGAAAGTCGACCTGCAAAAAAGTTAGTTTGCGACAATGCTTGTCGATCCTGCACTTCACGTTCAGCTTTACAAGCAAGATGGAATAAAGGAGTGATATTAGTATACTCCTTATACTCTAGAATGGTCTGAATCTCTCTATTTAATCCACCCATAAAACGTGCAAGCATAGCTTCATTCTCCTCAACAATACCACATCTAATCATGCCACTTTTTAATTCCTGATAATATTCTTCTACAGAATTTTTTATTTGTCTTAAACGCTGCAATTTTTGAATCAATTCACATTGATAATATGGTGGAACCCAACAAGTACGCATAGCAGTTTTCAAGGCAGCCCAAGTAGTTGGAATAGGATATAATCTACAATGTTCAGACCACCATACACATGCAAAACTAGTGAAAGCACAAACAGCAGCAGCAACCCGTCTCTCCTCGGGATATTGTAACATGTAAAACGTTGTTTTTCTAACTCCCAAGTAAGATATATATCAGGAACATATCTACCCTCAAATGGTGGAATATTCAATTTCAGTTTCGGAATATGGTCATTTATCTCGTACCTGAGGTGGTGGTGCAGGCCTACTGTTGCGAATATATACCTGAGGTCGACCTGCTGGTGGTGGTGCTGGTGGCTGCACGTAGTTCTGATTTTGATCAACCTCATCCTCATAATAGTACTCCACCTCTGCAGTAACATCAGGAGCTACAGAAGCACCACAGCAGTAGCAGCGGCACCAGAATTTTGTCTGGGCTCAATAGGAACACGCTGTGCTCGCCCTACTATATCGCGGCGTTGAGCTGGTTGTGGGAGACATTTGAGTAATTCATCAAACTTGGCGTCCAACTTGATGTCAATTGACTTCTCAATGTCATCCATCTTCTCCATTGCCTTTCCAAAGCTGGCCATCACGTCTTCCACCTGTTGACCCAACATTTGATGAAACTTATCATGAAGCTCCTTGTTCGTCATGTTCTCCCAGTCAATCTCGTCGACTTGTGTTCCTGCCATAGTTAGCAGCAATAGAAACAGACAATAATATGATCCTACAGACTACTGGAATATGGTGGTGGTGGGGTGTCACAAATCCGTCAAGCGAATCTCAAATTCTTACCAGTTCTTACCCAGCAGTAGGTGGTGATCGGCAACCGTTGTAGTCAAAACTCTCAAAGCTTAGATAGAGCGATTACCAGGGAGAGTCAAACGCACGACATAGATGTATGTGGAGCTGGGAAGGCTTATAATATGGTAGCAAAAAAGATCAGCAATAATCAATTCAGAGATGCAAAGTTGAATAAACGCTCAACGACGGTACTCTGCTGGTCCTAGGCTAGACCGTGCTAGAGACGCGAGCCTAGAACACTAACAAAGTCACGGTGCTGCACTTAAACAAGGGAAAAGCACAATCTGGAAATTTTTTCACTCTTTTTTTTCGTGCTGCTCTTTTTTTTGTGCTGCTTTTTTTTGCGAAAAATCACTATAATGTCGAGTGTCTCAAAACTCTTCCCAGGTCAAACTAACAAGATGGAAACGAAATTTTTTGACAATTTTTTTTCGGAAATCAGGGCAGCGACGACGAAAAAGTGCGACAAAAAATCACTATGATGGCGAATGTCTCAAAACACTCCTGGGGACCTAAAAATAGGATAGGAAAAAATATTTTCGGTCGCCGAATTTTTTTTTCCGAATCCTACTCAGGCAAGGAAACACGAATCGGAAATTAGATGGATCTCGGAAACAAACCTACTACGAAAAGAACTCGGATTGGTGGTGGATATATGGTGGTAGGATATGGCAGCGGTGGTGGTATATGATAGCGGTGGTGGTATATGGATATGGATCGGTGGTATATGGCAGCGTTGGTGGAATATGGCAGCGGTGATGGTATATGGCAGCGATGGTGGTATAAGGCAGCGTTGGTGGGATATGGCAGCGGTGGTGGTATATGGCAACAGCGATGAAGATGGTGCGGCGGCGGCGTGAAAAACAGTGACAGAACTCGAAACTCTAAAGGACTAGACGCTAAGACTAGCAACTAGACACGACGATGCAACCGCAAATTCAACAAAGCAAAACCCTAAAAAGATTATGCAAATTCTCAGATTGGTTCGGATATGATGAACTAACCCTAATTTTTTTGGCTTTTTCATGGACTATAGGTATGAAGAACAGACTCGATCTAAACTACGAAAAACTGTAAAATCTCACCGAGCAACCTAGAAATCTGATACCACTTGATAGAGGCAAAGGTGTCCTGTCTTTCGATGAGATGATGGATATCGCTTAGATGGAAGTCGACTTTGACGATCCGACTACGAACGTGCGAGGACGTCGCGCCTTAGCAATCGCTAAACCAACTCTGAGAGGTTATTGACCATGCCGGAGCACGATCAACCTGACCACGAAGGACTATTTTCTGCAGGCAAACGAAGAACAAGCAAGAAACTAAGATTGCAATCTGGATATTGCGAATATATGAGGAAAGCTTTATTGATCAAGGTGGGGTTCTGTGAAGCCTTTGTCTGGTCGTTGAACACAAACGAAGTACGCAAAGTTGCAGCAATGGCGAACTTTTATCTAAACAAAACCCAAAGTCTAAACGGTGCCCTAAGGGCTGTATATATGGAGGAAGAGGGGGTGAATTTCATGGCCCTTGGTGGATGGGTCCGAAACTAACCCTATCTCTTGTTTCCCCACACATACGGACTCTAAAAATAGCCTATACTTATGTATTTCGAAATTACATGGGCCTGGCCCAATAACAAGGTGACGCAGCACCTAGAATAGCCTCTGGACGAAATTTATGAAGTTGCATCTTGTATATTTCGTCCAAGGCTTCATGCACTCATTATGGTGGCTTCAAAGTCCTGAAATTATCACTTGTAATACCGTTCTTATTCCCCTTGCGCATGCCATCATCTCCATGCTTGTTCTTGCTCCAATGTTCATCCTTCTCCAAGCTAGGCCCTTCATTTGTAAGCAAAACAAATGTATCCAATTTAGGCAGCATCATATTCTCATGAACATTAGAATCATTACCCAGAAACGAAAGTACCTGGTAATTTAGTTGGCGTGCGCGAGCTCTAGTAATTGGTCCAGTATGTATAGCACCAGGGGCTGTGGGTGTAACAATGGTATTAATGTCCTCATCAGGATGTGCTGCTGCGGAGGCCTCACCGCCCCCTACTATTCCCACCGCTGGCTAGGCCCTGCGGCGACGGCAGCCTCACACCGCAGCCGAACTAGTGAACCCTCGTACTCCTCTCCGCGCGGGCTTTCACTGCCGCGTCTTCCCCGACTCCCTGTCGTCCCCTTCCTAGGCCTCGACGTCGTCCACCGCCCTGGTGCTCTCGGCGTGGCCTGGTCAACATGGTCAAGGAACGACTTCCATCGCACGTGGACTGTATGTGGAGAGGCTGACAGCTGGGTCCACGGCCGCAGCAAGGAAGTGCCTCCTTATTACGCGGAAAATAATTATTCCTCCACCTGACAGCGGGGACCCACCGGATGGGCCACCGTATTTCACGAAAAAAACGTTCCCCCCCCTGACTGCTGGGACCCACCAGCTGCACCTTCGCACGCAAGGAAGTGCGTCCGGGCAAAAAAAATGATTCGCCCCCCTGACTGCTGGGACCCACCAGCTACATCTTCGCACGCAAGGAAGTGCGTCCGGGCAAAAAAAAGATTCGCCCCCCTGACTACTGGACCCACCAGCTACATCTTCGCACGCAAGGAAGTGCATCCGGGCAAAGAAAAAACAATTCGCCCCCCTGACTGCTGGGACCCACCAGCTACATCTTCATAGGCAAGGAAGTGCCTGACAGTCGGGACCCACCTGGTCGAAGCGTACATACCGTTGTCATTCTGGTCGCGAACGTGTACGTACATACTGGTCGATGTAGAGGCGCTTACGTGTCGTAGTAGAGACGCGCACGTGTCGTAGTAGAGGCACGCACGTATCATGTACACGTACGTACAGCAGCGAGGGTGCAAGAAAGAAAATACGGCCACATACGTACATACGGGCAGGGTCTCAAACGCCTACTCGCGCATACGTACATGGCTGGGTCGGAACGGAGAAACATCATCGTCGTCGTGTTCATGGGGAGGCAACAGAATGCGTCGTGTTCATGGGGAGGCAACGGAATGCTCGTGTTCATCGGGAGGCAACGGAAAGCGTGGGAGCCAACCGGCTTGGACGGAACAGGCGATGGAAACGAGGCCTGGCGTACCGCAAAACAGAGGAAATGGCCTTGTGTTCGACCGACCACGTTCGGAACGGGGTCCTGTTGATCGGGAGGGGTGTGGCGTACCGCAAAACGGAGGAAACGGACCTCCTACGGTCGAAACGGGGGTCCTGTTGATCGGGAGGGGTGTGGCGTACCGCAAAACGGACGAAGCGGAGCTCCTATGGTCGAAACGGGGGTCCTATTGATCGGGAGGGGTGTGGCGTACCGCAAAACGGAGGAAACAGATTTGTGTTGGAGCGCTATGGTCGAAATGGGGGGGGAGGGGTGTGGCGTACCGCAAAACGGGACTCCACGGGAAACTGTTCATCTCCACCGTCGACCTCCTCCAGCCTCCACGGGCTACCGTCGACCTCCTCCAGCCTCCACGGGCTCCTGTTCATCCAGCCTCCACCGCGCGCTACTCCACCGGCTACTGTTCAACCACCCCTGCACGGGCACCCCTCCACCGTCTACTGTTCATCCAGCCCTGCACACCACGGGGTCCTGTTCAACCACCCCTCCACGGCCACCCCTCCACCGTCTACTGTTCATCCAGCCCTCCACACCATGGGGTCCTGTTCATCCAGAGGCAACGCCACCGCTCACTGTTCATCCACCTCCCCCCCCCCCCCCCCGCAACGCTCACTGTTCATCCAATCGTCGGCTTCAGTTAGCAGCAGTAGCGAAGGAATCGCTCCATCGGGTTCAGTTAACAGCCATCGATCGATCGCTCGGGTTCAGTAACGCGTAGCCTGCAATGCAATCGCTCGGGTTCAGTTAGAGCGAACGCCTCGCACACACGTGCGTATGTGTACGAGTGAAACGCGCATCGCTCGGCCCCCGACCTCCCACCGTAACCGGCAACTCCCCGAAATTTTCCTCCCCCTCGCTTCTACCACGGTTTTTTCCATCATGGACGGCCCAAAGAATGTCATGCAGCTGTGTCTCCGGCCCGCCCAGGACGAAAAGCCCATTTTCTGTCATGATTTTTTGTCATAGAAGTAGGAGCGCATCACATCTGTGATGATACCGGGTTTTGTCACAATTATCGTCATAGAAGTGTCATATGTATGACAGAAAAAAATTTCGTTCGGCCCAAAATGTCACGGATGTGTCTTTTTTTGTAGTGTGGTACTTCCGAGAAGATATTCAGAAAATCACGAACCACCGATATGTTATTAAGCTCGAGAACAATCTGCTATCGAGGCAGGATGATGTGATCAATTAAGCAAGGATTGACACAATCCTAACTTTTGATCGAAGAGTGCACCAGGGAAAATGGACTAGGTGGCACGATCAACCTTAGGGTGATGATTCAACAACCAACATGCTAAGAATGAGATTATTGTCCATTGACTACCAAGCAACGGGGTTGCTAGGAGTATTGATTGCACACATCACGATTCACTTGTCGGTATTCCAGTTTCAATAACACAGAACTGAGGAATGAACAATGATGGCAAGAAGCATCACTGCATCAAGAATTCGTAAGAGTTGGTGCATTTCTCATGACATTCCTGACATAAAGTGGGTAATACTTCAGGGTAGAACAGGATCAAAAGTTGAATTGGCATTTTGATCTGCGGAATACAACTACTTTGGCCCAATCCTAGATATGGATGAGGAACTGGAGTTTGTTTCTCCTAGTCATTCCAGAATATAATGGCTTGACGGAGCTCAAGAGTAAAAGGCAACGATGAACATGAATGCACATTTACTTCTGACTATCACATGATAGACGAGGGTCGGATAACAACTAAAGAGGGACAACTCAAGGGAATATATATCTTTCTGAGTTGTGGATGCATAGATTAGTATGTCGAGCAATGCTCAACATTTCTTCCAGATAACCCATGCAGAAAGGTAGAACAGGCAGAATCACAATGTAGAATGGAGAACCCATTAAGAGCACTCTGGTTGTGATCTTTTGGTTCAGAAGAACTTCTGCCATAAGCAGTTCATGGTATTTGGAAGAATGATATACCATGGACCTTGAGGACTATCACAAAGTTACTAATAACCTAAAGGAACTAGCAATCACTATCAACATGAAGTAAGTATTGTGAGTCTCGGGTTCAGAAACCCAGGAGTAGAATGCCTACTAACTAAGTGGCATCACGGGATGCTTTCAAGAATAATGGGCAGAATCATCACACTAGAGGCAGGGCATAGCTAGATTACGAAATGATCCCCTAGAACACCTAGGGTCATAATAATAGCTCCAACATATACGTCGAGGCAATAAAGTACCTCAGCACACTAATTAGTGTGGTAGATCTGGTACAAAGGAACTTCAGAACGGTAAGACAGGATTTGCAAATGCATCAGACTGTTTAGAAACCTGGGATGACTCGGACAGCATAATGGCTGTAAATGCTCAAAAAGATTTGAGACATCCTGCAAATTGGTGGCATAACCACTCAGAAGCACAATATCAAGGTTTCGAGATCAACATTTAACATACGGAAGTAGTAGGAACCGAATGGAAGCTTAGAACCAACAATCCTATAAGTCTACGGATTAGTAACATGTGATCCTGATAGAAATAAGAGAAAGCCTAGTTTCTTAACCCCGTAGGAAATATAGGATGACTCGGATCAGAAGGCATAAGGTATAAGGAGTAAAAAGAGCCTTACGTTCCCATCCACAATCAATTCCCTTACATAACTAAAGAATTTCTAGACTCAACTTCGATCAGTTTGGCTTGGTAATCCTATAGGAAGTCAGGCTCTGATACCAAAGCTGTCAGGACCCTGATCCTATGCCACACTTATCTAGCATGTAACACCTCATATCACTTTGCCGCCTCACGCACGGTATTCCCACGGGTGTCGCCTTACCAGGCCCAGGACCGTTTGCGCCTTTTGGCTCACGTATATGATAGTGTCGCTAGCATCCATATGACGAAGAGCCCGGGCTGACATGGCTAGACGTGAACCCAAAGTGGCACTAACTTACAGGGACGGGCATACGTGACCCATCAACGAACGTGTCAGTCATCAGCGAGTGAATCCGGGCTATAGCAGCTAGGCTAGCAGGACTCTGGAGAATCTGGGCTGTAGCAGGCTAACAGGACTCCGGTAGACACCGCGTGACATTTCCCCGAAGGGACAGACACAGGAACGAAGAAGGACACATGTTGGCCAGCCTAAGTGTTTTGGAGCAGTAGCAAGCTACCAGGGCTCAGTGGAAGCACTAGGAGACATTTCCAGGTAAGAGAGGCTACCAAGGATAAACAACTAGATAGTCAGATCCCACATATACCAAGCATTTTAATAACATACACACAATATGCTCGATATGTGCAAATACAACATGACATCACAACATGACTCTACGACTCAATTATTTTATTCAATAGGCTCCGAGGAGCAAGATATTACAAACATGGGTCTCATGACCCAGCATTCAGAGCACACAAGTCAAAGCACAAGCGGAATCTTAACATGTCTGAGTATAGACATCTACAAATGAAAAAGGCTGAGAAGCCTGACTATCTACCAGATCCTGCCGAGGGCACAAGATCGTAGCTGAGGTAACAAGCTAAACGTCGAAGTCCATGCGGAACTACTATCAAGACTGAAGTCTCTCTGAAAAACATAAATTAAGCAATCGTGAGTATAAATGTACCCAGCAAGACTTACATCATAACTAACTACATATGCATCATTATCAACAAAGGGGGTGGTGGGGTTTAACTGTAGCAAGCCAGCTTTGACTCGGTGGCTATCCTGAACTACAACTGCAAGTAACTCTTTTGAGGTGGCGCACACGAGTCCACATATTCACCATATCAATACACCACTATGGATCTGCTCCCGTCTCCCTATGAGAATGCCATCCATATCACTCATGCTTATCTTGCGTATTTTAGAGTATCCACTTTCACTTGTCTATGAACTATATAGGCAACCCAGAGGTCCTTTACCGCGAACGCGGCTATTCGAATAGATCATATTAACCCTGCAGGGGTGTACTTCTTGACACACGCTCTCGCCACTTACCTCCATGTACGCGTCATGTATCTCGGCAACCTTCAAGCGGAAGCCTGGCGAGGGTGTCGGCCACGACCTGACTAACCACACAAGTCTCTAGTCCAGGTTTATCGCCTATTCCGGTTCCATCCGAAAGGAGATCCGGCCAGGGTGTCACTCACGGCCCTAAACGATCTGAGCAGGGTTCCCAAGCCCACCATCCGGGTGCCACTTGGTACACCATGCCACTGTGCCTAGTCTGTCCCAAGCCCACCTGTATCGGGTGCCACTTGGTAGACTACTAACACTACCTACAAACACCAGAAACTAGTTGCAACTCCTGGACAGAGATCAGGTTGATTAATAAGTCGAGAGGGGTCGAGTTACCGGAACCCAATGTGTGGTAGTAGCTGTTCATGGATCACAAACACAGAACTCAGTTCCTGAGGACGGCTGCAACGCGACAACCCACCATGTACTCCTACATGGCCTCTCATCGCTACCTTTACCAAATCGTGTTCACACACTTAGCTCTCAACAGTAGCACATGTTCACCACATTCCAATTCATCCCCGATGAATCAAACCTGACACAACTCTAAACAATAGCAGGCATGACAAACAAGCATGAATGAGTAGGCACATCAGGGCTCAAACAACTCCTACTCATGCTAGTGGGTTTCATCTATTTATTGTGGCCATGACAGGTCATGCAGAGGAAATCGGTTCAACTACCACAGCATGTAACAGTTGAATCGTTGTTGTCCTAATGCAGTAAAAGAGAGCAGGAGCGAGAGAGTGGGATTGTATCGGAATGAACAAGGGGTTTTTGCTTGCCTGGCACTTCTGAAGATAATATAGTTTCTTCATCGGTGTCATCGAACTCATCGTCGAAACCACGTCTATCGAGAGGGAACAAATACCGGCAACACAGTAGGAAACACAATCAATGCAATGCAAAAATTATGATGCATGATCATTACATGGCAATATGATGTGGTTTAAGCTAATGCAACTAGCACCAGGTTAAATGAAGTTGGTTTGAATCTAAGATTCAAATTCAAACTCCATATATGACATTTCAAATGCCATTAATTCAAATTGTTGTATACAGCAGCTTTAAGTTGTTCAAACATGCATGATAATGCCATAAACAGATTCTTTGGATTTTTCTGATCATTTTTCATATATAATTTATTTCATTCTGAGTTACCGTTGATTTTCTAGGATTTTCAAAAGTTTTGGGCATTTTCTCAAAATAAATAAATCATTTAGATATATTTAAATTCCAGAAAAGGCTTTACTGCATCAGCACTAGGTCATGCTGATGTCATCAGGTCAACAGGGCCGGTCCAGGTCAAACCTGACCAGTGGGGCCCACTGGTCAATGACACACTGGACAAACCCGGTCAAATCCAGTGCTAACTGGGTTTGGCCGGCGGTGGGGCCTGTTGTCAGTGGCAGTGAGGTGGCTGATTACGCGGGATTAACGCTAATGACGGCCATGTTAGATGCGCCAGCGGTTAGACGACGGCGACGACCCAAAGTGGCGGTGCTCTCCGGAGTTGCGCTTAGGGTTGCCGCTTGCTGCGATGAGGGCATCGGAATGGAGCCCTTGCTCCCCCGCATCCAGGGGAGCACGCGGCTGGGTGTGGTGTGGCCTGGTTCACCGGCGATGAGCTCATCTGCCGCGGCCGGAGCACGAGGATGAGGCAGGCGAGGCTGCGAGCCACGGGGACGCCAGATGAAGTGCTCTACGGGCTCCTGGGAACTCCAGGAGTTCGACAACGTACCCAGATGCGATGGGAACAAGCCCTGGCCGCGTCGGTGACATGGCCGGTGGCAAGGAGCTTGCGGGTGCGACTGGGAGGTAAGCTAGGGGTTGAGCGTGAGGAGGGGAACAGGGGGGAAACGAAGAGATGTTCACGGCGAGGAGGATGGTGCAGACGGCGGGGCCGGGGACGCGTTGGTTGCCGTGAATCGACGGCGGCGGTGGTCGGCTTCCGAGGACGAGGACGATGGCGGTGGCGAGGCTGAGGGGCTTCCGGGGTTGTTTTGTTCTTCCGGTAGATGTGCAGCATCGCAGTGGAGGCTAGGTTCATGGTGGGGAGGACGGGCGAGCTCAGTGGTCACGGTGGCAGCGTGCGGCAGCGACGGCGCGCTTCGGTGGCTCTCGGGGGAGAGGTGCAGATGAGGGAGAGACACGGGAGAGAGGGGGGAGAGTGACCAGGGGTTGCGTGGCATGTTCAGGGCGTCGGGGGAGTGAAGCAGGCAGGGTGGAGGTGGCATGCGCGTGGCGTCGGCGCTCAACAGCGAGCTGCTTCTCCTTCTGGCAGAATGTAGAAGAAGCTCCAAGCGTGCTGGGCTCTGGTGGGCTGGCTGCTGCTGGGCCCCTGAGGTAAGTGGGCTGCCAGGTGAGGTTTTGCTCTGTTTTATTTTTTTCCTGTTTTGTTTTATTTAAACTTTGCCACTGTTTCAAAACTAAAAACTATTTCAAAACAGTGCCAACACCCTCTGAATAATTTTATGTAGCTGAATGGATATTTCCAAATGCACATAAAATGTTTCAAAGATATTTGAAGTTATATTCTAGTTATATGAATATAACTCAAATTCAAATAGCTATTGATTTAAATTCAAAGTCCCAAAAATAAATCCTTAAAAATGTTCATTATTTTTGGTATGGATCAAAACCATTGCCAAAATATCAAACATCAAAGAAGAGCATTTTGGGTTCCTGAATGCAATTTATTTAAGCTAGACCTATTTGGATTTCAAAGTGCTAGGGTTTGATCATCCCCCATTTCAAATTCAAAAGAACGTAAACATGATGCAACACATGACTAGCTAGTCTAGGTCAAACAAGAAATTGGGATGTGACACACACGCGTGCTCATATGATGGGCACCAAAGGACAGCAACATAACCACAAGAAAATTAAACCAATCATAGCAAATAACCAATTACCAAAAGGACAACGAAAATCTACTCAGACGTCATAGGATGGCAACACATCATTGGATAATAATATGAAGCATAAAGCACCATGTTCAAGTAGAGGGTACAGCGGGTTGCGGGAGAGTGGACCGCTGTAGATAGATGGGGAAGGTGATGAATATGTTGGTGAACATGACGAAGGTGTTGGTGTAGATTGCGGTGATGATGATGGCCCCGGCGGCGTTCCGGCGCCACCGGAAACAAGGGAGAGAGAGCCCCCCATCTTCTTCTTCTTCCTTGACCTTCTCCTTAGATGGGAGAATGGTTTCCCCTCTGGTCCAGGGCCTCCATGGCGTGGGAGGGGCGAGAGCCCCTCCAAGATTGGATCTATCTCTCTGTCTCTCTCTGTTTCTGCGTTTCAGATTCTGCCCTTTCACCGTTTCTTATATTCCCGGAGATCCTTAACTCCGATTGGATTGAAACTTTGAACACGATTTTTTCCGGAAATTAGCTTTCTTGCGGCCAAAGAAGGGCAACAACCGCCTTACGGGGTGTCCACGAGGGTCGGGGGTGTTGGGGAACGTTGCAGAAAATTAAAATTTTTCCTACGGCTTCACCAAGATCCATCTATGAGTTCATCTAAGCAACGAGTCATGGGAGAGAGCTTGCATCTACATACCACTTGTAGATCGCGTGCGGAAGCTTGCAAGGTGATGATGGAGTCGTACTCGAACGTGATTCAGATCACCGATGCCAAGTGCTGAACGGACAGCACCTCCGTGTTCAACACACGTACGGGACGAGCGACGTCTCCTCCTTCTTGATCCAGCAAGGGGGAAGGAGAGGTTGAGGAAGACAGCTCCACCGGCAGCACGACGGCGTGGTGATGGTGGAGAAGCAGTACTCCGACAGGGCTTCGCCGAGCAC
This sequence comes from Triticum timopheevii, assembly GCA_963921465.1. Taxonomy (NCBI): domain Eukaryota; kingdom Viridiplantae; phylum Streptophyta; class Magnoliopsida; order Poales; family Poaceae; genus Triticum; species Triticum timopheevii. The sequence goes on along the minus strand of OY997268.1, from coordinate 290,227,840 downwards.
ACAACGAAGGAGGAGAGGTGTTGGGGAGGGAGAAGGAGGCAACCAAAGGCCAAGGACTCAAGGTATGAAGTCCCTCCTCTCCCCCACTATATATAGGAGGGCCAAGGGGGGGGTGGCCGGCCCTAGGAGATCCAATCTCCTAGGGGGCGGCGGCCAAGGGGGGTTTCCCTCCCCCCCAAGGCACCTAGGAGGTGCCTTCCCCTCCTAGGACTCTTGCCCCCTTGAACCCTAGGCGCATGGGCCTATGTGGGGCTGGTGCCCTTGGCCCATGCAGGCCAAGGCGCACCCCCTACAGCCCATGTGGCCCCCCGGGGCAGGTGGCCCCACCCGGTGGGCCCCCGGGACCCCTCCGGTGGTCCCGGTACAATACCGATAACCCCGAAACTTGTCCCGATGCCCGAAACAGGACTTCCCATATATGAATCTTTACCTCCGGACCATTCCGGAACTCCTCGTGACGTCCGGGATCTCATCCGGGACTCCGAACATCATTCGGTAGTCACATACTTGACTTCCTACTAACCCTAGCGTCACCGAACCTTAAGTGTGTAGACCCTACGGGTTCGGGAGACACGCAGACATGACCGAGACGACTCTCGGGCAATAACCAACAGCGGGGTCTGGATATCCATGTTGGCTCCCACATGCTCCTCGATGATTTCATCGGTTGAACCACGATGTCGAGGATTCGATCAAACCCTGTATACAATTCCCTTTGTCAATCGGTACGTTACTTGCCCGAGACTCGATCGTCGGTATCCCAATACCTTGTTCAGTCTCGTTACCCGGCAAGTCACTTTACTCGTACCGTAATGCATGATCCCGTGGCCAACACCTTGGTCACATTGAGCTCATTATGATGATGCATTACCGAGTGGGCCCAGAGATACCTCTCCGTTATACGGAGTGACAAATCCCAGTCTCGATCCGTGTCAACCCAACAGATACTTTCGGAGATACCTGTAATGCACCTTTATAGTCACCCAGTTACGTTGTGACGTTTGATACACCCAAGGCACTCCTACGGTAACCGGGAGTTACACGATCTCATGGTCGAAGGAATAGATACTTGACATTGGCAAAGCTTCTAGCAAACGAACTATACGATCTTTTATGCTATGCTTATGATTGGGTCTTGTCCATCACATCATTCTCCTAATGATGTGATCCCGTTATCAACGACATCCTATGTCCATAGTCAGGAAACCATGACTATCTATTGATCATAACGAGCTAGTCAACTAGAGGCTCACTAGGGACTCATTGGGTCTAAGTGTTCACACGTGTATTACGATTTCCGGATAATACAGTTATAGCATGAACAAAAGACAATTATCATGAACATTGAAATATAATAATCCTTTTATTATTGCCTCTAGGGCATATTTCCAACAGTCTCCCACTTGCACTAGAGTCACCAATCTAGTTACATTGTGATGAATCGAACACCCATAGAGATCTGGTGTTGATCATGTTTTGCACGCGAGAGAGGTTTAGTCAACGGATCTGCGACATTCAGATCCGTGTGCACTTTGCAAATCTCTATGTCTCCATCTTGAACATTTTCACGGATGGAGTTGAAACGACGCTTGATGTGCCTGGTCTTCTTGTGAAACCTGGGCTCCTTGGCAAGGGCAATAGCTCCAGTGTTGTCACAGAAGAGTTTGATCGGCCCCGACGCATTGGGTATGACTCCTAGGTCGGTGATGAACTCCTTCATCCAAATCGCTTCATGCGCTGCCTCCGAGGCTGCCATGTACTCCGCTTCACATGTAGATCCCGCCACGACGCTCTGCTTGCAGCTGCACCAGCTTACTGCTCCACCATTCAACATATACACGTATCCGGTTTGTGACTTAGAGTCATCCAGATCTGAGTCGAAGCTAGCGTCGACGTAACCCTTTACGACGAGCTCTTCATCTCCTCCATAAACGAGAAACATGTCCTTTGTCCTTTTCAGGTACTTCAGGATATTCTTGACCGCTGTCCAGTGTTCCTTGCCGGGGTTACTTTGGTATCTTGCAACCAAACTTACGGCAAGGTTTACATCGGGTCTGGTACACAGCATGGCATACATAATAGATCCTATGGCTGAAGCATAGGGGATGACACTCATCTCTTCTCTATCTTTTGCCGTGGTCGGTGACTGAGCCAAGCTCAATCTCACACCTTGTAACATAGGCAAGAACCCCTTCTTGGACTGATCCATTTTGAACCTCTTCAAAATCTTATCAAGGTATGTGCTTTGTGAAAGACCTATGAGGCGTCTCGATCTATCTCTATAGATCTTGATGCCTAATATATAAGCAGCTTCTCCAAGGTCCTTCATTGAAAAACACTTGTTCAAGTAGGCCTTAATGCTGTCCAGGAGTTTCGTATCATTTCCCATCAAGAGTATGTCATCTACATATAATAGGAGAAATGCTACAGAGCTCCCACTCACTTTCTTGTAAACGCAGGCTTCTCCATAAGTCTGCGTAAACCCAAACGCTTTGATCATCTCATCAAAGCGAATGTTCCAACTCCGAGATGCTTGCACCAGTCCATAAATGGATCGCTGGAGCTTGCATACTTTGTTAGCGTTCTGAGGAACGACAAAACCTTCCGGCTGCATCATATACAGCTCTTCCTTAAGATGTCCATTAAGGAATGCCGTTTTGACGTCCATCTGCCATATCTCATAAACATAGTATGCGGCAATTGCTAACATGATTCGGACGGACTTAAGCTTCGCCACGGGAGAGAATGTCTCGTCGTAGTCAATCCCTTGAACTTGTCGATAACCCTTAGCGACAAGTCGAGCTTTATAGATGGTAACATTACCATCCGCGTCCGTCTTCTTCTTAAAAATCCATTTATTTTCTATCGCTCGCCGATCATCGGGCAAGTCTGTCAAAGTCCATACTTTGTTTTCATACATGGATCCTATCTCGGATTTCATGGCCTCAAGCCATTTGTTGGAATCCGGGCCCGCCATTGCTTCTTCATAGTTCGAAGGTTCATTGTTGTCCAGCAACATGATTTCCATGACAGGGTTGCCGTACCACTCTGGTGCAGAACGTGTCCTTGTGGACCTTCGAAATTCAGTAGCAACTAGATCTGAAGTACCTTGATCATCATCAACATTTTCCTCTTCAGTTGGTGTGGGCATTACAGGAATGGTTTCCTGCGCTGCACCACTTTCCCGTTCGAGAGGTAGTACTTCATCGAGTTCTACTTTCCTCCCACTTACTTCTTTCGAGAGAAACTCTTTCTCCAGAAAGCATCCGTTCTTGGCAACAAAGATCTTGCCTTCGGATCTTAAGTAGAAGGTATACCCGACAGTTTCCTTAGGGTATCCTATGAATACGCATTTTTCCGACTTGGGTTCGAGCTTTTCAGGTTGAAGTTTCTTGACATAAGCATCGCATCCCCAAACTTTTAGAAACGACAGCTTAGGTTTCTTCCCAAACCATAATTCATACGGTGTCGTCTCAACGGATTTAGACGGTGCCCTATTTAAAGTGAATGTAGCTGTCTCTAGAGCGTATCCCCAAAATGATAGCGGTAAATCGGTAAGAGACATCATAGACCGCACCATATCCAATAGAGTGCGATTACGACGTTCGGACACACCGTTTCGCTGAGGTGTTCCAGGCGGCGTGAGTTGTGAAACAATTCCACATTTTCTTAAGTGTGTACCAAATTCGTGACTTAAGTATTCGCCCCCACGATCTGATCGTAGGAACTTTATCTTACGGTCATGTTGATTCTCTACCTCACTCTGAAATTCCTTGAACTTTTCAAAGGTCTCAGACTTGTGTTTCATTAAGTAGACATACCCATATCTACTCAAGTCGTCAGTGAGAGTGAGAACATAACGATATCCTCCGCGAGCCTCAACGCTCATTGGACCGCACACATCGGTATGTATGATTTCCAACAAGTTGGTTGCTCGCTCCATTGTTCCGGAGAACGGAGTCTTGGTCATTTTGCCTAAGAGGCAAGGTTCGCATGTGTCAAATGATTCATAATCAAGAGACTCTAAAAGTCCATGGAGCTTCTTCATGCGCTTGACACCAATGTGACCAAGGCGGCAGTGCCACAAGTATGTGGGACTATCGTTATCAACTTTACATCTTTTGGCATCCATACTATGAACATGTGTAATATTACGCTCGAGATTCATCAAAAATAAACCATTGACCATCGGAGCATGACCATAAAACATATCTCTCATATAAATCGAACAACCATTATTCTCAGACTTAAATGAGTAGCCATCTCGTATTAAACGAGATCCAGATACAATGTTCATGCTCAAACTTGGCACTAAATAACAATTATTGAGGTTTAAAACTAATCCCGTAGGTAAATGTAGAGGCAGCGTGCCGACGGCGATCACATCGACCCTGGAACCATTCCCGACGCGCATCGTCACCTCGTCCTTCGCCAGTCTCCGTTTATTCCGCAGCTCCTGCTGTGAGTTACATATGTGAGCAACGGCACCGGTATCAAATACCCAGGAGTTACTTCGAGTACTGGTAAGGTACACATCAATTACATGTATATCAAATATACCTTTGGTGTTGCCGGCCTTCTTATCCGCTAAGTATTTGGGGCAGTTCCGCTTCCAGTGCCCCTTCCCCTTGCAATAAAAGCACTCAGTCTCAGGCTTGGGTCCATTCTTTGACTTCTTCCCGGCAACAGGCTTACCGGGCGCGGCAACATCTTTGCCGTCCTTCTTGAAGTTCTTCTTACCCTTGCCCTTCTTGAACTTAGTGGTCTCATTGACCATCAACACTTGATGTTCTTTCTTGATTTCAGCCTCTGCTGACTTCAGCATCGAGAACACTTCAGGAATGGTCTTTACCATCCCCTGCATGTTGTAGTTCATCACAAAGCTCTTGTAGCTTGGTGGGAGCGACTGGAGGATTCTGTCAATGACCGCCTCATCTGGGAGGTTAATGTTCAACTGGGTCATACGTGCGTGCAACCCAGACATCTTCAGGATGTGTTCACTGACAGAACTGTTCTCCTCCATCTTACAACTGTAGAACTTGTCGGAGACATCATATCTCTCGACCCGGGCATGAGCTTGGAAAACTAGTTTCAGCTCTTCGAACATCTCATATGCTCCGTGATGCTCAAAACGCTTTTGGAGCCCCGGTTCTAAGCTGTAAAGCATGCCGCACTGAACGAGGGAGTAATCATCAGCACGAGTTTGCCAAGCGTTCATAACGTCTTGGTTCTCTGGGACGGGAGCGGCACCTAGCGGTCCTTCTAGGACATATTGCTTCCTGGCAGCTATGAGGATGATCCTCAGGTTTCGGACCCAGTCCGTATAGTTGCTGCCATCATCTTTCAGCTTGGTTTTCTCTAGGAACGCGTTGAAGTTCATGTTGACATGAGCGTTGGCCATTGATCTACAATACATATTTGCAAAGGTTTTAGACTAAGTTCATGATAATAAAGTTCTTAATCAAAATTATGAACTCCCACTTAGATTAGACATCCCTCTAGTCATCTAAGTGTTACACGATCCGAGTCGACTAGCCCGTGTCCGATCATCACGTGAGACGGACTAGTCATCGTCGGTGAACATCTTTATGTTGATCGTATCTTCCATACGACTCGTGTTCGACCTTTCGGTCTCCGTGTTCCGAGGCCATGTCTGCACATGCTAGGCTCGTCAAGTTAACCCTAAGTGTTTTCGCTGTGTAAAACTGTCTTACACCCGTTGTATGTGAACGTAAGGATCCATCACACCCGATCATCACGTGGTGCTTAGAAACGACGAACTGTAGCAACGGTGCACAGTTAGGGGAGAACACTTCTTGAAATTTTGTAAGGGATCATCTTATTTACTACCGTCGTCCTAAGTAAACAAGATGCATAAACATAATAAACATCACATGCAATTATATGGTTGTGACATGATATGGCCAATATCATCAAGCTCCATTGATCTCCATCTTCGGGGCTCCATGATCATCTTGTCACCGGCTTGACACCATGATCTCCATCATCATGATCTCCATCATCGTGTCTTCATGAAGTTGTCACGCCAACGACTACTTCTTCTTCTATGACTAACGCGTTTAGTAATGAAGTAAAGTAGTTTACATGGCGTTCTTCAATGACACGCAGGTCATACAAAAAATAAAGACAACTCCTATGGCTCCTGCCGGTTGTCATACTCATCGACATGCAAGTCGTGAATCCTATTACAAGAACATGATCTCATACATCACAATTCAACATTCATCACAACTTCTGGCCATATCACATCACATGATCAATCGCTGCAAAAACAAGTTAGACGTCCTCTAGTTGTTGTTGCATCTTTTACGTGGCTGCGATTGGGTTCTAGCAAGAACGTTTTCTTACCTACGAATCACCACAACGTGATTTTGTCAACTTCTATTTACCCTTCATAAGGGCCCTGTTCATCGATTCCGCTCCAACTAAAGTGGGAGAGACAGACACCCGCCAGCCACCTCATGCAACTAGTGCATGTCAGTCGGTGGAACCGGTCTCACGTAAGCGTACGTGTAAGGTTGGTCCGGGCCGCTTCATCCCACAATACCGTTGAGCAAGAAAAGACTAGTAGAGGCAAGTAAGATGACAAGATCAACGCCCACAACAAATTGTGTTCTACTCGTGCATTAGAGAACTACGCATAGACCTAGCTCATGATGCCACTGTTGGGGAACGTTGCAGAAAATTAAAATTTTTCCTACGGCTTCACCAAGATCCATCTATGAGTTCATCTAAGCAACGAGTCATGGGAGAGAGCTTGCATCTACATACCACTTGTAGATCGCGTGCGGAAGCTTGCAAGGTGATGATGGAGTCGTACTCGAACGTGATTCAGATCACCGATGCCAAGTGCTGAACGGACAGCACCTCCGTGTTCAACACACGTACGGGACGAGCGACGTCTCCTCCTTCTTGATCCAGCAAGGGGGAAGGAGAGGTTGAGGAAGACAGCTCCACCGGCAGCACGACGGCGTGGTGATGGTGGAGAAGCAGTACTCCGACAGGGCTTCGCCGAGCACACAACGAAGGAGGAGAGGTGTTGGGGAGGGAGAAGGAGGCAACCAAAGGCCAAGGACTCAAGGTATGAAGTCCCTCCTCTCCCCCACTATATATAGGAGGGCCAAGGGGGGGGTGGCCGGCCCTAGGAGATCCAATCTCCTAGGGGGCGGCGGCCAAGGGGGGTTTCCCTCCCCCCCAAGGCACCTAGGAGGTGCCTTCCCCTCCTAGGACTCTTGCCCCCTTGAACCCTAGGCGCATGGGCCTATGTGGGGCTGGTGCCCTTGGCCCATGCAGGCCAAGGCGCACCCCCTACAGCCCATGTGGCCCCCCGGGGCAGGTGGCCCCACCCGGTGGGCCCCCGGGACCCCTCCGGTGGTCCCGGTACAATACCGATAACCCCGAAACTTGTCCCGATGCCCGAAACAGGACTTCCCATATATGAATCTTTACCTCCGGACCATTCCGGAACTCCTCGTGACGTCCGGGATCTCATCCGGGACTCCGAACATCATTCGGTAGTCACATACTTGACTTCCTACTAACCCTAGCGTCACCGAACCTTAAGTGTGTAGACCCTACGGGTTCGGGAGACACGCAGACATGACCGAGACGACTCTCGGGCAATAACCAACAGCGGGGTCTGGATATCCATGTTGGCTCCCACATGCTCCTCGATGATTTCATCGGTTGAACCACGATGTCGAGGATTCGATCAAACCCTGTATACAATTCCCTTTGTCAATCGGTACGTTACTTGCCCGAGACTCGATCGTCGGTATCCCAATACCTTGTTCAGTCTCGTTACCCGGCAAGTCACTTTACTCGTACCGTAATGCATGATCCCGTGGCCAACACCTTGGTCACATTGAGCTCATTATGATGATGCATTACCGAGTGGGCCCAGAGATACCTCTCCGTTATACGGAGTGACAAATCCCAGTCTCGATCCGTGTCAACCCAACAGATACTTTCGGAGATACCTGTAATGCACCTTTATAGTCACCCAGTTACGTTGTGACGTTTGATACACCCAAGGCACTCCTACGGTAACCGGGAGTTACACGATCTCATGGTCGAAGGAATAGATACTTGACATTGGCAAAGCTTCTAGCAAACGAACTATACGATCTTTTATGCTATGCTTATGATTGGGTCTTTTCCATCACATCATTCTCCTAATGATGTGATCCCGTTATCAACGACATCCTATGTCCATAGTCAGGAAACCATGACTATCTATTGATCATAACGAGCTAGTCAACTAGAGGCTCACTAGAGACTCATTGGGTCTAAGTGTTCACACGTGTATTACGATTTCCGGATAATACAGTTATAGCATGAACAAAAGACAATTATCATGAACATTGAAATATAATAATCCTTTTATTATTGCCTCTAGGGCATATTTCCAACAGGGGGCGCAACCACCCCCCTGGCGCGCGCCCTCTGTCTCGTGGGCCCCTCGAGCATCGTCTCGCGTTGATTCCACTTCTCAAAATTTATATATATTCCAAAAAAATTCTCTGTCCATTTTTATCCCGTTTGGACTCAGTTTGGTATGGATTTTCTACGAAACAAAAAACATGCAACAAACAGGAACTGGCATTGGGCACTGGATCAATATGTTAGTCCAAAAAATAGTATAGAAAGTTGCCAAAAGTATATGAAAGTTGTATAATATTGGCATGGAACAATCAAAAATTATAGATACAACGGAAACGTATCAGCATCCCCAAGCTTTATTCCTGCTCGTCCTTGAGTAGGTAAGTGATAAAAAAAGATAATATTTGATGTGGAATGCTACCTAGCATAATCTTGATCATGTAATCTAATCATGGCATGAATATTAAGATACGAGTGATTCAAAGCAATAGCCTGTCATTTGACATAAAGACATCAATACTCAGGCATCCCAACAAACAATCATGTCTTTCAAAATATCAATGCTAAAGAACGCTAACCCTGCAAAATCATATAACCTTGTCATGCTCTGTCTTCTTAACACAAAGTATTTATCATGCACAACCCCGATGACAAGCCGAGCAATTGGTTCGTACTTTTTAACGCGCTTCAGCTTTTTCAACCCTCACGCAATATATGAGCGCAATCCATGGATATAGCACTACAGGTGGAATAGAGTATGATGTTGGAGGTTGTGTGGAGAATACAAAAAGGGATAAAGTCTCACATCGACGCGGCTAATCAACGGGCTATGGAGATGCCCATCAATTGATGTCAATGCGAGGAGTAGGGATTGCCATGCAACGGATGCACTGGAGCTATAAGTGTATGAATGCTCAGACTGAAACTAAGTGGGTGTGCATCCAACTTGCTTGCTCATGAAGACCTGGGGCATCGGAATATACAAGCCAAGTTCTATAATGAAAATTCCCACTAGTATATGAAAGTGATAACTCAAGAGATTCTCTGTATGAAGAACATGGTGCTATTTTGAAGCACAAGTGTGGTAAATGGATAGTAACATTGCCCCTTCTCTCTTTTTCTCTAAGTTTTTTTTATTTTTTTATGGGCTTCTTTGGCCTCTTTTTTTTATTTGGGCTTCTTTGGCCTCTCTTTTTTTAAAGTCAGGAGTCTCATCCCAAATTGTGGGGGAATCATAGTCTCCATCATCCTTTCCTCACTGGGGCAATGCTCTAATAATGATGATCATCACACTTTTATTTACTTACAACTCAATATTACAACTCGATACTAGATCAAAAATATGACTCTATATGAATGCCTCCGGCGGTGTACTAGGATGTGCATCGATCTAGCGTAGCAATGAAATCAAAAAACGGACAAGCCATGAAAACATCATGCTAGCTATCTTACGATCATGCAAAGCAATATGACAATGAATGCTCAAGTCATGTATATGATGATGATGGAAGTTGCATGGCAATATATCTCGGAATGGCTATTGAAATGCCATGATAGGTAGGTATGGTGGCTATTTTAAGGAAGATATAAGGAGGCTTATGTGTGATAGAGCGTATCATATCACGGGGTTTGGATGCACCGGCGAAGTTTGCACCAACTCTCGAGGTGAGAAAGGGCAATGCACGGTACCGTAGAGGCTAGCAAATTGCGAAAAGGTAAGAGTGCATATAATCCATGGACTCACATTAGTCATAAAGAACTCATATACATATTGCAAAAGTTTATTAGCCCTCGAAGCAAAGTACTACTACGCATACTCCTAGGGGGGAGGTTGGTAGGAGTTAACCATCGCGCGCCCCCGACCTTCACACAAAGGAGGACAATCAATAATAAATCATGCTCCAACTTCTTAGCATAACGAGAGACTATGCATGCTTCGGGAATTACAAACCTTAACACCAATACTCTTACTAAACACAACCATTTACTACTACCTCCCACATATTATCATATCTGTATCACAAAACTATTGCAAGGAATCAAACATATCATATTCAGTGATCTACAAGTTTTATGTAGGATTTTATGACTAACCATGTGAATGACCAATTCCTGTCATCTCTCTAAATAGATATAAGTGAAGCAAGAGAGTTTAATTCTTTCTACAAATGATATGCCCACGCTCTAACAAATATAAGTGAAGCAAAAGAGCATTCTACAAATGGCGGTTTTCTGTGTGAAGAGAAATAGGCAATCCAAACTTCAAATGATATAAGTGAAGCACATGAAGCATTCTATAAAGCCATACTTAAAATATTTAAGTGAGATGCAATGAGCATTCTATAAATCAACCATGGACTATCTCATACCATCATGGTTCATAAGAGAAAAGCGAAAACTAAATGCAAAAGATGCGTCAAGATTTGCACATATCGCATGAACGAAACGAATCCGAAAACATACCGATACTTGTTGAATAAAGATGGGATGCCTTCTGGGGTATCCCCAAGCTTAGACGCTTGAGTCTCCTTGAATATTTACTTGGGGTGCCTTGGGCATCCCCAAGCTTGAGCTCTTGCCTCTCCTCCTTCTCCTCACATCGAGACCTGCTCGATCTTCGAACACTTCATCCACACAAAACTCAACAGAAAGCTCGTTAAGATCCGTTAGTATAATAAAGCAAATCACTACTCTAAGTGTTGTTGCAAACCAATTCATATTTTTTTTGAATTGTAGCTACTGTAGTATAACCTTTCCATGTCTTAATCCACTGATAGAAATTAATAGTTTCATCAAAACAAGCAAACTATGCATCAAAAACAGAATCTATCTTAAACAAGGAAGTCTGTAGTAATATGAACATTCAACATATTTCTGTTACTCTAAAAATTCTGAAAAACTTAGGAAAAATAAAAAATTTGTATAGAAAGACAGTGCAAAAAGTTTCAGAACCGTTTGACGTTCCAGTAAAAAATGTGAAATCGCGCATTACAGCCAAAGTTTCTGTCCTGCACCGCACAAACTAACAAGCATTGTAAACATCCTAAATGAAAACCTTGGCACATTATTTTTATTGTATAATGGAATTGTACAAGGGATAATTATTTTGGTTGAAAAGTTTCTGTAATCAAGATTCACAAAGTTTCCGTGAGCATGAACAAAGTTCAAGGCTAGCTCCCACTTTAACAATGCTCGTCTTTCTCACTTTCGATTTTCTTTTTGAAAAAGTTTTGGGTTCCCAAATTTATTTTTTTGTTTTTAAACTTTATGAAAGCACACAACAGAAATAAATGACTCTCTAAAACTTCCGGGTTGTCTCCCTGGCAGCGCTTTCTTTAAAGGCATTAAGCTAGGCATATAGTGCTCAAGTAATGGATCCACCCGGATCCCAAGGTATATCAAAGCCAATTTTAATTAACAATGATTTGTGATTTAGTAGTGAGCACAAAGTAACATATATCATGCAACAACGAAGTCTAACTCTCCTACTATGCATTGGCATGTCATAAAAGAACAATTCATGCATAGTGTAAGCAGTTTCTTGCAATTCTATCATGTTGGAAACATAAAGAGGCGGAGATGTAGTTCCTCTCTCATAATAATTGCAAGTTAGAGCAGCAAGCACATGCATATTATATCTATCAAAATCATCATGTGCAACGGTAAAATGGAACCCATCAACATAATCCTTAATAAGAGCAAACTTCTCCGATATAGTGTAGTTTGGAGAATTCAAAAAGATACTAGGACTATTATTTGTGGGTGCAATAGCAACAATTTCATGTTTAACATAAGGAACTATAGCAAGTTCATCTCCATAAGCATCATTAATGTTGGCATCATGGCCACAAGCATAGCAAGCATCATAAAAAGGGGTATTTCAAGAGAATCAACGGGACCAGAACAATCATCACAGCAATCATCCTTCGATAAGCACGACGGGAAATTAATCAATGTATGAGTTGAAGAGTTAGTCTCATTAGAAGGTGGGAACGGGTGATTAATCCACTCTTCCTCCTTCTGTTCTTCGCTCTCCTCCTCATCTTTTTCATCCAATGAGCTCACAGTTTCATCAATTTCTTCTTCCATAGATTCTTGCAAAATATTAGTCTCTTCTTGGACAGTGGAGACTTTCTCAATAAATTCATCAATATCATAATTATATTTATAATTCTCATAGCAACATTTAAGGATAGCTAAATTTCCAGGTCTGTAAGCAGCATCATAAAGATTTTCACACACTTTAAACAAAGATTCAATTTCATAAGCACCCATAAAAGCAATGAATTCTTCTATTTGTTCCACATCATAGTAATCATATATACTATTAGCATAAGAAGCTAAGGTTTTATTATCATTAAATTTGCATGAAAAGGGAAGGTGTGGAGCCTTCATCCTAGAGCAACAAGTATAATCATATCTCAAGCACAGTTCCCGAGCATACCAATGCAACATATGAATTTGATCCCATAATAGTTTCCCTTTTTGAGTCAAGTGATAATCCCTAAAGTATTCATGTTGATCCAACATTACTCCCATTATAAAGTTGAATGGTGTTTTCTCAGGATTATCAAAGTAGTACAAAGTATCTTTCACATAATGAGCATCGAGGGTTTTAGGAGGTTCCCCATCTCCATGAGTAGCATGTACACCTAATTTTTTTGGTATTTCGTGTTCCATATCCATAACTAAAGATAGGGAATAACTTAGAACAACAAATAATTAGTTAGTAATAAAGCAAACAAGCACATACGAGAATATTCACCCCACGCTATAACTCCCCTGCAACGGCACTAGAAAAAGGTCTTGATAACCCACAAGTATAGGCGATCAATTGTAGCCTCTTTCGATAAGTAAGAGTGTCGAACCCAACGAGGAGCTAAAGGTAGAACAAATATTCCCTCAAGTTCTATCGACCACCGATAACCTCTACGCACGCTTAACATTCACTTTACCTAGAGCAAGTATGAAACTAGAAGTACTTTGTAGGTGTTGTTGGATAAGTTTGCAAGATAATAAAGAGCACGTAAATAAAAGCTAGGGGCTGTTTAGGTAAAGAAGCAATAAAGTTAGTATAGCGAGTGTGGAAAAGTGGTGGTAGGAGTTGCGAAATTGTCCCTAAGCAATTTACTACTTTACTAGACCGATAGCAAGTTTTATGTGGGAGAGGCCACTACTAGCATGTCATCCCTGACTTAGAATTCTATGCACTTATGATTGGAACTATTAGCAAGCATCTGCAACTACTAACGTTCATTAAGGTAAAACCTAACCATAGCATTAAGATATATTGGTCCCCCTTCAATCCCATATGCATCAATTTCTATGCTAGGTTGAAGCTTCTGTCACTCTTGCCCTCCAATACTGATGAGGACATCAATACCATTGTTACACCCACAGCCCCTGCTGCTATACATACTGGACCAATTACTAGAGCTCGCGCACGCCAACTAAATTACCAGGTACTTTCGTTTCTTGGTAATGATTCTAATGTTCATGAGAATATGATGCTGCCTAAATTGGATACATTTGTTTTGCTGACAAATGAAGGGCCTAGCTTGGAGAAGGATGAACATTGGAGCAAGAACAAGCATGGAGATGATGGCATGCGCAAGGGGAACAAGAACGGAGTTACAAGTGATGATTTCAGGACTTTGAAGCCACCATAATGAGTGCATGAAGCCTTGGACGAAATATACAAGATGCCACTTCATAAATTTCATCCAGAGGCTATTCTAGGTGCCGCGTCACCTTATTATTGGGCCAGGCCCATGTAATTTCGAAATACATAAGTATAGGCTATTTTTAGAGTCCGTATGTGTGGGGAAACAAGAGCTAGGGTTAGTTTCGGACCCCTCCACCAAGGGCCACGAAATTCACCCCCTCTTCCTCCATATATACAGCCCTTAGGGCACCGTTTAGACTTTGGGTTTTGTTTAGATTAAAAGTTCGCCATAGCTGCAACTTCGCGTACTTCGTTTGTGTTCAACGACCAGACAAAGGCGTCACAGAACCCCACCTTGATCAATAAAGCTTTCATCTTATATTCGCAATATCCAGATTGCAATCTCAGTTTCTTGCTTGTTCTTCGTTTGCTCGCAGGAAACAGACCCTCGTCGTCAGGTTGATCTTGCTCCGGCGTGGTCAATAACCTCTCGGAGTTGGTTTAGCGATTGCTAAGGCGCGACGTCCTCGCACGTTCGTAGTCGGATCGTCAAAGTTGACCTCCACCAAAGCGAAATCCACCATCTCATTGAAAGACGGGACACCTTTGCCTCTATCAAGTGGTATCAGATTTCCAGGTTGCTCGGTGAGATTTTACAGTTTTTCGTAGTTTAGATCGAGTCTGTTCTTCATACCTACAGTCCCTGAAAATGCCACAAAAAAATTAGGGTTAGTTCATCATATCCGAACCAATCTGAGCCTTTGCATAATCTTTTCTGTATTTGCGTTGTTGAATTTGCGGTTGCATCGTCGTGTCTAGTTGCTGGTCTTAGAGTCTAGTCTTTTAGAGTTTCGAGTTCTGGTCATAAGTTGTCACGCCGCCGCCGCACCATCATCATCGCCCCTGCCATCTACCACCACCGCTTATCCGCCACCGCTTCAAATCCGTATCCATATACCACCACCACTGCCATATACCACCACCGCTGCCATATACCACCACCACATATCCACCACCAATCCGAGTTCCTTGCATATTAGGTTTGTTTTCGGGATCCATCTAATTTCCGATTCGTGTTTCCTTGTCTGAGTAGGTTTCGGATTCCAGCAATCTTTTGCCGTCCGTAGAAGAGGTTGGTTTCCAAAAAAAAAGAGTCCGGAAACCACCCTCCGTTTAGGCCCAAAATTTTCCGAAAACGCAATTGACAAAAAAATTTCTGGCTATCCTATTTTTAGGTGTTTCTAAGCGTATTGAGACAGTCGCCGTTATAGAAAGTTTTTTTGACCCGTTTCCAGTTTTTGGGTCCAGACAGTCGAAAAAAAAAATTTGGTCGAAAAAATTTCATGCCCATCCTGTTAGTTTGACCTGGGAAGAGTTTTGAGACACTCGCCATTATAGTGATTTTTCGCAAAAAAAAAGAGCAGCGCAAAAAAAAATTCAGAGTGTGCTTTTCCCTTGTTTACGTGCAGTGCCGTGATTTTGTTAGTGTTCTAGGCTCGCGTCTCTAGCACGGTCTAGCCTAGGACCAGCACAGTACCGTCGTTGAGCGTTTATTCAACTTTGCATCTCTGAATTGATTATTGCTGACCTTTTTTTTGCTACCATATTATAAGCCTTCCCAGCTCCACATACATCTACGTCGTGCGTTTGATTCTCCCTGGTAATCGCTATATCCAAGCTTTGAGAGTTTTGACTACAACTGTTGCCGATCACCACCTGCCGCTGGGTAAGAACTGGTAAGAATTTGAGATTTGCTTGACGGGTTTGTGAGACACCACCACCACTTCTTAGTAGTCTATAGGATCATATTCTTGTGTGCTTCTATTTGCTGTTAACCATGGTAGGATCACAAGCCGATGAGACTGATTGGGAGAACCTGACGAACAAACAACTACATGATAAATTTCAGCAAATGATGAGTGGACAGGTGCAAGATGTGCTAAACAGATTTGACGAGGCCATGGAGAAGATAGATGGCATTGAGAAGACGTTTGAAACAAAGCTTGATAGCAAGTTTAATCAATTGCTCGCGCGTTTTCCACAACCATCGCCGGCTGCACCTATCGCACCTCTGCAACAACAACAACTACGCCCCCCTTCCGAATCAGTATGGACGAGCTCAGCGTGTTCCTATTGAGCCAGGACAAAATTCTGGTGCCGCTGCTACTGCTGTTGGTGCTTCTTTGGCTCCTACTACTGCTGCTGCCGGTACCGAGGAGGATGATGAGTATGCGGGCGATTATGAGGATGAGTTTGATCAAAATCAGCACTACGTGCAGCCACCAGCACCACCACCACCAGGTCGACCTCAGGTATATATTCGTAATGGTAGGCCTGCACCACCACCTCAGGTATGAGATGATGTCCATATTCCTAAACTGAAGTTGAATACTCCACCATTTGAGGGTACATATGTTCCTGATATATATCTTACTTGGGAGTTAGAAACTGAACAAAGTTTTACATGTTTACAATATCCCGAGGAGAGACGGGTTGCTGCTGCTGTTTGTGCTTTCACTAGTTTTGCATGTGTATGGTGGTCTGAACATTGTAGATTATATCCTATTCCCACTACTTGGGCTGCTTTGAAAACTGCTATGCGTACTCGTTGGGTCCCACCATATTATCAACGTGAATTGCTTCAAAAATTGCAGCGTTTAAGACAAGGAAAAAATTCTGTAGAAGAATATTATCAGGAATTACAAACTGGCATGATTAGATGTGGTATTGTTGAGGAGAATGAAGCTATGCTTGTACGTTTTATAGGTGGATTAAATAGAGAGATTCAGACCATTCTAGAGTATAAGGAGTATACTAATATCACTCATTTATTCCATCTTGCTTGTAAAGCTGAACGTGAAGTGCAGGATCGACAAGCATTGGCGCGAACTAACTTTTCTGCAGGTAGACTTTCATCATGGGCACCGCGTGCATCCTCTACTTCCACTACACCGGCACCTCCATCAGCTGCTATCTCCAGCCGTGATACAAGAAAGCAGGCACAACCTCCACTATCTGCCAAGAGCGCACCTGCCGGGCCTACACAGAGCTCTTCTTCTTCCATGGCATCAACTGGGCACACAAGTGATATTATTTGTCGTCGTTGTAAGGGAAGAGGTCATTATGCGAGAGAATGAAAATCTCAGCGTGTGATGATTGCTACTAAGGATGGTGGGTATGAGTCCGCTAGTGACTATGATGAGGAGACGTTGGCTCTTATTACACGTGAAGAACACGGTGGAGATGATTCTGATCATGAGACGCAATACATGGCTCCTGAAGATGCTGACAGGTATGAATGTTTAGTTGCTCAACGTGTTTTGAGTGTGCAGGTCACACAAGCTGAGCAAAATCAGAGGCACAATTTGTTCCATACCAAGGGAGTTGTGAAGGAACGTTCTGTGCACGTCATCATAGACGGAGGGAGCTGCAACAACTTGGCTAGCATGGAGATGGTGGAGAAGCTTTCTCTCACCACAAGACCACATCCACATCCTAACTACATCCAATGGTTCAACAACAACGGCAAGGTTAAGGTAACACGTACTGTTCGTGTGCATTTTAGTATCTCTACATATGCTGATTATGTTGATTGTGATGTGGTACCTATGCAAGCATGTTCCTTATTACTTGGTAGACCATGGCAATTTGATAAAAATTCTGTACACCATGGTAGAAACAATCAGTATACTCTTTTTCATAAGGATAAAAATATTAATTTGCTTCCTATGACTCCTGATTCTATTTTGAAAGATGATATTAATAGAGCTAATAAAGCAAAACAGGAGAAGAATAAGAGCGAAAATCAGATTGTGGCAAAAGAATTTGAGCAACAAATGAAGCCTAATAATAAACCATCTAGTGTTGCTTCTGAAATAAAATTGACAAGTGCATGTTTATTTGCCACCAAATCTGATATTGATGAGCTAGATTTCAGCAAATCTGTTTGTTATGCTTTTGTGTGCAAAGAGGCATTATTTTCATTCGAGGACGTGCCTTCCTCTTTGCCTCCTGCTGTCACTAACATTTTGCAGGAGTTCGCTGACGTATTTCCACAAGACATGCCACCGGGATTACCGCCTATTCGAGGGATTGAGCATCAGATTGACTTAATTCCCGGTGCTTCACTGCCAAACCGTGCGCCATACCGTACCAATCCAGAGGAGACGAAGGAGATTATGCGTCAAGTACAAGAGCTGCTCGACAAAGGTTATATACGCGAATCCCTTAGTCCTTGTGCTGTTCCTATTATTCTAGTGCCGAAAAAGGATGGTACATCACGTATGTGTGTTGATTGTAGAGGCATTAATAATATTACTATTCGTTATCGTCATCCTATTCCTAGGCTAGATGATATGCTTGATGAATTGAGTGGCTCTATAATATTCTCCAAAGTTGATTTGCGTAGTGGATACCATCAAATTCGTATGAAATTGGGGGATGAATGGAAAACAGCATTTAAAACTAAGTTTGGATTATATGAGTGGTTAGTCATGCCTTTTGGGTTAACTAATGCACCTAGTACTTTCATGAGATTAATGAACGAAGTTTTACGTGCTTTCATTGGACGATTTGTGGTAGTTTACTTTGATGACATATTGATTTATAGCAGATCTTTGGAGGAACATTTGGAACATTTACGTGCTGTTTTTATTGCTCTACGTGATGCACGTTTGTTTGGTAACCTTGGGAAGTGCACCTTTTGCACCGACCGAGTGTCGTTTCTTGGTTATGTTGTTACTCCACAGGGAATTGAAGTTGATAAAGCCAAGATTGAAGCTATTGAGAGTTGGCCGCAGCCCAAAACGGTCACACAAGTGAGGAGTTTTCTTGGCCTCGCTGGATTCTATAGGCGTTTTGTGAGAGATTTCAGCACCATTGCTGCACCTCTCAATGAGCTTACAAAGAAGGATGTGCCTTTTGTTTGGGGTACCGCACAGGAAGAAGTCTTCACGGTGTTGAAAGATAAGTTGACACATGCTCCTTTACTCCAACTTCCTGATTTTAATAAGACTTTTGAGCTTGAATGTGATGCTAGTGGAATTGGATTAGGAGGTGTGTTATTACAAGATGGCAAACCTGTTGCATACTTTTCTGAAAAATTGAGTGGGCCTAGTCTGAATTATTCTACTTATGATAAAGAATTATATGCTCTTGTTCGGACTTTAGAAACATGGCAACATTATTTATGGCCCAAAGAATTTGTTATACATTCTGATCATGAATCTTTGAAACATACTAAAAGTCAAGCTAAACTGAATCATAGACATGCTAAATGGGTTGAATTCATTGAGACTTTCCATTATGTTATTAGACACAAGAAGGGTAAAGAAAATGTTATTGCTGATGCATTGTCTCGTCGCTATACTATGCTTTCACAACTTGAATTCAAAATATTTGGTTTGGAGACCATCAAAGGTCAATATGTGCATGATGCTGATTTTAAAGATGTATTGCAGAATTGTAAAGAAGGAAGAACATGGAACAAGTTTGTCGTTAATGATGGATTTGTGTTCCGTGCTAACAAGCTATGCATTCCAGCTAGCTCCGTTCGTCTTTTGTTGTTGCAGGAGGCGCATGGAGGAGGACTAATGGGACACTTTGGCGTGAAGAAGATGGAGGACGTACTTGCTACACATTTCTTTTGGCCAAAGATGAGACAGGATGTTGAGCGTTTTATTGCTCGCTGCACTACATGTCAAAAAGCTAAGTCACGACTCAATCCTCATGGTTTATATATGCCTTAGCCTGTACCTAGTGTTCCTTGGGAGGATATATCTATGGACTTTGTCTTAGGTTTACCTAGAACAAAGAAGGGGAGGGATAGCATATTTGTTGTCGTGGATAGATTCTCGAAAATGGCACACTTTATACCATGTCATAAAAGCGATGATGCTGTTAATGTTGCTGATTTGTTCCTTCGTGAAATTATTCGCTTGCATGGTGTGCCAAATACAATTGTTTCAGATCGTGATACTAAATTTCTTAGCCACTTTTGCAGATGTTTATGGGCTAAGTTGGGGACTAAACTGCTTTTTAGTACTACTTGTCACCCCAAACTGATGGACAAACTGAAGTAGTCAATAGAACATTGTCTACTATGCTTAGGGCGGTTCTAAAGAATAATAAGAAAATGTGGGAGGAATGCTTGCCTCATATTGAATTTTCTTATAATCGTTCATTGCATTCTACTACTAAGATGTGCCCTTTTGAAGTTGTGTATGGTTTCCTACCTCGTGCACCTATTGATTTGTTGCCTCTTCGATATTCGGAGAAGGTTAATTTTGATGCTAAAGAATGTGCTGAATTGATTTTAAAAATGCATGAGTTAACTAAGGAGAACATTGAGCGTATGAATGCTAAATATAAACTTGCTGGAGATAAGGGTAGAAAACATGTTGTGTTTGCACCTGGAGATCTTGTTTGGTTACATTTGCGTAAGGATAGATTTCCTGATTTGCGCAAATCAAAGCTAATGCCACGTGCGGCTGGTCCCTTTAAGGTGTTGGAGAAAGTAAATGATAATGCATATAAACTTGAGCTGCCTGCAGATTTTGGGGTTAGTCCCACTTTTAACATTGTAGATTTGAAGCCATATTTGGGTGAGGAAGATGAACTTCCGTCGAGGACGACTTCATTTCAAGAAGGGGAGGATGATGAGGACATCAATACCATTGTTACACCCACAGCCCCTGCTGCTATACATACCGGACCAATTACTAGAGCTCGCGCATGCCAACTAAATTACCAGGTACTTTCGTTTCTTGGTAATGATTCTAATGTTCATGAGAATATGATGATGCCTAAATTGGATACATTTGTTTTGCTGACAAATGAAGGGCCTAGCTTGGAGAAGGATGAACATTGGAGCAAGAACAAGCATGGAGATGATGGCATGCGCAAGGGGAACAAGAACGGAGTTACAAGTGATGATTTCAGGACTTTGAAGCCACCATAATGAGTGCATGAAGCCTTGGACGAAATATACAAGATGCCACTTCATAAATTTCGTCCAGAGGCTATTCTAGGTGCTGCGTCACCTTATTATTGGGCCAGGCCCATGTAATTTCGAAATACATAAGTATAGGCTATTTTTAGAGTCCGTATGTGTGGGGAAACAAGAGATAGGGTTAGTTTCGGACCTCTCCACCAAGGGCCATGAAATTCACCCCCTCTTCCTCCATATATACAGCCCTTAGGGCACCGTTTAGACTTTGGGTTTTGTTTAGATTAAAAGTTCGCCATAGCTGCAACTTCGCGTACTTCGTTTGTGTTCAACGACCAGACAAAGGCGTCACAGAACCCCACCTTGATCAATAAAGCTTTCATCTTATATTTGCAATATCCAGATTGAAATCTCAGTTTCTTGCTTGTTCTTCGTTTGCTCGCAGGAAACAGACCCTCGTGGTCAGGTTGATCGTGCTCCGGCGTGGTCAATAACCTCTCGGAGTTGGTTTAGGGATTGCTAAGGCGCGACGTCCTCGCACGTTCGTAGTCGGATCGTCAAAGTCGACTTCCACCAAAGCGAAATCCACCATCTCATCGAAAGACGGGACACCTTTGCCTCTATCAAATACATAGTCCTATCAACATACAACTAACCCTATGGTGTGATCCACGCGCATGCTCATATGATGGGCTCCAAAGGAGAGCAACATTACCACAAGCAAATTAAACCAATCATAATAATTCACCAATTACCGAAAGGACAATGAAAAT
The DNA here is from genome assembly GCA_963921465.1 of Triticum timopheevii. Classification (NCBI taxonomy): domain Eukaryota; kingdom Viridiplantae; phylum Streptophyta; class Magnoliopsida; order Poales; family Poaceae; genus Triticum; species Triticum timopheevii. Next base: position 290,206,053 of record OY997268.1, on the reverse strand, counting down.
CTAGCCAGACATCATAGAATGGCAACACATCATTGGATAATAATATGAAGCATAAAACACCATGTTCAAGTAGAGGGTACAGCGGGTTGCGGGAGAGTGGACCGCTGTAGATAGATGGGGGAAGGTGATCAAGATGTTGGTGAAGATGACGGAGGTGTTGGTGTAGATTGCGGTGATGATGATGGCCCCGACGGTGTTCCGGCGCCACTGGAAGCGAGGGGAGAGAGCCCCCCTTCTTCTTCTTCTTCCTTGACCTTCTCCCTAGATGGGAGAAGGGTCTCCCCTCTAGTCCATGGCCTCCATGGTGTGGGAGGGGTGAGAGCCCCTCCGAGATTGGATCTGTTTCTCTCTCTCTCTCTCTCTCTCTCTCTCTGTGTGTGTGTGTGTGTGTGTGTGTGTGTGTGTGTGTGTGTGTGTGTGTGTGTGTGTGTGCGTGTTTCTGCATTTCAGATTCTTCCCTTTCATGTTTCTTATATTCCCGGAGATCCGTAACTCCGATTGGATTGAAACTTTGAACATGATTTTTTTTCCGGATATTAGCTTTCTTGCGGCGAAAGAAGGGAAACAACCGCCTTACGGGGTGTCCACGAGGGTTAGGGGCACGCCCACCCCCCTGGGGCGCACCCCCTGCCTTGTGGGCCCCTCGAGCATCGTCTCGCATTGATTCCTCTTCTCAAAATTCAGATATATTCCAAAAAAATCTCCGTCCACTTTTATCCCGTTTGGACTCCGTTTGATATGGATTTTCTGCGAAACAAAAAACATGCAACAAACAGGAACTAACACTGGGCACTGGATCAATATGTTAGTCCCAAAAATTGTATAAAAAGTTGCCAAAAGTATATGAACTTTGTATAATATTGGCATGGAACAATCAAAAATTATAGATACGACGGAGACGTATCAAGCCCATCACAATCTATCACGATCAATGAAGGATATTCCGTCTCCCGGAATCACCCGATCAGACTCGGAATCCCGGTTACAAGACATTTCGACAATGGTAAAACAAAAGACCAGCATGTCCGCCCAAATATGTCGACAAATCCCGATAGGAGTTGCACATATCTAGTTCTCAGGGCACACCGAATAGGTCAAGCTACGAGTAAAACCAGCGCTCAAGTTTCCCAGAGGTGGCCCAGCAGGTTGCCTGGTTCGGACCAACACTCAGAGGAGCACTGGCCCGGGGGGGTTAAATAAAGATGACCCTCGGGTTTGCAACCCCAAGGGAAAATTATAGGTTGTTAGGAAAATGTAAAACCAAGGTTGAGCCTTGCTGGAGGAGTTTTATTCAAAGCGAACTGTCAAGAGGGTCCCATAACCCGCGTAAGGAACACAAAATCAAGGAACATAACACTGGTATGACAGAAACTAAGTTGGCAAGAGTGGAACAAAACACCAGGCATAAGGCTGAGCCTTCCACCCTTTACGAGGTATATAGATGCATTAATTAAAAATAAGAGATATTGTGATATCCCAACATGTTCATGTTCCAACATGGAGCAATCTTCAACTTCACCTGCAACTAACAATGCTATTAGAGGGGCTGGTCAAAAGCGGCAACTTAGCGAAACAACGGTTTGCTAGGAAGGTGGGTTAGAGGCTTGACATGGCAATATGGGAGGCATGATATAACAACTGGTAGGAAGCGCGACATAGCGATAGAACGAACAACTAGCAAGCAAAGATAGAAGTGATATCAAGGGTAATGCTTATCTTGTCTGAGATCCTGATAGGAAGAAGAACAAGTCCAAGAAGAGGACAAACAGACGTAGTCGAACAAATCCTCACAACTCCAGAACGAAACCGAAGCTAACGAGAGAAGCAAACCGGAAAGAAGCAAACAACATCGTAAACAACCATCACATAAACATGGCACGATGCACAATCAAGTATGATGCATGTTCGGTTTAAAGAGGAATGGCATGGCAAAGTGCAACAAACAACACTACAAGTTAAGTGGAGCTCAATATGCAACAAGTTGCATATTGACAGAACACCACATTTGAGTTCTTTAGTTCGCTCTCGTTTAGGTACACAACAATATTAAATGTTGTTAAACATGGCAAGAGGTGAAACATAAGTAAACTAACTATTTAGGCAAGTTAAAATGAGGCCGGAACAACAAACAACAATTCTAGAAAATCCCCATGTCATTTAGCAGTTTTAAAGTAAACAACAATTTTAAGCATTAAATGTTGTTATCATGATGCGAATGACATATGCAAGTTTTGTGCAATATTCATGAAAATGTTGACATGAGCATGTTATGAAGCATTTGGTCACCATGGCGGAATGAAAGGGGTGCCACGGCAATGACAACGGAAATGATGTCACAGCAACATTCTGATGATCCGACAACTCGTCGCGATGTCGGTGCAAGAGAAAGTGTGGATGCGCAGAACATGCAAAAGATGGTGGGGTGATCTCGGATACCAGGTTCCCACGTGTCGGTGGCATGGCAAAAGAGCGACAATTCGGACGCGGTGCAAACACGGACATCTCATACAACACATGCATTCGATCACGGTCGGTCATCTTGGTGGTTATACCTTTGAAGCATGCGTTTTCGGGGCGGAACGAGTTCGGTGCAATGTAGAGGAAGTAGACATTCTCGCAACGGTCGTAGTGGAAGTAGTTGTACACATTCGTTGTGGAGAGGTACTTGATAAGTCCAACTTCTTCGGGGCGACGGTAGTGGTACATGTTATCTTGTCGAATCCACAGCGCCGGTAGTGCTTCACTTGACAGTCTTCAGCGATGATAGTCGTACACGTCGTAGTCGGACTTGCGGAATGAACCGGTAGTTGTACGTTGGTCAAAGAGGAACTAGGCACAACTTGGGTCTTTGCGGAACATCATTGTACTTGGCATCTGGTGTGGTACTTGGTGCAATCACACAGTCGTGCACGAGATGTTGTACACTGGATGGAGAGGAACTTGATGCATCCACGCCTTCGGGCGTTAGTGACCATCGGGACAAAACGAATTGACTGCATCCAAAGGCAACGATGCTTGCGAATGTGGTGAGGGAAGAAATAGGAGGCGCGGGAGGCGACGAAGTGGAGGCATGCAGGCGACGAAGACAGGGAACGGCGGGAGCAGAGGAGCTCGCGATGACGCAACGGACAGGGAGGCTCTCAAGCAGCGGGTGAGTGGGCGACATGGAGGAGCGGCAGCAGAGCAGCTGCAGCAGGTGCAGCGAGGGCAAGCACGGGGCGAGGCGCGAGGCGTGGACGAGGAGACGCGGGAGGCGGGGCTCTCGGACTTGAGCGGCGGCGGAGGAGGTTGGTGCAGGCCATCAGCAGCGGCGCGATCGAGCTCGCCGGAGGGCGCAGGGACAAGCGGGATCAGGCGCGGGGTGGATGGGGATCGATCTGAGGCTCTCCTGTGGCGGCGCGCAAGGAGGGATGGGGGTCGAGGGGGAGGTCAAGGGGATCGGGGAGGCTGGCTAGGGTTAGATAGGCAGGGGCCGACTGGGCCTTGGAGGGGCAAATGGGCCGCGGGGAAGCAGGCTAGCCTGGCTGCTGGGCTCTCTGCTCTCTCTCTCTCTCTCTCCTATTTTCTTTAACAGAAAAGAATTAGAGAGGAGAAAAGAAAGAGAGGGTTAGGAAAGAATTTGCGCATGCGGACAATTTTCCTAGACTCATAAAAATAAGCTTGATCCAAGAAAATAGAAGTGAGCGTGGGCGTGAAGCTGAATTCAACCTCATTTGAATTTAATTCAAATGAGTGTGAGAAAGAAGTGGGTATTCAGTAGGTCCAAAAATGTTGAGAAATTTGGTGGATCTCAGGAAAATGACGACAGAACTTATGGGCAAAGTTGGCAACCAAGAATTGAGATAACAAAGGCATTTGGGAATTATTTGCAAGTGTGCTATGATCAATTCCAAATAATGGAATATTTATTATAGCTCCCTAATAATAGTAGGAGACTTTGAATATGTTTTAAAGAGAAATCACCATGTGAATATCCCTCGATTTAAATGGACCGAAGATCCATACAATTTATTTAAAAGAGTTATAAGATTAATGATATGATGGCATGATGAAATGATGCAATGCAAGAGATGACATGATGAATGCAACAAAGCAATTGAAATACAAATCGAAAGTCGGAATACATGGAAGGCATATGGAGTGTCGGTCTTGGGGCGTCACAGCAACCCACCTTGAGGTAGGGCCTCGTGAGTCCCGCGCTGGCTCATAGGTGCCCGCATACACCTCCTCTAGTCCTACCGTGCAAGCCACGTGCCAGGTGTTGGTGTCAAAACCGGCAGATCTCGGGTAGGGGGGCCCAAGCTGTGCGTCTAAGGATCAATGGTAACAGGGGACCAGTGGACATAGTGTTGACCCAGGTTCGGGCCCTCTTAAAGGAGGTAAAACCCTACTCCTGCTTGATTATATTCAACGAGTATGAAGATTACAAGAGTTGATCTACCTCGAGATTGTGATAGCTAAACCCCAGATGTCTAGCCTATGAGTATTCCGATGATGGTAATGAGGATAGCCTCTACAGACTAACCCCTCCAATTTATATACACAACAGAGGGGCCTAGGGTTTGTACAAGGTCGATTAATCAGAGAAGGAAACACCCAGACTCTAATCTTGCCGTTAACATATGGAGAAGTCCATCCGGACACGGAGAATAATCTTCAGCTTGGTCTTGTACGGCCCATACACCCCAGCCCATACTCCTAGGCCGAACACCTGAGGACCCCCGAATCCAGGACTTCCTTAGTAGCCCCCGAACTTGCCTACAATGACGATGCAGTATGCAGATGTAAGTCTTCAACTTTGTAAGGCGGGTTCTCCATCATACTCCGGCTTGACCATAGTCTGGCATCGGCTTCGATGCCCAGTCTTTATCATTCCTTCCTGTCGTCGCCTCGCTTTCCACGCGTCTGAGCAAATGAAAACAGTCTATTATCTTTATATTTTAATACATTTAGTAGGCACGGGCGACGCTTATATAACAAGGTTGGATCCGCAAAACGCCATCCCACATCGCCCCAAGAGGAACACAACAAACCACGGAAAAAAATTCAAACCATGGCTAGTGTCCCTGGCTCCTCCTCGCGTCCTCATGGCCCTCAAGAGGGAGATTGGCAAAGTTGTTATGTATCTCATCTCCCCCCCGCGGATCTAGTCTCCATATGGGCAGGATTAACTTCTATGGGCGATGATGCATTGGCAGAGAATTTCCACAACCCCAGCCAAGGGGAGAGGGTGTGCTTCATCTCATTCCTTCTGAGGGGTGTACGATTCCCGATCCACCCCTTCATCAGGGGCCTACTGGAGTATTACTGGATCCAGCTACACAACCTCACACCAGGTTCCGTTTTGCATATTTATGGTTTCATTGCTCTTTGTGAACTATTTTTAGGATGTGATGCTCATTTCGAACTATGGAAAAAGTTCTTTTGCCTCGTCCCCTGCCACCAGGACGGAGGGTCTATATTTGAAGTGGGTGGCTCCGAAGTATGGCGCATAGTTGGATCGGGTTAGCTAGTCGGGGCTCCAAAGAGGGGGTCCGACGAATGGTCTTTGGAATTGTTTTACATTGAGGATGTTCCTCTTCCGGACCATGTTCGGCACGGGCTTCCCGAATTCTCCAGTGCTCCTTTGAAGAAGCTATTCAACTGGCGCCCTAACTCCCCCAAACAAGACGGTAGTGCGGAAGTGATGAGATTGGTCAGCAAGGTCAGATTAATGACCCATTCAGGACTCTCCATCGTTAAAGTCATGGCTACTGCGATAAAGCGATGTATCCAACCTCTTCAGTCTAGAGTGGGTCCTTTATGGAACTACAATGGGGAGGACGACGCGTCTCACTATACGTGAAAGGGTCCGGATAACAAAGACGCATTGGCTGCCATGCTGGTGGATCTTTATAAGGGAGAGGAAGGAGACTTCGCCCATCTACATTGCCGAGATGGTTTCTCCATGCACAACCCCATCGACTAGGTAAGTTTAGTCATTCTGCACCTTTTTATTATTGGGATGCAGTAACTGAATACTTTGGTTGCTTCAAAACAGTCTAGGAGGAAGGTAGTCGAGAACATATGTTGTCCCCCTTCTCAACTAGAGGACCATGCCTGTCATGAAGACCCCGGATTCCATGAGGATCCGGATATGTTCGTGGAATTTGAAGACGTCGTTTATTACCAGGCGAGCCTTGACGGCTCGGAAGTAGCTACTATGGCTGATTACCCCGACCTCTACCCCTTTGTTAAGGTAAGTGTTCCGAAATTATTTAAAAAGAGTGACATTTCCGCTGATAACTTACTCTCCGAACTGGGCCGTGTTATGTAGGATCGGCGCTCAGCAAGCAGTACCCAAGGCCGGGTACCAAGAAGAAGGACGGCACCCTCAAGGGGTGGTCGTGCCAAGCAAAAGGAAGCCGGGAGCGCCACTGAGCCTGCTCCATCACCAAAAAGGTATATTCCTTATTTCATACTTGGGCGTAAAGCCTAATTATCACTTTCATCCTCCCTCTATCATTTAAAGAGAGGTATACGGTGAACCATTCCCAAGATCCCAGCAAGCCGAGTCGCAGCCAACGTGATGTCGAAGTCGTCAACTAGGACGAGGGTGCATACAGGGGTGGCGCCATCTCATCTACCCCAGGAGGATCCGGATGAAGTGTCCATCACTAACTCCGAGGTGGAGAGCGCAATGAATCACCATCGCTTAAAAGAGACCCTGCATGCCTCGGTCTTTTCGGAAGAAGATTTTACTGCTCTCAACACCGTGGACGCGAATATCCGAGCTGCCCGGGATGGACTTACGGGTGTCACTCGCCTGTTCTCAAAGGATATCCAGGTCAAAATGTATGCAAATCTTTTATATATATATATATATATATATATATATATATATATATATATATACACCAGTAGCCCCCGAGACTTAAAGCAGTAGGAACTAACCGATTTGAGGGTCGTTTATGACTGCAAGTTCTCAAGGAGAAGAATAGCGCATTGTCCCAGGAGCTCGAGACAAGATGGACACCGCTAAATGCCATTGTCACAGAGCTTGAAGAAATGAAGAGTCCCCCAATGACTGGGGGAAAAGAAAAAAACTAGAAGAGGAATTGAAGAAGCAGGCCAAAGAGTTAAACAGCTTAAAGGCTCGACTCTTGGAGGCGCAACAGGAAAACTAAAAGCTGAAGGGCAGCATATTCGATATGACTTTTGAACCATCTGAAGTATTGATATAATCATATACTACGGAATGTTATAATTCGGTTCATACAGGTATGTTGACCTGCCTCCACGAGGAGGAAGTGTCCAGGCTGCAAAGCGACGTTCTAAAAGAACTGTCAAAGCTGCACGAGCGTGCCCGAAAAGCCATGAAGAATATGGCCAAAGCCTTATTACCATCTGATGGCCCTTCATAAAGCATGGAGGGGTTGGCCGACCTGTTCAAGGGTGCTCAGCGTCGCTTCGAGCTGTAGAAGACGTCCACATGGCGTGAAGGAGCACGAGAGGCATGGGCCATGAAGAAGACACGCTACACTGGACTCGATCTGAATCATATGGCCCGAGTTGGACCTCAGGGATCGGACGAGAAGGAAGTTCCTGTAAGCTTGGTATATGACCAAGTAATGATAGCGGCGAAATATTTGCAACAAGATTGCAAGCTAGATAGCCTTTTAGATGGCATAGAAAGAGAGTAGGCATTCGATTTTATGTATCAATGTACTTTATGACCGCACTTATCTCCTGTCGAACTTGTAAAAAAATTGTCATTGAAAACCTTCGGCTTCCACCTCTGAACCAAGAAGTTGAAGTGTTTCTGCATAATATGTTTAACTAAGAAACCTTTAGTATCTTCGGAAACCAGGCAATCCGGTCATATTGCGTGAACAGACAAAATATGTTCTGGGAGTTATGTTATATTACTATTTAACGTAAGAAACAACTTCCAATAAAAATAGTTCCATTAGGGGTTCCTTTCCTTGGGTTAACATGCTAAATGATGTATGCATAGGCTTGTAACCAAAGTATTTACAGCTAATTCCGTAATTGTTCCAAAAATAGTCTGTCGTTTATTTGCCGACCAATTATTCCCTTAAGAACACTAGCTTTCGGCTTCACCTGTGTGAGGTATAGATCCGGATAACCCGGTTGTAACAATCGCGGAAGTACTCCCTTTACATCCTAGCTGAACAATCGGGAACATAGGGTATAAACACAGGAGCATGGCAACCCAGCTTGGTAAAAACTTAAATTATAGAGGTGCATAAAATGGCAAATGCAACAACCGTCATGGACAAAGGAAGCTTATAAGATTGTAATAATATTCTTTGTTATAGAAGCCCCCATGTATGGTGGGGTGTATACATTTAAAGATGTGTGCCCCAAATAATGCGGTTGATCCAAACATACATTGAGAGGGAAAAGGAAAAAAATCAAAAAGGGGAGAGAAAAAGGAAAAAAACTTAGTTAAAGTGAAACCTCAGGAGGCCGAACTATGCGTAGAATCTTCAGAGCTGGGCAGTGTTCCATGGGTTCGGCTCAAGGCGGTTATCCACTGCATTGTGAAGGCAATAGGCTCCTCCGGTAAGGACTTCATTTATGATGAAGGTGCCCTCCCATTTGGGTTTGAGATTGTCCTTTTTATTTTCTGGGAGGCGTAAAACAAGTTCTCTCACATTGTATGTCTTAGCCCGCACTTCTCTGCTTTGGTAACGCCTGGCCTGTTGTTGATAAAATGCAGAACGTGCCTTAGAAACATCGCGCTCCTCTTCGAGTCCGTCTAGGTCATCTTGCCGATCTAATTCGTCTTCCCTCTCTACGTACATGCGCACTCTAGGTGAGTCATGAATAATGTCACAGGGCAGTACGGCCTCTGTGCCGTACACCATAAAGTAGGGTGTGTATCCGGTCGTTCGATTGGGCATGGTCCGGAATCCCCAGAGTAGGGAATTGAGTTCCTCAACCAAGTGCTTATCTGATTTTCGTAAAGAGCGCACTAGTCTAGGCTCAATGCCACTCATGATCAGACCATTGGCCCTTTCGACTTGGTCATTTGTTTGAGGGTGGTATACGTACGCATAGTCGAGTTTAATGCCCAACTTAGCGCACCAAGTTTTCACCTCATCAGCTGTAAAGTTGGAGCCATTATGAGTGATAATACTGTGAGGGACACCATAACGGTGGACTACGCCGGATATAAAGTCAATCACTGGCCCTGCCTCAGCTGTTTTTACCGGTTTGGCCTCTATCCACTTAGTGAATTTATCTACCATTACCAGCAAGTATTTCTTTTTGCAGCATCCCCCTTTAAGGGGTCCAACCATGTCGAGCCCCCAGACCGCGAAGGGCGAAGTAATGGGATTGTTCCTAATGCGGTGGGAGGTATGTGACTTTGATTGGCGAAAAGCTGACAGCCCACGCAACGTTGGACAAGGGCTTGAGCATCTCCTCGAGCCGTGGGCCAGAAAAGACCAGTCCTGAATGCCTAGCTTATGAGGGCTCAGGATGCAGCGTGATGACCGCCTAGGCCAGCATGTATTTCTGCCAAGAATTGCCTTCCCTCCTCTTCGGAGATACACCTTTGGAGGACTCCGGTAGTGCTCTTTTTCTACAGTTCATCCTCATGCACTTTGAAGGCTTTAGAGCACCGAACTATGCACCGAGCTTCATTTTTATCGTCGGGAAGCTCCTGCCTATTAAGGTAGGCCAGGAATGGTTCGGTCCAGGGAGGGATAACATCCATGATCTCTTGAGCAGAGGTTGTTATCTCGATATCCGGACCCTCGACGATGTCTGCATTGTGTTCAGCAGCTGGGGGTGTGAACATGTTCGTACTACCTTCTTTGCTCTCACCCTGCCATACTACGGATGGCCAAAAGAGCCTCTCCACGGAATGTTAGGTGGCACAGGGTTGCGGTTAGCGCCCATACGAGTGAGGATGTCGGCTGCCTGATTACTCTCTCGGGTGATGATACGTCTCTGTCGTATCTATAATTTTTGATTGTTCCATGCCAATATTATTCATTTTCATATACTTTTTGGCAACTTTATATACTATTTTTTTGGGACTAACATATTGATCCAGTGCCCAGTGCCAGTTCCTGTTTGTTGCATGTTTTTTGTTTCGCAGAAACCCAATATCAAACGGAGTCCAAACAGGATAAAAACGGACGGAGATTTTTTTTGGAATATTTATGATTTTTCGGAAGTAAAATCAACGCGAGACGGTGTCCGAGGTGGCCACGAGGTAGGGGGGTGCACCCTACCCCCCAGGCGCACCCCTGACCCTCATGGTCCACCCGTAAGGCGGTTGACGCTCTTCTTTTGGCACAAGAAAGATAATTTAATAAGAAAGATCTGGCGAAAGATTCACCCCAATTGGAGTTATGGATCTCCAGATATAAAGGAAACGGTGAAGGGTAAAATCAGAGAACGCAGAAGCAGAGAGATAGGTCCAATCTCGGAGGGGCTCTCGCCCCTCCCACACTATGGGAGCCAAGGACCAGAGGGGAAACCCTTCTCCCATCTAGGGAGAAGGTCAAGGAAGAAGAAGAAGAAGGGGGCCCCTCTCCCCCTTGCTTCCGGTGGCGCCGGAACGCCGCCGGGGGCCATCATCATCACCGCGATCTTCACCAACACCGCCGTCATCTTCACCAACATCTCCATCACCTTCCCCCATCTATATCCAGCGGTCCACTCTCCCGCATCCCGCTGTACCCTCTACTTGAACATGGTGCTTTATGCTTCATATTATTATCCAATGATGTGTTGCCAACTTATGATGTCTGAGTAGATTTTCGTTGTCCTATCGGTGATTGATAAATTCCTATGATTGGTTTGAGTTGCATGTTTTATTATTGGTGTTGTCCTATTGTGCCCTCTGTGTCTGGCAAGCGTGAGGGATTCCCGCTGTAGGGTTTTAAATATGTTTATGATTTGCTTATGGTGGGTGGCGTGAGTGACAGAAGCACAGACCTGAGTAAGTAGGTTGTTTGCGTATGGGATAAAGGGGACTTGATACTTTAATGCTATGGTTGGGTTTTACCTTAATGAATCTTTAATATTTGCGGATGCTTGCTAGAGTTCCAATCATAAGTGCATATGATCCAAGTAGAGAAAGTATGTTAGCTTATGCCTCTCCCTCAAATAGAATTGCAATAGTGATTACCGGTCTAGTAACGTAGTCAATTGCTTAGGGACAATTTCACAACTCCTACCACCACTTTTCCACACTCGTTATATTTACTTTATTTGCATCTTTATCTAAACCGCCCCTAGCTTTTATTTACGTGTTCTTTATTATCTTGCAAACCTATCCTATCACACCTACAAAGTACTTCTAGTTTCATACTTGTTCTAGGTAAAGCGAACGTCAAGCGTGCGTAGAGTCGTATAAGTGGCCGATAGGACTTTAGAGAGTATTTGTTCTTCCTTTAGCTCCTCGTTGGGTTCGACACTCTTACTTATCGAAAGAGGCTCCAACTATCCCGTATACTTGTGGGTTATCAAGACCTTTTTCTGGCGCCGTTGCCGGGGAGTCATAGCGTGGGGTGAATATTCTCGTGTGTGCTTGTTTGCTTTATCACTAAGTAATTTTTATTTGCTGTTCTTAGTTGTTCTCTATCTTTAGTTATGGATATGGAATGCAAAATACCAAAAAAATTAGCTGTACTTGCTACTCATGAGGATGGGGTAACTCCTAAAACCCTCGATTCTCATTATGCGAAAAATATTGTGTACTACTTTGATGATCTGGAGAAAACCCCATTCAACTTTATAATGGGAGACACGTTGGATAAACGTGAACACTTTAGGGATTATCGTTCGAGACAAAAAGGGAAACTATTATGGGATCAATTTATTATGTTGCGTTGGTATGCCTGGGATCTATGCTTGAGATATGATGTTACTTGTTGCTCTAGGATGGAGGCTCCACACCTTCCCTTTTCATGCGAATTTAATGATAATGAAACCTTATCTTCTTATGCTAATGGTATATATGATTACTATGATGTGGAACAAATAGAAGAATTTGTTGCTTTTAAGGCTGCTTATGAGATTGAATCTTTGTTTGAAAAGTATGAAGCTTTAGATGATGATGTTTATAGGCCTGAAAATCTTGCTATACTTAGATATTGCTATGCAAATTATGAATACAATTACTACATTAATGCATTTATTAAGAAAGTCTCCGCTGTCCAAGAAGAGACTAATATTTTGCAGGAAGCTATGGAAGAAGAAATTGATGAAATTGTGAGCTCATTGGATGAAAAAGATGATGAGGAGAGCGCAGAACAAAAGGAGGAGGAGCAGATTAGCTACCCGTGCCCACCTTCTAATGAGAGTAACCCTCCAACTCATACATTATTTAATTCTCCTTTGTGCTTACCGAAGGATGGTTGCTATGATGATTGCCATGATGACTGCTATGATGATTGTTATGATCCCATTGATTCTCTTGAAATATCCCTTTTTGATGATGCTTGCTATGTTTGTGGCCAAGATGCCAATATGAATTATGCTTATGGAGATGAACTTGCTATAGTTCCTTATGTTAAACATGAAATTGTTGCTATTGCACCCACGCATGATAGTCCTATTATCTTTTTGAATTCTCCCGACTACACTATATCGAAGAAGCTTGCACTTATTAAGGATTATATTGATGGGTTGCCTTTTACCGTTACACATGATGATTTTGATGAATATAATATGCATGTGCTTGCTGCTCCTACTTGCAATTATTATGAGAGAGGAACTCTATCTCCGCCTCTTCATGTTTCCAATATGATAGAATTGCAAGAAACTGCTTATACTATGCATTGGCCTTTACTATGTGTGCATGAATTGTTCTTTTATGACATGCCGATGCATAGGAAGAGAGTTAGACTTCATTGTTACATGATATATGTTACTTTGTGCTCACTACTAAATTATAAATCATTGTTAATTAAAATTGGCTTTGATATACCTTGGGATCCGGGTGGATTCATTACTTGAGCACTATATGACTAGCTTAATGGCTTTAAAGAAAGCGCTGCCAGGGAGACAACCCGGAAGTTTTAGAGAGTCATTTATTTCTGTTGAGTGCTTTCATATATTTTAAAAACAACAAAAATAAAGAGGGGAACCCAAAACTTTTCAGAAAGGAAAGTGAAAGTGAGAGAGACAAGCATTGTTGAATTGGGAGAGCTCCTTTAACTTTGTTCATGCTCACGGAAACTTTGTGAATCTTGATTACAGAAACTTTTCAAAAAAAATAATTATCCCCTTGTACAATTCCACTGTATTATAAAAATAATGTGCTAAGGTTTGCCTTTAGGATGTTTACAATGCTTGTTGGTTTGTATGGTGTAGGACAGAAACTTTGGCTGTAGTGCGCGATTTTACATTTTTAACTGGAACGTCAATTGGTTCTGATTACTTTTGCACTGTCTTGCTATACAACTTGTTTATATTTCCTAATTTTGGTAGAATTTGTGGGGTACCAGAAGTATGGTGGATGTTAAGATTGCTACAGACTGTTCTGTTTTTGACAGATTCTGTTTTTGATGCATAGTTTGCTTGTTTTGATGAATCTATCAATTTATATCAGTGGATTAAGCCATGAAAAAGTTATATTACAGTAGACACAATGCAAAAATAGAATATGAATTGGTTTGCAACAGTACTTAGAGTGGTGATTTGCTTTATTATACTAACGGATCTTACCGAGTTTTCTGTTGAAATTTTGTGTGGATGTAGTGTCTAATCGAGGATGTTTCGATGAGAGAAGAAGGAAGAGAGGAAAGAGCTCAAGCTTGGGGATGCCCGAGGCACCCCAAGTAAATATTCAAGGAGACTCAAGCATCTAAGCTTGGGGATGCTGGGGAGGCATCCCCTCTTTCTTCAGCAAGTATCAGTATGTTTCGGATTCGTTTCGTTCATGCATTATGTGCAAGTCTTGGAGCGTCTTTTGAAATTAGGTTTTTATTTTTCTTTTATGCACCATGCTGGTATGAGATAGTCCTTGGTTGATTTATAGAATGCTCATTGCACTTCACTTAAATCTTTTGAGGGTGGCTTTATAGAATGCTTCATGTGCTTCACTTATATCATTTGAAGTTGGATTGCCTGTTTCTCTTTACATAGAAAACCGCCATTTGTAGAATGCTCTTTTGCTTCACTTATATTTGTTAGAGCGTGAGCATATCTTTTGTAGAAAGAATTAAACTCTCTTGCTTCACTTATATCTATTTAGAGAGATGACAGGAATTGGTCATTCACATGGTTAGTCATAAAATCCTACATAAACTTGTAGATCGCTGAATATGATATGTTTGATTCCTTGCAATAGTTTTGCGATATAAAGATGGTGATATTAGAGTTATGCTAGTGGGTGGTTGTGGATTGTAGAGACACTTGTGTTGAGGTTTGCAAGTCCCGTAGCATGCACGTATGGTAACAGTTGTGTGACAAATTTGAAGCATGGGGTGTTTCTTTGATTGTCTTCCTTCTGAGTGGCAGTCGGGGACGAGCGATGGTCTTTTACTACCAATTTATCCCCCTAGGGGCATGCGTAGTAGTACTTTGCTTCGAGGGTAATAAACTTTTGCAATAAGTACATGAGTTCTTTATGACTAATGTGAGTCCATAGATTATACGCACTCTCACCTTTCCATCATTGCTAGCCTCTTCGGTACCGTGCATTGCCCTTTCTCACCTCGAGAGTTGGTGCAAACTTCGCCGGTGCATCCAAACCCCGTGATACAATACGCTCTATCACACATAAGCCTCATTATATCTTCCTCAAAACAGCCATCATACCTACCTATCATGGCATTTCCATAGCCATTCTGAGATATATTCCCATGCAACTTCCATCATCATCATATACATGACTTGAGCATTCATTATCATATTGCTTTGCATGATCGTAAGATAGCTAGCATGATGTTTTCATGGCTTGTTCGTTTTTTGATGTCATTGCTACGCTAGATCATTGGACATCCCGGTACACCGCCGGAAGCATTCATATAGAGTCATATCTTTGTTACAGTATCGAGTTGTAATATCGAGTTATAAGTAAATAAAAGTGTGATGATCATCATTATAGAACATTGCCCCCCCCCCCCCAAAAAAAGGGGGGAAAGGCCAAAGAAGCCTAAATAAAAAAAGGGGGCCAAACAAGCCCACCAAAAAAAAGAATAAAAAGGGGCAATGTTACTATCTCTTTTTCCACACTTGTGCTTCAAAGTAGCACCATGTTCTTCATATAGATTGTCTCCTATGTTGTCACTTTCATATACTAGTGGGAATTTTTCATTATAGAGCTTGGCTTGTATATTCCAATGATGGGCTTCCTCAAATGCCCTAGGTCTTCATGAGCAAGCAAGTTGGATGCACACCCACTTAGTTTCTTTTGTTGAGCTTTCATACACTTATAGCTCTAGTGCATCCGTTGCATGGCAATCCCTACTCCTCGCATTGACATCAATTGATGGGCATCTCCATAGCCTGCTGATTAGCCGCGTCGATGTGAGACTTTCTTCTTTTTTGTCTTCTCCACATAACCTCCATCATTATATTCTATTCAACCTATAGTGTTATATCCATGGCTTGCGCTCATGTATTGCGTGAGGGTTGAAAAAGCTGAAGCGCGTTAAAAAGTATGAACTAATTGCTCGGCTTGTCATCGGGGTTGTGCATGACGGGGGCATTTTGTGTGACGAAAATGAAGCATGGCCAAACTATATGATTTTGTAGGGATAAGCTTGCTTTTACCTTGTTATTTTGAAAAGACATGATTGCTTTATTGGTACGCTCGAAGTATTATTGTTCTTATGTCAAATGAAAGACTATTGCTTTGAATCACTTGTGTCTTAATATTCATGCCATGATTAGACATATGATCAAGATTATGCTAGGTAGCATAACACATCAAATATTATTCTTTTTTTTATCATTTACCTACTCGAGGACGAGCAGGAATTAAGCTTGGGGATGCTGATACGTCTCCGTCGTATCTATAATTTTTGATTGTTCCATGCCAATATTATTCACTTTCATATACTTTTTGGCAACTTTTTATACTATTTTTAGGGACTAACATATTGATCCAGTGCCCAGTGCCAGTTCCTGTCTATTGCATGTTTTTTGTTTCATAGAAACCCAATATCAAACGGAGTCCAAACGGGATAAAAACAGACGGAGATTTTTTTTTTTTGGAATATTTATGATTTTTGGGAAGTAAAATCAACGCGAGACGGTGTCCGAGGTGGTCACGAGGTAGGGGGCGCGCCCCTGACCCTCGTGGTCTACCCGTAAGGCGGTTGACACTCTTCTTTTAGCGCAAGAAAGATAATTTTATGAGAAAGATCTGGGCAAAAGATTCACCCCAATCGGAGTTACGGATCTCCAGATATAGAGGAAACGGTGAAGGGGTAGAATCAGAGAACGCAGAAGCAGAGAGATAGATCCAATCTCGGAGGGGCTCTCTCCCCTCCCATGCCATGGGAGCCAAGGACCAGAGGGGAAACCCTTCTCCCATCTAGGGAGAAGGTCAAGGAAGAAGAAGAAGAAGGGGGGCCCTCTCCCCCTTGCTTCCGGTGGCGTCGGAACGCCGCCGGGGGCCATCATCATCACCGCGATCTTCACCAACACCGCCGTCATCTTCACCAACATCTCCATCACCTTCCCCCATCTATATCTAGCGGTCCACTCTCCCGCATCCCGCTGTACCCTCTACTTGAACATTGTGCTTTATGCTTAATATTATTATCCAATGATATGTTGCCATCTTATGATGTCTGAGTAGATTTTTGTTGTCCTATCGGTGATTGATGAATTCCTATGATTGGTTTGAGTTGCATGTTTTATTATTGGTGATGTCCTATTGTGCCCTCCATGTCGCGCAAGCCTGAGGGATTCCCGCTGTAGGGTTTGTAATATGTTTATGATTTGCTTATGGCAGGTGGCGTGAGTGACAGAAGCACAGACCCTAGTAAGTAGGTTGTTTGCGTATGGGATAAAGGGGACTTGATACTTTAATGCTATGGTTGGGTTTTACCTTAATGAATCTTTAGTATTTGTGGATGCTTTCTAGAGTTCCAATCATAAGTGCATATGATCCAAGTAGAGAAAGTATGTTAGCTTATGCCTCTCCCTCAAATAGAATTGCAATAGTGATTACCGGTCTAGTAACGTAGTCAATTGCTTAGGGGACAATTTCACAGCTCCTACCACCACTTTTCCACACTCGTTATATTTACTTTATTAGCATCTTTATCTAAACAGCCCCTAGCTTTTATTTATGTGTTCTTTATTATCTTGCAAACCTATCCTATCACACCTACAAAGTACTTCTAGTTTCATACTTGTTCTAGGTAAAGCGAACGTCAAGTGTGCGTAGAGTCGTATCAGTGGCCGATAGGACTTTAGAGAGTATTTGTTCTTCCTTTAGCTCCTCATTGGGTTCGACACTCTTACTTACCGAAAGAGGCTACAACTATCCTGTATACTTGCGGGTTATCAGGTGACGTGATGAAAGTCAAGTCTTCGAACCGAACTGATATTTTTAATATGGCATTTCGATATGCCGCCATTTTTGGGTCCTTTGTGTCGAACTCTCCATTGACCTAGGATATTGCGAGGTTTGAATCACCGCGCACCTCCAGGCGTTGTATACCCATGGAGATAGCCATGCGAAGACCATGTAGCGGCGCCTCATATCGGGCTGCATTGTTGGAGTCCGTATACATAATTTGTAATACATAGTGGACTGTATCCCCGGTAGGAGATGTTAAGATGATGCCAGCCCCAGTCCAGCCAGCATTTTGGAGCCGTCGAAGTACATAATCCAATTGGAGTATGAGTCGTACTCTTTAGGGAATTCGTCTTCCGTCCATTCGACGACAAAGTCGGCCAACACCTGGGATTTAATAGCCCGGCGTGGCTTGTATACTATTTCAAACGGTAAAAGCTCGATGGCCCATTTAGCTATGCGGCCGGTGGTATCCCTGTTGTTGATAATATCGTTAAGTGGTAGTTCTAATGCCACCGTGATCGAACACTCCTGAAAATAGTGTCGCAGTTCTCAGGACGCCATGAAGACCGTGTAGGCTATTTTTTGTAGTGAGGGTATCGGGATTTGCAAGGTGTAAGGACCTCTGATACATAATAAACTGGCTTTTGGGTGGGGAATTTATATCCCTCTTCCCCTCATTCGACGATAAGCACATCACTAACTACTTGGTTAGTTGCCTAAATATATAAAAACATAGGCTCTCCAACACCTGGGGCAGCTAGGATTGGGTTGCTTGTGAGAAGGGCCTTGATTTCTTCCAATCCAGTTGTGGTAGTGTCCGTCCATTTGAAGTTGTCAGTGCATCATAGTAGCTTGTAGAGTGGTAATGCTTTTTCTCCCAATTTGGAGATAAAACGGCTTAAGGCTGCGACACATCCAGATAGTTTTTGGACTTGCTTTAGGTCTGTTGGTATAGCCAATTGTGACAGAGCTCGGATTTTGGCTGGGTTTGCTTCAATTCCTCTATGGGATACAATAAACCCTAACAATTTTCCGGCTGGTACTCCAAAAACACATTTTTCCGGATTAAACCGTATGTCATATGGCCGGAGGTTGTCGAAGGTGAGGCGGAGATCGTCCACCAGTGTTTCGACGTGCTTCGTCTTGATGACCACGTTGTCCACGTATGCTTCGACTGTTTTGCCGACTTGTTTTTCTAAGCAAGTTTGAATCATACGCTAGTAGGTAGCCCCGGCGTTTTTGAGCCCGAAGGGCATAGTGTTGAAGCAGAAGGGACCGTAAGGGGTGATGAACACGGTTGCGGCCTGGTCGGACTCCTTCATCTTAATCTGATGGTATCCGGAATAGGTGTCGAGGAAACACAAAGAATCGTGCCCTACTGTTGCGTCAATTATTTGGTCGATGCGAGGCAATGGGAAGGGATCTTTAGGGAAAGCCTTGTTGAGGTCTTTCAAATCAACGCACATGCGCCAGGATTTGTCCTTCTTCGGTACCATGACCAAGTTGGCTAACCAATCCAGATGTTTAATTTCCGTAATAAACCTAGCCTCTAGTAACTTGGCTAGCTCTTCTCCCATGGCTTGACGCTTGGGTTCGGAGAATCGCCGTAGTGTCTACTTCATGGGTTTAAATCCCTTGATTATACTGAGACTGTGTTCGGCCAGTCTACGTGGGATGCCGGGCATGTCTGAAGGGTGCCAGGAAAAAATATCCCAATTCTCTCGCAGGAATGTGTGTATGGCAGCGTCCACTGCTGGATCCAGCTGTGCTTCGATTGATGCTTTTTTATTAGGGTCCGTCGGGTGCACTTGAAATTTAACTATTTCCCCAGCTGGCTTGAAAGAGGTGGATTTGGATCTCTTATCGAGAATCACATCATCCCTATCCATCATGGACAGTAGGATGGTTAATTCTTCCGCCACTAGGGCTTCGGATAGCGCCTCGAGGGCCAAGGATGCAGTTTTGTTTTCGGCACAAAGGGCTTTGTCCGGGTCGCTCAAAATTGTGATGATTCCATTGCGTCTGGGCATTTTAAGCTTACTCGTAATGGGGCATAGCTTGGAAGCGTGAGAAAGCATCCCGACTGAGGATGGCGTGATACCCACTATTGAAGGGGACCACATGAAAGAGCAACTCTTTGGATCTATAGTTTTCAGGCGTGCCGAATACCACATCCAGTTTAATTCTCCTAGAGCAACGTGCTTCTCGACTGGGGATAATGCCTTGAAAGTTGGTATTGCTTTGCCTGATGCGTGATCTGTCCATCTGCATTTTATCGAGCGTGTCTTCACAGATGAGGTTAAGCCCACTGTCGCCGTCCATGAGCACTTTAGTAAGCCAAAAACCATCCACAATGGGGTTTAGTACTAGGGCGGTGGGTGCTCGGACTGACCGAGCCTTTGGTTCATCTTCGGCCATAAAGGTTATTGTCGTGTCGTGCCATGGGCTCAGTGCGGTAACTTGGTGGACTTCGGCGAAGTCACGGAGCGCTCGTTTGCGCCGATTGTTCGAAGAAAAGGTCTCGAAGACCGTGAGGACACTAAAGTTGTCCCTCTCCAGAGAGTATTTCTCTGGAGTGGTGGTGAGGATGGCCTCTCCACTTTTTGCTACTTGCCGAAGTACCCAGCATGCTCGAAGGCTATGGGTTGGGACTGTGTGCGGAGTGGCATGTATCAGGCAGGGCTTGTGCAGGAGTTCGTCAAGAATGGACCTATGTCCCATGAAGGGTTTATTTTTCCTACCCATAGACTGGTGGTCGGGCGACCCGCCAGGATGTATTCGTTTAGTCTGGGCCGCACACTGCTTAAGGGCAGCGGGCTCCAGTTGAGTTTTCTGGGCCCTCCATGTGCTTTCCATCGCACAGTATTTTTTCACTACCTGTGATAGTTCCATAAAGCTCTGTATGTGGTGACGGTCGAGGGAATTCAATATTCCCTCGTCATTGCAGTTATGATGAAAGACCGAAACTACGTCGTTGTCCGGGCAGTCTTTGATCCTATTTTTAACAAGCAGGAATCTGGCCCAAAAGTGGTGGACCGTTTCTTGAGGCTGCTGCCGCACATACATCAGGTCATATATATCTGGAGGACCTGGGTTGCTTGGAGAATATAGATTGTTGTGGGTGGGTGGTTTAAATTTTAGATCTAGTCCCACATCCGTGTTTGGAGCTTGAAAGGTCTCCGAGGCGATCGGTTCCGGTCCGGGGAGGTCCAAGGGCTCCTGCAATGATATTGTTGAGCCAGACTCCAGAGGGCATGAGCTTCCGTCGGAAGAGGTAGCATCCGGCTCAGGGGATTCGGAGAACCGAACATACTTGGTCTTCAATATAGGGAGGGAAGTGTCTTTGGCTGGTTCCTCAATGACCGCTGTGAGGTGGGTGATCGGCGGGTGATTAATTTCCCTCTGGTCAAGCTTGAGCCTGATCCGATAATAGTCTGTTGAGACCCCCAGGGCGGCGATGCGGTACAGTACTTCATTGAAAGATGAGACATCTGCTGGATCCAACTTTTCGGAGTACTTGGGGCCTATGCGAAGACGGTGTCCGACGGCTGTACGAGGTGTTGCGGGCTCGATGACCGCGCAGGCTCCTACGGTGAAACCTCCAAACTAGAGGGTCTGACCAGAAGCCAGGCACCTTCCAGAAGTGATATTGTTGTTGATGACTAGGCGAGCCATAGATAGACAGCACGGCAGAGCTCTCAATGAAAACGCCAATGTCGGTGTCAAAACCGGCAGATCTTTGGTAGGGGGCCCAAGCCATGCGTCTAAGGATCAATGTAACAGGGGACCAGGGGACACGGTGTTTACCCAGGTTTGGGCCCTCTTAAAGGAGGTAAAACCCTACTCCTGCTTGATTATATTCGAAGAGTATAAAGATTAGAAGAGTTGATCTACCTCAAGATCGTGATAGCTAAACCCTAGATGTCTAGCCTGAGTATTCCGATGACGGTAATGAGGATAGCCTCCACGGACTAACCCCTCCAATTTATATACACACTGGAAAGGGTTGGAAGAGGTGTCTAGAGGGGGGGGGTGATTAGACCCTCAACAAACAAAGTTGGCAGTTTTTAAGTTTTTCAAGTTGAGGTGGTAGAGGCTCCCAAGTGACACCTAACCAATCTAGGAGACACCTCTCCAAAAGGTAATAGATGGTGTGTTTTTTATGAACTCCTTGCTCTTGTGCTTCAAATGATAGTCTCCCCAACACTCAATTCTCTCTCACAGATTTGGCTATGGTGGAAAGATGACTTGAGTGGAAAGCAACTTGGGGAAGGCTAGAGATCAAGATTCATATGGTAGGATTGGAATATCTTGGTATCAACACAAGAGTAGGTGGTTCTCTCAAAAAATGAGTAGTGGAAGTGTAGGTACGTTCTGATGGCTCTCCTCATGAACGAAGAGTGGGTGGAGGGGTATATATAGCCTCCACACAAAATCTAGCCGTTACACACAGATTCCCAAACTCGGTGGGACCAAATCAGCAAACTCGGTTAGACTGATCCAGGTAAAAATATGAACATTAGAGTTTTCGATGGGACCGATATAGTCAACCCGATGGGACCGATGTGTAGGGGTTAGGGTAAAACCTCAACTCGGTTTGACCGATTACTCAAACTTGGTGAGACCGATTTTGGTAATAAGTAAACAGAGGATTGGTCAAGCAAACTCAGTGGGACTGACTAAACAAACTCGGTTAGACCAAAAATGTTGCAATAGATCACACAGAGTTTGCAAGCCCATCTCGGTGACACCAAGATCCCATCAGTGAGACTGAAGTAACTAGGGTTTGGCAGTGGCTGAATAAGATGAAACTCGGTGGCACCGGATAGACAAAGTCGGTGGGCCCGAGTTTGACATTTAGGTTTAGGACATATGTGGATGTGAGAAAGTGGCTGAGGGTTTTGGAGCATATCACTAAGCACTTTGAGCAAGCAAGCCATTAAGCAACACCTCATCCCCTTTTAATAGTATTGGCTTTTCTATGGACTCAATGTGATCTTGGATCACTAAAATAGAAAATGTAGAGTCTTGAGCTTTTGCCAATATTTGTCCTTAGCATCTTGAAGGGGTTCCACATCCTCTTGTCCATGTCCATGCCACTCCAGTGTTGAACTTATCTGAAATATACTAGGTAGAAGTATTAGTCCAACAAGAGATATGTTGTCATGAATTACCAAAATCACCCAAGGAGCACTTGTGCTTTCAATCTCCCCCTTTTTGGTAATTGATGACAACATACATCAAAGCTTTAGATAAAGATATATTGGAAGAGCAAGTAAAGCTTTGGAAGGACATGCAACATGCATTGGCTCCCCCTACATGTATTCAATCATGTTATGATAGATCATAAGAGTATGAGAATGCATAAATATGTGCAAAGCAAGCATTGAGTTACATGTGTCTTTGTTATATGCATTAGAGAAAATGATATAGATACTGGAATTATACCTTCATGTTCAAGAGTCTCTCTTGCCAACAATAGGTACCACAACAAGAGATCTTCATGCACATGAGTGTGATGCATATACTTACCTTGTGGTCTTGAGCTAGCTTGAAGAATATGTACCTGGGTAAACAAGGTCAGATAACACAAGAGCATCTACCAGACAGAGCAAGAACTAAAGAGCACAAGAATACCAAGACTTGGATGACATCTAGAGTGTGAGTACTAGGTACTCTATTTGGATTTTGACATGTCCGCAAGAATAAAGATATGCAATGAATTCTAAAGATTTTCTTCCTTTAGATGTCTTTCTCCCCCTGAATCTGACATGGGATAATGGGAGTAGATAGGGTAGCAGAAAATCAGAGCAAACAAGAAAATGACCAGAGCAAGATAAGGTCATAACATATACTATCATGTCTTTCCCTCTTGAAGACATGAGACTACTTTCCTCTTAAGAATAGGAGCATCAGGAGAAGCTTTTATGAGTGCATTCTCTCTTATGTGATAAGCTTTCATGTGCTCTCTCTCCCCCTTTGACATCAATTTCTCAGAAGGGATTTCTGGAGCATGAGTCAAGTAGGTTTGGTCCTGAAGTCACATTTCAAAGCCACGTGTAGTATTGATGCTGGTAGAGGACAAGTTACAAAGAGTGCAGCTGGGACCAATATGCAGGATGCAAGTGACACCGATTTTTGTCTCAGGACTGAAATCGGTACCACCCAGTGGTTGTAGTCGGTGGCACCGAGTTTATTCGGTTCAGCCGAAGTAATCAATCTAGTTAGACCAAGTTCAACCCAAAGTGTAACTTCTTGTCACCTGAGCTCACTAGGCAAATAAGATCTCACAAGGATATGCAAGGAATTACCTGAATGAATTGGATGCAGGTAAATGCAGAATATAACAGAGAAAAGAAAAGAAGAGAAATCTAGATGAAGTTTTTTTTGAAAGGGGAACTAGCATGCATGAGACAAATGCAAGAGCACAAACAAACAACAGAGAACTTCATCTAGAATTGGTCAGCGACAAAGTCACCTATGTTATAGTATATTGACTTAGGAGTCAAGTGAAGACACTTGATGCGGAGCATCCCACATTCATCCCCATGTACACTCCGATTACTCTCCAAACCCTAAGAGGACTTATGACGAGGCCTCGAAGATACACCATTGGACACAAGGTGAACTCGCTCCTCTCCGAACCTTCACTTTCCACATGTGAGACATGGTTACTACCTCAAATATGTGTGTTATGCATGACCAGGAACAAGGAGGAAGACCATGAACGAGCTAGCGAGGACACCAAGTACAAGAACCAAAAAGAAGAGACGCCGAAGAAGTTACAGCCACCGGACGACCGGTCCAGACCGGACGTCCGGCGATATCCCAGCAAGCGGACGACCGGCCGCACCGGACATCCGGCACCTATCAATAGAGCGAATATTAACGGAAGTATGAAACTTCCGGACGTCCGGCGCCCCATTCCAGAGAGCTTCCAGCGGACGTCCGACGACACTGGACGACCGGTCCCTCATGAGCCACCGGACGACCGGCCCCCAGCGGACGTCCGGTACCTGTCTGCGCACAGTTTTGGGCCGATGCCCATGTACCCCTTCACTTCGCCCCCTTTTGCACTAAGACTATAAATAGGACACCCCCTCCTCCTAGTTAGGGTTAGCATTGGACTAGCTCATATTTGTGTGAGAGCCTTTGCTCATCCACTTGGATACTTCTCCTCGGAGATCACGACCTCTTCGGAGAAGATCCCCCAAGCGGATTCAAGACCCCTTTCTAGGGAAGAACATCAAGGCCTCCTCGCGGAGAAGAATGGTTCCTTTGTATCCTTACCTTTGTTGACTTTGGATCTTGAGGATCTCTTATGTGTGTGGTGATCTAGCACTTGTGTGATCGATTCCTTGTTGGTTGAGTGATTCTCTCTCGTTTTCCCCGTGTTTTCCCTTTGTGCTTCCGCGTGTTCTTCGTGATTCCCCGTAGGATCCACTTCAAACGTGAAAGATCGACGCTATAGGGTTCCACCCTACATCATCTTGGTATCATGAGCCACGTTGATCACATTTTTGGAGCCCCTACCCCTCTTTTTCTAGCTTGATTTTGTTGTTTTCGTCCTAAATCCGAAAATCCCCACCAAAAATAGCCCCAAATTTTTTTTGTGATTTGTTGGTTTGATGATGTTTTGTTAATTTTGATCCATGGATTTGCTTGGTTTCGAGTGGATCTAGCATTTCCCCAAGTTTCCCCACTTTCCATCCACAAAATATCGTCAATTTTGACCCCAAAATCCCCATTTTCCGCCCAAAACCGCGTCCCAAAACTCGCATCTCGCGTTGACCCCGACCCACCGGACGTCCGGAGCCGCAGGAACGACTTGATGTCCGACCTTACCGGATGACCGGAACCCCTAACCCAAGCTGTAATTAGCGGATTTCCGACCCGACCGGACGTCCGGCCACCGGACATCCGTCCATTAGCGGACGTCCGCTACCTGTAGATTCCCACTTCGGCTGATTCTTGTTTCGGCCATAACTAATTCATCCGAACTCCGATTTTGACGTTCTTTAGCTCGTTTTGAAGCTCTTGACATCCCCCTTCCCACAAAAATACCACCAACATCATTTGACTCCATCATATTTTCTGAAATTTGGCAAGTTTGCCTAGGCCCTCCACCATATCATCCGCATTACCACCACCGACTTCCGCAACCTAACCCATTTTGTTCCCCATTTCATATGTGGTTGTTTGAGTTGTGATTAGAGTCTCCTAAGGTGTTTCGGCTACTTAGGGACGGTTCCTTCTTCATCAACCACCACCACCACTTCCACATAACCGTGCCCACCATACATTTCCACCCCCAATTTAACCCAATTTTGTTTGAGTTGTGTCTTGTGTCTCCTAAGGTGTTTCGGCTACTTAGGGACGGCAACTTCAACTCCGACTCGTGTATAGCCCATCATTCCATTTCCGCATTGCCTAGTGCAACACCACCACCGCTTTCCGCTACCACCATTTTGACATTTGTCATTTGAGATTTTGAGTTCGCGGTTTTTCCGTTTCCTAAAGTGTTTCGGCTACTTAGGGATGAGTCTCCATCATCTTGGTATCTACATCAAGAACACCGCACTCATCATCGCAAAGGACGGTAACCTCGACGACAGCATTGTATATTCCCCTTGCCATTGCATTGTTAACCCCTAGCCCATTTTGCGTTACTTGCCTATCGAGACTAGCCATTTGAGTATTGCCAGCAACGTTACTTGTGCACATTAGTGATCATACTTCCCATTGCATACATACCATATCATATTGGTATCATATCTTGTGTCACAAGTTTGTTCCCGCATATACACAATTGCTCTCTTGGTTTGTGCATTGTGCAAAAGTGGCCATAGAAAAAAAAGAGAGAAATAAAGCTTTTAAGCAAAAGAGAGAGAGCAAAGAAGCTTGTAGGCAAGTGCCATAGCATCATACCACATTGCATATAAGATTGTCATATCCGATCATCTTGGATCATCTTGAGAGAAACACTGGGAACCATACATACATAGCATACTTGGGATAGTAGTTGCTACATTTTGCATCTTATAGGTTGTGCACAAGTGTCGTATCCGCCTATTGAGCAATCGTGCTAGCGTCTCTCTTGAGTTGTGCAACACGAGCGTTTTCCGTGGATTCCACATTTTGTGCTCATTCCTTGGTTGCACGACCCCATTTATCTATCCGTGTGTGCGTTTTCGTGTGCCATTCATTGCTATTGGTCTACTTGTTTCGCTTGCGAATTTGTGAATCTCTTTCAACATTATTGACTCTTGCTAACATTTTGCATCAAATTTTTGTGCCACTATCCTCACCGAGCTCCACTATAAGCTTTACTTGTGTAGGTGTGAGAACCGACAAGAATTGGTACCAATAGTGCTATTTCATTGTCCGCATTTGAGTGAACTTTATTCATTGTCAACATCGGTCAAGGTACATTGGTATAAGTTCTTCTCTTTCTCCCACTCATATTTGCTCGAGTCTTGTGATGGATAGGCAAGGCATTTCATCTCCGGTCTACGACAACAACGACGGCGTGAACAACTACATCTCCAAAGTGTCTATCTTCGATCTACAACGACAAATGGAAGGTGCACAATCAAGATTGCAAGAGCGCATCGAGAACATCTCCATCGACATTTTCCACTCCGAAGCAAGGAAAAGGGACTACATCGACAAGAAGCTTTCCGCACATAAAGAAGAGCAAGATGCAAGGATGGAGGAGATTAGAGCCTTGATCAAGTCTTCTTCCCCTTCGTCATCCTCAAGGCGACGACATTCAAGACACAAGTCTTCGGAGCGCGACAAAGATGCAAGTGCAAATCGTCCTCGTCCACATCTACATGGCGACCACCATCACGTTCGTGATCATCATCGCCATGAAGGGCAAGTCACCTCCAAGCATCATGTGCACGACGACGATGAACGACATCTTCTACGATCTCAAGCACGACACTGACATCATCATCATGAAGATGCTCCACAAGCGCAAATGCACAAGTCCCAACAAGCCCTACTTCACGCCAAGTCGACGCTTGATGAGCACAGAAGAAGACAGCGAGACGACCACCACCAAGACAGTGCTACGGCTACAACAACCACTTTGGCATCTTCGCCTAGTGCTATCAAGGCATCTTCGCCTTTGGACGTACGGCATCTTTGCCTACTTCCCACGAGTACGCCTACATCGACTTCATCAAGTCCAAGGCGACTACCTATGAGCGAGGGCGACACTTCCATCTTCGGAAGCCCCCCAAGGATGATGTCCGAGCATGGGAAACTCCCTTCGGTCATGGAGACGAGCTACGAGGTGCCACATCATATGGGCCTCCCACACCAAGACGACGACAAGACGGTCGAGCAAGGGCCATTCCCTTCGACTACGGCGACGAGCGCAAACCTCTTCAACAACATGAAGACGACGCCCACTTTGGACTCGTACTCCGAGTCAAGCTACGCGACCGCACATGGAGACATTTGCACCAACATCTCTCCGGCACCCACATATGTTGAGATGCCCCAAGTGCCATGTGAGGAGACCCACCATCACATGAGACCATACGTGACATTGAGAGCATTTCCTATGAGAGGATGAGTGTGACCACCACTAGCCCCACACATGAGAGCATGCCACACATCCTATGTGAGGTTGAGCGCCATTTGAGTGACTCCACTAACCATATGAATGAGAGCATCCTTGAGGGAGTGATTGAGCCACAACACTTAGAGGGTGAGGTAGTTGACACGGCATGTGAGGCCACTATTATTTCTAATGACTTAACCTCTACTCCTAGTGTGTTTTCTTCTTTGGTGCTAGGTCTCCTACATGACGACATGCCTACCATTGATGAGTCCATACCTCCTATGGAAACGACGATGGCCATGATGGATGATGATGCACCCCCCACATGGTTCCATCAAGATGAAGATGACAATGACACGATCTTCAACACCTCACCTACAACACATGAGCGACACTCCAAAGGTAACATAGGTGATGGTGCTTCTCTTGTCCCACTTGTGGACTCTCTTGACATCGATTGCTCCCATGATGTTGACCCACCTATTACCATGCTTCATGCTAGTGAGACTTCTTCATGCCTTGACTTACCTATTTATGATGAATATGATGAGGAGCATGTTGAGTTGCCTAGTTGTGATGCTATGCTTCATAGGATATCATGTGAAAATTCTATTGGTCACTTCATGTTTGACAATCCATTGAACTTGTCATATGCTATGAGTGAGATCTCCCATATTGCATCCCTACAATCTCAACATAGTAACTATGCATGCCCCATTAAAATCAATCCCATTTGCACTTATGGCATAGATGACGAGATGATGGTCATTGGGTTTTGTTTTTCATGTGATGATATTGCCATGCTTCCTTTACATGATTTGTGCAATCCATCTACTATGACATTCCATGATTACATTGTTTCGAATATGCATTGTTTTGGATGTTGTCAATATTCTCCATGTGATGTTGCTACTCATGCTCATGAGGAGATCCCCATAGTTTCCTCATACATATTAGGAGATCTTGATGCATTCCATACTTTGCATGATTCCCATGATTGCGTGCACCTTATGCATTCCATGAATAACAATGCTCTAGATATTACTCGTGATGCATTACACAATTTGAGTCTCCATTATGCTATACATAATGACAAACCTATCATGATGGATGACATGTTTCTATATCACGCATCTCATTTATTTGAGCGTTGGATATTTTGTGCTAACAAACACACGCACGTGCGCATCATGATGGATGATGTGTATATCTACCACGCACACACAATTTTTCCTTTTTCTTTGTTTTGTGTAGGTACTCATGTATACTCGTCAACCTCTCAATCCCAAGAGTTGATGAAACGAGCTCTTGAGAGCAACGATGACTTGGGATCCTGTGGACTATCCTTACCACCGTTTCCTTCGCGCAAGGACTACGCTCATCTCTTTTACTTGGCTCTCACATGGATATGGGCTCTTTACCACTTGTCACCTTATGCCCATACTATCGTGTTCACTTTGCATGATATGCTTCTTTACATGATTTTGCCATGCAATTGTGACCCTTGCTGGCATCTACCCATGATTCACCATTATGCTACTCCTATGTGTATTTGCATGCTTGGTGGAGATCCTTGTTGCTTTTGCCATGTTTATCATGTGCCTCATGCTATTGTTGATTCTTGTGTTGGGAGAGTCATGATGTTATATTGCTACTTACACAGGACTTCTTGCCAACACCATGAACCTACTTTCCTCATATCTTGCTTTCATGCTTGTGCTATGACATGTAAATTATTCATGCCCGCTATTTGCACACATGACATGCTTGCCATGATTCCTCCTAGTATGTTGCATCTTCGCACTACTAGCTTGCTTGACTTGATTGATATGATTGCTTGCTATGTTGCATCACCCATGTTCCACTATTACTTGCTTTCTTGGGTTGATGACATATATGCTCATGCCTCTCAATTGATATATCTTAATCATTGTCTCTCGTGTCCATTAGTTGCCTCTTTCACATCCACTTGTATTGAGTGCAACCATACTATGCTTATTGATCTTGGAGACTTTGACACCTTACTTGTGATGCATGCTTGTTTGATTGAGCCTATTGCATTTGGTTGTTCTCGCATCATATGCCTCCATACTATGCAATACTCCCTTGTCATTTCTTATGATGAGCATGATACATACACTTATTGGGTATCTTACCACATGAATGATAGGTGTTGCATTTGCACTAACCTCATTTGTTTTTCCGAGTGTTTACCATGTTCTTTCGTTTTGAAGGATTCACAAGGCGGTACCATCATGAGTCATATTGGCTATGTGAAGGCATACACAATGTGCGACACCAACATTTTCGACATCCTCATAAAGGTGAACCCCTTCCCTTTGAGCCATCCTCAAGTAAGCATATTGGATGGGTCATTCTTTCATTGTTGTTTCCTTCTTGTTTTCTACATGATACATCTCGTGAACGGAGGAGCGACATTGGAGATTGACTACATGGACCTTCACATTGAGGAGCGCTCGCACTTATTGGATGCACCTTCGGAACTCCACTCATGTCTCGATATTGAGCTTTGGTACACCAACACCTCCATATTTGTTGATTATGCTCATACATGTCATGCTCGATGGACATATCATACTCACCACAAGTTTGCACCCGATGCATGGATTGACTCACATTATGCTTGTCTTGTTGCATCTATTTCCATGTCATCCATGATATATGAGCTTGTGCACTTCCTTAGCAAATTTTTTGTGATCTACCTTGATGGAATATTCATACATCATGATCATATTGTCCACCATCAATTGCATGATAACATACACATGTTGAGCATCCATTGCCATATTCATGCTATTGATAAACTGTCTCACTATGACATCATTTTGCACCGTGGTTGCATTAATCATATTTACAACACATTTGTGTGCACAATGATTGCAATTCCTCCCATGAATGCTTTGCATCTCATTCTAGATCATCTTGATAAGCTTCATGCGCTTTGTCACGACCAATCTTACCGCACGGACTCATTCTTACATGATGGACACTTTGTGCGTGCTAACTATTGTATTTCCGAGTGTTGCTTGTGTTTGCTCTTTTTGCATGTATATCACTCCGGCGACACCTTGGACTACTTGGATTGTGACATGTCTTCAACTTCGTCCAACTACAAGTCCTTCTACGACATCCGTTTCCATGGTGATGAGGATCACGATCCGAGGTCGGATCTTTCCCAAGGGTGGGGGGGGGAGATGATGCGGAGCATCCCACGTTCATCCCCATGTACACTCCGATTACTCTCCAAACCCCAAGAGGACTTATGACGAGGCCTCGAAGATACACCATTGGACACAAGGTGAACTCGCTCCTCTCCGAACCTTCACTTTCCACATGTGAGACATGGTTACTACCTCAAATATGTGTGCTATGCATGACCAGGAACAAGGAGGAAGACCATGGACGAGCTAGCGAGGACACCAAGTACAAGAACCAAAAAGAAGAGACGCCGAAGAAGTTACAGCCACCGGACGACCGGTCCAGACCGGACGTTCGGCGACATCCCAGCGAGCGGACGACCGGCCGCACCGGACATCCGGCACCTGTCAACAGAGCGAATATTAACGGAAGTATGAAACTTCCGGATGTCCGGTGCCCCATTCCAGAGAGCTTCCAGCGGACGTCCGGCGACACCGTACGACCGGTCCCTCATGAGCCACCGGACGACCAGCCCCCAGCGGACGTCCGGTACCTGTCTGCGCATAGTTTCGGGCCGAAGCCCATGTACCCCTTGACTTCGCCCCCTTTTGCACTAAGACTATAAATAGGACACCCCCTCCTCCTAGTTAGGGTTAGCATTGGATTAGCTCATATTTGTGTGAGAGACTTTGCTCATCCACTTGGATACTTCTCCTCGGAGATCACGACCTCTTCGGAGAAGATCCCCCAAGCGGATTCAAGACCCCTTTCTAGGGAAGAACATCAAGGCCTCCTCACGTAGAAGAATGGTTCCTTTGTATCCTTACCTTTGTTGACTTTGGATCTTGAGGATCTCTTATGTGTGTGGTGATCTAGCACTTGTGTGATCGATTCCTTGTTGGCTGAGTGATTCTCTCTCGTTTTCCCCGTGTTTTCCCTTTGTGCTTCTGCGTGTTCTTCGTGATTCCCCGTAGGATCCACTCCAAACGTGAAAGATCGACGCTATAGGGTTCCACCCTACATCAACACTTGATCATAGGTCATACTCATCTTTAAGCTCAAAATGGGGTTGCCATTTTTTGTTTAAGCATTTTGATGTATTCTCATCTTGTTGAGTTTCTTTGACCCATGTCTTGGGGTTAAGCTTCTCTAATATGGAATGACATACCTTGGGTGGTGGTGATGAACTTGGTCCTGTAGTTGAACTTGTGTAGAGTGCTCATGTTGATGTAGATCATCAAGATTTGGGAGCACCACTTGTAGTTGAAGTTCATCTTCCTACATGGGTTAGTCTTGCAAGGAAGAGCACTTGTGTAACCAAAGTGACAATCATGAAATTTGATATAGGAAATTGTCAAAGATATATATTGAATGGTTTCGTGCTTCCTTGACTTCATCCACCATTGTAGAGACTTGGAAATGTAGAGATTTCTTAAAATGTGATTGATTTGCAATCTCATAGAATTGGTCTTATCCAAGTACCTACAAGGGTTAGATATCATGCAAGAGTACAAGAGTATCCAAGACATATGATCATCACCATAAGAGAATGGTCAAGGAGTTTCTACTCCAAATTTGAGTCATCAGTGATGTTCAATTCACCTCTCAACCTGCAAAACACTTTCTCATTAAGTGATTTAGTGAATATATCCGCCAATTGCTTGTCGGTGCGAACATGCTTAAGTTTGATATCTCCCTTAGCAACATGATCTCGATTGAAATGATGACGAACTTCAATATTCTTAGTTCGAGAATGTTGCATGGGATTATGAGCAATCTTAATAGCACTCTAATTATCACAAAGAAATGGAACATGTTGCACATATATCCCATAACCTTTAGGAGTTTGGGTCATCCAAAGTAATTGAGCACAACATGAACCAGCGGCAATGTATTCCGCATCGGCGGTGGATAAGGATACCGAGTTTTGTTTCTTTGGAGGACCAAGACACAAGATATCTACCAAGAAATTGACAAGTACCCGAAGTGGATTTCCTATCGACCTTGTCACCGGCATAGTCCGAGTCGGAGTAGCCAACAAGATCAAAGGAAGACTTCTTAGGATACTAAATGCAAAAATTTGTAAACATGGTCGGGTTTCTTAGGATTAACAAAGCCAGGAGGTTGTTTAACATATACTTCCTCCTCAATTTCACCATTGAGAAAAGCACTTTTGATGTCCATTTGATATAAGGTAATGTCATGATGATTGGCATAAGCAAGTAAGATGCGAATGGACTCAAGTCTAGCAACGGGGCATAAGTCTCACCATAGACCATACCTTCGACTTGAGTGTAGCCTTCAGCAACGAGACAAGCCTTGTTGTGTACAACTTGTCCATATTCATCTTGCTTGTTCCGGAATACCCATTTGGTTCCAATGACATTGTGCTTCTCATGGGGCTTCTCAACCAACGTCCATACTTGGTTCCTCTCAAAGTTGTGTAGCTCTTTGTGCATGGCATTTATCCAATCCGGATCTTCCAATGCTTCTTCAACCTTCATAGGTTCAATGCTAGAAATGAATGAGTAATGTTCACAAAAGTTTGCCAAACGAGTTTTAAAGCGAGTAATTCTCCCGAGGACACTGCGCAGGCTGGCGCCCGCCTGGCGCCCGCCTGGTCTTGATCGTCATGGCTTGCGTTACGAGCACCTCGCGAGGTACCCCTTGCCTTGATTTCTCTGCCTCCTCGCGAGCCTGCCTGGTGAGGCCGCCCTTGAGGAGGCCTTGTGTCGTCTGCCCCGCGAGGCTTGGCCCCTCGCGAGGGTCTTGAACTTGGGTTGATGAAGACGGGCCATAGTGGGCCACTGCTGAGCCACGCTGCAGGCCGCAGGCAGGCAAGTCTGGGGACCCCCGATCCCAGAACACCGACAGTAGTAAAAGAGAGCAGGAGCGAGAGAGTGGGATTGTATCGGAATGAACAAGGGGGTTTTGCTTGCCTGGCACTTCTGAAGATGATATAGCTCTTCTTTGGTGTCATCGAACTCATCATCAGAACATACGTCTATCAAGGGGGAACAAACACCGGCAACAGGGAAAGAACACAATCAATGCAATGCAACAATATGATGCATGATCATGACATGGCAATATGCTGTGATTTGGGGTAATGCAACAGAGAGTCATTTTGATTGAAGTGGTATTCAAAACTACATCAAATTCCAACTTCAAATCTATTATCAAATTTTCCCTAATAATGTTTCATCCTAAGCAGTGAGGTTAACTTGCTCAAACATGCATGAAAATGGTACAGATGGATAGATTGGATTTTTATGATCATTTTCCATATATAAATTATTTCATTTGGAGTTATAGTTTATTCTCTATGATTTTTCTAGGTTTTAAACATTTTCCGAAATTTCTTGGTTTATTTTCAATCTAAAAAATATATTACTACGTCAGCCTGGCGTGAGTGTGACGTCAGCGGTCAACTGACGCGGTCCTGGTCAAACCTGACCTGCGGGACCCACATGTCATAGACTCACTGGTAAGTGGATATTAAACCGGGGCTAATTATCTGCGGGGGCCCGCGTGTCAGGGACTGTGTTGGGGGTGGTTAATTTAGCGCATGCTTAACTCTAAACTAATGACGCCACATCATCTAAATGGCGAGGTGCTAAGCAGGACGCGGCGACGCTCCTTGTCCGGCCATCTTCGGCGACGAGAGCAAGCGGGGCTGGGCTCTACGTACTCAGGGAGACGCGACGCGTCGAGTGGTGGCTGCGGCAGGTGCGGAGGCCGGCTTTAGCGGCAGTGACGGCGAGCTCAGGTGGCAGCGGTGCTCGGGCTAGCTCATGCATGGGGCTACAGCTTGCGGGCGAGCGAACTGGGTAGATGGGTGGCACCTACGGCGCACGGCAAGATGGACAGAGGCGCGGGTCAGGGGGGTTCGGCAACGATGAGCTCATCGGTCATGGTGGAAGCAAGCTCACGGCCATGGCAGAAGGCATGCTAGGGGACGGGCACGAGCTATTGGAAATAAGCGGGAGAAAGAGGAGCTCACGGAGATTCCAGTGGAGAAAACGGCAAGATCGGGAAGCTCTGGACGGCGCGAATCGGGCGACGACGGTCCTCGGGGCAAAGGACGAAGATGGCTATGTTGCAATCTTCTGTGGCCTTCTCCGCCCGTGTGTGTCATGTTGGAGATGAAGCAGAGTCCGGCGGCGACATATGACTGATCGGCGAAGCCTGAGGTGCGTGGTGGCAATGGATGCGATGGCGGCGCCCTCCGGTGGCTCTCGGTGGTGCTCCGAATCAAGAGAGGGAGAGAGCTCGAGCAAGCAGAGAGAGGGGATAGCGGTCGAGGGGGTCGATGGTGTTCCAACGGTGCACTGGAGGGGTCGGGGGTGGCAGGGACACGTCGAAGCAGGAGGTAGCGACCGGCGACGCGCGCTCTGCCATGACTTGTCCTCCTGGCGAGGGGTTGAAGACAAACGTGCCCCTCGCTAGGTTAGGCTGGGCTGGCTCTGGTGAACTGGGTAGCTGGTGGGCTACCAGGTAAGGCCAGGTAAGTTTCTTTCTCTTTTTTTTGCTGTTTTCTTTTATTCTTACCTTTTGCCATTGTTTTGAATTTAAACAAATTCAAACAATGCCAAAAACTCCTCTGAATATTTTTATTTTTCTAGATGGACTTTTCCAAAAGCTCATAAAACATTGCAGGGGTATTTGGAATTATATTCTAATTATATGAATATAATTCAAATTCAAATAGATAATGATTTAAATTCAAAGTCCCAAAATTAAATCCTTAAAAATGTTCAATATTTTTTGGTTGGGACCAAAACCCTTGCCAAAAATATCAAACATCTAAGAAGAGCATTTTGGAACAATGAATGAGACTTTAGGGTTTTTTCCCTTCTTTTATTTAAATTTTTGAGGCTTTAAAAATTCATCAATTCAAGTTTCAGAAATTTAGATATGATGCATGGATGCAAAGCCACTATTTACATTCATTATTCTAGGGTTGTGATAAACACCTTCTCAAATTTCTCCTTAGGGAGGCCAAGGAAACATAATCTGGATGATCGACCGAGAGACATTTGGCACTCCACTTTTAATGTTCTCCTTGATGTTCTAGCATAACCCATTTATAGAGATGGTTTGGTATCTAGAACATCAAGTAAAAGGTCGGACTTCAGGAGAACAAGAAACCATAAGGAACAACTACAGAAGTAAATCCTATGAAATCCTTATGGGGAGGTGACCAACTTCCTCAATCAAGATACTACAATAACATGTCTTCCGGTTGGGTGTGTTGGCCACGATATCCATTTTACCGGTTTACAGAGGGACCAATGCTATAGTTCTTGGGAAATGTTCCAACCATCATATCTATCGGAGATTCAGATCTGGTTGGTGTCAGAATATTCCAGACTCATCAAGTCTAGAAGAAAAATGAAAGTTTGCAACGACGTTGCAGGATCTCAGGAAATGGACTACGGTAGTAAGCTCCAAAACATGAGCGGGTTCTGCTACAAACACGTGAACACGCTGTTCGAGACAAGCATGACCACATAGTAGTCTTATACTAAAACACTACCGAGTTCAGAAGGGGAACCATCATCGAGGATATCCAAGTCCTTGCATAATTCATATGACTAGATCTTATGAAGGAACTTCTTCTCCTTGAAAAAATCAATCAGTGGCTTGGTGTGCTAGGGACACACATAGAATGAAGGTTGCAAGTCTCCAAACCACAGAATACTTCGCACGTATGCATGACTGATTTGGGATGATTCTCTCGAATCCACGACGACAACTTGCATCAGATGCACGAGAGTTAGAGGAAGTCACGTCATTCATCCGGACATATGCTTCATGAATGGAACATGAAAGCAATGGTTATAAAGTTTCCAACACTAGCTTAATGTTCAACAAAATCATGGACGAGATAAGGATGTTGTCGATGGGCTCAACAACAATTCCTCCAGGTTTCCATAAGATGGAATCCCATAATTATGTGAACAAGTGATAGCATTGGTCAGACCCAAAAGATATAATGGTGTATGCTCGAGGGATCAACCACGAGTAAGACAACATTAAGAACATTGTTGGTCCAGATTTGATTTGATGATAGCCCATACTCAAATCAAAGGTTGGATAGGACAATAAAATCAACAACTGATCATGAGGACCAATCAATGAGGATATCATCTTTCTTCAACACACACAACGCAAAGATATCCCTTCAGAATGAACTAAATTCGGCAAAGCTTTTATCTTCCAACTCTCCCAGTTGTTGTTTAGCTTAAACAACTAGCTCAGGGTTATCCAACACAGATCCTTGGAGAAGGGGTGATTACAAGGAACCAACTTGATCACGAGCTCAACATAACAATCAGGGGACAACCTGGTAATACTTCCGAGAAGATATTCGGAGCATCACGAACCACCGATATGCTATTAGGCTCGAGAACAATCTTGCTTTTCAGGGTAAGACGAGATGATCAAATGAGCAAGGAATTGGCATAGCCCTAACTTATTGATAGAGGAGTGCACCAGAAATAAGGGCTAGGTAGCACGATCAACCTTAGGGTGGTGATTTAGTAATCAACACGCTAAGAATGAAGTTATTGCCCATTTAACTACCAAGCAACGGAGTTGCTAGGAGTATAGATTTCACACATCACGATTCACTTGTCGGCGTTTCGGTTACAATAACATGGGGACCGAGGAATGAATAATGATGGCGGGAAGTATCACTATATCAAGAGTTCATAGGATGGTGTGCAATTCCCATGATATTCTTAATATAAAGATGGTAACACTCCAAGGTAGAACAGAACAAAAGCTAGATTAGCAATTTGATCTGCGGAGTACGACTGCTTTGACCCAATCCTGGAAATGGATAAGGTACTGGAGTTTGTTTCTCCTAGTTATTCCGGAATAGAATGGCTTGGCGGACCTCGGGAGTAAAAGGCATCGATGAAAACGAGTGCACGACTACTCCTGACTATCAATTGATAGACGGGGGTCAGAATACAACTGAAGTGGGACAACTCAAAGGAACATATGATTTTCTGAGTTGTGGGTGCATAGATTAGTATGTTGAATGAGTTCAACACAT
Source organism: Triticum timopheevii (assembly GCA_963921465.1). NCBI lineage: Eukaryota > Viridiplantae > Streptophyta > Magnoliopsida > Poales > Poaceae > Triticum > Triticum timopheevii. The sequence continues at coordinate 290,167,743 of OY997268.1, read as the reverse complement.
TTCTTCCGGATAACCCATGCTGAAAGGTAGAACTGGCAGAGTAACGGCATAGAATCGAGAACTCGTCAAGAACACTCTAGTTGTGATCTTTCGGTTCAGCGAGGAACTTCTGCCATAAGTAGTTCATGGTATTTGGAAGAAGGATATACCACGAACCTCAAGGACTATCACAAAGGTTACTAATATCCTAAAGGAACGAGCAAACACTATCAACATGAGGTAAGTAGGGTGAATCTCGGGTTCAAGAACCCAGGAATATAATACCTACTGCTAAGTGGCGTCACGGGATGCTTTCAAGAATAATGGCTAGAATCATCACACTGGAGACAAGACATGGCTAGATTACTAGATGATCCCCTAAGACACCAGGGTCATAATAATAGCTCCAACATATACGTCGAGGCAATAGAGTACCTCAGCACACTGGTTAGTGTGGTTAATCTGGCACAAAGGAACCTCGGGAACGGAAAGAAGGGATTTGCAAACGCATCAGACTATTCAGAAACCTGGGATGACTCGGACATCATAACGGTTGTAAATGCTTGAAAATATTTGAGACATCCTGCAAAGTGGTGGCATAACCACTCGATCATCATAATATCAAGGTTCCGAGACCAACTAGGAACACACAGAAATAGTAGGAACTGAACTGAGGGTTAAATCCAACAATCTTATAAGTATACAGATTAGTAACACGTGATCCTAATACAAAGAAGAGAAAGCCTAGTTCCTTAACCCCGTTGGAAAGATAGGATGACTCGGATATGAAGGGAATAAGGTATAAGGAGTAAAAAGATCCTTACGTTCCCTTCCACAATAAAATCCCTTATGTAACTAAAGAATTTCTAGACTCAACTTTGACCAGTTTGGTTTGGTAATCCTACAAGCAGTCAGACTCTGATACCAAAGCTATCTGGACCCTGATCCTAAGTTACACCGACCTAGCATGTAACACATCATATCGCTTTGCGGACTTACGCACGGTATTCCCACGGGTGCCACCTTACCTGGCTCGGGACTGTTTGTGCCTTTTGGCTCACCTATATGATAGTGCCGCTAGCATCCATATGACAAAGAACCCAGTCCGGCATGACTAGTCATAAACCCAAGGTGGCGCTAACTTACAGGGACATGCATACATGACCTAGCAACGAATGTGTCGATCAACAACGTATGAACCCAAGTCGTAGCAAGCTACAGGGGCTTAAAGGAACAACATGTGATATTTCCCAGAAGGGACAGACACAGGAATGAAGAAGGACACATGCCAGCCAGCCTAAGTGTTCCGGAGTAGTAGCAAGCTACCATGGCTCAGTGGAAGCACTTGAAGACATTTCCCGATAAGAGAGGCTACCAAGAATACACAACTAGGTTGTCGGATCCCACACATACCAAGCATTTCAATAATCATACACACAATATGCTCGATATGTGCAAATACAACATGGCATCACAACATCACTCTACAACTCAAATATTTATTCAATAGGCTCCGAGGAGTCAAGTATTACAATCATGGGTATCATGACCCAACATTCAAATCATACAAACCAAAAGCTCATGCAGAAGCTTAACATGTTTGAGTACAGACAACTACAAATGAAAAGGGCTGAGAAGCCTGACTATCTACAAGACCCTCCAGAGGGCACAAGATCGTAGCTGAGGTAAAAAGCTAAACGTCGAAGTCCACGCGGAACTACTAGCTAGACTAAAGTCTCTCTGCAAAAACATAAATTAAGCAAACGTGAGTACAAATGTACTCAGCAAGAGTTACATTAGAACTAGCTACATATGCATCATTATCAACAAAAGGGATGGTGGGGTTTAACTGCAGCAAGCCAGCTTTGACTCGGTGGCTATCCTGAACTACGACTGCAAGTAACTCTTTTGAGGTGGCGCACACAAGTCCACATATTCACCATATCCATACACCACTATGGATCCTCTCCCGTCTCCCTACGAGAACGCCATCCATAGCACTCACGCTTATCTTGCGCATTTTAGAGTATCCACTTTCACTTGTCTATGAACTATATAGGCAACCCAGAGGTCCTTTAGCATGGACGCGGCTATTCGAATAGATGATGTCAAACCTGCAGGGGTGTATTTCTTCACACACGCTCTCTCCACTTTCCGCCATGTACACGTCATCTATCTCGGCAACCTTCAAGCGGAAGCCTAGCGAGGGTGTCGGCCACGACCTAACTAACCACACAAGTCTCCTCACCTATTCAGGTTCCATCCACAGGGAGTCCGGCGGAAGTTTCCACATACGGCCCCGAACGATGTGTACAGGGTTCCCGAGGACTGCTTCAATGAGACAACCCACCATGTACTCCTACATGGCCTCTCACCGCTACCTTTACCAAATGGTGTTCACACACTTAGCTCACACACAGTAGGACATGTTAACAACATTCCAATTCATCCCCGATGAATCAAACCTGACTCAACTCTAAGCAGTAGCAGGCATGACAAACAAGCATGAATGAGTAGGCACAACATGGCTCAAACAATCCAACTCATGCTAGTGGGTTTCATCTATTTACTATTGGCAATGACATGTCATGCAAAGCAAAAGGGGTTCAGCTACTTCATCATGTAACAGATGAATCATTGTTGTCCTAATGCGGTAAAAGAGAGCAGGAGCGAGAGAGTGGGATTTTATTGGAACGAACAAGGGGGTTTTGCTTGCCTGCCACTTCTGAAGATAGTATAGTTCTTCATCGCTGCCATCGAACTCATCGCCGGAACATGTCTACTGAGGGGGACAAATATCGGCAAACAAGGAAGAACACAATCAATGCAATGCATTGTATGATGCATGATCATGACATGGAAGTATGCTGTGTTTTGAGCTAATGCAACTAGCAGCAGGTTAAATGGAGTTGGTTTGAACCCTAGGTTCAAACTGCATATGTGATTTCTTAAATGCCATTTAATTGAATTTTCCTAAATAGTAGTCTTAAGTTGTTCTAACATGCATGAAAATGGTAAAGATAGATAGATTGGATTTTTCTGATCACTTTTCATATATAACTTATTTCATTCCGAGTTATAGATTAATTTCTATGAATTTTAGAAGTTCAAACCATTTTCTGGAATTTCCTGGATTGTTTTAAAGCCAGAAAATGATTAAGTGCATCAGCATTGTGTTAGGGTGATGTCAGCATGGTCAACAGGGTCTGTCCAAGTCAAACCTGACCAGTGGGGTCCACTGGTCAGTGACTCAGGGCTGGTTAGTGTCGCTGACTAATGGGCCCAGTCAATGGCCACGTCAGCTTGGTCAAAGCTGACGCGTGGACCCGCTGGGGTTAGTTAACTAAACAGAAACTAAACTATATTTAATTAGACAATGGGGCCCAGCTGTCAGTGTCGCGAAGGTTAATTAGTGGGGCTGTTAGTGGCTAATGACATCGCCACGTCAGCACGCCGGAGTTTCGCCGGTGACGACCACGGCCGACGGCGGAGGTGCACCATGCGCTTGCTACAGAGCACCATTCGATGCGTGGTTTGCTCCTACGGGTTCCTGATAGTGAGGTGCATCCAAAGCAACAGATGGCAGTAGCTGGGGTGGCCGAAGCTGACGGCCGCGAGCTCTTTCGCGGCCGCCGGAGTTTGGCCTAGCGCGGGCGAGGCACTACGCTTGGCTGACAAGCGAGCTAAGCGGCGGGCGGACTCCTGGGATTTCACTGAGTGCGGTGACATGCTTAGTTTGGATGGAGGCAAACCAAAACAACGACGGTGACATGTCCGGCACCGTCGAGGTCTCGGTCTTGGCAGAAACGGAGCTATGCTGAGTTATTGAGCATGGGGGTAGGGGGATCGGTAGAGGAGCTCACGGCAAGTCGGACAAGGGTCTCAGTGAGCTTGGGGAAGGCCTGTGGTCGGGCCGGCGGACGCGATCTCCGGCAGCCAAGTAGGAAGAAGGCGTCGGGACGGTGGTTCGGGGCCCTTCCAATCATGTGGCTTGGCAGAGAGGACTAAGGCGACGAGGCGGAGCTTCTGGACTGCTCAAGGGGACGAGAGAGAGGCGATGGCCGTGGTGGTGCTACTCGGTGGCGGAACGCGCGTTCGGTGAGTGGAGAACGGCGAGGGAGAGAACCAGGGGAGGGGAGAGATCAAGTGAGAGGCCGAGGGGGAACTCGGGCTTCTCCAGACGTAGGTCAGAATGAGGAAGGGCAAGCAGGAGGTGCCGGGGAGTCGTGGCCGAGGTCGCTCGCGTGCAGGCACACAGCTGCTTCGGGGTGAGGGGAGGAAGACGACGGAGGGGCTGCGGTGATGGGCTGGGCCGCCAGCTACAGTAGCAGGTCGAGGTAGGTCAGGTCAGTTTGCTTCTATCTCTTTCTTTATTTCTTTCTGTTTTTCTATTTCTGTAATTTGTTTTTGATTTAGTTTTAGCACTAAACCACTTTATAAAATTTTGATAATATTTGCAGGGACTAAAAGGACTTATTCTAGAGCCCTCACCAAATACCAGAATTATTGAAGCATTAAATATATTTATAACATATATTTGCTCCAACTCAAATACAATATGTAGTTCAAAAATCCAAAATGTCATTGAAAAATGTGCATCATCTCAGGTTACTATTTCCAGCATTTTCCAAAAACGATGAACATTTTTGAAAGCCACTTTGGGTTCACTAAAAATATTTTAGCTGAACCTATTGAACTCCTTTGATGTGATGCTCACATGAATGGCTAGTCTAAGTCATACCAGAACTAGGGATGTGCCAGTCACCTTCGGAACGCGCGACAACTACCGCACTGAGCTCATCGACTTCGACGTTGCACGCATCGGGCTCCCATACAATGCCCTCCTCGGGTACCCGGCCCTCGCCAAGTTCACGGTGACGACTCATCCCGGCTACAACGTCATGAAGATGCCAGGAAGGAGCGACGTCCTCACCGTGGCGGAAAGACACTGGGGATGCGCTGACACCCCTCAGACTCGCCTTCAAGGCTGCAACGGCCGCGCGGCCAATTATGGAGAGCGCTCCGGAGGGCCCGGGGGCTGCTCTGGCGAAGAAGAAGCCACTGTTCTCTCAAGACCGAGCCGAGATGAAGCAAGTATCGGTCGAAGACGACGGGGAGTCAGGAGCCACTTTCACCATAGGCCCTGGTCTCCCCCGAGACCAAGAGGAGGCTTTGGTCAGCTTCCTCCATGCAAACAAACATGTGTTCGCATGGCAAGCAACGGACCTGATAGGCGGTCCATGGCGGGTATTCGAACACCACCTCATGGTGGGCCCCACGCGTGGCCTGTAAAGTAGAAGGCGCGGCGACAAGCCCCGGAGAAGCAGTCATTCATCATCCAGGAAACTCACAAGCTGCAGGAGGCCGGCGTTATCCAGGAAGTGCGGCACTTGGAGTGGTTGGCGAACCCAGTCATCGTCCCAAGAAGGGCGGGAAAGAGCGCATGTGCGTTCACTTCACGAGCCTGAACAAAGCTTGCCCTCAGGATCCATTGCCTCTTCCTCGCATTGACCAGATCATCGACTCCACTACCGAGTGTGATCTACTGTGCTTCCTGGATGCCTTCTCAAGCTATCATCAAATCAAGATGGCAGTGGAAGATGTAGAGAAGACAACCTTTCTGACCCCGTGTAGGGTGTATTGCAATACCTACATGCTATTTGGGTTGCGCAATGCCGGAGCAACATTCCAGGGGTTGATGCACATCGCTTTGGGCTAGCAGCTCGGAAGAAACATAGAGGCCTACGTTGATGATATAGTGGTCAAGTCCCGGGAGGCAAGAACCCTTGTTGGACATCTAGAGGAGACGTTCACCAACCTGCGTGAAGTGAAGTTATAGCTTAATCCTCAGAAGTGCGTATTCGGTGTGCCGTCAGGCAAGCTGTTGGGGTTCCTGGTGTCGCACAGAGGAATTGAGGCCAACCCGGAGAAGGTCAAGGCAATAGAAAGGATGAGCCCGCCTCGAACTCTCAAGGAGATGCAGAAGCTGGCAGGCTGCGTGACCTCGCTTGGGCGCTTCATCTCCAAGCTAGGCGAGCGCGCCCTCCCATTCTTCAAGCTGATGAAGAGGAAGGGTCCATTCGAATGGACTCCGAAGGCTGACGCGGCTTTCCACGACCTCAAGAAGTACCTCACCAGCCCACCAGTGATGGTGGCGCCTCGCCCGCTGGAGCCTCTAGTGCTCTATTTGGCCGCCATGCCACACTCAGCCAGTGCAGCGCTGGTGGCGGTCTGCGAGGAGCATGGAGCAAAGGGTGTGTGGCGCGGGGTCGTGCACCCATCTAAGGCATTGCGACCTCAGGATAGTGCACCTGACGCCACCAATCCGCCCTCAGGAGATGGGCCTCCTGAGATCGGGACCCCTGAAGCAACAGAAGACAGGACTCCTGAGGCTCCGCCAGTTCAAGAGGAACAAGACCCGATGGACACTTCCTCCCACATCGAGCACCCTGTTTACTTCGTCAACATCGTACTGCGTGATGCACGGACGTGTTACCCCATGCTGCAAAAGCTCCTCCTTGCCCTCCTCGTCACATCGAAGAAGTTGCGTTACTACTTCCAAGGACACCCTATCAAGGTCATCTCAGCCTACCCTCTGCAGAGGGTGCTCTGAAGCCCCAACTTCGCGGGAAGGGTTGCCGAATGGAACATTGAGTTGCAGGCATTTCAGCTGGAGTTCAGCACCACCCGAGTCATCAAGGGCGCAGCCCTCACTGACTTTTGTGGCTGAATGGACTGACGTACCAAGTCAAGAAGTGGGCGAGGACCGCTCCCTTTCCCTAGGAGACGAAGCACCTGATGGTTGGGTCATGTACTTCAATGGTGCGTTTGCACGTCAGGGCACGGGGGCTGCAGCCGTGCTCATCTCGCCCACCCAACACAAGCTCTTCTATGCCGTGCAACTCTGGTTCCAGCATGGCGAGAAGGTCTCCAACAACATCGCCGAATTCGAGGGCCTGATCGCCGGGCTCATGGCCTCGGTCTCCTTGGGGGTCAGGAGCCTCACCATCAGGGGCGACTCCCAGCTCCTCATCAACTTCTCCAACAAGGAGTACACGCCGAAGGACGAGCACATGGAGGCATACCTCGAGGAGGTACGCAAAATTTAGAAGCAATTCTGGGTTTTGGAACTATAGCATGTGCCATGAGGCACAAACAAGGTGGCAGATGACATCGCCAAGAGGGCGTCCCGGTGCCTCCCCCAGGAGCCTGGCTTCTTTGAGGAGTGGCTCTTCAGGCCATCGGCAGTCCCCTCCCACCCCCCCGGTTGCTGAGCCAAAGCTGCCTCAGGAGGAGCTCCCCATGGCACCCACCACGGGCGCCCCGGCTTGTTCCCCAGCCTTAGGGGCCCACGTGCTCCTTGCGCTCGAGCCTCGGGAGGGGTGCTGGACCGAGCAATTCAAGGCATACCTACTCCAGGGCACCCTGCCGTAGAAGGAAGAGGATGCAGAGCGGATGGTCCTCTAGGCTACCTCTTACTGCATCTAGGACAGTGTTCTCTATCGAAGGCGCCCAGAAGACGTCTCCCTACGGTGCATCTCCAAGGAGCAGGGGTGCGAGCTGTCGGCTGACATTCACGATGGGGATTATGGGCATCACTCTTTGTCACGCACCATCATGGGGAAGGCATCTCGCAGCGGGTTCTACTAGTCCACAACGCTTGACGACGCTGCTGAATTGGTAAGATCTTGTGAGGCCTGTCAATTCCATGCTAAGTAGATCCATCAGCCCGCTCAGGGCCTCCAGACCATCCTGCTCTCGTGGCCATTAACGGTTTGGGGGTTGGACATCTTGGGCCCGTTTCCTCGAGTGCCCGGGGGCTATCGCTACCTCTACGTCGCCATCCACAAGTTCACCAAGTGGGCAGAGGTGGATGCTGTCCGCACCATCCCGGCCGGCTCTGCAATCAAGTTCATCAAGGGCCTAGTAAGCCGCTTTGGGGTGCCCAACCACATCATCACCGACAATGGCTCCCAGTTCATGAGCAACCTCTTTAAAATATATTGTGCTAACCTTGGAACGCAGATATGCTACGCTTCAGTGGCGCACCCGCGGAGCAATCGCCAGGCCGAGCACGCCAACGCGGAGGTCTTGAGGGGCCTCAAGGCAAGGAGCTTCAACATAAAGCTTGAGGCCTGCGGCAGAGGCTGGCTCAACGAGCTTTCGTCCGTGTTGTGGTCCATCCACACCACTGCGACCAAGCCTACAGGTGATACCCCGTTCTTCCTCGTCTACAGAGCCGAGGCGGTCCTCCCTCATGAGGTCAGGCATCGCTCCCCGTGGGTTCTGGCATTCGACGAGGCACATCAAGATGCCGCGCAGGAGACGGACCTAGTGTTTGTGGAGGAACGTCGTCGCCAGGCCTCACTCTGAGCTGCGAGGTACCAGCAGGCGCTATGATGGTACCACTGCCGCAACATCCATTCCAGGACCCTCGAGATGGGTGACCTCGCCCTGAGGCGGGTGCTCTCCAGGTAAGGGCTTCACAAATTCTCCACCATGTGGGAGGGACTATTCAGGATCGCCCGTGTCTCCAGGCCTGGCACCGCGCGCCTGGAGACGCAAGATGGTGTCCCCATCCAGAATGCCTGGAACATCCAGCACCTCCAGAAGTTCTACCCATAAAGAAGGCTCCGCGCCTGTGAAGGTCTCCGCTCGTGACACTCTCATGTAATAATGAGTTGGGTATGTACGCGCCCTAGAGTCTCTTGAGCGTTGCCCTTGGGCCTCACGGGGGCTCCATCCCACGTTCTATTGGCAGCACTTAGCTCCGTGCTGGTGAGAAGACTAGTATAGGTGATGGACCTGGCTGTTCTTTTGCTTGTTTCTATATCTGATTTGCGACTTCTTCAATAGAATTTGGAGTTTCGGTGTCTCTTTCTTGGGGTTGAGAATCTCTCTTCTTGCCTAGTTCGTTTCTCTCAGGCTTTGCCTCAGGAGGAGTGGCAGTTGCCCGTCGCTCCTCCTCGCGCGTCCCGCGCGCGGGGGCTGTGCAGGTGTGTGCACTTCGGGGTAGCCCGCGAGCACACCTCGCCAAAGCCTCAGTCCCTGGACCTGTGGTGTATCTGTCGTCATGTGACGCTCTTGAGCGAGCTCACGAGCAATGCACCTCCGGGGCCTCCCAGTCCTACAGCTATGGGAGCCCCCTCCTGAAGCGTGGCGACCACAGGGGCATCCCTCGACAAGGAGCGCTCCCACGGCGTCAAAGTTCATCACAGGAGCTCTAAGATAAGTGACCCCAACCACACTCAATAGCAACACAAGCATCAGGAGGAAACGTAGAAATAATAACATAACGGCACAAGCGCCATAGTCCATTACACGCCCTGGTAGGGCCTCCTACTTCTTCTTTCTTGCAGCAAAAAAAATGAAGCAAAACCTGGTGCGCGTCGACGTCAGCTCCTGAGGTCCGGCTTCGGCAGCGCCTGGGCTCACTCAGAGCCCTCCTACAGCTTCACCGGGCGTGGTGGCGAAGCAGATCGTCTGCCTCCAAGAAGATGCTCCCACAATGCTGCCAGAGGCAGCGCCAGCCTTGGAGAGCAGGCGCCCATGCCCGCGAACCGCTACTAGCGTTGTAGCATACTTGCGAGGGCGCTCGTGGCCCCTCTTGGGCGGAGGTGAGTCCGGCCCCTCCTTGGGGGGTTTCCCTTTCTCCGTGGCTGAGAACCTCCTCGTTGGCACCATGGATGATTTAGAAAGATGGTGGAGCAAGAGGAGGGTGAAGCAAGGAGCAAGAGGCGAAGATGGGTAGGGAGCTCTGCCCACTCCCCCATTTATAGCCGGGAGAAGGTAAATCGCCGGCCTCCAACGATCCCCAGTAATGATGATTTCTCTGCATGCAGCAGGTAGTTGTCAAGTCAAACGGTTGCCGAGGCGACATGGGGAAGTGGAAACGCCCACGTACCATCAAGCACCACATGTTGGCTCAGTCTGCAGGCGATTGGGGCCTGCTGCTTTCCGCACTTGCCCTTGGCTTCGCCTCGAAGCCAAGTGCGAGCGTGCCTTGGGCCAGGGGCTTCTGTCGGCATTCTGGGAAACAGGGTACCCAGACCTGCCTGCCTGCGGCCCATGGCGTGGCTACATCGATGGCCTGGTATGTCCCATCTTCAACCACGACAAGACAAGGCCCTCACGAGGGGCCAAACCTCGAGAGGCGGGCGACAACAAGACCTCCTGAGGGAGCGGCCTCCTCAGGTGGCCTCCTGGCGGAGCAGAGATTTCTATGCAAGACACAGCCTCACGAGGTTAAAATGACATCAGCCATGATGACAAAGGCCAGGCGTGCGCCAGCGGGCGCAGAGCGGCAGGTTTCCTATTTGGTGCAAAGGAGGCAAGCGCAGGTGTGGAGTCCCAAGGAATCAGCCAAAGGTTGCCATTTGTGTGCAACAAGACCACGACCGCCAGAACGGCAGGATGGATGTCATCGTCGAGCCCACCATGACATCAGGATCAGAAGCTTGGAGACGAAGACCACCTTTCATCAGGATTAGATGTACTTCTTGTCCCCTTTCAAATTTGGCCATTGTGGGATCCCTTCCCGCCTAAGTTTTGGAGGAAGAGGACCGAGGCCACTATAAATGTAGCCTAGTCACCACCGTAGAAGGGGATCGACTCATCGGGTGATCAGCTCATTGAATCCCTAAGAACTCATCACAAGAACAAACCCCCTGAGTTTGTTCTTCCACTTGTACTAGTTCATCCTCAGCCCCTCGCGAGGCTAATCCACCACAAAGCAGGAGTAGGGTATTACACCGCAAGGTGGCCCAAACCTGGGTAAACTACTGTCTCTTTCTCCTTCTTGTTCATCGAGCTAGGTCGTGAGAGGAGCGGATCGATCGGCTTGAGAGGTTGACTTCTTCGCACACGCCCCTCAGTTCGAACCTTTCTTGGGTCTGCGGAGCCCGGAATCCAATAGAGGATGGTAACAAACCGGATCGTGAAGCGACAACAGAAGAAATGAAGATGTTGCAATACAATGCTCGGGCTTGCGATATTCTCTTCAATGGATTATGCCCCAAAGAATTCAACAAAATCAGCCGCCTTGAGAATGCAAAGGAAATTTGGGATACATTGGTTGATATGCACGAAGGTACCAAGTCTGTCAAGGAATCCAAGTTGGATGTGCTTCAAAGTCAACTTGACAAGTTCAAGATGAAGGATGGTGAAGGAGTCGCCAAAATGTACTCCAGGCTTGCTCTCATCACAAATGAGATTGCCGTCTTAGGAAGTGAAGAGATGACTGAAAAATTCTTCATCAAGAAGATCCTAAGAGCCTTGGATGGAAAATACGACACCGTGTGCACTTTGATCCAAATGATGCCCAATGACAAAGATCTCAAGCCCACAGATGTCATTGGTAGAATTGTCGCTCATGAGATATCACTGAAGGATAAGGAAGAGCTCCACAACAAGTCAAGTGGTGCTTACGAAGCTTCAAGTGATGCTCCTACAACATCAAGTGATAAGCAAGTCTCCAATGAAGAATTGAGATTATCGGTGAAGAACTTCAACAAGTTCTACAAGAATAGAAGCAAAGAGAGAACCTCCAAGTCAAGACCCTACAATGACAAAAGATCTTCTAGTTGTGATCGTAATTGCTACAATTGTGGAAGACTTGGACACTACACCAATGAGTGTACGGCTCCCTACAAGAAAAGAGAAGATTCACCCAAAAGGACGAGTAGAAGAGATGAATCACCTCCAAAGGAGAGAAGGAGTAGAGATGATCATTATGAACAAAGAACCTCTTGTGGAAGCAAGGATTCATAAAGGAAGGACAAGTCATCAAAGCTACACAAGACAAAGACATCAAGATCACGTTGGTGAATGGGTACCCGGTTCCGAATCCGACAACTAATCCCAGAGAAGCTATCACTCCGACTCCGAATATACTCAAGATGAAGGTGTTGTCGGTCTTGCACTTATCTCATCCAACTCCTATGACATATTTGACTTGCCAAATGAAGGAATTGGAAGATGCTTCATGGCTAAATGCCCTAAGGTATTACACCCCGAGTATGTTGATTTCAATAGTGATGAAGATGATCTGCTAGGTGATGATGATTTACTTGTTGACAACACTAATGATGAAAACTATGATGAACTTGCTAGTAATCATGCTAATCAAGATGAAACGAATGACAATGATAAGAAGGAGATTGAGCGTCTAACTAAAGAACTAAATACTCTTAAGTTAGCTCATGAAACAACTCTATAGGATCATAGAGAGCTCCTAAAGACTCATGAGAAGCTACACTTCGAGAAGCTAAATTTAGAGCAAGAGCATGAGTTTCTAAAAGCTATTAATGATGATCTTCGAAAGAAGAGTTCTTCTTATCTTGCCAAACGTCTCCTCTTGTCTACTTATATGCCACAAGTATAATCTAGCAACAAGAGCAAGAAATATTCTTCCTCCAGTAGTAACAATAACCATGTTAAATCCAATATTGTTACTTCTAGTAGTTCTCTTGATTCCACTAATGATTCTCTTAGCCAAGTTACACTTGAGCAAGAAAATAGCTTCTTGAAGGGAATTATAGATAAAGGTGTTTACAAGAGCCTTGCCGGGAGTATGAAATTTGAGGAAATTGTACGCAAGCAAGGATGGCACCGGAATAATCAAGGTGTTGGTTTTGAACGGAAGTTCAATGCCAATGGAGTTGAGTGGGAAGAAGATCAATACCCCAAGACAAAGTTTGTTCCTCAACAAGAGAAGTATGACTCCACTTGTTTTAAGGGAACACAAGCTCAAGATGATCTTCCACCACAAGACCACAAGCTAAAAGGCAAGGACAAGCTTCAAGAAGATATTCACTTATTTGAAGAAGCTCTTAAGGCCATGGTTAAGTGGGTTCCCAAGACTACGTCAAGCTCTACATCATCAAGTACGACTACAACTCCAAGGATTCCCATCAAGTTGATGTGGATCCCAAAGAAGAAGAACTAGAGTGTTCTTGAGGTTGACTCTGCCAACATACTTCAATCACATGTGGATCCCAAAGAAGAAGACCACAAGCTAAAAGGCGAGGACTTGTGCAATCAACTTTCAGATCTTGCACTAGTTCACGGAGTCACAAACCCTCTTGTTGGTAAGATAAGCGACAAGGTGTGGGCATTCTGTATATGGGTGTATCCAGACCTGCCTGCTTGTGGCCCACCACATGGCAACATCGACGGCCTGGCACGACCCAGCTTCAACATCAACAGCTCAAGACCATCGCGAGGGGCCAAGCCTCGCGAGGCGGACGACGCCAAAACCCCCTAGGGGATCGGCCTCTTTAGGCTGGGTCCCGAGGGGCGGAGAGTTCTATGGAAGGTGCATCTCACGAGGCTCAGCTGACATGAGCCATGACGACCAAGGCCAGGTGGGCGCCAGCAGGGGCAGAACGCCAGTTTCCTCCGGTGCAAGGGAGGCAAGCCACAGGCGTGGAGTCCCGAGGAATCAGCCAAAGGTTTCCACTCTGGTGCAACAAGACCAAGACCATCAAGACAGCAGGACAGAGGTCATCACTGAGCCCACTGCAGCGTCACGACCAGAGGCTTTTCGCAGGCAAAGACTACTTTTGTTAGGATAAGCTGTACTACTTGTCCCCTTTCAAATTTGGCCGTTGTGGGATCCCTTTCCGCCAACATTTGGGAAGAGGACCAAGGCCACTATAAATAGGACTTAGCCACCACCATAGAGGAAAACCAGTTCGCATCCACTAGCTCTCTTGAGCCCAAGAACACTTCACCTCTTAAGGCCAGTTCATCCACTATACTAGTTCATCCTCAGCCCTCCATGGCAATCCACCAAAACGCTGGAGTAGGGTATTACACCGCAAGGTGGCCCGAACCAGGATAAACTGTTGTGTCTCTTTATCTCTTCGAGCTCGATGCACTAGGCTTAGGAGGATCGCGAGTAGGCAGCCTGGGTAGGTTGAGATCTCTGCATTCACCCCAGAGTTCGAACCTCTCAGGGTTTGCGCAACCCGTAATCTGACATTTGGCGCACCAAGTAGGGGTGCGTCGGATCTTCTCTTTCGTCGATCGATCCACCGCCAGTCCGACACCTCCATGGCCGACGCACGCCGAGCTCGTGCTGGGCCGCAGTCGCCGCTCCCGTTGCTCAGATGGCTTTGGCGGGCGATGGTTGTGTTCGTCGTGCTCCGTTTTCGGTTGCCAACGTCGCCACGAGCCCTGCCAGCCACGAGCAGCAAGCTTCTTCGCTGCACCCTTCGGTGCGCCGCGACAGGCGCACAGCCACTCCATCACTGACTCCAGCAGCTTCGTCCTCCCACGCGCGTCATGGCCCAGAAGACGTGCAGGCTGCTCTACTCATGGCGCGGGAGCTCCTTCGCTACCACCCGGTCGGCGACTTCTACAAGGAGTGGCTCGAGCGGATCGCTGAGCTCGTCAGCGTGGCCGGGGGCTCCGCTGCTCCGGCCCGCTCACCGCCTCAGCATCTGACTGCCGCAGGCGACGTGGCTCATGGGGCTCCTCCACCACCTCCGGCCCAGGGCGTCATCATCGAGGCAAAGCGTGTGGCACCACGGCGTGACCCTCCGCGCCCGGCGCCTCCTCGGGAGGATGTGAGCTGCCAGGTGGTGCAGCGACCTCAAGAAGAAGCGCGCGTACTTCCAGCACCCTCGCACCAGGCCCGCGTACCGCCACAGGAGGTGGCGGTGCGCATGCACCAGAACAAGGTTCCACCTCCTCGACGGGCTCCAGTGGCCACAGAAGGATGTCGCGTGTTCACCCCAGAGCTGTGCAACGTCGTCTAGCCGAGCAATTTCAAGCCTGACATGCCTCCATACTATGACGGAACCACGGACCCCGCCGAGTTCCTGTAGCTCTACGAGCTGAGCATCGAGGCGGCCAACAGCGATGAGAAGATCATGGCAAACTGGTTCCCAATGGCCCTCAAGGATGGCGCACGTTCGTGGTTCCTGAACCTACCCGAAGGATCGGTCTCATCATGGGAGGAGATGCACGACCGCTTCATCGCCAACTTCCAGGGCACTCACGACCGCCCGCCGGCCGTGGGTGACCGGCATTGCATCAAGCAGAAACCTGGAGAGACCCTGCAGAAGTACATCCTGTGCTTCAACAATGTTTCTCCTCAAGATCTCCAAGGTGTCGGACGAGGCCATCATCTCAGCATTCACTGATGGCTTCCGCGATGTCAAGAGGAAGGAGGAGCTCGCCATCCATGAGGATTTGTGCACAGCCCTGGAGATGTTCAACATGGCGAACAAGTGTGCAAGGGCTGAGGAGGGGCGCCTCTCCCTCCTCGAGCTCCCCGATGCTGACCCAGAAGACAAGAAGGCCAAGGCCAAGGACATGAAGCGCAAGGGGCCGGCCGTGCTTGCGGCTGAGCCTGAGACGAAGCGCGGCTGCGACCACCCTAAGTCGGCCAAGAGCAACCGGCCATTCTGCGTCTTCCACAATGTTCACAGCCACAACACCAATGACTGCCAGGAGCTCAGGGCCCTCCGAGACGGGTGCCTTGGTCGATGCCCCGGGCGCAACGATCGAGGCTACGGCCGTGGAGGTGGCCGAGGTGGAGGACGTTGGGACGGATGCGACCACCGTCAGGAGTGGCGCGACCAACCTCGGGAGGACCGTTGGCAGGTCCAACCTCGTTAGGACGCTTGGACGGAGCAGCCTCGTGAGGAGCTCCCCCAGGGAAATGACGATCTGCCTCCATGGCCTCCACCACCAAGAAGGTACGAAGACCACCACCAAGATGAGGGGGTTGGGGGCTTCCAGGAGCCACGAGCCATCGCCTGCATCCTGGGCGGCTCGCAGGCCCCAGCTTGCCACCGCATCTTCAAGTAGTTCGCACGCGAGGTGAACGCAGCGCTCCCCAAGCCCAAAGCAACTCGCCCTCTCAGGTGGTCCAAGTGTGCCATGACCTTCAGCTCCTCAGACCAGCTCAAGTGCGCGGCCACCGCTGGTGTGCTCCCCATGCTCTGCTCCCCTAGATTTCACATGCCACCAGGAACATGACATTCTACTATAGGTATTCATACTTATGTATTCATTATTACTCATTGAACAAAGGAATACAAAAGGGAAACAAGAATCTACACTCATCCAGGTCTGGTTCACATGCTACCAATCTAGAGAACATAGCATGCTAATCCATAGTGGTTAAGTGATTACTCTGAATGGGAACACACTTGGCACAAATTTAGCATCTAAACATAGTGATCTAGGTGTATCAAGGTAATAGCAGAAAATGGTGGAGTTTACTAGTGCACTAGAGATTTGAGCACTCAAAACTAATAGCTTTCACTACTTTCAGCAAAGCAAGAATTATGTATATCACTAGTTTACAAGGATTCAAATATCATAAAACTCTTGGTTCAACTCCACATGATTTGGAGACTCCCAAGTGACACCTTACCAATATAGGAGACACCACCCTCCAAAAGGTGGTAGATGTTGTTGTTGATGATGAACTCCTTGCTCTTGTGCTTTAAAAGATAGTCCCTCAACACTCAATCACTCTCTAATTTGGCATGGTAGTAGGAGAATGATTGGAATGGAAATCAACTTGAGGGGGCTAGAAATCAAGGATCAAATGGTTGGAGTTGAATCCCTTGATTTCAACACAAGTGTAGGTAGTTCTCTCTTCAAAAATGGATATGGTAAGTGGTGTCTTCGTCCTAGTTGCTCTCACTGAGAGTAGGTGGTGTGGGTGGGGTATATATAGACTTCACCAATAATCTAACTACTACACGCCTTTATGCACAACTCGGAGGGACCTGGTGAAAAACTTGATGAGACTGATTAGAGCTAAAGATTTGAACTTTAGACATTTCTATGAGACTGGATGAATCCACTCGGTGGGACCGATATGAGATTACCTAAGCACAATCAGCATTTTGGTAATTCCGATCAGTTTCACTCGGTAATTCTGAAATGAAGTCAATGGGTTACAGAAAGTTAGCCAGTGCACTTTGGTGGGATCGAATGCCATCTTGGTGAGACTGAGTTTCTAGGGTTTAGGAAATGGCTCTGTCAAGTGTACCTCAGTAGGTCCGGGTGTATGTGTATCGGTGGGACCGAGATGAACTTTAAGGTTTTGGACAGATTGGAATGTAAGGGTATGGTTGAGGGTTTTGGAGCAATATCTTCAAGCCCTTGAGCAAATGACTCATGATCAAAACCTCATCCCCTTTTAATAGTATTGGCTTTCCTATGGACTCAATGTGATCTTGGATCACTTAACCAAAAATGTAGAGTCTTGAAGCTTTTGCCAATGCTTGTCCTTTGTAGCCTGAGGGGTCCACATCTCCATCCATCTTCTTGCCTAGGTTGAACTTTTCTTGAAATATAATAGAGGAAGCCATTAGTCCAACAACATGTATGTTGACATGAGTTACCAAAACCATAGTGGGATCAAATGTGCTTTCAAATACGTGTGACCCCCTTGAAGATCAAACATCTTCATGCCCTCTCGTGTTTGTCATGGTTCACTACTCTTGACTATAATGTAGCCCATGTTAGCAGATCATTGAGAGCTCGAGCCAATTGGTTTACAGAACTTTGTAGAAAGCTACGTCATGCCGCCAAAGAACTGAACAGAAGCAATACTCGTGGGAAGCATACAAGAACATCAAGTAAAAAAAGATTGCATCTAACACAATAGATCTTATTTTCTACTCACACATTTAAGCTCTAGAACTTATCTAGTTCTTAATTCTTTTAGTAATAGATCAAGTTCATTACTAAAACTTTTGTGTAATGCCCTCACAATCACATGTGATCTATATCGAAACCTACATTCACTCATAGAACCGCTCATGATGCCACTATTGGGAAATGTAGTAGAAAACAAATATTTTCACCCTACGATCAAGGTCCTGGATCACTATTAAGATGCATACAAGGTTAGATAGGATCATTACCAACTTCAAGATCCAGCTGAAGAAGAGTTGGTGTAGATCATTCTTGAAGTCCCTCGAACCATCCACGATAATCCCTTGGACAAAAGACTGAAAGCACGACCTCTCTACAAATTGCAAGCGTACATGCTTCACAATCTAGTAGCACTTCACCGTCCAGAGGTAATTGTCGCTAGAGAATTAGAGGAGGGAGAAGATTACCTCACAGGTGAAAGGATCGATATGGTTGACTAGAGGGGGGTGAATAGGCAACCACCAATTTTTAGCTTTTCCTAACAAATTAGGTTTAGCAACAAATAGGTTGTCTAGATATGCAACTAGGTGAGCAACCTATATGATGCTACCGATACCAACAACACAAGCAAGCACGATAAACAACATAAGTAAAGCTTGCATAAAGTTAACATAAGAGATAACCACTAGTGAAGTCGAGGAGATGAGGATGTGTTACCAAAGTTCCTTCCCTTTGAGAGGAAGTATGTCTCTGTTGGAGCAGTGTGGACTGTGGAGGCACAATGCTCTCCAAGAAGCCACTAGGGCCACCGTATTCTCCTCATGCCCTCACACAATGTGAGATGTCATGATTCCACTAGTGGTGCCCTTGAAGGCGTCAACTGGACCTTTACAAACAAGGTTGGGGCTCTCTCCACAACCGAATTGGAGGCTCCCAACACCACCCCGAAGCTTCACCATAATGGAATTTGGCTCCGAGGTGACCTCATCCATCTAGGGTTCTCAAACACCCAAGAGTAACAATATATGCAAGGGATTAGTGGGGGGAACCTAATTTCTCTTGGTGGTAGTGTAGATATAAGCCTTCTCAAGCAATCCCTAAAGAATCAACAAGTTTGATTGGCTAGGCAGAGATCGGGCTAGAATGAGCTTGTGAGCAACAATGGAGCTTGGGGAGGAAGAAGTAAGTCAACTTGGACAAGATGACTCCCTTATATAGTGGGGAGACAAATCCAACCATCATGCACCGATAGCCCATGCACAAGAGGTAGTACAACTCAGGTGAGCGGTAATTCCACTAGCATGGGAGTTTTAGCCGCTACGTTCAATAGAGTAGATCAGGAAGGCGGTATTGCCGCCGAAGCGGTACTACCGCTCCCTCCAGTGGTACTTCCACTTGGTGTTAAACAACAGCCGGAACCAGCGATAGAAGAGAAAGGTAATGCGATAGTGCCACCAAGGGCGGTACTACTGCTAACAACTACCACTCTACTTTCGCTCGAGGGACCGTGCTATCCGGAAGGACAATAATAAGTGGTACTCCATGCGGTACTGGGATAGCGGTAGTTCCGCCAGAGAAGTACTACCACGCCGCTGGAGTGGTACTTCCGCTTAGTTGTAGACATCCCAGTAAGCCTGCGGTAGTAGAGTGGTAGTCAGAGCCACAGTACCACTGGAGCGGTACTACCGGCACTAAACCTCTGCTCTACTACCGCCCATTTACAGAACCTAAATAACAAGCGGAAGTGAGGACTGCACTGAACTGCACCAGTACCGCTAGAGCAGTACTACCATTAAGCAGAGTGGTACTACCGCTTAGCCTGCTCCGAAAAGTCCAAGAACAAGGGAAGGCCAAGCTCAAATGCAGGGAAGGAAAAAGGGTGCAGACAGACTGTGTATGTGTTGATTCCACCCAACCTTTCTGAAGCGGACCCCCTCTTAATAGTACGGTGTTCCTATGACTCAAATCCATCGAAAATGAACCGAAGGAAAAACACCGTCTTCGCAATAGCTCAGAGGGGCACGAATTAGCTTTGTGACATATGATAGATTATCTAAAATGCTCAATGCACACGATTAGTCCAGAAAAGCATTGTCATCAATCACCAAAACCATTAAAGGAGAAATATGCCCTAACAGTCTCCCCCTTTTTGGTGGATTGATGACAACACGGGATTTTCACAAATATAGATCAAGAAAGTATGCAATCCCACAATCTACAAAATATAGACGGACTCCCCTAGATGTGTGCACTAACTAAGTATGCCTTTCGAATGCAAAGCACACACACTAGGATCAACACTCCCCTTATAATTTATAGACCGACATCACTTGCATCAACAAAATGAGATGGATATACAAGGATGCAAGTAAGTAGCATGTGAGCATAAAGATAGGGCACAGGATAAATAACATCTCACAACCTAATAAGGTACTAGACATAAAGATAAATATAGGGTAGCATATGTCTCACACCATATGATAGGTACTTTGGGTTCCACACACACACTTGTGACTCGGCAAATCTCTAAGCTCTCTCCCCCTTTGGCATTATAGACACCAAAAGGGCCAAAGAGCACTAAACTATCCCAAGATGATGGAGATGCTCCAGAACATCAGTACTCCTGGTGCTCATCTGATTCCTCGTGCTCCTCAGACTCCTCTGTTGTTGCATCCTGATGCTGCACCTCTGAGTCTGACCACTTGCAATGCGACGAGATCCACGTCTCCTAATCAGTGACCCTCTCCTCAGAGCCACTAGTAATCTCCTGGCTCAGGTGCCTCATCATGGTCTTGTGATGCATGTGAGCCGCCTTCTCGGCCACGAGAGCCCTATACTGACCCTTGGTTTCCATGCAGAAGAGCTTCTTCATCTTTGTCTTGAGCTTGGGTGCCCAAGGGACAAACGCGTAATCTGGCTCAACTTCATCATCAGAGTCAGTGGGGCCAATATCCTCACCGGAGGCAGCCATCGCAGTCCCCCAGTTCTCCTTCTAGTGCAAGTTAAGAAACCCATGAGATACCATATGCTTAGTAGGAAGCGCCTCCCCTGAAACTCAGCATCCCGTGTCGCCTCAATCAACTTATACAGATAAGGGCCATAGATGGGCACCTTTCGGTCAAGCACAATATAACAAAGCTCACGCCACATGATATGGGAGATATCCAGAGTAGATGCCATGCCCTTCTCCTTTATGTAAAGCAAGAGAAGATCCAACAAATAGGAGTGTACCTGATACAGGTTCCCAATGCAAGGGAAAAGAGTGTTGCAAAAGATACGGTGCATGATGTCCAAGAATGGAATGAGCTCCATGTGAGTGGCCCCCTTGGCAGTAGTCATAGTCCTAGATTAAAAGATAAGCTTCAACTTGTGTATAGGTGTATCCTTGTGAAACCGGAGATCAACAGGGTTGTCTTCCCCCTCATCAGCAATGCCCAGAAAATCCATGAAGTCCTTCCAATCAACCTTGAATCCCCTCCCACCAGTCATCCATGACATGGGTCTCTCCTCATTTGCATGAAAGTGAGCAGTGGTATAAAATTGAGCCACAATCTCTGCATCATAGTCCTTGTTGAATGTGGTGATAGGAATAAGTCCCCACTGGTGACAAAGAGCAAGAGCTTCTCCAAAGTAAGCTGGGTCCTTCTCCATCCGAGTGATGTCGATAGACTTGACCACAAGTTCTTCTTGACCTTCAGAATGTCCACATAGATAAGGGATTGCTCCTTGGTCCAGAAGGGACGACCAACAAGATCCTCGTCTTGAGGACGGCGATAGGGATTACGAATACGGAATGCACCAACCTCCTTTGCAGACATCTCATCAGGAGGGGTGTACTTCTCCTTCCCCTTTGGCTTACTGGCAGTCTTCTGCACGTGTTGTTTTGGAGGACCACTAGAGTTGGCTAGTGTACCATCAGTGGTACGGTAGCGCTTGAAACCACCGGGATGATATGGGTTCTTGCGATGAGTATGATGAGCAGAGCTACCATCACCTGGAACCCACAAACATAGAGCAAGGAAAAAGCATGTGTAAAGCCATTGCATAAGCCAAGAGAGACAAAATGAGAATAGAAGTAAGTGCAAAAAAATTTAAAAACTAGTTCACAGCGGTAGTACTATGCCCAGCAGCGGTAGTAAAGCTGGACATGAGTGGTAGTACCACCACAAGCGGTAGTACCGTCCCTGTCCCAGCGGTAGTACCACCTACCTGATGGGATTACATCCGCAGTGTGGATCTGGTAGTACCGATGATGAAGAATTGCAAAATTTCGGCAAAGACGACTATACTGCTAACTACAAGTCATCCTTCATCCTAATACTACCTAGATTTAGCCAAAAATCTACGAATACCACATGCATTGCCCTAGAACCAAGATTCAAAAAATAGAACCATAGGAGAGAAAAATGAGTGCAATACTAGTATCCATGGCAAGAGGAGAAGGTGGGGATCAATCCCACTGTCGAAAACGGAGAAGACAACATGGAATTAGAGGGCCGGAGATGGCCTCCAAAGCAGTTCTTGGCCGCCTGAGAGAGAGAACACGAGAGGAGAGGAAGTGAATGGGTATGGGGGAGTTAGAACTCCCCATGCCCAGCACTTAACCCCCTCGCAGGTCCCTGAAGAGGTAGTACTGCTGGACTCAGCGGCAGTACCGTTCACTACCAACGGTAGTACCACCCCGGTGCTTCGATAGGAGGTCGGCACAATGCACTCAAAGGTAGTACTGTAGGCCGGCACGGTAGTACCGCCTGCATAGTAGTACCGTGCCCGCCAGCGGTAGTACCGCTTGCTTCTAGAAAAAACTGCTATGATCAAAGTTTGGGAGAATAGGCTTATGCAATTTTAAGATGTTTGAGAGAAGAAAGGCTTGGGTTGGAGACAAGGAAGCACCAAAAATGGAAAGGAATACTCAAGGTCAAAAGGCAACTAAATTGTCGGATATCTGGTTCCGGCAAAACCCTTAAGGTTCGAACTCTGTGGTGCACACGAAGATCTTCTCCCTACCGATTCACGCCCCAAAACCTCGCCGTGATTCTAAACTAGCACGATGAACAACACAAGAGACACAAGATTTATACAGGTTTGGGCCACCGTTGTGGTGTAATACCCTACTCTTGTGTGTGGTGTGGTGGATTGCCTCTGAGGCTGATGATGAACAGTACAGAGGAAGAACATCCTCACGAGAGGTGTTCTTGTGGTGGTGGTGTTCTACCAGGGAAGGATCCTCTCTCCCTACTGTGGTGGCTATCTCTATATATAGAGGCCCTGGTCCTCTTCCCAAATATTGAGCGGGAAGGGAGCCAACAACGACCATTTTGAAGGGGGACAGCTAGTACAAGCTATCCTGACTAAAGGTGGTCTTTGACTGCCAAAGGCACTGCTGATGATGCCGTCTTTGGCTCGACGGTGATCTCTGTCCTTTCGTTCTGCTGGTCTTCGTCTCGTTGCACCAATATAGAAACCTTTGCCTGATGCCTTGGTACTCCGCGCCTACGCTTGCCCCCTTTGCACCAAAGTGGAAACGAGGACACTGCGCAGGCTGGCGCCCGCCTGGTCTCGATCGTCATGGCTTGCGTCATGAGCACCTCGCGAGGTATCCCTTGCCTTGATCTCTCCGCCTCCTCGCGAGCCTGCCTGGTGAGGCCGCCCCTTAGGAGGACTTGTGTCGTCCGCCTCGCGAGGCTTGGCCCCTCACGAGGGTCTTGAACTTGGGTTGATGAAGACGGGCCATACTGGGCCACCGGCTGAGCCACGCTGCAGGCCGCAGGCAGGCAAGTCTGGGGACCCCCGTTACCAGAATGCCGACAGTAGCCCCCGGGCCCAAGGTGCGGTCAGACTTGGCTTAGCAGCAAAGCTGAAGGGCAAGTGTGAAGCGCCGCGGGCCCCAACAGCCTGCGGCCTTGGTCGCCGCATGGCGGTTGATTGGACGTGGGCATCTCCGCTTCCCCACGCTGCCTCGACAACTTCTCGACTTGATGAGTCCCTGCTGCATGCAAAAAGAGTCATCATTACCTGTGATCATGGAGGCTGGCGGTTGGCCTCCTTTGCACTATAAATGAGGGGTGGGGGCGATAGCCCCCGTTGCAGATCTCCTCTTGCTTCGCCTGCTTCTTCTTCCTCCTTGCTCTGGTTGCTTGCTGCGTCCCATTGCGCCCGGGAAGAGGTTCTCGGCTGCGGAAAAGGGGAAGGCCCGCCAGGAAGCGCCCGGCTCTCCTCTGCCCAAGCGCGGCCATGGTGGTCCCTGCAAGCATCTCGCGACTCCCGTCGCAGCTCCTTGTGGTCACGGCGGTGGCTCTTCGCGCGGTGGTGGCCGCCCACATCGGGGCAGCCCAATCGGTAAAGGAAGGCGCGCCGTGGCTGCGCGGCCTCCCCAGGCGCGCTTCCACTCGGCAGAGGTGCTGCCGGAGTTTGTTGTGTGGTCGAACAACCCGGCCGGCAACTGGCTCCAGCTCCCTCGCTTCTTCGCCGGTGAACTGCCGGCCACTGGCCCTGGCGGGCTCTGGCTACAGGCAGACGGTTGCTGCAGCAGGGCCTCCTGGGTCACAGTGGAGATCTCCGTCGCCGGGGACGTGGCCCTGGCCCGCGGCTGGCAGACGTTTGCCCGCGCGCGTGGCCTGGGCCGGCAGTGCATCCTCCACTTCAAGTTTGATGGCGATGCGACCCTCTACGCGAGGGTGTTCGGAGAAGACGGCCGCCGTGTTGGGTGCTGCCCTAAAGACGATGACGGCGACGAGGTGCTTGGCCTTGGTGACGCTCGTGATGAGGGCAAAAGCGATCCTGCTCCCGGCGGCATCCGCAGCTCGCCGAGCTTCAGCGGCTCCTCCTCCTGTGATAGCTCCCCAGCGGTGGCCGCGATCAGTGACCACGTCGCCATGCCCGCTTCGAGGGCGGTAGCGGGTTGTCCCATCACCGCGCCCTAGTGAAGCGCGAGGCGGAGTCCGATTGAGCTCAGGAGGACGATGCGGGCCCTTCCTCAAGAGCTGTCGTAAGGCGCGCGCCATTTTTGTTTTGTTTTTCTCCTTTCCCTGCATCGAGAGAGAGAAGTATGGAGCCCCGCGGGGGCATGCAACAGACTATGATTCCCAATTATCATGCTACATTTATTGTTCCTGTGCCGTGTCATGGTGCTATGATTATGTGCCTGCGCGTAGGAACAACTTAGCTTGGGATGTTTGCAGTGGGTTTCGTCTCGCGAGGTACCCGCTAGAGGCCTCGCCGGGCGCCTTAAGATCTGCAAAGATCAGTTGGGAGGATAGTTTCCGAACCTTGGTCGCGAGGGTTGCCAGCTTAGGCTTGGCGCTTTGTGTCGCGATGCCCGTGGGGCATGGACCGCGAGGGGTTCTCCCGCTGTGAACTTGAACAAGGGAGCCTCGCAAAAACCAGGCGAGAAAGGGCTCACGAGGGCGCTTGCAGCCCTTCCTCGCGAGCTTGAGAGAGAGAGAGAGAGAGAGAGAGAGAGAGAGCCAGGAAAGAGCCAAAAACAGAGAACAGGGGCAAAGGATGGCATACAACACTAGAAGCAACTCCAATAAAGGTCCAAACAAGGGAGAACAAGCCAACCGCGGAAAGCAAATGAAAAGCAGTGTCTGGCACATAGTCTAGTCTTCGACGTCTTCTCACCAGCGCGGAGCTAAGTGCTACCATTGGGCGTGGGCGGGAGCCCCCGAGGCCCAATGGCGACACTCCGGAGACTCCGGGGCATGTACAGCCCCAACTCATTATTACATGAGACTGTCACGGGTGGCGAGCTTCACAGGCACTGGGCCTTCTTCACACGCACTGGGTCTTTCTTGAGGCGGCGAGCTTCACAGGCACCGGGCCTTCTTTACAGGCACTAGGCCTTTCTTCACAGGCACTGGGCCTTTCTTCGCAGTCACTGGGCTTTTCTTCGTAGGCACTAGGCCTTTCTTCAAGGGTGGAACTTCCGGAGATGTTGAATGTTCCAAGCGTTTGGGATGGGCACCCCTCCTGAGTCTCCAGGCACGCAGCTCCAGGCCTGGAAACATGAACAACCTTGAACGGGCCCTCCCACATGGGCGAGAGCTTGTGCAGCCAATCCCTGGAGAGCACCCGCCTGAGCACGAGGTCACCTACCTCAAGAGTCCGGGGCGGATGTTGCGGCAATGATACCACCGCAGCGCATGCTGGTATCTTGCTGCTCGGAGTGCGGCTTCTCAACGACGCTCGTCCCCCATCACGAGGTCCATCCCCCGCATGGCGTCCTACTGCACTTCGTCAAATGCTAGGACCCTTGCGGAGCGGCTCTTGACCTCGTGAGGGAGGACCGCCTCTGCTCCGTAGACAAGGAAGAACGGGGTCTCGCTTGTCGACTTGGTGGCGGTAGTGCGGATGGACCACAGCACGGACTAGAGCTCGTCGTACCATCCCCTGCCACAGGCCTCTGGCTTCTTCTTGAAGGTCCTGGTTTTGAGGCCTTTCAGGACCTCTGCGTTGGCGCGTTTGGCCTGGCCGTTACTCCGGGGGTGTGCCACCGAAGCGTAGCATATCTGCGTTCCAAGGTTAGCACAATATGTTTTGAAGAGATTGCTGGTGAACTGTGAACCGTTGTTGGTGATGATGCGATTAGGGACCCGGAATCGGCTCACGAGGCCCTTGATTAAGTTGACTGCAGAGCCAGCTGGGATGGTGCGGATGGCTTCCACCTCCGCCCACTTGGTGAACTTGTCGATGGCAACGTAGATGTAGCGGTAGCCCCCAGGCGCTCGACGAAACTGGCCCAAGATATCCAGCCCCCAGGCCATGAACAGCCACGAGAGTGGGATGGTCTGCAGGCCCTGAGCTAGCTGATGGATCTGCTTGGCATGGAATTGGCAGGCTTCACAAGCCTTCACCAGCTCGATTGCATTGTTGAGTGCTGTAGGCCAGTAAAACCCGCTGCGAAATGCCTTGCCGATGAGGGTTCATGATGACGAGTGGTGTCCACAGTCTCCACAGTGTTTATCAGCGAGCAACTCCTTCCCCTGTTCCCTGGAGTTGCAACGCAGGGAAACATCATTTGGCCGCTTCCTGTAGAGCTCTCCATCTTGGATGCAGTACGTCGTGGCCTGCCGGGCCACGCATTCGGCATCCTCCTCCTTCTCCGGTAGAGTCCCTTGCATCAGGTAGTCCTTGAATTCCTTAGTCCAGCTTCCTTCCTGAGGCTCCAGCGCTAGGAGCAAGCGTGCTCCCGAGGTTGGGCCACAGGCCGGGGCTCCGGTGGCAGGTGGCTAAGGGAGTTCCTCCCGAGGTTGTGTAGCGCTTGATAGTGAAGGCGTTGTCGATGGCTTGAAGAGTCGTTCTTCGAAAACACCAGGCTCCTGATGCAGACGCCTGGACGCCCTTCTGGCAATGTCATCGGCCTCTTGATTGGTGTGCGGGGCACGTGCTACAGCTCCAGCCCCCAAAACTGCTTTTCCATCCTGTGCACCTCCGCAAGATACGCTTCCATGTGCTCGTCCTTCGGCTCGTACACCTTGTTGGAGAAGTTAACGAGGAGCTGTGAATCACCCTTGATGATGAGGCGCTTTACCCCCAATGCTGCTGCAGCTTTCAAGCCTGCTATGAGGCCCTCGTATTCTGCTATGTTGTTGAAGACCTTCTCGCCATGCTAGAAACAGTGCCGCACGGTGTAATAGAGCTTGTCCTGAGTGGGGGATAGAAGAACTGCGCCAGCCCCCGCGCCATGTCACGAGAATGCTCCATCGAAGTACATGACCCAGCAGTCCGAAACCTCACTTCCTGGTGAAAGTGACTGATCTTTGCCTGCTTCTCGGTGGACTGCCACCTGGCTTTCTGCTTCACGGGGCGTACATTTGGGCACACATTCAGGTGATGCTCGATCACCTGCCTTGGGACCCCTGCTAGCTGCTTGGGTTCCCATGCGAACACTTCCTTGTTCGAGCGCAGGAACTTCACCAGCGCATCCTCTTGGTCGGGGTCGAGATTGGCACCTATGGTGAAGGTGGCGCCAGAGGATCCGTCCTCATCCACTGGTACCTGCTTGGTCTCCGCCTTGTCTTGGGTGAACAACTGCTTCTTCTTGGTGGCGCAGCCCCCTTGGCCTTGGGGGTGTCGGTGCCGGCAGGCTGTGCTACCGCGCTGCCTTCAGGGCGAGCTTGAGCACCAGCAGAGCATCCTTGGCATCTCCAGCTACGGTGAGGACGTCGCTGCTTCTGGGCATCTTCATGAGGTTGTAGGCCGGATGGGTCGCTGCCATGAACTGGGCCAAGGCGGGGTAGCCGAGGATGGCGTTGTACGGGAGGCCGATGCGTGCAATGTCGAAGTTGACCAGCTCCATGCGGAAGTTGTCATGGGTGTAGAAGGTCACAGGGAAGCGGATTTGCCCCAGGGAGCTGGAGGAACCGCCTCCGACGCCCGAGGAGGGCTTGCTGGGTTGGAGACGTTCCAGCGAAACATGGAGGAGGCTGAAGGCCTCCACCGAGAGCACGTTGAGGCCGGCACCGCCGTCGATGAGGGTCTTGGTGACGGCCACCTGGTAGATGGTGGGCATGCAAAGCATTAGGAGCGCACCTGAGCAGGTGGTGTTGACGGGGTGATCTTCCGAGTCGAAGGTCAGGTCGGCCTTGGGTGCCGCCCAGCCCGGAGGAGCTCCCTGCCGCATGAGGGCGGCGCCGATCTGTCGAACGAATGGCATGACGTGGTGGCCCGAGGGTGGTGCCTGCGAGTCGCCCAGGAGAGCTGTGACGACCGGGGACGTCGGCGCAGCGTAGTGGGTGAGGAAGAGGTTGTGCAGCTCCTCCCAGGAGGCCACAGTAGTCGTTGGCAGGTGGAGCAGCCACACGCGCGGGACGCCGGTGAGGGCCATGGGAAACCAGTTGGCCATGACCTTGTCGCCGCCCCCGGCCTTGAGGACGGCCTCCTCGTATGCCAGCAGGAAAGCCAGTGGATCTGTCGCGCCGTTGAAGTGCGGCGGCCTCTCTGGCTTGAACTTGTTGGGCCACTGCACCTGCCACAAGGCGGGGGCCAAGGCTTGGAGCCCCCTGGCCCCAGCGCTGGCGTCGGCCTCGGGTCCGGTGGCGCGTTTTCCGCCATGGGGGCAAAGCACGGTGTTGGTGGAGAGCGGGTCGATGGAAGGGAGAGCTCCGGCGCACCCCTACCTGGAGCGCCAAATGTCGGATATCGGGTTCCGGCAAAGCCCTTAAGGTTCGAACTCTAGGGTGCGCACGAAGATCTTCTCCCTACCGATTCAAGCCCAGAAACCTTGCCGTGATTCTAAACTAGCACGATGAACAACACAAGAGACACAAGATTTATACAGGTTCGGGCCACCGTTGTGGTGTAATACCCTACTCGTGTGTGTGTTGTGGTGGATTGCCTCTGGGGCTGATGATGAATAGTACAGAGGAGGAACAGCCTCGCGAGAGGTGTTCTTGTGGTGGTGGTATTCTGCCGGGGAAGGTTCCTCTCTCCCCTACTGTGGTGGCTATCTCTATATATAGAGGCATGGTCCTCTTCCCAAATATTGAGCGGGCAGGGAGCCAACAATGGCCATTTTGAAGGGGGAGAGCTAGTACAAGCTATCCTAACTAAAGGTGGTCTTCGACTGCCAAAGGCACTGCTGATGACGCTGTCTTGGGCTCCATGGTGATCTCTGTCCTGCCGTTCTACTGGTGTTGGTCTCGTTGCACCAATATGGAAACCTTTGCCTGATGCCTCGGTACTCTGCGCGTATCACTACGTCATCGTGGAATGAATAATGATGGCGAGAAGTATCACTACGTCAAGAATTAAGAAGAGAAGGTGCAATTCTCATGACGTTCCTGACATAAAGTGGATAATACTTTAGGGTAGAACAGACCAAAAGCTTGATTGCATTTGATCTGCGGAATACAACTGCTTTGACCCAATCCTAGAAATGGATGAGGTACTGGAGTTTGTTTCTCCTAGTAATTCTGCAATAGAATGGCTTGACAGACCAGAAGAATAATAGGCATTGATGAACATGATTGCGCTCATATTCTTGACTATCAATTGACAGACGAAGGTCAGAAATCAACTAAAGAGGGACAACTCAAATGAACATATGATTTTCTGAGTTGTGGATGCATAGATTAACATGTCGAACAAGTTCAACATATTTCTTTCGGATAACCCATGCAGACAGGTAGGACTGGCAGAGTCACAATATAGAATGGGGAACTCATCGAGAGCACTCTTGTTGTGATCTTTTGGTTCTACGAGAAACTTCTGCCAAGGATGGTTCATGGTATTTGGAAGAATGATATACCACGGACCTCGAAGACTATCACAAGGTCACTAATATCCTAAAGGAACAAGCAACACTATCTACACGAATTAAGTAGAGTGAATCTTCGGTTCAAGAACCTAGAAATAGAATGCCTACTAACTAAATGGCATCACGGGATGCTTTTGAGAATAATGGCCAGAATCATCACACTGGGAATACAAAGCATTGCTAGATTACTAGGTGACTCCCTAAGACACCTAGGGTCATAATAATAGCTCCAACATATATGTCAAGGCAATAAAGTACCTCAACTCACCGATTAGTGTGGTTGAACTGGCCCAAAGGGACATCAGGAACAGAAAGAAAGGATTTGCAAATGCATCAGACTATTTAGAAACCTGGGATGACTCGGGCAGCATAACGGCTGTAAATGCTCAAAATGATCTGAGACATCCTGCAAAATGGTGGCATAACCAATATCAAAGTTTTGATATCAACTTTCAACACACAGAAGTAGTAGGAACTGAACTCGGGCTTGAAACCAACAATCATATAAGTCTACAGACTAGTAACACGTGATCCTGATAGAAGATGAGAAAGCCTAGTTCTTAATCCCCGTAGAAAAGAAGAGGGTGACTCAGATTAGAAGGGCATAGGGTATAAGAAGTAAAAAGAGCCTTACGTTCCCTTCAACAATCAATTCCCTTATATAACTAAAGCATTTCTAGACTCAACTTCGACTAGTTTGGCTTGGTAATCCTACAGGCAGTCAAGCTGTGATACCAAAGCTGTCAGGACCCCGATCCTAAGTCACACCGATCTAGCATGTAACACATCATATCACTTTCCGGCCTCACGCACGGTATTCCACGGGTGCCACCTTACCTGGACCGAGACTGTTTGCGCCTTTTGGCTCACGTATATGATAGTGTCGCTAGCATCCATATGACAAAGAACCCGGGCCGACATGACTAGTCGTAAACCCAAAGTGGCACTAACTTACAGGGACAGGCAAACATGACCCAGCAACGAACGTGTCGGTCATCAGCGAGTGAATCCGGCCTGTAGCAGCTGTGCCAACAGGACTCCAGAGAGTCCGGGCTGTAGAAGGCTAACAGGACTCCGGAGACACCGCGTGACATTTCCCCGAAGGAACAGACACAGGAACGAAGGACACATGCCGGCCAGCCATAGTGTTCCGGAGCAGTAGCAAGCTACCATGGCTCAGTGGAAGCACTAGGAGACATTTCCCGGTAAGAGAGGATACCAAGGATAAATAACTAGGTTGTCGGATCCCACACATACCAAGCATTTCAATCATACACACAATATGCTCGATATGTGTAAATACAACAGGGCATCACAACAAAACTCTATGACAGTATTTATTCATTAGGCTCCGAAGACCAGATATTACAAACATGGGTCTGATGACCCAACATTCAAGTCATACAAGCAACAAGCACAAGCAGAATCTTAACTTGTCTGAGTACAGACAACTACAAATGAAAAAGGCTGAGAAGCCTGACTATCTACAAGATCCTGCCGAGGGCTCAAGATCGTAGCTGAGGTAACAAGCTAACGTCGAAGTCCATGCGGAACTACTAGCGAGACTGAAGTCTCTCTGCAAAAACATAAATTAGGAAAATGTGAGTACAAATGTACCCAACAAGACTTACATTAGAACTATCTACATATGCATCAGTATCAACAAAGGGGGAGGTGGAGTTTAACTGCAGCAAGCCAGCTTTGATTCGGTGGCTATCCTAAACTATGACTGCTAGTAACTCTTTTGGGATGGCGCACATGAGTCGACATATTCATCAATCAATACACCAGTATGGATCCGCTCCCGTCTTCCTACGAGATTGCCATCCATAGCACTCATGCTTATCTTGCGCATTTTAGAGTATCCACTTTCACTTGTCTATGAACTGTACAGGCAACCCAGAAGTCCTTTACTGTGGACACGGCTATTCAAATAGATGATGTTAACCCTACAGGGGTGTACTTCTTCACACACGTTCTCACCACTTATCGCCGTTTAGACAACATGTACTCGGCAACCATCAAGCAGAAGCCCAGCGAGGGTGTCGGCCACGACCTGACTAACAACACAAGTCTCTAGTCTAGGTTTATCACCTATTCGGGTTCCATCCGCAAGGGGATCCGGCCGGGGTTTCACTCACGTCCCAAAACGATGAGAGAAGGGTTCCCGAGGCACCAAACGGGCATCCTAGTACACCGTTCCTCATGTCTCTACCGCATCATAGCCCACCCCTAGTGTCAGCGCTATGCACGGCCCCCAACACATATCCTACAAACACCAAAAACTAGTTGCAACTCCTAGACAGAGATCAAGGCAATTTATAAGTCGAGAGGGGCACTTAAGAATTCCAATGTGTGGTAGTAACTGTTCATGGATCACAAACACAGAACTCAGTTCCTGAGGACGGCTGCAATGAGACAACCCACCATCTACTCCTACATGGCCTCTCACCGCTACCTTTATCAAATCGTGTCCACACACTTAGCTCTCAACAGTAGGACATGTTCACCACATTCCAATTCATTACCGATGAATCAGACCTGACTCAACTCTAAGAAGTAGCAGGCATGACAACAAGCATGAATGAGTAGGCACATCAGGGCTCAAACAATTCCTACTCATGCTAGTGGGTTTCATCTATTTACTGTGGCAATGACAGGTCATGCAGAGGAAAGGGGTTCAACTACCACAGCATGTAACAATTGAATCATTGTTGTCCTAATGCAGTAAAAGAGAGCATGAGCAAGAGAGTGGGATTGTATCAGAATGAACAAGGGGGTTTTGCTTGCCTGGCACTTCTGAATATAGTATAACTCTTCATCGGTGTCACCGAACTCATCATCGGTACCACGTCTACTGAGGGGGAACAATTACCAGCAACAGAGAGGGAACACAATCAATGCAATGCAACACTATGATGCATGATCATGACATGGCAAGACGAATGTGTTTGAGCTAATGCAAGTAAGAACAGAAAGGTTTGAGCTAATTTGAAAAAAGGGTTCACATTCAAACTCAAGTTATGAATTTATAATGTGCATTATCATGTTTTGGTCTAACAGCAAGGTTAGGTTGCTTTAACATGCATGAAACCAGTACAGATGGATAGATTGGACTTTTCTAGTCATTTTTCATATATAATTTATTTCAATCTGAGTTATAGATTATTTTCTATGAATTTTTGAAGTTGTGGACATTTTCTGAAAATAAATAAATCAAATAGATTTATTTAAAATCCAGAAAAGCATTACTGGGTCAGCCTGACGTCAGAATGACGTGATCAGGTCAACAGCGTCAGCCCAGGTCAAACCTGACGCTGGGACCCACTGGTCAGTTACTAGGCTAATTAGCCGAGACTGTTAGTGCTAATTTAATCCTAACTAAAAGTGTCAGTGGGGCATGGGCCCACATGTCAGTCACTAGGGAGGGTAGTTAGTGACCTAATTTGTTTTAGCCTAATTTGACACGTCAGCCGGCTGGGGTTAGGCCGCCGGCGACCTCAACCGACGGCGGAGGCACGACGGAATCTCTGTTCCGGCGACCATTCGTCGCGCGGGTGGATTCTACGTGACCCTGGGGATGTGCCGCGTCCAACGGTGCCACTGGTTGGTCGTGTAGTCGCCGGAGCTGATAGCGACGAGCATATTCGTGCCGGCGCCCGCACGGAGTTGGCCGGGACGGCATTGTGGTGTACGGGAGGAGGAGCTGGTTGTGGCTATGGCCTCTTGGAGAGTCGGGGAGAACGATTACGCGTGCGGGGGTGGCTGGTTCGGGCTCTGGCTACGGAGGCGCCATGGCCAGCGACACGGAGCTCTCGGCTCTGGTGGCTAGGCGGGCTAGAGGAGGGGATTGACGCGGGGAGAGGGGGGAAAATGCTCGGGGGCTCACAGTGACACCGTAGGGATGGCCAGCGTGCTCGGGGAAGCTCGGACGGCGGCAAGTCGACGATGGAGATCTGCGGCGGCTGACGGTGAAGAAGAGGTCGAGGGAGCCGCTGGAGGGCGCGTCCGCTCGTGTGGCTTGGCGGAGAAGGCATAGAGGTCCATGTCGAAGCTTCTTGGTGCGTCGGAGGGATGTGTGGAGGCCGGTGGCCGTGCTGGTGACGAGCGGCGTCGGCGCCAGCGCTCGGTGGTGCTGCGGAATCGAGCAGTGGAGGGAGAGGGAGTCCTGGGAGAGAGGGGAGAGGTGCAAGGGGTCGAGGGGAGTGTGTGGCACCCTCAGGTGCCTCCAGCGGTGAGCAGGTAAGCAGGAGGTGGCCGACGTGTGGTCGCGCGCGCCGGGCACGCGCCCTTCGTCCTCCTGGCAAAAGGAGGAAGACGACAGGGGAGGTGGAGATGGGATGGGCCGGCCATGCACAGTGTTGGGCTACAGGAGCACCAGGTAAGAAAGCCTAGGTAAGGGTTTTCCCCTTTCTGTTTCCTTTTTCTATTTCCTGTTTTTATCTTCTGGTTTAAAATAAATACTAAACCATTTCATAAAATCCTGGAAATAATTATGGGTGCCGTCTGGATTATTCCAGTGACCCTTAACAATCTCCAACATTTTTGGAGCATCTAAAATATATATAGCATTTAAATAACTCCGATTCAAATATGTTTGAATTAATTCAAAATCCAAAATGCCATGGAAAAATGTGCATCATCTCTGGTTACTCTTTCCAGCATTTTCCAAAAATGATGAACATTTTTTAAGGCCATTTGGGATACTGAAAATATATTATTATTTTTTAGTTGAACCTATTTGAATTTCATTGATGCTAGGGTTTGATCAATCCCCATTTCAAATTCAAAAGAATTTAAACATGATGCAACACATGACTAGCTAGCTCAGAGCATACCAGAACTAGGGATGTGACAAAGCGAAATATCGATAGATTTGTTTGACCCCCACATAGTGGTTTTCCTTAGGTGTGGCCTGGAACCTTGCATACATTCCCATACTCAGCATAATATCTGGTATAAATGCATGAAGGTAAAGTAAGGATCAATCATGGAGTGATATACCTTTTGATCCACTGCTTTACCATTGGGATCAATGTCAAGCTTGCATTTGGTCGGCATAGGAAACTTGACTAGCTTGGCATCATCTAGCTTGAATCTCTTGAGCATGTCTTGGGTATATTTGGCTTGGTTGATTAAGGTTCCTTCTTTTCTTTGCTTGACTTCGAACCTAAGAAAGAACTTCAACTCTCCCATCATAGACATCTCGAACTACTCGGTCATTAGTGTGGAAAACTCATCATTGAAAGATTTGTTAGGAGAACCAAATATAATATCATCAACATATAGCTGGCATATGAACAAATCCCCTTTGACCCTCTTAGTGAAAAGAGTAGGATTGATTTTCCCAATTTCAAACCCACAATCTTGCAATAACTCGGTAAGGTGCTCATACCACGCGCGTGGGGCTTGTTTAAGGCCATAGAGTGCCTAGTTTGTACACATGATTGGGGAGCTTGGGATCCTCGAATCCTGTGGGTTGTTTGACAAACACCAACTCATTAAAAGGGACCATTAAGAAATGCAATCTTCACATGCATTTGTTGCAATTTAAAATCATGATGAGATGCATATGCAAGCAACATGAGAATAGATTTTAGATGAGCAACGGGGGCAAAAGTTTCACCATAGTCTATACCCTCGACTTGGGAGTAGCCTTGTGCCACCAATCTTTCCTTGTTTCAAACAACCACACCGTTTGCATCTTGCTTGTTCTTGAAGATCCATTTGGTTCCAATGACATTGTGGTCCTCCGTTGGCCTTGGCACTAATTCCCAAACTTTGTTGCACTTGGAGTTGTTGAGTTCATCATGCATGTCCTCAAGCCAATCCGCATCATCGAGCGCCTCATGTACCTTTTGGGGTTCAACACACGAAACAAACGCATGATGCTCACAAAATTTTGATAATTGTTTAAGAGTAGTTACCCCTTTCCTCAAGCTTCCAAGCACATTCTCCATGACATGTTGTTGACACACGATCTTGGAAGCCACCTTGGCGGCACGACGCTCCAAAAGTTTCTCAATAGGCATTTGAGAGGATTCATCTTGATTATCTTGAGCACAGTCTTGAGCTTGCGCTTGATCTTGACCTTGCTTGGAGTCATGAACTTGAGCTTGGGCATCATTTGGTGCATCACCATTTTCATGAGAAAGATCTTGCCCTTGATCTTGTTCATTAGGTTGAGGGCCTTCACTTTATTCTTCGGAAGCGCATGGGTCTAGTGTCGGTGATGGATCCACTTGAGTAGAGCATTTTGCTTCTCCTTCGCCACAAGGGGTTCCTCAAAGGGGAATATTTGACCAATCCACATTCTTCTGATGGCTTGAAGAGTAATTTCATCACCTACATCACAAAGACCACTTTGCTCCACTTGGGAGCCATTATTTTCATCAAAGTCCATGTTACACGTTTCCTCAATGAGTCCATTGGATTTGTTGAGGACATGGTAAGCATGAGAGTTTGTAGCATAAGCAACAAATATGCCTCGTGAGGTCTAGGTTCAAATTTAGACAAACAAACACCTTTCTTGAGAATGAAACACTTACAAACGAACACCCAGATGTACTTGAAGTTGGGCTTGTAATCGATAACAATCTCATATGGAGTCTTCTTCAAGCCTTTGCGGAGGTAGAGCCGATTGGATGCACGACATGCGGTGTTGATGGCTTGAGTCAAAAGTTTGTGCAGAGATTTGAATTTCGCCATCATGGTCCTTGCCGCATCCATCAATGTTCGGTTCTTCCTCTCCGCAACACCATTTTGTTGAGGGATATATGGTACGGAGTATTGGTGCTTGATCCCCTCATCACTAAGAAACTTGTCCAAGGTGTAGTTCTGGAACTCGGGGCTGTTGTCACTTTGGATCATCAAAATCTTTGCTTCATATTGATGTTGAGATTCATTCACAAAGTCAATGACGGTTTGTTGAGTCACTATCGGTGTTCTGGGAACCAGGGTACCCAGACTTGCCTTCCTGCAGTCCATGACATGGCTCCATTAACGGCCTAGTACAGCCCATCTTCAACCATGACAAGACAAGACCCTTGCGAGGGGCCAACCCTCGCGAGGCGGGCGACATCAAGACCTCCCGAAGGAGCGGCCTCCTCAGGCAGCCTCCAAAGGAGCAGAGATTTCTATGCAAGCCCTCACCTCATGAGGCTGAAATGACATCAGCCATCATGACCAAGGTCAGGCGCGCGCCAGCGGGCGCAGAGCTGCAGGTTTCCTCTTTGGTGCAAAGGAGGAAAGCACAGGTGCGGAGTCCCAAGGAATCAGCCAAAGGTTACCGGTTGCATGCAACAAGACCAGGACCGCCAGAATGGTAGGATGGATGTCATCGTCGAGCCCACCATGACGTCATGATCAGAAGCTTTGCAGGAAAAGACCACCTTTCGTCATGATCAAGTGTACTACTTGTCCCCTTTCAAAATTGACCGTTGTGGGATCCCTTCGCGCCTAAGTTTTGAGGGAAGAGTACCGAGGCCACTATAAATATAGCCTAGCCACCACCGTAGGAGAGGATCGGGACATCGAGTCCTTGAGAGACCGAATCCCTAGAGCTCATCACAAGAACAAGCCTTCTGAGGCTGTTCTTCCACTTGTACTAGTTCATCCTTAGCCCCCCGCGAGGCTAATCCACCACAAAGCAGGAGTAGGGTTTTACACCGCAAGGTGGCCTGAACCTGGGTAAATTGTCGTGTCCATTTCCTTCCCGTTCATCGAGATAGGTCATGAGAGCAGCGAGTCGATCAGCTTGTGAGGTTGAGTTCTTCGCACACACCCTTGAGTTCGAACCTTTTTCTTGGGTCTGCGGAGCCCGGAATCCAGCATTTGGCGCGTCAGGTAGGGGGTGTGTTGAAGCCTCTCTTCTGTTAGTTGTTTCACACCCGCTGCGATTTTCCATGATGGACGCTCATCGAGTTTGCTCCAAGCACCGGGCATCCCTCGTCACGCGCCTATGGGCAAAGGCACTCCCCGCCGCTCCCCATCGCCCGTGGCCAATGCTGCCACCGGCCTTGCAGCCCACGAGCAGCAGGATTCATCGCTGCCGCCCTCCATGCGACACGACGGCCGCACCACCACTCCGTTGCTGACCCCGGCCACTGCTTCGTCCTCCCATGCCCGTCGCGGGCCGGCAACCACACAGTCGGCACTACTCATGGCGCACGGGCTTCTGCGTACAGTCCGGCCGATGACCTCTACGAAGACTGGCTGGACCGCATCGCCGAGCTCGTCAGTGCTACTGGAAAGGCCCCTGCGCTGTATCATGCACTGCCTCCCCTGCAGCCCCAGGCGGGCAACATGGCTCATGGCACGCCTCCTCCTCCTCTCCGACAAGATGATGTCCCCGAGCTAAGGCGCGAGACCCCTCAACGCGGACAGTGGTGCAGGGCGCCCACGCGTGATGAAGAAAGTTGTAGGGTCATGCAGCGGTCCCAGGGAGAGGCGCGTGCGCTCCCAGTTCCTCTGGTGCCCCCGCGTCAAGATCGTGTGCATCCCAAAGTGGTTGCGCGCAGGCGTCAAGACCTGGCTCCCCCTCCGCGGCGAGCCCCCGTGACCACGGCGGGATGCTGAGCATTCACTCCGGAGATTCGCCGTGTCGTCTAGCCCGGCAAGTTCAAGCCGGATCTACCTCCATGCTAGGACAGCACCCCCGCCCCGGCCGAGTTCCTTCAGCTCTATGAGCTAAGCATCAAGGCGGCAAGCGATGACGAGAAGGTCATGGCGAACTGGTTCCCCATGGCTCTCAAGGATGGCACGCGCTCATGGCTCCTGAACCTTCCAGTGGGATCAATCTCCTCCTGGGACGAGCTGTGAGCGTTTCATCGCCAACTTCCAAGGCACCCGCAACCGCGCTCCTGCGTCTGGCGACCCGCGGCGCATCAAGCAACAACCAGGAGAGATCTTGCACAAATACATACATCGCTTCACCAACATTCTCCTCAAGATCCCCAAGGTGTTGGACGAGGCCATCATCTCAGCGTTCACTAATGGCGTTCGGTATGTCAAGATGAAGGAGGAGCTCGCCATACATGAGGACTTGTATTCGGCTCTGGAGATGTTCAATATGGGGACTAGGTGTGTGAGACATGTACTTTGCTCTAGAGATGTTCAATATGGCGACCAGGTGTGCGAGGGCGGAAGAAGGTAGTATTTCGCTCCTCGAGCTCCCTGAAGCCGACCCAGATGACAAGAAGGCCAAGGCGAAGAACGTGAAGCGCAAGGTCCCGGCGGTGCTCGCGGCCGAGCCTGAGATGAAGCGCGGCTGTGATCACCTAGAGTCTTCCAAGGGCAACTGCCCATTCTGCATCTTCCACAATGTGCACAGCCACAACACCAACAATTGCCAAGAGCTCAGGTTCATCCAGGATGGGCGATGTCAGCGTCCGGGATTCGGGGGTATCCAGCCCTGCCTGCCTGCGGCCCACCACGTGGCTCCATCAACGGCCTGGTACGGCCCAACTTAACAACCAACACCGCAAGACCCTCACGAGGGGCCAAGCCTCGTGAGGCGAGAAATGCCAAGACCCCTTAAGGGATCGGCCTCCTCAAGAGGGCTCGTGAGGGGAA
Organism: Triticum timopheevii; assembly: GCA_963921465.1. NCBI lineage: Eukaryota > Viridiplantae > Streptophyta > Magnoliopsida > Poales > Poaceae > Triticum > Triticum timopheevii. Next base: position 290,128,304 of record OY997268.1, on the reverse strand, counting down.
GAGAGTTATATTCAAGCTACCTTACGAGGCTCAGCTGACATGAGCCATGACGACCAAGGCCAAGTGGGTGCCAGACGGGTGCATAGCGCAGGTTTCCTCTTCGGTGCAAAGGAGGCAAGCCACAGGCGCGGAGTCCCGGGGAATCAGCCAAAGGTTTCCATTCCTGTGCAACAAGACCAACACCGCCAGGATGGCAGGACGGAGGTCATCGACGAGCCCACCGTAGCATCACGACCAGAGGCTTTTCGCAGGCGAAGACTACTTTTGTCAGGATAGACTGTACTACTTGTCCCCTTTCAAATCCCACCGTTGTGGGATCCCTTCCCGCTCATATTTGGGAAGAGGACCAAGGCCACTATAAATAGGACTAGCCACCACCATAGAAAGGGAAACGAGTTGAGAACAAGTAGAGCTAGCATACACCACACCAGCTCAAGAACACCTCACCTCCTGAGGCTTGTTCATCCTCTGTACTAGTTCATCCTCAGCCCTCCGAGGCAATCCACCACACCACACTGGATTAGGGTATTACACCACAACGGTGGCCCGAACCAGTATAAATCTCTGTGTCTTTGTGTCTCTTTGAGCTCGACGTGCTAGGCTTAGGAGGATCGCGAGTAGGCAGGCTGGGCAGGTTGAGATCTCTGCACGCACCCTAGAGTTTGAACCTCTCAAGGGTTTGAGAATCCCTAAATCTGACATTTGGCGCGCCAGGTAGGGGTGCGTCGGATCTTCTCTTCCGTTGACCAGTCCTCCACTTCTCCGACACCTCCATGGCTGATGCGCGCAGGGCTTGCGCCGAGCGTTGGGCAGCAGTCGTCGCCCGCGTCACTCAGACGCTCCGATGGGTGACGGTTGTGCCCACCGCGCTCCTTCTCCAGTGGCCAACGCTGCTACGGGCCCTGCCGGCCACGAGGAGCAAGCTTCATCGCTGCACCCGTCAGTGCGCCGTGACTGCTGCACCGCTACTCCGTCACTAACCCCAGCAGCTTCGTCACCCCACGCGCGTCGTGGCCAGGTGGACGCGCAGGCCGCTCTGCTCACGGTGCGGGAGCTTCTTCACTACTGCTAGGTGGGTGATCTCTACGAGGAGTGACTCGAACGGATCGCCGAGCTCATCAGCGCCACGCACGGGGGCTCCGATGGGCCGGCTCACTCGCTGCCTCAGCAACCACCTGCAGCGGGCAATGTGGCGCATGGGGATCCTCCACCACCTCCGGCCCGGGGCGCCAGCATCGAGCCAAGGCGTATGGCTCCATGGCGCGACCCACAACGCCCAGTGCCAGCTCGGGATGACGTGAGTTGCCAGGTGGTGCAGCGTCCTTATGGAGAAGCGTGTGTGCTTCCAGAACCCTAGCACCAGGCTCGCGTGCCGCCACAGGAGGTGGCGGTGCGCGTGCACTAGGATCATGTTCCACCCCCTCGACGACCTCCGGTGGCCACGGTAGGATGCCGGGCATTCACTCTGGAGCTCCGCAATGTCGTCTGGCCAAGCAAGTTCAAGCCCGACCTGCCTCCATGTTATGATGGCACCGCCGACCCCGCCGAGTTCCTGCAGCTCTACGAGCTGAGCATCGAGGCGGCCAGTGGCGATGAGATGATCATGGCAAACTGATTCCCAATGGACCTCAAGGATGGCGCGCGTTCTTGGCTCCTGAACCTAAATGAGGGGTCGGTTTCTTCCTGGGAGGAGATGCGCAGCCGTTTCATCGCCAACTTCCAGGGCACTCGCGACCATCCGCCGGCCGGGTGACCTGCGCTGCATCAACCAGCAACCTGGAGAAACCCTGCAAAAGTATATCCAACACTTCAACAACGTTCGCCTCAAGATTCCCAAGGTGTCGCACGAGGCCATCATTTCCGCGTTCACCGATGGCGTCCATGATGTCAAGATTTAGGAGGAGCTTGCCATCCACGAGGATCTCTGCACCACGCTAGAGATGTTCAATATGGCAAACAAGTGTGCAAGGGTTGAGGAAAGACGCCTCTCCCTCCTCGAGCTCCCCGATGCTGATCTAGAAGACAAGAAGACCAAGACCAAGGACGTGAAGCGCAAGGGGCCGTCCGTGCTTGCGGCCGAGCCAGAGATGAAGTGCAGCTGCGACCACCCCGAGTCATCCGAGAGCAAGCAGCCGTTCTCCGCCTTCCAAAACGTTTACAGTCATAACACCAGCGACTGGCAGGAGCTTAGGGTTCTCCGCGACGGGCGCCTCGGTCGACGCCCCGAGCGCAACGATCGAGGCTACGGTCACGGAAGTAGCCGAGATGGAGGACGATGGGATGGACGCGACCGTCGTCAGGAGTGGAGCAACCAGCCTCGTGAGGACCGCTAGCAGGGCAACGTAGCTTTGCCTCCTCTACCTCCACCGCCGAGGAGGAATGAAGATCACCACCAGGACGAGGGGGCTAGGGGCTTCCAGGAGCCTCAGGCCATTGCCTGCATCTTGGGCAGCTCACAGGCCTCGGCTTCCCACCGCGTCTTCAAGTAGTTTGCGTGCAAGGTAAATGCGGTGCTACCCAAGCCTGAAGCAACTCGCCCTCTCAAGTGGTCCAAGTGCGCAATCACCTTCGACTCCTCAGACCGGCTCAGGTGCACGGCCACCACTGGCGCGCTCCCCATGCTCTGCTCCCCCTTCATCGGTAACGTGGTCGTCACCAAAACTCTCATCAATGGCGGAGCAGGACTCAATGTTCTATCTGTTCAGACGTTCGACAGGATCCAGGTGCCATACTACCAGCTTCACCCCACCAAGCCATTCTCAGGAGTGACCGACGGATCGACACACCCGATCTGGCAAGTTTGCCTCCCTGTCACCTTCGGCGAGCGCAACAACTACCACACCGAGCTCATCGACTTCGACGTCGACGACATCTCTTGCCCTACAATGCCATCCTAGGGTACCCAGCACTGGCCAAGTTCATGGCGGCCACGCACCACGGCTACAAAGTCCTCAAGATGCCAGGAAGCGGAAGCGTCATCACGGTCACCTGTCAAGAGAAGGATGCAGTGTGTTCCCTCGAGTGTGCCTTCCAGGCTGCAGCAGTTGAGAACAACGAAGACGAGGACGGCGCCCTCCCTCCTGAGGTCGCCCCCAAGATGAAGAAGCTGTAGCTGGGGCAGGGGTCTCGTGAGGGAGCGGCACTCCAGGACGCAGCATCGAGCCTTGTGTCTCCGGACGCGGCACCTTCACCCATCGCATAGGAAGGCGCGCCCGGCGCTCCTCTCAGGCTGGGCTCGGGGGCTCTCCTTTGGAGGGCCTCAGATCTAGCTGATGTCGCGAAGGAGGCGCTCGGGCACCATGTGGAGGCGCTCTTTAGAGCACGCTTCACAAGAGAAGGCAGCTGACGTGAGGCGCCAGGCGTTCAGGAGTTCATCAGCAAGGCAATCGAGGAGATTCAGGAAGGAAGGGTTCTGCAGGGCAATCGTCGCCTGCCGCGTGGCGTGGCACACTACCCTGGCGAGGGTAAGGAGTTCCGCGTCTGCATTGACATCCCCGGATCAACAGGGCCGCGTCTCGGCATATCATGTGGCCGTCTCGTGTCGGCCAATGCGAGGGTCCGCCTCACAGCTACGTCTGCATGCCGTTTGTCTTGGTGGGCGTGGCTGAGGCGTTCCGCCGCTGCATGAGGGGCGCTCAGACAGCCTGCAAGGCCAGGCACCAGGCGGTCCTGGCGGAGATGGAGGAGCACCTTCAGGAGCCTCACGGTCCCTCCGAGTCTCCTGAGGCTCGGCACCAGAGCGGCTCATGAGGAATGGCTTCAGCGACGCGCATTTTTTTGGCTACTTCAACAACTCTTCAGCAACGCTACCAGGTGACATCTCTCTAGTTTGTTCAATTTGGGGGCGCCCCTCGGGCTGCATCATCCCCAGGCCATCTGGGTCTGTCCCTATGGCATGTATCCCTTCCGCATTTATTAGAGCTAGTTACAATCCTTTGCAAGCTACTTTTGAATTATTGGCTGCCTGACTGGTGCTTCGTCGCTAAGAACGTCTCGCGCCCTTGCAAGCCCTCCCACGACCGCCTCATGATTAAGGACTAGAACGATGTCTGTGCTCGGGTCCATCCCTGCAGCGTTGCTAAACCCAAGTAGCTGAGCTCTCGCTCACGGGCTAGTTCCCGTGTACGTCACCTCCCATGGCTCTTGGTGCCTTGTTCTCGCATTAGCTAATCGCGGGTGGATGAGTGAGGCCGCGCGACCTGGTGCCCCCGTGGCCACGGGAACCGCGCGCCGGTTGTTTTTTTTTCAAGATCTTTGCATGAGAAGACTGGCACAGCGTCTGTGCTCTGGTTCGTCCCTGCAACATCGATAAATCCAATAGCTAAGCTCTGTCTGGCGGGACGGTCCTGTTCACGTCACCTCCTGGGGTCGTTGGTGTCTGGCCTTCTCATGCAATAACCTTAGGAAACTCATTCGGCGCAGGCTACCTAACCATCTCGCAGGACCAATTCAAGCATCTCCAATCAAGACCAGGTGCAACCCACCTTGAAGTAGGGCCTCATGAGTCTCGCGCTGCTCGTGGGTGCCCATATACACCTCCTCCAGCCCTGCCATGCAAGCCACGTGTAAGGGCGGGGTTGTACACGCCCCGGGGGCTCTCCTCAGAGGGAGCCCCCTCCCACGCACCAGTGGAAGCCCCATGCTCCGCGCTGGCCGTCGACACTGCCGATGAGCGGCTATGTGTCACATCCCCAGTTCAGGCCTTGCTTGTCTTTGCTTTAGCTTCCATGCATCATGTTTAAATTCTTTTGAAAACTTGAAATGGGGATTGCCTAAACCCTAGCATCAAAGGAATTCACTAGGTTCAACTAAAATATTTTCAGTGAATCCAAATGGCTTTCAAAAATGTTCATCATTTCTGGAAAATGCTGGAAACAGTAACCAGAGGTGTTGCACATTTTTCCATGACATATTTGGGCTCTGAATTAAACCATATGGTATTTTCATTTGGGCATTTAAATACTATAAAATATTTTAAATGCTCAAATAATCATAAACTAAAATGTTTATTGTTGGATATATTCTAAACAGTAGCCATGATTAGTTTCATGATTTTTGGATCTGTTTAAGTATTTTAAATAAAGCCCTAAAGACTACAGAATAATATAAAAACAGAAACAATAAATAAGAGAGAGAGAGAGATTTTTACCTGGGCCACTTACCTGGCCGCAGCCCACCTGGCAGACCCAGCACTGTGCTGGCCCATCCCAGCCAGCTGCTTCGTCCTTGCCAGGCAGGCACAGAGGTGACGCCGGCGAGCACGAGCTCGCCACGGCGTCAGCTGCTTGCCGCCTACGCCCTGGACACCTAGGTGAGCTCCACGTCGCCGCCCCGACCCCATGGACACCTCACTCGCCCCCTGCCTCTCTCCCACGCTCTCCCGCACCATGGCCGACGCTGCTGCGTCGCGCCACTGTAGTTCTCGCGTCCTCCGTTGTCCCCGCGCCGCGCCACCAAGTCCAACAGCTTCGCCGTCGTCGTCTCTGTCGAGCAGCTCGAGCCCCGAGCGCTCGCATGCCCTGCTTTGCCCTCTTCGAGCTCGACTTCATCAAGCCCCGCCGCAGATCCCCTTCGCCGTCGCCGCCGCATCAGCTCGTCCCCGACCGCGCCGTTTGCACCTACGTGACCGTCGTGAGCTGCTACACCTCTCCATCCCTCTCATTCTCGCTCTCGAGCCCTGCATCGACCGCACCGAGCTCGGCCGCACTTGCCGCCGCCACCATACGTCACCGTCGTGGCCACAGCCACGTTGGCTTGATTCCGAGCACACCACCGCCCTCACCGCACTCGCAGGAGCCCAAAACACCACCCCACGCGCCTCGCCGTGCCCCCTAGCACCGTGTTCGACCTCGGCCGAACTCCGGCGACCGCCTAGGTCATCGTCGGCGATGTTCCCGGCCACCCCGGGCTCCATCACTGCCACCAAACGATGCGGCTCGCTCCCCGCATCACGTAGACGTGCTCCGCTGTCGTTTTGGTCGTCAGAGCCCGAAACCGCACTCCCACCGCCGCGTCTGGCCTCGCTGGCGATTAAACGCCGGCGAGTTTGACCGCGCTTGACCCTGGTTGACTCCGTGTGGGCCCAGGTTGACTTCCCCCTGAGTCCATGACAGGTGGGGCCCGTCTGTTAACTAAATTAGTTTTAGTGCTAACTAAAAATTAGCTAGGCTAATTACCCTGACACGCGGGACCCACTGGTCAGGTTGACCTGGGCCGCTCCTTTGACCACTGACGTCACCCTGACGCAAAGCTGATGCATTAATTCAATTACTGGAATTATTCTTTTACAGGAAATTCCAGAAAATGCCCAAAACTTCTAAAATTCATATAAATTCAATCGTAACTCCAAATGAGATAAATTATATATGAAAAATGATCAAAAAAATCCAATCTATCCATCTGCACTGGTTTCATGCATGTTAGAGCAACTTAACCCTACTGTTTAGATGAAACAAGTTAATGCACCTTTATGACTTCATATAATGGGTTTGCATTTGAATCTTTGGTTCAAATGGACTCATTTCAATCTATTCTAGCTTGCTTAGCCCAAAACACATTCATATTGCCATAACATAGCATGCATCATATTGTTGCATATCGTCATGTGTTGATTGCGTTCGATGTATCTTTTGCGGTAGGTTCTGCCTCCGAGGATACCCACAATTATCCGACTAAAGGGCAGTATCCTACTACCACTCAATCAGGCAAGCAAAACCCCCTTGTTCATTCCGATACAATCCCACTCTCTTGCTCCTGCTCTCTTTTACTGCATTAGGACAACAATGACTCATCTGTTACTTGCTGCGGTAGCTGAACCCCTTTATCCTCTGCATGACCTGTCATTGCCATAGTAAATAGATATAACCCACTAGCATGAGTAGGAGTTGTTTGAGCCCTAATGTGCCTACTCATTCATGCTTGTTTGTCATGCCTGCTACTGCTTAGAGTTGAGTCAGGTCTGATTCATCGGGGATGAATCAGAGGTGCGTGAACATGTCCTACTGTGTGTGAGCTAAGTGTGTGAACACGATTTGGTAAAGGTAGCAGTGAGAGGTCATGTAGGAGTACATGGTGGGTTGTCTCATTGAAGCCGTCCTCAGGAACTGAGTTCTGTGTTTGTGATCCATGAAACAGCTACTACCATGCATTGGGCCCTGAAATATGACCCCGCTCGACTTCTTAATCACCCTTGTCCTGTGTCCAGGAGTTGCAAGTAGTTTCTGGTGTTTGTAGTATGCTGGAGGCCGTGCGCAGCGCTGACCGGAGTGGTGGGCTGTGATGCAGTAGGCACGTGGCACGGTGTACCGGGCACCCGTTTGGTGTCCCGGGAACCCTGCACACATCATTCGGGGCCGTATGTGGAAACTTCTGCCGGACTCCCTGTGGATGGAACCTGAATAGGCGATAAACCTGGACTAGAGACTTGAGTGTTTAGGTAGGTCGTGGTCTACACCCACGTCGGCTTTCGCTTGAAGTCTGCCGAGCACATGTCGTATGCAGACGCTAAGTGGTGGAAGCATGTATGAAGAAGTACACCCCTGCAGGGTTAACATCATCTATTCGAATAGCCGTGTCCGCGGTAAAGGACTTCTGGGTTGCCTATAACAGTTCATAGACAAGTGAAAGTGGATACTCTAAAATACGCAAGATAAGCATGAGTGCTATGGATGGCGTTCTCGTAGGGAGACGGGAGCGGATCCATAGTGGTGTACTGATATGGTGAATATGTGGACTTGTGTGCGCCACCTCAAAAGAGTTACTTGCAGTCGTAGTTCAGGATAGCCACCGAGTCAAAGCTGGCTTGCTGCAGTTAAACCCCACTGTCGGGGTCCCAAACTGTGCGTCTAGGCGGATGGTAACAGGAGACAAGGGACACGGTGTTTTTACCCTGGTTCGGGCCCTCTCGATGGAGGTAAAACCCTACTCCTGCTTGATTGATATTGATGATATGGGTAGTACAAGAGTGGATATACCACGAGATCAAGGAGGCTAAACCCTAGAAGCTAGCCTATGGTATGATCATTGTAATGGTTGTTCGTCCTACGGACTAAAACCCTCCGGTTTATATAGACACCAGAGAGGGCTAGGGTTACACAGAGTCGGTTACAGTGGTAGGAGATCTACATATCCATATCGCCAAGCTTGCCTTCCACGCCAAGGAAAGTCCCATCCGGACACGGGATGAAGTCTTCAATCTTGTATCTTCATAGTCTTGGAGTCCGGCCGATGATGATAGTCCGGCTATCCGGACACCCCTAGTCCAAGACTCCCTCAGTAGCCCCTGAACCAGGCTTCAATGATGATGTGTCCGGCGCGCATATTGTTCGGAATTGCAAGGAGGGTTCCTCCTCCGAATAATTCATAGAAGATTGTGAACACCAGGATAGTGTCCGGCTCTGCAAAATAAATTCCACATTCCACCGTAGAGAGAAATATATGCACACAAGTTCGATCTGCTGACGTATTTTGTGGCATGACGTCACGCTATCACCAAGCCTTTACTTGAATCGTTTTTATTATACCACCTCAGCGCGTTTAGCGAAGCGGTTTCCTTGCACATCTTGTCGAAGCAGAGATCGTGTTCCCCTTATTCTGGGATTCCCATTAATACGGACGTGGGTAACCCAACCGTGCCCGTTGCCACGCCCCCTCTATCGGAGGCGAGTCCCGAATGGTCACGGGGACGGCTCTTGGTATTCTCCCTCTTTATAATGGGACCAAGGCTTGTTTCTTTTCTTCAATCCTCAATCGAATCTACTCCTCACCCCGAGTTCCAACACCCAGAGCCCCAGATTTGAGCGCTTCGGACCTTCAACAATGTCCGGCTCCGACCTATAGGGCCGGTGGATGCCCTCCTCCGTCACGGAAGAGGACGTGCTAAAGCTGCGAGAAGCCAAGTACCTGACTTATGAGATTTCGCATAGGTTGCCCGCCAAAGAGCAGGTCATTCCCATCCCCGAGCCCGGCAAAAACGTCATGTTTGTGTCCCACCTCCGTCGGGGTTTAGGCTTCCCGATGGATCCTTTTGTGAGAGGGCTAATGTTTTACTATGGGTTGGAATTCCACGGCTTGGCTCCGGAGTCCATCCACCATATCTCTTCATTCGAAGCCTTCCTCCGCATTACCCCTCACATCGGCTTGTGGCTTAAGACCTTCGACGTGGAGCCGAAGATGATCGAGGGGCGTCAAGCAGAGTGCGGCGGGGCGGTCGTAAGCAGAAGGGCCGACGCTCCATGGCCCGAGGGCTCTTTCTAGGAGGAGCTCGGCTTGTGGCAGCAGGAGTGGTTCTACATAACCGCTCCCAGGGGCAGCAGGCAGAAGCCGCCGCCCATCTTCCGCTCGGGCCCTCCATAGCGGCTGATGTCATGGGTCAGCCAAGGGCTCAACTGGGGGCCGTCAAAGGACGTACCCCTATTGCAGGGCCGGATTCGAGACCTCCAGGAGAGGGAGATCAATCTGGTCGTAGTGATGCAGGTTATGCTGATTCGGCGCCTCCTGCCCTGCAAGTGTCGCCCCCTCCGTCTATGGGAGTTCAATCTCGAGGGGCCGCGAGCTCTCCAACACTTCATGGGTATCACACCCGTGGAGATGTATAAATTGTTCTTCGGATCACAAGAGATGTGTCCGGAATTGACCGAGGATTCCGGCATAAGCTGCAATCGTCCGGACACTCAGGTAAGTGGCCCTGCGTCTGAACACACCGTTTGTTTATGCCTTCTTGAATTTGCCGTTTAACCCATCATCTCTTGAATAGGAGTGGATAGCGCAGGCGAAACTGATACGGTGTTCGGCCCCCCTCCCGGAGACCGTGCCGGATCCCGTGCCGGTCAGGATGCTGAAGGTTGCGCCTTCAGAGGAAGGCGAAGGGGAGAACAGGGACACCACCGCCTCTACCAAGGAGGCTTTGGAGAAAGGGGGAATCGAGAATCCCTCCTTCCAAGGGGAGAAGAGGACCGCTTCCGACAACCCGGAGGCCAAGGCCTCGAAGCAGGGGAAGAGATCTTCACCGGAGGGTCCTGCGTCCGGGGAGGCCCCGGCCGCACTATCTCCCCTAAGGAATCAGCCCTCCAGCAAGCCGTAAGTAGAAAAAGGGGGTTCTGTAATAAGAGACATCCCTATTTTTGCTTCTGAGGATAACCGAAGTTTTTACCTTGTAGTTCGGATCTCCGTCCTTCTCAGATGAGCTCGTCTTCGGGGGACCTTTGTCCAGAGATGGTGCAGAGTGAGACGCCTCCGTCCGCCACACCATCAGGCAGGGCGGACGAACCTAAGGTGTCATCGCGGAGGGTATCTCCGAGTCCGGCGGGGCCGGAGAGTTCGGCACCGGCTAGTGTGCGGCCGGGGGAGCTGAAGGATCTGCTTGAGAGGGCGTCTATCTTAGAAGGTCACCGTACATTGATGAGTATGGTGATTGGCAGAATTTCGTCCGCCGAAGGCGGGTTGCATGATGCCGTCAGAAGCTTGCTGGCGGGGTTTGAGGTACGTAAAAATGACATACCTTTTGACAGTTTTGCACATAAAGTGCGCCCTGTATAGATAGTAGCCCCTGGGACTCGGTAGGTTGTCGAGAGCAACAGCGTGCCGAGGATCAAAATCGCAGGTATTGATTTTCTCCTTTCCCATGCAGGTGGCGGATAGTCTGGTGGCCAGCTGGACTGATGGAGTTGCCGAACTAAAGCGGCAACTTGACGTTGCGGATGCGGACATCGCGCTGGTCAATAAGCGACTTGACGAGTCACAAGGTAGGTTTTTCTCCGTGGTCACCTAGTAAGGGAGCCGAAGCCCACTCCTTACAACATGTGTGCTCAATGCAGATGGTGCCGCTGCTGTGGAGAGCCTTCGGGCGGAACTTGCTCGAACCAAGGAGCAGGCCAGAAGGAGTGATGCGGCTGCCTCGAGGGCGGCCGAAGAGCTAGAAGCCGAAAAGGCTGCTCACTGCCAAAGCAGGGAGGAGATGGCCGAAATGGCCGTGAAGTTGAAAGATATTACCGACTGCTATGAGGTTCTTGAAAAAGAATGCCGAGCGGGGCAAGAAGTCCTGAAGAAGGCCACCGCCGAAGCCAAGGATGCCCGTTCTGCAATGAGGGCTATAAAGGAGGAGCTGCGCCAGGCCGGAGATATAGTGGCTGGCAAGCCCTTTCTGCTGCGCAGGAGGTTTACAGATCCAAAGTACGCTCAGCTTGGCCAGCTGTGGGGTCCGGAGGATCCTTATATGGACTTAGCGGCGAGTGCGGCAGATGCTGTTGTGCACTTCAGAAGTCAAAAGGATCACGAGACGGAAGAGCTTTTTTGGTCTCAATTCCATAGTCCGGAGCGTTCACTTCCGCTGACCGATTGGTTAGCTGAGTGGGCTGAGCTGAATATATTGTCCGGACTTGCCATGACGGATATCGTGGCTCATGTCTGGCCGGATAGGCCCAAGCCGAAGAGCTATTTTGGCTTATTGCAGCAATTCCTTGGGGCGGTGCCGCATATCAAGGCGATGAAGCGGTCGGCCTACATAGAGGGTGCACGGATGGCCCTCGCCCGTGAGAAGACATACTGGACGGAGATGGATGCCACCGCTGTTGCGACCCGGGGTTCGGACGAGAGCCGGTTACCCGCCGAGCACTATTTTGGGGAAGTTCTGCGTGGTGCTCGTGTAATAGAGTCGCAGTGCTCAAAAAATGTCATGTTCAAATGAACTTTATGGTTTGTAAAATGATGTTTATAATATAAGCGCTTTTTGTACTTGTGCGTTCAAGTATTGAAATATCTCCTGTGAGGCCGTTAATGTATACTTGTGTATAACCCGAAAGATGGCAGTCTTCGGCTTCAGCCCCCACGCACATAGTGTGGGGGTGTTTGCGAAATAGCACATTTTCACACTTAATCCAACATCTTGGTCCTGTTAAGGAGGTGGTAGCGTAGCAAACGAGGCAACCAGACTATAATGCTTTATCACTTTCACTTAGCCATAGGAGTTCGAAGGTGGGGCTACGATATAGCCCCTAGGGGCATCGCGCTCTCCGTATTTGGGGCGCGTGTGTGCCTGGCCGGGAAGCGGTCCTTCATCAAAGCGGAGGAATTCTAAACATTCCAGAGGTCGATCGAGTGGTTGACCAGTCTCTCGCTACATCATGACAGTCAGTTTTCGGCTTTCTCTACTGAGGTGCTCACCCGGCCGAACCGGGGCACAATCGCAGTAGTTCTCCTCATGCTGCGTTAGCCGATGATACGGAACGTAAGGCAGCAAAACACAGGAGCCGGGCAAACCCAACATTTGACCAAAGACATGATTCGGAGCTGATACATATAAGGCCTAACTTGAGACACTGAACACTCCCTGAGGTGTTCGGTCTTTATGATGACGGGCAGATCAATGCCCTAAGCCCCTAGTGTCCAGGTACAGGCGAGAATTTCTGGCGCGGCCGATGCCAAAACGCCAGCCTCCTCGTTGGTTATGGTAAAAAACCGTGGGATATGAATCAACAAGAGACAGTAAGAAAGGTTTACGCAGGGTCTTAATCTAAAAAGAATCCTTGCGGCGGGTCCCTGCTGCACGTCTGCGCCTGTGTCTCCGTTGTGCCGTATCCTGGACGGGTGTACATGTTGTTCATTTGTAAAAAGAGAGGAACTTAGCTTGAAAAGAAATCGTGCAAAAAATGTATTTAAAACAAAGCATGAATAAATGAATAAAGTTGAGCTTTTATTGGCTCCTTATTGCTCATACGCACAACCCCTTGTAAAGGGGTGTGCGGCTAGGGAGCCCCTAGCTTATTTATGCCAGACTCGTCTAGCCGTGTCCGGTGTCATGAACGACCTTATAATGAGATAATGCCGCGTGGACCTGGCATTTTAAGTGTAAGAGACGCGTAGTGTGGTATTGCATTAAAGCGGACAAAAGCTTCACCTCCCAATAGTGCTTGATGGCTACTTTTGAATGGGGCGATATGAAAAATTAGCTTTTCGCGTCGGAAGTTGTCGGGTGACCCGAACACAACTTCTAGTAGTAAGGAGCCCGTGCACTTGGCGTAAGGGCCTGGCGTCACTCCTTTGAAGGAAGTGCGGCTATGGCGAATTTTAGTACGGTCTATCCCCAACTTGCGGATTGTGTCCGGATATAGCAGGTTTAAATCGCTGCCGCCATCCATTAGGACTTGTGTAAATTGTAGTCCGTCGATTATAGGATCCAATATTAGAGCAGTCCATCCTGCGTTTCGAATACTTCTGGAATAGTCCAGGTGGTCGAAAGTAATTGGTTTTGACATCCAATCTCGAGGTTCCACTGGGGTGGACCGTGCGACACCTAATTTGGCGGGTGCCGCACTGTTGTTCCGTATTATCACATGAAGTGAATTTACTGTTTTGACTTCTTGTGGGAAAGTCTTTTGTTTTCCGGCGCTCTGCTGGTGGGGTTCATCATCATCCTCGCTTGTCGCGTCGAGCCCCTTGTGTTCGGCGTTGAGTCGGCCGGACTGTTTGAAAACCCAACAATCCCGGTGGGTGTGGTTTGCAGGCTTCCCGGAAGTACTGTGGATTTGACATATCCGATCCAAAATTTTGTTCAGGTTGGATAGCTCGTTACTGTTGTCCTTAAGAGGCAGTGTTTTATTGTTCGGCCGCGAGCTTTTGAATCTGGCGTTGACCGCCGTGTTCTTTGGGCTTTTTTCTTTATTTCGGCGCTGGTCCTTTCTGCGCCGTGTTTTTCCGTTTCCATCTCTGATCTCGGATGTACTCGGGTCGCTGGTGCTACATCTTGCTAGCCAGCTGTCTTACCCCGCGCAAAAGCGGGTCATTAGGCTTGTTAGCGCGACCATTGTTCTTGGCTTCTCTTGGCCGAGGTGTCTGGCGAGCCACTCGTCTCGGACATTATGTTTAAAAGCTGCTAAGGCTTCGGCGTCCGGACAGTCGACTATTTGGTTCTTTTTGGTAAGGAACCTGTTCCAGAATTTGCGCGCTGACTCTCCGGGCTGTTGAGTTATGTGACTTAAATCGTCTGCATCCGTAGGGCGGACATAAGTCCCCTGAAAATTTGCTCTAAACGCGTCCTCGAGCTCTTCCCAACTTCCAATGGTATTTTCTGGGAGGCTTTTGAGCCAATGCCGAGCTGGCCCTTTGAGCTTGAGGGGTAGATAATTTATGGCGTGGAGATCGTCCCCTCTAGCCATGTGTATGTGCAGGATGTAATCCTCAATCCAGACTCCAGGGTCTGTTGTTCCGTCGTATGCCTCTATGTTTATGGGCTTGAACCCCGCTGGGAATTCGTGATCCAGCACCTCATCGGTGAAACATAGTGGGTGTGCGGCGCCCCTGTATTTAGGTGTGCCGCTATCTCCGAACACTCGGCGTGTTGTGTTACTTCCTAGGGCCCTCTTCTTTGGCCCATAAATGGACCTCACCGGGCCATCCGTTTTGCGAGGGTCTTTATGTGTGTCATGTGCCGGCTTATGTGCGGCGCCGCTTGCCGCTCTTGGCCTGTCATCTGGTCGCCTATCCGGCCAGGCGGCCTCTTTGCTTTTTGATTGTGGGGGCTCTACGGCCTCCTCGTCGAATTCTGGCAGCAGCTTGCGCTTTGGGTAGCTCTTTGTTTGGTGGCTATTGCCATATTTGTCCGCGGTCTTGAGTACTTTGCTCCACCTCATTCTGAGTATGTCTTCCGCTGTTTTGAGCTTCCGTTTCTCCTTCTTCAGACTTCTTGCGGTGGCGACAAGCCTTTTTTGAAGGTTCTTGTGCTCCGGTGGTGTGTCCGGCGTGAGATCGTCTAGAGTGTTGTTTTCGCTGGGGATGGATTGATTATCCGATTCATCCTGCTCGGATGGTTGCTTGGTTGCATGTTCGTCGCCCACTGGTTTGCCCTGCTCTATGGCTGGGTCACTATGGGTGCTGTTGTTATCGAGGCGGGACTTGGGGCGGCGCTTGCGTCGCCGTTTTTGTTGTTTTTCGGGGGAATTATCCTTCGCCGCGTCCCGTTGTTCCTCGTTATCGCTCCCTTTTGGAGTGTCCACCATATATACATCATGAGTTGAGGTGGCCTTCCAGTGCCCCGTAGGCGCTGGTTCTTGATCGTCTCCGACGTCGTCGTCCATACCGTCGATGTCTTCGGATTCGTAGTCCAGCCTGTCGGTTAGATCGGCGACAGTGGCTACAAAGTGGGTGGTGGGTGGGTCTCAAATTTCTCCGTCGTCCGCATCCCAACCATCCTGACCGCAGCCCGGCCAGGGCTCTCCTGATAACGAGAGATACTTTAGCAAATTCAGGATGTCGCCAAAGGGTGAGTGTTGAAAGATGTCCGCAGCGGTGAACTCCATGATCGGCGCCCGATCGGATTCGATTGGCAGGGGCGCCGGAGGTTCCGAGTCCGGCAAGGAGTCCGGCACCTCGGAGTCATGAGCTTTGCAAAGGACAGGGTCGGTATTCGGCTCCATCACCGCAGAAGTTGCAGCTCCCGAGGCGGTGTCCAGCCACCTGTCCTTGATCTACGCGGTCGGCTCCGAACTATAGGTCGGAGCGGATTCATGTGCGGCCTCCAAGGTACTGTCCGGCGGCAGAGCTAAATCATGCCAGTCGTGACAGTGCGACACGCTCGGCTGTGGCTCGAATCCATCAAAGATCAAGTCTTCGCGGATGTCAGCCGTGAAGTTTAGGCTTCCAAATCTGACCTGATGGCCAGGGGCGTAGCTTTCGATCTGCTCCAGATGGCCAAGTGAATTGGCCCGCAGTGCAAAGCCGCTGAACACAAAGATCTGTCCGGGGAGAAAAGTCTCACCCTGGACGGCGTTGTTGTTGATTGAAGAAGCCATCAAGCCTATCGGTGACGACACAGAGGAACTCTCAATCAAAGCACCAGTGTCGGTGTCAAAACCGGCGGATCTCGGGTAGGGGGTCCCGAACTGTGCGTCTAGGCGGATGGTAAAAGGAGACAAGGGACACGATGTTTTTACCCAGGTTCGGGCCCTCTCGATGGAGGTAAAACCCTACTCCTGCTTGATTGATATTGATGATATGGGTAGTACAAGAGTGGATCTACCACGAGATCAAGGAGGCTAAACCCTAGAAGCTAGCCTATGGTACGATTGTTGTAATGGTTGTTCGTCCTACGAACTAAAACCCTCCGGTTTATATAGACATCGGAGAGGGCTAGGGTTACACAGAGTCGGTTACAATGGTAGGAGATCTACATATCCGTATCGCCAAGCTTGCCTTCCACGCCAAGGAAAGTCCCATCCGGACACGGGACGAAGTCTTCAATCTTGTATCTTCATAGTCTTGGAGTCCGGCCGATGATGATAGTCCGGCTATCCGGACAACCCCTAGTCCAGGACTCCCTCACCCACCATCCCCTTTGTTGATAATGATGCATATGTAGTTAGTTCTGATGTAAGTCTTGCTGGGTACATTTGTACTCACGTTTGCCTATTTTATGTTTTTGCAGAGAGACTTCAGTCTCATTAGTAGTTCCGCGTGAACTTCGACGTCTAGCTTGTTACCTCAGCTACGATCTTGTGCCCTCGGCAGGATCTGGTAGATAGTCAGGCTTCTCAGCCTTTTTCATTTGTAGATGTCTGTACTCAGACATGTAAAGCTTCCGCTTGTGCTTTGACTTGTATGCTCTGAATGTTGGGTCGTGAGACCCATGTTTGTAATATCTCGCTCCTCGGAGACTATTGCATAAAATACTTGAGTTGTAGAGTCATGTTGTGATGCCATGTTGTATTTGCACATATCGAGCATATTGTGTGTATGTTATTGAAATGCTTGGTATGTGTGGGATCGGACTATCTAGTTGTTTATCCTTAGTAGCCTCTCTTACCGGGAAATGTCTCCTAGTGCTTCCACTAGCCATGGTAGCTTGCTACTGCTCCAGAACACTTAGGCTGGCCGGAATGTGTCCTTCTTCGTTCCTATGTCTGTCCCCTCAGGGAAATGTCACGCGATGAATACCGGAGTCCTGTTAGCCTGCTACAGCCCGGTTCACTGGAGTCCTGCTAGCCTAGTGCTACAGCTTGGATTCACTCGCTGATGACCGACACGTTCGATGCTGGGTCATGGATGCCTGTCCCTGTAAGTTTGTGCCACTTTGGGTTTACGACTAGCCATGTCAGCCCGGGCTCCTTATCATATGGATGCTAGCGACACTATCATATACATGTGCCAGAAGGCGCAAACGGTCCCGGGCAAAGGTAAGGCGACACCCGTGGGAATACCGTGCGTGAGGTCACAAAGTGATATGAGGTGTTACATGCTAGATCGATGTGGCATTGAGTCGGGGTCCTGACAGCTTTGGTATCAGAGCCTCACTGCCTGTAGGATTACCAAGCCAAACTGGTCGAAGTTGAGTCTAGAAATGCTTTAGTTATATGTAGGGGAATTGATTGTGGGATGGAATGTAAGGCTCTTTTTACTCCTTTACCTCATGCCTTTCTGATCTGGGTCATCTTATCTTTCCTACGGGGTTAAAGAACTAGGCTTTCTCTTCTTTCTATCAGGATCACGTGTTACTAATCCGTAGACCTATAGGATTGATGGATTTAAACCTATGTTCAATTCCTACTACTTCCGTATGATAACTGTTGATCTCGAAACCTTGATATTGTGCTTCTGAGTGGCTATACCACTATTTTTGTAGCATGTCTCCAATCTTTTCGAGCATTTACAGCCGTTATGCTGTCCGAGTCGTCCCAGGTTTCTAAATAGTCTGAAGCATTTGCAAAATCCCTTCCTCCCGTTCCGAAGTCCCTTTGGGCCAGATTAACCACACTAATCAGTGAGTTGAGGTACTTAATTGCCTCGACATGTATGTTGCAGTTATTATTATGACCCCAGGTGTTTTAGGGGATCATCTAGTGATCTAGCCATGATCTGTGTTTCCAGTGTGATGACTCTGGCCATCATTTTCGAAAGCATCCCTTGATGACACTTAGTATGTAGGTATTCCACTTCTGGGTTTTGAACCCGAGATTCACCCTACTTACTTCATGTTGATGGTAATTGCTAGCTCCCCTAGCTTATTAGTAACCTTTGCGTTATTCTTCGAGGTTCGTGGTATATCCTTCTTCCAAATACTATGGACCGTTTATGGCAGAAGTTCTTTGAACCAAAAGATCACAACCAGATTGCTCTTGACGAGTTCACGATGCTATGCCATGACTCTGCCAATCCTACCTCTCCGCATGGATTATCCAGAAGAAACCTGTTGAACCTGGTTCGACATACTAATCTATGCATCCACAACTCAGAAAATCATACGTTCTTTGAGTTGTCCCTTTTAGTTGTCTTCTGACCCTCGTCTATCAATTGATAGACAGGAGTACTGGTGCAACGTGTTCATCGATGCCTATTACTCTTGTGGGCCGTCAAGCCATTCTATTCTGGAATGACTAGGAGAAACAAACTCCAGTACCTCGTCCATATCTAGGATTGGGTCAAAATAGTTGTATCTCGCAGATCAAAATGCCAATACAGATATTGATTCTATTCTACCTTGGAGTATTTCCATCTTTATATCAAGAATGTCTTGGGAATTGCACACCACCCTACGAACTCCTGATATAGTGATACTTCTCGCCCTCATTACTCATTTCTCGGTCCCCGTGTTGTTGCAACCGAATACCGACAAGTGAATCGTGATGTGTGAAATCTATACTCCTAGCAATTTGTTGCTTGGTAGTTAAAGGACTGTAGCTTCATTCTTAGTATATTGATTATTGAATCATCACTCTAGGATTGATCGTGCTACCTAGTCCATTTTCCAAGGAGCACTCTTCAATCAATGAGTTAGAATTGTGTCAAACCCTCGCTCTTTTGATCATATAATCTTGCCTGAAAAGCAAGATTGTTCTCGAGCTTAATAACATATCGGTGGTTTGTGATGTTCCGAATATCTTCTCGGACGTATTACTAGGTTGTCACCTGACCGCTATGCTGAGTTCGTGATCAAATTGGTTTCCAATAAACCACTCCTTCTCCAAGAATCCGTGTTAGATACACCTGAGCTAGTTGGTTAAGCTAAACAACAACTTGGAGAGTTGGAAGATGAAAGCTTGTCCGACTCAGCTCATCCCAAAGGGATGTTTTTGTGTGTGTGTTGCAGAAAGATGGTATCTTCATCGATTGATCCCCGTGACCAGTTGTTGGAGCTATTGTCTTGTTAAAACTTTGATTTGAGTGTGGGCTATCCTCAAACCAAATCAGAACCAATGATGTTCATAATGTTGTCTTACTCGTGGATTTTCCTCGAGCATACACCATTATATCTTTTGGGTCTGACCAATACTACCACCTTGTTCACATAGTTATGGAATTCCATCTCCATGGGAGTCTGGATGAATTGTTGTTGAGCCCATCGACAACATCCTTGTCTTCTCCATAATTTTATTGAACATTAAGCTAGTGTTGGAAACTTTTTAAAGCATTTGTTCATACTAGCTCATGAAGCATATGTTCGGATGTAAGAAGTGACATCCTCTAGTTCATGTGCATTTGATGCAAGTTGCCGTCGTTGATTCGAGAAAGTCAATGTTGATTCCTTTGGAATCATCCCAAATCATTCATGCATATGTGAGAAGTATTCTGTGGTTCGAAGATTTGCAACCTTCATTCTATATGTATTCCTAGCACACCAAGCCACTGATTGAATTGTTCAAGGAGAAGAAGTTCCTTCTTAAGAGCAAGACTTATGCAAGGACTTTGATATTCCTTGTTGATGGTTCCCCACCTGAACTCGGTAGTGTTTTATTATAGGACTACCACGCGGTCATGCTTGTCTGAGACAGCAGGTTCACATGTGTGTAGCAGAACCAGCTCATGTTTTGGAGCTTACTACCGTAGTCCATTTCCCGAGAATCTTGCAACGTCGTCTC
Source organism: Triticum timopheevii (assembly GCA_963921465.1). Classification (NCBI taxonomy): domain Eukaryota; kingdom Viridiplantae; phylum Streptophyta; class Magnoliopsida; order Poales; family Poaceae; genus Triticum; species Triticum timopheevii. The sequence goes on along the minus strand of OY997268.1, from coordinate 290,108,463 downwards.
GTCGATTTGTGTTGCAAACTTTCATTCTTCTTTCTAGACTTAATGAGTTTAGAATATTCTGACACCAACCGGACCCGAATCTCAGGCAGATATGATGGTTGGAACATTTTCCTAAGAACTATTATATTGGTCTCTCTATAACCCGGTAAAGTGGATGCCGTAGCCAACACACCCAGCCGGAAGACCTATTATTGTAGTGTATTGATTGAGGAAGTTGGCCACCTCCCCATAAGGATCTCGTAGAATTTATTCTAGTAGTTGTTCCTTATGTATTCTTGAGCTCCCGAAGTCCGGCCTGTTACTTGATGTTCTAGATACTAAACCATTTCAATGAATGAGTTATGCTAGCACATCAAGGAGAACATTAGAAGCGGAGTGCTAAATGTCTCTCGGTCGATCATCCAGATTTTGTTTCCTTGGCCTCGCTAAGGTGAAGTCTGAGAAGGTTATCTTTCTTTGCATCGGCATCGTCCATCACTATTCATCTTGGTGGTATGTTGTGTTGCCAGGATCCTTCACACGGATATTGGTAAAACCTTGATGAATATGGAAATGCTAAAGTTCTTGAGAGCACGCACAAACACTAGGTGTTATCACCGGCACTAACTGGGATTGCTCTCAGTTCCCTCGGTTATGCTATAACTTTTCAAACAGTGGACCCACCCTCTATTGTTGAGTTCTCCCCAGTTACTAGAATCATTCCCAGCATTGCATTTTGCTTCCAGCTTGCACCCACCATCATGTCATTCTACAATGAACTACCCTTCTCAGTAATTACTGATCAGGATCATCTTCAAAGTGGTCCTACCATGGGTTCCATCCATCTCCGATGACAAGGAAAATCATCCATTGCGTTGTCTTCAACAAGGTAATCCACATCGTCTATTCTAGTCCGAGTATGCCATTCTACCGACCCCCCCCCCAAACAATCGCTCAAGAATTCCCCTAGGCTGGTTGAGAGTCTCAATGATCTCTATATCAAAGGTAATTCTTTTTGCCACTTAAGGTAATAATCTACGAATCACCCTCCTCCAGGATGTCTCGCTGAGGTATCATGGCAACTCAACTCCTCACTACGTTCACAACCGTTCACCACCCTCGTAAGTGTGGAATCGTTGTCTATCTAGTAAACCCTCGTCACCTGTTCCACTCCATTCCTATAGAGGTGTGCTTCGTCTCTCAGCTCGAGAGATGTTGCTATGTCTCATTCCATGAGTTAATCCTGAGTTGTTCGACCTTCGAGAAGATCGATCCTTCTAGAGTTTTCTTTCTCCTCTCGTTGTCATGTCGGTTGGAGTTCTCGGAGCAAGACATCAAGATAGAGATGGTGATTGAGTCAACGTCCTTATGAAGTGCAACCTGGATCGTGAATATTGTGTTAGCTTGTGTCCCTGTGTCTTCTTACCCTACGCTTGAATCTCGGGACAAGATTCTTGTTTAGTGGGGGTGAGTTGTCACATCCCCAGTTCAGGCCTTGCTTGTCTTTGCTTTAGCTTCCATGCATCATGTTTAAATTCTTTTGAAAACTTGAAATGGGGATTGCCTAAACCCTAGCATCAAAGGAATTCACTAGGTTCAACTAAAATATTTTCAGTGAATCCAAATGGCTTTCAAAAATGTTCCTCATTTCTGGAAAATGCTGGAAACAGTAACCAGAGGTGTTGCACATTTTTCCATGACATATTTGGGCTCTGAATTAAATCATATGGTATTTTCATTTGGGCATTTAAATACTATAAAATATTTTAAATGCTCAAATATTCATAAACTAAAATGTTTACTGTTGGATATATTCTAAACAGTAGCCATGATAAGTTTCATGATTTTTGGATCTGTTTAAGTATTTTAAATAAAGCCCTAAAGACTACAGAATAATAGAAAAATAGAAACAATAAATAAAAGAGAGAGAGAGAGATTTTTACTTGGGCCACTTACCTGGCCGCAGCCCACCTGGCAGGCCCAGCAATGTACTGGCCCATGCCAGCCAGCTGCTTCATCCTTGCCAGGCAGGCACAGAGGTGACGCCAGCGAGCACGAGCTCGCCACGGCGTCAGCTGCTTGCCGCCTGCGCCCTGGACACCTGGGTGAGCTCCACGTCACCGTCCCGACCCCGTGGACACCTCACTCGCCCCCTGCCTCTCTCCCTCGCTCTCCCGCACCATGGCCGACGCTGCTGCGCCGCGCCACCGTAGTTCTCGCGTCCTCAGTCGTCCCCGTGCCGTGCCACCAAGTCCAACAGCTTCGCCGTCGTCGTCTCCGTCAAGCAGCCCGAGCCCCAAGCGCTCGCGCGCCCTGCTTCGCCCTCTTCGAGCTCAACTTCATCGAGCCCCGCCGCAGATCACCTTCGCCGTCGCCGCCGCATCAGCTCGTCCCCGACCGCGCTGTTTGCTCCTATGTGACTGCCGTGAGCTGCTACACCTCTCCATCCCTCTCATTCTCGCTCTCGAGCCCTGCATCGACTGCACTGAGCTCGGCCGCACTCGCCGCCGCCACCGCACGTCGCCGTCGTGGCCACAGACACGTTGGCTCGATTCCGAGCACACCACCGCCCTCACCGCACTTGCAGGAGCCCAAAACACCACCCCACGCGCCTCGCCATGCCCCCTAGCGCCGTGTTCGACCTCGGCCGAACTCCGACGACCGCCAAGGTCGTCGCCGGCGACGTTCCCAGCCACCCCGAGCTCCACCACTGTCACCAATCGATGCGGCTCGCTCCCCGCATCACGTAGACGTGCTCCGCCATCGTTTTGGTCGTCGGAGCCCGAAACTGCACTCCCACCGCCGCGTCTGGCCTCGCCGGCGGTTAAACACCGGCGAGTTTGACCGCGCTTGACCCTGGTTGACTCTGTGTGGGCCCAAGTTGACTTCCCCCTGAGTCCATGACAGGTGGGGCCCGTTTGTTAACTAAATTAGTTTTAGTGCTAACTAAAAATTAGCTAGGCTAATTACCCTGACACGCAGGACCCACTGGTCAGGTTGACCTAGACCGCTCCTTTGACCACTGACGTCACCCTGACGCAAAGCTGACGCATTAATTCAATTACTGGAATTATTCTTTTACAGGAAATTCCAGAAAATGCCCAAAACTTCTAAAATTCATATAAATTCAACCGTAACTCCAAATGAGATAAATTATATATTAAAAATGATCAGAAAAATCCAATCTATCCATCTGCACTGGTTTCATGCATGTTAGAGCAACTTAACCCTGCTGTGTAGATGAAACAAGTTAATGCACCTTTATGACTTCATATAATGGGTTTGCATTTGAATCTTTGGTTCAAATGGACTCATTTCAATCTGTTCTAGCTTGCATTAGCCCAAAACACATTCATATTTCCATGTCATAGCATGCATCATATTGTTGCATATCGTCATGTGTTGATTGTGTTCGATGTATCTTTCGCGGTAGGTTCTGTCTCCGAGGATACCCACGATGATCCGACTGACGGGCAGTATCCTACTACCACTCCATCAGGCAAGCAAAAGCCCATTGTTCATTCCGATACAATCCCACTCTCTTGCTCCTGCTCTCTTTTACTGCATTAGGACAACAACGACTCATCTGTTACTTGCCGCGGTAGTTGAACCCCTTTATCCTTTGCATGACCTGTCATTGCCACAGTAAATAGATGAAACCCACTAGCATGAGTAGGAGTTGTTTGAGCCCTGATGTGCCTACTCATTCATGCTTGTTTGTCATGCCTGCTACTGCTTAGAGTTGAGTTAGGTCTGATTCATCGGGGATGAATTAGAGGTGCGTGAACATGTCCTACTGTGTGTGAGCTAAGTGTGTGAACACGATTTGGTAAAGGTAGCGGTGAGAGGACATGTAGGAGTACATGGTGGGTTGTCTCATTGAAGCCGTCCTCAGGAACTGAGTTCTGTGTTTGTGATCCATGAAACAGCTACTACCATGCATTGGGCCCTGAAATATGACCCCGCTCGACTTCTTAATCACCCTTGTCCTCTGTCCAGGAGTTGCAAGTAGTTTCTGGTGTTTGTAGTATGCTAGAGGCCGTGCGCAGCGCTGACCGGAGGGGTGGGCTGTGATGCGGTAGGCATGTGGCACGGTGTACCGGGTGCCCATTTGGTGTCCCGGGAACCCTGCACACATCGTTCGGGGCCGTATGTGGAAACTTCGGTCGGACTCCCTGCGGATAGAACCTGAATAGGCGATAAACCTGGACTAGAGACTTGAGTGTTTAGGTAGGTCGTGGTCTACACCCACGTCGGCTTTCGCTTGAAGTCTGCCGAGCACATGTCGTATCCAGACGCTCAGAGGTGGAAACATGTATGAAGAAGTACACCCCTGCAGGGTTAACATCATCTATTCGAATAGCCGTGTCCGCGATAAAGGATTTCTGGGTTGCCTATAACAGTTCATAGACAAGTGAAAGTGGATACTCTAAAATACGCAAGATAAGCATGAGTGCTATGGATGGCGTTCTCGTAGGGAGACGGGAGTCGATCCATAGTGGTGTATTGATATGGTGAATATGTGGACTCGTGTGCGCCACCTCAAAAGAGTTACTTGCAGTCGTAGTTCAGGATAGCCACCGAGTGAAAGCTGGCTTGCTGCAGTTAAACCCCACCATCCCCTTTGTTGATAATGATGCATATGTAGTTAGTTCTGATGTAAGTCTTGCTGGGTACATTTGTACTCACGTTTGCCTATTTTATGTTTTTGCAGAGAGACTTCAGTCTCACTAGTAGTTCCGCGTGAACTTCGACGTCTAGCTTGTTACCTCAGCTACGATCTTGTGCCCTCTGCGGGATCTGGTAGATAGTCAGGCTTCTCAGCCTTTTTCATTTGTAGATGTCTGTACTCAGACATGTAAAGCTTCCGCTTGTGCTTTGACTTGTATGCTCTGAATGTTGGGTCATGAGACCCATGTTTGTAATATCTCGCTCCTCGGAGCCTATTGAATAAAATACTTGAGTTGTGGAGTCATGTTGTGATGCCATGTTGTTTTGCACATATCGAGCATATTGTGTGTATGTTATTGAAATGCTTGGTATGTGTGGGATCTGACTATCTACTTGTTTATCCTTAGTGGCCTCTCTTACCGGGAAATGTCTCCTAGTGCTTCCACTAGCCATGGTAGCTTGCTACTGCTCCGGAACACTTAGGCTGGCCGGCATGTGTCCTTCTTCGTTCCTGTGTCTGTCCCCTCAGGGAAATGCCACGCGATGAATACCGGAGTCCTGTTAGCCCGCTACAGCCCGGTTCACCGGAGTCCTGCTAGCCCAGTGCTACAGCCTGGATTCACTCGCTGATGACCGACACATTCGATGCTGGGTCATGGATGCCTGTCCCTGTAAGTTTGTGCCACTTTGGGTTTACGACTGGCCATGTCAGCCCGGGCTCCTTATCATATGGATGCTAGCGACACTATCATATACATGTGCCAAAAGGCGCAAACGGTCCCGGGCAAAGGTAAGGCGACACCCGTGGGAATACCGTGCGTGAGGCCGCAAAGTGATATGAGGTGTTACATGCTAAATCGATGTGGCATTGAGTCGGGGTCCTGACACTATGCCCGTGCAAGAGCGGAAGCGCTATGCTCCGCACTGATGATAAACAACTGGGGGTGGCCTCACGGCCGCATTAACCTCAGGGAGCCTCTGGGGTCAGTGACTAGCCTCACCGCGCTGCTCTCCCTCGAGAAGGTAGCGCGAGGGGGCTGGGCACGGGTGCTACGCTCAGGTCACGCCTGGCATACCCCACCTCGCCAGGACTCACGGGCCTGGTCTTCGCGCACCCCTCCCAAGCGAGAGCTTGGCGTGGAAAAGGTATGATGGTCTGTTCATACCTCAAGGGGGACTCCTGAGCATCGCATCTCAGGAGCCTAACTGGTCACGTAGCCCCTCACCTCTTGGGCTCGTCCTAGTGATCCGGATGACTCAAAGATGGCTGAGGCATGCGCGGGGCCGGGCCCTGCCAATGCAGAATGCCAAGGCCTGGCTCTCACCCTTCTTTTTCAAGTCGTTCGCACGGTAAGGGGGACTCCTGAGCATCGTGTCTCAGGAGCCTAATTGGTCACGTAGCCCCTCAACTCTTGGGCTCGTCCTAGAGATCCAGACGACTCAACGACGGCTGAGGCATGCGTGGGGCCGGGCCTTGCCAACGCAGAACACCAAGGCTTGCCCCTGCATCTTTTCCTAAGTTGTTCGCACGTCAAGGAGGACTCCTGTGCATCGCGTCTCAGGAGCCTAACTGGTCACGTAGCCCCTCACCTCTTGGGCTCGTCCTAGTGATCCGGACAACCCAATGACGGCTGGGGTATGCACGGGGCCAGGCTCTGCCGACGCAGAACAACAAAGCAAACAGAAAAGCTGAAGGAGCATAATATAGTTACTACAAGACATATTGTTCCAAACAAATAGTTTTAAACGCCTCCCCGAGGCATGTTGCATGATACAGGACAGACAAGGAAAAGCAGAATCATCGGGCCACCTCTTCAGACTTGGGAGTCACCACTGCCCGCCAGCAGAGCCTCATTGCCAGGCGCGTCGCTCGTTCCACCGGCTTCAGTCGGAGAACCAACGACCAGGAACTTGCTCAGCATGGCATCCACGAAGCTCTTCACGACGGCAGTAGCAGCATCCTGGGAGTCGGAGTCCACCGGAGTATGGAAGGAGGAGAGGTCGAAGCTAGCATCCTCGAGATAAAGATGACTGAAGACGCACGTCAGAGCCGAGGAAGAAAGAGAGCGTGCCTCGCTCTCCATCAAGGAGGCAAACCCGTTGACAGCGTCTTCGAGCACCGCCACGACTTCAGGAAGCAGAGCAGCAGGGCTCTCCCTCGGGGTCATCACCACCGCCTTCTACGAGGGATCATCTACAACGAGCGCCTTCTGGGCCTTGTGGAAACGTGCCTCGAGGGAGGTAAGACTACTGCGCTCCATGGTGGCCGCCTTCCTGGCCTCGGCAAGGGCCGCTTGGGCTTCCTCCGCCTCCTCCTTCAGCTTCGTCAAGCGGTTCCGCTCCCCAACCTGCTCTAAGGCCGTCTTCTTCACCTTAGCGTCTTGGTTGGTGGCGGCAGCTTCCTGGGCCTTCAGCTTCTCCTCACGCTCCTGGAGCTGGCTGGCCTGGGCGGCCTGCCGGTCCTTCCGCGCCAGGTCGCGCACTGTGGCGGCCACCCCGAGCGCCTTCTGGGCTTCCTCCACCGAACCCTAGGCCGCGCGAACAGACGCATCAGCCTTGAGCCAACCGGAGATCAGCCCCAGGCGTCCCTGTGCTGAACAATGATCTGGGCCCTGAAGTTCACCCTGGAGGAGGTCCAGCGCCACCCTTGCCTCTTCTAGGATCCCGGAGGGAGCAGGAACACCATGACTCGGTCACACACTGGGCAAGGGAGGAGACGCCCTCGGCTCCAAGGCAGAAGAAACCTCAGCCTCATGAAGGACCGGGGCCTCCGGAGGCTGGTTGACCTCAGCAGCCGCGGCAAGGCTGGGCGCCGGTGGGGTCAGGCCTGCCTAGCCCACCGGCACCTCCTGAAGACAGGCATCCACGTCCTCCGAAGATGGTGTCACCTCTGGGGCTGCGGGGGTAGCGGCACTCTCCTTCACCTGGGTCGCAACAGCCTCTTCAGCACCTGCGGTCGCGGCAGCCTCCGTGCCCTCCTTCTGCTTCTTTGATGGTTCCTGCCTAACGACAGGAAAAGACGCTAAGTACCACTTCAAGAACCAACAAACAAGGTTAAGGGAGAGACTTGCTGGCCGACGAAGGCATAGCTCCTCTTCATGCTCATCAGCGGGCGCAAAGGCGGAGTGGCTGGAGCCGAACTCTAGGGAACAGGAGAGCTTGCGGTTGGAGCCGACCGGGACGGCATCGGTGAAGGCGGGCTGCTGCCCGGCGGGATCAGCGTGGTCCTACTCTTCTTCATTGCCGCCCGCTTGGGCTGCATCGAAGAGGCCACTCCGGACCTCGTGATGACTCCAGAAGGGCGCGGCACCTCCACCATCGGGGGTTCGGCATTGTCATTATTGTCAGGAAGGTCACGCAGGAGATCCCTTTGTTGTAGGGCAGAGGATTCTTCCACAACCGCGTCCTCGGTGGCCTCGGAGGATTGGTCACCGGAGGACAGGTGCACCAGAGCAGTAGGCGGCGGGGGATGCCCCAGCCGCACGAGCCCAAGCTCGTCAAAGACAGGCATGGCCGCGACAACCTCCTCGGCGTCATCATGGCAGTACAGTGGGAGCCAATCTTCCGGAGGGTCGCTCGGGTCCTTCCCCATCAGGTAGAGCAACACCTTGCTCAGCTCCTCCTCGGGAAGGGGGTCTCAGTGCAGGCGGATTTTATCATCATCACCACCAAGCTTCCACACGGGGCGGGGGCAGTCTTGAAGCCACGCGATGCGCTGCCTCAGGAACTCCTTGATGAGCGTGGCCCCCGTCAGCTTTGCGCTCTTCAACTCCTTATCCATCTGCTTCACCAACGGCGTCAAGGAAGGGTAGGTGATCTTCTCAGAACGCCACCACTTCTCGGAGATGGGGAATGCGGCCGGCAGCTTCAGCGAGCTCTGGGAGGACTTGGCATCCATCAGAACCCACCTCTTCATGGCATCCTCCACCTTCTTCCCGGCGGGGGATATTTTGTTACCACCCCACGCCGCAACGAAGCCGATACTCCCGATCGGATTATCGCCGGTCATGCGAAGGAAGAAGAAATGGAGGAGTAGGGGGACGGAGGGCATCACCCCCATGAACGCCTCACAATAGAAGGTGAAAAGGGACAGGAGGAGGATGGAGTTGGCATGGATGTGGAGCGCGTGAAGACCATAATGGTGAAGGACGGCGAAGAAGAAGCGGGAGAACGGAGGTACCAGCCCCGAGTAGACACTGTGCATGAAGAAGGGGAAGAAGGTGCTGCCCGCGGGCTCCGGTGCGGTAGTGGCGACCCGGAGGGCTGTCTTCTTCCACTCATTGTCGTCGCTCGCCGTCGGGAGGAGCATGGTCTGGAGCTTCTCCCCAGATACGCAGGGTGCCAGCAGCCCTGGCTCGTACCAGGCAGGGTCGACAGCCAGGGCAGGAGCCGCAATCTTCTCGGCGGCCATCGAGCAGAAGATTTGGGGGAAATCGGTAAATCTGGTGAGTTCTTCCGCTGCGGGGAGAAAGGGATCTAGAGCAAGATGAAGAAGGAGCAATGAAAGCCTGGCGGCACCCCTTTTGTCTGACGGAAATAGTTGCCAAGGCAGCGTGGGGAAGTGGAGTCGCCCATGTCCAATCAATCGCCACGCGTCATCAAGGCCGCAGGCGGTTAGGACCCACTGTGCTCCGCACTTGCCCTTGGCTTCGCCTGGAAGCCAAGTCCGAGCGCCCCTTGGGCCCGGGGGCTACTATCGGCGTCCTGGATTCGGGGGTATCTAGCCCTGCCTACCTGCGGACTACCACGTGGCTCCATCGACGGCCTGGTATGGCCCAACTTCAACAACAACACCGCAAGACCCTCGCGAGGTGCCAAGACTCGCGAGGCGGGCAACGCCAAGACCCCCGAAGGGATCGGCCTCCTCAGGAGGGCTCCTCAGGAGGGCTCCTGAGCGGCAACTTGACGTTGCGGATGCGGACATCGCGCTGGTCAATAAGCGACTTGACGAGTCACAAGGTAGGTTTTTCTCCGTGGTCACCTAGTAAGGGAGCCGAAGCCCACTCCTTACAACATGTGTGCTCAATGCAGATGGTGCCGCGTTAGCTCACTGCCAGAAGGAGTGATGCAGCTAGTAAGGGCGGAACTTGCTCGAACCAAGGAGCAGGCCAGAAGGAGTGATGCGGCTGCCTCGAGGGCGGCCGAAGAGCTAGAAGCCGAAAAGGCTGCTCACTGCCGAAGCAGGGAGGAGATGGCCGAAATGGCCGTGAAGTTGAATGATATTACCGACCGCTATAAGGTTCTTGAAAAAGAACGCCGAGCGGGGCAAGAAGGACTAAAGAAGGCCACCGCCGAAGCCAAGGATGCCCGTTCTGCAATGAGGGCTATAAAGGAGGAGCTGCGCCAGGCCGGAGATATAGTGGCTGGCAAGCCCTTTCTGCTGTGCAGGAGGTTTACAGATCCGAAGTATGCTCAGCTTGGCCAGCTGTGGGGTCCGGAGGATCCTTATATGGACTTAGCAGCGAGTGCGGCAGATGCTATTGTGCACTTCCGAAGTCAAAAGGATCACGAGACGGAAGAGCTTTTTTGATCTCAATTCCATAGTCCGGAGCGTTCACTTCCGCTGACCGATCGGTTGGCTGAGTGGGCTGAGCTGAATAGATTGTCCGGACTTGCCATGACGGATATCGTGGCTCATGTCTGGCCGGATAGGCCCAAGCCGAAGAGCTATTTTGGCTTATTGCAGCAATTCCTTGGGGCGGTGCCGCATATCAAGGCGATGAAGCGGTCGGCCTGCATAGAGGGTGCACGGATGGCCCTCGCCCGTGTGAAGACATACTGGACGGAGATGGATGCCACCGCTGTTGCGACCCGGGGTTCGGACGAGAGCCGGTTATCCGCCGAGCACTATTTTGGGGAAGTTCTGCGTGGTGCTCGTGTAATAGAGTCGCAGTGCTCAAAAAATGTCATGTTCAAATGAACTTTATGGTTTGTAAAACAATGTTTATAATATAAGCGCTTTTTGTACTTGTGCGTTCAAGTATTGAAATATCTCCTGTGAGGCCGTTAATGTATACTTGTGTATAACCTGAAAGATGGCAGTCTTCGGCTTCAGCCCCCACGCACATAGTGCGGGGGTGTTTGCGAAATAGCGCATTTTCACACTTAATCCAACGTCTTGGTCCTGTTAAGGAGGTGGTAGCGTAGCAAACGAGGCAACCAGACTATAATGCTTTGTCACTTTCACTTAGCCATAGGAGTTCGAAGGTGGGGCTACGATATAGCCCCTAGGGGCACCGCACTCTCCGTATTTGGGGCGCGTGTGTGCCTGGCCGGGAAGCGGTCCTTCATCAAAGCGAAGGAATTCTAAACATTCCAGAGGTCGATCGAGTGGTTGACCAGTCTCTCGCTACATCATGACAGTCAGTTTTCGGCTTTCTCTACTGAGGTGCTCACCCGGCCGAACCGGGGCACAATCGCAGTAGTTCTCCTCGTGCCGCGTTAGCCGACGATACGGAACGTAAGGCAGCAAAACACAGGAGCCGGGCAAACCCAACATTTGACCAAAGACATGATTCGGAGCTGATGCATATAAGGCCTAACTCGAGACGCTGAACACTCCCTGAGGTGTTCGGTCTTTATGATGACGGGCAGATCAATGCCCTAAGCCCCTAGTGTCCAGGTACAGGCGAGAATTTCTGGCGCGGCCGATGCCAAAACGCCAGCCTCCTCGTTGGTTATGGTAAAAAACCGTGGGATATGAATCAACAAGAGACAGTAAGAAAGGTTTACGTAGGGTCTTAATCTGAAAAGAATCCTTGCGGCGGGTCCCTGCTGCACGTCTGCGCCTGTGTCTCCGTTGTGCCGTATCCTGGACGGGTGTACATGTTGTTCATCTGTAAAAAGAGAGGAACTTAGCTTGAAAAGAAATCGTGCAAAAAATGTATTTAAAACAAAGCATGAATAAATGAATAAAGTTGAGCTTTAATTGGCTCTTTATTGCTCATACGCACAGCCCCTTGTAAAGGGGTGTGCGGCTAGGGAGCCCCTAGCTTATTTATGCCGGACTCGTCTAGCCGTGTCCGGTGTCTTGAACGACCTTTTAATGAGATAATGCCACATGGACCGGGCATTTTAAGTGTAAGAGACGCGTAGTGTGGTATTGCGTTAAAGCGGACAAAAGCTTCACGTCCCAATAGTGCTTGATGGCTACTTTTGAATGGGGCGATATGAAAAATTAGCTTTTCGCGTCGGAAGTTGTCGGGTGACCCGAACACAACTTCTAGTAGTAAGGAGCCCGTGCACTTGGCGTAAGGGCCTGGCGTCACTCCTTTGAAGGAAGTGCGGCTATGGCGAATTTTAGTACGGTCTATCCCCAACTTGCGGATTGTGTCCAGATATAGCAGGTTTAAATCGCTGCCGCCATCCATTAGGACTTGTGTAAATTGTAGTCCGTCGATTATAGGATCCAATATTAGAGCAGTCCATCCTGCGTTTTGAATACTTCTGGAATAGTCCAGGTGGTCGAAAGTAATTGGTTTTGACATCCAATCTCGAGGTTCCGCTGGGGTGGACCGTGCGACACCTAATTTGGCGGGTGCGGCACTGTTGTTCCGTATTATCACATGAAGTGAATTTACTGTTTTGACTTCTTATGGGAAAGTCTTTTGTTTTCCGGCGCTCTGCTGGTGGGGTTCGCCATCATCCTCGCTTGTCGCGTCGAGCCCCTTGTGTTCGGCGTTGAGTCGGCCGGACTGTTTGAAAACCCAACAATCCCGGTGGGTGTGGTTTGCAGGCTTCCCGGAAGTACTGTGGATTTGACATATCCGATCCAAAATTTTGTTCAGGTTGGATAGCTCGTCACTGTTGTCCTTAAGAGGCATTGTTTTATTGTTCGGCCGTGAGCTTTTGAATTCGGTGTTGACTGCCGTGTTCTTTGGGCTTTTTTCTTTATTTCGGCGCTGGTCCTTTCTGCGCCGTGTTTTTCCGTTTCCATCTCTGATCTCGGATGTACTCGGGTCGCTGGTGCTACATCTTGCTAGCCAGCTGTCTTCCCCCGTGCAAAAGCAGGTCATTAGGCTTGTTAGCGCGGCCATTGTTCTTGGCTTCTCTTGGCCGAGGTGTCTGGCGAGACACTCGTCTCGAACATTATGTTTAAAAGCTGCTAAGGCTTCGGCGTCCGGACTGTCGACTATTTGGTTCTTTTTGGTAAGGAACCTGTTCCAAAATTTGCGCGCTGACTCTCCGGGCTGTTGAGTTATGTGACTTAAATCGTCTGCATCCGAAGGGCGAACATAAGTCCCCTGAAAATTTTCTCTAAACGCGTCCTCGAGCTCTTCCCAACTTCCAATGGTATATTCTGGGAGGCTTTTGAGCCAATGCCAAGCTGGCCCTTTGAGCTTGAGGGGTAGATATTTTATGGCGTGGAGATCGTCCCCTCTAGCCATGTGTATGTGCAGGATGTAATCCTCAATCCAGACTCCAGGGTCTGTTGTTACGTCATATGCCTCTATGTTTACGGGCTTGAACCCCGCTGGGAATTCGTGATCCAGCACCTCATCGGTGAAACATAGTGGGTGTGCGGCGCCCCTGTATTTAGGTGTGCCGCTATCTTCGAACACTCGGCGTGTTGTGTTACTTCCTGGGGCCCTCTTCTTTGGCCCATAAATGGACCTCACCGGGCCATCCATTTTGCGAGGGTCTTTATGCGTGTCATGTGCCGGCTTATGTGCGGCGCCGCTTGCCGCTCTTGGCATGTCATCTGGTCGCCTATCCGGCCAGGCGGCCTCTTTGCTTTTTGATTGTCGGAGCTCTACGGCCTCCTCGTCGAATTCTGGCAGCAGCTTGCGCTTTGGGTAGCTCTTTGTTTGGTGGCTATTGCCATATTTGTCCGCGGTCTTGAGTTCTTTGCTCCACCTCATTCTGAGTATGTCTTCCACTGTTTTGAGCTTCCGTTTCTCCTTCTTCAGACTTCTTGCAGTGGCGACAAGCCTTTTTTGAAGGTTCTTGTGCTCCGGTGGTGTGTCCGGCGTGAGATCGTCTGGACTGTTGTTTTCGCCGGGGATGGATTGATTATCCGATTCATCCTGCTCGGATGGTTGCTTGGTTGCATGTTCGTCGCCCACTGGTTTGCCCTGCTCTATGGCTGGGTCACTATGGGTGCTGTTGTTATCGAGGCGGGACTTGGGGCGGCGATTGCGTCACTGTTTTGGTTGTTTTTCGGGGGAATTATCCTTCGCCGTGTCCCGTTGTTCCTCGTTATCGCTCCCTTTTGGAGTGTCCACCATATATACATCATGAGTTGAGGTGGCCTTCCAGTGCCCCATAGGCGCTGGTTCTTGATCGTCTCCGACGTCGTCGTCCATACCGTCGATGTCTTCGGAGTCGTAGTCTAGCCTGTCGGTTAGATCGGCGACAGTGGCTACAAAGTGGGTGGTGGGTGGGTTTCAAATTTCTCCGTCGTCCGCATCCCAACCATCCTGACCGCAGCCCGGCCAGGGCTCTCCTGATAACGAGAGATACTTTAGCGAATTCAGGATGTCGCCAAAGGGTGAGTGCTGAAAGATGTCCGCAGCGGTGAACTCCATGATCGGTGCCCGATCGGATTCGATTGGCAGGGGCGCCGGAGGTTCGGAGTCCGGCAAGGAGTCCGGCACCTCGGAGTCACAAGCTTTGCAAAGGACAGGGTCGGTATTCGGCTCCATCACCGCAGAAGTTGCAGCTCCCGAGGCGGTGTCCAGCCACCTGTCCTCGATCTACGCGGTCGGCTCCGAACTATAGGTCGGAGCGGATTCATGTGTGGCCTCCAAGGTACTGTCCAGCGGCAGAGCTAAATCATGCCCGTCGTGACAGTGTGGCACGCTCGGCTGTGGCTCGAATCCATCGAAGATCAAGTCTCCGCGGATGTCAGTCATGAAGTTTAGGCTTCCAAATCTGACCTGATGGCCAGGGGCGTAGCTTTCGATCTGCTCCAGATGGCCAAGTGAATTGGCCCGCAGTGCGAAGCCGCCGAACACAAAGATCTGTCCAGGGAGAAAAGTCTCACCCTGGACGGCGTTGTTGTTGATTGAAGAAGCCATCAAGCCTATCGGTGACGACACAAAGGAACTCTCAATGAAAGCACCAGTGTCGGTGTCAAAACCGGCGGATCTCGGGTAGGGGGTCCCGAACTGTGCGTCTAGGCGGATGGTAACAGGAGACAAGGGACATGATGTTTTTACCCAGGTTCGGGCCATCTCGGTGGAGGTAAAACCCTACTCCTGCTTGATTGATATTGATGATATCGGTAGTACAAGAGTGGATCTACCACGAGATCAAGGAGGCTAAACCCTAGAAGCTAGCCTATGGTACGATTGTTGTAATGGTTGTTCGTCCTACGGACTAAAACCCTCCGGTTTATATAGACACCGGAGAGGGCTAGGGTTACACAGAGTCGGTTACAATGGTAGGAGATCTACATATCCGTATCGCCAAGCTTGCCTTCCACGCCAAGGAAAGTCCCATCCGGACACGGGACGAAGTCTTCAATCTTGTATCTTCATAGTCTTGGAGTCCGGCCGATGATGATAGTCCGGCTATCCGGACAACCCCTAGTCCAGGACTCCCTCACCCACCATCCCCTTTGTTGATAATGATGCATATGTAGTTAGTTCTGATGTAAGTCTTGCTGGGTACATTTGTACTCATGTTTGCCTATTTTATGTTTTTGCAGAGAGACTTCAGTCTCACTAGTAGTTCCGCGTGAACTTTGACGTCTAGCTTGTTACCTCAGCTACAATCTTGTGCCCTCGGCAGGATCTGGTAGATAGCCAGGCTTCTTAGCCTTTTTCATTTGTAGATGTCTGTACTCAGACATGTAAAGCTTCCGCTTGTGCTTTGACTTGTATGCTCTGAATGTTGGGTCGTGAGACCCATGTTTGTAATATCTCGCTCCTCGGAGACTATTGAATAAAATACTTGAGTTTTAGAGTCATGTTGTGATGCCATGTTGTATTTGCACATATCGAGCATATTGTGTGTATGTTATTGAAATGCTTGGTATGTGTGGGATCTGACTATCTAGTTGTTTATCCTTAGTAGCCTCTCTTACCGGGAAATGTCTCCTAGTGCTTCCACTAGCCATGGTACCTTGCTACTGCTCCGGAACACTTAGGCTAGCCGGAATGTGTCCTTCTTCGTTCCTATGTCTGTCCCCTCAGGGAAATGTCACGCGATGAATACCGGAGTCCTGTTAGCCTGCTACAGCCCGGTTCACCGGAGTCCTGCTAGCCCAGTGCTACAGCCTGGATTCACTCGCTGATGACCGACACGTTCGATGCTGGGTCATGGATGCCTGTCCCTGTAAGTTTGTGCTACTTTGGGTTTACGACTAGCCATGTCAGCCCGGGCTCCTTATCATATGGATGCTAGCGACACTATCATATACGTGTGCCAGAAGGCGCAAACGGTCCCGGGCAAAGGTAAGGCGACACCCGTGGGAATACCGTGGGTGAGGCCGCAAAGTGATATGAGGTGTTACATGCTAGATCGATGTGGCATTGAGTCGGGGTCCTGACAGCTTTGGTATCAGAGCCTGACTGCCTGTAGGATTACCAAGCCAAACTGGTCGAAGTTGAGTCTAGAAATGCTTTAGTTATATGTAGGGGAATTGATTGTGGGATGGAATGTAAGGCTCTTTTTACTCCTTTACCTCATGCCCTTCTGATCTGGGTGATCTTATGTTTCCTACGGAGTTAAAGAACTAGGCTTTCTCTTCTTTCTATCAGGATCACGTGTTACTAATCCGTAGACCTATAGGATTGATGGATTTAAACCTATGTTCAATTCCTACTACTTCCGTATGATAACTGTTGATCTCGAAACCTTGATATTGTGCTCCTGAGTGGCTATACCACTATTTTTGTAGCATGTCTCCAATCTTTTCGAGCATTTACAGCCGTTATGCTGTCCGAGTCATCCCAGGTTTCTAAATAGTCTGAAGCATTTGCAAAATCCCTTCCTCCCGTTCCGAAGTCCCTTTGGGCCAGATTAACCACACTAATCAGTGAGTTGAGGTACTTTATTGCCTCGACATGTATGTTGCAGTTATTATTATGACCCCAGGTGTTTTAGGGGATCATCTAGTGATCTAGCCATGATCTGTGTTTCCAGTGTGATGACTCTGGCCATCATTTTTGAAAGCATCCTGTGATGCCACTTAGTATGTAGGTATTCCACTTCTGGGTTTTGAACCCGAGATTCACCCTACTTACTTCATGTTGATGGTAATTGCTAGCTCCCCTAGCTTATTAGTAACCTTTGCGTTATTCTTCGAGGTTCGTGGTATATCCTTCTTCCAAATACTATGGACCATTTATGGCAGAAGTTCTTTGAACCAAAAGATCACAACCAGATTGCTCTTGACGAGTTCTCGATGCTATGCCGTGACTCTGCCAATCCTACCTCTCCGCATGGATTATCCGGAAGAAACCTGTTGAACCTGGTTCAACATACTAATCTATGCATCCACAACTCAGAAAACCATACGTTCTTTGAGTTGTCCCTGTCGGTGTCAAAACCGGCGGATCTCGGGTAGGGGGTCCCAAACTGTGCATCTAGGCGGATGGTAACAGGAGACAAGGGACACGATGTTTTACCCAGGTTCGGGCCCTCTCGATGGAGGTAAAACCCTACGTCCTGCTTGATTAATATTGATGATATGGGTAGTACAAGAGTGGATCTACCACGAGATCAAGGAGGCTAAACCCTAAAGCTAGCCTATGGTATGATTGTTGTAATGTATGTTATCCTACGGACTAAAGCCCTCCGGTTTATATAGACACCGGAGGAGGCTAGGGTTACACAGAGTCGGTTACAATGGTAGGAGATCTACATATCCGTATCGCCAAGCTTGCCTTCCACGCCAAGGAAAGTCCCATCCGGACACGGGACGGAGTCTTCAATCTTGTATCTTCGTAGTCTTGGAGTCCGGTGGACGATGATAGTCTGGTTGTCCGGACACCCCCTAGTCCAGGACTCCCTCAGTAGCCCCCGAACCAGGCTTCAATGACGATAAGTCCAGTGCGTATATAGTCTTCGGTGTTGCAAGGCGGGTTCTCCCTTCAAGTTCCATGTACCTGCCGAACAGTGTCCGGCTTCATCATAAATACTGTGTTTCTTGGGTTCTACGCCCAATAATGGCCTTCTTCCACGCGTCGCACGAATGCAAAAAGCCAGGGTGTCTTTTATGTTTCACCCCCTAGTCGTGCGAGTCATCCGCCTACAAAAGAGGCAAAATCCAGATCCAAACCACACCATCTTCCTCCCGCGAATACTTCATCGGAGCGCCCTTGACCTAAAAATCCATTCCATCATGGACCGTCGACGCGGCTCCTCTTCTCGCGCTCCCAGCCCACCGCCAGGGGATTGGAGGAGGTGCTCTGTTCCACACAACGAGCTAGTGAAGCTCCAAGCGGGGGGATATCTCCCTCCGGCCTTCATGGTCCCGGTTCGAGCCGGGCTGGTCACCTACCAAGGTGGGAGGCAAGCGGAGGCTACCCCAAGTCCCAATAAAGGGGAGCGGGTATGCTTCGTCCCTTATCTGATAAGGGGACTCGGATTCCCAATACATCCGTTTCTCCGCGGGCTCCTGGAGTTCTACGGACTCCAGCTCCACCACCTTACGCCCGCCTCTGTCCTGCATATCGCGGGCTACGTAGCTCTTTGCGAGCTATTCCTAGGTATCGGGCCCCATTTCGCATTGTGGAAGAGGCTGTTCTGCCTCGTACCCCGTTCTCACGAGGGGTCCATATATCAAGTGGGCGGCGCCGAAATATGGCGCATTGCCTGGACCGGATACCCATCCGGTACTCCCAAGAAGGCGTCCGAAGACTGGCCTTCAGAGTGGCTTTACATAGGAGACGCTCCGCTGCCGGACCCAGTCCGGATTGGCCTCCCGGAGTTTAGTGCTGCTCCTCTGAAGAAACGCCTCAGCTGGCGCCCACGGAGCCCCCGATTGGAGGAAGACAAGAGCGTCTATTACTTGATGGGCCGAATAAGATTACTGGCCCATTCCGGGTTGACCATGATTGGAGTCATGGCAACATGCATCATGCGGGGGGTACAGCCATTGCAATACAGAGGCCACCCCATGTGGGATTTCAATGGGGAAGACGATGCCACCCGTCATGGCCGCGAAGGGCCGGATTCGACCGAGGATCTGGTGCAGATCCTGTCCAGCCTGTACAAGGGGGAGAAGGAGGACTTCCTTCGAACGAACCCTTTGAATGGGTTTTCCATGAACAACCCTAGAGGCTGGGTAAGCGAACACTTTTAAGGGCTCAACCCATGCTTTCGAAGTTTAGGCTTCTTACATTATGTCTTCGGCGCAGGATCTACGCCGGACTGTGGAGGACATGGTAAGTCCCGCTCCGCAACCCGAGGATCCAGAAAGATCCCTGGATCAGGCCTCCGAAGGGGATCCGAACATCAAGGTGGAGCTGATCGACGGGGTGTTTCACCAGCTCAGCATGGACAATGCTTTGGTCGCCATTACAGCGGACTACCCCGGACTGTATCCGGCTTCCCAGGTGACTGTGACCGAGGTCCAGACACCATTATCTCTTCCTTGCCCATTTCTGACCTTCGCGAACGATGGTGTTTTACAGGAAGCACCTTCAAGGCGGGAAGCCGAGCCCGCGGCGGCTGACCAACAAAGGTCAGTCCGGACCAGCAGGCGGAAAAGGAGCGCGGCACGGACTGAAACGTCGCCGCAAAGGTATAGCTTGTATTTAAATTTTCAGAGCAACGTTCCTAGGAAGCGTCTGAGTGCTCATGATCTTTATAGGAGAAAAAGCGCTCGCCGGAGTGCGGGCGCGGAAGTTGCCAATCCAACCTATACCGGGCAGGCTCCAGCGCCCGGCCTGGAGGGGGAGGCAAGCGCAAGACGCGGGCCGGATCCTCCTCCAACGGAGGACACCGACAGACTGTCCGCCACCAAGTCTGAGGTGGAGAGCGCCATGAACCATAGGAACCGCCGGACAGTATTTCGTGAAGCGTGCTTCTCCCCTGAGGCATCGGACGCCTTTAACACAGGGGACGCGCACCTCCGTGCCGCTCAAGATGGTTTTACCAGAGCCACGGAGCAGTATGTGAAAGACATACGGGTAAGGGAATTTTAATGGTTATATATACCAGTAGCCCCCGAGACTTAAAGTAGTTATGTTAACTGATTTAAGGATCATTTCAAACGCAGGCTCTTACCGAGAAGAATGCCCAGCTGTCTCAGGAGCTGCAAGAATGCAAGGCCCAACTTGAGGCCGCACTTGCTGCCGCAGGAGGAGACGCAGAGACCCCTCCTGGTAACACATTTTTATTAATAAATATAAGCATTGTGCAGCGTGCGCGCAAGTCTAATAGTGACATTGCAGGTGCCGCCGGACAAGATCCGGACAGGCAAGAATTACTGCGCCAGCTAAAGGCCGGCGAGAGGGTGCTGAATAGGGTGCAGCAAGAAAGGAACAAGCTCCAGGATGCCAACGCCAAGCTCGGAGAAGAGCTGAAAGGCGCTCGAGCCAGGCTGTCCAGCTCCGTTAAGGAGAATCAGCGGCTTCGTCACGACATTTATAGTAAGTACTTGAGCGGACTCCTTTGAAAAGAAGAGTTCGGCAAGGAAGTAAATTGACATAATATGTCTTGTAGGTATACTCACAGGTCGCCCTGCGGAGGAGATGCCCATATCAACGGGATCAACTTCCCGAGTTGTTGCAACTGCTCGAACGAGTTCGGCAGGCAATGAGCGGCATCGTCCAGGCTTTATGGCCAGCCCTCTCCCTACCCAAGGGCCTTGGGGAGCTTGCGGAGAAGCTTCAGGGAGTGCGGCAGCGCTTCCGTTTGTGGAAGATTTCGGCTTGCCGTCAAGGTGCCAGGGAGGCTTGGGCCATGGTGAAGACGCGTTACAAGAAGACGGATCCCAACCACATGGCCGAAGTTGGACCGGTGGGGCCCGATGGGAAGGAGATCCCTGTGAGTTTAGTATACAGCCAAGTAGAGTTGGCTGCTAAATTTTTCCAACGAGTTATCAGACAAGTGCCCAACTAGTTATGTTATATTACATGGTTAGTAAGAAACATCTTCCAGGGAGAATAGTTCCGTTAAGGGTTCCTTTCCCTGGGAGGCATGCCCTAAAGTGCATGTCCAGACTGCGAAAAAAGCAGAAAAACATCTGGGGGCGGATAAATGAGTTGGTAGAAAATCATATTTTAAGTCACCGACCGAATATTCCCTTAAGAACGCTAGCTTTCGGCTTCACCCAGTCTGAGGTACACATCCGACTGACCCGATAGTAACAATCGCAGAGGTGCTCCCTTTACCTCCTAGCCGAACAATCGGGAAAGTAGGGGTAAGCACAGGAGCCAGGCAACCCAGCTTGGCCAAAACTTAAGTCATATCGATGCATATAATGGTGAGTTAAAGGTACATGTGGAAGCTTGACACATGTGCTGGGCATGAAACCCTTATAATTGAGCTTCTGGAAAAGAAGCCCCCAGGTATAATGAGTGCGGATGGCACATCAAGTGTATGCGAACAATGCGAAAGTAGGCCCTTAGGGGCTTTTTAGTAAAGAGGTTATGAGAGGAAAGAGAAACAAAAGACAGCCGAAGTGTAAAAATTTGAACGGAGGAAGGGGACGAACTCTTAGTCCAGCGCTAGGCATAGAATCTTCGGAGGCGGGCTGCATTCCATGGGTTCGGCTCGAGTCGGTTATCTGACGCATTTCGAAGACGGTACGCTCCGCCGGTCAGGACTTGATCGATAATGAAGGGCCCCTCCCATTTGGGCTTGAGCTTGTCCTTTTTCTTGTCCGGTAGGCGTAGAACTAGTTCGCCAACGTTGTAAGTCTTGGCTCGTACTTCTCTACTTTGATATCTTCGGGCCTGCTGCTAATAAAATGCGGAACGAGCCTTGGCGACGTCGCGTTCTTCCTCCAATGTGTCCAAGCTGTCCTGCCGATCCAGCTCGGCTTCTCTTTCTTCGTACATGCGCACTCGAGGTGAGTCATGAATTATGTCGCAGGGCAGGACTGCCTCTGCGCCGTATACCATAAAAAATGGTGTGAATCCGGTAGTACGGTTAGGCGTTGTCCGCAGCCCCTAGAGTACGGAGTCGAGCTCCTCAACCCAGTGCGTGTCAGATTTAGTAAGTGACCGCACTAGTCTGGGTTTAATGCCGCTCATTATTAGACCATTCACTCGTTCCACTTGACCGTTGGTTTGAGGGTGATAGACTGAAGCATAGTCGAGCTTGATGCCCATATTTTTGCACCATGACTTAACCTCGTCGGCCGTGAAGTTCGTGCCGTTGTCGGTGATGATGCTGTGGGGGACACCGTAATGGTGTACGACCCCGGATATAAAGTCTATCACTGGTCCGGACTCTGCCGTTTTGACCGGTTTGGCCTCTATCCATTTGGTGAATTTATCCACCATGACCAATAGATACCTTTGCTTGTGGGTTCCCCCTTTAAGGGGTCCAACCATATCAAGCCCCCAGACCACGAACGGCCAGGTAATGGGTATAGTTTTGAGGGCAGTGGGTGGCATATGGCTCTGATTAGAAAAGAGCTGACAACCGACGCATCGCTGGACTAAGTCCTGGGCATCTGCCCGGGCCGTCGGCCAATAAAATCCTGTACGGAATGCCTTTCCTACAAGGGCCCGGGCTGCTGCGTGGTGTCCGCCTAGTCCGGCATGAATTTCAGCTAGGAGGTTTCGCCCTTCCTCTTCGGAGATACACCTTTGAAGGACTCCGGTTGTACTTTTCTTATAAAGTTCTCCCTCATGGACCTTGTAGGCTTTCGATCGCCAGACTATGCAGCGGGCCTCATTTTGGTCTTCGGAAGTTCCTGTCTGAGCAAATAGGCTAGGAAAGGTTCTGTCCACGGGGCGATTACCGCCATTATGTCGTGGGCTGAAGGTGTTATGTCATCGGCTGAATCGCCGGTTGGCGCGGTTGTTTCCGGTTTGTCATATCCCGACTCCTCTTCCCATAGTACGGATGGCTTGAAGAGCCGCTCCAGGAAGATATTTGGAGGGACAGCGTCACGTTTTGCACCGATGCGTGCCAGTACGTCGGCCGCTTGGTTATTATCTCGGGCTATGTGATGGAATTCAAGTCCTTCGAACCGAGCTGACATTTTTAAGACAGCATTGCGATATGCTGCCATTTTCGGATCCTTGGCATCGAAATCTCCATTTATTTGGGATATTGCAAGGTTTGAATCCCCGCGCACCTCTAGGCGTTGAATGCCCATGGAGATTGCCATCCGGAGACCGTGTAAAAGGGCCTCGTATTCGGCTGCGTTGTTGGAGTCCGTGTACATTATTTGAAGTACGTATTGGACTGTGTCCCCGGTTGGGGACGTCAAGACGACGCCAGCCCCCAGTCCGGCCAACATTTTAGAGCCGTCGAAGTGCATAATCCAATTGGAGTATCCGTCGTACTCTTTAGGGAGTTCGGCTTCGGTCCATTCGGCGACAAAGTCAGCCAAAACTTGTGACTTTATAGCTCGCCGAGGTTTGTAAGTTATATCGAATGGTAAGAGCTCAATTGCCCATTTTGCAATCCTGCCCGTTGCGTCGCGGTTATTTATAATGTCATTGAGTGGTACTTCAGAGGCCACTGTTATCGAACACTCTTGAAAGTAGTGTCGGAGCTTCCGGGATGCCATGAACACCGCATACGCTATCTTCTGATAGTGTGGGTAACGGGACTTGCAGGGGGTTAACACAGTGGATATATAATACACTGGTTTTTGAAGAGGGAATTTGTGCCCTTCTGTCTCTCGTTCGACGACGAGTACCGCGCTTACAACTTGATGCGTTGCTGCGATGTATAACAACATTGGTTCGCCCAGATTGGGCGCAGCCAGGACCGGATTTGTTGCCAATATGGCCTTTATTTCTTCGAGTCCGGCAGTGGCAGCATCCGTCCACTCGAAGTGTTCGGTGCGGCTGAGGAGGCGATAGAGGGGCAATGCCTTTTCTCCTAGACGGGAGATAAAGCGGCTTAGAGCTGCCACGCATCCTGTTAATTTTTGTATTTGTTTGAGGTCTTTTGGAATGTCCAACTGTGACAGAGCTCGGATTTTAGCCGGGTTTGCTTCAATTCCTCTACCGGATACGATGAAGCCCAGCAGCTTTCCGGCTGGTACACCGAAAACACATTTTTCCGGATTCAGCTTGATGTCATATGCTCTGAGGTTGTCAAACATGAGCCTTAAATCGTCTACTAGAGTTTCAACGTGTTTTGTTTTGACGACTACGTCGTCTACGTATGCCTCGACTGTTTTGCCGATCTGGGTAGCCAGACATGTTTGAATCATGCGCTGATATGTTGCGCCGGCGTTTTTAAGTCCGAAGGGCATCGTGTTGAAGCAGAATGGTCCGTATGGAGTGATGAATGCCGTTGCGGCTTGGTCTGCTTCCGCCATCTTGATTTGATGGTAGCCAGAGTATGTGTCGAGGAAGCACAACGAATCGTGCCCTGCGGTAGCATCGATAATTTGGTCGATGCGGGGGAGAGGGAAGGGATCCTTTGGGCAAGCCTTATTGAGGTCTTTAAAATCGACACAGAGGCGCCAGGATTTGTCCTTCTTTGGTACCATTACCAGATTTGCTAGCCAATCCGGATGTTTGATATCTCTGATGAATCCGGCTTCCAATAGTTTGGCTAGCTCTTCTCCCATTGCCTGTCTTTTGGGTTTGGAAAATCGTCGAAGAGCCTGTTTGACTGGCTTAAATCCTTTTAGGATGTTTAGGCTGTGTTCTGCCAACCTGCGTGGGATTCCGGGCATATCCGAAGGATGCCAGGCGAAAATGTCCCAATTTTCCCGAAGGAATTCATGCAGTGCGGCGTCTACTTCGGGGTTCAATTGTGCCCCAATGGAGGCCGTCTTTGTTGGGTCTGTTGGATGGACCTAGAATTTTATTATTTCATCTGCTAGTTTGAAGGAGGTGGACTTGGATCTTTTATCGAGTATCACATCGTCCCTGTTCACCGTAGAGCGCAGTGCGGTGAGTTCTTCTGCTGCTAAGGCTTCGGATAGTGCCTCCAGGGCTAGTGCAGCTGTCTTGTTTTCGGCGCGGAGTGCTATGTCCGGATCACTAGCGAGAGTGATTATTCTGCCGGGCCCAGGCATTTTGAGCTTCATGTACCCGTAATGAGGTACTGCTTGAAAAATTGTGAATGCCTCTCGTCCTAATATAGCGTGATATCCGCTGTTGAACGGGGCCACTTGGAACGTGACTTCTTCGGATCTGTAATTGTCCGGTGAGCCGAACACCACATCGAGTGTGATTTTTCCGGTGCAGCGCGCTTCCCGGCTAGGGATTATTCCTCTGAAGGTTGTGCTGCTTCGCTCAATACGGCTCCAGTCTATTTCGATTTTTTGAAGAGTTTCCTCGTAGATGAGGTTTAATCCGTTGCCGCCATCCATGAGGACCTTTGTAAGTCGAAAGCCGTCCACTATGGGACTAAGCACCAGTGCGGCTGGTGCTCGGGCTGTTCGGAATTTAGGTTCGTCACTGGCGTTGAAGGTAATAGTTGTGTCGCTCCATGGATTTGCTGTTGCTACTTGGTAGACTTCGGCGAGGCCGCGGATTGTTCGTTTTTCGCATATTGTTTGATGCGAAGGTCTCGAAGACTGTTGATACCGTACCGGTATTGTTGGAGTGGTTTTTCGGGGCTAGAAGCTCCTCGCCACTTTTGGCCACCTGCCGTAATATCCAACATGCTCAAAGGCTATGTGTTGGGACGGCTCCCACTGTACTATGAAGCTTACAGGGTCCATTGAGCCATCCCTCCAGTATGGTTCCGTGCCCTTTATGGGGTTTTTGCTTTTTGGTTTTTGCATCTGGGGCCTGAGTGTGATGCACCCTTTTGTTGCGGACTGGGGTTGTGTTCGGGGCCGGATTATCCCAAAATTGGTTTTCGGTTTTCCGGAAACTCTCCATAGCATAGTACTTTCGTACTATGGACGCCAGATCGGCGAGGCGTATAATTTTACGACGGCCGATGGCGTTCAATATTCCCTTGTCCGTGCAATTATTGCAAAAGATTGAGATTGCGTTTTCCTCTCGGCAGTCCTTTATCCTGTCCATAACCAGGAGGAATCTGGCCCAGTAGTGATGTACTGTTTCAGCGGGCTCTTGTCGTATTAGAGATAGCTCGCATATGTCTGGGCGGGTGGGTGGACTAAAATCCGGATCCCTGCCCATCTTGAGGCTTAAAGGCCGAGGAGTTTCCGAATTCGGAAGCTTGGATTGCTGGACACGATCTAGCGAGTCCGGAACGATGCATGATTTTAAGTTCAATGCTCGATCGAAGTCCGTCCCTCCGCGGAAATCCGGCATGGAGGGTTCGGGAATCCGGACGTGGCTAGTTTTCAATATAGGCGAAGAGTCGCTGCATTGCTCCTCTACCACTGCAACGTGGTGGGTGGCCTGGGAGAGTTAATCTCTCTCAGATCGGTTTTAAACCCAATCTGATTGTAGTCTGTAGCGACTCCCAGGGTGGCGATGCGATCTAAGAGCTCGTTAACAGACGAGAGCTCTATTGGATCCAACTGCTCGGCGGATTCCGAGCTGACGCGAAGATTGCTTTTGACGACTTGAGAAGTCATTGTCGAAGCAGTGGCCGGACAGGCGGTCATAAGAAAACCACCTAGCCGGATAGTTTGGCCAGCGGCCACGACCCCTTTGGCGAAAATACCGTCTTTGAAGATGGGTGGAGGCATCCTTCCTATCGGTGACGACATAGAGGAACTCTCAATGAAAGCACCAATGTCGGTGTCAAAACCGGCGGATCTCGGGTAGGGGGTCCCGAACTGTGCATCTAGGCGGATGGTAACAGGAGACAAGGGACACGATGTTTTACCCAGGTTCGGGCCCTCTCGATGGAGGTAAAACCCTACGTCCTGCTTGATTAATATTGATGATATGGGTAGTACAAGAGTGGATCTACAACGAGATCAAGGAGGCTAAACCCTAAAGCTAGCCTATGGTATGATTGTTGTAATGTATGTTGTCCTACGGACTAAAGCCCTCCAGTTTATATAGACATCGGAGGAGGCTAGGGTTACACAGAGTCGGTTACAATGGTAGGAGATCTACATATCCGTATCGCCAAGCTTGCCTTCCACGCCAAGGAAAGTCCCATCCGGACACGGGACGGAGTCTTCAATCTTGTATCTTCGTAGTCTTGGAGTCCGGCGGACGATGATAGTCCGGCTGTCCGGACACCCCCTAGTCCAGGACTCCCTCAGTCCCTTTTAGTTGTCTTCTGAACCTCGTCTATCAATTGATAGACAGGAGTAGTGGTGCAACGTGTTCATCGATGCCTATTACTCTTGTGGGCCATCAAGCCATTCTATTCCAGAATGACTAGGAGAAACAAACTCCAGTACCTCGTCCATATCTAGGATTGGGTCAAAATAGTTGTATCTCGCAGATCAAAATGCCAATACAGCTATTGATTCTATTCTACCTTGGAGTATTTCCATCTTTATATCAAGAATGTCTTGGGAATTGCACACCAGCCTACGAACTCCTGATATAGTGATACTTCTCGCCCTCATTATTCATTTCTCGGTCCCCGTGTTGTTGCAACCGAATACCGACAAGTGAATCGTGATGTGTGAAATCTATACTCCTAGCAATTTGTTGCTTGGTAGTTAAAGGACTGTAGCTTCATTCTTAGTATATTGATTATTGAATCATCACTCTAGGATTGATCGTGCTACCTAGTCCATTTTCCAAGGAGCACTCTTCGATCAATGAGTTAGAATTGTGTCAAACCCTCACTCTTTTGATCATATCATCTTGCCTGAAAAGCAAGATTGTTCTCGAGCTTAATAACATATCGGTGGTTTGTGATGTTCCGAATATCTTCTCGGACGTATTACCAGGTTGTCACCTGACCGCTATGATGAGTTCGTGATCAAATTGGTTTCCAATAAACCACTCCTTCTCCAAGAATCCGTGTTAGATACCCCTGAGCTAGTTGGTTAAGCTAAACAACAACTTGGAGAGTTGGAAGATGAAAGCTTGTCCGACTCAGCTCATCCCAAAGGGATGTTTTTGTGTGTGTGTTGAAGAAAGATGGTATCTTCATTGATTGATCCCCATGACCAGTTGTTGGAGCTATTGTCTTGTTAAAACTTTGATTTGAGTGTGGGCTATCCTCAAACCAAATCAGAACCAATGATGTTCATAATGTTGTCTTACTCGTGGATTTTCCTCGAGCATACACCATTATATCTTTTGGGTCTGACCAATACTACCACCTTGTTCACATAGTTATGGAATTCCATCTCCATGGGAGTCTGGATGAATTGTTGTTGAGCCCATCGACAACATCCTTGTCTTCTCCATAATTTTATTGAACATTAAGCTAGTGTTGGAAACTTTTTAAAGCATTTGTTCATACTAGCTCATGAAGCATATGTTCGGATGTAAGAAGTGACATCCTCTAGTTCATGTGCATTTGATGCAAGTTGCCGCCGTGGATTCGAGATAGTCAATGTTGCTTCCTTTGGAATCATCCCAAATCATTCATGCATACGTGCGAAGTATTCTGTGGTTCCAAGACTTGCAACCTTCATTCTATATGTATTCCTAGCACACCAAGCCACTGATTGAATTGTTCAAGGAGAAGAAGTTCCTTCTTAAGAGCAAGACTTATGCAAGGACTTTGATATCCTTGTTGATGGTTCCCCACCTGAACTCAGTAGTGTTTTATTATAGGACTACCACGCGGTCATGCTTGTCTGAGACAGCGTGTTCACATGTGTGTAGCAGAACCAGCTCATGTTTTGGAGCTTACTACCGTAGTCCATTTCCCGAGAATCTCGCAACGTCGTCTCGTCGATTTGTGTTGCAAACTTTCATTCTTCTTTCTAGACTTAATGAGTCTAGAATATTCTGACACCAACCGGATCCGAATCTCAGGCAGATATGATGGTTGGAACATTTTCCTAAGAACTATTATATTGGTCTCTCTGTAACCCGGTAAAGTGGATGTCGTGGCCAACACACCCAGCCGGAAGACCTATTATTGTAGTGTCTTGATTGAGGAAGTTGGCCACCTCCCCATAAGGATCTCGTAGAATTTATTCTAGTAGTTGTTCCTTATGTATTCTTGAGCTCCCGAAGTCCGGCCTGTTACTTGATTTTCTAGATACTAAACCATTTCAATGAATGAGTTATGCTAGCACATCAAGGAGAACATTAGAAGCGGAGTGCTAAATGTCTCTCGGTCGATCATCCAGATTTTGTTTCCTTGGCCTCGCTAAGGTGAAGTCTGAGAAGGTTATCTTTCTTTGCATCGGCATCGTCCATCACTATTCATCTTGGTGGTATGTTGTGTTGCCAGGATCCTTGACACGGATATTGGTAAAACCTTGATGAATATGGAAATGCTAAAGTTCTTGAGAGCACGCACAAACACTAGGTGTTATCACCGGCACTAACTGGGATTGCTCTCAGTTCCCTCGGTTATGCTATAACTTTTCAAACAGTGGACCCACCCTCTATTGTTGAGTTCTCCCCAGTTACTAGAATCATTCCCAGCATTGCATTTTGCTTCCAGCTTGCACCCACCATCATGTCATTCTACCATGAACTACCCTTCTCAGTAATTACTGATCAGGATCATCTTCAAAGTGGTCCTACCATGGGTTCCATCCATCTCCGATGACAAGGAAAATCATCCATTGCGTTGTCTTCAACAAGGTAATCCACATCGTCTATTCTAGTCCGAGTATGCCATTCTACCGACCCCCCCCCCAAACAATCGCTCAAGAATTGCCCTAGGCTGGTTGAGAGTCTCAATGATCTCTATATCAAAGGTAATTCTTTTTGCCACTTAAGGTAATAATCTACGAATCACCCTCCTCCAGGATGTCTCGCTGAGGTATCATGGCAACTCAACTCCTCACTATGTTCACAACCGTTCACCACCCTCGTAAGTGTGGAATCGTTGTCTATCTAGTAAACCCTCGTCATCTGTTCCACTCCATTCCTATAGAGGTGTGCTTTGTCTCTCAGCTCGAGAGATGTTGCTATGTCTCATTCCATGAGTTAATCCTGAGTTGTTCGACCTTCGAGAAGATCGATCCTTCTAGAGTTTTCTTTCTCCTCTCGTTGTCATGTCGATTGGAGTTCTCGGAGCAAGACATCAAGATAGAGATGGTGATTGAGTCAACGTCCTTATGAAGTGCAACCTGGATCGTGAAGATCGTGTTAGCTTGTGTCCCTGTGTCTTCTTACCCTACGCTTGAATCTCGGGACGAGATTCTTGTTTAGTGGGCGTGAGTTGTCACATCCCCAGTTCAGGCCTTGCTTGTCTTTGCTTTAGCTTCCATGCATCATGTTTAAATTCTTTTGAAAACTTGAAATGGGAATTGCCTAAACCCTAGCATCAAAGGAATTCACTAGGTTCAACTAAAATATTTTCAGTGAATCCAAATGGCTTTCAAAAATGTTCCTCATTTCTGGAAAATGCTGGAAACAGTAACCAGAGGTGTTGCACATTGTTCCATGACATATTTGGGCTCTGAATTAAATCATATGGTATTTTCATTTGGGCATTTAAATACTATGAAATATTTTAAATGCTCAAATATTCATAAACTAAAATGTTTACTGTTGGATATATTCTAAACAGTAGCCATGATAAGTTTCATGATTTTTGGATCTGTTTAAGTATTTTAAATAAAGCCCTAAAGACTATAGAATAATAGAAAAACAGAAACAATAAATAAAAGAGAGAGAGAGAGAGAGAGAGAGAGAGAGATTTTTACCTGGGCCACTTACCTGGCCGCAGCCCACCTGGCAGGCCCAGCAATGTGCTGGCCCATGCCAGCCAGCTGCTTCGTCACGACGTCAGCTGCTTGCCGCCTGCGCCCTGGACACCTGGGTGAGCTCCACGTCGCCGTCCCGACCCCGTGGACACCTCACTCGCCCCCTGCCTCTCTCCCTCGCTCTCCAGCACCATGGCCGACGCTGCTGCGCCGCGCCACCGTAGTTCTCGCGTCCTCCGTCGTCCCCGTGCCGTGCCACCAAGTCCAACAGCTTCGCCGTCGTCGTCTCCGTCAAGCAGCCCGAGCCCCGAGCGCTCGGGCGCCCTGCTTCGCCCTCTTCGAGCTCAACTTCATCGAGCCCCGCCGCAGATCCCCTTCGCCGTCGCCGCCGCATCAGCTCGTCCCTGACCGCGCCGTTTGCTCCTATGTGACTGCCGTGAGCTGCTACACCTCTCCATCCCTCTCATTCTCGCTATCGAGCCCTACATCGGCCGCACTAAGCTCGGCCGCACTCGCCGCCGCCACCGCACGTCGCCGTCGTGGCCACAGCCACGTTGGCTCGATTCCGAGCACACCACCGCCCTCACCGCACTTGCAGGAGCCCAAAACACCACCCCACGCGCCTCGCCATGCCCCCTAGCGCCGTGTTCGACCTCGGCCGAACTCCGGCGACCACCAAGGTCATCGCCGGCGACGTTCCCGGCCACCCCGAGCTCCACCACTGTCACCAATCGATGCGGCTCGCTCCCCGCATCACGTAGACGTGCTCCGCCGTCGTTTTGGTCGTCAGAGCCCGAAACCGCACTCCCACCGCCGCGTCTGGCCTCGCCGGCGATTAAACGCCGGCGAGTTTGACCGCGCTTGACCCTGGTTGACTCCGTGTGGGCCCAAGTTGACTTCCCCCTGAGTCCATGATAGGTGGGGCCCGTTTGTTAACTAAATTAGTTTTAGTGCTAACTAAAAATTAGCTAGGCTAATTACCCTGACACGCGGGACCCACTGGTCAGGTTGACCTGGACCGCTCCATTGACCACTGACGTCACCCTGACGCAAAGCTGACGCATTAATTCAATTACTGGAATTATTCTTTTACAGGAAATTCCAGAAAATGCCCAAAACTTCTAAAATTCATATAAATTCAACCGTAACTCCAAATGAGATAAATTATATATTAAAAATGATCAGAAAAATCCAATCTATCCATCTGCACTGGTTTCATGCATGTTAGAGAAACTTAACCCTGCTGTTTAGATGAAACAAGTTAATGCACCTTTATGACTTCATATAATGGGTTTGCATTAGAATCTTTGGTTCAAATGGACTCATTTCAATCTGTTCTAGCTTGCATTAGCCCAAAACACATTCATATTGCCATGTCATAGCATGCATCATATTGTTGCATATCGTCATGTGTTGATTGTGTTTGATGTATCTTTCGCGGTAGGTTCTGCCTCCGAGGATACCCACGATGATCCGACTGAAGGGCAGTATCCTACTACCACTCCATCAGGCAAGCAAAAGCCCATTGTTCATTCCGATACAATCCCACTCTCTTGCTCCTGCTCTCTTTTACTGCATTAGGACAACAACGACTCATCTGTTACTTGCTGCGGTAGCTGAACCCCTTTATCCTCTGCATGACCTGTCGTTGCCACAGTAAATAGATGAAACCCACTAGCATGAGTAGGAGTTGTTTGAGCCCTGATGTGCCTACTCATTCATGCTTGTTTGTCATGCCTGCTACTGCTTACAGTTGAGTCAGGTCTGATTCATCGGGGATGAATTAGAGGTGCGTGAACATGTCCTACTATGTGTGAGCTAAGTGTGTGAACACGATTTGGTAAAGGTAGCGGTGAGAGGCCATGTAGGAGTACATGGTGG
Source organism: Triticum timopheevii (assembly GCA_963921465.1). Taxonomy (NCBI): domain Eukaryota; kingdom Viridiplantae; phylum Streptophyta; class Magnoliopsida; order Poales; family Poaceae; genus Triticum; species Triticum timopheevii. The sequence goes on along the minus strand of OY997268.1, from coordinate 290,076,155 downwards.
GTTGTCTCATTGAAGCCGTCCTCAGGAACTGAGTTCCGTGTTTGTGATCCATGAAACAGCTACTACCATGCATTGGGCCCTGAAATATGACCCCGCTCGACTTCTTAATCACCCTTGTCCTCTGTCCAGGAGTTGCAAGTAGTTTCTGGTGTTTGTAGTATGCTGGAGGCCGTGCGCAGCGCTGACCGGAGGGGTGGGCTGTGATGCGGTAGGCATGTGGCACAGTGTACCGGGTGCCCGTTTGGTGTCCCGGGAACCCTGCACACATCGTTTGGGGCTGTATGTGGAAACTTCAGCCGGACTCCCTGCGGATGGAACCTGAATAGGTGATAAACCTGGACTAGAGACTTGAGTGTTTAGGTAGGTCGTGGTCTACACCCACGTCGGCTTTCGCTTGAAGTCTGCCGAGCACATGTCGTATGCAGACGCTAAGAGGTGGAAACATGTATGAAGAAGTACACCCCTGCAGGGTTAACATCATCTATTCGAATAGCCGTGTCCGCTGTAAAGGACTTCTGGGTTGCCTATAACAGTTCATAGACAAGTGAAAGTGGATACTCTAAAATACGCAAGATAAGCATGAGTGCTATGGATGGCGTTCTCGTAGGGAGACGGGAGCGGATCCATAGTGGTGTATTGATATGGTGAATATGTGGACTCGTGTGCGCCACCTCAAAAGAGTTACTTGCAGTCGTAGTTCAGGATAGCCACCGAGTGAAAGCTGGCTTGCTGCAGTTAAACCCCACCATCCCCTTTGTTGATAATGATGCATATGTAGTTAGTTCTGATGTAAGTCTTGCTGGGTACATTTGTACTCACGTTTGCCTATTTTATGTTTTTGCAGAGAGACTTCAGTCTCACTAGTAGTTCCGCGTGAACTTCGACGTCTAGCTTGTTACCTCAGCTACGATCTTGTGCCCTCGGCGGGATCTGGTAGATAGTCAGGCTTTTCAGCCTTTTTCATTTGTAGATGTCTGTACTCAGACATGTAAAGCTTCCGCTTGTGCTTTGACTTTTATGCTCTGAATGTTGGGTCGTGAGACCCATGTTTGTAATATCTCGCTCCTCGGAGCCTATTGAATAAAATACTTGAGTTGTAGAGTCATGTTGTGATGCCATGTTGTATTTGCACATATCGAGCATATTGTGTGTATGTTATTGAAATGCTTGGTATGTGTGGGATCTGACTATCTAGTTGTTAATCCTTAGTGGCCTCTCTTACCTGGAAATGTCTCCTAGTGCTTCCACTAGCCATGGTAGCTTGCTACTGCTCCGGAACACTTAGGCTGGCCGGCATGTGTCCTTCTTCGTTCCTGTGTCTGTCCCCTCAAGGAAATGCCACGCGATGAATACCGGAGTCCTGTTAGCCCGCTACAGCCCGGTTCACCGGAGTCCTGTTAGCCCAGTGCTACAGCCTGGATTCACTCGCTGATGACCGACACGTTCGATGCTGGGTCATGGATGCATGTCCCTGTAAGTTTGTGCCACTTTGGGTTTACGACTGGCCATGTCAGCCCGGGCTCCTTATCATATGGATGCTAGCGACACTATCATATACATGTGCCAAAAGGCGCAAACGGTCCCCGGCAAAGGTAAGGCGACACCCGTGGGAATACCGTGCGTGAGGCCGCAAAGTGATATGAGGTGTTACATGCTAGATCGATGTGGCATTTAGTCGGGATCCTGACACTATGCCCGTGCAAGAGCGGAAGCGCTATGCTCCGCACTGATGATAAACAACTGGGGGTGGCCTCACGGCCGCATTAACCTCAGGGAGCCTCTAGGGTCAGTGACTAGCCTCACCGCGCTGCTCTCTCTCGAGAAGGTAGCGCGAGGGGGCTGGGCACGGGTGCTACGCTCAGGTCACGCCTGGCATACCCCACCTCGCCAGGACTCACGGGCCTGGTCTTCGCGCACCCCTCCCAAGTGAGAGCTCGGCGTGGAAAAGGTATGATGGTCTGTTCATACGTCAAGGGGGACTCTTGAGCATCGCGTCTCAGGAGCCTAACTGGTCACGTAGCCCCTCACCTCTTGGGCTCGTCCTGGTGATCCGGACGACTCAACGATAGCTGAGGCATGCGCGGGGCCGGGCCCTGCCAATGCAGAACGCCAAGGCCTGGCTCTCACCCTTCTTTTTCAAGTCGTTCGCACGGTAAGGGGGACTCCTGAGCATCGTGTCTCAGGAGCCTAACTGGTCACGTAGCCCCTCAACTATTGGGCTCGTCCTGGAGATCCAGGCGACTCAACGACGGCTGAGGCATGCGTGGGGCCGGGCCTTGCCGACGCAGAACACCAAGGCTTGCCCCTGCATCTTTTCCTAAGTTGTTCGCACGTCAAGGAGGACTCCTGTGCATCGCATCTCAGGAGCCTAACTGGTCACGTAGCCCCTCATCTCTTGGGCTCATCCTAGTGATGCGGACGACCCAATGACGGCTGGGGTATGCACGGGGCCAGGCTCTGCCGACGCAGAACAACAAAGCAAACGGAAAAGCTGAAGGAGCATAATCTAATTACTACAAGACATATTGTTCCAAACAAATAGTTTTAAACGCCTCCCTGAGGCATGTTGCATGATACAGGACAGACAAGGAAAAGCAGAATAGTCGGGCCACCTCTTCAGACTTGGGAGTCACCACTGCCCGCCAGGAGAGCCTCATTGCCAGGCGCGTCGCTCGTTCCACCGGCTTCAGTCGGAGAACCAACGACCAGGAACTTGCTCAGCATGGCATCCACGAAGCTCTTCACGACGGCAGTAGCAACATCCTGGGAGTCGGAGTCCACCGGAGTATGGAAGGAGGAGAGGTCGAAGCTAGCATCCTCGAGATAAAGATGACTGAAGACGCACGTCAGAGCCGAGGAAGAAAGAGAGCGCGCCTCGCTCTCCATCAAGGAGGCAAACCCGTTGACAGCGTCTTCGAGCACTGCCACGACTTCAGGAAGCAGAGTAGCAGGGCTCTCCCTCGGGGTCATCACCACCGCCTTCTACGAGGGATCATCTACAAAGAGCGCCTTCTGGGCCTTGTGGAAACGTGCCTCGAGGGAGGTAAGACTACTGCGCTCCATGGTGGCCGCCTTCCTGGCCTCGGCAAGGGCCGCTTGGGCTTCCTCCGCCTCCTCCTTCAGCTTCCTCAAGCGGTTCCGCTCCCCAACCTGCTCTAAGGCCGTCTTCTTCACCTTAGCGTCTTGGTTCGTGGCGGGACCAGCCTCGTGAGGACCGTCCTTAGGGCAATGCTGGCCTCCCTCCGCTGCCACCGCCACCAAGAAGGAACGACAACCACCGCCAAGACGATGGGGCTAGGGGCTTCCAAGAGCCTCGTGCTATCGTCTGCATCCTCGGAGGCGCTCAGGCCCCTGCCTCCCATCGCATCTTCAAGCAGTTTGCTCACGAGGTGAACGCGGCCCTCCCCAAGCTCGAGGTGTCGCGTCCACTCAGGTGGACCAAATACTCCATCACCTTCAACTCTTCGGACCAGCTCATGTGCGCGGCCAATTCAGGCGCGCTCCTCATGCTCTGCTCACCAACCATCGGCAGTGTTCTCGTCACCAAGACACTCATCGATGGCGGTGCTGGGCTCAATGTCCTCTCCGTCGAGACATTTGACATGATCCAGGTGCCATACGACCAGCTTCAGCCCACCAAGCTGTTCTCAGGAGTAACCGACAACTCTACACACCCCATCGGGCAGATTCGTATCCTTGTCACCTTCGGCAAGCATGACAACTACCGCATCAACCTCATCAACTTCGACGTCACTCACATCCGCCTGCCGTACAATGCCATCCTCGGGTACCTGGCCCTCGCCAAGCTCATGGCAGCAATGCACCACGGCTACAACATCCTCAAGATGCTAGGAAGCTACGGCATCATCACGGTCTCCTGTGATGAGAATGACGTGGTGTGCTCCCTCGAGCGCGCCTACCAGGCTGCAGTGATCGAGAACCCGGATGGCGAGGGCGCCAGCCTTCCTCCTGAGGTCGCCCCCAAGAAGAAGAAGAAGCTCCTCCTCAGGGGCACTCAGGAGGCTGGCATGACTGATGATCGTGCTTCAGGCCCCTCGCCCTCTGTTGGGGCGCCTTTCCCTCTCGCATAGGAAGGTACGCCGGTGCCCCCCTCAGGTTGGGCTCGGGGGCTCTTTTCTGGAGGACCCCTGACCTGGCCAGCATCACGAGGGAGGCGCTCGGGCACCATGTGGAGGCGTGCTTCAACGCATGCTTCCTGGAGCAAGGCACAGGGGGGCGAGTCACCAAGCATGCAGGAGTTCATCATCAGGGCAATCGAGGATCTTCAGGAGGCACGGGCCATGCGAGACGAGAGACGGTCTGCATTTCTCAATGCAGCTGACACCCAGGACGCGAGTGGCAAGATGCGCGTCTGTGTCAACATCCCGGGCCTCAACAGAGTTGCTTCTTAGGAGCTCTTCTGGCCGTCCAGTGTCGTTCGGTGTGGAGGCCACCCCCACAGCTACGTTCGCATGTTGTTCGGCCTGCCAGGCATGGCTGCCTCGCTCCAGCAATGCATGCATGGCGTCCTGGCATCTCGTGAAGCCAGGTGCCAGGCAGTCCTGACGGGGGAAGAGCCGGAGCCTCCCGAGCCACCCGAGGCTCAAGAGCCTACTGGCTCATGAGGAGCAACTTCTTTGGCACGCATCTCCAGCTACTTCAACACTTCTACCCCAACGATGCCAGGGTGACTTTTTAGTTTGTTCAATTGAGGGCACCCCTCGGGCTACATTATCCTCAAGTTGTATGGGTCCGCCCTACAACATGTATCGTTTTGTGCATCAATCAGAACTTCTTTCACCCCTTTTATGAGTTGCTTCATATTATTCCCTGCATGTCTGGTGCTTCGCCACCATGAACGTTGTGCGCCCTTACGAACCCTCCCGCGACCGCCTCATGATTAAGGACTGGCACGACATCTGTGCTCGGGTCCATCCCTGCAGCGTTGCTAAACCCCAAGTGTCCCAGCTCTGTCTCGGGGGCCAGCCTCGTGTACGTCACCTCGCGTGGACCTTGGTGCCTTGTTCTTGCATGAGCTAATCGTGAGTGGATAACTGCTACGTCTTGAGCTTGCATTGGTTTTCCTCGAAGAGGAGAGGGTGATGCAGCAATAATAGCATAAGTATTTCCCTCAGTTTTTGAGAACCAAGGTATCAATCCACTAGGAGGCTCCTCAAAAGTCTCACGCACCTATACAAACAAACAAAGAACTCGCAACCAACGCAATAAAGGGGTTGTCAATCCCTTCACGGCCACTTGCGAAAGTGAGATCTAATAAAGATAGTAAGATAAGATAAATATATTTTTGGTATTTTATAATATAGATGCAAAAAGTAAAGATGCAAATAAAAGTAAATTGAAAGCAAATATGATAAGAGATAGACCCGAGGCCATAGGTTTCACTAGTGGCTTCTCTCAAGATAGCATAAGTATTACGGTGGGTGAACAAATTACTGTCAAGCAATTGATAGAAAAGCGAATAATTATGAGATTATCTAGGCATGATCATGTATATAGGCATCACGTCCGCAACAAGTAGACCGACTCCTTCCTGCATCTACTACTATTACTCCACACATGGACCGACTCCTGCCTGCATCTAGAGTATTAAGTTCATAAGAACAGAGTAATGCATTAAGCAAGATGACATGATGTAGAGGGATAAACTCAAGCAATATGATATAAACCCCATCTTGTTATCCTCGATGGCAACAATACAATACGTGCCTTGCAACCCTTTCTGTCACTGGGTAAGGACACCGCAAGATTGAACCCAAAGCTAAGCACTTCTCCCATGGCAAGAAAGATCAATCTAGTAGGCCAAACCAAACTGATAATTCGAAGAGACTTGCAAAGATAACTCAATCATACATAAAAGAATTCAGAGAAGATTCAAATATTATTCATAGATAAACTTGATCATAAACCCACAATTCATCAGATCTCGACAAATACACCGCAAAAATAGTTTACATCGAATAGATCTCCGCAAGAGAGGGGGAGAACATTGTATTGAGATCCAAAAAGAGAGAAGAAGCCATCTAGCTAATAACTATGGACCCGTAAGTCTGTGGTAAACTACTCACAATTCATCGGAGGGGCAAGGATGTTGATGTAGAAGCCCTTCGTGGTCGATTCCCCCTCCGGCAGAGTGCCGGCGAAGGCTCCAAGATGAGATCTCGCCGATACAGAAGGTTATGGTGGTGGAAATTGTGTTTCGTCTGCCCACTGGATGTTTTCGGGGTACGTAGGTATATATAGGAGGAAGAAGTACGTCGGTGGCCGCCCGAGGGGCCCACGAGACAGGGGGCGCACCCTATAGGGTGGGCGCGCCCTCCTATCTCGTGGGAGCCTCGGCTGCTTCTTGACTTGCACTCCAAGTCCTTTGGATCATGTTCGTTCCAAAAATCACGCTCCCGAAGGTTTCATTCCGTTTGGACTCCGTTTGATATTCCTTTTCTTCGAAATACAGAAATAGGCAAAAAAACAGCAATATGGGCTGGGCCTCCGGTTAGTAGGTTAGTTCCAAAAATGATATAAATGTGTAAAATAAAGCCCATAAACATCCAAAAGGGGTAATATAATAGCATGGAACAATCAAAAACTATAGATACGTTGGAGACGTATCAAGCATCCCCAAGCTTAATTCATGCTCGTCCTCGAGTAGGTAAATGATAAAAAGAGAATTTTTGATGTGGAATGCTACCTAGCATAATTCTCAATGTAATTTTCTTTATTGTGGCATGAATGTTCAGATCCAAATGATTCAAAATAAAAGTTCACATTGATAAAAGAAATAGTAACACTTCAAGCATACTAATCAAAGTAATCATGTCTTCTCAAAATAACATGGCAAAAGAAAGTTCATCCCTACAAAATCATATAGTTAGGCTATGCTTCATTTTCATCACACAAAGATGTTCCCAACTTCTATACCCCCTATGACAAGCCAAGCAATTGTTTCATACTTAAATAATCTCAAACTTTTTCAACCTTCACGCAATACATGAACGTGAGCCATGGATATAGCACTATGGGTGGAATAGAATATGATGATGGGGATTGTGTGGAGAAGACAAAAAAGGAGAAAGTCTCACATTGACGAGGATAATCAACGGGCTATGGAGAGCCCATCAATATATGTCAACATGAGGAGTAGGGATTGCCATGCAACGGATGCACTAGAGCTATAAATGGGTGCTCAACAAAATAAAACTAGTGGGTGTGCATCAAACTTGCTTGCTCACGAAGACCTAGGGCATTTGAGGAAGCCCATCGTAGGAATATACAAGCCAAGTTCTATAATGAAAAATTCCCACTAGTATGAAAAAAGACAACTTATGAGACTCACTATATGAAAAACATGGTGCTACTTTGAAGCACAAGTGTGGAAAAAGAGATAGTAACATTGCCCTTTTTATTTATTTTCTCTTTTTTTTCTTTTTTTTCTTTTTCTTTTTCTTTTTTTGGGCCTTTCTTATTTTTCTGTTGGCCTTTCTTCTTTTTTTCTTTTCTTTTTTTTCTTTGGGCAATGCTCTAATAATGATGATCATCAGGAAACGAAACATAGTAATGACCAAGGTCCTCGTCGAACTCCCACTTGAGTTCGGTAGCATCACCTGCATTGGTATCATCGGCACCTGCAACTGTTTTGGTAGTATTTGTGAGTCACGAGGACTCAGCAATCTCAAAACCCGCGAGATCAAGACTATTTAAGCTTATGGGTAGGATAAGGTAATGAGGCGGCGTTGCAGCAAGCACTAAGCAAATATGGTGGCTAACATACAATTACAATAGTAAGAAGAGAAACTATGCAACGATCGTAAAGCTAGAAGTGATCAAGAAGTGATCCTGAAACTACTTATGTTCAAACATAACCCAAACCATGTTCACTTCTCGGACTCTGCCGAAAAGAGACCATCATGGCTACACACACGGTTGATGCATTTTAATTAAGTCAAATGTAAAGTTCTCTACAACCAGATGTTAACAAATTCCCATCTGCCACATAACCGCGGGCACGGCTCTCGAAAGTTTATACCTTGTAGGGGTGTCCCAACTTAGCCCCGATAACCCACAAGTATATGGGATCAATTGTAGCCTCTTACGGTAAGTAAGAGTGTCGAACCCAACGAGGAGCTAAAGGTAGAACAAATATTCCCTCAAGTTCTATCGACCACCGATACAACTCTACGCACGCTTAACGTTCGCTTTACCTAGAACAAGTATGAAACTAGAAGTACTTTGTTGGTGTTGTTGGATAGGTTTGCAAGATAATAAAGAGCAGGTAAATAAAAGCTAGGGGCTGTTTAGGTAAAGAAGCAATAAAGTTAGTATAGCAAGTGTGGAAAAGTGGTGGCAGGAGTTGCGAAATTGTCCCTAAGCAATTGACTACTTTACTAGACCGATAGCAAGTTTTATGTGGGAGACGCCACTGCTAGCATGTCATCCCTGACTTGGAATTCTATGCACTTATGATTGGAACTATTAGCAAGCATCCGCAACTACTAACGTTCATTAAGGTAAAACCCAACCATAGCATTAAGATATATTGGCCCCCCTTCAATCCCGTATGCATCAATTTCTATGCTAGGTTGAAGCTTCTGTCACTCTTGCCCTCCAATACATAGTTCTATCAACATACAACTAACCCTATCGTGTGATCCACACGCGCGCTCATATGATGGGCACCAAAGGACAGCAACATAACCACAAGCAAATTAAACCAATCACAGCAATTCACGAATTACCGAAAGGAGAACGAAAATCTACTCAGACATCATAGGATGGCAACACATAATTGGATAATAATATGAAGCATAAAGCACCATGTTCAAGTAGACGGTACAGCGGGTTGCGGGAGAGTGGACCGTTGTAGATAGATGGGGGAAGGTGATGAAGATGTTGAGTGAAGATGAAGAAGGTGTTGGTGTAGATTGCGGTGATGATGATGGCCCCGGCGGCGTTCCGGCGCCACCGGAAACGAGGGGGAGAGAGCCCCCCTTCTTCTTCTTCTTTCTTGACCTTCTCCCTAGATGGGAGAATGGTTTCCCCTCTGGTCCATGGCCTCCATGTCGTGGGAGAATGGTTTCCCCTCCTCGCGTTGATTCCACTTCTCAAAATTCAGATATATTCCAAAGAAATTCTCCGTCCGTTTTTATCCCGTTTGGACTCCGTTTGATATGGATTTTCTGCGAAACAAAAAACATGCAACAAACAGGAACTGGCACTGGGCACTGGATCAATATGTTAGTCCAAAAAGTAGTATAAAAATTTGCCAAAAGTATATGAAAGTTGTATAATATTGGCATGGAACAATCAAAAATTATAGATACGACGGAGACGTATCAGCATCCCCAAGCTTAATTCCTGCTCGTCCTCGAGTAGGTATGATGAGGACATCAATACCATTGTTACACCCACAGCCCCTATTGCTATACATACTGGACCAATTACTAGAGCTCGCGCACGCCAACTAAATTACCAGGTTATTTCGTTTCTTGGTAATGATTCTAATGTTCATGAGAATATGATGCTGCCTAAACTGGATACATTTGTTTTGCTTACAAATGAAGGGCCTAGCTTGGAGAAGGATGAACATTGGAGCAAGAACAAGCATGGAGATGATGGCATGCGCAAGGGGAACAAGAATGGAGTTACAAGTGATGATTTCAGGACTTTGAAGCCACCATAACAAGAGATAGGGTTGATTTCGGACCCCTCCACCAAGGGCCACGAAATTCCCCCCCTCTTCCTCCATATATACAGCCCTTAGGGCATCGTTTAGACTTTGGGATTTGTTTAGTTAAAAGTTAGCCATTGCAACTTCGTGTACTTCGTTTGTGTCCAACGACAAGACCAAGACCGCTTACGGATCCCCACCTTTATCAGTACTTCATATATATTCGCAATATTCAGATTGCTTTATCATATTCTTGCTTGTTCTTCGATTGCTTGCAGGAATAGACCTTCGTGGTCAGGTTGATCGTGCTCCGGCATGGTCAATAACCTCTCGGAGTTGGTTTAGTGATTGCTAAGGCGCAACGTCGTGCACGTTTGTAGTCGGATCGTCAAAGTCGTCTCCACCAAATCGATAGTTATCATCTCATCGAAAGATCGGGACACCCCGCCTCTATCAAGTGTTATCAGATTTTCAGGTTGCTCGGTGAGATTTTACAGTTTATCGTAGTTTAGATCGAGTCTATTCTTTATACCTACAGTCCATGAAAAAGCCACAAAAAATTAGGGTTAGTTCATCTTATCCGAACCAATCTGAGCCTTTGCATAATCTTTTTAGGGTTTTGCTTTGTTGAATTTGCGGTTGCATCGTCGTGTCAAGTTGCTGGTCTTAGCGTCTAGTCTTTTAGAGTTTCGAGTTCTGGTCATAAGTTGTCATGCCGCCACCGCACCATCATCATCGCCCCTGCCACTACCACCACCACTCCGAATCCGTATCCATATACCACCACGAATCCATATCGATATACCACCACTGATCCATATCCATATACTACCACCGCTACCACCACCGCTGCCATATACCACCACCGCTGCCATATACCACCACCATATAGCCACCACCAATCCAAGTTCCTTGCATATTAGGTTTGTTTTCGAGTTCCATCTAATTTCCGATTCGTGTTTCCTTGCCTGAGTAGGTTTCGGAAAAAAAAAGAGTCTGGAAACCACCCTCCGTTTAGGCCCAAAATTTTCCAAAAACGCACTTGACAAAAAAAAATCTGGCTATCCTATTTTTAGGTGTTTCTAAGCATATTGAGACAGTCGCCGTTATAGAAAGTTTTTTTTGACCCGTTTCCAGTTTTTGGGTCCGGGCAGTCGGAAAAAAAATTGGTCGAAAAAATTTTGTGCCTATCCTGTTATCTTGACTTGGGAAGAGTTTTGAGACACTCGCCATTATAGTGATTTTCGAAAAAAAAAGGAGCGCAAAAAAAAGAACGCAAAAAAAAGAGTGATTTTTTTTTCAAAGTGTGCTTCTCCCTTGTTTCCGTGCAGCGTCGTGACTTTGTTAGTGTTCTAGGCTCGCGTCTCTAGCACAGTCTAGCCTAGGACCAGCATAGTACCGTCATTGAGCGTTTATTCAACTTTGCATCTCTGAATTGATTATTGCTGACCCTTTTTAGCTACCATATTATAAGCCTTCCCAGCTCCACATATATCTACGTCATGCGTTTGACTCTCCCTGGTAATCGCTCTATCCAAGCTTTGAGAGTTCTGACTACAACGGTTGCCGATCACCACCTGCTGTTGGGTAAGAACTGGTAAGAATTTGAGATTTGCTTGACGGGTTTGTGATACACCACCACCACTTCTTAGTAGTCTGTAGGATCATATTCTTGTGTGTTTCTATTTGCTGCTAACCATGGTAGGATCACAAGACGATGAGACTGATTGGGAGAACCTAACGAACAAACAGCTACATGATAAATTTCAGCAAATGATGAGTGGACAGGTGCAAGATGTGCTAAACAGATTTGAAGAGGCCATGGAGAAGATAGATGGCATTGAGAAGACGTTCGAAACAAAGCTTGATAGCAAGTTTAATGAATTGCTCGCGCGTTTTCCACAACCACCGCCTGCTGCACCTAACGCACCTCTACAACAACAACAACAACAACAACGACTACCTCCACGTCGTGAAACAGCCCTCCGCCGAGCGAGCCGTGTCCCTCTTATGTTTGGCCAAACTGTTGGTGCTGCTGTTGATACTTCCTACTGCTGATGCGGAGGAGGATGATTATGTGGGAGATTACGAGGATGAGGTTGATCAAAATCAGAACTACGTGCAACCACCTGCACCACAACCACCAGGTCGTCCACATGCAAATAATCACAATGGTAGGGCTCTCCCTCAGGTACGAGATCATGACCATCTTCCTAAACTGAAATTGAATATTCCACCATTTGAGGGTAGATATGTTCCTGATATATATCTTACTTGGGAGTTAGAAACTGAACAACGATTTACATGTTTACAATATCCTGAGGAGAGACGGGTTGCCGCTGCTGTTTGTGCTTTCACTAGTTTTGCATGTGTATGGTGGTCTGAACATTGTAGATTATATCCTATTCCAACTACTTGGGCTGCTTTGAAAACTGCTATGCGTACTCATTGGGTTCCACCATATTATCGACATGAATTGCTTCAAAAATTGCAGCGCTTAAGACAAGGGAAAATTTCTGTAGAAGAATATTATCAGGAATTACAAACTGGCATGATTAGATGTGGTATTATTGAGGAGAATGAAGCTATGCTTGCACGTTTTATGGGTGGATTAAATAGAGAGATTCAGACCATTCTAGAGTATAAGGAGTATATTAATATCACTCGTTTATTCCATCTTGCTTGTAAAGCTGAACGTGAAGTGCAGGATCGACAAGCATTGGCGCGAACTAACTTTTCTGCAGGCCGACCTTCATCATGGACACCGCGTGCATCTTCTACTTCAACTGCACTAGCACCTCCATCAGGTGCCACCTCCAGCCGTGATACAAGAAAGTAGGCACAACCACCATTATCTTCCAAGAGCGCACCTGCCGGGCCTCCACAGAGTTCTTCTTCTTCCATGGCATCAACAGGGCACACAAGCGATATTATTTGTCGTCATTGTAAGGAAGAGGTCATTATGCGAGAGAATGCAAATCTCAGTGTGTGATGATTGCTACTGAGGATGGTGGGTATGAGTCCGCTAGTGACTATGATGAGGAGACTTTGGCTCTTATTACATGTGAAGAACATGGTGGAGATGATTCTAATCATGAGACGCAATACATGGCTCCTGAAGACGCTGACAGGTATGAATGTTTAGTTGCTCAACGTGTTTTGGGTGTGCAGGTCACACAAGCTAAGCAAAATCAGAGGCACAATTTGTTCCACACAAAGGGAGTTGTGAAGGAACGTTCTGTGCGCGTCATCATAGACCGAGGGAGCTTCAACAACTTGGCTAGCATGGAGATGGTGGAGAAGCTATCTCTCACCACAAGACCACATCCACATCCTTACTATATCCAATGGTTCAACAACAGCAGCAAGGTTAAGGTAACACGTACTGTTCGTGTGCATTTTAGTATCTCTACATATGCGGATTATGTTGATTGTGATGTGGTACCTATGCAAGCATGTTCCTTATTACTTGGTCGACCATGGCAATTTGATAAAAATTCTGTACACCATGGTAGAAACAATCAGTATACTCTTGTTCATAAGGATAAAAATATTACTTTGCTTCCTATGACTCCTGATTCCATTTTGAAAGATGATATTAATAGAGCTAATAAAGCAAAACAGGAGAAAAATAAGAGTGAAAATCAGATTGTGGCAAAAGAATTTGAGCGACAAATGAAGCCTAATAGTAAACCATCTAGTGTTGCTTCTAAAATTAAATTGAAAAATGCATGTTTACTTGCCACTAAATCTGATATTGATGAGCTAGATTTCAGCAAATCTGTTTGCTATGCTTTTGTGTGCAAAGAGGCATTATTTTCATTCGAGGACGTGCCTTCCTCTTTGCCTCCTGCTATCACTAACATTTTGCAGGAGTTCGCTGACGTCTTCCCACAAGACGTGCCACCGGGATTACCTCTCATTCGAGGGATTGAGCATCAGATTGACTTAATTCCCAGTGCATCATTACCCAACCGTGCACCATACCATACCAATCCAGAGGAGACGAAGGAGATTATGCGTCAAGTACAAGAGCTGCTCGACAAAGGTTATATACACGAATCCCTTAGTCCTTGTGTTGTTCCTATTATTCTAGTGCCGAAAAAGGATGGTACATCACGTATGTGTGTTGATTGTAGAGGCATTAATAATATTACTATTCATTATCGTCATCCTATTCCTAGGGTAGATGATATGCTTGATGAATTGAGTGGCTCTACAATATTCTCCAAAGTTGATTTGCGTAGTGGATACCATCAAATTCGTATGAAATTGGGAGATGAATGGAAAACAGCATTTAAAACTAAGTTTGGATTATATGTGTGGTTAGTCATGCCTTTTGGGTTAACTAATGCACCTAGTACTTTCATGAGATTAATGAACGAAGTTTTACGTGTTTTCATTGGACGATTTGTGGTAGTTTACTTTGATGACATATTGATTTATAGCAGATCTTCGGAAGAACATTTGGAACATTTACGTGCTGTTTTTATTGCTCTACGTGATGCACGTTTGTTTGGTAACCTTGGGAAGTGCACCTTTTGCACCGACCGAGTATCTTTTCTTGGCTATGTCGTTACTCCACAGGGAATTGAAGTTGACAAAGCCAAGATTGAAGCTATTGAGAGTTGGCCGCATCCCAAAATGGTCACACAAGTGAGGAGTTTTCTTGGCCTCGCTGGATTCTATAGGCGTTTTGTGAGAGATTTTAGCACCATTGCTGCACCTCTCAACGAGCTTACAAAGAAGGATGTGCCTTTTGTTTGGGGTACCGCACAGGAAGAAGCCTTCACGGTATTGAAAGATAAGTTGACACATGCTCCTTTACTCCAACTTCCTGATTTTAATAAGACTTTTGAGCTTGAATGTGATGCTAGTGGAATTGGATTAGGAGGTGTGTTATTACAAGATGGCAAACCTGTTGCATACTTTTCTGACAAATTGAGTGGGCCTAGTCTGAATTATTCTACTTATGATAAAGAATTATATGCTCTTGTTCGGACTTTAGAAACATGGCAACATTATTTATGGCCCAAAGAATTTGTTATACATTCTGATCATGAATCTTTGAAACATATTAAAAGTCAAGCTAAACTGAATCGTAGACATGCTAAATGGGTTGAATTCATTGAGACTTTCCCTTATGTCATTAAACACAAGAAGGGTAACGAAAATGTTATTGCTGATGCATTGTCTCGTCGCTATACTGTGCTTTCACAACTTGACTTCAAAATATTTGGTTTGGAGACCATCAAAGATCAATATGTGCATGATGCTGATTTTAAAGATGTATTGCAGAATTGTAAAGAAGGAAGAACATGGAACAAGTTCGTCGTTAATGATGGATTTGTGTTCCGTGCTAACAAGCTATGCATTCCAGCTAGCTCCGTTCGTCTTTTGTTGTTGCAGGAGGCGCATGGAGGACTAATGGGACACTTTGGCGTGAAGAAGACAGAGGACGTACTTGCTACACATTTCTTTTGGCCAAAGATGAGACGGGATGTTGAGCGTTTTATTGCTCGCTGCACTACATGTTAAAAAGCTAAGTCACGACTCAATCCTCATGGTTTATATATGTCTTTGCCTGTACCTAGTGTTCCTTGGGAGGATATATCTATGGACTTTGTTTTAGGTTTACCTAGAACAAAGAAGGGGAGGGACAGCATATTTGTTGTCATGGATAGATTCTCGAAAATGGCACACTTTATACCATGTCATAAAAGCGATGATGCTGTTAATGTTGCTGATTTGTTCTTTCGTGAAATTATTCGCTTGCATGGTGTGCCAAATACTATTGTTTCAGATCATGATACTAAATTTCTTAGCCACTTTTGGAGATGTTTATGGGCTAAGTTGGGGACTAAACTGCTTTTTAGTACTACTTGTCACCCCCAAACTGATGGACAAACTAAAGTAGTCAATAGAACATTGTCTACTATGCTTAGGGCTGTTTTGAAGAATAATAAGAAAATGTGGGAGGAATGCTTGCCTCATATTGAATTTTCTTATAATCGTTCATTGCATTCTACTACTAAGATGTTCCCTTTTGAAGTTGTGTATGGTTTCCTACCTCGTGCACCTATTGATTTGTTGCCTCTTCCATCTTCAGAGAAGGTTAATTTTGATGCTAAACAACGTGCTGAATTGATTTTAAAAATGCATGAGTTAACTAAGGAAAACATTGAGCGTATGAATGCTAAATATAAACTTGATGGAGATAAGGGTAGAAAACATGTTGTGTTTGCACCTGGAGATCTTGTTTGGTTACATTTGCGTAAGGATAGATTTCCTGATTTGCGCAAATCAAAGCTAATGCCACGTGCTGATGGTCCCTTTAAGGTGTTGGAGAAAATAAATGATAATGCATATAAACTTGAGCTGCCTGCAGATTTTGGGGTTAGTCCCACTTTTAACGTTGCATATTTGAAACCTTATTTGGGTGAGGAAGATGAACTTCCGCCGAGGACGAGTTCATTTCAAGAAGGGGAGGATGATGAGGACATCAATACCATTGTTACACCCACAGCCCATGTTGCTATACATACTGGACCAATTACTAGAGCTCGCGCACGCCAACTAAATTACCAGGTACTTTCGTTTCTTGGTAATGATACTAATGTTCATGAGAATATGATGCTGCCTAAATTGGATACATTTGTTTTGCTTACAAATGAAGGGCCTAGCTTGGAGAAGGATGAACATAGGAGCAAGAACAAGCATGGAGATGATGGCATGCGCAAGGGGAACAAGAACGGAGTTACATGTGATGATTTCAGGACTTTGAAGCCACCATAATGGGTGCATGAAGCCTTGGACGAAATATACAAGATGCCAGTTCATAAAATTCGTCCCGAGGCTATTCTAGGTGCTGCGTCACCTTATTATTGGGCCAGGCCCATGTAATTTCGAAATACATAAGTATAGGCTATTTTTAGAGTCCGTATGTGTGGGGAAACAAGAGATAGGGTTGATTTCGGACCCCTCCACCAAGGGCCACGAAATTCCCCCCCCCCCCCCCCACTTCCTCCATATATACAACCCTTAGGGCATCGTTTAGACTTTGGGATTTGTTTAGTTAAAAGTTAGCCATTGCAACTTCGTGTACTTCGTTTGTGTCCAACGACCAGACCAAGACTGCTTACGGATCCCCACCTTTATCAGTACTTCATATATATTCGCAATATTCAGATTGCTATATCATATTCTTGCTTGTTCTTCGATTGCTTGCAGGAATAGACCTTTGTGGTCAGGTTGATCGTGCTCCGGCGTGGTCAATAACCTCTCGGAGTTGGTTTAGCGATTGCTAAGGCGCAACATCGTGCACGTTTGTAGTCGTATCGTCAAAGTCGTCTCCACCAAATCGATAGTTATCATCTCATCGAAAGATCGGGACACCCCACCTCTATCAAGGTAAGTGATAAAAAAAGAATTTTTTTTGATGTGGAATGCTACATAGCATAATCTTGATCATGTAATCTAATCATGGCATGAATATTAAGACACGAGTGATTCAAAGCAATAGTCTATCATTTGACATAAAGACATCAATACTCGGGCATCCCAACAAACAATCATGTCTTTCAAAATATCAATGCTAAAAACGCTATCCCTGCAAAATCATATAACCTTGTCATGCTCTGTCTTCTTAACACAAAGTATTTATCATGCACAACCCCGATGACAAGACGAGCAATTGGTTCATACTTTTTAACGCGCTTCAGCTTTTTCAACCCTCACGCAATATATGAGCGCAAGCCATGGATATACCACTACAGGTGGAATAGAGTATGATGGTGGAGGTTGTGTGGAGAAGACAAAAAGGGATAAAGTCTCACATCAACACGGCTAATCAACGGGCTATGGAGATGCCCATCAATTGATGTCAATGCGAGGAGTAGGGATTGCCATGCAACGGATGCACTGGAGCTATAAGTGTATGAAAGCTCAAACTGAAACTAAGTGGGTGTGCATCCAACTTGCTTGCTCATGAAGACCTCGGGCATTTGAGTAAGCCCATCATCGGAATATACAAGCCAAGTTCTATAATGAAAATTCCCACTAGTGTATGAAAGTGATAACTCAAGAGATTCTCTGTATGAAGAACATGGTGCTATTTTGAAGCACAAGTGTGGTAAAAGGATAATAACATTGCCCCTTCTCTCTTTTTCTCTCAGTTTTTTTTGGTTTTTTTTGTTTTTTTGTGGGCTTCTTTGGCCTCTTTTTTTTATTTGGGCTTCTTTGGCCTCTTTTTTTAAAAGTCCAGAGTCTCATCCCGACTTGTGGGGGAATCATAGTCTCCATCATCCTTTCCTCACTGGGGCAATTCTCTAATAATGATGATCATCACACTTTTATATACTTACAACTCGATACTAGATCAAAAAATATGACTCTATATGAATGCCTCCAGCGGTGTACCAGGATGTGCAATGATCTAGCATAGCGATGAAATCAAAAAATGGACAAGCCATGAAAACATCATGCTAGCTATCTTACGATCATGCAAAGCAAATGACAATGAATGCTCAAGTCATGTATATGATGATGGTGGAAGTTGCATGGCAATATATCTCAGAATGGCTATGGAAATGCCATGATAGGTAGGTATGGTGGCTGTTTTGAGGAAGATATAAGGAGGCTTATGTGTGATAGAGCGTATCATATCACGGGGTTTGTATGCACCGGCGAAGTTTGCACCAACTCTCGAGGTGAGAAAGGGCAATGCATGGTACCGTAGAGGCTAGCAAATTGAGAAAAGGTAAGAGTGCGTATAATCCATGGACTCACATTAGTCATAAAGAACTCATATACATATTGCAAAAGTTTATTAGCCCTCGAAGCAAAGTACTACTACGCATACTCCTAGGGGAGGTTGGTAGGAGTTAACCATCGCTCGCCCCCGACCTTCACACAAAGGAGGACAATCAATAATAAATCATGCTCCAACTTCTTAGCATAACGAGAGACTATACGTGCATGCTTCGGGAATTACAAACCTTAACACCAATATTCTTACTAAACACAACCATTTACTAGTACCTCCCACATATTATCATCTCTACATCACAAAACTATTGCAAGGAATCAAACATATCATATTCAGTGATCTACAAGTTTTATGTAGGATTTTATGACTAACCATGTGAATGACCAATTCCTGTCATCTCTCTAAATAGATATAAGTGAAGCAAGAGAGTTT
Organism: Triticum timopheevii; assembly: GCA_963921465.1. Lineage (NCBI taxonomy): Eukaryota > Viridiplantae > Streptophyta > Magnoliopsida > Poales > Poaceae > Triticum > Triticum timopheevii. The sequence continues at coordinate 290,057,274 of OY997268.1, read as the reverse complement.
AATTCTTTCTACAAATGATATGCCCACGCTCTAACAAATATAAGTGAATCAAAAGAGCATTCTACAAATGGCGGTTTTCTATGTGTAGAGAAACAGGCAATCCAAACTTCAAATGATATAAGTGAAGCACATGAAGCATTCTATAAAGCCATACTCAAAAGATTTAAGTGAGATGCAATGAGCATTCTATAAATCAACCATGGACTATCTCGTAACATCATGGTGCATAAAAGAAAAGTGAAAACTAAATGCAAAAGACGCTCCAAGGTTTGCACATATCGCATGAACGAAACGAATCCGAAAACATACTGATACTTGTTGAAGAAAGATGGGATGCCTTCCGGGGCATCCCCAAGCTTAGACGCTTGAGTCTCCTTGAATATTTGCTTGGGGTGCCTTGGGAATCCCCAAGCTAGAGCTCTTGCCTCTCCTCCTTCTCCTCACATCGAGACCTCCTCGATCTTCGAACACTTCATCCACACAAAACTCAACAGAAAGCTCGTTAAGATCCGTTAGTATAATAAAGCAAATCGCTACTCTAAGTGTTGTTGCAAACCAATTAATATTTTTTTGAATTGTAGCTACTATAATATAACCTTTCTATGGCTTAATCCACTGATAGAAATTAATAGTTTCATCAAAACAAGCAAACTATGCATCAAAAACAGAATCTGTCTTAAACAAGGAAGTCTGTAGTAATCTGAACATTCAACATATTTATCTTACTCCAAAAATTCTGAAAAACTTAGGAAAAATAAAAAATTTGTATAGAAAGACAGTGCAAAAAGTTTTAGAGCCGTTTGGCGTTCCAGTAAAAAATGTAAAATCGTGCATTACAGCCAAAGTTTCTGTCCTGCACCGCACAAACCAACAAGCATTGTAAACATCCTAAAGGCAAACATTGGCACATTATTTTTATTGTATACTGGAATTTTACAAGGGGATAATTATTTTTGTTGAAAAGTTTCTGTAATCAAGATTCATAAATTTCCGTGAGCATGAACAAAGTTCAAGGCTAGCTCCCACTTTAACAATGCTCGTCTTTCTCACTTTCGCTTTTCTTTTTGAAAAAGTTTTGGGTTCCCCTCTTTATTTTGTTGTTTTTAAACTTTATGAAGCACACAATAGAAATAAATGACTCTCTAAAACTTCCGGGTTGTCTCCCTGGCAGCGCTTTCTTTAAAGCCATTAAGCTAGGCATATAGTGCTCAAGTAATGGATCCACCCGGCTTCCAAGGTATATCAAAGCCAATTTTAATTAACAATGATTTGTGATTTAGTAGTGAGCACAAAGTAACATATATCATGCAACAATGAAGTCTAACTCTCTTCGTATGCATCGGCATGTCATAAAAGAACAATTCATGCACACCAAGTAAAGGCCAATGCATAGTAAGCAGTTTCTTGCAATTCTATCGTGTTGGAAATATAAAGAGGCGGAGATGTAGTCCCTCTCTCATAATAATTGCAAGTTGGAGCAACAAGCACATGCATATTATATCTATCAAAATCATCATGTGCAACGGTAAAATGCAACCCATCAACATAATCCTTAATAAGAGCAAACTTCTCTGATATAGTGTAGTTTGGAGAATTCAAAAAGATACTAGGACTATTATGTGTCGGTGCAATAGCAACAATTTCATGTTTAACATAAGGAACTATAGCAAGTTCATCTCCATAAGCATCATTCATATTGGCATCATGGCCACAAGCATAGCAAGCATCATAAAAAAGGGGTTTCAAGAGAATGAACGGGACCACAACAATCATCATAGCAATCATCCTTCGGTAAGCACGAAGGGAAATTAAACAATGTATGAGTTGAAGAGTTAGTCTCATTAGAAGGTGGGCACGGGTGATCAATCCGCTCTTCCTCCTTTTGTTCTTCGCTCTCCTCCTCATCTTTTTCATCCAATGAGCTCACAGTTTCATCAATTTCTTCTTCCATAGATTCTTGCAAAATATTAGTCTCTTCTTGGACAGCGGAGACTTTCTCAATAAATTCATCAATATCATAATTGTATTTATAATTCTCATAGCAATATTTAAGGATAGCTAAATTTTCAGGTCTGTAAGCAGCATCATAAAGATTTTCACACACTTTAAACAAAGATTCAATTTCATAAGCACCCATAAAAGCAATGAATTCTTCTATTTGTTCCACATCATAGTAATCATATATACCATTAGCATAAGAAGCTAAGGTTTTATTATCATTAAATTTGCATGAAAAGGGAAGGTGTGGAGCCTTCATCCTAGAGCAACAAGTATAATCATATCTCAAGCACAGTTCCCAAGCATACCAATGCAACATATGAATTTGATCCCATAATAGTTTCCCTTTTTGAATCAAGCAATAATCCCTAAAGTATTCATGTTAATCCAACATTACTCCCATTATAAAGTTGAATGGTGTTTTCTCAGGATTATCAAAGTAGTACATAATATCTTTCACATAATGAGCATCGAGGGTTTTAGGAGGTTCCCCATCTCCATGAGTAGCAAGTACACCTAATTTTTTTGGTATTTCGTGTTCCATATCCATAACTAAAGATAGAGAATAACTTAGAACAGCAAATAAAAATTATTTAGTAATAAAGCAAACAAGCACACACGAGAATATTCACCCCACGCTATAACTCCCCGGCAACGGCGCCAGAAAAAGGTCTTGATAACCCACAAGTATAGGGGATCAATTGTAGCCTCTTTCGATAAGTAAGAGTGTCGAACCCAACGAGGAGCTAAAGGTAGAACAAATATTCCCTCAAGTTCTATCGACCACCGATACAACTCTATGCACGCTTAACGTTCGCTTTACCTAGAACAAGTATGAAACTAGAAGTACTTTGTAGGTGTTGTTGGATAAGTTTGCAAGATAATAAAGAGCACGTAAATAAAAGCTAGGGGCTGTTTAGGTAAAGAAGCAATAAAGTTAGTATAGCGAGTGTGGAAAAGTGGTGGTAGGAGTTGTGAAATTGTCCCTAAGCAATTGACTACTTTACTAGATCGATAGCAAGTTTTATGTGGGAGAGGCCACTGCTAGCATGTCATCCCTAACTTAGAATTCTATGCACTTATGATTGGAACTATTAGCAAGCATCCGCAACTAGTAACGTTCATTAAGGTAAAACCGAACCATAGCATTAAGATATATTGGTCCCCCTTCAATCTCGTATGGATCAATTTCTATGCTAGGTTGAAGCTTCTGTCACTCTTGCCATCCAATACATAGTCCTATCAACATACAACTAACCCTATGGTGTGATCCACGCGCGCGCTCATATGATGGGCACCAAAGGACAGCAACATAACCACAAGAAAATTAAACCAATCATAGCAATTCACCAATTACCGAAAGGACAACGAAAATGTACCCAGACATCATAGGATGGCAACACGTCATTGGATAATAATATGAAGCATAAAACACCATGTTCAAGTAGAGGGTACAGCGGGTTGCGGGAGAGTGGACCGCTGTAGATAGATGGGGGAAGGTGATGAAGATGTTGGTGTAGATTGCGGTGATGATGATGGCCCCGGCGGTGTTCCGGCGCCACTGCAAGCGAGGGGAGAGAGCCCCCCTTCATCTTCTTCTTCCATGGCCTCCATGGTGTGGGAGGGGCGAGAGCCCCTCTGAGATTGGATCTCTCTCTCTCTCCCTCCCTCTCCCTCTCTCTCTCTCTCTCTCTCTCTCTCTCTCTCTCTTTGTTTCTGTGTTTCAGATTCTGCCCTTTCACTGTTTCTTATACTCCTGGAGATCCGTAACTCCGATTGCATTGAAACTTTGAACATGATTTTTTTTCCGCATATTAGCTTTCTTGCGGTGAAAGAAGGACAACAACCGCCTTACAGGGTGTCCATGAGGGTCAGGGGTGCACCCACCCCCTGCGGTGTGCCCCCTGCCTTGTGGGCCCCTCGAGCATCGTCTCGCGTTGATTCCACTTCTCAAAATTCAGATATATTCCAAAAAAAATCTCCGTCCGCTTTTATCCCGTTTGGACTCCGTTTGATATGGATTTTCTGCGAAACAAAAAACATGCAACAAACAGGAACTGACACTGGGCATTGGATCAATATGTTAGTCCCAAAAATAGTATAAAAAGTTGCCAAAAGTATATGAAAGTTGTATAATATTGGCATGGAACAATCAAAAATTATAGATACGACGGAGACGTATCAAGCCCATCATAAGCTTTCATGATCAACGAAGGATATTCCGTCTCCCAGAATCACCCAATTAGACTCGGAATCCTGGTTACAAGACATTTAGACAATGGTAAAACAAAAGACCAGCATGTCCGCCCGAATGTGCTGACAAATCCAGATAGGAGCTGCACATATCTAGTTCTTAGGGCACACCAAATAGGTCAAGCTACGAGTAAAACCAGCCCTCAAGTTTCCCCGAGGTGCCCCGCAGGTTGCCCGGTTCGGACCAACACTCAGAGGAGCACTGGCCCGGTGGGGTAAATAAAGATGACCCTCGGGTTTGCAACCCCAAGGGAAAATTATAGGTTGTTAGGAAAATGTAAAACCAAGGTTGGGCCTTGCTGGAGGAGTTTTATTCAAAGCAAACTGTCAAGGGGGTCCCATAACCCCGACCGCATAAGGAACGCAAAATCAAGGAACATAACACCTGTATGACAGAAACTAAGTCGGCAAGAGTGGAACAAAACACCAGGCATAAGGCTGAGCCTTCCACCGTTTACGAGGTATATAGATGCATTAATTAAAAATAAGAGATAGTGTGATATCCCAACATGTTCATGTTCCAACATGGAGCAATCTTCAACTTCACCTGCGACTAACAACACTATAAGAGGGGCTGGGCAAAAGCGGTAACTTAGCCAAACAACAGGTTGCTAGGAAGGTGGGTTAGAGGCATGACATGGCAATATGGGAGGCATGATATAATAAGTGGTAGGAAGCGCGACATAGCGATAGAATGAACAACTAGCAAGAAAAGATAGAAGTGATATCAAGGGTAATGGTTATCTTGCCTGAGATCCCGATAGGAAGAAGAACGAGTCCAAGAAGAGGACAAACGGACGTAGTCGAACGAATCCTCACAACTCCGGAACGAAACCAAAGCTAACGAGAGAAGCAAACCGGAAAGAAGCAAACAACATGGTAAACAACCATCACATAAACATGGCATGATGCACATTCAAGTATGATGCATGTCCGGTTTAAAGAGGCATGGCATGGCAAAGTGCAACAAACAATACTACAAGTTAAGTGGAGCTCAATATGCAACGAGTTGCATATTGACAGAACACCACATTTGAGTTCTTTAGTTCGCTCTCGTTTAGGTACACAACAATATTAAATGTTTTTAAACATGGAAAGAGGTGAAACATAAGTAAACTAACTATTTAGGCAAGTTAAAATGAGGCCGGAACAACAAATAACAATTTTGGAAAATCCCCATGGCATTTAGCAGTTTTAATGTAAACAACAATTTTAAGCATTAAATGTTGTTATCATGATGCAAATGACATATGCAAGTTTTATGCAATATTCATGAAAATGTTGACGTGAGCATGTTATGAAGCATTTGGTCACCATGGCGGAACGAAAGGGGTGCCACGGCAATGACAACGGAAATGATGTCACGACAACATTCTGATGATCTGACAACTCGTCGAGATGTCGGTGCAAGAGAAAGTGTGGATTCGCGGAACATGCAAAAGATGGTGGGGTGATCTCGGATACCGGGTTCCCATGTGTCAGTGGCATGGCAAAAGAGCGACAATTCGGATGTGGTGCAAACACGGATGTCTCATACAACACATGCATTCGATCACGGTTGGTCATCTCGGTGGTTATACCTTTGAAGCGTGCGTTTTTGGGGCGGAACGAGTTCGGCGCAATGTAGAGGAAGTAGACGTTCTCGCAACGGTCGTAGTGGAAGTAGTTGTACACATTCATTCCAGAGAGGTACTTGATGAGTCCAACGTCTTCGGGGCGACGGTAGTGCTTCACTTGACAGTCTTCAGCGATGATAGTCGTACATGTTGTAGTCGGACTTGCGGAACGCACCGGTAGTTGTACGTCGGTCGAAGAGGAACTTGGCGCAACTGGGGTCTTCGCGGAACATCATTGTACTTGGCATCCGGTGTGGTGCTTGGTGAAATCACATAGTCATGCACGAGATGTTGTACACTGGACGGAGAGGAACTTGATGCATCCACGCCTTCGGGCATCAGTGACCATCGGGACAAAACGAATTGACTGCATCCGAAGGCAACAAGGCTTGCGAATGTGGTGAGGGAAGAAATAGGAGGCGCGGGAGGCGGCAAAGTGGAGGCATGCAGGCGATGAAGACAGGGAACGGCGGGTGCAGAGGAGCTCGTGATGACGCAACGGACGGGGAGGCTCTCAAGCAAAGGGTGAGTGGGAGACATGGAGGGGTGGCAGCAGAGCAGCTGCAGCGAGGGCAAGCATGGGGCGAAGCGCGAGGCATGGACGAGGAGACGCGGGAGGCGGGGCCCTTGGACTTGAGCGGTGGTGGAGGAGGTTGGTGCAGACCATGAGCAGCAGCGCGATCGAGCTCGACGGAGGGCGCAGGGATGAGCGGGATCGGGCGCGGGGTGGAGGAGGATGGGGATCGATCCGAGGCTCTCCTGTGGCGGCGCGCGAGGAGGGATGGGGGTCGAGGGGGAGGTCAAGGGGATTTGGGAGGCTGGCTAGGGTTAGATAGGCAGGGGCCGACTGGGCCTTGGAGGGGCAAATGGGCCGCGGGGAAGCTGGTCGGCCTGGCTGTTGGGCTCTCTGCTGTCTCTCTGACTCTCTCTCTCTCTCTATATATCTCTCTCTCTCTCCTATTTTCTTTAACAGAAAAGAATTAGAGAGAAGAAAAGAAAGAGAGGGTTAGGGAAAGAATTTGCGCATGCGGACAATTTTCCTGGACTCATAAAAATAAGCTTGATCCAAGAAAATAGAAAGTGAGCGTGGGCGTGAAGTTGAATTCACCTCATTTGAATTTAATTCCAATGAGTGTGAGAAAGAGTGGGTATTAAGTAGGTCCAACAATGTTGAGAAATTTGGTGGAGCTCGGGAAAATGATGAAATAATTTATGGGCAAAGTTGGCAACCAAGAATTGAGATAACAAAGGCATTTGGGAATTATTTGCAAGTGTGCTATGATCAATTCCAAATAATGGAATATTTATTATAGCTCCCTAATAATAGTAGGAGACTTTGAATATGTTTTAAAGAGAAATCACCATGTGAATATCCCTCGATTTAAATGGACCGAGGATCCATACAATTTATTTAAAAGAGTTATAAAATTAATGATATGATGGCATGATGAAATGATGCAATGCAAGAGATTACATGATGAATGCAACAAAGCAATTGAAACACACAGCGAAACTCGGAATACATGGAAGGCATCTGGAGCGTCGGTCTTGGGGCGTCACAGCAACCCACCTTGAGGTAGGGCCTCGTGAGTTCCGCGCTGGCTCATAGGTGCCCACATACACCTCCTCTAGTCCTACCGTGCAAGCCACGTGCTAGGTGTTGGTGTCAAAACTGGTAGATCTCAGGTAGGGGGGCCCAAGCTATGCTCTAAGGATCAATGGTAACAGGGGACCAGTGGACATAGTGTTCACCCAGGTTCGGACCCTCTTAAATGAGGTAAAACCCTACTCCTGCTTGATTATATTCGATGAGTATGAAGATTAGAAGAGTTGATCTACCTCGAGATCATGATAGCTAAACCCTAGATATCTAGCCTGTGAGTATTCCCATGACGGTAATGAGGATAGCCTCTATAGACTAACCCCTCCAATTTATATACACACTGGAGGGGCCTAGGGTTTGTACAAGGTCGGTTCATCAGGGAAGGAAACACCCGGACTCTAATCTTGTCGTTAACGTATGGAGAAGTCCCATCCGGACACGAAGAATAATCTTCAGCTTGGTCTTGTACGGCCCATACACCCCGGCCCATACTCCTAGGCCGGACACCTGAGGACCCCTGAATCCAGGACTTCCTCAGTAGCCCCCGAACTTGCCTACAATGACGATGCAGTATGCAGATGTAAGTCTTCAGCTTTGTAAGGCGGGTTCTCCATCATACTCCGGCTTGACGATAGTCTGGCATCGGCTTCTATGCCCAGTCTTTATGATTCCTTCCTGTCGTTGCCTCGATTTCCATGCGTCTGAGCAAATGCAAACGGTCTGTTACCTTTATATTTTAATACATTTAGTAGGCACGGGCGACGCTTATATAACAAGGTTGGATCCCCAAAACGCCATCCCACATCGCCCCAAGAGCAACACAGCAAACCACGGAAAAAGTTTAAACCATGGATAGTGTCCCTGGCTCCTCCTCGCGTCCTCATGGCCCTAAAGAGGGAGATTGGCAAAGTTGTTATGTATCTCATCTTCAGCTCAATCGTCTCCAGACGCAAGGATATCTTCCCCCGCGGATCTAGTCTCCATATGGGCAGGATTAACTTCTATGGGCGATGATGCATTGGTAGAGAATTTCCCCAACCCCAGCCAATGGGAGAGGGTGTGCTGCATCTCATTCCTTCTAAGGGGTGTAGGATTCCCAATCCACCCCTTCCTCGGGGGCCTACTGGAGTATTACAGGATCCAGCTACACAACCTCACACCAGGTTCTGTTTTGCATATTTCTGATTTCATCGCTCTTTGTGAATTATTTTTAGGATGTGATGCTCATTTCGAACTATGGAAAAAGTTCTTTTGCCTCGTCCCCTGCCACCAGGGCGGAGGGTCTATATTTGAAGTGGGTGGACCCAAAGTATGGCACATAGTCGGATCCGGTTACCCAGTCGGGACTCCGGAGAGGGGGTCCGACGAATGGTCTTCAGAATGGTTTTACATTGAGGATGTTCCTCTTCCAGACCATGTTCGGCATGGGCTTCCCGAATTCTCCAGTGCTCCTTTAAGGAAGCTATTCAACTGGCTCCCCAAGTCCCCCAAACAAGAGGATAATGCGGAAGTGATGAGATTGGTCAGCAAGGTCAAATTGCTGACCCATTCTGGACTCTCCATCGTTAAAGTCATGGCTATTGCGATAAAGCGATGTATCCAGCCTCTTCAGTCTAGAGTGGGTCCTTTATGGAACTACAATGGGGAGGACGACGCATCTCGCTATACGTGAAAGGGTCCGGATAACCAAGCTGCATCGGCTGCCATGCTGGTGGATCTTTATAAGGGAGAGGAAGGAGACTTCACCCATCTACATTGCCGGGATGGTTTCTCCATGTACAACCCCGCCGACTGGGTAAGTTTAGTCATTCCGCACCTTTTTTATTATTGGGATGCATTAATTGAATACTCTGGTTGCTTCAAAACAGTCTAGGAGGAAGGTAGTCGAAAAAAATCTATTGTCCCCCCTCCTCAACCAGAGGACCATGCCTGTCATGAAGACCCCGGATTCCATGAGGATCCGGATATGTTCGTGGAATTTGAAGACGGTGTTTATTACCAGGCGAGCCTTGATGGCTCGGAAGTAGCTATTATGGCTGATTACCCCGACCTCTACCCCTTTGTTAAGGTAAGTGTTCGGAAATTATTTAAAAAGAGTGACATTTCCGCTCATAACTTACTCTCTGCACTGGGCCGTGTTATGCAGGATCGGCACTCAGCAAGCCGTACCCAAGGCCGGGTAACAAGAAGAAGGACGGCACCGTCAAGGGGTGGTCGTGCCAAGCAAAAGGAAGCCAGGAGCGCCACTGAGCCTGCTCCATCACCAAAAAGGTATATTCCTTATTTCATACTTGGGCGTAAAGCCTAATTTTCACTTTCATCCTCCCTCTATCATTTAAAGAGAGGTATACGATGAACCGTGCCCAAGATCCCAGCAAGCCGAGCCGCAGCCAACGCGATGCCGAATTCGTCAACTAGGACGAGGGTGCATACAGGGGTGGCACCATCTCATCTACCTCAGGAGGATCCGGATGAAGTTTCCGTCACTAACTCCGAGGTGGAGAGCGCAATGAATCACCGTCACTTAAAAGAGACCATGCCTGCCTCAGTCTTTTCAGAAGAAGATTTTACTGCTCTCAACACCGTCGACGCGAATATCCGAGCTGCCCGGGATGGACTTACGGGTGTTACTCGCCTGTTCTCAAAGGATATCTAGGTGAAAATTTATGAAAATCTTATATATATATATATATATATATATATATATATATATATATATATATATATATATATATATATATACCAGTAGCCCTCGAGACTTAAAGCAGTAGAACTAACCGATTTGAGGGTCGTTTATGACCACAAGTTCTCAAGGAGAAGAATAGCGCATTGTCCTAGGAGCCCGAGACAAGACGGACACTGCTAAATGCCGTTGTCACAGATCTTGAAGAAATGAAGAGTGCCCCAATGACTGGGGGAAAAGAAAAAAAACTAGAAGAGGAAGTGAAGAAGCAGGCCAAAGAGTTAAAGAGCTTAAAGGCTCGACTCTTGGAGGCTCAACAGGAAAACTAAAAGCTGAGGGGCGGCATATTCGGTATGACTTTTGAATCATCCGAAGTATTGATATAATCATATAATACGGAATGTTATAATTCGGTTCATATAGGTATGTTGACCTGCAGCCACGAGGAGGAAGTGTCCGGGCTGCAAAGCGGCGTTTTAAAAGTACTGTCAAAGTTGCACGAGCGTGCCCGGAAAGCCATGAAGAATATGGCCAAAGCCTTATGGCCATCCGATGTCCCTTCAGAAAGCATGGAGGGGTTGGCCGACCTGTTCAAGGGTGCTCAGCGTCGCTTCGAGCTGTGGAAGACGTCTGCATGCCGTGAAGGAGCGCGAGAGGCATGGTCCATGGTGAAGCCACGCTACACTGGACTCGATCTGAATCATATGCCCGAGTTGGACCTCAGGGATCGGACGGGAAGGAAATTCCTGTAAGCTTGGTATATGACCAAGTAATGATAGCGGCGAAATATTCGCAACAAGATTGCAAGCTAGACAGCCTTTTAGATGGCGTTGAAAGAGAGTAGGCATTCGATTTTATGTATCAATGTAACCGAACTTATCTCCTGTCGAACTTGTAAAAAATTGTCATTGCAAACCTTTGGCTTCCACCTCCGAACCAAGAAGTTGGAGTGTTTCCGCATATCATGTTTAACTAAGAAACCTTTAGTATCTTCGGAAACCAGGCAATACGGTCATATTGCCTGGATAGACAAAATATGTTCGGGGAGTTATGTTATATTACTATTTAACGTAAGAAACAACTTCCAATAAAAATAGTTTCGTTAGGGATTCGTTTCCTTGGGTTAGCATGCTAAATGATGCATGCCTAGGCTTGTATCTGAAGTATATACAGCTAATTCCGTAATTGTTCAAAAAAAATATTATGTCGTATATTTGCCGACCAATTATTCCCTTAAGAACACTAGCTTTCGGCTTCACCTGTGTGAGGTACACATCCGGATAACCCGGTTGTAACAATCGCGGAGGTACTCCCTTTACATCCTATCTGAACAATCGGGAACATATGGTATAAACACAGGAGCAAGGCAACCCAGCTTGGCAAAAACTTAAGTCATAGAGGTGCATAAAATGGCAAAGAGCAACAACCGTCATGGACAAAGGAAGCTTATAAGCTTGTAATAATATTCTTCGTTAAAGAAGCCCCCATGTATGGTGGGGTGTATACATTTAAAGATGTGTGCCCCAAATAATGCGGTTGATCCGAACATACATTGAGAGGGAAAAGGAAAAAAATCAAAAAGGGGAGAGAAAAAGGAAAAAACTTAGTTAAAGTGAAACCTCAGGAGGCCGAACTATGCGTAGAATCTTCGGAGCAGGGCAGCGTTCCATGGGTTCGGCTCAAGGCAGTTATCCGCTGCATTGCGAAGGCAATAGGCTCCTCCTGTAAGGACTTCATCTATGATGAAGGGGCCCTCCCATTTGGGTTTGAGCTTGTCCTTTTTATTTCCTGGGAGGCGTAAAACAAGTTCTCTCACATTGTATGTCTTAGCCCGCACTTCTCTGCTTTGGCAACGCCTCGCCTGTTGTTGATAAAATGCAGAACGGGCCTTAGAAACATCGCGCTCCTCTTCGAGTCCGTCTAGGTCATCTTGCCGATCTAATTCGTCTTCCCTCTCTTTGTACATGCGCACTCTAGGTGAGTCATGAATAATGTCACAGGGCAGTACGACCTCTGTGCCGTACACCATAAAGTAGGGTGTGTATCTGGTCGTTCGATTGGGCATGGTCCGGAGTCCCCAAAGTACGGAATTGAGTTCCTCAACCCAGTGCTTATCTGATTCTCGTAAAGAGCGCACTAGTCTAGGCTTAATGCCACTCTTGATCAGATCATTGGCCCTTTCGACTTGGTCGTTTGTTTGAGGGTGGTATACGGACGCATAGTTGAGTTTAATGCCCAACTTAGAGCACCAAGTTTTCACCTCATCAGCTATAAAGTTGGAGCCATTATCAGTGATGATACTGTGCAGGACACCATAACGGTGGACTACGCCAGATATAAAGTCAATCACTGGCCCTGCTTTAGCTGTTTCTACCGGTTTGGCGTCTATCCACTTAGTGAATTTATCTACCATTACCAGCAAGTATTTCTTTTTGCGGCTTCCCCCTTTAAGGGGTCCAACCATGTCGAGCCCCCAGACCGCGAAGGGCGAAGTAATGGGATTGTTCCTAATGTGATGGGAGGCATGTGACTTTGATTGGCGAAAAGCTGACAGCCCACGCAATGTTGGACAAGGTCTTGAGCGTCTGCTCGAGCCATGGGCCAGAAAAGACCAGTCCTGAATGCCTAGGTTATGAGGGCTCAAGATGTAGTGTGATGACCGCCCAGGCCAGCATGTATTTCTGCCAATAGTTTCCTTCCCTCCTCTTCGGAGATACACCTTTGGAGGACTCCGGTAGTGCTCTTTTTTTACAGTTCATCCTCATGCACTTTGAAGGCTTTAGAGCGCTGAACTATGCACCGAGCTTCATTTTGATCGTCGGAAGCTCCTGCATATTAAGGTAGGCCAGGAATGGTTCAGTCCGGGGAGGGATAACAGCCATGATCTCCTGAGCAGAGGTTGTTATCTCGATATACGGACCCTCGATGATGTCTTCATTGTGTTCGGCAGCTGGGGGTGTGATCATGTCCGTACTACCTTCTTTTCTCTCACCCTGCCATACTACGGATGGCCTAAAGAGCCTCTCCACGGAAGTGTTAGGTGGCACAGGGTTGCATTTAGCGCCCATATGAGTGAGGATGTTGGCTGCATGATTACTCTCTCGGGTGATGTGATGAAACTCAAGTCCTTCGAACCGAGCTAATATTTTTAATATGGCATTTCGATATGCCGCCATTTTTGGGTCCTTTGTGTTGAACTCTCCATTGACCTAGGATATTGCAAGGTTGGAATCACCGCGCACCTCCAGGCGTTGTATACCCATGGAGATAGCCATGCGAAGACCATGTAGCAGCGCCTCATATTGGGCTGCATTGTTGGAGTCCGTATACATAATTTGTAATACATATCGGACTGTATCCCCGGTAGGAGATGTTAAGATGACGCCAGCCCCCAGTCCGGCCAGCATTTTGGAGCCGTTGAAGTACATAATCCAATTGGAGTATGAGTTGTACTCTTTAGGGAGTTCGGCTTCCGTCCATTTAGCGACAAAGTCGGCCAACACCCAGGATTTAATAGCCCAGCGTGGCTTGTATACTATTTCAAACATAAAAGCTCGATGGCCCATTTAGCTATGCAGCCGGTGGCGTCCCTGTTGTTGATAATATCGTTAAGTGGTACTTTTGATGCCACTGTGATCAAACACTCCTGAAAATAGTGTCGCAGTTCTCGGGACGCCATGAAGATCGTGTAGGCTATTTTTTGGTAGTGAGGGTATCGGGATTTGCAAGGTGTAAGGACCTCTGATACATAATAAACTGGCTTTTGGGTGGGGAATTTATATCCCTCTTCCCCTCATTCGATGACGAGCAGAGCACTAACTACTTGGTTAATTGCCAAAATATATAATAACATAGGCTCTCCAACACCTAGGGCAGCTAGGATTGGGTTGCTTGTGAGAAGGGCCTTGGTTTCTTCCAATCCAGCTGTGGCAGCGTTCGTCCATTTGAAGTTGTCAGTGCATCGTAGTAGCTTGTAGAGGGGTAATGCTTTTTCTCCCAATTTGGAGATAAAACGGCTTAAGGCTGCAACACACCCAGCTAGTTTTTGGACTTGCTTTAGGTCTGTTGGTATATCCAATTGTGACAGAGCTCGGATTTTGGATGGGTTTGCTTCAATTCCTCTATGGGAAACAATAAACCCTAGCAATTTTCCGGCTGGTACTCCAAAAACACATTTTTCCGGATTAAGCCGTCTGTCGTATGTTCGGAGGTTGTCGAAGGTGAGGCGGAGATTGTCCACCAATGTTTCGACGTGCTTCATCTTGATGACCACGTTGTCCACGTATGCTTCGATTGTTTTGCCGATTTGTTTTTCTAAGCAAGTTTGAATCATGCGCTGGTAGGTAGCCCCAGCGTTTTTGAGCCCGAAGGGCATAGTGTTGAAGCAGAAGGGACCGTAAGGGGTGATGAACGCGGTTGCGGCCTGGTCCGACTCCTTCATCTTAATCTGATGGTATCCGGAATAGGCGTCAAGGAAACACAAAGAATCATGCCCTGCTGTTGCGTCAATTATTTGGTCGTCGCGAGGCAATGGGAAGGGATCTTTAGGGCAAGCCTTGTTGAGGTCTTTGAAATCAACACACAGGCGCCAGGATTTGTCCTTCTTCGGTACCATGACCAAGTTGGCTAACCAATCTGGATGTTTAATTTCCCAAATAAACCTAGCCTCTAGTAACTTGGCTAGCTCTTCTCCCAAGGCTTGGCACTTGGGTTCGGAGAATCGCCGTAGTGTCTGCTTCACGGGTTTAAATCCCTTGATTATATTGAGACTGTGTTTGGCCAGTCTGCGTGGGATGCCGGGCATGTCTGAAGGGTGCCAAGAAAAAATATCCCAATTCTCTTGGAGGAATGTGTGTATGGCGGCGTCCACTGCTGGATCTAGTTGTGCTTCGATTGATGCTGTTTTATTAGGGTCCGTCGGGTGCACTTGAAATTTAACTATTTCCCCATCTGGCTTGAAAGAGGTGGATTTGGATCTCTTATCAAGAATCACATAATCCCTATCCATTGTGGACCGTAGGGTGGTTAATTCTTCCACCGCTAGGGCTTCGGATAACGCCTCGAGGGCCAAGGATGCAGTTTTGTTTTCGGCACGAAGGGCTTTGTCCGGGTCGCTCGAAATTGTGATGATTCCATTGCGTCCGGGCATTTTAAGCTTCATATACCCGTAATGGGGTATAGCTTGGAAGCGTGAGAAAGCGTCCCGGCTGAGGATGGTGTGATACCCAGTATTGAAGGGGACCACATGAAAGAGCAACTCTTTGGATCTATAGTTTTCAGGCATGCCGAATACCACATCCAGTTTAATTCTCCTAGAGCAACGTGCTTCTCGACTGGGGATAATGCCTCGAAAGTTGGTATTTCTTTGCTCCATGCGTGATCTGTCCATCTGCATTTTATCGAGCGTGTCTTCATAGATGAGGTTAAGCCCACTGTCGCTGTCCATGAGCACTTTAGTAAGCCGGAAACCATCCACAATGGGGTTTAGTACTAGGGCAGCGGGTGCTTGGACTGACCGAGCCTTTGGTTCGTCTTCGGCCATAAAGGTTGTTGCCGTGTCGTGCCATGGGCTCAATGCGGTAACTAGGTGGACTTCGGCGAGGTCACGGAGTGCTCGTTTGCGCTGATTGTTTGAAGAAAAGGTCTCGAAGACCATGAGGACGCTAAAGTTGTCCCTCTCCGAAGAGTATTTCTCTAGAGTGGTAGTGAGGATGGCCTCTCCACTTTTTGCTACTTGTCGAAGTACCCAGCATGCTCGAAGGCTATGAGTTGGGACTTTGTGCGGAGTGGCGTGTATCGGGAAGGGCTTGTGCAGGAGTTCGTCAAGAATGGACCTGTGTCCCGGGAAGGGTTTATTTTTCCTGCCCATAGACTGGTGGTCGGGCGACCCGCCAGGATGTATTCATTTACTCCGGACCACACACTGCTTAAGGGCAGCGAGCTCCAGTTGACTTTTCTGGGCCCTCCATGTGCTTTCCATCGCACAGTACTTTTGCACTACCTGTGATAGTTTCATAAAGCTCTGTATGTGGTGACGGTCGAGGGCATTCAATATTCCCTCGTCTTTGCAGTTATGATGAAAGACCGAAACTACATCGTCGTCCGGGCAGTCTTTGATCTTGTTTTTAACAAGAAGGAATCTAGCCCAAAAGTGGTGGACCGTTTCTTGAGGCTACTGCCGCACATACATCAGGTCGTATATATCTGGAGGAACTGAGTTGCTTGGAGAATATAGATTGTTGTGGGTGGGTGGTTTAAATTTTAGATCTAGTCCCACATCCGTGTTTGGAGCTTGAAAGGTCTCTGAGAAGATCGGTTCGGGTCCGGGGAGGTCCAAGGGCTCCTGCAATGATATGCTTGAGCCAGACTCCAGAGGGCATGAGCTTTCGTCCGAAGAGGTAGCATCCGGCTCAGGGGATTCGGAGAACCGAACATACTTGGTCTTCAATATAGGGAGGGAAGTGTCTTTGGCTGGTTCCTCAACGACCGCTATGAGGTGGGTGATCGGGGGGTGATCAATTTCCCTCCGGTCAGGCTTGAGCCTGATCCGATCATAGTCTGTTGAGACCCCCAGGGCGGCGATGCGGTCCAGTACTTCATTTAAAGATGAGACATCTGCCGGATCCAACTTTTCGGAGTACTTGGGGCCTATGCGAAGACGGTGTCCGACGGATGTAAGAGGTGTTGCAGGCTCGATGACTGCGCAATCTCCTACAGTGAAACCTACGAGCTGGAGGGTCTGCCCAGAAGCCAGGCACCTTCTAGAAGTGATATTGTTGTTGATGACTAGGTGATCCATAGATCGCTTTTGTAGACAGCACGACAGAGCTCTCAATGAAAACGCCAATGTCGGTGTCAAAACCGGCAGATCTTTGGTAGGGGGGCCCAAGCTGTGCGTCTAAGGATCAATTGTAACAGTGGACCAGTGGACACGGTGTTTACCCAGGTTCCGGCCCTCTTAAAGGAGGTAAAACCCTACTCATGCTTGATTATATTCGAAGAGTATAAAGATTAGAAGAGTTTATCTACCTCGAGATCATGATAGCTAAACCCTAGATGTCTAGCCTATGAGTATTCCGATGGCGGTAATGAGGATAGCCTCTACGGACTAACCCCGCCAATTTATATACACACCTGAAAGGGTCGGAAGAGGTGTCTAGAGGGGGGTGATTAGACCCTCAACAAACAAAGTTGGCAGTTTTTAAGTTTTTCAAGTTGAGGTGGTAGATTAACACAATTTCAAGCATACACAATGCAATTCAAGAAAGCATGCAAAGAGTATATGAGCAGCAGAAAGTAAAGCATGCAACTTGCAAGAAAGTAAAGGGATGGGATTGGAGTGTGCAAACGCAATTGGAGACACAGAGATTTTTGGCATGGTTCCGATAGGTGGTGCCATCGTACATCCACATTGATGGAGACTTCAGGGTAACGGTTGCGCGAGTCCACGAAGGGCTCCACCCACGAAGAAGCAACCTTGTCTATCCCATCATGGCCATCGCCCACGAAGGACTTGCCTCACTAGGGTAGATCTTCACGAAGTAGGCAATCTCCTTGCCCTTACAAACTCCTTGGTTCAAATCCACAATCTTGACGGAGGCTCCCAAGTGACAACTAACCAATCTAGGAGACACCACTCTCCAAAAGGTAATAGATGGTGTGTTGTTTAAGAACTCCTTGGTCTTGTGCTTCAAATGATAGTCTCCCCAACACTCAACTCTCTCTCACAGATTTGGCTATGGTGGAAAGATGATTTGAGTGGAAAGCAACTTGGGGAAGGCTAGAGATCAAGATTCATATGGTAGGATTGGAATATCTTGGTATCAACACAAGAGTAGGTGGTTCTCTCTCAGAAAATGAGTAGTGGAAGTGTAGGTATGTCCTGATGGCTCTCCTCATGAATCAAGAGTGGGTGGAGGGGTATATATAGCCTCCACACAAAATCTAGCCGTTACACACATATTCCCAAACTCGATGGGACCGAATCAGCAAACTCGGTTAGACTGATCCAGGTAAAAATATGAACATTAGAGTTTTTGGTGGGACCGATATAGTCAACTCGATGGGACCGATGTGCAGGGGTTAGGGTAAAACCTCAACTTGGTTTGACCGATTACTCAAACTCGGTGAGACCGATTTTGGTAATAAGTAAACAGAGGATTGGTCAAGCAAACTCGGTGGGGCCGACTGAACAAACTCGGTTAGACCGAAAATGTTGCAATAGATCCCACAGAGTTTGCAAGCCCATCTCGGTGACACTGTGATCCCATCAGTGAGACCGAAGTAACTAGGGTTTGGCAGTGGCTAAATAAGATGAAACTCGGTGGCACTGGATAGAAAAAGTCGGTGGGGTCGAGTTTGACATTTAGGTTTAGGACATATGTGGATGTGAGAAAGTGGCTGAGGGTTTTGGAGCATATCACTAAGAACTTTGAGCAAGTAAGCCATTAAGCAACACCTCATCCCCTTTTAATAGTATTGGCTTTCCTATGGACTCAATGTGATCTTGGATCACTAAAATAGAAAATGTAGAGTCTTGAGCTTTTGCCAATATTTGTCCTTAGCATCTTGAAGGGGTTCCACATCCTCTTGTCCATGTCCATGCCACTCCAATGTTGAACTTATCTGAAATATACTAGGTAGAAGTATTAGTCCAACAAGAGATATGTTGTCATGAATTACCAAAATCACCCAGGGAGCACTTGTGCTTTCATTCTCCCCCTTTTTGGTAATTGATGACAACATACATCAAAGCTTTAGATAAAGATATAATGGAATAGCAAGTAAAGCTTTGGAAGGACATGCAACATGCATTGGCTCCCCCTACATGTATGCAATCATGTTATGATAGATCATAAGAGTATGAGAATGCATAAACATGTGCAGAGCAAGCATTGAGTTACATGTGTCTTGGTTATATGCATCAAAGCAAATGATATAGATACTGGAATTATACCTTCATGTTCATGAGTCTCTCTTGCCAACAATAGGTACCACAGCAAGAGATCTTCATGCACATGAGTGTGATGCAAATAATTACCTTGTGGTCTTGAACTAGCTTGAAGAATATGTACCTGGGTAAACAAGGTTAGATAACACAAGAACATCTACCAGACAGAGCAAGAACAAAAGAGCACAAGAATACCAAGACTTGGATGACATGTAGAGTGTGAGTACTAGGTACTCTATTTGGATTTTGACATGTCCCCAAGAATAAAGATATGCAATGAATTCCAAAGATTTTCTTCCCTTAGATGTCTTTCTCCCCCTGAATCTGACATGGGATAATGGGAGTAGATAGGGTAGCAGAAAATCAGAGCAAACAAGAAAATGACCAGAGCAAGATAAGGTCATAACATATACTATCATGTCTTTCCCCTCTCGAAGACATGAGACAACTTTCCTCTTAAGAATAGGAGCATCAGGAGAAGCTTTTATGAGTGCATTCTCCCTTATGTGATAAGCTTTCATGTGCTCTCTCTCCCCCTTTGACATCAATTTCTCAGAAGGGACTTCTGGAGCATGAGTCAAGTAGGTTTGGTCCTGAAGTCACATTTCAAAGCCACGTGTAGTATTGATGCTGGTAGAGGCCAAGTTACAAAGAGTGGAGCTGGGACCAATATGCAGAATGCAAGTGACACAGATTTTTGTCTCGGGACTGAAATCAGTACCACTGAGTGGTTGCAGTCGGTGCCACCGAGTTTATTCGGTTCAGCCAAAGTAATCAATCCAGTTAGAACAAGTTCAACCCAGAGTGTAACTTCTTGTCACCTCAGCTCACTAGGCAAATAAGATCTCACAAGGATATGCAAGGAATTACCTGAATGAATTGGATGCAGGGAAATGCAGAAAATAACAGAGAAAAGAAAAGAAGAGAAATCTAGATGAAGTTTTTTTTGAAAGGGGAACTAGCATGCATGAGACAAATGCAAGAGCACAAACAAACAACAGAGAACTCAATCTAGAATTGGTCAGCGACAAAGTGACCTATGTTAGAGTATATTGACTTAGGAGTCAAGTGAAGACACTTGATCATAGGTCATACTCATCTTTAAACTCAAAATGGGGTTCCCATTGTTCGTTTAAGCATTTTGATGTATTCTCATCTTGTTGAGTTTCTTTGACCCATGTCTTGGGGTTAAGCTTCTCTAATATGGAATGACATACCTTGGGTGGTGGTGATGAACTTGGTCCTATAGTTGAACTTGTGTAGAGTGCTCATGTTGATGTAGATCATCAAGATTTGGGTGCACCACTTGTAGTTGAAGTTCATCTTCCTACAAGGGTTAGTCTTGCAAGGAAGAGCACTTGTGTAACCAAAGTGAGAATCATGAAATTTGATATAGGAAATTGTCAAAGATATATATTGAATGGTTTCGTGCTTCCTTGACTTCATCCACCATTATAGAGACTTGGAGATGTAGAGATTGCTTAAAAAGTGATTGAGTTGCAATCTCATAGAATTGGTCTTATCCAAGTACCTACAAGGGTTAGATAGCATGCAAGAGTACAAGAGTATCCAAGACATATGATCATCATCATAAGAGAATAGTCAAGGATTAGTCATAGTAAGGCTCATGCCTTTCATGCATCCACATGTAGTTTCTACTCCAAATTTGAGGCATCAATGATGTTCAATTCACCTCTCAACCTGCAAAACACTTTCTCATTAAGTGGTTTAGTGAATATATCCGCCAATTGCTTGTCGGTGCGAACATGCTTAAGTTTGATATCTCCCTTAGCGACATGATCTCGAATGAAATGATGAAAAACTTCAATATTCTTAGTTCGAGAATGTTGCATGGGATTATGAGCAATCTTAATAGCACTCTAATTTTCACAAAGAAATGGAACATGTTTCACATATATCCCATAATCTTTAGGAGTTTGGATCATCCAAAGTAACTGAGCACAACATGAACCATCGGCAATGTATTCCGCATCGGCGGTGGATAAGGATACCGAGTTTTGTTTCTTTGGAGGACCAAGACACAAGATATCTACCAAGAAATTGACAAGTACCCGAAGTGGACTTCCTATCGACCTTGTCACCAGAGTAGCCAACAAGATCAAAGGAAGACTTCTTAGGATACCAAATGCCAAAATTTGGTGTATGTATTAGGTATCTCACTATCCTTTTCACAGCCTTAAGATGACACTCTTTGGGGGTTGCTTGATATCGTGCACACATGCACACACTTAGCATAATATCGGGACGGGGGGCACATAGGTATAACAATGAACCAATCATAGAGCGGTAAACCTTTTGGTCAACTAGTTCGCCATCCTTTGTCAAGTCAAGATGTCCACTAGCGGGCACGGGGGTATTCATACCTTTGCATTCTTCCATGTTGAACTTCTTGAATAAATCCTTGGTATACTTCGTTTGAGAGATAAAGGTTCCCTCCTTAGTTTGCTTGATTTGCAACACAAGAAAGAAAGAGTTCACTAATCATAGACATCTCAAACTTCTCTGACATAAGCTTCCCAAACTTCTCACTAAAATGAGGGTTAGTTGATCCAAATATGATATCATCAAAATAAATTTGGCACACAAATAATTCTCCATTAACCCTTTTGGTAAAGAGTGTAGAATCAATTTTACCAATTTCAAACCGTTTATCAAGAAGAAACTTTGTCAAGCATTTATACCAAGCTCTAGGAGCTTGCTTAAGACCATAAAGAGCTTTGTGAAGTTTGTAAACATGGTCGGGTTTCTTAGGATTAACAAAGCCGGGAGGTTGTTTAACATATACTTCCTCCTCAATTTCACCATTGAGAAAAGCACTTTTGATGTCCATTTGATATAAGGTAATGTCATGATGATTGACATAAGCAAGTAAGATGTGAATGGACTCAAGTCTAGCAACGGGGGCATAAGTCTCACCATAGTCCATACCTTCGACTTGAGTGTAGCCTTGAGCAACGAGACGAGCCTTGTTGTGTACAACTTGTCCATATTCATCTTGCTTGTTCCGAAATACTCATTTGGTTCCAATGACATTGTGCTTCTCATGGGGCTTCTCAACCAACGTCCATACTTGGTTCCTCTCAAAGTTGTGTAGCTCTTTGTGCATGGAATTTATCCAATCCGGATCTTCCAATGCTTCTTCAACCTTCATAGGTTCAATGGTAGAAATGAATGAGTAATGTTCACAAATGTTAGCCAAACGAGTTTTAAAGCGAGTAATTCTCCCGGTTTGAATGTCATCAAAGATTTTCTCGGCGGGATGGTCTCTTGAAACTCTTGCTCGAACTCGTGATAGCTTCTGTTTGGGTTGGGGTGGAACATCCTCTTCATTGCCTTGTTCTTCTTCTTGTCTTTCTTCGTTGTTCTTGGCGTGGTTGTTCTCCCATGGAGGTGGAGAAGGAGGTCGTCAAGGTTCATCTTGTTGTACATCCTCATTCTCATCGTCTTGACATGTCCCACTTGTGGATGCCTCCAAGTCAACTCGTGGTTCACCTTGGCGTGAGGTTGAGGCTTCCACTTGGACGGACGAGGTACTCTCCTTCACCTCCGTTGGGCGAATCTTGCCGATAGACAAGTCTTGGATTACTTCCGAAGGATCTTTGTCACCTACATCAATTGGCAATTCCTCTACTTGCGAGCCGTTAGATTCATCAAACTTCACATCTACCGTCTCTTCTACATTTCAGGTGAAATTGTTGTAGACACGGTAAGTGTGAGAGTTTGAGCCATAACCGAGTAGGAAACCTTCATGATACTTAGGAGCAAAGTTTGAACGACGATGCTTGTCAAGATGTAACACTTTGAGCCGAATACCCGAAAGTATCCAACTTGGGGTTTGTTACCGGTGAGGAGCTCGTATGCCATCTCGCTGAGTAGCTTGTGAAGATATAAACGATTCGTTGCATGACAAGTTGTCTCAATCGCTTCTGCCCAAAAGTGTTTCGGCGTCTTGTACTCATCAAGCATCGTTCTCGCCATTTCGACGAGCGTCCGGTTCTTCCTCTGAACAACTCCATTTTGTTGAGGTGTGTATGTAGCCAAGAACTCATGTGAGATCCCTTCTTCATCAAGAAAGGTGTCCACATTGGCGTTCTTGAACACCATTCCATTGTCGATGCTAACCTTCTTGATCTTCACTTCAAATTAGTTTTGGTCCTTCCTAGCAAAGTTTTGGAAGATCTTTTGAACCTCCAATTTATCATCGAGAAAGAACACAGACGTAAATCTTGAAAAATCATCAACGATGACTAGTCCAAATGAGTTACCACCGAGACTTTTGTAAGCATTGGCACCGAAAAGATCCATGTGAAGTTGCTCGAGCAGTCTTCTCGTGGTCATGATGTTCTTCACAGGGTGCCTTCCTCCAACCTGTTTTCCTGCTTGGCAAGCGCTGCAAAGTCTATCCTTATCAAATATGACATCTTTAACACCAAGGATATGATCACCTTTAATAAGCTTGTCAAGGTTTCGCATGCCCACATGACCTAACCGTCTATGCCACAACCAGCCTTTGGAAGATTTAGCAATTAAGCAAGTTCTAGGTTGAGCCTTTTTAGTGAAGTCAACAATGTATAGATCACCTCTACGTATGCCGGTAAAGACCATTTTATGATTATCTCTTTGAAACACTTGGCAATCTACTTTAGTAAATAGGACATTGAAATCAAAGTCAGCTAGTCTAGATATAGAAAGCACATTATAGCCAAGAGATTCAACGAGCATAACATTTTGTATGGAGCTATCATGTGAGATGGCCACCTTACCGAGACCAACCACCTTACCCTTTGAGTTATCACCGAAAGTGACATACTTTCGAGGGCCATCGTTTTCAGCAAGCTCATGAAACATATCTTTATCTCCGGTCATGTGATCGGTACATCCACTATCAAGGACACATTCCTTTCCTCCAGCCATGTAGCCGTGAAGGTTAGCCATAAGACCAAAGTGTCTCATAGGCTCTTCAAGATCAAAGTCATTATCATCATCCTCATCATAGTATCCATGTTCAACATCATCTTGCAAATGATCATTTCCTAGAGAGAGTGATTCATTAGATATATGATTTCGACAATGTCATCTCTATGAATTCTAATAGCTTCGAAAATAATATTGCTAATGATTCCAACATCTCCTTTGGCACGCATAAGATTGGTAACCTCAAATAAACAATCTTCAATCTTAGGATCATTGGGGTTCATCTTATTCAACACAATAGACTTGTGAAGAATCTCATCTAAGTTTTTTAAGGAATAGCAAGGAAATCGTTCCTCAAGAAATCTTCATATAGTATAAGCACAATAAAGAGTTGGCAAGTGACCAATCAAATTTCTAGGCAAGCCTCTAGTGATAAGATTGATAGTTCTAAGATTGTGAATCATGTCAAGAGACTCATCATGGGTAGGATGCAAGGGATCAACAAGGGGTTCACAAGGAGTAGTAATGTACTTGTTCAAGTGATATTCATCAAAAATTCCAAGCATCTCATTTTTCCACTCACTAAAGAACTCTCCATCAAGCATAGGCACTCTATGTCTAAGACTCCCCAATGTAGACTCGTCCATCTTCCTCCAGTGGTGATAAAACCAAAGCAATGGAGACCAAACCTCTGATACCAATTGAAAGGATCGAGAAGAGGTGTCTAGAGGGGGGTGATTAGACCCTCAACAAACAATGTTGGCAGTTTTTAAGTTTTTCAAGTTGAGGTGGTAGATTAACACAATTTCAAGCATACACAATGCAATTCAAGCAAGTGTGCACATAGTATATGAGCAGCGTAAAGTAAAGCATGCAACTTGCAAGAAAGTATAGGGATGGGATTGGAGTGTGCAAACGCAATTGGAGACACCGAGATTTTTGGCGTGGTTCCGATAGGTGGAGCTATCGTACATCCACGTTGATGGAGACTTTTGTCAGGACCCTGACTCAATGCCACACTAATCTAGCATGTAACACCTCATATCACTTTGCGGACTCACGCACGGTATCCCCACGGGTGACGCCTTACCAGGCCCATGACCGTTTGCGCCTTTTGGCATACGTATATGATAGTGTCGCTAGCATCCATATGACAAGGAGCCCGGGCTGACATGGCTAGTCATGAACCCAAAGTGGCACCAACTTACAGGGACATGCATACATGACCCAGCAACAAACGTATCGGTCATCAGCGAGTGAATCCGGGCTGTAGCAGCTGGGCTAGCAGGACTCCGGAGAATCCGGGCTGTAGCATGCTAACAGGACTCCCGTAGACACCGCGTGACATTTCCCCAAAGGGACAGACACAGGATCAAAGAAGGACACATGTTGGCCAGCCTAAGTGTTCCGGAGCAGTAGCAAGCTACCATGGCTTAGTGGAAGCACTAGGAGACATTTCCCGATGAGAGGCTACTAAGGATAAACAACTAGTTAGTCAGATCCCACACATACCAAGCATTTCAATAACATACACACAATATGCTCCATATGTGCAAATACAACATGGCATCACAACATGACTCTACAACTCAAGTACTTTATTCAATAGGCTCCGAGGAGCGAGATATTACAAGCATGGGTCTCATGACCCAACATTCAGAGCATATAAGTCAAAGCACAAACGGAAGCTTAACATGTATGAGTACAGACATCTACAAATGAAGAAGGCTGAGAAGCCTGACTATCTACCAGATCCTGCCAAGGGCACAAGATCGCAGCTGAGGTAACAAGCTAAACATCGAAGTCCACACAGAACTACTAGTGAGACTGAAGTCTCTCTGCAAAAACATATAATAAGCAAACGTGAGTACAAATGTACCTAGCAAGACTTACATCAGAATTAGCTACATATGCATCATTATCAACAAAGGGATGGTGGGGTTTAACTGGAGCAAGCCAGCTTTGACTCGGTGGCTATCCTGAACTGCGACTGTAATGTAACTCTTTTGAGGTGGCGCACACGAGTCCACATATTCACCATATCAATACACCACTATGGATCCGTTCCCGTCTCCCTACGTGAATGCCATCCATAGCACTCATGCTTATCTTGTGCATTTTAGAGTATCCACTTTCACTTGTCTATGAACTGTATAGGCAACCCAGAGGTCCTTTACTACGGACACGGCTATTCGAATAGATCATATTAACCCTGGAGGGGTGTACTTCTTCACACACGCTCTCGCCACTTACCGCCATGTACACATCATGTATCTCGGCAACCTTCAAGAGGAAGCCTGGCGAGGGTATCGGCCACGACCTGACTAACCACGCAAGTCTCTAGTCCAGGTTTATCGCCTATTCGGGTTCCATACGCAAGGAGATCCGGCCGGGGTGTCACTCATGGCCCCAAACGATGTGAGCAGGGTTCCCAAGCCCACCATCCGGGTGCCACTTGGTACACCGTGCCACTGCACCTAGTCTATCCCAAGCCCACCTGTACCGGGTGCCACTTGGTAGACTACTAGCACTACCTACAAACACCAGAAACTAGTTGCAACTCCTGGACAAAGAACATGCTGATTAATAAGTCGAGAGGGGTCGAGTTACCGGAACCCAATGTGTGGTAGTAACTGTTCATGGATCACAAACACAGAACTCAGTTCCTGAGGACGGTTTCAATGAGACAACCCACCATGTACTCCTACATGGCATCTCACCGCTACCTTTACCAAATCATGTTCACACACTTAGCTCTCAACAGTAGGACATGTTCACATACCTCCAATTCATCCCCGATGAATCAGACTGACACAACTCTAAGCAATAGAAGGCATGACAAACAAGCATGAATGAGTAGGCACATCAGGGCTCAAACAACTCCTACTCATGCTAGTGGGTTTCATCTATTTACTGTGGCAATGACAGGTCATGCAGAGGAAAGGGGTTCAACTACCACAGCATGTAACAGTTTAATCGTTGTTGTCCTGATGCAGTAAAAGAGAGCAGAAGCGAGAGAGTGGACAAGGGGGTTTTGCTTGCCTGGCACTTCTGAAGATAGCATAGTTCTTCATCGGTGTCATCGAACTCATCGTCGAAACCACGTCTACTGAGAGGGGACAAATACCGGCAAACAAGAAAGAATACAATCAATGCAATGCAACAATATGATGCATGATCATGACATGGCAATATGCTATGGATTGTGCTAATGCAACTAAAACCAGAAGGGTTTGGGTCATTTTGAACCAAAGGTCCAATCCCCAACTCAACTTATGAATTTAAATAGTGCCTTATCATGTTTTGCACTAAACAGAAAGGTTAAGTTGCTTAAACATGCATGAAACCAGTATAGATGGATAGATTGGATTTTTCTGATCATTTTTCATATATAAATTATTTATTTTGAGTTACGGTTGAATTTATATGAATTTTTGAAGTTTAGATTATTTTCTGGAATTTTCTGAATTATTTTAAATCCAGAAATGATTAACGGCGTCAGCATTGCGTTAGGGTGACGTCAGCAGGGTCAACAGGGCTGCCCCGAGTTAAACCTGACTAGTGGGTCCCACTGGTCAGTGTCACGGTGCTGGCTAGGGTCACTGACGTGTGGGCCCAGTCAACGGCCACGTCAGCTTGGTCAAAGCTGACGCGTGGGCCACTGTGGTTAGACTAAAGCTAAACTGGGGTTTAGCCCATGGTTAATTGACATGGTGGGGTCCACTGTCAGTGACTATGGAGGTAATTAGTGGGTGGATTAGACCTAATCTAATCACGCCACGTCGGCGTCGCCGGATCAAGTCACCGGCGACATACAGGACAGCGGTGGCTCGTCGGAGTTCCTTCTCCGGTGACCATTTCTCGCGTGGGTGGGTTCTATGGGGTCGTGGGAGTGCGCCGCGTTCAACGGTGCCATCAGTTGGTCGCAGGGTGGCCGGAATCATTGCCGGCGTCGAGCTGGGCGGTGGTGGCGCTCGGGCACATGTTGGCAGCGGTGCTACGGGGTACGGGCGAGTCAGCAAAAGAGCTAAGCGGCCTCCTGGGGGCACCAGGAGCTCATTGCCATGCCCAGCAACGACGGCCGTGGGTTGCAACGATGGCGCACGACAAAGCAGGCAGCGGCGAAGGTTCGGCCATGGCGGCAGCGCTAGCTAGAGGACGGGCAGTGCAACTTGGTTAGGGGGAGGAGAAAGAGGAGCTCACGGCGATGCGGCAGGGTAAGTCAGTGGCCTACGGGATGCTCTGGACGAGGAGAATCAACGTAGTCGATCTCCGGGCACCGGAGGTGAAGACGACGATGCTCCGGTCGACTGGCGCCTCTTCTGGTCGCGTGCGTCAATTGTGTTGCTCCACGGGGCCGTGGCGGAGCTCGGGGACATGGAGAGGGAGCGAGGGAGTGGTTGTGGCCGTGGTGAAGCTCGTCGGTGGCGGCGGCGTGGTTCAGTGAGGTGGGAAACAGCAAGGGAGAGAGAACCAGAGGAGGGGGATGAGCGCGGGAAGAGTAAGAGGGGACCGAGGGGGCCGCGTGTCATTCGTAGCCAGCTCCAGGCGAACAGCGGCAAGCAGGAGGTGGTGAGCTACGGCGCGCGCGCGGATACGCCTCTGCCAGTAGGCAGAGGTTAAAGACGGCTCTGCCCCTGGTGGGCTGGGCCACCAGGTTGGCTGGCCAACTGCAGTGCTGGGCCGCATAGGTAAGCCAGGTGCGTGAGGCCAGGTGAGTTTCTTCTCTTTTCTAATTTTGTTTCTGTTTCTATTTTTCTGCAATTGTTTTGACTTAATTAAAATGCTCAGGCATTTTAAAAAACACTGAAAATAATAGTGGGCTCTTTTTGGAATATTTCCAACAGCCCTCACTTAAGTTCAGAATTATTTGGACATTTAAAACATTATATAGCATTTAAATAACCAAATGCAAATAGAGTATGATTTAATTCAGTGACCTTAGGTGTCCTAGAAAAATTTGAACCAATTTTGGCAGAGGTTCTAAACCAATACAAAAGTGATGAACATTTTTGAAGGGCATTTCAGGTTCATTGAAAAAGTATTTTAGTAACCCTAGTTGGATTAAGTGATGCTGGGGTTTCTGTCATCCCCATTTCAAGTTTCTGAGAAATTTAAACATGATGCTCATATGAAGGGCTAGCCTAGTGCATACCAGAACTAGGGATGTGACAACTCACCCCTACTAAACAAGAATCTCGTCCCGAGATTCAAGTCGTGAGGTAAGAAGACAGAAAGGACACAAAGCTAACACGGTCTTCACGATCCAACTATCCTTCTCAAAGATGTTGATTCATTGCTTCATATTGATCTTGACGTCTTTGCTTTTGAGGTCTTCATCCAACTCGACGAAGTCAGAAGGAAACTCTTTCGGAGGGGATCACTGAAACTCTCCATACCAGGCTAAGGCAATTCTCAAACTATCGTTTGGCGGAGTGCGAAGGAATGGCATACCCAGACTACAATGGATGATGTGGATTACCTTGTTGAAGACAATGCAAGGGATGATTTTGCTTGCGCGTGCTCTCAAGAACTTGAGCATTTCCATATTCATCAAGGTTTTACCAATATCCGAGCCAAGGATCCTGGCAACACAACATACTACCATGACAAACAGTGATGGACGATGCAGATGCAAAGGAAAAAAAACACCTTCTCAGATTTCACCTTAGCGAAGCCAAGGAAACAAAATCTGGATGATCAACCGAGAGACATTTAGCACTCTGCTTCTAATGTTCTCCTTGATGTGCTAGTGTAACCCATTTATTAAAATGGTTTGGTATTTAGAACATCAAGTAAAAGGTCGGACTTCGGAAGCACAATAATCCATAAGGAGTAACTACTGGAGTAAATCCTACGAAATCCTTATGGGGAGGTGGCCAACTTCCTCAATCAAGATACTACAACAATAGGTCTTCTGGATGGGTGTGTTGGCCACGACATCCACTTTACCGGGTTACAGAGAGAGCAATATAATAGTTCTTGGGAATTGTTCCAACCATCATATCTGCCTGAGATTCAGATCTGGTTGGGGTCAGGACATTCCAGAATCATCAAGTCTAGAAAAATGAAAGTTTGAAACACAAATAGATGAGATGGCGTTGCGAGATTCTCGAGAAATGAACTACGATAGCAAGCTCCAAAACAGGAGCTGGTTCTGCTACATACATGTCAACACACTGTCCCAGACAAGCATGGCCAGGTAGTAGTCTTATAATAAAACACTACCGAGTTCAGGTGGGGAACCCTCATCGAGGATATCGAAGTCCTTACACAAGTCCATGGATTAGATCCCAAGCATAGACTTCTCTTCCTTGAACAAGTCAATCAGTGGCTTGGTGTGCTAGGGACACATATAGAATGGAGGTAGCGAGCCTATCAAACCATAGAATACTTCGCACATGCATGACTGACTTGAGATGGTTCCAGAGGAGGCAACATTGACTTTCTCGAATTCACGGCGGCAACTTGCATCAAATGCACATCAATTAGAGGAGGTCACTTCTTTCATCCGAACATATGCTTCATGCACGGGACATGAAGATAATGCTTACAAAAGTTTCCAACACTAGATTGATGTTCAACATGATCATGGAGGAGACAAAGTGCTGCTGATGGGCTCAACAGCAACTCATCGGAATTTCCATATCACTGGATTTCCACTATTATGTGAACAATGTGATAGTATTGGTCAGACCAAAAGATGTAATGGTGTATGCTCGAGGGATCAACCATGAGTAAGACAACATTACGAATATCGTTGATTCTGACTTGATTTGACGATAGCCCATACTCAAATTAAAGGTTTGGTAAGACAATAGACCCAACAATTGACCACAAGGATCAATCAATGAAGATATCATCTTTCCTGAACACCACACACAAAGATATCCCTTTGAAATGAACTAAGTCGGACAAGCTTTTATCTTCTAACTCTCCAAGTTGTTGTTTAGCTTAACCAACTAGCTCAGGGTATCCAACACAGATACTTGGAGGAAGGGTGGTTTTGAAACCCAACTTGATCACGAACTCAACACAGCGGTCAGGTGACAACCTGGTAATACTTCCGAGAAGATATTCGGAAAATCACGAACCACCTATATGTTACTAAGCTCGGGAGCAATCTTGCTTCCTAGGGCAAGACGACATGATCAACAGAGCGAGGGATTGACACAATCCTAACTCATTGATCAAAGAGTGCACCAGGAATAGGGACTAGGTAGCACAATCTATCTTAGAATGATGATTCAGTAATCAACACGCTAGGGGTTATTGTCCTTTAACTACCAAGCAATGGGGTTGCTAGGAGTATTGATTTCACACATCATGATTCACTTGTCGGCATTCCGGTTACAACAACACGGGAACTGAGGAATGAATAATGATGGTGGGAAGTATCACTACATCAAGAATTCATAAGGGGTGGTGCAATTCTCATGATATTCGGGGGGTAACACTCCAGGGTAGAACAGAACAAAAGTTGGATTGGCATTTTGATCTGCGGAATACAACTGCTTTGACCCAATCCTGGAAATGGAAAAGGTACTGGAGTTTGTTTCTCCTAGTCATTCTGGAATAGAATGGCTTGACAGACCACAAGAATAATAAGCATCATTGAACACGAATGCACGACTACTCCTGACTATCAACTGATAGACGAAGGTCAGAAGACAACTAAGGAGGGACAACTCAAAGGAACATATGATTTTTTGAGTTGTGGATGCATAGATTAGTATGTCGAACCAAGTTCAACAAGTTTCTTCCGGATAACCCATGCAGAGAGGTAGGTTTGGTAGAATTGTAATATAGAAAGGGGAACTCATCGAGAGCACTCTTGTTGTGATCTTTTGGTTCCCGAACTTCTGCCATATTGGTACATGGTATTGGAAGAAGGAAATACCATGGACCTCGAGGACTATCGCAAAGGTTACTAATAACCTAAAGGAACTAGCAAATACTACCAACAAGAAGCAGGTAGGGTGAATCTCGGGTTCACAAACCCAGGAGTAGAATGCCTACTAACTAAGTGGCATCACAGGATGCTTTCGAGAATGATGGCCAGAATCATCACACTGGGAACACAAAACATGGCTAGATTACTAGATGATCCCCTAAGACACCTAGGGTCATAATAATAATTCCAACATATATGTCGAGGCAATAGAATACCTCAACTCAACAATTAATGTGATTAACTTGGCCTAAAGGAACATCGAAACCAGAGGGAAAGGATTTTGCAAATGCATCAGATTGTTTAGAAACCTGGGACGACTCGGATAGCATAACGGCTGTAAATGCTCAAAAGGATTTAAGAAATCCTACAAAATGGTGGCATAACATCTCAATCATCACAATATCAAGATTCTGAGGCCAACTATGAATACACAGGAGTAGTAGGAACCGAACTTAAGCTTAAAACCATCAATCCTATAAGTCTACGGATTAGTAACACGTGATCCTGATAAAAAGAAGAGGAAGCCTGGTTCCTTAACCCCGTAGGAAAGATAAGATGACTCATATCAGAAGGCATAAGGTATAAGGAGTAAAAAGAGCCTTATGTTCCATCCCACAATCAATTCCCTTATATAACAAAAGAATTCCTAGACTCAACTTCGACCACAGGCAGGCAGGCTCTGATACCAAAGCTGTCAGGACCCCGACTCAATGCCACACCGATCTAGCATGTAACACCTCATATCACTTTGCGGCCTCACGCACGGTATTGTCACATCCCTAGCTTCTGACAATGCACTAGTGTTAGCCTTTGGTGACGCATCATGTTTACTTTTTACAGAAAGTTGAAATGGGGATGACAGAACCCCCAACACCCCCTTAAACCAACTAGGGTTTACTAAAATCATTTTCAATGAACCCAAAATGCCCTTCTAAAATGTTATCATCTTTGCCTTGGTCTTAAACCTCTGACAAAAATGGTGCACAATTTTCTAGGACATCCTAAGGTCACTGGATTAAATCATATGATATTTGCATTTAGGCATTTAAATGCTAGTAAATATTTTAAATGTCCAAATAATCATAAACTGAAATGTTCCATGTTGGATATATTCTATAAAGTGGACATGAGCAGTTGCATGATTTTTGGAAGTGCTTAGGCATTTTTAGAAAAAGCTACAAACTTACAGAAATAAAAGAAAACAGAAATAAAAAGAAAGGACTTACTGGTGCAACTTACCTGCACAGCCCAGCACATTAGCAACCCAACTGGGCAAAGCCAGTGCGGCCCAGCTCGCTGGCCCAGCCCACCTGGCTCCCTGTCATCTTCCTACTCTTGCTAGAGCAGGTAGGCTGCTCGCTGTCGCGTGCACGCTCGCCCTCGCTGCCTCCTGCTTTCCCCCGGGCCTTCTAGCGACGCCACGGAGATGCCCTGTGGACCCTCGCTCCTCCCCCTCACTCTCTGCTCTCTCCGTCGTCCTTTGCTCCCTCTCTCGAGCACACCCGAGCGGAGCCCGTCGCCACCGTCACCGTTCGCCACGGCCACCAACCCCTCCATGCCCAGCCAGCTAGCCCACGAGCTCCGCCTCTCTGCCGTGCACCTCTGCGACAAATCCCGTGAGCCCGGACGCCCTGAAGGGACGCCTCCAAGCTCGCCACCGCCGCATCTGCCGCCGGACATCGTCGACGGATTCGCAGCGACCAGAGCGCCCCCGAGCCGCTGAGCTTTCCTACGAGCCCCCTGTGAGCCTCCGGTCGATTCCCCTCTTCTCCTCGTGTCGATTTTGCGCTCTAGCCATAGATGCACCAGAGTTGTGCTCGCCGCCGGCCATGTCACCGTCATCCCTACGGCCGCTCCAGCTTGCGTCCGAGGGCGTCGTCCTGCTCATCATGCTCCCAGGAGCTAAGAACACCCACTAAATCTTCCTCCTGCACACCACAATGCTGTCCCGGCCAACCCCGTGCGGGCGCCGCCATGGATGTGCTCCCCGCCATTGACCCGGCCCACCTCTGGTCATTCTGCGGGTGCCAATTAACGCGAACGAGTTCCAGGACCCCGTTCGTGGTCTCCGCCGCTGGTTTGGTCATCGGAGGACATTTTCCGACGCTCTCCGCCGCCCCTGCCATCGTCGGCGATTAACCACTGGCGAGTCTGACGTGGCAACGTCATTAGTAACTAATGACGTTGCTAACTAACCCTCCAGGGACTGACGGGGGACCCCACGTCACTAACTAACCACGGGTTAGCCACTGTGTCAATGACATGTGGGCCCCGCAGGTCAGGTTGACCTGGACCGGGCCAGTTGACCGTTGCCGTCACACTGACGCCATGCTGACGCGGGCATGACACACTGTTGATGCAACGCTGATGCAATAATCGTTTTTTGGATTTAAAATAATTCAGGAAATTCCAGAAAATGACCAACACTTCTAAAATTCATAGAAATTCAACCGTAACTCCAAATGAAACAAATTATATAAGAAAAATGATCAAAAAATCTAATCTATCCATCTGTACCATTTTCATGCATGTTAGAACAACTGAAAGCTTCTGTATACAACAATTTGAATTAATGGCATTTGAACTGTCATATATGGAGTTTGAATTTGAATCTTGGATTCAAACCAACTCCATTTACTCTGCTGCTAGTTGCATTAGCTCAAATCATAGCAAATTGACATGTCATGATCATGCATCATATTGTGCATTGCATTGATTGTGTTCTTCCTTGTTTGCCGGTAATTGTCCCCTCTCAGTAGACGACGTTCCAATGATAAGTTCGATGACACCGATGAAGAACTATACTATCTTCAGAAGTGCCAGGTAAGCAAAACCCCCTTGTTCATTCCGATACAATCCCACTCTCTCGCTTCTGCTCTCTTTTACTACATTAGGACAACAATGATTCATCTGTTACTTGCTGCGGTAGTTGAACCCCTTATCCTCTGCATGACCTGTCATTGCCACAATAAATAAATGAAACCCAGTAGCATGAGTAGGATTTGTTTGAGCCCTGATGTGCCTACTCATTCATGCTTGTTTGTCATGCCTGCTACTGCTTAGAGTTGAGTCAAGTCTGATTCATCGGGGATGAATTGGAATGGTGATGAACATGTCCTATTGTGTGTGAACTAAGTGTGTGAACATGATTTGGTAAAGGTAGGGGTGAGAGGCCATGTAGGAGTACATGGTGGGTTGTCTCATTGAAGTCGTCCTCAGGAACTAAGTTCTGTGTTTGCGATCCGTGAAACAGCTACTACCACGCATTGGGCCCTAAAATATGACCCCGCTCGACTTCTTAACCACCCTTGTCCTCAGTCCAGGAGTTGCAAGTAGTTTCTGGTGTTTGTAGTATGCTGGAGGCCGTGCGCAGTGCTGACCGGAGGGGTGGGCTGTGATGCGGTAGGCACATGGCTGGGTATGCCGGGCGCCCGTTTGGTGTCGTGGAACCTAGTACACATCGTTCGGGGCCGTATGTGGAAATCTCGGCCGGACTCCCTCGGATGGAACCTGAATAGGCGATAAACCTGGACTAGAGACTTGAGTGTTTAGGGAGGTCGTGGGCTACACCCATGTCGGCTTTCGTTTGAAGTCTGCCGAGCACATGTTGTGTGCAGACGCTAAGTGGTGGAAACATGTGTGAAGAAGTACACCCCTTCAGGGTTATAAATGATCTATTCGAATAGCCGCGTCCGCGGTAAAGGACCTCTAGGTTGCCTATACAGTTCATACACAAGTGAAAGTGGATACTCTAAAATACGCAAGATAAGCGTGAGTGCTATGGATGGCGCTCTCATAGGGAGACGGGAGCGGATCCATAGTGGTGTATTGATATGGTGAATATGTGGACTCGTGTGCGCCACCTCAAAAGAGTTACTTGCAGTCGTAGTTCAGGATAGCCGCCGAGTCAAAGCTGGCTTGCTGCAGCTAAACCCCACCATCCCCTTTGTTGACAATGATGCATATGTAGTTAGTTCTGATGTAAGTCGAGCTGGGTACATTTGTACTCACGTTTGCCTATTTTATGTTTTGCAGAGACTTCCGTCTCACTAGTAGTTCCGCGTGGACTTCGATGTTTAGCTTGTTACCTCAGCTACGATCTTGTGCCCTCGACAGGATCTGGTAGATCGTCAGGGTTCTCAGCCTTTTTCATTTGTAGATGTCTGTACTCAGACATGTTAAGCTTCCGCATGTGCTTTGACTTGTATGCTCTGAATGTTGGGTCATGAGACCCATGTTTGTAATATCTCACTCCTCGGAGCCTATTGAATAAAATACTTGCGTTGTAGAGTCATGTTGTGATGCCATGTTGTATTTGCACATATCGAGCATATTGTGTGTATGTTATTGAAATGCTTGGTATGTGTGGGATCTGACTATCTAGTTGTTTATCCTTGGTAGTCTCTCTTACCGGGAAATGTCTCCTAGTGCTTCCATCAAGCCCTAGTAGCTTGCTACTGCTCCGGAACACTTAGGCTGGCCAGCATGTGTCCTTCGTTCATGTGTCTGTCCCTTTGGGGAAATGTCACGCGGTGTCTACCGGAGTCCTGTTAGCCTGCTACAGCCCGGATTCTACGGAGTCCTGTTAGCCCAGTTGCTACAGCCCGGATTCGCTCGCTGATGACTGACACATTCATTGCTAGGTCACGTATGCATGTCCTTGGAAGTGAGCGCCACTTTGGGTTCACGACTAGCCATGTCAGCCTGGGTTCTTTGTCATATGGATGCTAGCGACACTATCATATACATGTGCCAAAAGGCGCAAATGGTCCCGGGCCAGGTAAGGCGACACCCATGGGAATACCGTGCGTGAGGCCGCAAAGTGATATGAGGTGTTACATGCTAGATCGGTGTGGCATAGGATCGGGGTCCTGACAGCTTTGGTATCAGAGCCTGACTGCCTGTAGGATTACCAAGCCAAACTAGTCGAAGTTGATTCTAGAAATTCTTTAGTTATATAAGGGAATTGATTGTGGGACGTAACGTAAGGCTCTTTTTACTCCTTATACCCTATGCCCTTCTGATCCGAGTCATC
This sequence comes from Triticum timopheevii, assembly GCA_963921465.1. Lineage (NCBI taxonomy): Eukaryota > Viridiplantae > Streptophyta > Magnoliopsida > Poales > Poaceae > Triticum > Triticum timopheevii. The sequence continues at coordinate 290,020,247 of OY997268.1, read as the reverse complement.
TTATCTTTCCTACGGGGTTAAGAACTAGGCTATCTCCTCTTTCTATCAGGATCACGTGTTACTCATCAGTAGACTTGTAAGATTGTTGGACTTAAGCCTCAGTTCAGTTCCTACTACTTCCGTGTGTTCATAGTTGGTCTCAGAATTTTCATATTGTGATGATCGAGTGGTTAAGCCACCGTCTGCAGGATGTCTTAAATCTTGTAGCTTTTACAGCCGTTATGCTGTCCGAGTCGTCCCAGGTTTCCAAACAATCTGATGCACTTGCAAAATCCTTTCCCTCTCGTTTTGATGCCCTTTTAGGCCAGGTTAATCACACTAATTGTTGAGTTGAGGTACTCTATTGCCTCGAAATATATGTTGGAGCTATTATTATGACCCTAGGTGTCTTATAGAACCATCTGGCGATCTAGCCATGTTTAGTGTCCCAGTGTGATGATTCTGGCCATCATTCTCGAAAGCATCCCGTGATGCCATTTAGTTAGTAGGCATTCTATTCCTGGGTTCTCGAACCAAGACTCGCCCTACTTACTACATGTTGATAGTGTTTGCTAGTGCCTTTAGGTTATTAGTAACTTTTGCATTATTCCTCGAGGTCCATGGTATTTCCTTCTTCCAAATACTATGAACCGCTTATGGCGGAAGTTCCTTGAACCAAGAGATCACAACAAAAGTGCTCTCGATGAGTTCGCCATTCTATATCGTGACACTGCGACTCCTACCCTCTCTGCATGGGTTATCTGGAAGAAACCTGTTGAACTTGGTTCAACATACTAACCTATGCGTCCACAACTCAGAAAGTTATATGTTCCTTGAGTTGTCCCTCTTTAGTTGTTTTCTGGCCCTCGTCTATCAATTGATAGTCAGGAGTAGTATGCTTTCGTGTTCATCGATGCCCACTACTCTTGTAGTCCGTCAAGCCATTCTATTCTGGAATGACTAGGAGAAACAAACTCCAGTACCTCATCCATATCCACGATTGGGTCAAAGTAGTTGTGTTCCACAGATGAAATACTAATCCAGCTTTTGTTCTGTTCCACCTTGGAGTGTTACCCTGTTTACGTTGGGATTGTCATGAGAATTGCACCATCTCTTGTGAATTATTGACGTAGTGATACATCTCGCCATCATTATTCATTCCTCGGTTCCGTGTTATCGCAACCGGAGTGTCGACAAGTGAATCGTGATGTGTGAAATCAATACTCCTAGCAACTCTGTTGCTTGGTAGTTAAAGGACAATAATTTCATTCTTAGCGTGTTGGTTCTTGAATCATCATTCTGAGATACATTGTGCTACCTAGTCCTTATTTTCGGTGCACCTTTCGATCAATGAGTTAGGGCTATGTCAATCCCTTACTTATTTGATCATCTCGTCTTGCCCTGAAAAGCAAGATTGTTCTCAAGCTTAATAGCATCTCAGTGGATCGTGATTCTCCGAATATCTTCTCGGAAGTATCACCAGGTTGTCACCTGATCGCTATGTTGAGCTCGCGATCAAGTTGGTTTTCTTATAGACTACCCCTTCTCCAAGAATCTGTGTTGGATATCCCTGAGCTAGTTGGCTAAGCTAAACAACAACTTGGAGAGTTGGAAGATAAAAGCTTGTCCGACTCAGTTCATCCTCAAGGGATATCTTTTGTGTGTGTTGAAGAAAGGTGATATCCTCATCAATTGGTCCTCGTGATCAGTGATTGGATCTATCATCTTATCCAATCTTTGATTAGAGTATGGGCTATCATCAAATCAAATCAGAACCAACGATATTCATAATGTTTTCTTACCCGTGGTTTTCTCCTCAAGCATACACCATTATACCCTTTGGGTCTGACCAATGCTATCACCTTGTTGACTTAATTGTGGAACTCCAATTATATGGAAACCTGAATGAATTGTTGTTGAGCCATCAGCAACATTTTTATCTTCTCCATGATTTGTGTTGAACATCCGGCTAGTATTGCTTTTATAAGCATTATCTTCATGACCTGCTCATGAAGCATATGCTCGAATGTAAGAAGTGACTCCCTCTAATGCATGTGCATTTGATGCAAGTTGCCGCCGTGAATTCGAGAAAGCAAGTTTTTACTTTCTCTGGAACCATCCCAAGTCAGTTATGCATGTGTGAAGTATTCTATGGTCTGATGGACTGATCATCTTCATTCTATACGTATCCCTAGCACACCAAGCCACTGATTGATTTGTTCAAGGAGAAGAAGTTCCTTCTTAAGAGCTAGACTTACGCAAGGACTTCGATATCCTTGTTGATGGTTCCCAACCTGAACTCGGTAGTGTTTTTATTATAAGACTACTACATGGTCATGCTTGTCTGGGACAATGTGTTCACATGTCTGTAGCAGAACCAACTCATGTTTTGGAGCTTACTACCGTAGTCCATTTCCCGAGAATCTCACAACGTCATCTCATCGATTTGTGTTGCAAACTTTAATTTTTCATTCTAGACTTGATGAGTCTATAATATCCTAACACCAACCAGATCTGAATCTCAGGTAGATATGATGGTTGGACGTTTTCCAAGAACTATAATATTGGTCTCTCGAAAACCGGTAAAGTGGATGTCGTGGCCAACACACCCAGTCGGAAGACCTATTATTATAGTATCTTGATTGAGGAAATTGGCCACCTCCCCATAAGGATTTCATAGAATTTACTCCCTAGTTGTTCCTTATGGATATTTGTATCTCCGAAGTCCGACCTTTTACTTGATGTTCTAGATATCAAACCATATCTATGAATGCGATATGCTAGTGCATCAAGGAGAACATTAGAAGCGGAGTGCTAAATGTCTCTCGGTCGATCATCCAGATTTTGTTACCCTGGCCTCGCTAAGGTGAAATCTGATAAAGTGTTATCTTCCTTTGCATCTGCATCCTCCACCAATATTCATCATGGTAGTATGTTGTGTTGCCAGGATCCTTGACACGGATGTTGGTAAAACCTTGGTGAATATGGAAATGCTCAAGTTCTTGAGAGCACGCACAAGCACTAGGTGTTATCATCGGCACTAACTGGGATTGCTCCCGGTTTACTTCGGTTATGCTATAACCATTCCAACAGTGGATTCACTCTCTACTATTGAGCTTCTCCCCAGTTACTAGAATCATTCCAAGCATCAATATTTTGTTCCTAGCTTGCACCGCCACTGTGCCATTCTACCATGGACTACCCTTCTCAGTAAGTACTGATCAGGATCATCTTCAAAAGTGGTCCTACCATGGATTCCATCCATTTCCGATGATAAGCAAAATCATCCTTGCGTTGCCTTCAACAAGGTAGTCCACATCACCCATCCTAGTCCGAGTATGTCATTCTCTCAGACTCCTTAAATTGATCGATTGTGTTTTGCCAAGGCTGGAATAGATAGTTTCAATGCTCTCGAAATCAAAAGTAATTCTTTTTGCCACCTCAAGTAATGGTTCCACGAGTCACCTTCTCTGAGGTGTCTCGCTATGGTATCATGGCAACTCAAATCCTCGCTATGTTGACAACTGTTCACCATCTTCTTAAGTGTGAAATTGTTGTCTACCTAGTGAATCTTCGTCGTCTGTCTCACTCCATCCCTCTGGATGTACGCTTGGTGTCTCGGCTCGAGAGATGTATCTATGTCTCATTCCGTGAGTTGATCTTGTGATCATTAAAATGATCTATCCATGTAGACATGTTTCGCTATTTTGTCCTCGTAATGGATAAAGATCTCGAAAGCAAAGACGTCAAGATCAATTTGAGTCAACAAATCAACAACCTCGAGAAGATAGTTGGATCATGAAGCTTGCGATACTTAGTGTCCCCTTTGTCTTCTTACCTCACGTCTTGAATCTCGGGATGAGATTCTTGTTTAGTAGGGGTGAGTTGTCACATCCCTAGCTTCTGGCAATGCACTAGTGCTAGCCTTTGGTGACGCATCATGTTTACTTTTTACAGAAAGTTGAAATGGGGATGACAGAACCCCCAACACCCCCTTAAACCAACTAGGGTTTACTAAATCATTTTCAATGAACCCAAAATGCCCTACTAAAATGTTCATCATCTTTGCCTTGGTCTTAAACCTCTTACAAAAATGGTGCATAATTTTCTAGGACATCCTAAGGTCATTGGATTAAATCATATGATATTTGCATTTGGGCATTTAAATGCTAGTAAATATTTTAAATGTCCAAATAATCATAAACTGAAATGTTCCATGTTGGATATATTCTATAAAGTGGACATGGGCAGTTGCGTGATTCTTGGAAGTTCTTACGCATTTTTAGAAAAAGCTAAAACTTACAGAAATAAAAGAAAACAAAAATAAAAAGAAAGGACTTACCGGTGCAACTTACCTGCACAACCCACCACAGTAGCAACCCAACTTGGCAAAGCCAGTGCGGCCCAGCTCGCTGGCCCAGCCCACCTGGCTCCCTATTGTCTTCCTCCTCTTGCCAGAGCAGGCAGGCTGCTCGCTGTCGCGCGCGCGCTCGCCCTGGCCGCCTCCTGCTTTCCCCCGGGCCTTCAAGCGACGCCACGGAGATGCCATGTGGCCCCTCGCTCCTCCCCCTCACTCTCTGCTCTCTCCCTCGTCCTTTGCTCCCTCTCCCGAGCACACCCGAGCGGAGCCCGTCGCCACTGTCGCTGTTTGCCGTGGCTACCAACCCCTCCATGCCTAGCCAGCTAGCCCACGAGCTCCGCCTCTCTACCATGCACCTCTGTGACAAATCCCGTGAGCCCGGGCGCCCTGAAGGGACGCCTCCAAGCTCGCCACCGCCGCATCTGCCGCTGGACATCGTCAACGGATTCGCAGCGACCAGAGCGCCCCCGAGCTGTTGAGCTTTCCTACGAGCCCCCTATGAGCCTCCGGTCGATTCCCCTCTTCTCCCCGTGTCGATTTTGCGCTCTAGCCATAGATGCACAGGAGTTGTGCTCGCCGCCGGCCATGTCATCGTCATCCCTACGACCGCTCGAGCTTGCGTCCGAGGGCGTCGTCATGCTCATCATGCTCCCAGGAGCCAAGAACACCCACTAAATCTTCCTCCCGCACACCACAACACTGTCCCGGGCAACCCCTTGCGGGCGCCGCCGCGGATGTGCTCCCCGCCATTGACCCGACCCACCTCTGGTCATTCTGCGGGTGCCAATCAACGCGAACGAATTCCAGGACCCCGTTCGTGGTCTCCGCCGCTGGTTTGGTCGTCGGAGGACGTTTTCCGACGCTCTTCGCCGCCCCTGCCGTCGCCAGCGATTAACCACCGGCGAGTCTGACTTGGCAACGTCATTAGTAACTAATGACGTCGCTAACTAACCCCTCCAGGGACTGGCGGTGGACCCCACGTCACTAACTAACCACGGGTTAGCCAATGTGTCAATGACATGTGGGCCCCGCAGGTCAGGTTTGACCTGGACCGGGTCAATTGACCGCTGACGTCACACTGACGCCAGGCTGACGCAGGCATGACACACTACTGACGCAACGCTGACGCAATAATCGTTTTCTGGATTTAAAATAATTCAGGAAATTCCAGAAAATGACCAAAACTTCTAAAATTCATAGAAATTCAACCATAACACCAAATGGAACAAATTATATATGAAAAATGATCAGAAAAATCTCTATCCATCTATACCATTTTCATGCATGTTAGAACAGCTTAAAGCTGATGTATACAACAATTTGAATTAACGGCATTTAAAATGTCATATATGGAGTTTGAATTTGAATCTTGGATTCAAACCAACTCCATTTAATCTGCTGCTAGTTGCATTAGCTCAAATCACAGCAAATTGACATGTCATGATCATGCATCATATTGTGCATTGCATTGATTGTGTTCTTCCTTGTTTGCTGGTAATTGTCCCCTCTCAGTAGACGACATTCTAACGATAAGTTCGATGACACCGATGAACAACTATACTATCTTCAGAAGTGCCAGGCAAGCAAAACCCCCTTGCTCATTCTGATATAATCCCACTCTCTCACTTCTGCTCTCTTTTACTACATTAGGACAACAACGATTCATCTATTACTTGCTGCGGTAGTTGAACCCCTTATCCTCTACATGACCTGTCATTGCCACAGTAAATAGATGAAACCCACTAGCATGAGTAGGATTTGTTTGAGCCCTGGTGTGCCTACTCATTCATGCTTGTTTGGCATGCCTGCTACTGCTTAGAGTTGAGTCAAGTCTGATTCATCGGGGATGAATTGGAATGGTGATGAACATGTCCTACTGTGTGTGAGCTAAGTGTGTGAACACGATTTGGTAAAGGTAGAGGTGAGAGGCCATGTAGGAGTATATGATGGGTTGTCTCATTGAAGCCGTCCTCAGGAACTGAGTTCTGTGTTTGTGATCCATGAAACAACTACTACCATGCATTGGGCCATGAAATATGACCCCGCTCGACTTCTTAACCACCCTTGTCCTCTGTCCAGGAGTTGCAAGTAGTTTTTGGTGTTTGTAGTATGCTGGAGGCCATGTGCAGCGCTAACCGGAGGGGTGGGCTGTGATGCGGTAGGCACGTGGCCGGATATGTCGGGCGCCCGTTTGGTGTCGTGGAACCCTGTACACATCGTTCGGGGCCGTATGTGGAAATCTCGGCCGGACTCCCTCGGATGGAACCTGAATAGGCGATAAACCTGGACTAGAGACTAGAGTGTTTAGGGAGGTCGTGGGCTACACCCATGTCGGCTTTCGTTTGAAGTCTGCCGAGCACATGTCGTGTGCAGACGGTGGAAACATGTGTGAAGAAGTACACCCTGCAGGGTTATAAATGATCTATTCGAATAGCCGCATCTGCGGTAAAGGACCTCTGGGTTGCCTATACAGTTCATACACAAGTGAAAGTGGATACTCTAAAATACGCAAGATAAGCGTGAGTGCTATGGATGGCGCTCTCGTAGGGAGACAGAAGCGGATCCATAGTGGTGTATTGATATGGTGAATATGTGGACTCGTGTGCGCCACCTCAAAAGAGTTACTTGCAGTCGTAGTTCAGGATAGCCACCGAGTCAAAACTGGCTTGCTACAGTTAAACCCCACCATCCCCTTTGTTGACAATGATGCATATGTAGTTGGTTCTGATGTAAGACTTGCTGGGTACATTTGTACTCACGTTTTCCTATTTTATGTTTTTGCAGAGACTTCCATCTCACTAGTAGTTCCACGTGGACTTCGACGTTTATCTTGTTACCTCAGCTACGATCTTGTGCCCTCGACAGGATCTGGTAGATAGTCAGGCTTCTCAGCCTTTTTCATTTGTAGATGTCTGTACTCAGACATGTTAAGCTTCCGCATGTGCTTTGACTTGTATGCTCCGAATGTTGGGTCATGAGACCCATGTTTGTAATATCTCGCTCCTCGGAGCCTATTGAATAAAATACTTGCGTTGCAGAGTCATGTTAGAATGCCATGTTGTATTTGTACATATCGAGCATATTTTGTGTATGTTATTGAAATGCTTGGTATGTGTGGGATCTGACTATCTAGTTGTTTATCCTTGGTAGCCTCTCTTACCGGGAAATGTCTCCTGGTGCTTCCACTGAGCCCTGGTAGCTTGCTACTGCTCCGGAACACTTAGGCTGGCCGGCATGTGTCCTTCTTTGTTCCTGTGTCACGCAGTGTCTACCGGAGTCCTGTTAGCCTGCTATAGCCCGGATTCTCCGGAGTCCTGTTAGCCCAGTTGCTACAGCCCGGATTCGCTCGCTGATGACCGACATGTTCGTTGCTGGGTGACGTATGCATGTCCTTGTAAGTGAGCGCCACTTTGTGTTCACGACTAGCCATGTCAGCCCGGGTTCTTTGACATATGGATGCTAGCGACACTATCATATACGTGTGCCAAAAGGCGCAAACGGTCCCGGGCCTGGTACGGCGACACCCGTGGGAATACCGTGCGTGAGGCCGCAAAGTGATCTGAGGTGTTACATGCTAGATCGGTGCGGCATAGGATCGAGGTCCTGACAGGTATCCCCATGGGTAACGCCTTACCAGGCCCGGGACCGTTTGCGCCTTTTGGCACAAATATATGATAGTGTCGCTAGCATCCATATGACAAGGAGCCCGGGCTGACATGGCTAGTCGTGAACCCAAAGTGGCACTAACTTACAAGGACAGGCATACATGACCCAGCAATGAAGGTGTCGGTCATCAGCGAGTGAATCCCGGCTATAGCAGCTAGGCTAGCAGGACTCTGGAGAATCCGGGCTATAGCAGGCTAACAGGACTCCGGTAGACACCGCGTGACATTTCCCCGAAGGGACAGACACAGGATCGAAGAAGGACACATGTCGGCCAGCCTAAGTGTTCCGGAGCAGTAGCAAGCTACCATGGCTCAGTGGAAGCACTAGGAGACATTTCCCGGTAAGAGAGGCTATCGAGGATAAACAACTAGATAGTCAGATCCCACACATACCAAGCATTTCAATAACATACACATAATATGCTCTATATGTGCAAATACAACATGGCATCACAACATGACTCTACAACTCAAGTATTTTATTCAATAGGCTCCGAGGAGCGAGATATTACAAGCATGGGTCTCATGACCCAACATTCAGAGCATACAAGTCAAAGCACAAACGGAAGATTAACATGTCTGAGTACAGACATCTACAAATGAAGAAGGTTGAGAAGCCTGACTATCTACCAGATCCTGCAGAGGGCATAAGATCGCAGCTGAGGTCACAAGCTAAACATCAAAGTCCACGCGGAACTACTAGTGAGACTGAAGTCTCTCTGCAAAACATATAATAAGCAAACGTGAGTACAGATGTACCCAGCAAGACTTACATCAGAACTAGCTACATATGCATCATTATCAACAAAGGGATGGTGGGGTTTAACTGCAGCAAGCCAGCTTCGACTCGGTGGCTATCCTGAACTACGACTGTAATGTAACTCTTTTGAGGTGGCGCACACGAGTCCACATATTCACCATATCAATACACCACTATGGATCCGCTCCCATCTCCCTACGAGAATGCCATCCATAGCACTCACGCTTACCTTGCGCATTTTAGAGTATCCACTTTCGCTTATCTATGAACTGCATAGGCAACCCAGATGTCCTTTACCGTGGACGTGGCTATTCGAATAGATCATATTAACCCTGCAGGGGTGTACTTCTTCACACACGCTCTCGCCACTTACCGCCATGTACACATCATGTATCTCGGCAACCTTCAAGCGGAAGCCTGGCGAGGTTGTCGGCCATGTCCTGACTAACCACGCAAGTCTATAGTCCAGGTTTATCGCCTATTCGGGTTCCATCCGCAAGGAGATCCGGTTGGAGGGTGTCGCTCACGGCCCCAAACGATGTGAGCGGGGTTCCCAAGCCCACCATCCAGGTGCCACTTGGTACACCGTGCCACTGCACCTAGTCTGTCCCAAGCCCACCTGTACCAGGTGACACTTGGTAGACTACTAGCACTACCTACAAACACCAGAAGCTAGTTGCAACTCCTGGACAGAGAACAGGCTGATTAATAAGTCGAGAGGGGTCGAGTTACCAGAACCCAATGTGTGGTAGTAACTGTTCATGGATCACAAACACAGAACTCAGTTCCTGAGGACGGTTTCAATGAGACAACCAACCATGTACTCCTACATGGCCTCTCACCGCTACCTTTACCAAATCGTGTTCACACACTTAGCTCTCAACAGTAGGACATGTTCACATACCTCCAACTCATCCCCGATGAATTAGACCGACACAACTCTAAGCAATAGCAAGCATGACAAACAAGCATGAATGAGTAGGCACATCAGGGCTCAAACAACTCCTACTCATGCTAGTGGGTTTCATCTATTTACTGTGGCAATGATAGGTCATGCAGAGGAAAGGGGTTCAACTACCGCAGCATGTAACAGTTGAATCGTTGTTGTCCTGATGGATTAAAAGAGAGCAGAAGCGAGAGAGTGGGATTGTATCGGAATGAACAAGGGGGTTTTTTGCTTGCCTGGCACTTCTGAAGATAGCATAGTTCTTCATCGATGTCATCGAACTCATCATCAAAACCACGTCTACTGAGAGGGGACAAATACCGGCAAACAAGAAAGAATACAATCAGTGCAATGCAACAATATGATGCATGATTATGACATGGCAATATGCTATGGATTGAGCTAATGCAACTAAAACCAGGAGGGTTTGGGACATTTTGAACCGAAGGTCCAATCCCCAACTCAACTTATGAATTTAAATAGTGCCTTATCATATTTTGCACTAAACAGCAAGGTTAACTTGCTTAAACATGCATTAAACCAGTACAGATGGATAGATTGGATTTTTCTGATCATTTTTCATATATAAATTATTTCATTCTGAGTTACGGTTGAATTTATATGAATTTTTGAAGTTTAGATTATTTTTTGGAATTTTCTGAATTATTTTAAATCCAGAAAATGATTAACTGCATTAGCATTGCATCAGGGTGACTTCAGCAGGGTCAACAGGGCTACCCCGAGTCAAACATAACCGGTGGGTCCCACTGGTCAGTGTCACGGTGCTGGCTAGGGTCACTGACGTGTGGGCCCAGTCAACGGCCACGTCAGCTTGGTCAAAGCTGACGCGTGGGCCACTGTGGTTAGATTAAAGCTAAACAGGGGTTTAGCCTGTGGTTAATTGACGTGGTGGGGTCCACTGTCAGTGTCTGTGGTTGTAATTAGTGGGTGGATTAGACCTAATTAATCACGCCACGTCGCGTCGCCGGATCAAGTCGTCGGCAACATACAGGACGGCGGTGGCTCGTCGGAGTTCCTTCTCTGGCGACCATTTCTCGCGTGGGTGGGTTCTATGGGGTCGTGGGAGTGCGCCGCGTCCAACGGTGCCATCAGTTGGTCGCGGGGTGGCCGGAATCATCGCCGGCGTCGAGCTGGGCAGCGGTGGCACTCGGGCACATGTTGGCAGCGGTGCTACAGGGCACGGCAAGTCAGCAAAAGATCTAAGCAGCCTCCTGGGGGCACCAGGGCTCGTTGCCATGCCCAGCAACGACGGTCGTGGCCTACAACGGTGGCGCACGACAAAGCAGGCGGCGGCGGAGGTTCGGCCATGGCGGCAGCGCTAGCTAGAGGACGGGCAGAGCGACATGGTTAGGGGGAGGAGAAAGAGGAGCTCACTGTGATGTGGCAGGGTAGGTCAGTGGCCTCAGGGACGCTCTGGATGAGGCGAATCGACGAAGTCGATCTCCGAGCACCGGAGGTGAAGACGACGATGCTCCGGTCGACTGGGGCCTCTTTTGGCCATGTACATCGGTTGTGTTGCTCCACGGGGCCGTGGCGGAGCTCGGGGACGTGGAGAGGGAGCGAGGGAGTGGCTGTGGTCGTGGTGGAGCTCGTCGGTGGCGGCGGCGCGGTTCGGTGAGGTGGGAAACAACGAGGGAGAGAGAACCAGAGGAGGGGGATGGGCGCAGGAAGAGTGAGAGGGGACCGAGGGGGCCGCGTGTCGTTCGTAGCCAGCTCCAGCCGGACAGCGGCAAGCAGGAGGTGGCGAGCTAAGGCGCGCGCGCGGACACGCCTAGGCCAGTAGGCAGAGGTTGAAGACGGCTCTGCCCCTGGTGGGCTAGCCAGTTGCAGTGCTGGGCCGCACAGGTAAGCCAGGTGGGTGAGGCCAAGTGAGTTTCCTCTCTTTTCTAATTTTGTTTATGTTTTCTATTTTTCTGCAATTGTTTTTACTTAATATAAAATGCTCAGGCATTTTTAAAAACCTTGAAAATAAATGTGTACTCTTGTTGGAATATTTCCAACAACCCTCACTTAAGTCAGAATTATTTGGACTTTTAAAATACTATATAGCATTTAAATGCCCAAATGCAAATAGAGTATGATTTAATTCAGTGACCTTAGGTGTCCTAGAAAAATGTGAACCAATTTTGGCAGAGGTTCTAAACCAATACAAAAGTGATGAACATTTTTGAAGGGCATTTCAGGTTCAACGAAAAAGTATTTTAGTAACCCTAGTTGGATTAAGTGATGCTGGGGTTTCTGGCATCCCCATTTCAAGTTTCTGAGAAATTTAAACATGATACTCACATGAAGGGCTAGCCTAGTGCATACCAGAACTAGGGATGTGACAACTTCAACCCATGGAGGGTAACGGTTGCACGAGTCCACAGAGGGCTCCACCCACGAAGGGTCCACGAAGAAGCAACCTTGTCTATCCCATCATGGCCATCGCCCACGAAGGACTTGCCTCACTAGGGTAGATCTTCACGAAGTAGGCGATCTCCTTGCCCTTACAAACTCCTTGGTTCAACTACACAATCTTGACGGAGGCTCCCAAGTGACACCTAACCAATCTAGGAGACACCACTCTCCAAAAGGTAATAGATGGTGTGTTGTTGATGAACTCCTTGCTCTCGTGCTTCAAATGATAGTCTCCCCAACACTCAACTCTCTCTCACAGATTTGGCTATGGTGGAAAGATGATTTGAGTGGGAAGCAACTAGGGGAAGGCTAGAGATCAAGATTCATATGGTAGGATTGGAATATCTTGGTCTCAACACATGAGTAGGTGGTTCTCTCTCAGAAAATGAGTAGTGGAAGTGTAGGTACGTTCTGTTGGCTCTCCTCACGAATGAAGAGTGGGCGGAGGGGTATATATAGCCTCCACACAAAATCTAGCCATTACACAAAGATTCCCAAACTCGGTGGGACCGAATCAGCAAACTCGGTCAGTCCAATCCAGGTAAAAATATGAACGTTATAGTTTTCGGTGGGACCGGTGTGCAGGGGTTAGGGTAAAACCTCAACTCGGTTTGACCGATTACTCAAACTTGGTGAGACCGATTTTGGTAATAAGTAAACAGAAGATTGGTCAAGCAAACTCGGTGGGACCGATTGAACAAACTCGGTTAGACCGAAATTCTTGCAATAGATCACAGAAAGTTTGCAAGCCCATCTCGGTGACACCGAGATCCCATCGGTGAGACCGAAGTAACTAGGGTTTGGCAGTGGCTGACTAAGATGAGTGGCGCGAGATAGACAAAAAGTCGGTGGGGCCGAATTTGACATTCAGGTTTAGGACATGTGTGGATGTGAGAAAGTGGTTGAGGGTTTTGGAGCATATCACTAAGCACTTTGAGCAAGCAAGCCATTAAGCAACACCTCATCCCCTTTTAATAGTATTAGCTTTCCTATGGACTCAATGTGATCTTGGATCACTAAAATAGAAAATGTAGAGTCTTGAGCCTTTGCCAGTATTTGTCCTTAGCATCTTGAAGGGGTTCCTCATCCTCTTGTCCATGTCCATGCCACTCCAATGTTGAACTTATTTGAAATATACTAGGTAGAAGTATTAGTCCAACAAGAGATATGCTGTCATGAATTACCAAAATCACCCAGGGAGCACTTGTGCTTTCAACACCAGAGGGGCCTAGGGTTTGTACAAGGTCGGTTCATCAGGGAAGGAAAAACCCGGACTCTAATCTTGCTGTTAACGTATGGAGAAGTCCCATCCGGACACGGAGAATAATCTTCAGCTTGGTCTTGTCCGGCCCATCCACCGCGGCCCATACTCCTGGGCCGGACACCTGAGGAACCCCGAATCCAGAACTCCCTCACCAGGAATTGGCTGTACATGCCCAAAGCCTCCCCTCAGAGGGAGCTCCCTCCCACGCACAAGTGGAAGCCCTATGATCCGCGCTAGCGGATGACACAGTCGAGGAGTGGCTTTTCCCATGCAAGAGTGGAAGCGTCATGCTCCGCGCTGATGATAAACAACTGAGGGCACCCTAGCAGCTGCACTCACCTCAGGAGAGCCCCAGGGCTCGTCCTCCGGCCCCACTGCGCCAATTTCCCTTGGGAGAGCCGTGTAAGGGGGCTAGGCATGGGAGCTACATCCAGGTCATGCCTGGCGCACGCCACCCTACTAGGTCTTTGGCACTTGGTCATCTCGCGATCCTCCCAGGCGAAAGCTCGCGAGGAAAGGTATGAGGACTCCGGATTAACCCATACGCTGCTCGTACTTCCTTTATGAGGCCGTTCGTATGTCAAGGGGGACCCCTGAGCATCGCAACTCAGGGGCCTCACCGGTCACGTAGCCCCTCACCCCTTGGTCTCGTCCTGGCGATCTGGACGACCCAACGGCGGATGAGGTATGTGTGCGGCCAGCCCCTGTCGACGCAGAACACTAAAGGAAAACGGAAGGAAATTGAGCACGGAAAGGAAAATCATGGAATCCTAGCAAATTATTACAAAACAGAATGTTTCATGAATTCAAAGCAGAAGTTCTTACGCCTCCACGAGGCACGTTAAATGTTGCAGGATAAAGATGGGAAGCGCCGCCTTTAGCCTTGCTTGCTGCCACCAGTCGCCTTGGGAGCGCATCCTCTACGGTGCCATTGTCGCCTTCGCCGCCGGCCGTGGTCGCCACGGCCTCAGGGTCGATGCAGCGGAACTTCACCACCAGGGCCTCCACCTACTCCTTCACGGCTTTGGCAGCAGCAACCAGTGACACGGGCGCCACCGGCTCCAATAGCATGCCAAGGTCCAGGTTGGGGTACAGGAGATGGAGGTGGCTGTAGACGCGCGTCGCAGCCGCAGTGAAGAGCGCATGGCACTCCCCTTCCACCATGGAGCCCACCGCAACAGCGATGTTCTCCAGCTCCTCGACAAGCTTGGTGAGAAGACTAGGAAGGCCACCATCCGGGGTCGCCAGCGGCTCGTCGTACGCCTCTCTGTAAAGGGAGTGAAGCGCCTCGCGGCACTTTCACTCGAAGGAAGTAAAGGCATCGCATCCGGCCTTCTCGGCTACGGCAAGGATTTTCTCCCTGGCCTCCAGCTTGGCCATCTCCTCTGAGACGTGCTTGGTGTGTGATGCCTGGGCCACATCCACTTCCTCCCTTAGCTTCTCTAGGTGGCTTTGCTCCGTGCCTTGCTATTGGGCCGCTTGCTCTAGCTCGGCATCGCGATCGGCAAGTGCGGTCTCTCGGGCCCCGAGCTCCTCCTCTCGTGTCTCGAGCCCACGTGCATGGGAGGTCTGCTCCTCACGAAGCGTCTTCAGCTCGGCATCCACCTCGCGGCAGCGGCTTCTGGCGGACGCGATGTCGGCCAGCGCAGCATCACGAGCCAATGTGGCTTTCGTGGTCTACTCCTTGGCATCCGTGGCAGAAGCCTTGGCCTGGCTCCAAGCCATCCTGATGGACGAGTCAGCCTGGAGACACCCCGAGATCAGCTCCAGGAGCCCTGCCGCTGCACGCCCGTCGGTGACTGGAAGGTCAACCCGGAGTTGGTCCAGCATGGCGTAGGCCTCATCCAAAGCGCAGGGCCTGGCGGAGGAGCCTTGATCCGCCGACATGAGGACCCGAGAAGGAGGTGGCGCTAGCACCTGAACCGGCGCTATCGCGATGATAGCAGAGGTAGGGCTCCGGGGCCTTCACGCCCTCCATGGGCGTCTCAGGAACCAGCGCCCCCCAGAGTCTACTACATCTCGGGAGCAGCGTCCTCCTTCTTCTTCACCCCGGGCGCCAGCCTGGCCGTCAGGAGAAGACATCATGAGCGTGATGTCGCGACAAAAAGTTAAGGATGAGGTAAGATACTTACTCGTCGTCGGCGACGTATGCTCTTTTTCTTGCCTAGGATGGCGGCCCCCCCAAGCTTCTGTAACAAGGGCCTTGCCGCGGCCGGAGGCCTGGCCGGCCATACGGTGGGAGGCTCTGGAGTGGCGGCGGCAGGCCACAAGGTGAGGGCGTTTCCTTGAGGTTGTGCTAGCGCCGTTCCCCCCTTCGGGGCCCTGTGGATTAACCTCCGTAGCGGGGTCCTCCCAGACCACGTGACGATCCCAGTGGGATGCAGGGACCCCCCAACCAGGCCTTCCTAGACGTTGTTGTTGTCAAAAAGATCTTTGAGGAGCTCGCTCTGCCGCAGAGGAGAAGTCTCCGCTGTCTCTTCCAGGGTCGCCTTCAAGTCCTCCTCCTCCTCGCCCTCTATGGAGCGCATGCCAGAGGACACCGGCACTGGGGAGTCAGGAGGCCCGGGTGGCATGAGCCCCCGCTCTTTGAAGACTGGCATGGAGGAGGACAGCACTGCCCCGTTGTCGCGGTGATACAGCAGAAGGTGGGTCGCTGGGAGGCCGCCTAGATCCTTTCCGAGCCAAGATCTACACCGCCTTGCCCAGCTCCTCGCTCGTCAGGTCCCCTCGGCGCATCCAGAGGTCATCCTCTGCGCCCTTAAGGTCCCACATGGGGCGCGAGTGAGCTTGGAGAGGGGCCAGGCGCTGCGTGAGGAACTCGCGGACGATCATGGCCCCCGTTAGCACCATGGAGCCCATGTCAGCCTGCATCTTCTTCAAGACCGGTGCCGCCCAGGGGTCGATGAGCTTCTTGTGAGACCATGATCCAGCTTCTCCCGCGGCCCAGTTGGCAGCTCCAGCCGAGCATGATGGCTCTGGGCGTCTAGGTAGGTCCACCTGCACCGGAAGTCGTCCACCCTCTTCTCGGCCTTCATGAGCGTGTTGCCATCATGGAGCGCGACGAAGGAGACACATCCGGAGCACTGGTTTGAGCCATGCGTCCGGAGAGAGAAGAAGTGGCGGAACAGCGCAACGGAGGGCCTCACCCCCATGAAGGCCTCGTGGTAGAAGATGAAGTTCGATAAGAGGAGGACGGAGTTGGGCTGGAGGTGAAGCACATGGATCTGGTAGAGGTCAAGGATGGCAAAGAAGAACTTGGAGAAAGGTGGGATGAGACCCATGAAGATGTTGTGAAGGAAGAAGGGGAAGAACGTACCCGCCAAGGTTCCTCGCTCGGCGGAGCCAACCCGAAGCTTAGTCCCTCTCCCTTCATTATCGTTGCTCGCCATCAGCGTGAGCACGGCGGTGAGATGCCCGGCTTCAGTGATGCAGGACGGGCTGAGGGCCGGTGCAACGGGAGGGGCAGAGTGCGCGGCCGCGCCGGCAAGCTTCGCTTTCTTGCCCATCATTGGTGAGAAGCTCAGGTGCAGGGACTTCGTGGATCTGGATCTTGCCCGTCATGTCACCTCAGGCCACCTCATCATGCTGGATCTTGCCCGTCATTGGTCAGAAGCTCAGGTGCAGGGACTTGGTGGATCTGGAGGCGCTCTTGGCAGGAGAGGGGTGAGATCTGAAGCAAGACGAAGGGAAGGCTATGAAGGCTCGGCTGCAGGAGTTGGCCTTTTAGTCAGCCTGCGTCAGTTGCTGAGGCAGTGTGGGGAAGCGAAGATGCCCACGTCCCATCAAGCGCCACGCGTCGACTCGGTTCACAGGCGATTGGGGCTCGTGGCACTCCGCACTTGCCCTTTGGCTTCACCTCGAAGCCAAGTGCGAGTGCGCCTTGGGCCCAGGGGCTTCTGTCGTCATTCAGGGAACCAGGGTACCCAGACTTGCCTGACTGTAGCCCATGGGATGCCTCCATCGACGGCCTGGTACAACCATCTTCAACCACGACAAGACAAGACCCTCGCGAGGGGCCAAGCCTCGCGAGGCAGGCGACATCAAGATCTCCCAAAGGAGCGACCTCCTCAGGCAGCCTCCGGAGGAGAGGAGATTTCTATGCAAGCCCTCACCTCATGAGGCTGAAATGATATCCGCCATGACGACCAAGGCCAGACACGCGCGAGTGGGCGTAGAGCGGCAGGTTTCCTCTTTGGTGGAAAGGAGGCAAGCGCAGGTGCGGAGTCCCAAGGGATCGGCCAAAGGTTACCGGTTGCATGCAACAAGACCAGGACCGCCAGAACGGCAGGATGGATGTCATTGTCGAGCCCACCACGACATCACGATCAGAAGCTTTGCAGGCGAAGACCACCTTTTGTCAGGATCAAGTGTACTACTTATCCCCTTTCAAAATTGGTTGTTGTGGGATCCATTCCCGTCTAAGTTTTGAGGGAAGAGGACCAAGGCTACTATATATATAGCCTAGCCACCACTATAGGAGAGGATCGGATCAGCGAGTCCTTGAGAGACTGAATCCCCAGAGCTCATCACAAGAACAAGCCTCCCGAGGTTGTTCTTCCACTTGTACTAGTTCATCCTCAGCCCCCCCCCCCCCCCCCGCTAGGCTAATCCACCACAAAGTAGGAGTAGGGTTTTACACCGCAAGGTGGCCCGAACCTGGGTAAATTGTCGTGTCCATTTCCTTCCCGTTCATCGAGCTAGGTCATGAGAGCAGCGAGTCGATCGGCTTAAGAGGTTGAGTTCTTCGCACATGCCCCTGAGTTCGAACCTTTCTTGGGTCTGCGGAGCCCAGAATCCGACA
The DNA here is from genome assembly GCA_963921465.1 of Triticum timopheevii. NCBI lineage: Eukaryota > Viridiplantae > Streptophyta > Magnoliopsida > Poales > Poaceae > Triticum > Triticum timopheevii. Next base: position 290,002,051 of record OY997268.1, on the reverse strand, counting down.
TTCTCATTCTTCCTGTTGAAGAAGTAGACCCATGTGTATCTTGAGTAATCATCCACAATCACCAAGCAATACTTCCTTCCCCCAAGACTATCAAAGCATGGAGGACCGAAGAGGTCCATGTGAAGGTGCTCCAAAGGCCTCTTAGAGTAGATGATAGTAGTGGGTTGGTGAGCTGTCTCATGTAGCTTTTCTTTGATACAAGCACTGCAAGCATGGTCTTTGGCAAAACTCACATTTGTTAGTCCACGAACATGATCCTATTTGAGGAGACTTTGCAAAGATCTTATATTGACATGGGCTAGCCGGTAATGCCAAAGCCATCCCACATCAACTTTAGCTATTAGGCATGTCATGGTCTTAGTGGGTCACTCTGAAAAGTTCAACGCGAGCTAGAGCATTGTCGACGGTCTTGTTCATGATGTTCATGGCAATAAACTCATCCAACACCTCACTTGAAGACAAGCTGTGGAAGTCCGGCCTTTGACGGATTACAGAGGACATGGCCTTGTTGAATGGCATGATGGCTGTGAGAAACTTGCGCTTGATCCAATTATCATCCGTATCCTTGCTCCCATGATCTTGAAGAGCGATCACAAGAGTTGTCAATCTACGGTAGAGATCACGAGGATCCTCATCTTCATTCATCATAAACTCATCGGCCTCATCAAGAACCACCTCAAAGTTGGATTGTTGAATGCTTGAGATCCCCTTGTACAAAGATATGATATGTTCCCAACAATCCTTTGCACGGGAGAAGGGACGCAAGTGAGATAGATCTTCAGGAGGCACTTTGGATTGAAGGATGAATAATGTAGAGTGATTGTTATTGATTGTCCGCCTCTTCTCTTGGAGTGAGTTTGTTTGGATCATGCGGGTAGAAGCCTTGCTCGGTGATTCTCCAAGATTTGTTGAGTTGTGATTCAAATGAGACTTGATATGAAAAACCCAATTAGTGAAATCACCCTTCACAAATTTAGGAGGAGTACCAAGGTTGTTAATATGCGGTGTAGGGACCAGTCCTCCATAGACCAGGGGAGGGGAACCGAGGCATAAGTTCCCATCCCATTCTTAGCAGGGGAAGAGGTATGAGTACCTTTAGCCGCTTCCTTGCCGGAATTAGCCTCGGACTCCGATGCGATGGGATTAACCACAAGCAACGGATCGAGAGAAGATTTCAACCCCTCAAGAAGTTCTTTAAGCATGGACTTGACCTCGGCCGTCATGGACGTCTAAAGTGAAGCCATAGCTTCATTTAACTCTTCTTGGGTGATCGAGTTCAACTCCAGGGCCTCGGGTACTTACTCATCCCCATACCCGTTACCAACCATACTCTTAGGGTGGTGAAACCCTTAATAAAGAGACGAGGCTATGATACCAATTGAAAGGATCGATATGGTTGACTAGAGGGAGGTGAATAGGCAACTACCAATTTTTAGCTTTTCTTAACAAATTAGGTTTAGCAACAAATAGATTGTCTGGATATGCAACTAGGTGAGCAACTTATATGATGCTAGTAATAACAACAACACAAGCAAGCATGATAAACAACACAAGTAAAGCTTGCACAAAGTAAAGGTAAGAGATAACCACGAGTGGAGTCGGGGGAGACGAGGATGTGTTACCAAAGTTCCTTCCCTTTGAAAGGAAGTACGTCTCCGTTGGAGTGGTTTGGACGCACAATACTTCCCAAGAATCCACTAGGGCCACCGTATTCTCCTCACGCCGTCACAGAATGCGATATGTCATGATTCCACTAGTGGCGCCCTTGAAGGAGGCAATCGGACCTTTACAAAAAAGGTTGGGGCTCTCTTCAGAACCGAATTGGAGGCTCCCAACACCACCCCAAAGCTTCACCACAATGGAATGTGGATCTGAGGTGACCTCAACTGTCTAGGGTGCTCAAACACCCAAGAGTAACAAGATCTGCAAGGTATTAGTAGGGGGAATCAAATTTCTCTTGGTGGAAGTGTAGATCTAGGCCTTCTCAAGCAATCCCAAAAGAACCAACAAGTTTGATTGACTAGGGAGAGAGATCGGGCAAGAATGAGCTTGTGAACAACAATGGAGCTTGGGGGAGGAAGAGGTAAGTCAACTTGGAGAAGATGACTCCCTTATATAGTGGGGAAAGAAATCCAACCGTTCTGCACCCACGGCCCGTGCACAAGTGGTAGTACCGCCCATGCGAGCGGTACTTCCGCCGACATGGAAGTTCTAGCCGCTATGTTCAACAGAGCAGATCAGGGAGGTGGTAGTGCCACCGGAGCAATACTACCGTTCCCTCCAGTGGTACTTCTGCTTGGTGTTGAATAGAAACCGGAACCAGGGGTAGAAGAAGGCAGGGTGGTAGTGACGCCAAGGGAAGTACTACCACTCTACTTCCCCTCGAGGGACCGAGCTATCCAGAAGGCAAATAATAAGCGGTACTCCATGCGGTACTAGGATAGCGGTAGTTTCATCGGAGTGGTACTACCGCGCCGGTAGAGCGGTACTTCCGTGAGCTATAGACAGCCCAGTAAACCTATGGTAGTAGACTGGTAACCAAAGTCACAGTACTACCGTGCTGAACTGCCGCTCTACAGCCACCCATTTACAGAACCTAAACAACAAGCAGAAGTGAGGACCGCACTGAACTGCGCAGTACCACTAGAGTGGTATTTCTGCTAAGCAGAGCGGTACTACCGCTTAGACTGCTGTGAAAAGCCCAAGCACAAGGGAATGCCAAGCTCAAATGCAGGGAAGGAAGGAGGGTGCAGAGGGACTGTGTACGTGTTGATTGCACTAGACCTTTTTGAAGTGAACCCCCTCTTAATAGTACGGTGTTTCCTACGACTCAAATCCAACAAAAATGAACCAAAGGAAAAACACCGTCTTCCTAATAGCTCTGAGGGGCACGAATCGTCTTTGTGCCATATGACAAATTATCTGAAATGCTCAATGCACACGTCCACAAAAGCATTGTCATCAAACATGAAAGCCACTAAGGGAGAAATATGCCCTAACAACAGGGCCTATGTATTATGAGGATTAGATAGAACTAGAACTAGTTCAAGTCTAGATCAAATCCAGATCAAAAACTAGAACTAGAGAGAGGGGGTCCTCGGGGTGCTGGCTCATATCACATGGGCCGGGCTATTGGGCCGCACCGTATCCGGACCGAAGACTTTTTATGCCTTGGTGTGCACCCCAAGTCAAGATGGAAGATCCATAGTTTCCTTGATGTAACCGACTATATGTAAACTCTAGCACCCTCGGTGTCTATATAAACCAGGGGGCTTAGTCCGTAGAGGCTAGAAGAACAATCGGCAGCCTACTAGTTAGGGTTTAGTTTGTCTGATCTTGTGGTAGACCTACTCTGTAACCTCCTTATACACAAGCAACATAATCAAGCAGGACGTAGGGTTTTACCTCTTAAAGAGGGCCCGAACCTGGGTAAACATCGTGTCCCACGTCTATTGTTCCCCATCGATCAAGGGTCCACAGTTCGGGACCCCCTACCCAAGATCCGCCGGTTTTGACACCGACATTGGTGCTTTCAATGAGAGTTCCATTGTCGGATCATCGAAGGATCAATGACTCGCCTGATCATCGGAGACGGCATCAGCACCGAAGACATCTTCGTCCCCGAGCAACTTTTCGCATTCGGCAGCATTGTTCTGCACGCTGACGCGACCGGCCACCTCGACCAGGTCGACAATTTCGCCCCTGGCCAGCAGATCAGGTTTGGCAACTTCTAGTACGTCACCCATGCTCGGGGTGATCTGATCTTCACTGGCTTCTCAGTCTTACCCGCAACAACTACAGCCTCTCAAGCATTGACTTCGGGGTCTATACCCGATCTAATCTCCGGATCAGCCCTTACCACGCTACCAGTGTCAAGCTCAGAAGTATCTCCTATGTCTGAAATCCGAGAATCAACCCTATCCGGACCCTCGCTCCTCGAAGTTGATCCGGCCTTGAGCCTTTACAAGAATTCGGTGTCCGAAGATGGGGAGTCAACCCCTGCCGGACTCGCCCTTCTCACCACGGATTTGGCCTTGAGCCTTGAGGAAAGTAAGGTGTTTGAAGACCCCCTGATCGGACCCATGCCTCGCCCCACCCTTGCGATGGAGGTTGGCTTCGAAGAAACTTCATACGCTGATCCGGCCAGCCTTGCCTTGTTGAACGAGGCGCTTGACTTGTTCTAGATGATGGCTATTGTCAATGGCACACCCTTGGCTCACGCTCAACAAAGCCTCGAGGTAGGACACAGGGAATTTCACCACCCACCTAATATCCACTGTCGAAGACTTAACCGACATGTTGGACTATGCCACCGAGGAGGCTGACGATATGGATGACGACAACGAGGCCACAGCCCACACTGACATCGCCCCTCCCGTCACCGGCCGCTGGACGGCCACATCCACCTACAACATCTACATGGTGGAAACCCCCAAGAACGACGGCGACGGTGCTAATGGGGACGGCACCCCCCAAAGGGGTATGCTAACAATCCTGGTGAGGAGCCCCCCAAACGCCGAAGACAGCGCCAACGATCCAAGGGGCAATGTAGCAGGGAAAACAACACGGGCACCGGAGAAGGTGACACTATGGACAACACGGAAGACATCGGTGACCCCGCCCCCGAGCACCAGTCTGATGGCTCAAAAGGGCATGAGGATTAGGATAACCCCGAGGACCCCAGCGATTCCGAAGATAGCAATTATATGCCCCTAAGATCAGCCTCGGAGCCGAGAACTTCATCGTCCCAGAAGATCACTGGATCAGGAGCGCTTCAAGCAACAGCTTATAGCCACCGCGCGAAACCTAATAAAGGCCGAACAAGATACCCTCAACAACAGATGGACCAAGGTCTTAGCAGCTGAAGAAGGGTACGGCTATGAACAGCCAACGAAGAGCTACTCCAAGCGCAGGTTTTTGCCACGATTCGACGACGAGGCTTTAAAGCCCGCACAACCCAAACAAACGTGAGGCGGCCAGCCCAACCGCCCCCCTTGAGGAAGGGACAGGCCTACTAGGGAGGCCGAAGACCTACCTGCTCCTCCCCATTGTAAAGTCAAGGAGGCGGCACTGCCAAAATATCAATATGATCTTCGGCATGACCTGGTTGTTAGAGCAGGCCAGTCGCGGTCCATCTATGGATCAAAAGAATACCTCCTAGAAGGAAGAGACGGATACCAAGCATGGATCGACCAGAATGATAGAGTTCAGGAACAACATCGGGCCAGGATGGAATCCAAGGTTCGATGCGATGTGGCCCAAATAAGGGGCGCCACTCACCTAATGTGCTTCACCGATGACGTGATGCAACACCAATTCTCAGAAGGGTTCAAACCGTGAACATCGAGCCATACGATGGAACTACGAATCCAGCAGTGTGGATTGAGTATTTTCTTCTATGCATTCATATGGCACGGGGATACAACCTCCACGCCATCAAATATCTTCCATTAAAGCTCAAAGGACCAGCCCGACATTGGTTAAACAGCCTCCCCGAAGACTCCATAGGGAGCTGGGAAGAGCTCGAGGATGCCGGCGACCTGAATCATGTGGTCCAGCAGCCCAGCGAGTCGGCCCGGTAGTTTTAGAACAGGTTCCTAACCAAAAAGAATCAAATACTCGACTACCCGGACGCCGAAGCTATAGCCGCGTTCAAACATAGTATCTGGGACGAATGCTCGCATGCCAGCTCGGCCAAGACAAACCGAGGTCAATGGCAGCCCTAACCTCCCATATGACCCACTTTTGCACGGGTGAAGATAGTGGTTGGCTCGTAGAAGCACGAACCCAGAAGACCCCGGAACTTCTAAAGTCCGGGATGGCAACAAAAAACCATGCCGCAATGAAAATAAATGTCGACACAATAGCACCGAGGCCGATGACAAGGCAGTAAATGCCGGATTCCGTAATCCCAAGTCTGGGCTGTGAAAGAAGCCCTCTAAAGGAAACCAGGACGAACCCACCAAGTTGGATGTTATCCTGGATAGGCCATGCTAGATACATGGCACCGTAGCCAAGCCTGCCAGCCACATCAACCGTAACTGTTGGGTGATTAAGCAAGCCAGCAAGCTCACAGTCGAAGACATGGGCAAAAGCCCCCCGCAGCAAGGACAATGAGGAACATCGCAGGCCGAACAATGGAGGCCAGAAACAATTCCCTCCGGAGGTTAAAATAGTGAACATGATTTATGCCACTCATATACTCAAGAAGGAGCGGAAGCGCGCACTTCGGGATGTCTACGCCATAGAGCGTATAGCCCCAAAATTCAACCCATGGTCAGCATGTCCGATCACCATCGATCGCAAGGACCACCCGACCAGTATGCGTCATGGAGGACCAGTAGCACTAGTCCTAGATCTCATTATGGATGGATACCACCTTACCAGGGTCCTCATGGACGGAGCCACCAGCCTGAACCTGATCTATGAAGATAGAGTTCGGAGAATGGGTATTAACTCGTCAAGGATCAAACGTAGTAACACCACCTTTAAGGGGGTCATCCCCGGCATCGAAGCCTGCTTTTCGGGCACCCTCACTCTAGAAGTAGTATTCGGTTCTCCGGACAATTTCTGAAGCGAAGACTTGATCTTCGACATCTCCCCCTTCCGCAACAGTTATCACTCCCTCCTAACCCGGATGGCGTTCGCTCGTTTCAATGTCGTCCCCCACTATGCCTACCTCAAACTAAAGATGCCCGGTCCAAGAGGCGTCATCACAGTCAATGGTAAAATGGAGTGCTCTCTTCGGACAGAGAGACATACCACGGCCTTGGCGGCCGAATACGAAGGACCGAAGTGTCAGCCCACCGTCAAGGTGTGAGAGGCGAACAAGCGGGCACGGGCCCTGTCTCCAACCAAGGGGCTTCTCTGCATTCAGCGTACATAGAAATATGCCCTCCATGGCCTGCCCAACCCATCAGCACACTATGTGCCTCGATATCACAATTTCACGCTCAAAATACCATGGGAAGCTATGGGGCTTAATCACCAAGAGTTTGGTTCGACTGTACCATCGCACAATGCGTCTTCGGACGACAAACATGTACCATCTAGGACCTATGCGGCATCAAGCCCCACAAACACAGCAACCTCTCAAGGACTCCCTGTCAAGGACCCATCATCGGACAACCATCCAGCAATGTTGTCTCTCTTAGTAGAAGCAAAGGTGTAGACATGCAGTAGGGAACAGTTCGGGTGTTAACCCACATATCAAGTGTCACACCCAATATGCGACCCTATCCGAGAGGAACTCATAAGTCCCACCAAGGATAGAAGCGCATATTGAAGACGCTTTGCAAGGCGAATATCATTACATTGCACCATTACATAATAGATGGGCATACATACAAAGGCATACAAATGCCACATGAATACAACAACATCATACATAAGAGCAACATCCGACTTACGGATGAAACACAAACAGAAACTCGAACAACATCCACCCTGCTAGCCCAGGCTGCCGGCCAGGAACCTATCCTATGAAGAAGAAGAAGACGAAGAAGAAGAACCCCAAAACAAGTAAACGTCGCTCTCACATCAGATCATCGCATTACCTGTACCTGCAACTATTGTTGTAGTAATCTGTGAGCCACGAGGACTCAGCAATCCCATTACCATGGTATCAAGACTAGCAAAGTTCAATGGGTATGGAATAGATAAGTGGTGAGGTTGCAGCAAGCGACTAAGCATAGTGTGATGGCTAGCTTACGAGTACAAGATTAAGATGAGAAGCTACGCAAATGGTTGCAAACTAGTAATGATCAAGAAGTGATCATGAACTACTTACATTCAAACATAACCCCACCGTGTTCTCTTCTCGAACTTTCTCAAAAAGAGACGGTCGCGGTTACACACGTGGTTGGTGTATTTTAATTCGGATCTGGTGTCAAGTTCTCTACAACCGGATATTAAAAACTCTCATCTGCCACATAACTGCGGGCACGGCTTTCAAAAGATTAAACTGTGCAAGGGTGTCCCAACTTAGCCCACGACAAGCTCACGATCCACAGAGACAATCCTCCATCGCAGGACAACCCAATCAAACTCAGGATCCCGATGCACAAGACAATTCGACACTAGTAAAACAAAACCAGCAAGACCTCCCGACGTGCCGACACCCCGATAGGAGCCACGCATATCTCGTCTCAGGCCACGATCGGATAAGCGACGCGTACAGGTGCAAAAAAACCCAGGTTTCCCCAGGGTGGCCCCGCACAGTGCTCTAGTTTGGACCAACACTCATGAGGAGCACTGGCACGGGTTGTTGATTAAGAGTCCTCAGGTGCTAGCCGGTCCCTATGCAAGTTTTAGTTGTTATTAGGCAAATGTTTAAATCAATGTTGGGCCTTCCTAGAAGAGTTTTATTCAAAGCGAACTGTCAAGGGGGGCCCATAAACCCCGTCCATGTTAGGAATGCAAAAAGCAAGGAACATAACACCGGTATGACGAAAACTAGGGCGGCAAGAGTGGAACAAAACACCAGCAAAAAGGCCGAGCCTTCCACCCTTTACCAAGTATATATGTGCATTAATTAAACAAGAGATATTGTGATATCCCATGATATCCATGTCCTAACATGGAACGACCTGCAACTGCACCTGGAACTAGCAACGCTATAAGAGGGCTGAGCAAAGCGTTAACATAGCCAAACAACGGTTTGCTAGGAAGGTGGAAAAGATTAGAGGTTGTTTCATGGCATATTGGGAGGCTTGATGAACAAGCGGTAGATAGCGTGAAATAGCAATAGCATCGAGACAACTAGCATTGCAAAGATAGTAGTGAGATCCAAGGTGACGGTCATCTTGCCTGAAATCCCGCTAGGAAGAAGACCGAGTCCATGAAGAATACGAACGGGCATAGACGAACCAAGCGTAGTCGAACGAATCCTCATGATCGCAACGAAACAGGAACTAACGAGAAGAAGCACAACCTGAAAGAAGGAAACAACATGTTAAACACATAACACTTAAACATGGGATGATGCTCAACCAAGTATAATGCATGACAAGGCTACATGATGCTACACATGGCAAGAGATGATGTATAACCAAGCTACACATTTAGGTATTTTAAATTAGGCCGGAAACAACAAACAACAATTCCAGAAAATCCCCATATGTAATTTACGAATTTGGTACCGTTCTGCCTATAACCCAATTTTAATGTTTTTAAACAGAAAAATAAAGTGCACCATATTAATCTATGCATTTTTCTACACCATTTACATAGAAAGTTTATTTAATTCGGAGCTACGGTTATTTAGTTATGGAATAAACCATTTTAACATGGTATTTATGCAAAATAATGCAAACAGCAAGTTTAAACATTTTTAACATGGATGAAAGTTGGATATTGTGAAACTATACAAAACTCTAAGCATTTTTAACATGGATGTTTAATTATTACCAATGTAAACCAGTGGCATTTACTGTAAATATACATCGCTGAAAAAATGATTAAAATCCACAGAGCGGAAAAAACATGCTTGGGCCAGAAGTAACACAGTGCAGTGGCCCAACAGCGAAAGAGGCCCAAGTGGTTGTGTGTGCGCAGAGAGAAAAATAGGGCAAAATGGTTCCTGGGATTTGAACCCAAGACTTACCGGATGTGCACAAGCGACGCTGCCACTGCGCCACATAAGTTGCTTGTGACCAAGTTTGGACTTGGCTGGAGATGAACCAGAACAAAGCTTTGATCAGGGTGACGCAAAAATTGGTGTAAAGAGGGCAGCGGTCCTCCGGATTTGATCCTTGGTGGACCAGGTGCAAACCTGCTAGTCTAACCAGTAGCAACAGAAGTGCACTTGAGATAAATCGTAGACAAACTCTAACTGAACCAACAGTTGAGGCGCCTGGGATTTGATCCACAGACCTCTCAAATGGACGGCACAATAACTAATAGCTGATCCCAACAGCAAGTCATGGCTTCAGGAACGGACGGCAAAACTCCGGCGAGGACAGCGAGCGAAGGCGGCGGCTTCTGCAGCAGAAGAGCACCAGCATGGGCGCGGGATTTGCAGGGGAGTGCGGGTGCTACTGCATGTGCGCAGGCGCGGAGAAACAGTGAGTGTAGCATGACCTCAAGGCTTTCGGTCATGGCCACCAAGCCTCGGTGTTGTGTGTGCAAGCGCTGGGCGAGGCATGCGTCAGGCATGCAGAGGAGTGGTGCTCGGGTGTGTGAGGGTGCGGCTAGTGTGCTTGCTCGGACGAGCGTGCATGCGCATGAGCGAGCATCTCGGGTGCGAGGGAACTCGAGGTCGAGCAGGAGCTTGTCTCGGGCACGCGGCATGGCGATGATCAGGCGAGGCATGCGGGTGTTCAAACATCGAGAGGAAGAAACGGAGAGGAAGGGGCGCTACCTAGCTAACTATAGGACATCACGAGGTCGACAGAGACACGTCGGAGACGACGGGAGGGAGCTCTGTACCTTGGCGAAATTCTGACCATGAAGGAAGAGGAAGCAGAGGAGGGAGATGACGTGGCCGATGGCGTGAAGGCGAGATGGTGTCTGATCCATGACATAGAGGAAGCAGCCGATGTCGATAAGGAAGATGGTCGGGGTCACGGGGCGTGGGGACGAAGGAGAGCACGCCGGCGATGAAGTGCGATGCTTCGGCACTCTCTCTCCCTGGTCTTCCTTGAAGGAGGAGAAGGAGGGCAGGGGAGAGCCCCTCGGGTGGCGGCGGATGATACGTCTCCATTGTATCTACTTTTCCAAACACTTTTGCCCTTGTTTTGGACTCTAACTTGCATGATTTGAATGGAACTAACCCGGACTAACGTTGTTTTCAGCAGAATTGCCATGGTGTTATTTTTGTGCAAAAATAAAAGTTCTCGGAATGACCTGAAACTTCACGGAGAATATTTTAGGAATTAATAAAAAATACTGGCGAAAGAATCAAGACCAGGGGGCCACACCCTGTCCACGAGGGTGGGGGCGCGCCAGCCTCCCCTTCCCCCCCACCCCCCGCCCCACCTCGTGGGCCCCCTGATGCTCCACCGACCTCAACTCCAACTCCATATATTCATGTTCGGGGAAAAAATTAGAGAGAAGGATTCATCGCGTTTTATGATACGAAGCCGCCGCCAAGCCCTAATCTCTCTCGGGAGGGCTCATCTAGAGTCCGTTCGGGGCTCCAGAGAGGGGAATCCGTCGCTGTCGTAATCATCTACCTTCCTCCATCACCAATTTCATGATGCTCACCGCCGTGCGTGAGTAATTCCATTGTAGGCTTGCTGGACGGTGATGGGTTGGATGAGATTTACCATGTAATCGAGTTATTTTTGTTAGGGTTTGATCCCTAGTATCCACTATGTTCTGAGATTGATGTTGCTATGACTTTACTATGCTTAATGCTTGTCACTAGGGCCTGAGTGCCATGATTTCAGATCTGAACCTATTAGGTTTTCATTGATACATGTGAGTTCTTGATCCTATCTTGCAAGTCTATAGTCACCTATTATATGTTATGATTTGTTAACCCCGAAGTGACAATAATCGGGATACTTACCGGTGATGACCGTAGTTTGAGGAGTTTATGTCTTCACTAAGTGTTAATGGTTTGGTCTGGTACTCTATTAAAAGGAGGCCTTAATATCCCTTAGTTTCCCATAGGAACCTGCTGCCACGGGAGGGTAGGACAAAAGATGTCATGCAAGTTCTTTTCCATAAGCACGTATGACTATATTCGGAATACATGCCTACGTTACATTGATGAACTGGAACTAGTTCTGTGTCACCCTATGTTATAACTATTGCATGAGGAATCGCATCCGACATAATTATCCATCACTGATCCAATGCCTACGAGCTTTTCACGTATTGATCTTTGCTTAGTTGCCACTATTACAATTACTACAAAACTACTGCTGCTACTTTTGCCACCATTACCGTTACTTCCATACTACTTTGATACTGAGTACTTTGTTGCAGATATTAAGTTTTCCAGGTGTGGTTGAATTTACAACTCAACTGCTAATACTTGAGAATATTCTTTGGCTCCCCTTGTGTCGAATCAATAAATTTGGGTTGAATACTCTACCCTCGAAAACTATTGCGATCCCCTATACTTGTGGGTTATCGATGACCACAAGTATAGGGGATCTATCGTAGTCCTTTTGATAATTAAGAGTGTCAAACCCAACGAGGAGCAGAAGGAAATGACAAGCGTTTTTTAGTAAGGTATTCTCTGCAAGCACTGAAATTGTTGGTAACAGAAAGTTTTGTGATAAGATAATATGTAACGGGTAACGAGCAATGAAAGTAAATAAGGTGCAGCAATGTGGCCCAATCCTTTTTGTAGCAAAGGACAAGCCTGGACAATTTCTTATAACGAGAAAAGCGCTCCCGAGGACACATGGGAATTATCGTCAAGCTAGTTTTCATCACGTTCATATGATTCGCGTTCGTTACTTTGATAATTTGATATGTGGGTGGACCGGTGCTTGGGTGCTTCCCTTTCTTGGACAAGCATCCCACTTATGATTAACCACTATTGCAAGCATCTGCAACTACAAAAGAAGTATTAAGGTAAACCTAACCATAGCATGAAAATAGTGGATCCAAATCAGCCCCTTACGAAGCAACGCATAAACTAGGGTTTAAGCTTCTGTTACTCTAGCAACCCATCATCTACTTATTACTTCCCAATGCCTTCCTCTAGGCCCAAATAATGGTGAGGTGTCATGTAGTCGACGTTCACATAACACCACTAGAGGAGAGACAACATACATCTCATCAAAATATCAAACGAATACCAAATTCACATGACTACTAATAGCAAGACTTCACCCATGTCCTCGGGAACAAACATAACTACTCACAAAGCATATTCATGTTCATGATCAGAGGAGTATTGATATGCATTAAGGATCTGAACAAATGATCTTCCACCGGATAAACCAACTAGCATCAACTACAAGGAGTAATCAACACTACTAGCAACCCACAGGTACCAATTTGTGGTTTTGATACAAGATTGGATACAAGAGATGAACTAGGGTTTAAGAGGAGATGGTGCTGGTGAAGATGTTGATGGAGATTCACCCCGTCCTGATGAGAGGATCGTTGGTGATGACGATGGTGATGATTTCCCCCTCCCAGAGGGAAGTTTCCCCTGCAGAACAGCTCCGCCGGAGCCCTAGATTGGTTCCGCCAAGGTTCCGCCTTGTGGCGGCGGAGTTTTGTCCCGTAAGCTTGCTTATGATTTTTTCCAGGGTAAAAGCCTTCATATAGCAGAACATAGGCACCGGAGGGCCACCAGGGGGGCCATGAGGCAGGGGGCGCGCCCCCCACCCTCATGGCCAGGATGTGGGCCCCCTCTGGTACCTCTTTCGCTCAATAATTCTTATTAATTCCAAAAATGACTTTCGTGGAGTTTCAGGACTTCTGGAGCTGTGTAGAATAGGTTTCCAACACTTGCTCCTTTTCTAGCCAGAATCCCTGTTGCCGGCATTCTCCCTCTTCATGATAAACCTTGTAAAATAAGAGAGAATAGCCATAAGTATTGTGACATAACGTGTAATAACAGCCCATAATGCAATAAATATCGATATAAAAGCATGATGCAAAATGGACGTATCAGTTATCAAGACTATTTTCTGGCGTCGTTGCCGGGGAGCATAGCTCTATTCTTTCAGTCACTTGGGATTTATATCTGTTGATCACTATGAGGAACTTGAAAGACAAGAAAACCAAGATTTATCCCTCAACTACGAGGGGAGGTAAGGAACTGCCATCTAGCTCTACACTTGATTCTCCTTCTGTTTTGAGTAAACTTACGACACCTAAACCTGCTTCTGCCATTAATTGTGATATGTCGCATGTTATTGATGATGCCACTTCTGCTATGTGTGATGCTTACGATGAAACTACTTCTATGCTTGATAATATTGTGCCATTAGATGAATTTCTTGATGAACAACTTGCTAGGGCTAGAGAGAATGAAATTATTGAAACTGATAATACTGATGACAATGATGATGAAGATTCTCCCCCTAGATATGAATTGCTTGTTGTGCCTGAGGGTTATTGTCGGTGTCAAAACCGGCGGATCTCGGGTAGGGGGTCCCGAACTGTGCGTCTAGGCAGATGGTAACAGGAGACAAGGGACACGATGTTTTTACCCAGGTTCGGGCCCTCTCGATGGAGGTAAAACCCTACTCCTGCTTGATTGATATTGATGATATGGGTAGTACAAGAGTGGATCTACCACGAGATCAAGGAGGCTAAACCCTAAAGGCTAGCCTATGGTATGATTGTTGTTCGTCCTATGGACTAAAACCCTCCGGTTTATATAGACACCGGAGAGGGCTAGGGTTACACAGAGTCGGTTACAATGGTAGGAGATCTACATATCCGTATTGCCAAGCTTGCCTTCCACGCCAAGGAAAGTCCCATCCGGACACGGGACGAAGTCTTCAATCTTGTATCTTCATAGTCTTGGAGTCCGGCCGATGATGATAGTTCGGCTATCCGGACACCCCCTAGTCCAGGACTCCCTCAGTAGCCCCTAAACCAGGCTTCAATGACGACGAGTCCGGCGCGCATATTGTCTTCGGCATTGCAAGGCGGGTTCCTCCTCTGAATAATTCATAGAAGATTGTGAATGCCAGGATAGTGTCCGGCTCTGTAAAATAAATTCCACATACCACCGTAGAGAGAATAATATTCACACAAGTTCAATCTGCTGACGTATTTTGTGGCGTGACGTCACACCACTACCAAGCCTTTACTTGAATCATTTTTATTATACCACCTCAGCGCGTTTAGCGAAGCGGTTTCCTTGGCACGTCTTGTCGAAGCAAAGATCGTGTTCCCCTTATTCCAGGATTCCCATCAATACGGACGTGGGTAACCCAACCGTGCCATTGATTGTGGCGCTTGGGAGATAAGCGAGTTTTACCAGGCCGGTGGGGACGTATAGTTTCGTCCGCCCATATATAAGGGGATAAGGATCCACCTCTTTTGCCTACGCCTTCTTCCTCCTTTGCTTATCCATCTCCGCGCACTTGAGCTCCAGCGCCCAAGTCCGCACATCTCACCTCGACCTTCTCCAGCCATGTCCGGAGCGGGAGGCAAGTGGATGGCCTCCTCCGTTACGGAGGGGCACATCGAGAAGCTGCGCAGCGCCAGATATCTATCCAGCGACATTGCGCACCGGCTGCCCGACGAGGGGCAGCTCATCCCCACCCCCAGGCCCCATGAGAGGGTCGTATTCCTTCCCACTTCCTCCGCGGACTGGGCTTCCCACTCCACCCCTTCGTCCGGGGGCTCATGTACTTCTTCGGCCTGGATTTCCACGATCTGGCCCCAAATTTCATCCTCAATATCTCGGCGTTTATCGTCGTGTGCGAGGCCTTCCTCTGCATCCAGCCCCACTTCAGCTTGTGGCTAAAGACCTTCAACGTCAAGCCGAAGGTTGTGAAGGGCAGCCAAGCGGAGTGCGGAGGCGCCATGGTGGGCAAAATGCCCAACGTCACTTGGCTCGAGGGTGCCTTCGTGGAATCCGTCAAAGGGTGGCAATCAGGGTGGTTCTACATCACCGAGCCGCGTGACCCTAAATGGGCAGCGGCCCTCGAGTTCAGATCTGGTATCCCCATGCAGCTCACCTCCTGGAAAGAGAAGTGCTTGCTTTGGGGTAGTTCGGAGGAGCTGACCGGACTCCAGTCCTGTCTCCAGACCCTGGTGAACAAGAAGCTTAAGCTTGTCAACGTGATCCAGGTAATGCTCGTTCGCCGGATTCTCCCCTGCCAGCAACGGGACTTCAATTTGTGGGAGTTTGATCCGGCACAGCACCGGACCTTGAGCAGGCCCTTCGACACTACGTACGAAGCTGCCTGGAGGGTGCTATTCAAGGGCGCCGAAGCTCCCGCATCTGCTACCGAAGATCGCGGATTCAGCACGCAGCGTCCGGCTGGCTAGGTAAGCTATGTTATCCTTTATGGGACATTTGCTTTTCATAGTTTGACTTTATGCGGGATCTAAACTCCCAATGTCTTTAACAGGACTGGCAGAAGACGTCCGGACAGGTTAACTGTCCGGCCCCCCTCCCAGAAGACCCAGCAGACGCCCGTTTGAAAGGGCTGCTGGTCCCGGCACTTTACGTGGTGCCGGAGAAGAAGGCCAAGAAGAAGGCCACGGGAACCCGAAGGAGTTCCCGGCATCAGGTGGTATCGGACTCATCGTCCGATGAATCCGAGGTGGACTCCTCCCCTGAGGACGAGGAGGAGAAGAAAGAGGCCTCTCCCCCAATGGGGGGAGACAAGAAGAGGAAGGCCTCCCCAACGAGGGAGGCCGAAGGGTCCAAGAAGGGAAGGACCCTTCCCCCAGACTGCTCCGCCAACGTCGGTGACGGCGACGAGGAGTGGCCCTCAAGGGCCAAGCCCCTGGCAAGATCGTAAGTATCCGGACTCCTGGATGATTCATATAATTTTTCTTTTCGCCAAACGGTGTCTTTCTAATGCCGCATACAACCTGTAGTCCGGCCAAGGACGATCTTCCCGCTTCGTCGAGCGGGTCCTTGGGCACGTCGGATATGGATTCTCTTCTGACCGCCTCCACCCCTCGTGACGCTGATGATGTCGAGGTGGGATCCCAGGAAGGGACCCGCCAGGAGGAGGAGGCCCCGGAGGTGCCGCGGGGCGACCTCCCGGACTTTGTACCGGACTCCGCACCGGAACCTGCAGTGGTTCCGGAGTCCGGCGAGCGGCCCCTTCGTAAGAAGGGCAAGACTGTGACGCCGATAGCCTCCGTCCAACCGGAGGCGCCGGATAACTTGCTTTAGACGCTCAACGGCGCTTCCATCGAAGAAGAACACCGCATTGTCATGAGTGCGGTGATTCAGAAGGTTCAGCTCGCCAAGAGCGGGCTGACCGAAGCCTGTAGTAGCCTTCTAACAGGCTTTGAGGTAAGAATTTTAAGACATGTAATATAATACCGCATAGACAGTAGCCCCTGATGCTCGGTTCGCGTTCGGAAAGAAAAGCCGGACTGAGGATCTAAAAAGATATATGAAGGAGTTCTAAAAAATATGTCAATATGGGATTGCAGGCTGCGCTGCTGACCTCTGCCGCACTGACTGCAGAGGTCAATGCTTTCAAGCAGAACCTCGAGCGGTCCGAGAGCAAGCTCGGCCGTGCCAAGAAGCAGCTCGAGGACAAGGAAGGTGAGTAACACCGTATTAGATTTGTACCTTACAGAAAAGGATTTTGGTTGCAAGAGAAATAACAAGGATAACGTGGGTACTCCAGGGGTCACGAACAAGGTGGCGACCCTGAAGGAGGCGGTGTCCGCGGCCGAACGCAATGCGGCCGCAGAGCGAGCCGATCGGGAGAAGCAGGAGGCACGGGTGGCGGAGGTGCAGCAAGAGCTCCAGGCTCTCATGGAAAAACATGAGAGTTTGGAGCGCGACTCAAAGACTCGAGAGTCCGAGCTTGCATCGGCTCTTGAGAGTGCCAAGGCCGCTAAGGCCGCAGCCCACAAGGCCCTCCAGGAAGTCGAGGCGCTAAAGAAGATAGCGGCGGGTAAGGCATTTTTCATGCAAAGTAAGCATGTAAAAGTGAATTTCCTATTACTTACCCGCATTCAGAGCTCTCCAGGAGCGTTCGCAGATCTGCCCCGCAGCGTGTCCCATGCTGCCGCATTCTATCGGGCCGAGGAGGGGAGCTCGACGGAGAAGGTCTTCTGGTCTCAGTATGCTGAGGCCGGACATCCGGTGCCCCTTAGCGACCAGCTGAAGCAGCTGGTCGAGCTCCACAAGGTGGCCGAACAGGCCATGAAGGGCCTCATAGTTCGGCTGAGGCCCAAGGAGGCCATGCTTGGGAGCTACTTCGGCCTGGTGCGGCGGCTGGTGGACGCATGTCCCTGGGTTGAAGTCGTCAAGCATTCCGCCTGCATTGAAGGTGCCCGTCGGGCCCTTGCCCGTGCAAAAGTGCACTGGGGCAGGATGGACGCTGATAAGCTTCTGACGGACGCACCGCCGGCGGGCAAGGAGTATCGCACGCCCGAAATGTATTATAAGATTGTCCTGAAGGGTGCCTGCATGATTGCGGGTGAGTGCTCCAAAGATGTAATATTTGAGTAGACTCGCATTTTGTTATCCTGTGCACTGAAGACTTTGTTCATATGCGCTAAGCAACGCTTGTTAATTTAAAATATTACCTTCTGTGCGGCCGTTTATCAAATCTGAGAGATGGCAAGTCGTCGGCTTCAGCCCCCATGCCACAAGTGCTGGGGTGTTCGGGATAAACTTGAGCGCTCTTGTTCCCATTTTTGGGTCCATCTAGGGAGGCGTTCAACACAACGAACGAGGCAACCAGACTTATAATGCTTGAACACTCTCACTTAGCCATAGAATTCTATAATTTTAAATTTCGGCGAAGCCCCTAGTGTTCGGAAGACCGAGTTCGGGGCGCTATCCACGCCTGGGCCGGACAAAGCCGGTTCCTCGCTCTAAGCGGCATAAGTCTTTAGGGACTCGAAAAAACCTCTCGAACAGCGACCAGCTCTCGCCTTATCATGACGGTCAGTTTTAGCTTTCTCCACTGAGGCGCTCGCCCAGCTCAACCGGGGCGCAATCGCAGTGGTTCTCCCAGTGCTACCTTAGCCGATACAACGGAATGTAAGGTACCAAAACATGGGAGCCAGGCAAACCCAACTATTGACCCCAGACATGATTCAGAGCCGATGCATATAATGCTATAAGTTCGGGGTGCCGCACTTGTGAAAGTGTTCGGACTTATCACGCCATAATGTGGGGAACTTAAGCCCCTGGTGTGTTTAGCCGTACCAAAGTGTACGGATGCAGCATGTCATAAATGAACATATATATAAGAAAGAAATGCAATTATAAGCAAAAAGCGATGCATTGTTTATTCAAGGAATACTACCATGAATGCAGAACGATACAAATAGTGCGGTAAGCAAGGGGTAAGACTATTAAACATGTCCCCCTCTAGGGGTAGGCTGCGGAATGGTGTATGAAAACGGATTTAATGCTCGTAATGGAGACCACCTGGATACTCGTCGTAGCCTTTCTCCTTCCCTCGCTGTCGCATCGTGAGTTCGGCAGGTCTACTACCGGACAGGGCCTCTGGTGAACGGAGTCCTGTGGGTAAGAAAAAAGGAAAAAGAAAAAGAGTGACACACTTGGGAGCCCCTGGTGCGGTTAAGCCGCATTATGGGCTTGTAGTGGTCGTGCCCCTCCCCCTATGCCCATGGTATTTCTAGAGCATAGTGATGTACGCGAAGGACCGGTCTTGCAATTTTGCAAGGGTAGGGGTTGGGGCCGCATTGCTACGTGTGCTTAGAACATGCCAGGTGGTCTTGTTGTAGGTTACTCCGGGCACGTTTAGCCGTGCCCGGTCGCTTAACGGCCGGACTCGAGAATTGCCTTAAGAGGCTGCTCTGTACTTCTGCTGCGAGAGCCGCTGTGTGTTCCTCCGTTCGGAGGGAGCGTTCAGTGTTTCCGTTGATCGTGATGACTCCTCGAGGGCCTGGCATCTTGAGCTTGAGGTATGCGTAGTGCGGCACCGCGTTGAACTTTGCAAACGTGGTCCGTCCGAGCAGAGCGTGACAGCCGCTGCGGAACGGGACTATGTCGAAGATTAACTCCTCGCTTCAGAAGTTATCCGGGGATCCGAAGACCACTTCCAGTGTGACTGAGCCTGTACAATTGGCCTCTACACCTGGTATGACGCCTTTGAAGGTCATCTTTGTGGGTTTAATCCTTGAGGGGTCTATGCCCATCTTGCGCACTGTATCCTGATAAAGCAGGTTCAGGCTGCTGCCGCCATCCATCAGGACTCTGGTGAGGTGAAATCCATCGACGATTGGGTCTAAAACCAATGCGGCGAATCCGCCATGGCGGATACTGGTGGGGTGGTCCCTTCGATCAAAGGTGATCGGGCAGGAGGACCATGGGTTGAACTTCGGGGCGACTGGTTCCATCGCATATACGTCCCTGAGTGCATGCTTCCGCTCCCTCTTGGGTATGTGGGTTGCGTATATCATGTTTACCGTCCGCACTTGTGGGGGGGAAACCCTTCTGTCCTCTATTGTTCGGCGGCCGGGTCTCTTCCTCCTCATTTCTATGCAGCCCCTTGTCATTGTTTTCGGCAATTAACTTGCCTGCCTGCTTGAATACCCAACAATCCCTGTTGGTGTGATTGGTTGGCTTTTCGGGGGTGCCGTGTATCTGGCACGAGCGGTCGAGTATTCGGTCCAAATTGGATGGACCCGGAGTAGTTCTTTTGAATGGCTTTTTCCGCTGACCGGGTTTGGAGCCTCTGAATCCGACGTTGACTGCCGTATCCTCAGTGTTGTCGCCGTTGACGCGGCGTTTGTTTTTGTTGCGACGCGACCTGCCATTGCGGTCCTTGTTATCCGGACTGCCAGAATTTTTGCTGAGGTTGTTACTGTGGGCTAGCCAGCTGTCCTCTCCCACGTAGAAGCGGGTCATGAGTGATGTGAGGGCTGCCCTGGATTTCAGCTTTTCCTGTCCTAGGTGCCAGGCCAGCCATTCGTCGCGGATGTTATGTTTGAAGGCTGCGAGAGCCTCTGCATCCGGACAGTCGACGATTTGATTTTTCTTTGTTAAGAACCGTGTCCAGAACTGTCTGGCCGGTTCGTCTGGCTGCTGAATTATGTGGCTTAGGTCATCAGCGTCTGGTGGTCGCACATATGTGCCCTGGAAGTAGTCAAGGAATGCGGCTTCCAGGTCCTCCCAACACCCAATTGATTCTGCTGGCAAGCTGTTAAGCCAATGCCGAGCTGGTCCTTTAAGCTTGAGTGGGAGATATTTGATGGCGTGAAGATCGTCACTGCGGGCCATGTGGATATGAAGGAGATAGTCTTCGATCCAAACCGCAGGGTCTGTTGTGCCATCGTAGGATTCAATGTTCACGGGTTTAAACCCTTCGGGGATTTGATGATCCATTACTTCATCTGTGAAGCATAGTGGGTGTGCGGCGCCTCTATATTGGGCTATATCACGACGTAGCTCAAGCGAGATTTGTCTACTATGTTCGGCCCGGCCGGAGTTGCTGTATCCGGCGCGACGGTAGTCGTCGCACGTCGTGGGGCGCCCACGTGATCCGTAGATCGATCTTGATTGTCTTGCCGTATCCTCCAATATGTCTCGCAAGTCCGACGCATTCCCCCCTGGCTTTGTACTTTTCGAGCGGTGCCGGGGTACGGTTCTAGTGGAGGGCCTAGAGGCCTCTCTGTCACGGCCACGAGGTGGTTGGTCCGCCGTATTGTGCGCTGGTGATGCAGGTTTATATGCCTCCTCCTCTAATCGGGGGAGCAACTTGCGCTTAGGGTAGCTTTTGGAGGGGCGTTCGAGTTCATGCTCTTCGGCCGCAAGGACTTCAGTCCATCTGTCGGCTAGCAGGTCTTGATCAGCTCTAAGCTGTTGCTGCTTTTTCTTTAGGCTGTTCGCCGTGGCCATTAGCCTGCGTTTGAAACGCTCTTGTTTGACGGGATCCTCGGGCATGACAAATTCGTTGTCGTTGAGGCTTGCCTCGTCTCAGAAGGGAGGCATGTAATTATCATACTCTACCTCTTCGTCTGCCGCTCTCTCATGAGGGCTGGCTTCTCCGTCCTCCTTTGCTGAGTCTTGCTGGAGGGGGTTCTCTTCAGCACTCTCTGGGGTGTTATTATCTCCGGTGCCGGAATCTCCATTCTTGCTGTGGTGGGATTTAGAGCGGCGCCGCTGACGCCGGCGCTTGGGCTGTTTCTTGGAGGAGTCTTCCTCCGCTGCATCCTCGCCATTCCCATCCTTTGGGATGTCCACCATGTATATGTTGTATGACGAGGTGGTCTTCCAGTGCCTCGTAGGCGCTGGTTCTTGGTCGTCTCCGGCATCGTCGTCCATACAGTCGATGTCTTCGGAGTCGTAGTCTAGCATGTCGGTTAGATCGTCGACAGTGGCTACAAAGTGGGTGGTGGGTGGACTTTGAATTTCTTCATCGTCTGCATCCCATCCGTCCTGGCTGCAGTCCGGCTAGGGCTCTCCTGATAACGAGAGATACCTTAGCGAATTCAGGATGTCGCCGAAAGGTGAGTTTTGAAAGATGTCCGCAGCGGTGAACTCCATGATCGGCGCCCAATCGGATTCAGTTAGAGGGGGCGCGGGAGGCTCGGAGTCCGGCGAGGAGTCCGGCACCTCGGAGTCACGAGCTTCACAAGGGGAAAGGTCAGTATTCGGCTCCATCACCGTAGAGGTTGCAGCCCCCGAGGCGGTGTCTAGCCACCCATCCTCGATCTGTGCGGTCAGCTCCGAATTATGGGTCGGAGCGGACTCATGTGCGGCCTCCAGGGCACTGTCCGGCAGCAGAGCTAAATCGTGCCCATCGTGACAGTGCGGCGCGCTCGGTTCTGGCTCGAATCCGTCGAAGATCAAGTCTCTGCGGATATCGGCCGTGAAGTTCAGGCTTCCAAATCTGACCTGATGGCCAGGGGCATAGCTTTCGATCTGCTCCAGATGGCCAAGCGAATTGACCCGCAGTGCAAAGCCGCCGAATACGAAGATCTGTCCGGGGAGAAAAGTCTCACCGTGGACTGCGTCGTTGTTGATGATCGAAGGAGCCATCAAGCCTATCGGTGACGACACAGAGGAACTCTCAATGAAAGCACCAATGTCGGTGTCAAAACCGGCGGATCTCGGGTAGGGGGTCCCGAACTGTGCGTCTGGGCGGATGGTAACAGGAGACAAGGGACACGATGTTTTTACCCAGGTTCGGGCCCTCTCGATGGAGGTAAAACCCTACTCCTGCTTGATTGATATTGATGATATGGGTAGTACAAGAGTGGATCTACCACGAGATCAAGGAGGCTAAACCCTAAAAGCTAGCCTATGGTATGATTGTTGTTCGTCCTATGGACTAAAACCCTCCGGTTTATATAGACACCGGAGAGGGCTAGGGTTACACAGAGTCGGTTACAATGGTAGGAGATCTACATATCCGTATTGCCAAGCTTGCCTTCCACGCCAAGGAAAGTCCCATCCGGACACGGGACGAAGTCTTCAATCTTGTATCTTCATAGTCTTGGAGTCCGGCCAATGATGATAGTTCGGCTATCCGGACACCCCCTAGTCCAGGACTCCCTCAGTTATGTTATGGATGAAGAAACTGCTAGAGATTTTCTTGCCTGCAATGATAGATATGATCTTAAGAAATTATTAGCTAAGCTGAAAGAAAAGTCTTTGAATGCTAGAATGAAATATGACCCTGCTTTTGCTACTTCACCTATCTGCATTACTGATAAGTATTATGATTTCTCTGTCGATCCTGAGATAATTACTTTGGTAGAATCTGATCCTTTTTATGGCTATGAATCTGAAACTGTTGTGGCACATCTTACTAAATTGAGTTATATAGCCACCTTATTCACTCATGAGGAAAAAATTCTTTACTACTATATCCTTAAGCTATTTCCATTCTCACTAAAGGGTGATGCTAAAACATGGTTTAATTCTCTTGATCCTGGTTGTGTGCGTAGTCCCCAGGATATGATTTATTACTTCTCTGCTAAATATTTCCCCGCTCATAAGAAACAAGCTGCCTTAAGCGAAATATATAATTTTGTGCAAATTGAAGAAGAGAGTCTCCCACAAGCTTGGGGAGGCTTCTCCGATTACTTAATGCTTTGCTTGATCATCCTCTCAAGAAAAATGAAATACTTGATATCTTTTATAATGGACTAACCGATGCTTCGAGAGACCACCTGGATAGTTGTGCTAGTTGTGTTTTCAGGGAAAGAACTGTTGATCAAGCTGAATTGTTATTGAATAATATGTTGACTAATGAAAACAATTGGACACTTCCTAAACCAACTCCTAAGCCAACTCCGAAGAAAAGGGGTATTCTATTTCTCAGTGCTGAAGATATGCAAGAGGCAAAGAAATCTATGAAAGAAAAGGGTATTAAAGCTAAAGATGTTAAGAATTTACCACCTATTTAAGAAATACATGGCCTTGATAACCCGACACAGGTAGTAAAGCTAAATTCTCTCTATAGATTTGATGAAGGTGATATGCCCCGTTATAAATCTGCTAGCCAATGCTTAGATGACTTTGATAATTTTATTGTCAAACAAGAAAACTTCAATGCTTATGTTGGTAGACAATTGAAACGAAATGCTTATATGATTGAACACTTGAGTGATTATATGCCTAGAGTTAAAGGTGAACTTAAACTTATTAGTAAACATGCTTCCATGGTTATCACTCACGCAGAACAAGTGCTTAAAGCACAAAATGATTTGCTCAATGAATTAAATAATAAGAAAAATGATAATGCTGTTAGAGTTGTGACTAGAGGTGGTAGAATGACTTAGGAACCTTTGTATCCTGAGGGCCACCCTAAGAGAATTGAGCAAGATTCTTAGAGAACTTATGTTGATGCACCTAGTCCTTCTAAAAAGAAGAAAAAGAAAAATGATAGGACTTTCCATGCTTCTAGTGAACCGGTTGTAGACACACCTAAGAATCCCAATGATATTTCTATTTCTGATGCTGAAACACAATCTAGTGATGAACATGAACCTAGTGATAATGTTAATCATAATGTTCATGTTGATGCTCAACCTAGCAATAACAATGATGTAGAGATTGAACCTGCTGTTGATCTTGATAACCCACAATCAAAGAATCAACGTTATGATAAGAGAGACTTTGTTGCTAGGAAGCACGGTAAAGAAAGAGAACCATGGGTTCAGAAACCCATGCCTTTTCCTCCTAAACCATCCAAGAAAAAGGATAATGAGGATTTTGAGTGCTTTGCTGAAATGATTAGACCTATCTTTTTACGTATGCATTTGACTGATATGCTTAAAATGAATCCTTATGCTAAGTATATGAAAGATATTATTACAAATAAAATAAAGATACAGGAAGCTGAAATTTCCACCATGCTTGCTAATTATACTTTTAAGGGTGGAATACCAAAGAAACTAGGAGATCCAGGAGTACCAACTATACCATGCTCCATTAAAAGAAACTATGTTAAAACTGCTTTATGTGATCTTGGAGCCGGTGTTAGTGTTATGCCTCTCTCTTTATATCGTAGACTTGATTTGAATAAGTTGACAACTACTGAAATATCTTTGCAAATGGCCGATAAATCAACTACTATACCTATCGGTATTTGTGAGGATGTGCCTGTTGTGGTTGCAAGCATTACTATTTTAACGGACTTTGTTATTCTTGGTATCCCCGAGGACGATAGTATGTCAATTATCCTTGGTAGACCCTGTTTGAATACCGCAGGGGCTGTTATTGATTGCAACAAAGGCAATGTCACTTTTCATGTTAATGGTAATGAGCATACGGTACACTTTCCGAGGAAACAACCTCAAGTCCACAGTGTCATTGTATTGGAAAAATTTCAGCGGTTACTATTGGAGGTTTTGAATTTCCTCTTCCTAATGTCAAGAAGAAATATGATATTCTTATTGTTGGGGACGTGCATATCCCCATTAAGGTAACCTAGTGTTATTCGAAATTTCTTCGGTTCCATGTTATTTGAAAAGAGTTTGTTAACAAGACTTGATCAACCTTGTTAGTGGATTCCTTTTGATGAGCATGAGACGGACGAAGTTAGAAAGCACAACCTTCTGTACCCTCCTTTTACTTTCTGTTATTCAGATTAAATAAAGCAAAAAATAGTATTTTCTGTCTGTTTTCTGATTTATCCTTGCAATAAAAAATACCCCGAAAATAAAAGTTCTCCAAATGCCTTGAAAATGAAATATGATTTTTTCTAGAATATTTGAGAATATCTGGCACTGAGAACACATCAGGGGGAACTAGCACCTGGCCACGAGGGTCCAGGGCACGCCCACCCCCCTGGGCGCGCCCCCTGCCTCGTGGGCCCCTGGTGGCCCCCTCCACTTATTCCAGCACCCACACACTCCTTCTTCCTCCCAAAACAATCACTAACCGCTCAAGCACGAGTTCTAGCTCATCTTGCTGCCGTTTTCGATCTCCTTGCTCAAAGCTCCACTCACAAAACTGCTTTGGGGGATTGTTCTTTGGTATGTGACTCCTCCAATGGTCCAATTAGTTTTTGTTCTAGTGCTTTATTCATTGCAAATTTTTGCTTCTAAGGTGACCCTGTTCTTGAGCTTGCATGTCAAATTTATATGGTCCAAAGTAGTTTTAATGCATGATATAGTCTCTAGGCACTTGTGGGAGTAGTTGCTATCAATTTTGTTGAGTTTGGTTCACATTTATTTTGAGTCACTAAAATTTCAGAATTTTTCAGAGAAAGAAAAATGCATAGGAAAACATACCAAGCTGGTTCCTCGAGAAAGCAAGGACCAAGGCTCGCGATACGTGAGCCGAACTATGAACCACCGAGGGAAGCTCAAGTGTGGCCTTGTGAATGGCCATCGGAGGAGTTTATGGTCCAGGCAGGCATTAAGGATGAATTTAACGCGTATGTGCGTAATGCTGATCTTGAGGACTTCGTGTCAGATAAGTGCTCCCAATACTACCAACTAACTGATTCCTTTGTGAGAAGGTTTAAATTTACATCCTCGTGCAATTATCACACTGTTTTATTTGATCTCTATGATAAATCATATACCATGGACTTGGAAGATTTTAATACTGCTTGTAAACTCCCGCAGTGGGGTAATGTTAGTGAACCTCGCAAATCTGAATATAAAGACTTTCTTGCTAGTATCACTGTGGGGGAATCTAGAGAAATCACACAAGCTACTATAGGGAGCATTCGTTTCCCTTCCATACATTATTTTGCTCTCTTTATAGGTAGATGCATTGACGGTAAAGATGAAGCTTGCCATATGTGCGTTCCAGATCTTAGTGTCCTCAAGAGTGTGGTATTAGGTGATAAACAATATAACTTGGGGGGCATTGTTGCATGAAGGTTGCACCTCAACGGTATAAGTGGAGATTTGTTTGGTGGAATTTATGCAACTCGTGTAGCTACTTATCTTGATGTACCCATACATGAAAATGATATAGAGTTACCTCCTGCTTATCAAGATTATAGTGCTATGGTTCGCCATCAGTTTCTTGAGAGAAATGAACAGTCCATCCAATACCGACTAACCTTTGACAGACAGTGCACTATCCTTGTTGCCCTTCCTGCTCCTGCTTTTTTTGACTTTCAGGCAAAAAGGAGATATGTTATAACCAAGGAGGAGGCGAACGAATACGAGAGGAGGACGGAGGCAGCTCGCCTCAGAGATGTAGCTCTTGAGGCAGTAGCTGCTGCATCTCAGTACAACCCCAACTACGACTTTGGATATCCGCCAGGCCAGCAGTGGCCATAGACCAACTTAGGCCAAAAGCCTAAGCTTGGGGGAGTACGTATTTCTCACCAACATTACATTCATGTCCACACACTCATTCTAGTTGTCGGTGCTCATACTTTTTCATTGTACTATCCATGCTAGTTTATTTTCTTTTCTAAGCCTTCTTCTTGTGTGTTTGAAAAACCTTAAGAAAAACAAAAAATTAATTAGTTTACTTTCCATGCTTGTAGTAGTAATAATTAAAAGAAAACCCAAAAAGATTTTTCGTTCTTCTTTTGCTTGTTAGGAGCTTTCCCGTGTAAATAGTTTTATTTCTTTTCTTTTCTTTGGGGGTCGAGAGGAGAAGACCATGATGAAAATGTTGAGTGGCTCTCATATGCATTATTATTGATTTAACCAAGAGCCCATATTACCTTGTCTTCTCCCTTGAATTGAATGCTTGCAGATTCCAGCTTAGTCCAATGCACGTGCACTATTATTATTATCTACACCGTTCGGTCATGCAAGTGAAAGGCAATAATGACGATATATGATGAAATGATTGAGATGAGAGAAGCTGGTATGAACTCGACCTATCTTGTTTTTGTAAATATGATTAGTTCATCGTTCCTGATTCAGCCTATTATGAATGAATCATGTTTGCAATGACAATTAGAGATTATAGTTGCTCATGCCATGCTTAATTAGCTAGGAGTTTATAATGGTTTACCTTGCGTGCCAACATGCTATTAAAATGGTTTTGATGTGGTATGATAGGATGGTATCCTCCTTTGAATGATTCGAGTGGTTTGACTTGGCACATGTTCACGCATGTAGTTGAAACAAAATCAACATAGCCTCCACGATATTTATGTTCATGGTGATTTATATCCTACTCATGCTTGCACTCAGTGTTGATTAATTTTAATGCATGTTCATGACTGTCATCGCTCTGTAGTTGGTCGCTTCCCAGTTTTTTTCTAGCTTTCACTTGTACTAAGCGGGAATACTGCTTGTGCATCCAAAATCCATAAACCCCAAAGTTATTCCATATGAGTCCACCATACCTTCCTATATGCGGTATCTACCTGTCGTTCCAAGTAAATTTGTATGTGCCAAACTCTAAACCTTCAAATGAAATTCTGTTTTGTATGCTCGAACAGCTCATGTATCAACTAGGGTTGTCTATATCTTCCATGCTAGGTGCGTTATTCTCACGAGGAGTAGACTCTGCTCCTCACTCATGAGAAAATGGCTGGTAACCGGGATGCCCAGTCCCATGCTCAAATCAAAATAATTGCAAACAAAACTCCCCCAGGATTGTTGTTAGTTGGAGGCACCCATTGTTTCGGGCAAGCCATGGATTGATGCTTGTTGGTGGTGGGGGAGTATAAACTTTACCATTCTGTTTGGGAACCGCCTATAATGTGTGTAGCATGGAAGATATCGAGATCTCTTGGTTGTTATGTTTACAATGAAAGTATGCCATCCAAAATATTATTTATCTCTGTTTCAAAACTCGAGCTCTGGCACCTCTACAAATCCCTGCTTCCCTCTGCGAAGGGCCTATCTATTTACTTTTATGTTGAGTCATCATCCTCTTATTAAAGAGCACCATTTGGAGAGCACCATTGTCATTTGCATCCATTACTATTGATTTATATTGAGTACGACTATGATTGGATCTCTTTTACCATGAATTACAATGTCTAGTCAATCCTTGATCTTCAGAGGTGCTCTGCATTTATGTTTTGCGGTCTCAGAAAGGGCTAGCGAGATACCATCTTGTTATATCATATTATGTTTGTTTTGAGAAAGTGTTGTCATCCGAGATTTATTATTATTGCTCGCTAGTTGATTATGCTATTGATATGAGTAAACATGAGACCTAAGTGTTATTGTGAATATGGTTAGTTCATAATCTTTGCTGAAAACTTGAATGTTGGCTTTACATATTTGCAACAACAAGAGCAAATAGAGTTTGTAAAAGTTTTTCTTTATCACTTTCAGTTTGTCAACTGAATTGCTTGAGGACAAGCAAGGGTTTAAGCTTAGGGCAGTTGATACGTCTCCATCGTATCTACTTTTCCAAACACTTTTGCCCTTGTTTTGGACTCTAACTTGCATGATTTGAATGGAACTAACCCGGACTGACGCTGTTTTCAGCAGAATTGCCATGGTGTTATTTTTGTGCAGAAATAGAAGTTCTCGGAATGACCTGAAACTTCACGGAGAATATTTTTGGAATTAATAAAAAATACTAGCATAAGAATCAAGACCAGGGGCCCACACCCTGTCCACGAGGGTGGGGGCGTGCCTACCCCCCTGAGCGCACCCGCAGCCTCGTGGGCCCCCTGATGCTCCACCATCCTCAACTCCAACTCCATATATTCACGTTCGGGGAGAAAAGAATCAGAGAGAAGGATTCATCGCGTTTTACGATATGGAGCCGCCGCCAAGCCGTAATCTCTCTCAGGAGGGCTGATCTGGAGTCCGTTCGGGGCTCTGGAGAGGGGAATCCGTCGCCATCATCATCATCAACCTTTCTCCATCACCAATTTCATGATGCTCACCGCCGTGCGTGAGTAATTCCATCCTAGGCTTGCTGGACGGTGATGCATTGGATGAGATTTACCATGTAATCGAGTTAGTTTTGTTAGGGTTTGATCCCTAGTATCCACTATGTTCTGAGATTGATGTTGCTATGACTTTTCTATGCTTAATGCTTGTCACTAGGGACCGAGTGCCATGATTTCAGATCTGAACCTATTATGTTTTCATGAATATATGTGAGTTCTTGATCCTATCTTGCAAGTCTATAGTCACCTATTATGTGTTATGATCCGTTAACCCCGAAGTGACAATAATTGGGATACTTACTGGTGATGACCGTAGTTTGAGGAGTTCATGTATTCACTAAGTGTTAATGCTTTGGTCTGGTACTCTATTAAAGTGGGGCCTTAATATCCCTTAGTTTCCAATAGGACCGCGTTGCCATGGGAGGGTAGGACAAAAGATGGCATGCAAGTTCTTTTCCATAAGCACGTATGACTATATTCGGAATACATGCCTATGTTACATTGATGAACTGGAACTAGTTCTGTGTCACCCTATGTTATAACTATTGCATGAGGATTCGCATCCGATATAATTATCCATCACTGATCCAATGCCTACGAGCTTTTCATGTATTGATCTTTGCTTAGTTACTTTTCTGTTGCCATTGTTACAATTACTACAAAACTACTGCTGTTACTTTTTCCACCGTTACCGTTACTTCCATACTACTTTGCTACTGAGTACTTTGCTGTAGATATTAAGTTTTCCAGGTGTGGTTGAATTGACAACTCAACTGCTAATGCTTGAGCATATTC
The DNA here is from genome assembly GCA_963921465.1 of Triticum timopheevii. Classification (NCBI taxonomy): domain Eukaryota; kingdom Viridiplantae; phylum Streptophyta; class Magnoliopsida; order Poales; family Poaceae; genus Triticum; species Triticum timopheevii. The sequence continues at coordinate 289,971,410 of OY997268.1, read as the reverse complement.
TTTGGCTCCCCTTGTGTCGAATCAATAAATTTGGGTTGAATACTCTACCCTTGAAAACTGTTGCGATCCCCTATACTTGTGGGTTATCATCGAAGCGGGGGAAACCCTAGGGGCGCGGGTTGCTGGATCAATAGGAGGGGGCTAGACGGCGCGACCTCAGTGTCCGCGAAGGAGCTCACGGCAGTGGTGCCGGCTCTATCTCTAAAGACAACAACGGTGACGCAACGGGGCAGGTAGACGCTAGGCTTCTGGGACTCGGCCGAATCGGGAGGAAGAGGCCCAGGTGGAGTGCTGGGGGTTGAGGCCTTTTCCTTATTTGTTTTATCGAGCCCTTCTGCAAATTTAATTCACAGACTAAGAAAGGGAAATGGCAAGGGGTTTGGGGAAGAAACCTCTGAGAAATAAAAATATATCTGAAGTTCTAGATTAATGAAGTATTTGAAAGAATTTGTCTGGCAATTTCTAAAGGTATAAAAATAATCCAAGTTTGAATTAAATTCAAACTTGAGCCGTTTTTGAACCCACCAAAACAACTATAAATGAGCTGAAATTTGACAAAGAGGTTAAAGGCAAGGTGTACGATTTGTAGGGAAAGAATGAATATTTTCCCGAACAGGAAAAATGTCACAAGAAAAATAAATGGAATAAAGGAGAAAGAAGAAGTTTGGATGGGATAGGCACAACTTGAGGAATGGTTGCTGGTATGTGCACTTGGGGAAAATGTTGATGGAAAAGATAAAGGTGGATAGCACACCAAATAATAGATGAATAAGAAGAATGCAACCCACATGATGATCATGATGCAAAGCAACAACAATGACAAATGCCACATCACATCATGAAGCATACAACAAAGCAAGTGAGACAACCATGGAAACAAATAAGGATGGCACAATGCAATATAATAAAAGATGAACATGATGCAAGAAACAAAATATGACAATGGCACCCATCAAGATCTTGGCAACAAACAATTGAAACACCCAATGCATGACATGGCAACAACGGTGAATAAACGGAAGACATCTGGCGCATCGGTCTCGGGGCGTTACATCAAGGCCATGCGTAAACCTTTCATCTGTAAATTTATATTTTTACTTTTTCAAAGTCTTGATTCAACAGTTCAAAGTGTATGGCTAGACGTCATGAGCTTATTCAAAATAAAGCAAACCTTTTGCGGTTCCTCTACAGTCGCTTATGTTGTATTTTTTTTCCCGGTTGTTCCTTTTCGCTCTTCGAATCTGCCTCAATCAAGCATTATACACTTCGGGTTCCATTTATACGCGGGTTAGTAGACCGGGGGCTTGGTCTAGATGCTCGCCCTATACATTGAAGACCGAAACCTTTTTCTTTTCGCTGCGTTCGGCGTCTCGGATATTGCAGTATATGCACCGGTTCCGAATTACGTCTTGGGTCAATAGTTGGGTTGCCCCGCTCCTGTGCTTACCTTCTTACGTTCTGCAAGTTCGGCTAAGAAGGTAAAGGGAGAGCCACTGCGATTGTACTTCCACCTAGTTCAGTTAAGTACCTCAGTGGAGAAAGCCGGAACCTGACTATCATAATAGGCGAGAACTGGTCGGCAATCCGATGACTGGTCTTCAAACCAAAAATCGTTAGCGATTTTACCATGTACTATGGAGGATTCGTTTTTGAAAAAATCAAGTGAGTGACGTTCGGCCCTAAGGTCTGCCCAACACCTCACCACACTGGGGGCTAGTCACCAGCCCCAGCTGTCAAGTTCCTATGGCTAAGTGAAGGTAATAAAACCGCATAGTCTGATTGCCTTGTTCCCCTCCTACACTACCTCCTACGGGCATCGAGACATCGGCTAAGGGTTATATTGCGGACGATGGAACACCCCTCGTAGCATCAACGTGGGGGCTGAAGCCGACGACTGATAACTTTCAAGATAAAAACGGCCGCACATGAGTCAAAATTAAACATAAAATACACACAAGTATGATAAACCATACAAAATACCATTAGCTCATAAAGCACAAGGTTTCATCACAAGTTCATGAACAACGTAACTACTCAAGGAGTACATCCTTGGAACACTGTGCGTCCATGGCCCGAGCATCGTCCATCACGGCGGTGAAGTACTGCTTTGGGTGCCTATGCTCCTTCCTAGCTGGCCGAGGACCGGTGGCCATCTCGACAGGATCGATCTTCGGCCAATGCACCATTTTCTTTGCAAATGCCATCTGAGCCCCCTCAATGCACATCGAACACTTGACGGCATCAATCTGGGCAGGCGCGTCACACAACTTCGCCACTAGACCGAAGTAGCTGCTCGGCATGGGCTCGGAGGGCCATAGCCGGACAGAGAGGTCCTTCATGGCCGGTTCCACCATTGGTGCATCTCTATCAATTGCTTCATTTGATTCATAAGGAGGGGAGGCTGCTCGGGCGCCTGGAATTGCGCCCAGACTGTCCATAGCTTAGTGTCACCTTCCAGGGCAGCATGATGCCTTGTGGCATCGGCCACACTCTTCACGAGATCCGCAATGGTGCCTGCGAAATGCCAGACCCGAGTGAGCAACTTGAATCTTTGGCTGCCAAATACACTCAAAGTAAGTACTGCTTACCATTGGCAATTTGCTTAACTTGTTGGAGCTCCTCCCAGGCGCTCTGTGTCTCTGACCGCGCCTCTTGGATCTCCATCTTCATGTTTGCCATCCCGGTGGCGTGCTACTTGTTCTTTTTTTCAAGGTCCTCCATTTCGTGAAGGCATCCTTGAGCTCTTGTTGCACTTCGGCCACCCTGGCCTCATGCTTCTCGCATTCGGTTTTCACCAACGTGAGATCGGCAACCGCCTGTTCGGCCGCTTCCTTTCTGGTCCGCAGCTGTTCGTCCTTGAGGCTTCGACCTCCACGGCGGCGGCTACAAAATAGTCTCTTGCTTAGGGATAATGCCGGACACCTTGTTCTCCAAAAGAATCCGAAGGAATCACATTTCACGCATACTAACCTTGTGCTTCATCGAACCGTTTGTTGACGAGGTCGAGCTCTTCATCAGAGTGCTTAAGCTTCCGATTCATCTCAGCGAGTTCGGCGGCATTGACTGCCGCTGCTAATGGTCAAGCATGCATTCATGTTACAAGCACCTCGGTTAGCCTATCATTCGGGCGATCTGGATCCTCAGCCAGGTTTCTTTTCAAAATCTGCCAGAGTCTCGGGGGCTGCTATATATAAGGATCGTTAATATCCTAACTATAAAATATACTTTTATGAAGGAATGAACATTACTTCGCTTACCTCAGAGCCTGTCACAAGGCCATCAAAAGCTTGTTTCAATCCGCTGTTAATGGACCGAACGTTTTGTAAAATCGCGCCCATCAGGTCCGGCCGCTCCGCCGCGACCCTAACCCTGGTGCTCGGTGCCGGTGGCAAGGCCTCAACTCCCCCTTTGTTGAAAGGTGGCTGTGATGCTCTGGAAGGTCTTGAAGGCTCCAAAATTGTCTTCTGACAAGGCTTAGTTTGCCCAAGACCCTTCTCCTAGTCTTTGGCGGCCGGAGTGCCAGCTTCGGCCATGTCAACAATGACATCACCCCTTGTGTTCGTCATGGGCGGAGCCCTTTGGGACGGCACCTCGGTCTCCCCAATGACCGGAGGAGGCGAGTCGCCCCCCCCCCCCGCTTTCTGCCAGATCGGTTGGCGGAGAGGCGCTCTCCAATATCTCGTCGGTAAGGAGGTCGCGCGGCAGGCTACAACATGAGTATGCACATGCAGTTAGTATTGGGTTAGTAAAACCAATACCCAGACAGTGTTAGTATTCTCACCTTTCCGTGTGGGGCTTGACCCTGTGAACCTTCTCCGGGACCTTCTCAGAGGCTACAGACTCCTTGTCTGAGTCCGAACTGTCATCGGGTATGACCAGCTTCCCCCTACTCTTTGGGGGATGCCCTTCTTCGGCCTCGGCGGAGGCCGCTCTTTTTTTTGTACGGGGGGAGTCACTCTCCTCTTCCCCCTCCTCATCCTGCTCCCCCTCATGCATGGAGGGGGTGTGGGTGTCCCGGACTTGGTGTCTGAAGGAATCCGCGGGCGGAGGACTTCCCAGGCCTCCCTTGCGGGGTTCTTCTTTTTATTTTTCTCCTTTTCTCTGGCACTGCGGCCAGCATTTTTTCCAGTTGAGCCAACCTAGGGTCTTCGGGCAGCGGGGCAGACTATTCATCTTCTCGGCCTTCTTGAGCCACCCTTGTGGAAATAGGAGAGCGAAGAGTCAATCTACTATAATTTGAATGTCTGACTTTGGAGCGGATGAAAGCCTTGTCACCTTCTTAGGAGGGTGTTCGGCGTCAAGGTCGACGTCCTCCTCATCTTCTCCTGGCCAATCCTCTTTCTTGGGGTTTGAATAGTGCCCTCCACATCTTGTCATAGGTGGTGTCGAGGAAGTGGCGCATGGTGGTGGGGTCTTCGGGCTTGTATTCCCACATCGGGGTGTTCCGCTGCTGGCAAGGGAGGAGGCGGTGGTTGAGCATCACCTACAGCATTTCCACTTCTTTGGAGGGGCCCCAGCTGGGGCTCTCCTTGGTACATGACGTCAGCCTCATGGGTTCTCCGGGTCTGAACTCCGGGGCCACCGCCCAGGCTGTGTTGCATGGTTCCATAATGTAAAACCACTCTCTGTGCCAGACCTTGGCAGTGTCTATAAACGTGCCCACCGGCCACTCTACACGAGTAAGCTTGCTAACCATGGCTCCCCCACAATTCGCTTGTTGGCCGTCTACAATCTTAGGATTCACATTGAATACGTTCAGCCATAAGCCAAAGTGCGGATGGATCCGGAGGAAAGCCTCGCAAATGATGATGAAGGATGAAAGGTGGAGTCGGGGCTAGATCGTGAAAGTCTAGCCCATAAAAGTACATCAACCCTCGAACGAAGGGGTGGAGTGGAAAGCCTAGCCCCCTGATGAAGTGGGCGACGAACACCACCCTCTCACCAGGCCGCGGTACGGGAATGACCTAGCCTGCTTCTGGGGTCCGGTGAGCAACGGCGGCTGTAGCCAGCGTGCTCCAAGTCCTCAATATCCTTATTGGTGACGGTCGAGGCCTCCCATTTGCCCCCCGTGCCAGATCCAGCCATCACCAAGTATGGGGAGTGGAGCTTTGGGGAAAAGTTGAGACGGGGCACTTGAGCTCTATGGATCAGGAAAAATGCGGCGATAGGAGGAAGAAAGGCATACGGGGGTAACTGTGGTTGTTACCTTTTTATAAACAGTCAAGATACCGGAAGTCCTTTAAACCCGTCGTTGGCATCGCCACTTCCCGATATATCCGAAGCGTCACGCACGGGTAGATGTGGGGGATCATTGATCAAATCCCTTAAATAACGGAACACGATTCTCTGCCTAGATGGGACGTGTCAACGGAGGGGGGTGCCTCGAGCCGCGCATCATACCCTCGATGTGGATATCATTTTTGGTGGAGTAGACTTAGACGATCCGACTAAGAACGTGTGAGGACGTCGCGCCTTAGCAATCGCTAAACCAACTCCGAGAGGTTATTGACTATGCCGGAAGCATGATCAGCCTGACCATGAAGGTCTATTCCTGCACGCAATTGAAGAACAAGCAAGAATATGATAATGCAATCTGAATATTGCGAATATAGATGAAGTATTATAAAGGTGGGGATCCAAAAGCGGTCTTGGTCTGGTCGTTGGACACAAACGAAGTACACGAAGTTGCAATGGCTAAATTTTAACTAAAAAAATCCCAAGGAAACAGCCTAAAACTAAAGAGTGGCGACCAAGGATGTGGGAGGATGTCGCAAGGCTGCCTAAAACTAACCATAGGTCATACAAGGCTCATGGGCCCAAGTGGAGGTGATGCAACACCTTTGAACTTGTAGTTTGACTCAGATTTTGTTGTAGCGTCAGATTGTTTCGTCGATATCTCAATGCGCCAGATGAATTTGAAGGTGAATCCAATTGGGTTGGAAAGAGTACAAAATATACATTCCAACAAAACAAGAATCACCCAATTTGGAGTCTGTATGAAAGAGCTCTTGGCGTTTTGAGTCAGGTTTGTCTATGTAATCTGAATCTGAATCCAGAACGTGAGAGACTTGGACTCTATCTTCTCTTGGACCAAAAGTGACGTGAGAGGACTTTTTGAACAGCACCTAAACTTCTCTTTTTTTCCTTATCTTCATATGTGGATTGTACAAATGTCTCATACACCTGCAACTAGACATGGCACAAAAGTCTGTGAAGTATTTTTGTCTTGGATGACATAAATAAATTATTGCATAGTTTGAATTAGAAATCACCTCACAAATATACATGTATGCAATATTTTGGGTCGTATCCACGGTAGTCATATCCTCATCATCATCCCCTTCTTGAAAACAAAGCCGTCCTCGGCGTTGCTTAATCTGAAACATGGCTAACAAAAGAGACAAGGTGTACATGTTGTATATGTATATGTCATCCATTACTTCCCTTGGTTTTTGCACATATGACACATGTATACATGAGTAACTTTCATAGTTCATAAAATCTAAAGCCAAAATATTATCACAAGAAGTAGAAGGCATGAAATTATTGCAACTCAGTTTGCACATATAAGTGAAGCTCTTATTCATTTCAAAAGGTTGACAAAGTTCATCATTAAACCATCCCAACATTGGTGAATAAACCTTACTTGCATCAAATTTACATGCTACAACATGCTTACATAAGCAAACATGCAATAAGTCATTGGACACGGAATCATCACCAAGATTAGAGGTCATATCAAAATGATTAAACATTAGTTCTTTTGCATCAACAGTTAATTCAGTGGGTGCACTCAAAATTGTTGGTATTCCAGTTGTTTGATCACATGACACATTCATGGCAGTAACACGATTCTCAAAAATAGGTGATGTTCTCAAATCAACAGGTAACTCAACACATAATGTATTCAAGTTAACTAGGCATGCATCATTCTCATGTGAAGTTATATCATCAATACCTTTACTGTTACCTTATCGCAAAGACGTAGCTAATGTAGGTATGGACGATGACAATCTACCATGCTCTCGAGATGATGTCGCACTCTCAATCTAAGGTGTGGCTGCTCTAGTAGGTGCAACGGTGGAGGAACCAACCGATGGTGGTGAGCATGAACTAGAATAGTTGTTGTTGTAGTCACCCAATGCATCCTCCTGTATCTGTCTCCTAAAGGTACAAGCGCGTACATACATACCAATAATGCAATGAGGAATATACTAAAATCTTATGATGGTTCAAACGACCAAAAAATCTATTCATTGTATCATCCTCAGATTCTCCTATGTCACAATGATGCATATAAGATTTGAACTCTTGGTAGTAAGCATGAACAATGTTACTGTCTTGTTTTAATTGTTCCAATTTGTGAAGCAATTCCTGACGATAGTAAGGTGGAAAAATTGTTTTCTCATTACAGCTTTCAAATCTTTCCAAGTTGTGGGTTGGTTATCAATGTTTTTGTTATAATGTACACTCCACCAAACAGAAGAAAAACCAGTAAATGCTCCAGTGGCAGCTCATACTCTCTCAAGTTTAGAAAAATCATGGTGACTAAAACTTGCTCTACTTCAAGCTCCCAAACTAGATAAATAGCAGGATTAAATCTATCCTCAAATGATGGTAAAGAGATAACCTGACCATGTGCTTGTGCGTGTTGTCCCACCTCTCGTGATGGTGAAGATGTATCCGTCGTTCAAGAACTTCTATCTCCGGAACTTGTCATGAGTAGTAGAAATAAGAAACAAAATTCAAGAATAATGTTCCTATGAACTAATAGGATGTGGTGGTAAAGCGCTCACAATACAGCAAATATCAATATCTTACAAGTTCTTACCAAGTAGTAGGTGGTGACAGGCAACCAGTGGTGTCAAATAACTTCAAAGATTAAGTAAAGTGATTGCCAGGGGAACGTACGTATACATGGTGTAGAAATATGTGAAGCTTGGAAGGCTTAAATATATGGTAGCAAAATATTAGCAATAATCTTTTTAGAGATGCAATATTGAATAAATGCTCAACAACGGTACTGTGCTGGTCCTAGGCTAGACCGGACTAGAGACGCGAGCCTAGAACACTAATGAGGTCACAACATAGCACAACTAGCATCAATAAAAGGATATGAAGTCGCTCTAGACAGCAAGATAAAACTGAAGATCACAATAGCAGAAAAGATAATGATGTGAAACAACTGACAAGCAGGATATATCAACAACTTCCTCTCCAACTTTCCTCTGGAAAAGTTTGTGCCAATTTTCTGATAATATTCCTCAAGAATGGCACTGACTCAAGCTTTCAAACGCAAAAAAATCACTCAATTCCGAGTTGATATGAGGAGTCAAAAAAATTAAAACTGGCCTGAAAAACTGGAACAAGCTGCGTTCGCAAACTTTGGAGGGCAAAACGACCTATTTAGAAGCTGATTTTGAGGTGTCAAATATTGAAAAAGCTTCTGCAACTATTTAGATGTGGATCGTCTCTAGCTTTAATTTGAGTACTCATGGAGCCAAAATGGACTTCGTATGAGGAAGATATGCTTGTTTTACTGAACAGTGCACAAAAGAGATTCCAATCCGAATTCAGCTATGAGATTGACTCTAGATAGATCCAAATTTTGTTTTTTTCCTTCATTTTTTTCCTCACACTTTTTGTCCTTTTTCTTTCTCTCCTTTTTTTCTCTGACATTTTTAACTTTTTTCTCTCTCCCTCTTTCCAAAACAAACTAGATAAGATGCAGATTGGATCAAGTGAAGATGTGAACGATGTCAACTATGATTATGACAATGAACAGTGGGTAGCACGTGGTGGAAATTAATGGATAGGATGGTTAACAGTGGAAGGAATAACAATGCAGCGGCGGCGTGACTAGTGTGAACAGAACTCGAAACTCTAAATGAACTAGACACTAAGACCAACAACTCGACACGATGATGCAACTGATAATTCAATAATGTAAACAATGGAAAAAATTGCAAAGGCTCAGACTGGCTTGGACAAAGGAAAAACATATAAAACATTTTTTTGGATTTTTTGAACAATAGGTAAGAAAATGAATCCAATCTAAGGAAAACTGGAAATTCTCAGTGAGCAACCTCAAAACCAATACCACTTGATAGAGGGGTGTCCCGATATTTCGATGAGATGATAACTATCAATTTGGTGGAGATGACTTTGACGACCTGACTATGAACATGCGAGAACGTTGCGCCTTAGCAATCGCTAAACCAACTCTGAGAGGTTATTGACCACGCCGTAAGCACGATCAGCCTGACCACGAAGGTTTATTCCTGCACGCAATTGAAGAACAAGCAACATTATGATAATGCAATCTGAATATTGCGAATATAGATGAAGTATTGATAAAGGTGGGGATCCGAAAGCGTCCTTGGTCTGGCCGTTGGACACAAATGAAGTACACGAAGTTGCAATGGCTAACTTTTAACTAAACAAATCCTAAGGAAAAAGCTACTAGATGGATCTACTTATATAGGAGCAAGTGGTGGCGGCCAACGAGGTGGAAGGACGTCCCAAGGCAGCCTAAAACTAACCCTAGGTCGTACAAGGCTCATGGGCCCAAGTGGAGGTGATGCAACACCTTTGGACTTGTAGTTTGACTTGGATTCTGCTGCAGTGTCAAATTGTTTCATCGATATCTCAATGCTCCGAGTGAATTTTAAGGTCAATCCAATTGGGTTGGAAATAGCACGAAATATACTTTCCAACAAAAAAAGAATCACCCAATTCGGAGTCTGTATGAAAGAGTTCTTAGTGTTTTGAGTCAGGTATATGTCAGTGCAGTCCGAATCTGAATCCAGAACGTGAGAGGCTTGGACTCTATCTTCTCTTGGCTCGAAAGTAACGTCAGAGGACTTTTTGAACAGCACCTAAACTTCTCCTTTTCCCTTATCTTCATATGTATATTGTACAAATGTCTCGTACACCTGCAATTAGACAAGGCACAAAAGTCTATGAAGTATTTTTGTCCTGAATGACATAAATAAATTATTGCATAGTTTGAATTAGAAATCACCTCATAAATATACATGTATGCAATATTTTGGTCGTATCCAAGGTAGTTATCTCCTCATCAATATTATTCATACTCGAATGGTTGACCTTCAAAGCTAACTAAAACGGATAGTTCGGAGTCTGGATACGGCTTGGTGTATGGCCGAATTAAATCAAGTATCGATCAAAGGCTTAACAGGGGAAGGATTATTCCGAACACTCAAGGAGAAGGGGAACTCACCTACAAGCTAGATTCTGCAGTCTCGGGATTAATATAAAGACGGCATTGAAGGCTAGTTTGGGGGCTACTAAGGGAGTCCTGTACTAGGGGGTCCTCGGGGTGCCGGCTCATCTCACATTGGTCGGACTGTTGGGCCACACCTTATCCAGATCGAAGACACTTTGTGCCTTGGTGTGCACACCAAGTCAAGATGGAAGATCTAGAGTTTCCTTGATGTAACTGACTATTTGTAAACCCTAGCATGCCTGGTGTTTATATAAACCAGGGGGCTAACTCCGTAGAGGCTCGAAGAACAATCGCCATCCTACTAGTTAGGGTTTAGTTTGTCTGATCTCGTGGTACATCTACTGTGTAACCTCCTTATACACAAGCAATATAATCAAGCATGACATAGGGTTTTACCTCTTAGAGAGGGCCCAAACCTGGGTAAACATTATGCCCCACGTCTACTGTTCCTCATCGATCCAAGGTCCACAGTTTGGGACCCCCTACCCGAGATCCAACGGTTTTGACACCGACACCCGAGATCCAGGGAGAACTTGTGTATCTCAAAGGGGGCGCCCCCTCACATATATATAGGTGGAGGGAGGGATAGACTGACTTGGAGGAGGGAAAACCCTCCCTTTAGTCATAGCCAAGGTGGTGGAGTCCTCCACCAACTCCCCTACGCCCCTTAGCTTGTGCAATAAGCTAAAAGGGGGCACCATCCCTACATGGGCCTTCGAGGCCCATTAGCTCTCCACTAATAAGTGAATTGATATTTCCTTTAGCCCATTGATTCTACATAAATTCTGGGGACTCATAGATCATTATCTAAGTCCTCTATTATTTATATTAGGTCCTGGAAAACAATTTATGCCTATATATCATTTCCCGGTATTACCCAGTATTCCCCAAAACTCTTCCGGTAACCCCGAAATGCTTCCGGTTTCTCTCAAATTATTCCAAGAATATTTTCTCTTAACTCTCATTCCACTAACACTCAACAGATTGTGATTCCCTTAAGCTTGGGACACTGCAGGTTCTGTAAAACATAGACATGAACAAAACTCCATTTCGTTCAATGACCAATAGCGGAACAATGGATATCCATGATTTATGTGAATACACAAATGATATTCGAGTGAAACTTTGGTTATCATATGATATTCCCTTTGCTTTGCGATACTTTACAAAACATGTGGTGAGATATAATGGTATCCTCTTGAGTCATTCTCATGCTCACTATATCGGTCTCGTCGTTACCAGTTTTGCTCTTATTTCTCATTGACATGTGAAGGAAATATGCCCTAGAGGCAATAATAAAGTTATTATTTATTTCCTTAATTCATGATAAATGTTTATTATTCATGCTAGAATTGTATTAACCGGAAACTTAGTACATGTGTCAATACATAGACAAAATCTATAGTCCATGTATGCCTCTACTTGACTAGCTCGTTAATCAAAGATGATTATGTTTCCTAACCATAGACATGTGTTGTCATTTGATGAACGGGATCACATCATTAGGAGAATGATGTGATGGACATGACCCATCCGTTATCTTAGCATTATGATCGTGTTACTTTCATTGCTACTACTTTCTTCATGACTTATACAAGTTCTTCAGACTATGAGATTATGCAACTCCCGAATACCGGAGGAACACTTTGTGTGCTACCAAGCGTCACAACGTAAAAGGGTGATTATAAAGGTGCTCTACAGGTGTCTCCGAAGGTGTTTGTTGGGTCGGCATAGATCGAGATTAGGATTTGTCACTCCGTGTTTCGGAGAGGTATCTCTGGGCCCTCTCGGTAATACTCATCACTATAAGCCTTGCAAGCATTGTGACTAATGAGTTAGTTGCGGGATGAAGTATTATGAAACGAGTAAAGAGAGTTGCCGGTAACGAGATTGAACTAGGTATGAAGATACCGACGATCGAATCTCGGGCAAGTAACATACCGATAACAAAGGGAACAACGTATGTTGCTATGCGGTTTGACCGATAAAGATCCTCGTAGAATATGTAGGAACCAATATGAGCATCCATGTTCTGCTATTGGTTATTGACCAAAGACGTGTCTCGGTCATGTCTACATAGTTCTCGAACCCGTAGGGTCCGCACGCTTAACGTTCGATGATGATTGGTATTATGAGTTTATGTGTTTTGATGTACCGAAGGTAGTTCGGAGTTCCGGATGTGATCATGGACATGACGAGGGGTCTCAAAATTGTTGAGACATGAAGATTGATATATTGGACGACTATGTTTGGACATCGGAATGGTTCCGATGAGTTCAGGCATTTACCAGAGTACCGGGCGGTTACGGAACCCCTCGGGGAGTGTATGGGCCTTATTGGGCCTTAGTAGGAGAGAGGAGGAGGCGGCCAAGGAGGGGGCGCGCCCCCCTCAAGCCCAATCCGAATTGGGCGGGGGCCGGCCCCCCTTTCCTTCCTCCCTCTCTCCTCCTTCCTTCCTCTCCTACTCCAAGTAGGGACAAGGAGGAATCCTACTCCCAGTGGGAGTAGAACTCCCCTAGGGCGCGCCATTGAGAGGGCCGGCCTCTCCCTCCTCCACTCCTATATATACGGGGGAGGGGGACACCCCATAGACACACAAGTTGACAATTGTTTAGCCGTCTCCATAGTTACACACTTTGGTCATATCGTCGTAGTGCTTAGGCGAAGCCCTGCGCCGGTAACTTCACCATGAGCGTCACCACGCCATCGTGCTGACGAAACTCTCCCTCGGCCTCAATTGGATCAAGAGTACAAGGGACGTCCCCGAGATGAACGTGTGCTGAACGCGGAGGTGTTGTACATTCGGTGCTTGGATCGGTTAGATCGCGAAGATGTTCGACTACATCAACCGCGTTAACTAAACGCTTCCGCTTTTGGTCTATGAGGGTACGTGGACACACTCTTCCCTCTCGTTGCTATGCATCACATAGATAGATCTTGTGTGATCGTATGAAAATGTTTGAAATTACTGTGTTACCCAACAGCGGTATTAGAGCCAGGTCTATGCGTAGATGTTATATGGACGAGTAGAACACAACGAGTTGTGGGTGATAATGGTCATACTGCTTACCAGCATGCCATACTTTGATTCGGCGGTATTGTTGGATGAAGCGGCTCAGACCGACATTACGCGTACGCTTACGCGAGACTGGTTCTACCGACGTGCTTTACACATAGGTGGCTGGTGAGTGTCTGGTTCTCCAACTTTAGTTGAATCGAGTGTGGCTACGCCCGGTCCTTGTTGAAGGTTAAAGCAACACACTTGACGAAAACTTGTTGTGGTTTTGATGCGTAGGTAAGATCAGCTCTTGCTAGAAGCTCGTAGCAGCCACGTAAAACTTGCAACAACAAAGTAGAGGATGTCTAACTTCTTTTTACAGGGCTTGATGTGATGTGATATGGTCAAGAATGATGTGATATAAATTGTTGTATGAGATGATCATGTTTTGTAACAAAGTTATCGGCAACTGGCAGGAGCCATATGGTTGTCGCTTTATTGTATGCAATGCAATCACCATGTAATTGATTTACTTTGTCACTAAGCGGTAGCGATAGTCATAGTAACAATAGGTGGTGAGATGACAACGATGCTACGATGGAGATCAAGGTGTCGCGCCGGTGACGTTGGAGATCATGACTATGCTTCGGTGATGGAGATCATGAGCACAAGATGACGATGGCCATATCATGTCACATATTTTGATTGCATGTGATGTTTATCCTTTATGCATCTTATTTTGCTTAGAACGTTGGTAGCATTATAAGATGATCCCTTACTAAATTTCAAGGTACAGGTGTTCTCCCTGAGTCTGCACCGTTGCTACAGTTCGTCGTGTCGAGACACCACGTGATGATCGGGTGTGATAAGCTCTAAGTTCACATACAACGGGTGCAAGCCAGTTTTGCACACGCAGCTCGGGTTAAACTTGACGAGACTAGCATATGCAGATATGGCCTTGGAACACTGAGACCAAAAGGTCGAGCGTGAATCATATAGTAGATATGATCAACATAGTGATGTTCACCATTGAAAACTATGCCATCTCACGTGATGATCGTACATGGTTTAGTTGATTTGGATCACGTGATCACTTAGATGATTAGAGGGATGTCTATCTAAGTGGGAGTTCTTAAGTAATATGATTAATTGAACTTTAATTTGTCATGAACTTAGTACCTGATAGTATTTGCATGTCTATGTTGTTGTAGATCAATGGCCCGTGCTACCATGCCTTTGAATTTTAAAGCGTTCCTAGAGAAAGCTAAGTTGAAAGATGATGGAAGCAACTACAAACATGAGAATTATCCTCATTGCCGCATAGAAGAATTACATCCTGGAAGCACCGCTGGGTGCCAGGCTTGCTGCAGATGCTACTGATGACGTTAAGAACGTCTGGCAGAGCAAAGCTGACGACTACTCGATAGTTCAGTTTGCCATGCTTTATGGCTTAGAATCAGGACTTCAACAATGTTTTGAACGTCATGGAGCATATGAGATGTTCCAAGAATAGAAGTTAATATTTCAAGCAAATGCCCAAGTTGAGAGATATGAAGTCTCCAACAAGTTCTACAGCTGCGAAATGGAGGAGAATAGTTCTGTCAGTGAACACATACTCAAAATGTCTGGGTATCATAATCACTTGACTCGGTTGGGAGTTCATCTTCCAGTTGATTGTGTCATTGACAGAGTTCTTCAATCACTGCCACCAAGCTATAAAGGCTTCGTGATGAACTATAATATGCAAGGGATGAACAAGACCATTCCTGAGCTCTTCGCAATGCTAAAGGCCGCGGAGGTAGAAATCAAAAAGGAACATCAAGTGTAGATGGTCAATAAGACCACTAGTTTCAACAAAAAAGGGCAAAGGGAAGGAAGGGAACTTCAATAAGAACGGCAAAAAGGTTGTTGCTCAAGAGAAGAAACCCAAGTCTGGACCTAAGCCTGAGACTGAGTGCTTCTATTGCAAAGGGACTGGTCACTGGAAGCGGAACTGCCCCAAGTATTTGGCGGATAAGAAGGATGGCAAAGTGAAAGGTATATTTGATATACATGTTATTGATATGTACTTAACTAATGCTCACAGTAGCGCCTAGGTATTTGATACTGGTTCTGTTGCTCATATTTGCAACTCGAAACAGGGGCTACGGATTAAGCGAAGATTGGCTAAGGACGAGGTGACGATGCGCGTGGGAAATGGTTCCAAGGTCGATGTGATCGCCGTCGGCACGCTACCTCTACATCTTCCATTGGGATTAGTTTTAGACCTGAATAATTGTTATTTGGTGCCAGCATTGAGCATGAACATTATATCTGATCTTGTTTGATGCGAGACGGTTATTCATTTAAATTAGAGAATAATGGTTGTTCTATTTATATGAGTAATATCTTTTATGGTCATGCACCCCTATTGAGTGGTCTATTTTTGTTGAATCTCGATAGTGATGATACACATATTCATAATAATGAAGCCAAAAGATGCAAAGTTAATAATGATAGTGCAGCTTATTTGTGGCACTACCATTTGGGTCATATTGGGTATAAAGCGCATGAAGAAACTCTAGGCTGATGGACTTTTGGAATCACTTGATTATGAATCACTTGGTGCTTGCGAACCGTGCCTTATGGGCAAGATGACAAAAACTCCGTTCTCCGGAACAATGGAACAACCTACAGACTTGTTGGAAATAATACATACCGATGTATGATGTCCAATGAGTATTGCTGCTCGTGGTGCGTATCGTTATTTTCTTACCTTCACACATGATTTGAGCAGATATGGTTATATCTACTTAATGAAGCATAAGTCTAGAACATTTGAAAAGTTCAAAGAATTTTAGAGTGAAGTGGAAATCATCATAACAAGAAAATAAAGTTTCTACGATCTGACCGTGGAGGAGAATATTTGAGTTACGAGATTGGTCTTCATTTTAAACAACATGGGATAGTTTCACAATTAACGCCACCTGGAACACCACAGCGAAATGGTGTGTCCGAACGTCGTAACCGTACTTTATTAGATACGGTGCGATCTATGATGTCTCTTACTAATTTACCGCTATCGTTTTGGGGTTATGCTCTAGAGACGGCTGCATTCACTTTAAATAGGGCACCATCAAAATCCATTGAGACGACGCCTTATGAACTGTGGTTTGGCAAGAAACCAAAGTTGTCGTTTCTCAAAGTTTGGGGTTGTGATGCTTATGTGAAGAAGCTTCAACCTGATAAGCTCGAAACCAAATCGGAGAAGTGCGTCTTCATAGGATACCCAAAGGAAACTGTTGGGTACACCTCCTATCACAGATCCGAAGGCAAAATCTTTGTTGCTAAAAATGGATCCTTTCTAGAGAAGGAGTTTCTCTCGAAAGAAGTGAGTGGGAGGAAAGTAGAACTTGATGAGGTAACTGTACCTTCTCCCTTATTGGAAAGTAGTTCATCACAGAAATCAGTTCCTGTGATTCCTACACCAATTAGTGAGGAAGCTAATGATGATGATCATGAAGCATCAGATCAAGTTACTACCGAACCTCGTAGGTCTTCCAGAGTAAGATACGCACCAGAGTGGTACGGTAATCATGTTCTGGAAGTCATGTTACTAGACCATGATGAACCTGTGAACTATGAGGAAGCGATGATGAGCCCAGATTCCGCGAAATGGCTTGAGGCCATGAAATCTGAGACGGGATCCATGTATGAGAACAAAGTGTGGACTTTGGTGGACTTGCCCGATGATCGGCAGGCCATAGAAAATAAATGGATCTTTAAGAAGAAGACCGACGCAGACGGTAATGTTACTATTTACAAAGCTCGACTTGTTGCGAAAGGTTTTCGACAAGTTCAAGGAGTTGACTATGATGATACTTTCTCACCCGTAGCGATGCTTAAGTCTGTCTGAATCATGTTAGCAATTGCTGCATTTTATGATTATGAAAATTGGCAAATGGATGTCAAAACTGCATTCCTGAATGGATTTCTGGAAGAAGAGTTGTATATGATGAAACCAGAAGGTTTTGTCGATCCAAAGGGTGCTAGCAAAGTGTGCAAGCTCCAGCGATCCATTTATGGACTGGTGCAAGCCTCTCGGAGTTGGAATAAACGCTTTGATAGTGTGATCAAAGCATATGGTTATATACAGACTTTTGGAGAAGCCTGTATTTACAAGAAAGTGAGTGGGAGCTCTGTAGCATTTCTAATCTTATATGTAGATGACCTATGGTTGACTGGAAATAATATAGAATTCCTGGATAGCATAAAGGGATACCTGAATAAGAGTTTTTCTATGAAATACCTTGGAGAAGCTGCTTACATATTGGGCAGCAAGATCTATAGAGATAGATCAAGACGCTTAATTGGACTTCACAAAGCACATACCTTGATAAAATTTTGAAGAAGTTCAAAATAGATCAGTCAAAGAAAGGGTTCTTGCCTATGTTACAAGGTGTGAAGTTGAGTCAGACTCAAAGCCCGACCACGGCAGAAGATAGAGAGAAAATGAAAGTCATTCCCTATGCTTCAGCCATAGGTTCTATCATGTATGCAATGCTGTGTACCAGACCTGATGTATGTATTGCTATAAGCATAGCAGGGAGGTACCAAAGTAATCTCGGAGTGGAGCACTGGATAGCGGTCAAGAACATCCTGAAATACTTGAAAAGGACTAAGGATATGTTTCTCGTTTATGGAGGTGAAAAATAGCTCGTCTTAAATGGTTACGTCGATGCAAGCTTTGACACTGATCCGGATGACTCTAAGTCACAAACCGGATACGTATTTTTATTGAATGGAGGGGCTGTCGGTTGGTGCAGTTCCAAGCAGAGCGTCGTGGCGGGATCTACATGTGAAGCTGAGTACATTGCTGCTTCGGAAGCAGCAACCGAAAGAGTTCGTATCCGATCTAGGTGTCATACCTAGTGCATCGGGTCCAATGAAAATCTTTTGTGACAATACTAGTGCAATTGCCTTGGCAAAGGAATCCAGATTTCACAAGACAACCAAGCACATCAAGAGACGCTTCAATTCATCTGTCATCAAGTGTCGGAAGGGGACATAGAGATTTGCAAGATACATACGGATCTGAATGTTGCAGGCCCGTTGACTAAGCCTCTTCCACGAGCAAAACATGATCAGCACCAAAGCTCCATGGGTGTTAGAATCATTACTATTTAATATAGATTATTGACTCTAGTGCTAAGTGGGAGACTGAAGGAAATATGCCCTAGAGGCAATAAGAAAGTTATTATTTATTTCCTTAATTCATGATAAATGTTTATTATTCATGCTAGAATTGTATTAACCGGAAACATAGTACATGTGTGAATACATAGACAAAACCTATAGTCCCTAGTATGTCTCTACTTGACTAGCTCATTAATCAAAGATGGTTATGCTTCCTAACCATAGACATGTGTTGTCATTTTATGAACGGGATCACATCATTAGGAGAATGATGTGATGGACATGACCCATCCGTTAGCTTAGCATTATGATCATGTTAGTTTCATTGCTACTACTTTCTTCATGACTTATACAAGTTCCTCAGACTATGAGATTATGCAACTCCCAAATACCAGAGGAACACTTTGTGTGCTACCAAACGTCACAACATAAAATGGTGATTATAAAGGTGCTCTACAGGTCTCTCCGAAGGTGTTTGTTGGATTGGCATAGATCGAGATTAGGATTTATCACTCCGTGTTTCGGAGAGCTATCTCTGGGCCCTCTCAGTAATACTCATCACTATAAGGCTTGCAAGCATTGTGACTAATGAGTTAGTTGCGGGATAAAGTATTACGGAACAAGTAAAGAGACTTGCCGGTAACGAGATTGAACTAGGTATGAAGATACCGACGATCGAATCTTGGGCAAGTAACATACCGATGACAAAGAGAACAACATATGTTGTTATGCGGTTTGACCGATAAAGATCTTTGTAGGATATGTAGGAACCAATATGAGCATCCAGGTTCCACTATTGGTTATTGACCGGAGACGTGTCTCGTTCATGTCTACATAGTTCTCGAACCCGTAGGGTCCGCACGCTTAACGTTCGATGACGGTTGGTATTATGAGTTTATGTGTTTTTATGTACCGAAGGTAGTTCAGAGTTCTGAATGTGATCACAGACATGACGAGGAGTCTCAAAATGGTCGAGACATGAAGATTGATATATTGGACGACTATGTTTGGACATCGGAATGGTTCCGGATGAGTGTATGGGCCTTATTGGGCCTTAGTGGGAGAGAGGAGGAGGCGGCCAAGGAGGAGGCGCCCCCCTCCCCAAGCCCAATCCAAATTAGGTGGGGGGCGGCCCCCCTTTCCTTCCTCCCTCTCTCCTCCTTCCTTCCTCTCCTACTCCAACTAGGGAAAAGGAGGAATCCTACTCCCGGTGGGAGTAGGACTCCCCTAGGGTGCGGCATAGAGAGGGTCGGCCCCTCCCTCCTCCACTCCTTTATATACGGGGGAGAGGGGCACCCCATAGACACACAAGTTGACAATTGTTTAGCCGTGTGCGGTGTCCCCCTCCATAGTTACACACCTCGGTAATATCGTCGTAGTGCTTAGGCGAAGACCTACGCCGGTAACTTCATCATCACCGTCACCATGCCGTTGTGCTGACGAAACTCTCCCTCGGCCTCTGGATCAAGAGTACGAGGGACGTCCCTGAGCTGAACATGTGCTGAATGCGGAGATGTCGTATGTTCGGTGCTTGGATCGATTAGATCACGAAGACTTCGACTACATCAACCGTGTTAACTAAATGGTTCCGCTTTCGGTCTATGTGGGTACGTGGACACACTCTTCCCTCTCGTTGCTATGCATCACATAGATAGATCTTGCGTGATCGTAGGAAATTTTTTGAAATTACTGCGTTACCCAACAACATGTTCCAGCAACCCTGTGACCTAGTCACCTGTGTCTAGCTAGAAAATTATGGATGTCGTCACACCAAAAGGGGCCTAAGAATATCTATCCATCATCGGCGGAGCAGATCCTGAAGGAAATATGCCCTATAGACAATAATAAAGTTGTTATTTTATATTACCTTATTTATGATAAAGGTTTATTATTCATGCTAGAATTGTATTGATTGGAAACCTTAATACATGTCTGAATACATAAACAAACATAGTGTCCCTAGTAAGCCTCTACTAGACTAGCTCGTTGATCAAAGATGGTTAAGGTTTCCTAACCATGGGCATGAGTTGTCATTTGATAACGGGATCACATCATTAGGACAATGATGCGATGGACAAGACCCATCCGTTAGCTTAGCATAATGATCGTTTAGCTTTATTGCTATTGCTTTCTTCATGTCAAATACATATCCCTTCGACTATGAGATTATGCAACTCCGGATACGAAGGAATGCCTTGTGTGCTATCAAACATCACAACGTAACTGGGTGACTATAAAGATGCTCTACAGGTATCTCCGAAGGTGTCTGTTGAGTTGGCATAGATCAAGATTAGGATTTGTCACTCCGAGTATCGGAGAGGTATCTCTGGGCCCGCTCAGTAATACACATCATAAGCTTGCAAGCAAATGACTAAGGATTTAGTCATGATATGATGTATTACGGAACGAGTAAAGAGACTTCCCAGTCACGAGATTGAACTAGGTATGAATATACCGATGATCGAATCTCGGGCAAGTAACATATCGATGGACAAAGGGAATTACGTATATTGTCATAATGGTTCGACCGATAAAGATCTTCATAGAATATGTAGGAGCCAATATGATCATCTAGGTTCCACTATTGGTTACTGACCGGAGAGGTGTCTCGGTCATGTCTACATAGTTCTCGAACCCGTAGGGTCCACACGCTTAACGTTTGATGACGTTATAGTATTATATGAGTTATGTGATTTGGTGATCGAATATTGTTCGGAGTCCCGGATGAATTCACGGACATGACGAGGAGTCTCGAAATGGTCGAGAGGTAAAGCTTGATATATAGAACGATGGTATTCAGACACCAGAAGTGTTTCGGTGGGTACCAAGTACATATCGGGTCACCGGAAGGGGTTCCAGGCACCCCCGGCAGAAGATATGGGCCTTATGGGCCAAGAGAGGAAACGCACCAGCCACAAGGGGCTGGTGTGCCCCCCATATAGGCCGAACCAGGAGGATAAGGAAAGAGGGGAAGAGAAAGGAAAGGGGGGATTCGGCCTCCCCCTTCCCTTTCTCCCCCCTCCTCTTTCCTTCCCCCTCCGGCATATATGGCAGGGGAGAGCTCGCAGCTTGGGAGGAGCCCAAGTAGGATTCGGTCCTACTTGGCGCGCACACTCTCTCTCTCTCTCTCTCTCTCTATATATATATATATATATATATATATATATATATAATATATATATATATATATTGGGGGCGCCCCTAGCACACCCCAGACAATTGCCGAGCTGTGTGCGGCGCCCCCTTCCACCGTTTACTCCCCCGGTCATATTTTTGTAGTGCTTAGGCGAAGCCCTGTGAGATCACTTCACCATCACCGTCACCATGCCATCTTGCTGACAGAACTCAACTACTACCTCGATGTCTTGCTGGATCAAGAAGGCGAGGGACGTCACCGAGCTGAACGTGTGCTGAACTCGAAGGTGTCGTACGTTCGGTACTCGATCGGTGGATCGCAAAGAAAGTTCGACTACATCAACTGCGTTGTGAAACGCTTCCGCTTACGTTCTAAGAGGGTACGTAGACACACTCTCCCCCTCGTTGATATGCATCTCCATGGATACATCATTCCATGTGCCTAGAAAAAAAAATTGTTTTCCATGCAAGGATTCCCAACAGTGGCATCATGAGCCAGGTCTATGCGTAGATGATATGCATGAGTAGAACACAAAGAGTTGTGGGCGGTGATAGCCATACTGCTTACCACCAACGTCTTATTTTGATTCGGCGGTATTGTGGGATGACGCGGCCTAGACCAACCTTGCATGTCCACGCACATGAGACCGGTTCCACCGACTGACAGGTAACTAGATTTGCATAAAAGTGGTTGGCGGGTGTCTGTTTCTCCTACTTTATTGAATCGAATTTTACTACGACCGGTCCTTGAATAAGGTTAAAACAAAAAACTTGACGAAACTCCGTTGTGATTTTATGCGTAGGTAAGAACGGTTCTTGCTAGAAGCCTGTAGCAGCCACGTAAAACTTGCAACAGCAAAGTAGAGGACGTCTAACTTGTTTTTGCAGGGTATGTTGTGATGTGATATGGTCAAGACATGATGAGATATACATTATTGTATGAGATGATGAAAGGATCGAGAAGAGGTGTCTAGAGGGGGGTGCTTAGACCCTCAATAAATAAAGTTGACAGCTTTTAAGTTTTTCAGGTTGAGGTGATAGAGTAACACAATTTCAAGCATACACAATACAATTCAAGCAAGCATGCAAAGAGTATATGGGCAGCGGAAAGTAAAGCATGCAACTTGCAAGAAAGTAAAGGGATGGGATTGGAGTGTGCAAACGCAATTGGAAACACGGAGATTTTTGGCGTGCTTCCGACAGGTGGTGCTATCGTACATCCACGTTGATGGAGACTTCAACCCACGAAGGGTAATGGTTGCGCGAGTCCACGGAGGGCTCCACCCACGAAGGGTCCACAAAGAAGCAACCTTGTCTATCCCACCATGGCCATCGCCCACGAAGGACTTGCCTCGCTAGAGTAGATCTTCATGAAGTAGGCGATCTCCTTTCCCTTACAAACTACTTGGTTCAACTCCACAATCTTGACGGAGGCTCCCAAGTGACACCTAACCAATCTAGGAGACACCACTCTCCAAATGGTAATAGATGGTGTGTTGATGATGAACTCCTTGCTCTTGTGCTTCAAATGATAGTCTCCCCAACACTCAACTCTCTCTCACAGATATGGCTATGGTGGAAACATGGTTTGAGTGGAAAGCAACTTGGGGAAGGCTAGAGATCAAGATTCTTGTGGTAGGATTGGAATATCTTGGTCTCAACACATGAGTATGTGGTTCTCTCTCAGAAAATGAGTAGTGGAAGTGTAGGCACGTTCTGATGGCTCTCCTCACGAATGAAGAATGGGTGGAGGGGTATATATAGCCTCCCCACAAAATCTAACCGTTACACACAGATTCCCAAACTCGGTGGGACCGGATTATAAAACTTGGTAAGACCGATCCAGGTAAAAATATGAATGTTAGAGTTTTTGGTGGGACCGACATAGTCATCTCGATGAGACCGATGTGGAGGGGTTAGGGTAAAACCTCAACTCGGTTTGACCGATTACTCAAACTCGGTGAGACCGATTTTGGTAATAAGCAAACAGAGGATTGGTCAAGCAAACTCGGTGGAACCGACTGAACAAACTCGGTTAGACCGAAAATGTTGCAATAGATCACAGAGAATTTGCAAGCCCATCTCGGTGAGACCGAGATCCCATCGGTGAGACTGAAGTGACTAGGGTTTGGCAGTGGCTAGATTAGATGAAACTTGGTGGCGCCGAATAGATCAAATCGGTGGGGCCGAGTTTGACATTTAGGTTTAGGACATATGTGGATGTGAGAAAGTGGCTGAGGGTTTTGGAGCATATCACTAAGCACTTTGAGCAAGCAAGCCATTAAGCAACACCTCATCCCCTTTTAATAGTATTGGCTTTCCTATGGACTCAATGTGATCTTGGATCACTAAAATGGAAAATGTAGAGTCTTCAGATTTTGCCAATATTTGTGCTTAGCATCTTGAAGGGGTTCCACATCCTCTTGTCCATGTCCATGCCACTCCAATGTTGAACTTATCTGAAATATACTAGGTAGAAGTATTAGTCCAACATGAGATGTATTGTCATGAATTACCAAAATCACCCAGGGAGCACTTGTGCTTTCAATCTCCCCCTTTTTGGTAATTGATGACAACATACATCAAAGCTTTAGATAAAGATATAAAAAATAGCAAGTAAAGCTTTGGAAAGACATGCAACAAGCATTGGCTCTCCCTACATGTATGCAATCATGTGATGATAAAAGTATGAGAATGCATAGACATGACAGAGCACGCAATGAGTTACATGTGTCTTGGCTATATGCATCAGAGAAAATGAGGTGGATGTTGGAAATATGCCTTCATGTTTGTGAATCTCTCTCGCATAAAAAAATGTACCACAGCAAGAGATCTTCATGCACATGAGTGTGATGCATATACTTACCTTGTGGTCTTGAGCTAGCTTTGAAGAAGATGTACCTGGGTAAACAAGGTTAGGTAACACAAGAACATCTACTAGACAGAGCAAGAACTAAACAACACAAGAGTACCAAGACTGGGATGACATGTAGAGTGTGAGTACTAGGTACTCTATTTGGTTATTGACATGTCCCCAAGAATAAAGATATACAATGAAGTCCTAAGATTTTCTTCCCTTATATGTCTTTCTCCCCCGAATCTGACATGCGATAATGGGAGAAGCTAGGGTAGTAGAAATCAGAGCAAACAAGAAAATCAAAGCAAGATAAAGTCATAACATATACTATCATGTCTTTCCCCTCTTGAAGACATGAGACAACTTTCCTCTTAAGGATAGGAGCATCAGGAGAAGCTTTTATGAGTGCATTCTCTCTTATGTGATAAGCTTTGATGTGCTCTCTCTCCCCCTTTGACATCAATTTCCAAGAAGGGACTTCTGGAGCATGAGTCAAGTAGGTTTGGTCCTGGAGTCACATCACAAAGCCAAGTGTAATATAGGATGCTGGTAGAGGACAAGTTACAAAGAGTGGAGTTGGGACAAATATGCAGAATGCAAGTGACACAGATTTTGTCTCGGGACTGAAATCGGTAGCACCGAGTAGTTGCAATCGGTGGCACCTAGTTGATTCGGTTCAGCCGAAGAAATCAATCCGGTGAGACCGAGTTCAACCCAGAGAGTGAATTCTTGTCACTTCAGCTCACTAGGAAAATAAGATCTCACAAGGATATGCGAGGAATTAACTGAAGGATTTGCAATGAATTGGATGTAGGGAAATGCAGAAAATAACAGAGAAAAGAAAAGGCATCTAGATGATTTTTTTTAAAGGGGAACTAGCATGCATGAGGCAAATGCAAGAGCACAAAAGAAACAACAGAGAACTTCATCTAGAATTGGTCGGCGACAAAGTCACCTATGTTAGAGTATATTGACTTAGGAGTCAAGTGAAGACACTTGATCATAGGTCATACTCATCGTTTACGCTCAAAATGGGGTTGCCATTTTTCGTTTAAACATTTTGATGTATTCTCATCTTGTTCAGTTACTTTGACCCATGCCTTGGGGTTAAGCTTCTCTAAGATGGAATGACATACCTTGGGTGGTGGTGATGAACTTGGTAATGTAGTTGAACTTGTGTAGGGAGCTCAAGTTGATATAGATCATCAAGAAATGGGAGCACCACTTGTAGTTGAGGATCATCTTCCTACATGGGTTAATCTTGCAAGGAAGAGCACTTGTCTATCCAAAGTGACAATCATGAAACTTGATATCAATTGAAATTTGATATAGAAATTTGTCAAAGGATATATTGAATGGATTCGTGCTTCCTTGTCTTCATCCACCATTGTAGAGACTTGGAGATGTAGAGATTGCTTAAAATGTGATTGATTTGCAATCTCATAGAGTTGGGCTTATCCAAGTACCTACAAGGGTTAGATAGCATGCAAGATTACAAGAGTATCCAAGACATATGATCATTATCATAAGAGAATGGTCAAGGATTAGTCATAGTAAGGCTCATGCCTTGCATGCATCCACATGGAGTTTCTACTCCAAATTTGAGGCATCAATGATGTTCAATTCACCTCTCAACCTGCAAAGCACTTTCTCATCAAGTGGTTTAGTGAATATATCCACCAATTGCTTGTCGGTACAAACATGCTTAAGTTGGATATCTACCTTAGCAACATGATCTCGAATGAAATGATGACGAACTTCAATATGCTTAGTTCGAGAATGTTGCACGGGATTATGAGCAATCTTAATAGCACTCTCATTGTCGCAAAGCAATGAAACATGTTTCACATATATCCCATAATATTTAAGAGTTTAGGTCATCCAAAGTAAATGAGCACAACATGAACCAGCAGCAATGTATTCTGCTTCGGCGGTGGATAAGGATACCAAGTTTTGTTTCTTGAAGGACCAAGACACAAGAGATCTACAAAGAAATTAACAAGTACCCGAAGTGGACTTTCTATCGACCTTGTCACTGGCATAGTCCGAGTCGGAGTAGCCAACAAGATCAAAAGAAGACATCTTAGGATACCAAATGCCAAAATTTGGTGTATGTATTAAGTATCTCACTATCCTTTTCACAGCCTTAAGATGGCATTCTTTGGGGGTCGCTTGATATCGTGCACACATGCCCACACTTAGCATGATATTGGGACGGGAGGCACAAAGCTATAACAATGAACCAATCATAGAGCGGTAAACCTTTTGGTCAACCAGTTCGCCATCCTTTGTCAAGTCAAGATGTCCACTAGTAGGCATGGGGATATTCATACCTTTGCATTCTTGCATGTTGAACTTCTTGAATAAGTCCTTGGTATACTTTGTTTGAGAGATAAAGGTTCCCTCCTTAGTTTGCTTAATTTGCAAACCAAGAAAGAACTTGACTTCACTCATCATAGACATCTCAAACTTCTCCGACATAAGCTTCCCAAACTTCTCACTAAAATGAGGGTTAGTTGATCCAAATATGATATCATCAACATAAATTTGGCACACAAATAATTCTCCTTTAACCCTTTTAGTAAAGAGTGTAGAATCAATTTTACCAATTTCAAACCCATTATCAAGAAGAAACTTAGTCAAGTATTTATACCAAGCTCTAGGAGCTTGCTTAAGACCATAAAGAGCTATGTGAAGTTTGTAAACATAGACGGGTTTCTTAGGATTAACAAAGCCGGGAGGTTGTTTAACATAAACTTCCTCCTCAATTTCACCATTTCGAAAAGTAGTTTTGATGTCCATTTGATATAAGGTAATGTCATGATGATTGGCATAGGCAAGTAAGATGCGAATGGACTCAAGTCTAGCAACAGGGGCATAAGTCTCACCATAGTCCATACCTTCGACTTGAGTGTAGCCTTGAGCAATGAGATGAGCCTTGTTGTGTACAACTTGTCCATCTTCTCTTGCTTGTTCTGAAATACCCACTTGGTTCCAATGACATTGTGCTTCTAATCGGGCTTCTCAACCAACGTCCACACTTGGTTCCTCTCAAAGTTGTGTAGCTCTTCGTGCGTGGCATTTATCCAATCCGGATCTTGTAATGCTTCTTCAACCTTCATAGGTTCAATGCTAGAAATGAATGAGTAATGTTCACAAAAGTTAGCCAAACGAGTTTTAGAGCGAGTAATTCTCCCGGTTTGAATGTCATCAAAGATTAGTTTGATGGGATGATCTCTTGAAACTCTTGCTCGAACTCGTGATAGCTTTTGTTTGGGTCGGAGTGGAACATCCTCTTCATTGTCTTGTTCTTCCTCTTGTCTTCCTTTGTTGTTGTTGGCATGGTTGCTCTCCCGTGGAGGTGGAGAAGGAGGTCGTCAAGGTTCATCTTGTTGTACATCCTCGTTCTCATCGTCTTGACGTGTCCCACTCGTGGATGCCTCCAAGTCAGCTCATGGTTCACCTTGGTGTGAGGTTGAGGCTTCCACTTGGACAGACGAGGTACTCTCCTTCACCTCCGTTGGGCGAATCTTGCCGATAGACAAGTTTTGAGTTGCTTCCAAAGGATCTTTGTCACCTACATCAATTGGCAATTGCTCTACTTGCGAGCCATTAGATTCATCAAACTTCACATCTACCGTCTCTTCAACCTTTCGGGTGAAATTGTTGTAGACACGATAAGTGTGAGAGTTTCAGCCATAACCGAGTATGAAACCTTCATGAGACTTAGAAGCAAATTTCGAATGATGATGCTTGTCAAGAATGTAACACTTTGAGACGAATATCCGAAAGTATCCAACTTGGGGTTTGTTACCGGTGAGGAGCTCGTATGCCGTCTTGCCGAGTAGCTTGTGAAGATATAGACGGTTCGTTGCATGACAAGATGTCTCAACCGCTTCTGCCCAAAAGTGTTTTGGCGTCTTGTACTCATCAAGCATCGTTCTCGCCATTTCGATGAGCGCTCGGTTCTTCCTCTCAACAACTCCATTTTGTTGAGGTGTGTACGTAGACGAGAACTCATGTGAGATCCCTTCTTCATCAATAAAGGTGTCCACATTGGCGTTCTTGAACTCCGTTGCGTTGTCGTTGCGAACCTTCTTGATCTTCACTTCAAATTAATTTTGGGCTTCCTAGCGAAGTTTTTGAAGATCTTTTGAAATTGCGATTTATCATCGAGAAAGAACACCCACGTAAACCTTGAAAAATCATCAACAATGACTAGTCTAAATGAGTTACCACCGAGACTTTTGTAAGTGTTGGGACCGAAAAGATCCATGTGAAGTAGCTCAAGCGGTCTTCTCGTGGTCATGATGTTCTTCATGGGGTGCCTTCCTCCAACCTGTTTTCCTGCTTGGCAAGCGCTGCAAAGTCTATCCTTATCAAATATGACATCTTTAACACCAAGGATATGATCACCTTTAATAATCTTGTCAAGGTTTCGCATGCCCACATGACCTAACCGTCTATGCCACAACTAGCCTTTGGAAGATTCAGCAATTAAGGAAGTTCTAGGTTGAGCCTTTTTAGTGAAATCAACAATGTATAGATCACCTCTACGTATGCCGGTAAAGACCATTCTATGATTATCTCTACGAAACACTTGGCAATCTACTTCAGTAAATAGGACATTGAATCCAAAGTCAGCAAGTCCAGATACAGAAAGTAGATTATAGCCAAGAGATTCAACGAGCATAACATTTTGTATGGAGCTGTCATGTGAGATGGCCACCTTACCGAGGCCAACCACCTTACCCTTTGAGTTATCACCGAAAGTGACATACTTTCGAGGGTCGTCATTTTCAGCAAGCTCACGAAACATATCTTTATCTCCAGTCATGTGATCGGTACATCCACTATCAAGGACCCATTCCTTTCCTCCAACCATGTAGCCGCAAAGATTAGCCATAACACCAAAGTGTCTCATAGATTCTTCAAGATCAAAGTCATTATCATCATCTTCATCATAGTATCCATGTTGAACATCATTTTGCAAATGATCATTTCCTATAGAGAGTGATTCATTAGATATATGATTTTGACAATGTTCATCTCTATGAATTCTAATAGCTTCAGAAATAATATTGCTAATGATTCCAACATCTCCTTTGGCACGCATAAGATTTGTAACCTCAAATAAACAATCTCCAAACTTAGGATCAGTGGGATTCATCTTATTCAAAGCAATAGACTTATGAAGAATCTCATCTAAGTTTTTCAAGGAATAGTCTGGAAATTGCTCCTCAAGGAATCTCCATATAGTATAAGCACAATCAAGAGTTGGCAAGTGACCAATTAAATTTCTAGGCAAGCCTCTAGTGATAAGATTGATAGTTCTAAGATTGGAAATCATGTCAAGAGACTCATCATGGGTAGGATGCAAGGGATCAACAAGGGGTTCACAAGGAGTAGTAATGTACTTGTTCAAGTGATATTCATGAAAAATTCCAAGCATCTCATTTTTCCACTCACTAAAGAACTCTCCAACAAGCATAGGCACTCTACGTCTAAGACTCCCCAACGTAGAATCATCCATCTTCCTCCAATGGTGATTAAACCAAAGCAATGGATACCCATGCTCTGATACCAATTGAAAGGATCGAGAAGAGGTGTCTAGAGGGGGTTGATTAGACCCTCAACAAATAAAGTTGACAGTTTTTAAGTTTTTCAAGTTGAAGTGATAGAGTAACACAATTTCAAGCATACGCAATACAATTCAAGCAAGCATGCAAAGAGTATATGGGCAGCGGAAAGTAAAGCATGCAACTTGCAAGAAAGTAAAGGGATGGGATTGGTGTGTGCAAACGCAATTGGAGACATGGAGATTTTTGGCGTGGTTTCGATAGGTTGTGCTATCGTGCATCCACGTTGATGGAGACTTCAACCCACGAAGGGTAACGGTTGCACGAGTCCACGGAGGGATCCACCCATGAAGGGTCCACGAAGAATCAACCTTGTCTATCCCACCATGGCCATCGCCCACGAAGGACTTGCCTCACTAGGGTAGATATTCACGAAGTAGGCGATCTGCTTACCCTTAGAAACTCCTTGGTTCAACTCCACAATCTTGAAGGAGGCTCCCAAGTGACACCTAAACAATCTAGGAGACACCACTCTCTAAAAGGTAATAGATGGTGTGTTGATGATGAACTCCTTGCTCATGTGCTTCAAATGATAGTCTCCCCAACACTCAACTCTCTCTCACAGATTTGGCTATGGTGGAAAGATTATTTGAGTGGAAAGCAACTTGGGGAAGGCTAGAGATCAAGATTCTTGTGGTAGGATTGGAATATCTTGGTCTCAACACATGAGTAGGTGGTTCTCTCTCAGAAAATGAGTAGTGGAAGTGTAGGCACGTTCTGATGGCTCTCCTCATGAATGAAGAATGGGTGGAGGGTTATATATAGCCTCCACACAAAATCTAACCTGAAAGTGCTAGTTATCGACTAGGGGGGATGAATAGGTGATTTTTATGAAAGTCTTCAAAACATGAAAGTTTCAAAGACAAACACGAAAACAGGATCTATAAACATGCAGCGGAAGATGAACTACACTAGACAAGCCATAGTCAGATAAGTATGAAACTAAAGCATGATGACTGATAGTAGCTAGGTAGTAGGATCAGGATGGAAGATAGTATGAAGCCAATCAGGACAAGTAGTCACACAGTGAAGTCAAACAGGCATAGCAATCAGGCAATGACTTCACAAAGACGAACTGTAAGTAAGGAGAGTAAGAGATAGAACCAGTGTGTTGTGAAGACAAGGATTTGTTCGACCAGTTCCAGTTGTTGTGACAACTGTACGTCTGGTTAGGGAGGCTGAGATTGAACTCAGAAGACCGTGTCTTCACCTTATTCCCCTTGAGCTAAGGACACACAGTCCTCGCCCAATCACTCTGTTAAGTCTTCAAGGTAGACTTCCAAACCTTCACAGACTTCGTTCACCGGCAATCCACAATTACTCTTGGATGCTCAGAACGCGACGCCTAACCGGCTGGAGGATTCATAGTCCTCAAGTGTAACAAGTCTTCGGGTCACGCGGACAGAAAGACTTCAGTGATGCCAAACACTCTTTGGGCTCTGGGTGTTTTGGGCTTTGTCCTCACAAGGATTTTCTCTCTCAAACTCTTCGGAGGTGGGTTGCTCTCATCGACAAAAGCCGTGCACTAACTCTGAGCAGCCACCAATTTATGGTGTAGGGGGTGGGCTATTTATAGCCACAAGGCAACCCAACCTGATTTGTCCGAAATGACCCTGGGTCACTAAGGAACTGACACGTGTCACAACGGTCAGATTTCAAACACACGCGACAGCTTGACTTGGGCTACAAGTAAAGCTGACTTATCCGACTCTGGATAAGATTTGCTCTCATTGTCTTCGCTCGAAGACATAGGATTTTGGTTGAGCATCACTTCAGTCACTCTGACTTTGTTCACTTGGACCCCACTTAACACTATGGTGGTTCCTATGACTCAACAAAGAAGAAAAGAAACAACAAAGCTACTAAGTCTTCGTGCTCCATAGTCTTCACTCAATGTCTTCTTCTGTCATAGTCTTCAATGTGAATATCTTCACATACCACCATTATCATCAATGTCTTCATACATTTTTAGGGGTCATCTCTGGTAGGTAAACCGAATCAAAGAGGGACTACTACCTGTGTTATCCTGCAATTCTCACAAACACATTAGTCCCTCAACCATGTTTGTCGTCAATACTCCAAAACCAAACTAGGGGTGGCACTAGATGCACTTACAATCTCCCCCTTTTTGGTGATTGATGACAAACTGGTTGAAGTTTTCAACGGGGATATAAATATGTGAAATTGTAAAGGATGAAGTATTGTCTTCGTAAGTAGCAAAAGGCTCCCCCTGAAGATGTGCATATAAATAATTTGCTTTTGGAATGCAAATGCACATGGAAGGTTCTACTTGTGGAGATCCTCTTCAACTTATGAAGACAATTCATCATGCATGATCTGATGTACCGAAGATAATGACATGCATAATGAAAATTGGACGTCTGCAAAATGATTTAAATGCGGAAGTTATCATCGCACATGCGGAATTTATCATCGCATCACAAAATAGCAAATAAGTAGCAGACGACCATCGAGTTTAAGTGTTACAACTCAGAGAACCAAATGTATCAAGAGCAAGAGTTGTAAACACTAGGCAAAATATAATGCAACCGCCCATATGAACCCGCTTGAAGACTATCAACTCATAGCTTCTCCCCCTTTTGTCAGTAAGGACCAAAAAGGGTTGAAGACATTGAGCATCTACTCGTTCCCAGAAGGAGTAGGAGAGGATGTAGGGTTGGTGTCGAGGTTTGGCGGTGCAGACAAAC
This sequence comes from Triticum timopheevii, assembly GCA_963921465.1. NCBI lineage: Eukaryota > Viridiplantae > Streptophyta > Magnoliopsida > Poales > Poaceae > Triticum > Triticum timopheevii. Next base: position 289,938,649 of record OY997268.1, on the reverse strand, counting down.
TTGGAGCAGTGTCGATGCGTGTTGGAGGTGGTGAAGTAGCATCATCTTGATCATCGATCAGACGAGCATTTACAGTTGCAGCAGAAGAGGAGTACTCTGAGTCTTCAAGAGATGGAGTGCGCCGTAGAACAGCATTTCTGGGCGGAGTGGAATCAAACTTGAATCATTCTAAGAAGCCATCATCCTGAAGATCTTCCTCATCACACATAAGCGTCAGCCCTTTCCAAGTGCGTCGACAGGTTTCATGCGTGACAAATGCATTCTTGGTTACAAGGTTGCGAATGCGATTGACGTCAGTTATGATGCTCTGCATCTGGCGCTTGAGCCAATCATGATGCCTATCCTGTTTCTGATGCAGGCCAACGAGAAGCTCTCGGTCATTGAGAACACGAGATCGCTTTCGAGGCCGTTGAGCAATTGTGCTGTTAGTGGCTTCGGTTGGGGCACGGTGAGGTGCGCGTGTAGTACCAGCCATTGGATAGACTCAAGTGGCAGCCAGCACACCTTCAATGGGCTGAGTGAAGCTTTGATGATCAACATTATGAAGATAAAGTGGTTCTTTGTCAGGCTCTGGATAGATGGCTTCAACAGACATATCAACATCTGGCAAGAAGACAATGTGGTTGCGTGCAGATGGCTGGTAGTTGAAAGCAGTGTGAAGCTTGATTAGACGCATGATCCATGGAGCATAGAACTTCAAGCCAAAAATGTCAGATCCTGATGCAGCAAGTTGGCGGATGAAGAAATCTTGTGCATTGAAGCATTTGCCATGAAGAATATGGAAGACCAATGTCTTCATTGCACCTTCTAGCTTAGCCTTTGGAAAATGTCCTTTGATAGGCCAGAGAGTTCGCCGTATGATGTGATAGATTGTGCGTGGCAGATACTCAAGGTCTTCAACAAAGAACTCCGTAGGATATTCTGCATCTGGAGGCAATGGCTTCATCATACTGAGCATCTGGCTCATGTTGGGTTCTGGCTTGTGAAAGATGCTTTCCACAGCTGTAGTGTGAAGCTGACAACCAGGCTCATAGAGATCACCTGGAGTGGGAAGACCAATAAGCTCAATGACATCAAATGCTTTGGCTTCGTGATGGACATTTCCAGTCATCCACTCAAGGACCCAAGTCTTAGGATCCCTGTTGTAGCCTCTGATATGAAGAGTGGCGTAGAATTGAAGCAGCAATTCTTCATTCCAGTGCTCCTTATCTGTGACAAAATGTAGTAAGGCAGCCTCTCTGAAGCAATCGAGAGCTTCTTCTAAACAGGGCAAGCCAGCTATGGCTTCAGTATCAAGGCGCATATGCGGAAATATGCGGCCTTGGTTGTACAGAATGCATGAATAATAGCTGCGCTGCTGATAACTCCAGAACCGATCAGATGAGATCTTGCTCTTGGTGTAGGGGTTCTTTTCGCTATCGAAGAAGGTGTTGTGTGCAATGAAGCCGTTGCCATTGAAAGATCCTGGTGAAGTGGTAGTACCTGGAAATCTGGGCAGCTTTGGCTTCTGAACCTGAGGCCTGTGCTCAACATGGTAGTCAAATTGAGGACCAGCAGTAGGTGGAGGAATCAGAATAGGCCGTCTGACAGTGACAAGCTGTCCATAGTTGTATGCTTGCTCGATAGTATGGGGCCTTGGAGGCGGAACAGGAGCAGTGGCATTGACTTCAGGCTGCAGACTTGTGTCAGGTGCGGTATTGACTTCATCTGCTTCATGGGCTTCATTGGCTTCATTGGCCACTAGTGCATTGGCCACTATAGGCTCCACATTGGCGTCGGCCATGACAACGTCATTGGCTTCAGGAATGTCATGTGTGGCAGCCTCAGGGTTCTCACCCTCCACATGAGTAGCTGGAGGTTCTGGCATAGACTGGTTCTCTTCATGAACTTCTTCTTGAGTTGTAGGGGGAGTAGCGACACGCTCTTCTTCTTGCGTTGCTCCGGCTGATGCAGTCGGAGGGTCTTCAGCAGCATTGGCTTCAGACACAGGGACCGTCAAAGAAGGATTGTCTTCAGGGAACACTTGACGTGCCACTGAGCTTGACAAGTTGGAGCCCTCTTCTGTGATGGTGGTCATGGAGACGGATGGCCTCATGCCTTTGCGAAGCCGATGGAATACAGGCGACGCCTTTGGTGATGGTGAAGTCTCCATGTAGTTGTCATCATTGGACATGGGGCTGATGATGGGCACACTTGACGGTTGGGGTGTACTTGGTGAGTCTTGATGTGGGGTAGCTTGCTGGGGGCGATCAGCCCACGATGCATCTTGTGAGATTGGTGTCAAAGGACGACCAATACTGATAAGCTCATTGTTCGTTTGAACAGGCAATGATACCGTTGGGCGCTCGATCTGAGGAAGAACTGCATCATCTTGAACAGTATCTTCAGTCCCGATGGGGTCGACGACTGGAACTTCTTGAGCTTCAGGAGCCTCTGTGGAAGCAGGCTCATGAACAATCATTCGATGCTCTTGGTTTGCAAACAGAGGGGGAATAAAGGCAAGGGGTTCAACAACAAGGGGCTCTATAGGAGCAGCCCGATCTCTTCTCTTGGTTTTTCTCTTCTTAGGGGGTGGTGCTTCATCAGTGGTGCGCTTGGTTTTCTGCTTCCTGGCTTCGGCTTCAGCTGCCTTGGTTTTCTTCTGTTCAGAAGCCACTGAAGGAGCCTAGGGCTTCGGGACGCGCATGCTGGCAGGGAAGACAATGTGAGGTTCTTCCTGCCGTGGTGCTTCAGTGTTGGCTTTAGATGACTTCTTTTTCTTGGCAGCCATTGAGGGGTCAATTCCAGGGTGGCCAAGTGCTTTGCGCTTTTCAGCTTCATTGTAGGCTTGAATGCATTTATTAGCGAGTGCTTTCATGCGCTCTCTTGAGCCTTTAGCTTCCTCGCGTTTCTTCCGAAACGACTCCTTGAGGTCATTAAGCATCACCTTGAACTTTTGCACATCAGCCACATTCAGCCTGGCGACATGCTTCTTGAACTGTTCCTTCTCGAAGTCTATCTTTCGCTTCAGTTCAACAATGCGCCGAGCCAGAGCAAGCTCAGGATCAATGGCGCCTTGGAAAGCAACACTGACGCCAATGGGAAGCTGAAGGTCATCAAAGCTGAGATCCTGATTATCAAACCACTCATCAATGAAGTTCTTCAGAATGTTTACATCAAAGAGGGGCAGATCGTTGTAGATCTCCGCCTCTTGCTTGCTCTTGATCAGCTGTTCCAGAGCATCTTCACCAAATTCTTCATCTGAAGACAAGTCAATGGGTTCAGATTCATTCCTCGGAATGGCAGCAGGCGTCAGTGCATGACTTAGTTTCTAAACTGGTGTCTTTTGTGGCTTCTCACGCCTCTTGGAGATGCGACAGAGATCTTCAGAGTTATTGCTTGGAGCAGAAGGGGTAGTTGCCAATGGCTTCACTCTTGAAGCTTTTGGAGCAGCAGATGATTTTGAAGCTTTAGTCTTCTTTTGCTTCTTAGGCTTTGGAGGAGGAGCTGGAGCTTCGTCAGTGTCAGCATCATCATCAGAATGATCCACTTTGGCACCTTGAACAGTAATGTGAGTGATGAGGCTAGCAAGGTTGTAGAAGGGGCCAATCCTGTTTTCATTGGCTTCACGGGTGCCATTGTCCCGAGGTGAGGAGGGACCAGGGTTGAAGTCAAGCCCTAGTTCCTTCTTGTTCTTTGCAGCTGAGTCTTTGGCGAACTGGTAGTTGCGCTTGAACAGACTGTCTTCACGACACCAGAGCAGTGAAGACGGGTCAGCATTCTCAGGATGTGGTCCGCTCACCATGCAAGGATAGAAGCCTTGCTCAATAGCTTCAGCCTGATTCCTGGGTGGAAGATTCCTGTACAGAATATCACTCCAGGGTGCATTGATGGCATTCTTCTCTGCATACTCTTTAGTGATGAAGTGATATCTGAACCACTCTTCTGCCCAATATCTTCGAATGCATTGGATTCGATTCTTGCGTTCAGTATAGGTTTCTTCTGGATCAGTTTTGTACATCTCGTGCAAATCTGGAGGTAAGTCCTTGGAGGTGTCACCACGATGCTGTCTGCCTCCCTTTCTTGCTGACTTTCCAGTTGCCATGAAGTGTAAACTGAAAGGCTTAAGTACTTGCAATGGCTTCAAACGGCTAGACTGACAGGAACTCGCTTCAGGTGAGTTAATGTGACTCTGCAAGAATTCTGCAAATGAATGCAGACTATGAGAACCAAGGGATTCTCCCACGGACATGTACCTGTGACAAAATTAAAGGTGCGAGGGAAGGGGAAGAGGTCATATGCATTCTCAGAAGATTTTGAAGATAAATCAGTTTGAAGACATTGACCTCATAACGCGAAGACGTTCACTTATATGATGAGAGTTGGTTCCAGAGTTGTACAAATCCAAGAATAAGTACAAGTGAGGAATCTAACTTGTGAAGAAGCATAAGTGAATATACTAGACAGAATATGAGATGCAGAAAGAGATAGATTCATGTTCGAAGATCTAGAAACCACTTTTGGTAGGAAGGGATGAATCTATCGGATCAAAAAGACGGTAAAAAGTAAACTTTTATTACCACACGAGGAACTGCTAGACGGAGCGAAGATGGATGCCGTGCAGTTTGATCTCCCGTGCCCTAACTTGGCGACGGAAGACACCTACAGCGACGGCGGAGAAGACGAGGTCCGCGGCCGGCGTGAGGACGGCGTCGAGGAGGTCGCGGCAGCTAAGCGCTTCGTCGGCGGCGTCGAGAGCTAGCGTAGGCGCTAGGCTTTGCGAGAGATGGAGAAGTAGGAAGAAGGATTTTGACCAAGACGAGACAGGCATCTATAAGGATAGAGACAGCACAGTGCAATTACGCAGGTGCCCCCGGCAGTTCACATCTGATGGACACGTGGCGAACATGCAACTTATTGAAAGTTGTTCCACGTCCCCACGCACGCCTGGATTGTCGGGGTGGTCGTTCCGAATTCTCCGGGTTTTAGGCAAAAGGATATGTCATTAAAGCTAGATATAAATGTTTGTCTCTGTATCTTCTGTTGACAAGGACGCAGAGAAGACATTCGACAGTTTCAACAGAATGCATATGATTTGGATAGATAGAGCTTGAAGTAGAAAGCATAGATAGGTTAGGGTCCGATCACATTTACTTAGTTCAAAGGATTCAAACACGAAGACATAGCCATAAGTGAATGCTATAGAGGACAGAATACAATATATATATATATATATATATATATATATATATATATAACATAGTAAAGCCAAATCAGTAATCACGAAGTCAAATTAATGTTGAAGTTAAATCAATTGCAAAGACTTTGCAAATATGGCGCCATGAGGAAACACTTCAGAAGAGTTTGGTGGTGGCGTTACCCACCGTATAGGAAGTATTAGACCCAGACACGGCGCACAATTATCGTGGCGCTCTGAAGTCAATTTCCACATTAATGTATTCACACTTAGAGTGTATGTCTTCATTGATTGAAGATATACATTACTTCATGTGTTGCACATCTAAGTCATCAAACTGCATAAGTGTTAGGATGTGTGCCTGATCACAGAACATTCGAGGATTCCAAGATATTTAGCTCACACCACAACTTGCAAAACCTTTTCTCATCCAAGGGCTTAGTGAAGATATCAGCCAACTGCTCTTCTGTCTTGACCTGAATGATATCAATATCTTCTTTCATAACATGATCTCTGAGAAAGTGATGATGAATTTCAATGTGCTTTGTCTTCGAGTGCTGAACTGGGTTATTGGCAATCTTGATAGCGCTTTCATTATCGCAGTAGAGTGGCACATGCTTCAGATGGATGTCATAGTCCTTAAGAGTTTGCTTCATCCACAGAAGCTGAGCGCAGCAAGATCCAGCAGCAATGTATTCAGATTCAGCAGTTGAGAGTGATACACAGTTCTGCTTCTTTGAAGACCAACAAACAAGAGATCAACCCAGAAAGTGACATGTGCCTGATGTAGACTTGTGATCCACCTTGTCACCAGCATAATCAGCATCCGAAAATCTAACCAGATCAAACTCTGAGCCCTTTGGATACCATAATCCTGGTGTTGGGGTGTAAGCCAAATATCGAAGAATTTGCTTCACAGCTAAGTGATGCGACTCCTTTGGTGCCGCTTGGAATCAGGCACACATGCAAACCCTAAGCATGATATCTGGCCTAGATGCACATAAGTAAAGTAAAGAGCCAATCATGGAGCGGTATACCTTTTGATCGAAATCTTTACCATTGGCGGCGGGGCTTAGATGACTTTTGGTTGGCATTGGTGCCGTGTATCCTTTACAGTCTTGCATTCCAAACTTCTTCAGGCAATCTTTGAGATATTTTTCTTGTGATATGAAGATGTCGTTGCGTTGCTGACGGATTTGATATTGTTCTTGCATCATGTAAGCAAATTCATCACTGTATTTCTTGTTGGTGCAACTGAAGATAATGTCATCCACATAGATTTGGCACACAAACAGTTCACCGGCATATGTCTTCGTGAAGAGAGTGGGATCTAGAGAACCAGGTGTGAAGCCTTTGCTCTTCAAGAAGTCTTTGAGTGTGTCATACCAAGCACGAGGGGCTTTTTTGAGGCCATATAGTGCCTTGTTGAGCTTGTATACCATATCAGGATGTTTTGGGTCTTCAAAGCCAGGCGGTTGTGCAACATACACTTCTTCTTCAATCTTTCCATTGAGAAAGGCACTCTTCACATCCATTTGATACAGAAGGATGTTATGATGATTTGCATAGGCTAGCAGTATGCGAATGGCTTCAAGCCTAGCCACTGGAGTAAATGTTTCATCAAAGTCAATTCCTTCAACTTGTGTGTATCCTTGAGCAACGAGCCGTGCTTTGTTTCTGACTACTTGACCATGCTCGTCTTGTTTGTTGCGATATATCCATTTTGTGCCTGTTATGTTGTGCTTTCGAGGATCGGGACGCTTGACTAATTCCCACACATTGTTCAGCTCAAACTGTTGAAGCTCTTCTTGCATAGCTTGAATCCATTCGGGTTCCATGAAGGCTTCAGCAACTTTCTTGGGTTCAGAGATTGAGACAAATGCAAAGTGCCCACCGAAAATTTGCTAGCTGTGTTGCTCTTGAACGAGTGAGTGGACTAGGTGCATTGATGCTATCAATTATCTTCTCAATTTGTACTTCATTTGCAACACGAGGATGAACTCGACGAAGATTTTGCTCCTGCTCATCATTGTCATCATTTGGAGGATTGTCTTTAGGCTGAGCAATGTCTTCAGGTTGATCAGGTGCAGAAATAATAAGTTCCTCTTCAGGATGTGCGTCTGATGGTATGATCTCTCATGTTCCCATTAGCTTGATTGATTCACTGGCAGGTACTTCATCTAGCACATTTGGCAGGTGCTCTCTTTGCGAGCCGTTAGTTTCATCGAACCGCACATCCACAGTTTCAACCACATTATAGTGAAAGAGGTTGAAGACTCTGTAGGAGTGCGAGTCCTTTCCATAACCAAGCATAAAACCCTCATGTGCTTTCGGTGCAAATTTTGAAGTGTGATGTGGATCCTTGATCCAGCACCTAGCACCAAATACTCTAAAGTAGCTTACGTTTGGCTTCTTACCAGTAAGAATCTCATAGGATGTTTTCTTCAGAAGCTTGTGAAGATAAACACGGTTGATGACATGGCATGCTGTATCAATGGCTTCAGGCCAAAATTTTCTTGGAGTCTTGTATTCGTCAAGCATCGTTCGAGCCATCTCAATAAGGGTTCTGTTCTTGCGCTCCACGATGCCATTCTGCTGAGGTGTGTAGGGAGCAGAAAACTCATGAGTGATGCCTAAGGTGTCAAGATAGAGGTCGAGGCCTGTGTTCTTGAATTCTGTGCCGTTGTCACTCCTAATGTGCTTGATCTTGATGCCATAGTTGTTCATGGCGCGGTTGACGAAGTGTCTGAAGACATCCTGCACTTCAGTCTTGAAGAGAATTATGTGCACCCAAGTGTATCTTGAATAATCATCAACAATAACGAAACCGTAGAGACAAGCAGTAGCAGTGAGAGTAGAGTAGTGAGTGGGACCAAACAAGTCCATGTGGAGCAACTCAAAAGGTCGAGATGTAGTCATGATTGTCTTCGACGGATGCTTGACCCTTGTCATCTTCCGAGCTTCACAAGCACCACATAGATGATCTTTCTTGAACTTGACATCTTCGATGCCTATGATGTGCTTCTTCTTGGCAAGAGTGTGTAGGTTCCTCATGCCAGCATGCCCTAGCCTCCGATGCCAGAGCCAGCACTCTAAAGACTTGGCTAGAAGACATACGGCCATATGTGGTCCTGCTGAGAAATCTACCATGTACAGATCATCTTTCCTGTACCCCTCGAAGACTAGAGACTTGTCAGATTCCATTAGTACAAGGCAACGATATTTTCCAAACAGCACAATCATGTTTAAGTCACAAAGCATTGAGACAAACATTAAGTTGAAACCAAGGGATTCAACAAGCATCACTTTGTTCATGTGCTGATCCCTTGAGATTGCAACTCTACCTAGGCCCAATACCTTGCTTTTACCAGTGTCAGCGAATGTGATGTGACTTTTATCACATGGACGTAAGGTTGAGTCCATGAGAAGACTTCAATCACCAGTCATGTGGTTAGTGCATCCGCTGTCCATAATCCATTCTAAAGCACGAGGTGTCGTACCCTACAGTGCAGTTAGGAGGATAGGCTTCACAAAGAGTGTTGTGAAGCATAAACATTTGACACACAAGAGGATCATCAAAGCTTAGATCAAGGTTAAGACTGATAGTATGACTGGCAAGCGATTCAGATGTGAAATACATAGTAAGACCATTTGGGCATTTTATCTTGTGTCCCACAATGTGTTTTAGGTCCCCAGCAATAGCATCGGACGCCTTTGATTTCAGGCTGGAGACCTTTCTCTGCAAAAGAAAGTTAATTCTTCTTAACCACCCACATCTTCAGGGGTGGCTTAGAAGCAATGAGTCTAAGTGCAGCATCTGAGAATTTTGGCTTTGGAGCCCTAGCAAATAACCTTGCAGGAGAAGAACGATACTCATATGAATAAGCAGAAAATTTCTTAGTTCTATGAACATAGCGGTTTGAAGACACATGCTCATATTCATAAGTCTGAGTATGGTTTCCCTGCAAAACATTGGCGTTAGAGTGACTCGGGTGAGTCCTGTATCTGTATGAAGCCTTTGGGCCATATGAAGCCATAGGTCTGGGGTTTGTCTTCTTCCTTGGTGGTGTCATGATGACATTCACAGGAAGATTCTCAATACACTGCTTAGGTACCTAGATCTTCTTCATAGGTGGTCCATTCCTGCAGTTAGTACCAATATACCTGGCAAACACTTCACCATTCTGATTCTTAAACAGTTTATAGTTTGCATCAAAGGATTCATCAATGATGATAGGGTTAGCGCAAGTGAAACCAGATAAGGTGGATGGATCTACTGAAGGTTCCTTTGCAGCAACCCATGTGGTTTTGGGGTACTGCTCAGGCTTCCAGTATGACCCATCAACATTCATTTTCCTCTCGAACCCAATACCCTCTTTTCTAGGGTTTCGATTCAGAATCTGCTTTTTGAGGACATCACATAATGTCTGATGCCCTTTGAGGCTTTTGTACATCCCTGTCTCAATCAGTGTCTTCAACCTGGCATTCTCATCAGCAATAGTAGTGGTATCCTTAACAAAGGGGTTAGTTACCACATCAGCAGTTGAAGATATTGCAACAGGAGCAGTAGAACATCCAGCAACAGAAACAGCGTTATCACTCTCAATGCATTTTAAACATGGTGGTTCAAATCCTTCCTGAGCGGGACTGATCTGTTGAGCGCGTAGTGGCTCGTTCTCCTTTTGAAGATCTTCATGATCCGATCTCAATCTCTCAGGTTCCTGCTTCCTTTGAAGATAATCGTAGGAAAGCTTTTCATGAGATGTTGAGAGGGTTTCATGACGACCTTCAAGTTCCTGGTACTTAACATGAAGATTTTTTATGTCTTCAATTAAGGACTGAGTCTTAGTCATTTCCGCGTCCAACAGGTCATCGCTTTTGTCTAACAGTTTTTGAATATGTTCCATAGCTTTCTGTTGTTTAGTTGCAATTTTAGCAAGTTTTTTGTAGCTAGGTTTGGATTCACAATCAGAGTCATCTTCACTTGATGTTTGAAAGTAAGCATCGTGTGAGTTTACCTTGGAACCACGTGCCATGAAGCAGTAAGTGGGAGCAGAGTCGTCCTTGTCACTGGCATCAACGTTGGAGATGGATACATTGTCTTCAGTGTTGAAGATGGACTTGGCAACGTAGGCTGAAGCCAGAGCTAGACTTGCAACGCCAGAGTCAGATTCCTCCTCAGATTCCACCACTTCTGCCTCCTTAGACGCAGACTCCTCCTCAGAATCCATTTCCTTGCCAACAAAAGCATGAGCCTTGCCAAACGAACTTTTCTTGTGTGATGAAGACTTGGAAGAGGACTTGGAAGAAGATTTTGAGTATTTCTTCTTCTTCTTGTCATCAGAATCATATTCCTTGCTCTTCTTCTTTTTCTTCTCATTGTCCCACTGTGGACACTCAGAGATGTAGTGGCCAGGTTTCTTGCACTTGTGACAGGTTCTCTTCTTGTGGTCATGGGAAGAAGCTTCATCATTTCTTGAGCTGGATCGTGAAGACTTTTTGAAGCCTTTCTTCTTAGTGAACTTCTGGAACTTCTTCACAAGCATAGCAAGCTCCTTTCCAAGGTCTTCAGCTTCACCAGAACTGCAGTCAGATTCTTCTTCAGATGAGGAAACAGCCTTTGCCTTCAAAGCGCGAGTTCGACCATAGTTGGGACCATAGATATCTCTTTTCTCAGATAGCTGGAACTCATGTGTGTTGAGCCTCTCAAGTATGTCAGATGGATCGAGTGTCTTGAAGTCAGGGCATTCTTGAATCATAAGAGCTAGAGTGTCAAATGAGCTGTCAAGAGATCTCAGAAGCGTCTTGACGATTTCATGCTTGGTGATCTAAGTGGCGCCGAGAGCCTGAAGCTCGTTTGTGATGTCAGTGAGACGATCAAACGTGAGCTGGACATTTTCATTGTCATTTCTCTTGAAGAGGTTGAAGAGGTTGCGTAGGACACTGATTCTTTGATCTCTCTGAGTTGAAACACCTTCATTGACCTTGGAGAGCCAGTCCCAGACTAGCTTCGACGTTTCCAAGGCACTCACAAGGCCATATTGCCCTTTGGTCAGATGACCACAAATGATGTTCTTCGCAGTAGAATCGAGTTGAATGAACTTCTTGACATCAGTAGGGGAGACACCTTCACCAGTCTTGGGAACGCCGTTCTTGACGACATACCATAGATCAACATCAATGGCTTTCAAGATGCATACGCATCTTATTCTTCCATGAGGGATATTCAGTGCCATCGAAGACAGGGCACGCAGTGGAGACTTTGATTATCCCTACAGTCGACATAGTTGAAACTCCAGGTGGTTAAACCGAATCACACAGAACAAGGGAGTACCTTGCTCTGATACCAATTGAAAGTGCTAGCTATCGACTAGAGGGGGGGTGAATAGGCGATTTTTATGGAAGTCTTCAAAACATGAAAGTTTCGAAGACAAACACGAAAACAGGACCTATAAACATGCAACGGAAGATGAACTACACTAGACAAGCCATAGTCAGATAAGTATGAAACTAAAGCATGATGACTGATAGCAGCTAGGTAGTAGGATCAAGATGGAAGATAGTATGAAGCCAATCAGGACAAGTAGTCACATAGTGAAGTCAAACAGGCATAGCAATCAGGCAATGACTTCACAAAGACGAACTGTAAGTAAGGAGAGTAAGAGATAGAACCAGTGCGTTGTGAAGACAAGGATTTGTTCGACCAGTTCCAGTTGCTGTGACAACTGTACGTCTGGTTAGGGAGCCTGAGATTGAACTCAGAAGACCGTGTCTTCACCTTATTCCCCTTGAGCTAAGGACACACAGTCCTCGCCCAATCACTCTGTTAAGTCTTCAAGGTAGACTTCCAAACCTTCACAGACTTCGTTCACCGGCAATCCACAATTACTCTTGGATGCTCAGAACGCGATGCCTAACCGGCTGGAGGATTCATAGTCCTCAAGTGTAACAAGTCTTCAGGTCACGCAGACAGAAAGACTTCAGTGATGCCAAACACTCTTTGGGCTCTGGGTGTTTTGGGCTTTGTCCTCACAAGGATTTTCTCTCTCAAACTCTTCGGAGGTGGGTTGCTCTCAACGACAAAAGTCGTGCACTAACTCTGAGCAGCCACCAATTTATGGTGTAGGGGGTGGGCTATTTATAGCCACAAGGCAACCCAACCTGATTTGTCCGAAATGACACTGGGTCACTAAGGAACTCACACGTGTCACAACGGTCAAATTTCAAACACACGCGACAGCTTGACTTGGGCTACAAGTAAAGCTGACTTATCCGACTCTGGATAAGATTTGCTCTCATTGTCTTCGCTCGAAGACATAGGATTTTGGTTGAGCATCACTTCAGTCACTCTGACTTTGTTCACTTGGACCCCACTTAACAGTGTGGTGGTTCCTATGACTCAACAAAGAAGAAAAGAAACAACGAAACTACTAAGTCTTTGTGCTCCATAGTCTTCACTCAATGTCTTCTTTTGTCATAGTCTTCAATGTGAATATCTTCACGTACCACCATTATCTTCAATGTCTTCATACATTTTTAGGGGTCATCTCCGGTAGGTAAACCGAATCAAAGAGGGACTACTACCTATGTTATCCTGCAATTCTCACAAACACATTAGTCCCTCAACCACGTTTGTCGTCAATACTCCAAAACCAAACTAGAGATCAAGATTCTTGTGGTAGGATTGGAATATCTTGGTCTCAACACATGAGTAGGTGGTTCTCTCTCAGAAAATGAGTAGTGGAAGTGTAGGCACGTTCTGATGGCTCTCCTCACGAATGAAGAATGGGTGGAGGGTTATATATAGCCTCCACACAAATCTAACCGTTACACACAGATTCCCAAACTCGGTGGGACCGAATCATAAAACTCGGTCAGACCGATCCAGGTAAAAATATGAACGTTAGAGTTTTCGGTGGGACCGACATAGTCATCTCGATGAGACCGATGTGCAGGGGTTAGGGTAAAACCTCAACTCGGTTTGACCGACTACTCAAACTTGGTGAGACCGATTTTGGTAATAAGCAAACAAAGGATTGATCAAGCAAACTCGGTGGAACCGACTGAACAAACTCGGCTAGACCGAAAATGTTGCAATAGATCACAGAGAATTTGCAAGCCCATCTCGGTGAGACCGAGATCCCATCGGTGAGACCGAAGTGAGTAGGGTTTGGCAGTGGTTGGATTACATGAAACACGGTGGCACCGAATAGATCAAATCGGTGGGGCCGAGTTTGACATTTAGGTTTAGCACATATGTGGATGTGAGAAAGTGGCTGAGGGTTTTGGAGCATATCACTAAGCACTTTGATCAAGCAATCCATTAAGCAACACCTCATCCCCTTTTAATAGTATTGGCTTTCCTATGGACTCAATGTGATCTTGGATCACTAAAATGGAAAATGTAGAGTCTTGAGATTTTAGCAATATTTGTGCTTAGCATCTTGAAGGGGTTACACATCCTCTTGTCCATGTCCATGCCACTCCAATGTTGAACTTATCTGAAATATACTAGGTCGAAGTATTAGTCCAACAAGAGATGTGTTGTCATGAATTACCAAAATCACCCAGGGAGCACTTGTGCTTTCAGATGATCATGTTTGTAAGATATCTGGCAACCGGCTGGAGCCGTATGGTTGTCTCTTTATTGTATGAAATGCATACGCCATGTAATTGCTTGACTTTATCGCTATGTGTTAGCAATAGTTGGCGAGACAACCACGACGTTACGATGGAGATCAAGGTGTCAAGCCGGTGACGATGGAAATCATGATGATGCTTTGGAGATGGAGATCAAAATCACAAGATGATGGCTATATCATGTCACATATTTTGATTGCATGTGATGTTTATCGTTTATGCATCTTATTTTGCTTAGTACGGTGGTAGCATTATAAGATGATCCCTTCACTAAATTTCAAGGTATAAGTGTTCTGCCTGAGTATGCACCGTTGCGACAGTTCGTCGTGTCGAGACACCACGTGATGATCGGGTGTGATACACTCTACGTTCATATACAACGGGTGCAAGACAGTTTTGCACATGCGGAATACTCGGGTTAAACTTGATGAGCCTAGCATGTACAAACATGGCCTCGGAACACTAGAGACCGAAAGGTCGAACATGAATCAGATAGTAAATATGATCAACATAGAGATGTTCACCATTGATGAGTACCCTGTCTCACGTGATGATCGGACATGGGTTAGTTGATTTGGATCACGTATCACTTAGATGACTTGAGGAATGTCTATTTAAGTGGGAGTTCTTAAGTAATTTGATTAATTGAACTTAATTGAACTTAGTCCTGATAGTATTTGCATATATATGTTGTAGATCAATGGCCCATGCTACTGTTCCCCTGAATTTTAATGTGTTCCTAGAGAAAGCTAAGTTGAAAGATGATGGTAGCGACTACACAGACTAGGTCCGTAACTTGAGGATTATCCTCATTGCTTCACAGAAGAATTATGTCCTTGATGCACCGCTAGGTCAAAGGCTTGCTGCAGGAGCATATGTTGGTGTTTTGAACGTCTGGCAAGCTCGATCTGATGACTACTCAATACTTTAGTGTGCCATGCTTTACGGCTTAGAACCGGGACTTCAAAGACATTTGAACGTCATGGAGCATATGAGATGTTCCAGGAGTTGAAGTTAATATTTCAAGCAAATGCCTGGGTTGAGATATATGAAGTCTCCAACAAGTTCTATAGCTGTAAGATGGAGGAGAACAGTTCTGTTAGCAAACATAAACTCAAAATGTCTGGGTATTACAATAACTTGACTCATCTGGGAGTTGATCTTCTAGTTGATTGTGTTATTGACAGAGTTCTTCAATCACTGCCACCAAGCTACAAAGGCTTCAAATATGGAAGGGATGAACAAAACAATTCCCGAGCTCTTCGCAATGCTTAAGTCTGCGGAGGTAGAAATCAAGAAGGATCATCAAGTGTTGATGGTTAACAAGACCACTAGTTTCAAGAAAAAGGGCAAGGGAAAGAAAGGGAACTTCAAGAAGAATGGTAAGCAAG
Organism: Triticum timopheevii; assembly: GCA_963921465.1. Lineage (NCBI taxonomy): Eukaryota > Viridiplantae > Streptophyta > Magnoliopsida > Poales > Poaceae > Triticum > Triticum timopheevii. The sequence continues at coordinate 289,923,442 of OY997268.1, read as the reverse complement.
TTGCCACTCCCGGGAAGAAGCCCAAAGCTGGACCCAAGCCTGAAACTGAGTGCTTCTACTGCAAAGGGACTGGTCACTCGAAGCGGAACTGCGCCAAGTATTTGGCGGATAAGAAGGATGGCAAAGGGAACAAAGGTTTATTTGATATACATGTTATTGATGTGTACCTTACTAATGCTCGTAGTAGCACCTGGGTATTTTATACTGGTTCGGTTGCTCGTATTTGTAACTTGAAACGGGAGCTACGGATTAAACGAAGATTGGCTAAGGACGAGGTGACGATGCGTGTCGGGAATGGTTCCAAGGTCGATCTGATCGTCGTCAGCACGCTACCTCTACATCTACCTTCGGCATTAGTTTTAGACCTGAATAATTGTTATTTGGTGTCAACATTGAGCATGAACATTATATCTGGATCTTATTTAGTGCGAGACGGTTATTCATTTAAATCAGAGAATAATGGATGTTCTATTTATATGAGTAATATCTTTTATGGCCATGCACCCTTGAAGAGTGGTCTATTTCTGTTAAATCTTGATTGTGGTGATACACATATTCATAATATTGATGCCAAAAGATGCAAAGTTGATAATGATAGTGCAACATATTTGTGGCACTACTGTTTAGGTCATATTGGTGTAAGGCGCATGAAGAAACTCCATGCAGATGGAATTTTGGAATCACTTGATTATGAATCATTTGATACTTGCCAACCATGCCTCATGGGCAAGATGACTAAAGTTCCATTCTCCGGAACAACGGAGCGAGCCAATGACTTACTAAAAATAATACATACCGATGTTTGCGGTCCGATGAGTGTTGAGGCACGCTGCAGGTATCATTATTTTCTGGCCTTCACATATGATTTGAGCAGATATGGGTATATCTACTTAATGAAACACAAGCGTGAAACATTTGAAAAGTTTCAAGGAATTTCAGAGTGAAGTGGAGAATCATAGTAACAAGAAAATAAAGTTTCTGCGATCTGCTCGTGGAGGTGAATATTTGAGTTACGAGTTTCGCCTTCATTTAAAACAATGTGGAATAGTTTCACAACTCACGCCACCCGGAATACCACAACGTAATAGTGTGTCCGAACGTCGTAACCGTACTTTACTAGATATGGTGCGATCTATGATGTCTCTTACCGATTTACCACTATCGTTTTGGGTTATGCATTAGAGACAGTTGCATTCACGTTAAATAGGGCACCTATAAATCCGTTGAGATGACACCGTATGAACTGTGGTTTGGCAAGAAACCTAAGTTGTCGTTTCTAAAAGTTTGGGGTTGCGACACTTATGTCAAAAGGCTTCAGCCTGATAAGCTCGAATCCAAATCGGAGAATTGCATCTTCATAGGATACCCTAAGGAAACAATTGGGTACACCTTCTAGAGAAGGAGCTTCTCTCGAAAGAAGTGAGTGGGAGGAAAGTAGAACTTGATGAGGTAATTGTACCTTCTCTCGAATTGGAAAGTAGCACATCAGTGAAATCCGTTCTTGTGATGCCTACACCAACTAGTGAGGAAGCTAATGATGATGATCATGAAACTTCAGATCAAGTTACTTCTGGACCTCGTAGGTTGAACAGAGCATGTTCCGGACCAGAGTGGTACAGTAATCTTGTCCTGGAAGTCATGTTACTAGAGCATGACGAACCTACGAACTATGAAGAAGCTATGATGAGCCCAGATTCTGACAGATGGCTTGAGGCCATGAAATCTGAGATAGGATCCATGTATGAGAACAAAGTGTGGACTTTGGTGGACTTGCCCGTTGATCGGCAAGCCATAGAGAATAAATGGATCTTCAAGAAGAAGACAGACGCTGATGGTAATTTTATTGTCTACAAGGCTCGACTTATCGCAAAAGGTTTTCGACAAGTTCAAGGGGTTGACTGCGATGAGAATTTCTCACTCGTAGCGATGCTTAAGTCCGTCCGAATCATGTTAGCAATTGTCGCATTTTATGATTATGAAATCTAGCAAATGGATGTCAAAACTGCACTCCTTAATGTATTTCTTAAAGAAGAGTTGTATATGATGCAACCAGAAGGTTTTGTCGATCCTAAAGGTACTAACAAAGTGTGCAAGCTCCAGCAATCCATCTATGGACTGGTGCAAGCATCTCAGAGTTGGAATATACGCTTTGATGAGGTGATCAAAGCATATGGTTTTATACAGACTTTCGATGAAGCCTGTATTTACAAGAAAGTGAGTGAGAGCTCTGTAGCATTTCTAATATTATATGTAGATGACATATTGTTGATTGGAAATGATATAGAATTTCTAGATAGCATAAAAAGGATACTTGAATAAGAGTTTTTCAATGAAAGACCTCGGTGAAGCTGCTTATATATTGGGCATCATGATCTATAGAGATATATCAAGACGCTTAATAGGACTTTCATAAAGCACATACCTTGATAAAGTTTTGAAGAAGTTCAAAATGAATCGGTCAAAGAAAGGGTTCTTGTTGTGTTACAAGGTGTGAAGTTGAGTCAGACTCAATGCCCGACCACTGCAAAAGATAGAGAGAAAATGAAAGTCATTCCCTATGCCTGAGCCATAGGTTCTATCATGTATGTTATGTTGTGTACCAGACCTGATGTGTGCCTTGCCATAAGTCTAGCAGGGAGGTAACAAAGTAATCTAAGAGTGGATCACTCGACAACGGTCAAGAACATCCTGAAGTACCTGAAAAGGACCAAGGATATGTTTCTCGTTTATGGAGGTGACAAAGAGCTCGTCGTAAATGGCTACATCGATGCTAGCTTTGACACAGATCCGGATGACTCTAAGTCACAAACTGGATACGTACTTATATTGAATGGTGGAGCTGTCAGTTGGTGCAGTTCCAAGCAGAGCGTCGTGGCGGGATCTACATGTGAAGCGGAGTACATAGCTACTTCGAAAGCAGCAAATGAAGGAGTCTGGATGAAGGAGTTCATATCCGGTCTGGGTGTAATACCTAGTGCATCGGGTCCAATGAAAATCTTTTGTGACAACACTGGAGCAATTGCCTTGGTGAAGGAATCCAGGTTTCACAAGAGAACCAAACACATCAAGAGACGCTTCAACTCCATTCGTGAACAAGTGAAGGATGGAGACATAGAAATTTGCAAGATACATACGAATCTGAATGTGGCACACCCATTGAGTAAGCCTCTTCCGCGAGCAAAACATGATCAGCACCAAGACTCCATGGGTGTTAGATTCATTACTATGTAATCTAGATTATTAACTCCAATGCAAGTGGGAGACTGAAGGAAATATGCCCTAGAGGCAATGATAAAGTTGTTATTTTATATTTCCTTATTCATGATAAAGGTTTATTATTCATGGTAGAATTGTATTGATCGAAAACCTTAATACATGTGTGAATACATAAACAAACATAGTGTCCCTAGTAAGCCTCTACTAGACTAGCTCGTTGATCAAAGATGGTTAAGGTTTCCTAACCATGGACATGAGTTGTAATTTGATAATAGGATCACATCATTAGGAGAATGATGTGATGGAAAAGACCCATCCGTTAATTTAGCATAATGATCATTCAGTTTTATTGCTATTGCTTTCTTCATGTCAAATACATATTCCTTTGACTATGAGATTATGCAACTCCCGGATACCGGGGGAATGCCTTGTGTGCTATCAAATGTCACAACGTAACTACGTGATTATAAATATGCTCTACAGGTATCTCCAAAGGTGTCTATTGAGTTGGCATAGATCAATACTAGGATTTGTCACTCTGAGTATTGGAAAGGTATCTCTGGGCCCTCTCAGTAATACACATCATAAGCTTGCAAGCAAACGACTAAGGAGTTTAGTCACGAGGTGATGTATTATGGAACGAGTAAAGATACTTGCCGGTAACTAGATTGAACTAGGTATGAAGATACCGACGATCGAATCTCGGGCGAATAACATACCGATGGACAAAGGGAATTACGTATGTTGTCATAACAGTTTGAGCGATAATGATCTTCGTAGAATATGTAGGAGCCAATATGAGCATCCAGGTTGTGCTATCGGTTATTGACCAGAGAGGTGTCTCGGTCATGTCTACATAGTTCTAGAACCCGTAGGGTCCGCACGCTTAACGTTTGATGACGATATAGTATTATATGAGTTATGTGATTTGGTGACCAAATGTTGTTCGGATGAGTTCACGAACATGATGAGGAGTCTCGAAATGGTCAAGAGGTAAAGATTGGTATATATCGGACTATGGTATTCGGACACCGGAAGTGTTCCGGAGGGTACCGGGTACATATCGGGTCACCGGAAGGGGTTCCGGGCACCCCCGGCAAAAAGATATGGGCCTTATGGGCCAAGAGGGGAAACGCACCAGCCACAAGGGGCTAGTGCGCCCCCCATATGGGCCGAACCAGGAGAAGGAAAGAGGGGAAGAGAAAGGAAAGGGGGGATTCATCATCCCCTTCCCTTTCTCCCCTTTCCTCTTTCCTTCCTCCTCCGGCATATATGGCAGGGGGCGCGCGGCTTGGGAGGAGCCCAAGTAGGATTCGGTCCTACTTGGGGTGCTTCCTGTACTCTCCCCTCCCCCTCCCACCTATATATATGTGGGGGGCACCCCTAGCACACCCCAGAGAATTGCCTAGCCGTGTGCGGCGCCCCCTTCCACCGTTTACTCCCTCGGTCATATTTTTGTAGTGCTTAGGCGAAGCCCTGCGGAGATCACTTCACCATCACCGTCACCACGCCGTCATGCTGACGGAAATCATCTACTACCTTGATGTCTTGCTGGATCAAGAAGGCGAGGGACGTCACCAAGCTGAACGTGTGCAGAACTCGGAGGTGTCGTACATTCGATACTCGATCTGTGGATCGTGAAGAAAGTTCGACTACATCGACCGCGTTGTGAAACGCTTCCGCTTATGGTCTACGAGGGTATGTAGACACACTCTCCCCCTTGTTGCTATGCATCTCCATGGATAGATTGCGTGTGCGTAGAAAAAAATTTGTTTTTCCATGCACCGATTCACAACAGATCCCACTCTTGAGCTATCTAGCCCCTTGTAAAACTTACCGTTGAACCTATAAGCTGTCGTTGTGATCACCATGTTATGAATGACGTTTGAGCAACTCCAAATTCCATCGTATGGTAAGAAGTGACTGCAATACTCTCATGGTCTAGGAACTAAAGCATACGCTAACTCTCTGTGTTATATCGATTGACTTGTGACAGTAGTATCTCAAAGTATAATAAACAAGTTGGGCCAACTCATAAGATCATTCTTCTAACATCATACTCTCAAAGTTGTTTGGGACTATAGTTACACTTAACAATATCCCAAGATCTGGAAAGCATGACCACAAGCAACACTTGAGCTAGTCCTAGAGGCGAGACTAGGAATCAGGTTTGTCATTTATCATTCCACACGTGCTTATGAGTTTTCCACTGAATTGCATATTCCAAAATCATATAAGTTATAGAATAGAACATAATCTCTTAATTATAAATGCAGAAATAAATAATACAATGTTATTGCCTCTAGGGCATTTTCAACAACAAGCTCTAGCAATGAGCTTTTCCCAAAATCGGTGAGTGGTTAGGGCTTGAGTACATCAACTCCTCTAGAACTGTCTGTCCCGGACGATGTACAAGACAAGCTTTCTCAATTAAGCCTTGGATACTCAGAGCTTGCCATCCGTGCTTCGCTCGGTTACACTTCAAGAGGAGATGCTTCATGTCGTACGCTCCAATCCCACGGAATAGGCATTTCCCTCTCACTTTGATATGGCGCTTCACCAGGGTAACCCAAGAAGGAATAGTATTACGCATAACTCTCCAAAAAATTAACCTTCACTGACACTTTGAGTCCCCATATTTTATCCCAAATTGGATGAGGTTATATACCGATTTCTTGATCACCTATGTTTAACCTTTGGCCATATTGGCCCTCTCATTCTACATAAGATCATGAATGCATAGAGAATGTGCTCGTACGAGTCAGGTTCCAAGCAACAAAATCTTGCATGCCAAAAGATGATAACAGGGATAGCAAGAATTCTTTGAACATCCGCTTGCCAAAAAGTCAGCTTCACTAGGTCCACATCCCAGTGATCTGTGTTGTGATCAATAAGGTCGCTCACCCTACTAAGAATGTTTTGGCCCCTTCTAGTTGTTACTTTACCTGATGCACTATTTGGGATCCAGCCTTCTTTTCAGATATCAATCTTTCCATCTCCCACACGCCATATATGACCACGTTTTATGTAAGAGGAATAGAGAGGAGAGATAATTGGCCTAATGTGGTGTGTGTTGTATTGAGTCTCTCGGGCAGTTTATATATAGTACATGGCTTGGAGAGCAAGAAGTCTATCATAGAGATAAGGCGGGAGATGATTTCAAATCATATGCTACCAAATACAAGAGATATGCCTAGATACTCTAACATCCAACCACAGTCGTACCGATAGCATCGCAGACAGCAGGAGCATCACGGACGGGCAGACTAGAGAGAAATCGACGTAGAAGCCGACGGGCTGACATCCCCTTGCAGTCGTAGTGGGAGCGCTACGGACGGTGTCACATCGCGAACACGTTGACTATAGAGGAAGCCGCCGAGTTGCTTAAGCGAGGTCATAGCCCTTGGTGTCGAAGTCGAGGAAGTCGAGAGCATGGGTGGCGGAGTTGTGGTCGAGGTAGCCGTACGAGGGGTTGTCATGGTCAATGTCGTGGTAGAGTGTCGGTGTCGAGGTAGCCGCACATGAAGCCGCATGCGCATAGTACGCGAAGAGAGTAACGGAGAAGCGTCGAGGCAGTCGTCAAGGAAAACAATGCCGAAGGAGACACAGTCTGAGCCGTCGAGGACGAGGTGCGACCATAGTTTTGCCAGAACCAGGCGCTTGTCGGGGGCGAAGGCATACTCTGGTTTTGCCAAAACTGAGTGCACAAAGAAGAACTCAGCGGTGACGCGATCGAGGCATTCGTAGAGGAGGGTGTCACTGCCGAAGAAGAAGTCGCCGATACTGATGAAGACGAGGCGCCAATTCGACCTTGCCAGACTCGGGAACGTGTCAGGGACGAAGGCACGTACCGATGTTGCCAATACCGGGCGTGCGAAGGTAGGGACCATCATGACATGTGTGCCATTGTCGTAGGGACTAGCAGAGGAGGCCTCTGTGACAGCTGCGAGGCTAAGAGAGAGAAGTGATGGTGTAGTTCACGGTTGTCAGAGTAGATGAAGTAGTCGGGGACAAAATGACGTTGGTGACAAAGTCGTGGTGAATGAAGACGAAGCCAGTGAAACTAGCAGTGACCTGAAGCGGTCATGTTGGACACCTGGACTGGTGAAGACGTTGTCGACAGGACATGCAACGAGGACGAGCTGCCATGCAGGTTGCCTGTATAAGTGCGGCGGTGGTGCTCAAAGTTGCCAAACACGTGACGAAGACCGTGCGCGGACGGTGGCGATCACGCGTCGTCGAAGGCGGTGCATGAGAGCCGGGGACGTCAGATGCGCAGACATGGTGAAGATGACTGCATGCGGCAGCAGCACGGCCAGAAGGGTGATGCAGCGGCAGCGCGCGTGTCGGGGCGACGGCGGGGAAGACCTTCGGGCGGTGGCATGGATCGCATGCCGTGGTGCTATGGCTTGAAGGGGCGACATAGCGACAGTGCACGGGTTGGTGCAACCGTGGGGAGGATCTCGAGGCAGCGGCATGGACCGGATGTCGCGGCGTAATGGCCCAAAGGGGCGATGGCGGGAGCGGCACGCGGGTCATCCACCGTTGGGAGGACCTCGTGCGGTGACACTGTGGTCCAAAGGGACGATGCAGTGGCAACTCGTGGCTCGATCCATGGTAGGCACATGCTCGGGGACGTGCTTGGCAAAGACGTGCGCGGGGTCGGTTGATCAGACCGACGGCGGTGTTGTACGCGCCATTGTGTGGATGACGCGTAGATCGAAGTACATGGCGACGTTGTCGGTGATGTCGGGCGATGACAACGAAGACGGGTCGACAATGGAGACCATGCGGAGAGAGCGGCTGGCAGCGACGCATGAAGGCGTCCCTTGTGCGGCGCGTCTAGCCTTGTCGTGCGGTTGATGATGAACTGGTCGATCTAGAGTCAACGTCGTTGTCAGAGTAGAGGCGTGTGAGGACTACAAGCAGTGGGTTACGCGATCCAATCTATGATCGGTTAACCAAAAAAGAAGACCGACCCGACCGACGGAGAGAAATCTGATCTAGAATCAAAATACTCACCAGGGCAGTCGATCACATATCGTCGAACAAACCCTGCTACGGGTTGCGCGGCCCCGGCGGCGATCATAGAGATCAACCGCCCCAGGGCGGCACAGTGCAGAAGCGGCGGCGGCTAGGGTTTGGGCCGGGATGACAAATACCTTGCACGCAACACAGTAGCACAGAGAGAATCAGGGTTCTCTACTATCGCCATGATTGCTTTGCTAACAAGGATAGATTAAAGCAATGGATATCCCTAAAACCCTTTCCTCTTTTATCTGCATCATCGCCCCACCAACATATTATCAGTGATCGGTTTGTAGATTTGTTTTATCGCATATGATCGTACCAAGAAGCATTTCTTTCCACCGGTGGACAATTTCTTTTTCCTTTTCAACCAAGCGAACTCTTTAACACTATCAACCAAGAATTGAAAATTATCACTTCGATCGGCAGCAACAATCTGTCCCAAGCAGAATATTGCTTCTTTTTTACAAACCATCTCGACAAACTTTACTCCTTTTAAGTTCAACTTGTAAAGAAAGAGGTATGTGTTAAAGCCGGTACTATGAGTTGGGTGTATTCCTTTTTCACAAATGAAACAAATAACAAATAACATGATTTCCCTGCATTACATTAACAGCATATTTTTATTTTCCCAACAAATACGCACCTACCAATTCACAACGCTAAGTGTTGAGACATGATATACAATCAATGGGATCCTACCTTTTTCTCTATATATACACCACCAACACACTAAAACGAGTCTTGCACAATATTGCATTTCCTTTTTCCAATTTACAGGCTAACCAATCAAGCCAGCGGCAACCTATGGGCTATATTAACACGCAAACGTGTAGCGTCAACGGCATGTCACTGTATATCTTGCTTGCCTCAGTCATTGTTCTTGAAGAAGGAACCCCATTTTTGTGTCAATCCATCAATCAGGCTGCCAGTCCGGCTCTTCTGGACTACAAGTGTTGCTCTTGTGCCATCCTCTCCATTGGGGTTCTGGGTGAGTTTCTGGGATTCTGCCGAGCCATATTTTCCTTCGATGACCTGAGTTGAGCCGTTCGATTCTGATGCGCCAGAAACATTAGCAGAAACAGCATCATTTACAGTGCAGCGATCTGCACTTTGCAGACTAGACGTCTTTGCTACACTGTTACAGGCTGCTACATCCTTACCAGGAGCATCAGCACCACGCACAGAGATGGAGGATGCATCTGTCTCCAATGCCACTACATCAGGTGCTACACTATTTTCTTTGGAAGCAACATCAGATACAGCTGATTGAGTGTTCTTTGTATTTGACTTGTCTAAATCCTTCAGGGACTCGAGAATTGCTTGCATCAGCATCTGCGTTTAGACACAGCAGAATAGAGATTAACCACTGGTACGGTTAGAAACGTGGAAAGGTAGGCTAGGAAGTACTCCCTCCGAGGGAGTAGTATATACGCATTGAGGACAGATCAGCCTACACCATGATAATTCCTAGAACGTCCATTAACATAGAAACAGAACGGGGACTTGGTTGACATGCTCATTTCAAAAATCAGTTTGCACCAAAAATCCTTGTTGAGACATTTATTTTCATAGTTTAAATAGTGATTAGGGAGTGAGTATCAACAGTAGCTTCAGATACAGAAAAAACAAGCTTTTTACAAATCAATCATCCATATCAGGCATAACCTTCATATCTCCCAACACCAGCTTCTACTCCAACTTGACTACTCTGCACTCTAGCTGAGACCCAGGAACAGTGGCGGACCCACCATTGGGGCGAGCTGGGGCGGCCGCCCCGGGTCGCCGGCAGCGGAGTATTGAACCCCACCTACGTATCTTTCCTCCGGCAGGCATCAGAAGTTCAGAACACAAAAAGCCAGCGGCGGCGGCGCTGTTTCTCTGTTTCTGTGTGACTGCATCGAAGGGTTGAGGGAGAAAGAGATTTGGGCTGGTCCGAGGGTGGATTGGGCTACGTTTATTGGTTACTACAGCCCACTTTACAGGCCCAAGTGCCCAATTGATCTGTACTGCAATGCAATACAGAGAAGGAAATTCCCAATCGATAGAGAAAAATCGCTTCCAGCCGTTCCCCTCGACCTAGCCAGACGCAGCCGTTCCCCAATCAATTTTGTAGCTCGTTTGGTAATTAAAATGGCATCATATTGTGGCATAAGTGAGCATTTCAAGCAACAAGAGTCCATGTTAGTAGTTTCCTAGTTTTTAAAATCTTTTTAATTCTTTTGTTGTTGAATGCTACTCCCTCCGTTCTTAAATACAAGTCTTTTCCCAGATTTCAATACGAAATACATACGGATATATATACAGACATATTTTAGAATGTGGATTCACTCATTTTACTTCGTATGTAGTCCGCATAGGAATCTCTAAAAAGACATATTTAGGGACGGAGGGAGTATGAGTTCTGGTTGAATAGAGTTGCATTTGTGCCGAAAAAAATTAGACGTTAAATGTTCGCCCCAGCTAACTTCAATTCCTGGGTCCGCTACTGCCCAGGAACATAGTTCTAGATCCTCCCTTTTTTCTCACCACCCCTATTACACGTTTTGGAATGCTTTTGTGTGTTGAACTCTATAGAGGCATTAAGAAACTACAAACTCCTCAAATATGAAAGCAAAGCGACAACCCCAAAGAGTGTTACGGTATAACTTACTCTATCTTCATCTTCCTCGGTGTAAGGCATATCTGATATGCTATCAAATGAATACTCCACATACTCGCCATCATCAGAGGTTGGAGTGAGCATCCTTCCATTACGGCCATTGGGAGGAGTCACAGTAGATGCACTAGATGAGGAGGGGCCAACATCACTATCCAATACCTGTTCAAACAGCAAGTAGAAGTAAATCTGAGTGGTGATGCTTGATGAGTGTAATCTTCTGCAAGGTTGGTAAAAGATCAACATTTCACACATACAAACCAAAGCATTCCCTACAAAACTCAACAGTGTTATATACCATCGGAAGAGGCCTATTTTTTCAGGCTAATCTACTTGCAACATGAGACTTTTGAGTTCATGTTACAACCACCAATTGTTCATGAACACACATTGTACCGATGATTAAAGTGCAAAAAACCAATCATGCAACACATCAAGAAAATATTCAAGTACCACCACGGAATAGTGTATTGCTAATCCTCACACATTTTCACTTAACCAGAAGTATTTGCTATGCTCATTCACTTAAGTGCCCAACAGGCTCTGAAATCAATTATAAATACACTGACGATTCTAAACAAAAAGATACCTAAAATCATACTCCCTAAAAAGGGCAGCCCGGTGCATGTAGCTCCCGCTTGCGCAGGGTCGGGGAAGGGTCCGACCACTTTGGGTCTATAGTACGCAGCCTTTCCCTACATTTCTGTAAGAGGCTGTTTCCAGGACTTGAACCCGTGACCTCATGGTCACAAGGCAGCAGCTTTACCACTGCGCCAAGGCTCCCCTTCTAAAATCATACTCCCTCCGTCCGGAAATACTTGTCAGAGAAATGGATGTATCTAGACGTATTTTAGTTCTAAATACATCCATTTTGATCCATTTCCGCGACAAGTAATTCCGGATGGAGGGAGTATATTATACTTCAAATTACATATCAAGGTTGCCTAACAACCATTATTAGATTCAAATTTCATACCGCAAAACGTCTTAAGATCACGTGCAAGAATCGCTGTAACTGTATCAAAGAGCCAGTCAACACAAAAATGACACATAGAGCAGAGAGTGAGGGAGAAAATTACAAACAATTTGGGATTTTGTAGGTGATGTATTTGGAACAATCCTCACCTATAAGGTGCAAGGTACTCTAAACATGACCAATCAAATAGACCAAATATTTCTATAATAAAACCTATATCGGCATTGTAACAATGTTAACTTTAAGTCATTCTATGCCAAGCTTTTTGGAGGCCGGGGGAAATCAGCCAATTAGGTAAGGTAAAAGAATTTGGTGTTACGGAAGACATAAAATATAATCCTAAGAGGTGGAAATAGCATAAAATAACACCTCAGTTCTGTCGGCCCTGCCTTCTGTGGCGGTTCCAGATGGGACCTGCAAATGATCAAAAGAAAACAAAGCTGAGTTTGCTGCTCCCTGCTGGTTCGAACACTGTAAAATGTTTCACGACAATTGGATTGCTACTAAGATAACTTTATTCTTGCTATTATGCTTCCATCAGAGGATAATAAGAGCAAGAACGAGAACCAATAAATTAGAACACCAATCACAATGACACAGCAGAATTGCAGAATTGTTCAGAATGTCAACCAACTGAAACACCCACCTCCATTCTGCTCATGAGCCTTCTAGAACGCAACTGTGCAATGGCATCTTCTGTCGTAGTTGAAGGGGCTGCCCCAGAGCAAATATCACAGATGTTACGTACCATGAATGATGCGCCAATTATGTGAGTGTCAAGGTTTGCAAATCATACCTGTTGGTGATTGAGCAATTCTATACTCTATATCATGTTCTGTATCCCAGTGACCCTGTACGGTGTTAGGAGTATTAGTATTGGTATAGGAGTCCTTATGGGGCTATGTCTCTTTCCTTGTACCCCAAGCCTTTGTATAATACTCCCTCCGTTCCATATTAAGTGTCGCTGATTTAACACAAAGTTGTACTAAATCAGCGACAATTTAATATGGAACGGAGGGAGTATATATATATGACTCTTGCGATATGCAATAGAGATTGGTGCATCTATGCTTACGAAGCAGTGTTAGAGGCTGATTGATAATTATGAATCCCTATGTGCTAGGGTTTTGAGGTCTAAATATTACCCTTCTGGAGATATCTCAAACTGTCAGCTCAGCTCAAGAAAGGATCATCTTATGTCAGGCAGAGCATCTGGGCAGGAATTCAAACATTCAGAAAAGGGTGTATTTGGAGAGTTGGCAATGGCATGAAAATTAATATTTAGGAAGATTGTTGGAACCCACTCCATACTCTACATCATGTTCTGTATCCCAGTGACCATGTACAGTGTTAACTGTTTAGTATTAGTATTAGTATAGGAGTCCTTGTTAGGATATGTCTCTTTCCTTGTGCCCCAAGTCTTGTATAATACTCCCTCCGTTCCATATGAAGTATCGCTGATTTAGTACAATGATTTAATACAAAGTTGTACTGAATCAGCGACACTTAATATGGAACAGAGGGAGTATATATATATGACCCTTGCGCTATGCAATAGAGATAAGTCGCATCTATGCTTGCGAAGCAGTGTTGGAGGCTGATTGATAATTATGAATTCCTATGTGCTAGGGTTTTGAGGTCTAAATATTACCCTTCTGGAGATATCTTAACTGTCAGCTCAAGAAAGGATCATCTTATGTCTTGCAGAGCATCTGGGCAGGAATTCAGACATTCAAAAAAGGGTGTATTTGGAGAGTTGGCAATGGCATGAAAATTAATATTTGGGAAGATTGCTGGGTCCCAAATAGTTCTTCAAGGAAAATAATCACACTGTGGGGTAACAGGGTGCTGACAAGAGTTAATGAGCTCCTAGATCCGGTCACAGGAGGATGGGATGAGCCACTTATCATTGACAATTTTTGACATATCGATGCAGAACGTATACTACAAATCCCTATATACATGAGACGGATGACTTTGTTGCTTGGCACCTAACAAAGCTCGGCCTCTTCAGTGTACGTTCTTACTTGAGTCAAAACCCACCCTGGGTGGACTAGGTATTTCTACGTCGCATCCGGTTTGGAAAATTCTGTGGAATATGAAAATGCCAGGTAAGAACATCTCTAGCAGATCCCGCAAACAAACTGAAACACATACTGCATATTCAAACTAGCAGTTTCGCGTCACTTTAAAACATCACCGGAGTTCATACTTTAAAACATAGTTCATACTAAAACATCACCCGAGTTCATACTTAAAACATAGTTCATACTTAAACAACACCGTAGTTTATACTTAAAACATAGTTCATACTAGCATAAACGGAAATTAAACTAGATCTAACCGTCATCACCATCACCGGACTTACCGACACCGAAGTGGTGCTCCATGAGGGAGTTGGAGAACACGAAGGCGAGGTCCTACTCCTCCAACGCCGGCACCCGCGCTGTTGCAGCTTCGTCCCCGGCGGCGGACGCCTCCTTCGCCTCGGACCACGCAACCTCCGCCGCCCGGAGACGCTTGAGCTCGGGGGACAAGATGCGGTCGAGCCTGTCAAATTTGGTCCATGCCCGTGCTCCGCGCGGACGCTGCGCATGTTCCCTGCGCCACTCCACCTGCGGGCGGAGGGAGGAGCTCCCGGCCTCAGCGTCGTTGTGGCGCTTGTGAGGCAGCTCGCTGCCGAGCCCGCCTCAGCCACCCCTCCCGCCACCCGCGCACGACATCGCGGCTCGGTCCCGGTGGCTACGCTCGCCACAAAACGATGCCGGCGGGAAGGCGATTTGTCGCCAGAGAAGTAGAAATGCGACGGAGGAGGATAAGGGAAAAGGAGAACGCAAGCCCTAAAACGACTTAGTGCCGGTATATATTGCAGATTCGGGGCGGTTTACAGGCCTCCCATAAAAAATTTACAGGCCGGGCCATTTTTACCAGACCTGTTCGGGCCTGTTTTCTGGAGCGTCCCATAAATCCATCGGAAAAACGCAGCCCGGCGAGCAACTCTAGCAACTCCTATAAAAGCTCGCCGAACCGGGTTTTTTGGCATATTTATGGGACGCTCCAAAAACCCGGCCTGAACAGGTCCGGTAAAAACGGCCTGGCCCATAAAAGTTTTACGGGAGGCCCGTAAACCGCCCCCGAGTCCGCAATATATACTAGCGCTAGGCTGTTTTAGGGTTTGCGTCCTCCTTTTCCCTTGGAACATCTCTAGCAAACTCCTTAAAAACATGAAAACTGTAAAATCCCGGCGACTATGCGGGTTTGGCCCCTTTTTTGGGCCAGATCAGAGCCCGTATAGTCGCCCGGCCCATGAAAGATTTTACGGTGGCCCGCAAACCGCCCCTCCCCACGCGCTCCCTCACGCTGTATATCTACGAGTTTGCGGCGACTATACGGGGCGAAACCCTATCCCCCCACCGCTGCGATTCCCCAATCCCCTCTCCCATTTCTCGCCACCGATGAGCTAAATCCGCCGCCGCTCCCCCGCCGCAAGACAAAAGAGTACGACCGCAAGCAGGCTCGTTTGTCCTCCGGCGCGAGCAACTCCTCAGCTGCGGGCAGCTCCGCCAGGGGGTCGAGCTCCCGTACGCCGCTCCTCATGCCGGTGAAAAGGGAGCCAGAGGAGCTCCCGCTGCTTCGCGCGGTGAAGGGGAGACGGAGGAGCCAATGCGGCCAGGGGGTGGCGTCATCCGGCCGGAGGATTTCCTCCCCCCTCCCCCCGGCCAAGGCGGACATCTTCGAGCGGGCCATCGTCTCGCGCAGTGCGCGGGAGGAGATGGAGCAGTGCCGTCGAACTTTAGGCGAGCTCGACGTCGTCCTCCTCGAGCAGGGGCTCGCCAAGGCGCAGGACTTCAACGCCAACCTCGAGGGATGGCGCGACAAAATCTACGTCAACCTCGTCTCCTCCGACGACAGCTGAATTCCTCCGCCACCGCACCCAGATGGCTCCGATGAGGCAAATTTTGGCAGTAGGGTCTACGGTGGTCGCCGCTCCTCCGATCTACTTTGTATAAAAATGCTATGTATGATATATGTATGATGATCAAGTACTATGAACGCTGCTAGTTCTACTGAAGTAGTTTGATTTCTCCCGCGAAGTTCAGATTTCAAGATTTATAGGTTCATTTGACGTTTTTGTTCTGCCGCTGCTGTTTTCGGCCCGTATCCGATGCATTCTGCGAACTGTAAACTCAGTTTACAGGTCCGCGTTTTAAGGTGCCTGCTAGAGATGCTCTTATCCTTCGCCGTATTTCCACTTCTCCGCCGACAAATCGCCTTCCCTCCAGCATAATTTTGAGGCGAGCGTAGCCACCGGAATAGAGCCCCGGTGTCGTGTGCATGTGGCGGGAGGGGTGGCCGAGGGGGGGCTTGGCGGCCGCGACGGCGAGCTGCCTCGCAAGCGCCGCAACAACGCTGGGGCCGGGAGCTCCTCCCTCCGTCCGCTGATAGAGTGCCGCAGGGAGCAGGCGCGGCGCCCAGTGCTGCTCCCGCGGCACCAGAGCACGGCATGGACCAACTTCAACAGGCTCGACTGCACCTTCTCCCCCGCGCTCAAGCGTCTCCGGGCAACGGAGGTTGCGTGGTTCGAGGCGAAGGAGGCGGCCCCCGCAGGAGACAAAGCTGCAATGGCGCGGGTGCCGGCGTTGAAGGAGTATGACCTCGCCTTCGTGCTCTCCAACTCCCTCACAGAGCACCACTTTGGCGTCGGTAAGTCCGGTGATGGTGATGAACGATTAGATCCATTTTAATTTCCATTTTATGCTAGTATGAACTCCGGTGTTGTTTAAGTACAAACTATGTTTTAAGTATGAACTCCGGTGTTGTTAAGTGGCGTGAATGCTAGTTTGAATATTCATATGCATTTCAGTTTGTTTGTGGAATTTGTTCTGTCTCGGCGTCCGCCGTACCGCAAATTTCGTTCACGGATCGTGAATGAAATTTGTAGGACGGTTGTTTGTGGGATTTGCTAGAGATGCTCTAAAGTAGAAAATATTCATTGGAGATGCTTGCATAATGCAATCCCATGTATGGGCGTACTTGCTAACCGTCACATTGCTACCACGGGTCAATGCCCGGTCACAGCGAGTCAACCAAATCTTTATATGTCAGCCTTATTTTTCAGGTTCTTGTCCTTCTATACAACTTTAGTGGCCTACGTAGTCCTTGTGGTTTTCTGTAGGAATTTCATGGCCTCTTTTTTGCACTGCTGATCTACGCTCATTCTCTTGCCATCGAGCTTCTTTCGCCTCCGGTTTTCTTGGGCTATGATTTTGTGCGCAATGCTTCATTCGCTTGATGTCATTGTTTATAAAGCGTCATGCTTTAGACGCTTAAGCGTCGCTTACGTGATAAGGCGCCCTAGCAGCGCCTTAGAAATATGCTCGCTTTGGGCGTCAGAGCAGGTGGCACTCGCCTTAGGTCGCTTTAACGCCTTATAAACAATGCTTGATGTGCCATCTTATTTTGATAACCCATCTTCTCTTATGTCTCTTGTATCTTCTACTGGTGTGGTGTCTTCTCTGATGCACAATCTTCTCGTCATCCCCTTTGGCTTGACTCTACAGGAGAACTTTTCATGGTACGACAACACTCTAGGGGGGGGGGGGGGGGGGGGGGGGGGTTGTGCCCCAAGTCTTGTGTGTGTGTGTGTGTGTATAGAATAGCTTATTCTACACCCCTAGTAACGCTACATACAAAATCTAGTAAAACAACATATAAAATGTAGTAATTCGGAAAATAGTTTTGTACTACCCAAGTTTGTAATTTACTACTATTTGACAAAAATTACTTTTTTTATAGTATGTTACTATATTTTGTATGTATCGTTACTGGGGTGTAGAATAAGCTATTCTACACTCACGCTTAGTTTAGCGTTACTATATATATTTTAGAAAATCCTATATAGGTAAAATTGTGTCTATCATAGCTTGCCACAGAACTAGTTAAGGCTTGCTAAACATTTAACGGTTTAAAAGTAAGTAAAAAATATAAAATAAATAGGGGGGCCTCACTCTAATATAATAAGATGATCCAACGGTGTGATTGCGAAAATATGCATTTATGTGTCCTTAGTGAAAAAAACAAGCATTTCAGCTCACTGCAGGATCAATATATATTGAAACATTTGTTCTTTTTGTCCAGGACACATGCAGTCATATTTTTTCAATCCCTCCCTTGGATCATGTTATATTATAGGTGTGTTGGTTCAGTATTTTTTTCAGTATTTTTTAGAACTTTTGCACCATCAAAAATCTTAACCAATTCTGTGGCAAGCTATTGTAGAAAATCCTACTCCCTCCTATATTTGAAATACAAATAGTTACATTCATAGTGATTCACTACGTGAAATTTGACATAAGAAAACAAAAATATACTCCCTCCGTTCGGAATTACTTGTCACAAAAATGGATGTATCTACAACTAAAATACATCTAGATACATTCATTTCTTGGACGAGTAATTCCGAACAGAGGGGGTAGGTCATAAGACAAGAAAAATAGCATTTTATGTATATTTTACACTATGTTTTACATTTGTAATTTTACATAACATAAAATATTTTTTACGGCGATTATATATTCTCTTACATTCTCTTTTGACGTCTGAAATAAGACAAAATTTACGGAACGTAAAATTACGGTGCATTGACATGAAAATACAGGGAGGTGAAGAATAACTATTCCTCACCCAGGGTGATGAATAGTCAATCCCTAGTGTTACTATTCATCACCCAGGGTGCAGAATAAGTTATTCTTCACCCGAGGTAATCTTACGATCGTTCCATAAATAAATTATATTTGAAATACAAATAGTTACATTCATAGTGATTCACTACGTAAAATTTGACATAAGAAAACAAAAATATAGGTCATAAGACAAGAAATATAGCATTTTATGTATATTTTACACTATGTTTTACATTTGTAATTTTACATAACATAAAATATTTTTTACGGCGATTATATATTCTCTTACATTCTCTTTTGACATCTGAAATAAGACAAAATTTACGGAACCTATGTAAGTAAAATTTACGGAACCTATATATATGCCTCTTAGGCTATGCAATAGAGATAAATAACATATACAGAACCTATGTAAGTAAAATTAACACATTTCAAGACTTGAGGAATACCAATCTGTAGTACCTGACCAAGGCTGCCATGTGGTGTCAGGAAATAATGATCGTCAGGGACATCAGGTGGGTTTAGCACATTATGAAAAAATATTGTGATTGAGTCAAAGTAAAATTGTGGTCGGGGTGAATTGTGGTCCCCATCAAATTTTATAATGTTTTTGTCTCCCTGCAGACACATTAGGACAAACCATACCATATGTTACTATCTTGACAGACAATAAGTAATTTATGTTTCATGCTGAATGGGGAGGTAGAAACTTACAACATATGCTTCACAAATTTTGTCTGAATGATGCGGTAGTATAAAATCATCCTCAGTTGCATGTCCAAACAAAGCAGGAACAAAACATCGCTTTGCTACCTGAAGGGTTTACGGTCAGATACTAAACATGTATCCATAATTCTATATGCTGTCAAAACAGAATCATATTTAAGTTTTTAAAGGATATCTCCTAGTATAGTTCGCATAGCTCTCCCAGTTTCCGATTCAGCTTTGTGTTCGTCGATAAGACCGAACTGTACAGAATCACATTCAATAAGCTTGCACTATGCAGTTGGCAATTGGAGTAGGAACCATCATCCTTAGTTACCAGATTCGCGGTTCGGTACTTTCTAATATAATCGAGTTCGATGGGGGGTATACATCCCTGATTCGCGAATTCGGAAACCAATTCATGAATCAGTTAACTTCTATTCGCTAGCACTGATTTGTTTTCCAAAAAAAATGATCTAGTAGATGAAAAAATACTCATTAAACCCATTATGAGGCGCTAGAATGGTGGCCAACCAGCTACGCCATGTGGCGCATGCTGGTTGGTCACGGTGAGAAAGTTTTTTTTAGAGTTTTTTTTATGTAGGGAGACTTTTTTTGAGAGAAGTTTTTCTAGGGTTTTTCTTTTTCCTTTTAGATGGTTGTGATGTCCACGTGACGCGAGAATATTTTTTAAAAAAATTGACATGATGGTGAGGTGCGCATAGCTTCCTCTCAAGCGGCCCGCAATGGCGGGCCCCAACCACTAGTACTTGAATAAAAACACCCTGGCTGCTGGTGTATGAGGCCCAGTTATGGCCTAGTAACCTTCACGTGACCTAGCTCCACTTCCTCTTCTGGAATTAAAAAAGAGCTCCACCCCAGTGCTTCTATTGCTTCTGCAATTCTTGCTCTGCTCATGCCGTAGATGAAAAAAATACTCATACTTGAATAAAAACACCCTGCCTGTTGGTGTACAAGGCCCAGCTATGGCCTAGTAACCTTCACGTGACCTAGCTCCACTTCCTCTTCTGGAAAAAAGAGCTCCACCCTAGCGCTTCTATTGCTTCTGTAATTCTTGCTCTGCTCACGCCGTTATTCGTCTGCTGCTTGCGTTCTTGCTCCTGCTTCGTCACATCTTATAGCTAAGCTATTCCGCTTCTCCATGTCCTTAAGCTGCTACACATATCTACTTCTTTCACCAGCAACCAGCAGGCAAAGAAAAATATTGTATGGTGGCCAGGAGCTGCAACAGCAATGGACGACCGACGATAGAGAGCCCAGGCACGATGGTCGTCATCTTTCATCTATCTTTTCTCCAACTACCCTCTCCCTCCCAGCCAGCCTCCCCATGGCGCTCACCCTGTGATTTCATTTTTCTGGTTCGCTTAGGATCGCAACTCTGGCAACGAATTCTGTTCGAAACCAACAATCTCGAACCCTAATCTAGGTCGATCGATCTAGATCAGGATTCGAAGCCGGTCCCACCAAATCCGGCAACTATGCCGTCATCTACTTCCTAAAGGGAAATGGTTCGCATAATTTCCCCAGTTTCCTATTCGGCTTTGTGCTCGTCGATAAGACCAAACTGTGTGAAAACCAATCTAGCTGTCTGAGCTGTACTATTATTTACAAGAGCAAAACAAAGAAAAAGCTTGTGAAATCGCCAAGCAGCTAATAGCAAATAACATCATGTGTATAAGAACAAACAATATCAGTATCCCCAGTAACTTAAGACAAGGCAATAATAAACCTGAATGGTATCAAGATCCATGATGTCAAAGCTGGCTTTTTTCTTGACAATCTTCCGCATGTGCTGTATTGCAAGTTTTACCTAAACAAAACAAACAGAAGCTCCATAATATATAAGATGGGATATACCATCTGCAAATATGCATCAAAGTTGTGGGAGCATATCTAGAACAAATAAAATTAACAGAAGTCAAGCAACACATGTGGAATTATAATTACAAAAATCAATGGTCACAAACTCTGTAACTTGGCAGTCACAAGCGCACAGGAACTCATGCGTAATTTGAATTAAATTTTAAGTGACTCATGCTCATTCATCACTGGAACTAACTGCATTGATAAACAACAGACAAAGTAGTCTTTTGGATAAAAAAGATCATGAATGGCTCCATTAGGCTCTTTGGGTAGCCATGTTCAATTATAGAAATGGTGCTATAAGGTGGGTTATGTAGGAGAACAAATTTGCAAAAACAACATGCTAAAGCGCAAGCTCATCAACTCCACTATTCCCTGGGCCAACAGCCGCACATACACATTGCTAGTAACAATTGATAACCGATGAATCCCCATCATCAGATTATGCTTACCGTGAATTTTGGCAAGGGGTATTTGTAGGTATCAACTAGTTCCATCATCAAGTCAACAAGGTTAGAGAATGGACTATCAAGAACCATTCCAGCAATTGATGGATCCTCCGCTCCATACATTAGACTGAAAGAAAAGAGTCCAAACATTCTGAGTAAGGTAAAATTTAGAGTGTTTACGTATGTACATGTTCCTATCCGCACAAACACACAAGAACACAAATACAAGCAACAATATTGCATATGGGTATTTTAAAGCCTACAAGCACATGAAGCCGAATATTACAGAGGAATATCATAGAGCATACAAGCAAACTAAGCTGAAAAACAGGGAATCGTGATTAATTAATTTCTGACCACTACGGGAGAAAATGGGAGTTCATTTCAACATACTGAACACACCTTGTGACCGCACCCATTGAGCGACCCCACAGAGCAATGCAAGATATGTTCCCATCTGTCCGCAAATAATTAACAACAGCTTTCAGATCTTCTTTCTGTATAGAAGAAAGTGATATCAGCATTATGTCTTCGAAAGCAATGAAAACGATTTAATTAAGTGCCTCAAGAAAAACTGACGCGTTGATGGCCCAGAGCAGAAAATGAGATGAAGGAATAGGTGGTTCAACTGGCGTAAAGGAACATTTACAATTCAGTCAAATGTGAAGGAAAAAAAACTGTCTTGCTATAAACGATATACTGCCATTAATCCTCTGCACAAAGTTTTAGATTTCACTAACCATCCATTTCACTGTTATGACAGATTTTAAGATTATCTATTTCTGTACAAAGACATAAAATGCATACCAGATTATTATGTGTTATTTGTTTCTCAATTTACCTAATAGCATCTGAACTAATTCTGCATGTACAACATATAAAGCAAACAGAAGGTTCCAGAACCATGTGTCATTTTTTAATCTTCTATCTGCGTAAGGCAAACTCACTTCATTCCAGCCCAAGGTGACATGCTCTCCTTCAGAGAGACCAGACCCTGAAAAGTCCAGTGTAAAGACTGTAATATTTGATGGTAGAAGAATAATGGCGGCTTCACTAGCATCAGCTCTGCATCCACTGGAAAACAAAAAATGCAGTTCAATTAATCCTGGCAAAAATAGAATAGACTATCTTAGAGAATATTTGTAAAGGGCTAGAATTGTGCTTTATTAGTAATAGGTGGAAAGGCATTTTGCCAAAACTGAAAAACAAGCCTGTTAAGCAAAAGGATAATGTGTACATATACTCTACGTCTCTACCTGTTTCCATGACAGTATATAACACAAGGAAGTGCTGTTCCTTCCGGAATCACAGCAGGTATGTAGTGGCTACACTGCAACTTCTTGCCCTGGCTATTTACTACCTGAAAAAAGGAGACTGCATATCAAATATATACCATGGCAAGCCACATAAGAAAGCAAAATTTACCTGCACAAACCGAAAGCCAATGTACATTATGTGTAATCTATGTCATCTGATAAATGACAAAAAAGCTAGCAAGCCAATTTCAGTGTGACTATTATTACAGTACACCAGGAAAAAACAAATGCAACAAACAAGACAGCAATACAAATGCATAAAGATGGGAAAGATGTCATAAGATATAATTCACACCTGTAATAGATACTATAATCTCATGTACATTTCTTATACATCACAGAATCTAAGCACATAGGCCAATTAGAGAAAAATGGTAGCGCAAATAACGGGTTTTACAAAGAATTTCTTTATTGGAACTGAAAAATTCAAAATAGCACGGAAGGGCAGCCCGGTGCATGTAGCTCCGGCTTGCACAGGGTTCAGGGATGGGTCCGACCACTTGAGGTCTCCTGTATGCAGCCTTTCCATAGATTTCAGCAAGAGGCTGTTCCAGGACTCAAACCCGTGACCTCATGGTAACAAAGCAACAGCTTTACCGCTGCACCAAGGCTCCCCTTCGTGGTCTTTATTACCATATGACCAAAAAATTCAAATGGAAAACTACATGTAATTATATATATCCTAGATCACCCACAAACTTGTTACGCATTGGCTACCTATAATGACCCACATCTAGTGGCCCAGATCTGGCATCAGCCTAGCAGATTTCCTGTTTATCCCTTGCATCCTACTTGCATTGTTCAAAACTGAACCTGCCTCACTTGTTAAATGATTCCAAATTAAACACTGTCTTAAAGAACGACCATGCTATTTATATCTTTATGCCATTGATAATGGAATCCAAGTTTCCATTCATGATTTTTTAGCAGACAACGAGGCCAACAGATTGTATTGAGTTTTTCTGGCAATGAAGATGGAGGGTTTTTTCTAATGTGTATAGCGCATACAAAAGCAATATAATAGAACAAAGGAAATAGGTTTCTGATGTTGCTGTTAATGTGTTATCACCGTAACACAGAAATATAAAACATATATAACCTCCAGGTCCTTCCTCTGAAACCATCTTCCCTTGAGCATAAACTCCTGCTCCAGTAGATCATCGTCTGGACTGTAGTCAGCTCTGCAACGCAAGAATGTATCAAATAGGTTAACAGAGTATGACCATCAAGTTAGGGAGTTACCTAAAGAAGCATAGCTACTCATGTTCGTCTAATGAATATCTACTGTAGCCCCACATCAGACTTGTCTAACTCTCGGCAATAGGAAATCTAGGAATTTTTGTATTTAGGAGAACAGAAGAGTAGCTTGCTGAAGTGGAATGGAAGCACTACTTAAAAAAGCATAGGATAGAGTTCAAATGCCACAGTAACAATTTCGTGAGCACAACACCACAACATTTGCAGGCAGGCAGCCACTCAAGTTCATTTGTATATATGTAACCTAAATTAATCACCATCAATCTGATGAACCGAACTGCTAGTGCCATCTATATCACTAGCGTAATCCAAAAGCCAATGACGAATCTACCGGAATTAAGGGACCGCGTGAAGCAATCACCCTACCCCAATTCAACGACAGCAAATCGTATGGGGGGCGAGCACAATCGGCCGCGCAAGTCCAGCGAGCCGAACCGACGCACCTCAAGCCCGCGCGGCTCAGATCCAAACCTACGCCTACCGAATCGAGACGGTGGGGCGGGGTGGGGTGGCTGAAGGAACGGAACAGGGGAGCTCACCTGGGCGGGCGGATGATGAAATTCACCAGCTGGTCCATCGGATGAGAGAGAGAAGAATCTCCGGGGAGAGGGAGAGGTAGAGGTTGAGGGAGATTGGGTGCACGAAGCAAAGCAGGCAACTCTGCTCTCTCCCTCTCTCCTCGCTCGCTGGCCTCCCTCCCTCCCTCCTTCCCTCTCTCCTCTGATCGCTTCTGATTTCTCCCCCCTTCTCCCCTCCCCTACCCACCGCTTTTTAATTGATTGATTGATGGTGATTAATTTAGCAGAAATGTTAACGCCTACACGTGTGGGCGTTTGCACATCGCCCACACGCCTCCATCACCACTCATTTTGCAACGTATGAATAGATGACATCAGCAGAATTTTTTTGGTTTTCGGTTTAAAAATGTTGTATCTCCTAAATAAAAAAGCAAACTAAAAATCCGTTTTCATCATTAAATCCGTCTCGACGAGATCTTCAAAACTAGACCCCATGTTGATATGTTTCGACGAATTTTTTTTTTTTGCCAGAAGTTGCCACGATGTTTACACTGCAGTTGCCATAGTGTTTAAACTAAAGTTGCCATGTGGTAATTTTAGTTTGTAAATCATGGCAATTTTAGTATTTTGATGATGGCGACTCCAGTACTTTGACCATGAAAATTATTTTTTTTTGTGAACCATGGCAATTTTACGTGCATGTATCATGGCAATTTTAGTTTATGGTTCATGGCAAGTCTAGTTTCTTAATTCCCCGTTTTATAAATGTCAAAGTTTACTTTTAAATGTAGAAGAAAATAGCTGAAACATCATGGCAATTCATATGCAATAGACATGGCAACTTTTAATTCAAAAAAAAATTCATCAAAACATATCAACATGAGATCTAGTTTCGAAGATTTCATCGCGAGGGATTTAATGGTGAAAACGGATTTTCAATCGGATTTTTCGTTTAAAAGATAAAACATTTTAAAAACTGAAAATCCAAAAAGATTCCTGCATGCATGCATGCGATGATGTGGCAATCTGTTTACATTAGAGACGTGTGGTGTGTCTCCCTTCCTGCCACACGTGTGGCAGTTAACGCGGCCCTAATTTAGTCGGGTGCCTTGAGTGGGGGTACTTGCCTTCCTCCGTTCCCGGATGGCTGTTTTTGAGTTTTGACCCTCTCTTCTTCTTATTTTTTCATCCGATGAACATGATCATTTCCAAGGCCGGGCCGGGCCATGTTTCGGATTGGGCTCAACAAAGACCAGTTTCAAAATCCCAAGCCCGGGCATGGCGCGAAACACATGATTAGTGACATTTACCAATTAAAATGATTATTTTCTCATCAAAAAATTAAAATGATTATTTTCTCTCTAAAAATGACTTAATGTTCCCCGTTCCGCTCCTTCGTCTATCCTCCCCATCCGTACGTCTTGTTGGTGCAGTCTTATGCCCCTTATATTTTAGAGATTGTTGGACAAAACAGAGAGGAACTAACGAGTTTCTTAGTGCACACACAGAAATATGATCCCTGAAGTATTAAAGAGTTTGCCATAAACTCATGCCATAATTATGTGTGCAACAAAGAAGAATGCTAAAGCTATCAAGGAGATTGCATGCCAGAGATGACCCTCCAAAATATTGTTGAGTAAAAGCATTTACTAGGTGCGGCATTTGAGGGAAAATGAGTGCAGGACAGAAGAATGAAGATGAAGTGGAGGCGTAGTTTTCTTTCGTAGTTGCATTATCTCTATTTGAGTCATATAGTACAAGGGGGTGCGATGAGTTATTACTTGTCAGCTAGAGATGAAGTTCTTATGGCTGCGAGAGAAATTCTCTAGAAGTGGAGTCAGCTTTATTTGTTCCTCAAGTAAATCTGCCATGTGCTATTGAAATTTTGACCATTAGAAACATGTTGGTTGGCCATTGGTTGGGCCGTAGGCCCGATTGGTCATTGCACCCTTGATGTAGGGTGGAACCCTATAGCGTCGATCTTTCACGTTTGGAGTGGATCCTACGGGGAATCACGAAGAACACGCGGAAGCACAAAGGGAAACACGGGAAAAACGAGAGAGAATCACTAAACCGACAAGGAATCAATCACACAAGTGCTAAATCATCACACACATAAGGTAACACAAGGTTCAAGATCAACAAAGGTAAGGATACAAAGGAACCGTTCTTCTCCGCGAGGAGGCCTTGATGTTCTTCCATAGAAGGGGTCTTGAATCCGCTTGGGGGATCTTCTCTGAAGAGGTCGTGATCTCCGAGGAGAAGTATCCAAGTGGATGAGCAAAGGCTCTCACACAAATATGAGCTAATCCAATGCTAAATCTAATTAGGAGGACGTGGAGGAGTATATATAGTCTAGGGCCACGAAGGGGTACATGGGTTGCGGCCCAACACATGGCAGTGCACAAGCGTCGGACGTCCGACAGGTTCCGGACGTCCGGAGGCTTGCGAGGGTCCGGTCGTCCGGTGCATGTCGGACGTTCGGCGTTTTGGCTCTGGACAGGTGGTGTCGGACGTCCGGTCGGCGTCGGTCGTCCGGGCGCTGGGGAGAGGTCGGACGTCCGGAGTCTCCGGTCGTCCGTGGATTCGGCTCGGGTCCTCAGGGGCCGGACGTCCGGGCTGGGCCGGTCGTCCGATGGCTATAGCTTCGCACAGCTTCTTCTCTGGGTCCTTGTACTTGGCGTCCTCGCTAGCTCTTCCGTTGGATGTGGTGGCTTCGTGGCTTTCCTCCAAGTACCTGATCATGCATAGAACACACGTTGGAGGTAGTAGCCATATCTCACATGTAGAAAGTGATGGTTCGGAGAGGAGCGAGTTCACCTTGTGTCCAATGGTTTATGTTCGAAGTCTCGTCATATGTCCTCTTGGGGCTTGGAGAGTAGTCGGAGTGTACATGGGGATGAACGTGGGATGCTCC
The DNA here is from genome assembly GCA_963921465.1 of Triticum timopheevii. Lineage (NCBI taxonomy): Eukaryota > Viridiplantae > Streptophyta > Magnoliopsida > Poales > Poaceae > Triticum > Triticum timopheevii. The sequence goes on along the minus strand of OY997268.1, from coordinate 289,895,834 downwards.
GCATCATCTCCCCCCCTTGGGAAAGATCCGACCTCGGATCGTGATCCTCATCACCATGGAAACAGTTGTCGTAGACGGACTTGTAGATGGACGAAGTTGAAGACATGGCGCAATCCAAGTAGTCCAAGGTGTCGCCGGAGTGATAGACATGCAACAAGAGCAAACACAAGCGACACTCGGAAATACAATGGTTAGCGCACACAAAGTGTCCATCATGTAAGAATGAGTCCATGCGGCAAGATTGGTTGTGACAAAGCGCATGAAGCTTATCAAGATGATCTAGAATGAGATGCACAACATTCATGGGAGGAAATGCAATCATTGTGCGCACAAATGTGTTGTAAATATGATCAATGCAACCATGGTGCAAAATGATGTCATAGTGAGACGGTTTGTCAATAGCATGAATATTGCAATGGATGCTCAACATGTGTATGTTATCATGCAATTGATGGTGAACAATTTGATCATGATGTATGAATATGCCATCAAGGTAGATCACAACAAATTTGCTAAGGAAGTGCACAAGCTCATATATCATGGATGACATGGAAATAGATGCAATAAGACAAGCATAATATGAGTCAATCCATGCATAGGGTGCAAACTTGTGGTGAGTATGATATGTTCATCGAGCATGACATGTATGAGCACAATCAACAAATATGGAGGTTGATGCGGAGCATCCTTCCATCATCCCCATGGACTCTACATCAACACATCCAACCCCACAAGGACCCATGACTCGAGCACGTGCAAGAGCTATTGAAACCGAGGTGACATCACTCCTTTCACAATTCCCTTTCGATTCACATGAGACGTGGTTACTACCTCAAACGGAAATGCTATGCATACTCAGGTACCAAGGAGTCAACCATGAAGAGGCTAGGAAGCAAGGAGAATCGGAAGCGGAAGACATGCGAGAAGATGGAGAGGAAAAAGCACCAAGGACCAGGGTGGCCGGACGATCCGGACGGCGGCCCGGACGATCCGGACAGAGCCCGGACGATCCGGACCCTGATCCGAACGATCCGGCTAAATCGACCGAAGGCAACAGAAGCTCCACCCTGAAGCCGGATCATCCGGACCCTGCCCGGACGTCCGGACCTCCAGCCGAACATCCGGCCCTGCGCGACCACCAGCCGACCCTCCGGCTCATCCGGGCCTCCACCCGGATCATCCGGACCCGCCCGGATCATCCGGACCCTCGTCCGGATCATCCGGCCAGCGCCTGCGCGCGCGTGTTGGGCTAAGCCCATGTACCCCTTCGCCCCCAACTCTATATATAGGACCCCATCTCCTCACTTTGAGACTTAGCGTTGATTTAGCTCGTTTTTGAGATAGAGCCTCGCTCATCTATCGGATCTCCTCCTCGTGAGAGACCGCGGCCTCTTCGGAGAAGATCCTCTCGGATTCAAGACCCCTTTACGGGAAGATCCCCTCGTGGATTCAAGACCTCCTCTCGGAGAAGAACGGTTACCTTTGTATCTTTCCTTTGTTGATTTTGGACCATGTGTTACTCGTGCTTCGATGATCTAGACCTTGTGTGATTGATCTCTTGTCGGTTGAGTGTCTCTCTCATTCTTCCCCGTGATTTCCTCGTGTTCTTCCGCGCGTTCTTCGTGTTTTCCCCCGTAGGATCCACTCCAAACATGAAAGATCGACGCTATAGGGTTCCACCCTACATCATATGGTATCATGAGCCACGTTGATCACGTTTTTGGAGCCCCTACCCCTCTTTTTCTAGCTTGATTTTGTTGTTTTCGTCCTAAATCCGAAAATCCCCACCAAAAATAACCCCCAAATTTTTTTGTGATTTGTTAGTTTTGATGATGTTTTGTTGTTTTTGATCCGTGGATTCGGTGTGTAACTCGTGGATCATGCTTTTCCCCACCCTCTCCCCCTCGAAATCCATCCAAAATCCCCAAAATCATCAAATTTCCCCCCGTTTTCGTGTTCTTCCCGAGCAGTTCCCGTGCGCGGTTGACCTGCCCGGATCATCCGGACTCCGACCCGGATCATCCGGACGTGCCCGGATCATCCGGCTCCTGGCCCGGATCATCCGGCTTCCTCTGCTGAAACTGCACTTGTGCAGTCCCCCTCCACCACCACCACCACCTACACCTGCATACCACATTCCCACCCCAATCACCACCATTTCCACTTGCCAAACCCCAGCAACACAACCTCCGTACCACCATTCGACTTTGGGTTCGACAATTTGAGTGAGATTTCCGTGTCCTTTTGTGTTTCGGCTATTTAGGCGCGGTGTGACATCAACAACAAACGCTCATTTTGGTCGACTACTCATCTTCACTACGGACGGTAACATCGACGACATCTTTGTCATACCTTCCAATTGCATTGATAACCATCATAGACCATCTTTTGCGTTGCTTACCCATCGAGACTAGCCATTGAGTATTGCCGGCAACGTGACTTGTGCACATTAGTTGCATACACCATATCATACATACCATCGTGGTGCATATCTCGGAATCAACTTGTGTGTCACAAAGTTGTCATCGCATACACAATTGCTATCTTGGTTCTTCAAGTTTGCATAAGAAAAGAGCTCAAAAGAGAAAGAGCCACTCAAGCTTTTAAGCAAAGAGGAAAGATAAGCAAAGGGCTTATAAGCAACAAGCATAGCATCATACAACATTAAGATTGTCATATAAGATCATCTTGGATCATTGCGCCGAAATACCATACATATAGCATACTTGGGATAGAGATCGTTGCATTTTTGCCTAGTAGGTTGTGCACAAGCTCCGTATCCGCCTATTGTGCAATCGTGCTAGCATCTCTCCAGTATTGTGCAACAAGAGCATTTTCGTGGATTCCACATTTTGGCTCACTTTTGGTTTGCACAATCCCATTTATCTATTTGCGTGTGTGTTTCTACCACTACTTGCTTGATCTACTTGTTGCATATGCGAATTTGCGAATCTTCTTCAACATTTTTGAGTCAAGCTAACGATTGCAATCAATTTTGTGCCACCATCCTAACCAAGCTCCACCAAAAGCTTTTACTTGTGTAGGTGTGAGAATCGACAAGGATCGGTACCAATAGTGCTATTTCATTGTCCGCATTTGAGTGAACTTGATTCATCTTCAACTTCGATCAAAGGTACATTGGTATTAGTTCTTCTCCTTCTACCACTCACAATTTGCTTGAAATGATGGATAGGCCAAGTTCTTCTACAAATCCACTCTTCATCGAGCAAGACGACGACATGTCATCATACGTCACCAAGAGCCACCTCTTTGGCGCACAACGAGCTCTCCATCAAGAGCAACAAGCAATGAGCGAACGCATCGACAACCTCGCCACCGACTTGCGACTCTCCGAGCAACGTACAAGAGACTACTTTGACAACAAACTCGACGCGCACAAGAAAGAGAACGATGCAAGAATGGATGAGATCCGCGCCTTGTTGGTGAACCGGCATCCTTCTACTTCCTCACACTCAAGACGGAGCCACTCAAGTCGCCATTCCGACGACTCCTTCTCCGACACAAGTAAACCGTCATCGAACACTCTTCGACGAGCCGCGCGTTAAGACCGTCATGCATCTCGCAACCCGCTACACGACAAGCATCCCCAAGAGCAAGTTGATGAACAAGTTCCTCGTCCTCAATCGAACCAAGTGGCGTTTGCTCAAGCTCAAGAACGACAACGTCTTCATCGCCAACAAGAACAAGAACGAGCGCTCCTACATCAAGAGCAACAAGACGCCGAGTCTCAACGTCTTCAACAACAACAACGAGAAGCACAAGCTCTTGAGGCGGAACGTGCCCTTCAAGCATCAAGTCGAGCTCTCGCCAACCGCAATCGTGAAAGGCGCAATCAAGAGGAAGCCCTTCGAGAAGAAATACAAGAGAGGATCTACCATCCGCGTGCGCAACGCCAAGCCCAACAAGCTCCTCCAAAAGCTCCTCAAGCTCAACCTCAACCTCAAGGTCAACAAGAGCAAGTTGATCATGGACTTCCTCCTCGCCAAGAGCAACATGAGAATGATCAACCTCCACGTCAAGAACGTCATCATCAACATCGACCTCAACACAATGAAGAACAACGCTATGGCAAGCTTAAGTTCACAATGCCCAAGTTCAATGGAAGTAATGATCCCGAAGAGTACCTCTCATGGGCATTGAAGGTCGACAAAATCTTTCGTTTGCACAACTATGAGGAAGAGAAGAAGATCGCTATGGCATCACTTGAGTTCCAAGACTATGTGCTCATATGGTGGGAACAAGTCCTTGAGCGCCGACAAGCAAGAGGTGAACCTCCAATCACCACTTGGGCTCAAATGAAGGATGTCATGCGAGCACGCTTTGTGCCCACCTACTACAACCGTGATCTCTTCAAGAAGCTACAACTCCTCAAGCAAGGAACAAAGAGTGTTGAAGAATACTACAAGGAAATGGAGATTGCCATGATTCGAGCCAATGTCACGGAGGATGATGAGCAAACAATGGCATGATTCTTGAATGGACTAAACCATCCCATCAAGAAGATCGCCGACTTCCAACCCTACTCCAACCACATTGAGCTCATGCATCAAGCTACAAAGGCGGAACGTCAAGTGCAAGATGACTTCAAGTACGCCAAGTACTCATCCAAGACATACGGCTTCTCCGACAACCAAGCTTCAACAACTATTCCAACTTCGACATCAACCAAGCCTTCTCCAAGCAACGACGACAAGTCAAGTTACAAGAAAACTTCCACAAGTTCAAGTCGTCTTCCTCCTACTACAAGCAACCTCAAGCCGCGTGCTTCATCATCTACTCCAACCGATGAGACCGTCAAGACAAGCTCCTTCAAGTGTTTCACTTGCGGCGTCCGAGGCCACAAGTCCTATGAATGCACCAAGAAGCGCACCATGATACTCAACGACGATGGCACCTACGACTCAATGAGTGAAGATGAAATGGACGCTATTGAGCAAGTGTCCATGCACCGGCGCATCAACGAGGATGAAGATGATCAAGTCTTTTGTGATGAAGATACGAGTCCCGCTCTTGTTGTCTCCAAGGTCTTGACACTTCAACATCAACAAGAAGAAGACCAACGATGTCACATCTTCCACACAAAGGCCGGCATCAATGGACGACCCGTCAAGGTCATCATCGATGGAGGTAGTTGCCACAACTTGGCAAGCGAAGAACTATGCTCCAAGCTTCAATTGGTCAAGAAGAAGCATCCGCAACCCTACAAGGTTAAATGGCTAAGTGACTCCGGCACTATACGAGTTGAGCATACGGTCAAAGTATCTTTCAAAATAGGTGCATATGAGGACACTTTGGAGTGTGATGTGGTCCCAATGACCGTTTGCCACCTCCTCCTTGGTCGGCCATGGCAATTCGACCATGGTGTCTACCACAATGGGCGTACAAACCACTATAGCTTCAAAATGAAAGGCAAAGAATATGTCCTACGACCCATGTCTCCTAGTCAAGTGATAGCCGACAAACAAGCCACCAACCAAAGAGAGAAGAGTGAGAAAGTGAGCCACCAAAAAGTGAGTGAGAGCCACAAGCCAAACTTGAGCGCCTCTTCGCCTAGAGAGAAAAACCTCATACTATTCGCCACCAAACATGAGATGAGAGAAGTGTCTGAGAACCCATTGAGTGTGATACACTTTGTCCTTGTGTGCAAGGATGGAGAACCAAAAACTAACACCACTCATGAGCTACCTTTGGTGTTTCAATCTCTTTTGCAGGAATTTCAAGATGTTTTCCCCGATGAGCTACCTCCGGGTCTACCTCCTCTTCGAGGCATTGAGCATCGAATCGACCTCATCCCCGGAGTGCCACTTCCAAACAAAGCTCCCTACCGTGTCAACCCGAAGAAACCAAGGAGATTCAACGGCAAGTACAACAACTAATCGACAACGGTCATGTACATGAAAGCTTATGCCCTTGTGCCGTGCCCGTTATACTTGTGCCTAAGCCCGACGGAAGTTTCCGCTTGTGCTTCGATTGTAGACCTATAAATGATATCACCGTGCGCTATAGGCATCCCATTCCTCGCTTAGATGATATGCTTGATGAACTTAGTGGAGCCAACTTTTTCTCAAAAATTGATCTTAAAAGTGGCTATTATCAAATCCACATTCATGAGGGTGATGAATGGAAAACTGCTTTCAAAACAAAATTTGGCTTATATGAGTGGTTGGTCATGCCTATGGGTTTGTCGGAAGCACCCGGAACTTTTGTGCGTCTCATGCATCATGTACTTCGACCATACATTGGAATCTTTGTTGTGGTTTACTTCGATGATATTCTTGTGTTTAGCAAAACCATGAAAGAACATCTTGATCATGTTAAGCTTGTTTTGCAAACACTTCGACAGGAAAGTCTTTATGCCAACTTGAAAAAATGCACTTTTGGCGTTGACAAAGTGGTTTTCTTGGGTTTCGTTGTCTCTTCCAATGGTGTCCATGTTGATGAAACTAAGATCAAAGCAATTAAAACTTGGCCACAACCAACCAATTTGCAACAAGTGCGAAGTTTCCTTGGTCTTGCGGGTTTTTATCATCGCTTTGTGAAAAACTTTAGCACTATTGCAGCTCCTTTGCATGCTTTGAGTAAGAAGAATACTCCTTTTGTTTGGGGACCTTTGCAATCCAACGCTTTCGATGATCTCAAGTCTTTGCTTACTCATGCTCCGATTCTTGCTTTGCCCAATTTTGACAAAACTTTTGAGGTTCATTGTGATGCAAGTGGTACCGGAATTGGCGGAGTTTTAATGCAAGAAAAAAGAGTCATTGCTTATTTTAGTGAAAAACTCTCTGGTGCTCAACTTAACTATCCCGTATATGACAAGGAATTGTATGCTTTAGTGCGTGTCCTACATGTTTGGGAACATTATCTTAGACCTCATGAGTTTGTCATCCATACCGATCATGAAACGCTTAAGTACTTAAAAGGTCAAACTAAATTGAACAAGCGTCATGCCAAATGGAGTGAATTTATTGAATCTTTCCCATATGTGATCAAGTACATTAAGGGCAAGGAAAATGTAGTTGCCGATGCACTTTCACGCATATGTACGCTTGTCACCCAACTTGAGTTGAATGTTATTGGCTTTGAGCACATCAAAGATTTGTATGCTAGTGACCCATCTTTTGCACCTCATTATGCTAAATGTTTGACACATACATCTTGGGAACAATATTACCTCAAGGATGGTTATATTATGAGAGCTAACAAACTATGCATACCCGAGTCTTCTCTTCGTTTGCTCCTTTTGCAAGAGGCTCATGGAGGTGGACTCATGGGACATTTTGGACGCGACAAGACCTTCGCCACGCTCTCCAAGAACTACTTTTGGCCCAAGATGTTTCGAGACGTCTCACGCTTCACCACCCGATGCTCTACATGCCGCAAAGCTAAGTCAAAATCCCAATCTCATGGTCTTCACATGCCTCTTCCAATTCCATATCAACCTTGGGAAGACATTAGCATGGACTTTGTACTTGGTTTGCCTAGAACTCAAAATGGAAAGGATTCCGTGTTTGTTGTTGTGGATAGATTTTCTAAGATGGCACATTTTATTCCTTGCAACAAGGTAGACGATGCTTCACATGTTGCAAATCTCTTTTGTAGGGAAATCTTGCGCCTTCATGGAGTACCTAAGACAATCGTCTCTGACCGCGACATCAAGTTCTTAAGTTACTTTTGGAAGACTCTTTGCGCCAAGCTCGGCATCAAGCTCCTATTCTCATCGGCGTACCATCCTCAAACGGACGGCCAAACGGAGGTGACGAACCGGACGCTCTCCACTCTACTTCGCGTGTTGATCAAGAAGAACATCAAGGAGTGGGAGGCGTGTCTACCTATCGCCGAGTACGCCTACAACCGCGCAAGACATTCGACGACCGGCAAGTCCCCCTTCGAGGTCGTCTATGGCTTCAACCCATTGTCCCCATTGGACATTCTACCTCTACCTCTACAAGAGCGCACCAACCTCGACGCAAGTGCCCGTGCAAGCTACATCAAGAAGATGCATGAAGATACAAGACACACCATCGAGCGCCAAGTACAACGACTCGCTACCAAGCTCAACATCAACAAGCAACCCATGATCTTCAAAATAGGCGATCTCGTGTGGCTACACCTTCGCAAGGAAGGCTTCCCCAACGAACGCAAGTCCAAACTTCTACCTCGAGCCGATGGACCCTTCAAGGTGTTAGCACGCTACAACAACAATGCCTACAAGCTCGAGCTACCAAGCGACAAGTACAACATGAGCGACACCTTCAACGTCAAAGACCTCTCGCCTTTCCATGGTGATGAAGATCTAGATCCGAGGTCGGATCCTTTCGAAGGAAGGGGATATGATGCGGAGCATCCTTCCATCATCCCCATGGACTCTACATCAACACATCCAACCCCACAAGGACCCATGACTCGAGCACGTGCAAGAGCTCTTGAAACCGAGGTGACATCACTCCTCTCACAATTCCCTTTCGATTCACATGAGACGTGGTTACTACCTCAAACGGAAATGCTATGCATACTCAGGTACCAAGGAGTCAACCATGAAGAGGCTAGGAAGCAAGGAGAACCGGAAGCGGAAGACATGCGAGAAGACGGAGAGGAAAAAGCACCAAGGACCAGGGTGGCCGGACGATCCGGACGGCGGCCCGGACGATCCGGACAGAGCCCGGACGATCCGGATCCCGATCCGGACGATCCGGCTAAATCGACCGAAGGCAACAGAAGCTCCACCCTGAAGCCGGATCATCCGGACCCCGTCCCGGATCATCCGGACCCTGCCCGGATGTCTGGACCTCCAGCCGGACATCCGGCCCTGCGCGACCACCAGCCGACCCTCCGGCTCATCCGGGCCTCCACCCGGATCATCCGGACCCGCCCGGATCATCCGGACCCTCGTCCGGATCATCCGGCCAGCACCTGCGCGCGCGTGTTGGGCTAAGCCCATGTACCCCTTCGCCCCCAACTCTATATATAGGACCCCATCTCCTCACTTTGAGACTTAGCGTTGATTTAGCTCATTTTTGAGATAGAGCCTCGCTCATCTATCGGATCTCGTCCTCGTGAGAGACCGCGGCCTCTTCGGAGAAGATCCTCTCGGATTCAAGACCCCTTTACAGGAAGATCCCCTCGTGGATTCAAGACCTCCTCTCGGAGAAGAACGGTTACCTTTGTATCTTTCCTTTGTTGATTTTGGACCATGTGTTACTCGTGCTTCGATGATCTAGACCTTGTGTGATTGATCTTTCGTCGGTTGAGTGTCTCTCTCGTTCTTCCCCGTGATTTCCTCATGTTCTTCCGCGCGTTCTTCGTGTTTTCCCCCCGCAGGATCCACTCCAAACGTGAAAGATCGACGCTATAGGGTTCCACCCTACATCAGAGGTGTTGGTGTACCATAGCTCGATGTCGAGGCATGAGTGGAGTTTCGAAGGTGCATCCAATAAGTGCGAGCGCTCCTCAATGTGAAGGTCCATGTAGCCAATCTCCAATGTTGTTCCTCCATTCACGAGATGTATCATGTAGACAACAAGAAGGAAACAACAATGAAAGAGTGACTCATCCAATATGTGTATTTGAGGATGGCTCAAAGAGAAGGAGGTCACCTTTAGGAGTTTCTCAAGGATGATGGAGTCGCACATCTTGTATGCCTTCACATAACCAATATGTCTCGTGGTGGTACCGCCTTGTAAATCCTTGAAAATGAAAGAACATGACAAACACTTGGAAAAACAAATGAGGTTAGCGAAATGGCAAAACCAATCATTCGTGTGGTAGGATACCCAACAAGTGTATGTATCATGCTCATCATAAGAAATGACAAGGGAGTATTGCATAGTATGGAGGCATATGATGCGAGAACAACCAAATGCAATGGGCTCAATCAAACAAGCATGCATCACAAGTAAGGTGTCAAAGTCTCCAAGATCAATAAGCATAGTATGGTTGCACTCAATACAAGTGGATATGAAAGAGGCAACTAATGGACACAAGAGACAATGATTAAGATATATCATGTGAGAGGCATGAGCATATATGTCATCAACCCAAGAAAGTGAGTAAGAGTGGAACATGGATGATGCAACCGAGCAAGCAATCATAGCAATCAAGTCAAGCAAGCTAGTAGTGCAAAGATGCAACATACTAGGAGGAATCATGGCAAGCATGTCATGTGTGCAAATAGAGGGCATGAATAATTCACATGTCATAGCACAAGCATGAAAGCAAGATATGAGTAAAATGTCATCAATGTATTGGCGAGAGACCATATGTAAGTAGCAATGGGGCATCATGACTCTCCCAACACAACAAGCATCAATAGCATGGGGCACATGATAAACATGGCAATAGCAACAAGGATCTCCACCAAGCATGGAAATACACATATGAGTATCATAATGGTGAATCATGGGTAGATGCAAGCAAGGGTCACAATTGCATGGCAAAGGTATAGAAGGAAGAATAACATGCAAAGTGAACACGATAGTATGGGCATAAGGTGACAAGTGGTAAATAGCCCATAGCCGTGTGATAGCCAAGTAAAAGAGATGCGCGTAGTCCTTGCGCGAAGGGAACGGTGGTGAGGATAGTCCACGGGATCCCAAAGCATCGTTGCTCTCAAGAGCTCGTTTCGACAACTCTTGGGATTGAGAGGTTGACGAGTATATGTTAGTACCTACACAAAACAAAGACAAAGGGAAAATTGTGTGTGCGTGTTAGATGTACACATCATCCATCATGATGCGCACGTGCATGTGTCGGTTAGCACTAAATAGCCAATGCTCAAATAAATGAGATGCGTGATATAGAAACATGTCATCCATCATGAGAGGTTTGTCATTATGTATAGCATAATGGAGACTCAAATTGTGTAATGCATCATGAGAAATATCTAGAGCATTGTTATTCATGGAATGCATATGGTGTACACTATCATGGCTATCATGGAAGGTATGAAATGCATCAAGATCTCTGAATATGTATGAGGAAACTATGGGGGTCTCCTCATGAGCATTAGTGGAAACGTCACATGGAGAATATTGACAACATCCAAAACAATGCATATTTGGAACAATGTGATCATGGCATGACATAGTAGATGAATTGCACAAATCATGTAAAGGAAGCATGGCAATATCATCACATGAAAAACAAAAGCCAATGACCATCATCTCATCATCTATGCCATAAGTGCAAATGGGATTGATTTTAATGAGGCATGCATAGTTACTATGTTGAGATTGTAGGGATGCAATATGGGAGATCTCACTCATAGCATATGACAAGTTCAATGGATTGTCAAACATGAAGTGACCAATAGAATTTTCACATGATATCCTATGAAGCATAGCATCACAACTAGTCAACTCAACATGCTCATCATCATATTCATCATAAATAGGTAAGTCATGACATGAAGAAGTTTCACTAGCATGAAGCATGGCAATAGGTGGGTCAACATCATGGGAGTAATCGATGTCAAGAAAGTCCACTAGTGGGACAGGAGTATCACCATCATCTATGTTACCTTTGGAGCGTCGCTCATGTTTTGTAGGTGAGGTGTTGAAGATCGTCTCGTTGTCATCTTCATCTTGATGGAACCATGTGGGGGGTGCATCATCGTCCACCATGGCCATCGTCGTCTCCATTGGAGGGATGAACTCGTCGAGGATAGGCGTGTCGTCATGTAGGAGACCTAGCACCAAAGAAGAAAACACACTAGGAGTAGAGGTTAAGTCGTTAGAAATCATAATGGCCTCACATGCCGTGTCAACTACTTCACTCACTAAGTGTTGTGGCTCACTCACTCCCTCAAGGATGCTCTCACTCATATGGTTGGTGGAGTCACTCAAATGGCGCTCAACCTCACATAGGATGTGTGGCATGCTCTCATGTGTGGGTTTAGTGGTGGTCACACTCATCCTCTCATAGGAAATGCTCTCAATGTCATGTATGGTGGAGTCACTCATGTCACTCATGGGGTGTTGGCTCTCCTCACATGACAAATTGGGCATCTCGACATATGTGGGTGTCGGAGAGATGTAGGTGCAAACGTCTCCATGCTCAACTCCTATCGCCGTGGTCGAAGGGGATGGCCCTTGCTCGACCTTCTTGTCGTCGTCTTGTTGTTGGAGTCCCATATGATGTGGCACCTCGTAGCTCGTCTCCATGACCTAAGGGAGTTTCCCATGCTCGGCCATCTTCCTTGAGGGGCTTCCGAAGATGGAAGTGTCACCCTTGCTCGTAGGTCGTCGCCTTGGACTTGAAGAAGTCATTGTAGGCGCACTCGTGGGAAGTAGGCGAAGATGCCGTACGTCCAAAGGCGAAGATGCCTTGATAGCACTTGGCGAAGATGCCAAAGTGGTTGGTGTAGCCGTAGCGCCATCTTGGTGGTGGTCGTCTCGCGTTCTTCTTTTGTGCTCTTGAAGCTTGGACTTGGCGTGAAGTAGGGCTTGTTGGGACTTGTGCATTTGCGCTTGTGGAGCATCTTCATGATGATGATGTCGTTGTCGTGCTTGAGCTCGTAGTAGATGTCGTTCGTCGTCGTCGTGCACATGATGCTTGGAGGTGACTTGCCCTTCATGATGATGTTGATCACGAATGTGATGGTGGTCGCCATGTAGATGTGGACGAGGACATTTGCACTTGCATATTTTTCATGCTCCGAAGACTTGTGTCTTGAATGTCGCCGCCTTGAGGATGACGAAGGGGAAGAAGACTTGATCAAGGCTCTAATCTCCTCCATCCTTGCATCTTGCTCCTCTTTATGTGCGGAAAGCTTCTTGTCGATGTAGTCCCTTTTCCTTGCTTCGGAGTGGAAAATGTCGATGGAGATGTTCTCGATGTGCTCTTGCAATCTTGATTGTGCGCCTTGCATTTGTCGTTGTAGATCGAAGATAGACGCTTTGGAGATGTAGTTGTTCACGCCGTCGTTGTTGTCGTAGACCAGAGAGGAAATGCCTTGCCTATCCATCACAAGACTCGAGCAAATATGAGTGGGAGAAAGAGAAGAACTTATACCAATGTACCTTGACCGATGTTGATAATGAATCGGGTTCACTCAAATGCGGACAATGAAATAGCACTATTGGTACCAATCCTTGTCGGTTCTCACACCTACACAAGTAAAGCTTATAGTGGAGCTCGGTGAGGATAGTGGCACAAAAATTTAATGCAAAATGTTAGCAAGAGTCAATAATGTTGAAAGAGATTCACAAATTCGCAAGTGAAACAAATGGACCAATAGTAAAGAATGGCACACGGAAACACACACACGGATAGATAAATGGGGTCGTGCAACCAAGGAATGAGCACAAAATGTGGAATCCACGGAAAATGCTCGTGTTGCACAACTCAAGAGAGATGCTAGCACGATTGCTCTATAGGAGGATACGACACTTGTGCACAACCTATAAGAAGCAAAAATGGATAAACTACTATCCCAAGTATGCTATGTATGTATGGTTCCCGGTGTTTCTCTCAAGATGATCCAAGATGATCGGATATGACAATCTTATATGCTATGTGGTATGATGCTATGGCTTGCTTACAAGCTTCTTTGCTCTTTCTCTTTTGCTTAAAAGCTTTATTTCTTCTTCTTTTTGTTTTCTATGGCCACTTTTGCACAATGCACAAACCAAGATAGCAATTGTGTCTATGCGGGAACAAACTTGTGACACAAGATATGATACCAAGATATGATATGGTATGTATGCAATGGGAAGTATGATCACTAATGTGCACAAGTCATGTTGCCGGCAATACTCAAATGGCTAGTCTCGATAGGCAAGTAACGCAAAATGGGCTAGGGGTTAACAATGCAATGGCAAGGGGAATATACAATGGAGGGATACCACGATACCAAGATGATATGGAGGTTACCGTCCGGCGATGATGAGTAGTGGCATTCTTGATGTAGATACCAAGATGATGGAGACTCGTCCCTAAGTAGCCGAAACACCTTAGGAAACGGAAAAACCGCGAACTCAAAATCTCACACGTCAAATGTCAAAATGGTGGTAGCGGAAAGCGGTGGTGGTTTGCACTTGGCAATGCGGAAGTGGGATGATGGGCTATACACGGTGTAAGAGTTGGAAGCACACGGTCCCTAAGTAGCCGAAACACCTTAGGAGACACAAGCCACAACTCGAAAAAGCTCAAACAACAATTGGGTTAAGTTGTGTTGTCGGAAGTGTATGGTGGTCAAGCCTATGCGGAAGTGGTGGTGGTGGTTGATGAAGAAGCAATTGTCCCTAAGTAGCCGAAACACCTTAGGAGACTCGAATCACTACTCGAGCAACCACTAATGCTATGGTGAACAAAATGGGTTAGGTTGCGGAAGTCGTTGGTGGCTATGCGCATGATATGGTGGAAGGCCTAGGCAAACTTGCCAAATTTTCGAAAATTTGATGGAGTCAAATTGTGTTGGTGGTATTTTTGCGGGATGGGGGATGTCAATAGCTTCAAAACGAGCTAAAGAACGTCAAAATCGGAGTTCGATGAATTAGTTATGGACAAAACAAAAATCAGCCGAAGTCAAAACCTACAGGTTACGGACGTCCGTAGATGGACGGATGTCCGGGGCGTCGGACGTCCGGAAAGGTCGGAAATCCGTAAATTTGGCTCAGGTTAGAGGTTTTGGTCGTCCGGAAAAGGTCGGACGTCCGGTCGTTCCTGGGGCTTCGGACGTCCGTAAAGTCCGGTCGTCCGGTGGGTCGGGGTCAACGCGAAAATTGAGTTCGGGGGCGCGATTTTGGGCGGAAAATAGAGATTTCGGGGTCAAAATTCGCGGGATTTCGTGGATGAAAGATGGGGAAACTTGGGGAAATGCTAGATCCACTTGAAACCAAGCAAATGCATGGATCAAAATCAACAAAACATCATCAAAACCAACAAATCACAAAAAAATTTGGGGCTATTTTTTGGTGGGGATTTTCTGATTTAGGCAAGAACACACAAAATCAAGCTAGAAAAAGAGGGGTAGGGGCTCCAAAAACGTGATCAACGTGGCTCATGATACCAAGATGATGTAGGGTGGAACCCTATAGCGTCGATCTTTCACGTTTGGAGTGGATCCTAAGGGGAATCACGAAGAACATGCGGAAGCACAAAGGGAAACACGGGGAAAACGAGAGAGAATCACTAAACCGACAAGGAATCAATCACACAAGTGCTGGATCATCACACACATAAGGTAACACAAGGTTCAAGATCAACAAAGGTAAGGATACAAAGGAACCGTTCTTCTCCGCGAGGAGGCCTTGATGTTCTTCCCTAGAAGGGGCCTTGAATCCGCTTGGGGGATCTTCTCCGAAGAGGTCGTGATCTCCGAGGAGAAGTATCCAAGTGGATGAGCAAAGGCTCTCACACAAATATGAGCTAATCCAATGCTAAATCTAATTAGGAGGAGGTGGAGGAGTATATATAGTCTAGGGCCACGAAGGGGTACATGGGTTGCGGCCCAACACATGGCAGCGCACAGGTGTCGGACGTCCGACAGGTTCCGGACGTCCGGAGGCTCGCGAGGGTCCGGTCGTCCGGTGCATGTCGGACGTCCGACGTTTTGGCTCTGGACAGGTGGTGTCGGACGTCCGGTCGGCGTTGGTCGTCCGGGCGCTGGGGAGAGGTCGGACGTCCGGAGTCTCCGGTCGTCCGTGGATTCGGCTCGGGTCCTCAGGGCCGGACGTCCGGGCTGGGCCGGTCGTCCGATGGCTGTAGCTTCACGCAGCTTCTGCTCTGGGTCCTTGTACTTGGCGTCCTCGCTAGCTCTTCCATTGGATGTGGTGGCTTCGTGGCTTTCCTCCAAGTACTTGATCATGCATAGAGCACACGTTGGAGGTAGTAGCCATATCTCACATGTAGAAAGTGATGGTTCGGAGAGGAGCGAGTTCACCTTGTGTCCAATGGCATATGTTTGAAGTCTCGTCATATGTCCTCTTGGGGCTTGGAGAGTAGTCGGAGTGTACATGGGGATGAACGTGGGATGCTCCGCATCAACCCTCAAGATTGCTCCAGCTATAAATAGTCACCCGCACCTACTGAAGAAATATGCACTAGAGGCAATAATAAAGTTGTTATTTATATTTTCTTATAACATGATAAATGTTTATTATTCATGCTAGAATTGTATTAACCGGAAACTTTGTACATGTGTGAATACATAGACAATACATAGTGTCCCTAGTATGCCTCTACTTGACTAGCTCGTTAATCGAATATGGTTATGTTTCCTAACCATAGGCATGTGTTGTCATTTGATGAACGGGATCACATCATTAGAGAATGATGTGATGGACAAGACCCATCCATTAGCTTAGCATTATGATCGTTACAGTTTTATTGCTACTGCTTTCTTCATGACTTATACATGTTCCTCTGACTATTAGATTATGCAATTCCCAAATACCGGAGGAACACCTTGTGTGCTATTGAAAGTGCTACTAATCCCTGGGTGGTTTTGGTAATTCTTAACAACATATAGCTCGTTGAACTAATGCTCTTTCAAGATGATCATTTCAAAAAGTTCAATGATTGGCATGTCATGGACTAGAGATGTGGAGCCCTCAAAATGCTAAGGACGCATATTGGCAACAAGCTCAAGACTCTACATTTTTATTTAACTGATCCAAGATCACATTTGAGTCCATAGGAAAGCCAATACTATTAAAAGGGGATGAGGCGTTACTTAATGGCTTACTTGCTCAAAATGCTTAGTGATATGCTCCAAAACCCTCAACCACTTTCTCATTTTCACATATGCCCTAAACCTAAAAGTCAAACTCGGCCCCACCGATTTGATATATCCAGCGCCACCGAGTTCATTTGACATAGCCACTGCCACAAACCCTAGTCACTACGGTTTCATCGATAGGGATCTCGGTCTCACCGAGATGGGATTGTAAATTCCATGTTTCCTTTTTGTAACGTTTCGGTCCCACCGAGATGAGCGAATCGATCCCACCGAGTCTGCAATGCAAATTCACTGTTTCCTTTTCGTAACACTTTGGTCTCACCGAAGTGAGCGAATCGGTCCCACCGAGTTTGCCTGACCAACTCTCTATGTGCCTATTACTGAAATCGGTCTCACCGAGTTCATGTGATCGGTCACACCGAGATTACGTTATGCCCTAACCCTAGCGTATCGGTCCCACCGAGTTGATTGCATCGGTCCCACCGAAAATCCTAACGTTCATATTTTGACCTAAATTGGTTTGACCGAGTTTTACCATTCGGTCTCACCGAGTTTGGGAATTTGTGTGTAATAGTTAGATTTTTTGTGGAGGCTATATATACCCCTCCACCCATTCTTCATTCGTGGATAGAGCCATCAGAACATGCCTAAACTTCCGCCATTCATTTTATGAGAGAGAACCACCTACTCATGTGTTGAGACCAAGACATTCCATTCCAACCACAAGAATCTTGATCTCTAGCCTTCCCCAAGTTGCTTTCCACTCAAATCATCTTTCCACCATAGCCAAATATGTGTGAGAGAGTTGAGTGTTGGGGAGACTATCATTTGAAGCACAAGAGCAAGGAGTTCATCATCAACACACCATCTATTATCTTTTGGAGAGTGGTGTCTCCTAAATTGGTTAGGCGTCACTTGGGAGCCTCCGTCAAGATTGTGGAGTTGAACCAAGGAGTTTGTAAGGGCAAGGAGATCGCCTACTTCGTGAAGATCTACCCAAGTGAGGTAAGTCCTTCGTGGGCGATGGCCATGGTGGGATAGGAAAGGTTGCTTCTTCGTGGACCCTCGTGGGTGGAGCCCTCCGTGGACTCTCGTGCCCGTTACCCTTCATGGGTTGAAGTCTCCATCAACGTGAATGTACGATAGCACCACCTATCGAAACCATGCCAAAAATCTCCGTGTCAACATTGCGTTTTCTCCCTCCAAACTCCTCCCATTTACTTTCTTCCAAGTTACATACTTTACTTTTCGCTGCTCATATACTCTTTGCATGCTTGCATGAATTGTATTGAGATTGCTTGACTTGTGCTAAGTTGCTAAAATCTACCAAGAATTAAAATTGGGAAAAGGTTAAGTTTTTATTTGGTCAAGTAGTCTAATCACCCCCCCTCTAGACATACTTTCGATCCTACAGCTATCAAACGTCACAACTTAACTGGGTGATTATAAAGATGCTCTACAGGTGTCTCCGAAGGTGTTTGTTGAGTTGGCATAGATCAAGATTAGGATTTGTCACTCCGTGTATCGGAGAGGTATCTCCGGGCCCTCTCGGTAATGCTCATCACTATAAGCCTTGCAAGCAACGTGACTAATGAGTTAGTGACGGGATGAAGCATTACAGAACGAGTAAAGAGACTTGCCGGTAACGAAATTGAACCAGGTATGATGATACCGACGATCGAATCTCGGACAAGTAACATACCGATGACAAAGGGAACAACGTATGTTGTTATGCGGTTTGACCGATAAAGAACTTCATAGAATATGTAGGAGCCAATATGAGCATCTAGGTTCCGCTATTGGTTATTGATCGGAGATGTGTCTCGATCATGTCTACATAGTTCTCGAACCCTCAGGGTCCGCACGCTTAACGTTCGATGATGATTTGTATTAAGAGTTATGTGTTTTTTATTGTTCGGAGTCCCGGATGAGATCGCGGACATGACGAGGAGTCTTGAAATGGTCGAGACATAAAGATTGATAGATTTGAAGGTTATGTTCGGACACCGAAATAGTTTCGGAGAGGTTCGGACATTTTTCAGAGTACCGGGAGGTTACCGGACCCCACCCCCCACGGAGAGTATTAAGCCTTCATGGGCCTTAGTGGGAAGAGGAGGCCGGCGGCCAGGAGGTGGCGCGTGCCCCCCTAGCCAAACCGAATTGGACTAGGGGAGGGGGCGCCTCCCCCCTTTCCTTCTCCCCCTCTCCCCCTTCCCCCTTCTCCTCTACGGAAAGGAAGGGGGAATCCTACTAGCACTGGGAGTCCTATTAGGACTCCCCCCTTGGCGCGCCCCCTCCAGGCCGGCCGCCTCCTGCTACCTCTTGAGCACTGCGTTGGTTTTCCCTTGAAGAGGAAAGGGCGATGAAGCAAAGTAGCGTAAGTATTTTCCTTAGTTTTTGAGAACCAAGGTATCAATCCAGTAGGAGGATCCTCAAAAGTGCCTCGTACCTACACAAACAAACAAGAACCTCACAACCAACACAATAAAGGGGTTGTCAATCCCTTCACGGTAACTTGCGAAAGTGAGATCTGATAGAGATAAAAAAGATAAGATAAATATTTTTGGTATTTTTATGATATAGATTGGAAAGTAAAGATTGTGAATAAAGATAGATCAAAAACTTATATGACAAAAGATAGACCCAGGGGCCATAGGTTTCACTAGTGGCTTCTCTCAAGATAGCATAAGTATTACGACGGGTGAACAAATTACTGTCGAGCAATTGATAGAAAAGTGCATAGTTATGAGAATATCTTGGCATGATCATGTATATAGGCATCACGTACGCGACAAGTAGGCCGACTCCTGCCTGCATCTACTACTATTACTCCACACATCGACCGACTCCTGCCTGCATCTAGAGTATTAAGTTCATAAGAACAGAGTAACGCATTAAGAAAGATGACATGATGTAGAGGGATAAACTCAAGCAATATGATATAAACCCATCTTTTTATCGTCGATGGCAACAATACAATACGTGCCTTGCTGCCCCTGCTGTCACTGGGAAAGGACACCGCAAGATTGAACCCAAAGCTAAGCACTTCTCCCATTGCAAGAAAGATCAATCTAGTAGGCCAAACCAAACTGATAATTCGAAGAGACTTGCAAAGATAACCAATCATACATAAAAGAATTCAGAGGAGATTCAATTATTTCTCATAGAAAAACTTGATCATAAACCCACAATTCACCGGATCTCGACAATCACACCGCAAAAAGAGTTACATCAAATAGGTCTCCAAGAAGATCAAGGAGAACCTTGTATTGAGATTCAAAGAGAGAGAAGAAGCCATCTAACTAATAACTATGGACCCGAAGGTCTGTGGTAAACTACTCACAACTCATCAGAGAGGCTATGGTGTTGATGTAGAAGCCCTCCATGGTCAATTCCCCCTCCGGCGGAGCGCCGGCGAAGGCTCCAAGATGGGATCTCGCGGATATAGAAGGTTGCGGCGGTGGAAATAGGTTTTCGTGGTGCTCCTGGATGTTTTCGGGGTACGTGGATATATATAGGAGGAAGAAGTAGGTGGGTTGAGCCACGAGGGGCCCACGAGGGTGGGGGGCGCGCTCACCCCCCTAGGGCGCGCCCTCCTGCCTCGTGGCCGCCTCGGCTGCTTCTTGACGTCCACTCTAACTCTGCTGGATTGCGTTTTTTCCAAAAAGATCGCTCCTGAAGGTTTCATTTCGTTTGGACTCCGTTTGATATTCCTTTTCTTCGAAACACTAAAATAGGCAAAAAAAACAGCAATTCGGGTTGGGCCTCCGGTTAGTAGGTTAGTCCCAAAAATGATATAAAAGTGTAAAGTAAAGCCCATAAACATCCAAAGCGGGTAATATAATAGCATGGAACAATCAAAAATTATAGATACGTTGGAGACGTATCAAGCATCCCCAAGCTTAATTCCTGCTCGTCCTTAAGTAGGTAAATGATAAAAACAGAATTTTTGATGTGGAATGCTACCTAGCATAATTCTCAATGTAATTTTCTCTATTGTGGCATGAATGTGTCAGATCCAAATGATTCAAGACAAAAGTTCATGCATACTAACAAGGCAATCATGTCTTCTCAAAATAACATGGCTAAAGAAAGTTCATCCGTACAAAATCATATAGTTAGGCTATGCTTCATTTTCATCACACAAAATACTCCCATCAAGCACAACCCCGGTTTCAGTGAAGCAATTGGTTCATACTTTTTAACGCACTTCAGCTTTTTTCAACTCTCATGCAATACATGAGCGCAAGCCATGGATATAGCACTATGGGTGGAATAGAATATGATGATGGAGGTTGTGTGGAGAAGACAAAAAGGAGAAAGTCTCACGTTGACGAGGCTAATCAACGGGCTATGGATATGCCCATCAATTGATGTAAACATGAGGAGTAGGGATTGCCATACAACGGATGCACTAGAGCTATAAATGTATGAAAGCTCAACAAAAGAAACTAAGTGGGTGTGTGTCGGTGTCAAAACCGGCGGATCTCGGGTAGGGGGTCCCGAACTGTGCGTCTAGGCGGATGGTAACAGGAGACGAGGGACACGATGTTTTTACCCAGGTTCGGGCCCTCTCGATGGAGGTAAAACCCTACGTCCTGCTTGATTAATATTGATGATATGGGTAGTACAAGAGTAGACCTATCACGAGATCAAGGAGGCTAAACCCTAGAAGCTAGCCTATGGTATGATTGTTGTAATGTATGTTGTCCTACGGACTAAAGCCCTCCGGTTTATATAGATACCGGAGAGGGCTAGGGTTACACAGAGTCGGTTACAATGGTAGGAGATCTACATATCCGTATTGCCAAGCTTGCCTTCCACGCCAAGGAAAGTCCCATCCGGACACGGGGCAGAGTCTTCAATCTTGTATCTTCGTAGTCTTGGAGTCCGGCGGACATTGATAGTCCGGCTGTCCGGACACCCCCTAGTCCAGGACTCCCTCAGTAGCCCCCGAACCAGGCTTCAATGACGATAAGTCCAGCGCGTTTATAGTCTTCGGCGTTGCAAGGCGGGTTCTCCCTTCACATTCCATGTACCTGCCGAATAGTGTCCGGCTTCATCTTGAATACTATGTTCCTCGGCTTCTACGCCAAATAATGGCCCTCTTCCACGCGTTGCACGAATGCGAAAAGCCAGGGTGTATTTTGCATTTCACCCCCCAATTGTGCGAGTTGCCCGCCTATAAAAGAGGCAAGAATCCAGATCCAAACCACACCATCTTCCTCCCGCGAATACTCCATCGAAGCGCCTTTGACCTAGAAATCCATTCCACCATGGATCGTCAACACGGCTCTTCTTCGCGCGCTCCCAGCCCACCGCCGGGGAATTGGAGGAGGTGCTCTATTTCGCACAACGAGCTCGAGAAGCTCCAAACGGGGGGATTCCTCCCTCCGGCCTTTATGATCCCAGTCCGGGCCGGACTGGTTACTTATCAAGGTGGGAGACAGGCAGAGGACACTCCCAGCCCCAATAAGGGGGAGCGAGTATGTTTTGTCCCTTATCTGACAAGGGGACTCGGATTTCCAATACATCCGTTCCTCCGCGGGCTCCTGAAGTTCTACGGACTCCAGCTCCACCACCTCACGCCCGCCTCTGTCCTGCATATCGCGGGCTACGTAGCTCTTTGCGAGCTATTCCTGGGCATTGAGCCCCATTTCGCATTGTGGAAGAGGCTGTTTTGCCTCGTACCCCGTTCTCACCAGGGGTCCATATATCAAGTGGGCGACGCCGAAATATGGCGCATCGTCGGAACCGGATACCTATCCGGCACTCCCAAGAAGGCGTCCGAAGACTGGCCCTCGGAGTGGTTTTATATAGGGGACGCTCCGCTGCCAGACCCAGTTCGGATCGGCCTCCCGGAGTTTAGTGCTGCTCCCTTGAAGAAACGCCTCAGCTGGCGCCCACGGAGCCCCCGATTGGAGGAAGATAAGAGCGTCCATTACTTGATGGGCCGGATAAGATTAATGGCTCATTCCGGCTTGACCATGATCGGAGTCATGGCGACATGCATCGAGCGAGGGGTACAACCACTGCAATACAGAGGTCATCCCATGTGGGATTTCAACGGGGAAGACGATGCTACCCGGCATGGCCGCAAAGGGCCGGATTCGACCGAGGATCTGGTGAAGATCCTGTCCAGTCTGTACAAGGGGGAGAAGGAGGATTTCCTTCGAACGAACCCTTTGAATGGGTTTTCCATGATCAACCCCAGAGGATGGGTAAGTGAACACCTTGAAGGGCCCAGCCCATGCTTTCGAAGTTTAAGCTTCTTACATTATGTCTTCGGCACAGGGTCTACGCCGGACTGTGGAGGACATGGTGAGTCCTGCTCCGCAACCCGAGGATCCAGAAGGATCCCTGGGTCCGGCCTCCGAAGAGGACCCGGATATCGAGGTGGAGCTGATCGACGGGGTGTATCACCAACTCAGCATAGACAATGCTTTGGTCGCCATTACGGCGGACTACCCCGGGCTAAGTCCGGCTTCCCAGGTGACCGCGACCGAAGTCCGGACACCATTATCTCATCCCTGCCCATTTCTGACCTTCGCGAATGATGGTATTTTGCAGGAAGCGCCTTTACGGCAGGAAGCCGAGGCCGCGGCGGCTGACCAACAGAGGTCGGTCCGAACCAGCAGGCGGAAAAGGAGCGCAGTGCGAACGGAAACGTCGCAAAGGTATAGCTCGTATTTGAATTTTTAGAGCAACGTTCCGAGGAAACGTCTGAGTGCTCATGATCTTTGCAGGAGAAAAAGCGCTCGCCGGACTGCGAGCGCAGGAATTGCCAATCCGACCAACACCGGCCAGGCTCCAGCGCCCGGCCTGGAGGGGGAGGCAAGCGCAAGACGCGAGCCGGGTCCTTCTCCAACGGAGGATACCGACAGACTGTCCGCCACCAAGTCTGAGGTGGAGAGCGCCATGAACCATAGGCGCCGCCGGACAGTATTTCAAGAGGCGTGCTTTTCCCCTGAGGCATTAGATGCTTTTAACGCAGGGGACGCGCATCTCCGTGCTGCTCAAAATGGTTTTACCAGAGCCACGGAGCAGTATGTGAAAGACATACGGGTAAGGGAATTTTAATGGTTGTATATACCAGTAGCCCTCGAGACTTAAAGTAGTTATGCTAACTGATTTAAGGATCATTGAAAATTTCAGGCACTTAACGAGAAGAACGCCCAGCTGTCTCGGGAGCTGCAAGATTGCAAGGCCCAACTTGAGGCCGCACTTGCTGCCGCAGGAGGAGACGGAAAGACCCCTCCTGGTAACACATTTTTATTAATAAATATAAGCGCTGTGCGGCGTGCACGCAAGTCTAATAATGACATTTGCAGGTACCGCCGGGCAAGATCCGGACAGGCAAGCATTGCTACGCCAGCTAAAGGCCGGCGAGAGTGTGCTGAATAGGGTTCAGCAGGAATGGAACAAGCTCCAAGATGCCAACGCCAAGCTCGGAGGAGAGCTGAAAGGCGCACAGGCCGAGCTGTCCGGCTCCGTTAAGGAGAATCAGCGACTTCGTCGCAGCATTTATAGTAAGTGCTTGAGCGAACTCTTTTGAAAAGAAGAGTTCGGCGAGGAAGTATTTTGACATGATATGTCTTGTAGGTATACTCACGGGTCGTCCTGCAGAGGAGATGCCCATATCAATGGGTGATCAACTTCCCGAACTGTTGCAGCTACTCGAACGAGTTCGGCAGGCAATGAGCGGCATCGTTCAGGCTTTATGGCCAGCCCTCACCCTACCCGAGGGCCTCGGGGAGCTTGCGGAGAAGCTGCAGGGAGTACGACAGCGCTTCCGTTTGTGGAAGATTTCGGCTTGCCGTCAAGGTGCGAGGGAGGCTTGGGCCATGGTGAAGACGCGGTACAAGAAGGCGGATCCCAACCACATGGCCGAAGTTGGACCGGTGGGGCCCGATGGGAAGGAGATCCCTGTGAGTTTAGTGTATAGCCAGGTAGAGTTGGCTGCTAAATTTTCCCAACAGGACTGTAAACTAGACAGCCTGTTAGACGGGATTGAGGAGGAATACAATCAATAAATTTGACAATGTATGTTATCCTTTAAAGTGACATGTGAAATGCCTTCTAGCCGGATTGTAGATCGTTTGTCTTTGCCGACCTTTTCGCTTTGACCTCGGGACCCTAGAGTCCGGAGTGTGTCCGAATACCTTTTTGGTTAAGAAACAACCGTGGTATGCATGGAGACCAGGCGTAGGGGTCATTAGTGCTTTATCAGACAAGTGCCCAACTAGTTATGTTATATTACATGGTTAGTAAGAAACATCTTCCAGGGAGAATAGTTCCGTTAAGGGTTCCTTTCGCTGGGAGGCATGCCCTAAAGTGCATGTCTGGACTGCAAAGAAAGCAGTAAAACATCTGGGGGCGAATAGATAAATAGGTAAAAAGTCATCTTTTAAGTCACCGACCGAATATTCCCTTAAGAACGCTAGCTTTCGGCTTCACCCAGTCTGAGGTACACATCCGGCTGACCCGGCAGTAACAATCGCAGAGGTGCTCCCTTTACCTCCTAGCCGAACAATCGGGAACGTAGGGGTAAGCACAGGAGCCAGGCAACCCAGCTTGGCCAAAACTTAAGTCATATCGATGCATATAATGGCGAGTAAAAGGTACATGTGGAAGCTTGACACATGTGTTGGGCATAAAACCCGTATAATTGAGCTTCTGTAAAAGAAGCCCCCAGGAATAATGAGTGCGGATGGCACATCATGCGTATAATTGAGCTTCTGTAAAAGAAGCCCCCAGGAATAATGAGTGCGGATGGCACATCATGCGCGTGCAAAGAATGCAAAAATAGGCCCGAAAGGGCTTTTAAATGAGAAGGATAAAAAGAGAAACAAAAGACAGCCGAAGTGTAAAAGTTTGGACGGGGGAAGGGGACGAACTCTTAGTCCAGCGCTAGGCATAGAATCGTCGGAGGCGGGCTGCGTTCCATGGGTTCGGCTCGAGTCGGTGATCCGACGCATTTCGTAGACGGTACGCTCCGCCGGTCAGTACTTGATCGATGATGAAGGGACCCTACCATTTGGGCTTGAGCTTGTCCTTTTTCTTGTCCGGCAGGCATAGAACTAGTTCACCAATGTTGTAAGTCTTGGCCCGTACTTCTCTGCTTTGATATCTTCGGGCCTGCTGCTGATAGAATGCGGAACGAGCCTTCGCGACGTCATGTTCTTCCTCCAATGTGTCCAAGCTGTCCTGCCGATCAAGCTCGGCTTCTCTTTCCTCATACATGCGCACTCGAGGTGAGTCATGAATAATGTCACAGGGCAAGACTGCCTCTGCGCCGTATACCATAAAAAATGGTGTGAATCCGGTAGTACGGTTAGGCGTTGTCCGCAGCCCCCAGAGTACGGAGTCGAGCTCCTCGACCCATTGTGTGTCGGATTTAGTGAGTGACCTCACTAGTCTGGGTTTAATGCCGCTCATTATCAGACCATTTGCTCTTTCCACTTGACCGTTGGTTTGAGGGTGATAGACTGACGCATAGTCGAGCTTGATGCCCATATTTTTGCACCATGACTTAACCTCATCGGCTGTGAAGTTCGTGCCGTTGTCGGTGATGATGCTGTGGGGGACTCCGTAACGGTGTACCACCCCTGATATAAAGTCTATCACTGGTCCGGACTCTGCCGTTTTGACCGGTTTGGCCTCTATCCATTTGGTGAATTTATCCACCATGACCAATAGGTATTTTTTCTTGTGGGTTCCCCCTTTAAGGGGTCCAACCATGTCAAGCCCCCAGACCGCGAACGGCCAGGTAATGGGTATGGTTTTGAGGGCGGTGGGTGGCATATGGCCCTGATTAGCAAAGAGCTGGCAACCAACGCATCGCTGGACCAAGTCCTGTGCGTCTGCCCGAGCCGTTGGCCAATAAAATCCTGTACGGAATGCCTTTCCTACAAGGGCCCGGGCTGCTGCGTGGTGTCCGCCTAGTCCGGCATGAATTTCAGCCAGGAGGTTTCGCCCTTCTTCTTCGGAGATACACCTTTGAAGGACTCCGGTGGTACTTTTCTTATAAAGTTCTCCCTCATGGACCTTGTAGGCCTTCGATCGCCGGACTATGCAGCGGGCCTCATTTTGGTCTTCGGGAAGTTCCTGCCTAAGTAAGTAGGCTAGGAAAGGTTCTGTCCACGCGGCGATTACTGCCATTATGACGTGGGCGGAGTTTGTTATGTCGTCTGCCGAATCACCGGTTGGTGCGGTTTTCTCCGGTTTGTAGCTACCGGGCTCCTCTTCCCATAGTACGGATGGCTTGAAGAGCCGTTCCAGGAAGATATTTGGAGGGACAGCATCACGTTTCGCACCGATGCGTGCCAGGACGTCGGCCGCTTGGTTATTATCTCGGGCTATGTGATGGAATTCGAGTCCTTCAAACCGAGCTGACATTTTTAGGACAGCATTACGATATGCTGCCATTTTCGGATCCCTGGCGTCGAAGTCTCCATTTATTTGGGATATTGCAAGGTTTGAGTCCCCGCGCACCTCTAGGCGTTGAATGCCCATGGAGACCGCCATCCGGAGACCATGTAACAGGGCCTCGTATTCGGCTGCATTGTTGGAGTCCGTGTACATTATTTGGAGTACATACTGGACTGTATCTCCGGTGGGGGACGTCAGTACGACACCAGCCCCCAGTCCGGCCAACATTTTGGAGCCGTCGAAATGCATAGTCCAATTGGAGTATGCGCCGTACTCTTTAGGGAGTTCGGCTTCAGTCCATTCGGCGACGAAGTCAGCCAAAACTTGTGACTTTATAGCTCGTCGAGGTTTGTAAGTGATGTCGAATGGTAAGAGCTCAATGGCCCATTTTGCTATCCTGCCCGTTGCGTCGCGGTTATTTATAATGTCATTGAGTGGTACCTCAGAGGCCACTGTTATCGAGCACTCTTGAAAGTAGTGCCGGAGCTTTCGAGACGCCATGAACACCGCATATGCTATCTTCTGATAGTGCGGGTAACGGGATTTGCAGGGGGTTAGCACAGTGGATACATAATACACTGGTTTTTGAAGAGGGAATTTGTGCCCTTCTGTCGCTCGTTCGACGACGAGCACTGCGCTTACAACTTGATGTGTTGCTGCGATGTATAACAACATTGGTTCGCCCAGAGTGGGCGCAGCCAGGACCGGATTTGTTGCCAGTATGGCCTTTATTTCTTCGAGTCCGGCAGTGGCAGCATCCGTCCACTCGAAGTGTTCGGTGCGCCTGAGGAGGCGATAGAGGGGCAACGCCTTTTCTCCTAAACGGGAGATAAAGCGGCTTAATGCTGCCACGCATCCTGTTAATTTTTGTATTTGTTTGAGGTCTTTTGGAATATCCAACTGTGACAGAGCTCGGATTTTGGCCGGATTTGCTTCAATTCCTCTACCGGATACAATGAAGCCCAGCAGCTTTCCGGCTGGTACGCCGAAAACGCATTTTTCCGGATTCAGCTTGATGTCATATGCTCTGAGGTTGTCGAATGTGAGCCTCAAATCGTCTACTAAAGTTTCGACGTGTTTTGTTTTGACGACTACGTCGTCTACGTATGCCTCGACTGTTTTGCCGATCTGGGTGGCCAGACATGTTTGAATCATGCGCTGATATGTTGCGCCGGTGTTTTTGAGTCCAAAGGGCATCGTATTGAAGCAGAATGGTCCATATGGAGTGATAAATGCCGTTGCGGCTTGGTCTGCTTCCGCCATCTTGATTTGATGATAGCCAGAGTATGCGTCCAGGAAGCACAACGAATCGTGCCCTGCTGTGGCATCGATATTTTGATCGATGCGGGGGAGAGGGAAGGGATCCTTTGGGCAAGCTTTATTGAGGTCTTTAAAATCGACACAGAGGCGCCAGGATTTATCCTTCTTTGGTACCATCACCAAATTTGCTAGCCAGTCCGAATGTTTGATATCTCTAATGAATCCGGCTTCCAATAGTTTGGCTAGCTCTTCTCCCATTGCCTGTCTTTTGGGCTCGGAAAATCGTCGAAGAGCCTGTTTGACTGGCTTGAATCCTTTTAGGATGTTGAGGCTGTGTTCAGCCAACCTGCGAGGGATTCCGGGCATGTCTGAAGGATGTCAGGCGAAGATATCCCAATTTTCCCGAAGGAATTCGTGCAGTGCGGCGTCTACTTCGGGGTTCAACTGTGCCCCAATGGAGGCCGTCTTTGTTGGGTCCGTTGGATGGACCTGGAATTTTATTATCTCGTCTGCTGGTTTGAAGGAGGTGGACGTGGATCTTTTATCGAGTATCACATCGTCCCTGTTCACCGTAGAGCGCAGCGCGGTGAGTTCCTCTGCCGCTAAGGCTTCGGATAGTGCCTCGAGGGCTAGTGCGGCTGTCTTGTTTTCGGCGCGGAGTGCTATGTCCGGATCACTAGCGAGAGTGATTATTCCGCTGGGCCCAAGCATTTTAAGCTTCATGTACCCGTAATGAGGTATTGCTTGAAAAGTTGTGAATGCCTCTCGTCCTAATATGGCGTGATATCCACTGCTGAACGAGGCCACCTGGAACGTGACTTCTTCGGATCTGTAATTGTCCGGAGAGCCGAACACCACATCGAGTGTGATTTTTCCGGTGCAGCGCGCTTCCCGGCTAGGGATTATTCCTCTAAAGGTTGTGCTGCTTCGCTCAATACGGCTCCAATCGATTTCCATTTTTCGCAGAGTTTCCTCGTAAATGAGGTTTAGTCCGCTGCCGCCGTCCATGAGGACTTTTGTCAGTCGAAAGCCGTCCACTATGGGACTAAGTACCAGTGCGGCTGGGGCTCTGGTTGTTCGGAATGTGGGCTCGTCGCTGCCATTGAAGGTAATGGCTGTGTCGCTCCATGGATTTGCTGTTGCTACTTGGTAGACTTCGGCGAGTTCGCGGATTGATCGTTTTCGCATATTATTTGATGCGAAAGTCTCGAAGACTGTTGATACCGTGCTGGTATTGTTGGAGTGGTTTCCCGGAGCTACAAGCTCTTCGCCACTTTTGGCCACCTGCCGTAATATCCAACATGCTCGAAGGCTATGTGTTGGGACGGCTCCCTCTGTATTATGAAGCTTACAGGGTCCATTGAGCCATCCCTCCAGTATGGTTCCGTTTCCCTGATTGGATTTTTGTTTTTTCATTTTTGCATCTGGGGCCTGAGTGTAAGGCGCCCTTTTACTGCGGACTGGGTTTGGGGCCGGATTATCCCAAAATTGATTTTCGGTTTTCTGGAAACTCTCCATCGCACAGTACTTTCGTACAATGGACGCCAGATCGGTAAAGCGCGTAATTTTGCGACGATCAATGGCGTTTAGTATTCCCTTGTCCGTGCAGTTATTGCGGAAGATTGATATTGCGTTTTCCTCTCGGCAGTCCTTTATCCTGTCCATAACCAGGAGGAATCTGGCCCAGTAGTGATGTACTGTTTCTGTAGGCTCTTGCCGTATTAGAGATAGATCGCATATGTCTGGGCGGGTGGGTGGAATAAAATCCGGATCCCTGCCCATCTTGAGGCTCAAAGGCCAAGGGGTTTCCGAATTCGGAAGTGTGTTTTGCTGGGGACAATCCAGCGAGTCCGGGGCGACGCATGATTTTAAGTTCGATGCTCGATCGAAGTCCGTCCCTCCGCGGGAATTTGGCATGGAGGGTTTGGGAATCCGGACATGAATTGTTTTCAACACTGGCAAAGAGTTGCCGTATTGCTCTTCCACCACTGCGACGTGGTGGGTGGCCTGGGGAGAGTTAATCTCTCTCAGATCGGTTTTAAGCCCAATCTGGTTGTAGTCCGTAGCGACTCCCAGGGCGGCGATGCGATCCAAGAGCTCGTTAACAGACGAGAGCTCTATTGGATCTAGCTGTTCGGCAGCTTTAGGGCTGACGCGAAGATTGCTTTCGACGACTTGAGAAGTCATTGCCGAAGCGGCGGCCGGACAGGCGGTCATGAGAAAACCACCAAGCCGGATAGTTTGGTCGGCGGCTAAGGCCCCTCCGGCGAAATACCGTCTTTGAAGACGGGTGGAGGCATCCGCTCTATTGGTGACGACACAGAGGAACTCTCAATGAAAGCACCAATGTCGGTGTCAAAACCGACGGATCTCGGGTAGGGGGTCCCGAACTGTGTGTCTAGGCGGATGGTAACAGAGACGAGGGACACGATGTTTTTACCCAGGTTCGGGCCCTCTCGATGGAGGTAAAACCCTACGTCCTGCTTGATTAATATTGATGATATGGGTAGTACAAGAGTAGACCTACCACGAGATCAAGGAGGCTAAACCCTAGAAGCTAGCCTATGGTATGATTGTTTGTAATGTATGTTGTCCTACGGACTAAAGCCCTCCGGTTTATATAGATACCGGAGAGGGCTAGGGTTACACAGAGTCGGTTACAATGGTAGGAGATCTACATATCTGTATTGCCAAGCTTGCCTTCCACGCCAAGGAAAGTCCCATCCGGACACGGGGCGGAGTCTTCAATCTTGTATCTTTGTAGTCTTGGAGTCCGGCGGACATTGATAGTCCGGCTGTCCGGACACCCCCTAGTCCAGGACTCCCTCAGTGTGCATCCAACTTGCTTGCTCACGAAGACCTAGGATATTTTGAGGAAGCCCATCGTTGGAATATACAAGCCAAGTTCTATAATGAAAAATTCCCACTAGTATATGAAAGTGACAACATATGAGACTCTCTATATGAAGAACATGGTGCTACTTTGAAGCAAAAGTGTGGAAAAGATAGTAACATTGTCCCTTTTTTGGGCCTTTCTTTCTTTTGGCCTTTCTTTTTTTTATTGGCCTTTCTTTTTTTTATTTGGCCTTTTTTCTTTTTTTTGGGAAAATGCTCTAATAATGATGATCATCACACTTTACAACTCATTGATTACAACTCGATACTAGAACAAAATATGACTCTATATGAATGCCTCCGGCGTGTACCGAGATGGGCAATGAATCAAGAGTGACATGTATGAAAAATTATGCATGGTGGCTTTGCCACAAATATGATGTCAACTACATGATCATGCAAGGCAATATGACAATAATGATGCGTGTCATGATAAACGGGACGGTGGAAAGTTGCATGGCAATATATCTCGGTATGGCTATGAAAATGCCATAATAGGTAGGTATGGTGGCTGTTTTGAGGAAGATATAAGGAGGTTTATGTGTGATAGAGCGTATCGTATCATAGGGTTTGGATGCACCGGCGAAGTTTGCACCAACTCTCAAGGTGAGAAAGGGCAATGCACGGTACCGAAGAGGCTAGCAATGATGGAAAGGTGAGAGTGTGTATAATCCATAGACTCACATTAGTCATAAAGAACTCATATACTTATTGCAAAAGTTTTATTAGCCCTCGAAGCAAAGTACTACTACGCATGCTTCTATGGGGGAGGTTGGTAGGAGTTAACCATCGCGCGCCCCCGACCTCCACACATAAGGAAGGCAATCAAAAGAGCACCCCATGCAACAAATTTGTTACACAACTTTTACCATGCGTGCATGCTACGGGACTTGCCAAATTCAACACAAGTATTTCTCAATTTCATCATTCCCAACTAGCATGACTCTAACATTATCACCTTTATATCTCAAAACAATTATCAAGCATCAAATTGATCATAGCATCCAATTCACTTCCTATGATAGTTTTTATTATACCCAACTTGGATGCCAATCATTCTAGGACCAATTTTATAACCATAACAAATACCATGATGTTCTAAAAGACTCTCAAAATAATATAAGTGAAGCATGAGAGGTCAACAATTTCTACAAAATAAAACCACTGCCGTGCTCTAAAAGATATAAGTGAAGCACTAGAGCAAAATTATCTATCTCAAAAGATATAAGTGAAGCACATAGAGTATTCTAATAAATTCCAAATCATGTCTGTCTCTCTCAAAAGGTGTGTACAACAAGGATGATTGTGGTAGGTTAAAAGCAAAGACTCATATCATACAAGACGCTCCAAGCAAAACACATATCATGTGGTGAATCAAAATATAGCTCCAAGTAAAGTTACCGATAGACGAAGACGAAAGAGGGGATGCCTTCCGGGACATCCCCAAGCTTAGGATTTTGGTTGTCCTTGAATTATCTTGGGGTGCCATGGGCATCCCCGAGCTTAGGCTCTTGCCACTCCTTATTCCATAGTCCATCAAATCTTTACCAGAAACTTGAAAATTTCACAACACAAAACTCAACAGGAAATCTCATAAGCTCCGTTAGTGCAAGAAAGAAAAACCACCACTTAAGGTACTATAATGAACTCATTCATTATTTATATTGGTGTTAAACCTACTGTATTCCAACTTCTCTATGGTTCATACCCCCCGATACTAGCCATAGATTCATCAAAATAAGCAAACAACACACGAAAAACAGAATCTGTCAAAAACAGAACAGTCTGTAGAAATATGTAACTTTCGAATACTTATGGAACTCTAAAACTCCTACCAAAATAGGAAGTCCTGGGAAATGTGTCTATTGATCTACTGCAAAAAGAATCAACTAAAAATCACGTTTCTGTGATTTATTAAAATTATTCTCGTGCGTGCAAAAGTTTTTGTTTTTCAGTAGAATCAAATTAACTATCACCGTAGGTTGTCCTATAGGTTCTACTTGGCACAAACACTAATTAAAACATAAAACCACGTCTAAATAGAGGCTAGATGAATTATTTATTACTAAACAGTAGCAAAAAGAAAGGAGCAAAAATAAAATTGGGTTGCCTCCCAACAAGCGCTATCGTTTAACGCCCCTAGCTAGGCATAAAAGCGAGAATAGATCTAAGTATTGCCATCTTTGGTATTCAATTCATAAGTGGCTCGCATAATAGATTCATAAGGTAATTTGATTTTCTTTCTAGGAAAGTGTTCCATGCCTTTCCTTAATGGAAATTGGAATCTAATATTCCCTTCCTTCATATCAATAGTTGCACCAATCGTTCTAAGGAAAGGCCTACCAAGAATAATAGGACATGAAAGATTGCAATCTATATCAAGAACGATAAAATCTACGGGCACATAATTCCTATTTGCAACAATAAGAACATCATTAATCCTTCCCATAGGTTTCTTAATAGTGGAATCCGCAAGGTGCAAGTTTAAAGAACAATCATCAAATTCATGCAACCTAGCACATCACGTAAAGTTTTCGGAATCGTGGGAACACTAGCACCCAAATCACTCAAAGCATAGCATTCATGATCTTTAATTTTAATTTTAATAGTGGATTCCCACTCATCATAAAGTTTTCTAGGTATAGAAACTTCCAATTCAAGCTTTTCTTCATAAGATTGCATCAAAGCATCAACGATATGTTTGGTAAAAGCTTTATTTTGACTATAAGCATGAGGAGAATTCAACACGGATTGCAACAAGGAAATATAATCTATTAAAGAACAATTATAATAATTAAATTCCTTGAAATCCATAATAGTGTGTTCATTGCTACGTAAAGTTTTGACCTCTCCAATCCCACTTTTACCAAATTTAGCATCAAGATCTAAAAACTCTGAATCATTGGGACGCCTTTTAACTAAAGTTGACTCATCTCCAGTCCCATCATTATCAAGATTCATATTGCAAAACAAAGATTTAATAGGGTACACATCAATAACTTTTAGATCTTCATAATTATTTTCATGGAAACTAGAAGAACACGCTCTTACAAAGCAATCTTTCTTAGCATGCATCCTAGCGATTCTTTCTTTGCACTCATCAATGGAAATTCTCATGGCTTTGAGAGACTCATTGATATCATGCTTAGGTGGAATAGATCTAAGTTTCAAACAATCAACATCAAGAGAAAGTCTATCAACGTTTCTAGCTAATTCACCAACTTTAAGCAATTTTTCTTCAAGCAAAGCATTGAAATTCTTTTGAGAGATCATAAATTCTTTAACACTATTCTCAAAATTAGAGGGCATCTTATTAAAATTTCCATAAGAGTTGTTGTAGGAATTACCATAATTATTAGAGGAATTACTAGGAAACGGCCTAGGACTAAAGTTTGCTCTATACGCGTTGTTACCAAAATTATTCCTACTAAAAAAATTCACATCCATAGATTCATTTTTATTCTCAATCAAAGTAGACAAAGGCATATCATTAGGATCAATAGGAGCACTCTTAGTAGCAAATAATTTCATAAGTTCATACATCTTTCCACTCAAAACATTAATCTCTTCTATCGCATGAACCTTTTTACTAGTAGATCTTTCGATGTGCCATTAAAAATAATTAACCAAAATATTATCAAGGAGTTTAGTAGCTTCTCCTAAGGTGATTTCCATAAAAGTGCCTCCCGCGGCCGAATCTAAAAGATTTCTAGAAGAAAAATTCAATCCAGCATAAAAATTTGTATGATCATCCATAAATTTAAACCATGCGTAGGGCAATTGCGAATCATTAATTTCATTCTTTCGCAAGATTGGGCAACATGCTCATGATCAGGTTGTTTAAAATCAATAATATCGTTTCTAAGAGAGATGATCTTAGCGGGAGGAAAATACTTAGAGATAAAAGCATCTTTGCACTTATTCCATGAATCAATACTATTTTTAGGCAAAGACGAAAACCAAATTTTAGCACGATCTCTAAGTGAAAACGGAAATAACTTCAATTTAACAATATCATTATCTGTATCTTTCTTCTTTTGCATATCACACAAATCAACAAAGTTATTTAGATGAGTAGTGACATCTTCACTAAGAAGGCTAGAGAATTGATCTTTCATAACAAGATTTAACAAAGCAGCATTGATTTCACAAGATTCAGCATCATTAAGAGGAGCAATCGGAGTGCTAAGGAAATCATTATTGTTGGTATTGGAAAAGTCACACAATTTAGTATTATCTTGAGCCATCATGACAAGCAATCCAACACACAAGCATACAAGAGGAAAGCGAAAGAAAAGAGGCGAACGGAAAAGAGAGGGCGAATAAAACGGCAAGGGTGAAGTGGGGGAGAGGAAAACGATAGGCAAATGGCAAATAATGTAATGCGAGGAAGATGAGTTTGTGATGGGTACTTGGTATGTCTTTACTTGAGCGAAGACC
The DNA here is from genome assembly GCA_963921465.1 of Triticum timopheevii. Classification (NCBI taxonomy): domain Eukaryota; kingdom Viridiplantae; phylum Streptophyta; class Magnoliopsida; order Poales; family Poaceae; genus Triticum; species Triticum timopheevii. Next base: position 289,860,109 of record OY997268.1, on the reverse strand, counting down.
TCCCGGGCAACGGCAACAGAAATCCTTCTTGCTACTGCTTGAGCATTGCATTGGTTTTCCCTTGAAGAGGAAAGGGCGATGAAGCAAAGTAGCGTAAGTATTTTCCTTAGTTTTTGAGAACCAAGGTATCAATCCAGTAGGAGGATCCTCAAAAGTCCCTCGTACCTACACAAACAAACAAGAACCTCGCAACCAACGCGATAAAGGGGTTGTCAATCCCTTCATGGTAACTTGTGAAAGTGAGATCTGATAGAGATAAAAAGATAAGATAAATATTTTTGGTATTTTTATGATATAGATTGGAAATTAAAGATTGTGAATAAAGATAGATCAGAAACTTATATGATAAAAGATAGACCCGGGGGCCATAGGTTTCATTAGTGGATTCTCTCAAGATAGCACAAGTATTACGGTGGGTGAACAAATTACTGTCGAGCAATTGATAGAAAAGTGCATAGTTATGAGAATATCTAGGCATGATCGTGTATATAGGCATCACGTCCGCGACAAGTAGACCGACTCCTGCCTGCATCTACTACTATTACTCCACACATCGACCGACTCCTGCCTGCATCTAGAGTATTAAGTTCATAAGAACAGAGTAACGCATTAAGAAAGATGACATGATGTAGAGGGATAAACTCAAGCAATATGATATAAACCTCATCTTTTTATCCTCGATGGCAACAATACAGTACGTGCCTTGCTGCCTGTGCTGTCACTGGGAAAGGACACCGCAAGATTGAACCCAAAGCTAAGCACTTCTCCCATTGCAAGAAAGATCAATCTAGTAGGCCAAACCAAACTGATAATTCAAAGAGACTTGCAAAGATAACCAATCATACATAAAATAATTCAGAGGAGATTCAATTATTTCTCATAGATAAACTTGATCATAAACCCACAATTCATTGGATCTCGACAAACACACCGCAAAAAGAGTTACATCGAATAGATCTCCAAGAAGATCAAGGAGAACTTTGTATTGAGATTCAAAGAGAGAGAAGAAGCCATCTAGCTAATAACTATGGACCCGAAGGTCTGTGGTAAACTACTCACAACTCATCGGAGAGGCTATGATGTTGATGTAGAAGCCCTCTGTGGTCGATTCCCCCTCCGGCGGAGCGCCGGCGAAGGCTCCAAGATGGGATCTCGCGGATACAGAAGGTTGCGGCGGTGGAAATAGGTTTTCGTGGTTCTCCTGGATGTTTTCGGGGTACGTGGATATATATAGGAGGAAGAAGTAGGTCGGTTGAGCCACGAGGGGCCCACGAGGGTGGGGGGCGCTCCCACCCCTCTATGGCGTGCCCTCCTGCCTCGTGGCCGCCTCGACTACTTCTTGACGTCCACTCCAAGTCTCTTGGATTGCATTTGTTCCAAAAAGATTGCTCCCGAAGGTTTCGTTCCGTTTGGACTTCGTTTGATATTCCTTTTTTTCGAAACACTGAAATAGGCAAAAAAACAGCAATTCGGGCTGGGCCTCCGGTTAGTAGGCTAGTACCATAAATGATATATAAGTGTAAAGTAAAGCCCATAAACATCCAAAACAGGTAATATAATAGCATGGAACAATAAAAAATTATAGATACGTTGGAGACGTATCACCTCCTCCCTCCCTCCTTTATATTCGTGGGCAGGGGCACCCCAAAGGTACACCAAGATTTCACTTAGCCGTGTGCGGCGCTCCCTTCCACAGTTTACTCCTCCGGTCATAACATCGTAGTGCTTAGGCGAAGCCATGCGCGGATCACATCATCAACACTGTCGCCACACCGTCGTGCTGATGGAACTCTCCCTCGACCCTCTACTGGATCAAGAGTTCGAGGGACGTCATCAAGATGAACGTGTGATGAACACGGAGGTGCCATACGTTCGGTACTTGGATCGGTTGGATCGTGAAGACGTTCGACTACATCAACCACATTAACTAACGCTTCCGCTTTCAGTCTATGAGGGTACATGGATAGACTCTCCCCCTCTCGTTGCTATGCATCTCCTAGGTAGATCTTGCGTGATCATAGGAATGTTTTTGAAATTGCATTCTACGTTCCCCAACAGTGGCATCCGAGCCAGGTCTATGCGTAGATGATATGCACGAGTAGAACACAAAGAGTTGTGGGCGATAATAGTCATACTGCTTACCACCAACATCTTACTTTGATTCGGCGGTATTGTTGGATGAAGCGGCCCGGACCGACATTACATGACCGCGTTCATGAGACTGCTTCTATCGACGTGCTTTGCACACAGGTGTCTGGCGGGTGTCTGTTTCTCCAACTTTAGTTGAATCAAGTTTGACTACGGCCGGTCCTTGTTGAAAGTTAAAACAGCACACTTGACGAAAAATCGTTGTGGTTTTAATGCGTAGGTAAGAGCGGTTCTTGCTAGAAGCCCATAGCAGCCACGTAAAACTTGCAACAACAAAGTAGAGGTCGTCTAACTTGTTTTTGCAGGGCTTGTTGTGATGTGATATGGACAAGACATGATGAGATATAAATTGTTGTATGAGATGATCATGTTTTGTAACAGAGTTATCAGCAACTGGCAGGAGCCATATGGTTGTCGCTTTATTGTATGAAATGCAATCGCCATGTAATTGCTTTACTTTATCACTAAGCGGTAGCGATAGTCGTAGTAGTAATGGTTGGCGAGACGATAATGATGCTACGATGGAGATCAAGGTGTTGATCCGGTGACGATGGAGATCATGACGGTGCTTTGGAGATGGAGATCAAAGGCACAAGATGATGATGGCCATATTATGTCACATATTTTGATTGCATGTGATGTTTATCCTTTATGCATATTATTTTGCTTAGTATGATGATAGCATTATAAGATGATCCCTCACTAACTTTCAAGGTATATGTGTTCTCCCTGAGTATGCACCATTGTTACAGTTCGTCGTGCCGAGACACCACGTGATGATCGGGTGTGATAAGCTCTACGTTCACATACAACAGGTGCAAGCCAGTTTTGCATGTGCAGAATACTCGGGTTAAACTTGACGAGCCTAGCATATGCAGATATGGCCTTGGAACACTGAGACCGAAAGGTTGAACGTGAATCATATAGTAGATATGATCAACATAGAGATGTTTGATATGTCTCCGTCGTATCTATAATTTTGATTGTTCCATGCCAATATTATTCAACTTTCATATACTTTTGGCGACTTTTTATACTATTTTTGGGACTAACATATTGATCCAGTGCCCAGTGCCAGTTCCTGTTTGTTGCATGTTTTATGTTTCGCAGAAACCCATATCAAACGGAGTCCAAACGGGATAAAGACGGATGGAGATCATTTCTGGAATATTTATGATTTTTGGGAAGAAAAACCAACGCAAGACGGTGCCCGAGGGGGCCACGAGGTAGGGGGCGCACCCCTGACCCTCGTGGGCACCCCGTAAGGCGGTTGACGCTCTTCTTTTGCCGCAAAAAAGCTAATTTTTGGAGAAAAATCTAGGTGAAGGTTTCAACCCAATCAAAGTTACGGATCTCCGGATATAAAAGAAACGGTGAAAGGGTAGAATCGGGGAACGCAGAAACAGAGAGAGACAGAGAGACATATCCAATCTCGGAGGGGCTCTCGCCCCTCCCACGCCATGGAGACCATGGACCAGACGGGAAACCCTTCTCCCATCTAAGGAGAAGGTCAAGGAAGAAGAAGGGGGTCTCTCTCCCCCTTGCTTCCGGTGGCACCGAAACGCTGCCGGGGGCCATCATCATCACCGTGATCTACACCAACACCTCTGCCATCTTCACCAACATCTCCATCACCTTCCCCCATCTATATTCAGCGGTCCATTCTCCCGCAACCCGATGTACCCTCTACTTGAACATGGTGCTTGATGCTTCATATTATTATCCAATGATGTGTTGCCATCCTATGATGTCTGAGTAGATTTTCATTGTCCTACCGGTGATTGATGAATTGCTATGATTGGTTTAATTTGCTTGTGGTTATGTTGCTGTCCTATTGTGCCCTCCGTGTCGCGCAAGCGTGAGGGATTCCCGCTGTAGGGTGTTGCAATACGTTCATGATTCACTTATAGTGGGTTGCTTGAGTGACAGAAGCGTAAACCCGAGTAAGGGGGTTGTGGCGTATGGGATAAAGGGGACTTGATGCTTTAATGCTATGGTTGAGTTTTACCTTAATGATCTTTAGTAGTTGCGGATGCTTGCTAGAGTTCCAATCATAAGTGCATATGATCCAAGAAGAGAAAGTATGTTAGCTTATGCCTCTCCCACATAAAGCTTGCTATCGGTCTAGTAAAGTAGTCAATTGCTTAGGGACAATTTCACAACTCCTACCACCACTTTTCCACACTCGCTATATTTGCTTTATTGATTCTTTATCTAAACAGCCCCTACTTTTTATTTACGTGCTTTTTATTATCTTGCAATCATATCCTATCACACCTGCAAAGTACTTCTAGTTTCCTACTTGTTCTAGGTAAAGCGTGTTGAGAGAAGAACAACTTAATATTATTGGGAGGCAAAGCCAACATATATATGAGTACAAGAGGATGCCAAAAGACTAGAATGTAAAAGACCAAAGGTCATCACTAATATAACTCTAACACCCCCCCCCCCCCCTCAAACTCATGGTGGATTCACAACACTGAGTTTGGAGAGGTGAAATCCATGTTCAGCTCTAGTCTGGGCCTTCGTGAAGAAGTCTGCTAGTTGTAACTCTGAAGGCACATACTGAAGAGCAATAACATGATCCTGCACAACAGCTCGCACATAAGAAGCATCGACACCAATACGCTTGGTAAGCTCATACTTCACAGGATCCCGCGCAATACTGATAGCACCTGTGCTATCTGACAAGAGTGTGGTAGGTGTAGTAACAGAAACACCAAAATCCTCCAGTAACCATCGTAACCAAGTCACCTCTGCCGTCAGAAGAGCCATAGCGCGCAATTCAGCTTCTGCACTCAAACGGGAAACTGCAGTCTATTTCTTCGTCTTCCAGGCAATGAGAGAACCACCAAAAAAACACAGTAGGCGGAAAGTGAACGGCGATCCATAGGATCACTAGCCCATGTAGCATCTGAATAGACCTAGAGCTGTAATGAGCTGGAACGGGGGAAAAGAGACGATGAGAGATCGTGGCACGAAGATATCGTAGAACACAAAGAAGGTGACTATAGTGAACAGAAGTGGGAGCAGAAACAAACTGACTCAAAATATGAACAGGATAAGTGATATCTGGACGAGTGACAACAAGATAGACAAGACTCCCGACAAGATGATGGTAACGTGTCGGATCAGACAAGGGCTCACCATCAGAAGCACGAAGGTGAGCATTGAGCTCCATAGGAGTCTCAGTAGTGCGCTCATCACTAAGAGCCGCATGAGTAAGAAGATCTTGGATATACTTTTCTTGGGAAATAAAAAAGCCATCAGAGGTGGAGGAAACCTCAATCCCAAGAAAGTAATGAAGAGGACCAAGATCAGACATAAGGAACTGCTCATTGAGATGGGCCTTGACAAAGGCAATGTACTTAGGATCGTCGCCAGTGATGATCATGTCATCAACATATAGAAGAAGAAGAGTGCAACCACGAGCAGAAATGTGAACAAACAACACTGGATCATGAGCACTGGGTGAAAACCCAGCTGTAGTGACCACAGAGGCAAAACGCTCAAACCAAGCGCAGGGGGCTTGCTTAAGGCCATAGAGAGAGCGACGAAGACGACAAATCATGCCATCAGGAACTGAATACCCAGGAGGTGGCTGCATATAAACCTCCTCACGCAACTCACCATTAAGAAAGGCATTCTTGACATCAAGTTGAGACACAGACCCAATGGCGAACAGATGCCACGGCAAGAAGTGTGCGGACAGTGGTCATATGGGCCACAGGAGCAAATGTCTCATCGTAATCACGACCATGCTCCTGCTGAAAGCAACGAGCCACAAGACGAGCTTTATAATGCTCAAGAGAACCGTCAGAGCGAGTCTTAATCTTATAGACCCACTTACAGGTGATCGGACAAACATGGGGAGGAAGAGAAACCAGATCCCACGTGCCAGTGCGCTCAAGTGCAGCAATCTCCTCTGCCATCGCAAGCTGCCATTCAGGATGAACAAAAGCATCACAATAAGAGGTAGGCTCGACAATAGCTGAAACACCATACCGACTAGGAGAATAGCGGTCAGGTTGAGGGCAAGGTCGAGCCCGAAGCCCATAAATCGGCTGGGATGAGGAAGATGGCACACCAGATGTAGATGGCACGTCAGTAGATTCATCCATAACACGTGGATGATGAGTATAATGAAAAGGAAAAGTGGGATGAGAAGAAACCATCAGAGGTTATGAAGATGGGGATGACATCGGAGGTGATGAAGATGGGGATGACATCGGTGATGAAGGTGGGGAGTCATGTAGCAAGGGAGGAGAAGAAACCGTAGGAGATGATGGCGTCGGATCTATAATAGTGGGGCGAGAAGGAGGAGTAGAAATACGAGGCACAGAGAGAGGTGTATCAGGAAACGTGAGAAAAGAGATATCCTCTACAGAAGAAGTTGAGGAAGATGATCGTGGGTAGAATGGACGAGACTCATCAAAAGTCACATCCCGAGAAATACGCATTCGGTGACCAACCGGATCCCAACATCGATAACCCTTATGCTTTGTAGCCTAGAAAAACACACTCAACGGACTGAGCGGTTAGTTTGGTGCGTTCTCGAGGGGCTAGAAGAACATAGCAAACACAACCAAAAAGCCGAAGCGCCAAATAATCAGGAGAACAATCAGAAAGACGTTCTAGAGGAATACCACCCTGCAGAGCAGATGAGGGTTGAATGTTTATGAGATATGTGGCAGTGGAGACAGCCTCGGCCCAAAAATGAGGCGGAAGAGAGGCAGCAATCATCATTGCACGAGCTGTCTCAAGAAGGTGGCGATGTTTATGCTCAGCCACACCATTTTGAGCATGAGCACTAGGACAAGAGAATTGAGCAATAGTACCTTGCTCAGCAAGAAAACCACGCAACATTTTGGAGATATACTCGCCAGCAGAATCAGCATGGAACACACGAATAGGTGTAGAGAACTGAGTGTGAACCATGGTAGCAAAACGCTTATAAATAGAGAGAACCTCACTACGAGAGGACATAAAATAAAGCCAAGTGTAATGAGAGAAATCATCAATAAAAATAATATAATATCGATGACCCCCTTTGGAAGGAAAGGGTGCTGGACCCCACACATCGGAATGTACCAAATCAAAAGGTCGATGAGACACTGACTCGCTAGTAGGATAAGGTAACTGAACCTGTTTACCCAGCCTACAACCCTAACACTGTAAAGAGACTTCTCCTAAGATAGGCCCCAGAAGACCACGACGAACTAAAGACGATAGTCGAGAACCACAAAGGTGACCAAGTCGATGATGCCATTGCTGAAAGGAGCTGGTAGTTGAAGCGACGAAGGCAGATGGACTGGCAAGTGTGGTGGCAGCAGAAGGAACATGAAGCCAATCTAACTCCCAAAGCCTCTGATTATCATGGCGGCGAGGGCCAGTCCCAACCAGAGCATGCGTGTGACGATCCTGAATAGTGCAAGAATCAACGTCAAGAATGACACGACAACCAGAATCAGTAAGTTGGCTTGCGGAAAATAGGTTCATGGTAAGGCAAGGAACATGAGAAACATCTGGAACATAAAAGGAAGAAGTGGAAAGAGTGCCTTGACTAGCAACAGGGAGAGGAGTACCATCAGCAGTAAGAACATTAATAGGAAAATCAAGAGATCTAAGAGAGGACAATACAGAAGAATCAGAAGACATATGAAATGAAGCTCCAGAATCCAGAACCCATGGGGATGTATCTGACTGTGTAAACGGTGGTCGCTCAACACTAGAAGCACCAGTCATAGAGCCTGCAGTACCTGTTGAAGAACCTGAAGCAGCAAGTAGACGCTTAAGCTTCACAATATCCTGCTCGGTGAAGGAGACAGTAGACGACGTCGAGGAAGAAGCACGAGTCCCAGAAGAAGAATTGCGCTCCCTGTTATGCATATCACATTTCTTCTGGAAGCACTCAGACTCAGGTTGACCATCCTTGTTGCAGTAGCCGCAATGAGTACGAGGACAAGAGCGACCATCACGAGAGCGGCCCTTAGGAGAACGACCCTCACTACCAGGAGTGGGCAGTAGCGGCGGAGCACTGGAGCGAGAAACCACCGGTGGAGCAGCTCGAGCAGCAAGCACAGAGGGAACCTGAAGCGACCCAGCACCACGGAGGCGAGTATCCTCAGCATGAAGCTCAGAAAGCACCTCAGAAATAGGAACACGGCCACGAGCAAACAACTGAGCACGCCGAGGCTCAATCTCCCCACGGAGCCGCGACAGGAACTCATAGACACGCTGAAACTCCAAGTCGGACCTCACAGTCTGGCAACACGCGCAAGTGCCACAAACAGCAGTGCGAAGGGAGTCAAGCTGGCGCCATATAGCAGAACTCTGAGTGTAGAACTCATCAATAGTGGAGTCTCCCTGCTGAAGAGCATGCTCCTGACGTACCACAGACAAGTAGAGAGCATCACCAGAGGGCTGATAACGCTGACGCAGACGAGTCCACATCTCAAACACAGTACCAAGGCCCATAAACTCAAAAGCAAACTGTGGTAGAACACTGGAAGTGAGGACAACAGCGGCACGAGCATCATCATCACACCACTGAGTGTACGCAGTCAGATCATCATGATAAACGGAAAGAGCCTCCGAATAAACCACGACCTGTTGGTCATAAGCAGCAATCGCATCATCAGGAGCAACTCGGGCTGCAGCCCTATCATCATCAGAAGCATCTGTCGCAAGAGCCGGTGGAGGTGGCGGTGGGATAGGAGCCACAGGAGGAACTGGGCGCTGAGGACAGTGAACCTCACCGAAAGAACTCCCTAGAGACGAAGGCCACGCATATGAATGCGCATAAAAGCAACAAACTCATTATAGTTAGCCCCATCAAATATCATCGGGCAGCGCGGAATGGCGACGTACCCCAACGACGTTGAAGACATGGTGCTCTCTGTCTTTTTTAAACAATCCACACAGCGGATGGATGAATCCAGATCAAGTCAAACGTAAGAAGCAAGCACCCGCAGCGCTGGTGCACCAGAAACAGAGGCAGTGCTCAAAACCGCGAGCAACGTGGCATTCAGGAGCAAAGCGGCGGCGGCGACCCGAGCTGGGCGAGCCAAAGGTCGGCGGCGGCGGCCGGACCTGAGCGCCAGTCAGGGACGCGGCGACGGTGGGCGGCGGCGGCCGGACCCGAGTGTCAGTCAGAGACGCGGCGGCGACGGCCAGACCCGACCACCAGTCAGAGATGCGGCAGCGGCGGGCGGACCTGGAAGAGCCGAAGGCTGGCGGGGGATGCCGGGCCTCGAGTAGCCAGACCACGAGTGAGTGAAGACGAGACAAGGACCAACGTCAGGAGCACCGGCTCGGCAGGGGGGCACGAGCTGCCAGGCCTCGGTATCTTGCGGGTGGAGACGAGACGGCGACCGTAGACGAGATGCGTGAGAAGCACCGGCTCGCTCTGACAAACGGATCGGCGGCGGAGCAAAGGATTGAATTCACGGAGAGGAGCAGCAGCGGCTGGATCAATGAGACCAAGCATCGATGGCATCCAACAGGCAGCTATGGATGGATGTGTGGACGCCCACGAGAGCAGAGGAACAGAACGGGACGGTAGGGGATTGGATCGGGAAAAAAATCCTAGAGCTCTAATACCATGTTGAGAGAAGAACAACTTAATATTATTGGGAGGCCAAAGCCAACATATATATGAGTACAAGAGGATGCCAAAAGACTAGAATGTAAAAGACCAAAGGTCATCACTAATATAACTCTAACAAAGCGAACGTCAAGCGTGCATAGAGTTGTATCGGTGATCGATAGAACTTGAGGGAATATTTGTTCTACCTTTAGCTCCTCGTTGGGTTCGACACTCTTCTTATCGAAAGAGGCTACAATTGATCCCCTATACTTGTGGGTTATCAATGTTCACCATTGAAAACTACTCCATATCACGTGATGATTGGACATGGTTTAGTTGATTTGGATCACGTGATCATTTAGATGACTAGAGGGATGCCTATCTAAGTGGGAGTTCTTTAGTAATATGATTAATTGAACTTTAATTTATCATGAACTTAGTCCTGATAGTTTTTTGCATATCTATGTTGTTGTAGATCAATGGCCCGTGCTACCATTCCCTTGAATTTTAGTGCGTTCCTAGAGAAAGCTAAGTTGAAAGATGATGGTAGCAATTACACGGACTGGGTCCTTAACTTGAGGATTATCCTCATTGCTGCACAGAAGAATTATGTCCTGGAAGCACCGCTAGGTGCAAGGCTTGCTGCAGGAGCAGATGCTGACGTTATGAACGTCTGGCAGACTCAATCTGGTGACTACTCGATAGTTCAGTGTGCCATGCTTTATGGCTTAGAATCGGGACTTCAAAGACGTTTTGAACGGTATGGAGCATATGAGATGTTCCAAGAGTTGAAGTTAATATTTCAAGCAAATGCCCGAGTTGAGAGATATGAAGTCTCCAACAAGTTCTATAGCTGCAAAATGGAGGAGAATAGTTTTGTCAGTGAACACATACTCAGAATGTCTGGGTACCATAACCACTTAACTCAGCTGGGAGTTAATCTTCCTGATGATAGTGTCATTGACAGAGTTCTTCAATCACTACCACCAAGCTATAAAGGCTTCGTGATGAACTATAATATGCAAGGGATGGAAAAGACTATTCCTGAGCTCTTCGCAATGCTAAAGGCTACGGAGGTAGAAATCAAGAATGAACATCAAGTGTTGATGGTTAAGAAGACCACTAGTTTCAAGAAAAAGGGCAAAGGGAAGAAGGGGAACTTCAAGAAGAATAGCAAGGAAGTTGCTACTCCCGAGAAGAAGCCCAAGTCTGGACCTAAGCCTGAAAAGTGCTTCTACTGCAAAGGGACTGGTCACTGGAAGTGGAACTGCCCCAAGTATTTGGCGGATAAGAAGGATGGCGAAGTGAAATGTATATTTGATATACATGTTATTGATGTGTACCTTACTAATGCTCGTAGTAGCGCCTGGGTATTGATACTGGTTCTGCTGCTCATATTTGCAATTCGAAACAGGGGTTACAGATTAAACGAAGATTGGCTAAGGACGAGGTGACGATGCGCGTCGGAAATGGTTCCAAGGTCGATGTGATCGCCGTCGGCACGCTACCTCTACATCTACCTTCAGGATTAGTTTGACCTGAATAATTCTTATTTGGTGCCAGCGTTGAGCATGAACATTATATCTGGATCTTGTTTGATGCGAGACGATTATTCATTTAAATCAGAGAATAATGGTTGTTCTATTTATATGAGTAATATCTTTTATGGTCATGCACCCTTGTTGAGTGGTCTATTTTTGTTGAATCTCGATCTTGGTGATACACATGTTCATAATATTGAAGCCAAAAGATGCAAAGTTGATAATGATAGTGCAACTTATTTGTGGCACTACCGTATAGGTCATATTGGTGTAAAGCGCATGAAGAAACTCCATGCTGATGGGCTTTTGGAATCACTTGATTATGAATCACTTGGTGCTTGCGAACCATGCCTCATGGGCAAGATGACTAAAACTCCGTTCTCTAGAACAATTGAACGAGCTATTGACTTATTGGAAATAATATATTCCGATGTATGGGATCCAATGAGTGTTGAGGCTCGTGGCGGGTATCGTTATTTTCCGACCTTCATAGATGATTTGAGCAGATATGGGTATATCTACTTAATGAAACATAAGTCTAAAACATTTGAAAAGTTCAAAGAATTTCAAAGTGAAGTGGAAAATCATCATAACAAGAAAATAAAGTTTCTACAATCTGATCGTGGAGGAGAATATTTGAGCTACGAGTTTGGTCTTCATTTGAAACAATGTGGAATAGTTTCGCAGCTCATGCCACCTAGAACACCACATCGTAATGGTGTGTCCGAACGTCGTAACCATACTTTATTGGATATGGTGCGATCTATGATGTCTCTTACTGATTTACCGCTACCATTTTGGGGTTATGCTTTAGAGACGGTTGCATTCACATTAAATAGGGCACCATCAAAATCCATTGAGACGACACCATATGAACTGTGGTTTGGCAAGAAACCCAAGTTGTCGTTTCTTAAAGTTGGGCTGTGATGCATATGTGAAAAAGCTTCAACCTGATAAGCTCGAACCCAAATCGGAGAAGTGCATCTTCATAGGATACCCAAAGGAAACTGCTGGGTACACCTTCTATCACAGATCCGAAGGCAAGATATTCGTTGCTATGAATGGATCCTTTCTAGAGAAGGAGTTTCTCTCAAAAGAAGTGAGTGGGAGGACAGTAGAACTTGATGAGGTAATTGTACCTTCTCCTAAATTGGAAAGTAGTTCATCACAGAAATTAGTTCCAGTGATTCCTACACCAATTAGTGAGGAAGCTAATGATGATGATCATGAAACTTCAGATCAAGTTACTACCGAACCTCGTAGGTCATCCAGAGTATTGTCCGCACCAGAATGGTACGGTAATCCTATTCTGGAAGTCATGTTACTAGACCATGATGAACCTACGAACTATGAGGAAACGATGATGAGCCCAGATTCTGCGAACTGGCTTGAGGCCATGAAATCTGAGATGGGATCCATGTATGAGAACAAAGTGTGGACTTTGGTGGACTTGCCCGATGATCGACAAGCCATAGAAAATAAATGGATCTTCAAGAAGAAGACTGACTGTCGGTGTCAAAATCGGCGGATCTCGGGTAGGGGGTCCCGAACTGTGCGTCTAGGCGGATGGTAACAGGAGACAAGGGACACGATGTTTTTACCCAGGTTCGGGCCCTCTCGATGGAGGTAAAACCCTACTCCTGCTTGATTGATATTGATGATATGGGTAGTACAAGAGTGGATCTACCACGAGATCAAGGAGGCTAAACCCTAGAAGCTAGCCTATGGTATGATTGTTGTAATGGTTGTGTTGTCCTATGGACTAAACATCTCCGGTTTATATAGACACCGGAGAGGGCTAGGGTTACACAGAGTCGGTTACAATGGTAGGAGATCTACATATTCGTATCGCCAAGCTTGCCTTCCACGCCAAGGAAAGTCCCATCCGGACACGGGACGAACTCTTCAATCTTGTATCTTCATAGTCTTGGAGTCCGGCCGATGATGATAGTCCGGCTATCCGGACACCCCCTGGTCCAGGACTCCCTTAGTAGCCCCTGAACCAGGCTTCAATGACGATGAGTCCGGCGCGCATATTGTTCGGCATTGCAAGGCGGGTTCCTCCTCCGAATAATTCATAGAAGATTGTGAACACCAGGATAGTGTCCGGCTCTGCAAAATAAATTCCACATTCCACCGTAGAGAGAATAATATGTACACAAGTTCAATCTGCTGACGTATTATGTGGCATGACGTCATACCACCACCAAGCCTTTATTGAATCGTTTTTTATTATACCACCTCAGCGCGTTTAGCGAAGCGGTTTCCTTGGCACGTCTTGTCGAAGCAGAGATCGTGTTCCCCTTATTCTGGGATTCCCATCAATACGGACGTGGGTAACCCAACCGCGCCATTGATGGTGGCGCTTGGGAGATAAGCGAGTTTTACCTGGCCGGTGGGGACGCATAGTCTTCGTCCGCCTATATATAAGGGGATAAGGATCCACCTCTTTACCTACGCCTTCTTCCTCCTTTGCTTATCCATCTCCGCGCACTCGAGCTCCAGCGCCCAAGTCCGCACATCTCGTCTCAACCTCCTCCAGTCATGTCCGGAGCGGGAGGCAAGTGGTTGGCCTCCTCCGTTACGGAGGAGCACATCGCAAAGCTGCACGGCGCCGGATACCTTTCCAGCGATATCGCGCACCGGCTGCCCGACGAGGGGCAGCTCATCCCCACCCCCAGGCCCCATGAGAGGGTCGTATTCCTTCCCCACTTCCTCCACGGACTGGGCTTTCCACTTCATCCCTTCGTCCAGGGGCTCATGTTCTACTACGGCCTAGACTTCCATGATCTGGCGCCAAACATCATCCTCAACATCTCGGCGTTTATCGTCGTGTGCGAGGCCTTTCTCTGCATCCGGCCCCACTTCGGCTTGTGGCTCAAGACCTTCAACATCAAGCCGAAGGTAGTGAAGGGCGTCCAAGCGAAGTGCGGAGGCGCCATGGTGGGCAAGATGCCCAACATCCTCTGGCTCGAGGGCGCCTTTGTGGAAACCATCAAAGGGTGGCAATCCGGGTGGTTCTATATCACCGAGCCGCGAGACCCTAAATGGGCAGCGGCCCCCGAGTTCAAATCTGGTGCCCCTATGCAGCTCACCTCCTGGAAAAAGAAGGGCTTGCTATGGGGCAGTTCCGAGGAGCTGACAGGACTTCAGTCCTGTCTCCAGACCTTGGTGAACAAGAAGCTTAGGCTTGTCAACATGATCCAGGTCATGCTCGTCCGTCGGATTCTCCCCTGCCAACAGCGGGCCTTCAATTTGTGGGAGTTCTATCCAGCACAGCACCGGACCCTGAGCGGGCTCTTCGACACGACGTACGAAGCTGCCTGGAGGGTGCTGTTCAAGGGCGGAGAAGCCCCCGCGTCCGCGATGGAAGACCGCGGATTCAGCACCAAGCGCCCAGCCGGCGAGGTAAGCTTCGTTATCCTCTATGGGACACTTATTTTCTTTCATAGTTTGACTCTATGTGGGATTTAAAAACTCCCAATGCCTTTGACAGGACTGGCAGAGGACGTCCGGACAGGTAGACTGTCCGGCTCCCCTTCCCGAAGACCCAGCGGACGCCCGTTTAACGGGGCTGCTAGTCCCGGCACTTTATGTGGTGCCGGAGAAGAAGGCCACGGGAACTCGAAGAAGTTCCCGACGCCAGGTGATATCGGACTCATCGTCCGATGGCTCCGAGGCGGACTCCTCCCCCGAAGACGAGGAGGGGAAAGAGGACTCTCTCCCAGAGGAGGGAGAGAGGAAGAGGAAGGCTTCCCCAACGGGGGAGGCCGAAGGGTCCAAGAGGGGAAGGACCCTTCCCCCGGACAGCTCCACCAATGCCAACGTTGGCGACGAAGAGTGGCCCTCAAGGGCCAGGCCTCCGGCAAGATCGTAAGTATCCGGATTCCTGAATGATTTATAATTTATCTTTTGTGTCACGTAGTGTCCTTCTAATGCCGCACACTGCCTGTAGTCCGGCCGATGATGATCTTCCCGCTTCATCGAGCGGGTCCTTGGCTCCGTCGGACGTGGATTCCATTCCGACCGCCTCCACCCCTTGTGACGCTGACGACGTCGATGTGGGATCCCAGGAGGGGACCCATCAGGAGGAGGCTCCGGAGGTGCCGCGAGGCAGCCTCCCGGACTTTGCGCCGGACTTCATGCCGGAACCCGCAGTGGTTCCGGAGTCCGGCAGGCGGCCCCTTCGTAAGAAGGGCAAGACCGTGACGCCGGCAGCCTCCGACCAACCGGAGGCGCCAGACAACTTGTTGGAGGCGCTTAACGGCGCTTCCATCGAGGAAGAACACCGCACTATCATGAGTGCGGTGATTCAGAAGGTTCAGCTCGCCAAGAGCGGGCTGACCGAAGCCTGCAATAGCCTTCTAATAGGCTTTGAGGTAAGAAGTTTAAAATATGTAATGTAATACCGCATAGATAGTAGCCCCTGATGCTTGGTTCGGTGTTCAGAAAGAAAAACCGGATTGAGGATCTAAAAAAGATAAACGCAGGAGTGCTAAAAATCATGTCAATATGGGTTTGCAGGCTGCGCTGCTGACCTCTGCCACACTGACTGCGGAGGTCGGTGCTTTGAAGCAGGGCCTCGAGCGGTCCGAGCAAGAGCTCGGCCTTGCCAAGAAGCAGCTCGAGGACAAAGAAGGTGAGTAACACCACTTTGAAATTTGTACCTTACAGAAAAGGATTTTGGTTGCAATAGAAATAACAAGGATAACGTGGGTACTGCAGGGGCCACGGACGAGGTGGCGACCCTGAAGGAGGCCGTGTCCGCGGCCGAACGCAATGCGGCCGCGGAACGGGTGGAGTGAGAGAAGCAGGAGGCGCGGGTGGCGGAGGTGCGGCAAGAGCTCCAAGCTCTCATGGAGAAGCATGAGAGTTTGGAGCGCGACTCGAAGACTCGAGAGTCCGAGCTTGCGTCGGCTCTTGAAAGTGCCAACGCCGCTAAGGCCGAGGCCCGTAAGGCCCTCCAGGAGATTGAGGAGGTGAAGAAAATAGCGGCGGGTAAGGCATTTTTCATGCAAAGCAAGCATGTGAATGTAAATTATCTGTTACTTACCCGAATTCGGAGCTCTCCAGGGGTGTTTGCAGATCTGCCCCACAGCGTGTCCGATGCCGCCGCATTCTACCGCGGCGAGGAGGGGAGCTCAACGGAGAAGGTCTTTTGGTCTCAGTACGCTGAGGCCGGACATCCGGTGCCCCCTAGCGACCAGCTGAAGCACCTGGTCGAGCTCCACAAGGTAGCCGAGCAGGCCATGAAGGGCTTCATAGTCCGGCTGTGGCCTGGAGAGGCCATGCCTGGGAGCTACTTCGGCCTCGTGCGGCGGCTGGTGGATGCGTGCCCCTGGGTGGAGGTCATCAAGCGCTCCGCTTGCATTGAAGGTGCCCGTCGGGCCCTTGCCCGCGCAAAGGTGCATTGGGGCAGGCTGGATGCTGAGAGGCTTATCACGGACGCGCCGCCGGTGGGCAAGGAGTATCGTACGCCCGAAATGTACTATAAGAGTGTCCTGAAGGGTGCCCGCAAGATTGCGGATGAGTGCCCCAAAGATGTAATTATTGAGTAAACTCGCAATTTGTTATCCTGTGCGCTGAAAACTTTGTCCATGTGCGCTAAGCAATGCTTATTGATTTAAAATATTACCTTCTGTGCGGCCGTTTATAAAATCTGAGAGATGGCAAGTCGTCGGCTTCAGCCCCCATGCCACGATTGCTGGGGTGTTCGGGATAAGCTTGAGCACTCTTGTTCCCATTTTTGGGTCCATCTAGGGAGGCGCTCAACACAACGAACAAGGCAACCGGACTTATAATGCTTGAACACTCTCACTTAGCCATAGAATTCTATAATTTTAAATTTCGGCGAAGCCCCTAGTATTCGGAAGACCGAGTTCAGGGCGCTATCCACGCCTGGGCCGGACACAGCCGGTTCCTTGCTCGAAGCGGCATAAGTCTTTAGGGACTCGAAAAGACCTCTAGAAACAGCGACCCGTCTCTCGCCTTATCATGACAGTCAGTTTTAGCTTTCTCCACTGAGGCGCTCGCCCAGCTCAACCGGGGCACAATCGCAGTGGTTCTCCCAGTGCTACCTTAGCCGACAGAACGGAACGTAAGGTACCAAAACATGGGAGCCGGGCAAACCCAACTATTGACCCAAGACATGATTCGAAGCCGATGCATATAATGCTATAAGTTTGGGGTGCCGCACTTGTGAAAGTGTTCGGACTTATCACACCATAATGCGGGGAACACAAGCCCCTGGTGTATTCTGCCGTACCAAAATATATGGGTGCAAGATGTCATTGATGAACATATATGTAAAAAAAAGTAATGCAATTATAGGCGAAAAGTGCTGCATTGTTTATTCAAGGAATTCTGCTATGAGTGCAGAACGATACAAATAGTGCGGTAAGCAAGGGATTGGACTAATTAAACATGTCCCCCTCCAGGGGTGGGGCTGCGGACTGGTGTATTTAACAAATTTAATGCTCATAATGGAGACCACCTGAGTATTCGTCGTAGCCTTTGTCCCTCCCTGGCTGTTGCATCGTGAGTTCGGCAGATCTACTGCCGGATAGGGCCTCTGGTGAACGGAGTCCTGTGAAAAAATAAAAAAAGAAGAAAAAAGAGTGACACACTTGGGAGCCCCTGGTGTGGTTAAGCCGCACTCTGGGCCTGTCGTGGTCGTGCCCCTCCCACTATGCCCATGGTATCTCCAGAGCGTAGTGATGTACGCGAAGAGCTGGTCTTGCAATCATGCGAGGGCTGGGGTTGGGGCCGCATTGCTACACGTGCTCGGAACGTGCCAGGTGGTCTTGGTTGATGTTACTCCGGTCGCGTTTGGCCATGTCCGGTCGTTTAACGGCCGGACTCGAAAATTGCCTTAGAAGGCTGCTCTGTACTTCTGCCGCGAGAGCCACTGTGTGTTCCTCTGTTCGGAGGGAGCGTTCAGTATTTCTGTTGACCGTGATGACTCCACGAGGGCCTGGCATCTTGAGCTTAAGGTATGCATAATGCGGCACCGCGTTGAATTTTGCAAACACGATTCATCCGAGCAGGGCGTGATAGCCGCTGCGGAACGGGACTATATCGAAGATTAACTCCTCGCTTCGGAAATTATCCGGGGATCCGAAGACCACTTCCAGTGTGACTGAGCCTGTACAATTGGCCTCAACACCTGGTATGACGCCTTTGAAGGTCGTCTTTGTAGGTTTAATCCTTGAGGGGTCTATGCCCATCTTGCGCACTGTATCCTGATAAAGCAGGTTCAGGCTGCTGCCGCCGTCCATCAGGACTCTAGTGAGGTGAAATCCATCGACGATTGGGTCTAAAACCAATGCAGCGAATCCACCATGACGGATACTGGTAGGGTGGTCCCTTTGATCGAAAGTGATCGGGCAAGAGGACCATGGGTTGAACTTTGGGGCGACTGGCTCCATCGCGTATACGTCCCTAAGTGCACGCTTCCGCTCCCTCTTGGGTATATGGGTTGCGTATATCATGTTTACCGTCCGCACTTGTGGGGGGAAACCCTTCTGTCCTCTACTGTTCGGCGGCCGAGTCTCTTCCTCGTCGTCGCTGTGTAGCCCCTTGTCATTGTTTTCGGCAATTAATTTGCCTGCCTGTTTGAATACCCAACAATCTCTGTTGGTGTGATTAGCTGGCTTTTCAGGGGTGCCATGTATCTGGCAAGAGCGGTCGAGTATTCGGTCCAAATTGGACGGACCCGGAGTAGTTCTTTTGAATGGCTTCTTCCGTTGACCGGGTTTAGAGCCTTTGAATTCGGCGTTTACTGCCGTATCCTCATTGTTGTCGCCGTTAACGCGGCGTTTGTTTTTGTTTCGACGTGACCTGCCATTGTGGTCCTTAGTATCCGGACTACCAGCATTTTTGCTAAGGTTGTTGCTGCGAGCTAGCCAGCTGTCCTCTCCCGCGCAGAAGCGGGTCATGAGTGATGTGAGGGCTGCCATGGATTTCGGCTTTTCCTGTCCTAGGTGCCGGGCCAGCCACTCGTCGCGGATGTTATGTTTGAAGGCTGCGAGGGCCTCTGCATCCGGACAGTTAACGATTTGATTTTTCTTTGTTAAGAACTGTGTCCAGAACTGTCTGGCCGATTCGTCTGGCTGCTGAATTATGTGGCTTAGGTCATCGGCGTCTGGTGGTCGCACATATGTGCCCTAGAAGTTGTCGAGGAATGCGGCTTCCAGGTCCATCCAACACCCAATTGACTCTGCGGGCAGGCTGTTAAGCAATGCCGAGCTGGTCCTTTAAGCTTGAGTGGGAGATACTTGATGGCGTGGAGATCGTCGCCGCGGGCCATATGGATATGAAGAAGATAATCTTCGATCCAAACCACGGGGTCTGTTGTGCCATCGTAGGATTCAATGTTCACGGGTTTAAATCCTTCAGGGATTTGATGATCCATTACTTCGTCTATGAAGCATAGTGGGTGTGCGGCGCCTCTATATTGAGCGATATCACGACGTAGCTCGAGAGAGCGTTGTCTGCTGTGTTCGGCCCGGCCGGAGTTGCTGTATCCGGTGCGACGGTAGTCGTCGTGGGTCGTGGGGCGCCCCGTGATCCATAGATAGATCTTGATTGTCTTGCCTTGTCCTCCAATATATCCCGCAAGTCCGGCGCATTCCCTCGTGGCTTCGTGCTTTTCGAGCGGTGCCGAGGTACGGTCCTGATGGAGGGCCTAGATGCCTCTCTGTCGCGACCACGGGGTGGTCGGTCTGCCGTATTGTGCGCTGGTGATGAAGGTTTGTATGCTTCCTCCTCTAGTTGGGGGAGCAAATTGCGTTTTGGGTAGCTCTTGGAGGGGCGTTCGAGTTCATACTCTTCAGCTACGAGGACCTCGGTCCATCTGTCGGCCAGCAGGTCTTGATCAGCTTGAAGCTGTTGCTGCTTTTTCTTTAGGCTATTTGCCGTGGCGATAAGCCTGCGTTTAAAACGCTCTTGTTCGACAGGATCCTCTGGCACGACGAATTCGTCATCGTTAAGGCTTGCCTCGTCTCCGGAGGGAGGTATGTAGTTTTCATCCTCCTCGTCTGCCGCTCTCTCTCGAGGGCTAGCTTCCCCGTCCTCCTGTGCTGAATCTTGCTGGAGGGGGTTGTCTTCGGCACTCTCTGGGATGTTATTATCTTCGGTGCCGGAATCTCCATTCTTATTGTGGCGGGATTTAGAGCGGCGCCGCTGACGTCGGCGCTTGGGCTGTTTCTTAGAAGAATCTGCCTCCGCTGCTTCTTCGCCGTCCCCATCCTTTGGGGTGTCCACCATGTATATGTCGTATGACAAGGTGGTCTTCCAGTGTGCTGTAGGCGCTGGTTCTTGATCGTCTCCGGCATCGTCGTCCATACCGTCGATGTCTTCGGAGTCGTAGTCTAGCATGTCGGTTAGATCGTCGACAGTGGCTACAAAGTGGCTGGTGGGTGGGCTTTGAATTTCTTCGTCCGCATCCCAACCATCCTGACCGCAGTCCGGCCAGGGTTCTCCTG
The DNA here is from genome assembly GCA_963921465.1 of Triticum timopheevii. Taxonomy (NCBI): domain Eukaryota; kingdom Viridiplantae; phylum Streptophyta; class Magnoliopsida; order Poales; family Poaceae; genus Triticum; species Triticum timopheevii. The sequence goes on along the minus strand of OY997268.1, from coordinate 289,839,347 downwards.
ATAATGAGAGATGCTTTAGCGAATTTAGGATGTCGCCAAAGGGTGAGTGCTGAAAGATGTCCACGGCGGTGAACTCCATGATCGGCGCCCAATCGGATTCGATTGGCAGGGGCGCAGGAGGTTCGGAGTCCGGCAAGGAGTCCGGGGTCTCGGAGTCACGAGCTTTATAAGGGACAAGGTTAGTACTCGGCTCCATCACCGTAGAAGTTGCAGCTCCCGAGGCGGTGTCCAGCCACCTGTCCTCGATCTGCACGGTTTGCTCTGAACTATGGGTCAGCTCGGACTCGTGTGCGGCCTCCAGGGCACTGTCCGGCGGCAGAGCTAAATCATGCCCATCGTGACAGCGCGGCACGCTCGGCTGTGGCTCGAATCCGTCGAAGATCAAGTCTCCGCGGATGTCGGCCGTGAAGTTTAGGCTTCCAAACCTGACCTGATGGCCAGGGGCGTAGCTTTCGATCTGCTCCAGATGGCCAAGTGAATTGGCCCGCAGTGCATAGCCGCCGAATACGAAGATCTGTCTGGGGAGAAAAGTCTCACCTCGGACGTTGTTGTTGTTGATTGAAGAAGCCATCAAGCCTATCGGTGACGACACAGAGGAACTCTCAATGAAAGCACCAATGTCGGTGTCAAAACCGGCGGATCTCGGGTAGGGGGTCCCGAACTGTGCGTCTAGGCGGATGGTAACAGGAGACAAGGGACACGATGTTTTTACCCAGGTTCGGGCCCTCTCGATGGAGGTAAAACCCTACTCCTGCTTGATTGATATTGATGATATGGGTAGTACAAGAGTGGATCTACCACGAGATCAAGGAGGCTAAACCCTAGAAGCTAGCCTATGGTATGATTGTTGTAATGGTTGTGTTGTCCTACGGACTAAACCTCTCCGGTTTATATAGACACCGGAGAGGGCTAGGGTTACACAGAGTCGGTTACAATGGTAGGAGATCTACATATCCGTATCGCCAAGCTTGCCTTCCACGCCAAGGAAAGTCCCATCCGGACATGGGATGAAGTCTTCAATCTTGTATCTTCATAGTATTAGAGTCCGGCCGACGATGATAGTCTGGCTATCCGGACACCCCCTGGTCCAGGACTCCCTCACTAACACTGACGGTAATGTTATTGTCAACAAAGCTCGACTTGTTTCGGAAGGTTTTTGACAAGTTCAAGGAGTTGACTACGATGAGACCTTCTCACCCATAGCGATGCTTAAGTCTATCTGAATCATGTTAGCAATTGCCGCATTTTATGATTATGAAATTTAGCAAATGGATGTCAAAACTGCATTCCTTAATGGAGTTCTTAAAGAAGAGTTGTATATGATGCAACTAGAAGGTTTTGTCGATCCAAAAGGTGCTAACAAAGTGTGCAAGCTCCAGCGATCCATTTATGGACTGGTGCAAGCCTCTCGGAGTTGGAATATACGCTTTGATAATGTGATCAAAGCATATGGTTTTATACAGACTTTTGGAGAAGCCTGTATTTACAAGAAAGTGAGTGAGAGCTCTGTAGCATTTCTAATATTATATGTGGATGACATATTGTTGATTGGAAATAATACATAATTTCTGGATAGCATAAAAGGACACTTGAATAAGAATTTTTCAATGCAAGACCTCGGTGAAGCTGCTTACATATTGGGCATCAAGATCTATAGATATAGGTCAAGACGCTTAATTGGACTTTCACAAAGCACATACTTGATAAAGTTTTGAAGAAGTTCAAATCAGTCAAAGAAAGGGTTCTTGCCTGTGTGACAAGGTGTGAAGTTGAGTCAGATTCAATGCCCGACCACTGCAGAAGATAGAGAGAAAAAGAAAGTCATTCCCTATGCTTCAGCCGTAGGTTCTATCATGTATGCAATATTGTGTACCAGACCTGATGTGTGCCTTGCTATAAGTATAGCAGGGAGGTACCAAAGTAATCCAGGAGTGGATCACTGGACAGCGGTCAAGAACATCCTAAATTACCTGAAAAGGACTAAGGATATGTTTCTCGTTTATGGAGGTGACAAAGAGCTTGTCGTAAGTGGTTACGTCGATGCAAGCTTTGACATGATCCGGATGACTCTAAATCGCAAACCGGATATGTATTTATATTGAATGGTGGGGCTGTTAGTTGGTGCAGTTCCAAGCAGAGCGTCATGGCGGGATCTACGTGTGAAGCGAAGTACATAGCTGCTTCGAAAGCAGCAAACGAAGGAGTCTGGATGAAGGAGTTCATATCAGATCTAGGTGTAATACCTAGTGCATCGGGTCCAATTAAAATCTTTTGTGACAATACTGGAGCAATTGCCTTGGCAAAGGAATCCAGATTTCACAAGAGAACCAAACACATCAAGAGACGCTTCAATTCCATCCGACATCAAGTGAAGGAGGAAGACATAGATATTTGCAAGATACGGATCTCAATGTTGTAGACCCGTTGACTAAGCCTCTTTCACGAGCAAAACATGACCAACACCAAGACTCCATGGGTGTTAGAATCATTACTTTGTAATCTTGATTATTGACTCTAGCGCAAGTGGGAGACTGAAGGAAATATGCCCTAGCGGCAATAATAAAGTTGTTTTTTATATTTCCTTATATCATGATAAATGTTTATTATTCATGCTAGAATTGTATTAACCGGAAACTTAGTACATGTGTGAATACATAGACAATACATAGTGTCCCTAGTATGCCTCTACTTGACTGGCTCGTTAATCAAAGATGGTTATGTTTCCTAACCATAGACATGTGTTGTCATTTGATGAAAGGGGTCACATCATTAGAGAATGATGTGATGGACAAGACCCATCCATTAGCTTAGCATTATGATCGTTAGAGTTTTATTGCTACTGCTTTCTTCATGACTTATACATGTTCGTCTAACTATGAGATTATGCAACTCCCGAATATCGGAGGAACACCTTGTGTGCTATCAAACGTCACAACGTAACTGGGTGATTATAAAGATGCTCTACAGGTGTCTCCGAAGGTGTTTGTTGAGTTTGCATAGATCAAGATTAGGATTTGTCACTCCATGTGTCGGAGAGGTATCTCCGGGCCCTCTCGGTAATGCTCATCACTATAAGCCTTGCAAGCAATGTGACTAATGAGATAGTTACGGGATGAAGCATTATGGAACGAGTAAAGAGACTTGCCGGTAATGAGATTGAACTAGGTATGATGATACCGATGATCGAATCTCGGACAAGTAACATACTGATGACAAACGGAACAATGTATGTTGTTGTGCGGTTTGACCGATAAAGATCTTCGTAGAATATGTAGGAGCCAATATGATCATCCAGGTTCTGCTATTGGTTATTGATCGGAGATGTGTCTCGATCTTGTCTACATAGTTCTCGAACCCGTAGGGTCCACACGCTTAATGTTCGATGACGATTTGTATTAAGAGTTATGTGTTTTTGATGACCGAAGTTTGTTCGGAGTCCCGGATGAGATCACGAACATGACGAGGAGTCTCGAAATGGTCGAGACATAAATATTGATATATTGGAAGGTTATGGCGGACACCGGAATAGTTTCATAGAGGTTTGGACATTTTTTTGGAGTACCGAGAGGTTACCGGAACCCCCCCCCCCCCAGGAGAGTATTGGGCCTTCATGGGCCTTAGTGGAAAGAGGAGGCCGGCGGCCAGGAGGTGGTGCACGCCCCCTAGCCAAACCGAATTGGACTAGGAGAGGGGGCGCGACCCCCGTTTCCTGCTCCCTCTCTCTCTCCCTTCCCATTCTCCTACTCCGGAAAGGAAGGGGGAATCCTACTAGGACTGCGAGTCCTAGTAGGACCCCCCCCCCCCCTTGGCGCGCCCCCTCTAGGTCGGTCGCCTCCTCCCTCCCTCCTTTATATACGTGGGCAGGGGCACCCCAAAGACACACTAAGATTTATCTTAGCAGTGTGCGGTGCTCCCTTTCACAGTTTACTCCTCCGGTCATAACATCGTAGTGCTTAGGCGAAGCCCTGCGCGGATCACATCATCAACACCGTCGCCACACCGTCGTGCTGGCAGAACTCTCCCTCGACCCTCTACTGGATCAAGGGTTCGAGGGACGTCATTGAGCTGAACGTGTGCTGAACACGAAGGTGTTGTATGTTTGGTACTTTGATCGGTTGGATCGTGAAGATGTTCGACTACATCAACCGTGTTAACTAATGCTTCTGCTTTCATTCTACGAGGGTACGTGGACAAACTCTCCCCCTCTCGTTGCTATGCATCTCCTAGACAGATCTTGCGTGATCATAGGAATTTTTTTGAAATTGCATGCTACGTTCCCCAACACCTACTGTTTTGGTCAGCTGCTCCGTTTGATTTCTGACAAGTTTATCTGAGCACCCTTCTCTAAGAGATTTGAGCTATTCCACTAAGAGAAAACCCCAGAGCTGGTTGAGCATCATGTAGATCTAGGTTGAGAGTTCTTGATCTTATTACTCTCGAGGGTTGCACACTCTCAAAACGGCTAGGCGTCAAGTCTTGAACACTAAGAGTAATTGTGGTTGTCGCAGTCAAAGTCTGATGAAGGTTTGGAGATCGCCAAGAAGTATCTACCATGAGTAAAATCAACTGAAAAATCGAGGACCTTCACATTGAGGAGAATAGGGCGAAGATAGATTTGTTCATATCACTACAAAAAAAGAACACATCCATGGTGATATGTGTTTATCACAATATGTCACGCTTTCTGTCACGCATGTACATTCATGACGATTTTATGACAGAATCAAGATAGTCATACCGGTGATGTCGGGGAAGTGTTCCGTGGCAAGAATCCATTTATCATCCCGAAAGTGTTCGTGATGATAAATAGCGTGTCATGGGAGTGTTTTCGTCAAGGGTGACTGACACGTGGCAACCACCATCACGGGTCATTGTTAACCTATCGGGTGCAGGTTTTGAATCTGGTACCCTTAATAGCCCCCACAAATGAAAAATTTTCACGTTTCAAATTCTCATTCACCAACAGAGCCACATGCCAGCTCTACACTGTGACAGGTGTCGACCATCCAACAGACGATATGAGTCTATAAAACATTAACACGTGGCATGACCCAACAGTGGCCCATTCGTTAAAAGGGTCGGCCCAATCAGAGGCCCACAAAATTTAGGCAAAATTTAACGGGACGACCCACTAATGGTCTGCTTGTAGGTGGCCTAATTACGACCCACTTGCAGTTCCGGCCCGTTAATAGTCCGCTATGTGTTTGGACCCGATTACAGCCGTGTGTCTTCCGGCCTATTTGCGGCCCGATGAGTGTTATTTTTACACTCATCAAACCTGGGTTTTAACTGAGATATTTCATAAAACCGAGACATTCGCTCTGATATTGCCACTAATGCAAAGGATTCCAAATATCCTATCTTTATTTTGTTTCCATGGGAAATGGGCAATTATGGACGAAATCAAGCCAATACATGGAAAGGAGTAAAGAGAAGATCAAGTGGGACGCACATAGGATGAGCCAGAGCAAAAGACGGGGTTCCATATGACCACGCTCTCGCTCGTATGCGTGGTTGTATGACATGATAGGGTCGACCTCTAATTCACCACTACAAATACTATGAAGGGGTCAGCGCTAGAAAGAATACCTATCTTCGCTGAAACCTCCATCTTCGTCATCCACAACAACCCTAGCCACTGCCACTTCCCATCTACATCTCCATAGCTGCCACCATCACCACTACCGTAGTACTCAGCCAACTAGCCATGCTTTGTAATCGAATATCACATCCAACATCCATTATAAGACATATTATCAATCAATCAATCTTCATGATGTGTTGTCCAATGATTTCTTCATGTGATATCATCTTCATGTGTGGGTAGTTTGGTAAGGTCATGGGATGAGGCAAAGCCCTACAACCCTATGTATTTGTTGGAGGGATCGACGGAAGTACTTTGAATTAGCGTCCTATATGTGTAACATAAAATTACTTCATATCTATCTCTTGTCTCGTTCGCGTTCTTCATCCCTGCAGGTACCAAGGATCATGGAGAATGAGCCACGAAGAGGCTGAGGGTAGGGAGACTATGATGTGTTGTTATGAACACCGGTTGTGATAGACAAGTTTAGCACAGTAACACATATCCTATCTCTGGGTATACAAGAGGTGTATTCATTAAACGCCCATTGCTTTTGTATAATTTCTATCTTAATTATCTGGCAACTTACTCTTGATGTAGGATGCCTGTTGGTCAAGACGTAATTTGGAGACATCCCTGATACGTCTCCAACGTATCTATAATTTTTGATTGTTCCATGCTATTATATTACCCCTTTTGGATGTTTATGGGCTTTATTTTACACATTTATATCATTTTTGGGACTAACCTACTAACCGGAGGCCCAACCCATATTGCTGTTTTTTTTGCCTATTTCAGTATTTCAAAGAAAAGGAATATCAAACGGAGTCCAAACGGAATGAAACCTTCGGGAGCGTTATTTTTGGAACAAATCTGATCCGGAGAGCTTGGAGTGCAAGTCAAGAAGCCTCCGAGGGCCCCACAAGATAGGAGGCCCCCCCCTGTAGGGCGCGCCCCCTGTCTTGTGGGCCCCTCGGGCGGCCACCGACGTACTTCTTCCTCCTATATATACCTACGTACCCCGAAAACATCCAGGAGCACCACGAAACACAATTTCCACCGCCGTAACCTTCTGTATCCGCGAGATCCCATCTTGGAGCCCTTGCCGACACTCTGCCGGAGGGGGAAGCAACCACGGAGGGCCTCTACATCAACATCCTTGACCCTCCGATGAGTTGTGAGTTGTTTACCCAGACCTACCGGTCCATAGTTATTAGCTAGATGGCTTCTTCTCTCTTTTTGGATCTCAATACAATGTTCTCCCCCTCTCTTGTGGAGATCTATTCGATGTAAACTCTTTTTGCGGTGTGTTTGTCGAGATCCGATGAATTGTGGGTTTATGATCAAGTTTATCTATGAATAATATTTGAATCTTCTCTGAATTCTTTTATGTATGATTGAGTTATCTTTGCAAGTCTCTTCGAATTATCAGTTTGGTTTGGCCTACTAGATTGATCTTTCTTTCCATGGGAGAAGTGCTTAGCTTTGGGTTCAATCTTGCGGTGTTCTTACCCAGTGACAGAAAGGGTTGCAAGACACGTATTGTATTGTTGCCATCGAGGATAACAAGATGGGGTTTATATCATATTGCATGTGTTTATCCCTCTACATCATGTCATCTTGCTTAATGCGTTACTCTGTTCTTATGAACTTAATACTCTAGATGCATGCTGGATAGCGGTCGATATGTGGAGTAACAGTAGTAGATGCAGGCAGGAGTCGGTCTACTTGTTATGAACGTGATGCCTATATACATGATCGTGCCTGGATAATCTCATAATTATGCGCTTTTCTATCAATTGCTCGACAGTAATTTGTTCACCCACCGTAATACTTATGCTATCTTGAGAGAGGCCTCTAGTGAAACCTATGGCCCCCGGGTCTATCTCTTATCATATTTGCTTTCCATCTACTTTATTTGCATCTTTACTTTTTGCATCTATATTACAAAATACCAAAAATATATTTATCTTATCATACTATCTTTATTAGATCTCACTTTCGCAAGTGGCCGTGAAGGGATTGACAACCCCTTTATTGCGTTGGTTGCGAGTTCTCAGTTTGTTTGTGTAGGTGCGTGGGACTTTTGAGGAGCCTCCTACTGGATTGATACCTTGGTTCTCAAAACTGAGGGAAATACTTACGCTACACTTTGCTGCATCACCCTCTCCTCTTTGAGGAAAACCAATGCAAGCTCAAGACGTAGCAAGAAGGATTTCTGGCGCCGTTGCCGGGGAGGTCTTCGCTCAAGTCAAGACATACCAAGTACCCATCACAAATCCATCTCCCTCGCATTTACATTATTTGCCATTTGCCTCTCATTTTCCTCTCCCCCACTTCACCCTTGCCGTTTTATTTGCCCTCTCTTTCCCAATCTCCCGCTCTCCTTTCCGTTTGCCTTCCCGTTGCCATGGCCGAATCAAAAAGAACTAAGGGTTTTCTCCCGAGCTCTAGTGCCTTGGACAACCCCTCTATCCTCTCTAAGCTCATGAATAATGATGCTATGGAAAGACCCACCAGGGTCACCAATGAGAGCTTAAATAATTTTGATGAGGATAACTCTGGAATTTTTCACTATTTACTTGATGAGTCTTTAAAAGATTCTTGGGATAGGTTATTAAGGATTCGTGCTAGCTATGTGCCTCAATATCAAATTGAAGATTACTTAAAGAGTTTTTATATTGGCTTGCCCACTTCTTTTAAACAAGTTTTAGATTCTATTTTTGAAGGAAGTTTTCTTGAAAGGGATGCTATAGATACTTATGAAAAAATGAAAACCATATTTGGGCACCCTATGAATGATAAGGTTGAATCTACTACTCTCTTGTGCTTTTATCAAAATGAAATTATTAAAGAGCTGAAGTCTAGTGTAGAGGCAAACTTCCGTAACGTGCTTAATCTTACCTCTTTCATTAATGGCCATGTTCTTACCTTAAATAGAAGAATGAATGCCATAGAGAGGAGATCATCCTCTCCGAGTGCCGAAGATGGCACTCGTTAGATCTATCTTTGTTTTTATGCCTAGCTAGGGGCGTTAAACGATAGCGCTAGTTGGGAGGCAACCCAATTTTTCTTTATGTTTTTGGTTCTTGCTCCTGTTTAGTAATAAATCTTGCATCTACCTTATGGATAGATGTGTTTTTATCTTTTAATTAGTGTTTGTGCCAAGTAGAACCTATAGGATAACCGACGATGATAGTTGATTTGATTCTGCTGAAAAACAGAAACTTTGCGCGCACAAATATAATTTTGTTAAATCACAGGAACGTGATTTTGCATTGATTCTTTTTGCTGCTGTTCAATAAACAAATTTTCCAGGACTTCCTATTTTTTTAGGATTTTTAGAGTTCCAGAAGTTTGCGTTAGTTACAGATTGCTACAGACTGTTCTGTTTTTGACAGATTCTGTTTTTCGTGTGTTGTTTGCTTTTTCAATGCATCTATGGCCAGTAAATTAGTTTATAAACCATAAAGAAGTTGGAATACAGTAGGTTTAACACCAATATAAATAAAGAATGAGTTCATTGCAGTACCTTATGTGGTGGTTTTGTTTTCTTTCACTAACGGAGCTTATAAGATTTCCTGTTGAGTTTTGTGTTGTGAAGTTTTCAAGTTTTGGGTAAAGCTTTTATGGACTATGGAATAAAGGGTGGCAAGAGCCTAAGCTTGGGGATGCCCATGGAACCCCAAGATATTCAAGAATGGCCAAAAGCCTAAGCTTGGGGATGCCCCGGGAAGGCATCCCCTCTTTCGTCTTCGTTCATTGGTAACTTTACTTGGAGCTATATTTTTATTCGCCACATGATATGTGTTTTGCTTGGAGCATCGTGTATTATATTAGTCTTTTCTTTTTAGTTTACCACAATCATACTTGCTGTACACACCTTTTGGGAGAAGCCTATTTGATTAGAATTTGCTAGAATACTCTATGTGCTTCACTTATATCTTTTGAGCTTGATAGTTTTTGCTCTAGTGCTTCACTTATATCTTTTAGAGCACGGTGGTGTCTTAATTTTGAAGAAATTGCTAGTCTGTCATGCTTCACTTATATCATTTTGAGATTCTTTTAGAACAGCATGGTATTTGCTATGATCATAAAGTTGGTCCTAGAATGATGAGCATCCAAGTTGGGTATAATAAAAACTAGCATAGAAAGTGAATTGGATGCTATGATCAATTTGATGCTTGATAATTGTTTTGAGATATGGAGGTAGTGATATTAAAGTCATGCTAGTTGGGTGATTATGAATTTAAAGAATGCTTGTGTTGAAGCTTGCGATTCCCGTCGCATGCACGTACGGTGAACCGCTTTGTGATGAAGTTGGAGCACAATTTTATTTGTTGATTGTCTTCCTTATGAGTGGCGGTCGGGGACGAGCGATGGTCTTTTCCTACCAATCTATCCCCCTAGGAGCATGCGCGTAGTACTTTGGTTTTTGATGACTTCTAAATTTTTGCAACAAGTATATGAGTTCTTTTGATTAATGTTGAGTCCATGGATTATACGCACTCTTTCACCCTTCCACCATTGCTAGCCTCTCTTGTACCGCGCAACTTTCGCCGGTACCATACACCCACCATTTACCTTCCTCAAAACAGCCACCATACCTACCTATTATGGCATTTCCATAGCCATTCCGAGATATATTGCCATGCAACTTTCCACCGTTCCATTCATATGACACACATTACTTTTGTCATATTGCTTTTTGCATGATCATGAAGTTGACATTGTATTTGTGGCAGGGACACCTTCATAATTTTCATACAAGTCGCTTTTGATTCATTGCATATGCCGGTACACCACCGGAGGCATTCATATAGAGTCATATCTTGTTCTAGCTTTGAGTTGTAAATCCATAAAAGTGTGATGATCTTCATTATTAGAGCATTGTCCTAGTGAGGAAAGGATGATGAAGACTATGATTCCCCCACAAGTCAGGATGAGACTTCGGACTTTACAAAAAGAAAAAAAATAGAAAAAGAAAAAAGAGAAAGGCCAAAAGAAAAAAAGAAGGCCAAAGAAAAAGAAAAAAAAGAAAAAAAAGAGAAAAGAAAGAAAAAATAAAATGAGAGAAAAAGAGAGAAGGGACAATGCTACTATCTCTTTTTCCACACTTGTGCTTCAAAAATAGCACCATGATCTTCATGTTAGAGAGTCTTATATGTTGTCACTTTCATATACTAGTGGGAATTTTTCATTATAGAACTTGGCTTGTATATTCCAATGGTGGGCTTTCTCAAAAGTGCCCTAGGTCTTCGTGAGCGAGCAAGTTGGATGCACCCCACTTAGTTTCTTTTATTGAGCTTTCATATATTTATAGCTCTAGTGCATCCGTTGCATGGCAATCCCTACTCACTCACATTGATATCTATTAATGGGCATCTCTATAGCCCGTTGATACGCCTAGTTGATGTGAGACTATCTTCTCCTTTTTGTCTTCTCCACAACCACCATTCTATTCCACATATAGTGCTATGTCCATGGCTCACGCTCATGTATTGCGTGAAAGTTGAAAAAGTTTGAGATTATTAAAGTATGAAACAATTGCTTGGCTTGTCATCGGGGTTGTGCATGATTAAATACTTTGTGTGATGAAGATAGAGCATAGCCAGACTATATGATTTTGTAGGGATAACTTTCTTTAGCCATGTTATTTTGAGAAGACATGATTACTTTGATTAGTATGCTTGAAGTATTACTATTTCTTATGTCAATATGAACTTTTATTTTGTATTCATTTGGATCTGAACATTCATGCCACAATAAAGAAAATTACATTATGAATTATGCTAGGTAGCATTCCACATCAAAAATTTCTTTTTTATCATTTACCTACACGAGGACGAGCAGGAATTAAGCTTGGGGATGCTTGATACGTCTCCAACATATCTATAATTTTTGATTGTTCCATGCTATTATATTACCCCTTTTGGATGTTTATGGGCTTTATTTTACCATTTATATCATTTTTGGGACTAACCTACTAACCGGAGGCCCTACCCATATTGCTTTTTTTTGCCTATTTCAGTATTTCGAAGAAAAGGAATATCAAACGGAGTCCAAACGGAATGAAACCTTCTGGAGCGTTATTTTTGGAACAAATTTGATCTGGAGAGCCTCGAGTGCAAGTCAAGAAGCCTCCGAGGGCCCCACGAGATAGGAGGGCGCCCCCCTGTAGGGCGCGCCCCCTGTCTCGTGGGCCCCTCGGGCGGCCACCGATGTACTTCTTCCTCCTATATATACCTACGTACCCCGAAAACATCCAGGAGCACCACGAAAAACAATTTCCACCGCCATAACCTTCTGTATCCGCGAGATCCCATCTTGGAGCCCTTGCCGGCACTCTGCCGGAGGGGGAAGCAACCACGGAGGGCCTCTACATCAACATCCTTGCCCCTCCGATGAGTTGTGAGTAGTTTACCACAGACCTACGGGTCCATAGTTATTAGCTAGATGGCTTCTTCTCTCTTTTTGGATCTCAATACAATGTTCTCCCCCTCTCTTGTGGAGATCTATTCGATGTAAACTCTTTTTGCGGTGTGTTTGTCGAGATCCGATGAATTGTGGGTTTATGATCAAGTTTATCTATGAATAATTTTTGAATCTTATCTTAATTCTTTTATGTATGATTGAGTTATCTTTGCAAGTCTCTTCGAATTATCAGTTTGGTTTGGCCTACCAGATTGATCTTTATTGCCATGGGAGAAGTGCTTAGCTTTGGGTTCAATCTTGCGGTGTTCTTACCCAGTGACAGAAAGGGTTGCAAGACACGTATTGTATTGTTGCCATCGAGATAACAAGATGGGGTTTATATCATATTGCATGTGTTTATCCCTCTACATCATGTCATCTTGCTTAATGCGTTACTCTGTTCTTATGAACTTAATACTCTAGATGCATGCTGGATAGCGGTCGATGTGTGGAGTAATAGTAGTAGATGCAGGCAGGAGTCGATCTACTTGTTATGGACGTGATGCCTATATACATGATCATGCCTAGATAATCTCATAATTATGCGCTTTTCTATCAATTGCTCGACAGTAATTTGTTCACCCACCGTAATACTTATGCTATCTTGAGAGAAGCCTCTAGTGAAACCTATGGCCCCCGGGTCTATCTCTTATCATATTTGCTTTCCATCTACTTTATTTGCATCTTTACTTTTTGCATCTATATTACAAAATACCAAAAATATATTTATCTTATCATACTATCTTTATTAGATCTCACTTTCGCAAGTGGTCGTGAAGGGATTGACAACCCCTTTATTGCGTTGGTTGCGAGTTCTCAGTTTGTTTGTGTAGGTGCGTGGGACTTTTGAGGAGCCTCCTACTGGATTGATACCTTGGTTCTCAAAACTGAGGGAAATACTTACGCTACACTTTGCTGCATCACCCTCCCCTCTTCGAGGAAAACCAATGCAAGCTCAAGACGTAGCAATCCCCCACTTCGATACGTAGCAAGCACATCTTGATGGATGACTTCCAGGACACAAGTTAAGATCATAATGGTCCTGTCATAAATATATGGTTGTAAGAATAAGTCCTAATACCCATGCCAATTTTGTAAGTGTCCTTACTGTTAATTTGATTTTAATCCAGTCAAAAGCTGGAATTAATTCTCTCGCAAAAGCTTGGTAGAAACCTCTGACTTCAAGAGTGCCTCCCTCTCGTGGGTTCGATAACTCATGGTCACCTCTATGGGAAAAGTCGAGAATCCTTTCTGCTCCTTTACCGGATCACTAAAGGGACTAATCACGGCTAGTGAAGGAATTGGGCCGATTTCTACCCAGTATGTCTTTCGGCATGTTAATGACCCGTCGTAGAGTTGGGGTCATTTCCAGCCTGGTGTGTCTTTCGGCTTGTTAACGGTCGGCACTACACTTGGGTCATTTGTGGTACGACGTGACTTTTAGCCTCTTAGTGACCCATGTTCTATCTGAAACGAATCCAGGCCGCCTTCACTTTTGGCTTTTCAAAGGCTCATGTAAAACAGTGGCACATTTATGGTCCAGTTGACTATTGCCCTTTTAACGGTCTGCTAAGTAATTGGGCCAGTAATGGCCTGCCATATATTTTGGACTACTAATGGTCCGTGGGCGCTTTGGCACAATACATGCCCAATATGACCTTCGACCTGTTAAAGGTCATGAGCATCTTCTGGCCCAATTAAGCCCGAATTGTGTATTAGCCTGTTAACGGCTTGTCACCTGTCTAGGCCAAATACGGCCAACATTTAATTTCGGCCTATTGACAACCAATTGTTATTAGGGGTCTACTATTGTCGTAGGAGTTGTTGGATTCCCCGGAGAGGAAAGGTGATGTAGCACAACAGCAGAAAGTATGTCCCTCGGTTAAGAACCAAGATTTACCGAACTAGTAGGAGTCAACAAGCTAACAATATTAACAACACATGCACAAAACAAATAAAATTTCTTGCACCCAACTTGGCAAGGGGGTTGTCAAGCTCTTGCTAGTTACAAGATTAAAAGCAAATATATAGTGATAAGGGCAAAATGGCAAAAAGCTAAAATAAAGTAAAAACAAATTTAGGAGTTTGTATTAATGGAGAATAGACCCGGAGGCCATAGGTTCACTAGTGGCATATCTCTCTAAAGCGGGTAATGGCATGGTAACAAATTTTTGTTGGGCAATTGACAAAAAGTAGCATTTTATCGCTAAGATCATTCATGGCATAATCTCCCACAAGTATTACGTCCATGATAAGTAGACCGTTAAACTTACTGATGTCTACTACTATTACTCCACACCAAGATCACTATCCAACATACGTCTCAAAGTATTAAGTTTGCAAGAAACAAAATAAGGCAGTAAGCAAGATGACATAATCTAGACAGAAAGAAACCTAGCAACAAGATTAAACCCCGTCGTTTTATCCTTAGTGGCAACAATGCAAATGTGTCTTCATCCTTATTATCAATGGATTAGAGCATCGCAAGATTGAACCCACTACTATGCACCACTCCCTCTGAATAAATGCTCATCTATCTTGGCCACAAAAGACAAATAGATCAAAAAACATACATAGCTATTTAATCCTATAGCAAAGAAACTTCAAGAAATTCAATGTAATTCAATGAACAATCTGATCATAAATCCATAATTCATCAGACCCAACAAACACACCACAATAATTACATCGGATTGATCTCAGAAGAGAACATGATATTGAAGATCAGCGAGAGAGAGAGAGAGAGAGAGAGAGAGAGAGAGAGATCTAGCTAACTACTCACACATCATCATGGAGGCAGCCAGGTTGATGAAGATGGCCACCCCAATGACTTCCCCCTTCGGCAGAACTCCCGAGCAGGGATCATGATGGGATCGCTTCAGAATAGAGGCTTGTGTCGGTGATAAAATTGTTTTGGGTCTCGCTCCAAGGATTTCTGGAAGGAATTAGGTCAAATGAAGGCTCAGGGGGGCACAAGCTTGGGTGGCGCGGCCACCCCCTGGCCGCGGCACCTATCCTTGTGGGGCCCTCGAGCATCTGATTTGTCTCCAACGTATCTTTATTTATGAAGTATTCATGCTATATTTACATGAGTTCTACATGGTTTTGGTGCACTTTTATATGATTTTTATGGACTAACCTATTAACTTAGTGCTCAGTGCTAGTTCCTGTTTTTGCCTATTTGGTTGTTTCATAGAAAAACCATACCAAACTAAGTATAAACATGATAAAAATTTATGGTGTTTTTTTAACATAAGAGACCCCAAAAGCTTTGGGGGAGGAACAAAAGACCCACGAGGACGCCACAAGCTCACGTGGCGCACGTTGTACCATCGGGATGCCATCGTAGCTTGTGGGGCCCTCGTACTCCTTTTGGCGTGATTCTAACGCTAAAAATTCCTATAGATCCAGGAACCTCCGAAAAGTAACCTAGATGAGTTTTTTCGCCGCCACAAGCCTCTGTTCCGAAGCAATCTCATCTGGGGGCCTATTCCGGCATGCTGCCAGAGGGGAAGCCATCACCGTAGGCCATCTTCACCATCCTTGTTGCCTCCATGATGAGGAGGGAGTAGTTCACCCCTAGGGCTGAGGGTATATGTACCATTAGCTACATGTTTGATCTCTCTCTCTCTCTCTCTCTCTCTCGTGATCTTGATAGGACATGATCTTGATGTACCATGAGCTTTGTTAATATAGTTGGATCATACGGTGTTCTTCCCCTCTATCACTTTTGTGGTGAATTGATCTTGCTCTTTGAGGTTTCTTTGTTATTGGATTGAATACTTTGGATTAGAGATTACTTGATGCATGTATCACTCGCGGATACCCGTGGTGACATTGGGGTATCTAGGTGACGTTAGAGTTTATTGGTGCGTATCATATGGTGTTGTTGGAGTACGATCTCTATAAGTATTCGTGACACTTTGGGGTGGTTCAATAGATTGAGTGGAAACATAACTTTAAGGTGGTTTACTACCTACGTGATTTCATCCTACTTTCTCCGATTGGAATAGAAACTTTGGAGCGATTCATCACCGCACTTTGAGGGATTTTCATATGATTCAGTTATGTTAGTAATGTTGATAGAATGCACTAGCGAAAATATGAAACCCAAACCTTGTTTATAAGCATTGCAATACCATTTTTGCTCAATTTTATCACCTGCTACCTTGCTGTTTTTATTATTTATGATTACAAAAACCTATATCTACTACCCATACCACACTTGTATCATCATATCTTTGCCGAACTAGTGCACCTATACAGCTGACAATTGTATTGTGTGTGTTTGAGACAAAGAGACTCTTTGTGTTTAATTGCAGGGTTGTTTGATAGAGACCATATTCATCCTACACCTCCCATGACTTGATAAACCTATTGTCATCCACTCGAGGGAAATTTGACGTTGTCCTACAAAACTCTGTGCTTGGAGTCCCAACAAAGTCTGGAAGAATAAAGTTGCGTGGTAGACATCAAGCTATTTCTGGCACCATTGCCGGGGAGGTGAGTGCTTGAAGGTATCTTCTTTAGATCTTGCAATTGAATCTTTTAGTTTCTTGTTCATTCACTAGTTTGGTTAATACAATAAAGCTACAAAAAAATGGAAGTGAAGTTGCATCAAACTCTTTATCTTCATGAAGTTTTTTCTTGAAAACATGAATTCCGACAATTGTTATGAAGTGTTAAAAGAAGAGTTTAACACAATGTTTGGTGTGAGTTCCATGAATGCTAATCATCATTGCAATGATATTAGTATGAATTCTTTGAATATCCATTGATGTTAATGATATGCAAAGCCATAAACTTGGGGATGCTGTGTTTGATAAGTATTTTCTTTTTAGACCCCCTACTTTTGATGAGAAAATTTGTTATGATGAAAACTTGCCTCCTATTTATGATGTTTAAAATGATGATAAAAGTGAGTTTGGAAGAGTGTCAACTTTATGTAATAATGATCCCACTATTTTGGAGGGTGTTGAATCTTATTATAATGATAAAATTGGATTTGGAGACGTCATGACTTTATTTAGTGATGAATCCACTATTTTGGAAGATGTGCCAACTGATTATTGTGAGAAAAAAGTTGCTATCTATGATGATTATTATGATGACATGTATGCCATAAAGTGTAATGATAACCATGAAACTTGTCATCATGATTTAATGTTCAATTGGGTTATGTCAAACAAGTATCACATGATAGTTTTCTTAGTTTGCTCCCACCATTATTAATGAGAAGAAATTTGCTTATGGGGAGAGTAATAATTTTTTTTATGCCTATGGATCATGAAAATAATGCTATATGTGATAGACTCTGTTGGAAAAGGCAATGCTCAGGAGGCTCTTAGGCACGCTTAGGCGCTAGGCAATGACCAAACGCCTCGCCTGTGGCATAAGCAAATCTCTAGGCAAGACAAGCAAGAAATGGTCCACTCAAACGAGAAATTACACCTTTTGCACAAACATGCCAAAAGGGTCATACTCCAATGGCGTTAGTTGGTAGTTTACTCACTTATATGCTTAAACTCAATATAGGTACACATTGTAAAACCAAAATACACGTTGGTATCCAAAATATACGTCAGCCTAGGCTGCGCCACCTAGGCACTAAGCGAAGGCCAACCGCCTCGCTTACGTCTAGCGCTTTTTCCAACCTACTGATAGTTATATTGTTGAATTTATTCATGATGGTACTGGAATTATTACGAGAGGGGAAGATATGCTTATTTCAACAACATCCAGTTTCCTCCCTTTATGTTGAAAGTTTTAAAGTTGCACTTGTTTTTTGTGACGCCCGGATAATTAAGCTATAGTAATTCCCTGCTAATGATGCAATGTCATCATGATTACTGTTGTTAAACTCTCGTTGGTTCGAACCCGGTCCAAATTCAAATTTAATTTAAAGTCCAAAATAAAAGTTTTCAAACATGAAAGCTAAAATGTTCAAAGTGTGGCAAATATTTGCTGGATATTTTTCATGTTGGAACAAACCTCTTTTGGATTCCAAAAGTGGCCCTGGAAATTATTTAGTGGTTCAGCATCATTTGAAATTGACCTTTTCAATTTCTAAAAATGGTTAGACAACTCCTTTTGACCCCATACTTTTTGTTCCATCTCAATTTATTGTGTTAGAATTATGTGCCACGTTTCGCTCAAAACAAAACTCTTTTGGTACAAAAAGAAAATGCAAACATAGGCAAAAAAGGGAGTTAAACAAAAGAAAAGGAAAAAACCCGATCAAAAAAAGAAAACAAATCCCTCCCCACTAATTCCCCTGGGCCTTGGCCACTAGACAGGCCCAGCCCACCGCCAGGTCGTTCCCCTTCCTCTGTTCATCGGGAGCTCGTGGACAGAGGGCGGCCGTACACGGCGGGAACCGGCTCCTCTACCGTCCAGTGAGCACGGTAGGGATGCTACAGTAGCCTGCCTTTGGGCATCTATCAGCTGTCAGATGTAGTATAAATGGCTCAGATCACTTGCTACAGTGCATAAACAGTGCACATGCTACAGGACGCAAACAGTGCATCCCGCTACAGTGCAGAAAAACAGTATTCGGTTACAGTGCACACTGCCGTGCCTTCTGTTTTTTACCCTGCCCGGGACACTGTAGCATCCTGCCGTGCCCACTGCATGGCAGAGGAGCCGGTTCCCGATGGCCACGGGGCGGCCATCCACTCCCATTGGCGCCCTACAAGGTTGCTCTCTCCCCCCTGCGAAACCCTAGCCGCATCTCCTTCCTCTCCCTCGTGCCGCGATCTCCTCTGCTCGTACCGCCCGACCGACACCGTCGCCATGCCGCCTCCACAGACGCGGCCACCGGCCTCCCCAAGCCCTGAGACCGCGACCAGGAGGACAGCCACCATCGACTTCGTCCTTCCCGAGCATCAAATCGAGCGGAGCTGCACCGAATCGCCGCCATCGAGTTCGTCTTCGACATCCTGCACCGCCGGCCGCCATCGTCGATTTGCTCGACCCCGACCGTCCCCGAGCCTCCCCGAGCCCGCTGTGTACCTCTACAGGCGCAACGTGAGGCCCTCATCCGATTCCCCCTTTTCCCCGTCGAATCCGTCGCCGTATGCCTCCACCACCGTGCGCCCAGATCTCTGTGGGAGCTCGTGCTCACCAACACTCCCGTTGTGCTCCCCTGCGCCCCTGCGTGCACCGGTCGTGCCCTCTGGATGCGACCGCCTGCGCGTGGCTGCGTGCCCGTGGCCTCGCCTCCGCGTGCCGCGGCGCGCCCGTAGCCTCCCTTGCCCGCAGCCGCTGCTGCCTTACTGCTGCGGCTCATGCACTGCTAGTGCTCAAGCTGGCTGCCGCTGCTTTTGCTGATGCTCAGCCGTCGCTACTGCTGAAGCCCGCCATCGCCTACTGATGTTGTTGCGTTGCCGCTGCTGCTTTGCTGTCCTGCTGCCGCTGCTTGTTACTGCTGTCACGCTGCTGCCGCGACCTGCCGAATTCGCCGCTGCTCGTCGGCCCACAGCCATCTGTGCACGCTCGTCGGGATGCGCTTCGGCCATGGTCCACCAGGCATGCGAGCCGACGAGCATCCAATGCTCACGCACAAGGGATGCGTGCTCCTGTGCGTACCTGAGCTAGCCAACGCTTTGGATTAGTGCTAGGATTTGTTTAGTGTTTGGTAGGATTAGATTAGTTTTTCTAATTAATTAGTTAGCTACCTGTGCAACCGACACATGGGCCCTCCATTATAATTAAATTTTAAATAAATACTAAAAGGTTCTGTGTGTATGACAAATGGGCCCACATGCACTGTTCACTGGTTGATCAGTCAAGCATTGACTGGGTCAACCCAGCCCAGGGGCCCCACATGTCTTGGACTGTGGCTGGCTGCCTCCGAGTATACAAATAATTGCACTGTTTAAAATTCGAATTAATATAATTCCAGTAATTTCAGAATATTGCTAATACTTTAGAAAATCATAGAAAATAATCCGTATGTCGGATGAAAATACTTTGTACATGAAAATTGCTCAGAACGACGAGACGAATCTTAACACGCGGTCCGTTCGTCCGCCACACGTCCCTGGCATAGCAAACATTCAACTTTTCCCCTCCGGTTCATCTGTTTGACAGACGTCCGGAACCGGGAATACTTTCCCGGATGTTTCCCCCTTCGCCAGTATCACCTAGCGCTGCGTTAGAACACGTCTAGCTCTGTCTGTTGTCCTGTTATGCACTTGCCTGCTATGTATTTACTGTTTCTTCCCCACTCTTCTCTTCGGTAGACCTCGAGACCGATGCTGATGTCCCTGTGATCGACTACGTTGACGAAGACCCTCCTTCTTGTCTGAGCAACCAGGCAAGCCCCCCTTTGATCATCCCGATATCGCCTATTCTATACTCTCATGCTTGCATTAGATTTTGCTACTGTTATTGTTTGCTCCTATTCTGATGCATAACCTGCTTTTGTACCTGCTTATTGTTACCTACCTGCTTATCCTAAACTGCTTAGTATAGGTTGGTTAGTGATCCATCAATGACCCCCACCTTGTCCTTGTTGCCCCTGCTTCATCATCGACGCCTCAATCGACGTGATCGATGACCAGAGCCCGACACCTCACATCACATCACGCCCCTTTTGTTGCTCGACTCTGCAGAGCTACTATCGAGTGCCGAGGGTGATCCCTCATAACGCACTCCTGATGATAATTCTGTAGTGTAGCTATTCGGACATGGTCATTGAGGGTGATTTCCTCTTTCGCCATTCCTGATACGGCTCTGTCGTTCAACACCTCAAGAGTGAACCTTGAGGGTGGTCCCTCTTACGTTCACCTTGATGAGTACATTGAGTGGAATCCACCGGGGTTGATTCCTCGGGTTTTCCCCTTGATATTCGGACACACGGTTACAATGACTTTACTTGAGACCTTGGTGAAAGTTGGGCGGGCCCGGAGAGCACCCGCAAGATAATGACGTGGCACGGCCGGGCATTCTGAGCCCTTGTCGTAAGTCCACGAGACGGGGCGACGGGGTCACTTTCGATTGTGAGTCTCTGCTCGTCTCCGCAAGCTAATAATACACTATGGTTTGGGTATTTGTTCTGAGTTGGCCTTTCGCCTTTACGCACTAACCACCACGCGAGAATAGTTATGGGCCTCGACGTCGCAGTATCAGCCGAAGCTTTGTCAGACGTCCAGTTCAGCATTGTGGCACGGTCGGATCGTGTTGGCCATCCGAGGCGGTGCTGGTATCCACCCTGCACACAACGACCCGGAGTGCTGCGGGCGATGGGCCCAAGACCCCGGAGTGCTTAGGATGTAGACCGGCGGGGACCTCTCTGCTGAGCCTAGGTCGGGCTGCGACATGTTGATCTTCCGAGGGCGGGCATTGACCCAGAAAGGTGTGTCCGGCCAGAGTGATCGAGCGTGTTGGGTAACGTGGTGCACCCCTGCAGGGAAGTTATATATTCGAATACCGTGTCCACGGTAATGGACGTTCAGACTTATATCCTGATCTTATACAACTACAAATGGATACTTGAGATATGTGGCTCCGAGATTGCTTTCTCGCAGGGAGTCGAGGAAGGATCTCTGGGCATTAATGTTACAACATGCTTGTTAAATATAAACTGCTATTCTTTACTCTTCTACATGCTGCAAGATGCTCGGAGCTGCGTGGAGATGCTAGTCTTCGATAGGCTAGGCTTTCCCCCTCTATTCTGGCATTCTGCAGTTCAGTCCACAGATACAACCCTTCCATTTGATACAAATGCATACTTAGTATAGATCTGATGCTTGCGAGTACTTTGGATGAGTACTCACGGTTGCTTTGCTACCCCTTTTCCCCCTTTCTTCCTTCTTTCCGGTTGATGCAACCAGATGGTGGATCCTTGGAGCCAGATGCCACCGCCGATGGATGCTGCTACGTGAAGACCGCCGACGACCAGGAGTAGTTAGGAGGTCCCAGGCAGGAGGCCTTGCCTCTTCGATCGTTGTTGCTTTTGTGCTAGCCTTCTTAAGGCATCCTTGTTTAACTTATGTCTGTACTCAGATATTGTTGCTTCCGCTGACTCTTGTGTATCGAGCTTTTGTATTCGAGCCCTCGAGGCCCCTGGCTTGTAATATAAAGCTTGTATTTTTTTAATTGGTGACTAGAGTTGTGTTGTGATATCTTCCCGTGAGTCCTTGATCTTGATCGTACACATTTGCGTGTATGATTAGTGTACGATTGAATCGAGGGCGCCACAAGTTGGTATCAGAGCCGACTGCCTGTAGGATCCCCCTTTCCAACTCTTTGGCCGAAGTTGAGTCTAGTCTTTGAAAAACAGTTTTACTAACATGGCTGTGTGGCTTACGGGCCCACGTCGCCATTGGGTGGTATTAGGATCTTTTATTCCTCGTGTGGGAATCTGATCTCTCTCCTATTCGGGTTAACTGATTTTGCTAACAACTCTAGGTTCTCGTAAATACTTTCTCCCGGAGAGCCCCTCACTCCAGATGATTACTTGGTGCACCAGAAGTTTCTGAAGATACTCTTCGAAGTTTTCTCGAGACCCTTGTGCCCTTCGTCATTGCAATCCCTAACACCGATGAATCCTTATGCGTAACTACCTACGTTGTCGTTCATACCTTCATCCCCAGTTGCTCTTGTTATTACAAGATGTCCTGAAATACTCTTCGATGTTCCGAGGATCCTTTATGCTTACTGCCCTGCAATCCTTGCCGCATAAATACCCCTACGATAATTACTCGCTTTTATCGAGTATCCATTCATCCCCAGTTATTCTTATGCTTCATAAGATACTTTTTAATACAATCTAAACTTTCGATGACCTCTATCGCCTATTGCTCTAGAAGGTCTTACCTGCCTACACTCTGATTAATTTCATATGCCTAGCAGTATCCATTGACGTCCTTTGTCATTATCACCTCGAGTCTTTCGATTTGATATGTCTGTGTCGCAATCATTAGTTGATCCTTATAGATTATCTTTCCGGCTCAGACGTCTTCCCGAACATGAGCTGGTTCTCAGCCAATCAGATTGCCATCGATTGTGCCCTAAGTCTATTCAACTTAACCATCCTTGGTCAGAGCGTTTGCTTCTGATCCCTTGATTTTGGAAACCGTAATTCCTTTGCATTTCAACTCTGAATTAGTCAGTTGCTTCTATAATCTGATATCCTTGCATTCTTTCCACTTCTGGTTGAGTACTAATGCTCACATCAGATCCCTTGTGAATCACCAGATCCTTTATGGGGTTCTATCCGACAACATCCTTCATATATAGTAACCTTGTGAGCTTTTCCTTGGATACATAATGCCTTTGGTAAATTGTATCTTCTACTTCCTGAACCATGCTCTACTCTCGGGATTGAGTTTTTCTACTTGTGAAGTTTGTGGTATATGTTCCTCAGATGCCCCGATGGGTTGAATCTTTGTCTTACCTAAATCCATGTGAACTCGAAGATTATGCGAGTTATATCTACTGGTGTTTCTTCGGATAAGTTTTCAAATTCTACAACTTCTTCGAACGCGAGAGGTGAATGGAAAGTTGTGCATTAGAGAAGTGGGAGTCGACCTTGAACCTTTGTGTTCATGCCCACAGACCTGATGTGGAACTTATCATGGAAGCTTCTTGTTATAATAATAATCCCCTTGTGATAAGTCCATCTTGTATCTATGTTTGATCCTTTGCAATCGTGGTTCCGACCATATTGTTCTTGTTTGATCCATTTATCGGACAAGTTAAAGTACTTGTCTTCTTTAGATCGTTTCACCTGTTCAACCTCTACATTGATATACCTTTGAGTGTTACCCTCTGGTATCTCGAGAATATCATGGAACTACATAACTTCTTATGAGTTCTTGAACAACTATTATTTCTCACCGATTCCAATTTTCCACGGGTTCTGAGTATTCAGACACTCGAGAACACCGATAACTGATTCGAGTCTACACTTTCCCCTTCCATTGTTTTGTTTAACCTTTCTTATAAACTAACACATATGAGCAGTGATAACTCGCTGCTTATGTAAACACCTCGGTGTACAAACTCTGTCAGTAAGACCTTGTTACTATTGTTGATGACATTCCGGTAACCATCGATGGATGAGAACTTTGCCTATTGGTCCGCCTCGTTTCAACGAGCAGGAAAATGGTTCTCTTCATCCCTCGCCCTTGGTACCAACGTTGTTGCCAACATAACTGACAAGCTATCCTCTGAACTGCCTTGCTATCATGACCATGCAAAATGTTAGCACCCTTCCTGCTTTTAACCCACATGGTGGGCCCATAACCCATAGGTCCCAGGATCAAAACCTGACTCTCCTGTACATCCTTGTTCTCCAAAATTGTTCCTCGCACTTGGCTTCGTATGCTAATCACGAGCCACCTTCCTAGTGATCTATTCTAGTATCAAACGCCATACTTATTCCCATTGCTCTAAACCCATTCACCCTCTATTTCAGGCAATGAACGATTGCCTAACCGGTTGAAGCTTCTTATTGCACCTCCTTACCGTGCTCTCGAGGATTTCCTTAAATTTCAACTCGAGAGATGCCTTTGTGTCACGTTCACTAAGATAGCCCCCAGGTACCTATCTTGTGTCGAGCTCCGTCCTTCCAGTCTTTCCCCCTTACTCCACCCCTTAAATCTCGGGACGAGATTTCTTGTAGTGGAGGAGAATTGTGACGCCCGAATAATTAAGCTATAGTAATTCCCTGCTAATGATGCAACGTCATCATGATTACTGTTGTTAAACTCTCGTTGGTTCGAACCCGGTCCAAATTCAAATTTAATTTAAAGTCCAAAATAAAAGTTTTCAAACATGAAAGCTAAAATGTTCAAAGTGTGGAAAATATTCGCTGGATATTTGTCATGTTGGAACAAACCTCTTTTGGATTCCGAAAGTGGCCCTGGAAATTATTTAGTGGTTCAGCATCATTTGAAATTGACCTTTTCAATTTGTAAAAATGGTTAGACAACTCCTTTTGACCCCATACTTTTTGTTCCATCTCAATTTATTGTGTTAGAATTATGTGCCACGTTTCGCTCAAAACAAAACTCTTTTGGTACAAAAAGAAAATGCAAACATAGGCAAAAAAGGGAGTTAAACAAAAGAAAAGGAAAAAACCCGATCAGCAAAAGAAAACAAATCCCTCCCCACTAATTCCCCTGGGCCTTGGCCACTAGACAGGCCCAGCCCACCGCCAGGTCGTTCCCCTTCCTCTGTTCATCGGGAGCTCGTGGACAGAGGGCGGCCGTACACGGCGCCAATGGCCACGGGGCGGCCATCCACTCCCCTTGGCGCCCTACAAGGTTGCTCTCCCCCCCCCCCCCCCCCCCCTCTGCGAAACCCTAGCCGCATCTCCTTCCTCTCCCTCGTGCCGCGATCTCCTCTGCTCGCACCGCCCGAGCGACACCGCCGCCATGCTGCCTCCACAGACGCGGCCACCGGCCTCCCCAAGCCCTGAGACCGCGACCAAGAGGACAGCCACCATCGACTTCGTCCTTCCCGAGCATCAAATCGAGCGGAGCTGCACCGAATCGCCGCCGTCGAGTTCGTCTTCGACATCCTGCACCGCCGGCCGCAATCGTCGATTTGCTCGACCCCGACCGTCCCCGAGCCTCCCCGAGCCCGCTGTGTACCTCTACAGGCGCAACGTGAGGCCCTCATCCGATTCCCCCTTTTCCCCGTCGAATCCGTCGCCGTATGCCTCCACCACCGTGCGCCCAGATCTCTGTGGGAGCTCGTGCTCACCAACACTCCCGTTGTGCTCCCCTGCGCCCCTGCGTGCACCGGCCGTGCCCTCTGGATGCGACCGCCTGCGCGTGGCTGCGCGCCCCTGGCCTCGCCTCCGCCCCGTAGCCTCCCTTGCCCGCAGCCGCTGCTGCCTTGCTGCTGCGGCTCATGCACTGCTAGTGCTCAAGCTGGCTGCCGCTGCTTTTGCTGATGCTCAGCCGTCGCTACTGCTGAAGCCCGCCATCACCTACTGATGTTGTTGCGTTGCCGCTGCTGCTTTGCTGTCCTGCTGCCGCTGCTTGTTACTGCTGTCACGCTGCTGCCGCGACCGGCTGAACTCGCCGCTGCTCGTCGGCCCACGGCCATCTGTGCACGCTCGTCGGGATGCGCTTCGGCCATGGTCGACCAGGCATGCGAGCCGACGAGCATCCAATGCTCACGCACAAGGGATGCGTGCTCCTGTGCGTGCCTGAGCTAGCCAACGCTTTGGATTAGTGCTAGGATTTGTTTAGTGTTTGGTAGGATTAGATTAGTTTTTCTAATTAATTAGTTAGCTACCTGTGCAACCGACACATGGGCCCTCCATTATAATTAAATTTTAAATAAATACTAAAAGGTTCTGTGTGTATGACAAACGGGCCCACATGCACTGTTCACTGGTTGACCAGTCAAGCATTGACTGGGTCAACCCAGCCTAGGGGCCCCACATGTCTTGGACTGTGGCTGGCTGCCTCCGAGTATACAAATAATTGCACTGTTTAAAATTCGAATTAATATAATTCCAGTAATTTCAGAATATTGCTAATACTTTAGAAAATCATAGAAAATAATCCTTATGTCGGATGAAAATACTTTGTACATGAAAATTGCTCAGAACGACGAGACGAATCTAAACACGCGGTCCGTTCGTCCGCCACACGTCCCTGGCATAGCAAACATTCAACTTTTCCCCTCCGGTTCATCTGTCTGACAAACGTCCGGAACCGGGAATACTTTCCCGGATGTTTCCCCCTTCGCCAGTATCACCTAGCGCTGCGTTAGAACACGTCTAGCTCTTTCTGTTGACCTGTTATGCACTTGCCTGCAATGTATTTACTGTTTCTTCCCCGCCCTTCTCTTCGGTAGACCCCGAGACCGATGGTGATGTCCCTGTGATCGACTACGTTGGCGACGACCCTCCTTCTTGTCTGAGCAACCAGGCAAGCCCCCCCTTTGATCATCCCGATATCGCCCATTCTATACTCTCATGCTTGCATTAGATTGTGCTACTGTTATTGTTTGCTCCTATTCTGATGCATAACCTGCTTTTGTACCTGCTTATTGTTACCTACCTGCTTATCCTAAACTGCTGAGTATAGGTTGGTTAGTGATCCATCAATGACCCCCACCTTGTCCTTGTTGCCCCTGCTTCATCATCGACGCCTCGATCGACGTGATCGACGACTAGAGCCCGACACCTCACATCACATCACGCCCCTTTTGTTGCTCGACTCTGCAGAGCTACTATCGAGTGCCGAGGGTGATCCCTCATAACGCACTCCTGATGATAATTCTGTAGTGTAGCTATTTGGTCGTGGTCATCGAGGGTGATTTCCTCTTTCGCCATTCCCGATACGGCTCTGTCGTTCAACACCTCAAGAGTGAACCTCGAGGGTGGTCCCTCTTACGTTCACCTTGATGATTACATTGAGTGGAATCCACCGGGGTTGATTCCTCGGGTTTTCCCCTTGATGTTCGGACACACGGTTACAATGACTTTACTTGAGACCTTGGTGAAAGTGGGGCGGGCCCGGAGAGCACCCGCAAGATAATGACGTGGCACGGCCGGGCATTCTGAGCCCTTATCATAAGTCCACGAGACGGGGCGACGGGGTCACTTTCGATCGTGAGTCTCTGCTCGTCTCCGCAAGCTAATAATACACTATGGTTTGGGTATTTGTTCTGAGTTGGCCTTTGGCCATTACGCACTAACCACCACGCGAGAATAGTTATGGGCCTCGACGTCGCAGTATCAGCCGAAGTTTTGTCAGACGTCCAGTTCAGCATTGTGGCACGGTCGGATCGTGCTGGCCATCCGAGGCGGTGCTGGTATCCACCCTGCACACAACGACCCGGAGTGCGGCGGGCGATGGGCCCAAGACCCCGGAGTGCTTAGGATGTAGACCGGCGGGGACCTCTCTGCTGAGCCTAGGTCGGGCTGCGACGTGTTGATCTTCCGAGGGCGGGCATTGACCCCAGAAAGGTGTGTCCGACCAGAGTGATCGAGCGTGTTCGGTAACGTGGTGCACCCCTGCAGGAAGTTATATATTCGAATACCGTGTCCACGGTAATGGACGCTCAGACTTATATCCTGATCTTATACAACTACAAATGGATACTTGAGATATGTGGCTCCGGGATTGCTTTCTCGCAGGGAGTCGAGGAAGGATCTTTGGGCATTAATGTTACAACATGCTTGTTAAATATAAACTGCTATTCTTTACTCTTCTACATGCTGCAAGATGCTCGGAGCTGCATGAAGATGCTAGTCTTCGATAGGCTAGGCTTTCCCCCTCTATTCTGGCATTCTGCAGTTCAGTCCACAGATACAACCCTTCCATTTGATACAAATGCATACTTAGTATAGATCTGATGCTTGCGAGTACTTTGGATGAGTACTCACGGTTGCTTTGCTACCCCTTTTCCCCCCTTCTTCCTTCTTTCCGGTTGATGCAACCAGATGGTGGATCCTTGGAGCCAGATGCCACCGCCGTTGGATGCTGCTACGTGAAGACCGCCGACGACCAGGAGTAGTTAGGAGGTCCCAGGCAGGAGGCCTTGCCTCTTCGATCGTTGTTGCTTTTGTGCTAGCCTTCTTAAGGCATCCTTGTTTAACTTATGTCTGTACTCAGATATTGTTGCTTCCGCTGACTCTTGTGTATCGAGCTTTTGTATTCGAGCCCTCGAGGCCCATGGCTTGTAATATAAAGTTTGTATTTTTTTAATTGGTGTCTAGAGTTGTGTTGTGATATCTTCCCGTGAGTCCTTGATCTTGATCGTACACATTTGCGTGTATGATTAGTGTACGATTGAATCGAGGGCGCCACATTTTTCCTTCTTATGCTAGTTGATTCTTGCTTCAATGAATTGTTTGCTTGTAAAATTGCTATGCATAGGAAGTGGGCTAGGCCTAATTGTGTTTGCTATATCATTAGTGATGCTCTCTTTATGTTTCAATTCTTAGTTTTATGTGAGCATCATTAAAAATATCAATGCCTAGCTAAAAGGCTTTAAAGGAAATCGTTTGTTGGGAGACATCCCAATATTTATCCTTACTGTTTTTGTATGTTAACATGATTAGTGCTACTGTAGTAATCATGTTGTGTATCTTTTCTTTCAATAACATGCCAAGTTAAGCCTTTAGGGTGATATGGATGCTTGTTTATTTGGTTCTATGCAAAAATAGAAACTTTTGCATCCAGTATATGAATTATCATTCTGTATTGGAACATGATCAATTGCTAATTTTTTACATAGTAATAATATGCAAATTGTCTATGTTCTAGCGTGGATAATAATTCGTTGTTTATAGACTATTTTGTTTTTGATAGATTCTATTTTTTTCTTAGTTTGCTTGTTTTGGAGTTTCCATGGCTTCTATTGAGTAATATAAATTGTGGAAATGAGTGAATACAATATGCATTGTGTGAGAACAATTATGAATCTTGTCTTAACAGTACCAAAGTGAATATTTTATTTTTGTCACGCTAACCTATCTCGCAAGTTCTGTTAAGTTTTGTGTGATTGAAGTTTTCAAGTTTTGGGTGAGATGATGATGGAAGGAGAATAAGGAGTGGCAAGACCCTAAGCTAGGAGATTCTCAAGGCACCCAAAGGTAATATTCAAGGAAGACTCAAGCGTCTAACCTTGGGGATGCCTTAGGCATCCTCTCTTTTGTCTTCAGTCTGTCAGTATACCTTGCTTGGAGCTATATTTTTATTCTTCACATAATATGTGTTTGCTTGGAGCATATTTTTGTTTTGTTTTTTGTTTGATACAGTTCTTATATCTAATTTTTCTGATTTGGAGAGAGTCTTTACATAGCTATGTATTCACTTAACTACCCTTTATTCTTCACTTATATCTTTTGTAGTAGTTTGTTTGTTACTCTTGTGCTTCACTTATATCCTAAGAGTAATATTATTTTCGAATGAATTGAATGCCATGTTCTTCATTTATTTTATGTATACTTAGAAGTAAACATGCATCCTCCCTTTAATCCGTTAAAGTAGAAGTGAGACTATGATAGTGCATACCTTTAATCAAGTAAGGGAGTTATATTGTAATAAGAGTGATCATTAGTTTTGTTAGGTTGAGCTTGTCATGTTGTTGTAATGAGTATCTTCCAATGAAGGAAGTACTACTGGGAAAACCCTAGTAGTAGTGCGGGGTTATGGGCTATCAGTAGCGCGGGGCACGCGCTACTGATAGGGCCCTATAGCTAATATTTAGCAATAGCGCCGGTGCCACCCCACGCTACTGCTACTGGTGTTAGCAATAGCGCATCTATGGACCCGCGTTACTGCTAAATAGCAGTAGTGCATGTTGACTTGGCACATGTTTACACATGTTTGATAAATTCCAAATTTAGCCTTGATTGTAGGTTATCATCATGATTATATTTTCTCAATAATGTTACTATTAGAGAATGCATGATTGTGGTTTTTATGCTCAGTAAAGTGGTTATCCCAAGTCTTTTGCTAGCCTCATCCTGTACTAAGCAAAAATATTTCTTGTTCATGCAATCCTTTAAACAAGTTTATGCCATAAAGTGCCCACCATATCTACCTATATACGGTATCACTCTGCCGTTCCAAGTAAATTTGCATGTGCCTGATGTCTACTATGCAATTTTATTCTTGTAGACTTTGTTGGGCCTCCAAGCGCAGAGTTTTGTAGGACAGTAGTAAATTTCCCTCAAGTGGATGACAGTGGGAGGTGTAGGATGAATATGGTCTCTCTCAAACAACCCTGCAATGGAAATACAAAGAGTGTCATGTGTCCCCAACACACCCAATACCATCGTTAGTTGTATAGGTGCACTAGTTCGGCAACGAGATGATGATAGATGTGTAATATGGATGGTAGAAATACCTTTTGTAATTTGAATAAATAAAAACATCAAGGTAGCAAGTAGCAAACAACGAGCAAAACAATATATCAATGCTTAGAGACAAGGCCTAGGGTTCATACTTTCACTAGTGCAATCTCTAAAAAGTACTAACATAAATGAATCATATAACAATCCCTCAATGTGTGGCAATCGCTCCAAAGTTCCTAATACTATCGGAGAAAGTATGATGAAATCGCGTAGGTAGTAAACCACCTCAAAGTTGTGGCAATCCCTAAGAAGTTCTGTCGCATTTGAAGTTTGTTTGGAATGGATTTTCTGGAAAATCAAAAACAAATAGAAAACAACAACTAGCATTGGGCACTAGATTAATATGTTAGTGCATGAAAATAATATAAAATGCACCAAAACCATATAAAACTATTGTAAACTATTAGAAATATGCCCTAGAGGCAATAATATTGTATTATTATATTTCCGTTTTCATAATTAAGAGTTTATATTGTATCCTATAACTCCTATGATCCTGGAATATGCGTGTGCGGAATGATAAACGGTAAAGAACAGGTTCCTAGTCTTGCCTCTAAGACTAGCTCAAGTGTTGTTGATGATCATGTTTTCCGGATCTTAGGATATCGTTAAGTGTAACGATAGTCCTAAAACAACATTGAGAGTATGACATTAGAAGAATGATCATATTGAATCGACCCAAACTTGGTTCTTATACTTTGAGATAATATCGTCCGAAATCAACTGTTATAACACAGAATGTTAACATGTATTTTTGG
Source organism: Triticum timopheevii (assembly GCA_963921465.1). NCBI lineage: Eukaryota > Viridiplantae > Streptophyta > Magnoliopsida > Poales > Poaceae > Triticum > Triticum timopheevii. The sequence continues at coordinate 289,807,693 of OY997268.1, read as the reverse complement.
TTCCTTGGACCATGAGAGTGTCGTAGTCACTTCCTATCATACGGTGGATTTGGGGTTGCTCAAACGTCATTTGTAACACGATGATCATAAAGGGAATTTACAGGTTCATCAGAAAGTTTAAGAAGGGACTAAATAGGTCGAGAGTGGGATTTGCTCCTCCGACGATGGAGAGATATTCTTAGGGCCCTCTCGGTGTGATAACATCCATCATCGTCTGTCCAGATATAGGTGACTAGCTCATGGGGACGTTGGAACACTTCAACGAGAAAGAAGAACAAAACTGGTAAAGAGGATAACAATATAGTGAGCGTGTGCATGACTTAGAAGGATAGCGATACATCTTGGGTATTTAAAGTATCTCGAAGCAAAGGGAATATCACATGATAACCAAAGTTTCACACGAATGCCATTCATGTAATCATAATGATCGATATGGACGTCCACGGTTTCGCTATTGGTCATTGCACGAAGGGGTTTCATTCATGTCTATGTTTTACTGAACCTACATGGTAAAAAGCTTAAGGTAATAATTATCTGCTGAGTGTTAGTAGGACGAGAGTATTGAGGATTTATTTTGAAATAGTTTCCTTAATATTCGGAATAGTTTCGAGAGGAGCCAGAAGCGTTTCGGGGTCAGCGGAAGGGTTTCACAGTTTATCGGGTAATATCGGGTATTACCGATAAATAATATATAGGTGGAAAATGTTTAACAGTGATGTTAAATTAATAATAAAAGGCTCTAGTGATTGTTAGGAGGCTTTTATATTTAATTTAATATCAATGAGCCTTAAAAAGCCAAGTGGTGGAAGGGGAATTGGGCCACCATCGCCCATGTAGGGGAGGCGTCCCTTATTCCCTTGTAGGGAGGCCGAATTGGAGTGGGGAGAGGAGTCCTCCTCCCCCTAGGCCGACACACCAAGGAGGGGCCTTCCCTCCTTGTGTGGTGCCCCTTGATGTCTACTACGCAACTTTATTCTTGTAGACATGTATTGGGCCTCCAAGCGCAGAGTTTTGTAGGACAGTAGCAATTTCCCTCAAGTGGATGACGTAAGGTTTCTCAATCCATGAGAGGTGTAGGATGAAGATGGTCTCTCTCAAACAACCCTGAAACCAAATACTAGAAATCTCTTGTGTCCCCAACACACCCAATACAATGGCAAATTGTATAGGCGCACTAGTTCGGCGAAGAGATGGTGATAAAAGTGTAATATGGATGGTAGAAATATATTCTTATAATCTGGATAAATAAAAATAGCAAGGTAGCAAATAGTAAATGAGCACAAAAATGGTGTTGCAATGCTTAAAAATGAGGCCTAGGGTCCGTACTTTCGCTAGTGCAACCTCTCAACAATGCTAACATAGTTGGATCATATCATTATCCCTCAAAGTGCAATAAAGAATCACTCCCGAGTTCCTATTAGTGGAGATCAAAAGATAGGAATTGTTTGTAGGTCACGAAACCACCTCAAAGCTATTCTTTCCGTTCGATCTATTCAAGAGTTCATACTAAAATAATTCAAAACTATTTTTTTCCGTTTGATCTATCCTAGAGTTCGTACTAGAATAACACCAAAGCAAATTCATATTCATAATACTCAATCCACACAAAGAACTATAAAGAGACCCTAAAGTTTCCGTCGGAGAAAAACGTGCATCAACCCCTATGCAAAGATTACCCCAATATCACCGCGGGAATCCGCGAGTTGAAAGCCATAAAACATATCAAGTGAATCAATAAGATACCTCATTGTCACCTCAAGTATTCATATTGCAAGACATATATCATGTGTTCTCATCTCTGAATATTCAATCCGACAAGACAAAACTTTGAAGGGTAAAGATTCAATTCATCATAACAAGAGTATAGAGGGGAGAAACATCATATGATCCGACTATATTAGCAAAGCCCATGATATAGATCACGAGAGAGAGAGAGAGATCAAACACATAGCTACTGGTACAAACCCTCAGCCCCGAGGGTGGACTACTCCCTCCTCATCATGGTGGCCGCCGGGATGATGAAGATGGCCACCGGGGATGATTCCCCCCTCCGGCAGGGTGCTGAAACGGGGTCTAGATTGGATCTCGTGGATACAGAGGCCTTGCAGCGGCGGAAGTTCTAATCTAGGGCTACCCCGAAGGGTTTCAGAATGTTTGGGAATGTATAGTGCAAAGAGGGGGTGCGGGAGGCCACCGAGGTGGGCTCAACCCACCTGGGCGCCCTGGTGGGTTGTGCCCCCCTCGGGGTACCCCCCCAGGTGCTGCTCTGGCCCATCCTAGGTGTTCTGGTCCATAAAAATTCTCCAAGGAGTTACACGGTGTTTGGACTCCGTTTGATATTGATTTCCCGCGATGTAAAAAACAAGCAAAAAACAACAACTGGCACTGGGCACTGGGTCAATAGGTTAATCCCAAAAAATGATATAAAGTTGCTATAAAATGATTGTAAAACACCCAAGAATGATAAAATAACAGCAGGAATACTTCATAAATTATAGATACGTTGGAGATGTATCAACATCCCCAAGCTTAATTCCTACTTGTCCTCGAGTAGGTAAATGATAAAACAAATAATTTATGAAGTGTGAATGCTAGCAAAGTGCATAAGTTTGATCAATGATAATTTCAATCACTTTTTCTAGCATCATAACAACAATTCTTTCTTATAAAACTTCTCATGTTATAGTAGCAACCAATTCACATGTTAAGGTTCAAACAATGAACTCTCTTGAAACTCAACAATCTATGTTCTCAGTCACTAAGCAATTGCAATTCAACTTATTCAACAGAGTTTAAGTAAGAGTTACACATACTCAACCATCATATAGTCTTCTATGATTGCTAACACTCATCGCATACACATGAGCAAAATGTTTCAACCGAACACATAGAAAGATAGGGGCTTATAATTTCACCTCCCATCGTATTCACCTTTGGGTGATGTCAACAATAATAACTCATGCTACCCATATTCAACTAGATATATGTGCCTAGATCTTTCCTCACCACATGATGCTTGCCAAAGGAGAAAAATAAAAAGGAATAGAGAGAAAAACTTTTGACTCTTTGCATAAAAGTAAATACTGAAAAGTAAAAGATAGGCCCTTCGCAGAGGGAAGCAGAGGTTGTCATGTGCTTATTTGTTTGTATGCTCAACCCCTTAGTGCAAAAGAATGTCACATTATATTGCCCCTTATGATAGCAACCTTTATTATGCAGTCTGTCGCTTTTATTCTTTGCCATCACAAGTACATACAACACTCAGTTTTCTCTTACACTAAATGATCTAACACTTTTAGAAGCAATTTTTATTGCCTTATTGCACCGATGACAGCTTACTTGAAAATAATATTTGGGTTTATGGGTTTTTGGATGCACAAGTAGTATCTCTACTTGGTGCGGAATTTTTGGCTAGCAAAGATGGGGGGCAAGCACCACATGTTGAAGGATCTATGACAATATAACTTCTGTGTGAATATGAACAAACATAAACCATTACGTTGTCTTCCTTGCCCAACATCAATTTTTTTGGCATATAATATTTTGATGGGGGCTCACAATCACAAAAAATTTCTAGGATAGTGTATTTATATGTGAAAGTTCTCTTCCTTATACTAATTATTAGTGAATTGCTTGTATGACCAATATTTTGATTGTCAAGCCTCAAAAGATTTCACTTTCTAAACCCAATGTGAAGATACCACTAGGCATGATATGATTTCAACTTCATGACATTCAATTTTTTCAACAATTTACTCATAGGATATAAGTGAAGCATAAGAGTAAATGACAAGCTACTCAAAAAAGATATAAGTGAAGATCATGAGCATAATATTTCCTTCTCTCAAATTAATTTAAGTGAAGCAAGAGAGAATTTCTTCAAAAATACTAAAGCACACCATGCTCAAAAAGATATAAGTGAAGCACTAGAGCAATTCCATAGAAAAGAGCTTCGTTGACGGGATGTGAATGCCGCTTACTTAGCCTCCCTGGCAACTATTTAAGGACTCTATTTTATTTAAAACTTTCGGGTCTAATTATTTTATTAAAACAACAAGCAAAACAAAACAAAACAAAATGACATTCCAAGAATATCACACATCATGTGAAAAAGCAAAAACTTAGGCTCAACCGATACTAACTGATAATTGTTGAAGAAAAAAGGTGGGATGCCTACCGAGGCATCCCCGAGCTTAGATGCTTGAGACTTCTTGGAATATTATCTTGGGGTGCCTTGGGCATCCCCAAGCTTGAGCTTTTGTGTCTCCTTAATTCTTCTCATATCACGGTTTCCTAAATCTCAAAAGCTTCATCCACACAAAACTCAACAAGAACTCGTGAGATAAGTTAGCATAAATCAGTGGCAAACCTTATCATTCTCTACTATAGCAAATCACTTAAATTATTATTCAACATTGCATACTAAATGCCTCTGCATATTTAATACTCCTATCCTCAAATAGAATCATTAAACAAGCAAACATATGCAAACAACCCAAACATAACAGCAATCTGCCAAAGTAGCCCTTAGGGCATCGTTTAGACTTTGGGTTTTGTTTAGATTAAAGTTCGCCATAGCTGCAACTTCGCGTACTTCGTTTGTGTTCAACGACCAGACAAGGGCGTCACAGAACCCCACCTTGATCAACAAAGCTTTCATCTTATATTCGCAATATGCAGATTCCAATCTCAGTTTCTTGTTTGTTCTTCATTTGCTCCCAAGAAACAGACCCTCGTAGTTAGGTTGATCGTGCCCCCGCGTGGTCAATAACCTCTCGGAGTTGGTTTAGCGATTGCTAAGGCGCAACGTGTTCGCACGTTCGTAGTCGGATCAACAAAGTCGACTTCCACCAAAGCGATATCCATCATCTCATCGAAAGGCGGGACACCTTTGCCTCTATCAAGTGGTATCAGATTTCCAGGTTGCTCGGTGAGATTTTACAGTTTTTCGTAGTTTAGATCGAGTCTGTTCTTCGTACCTATAGTCCACGAAAAAGCCAAAAAAATTAGGGTTAGTTCATCCCATCCGAACCAATCTGAGCCTTTGCATAATCTTTTCTGTATTTGCTTTGTTGAATTTGCGGTTGCATCGTCGTGTCAAGTTGCTGGTCTTAGCGTCTAGTCCTTTAGAGTTTCGAGTTCTGTTCACAGGTTGTCACGTCGTCGCTGCCATATATCACCACCGCATCATCATCGTCGCTGCTGCCATATACCACCACCACATATTCACCGCCAATCCGAGTCCATATACGCCACCACATATCCGCCGCCATCATGCCAATCCGAGTCCACTTGCAACATATATCCGCCACCAGTCCAAGTTCCACCAAATTCATCTCCGCCACCAGTCCGAGTTCCACCAGATTCATCTCCACCACCAGTCCGAGTTCCACCAGTTTCATCTCCGCCACCAGTCCTAGTCCGAGTCCAGTAATTGTTGCATTGTTCTCGATTTCCAGATCACGCGATACTCCGAGTCGTGACAGAGGAGGACTCCCCAACTTTCGAGCCATCCGCAGAAGAAAAATAGTTCCAGTTTAAAAAAAACTAAGTCTGGAAAATTCTGGCTAGGCAGTTTTTAGACCATTTGTAGACTTTTTCGAAGAAAAAAATTGTTGCAGAGCAAAAAAAAAGAGGAAAAAAGTGCAAAAAAAAGGAAAAAAAGAAAAAAAATTCAGAGTGTGCTCCTCCTTGGTTTACGTGCCGCGCCGTGATTTTGTTAGTGTTCTAGGCTCGCGTCTCTAGCACGGTCTAGCCTAGGACCAGCACAGTACCGTCGTTGAGCGTTTATTCAACTTTGCATCTCTGAATTGATTATTGCTGAACCTTTTTGCTACCATATTATAAGCCTTCCCAGCTCCACATACATCTACGTCGTGCGTTTGACTCTCCCTGGTAATTGCTCTATCCAAGCTTTGAGAGTTTTGACTACAACGGTTGCTGATCACCGCCTGCTGCTGGGTAAGAACTGGTAAGAATTTGAGATTTCCTTGACGGATTTGTGACACCCACCACTACCTCTTGTTAGTAGTCTGTAGGATCATATTATTGTGTGTTTCTATTACTGCTAACTATGCCACGAATAAGGAGTATATAGGCAGCGGAAATTAAAGCATGCAACTTGCAAGAAAGTAAAAGGAAGGGTTTGGAGGATTCAAACGCAATTGGAGACATGGATGTTTTTGGCGTGGTTCCGATAGGTGGTGCTATCGTACATCCACGTTGATGGAGACTTCAACCCACGAAGGGTAACGGTTGCGCGAGTCCATGGAGCGCTCCACCCACGAAGGGTCCACAAAGAAGCAACCTTGTCTTTCCCACCATGGCCGTCGCCCACGAAGGACTTGCCTCACTAGAGGTAGATCTTCACGAAGTAGGCGATCTCCTTGCCCTTACAAACTCCTTGGTTCAACTCCACAATCTTGTTGGAGGCTCCCAAGTGACACCTAGCCAATCTAGGAGACACCACTCTCCAAGAAGTCACAAATGGTGCGTTGATGATGAACTCCTTGCTCCTGGGCTTCAAATGATAGTCCCCCCAACACTCAACTCTCTCTCATAGGTTTTGGATCTGGTGGAAAGAAGATTTGAGTGAAAAGCAACTTGGGGAAGGCTAGAGATCAAGATTCATATGGTAGGAATGGAATATCTTGGCCTCAACACATGAGTAGGTGGTTCTCTCTCAAAAATGGTAAGTTGGAAGTGCAGGTTTGTTCTGATGGCTCTCTCCATGAATGAAGAGGAGGTGGAGGGGTATATATAGCCTCCACACAAAATCTAACCGTTACACACAATTTACCAAACTCGGTGGGACCGGTTCAACAGACTCGGTCGGACCGATTTAGTAAACCTAGTGACCGTTAGTGATTTTCGGTGGGACTGACATGCAACTCGGTGAGACCGATTCTGTTAGGGTTAGGGCATAACATAATCTCGGTAAGACCGATTACACAAACTCGGTAAGACCGATTATGGTAATAAGCTTTCCAGAGAGTTGGTCAGGTAAACTCGGTGGGACCGATTTGCTCTTTTCGGTGAGACCGAAATGTTACAAAAGGGAAACAGAGAGTTTACATTGCAATCTCGGTGGGACCGATCACTCACTTCGGTTAGACCGAAACGTTACGAAGGGAAACAGAGAGATTACAATCCCATCTCGGTGAGACCGAGATCCCTATCGGTAAGACCGATTTGCTTAGGGTTTGTGGCAGTGGCTATGACTTTTGGAATCGGTGGCGCCGGATAGGAAGAATCGGTGTGACCAATTTTGGCTTTGGGTTTAGGTCATTTGTGGATGTGGGAAAGTAGCTGAGGGTTTTGGAGCATATCACAAAGCACATGAAGCAAGAGGCTCATTAAGCAACACCTCATCCCTCCTTGATAGTATTGGCTTTTCCTATAGACTTAATGTGATCTTGGATCACTAAAATATAAAATGAAGAGTCTTGAGCTTTTGAGCATGAGCCAATCCTTTGTCCTTAATATTTTGAGGGATCCACTTTCATCATCCATGCCATGCCATTCATTGAGCTTTCCTGAAATAATAGTCTTGGAATATCATTAGCTCAATGAGCTATATGTTGTTATGAATTACCAAAACCACCTAGGGATAGTTGCACTTTCAATCTCCCCCTTTTTGGTAATTGATGACAACATATAGATCAAAGCTTCGACAAATGTTAATAAGATTGAATAACATCGTCGCTTTGAGAAGTATGTGATAAGCAAGAGCTCCCCCTAAATTTGTGCATAGTTTCAGATTTGCTTTGGACTGCAAATACACAATGAATTAGGCTCGTGGGTTACTCTTCCATGTCACATACATCTTGGTGGAGCGCTCAAAATAATAAATATTGAATGCATGCACTCATCACCAAGCAAAGTGAATGATCACATAGGATAGATAAGATAATGTCATCAAACATGCATATGTGTAGCTTATGATCAAACACATGATCATCAATGTCTCACAAGCATAGTATCTCAAGCAATCAAAAGCAAACAAGTTTAACCACCAAATAAAGCAAGAGAGAACAAAAGCAACACACACACTCTCTCTCTCTCTCTCGAAGCCTATGATCTATACATTTTTCTCCCCCTTTGGCAACAAGTTACCAAAAAGTTCATAGAAAATGCATAGTGCTAGATCGACTCTCAGGCTTGATCTTCAGGTGGTGGTTTCCGGATAACTCCAAGAACGAAGGCTTCAGTTGAAGTAGAGGGTGCTGGAGTTGATGCTCGAGCTAGTTGCACTGGAGCTGAAGGGGCTATAGCTGGTGCTGAAGATGTTGCTCTAGTGTCTGTCACAGGCACCGCAACTGACCTCTGGGCTCTAGGCACTCTGGCAAACACATTTGTGGTAGTCTTGCCCTGCCTCTCCTGCATGTCATCCTGTAGCTGTTGCACAACTGACTGTATCTCAGTTACTTTGACATCAAGGTCATGGAATTTGAGTTCCATGATTCTTTCCAGGCTCTCTTGATTCTGAGTGAGGGTGGCCAGTCCCTTCTCAATCCTCAGTGTTGATGCTATTAAGTAACCAAGATGCTCCTGCTTGTTCTTTAAGAAATATTCAGATGCCTCCTCTTGAGTTGGTATCTTGGCAGCCTTCTCCTTCTTTGCCTTCTCCTTCTTCTCTTGAGCTTGAACTGATGATGGGTCATTCTCATTCATGACAACCTCATTGTCCTCAAAGTCTGGATAAAGTGGAAAATGTTCCTTATCCAATTGATATTTCCCTGTGCCCATTTTTGAGTTTATCAATTCCTGAATCTAAGGTGCATATCCACAGCTCCTCTTCTGATCTGCTGCAGTCCTCTTAATGGTTTCTATCATAAGGCTCATGACTTTAAACTTTTGTGGCACATCAAACACATGCAACATGTTGATGGCATGTCCTCTGATCATGTTATGGTCACCAGACTTGGGCAACAGAGTGTGCTCGGAATCCAATTGATAGTTGGCAGCCCTGACAGCAAAAAGTGGACTGATCCAAACTTATGAGTCTCAACTGCCTTGTCTGGGATCTCCTTGTACATGTGTGCCATGGAATTGTGATCCATCTTCTTCTTTGCATAAATGTCCAGGTCATCCTCATTTTCCTTAGGGGCATTTATCAGACTTGCCCATTCTTCAATAGTTGACTGGTACCTTGTACCTTCAGACATCCAAACAATTCTTCCATCTGGATAAAAGTGTGCTGTGGAGTAGAATTGCATGATAAGTTCATCATTCCAGTGGGTGATCTTTTGCGCAACAAAATCAGCAACTCCACAAGCAACAAAGCTTTCTTGCACTCTAGGATAGTGCTCTTCATTGCCCTTGATGTAGGTCCAGTCGACCCTCCTCATATCACAAACTATGGGCTTCTTATCTAACAAGATTGTCTCATAGAAGTCATGCTGTTCCTTTGTATGGAACTTGTAGTCAACAGCAGTTCTTCTCCTTGAGGCATATGGATCTTCCATCCTCCATAGCCTCAACCCTGAGTCCTTCCTGATCCTCATGTCCTCAGCCACAGGATGGGCATCATTGTGGTCTGGTATCTTGGGCTTGAGCTTCCTTAGGACCTGTCCTTCTTCATCTTCCTCATCAACAACATTTGGCACCGGGGCCTTGTTCTTCTCAGCAGCTGGAATACTCCTAGTATTCCTCTTTGGTATAAGCTTGGCCTTGGAGGCAGCTTTGGGTGCTTCCTTGGGCTTAGATGTTGCAACCCCTGACCTTATAGCATCACCCATAAGCTTTGGTGCCTTAGGTGCTGGTGCAGCAACCTCTTCTTCCTCTTCAGAATCTCTTCTCATAGAGGGCTTTCCAAGAACCTGGGCAGTTGTGGTTCTTGCTCTCTTCTTCTTCTTGTCCTAAGCACCTTCATCCTCTGATTCAATGGTAAACTTCATTGTCTCTCCAATGGGAACTTTCTTGGGTTTGGAAGATGTGACTTTCTTTTCAGGTGCCTCTTTGGGTTCAGTCTGCTCTAGCACTTGAGTGGACCTTCTGGCCTTGGGCATTGGTGCCCTCTTGGCAGGAACTTTCTTTTTCAGTCCAGGCTTTGTGCTATGTGCTGAGCCATATTCCTTCTTGAGAACCACTTTCTTAGAAGTAGCCTCATCTTCTTCAGCTTTATAGTCCTCATCCTCTGAGTCTGAAGTTCTCTTCCTCCTTTGCCTGGTAGCAGCCTTAGGCAGATTGCTAGGAGTGCTTCTGCTCCCTTCATCTGTAGAACTTGAGGGACTAGTGCCCTTGCTCATGTCAATCTGCTCTTCTGACCTGTTCTAGCTATCACTCTAGTCTGACATGCTGCAAACACTGACTGCTGACCCTGTGAAGAGTTATAGATGAGATAGAAAGGATGAGCATCACAAAATGCAGAGATTTTTGCAAAAGAATGATTCAAAAATTCAGTTTTAGTTTTCCACAGAAAGCATTTCGGATCAACCGATTTTCAAACTCGGTGATACCGAAGCAGTTTAGGAAGCTAAACTGATGATGTCGGTTGGACCGAGTCACAGTTCGGTGGCACCGAGACTGCTAGGGTTTCACAAAGTCCTAAAATCAGTCGCACCGATTAGCAATTCTCGGTCTGACCGAGAGTTACTAGTGCAATGGCATAAGCCAAATCGGTGGGACCGAGTTTTTCAACTCGGTGGGTCCGAGATGGTTTCGGCGGAAACCTAACCCTAAAATTTTGAATCTCATCTAATCTACAGACTACATTGAGTGGATAGGATTGTTTCAATTGTGGCGAGATTCAATAAGAATACAATGTGCTAGGATTCAGACGAGGATAGCACAAAGATCGAGTCCATACCCTAGCTTGGCTATGAAATCGCTACGGCGGCAACGACAGGGACGAAATCCGTTGACGGCGGCGGAGACCAGCTACTGGAGGCGGCTGGCGATGAGGAGACGATCCGGAGACCTTCGATGGCAGAGTGAGCTATTGCGCGGGCGAAGGGGTTCGGAGAAATTTCCAAAAAATTTCCCGTGACTATATATAGCCCGACCCTGTCGGTGTGACCGAGCGGAACAACTCGGTGGCACCGAGATGCATAACTGTGTACAGTTACAGCAAATCGGTGTGACCGAAAAGTTAAAATCGGTTGCACCGAGATTGAAAACTCAGATCAACTTAATGATCTCGGTAGGATCGAAATGGAGGAATCGGTCAGACCGAGAGTCACAAAGAGGTTTTGGAAGTTTAAGTCTATGACGAATTGGGGACTCCGAGTGCTGCTCACACAAAGTGGTTCGAATCTGACTTGATGAAGTTTTGTGATGTAGCATGAATAGAGTTTGAGACGAGAAAAGCATAGATAGCTAGAGAAGGTTCTTAGGCATTCTTGTCCATCCACTTGGCAAAAAGAAAAGAAGCCAAACAATCAAAACAACAAGTGGATGTCCTTGAATGAGTAAAATATGCACCAACATGCTCACACAATAAGATGACAAATGAAATATGTGGCAAAGCATGCACAACCAATTCTAGCATCTATCAAACAATTGGCGATGACTAGGTCATCTATATATGAGTATATTGACTTAGGAGTCAAATGAGAACATTTGATCATAGGTCATACTCATCGTTTAAGCTCAAGTGGGGTTACCACTTTTACATAATGCATTGATGTGTTCACACCATTAGAGTTGCTTTGACTCAATTCTTAGAGTTAAGCTCCCCCTAGATGTGAGATCCCCCCTTAGAGGGATGAACTAACCTTGGGTTTTGTCGATGATGACTTCATGTAGGTGTTGAAGATGTGGATGCTCAATGTTGATGTAGATCATTTGGAGCAATCCTTTGTAGTGAGTTGCACTTTCAACTTACCTACATGGGTTAGTCCCACAAGGAACAAACAAGAATATCCATAGACATAGAGTGATGCACACACAAGATGATGTCCATGAAATCATTAGGTTACCTTGTCCCTTGCCTTACCAACATGAGGGTTTGTGACTCCTTGAACTAGTGCAAGATGTGGAAGTTTATTGCACTTGTTCTTGCCATAATGATATGAGTGAAGAATGTTGGCGGAGTCACCCTCAAGAACTCTCTAGTTCTTCTTCTTCGGGATCCACATCATCTTGATGAGAATCCTTGGAGTTGTAGTTGTACTTGATGAAGTAGAACTTGACGTAGTCTTGGGAACCCACTTGAACGAGGCTTTAGGTGCTTCTTCAAATGCATCAATCTCTTCTTGAAGCTTGTCCTTGCCTTTGTTCTTGTGGTCTTGTGGTGGAAGATCATCTTGGGCTTGTGTTCCCTTGAAGGAAGTAGGATCATACTTCTCTTGTTGAGGAACAAACTTCGTCTTGGGGTATTGATCTTCTTCCCACTCAACTCCACTGGCATTGAACTTTTGTTCAAAACCAACACCTTGATTCTTCCAGTGCCTTCCTTGCTTGCGTACAATTTCCTTGAATTGCTTACTCCCGGCAAGGCTCTTGTAAACACCTTTCTCTATAATTCCCTTCAATAAGCTATTTTCTTGCTCAAGTGTAACTTGGCTAAGAGAATCATTAGTGGAATCAAGAGAAGTACTAGAAGCAACAATATTGGATTTGACATTATTATTGTTACTACTAGAGGAAGTATCTTTCTTGTACTTGTTACTAGACTTGACTTGAGGCATGTAAGTAGATAAGAGTAAACGCTTGGCAATGTAAGAAGAACTTTTCTTACGGAGATCATCATTGATTGCCTTTAAGAACTCATGCTCTTGCTCAAGATTGAGCTTTTCAAAGCGTAACTTCTCATGAGCCCTTAAAAGTTCTCGATGATCTTCGAAGATAGTTTCATGAGCCAACTTAAGAGTGTTTAGTTCTTTAGTTAGAAGCTCAATCTTCTCCTTATCATTGTCATTCGTTTTATCTTGATTTGTATGATTAATTGACGTTTCATCATAGTATTCATCACTAGAGTTGTGAACAAGTAAATCATCATCCACAAGCAAGTCATCTTCATCACTATTGAAATCAACATACTCAGGATGTGTTACCTTTGGACCTTTGGCCATGAAGCATCTTCCAATTCCTTCATTTGGTGAATCAAATATGTCATAGGAGTTGGTTGACACAAGTGCTAGACCGGCAACACCTTCATCTTGAGTATATTCGGAGTCGGAGTGATAGCTTCTCTCGGAGTGATTGTCGGAGTCGGAGCCGGATACCCATTCACCAACATGAGCTTGATGTCTTCGTTTTGTGTAGCTCTTTGATGACTTGTCCTTCCTTTCCGAATCCTTGCTTCTCCGTGAGGGTCTTCGTTCATAACGATCATCTCTACTCCTCCTCTCTCTTGGTGGTGATTCTTCTCTTTTGCTTCTTCTTCTTGGAGAATCTTCTCTTCTTTTGTAGGGTGCCGTACACTCATTGGAATAGTGTCCGGGTCTCCCACAATTGTATCCATTGCGCTCTCGACTAGAAGATCTTTTGTCATTGTAAGACCTTGACTTGGAGCTTCTTTCGTTGCTTCTACTCTTGTAGAATTTGTTGAAGTTCTTCACCATTAAGCTCAATTCTTCATTGAAGGTTTGTTTCTCACTTGATGATGTGGGGGATTCACTTGAGGCTTTGTAAGCACCACTTGACTTGTTTTGAAGTTCCTCCTTATCCTTGAGTGACATCTCATGAGCAACAATTCTTCCAATGACTTCCGTTGGCTTGAGATCTTTGTAGTTTGGCATCATCTGGATCAATGTGCACACGGTATCATACTTTCCATCCAATGCTCTTAGGATCTTCTTGATGATGAATTTGTCAGTCATCTCTTCACTCCCTAAGCTGGCAATCTCATTTGTGATAAGAGCAAGCCTAGAGTACATTTCAGCGACACCTTCACCATCCTTCATTTTGAACTTGTCAAGCTGACTTTGGAGCACATCCAACTTGGATTCCTTGACGGATTTGGTACCTTCATGCATATCAATCAAAGTATCCCAAATTTCCTTTGCATTCTCAAGACGGCTGAGTTTGTTGAATTCTTCGAGGCACAATCCGTTGAAGATGGTATCACAAGCTTGAGCGTTGTATTGTAGCATCTTCAATTCTTCCCCATTAGCTTCACGGTTCGGTTCTCTCCCATCAAAGAATTCACCTTGCAAGCCAATACAAATAATTGCCCAAACGGCGGGGTTATGTCCAAGAATATGCATTTTCATCTTATGCTTCCAACTAGCAAAATTAGTACCATCAAAGTAAGGACCTCTACGGTGATAATTTCCCTCGCTAGACGCCATACTCTCCTAGGTTGTGAAACCAAGGCTATGACCACCAAAAGCTATGGAAATCAAAGCAAATGGAGACCAAAGCTCTGATACCACTTGTAGGACCTTGAAGTATGTCTAGGGGGGGTGATTAGACTACTTGACCAATTAAAAATTTAACCTTTTCCCAATTTTAGAGTTTGGCAGATTTTAGCTACTTTAGGACAAGTCAAGCAATCATCACACTATTCAAGCAAGCATGCAAAGAGTATATAGGCAGCGGAAATTAAAGCATGCAACTTGCAAGAAAGTAAAGGGAAGGGTTTGGAGGATTCAAACGCAATTGGAGACACGGATGTTTTTGGCGTGGTTCCGATAGGTGGTGCTATCGTACATCCACGTTGATGGAGACTTCAACCCACGAAGGGTAACGGTTGCGCGAGTCCACGGAGGGCTCCACCCATGAAGCGTCCACGAAGAAGCAACCTTGTCTATCCCACCATGGCCGTCGCCCACGAAGGACTTGCCTCACTAGCGGTAGATCTTCACGAAGTAGGCGATCTCCTTGCCCTTACAAACTCCTTGGTTCAACTCCACAATCTTGTCGGAGGCTCCCAAGTGACACCTAGCCAATCTAGGAGACACCACTCTCCAAGAAGTAACAAATGGTGCGTTGATGATGAACTCCTTGCTCTTGTGCTTCAAATGATAGTCTCCCCAACACTCAACTCTCTCTCATACGTTTTGGATCTGGTGGAAAGAAGATTTGGGTGGAAAGCAACTTGGGGAAGGCTAGAGATCAAGATTCATATGGTAGGAATGGAATATCTTGGCCTCAACACATGAGTAGGTGGTTCTCTCTCAAAAATGGTAAGTTGGAAGTGTAGGTTTGTTCTGATGGCTCTCTCCATGAATGCAGAGGAGGTGGAGGGGTATATATAGCCTCCATACAAAATGTAACCGTTACACACAATTTACCAAACTCGGTGGGACCGATTCAACAGACTCGGTCAGACCAATTTAGTAAACCTAGTGACCGTTAGTGATTTTCGGTGGGACTGACATGCAACTCGGTGAGACCGATTCGGTTAGGGTTAGGGCATAACGTAATCTCGGTAAGACCGATTACACAAACTCGGTAAGACCGATTTTGGTAATAAGCTTTCCAGAGAGTTGGTCAGGTAAACTCGGTGGGACCGATTTTCTCTTTTCGGTCAGACCGAAATGTTACAAAAGGGAAACAGAGAGTTTACATTGCAATCTCGGTGGGACCGATCGCTCACTTCGGTTAGACCGAAACGTTACGAAGGGAAACAGAGAGATTACAATCCCATCTCGATGAGACCGAGATCCCTATCGGTAAGACCGATTTGCTTAGGGTTTGTGGCAGTGGCTATGACTTTTGGAATCGGTGGCGCCGGATAGGAAGAATCGGTGTGACCGATTTTGGCTTTGGGTTTAGGTCATTTGTGGATGTGGGAAAGTAGCTGAGGGTTTTGGAGCATATCACAAAGCACATGAAGCAAGAGGCTCATTAAGCAACACCTCATCCCTCCTTGATAGTATTGGCTTTTCCTATAGACTCAATGTGATCTTGGATCACTAAAATATAAAATGAAGAGTCTTGAGCTTTTGAGCTTGAGCCAATCCTTTGTCCTTAGTATTTTGAGGTATCCACTTTCATCATCCATGCCATGCCATTCATTGAGCTTTCCTGAAATAATAGTCTTGGAATATCATTAGCTCAATGAGCTATATGTTGTTATGAATTACCAAAACCACCTAGGGATAGTTGCACTTTCATGATGCGGAGGAGGATGATTATGTGGGAGATTACGAGGATGAGGTTGATCAAAATCAGAACTACGTGCAACCACCTGGACCACAACCACCAGGTCGTCCACATGCAAATAATCACAATGCTAGGGCTCTCCCTCAGGTACGAAATCATGACCATCTTCCTAAACTGAAATTGAATATTCCACCATTTGAGGGTTGATATGTTCCTGATATATATCTTACTTGGGAGTTAGAAACTGAACAACGATTTACATGTTTACAATATCCTGAGGAGAGACGGGTTGCCGCTGCTGTTTGTGCTTTCACTAGTTTTGCATGTGTATGGTGGTCTGAACATTGTAGATTATATCCTATTACAACTACTTGGGCTGCTTTGAAAACTGCTATGCGTACTCGTTGGGTCCCACCATATTATCAATGTGAATTGCTTCAAAAATTGCAGCGCTTAAGACAAGGGAAAAATTCTGTAGAAGAATATTATCAGGAATTACAAACTGGCATGATTAGATGTGGTATTGTTGAGGAGAATGAAGCTATGCTTGCATGTTTTATGGGTGGATTAAATAGAGAGATTCAGACCATTCTAGAGTATAAGGAGTATACTAATATCACTCGTTTATTCCATCTTGCTTGTAAAGCTGAACGTGAAGTGCAGGATCGACAAGCATTGGCGCGAACTAACTTTTCTGCAGGCCGACCTTCATCTATGGACACTGCGTGCATCTTCTACTTCAACTGCACCAGCACCTCCATCAGGTGCCACCTCCAGCCGTGATACAAGAAAGAAGGCACAACCACCATTATCTGCCAAGAGCGCACCTGCCGGGCCTACACAGAGCTCTTCTTCTTCCATGGCATCAACTGGGCACAGAAGTGATATTATTTGTCGTCGTTGTAAGGGAAGAGGTCATTATGCGAGAGAATGCAAATCTCAGCATGTGATGATTGCTACTGAGGATGGTGGGTATGAGTCCGCTAGTGACTATGATGAGGAGACTTTGGCTCTTATTACACGTGAAGAACATGGTGGAGATGATTCTGATCATGAGACGCAATACGTGGCTCCTGAAGACGCTGACAGGTATGAATGTTTAGTTTCTCAACGTGTTTTGAGTGTGCAGGTCAACAAGCTGAGCAAAATCAGAGGCACAATTTGTTCCATACAAAGGGAGTTGTGAAGGAACGTTCTGTGCGCGTCATCATAGACGGAGGGAGCTGCAACAGCTTGGCTAGCATGGAGATGGTGGAGAAGCTATCTCTCACCACAAGACCACATCCACATCCTTACTACATCCAATGGTTCAACAACAGCGACATGGTTAAGGTAACACATACTGTTCGTGTGCATTTTAGTATCTCTACATATGCTGATTATGTTGATTGTGATGTGGTACCTATGCAAGCATGTTCATTATTACTTGGTCGACCATGGGAATTTGATAAAAATTCTGTACACCATGGTAGAAACAATCAGTATACTCTTGTTCATAAGGATACAAATATTACTTTGGTTCCTATGACTCCTGATTCCATTTTGAAAGATGATATTAATAGAGCTAATAAAGCAAAACAGGAGAAAAATAAGAGTGAAAATCAGATTGTGGCAAAAGAATTTGAGCAACAAATGAAGCCTAATAGTAAACCATCTAGTGTTGCTTCTGAAATTAAATTGAAAAATGCATGTTTACTTGCCACTAAATCTGATATTGATGAGCTAGATTTCAGCAAATCTGTTTGCTATGCTTTTGTGTGCAAAGAGGCATTATTTTCATTCGAGGACGTATCTTCCTCGTTGCCTCCTGCTGTCACTAACATTTTGCAGGAGTTCACCGACGTCTTTCCACAAGACGTGCCACCGGGATTACCTCCCATTCGAGGGATTGAGCATCAGATTGACTTAATTCCCGGTGCATCATTACCCAACCGTGCACCATACCATACCAATCCAGAGGAGACGAAGGAGATTATGCGTCAAGTACAGGAGCTGCTCGACAAAGGTTATATACGCGAATCCCTTAGTCCTTGTGATGTTCCAATTATTCTAGTGCCGAAAAAGGATGGTACATCACGCATGTGTGTTGATTGTAGAGGCATTAATAATATTACTATTCGTTATCGTCATCCTATTCCTAGGCTAGATGATATGCTTGATGAATTGAGTGTCTCTACCATATTCTCCAAAGTTGATTTGCGTAGTGGATACCATCAAATTCGTATGAAATTGGGAGATGAATGGAAAACAACATTTAAAACTAAGTTTGGATTATATGAGTGGTTAGTCATGCCTTTTTGGTTAACTAATGCACCTAGTACTTTCATGAGATTAATGAACGAAGTTTTACGTGCTTTCATTGGACGATTTGTGGTAGTTTACTTTGATGACATATTGATTTATAGCAGATCTTTTGAAGAACATTTGGAACATTTGCGTGCTTTTTTTATTGCTCTACGTGATGCACGTTTGTTTGGTAACCTTGGGAAGTGCACCTTTTGCACCGACCGAGTATCTTTTCTTGTGAGAGATTTCAGCACCATTGCTGCACCTCTCAACGAGCTTACAAAGAAGGATGTGCCTTTTGTTTGGGGTACCGCACAGGAAGAAGCCTTCACGGTATTGAAAGATAGGTTGACACATGCTCCTTTACTCCAACTTCCTGATTTTAATAAGACTTTTGAGTTTGAATGTGATGCTAGTGGAATTGGATTAGGAGGTGTGTTATTACAAGATGGCAAACTTGTTGCATACTTTTCTGAAAAATTGAGTGGGCCTAGTCTGAATTATTCTACTTATGATAAAGATATATATGCTCTTGTTGGGACTTTAGAAACATGGCAACATTATTTATGGTCCAAAGAATTTGTTATACATTCTGATCATGAATCTTCTAAACATATTAAAAGTCAAGCTAAACTTAATCGTAGACATGCTAAATGGGTTGAATTCATTGAGACTTTCCCTTATGTCATTAAACACAAGAAGGGTAAAGAAAATGTTATTGCTGATGCATTGTCTCGTTGCTATACTATGCTTTCACAACTTCACTTCAAAATATTTGGTTTGGAGACCATCAAAGATCAATATGTGCATGATGCTGATTTTAAAGATGTATTGCAGAATTGTAAAGAAGGAAGAACATGGAACAAGTTTGTCGTTAATGATGGATTTGTGTTCCGTGCTAACAAGCTATGCATTCCAGCTAGCTCCGTTCATCTTTTGTTGTTGCAGGAGGCGCATGGAGGAGGACTAATGGGACACTTTGGCGTGAAGAAGACGGAGGACATACTTGCTACACATTTCTTTTGGCCAAAGATGAGATGGGATGTTGAGCGTTTTATTGCTCGCTGCACTACATGTCAAAAAGCTAAGTCATGACTCAATCCTCATGGTTTATATATGCCTTTGCCTGTACCTATTGTTCCTTGGGAGGATATATCTATGGACTTTGTTTTAGGTTTACCTAGAACAAAGAAGGGGAGGGATAGCATATTTGTTGTCGTGGATAGATTCTCGAAAATGGCACACTTTATACCATGTCATAAAAGCGATGATGCTGTTAATGTTGTTGATTTGTTCTTTCGTGAAATTATTCACTTGCATGGTGTGCCAAATACTATTGTTTCAGATCGTGATACTAAATTTCTTAGCCACTTTTGGAGATGTTTATGGGCTAAGTTGGGGACTAAACTGCTTTTTAGTACTACTTGTCACCCCCAAACTGATGGACAAACTGAAGTAGTCAATAGAACATTGTCTACTATGCTTAGGGCTGTTTTCAAGAATAATAAGAAATTGTGGGAGGAATGCTTGCCTCATATTGAATTTGCTTATAATCGTTCATTGCATTCTACTACTAAGATGTGCCCTTTTGAAGTTGTGTATGGTTTCCTACCTCATGCACCTATTGATTTGTTGCCTCTTCCATCTTCGGAGAAGGTTAATTTTGATGCTAAACAACGTGCTGAATTGATTTTAAAAATGCATGAGTTAACTAAGGAAAACATTGAGCGTATGAACGCTAAATATAAACTTGCTGGAGATAAGGGTAGAAAACACGTTGTGTTTGCACCTGGAGATCTTGTTTGGTTACATTTGCGTAAGGATAGATTTCCTAATTTGCGTAAATCAAAGCTAATGCCACGTGCTGATGGTCCCTTTAAGGTGTTGGAGAAAATAAATGATAATGCATATAAACTTGAGCTGCCTGCAGATTTTAGGGTTAGTCCCACTTTTAACATTGCAGATTTGAAGCCTTATTTGGGTGAGGAAGATGAACTTCCGTCGAGGACGACTTCATTTCAAGAAGGGGAGGATGATGAGGACATCAATACCATTGTTACACCCACAACCCCTGCTGCTATACATACTGGACCAATTACTAGAGATCGCGCACGCCAACTAAATTATCAGGTACTTTTGTTTCTTGGTAATGATTCTAATGTTCATGAGAATATGATGCTGCCTAAATTGCATACATTTGTTTTGCTTACAAATGAAGGGCCTAGCTTGGAGAAGGATGAACATTGGAGCAAGAACAAGCATGGAGATGATGGCATGCGCAAGGGGAACAAGAACGAAGTTACAAGTGATGATTTCAGGACTTTGAAGCCACCATAATGGGTGCATGAAGCCATGGACGAAATATACAAGATGCCACTTCATAAATTTCGTCCCGGGGCTATTCTAGGTGCTGCGTCACCTTATTATTGGGCCAGGCCCATGTAATTTCGAAATACATAAGTATAGGCTATTTTTAGAGTTCGTATGTGTGGGGAAACAAGAGATAGGATTGATTTCGGACCCCTCCACCAAGGGCCACGAAATTCCCCCCTCTTCCTCCATATATACAGCCCTTAGGGCATCGTTTAGACTTTGGGTTTTGTTTAGATTAAAGTGCGCCATAGCTGCAACTTCGCGTACTTCGTTTGTGTTCAACGACCAGACAAAGGCGTCACAGAACCCCACCTTGATCAATAAAGCTTTCATCTTATATTCGCAATATCCATATTCCAATCTCAGTTTCTTGTTTGTTCTTCATTTGCTCGCAGGAAAAAGACCCTCGTGGTCAGGTTGATCGTGCTCCGGTGTGGTCAATAACCTCTCGGAGTTGGTTTAGCGATTGCTAAGGCGCGACGTCTTCACACGTTCGTAGTCGGATCGTCAAAGTCGACTTCCACCAAAGTGATATCCATCATCTCATCGAAAGACGGGACACCTTTGCCTCTATCAGTCATCGTCATCGCGGCCTTCATCGCCCTCGTCTGGCGCACAAGTTGCTCCTGGGCCGGTTGCGGTTGCGCGGTCTTGCCGGGCCGGACTGGCTCGCCAGAGCTGGCCCGCCGTAGGACGCGTCTCCTCCCTGTTGGTGGAGGGTCATCCGACTCGGAATCTTCCTCGGACGACTCGCCGTACGTCTCCTCAACAAGGGGAGCATCGGCACCAGCGCCGCTGGCCTCCCCGGCAGACTCCGCCCATCGGGCGAGCTCCTTCTCCTCCGTCTCCGTGTCAGCCTAGTCCTCCACGCCGCCAGCACTGCCGGCCTCCCTGGCGAGTGCTGCCTCTGCCACTCTGGCGGAAATTTAGTCCAACTCCTCCTTGGTGGTGTCTTAGATGAGCTCCGGCTCGGTGTGGTCATAGCCCTCCGACAAGTTGTCAAAGAACTCCTGCACTTCGTGTGCCGGGGGCTCGAACCAGGCCGGGTCGAGGCCGTGCGCGTTGAAGTCCGAGTCCAAAGGGGGTGGGCGTGCCCCTCATACTTCTTTCACCGATATATACCTACGTACCCTAAAACTTCCAGAACAGAAGATAGATCGGAAGTTCCACCGCCGCAAGCCTCTGTAGCCACGAAAAACCTCTCGGGAGCCCGTTCCGGCACCCTGCCGGAAGGGGAACCCATCACCGGTGGCCATCTTCATCATCTCGGCGCTATCCATGATGAGGAGGGAGTAGTTCACCCTCGGGGCTGAGGGTATGTACCAGTAGCTATGTGTTTGATCTCTCTCTCTCTCTCGTGTTCTCTCTCGTGTTCCCTCTATGGCACGATCTTGATGTATCCCGAGCTTTGCATTGTAGTTGGATCTTATGATGTTTCTCCCCCTCTACTCTCTTGTGATGAATTGAGTTTCCCCTTTGAAGTTATCCTATCGGATTAAGTCTTCTATGAGAACACTTGATGTATGTCTTGCTGTGATTATCTGTGGTGACAATGGGATATCATGTGCCACTTGATGTATGTTTTGGTGATCAACTTGTGGGTTTCGTGACATTGGGAACCTATGCATAGGGGTTGGCACACGTTCTTGACTCTCCGATAGAAACTTTGGGGCACTCTTTGAAGTACTTTGTGTTGGTTGGATGAATCTGAGATTGTGTGATGCATATCGTATAATCATGCCCATGGATACTTGAGGTGACAATGGAGTATCTAGGTGACATTAGGGTTTTGGTTGATTTGTGTCTTAAGGTGTTATTCTAGTACGAACTCTTTTATAGATTGATCCGAAAGAATAACTTTGAGGTCGTTTCGTACCCTACCATAATCTCTACGTTTGTTCTCCGCTATTAGTGGCTTCGAAGTGACTCTTTGTTGCATGTTGAGGGCTTGTTATATGATCTATGTATGTTATTATTGTCGAGAGAACTTGCACTAGTGAAAGTATGAACCCTAGGCCTTGTTTCCTATCATTGCAATACCGTTTACGCTCACTTTTATCATTAGTTACCTTGATGTTTTTATTATTTCAGATTACAAATACCTTTATCTACCATCCATATTGCACTTGTATCACCATCTCTTCGCCGAACTAGTGCACCTATACAATTTGCCATTGTATTGGGTGTGTTGGGGACACAAGAGACTCTCTGCTATTAGGTTGCAGGGTTGCTTGAGAGAGACCATCTTCATCCTACGCCTCCTACGGATTGATAAAGCTTAGGACATCCACTTGAGGGAAATTTGCTACTGTCCTACAAACCTGTGCACTTGCAGGCCCAACAACGTCTACAAGAAGAAGGTTGTGTAGTAGACATCAAGCTCTTTTCTGGCGCCGTTGCTGGGGAGGTTAGCGCTTGAAGGTATATCTTTAGATCTTGCAATCGAATCTTTTCGTTTCTTGTTTTATCATTAGTTTAGTTTATAAAAGAAAACTACAAAAAAATGGAATTAAGGATGCCTCATATGCTTCATCTTTTTAATGTCTTTCGTGAAAATGATGGGAAGGAAAATTGTGCTCAAGTACTAGAAGAAGAATTACATAGAATGCTTGGCATAAAATATGTGAATGATGAGCATGATTGCAATGTTGTTAGTATGGATTCTTTGAATATCCATGATGCTAATGATATGCAAAGCCACAAGCTTGGGGAAGGTATGTTTGATGAAGATGATATTTTTTGTCCCCCAAGCTTTGATGAGCAAATTTACTATGATAAAAGCATGCCTCCTATCTATGATGATTATTGTGATTACACGTATGCTTTAAAGAATAATGATAACCATGAAACTTGTCATCTTGATCCTAATTTTAAATCATATGATACTTATTTTGTTGAGTTTGCTCCCACTACTATTCATGAGAAATTTTTTGCTTATGAGGAGAGTAGTAAATTTTCTATGCTAGTAGATCATGAAAAGAATGCTTTAGGTGCTGGTTACATTGTTGAATTCATTCCTGATGCTACTGATAATTATTATGACGGAGGAACATATGCTTATAGGAATTGCAATAATATCAAGTTTTTAGTCAGGATAAGTGTACCAGATGTTCCCCTTCAAAATGGCCAATTGTTGGCGCCCTTCCCGCTCATTATTTGGGGAGAGGCCCAGGGCCTCGCTCTATAAATAGGACTAGCCACCAGAAGGTAGAGGTATCTGGAGATCGACCAGGGAGAGACAGAGAGAAGTGACAGAACTCACCCAAGCAGTTCATTGCACCAGCTCAAGAATAGCCCCTCGCGAGGCTGTTCTCCCTTTGTACTATTCATCATCAGCCCCTGAGGCAATCCACCACACCACACACTGGAGTAGGCTATTACACCACAATGGTGGCCTGAACCAGTATAAATCTCGTGTCCTCTGTGTGTTCATCTTTCTTGCCTAGATCTTTGCGAGATTTCAAGACGTGAGCTGGTAGGGGAGAGATCTTCGTGCGCACCCCAGTGTTCGAACCTCAAGGGTCTGCCGGAACCCGAAATCCGACATTTGGCGCGCCAAGTAGGGGTGCGCCGGAATCTCTCTTCCGCTAGCCGCGTGTGATCTTCCGCCGTGACCATGGCTGACGCTCGCCGAGCTCGCGTCGAGCGTTGGGTTGCTCTCGCCACCCGCGTCGCCCAGACGGCGCCTGTCGGTAGACGCCCCCGTTGTTCCCCGTCGCCTGCTGCCAACGCCGCCACCAGCCCGACGGGTAATGAGCAGCAGGCCTCATCCCTGCATCCTTCGGTGCGGCGCGATGGCCGCACCGCCACCCCGTCGCTGACTCCAGCCGGTTCGTCGTCCCACGCCTGTCGCGCCCCCACGGACGCGCACGCCGTGCTGCTCCTGGCGCGTGAGCTCCTGCACTACCGCCCCGTCGACGACCTCTACGAGGACTGGCTCGCTCGCATCACCGAGCTCATCAGCGCCGTAGGGGGCTCTCCCATGCTTTCCTTCTCGCTGCCTCGCCCTCCATCCTGCGCAGGAGGCGAGGAGCAGGAGGTGCCTCCACCACCTCCGCCGCAAGAAGGTGCCCTGGCTCCCAGGCGCGCAGTCCCAGGACGAGACCCACCGCGTCCCGCGCCCGCGCCACAAGAAAGGAGTTGCCAAGAGATCCCTCGCCCCCAAGAAGGTGCTCGCATGCTCCCAGCACCGGTGCGCCATGACCGCATCCCTGCGCCGCCACGTCAGGACCCCGCGCTGCTCCAGGCAGCGGCGTGCGGGAATCCCCAGGAGCAGGCCCCGCATCAGCAGAGAGCTCCGGTGGCCACCGCAGGTTGCCGCGCTTTCACCTCCGAACTGCGTAGCGTCGCATGGCCCAGCAAGTTCAAGCCAGACCTACCTCCGCACTACGACGGCACGACAGACCCCGCGGAGTTCCTCCAGCTCTACGAGTTGGGCATCGAGGCCGTCAACGGAGACGAGAAGGTCATGGCGAATTGGTTTCCCATGGCGCTCAACGACGGTGCCCGCACCTGGCTCCTGAACCTGGCTCTAGGCACGATCTCCTCCTGGGACGAGATGCGCACCCGCTTCATCGCCAACTTCCAAGGTACTCGCGACCGGCCCCCGGCCGTGAGTGACCTGTGCCGCATCAAGCAACAGCCGGGAGAGACCCTGCAGAAGTACATCCAGCACTTCAACAACGCTCGTCTCAAGATCCCCAGGGTGACTGAGGAGGCCATCATCTCAGCCTTCTCCGATGGCATGCGCGACATCAAGATGAAAGAGGAGCTAGCGATCCATGAAGACCTGTGCACATCGCTGGAGCTATTCAACCTGGCTACCAAGTGCGCCAGGGCTGAGGAAGGGCGCCTCTCCCTCCTCGAGCTCCCGGCTGCCGACCCAGAAGAGAAGAAGCCCAAGGTCAAGGACGTGAAGCGCACGGGGGCTGCTGTGCTCGCAGCGGAGCCGGACACCAAGCGAGGCAGGGATCAGCCTGAGTCATCCTAGGGCAGCCGGTACTGCGTGTACCATGACCTCCACACCCACAACACCAATGAATTCCAAGAGCTCAGGGCCGTGCGAGATGGGCGTATCGGCCGACGCCCCGACCGCAACGACCGGGGCTATGGCCGAGGAGGAGGAAGAGGTGGAGGACGATGGGAAGACCGTGGTCCTCGCCAAGGGCGGCGTGACCGGCATCGCGAGGACCGCTGGCAGGACCAGCCTCGCAAGGGAGGTTGGAGGGATCGGCCTCGTGAGGACCGCCCTCAAGGCAACGCAGGCCTCCATCCTCTGCCACCGCTGCCAAGGAGGAATGAAGACCATCACCAGGACGAGGGGGCTGGGGGCTTCCAGGAGCGGCGTGCAATCGCTTGCATCCTGGGCGGCGCTCAGGCCCCAGCCTCTCAGCGCATCTTTAAGCAGTTTGCTCGCGAGGTGAATGCAGTCCTCCCCAAGCTTGAGGCCACGCGCCCTCTCAGGTGGTCTGCGTGCGCTATCACG
Organism: Triticum timopheevii; assembly: GCA_963921465.1. NCBI lineage: Eukaryota > Viridiplantae > Streptophyta > Magnoliopsida > Poales > Poaceae > Triticum > Triticum timopheevii. The sequence continues at coordinate 289,781,553 of OY997268.1, read as the reverse complement.
TTTAGCTAAGCAGATCAGCTCAAGTGTGCGGCAATGGCCAGGGTCCTCCCAATGCTTTGTTCCCCAGTCATCAGCAATGTGCAAGTCACCAAGACCCTCATCGACGGCGGAGCTGGGCTCAACATCCTGTCCGTCGAAACGTTCAACAATCTCCATGTGCCATACGACCAGCTTCAGCCAACCAAGCCTTTCTCAAGAGTCACTGATGGTTCCGCTATTCCAATAGGGCAAGTTCATCTTCCCGTCACTTTTGGGCAGCGCAACAATTACCACGCCGAGCTCATTGACTTCGACGTCGCCCACATTCGCCTGCCGTACAACGCCATCCTCGGGTATCCAGCCTTCGCCAAGTTCATGGCCATGACTCACCATGGCTACAATGTCCTCAAGATGCCAGGAAGCGATGGAATCATCACGGTGCCTTGCGAGGAGAGGGATGCGGTGTGCTCTCTTGAGCATGCCTTCCAGGCCGCGGCAATCGAAGACCCAGATCACGAGAGCGGGAGGCTCCCTGAGGCGGTCCCTAAGAAGAAGAAGGCTTCACCTGGCCCAAGAGCTCGCGAGGCAGGCACCTCCGGAGGCGCCGCGTCAGGACCCGCGCCCGTTCAAGGGGCGCCACCCTCTGCCGCATAGGAAGGCGCGCCTGACGCCCTCCTCGGGCAGGGCTCGGGGGCTCTCTCCTGGAGGGCCACCGACCTCGCCAAGGTCACGAGGGAGGCGCTCGGGCACTACTTGGAGGCATGCTTCAAGGCATGTTTCCCTCAGGAAGGTATAAGGCAAGAAAGGCAAACCCACCAGGAGTTCATCGCAAGGAACATTCAAGAGCTATAGGAGTCAAGAGTCATGCCTGGCAGTCGCCACCTACCCACCGCAGCCCCACATCCCAGCGAGGATGGTGGGCTACGCATGTGCATTGACATACCGGGGCTCAACCGAGCCACGTCTCAGGAGCGCCTCTGGCCTTCACGTGTGGGGCATTGTGAGGGCCCACCTCACAACTATGTTCGCATGCCCTTCGGCCTGCCGAACGTGGCTATCACCCACCAGCGCCTGACGAGGAGCATCCTGGAAGCTCAAGTGGCCAGGCAGCGCGTGTTCCTGGAGGAGATAGAGATGGACCTCGAGGAGCCACCCGGACCCTCAGAGCCTCCCGAGGCTCAGGGCTCCGAAGGCTCATGAGGAGCGGCTTCTTCACCACGCATCGTCAGCTACTCCGACACTCGCTCTGCAATGGTACCAGGTGACATCTTTTAAGTTTTATCTTCAGCTGGGAGCGCCCGCAGGGCAGCATCATTCCCAGGTCGCGTGGGTCCGTCCCTGCGGCATGTATCCATTTTGCTTAATGTTTTTCATCTGCTTTGTTGGGGGCGCCCCTCGGGCTGCATTATCCCCAGGCTGCTCGGGCCAGACCCAGTGGCGTTTACTTCCATGCATCTATCTAAATGGATTAGCTCCTTCATGCTTAACCTGCTCGACTTAACCGCCTGCTCGATTGACATCTACCTTTAGAGCCGCTCGCTCTGGCACGTGACTTGCGCACGGGCTTGTCCCTGCAACGCCGAAAAATCTGAGCAGTCGAGCTTTGGCCGCGGCAGCCCCGCGAGGCGCCACCTCACCAGGCTCTTAGTGCCTGAATCACTCCCTCGGAGCGACCAATGGCTAGCTGACAACCGTGACGGCAGACCTTGTTTCCCCATGTGGTTGATATGCAGGACCCGCTCCAGGAGTAACGATGGTGGCATCGCAAACCTTCTTCTCCTCCTCTTCGGCATGTTAAAAGGGGGGCGCCTGAGCATCGCAACTCATGGGCTCTTACTGGCTCTCCAGCCCTCACCCCCTGGCCTTGATCCACGGCATCGCGACCTGTCATACCAGCGGCGGCTGAGCTCGCTCGAGCGCCGAGACCTGAGGACATAGAGCATTAAGGGAAGCGCGGGGGAGAGGGAAGAAGCTCGCGAGGGCCTAACCTAGCAGCACCTCAGTTGCCGTCGCGCAAGCCCGACACCTCAATGGAAACTACCCCAAGACTACGAGATAAGTCACGCGTAAACTTATCCGACTCAGCGCTTAACCCTCGCCTACTGTAGCTCTGTCACGGCAACGCTGCTTTCCTTTCTCGCCCAGCGGAGGCTGCTTGAGCGCTAAAGGGGACTTCCTGAGCATCGCAACTCAGGGGCTCTTACTGGACCTTGGGCCGCTCACCTCCTGGCCTTGACCACGACATCGCGACCTGGCATACCAGCGATGGCTGAAGCCTGCCTGGGGACCGGGACCTGTCAGCGTAGAGCACCAAGCCCTCGTGAGGAAAGAAAGGGGGGCCAAGCCGGGACAGGACAAGCATCTCGTGTTAATTCATCGTGAGGATATAATATTCACAAAAGACATGTCCAGTGCCTTACATGCCCCTGTGGGGTGGTACTTCGATTCCTCGAAGGAAACAAAAGGTGCTAATCCTAAGGAGCGCTAACTACGCACGCCTCCAAGGGAGATGCCATCATCAACAGTGGGCCGTCAGGCACCAGCGCCAACCCCATCCAGATCAGTGGCGTCGGTGACCTGACGAGCCTGCCCTGCTCCGAGCACGACGCGAACTCGGGGGCTTGTAACTGTCGTCGCTCGTCTCCGGGGTCGCGTGAAGCTCGGTGGAGTCGCTGGGTCCTCCAGCACCTTAGCCGCCGCCGGAGGAGCCGCTGGGGGAGCGATTGGCGGGCCAGGTCCTCGCTACGACGATGCCCCGGCCGCCTTTCTCAGTGCAGCACTCCAGCCGGTGACCTTCCATGTCGAAGACCTTGAAGAACATCAGGGAGGCGCCATCGTAGACGAGCTGGATTACGAGGGTGCCCCCTGTCTGGCAGACCCGGGCGATCTCGCCCCAGCCACGGGTCATGTAGACCTCGCTTGGAGCAACGACCTCGACCTCCGCTCCGGTCGTGGGGGTGCCGCAGTCAGTGTGCTGTAGCCAGAGCTCAAGGGGTCCCTTCGGTGGGATCTCGAAGGTGAAGGAGGGAGGAAGGCGAACCCAAGACCGAGGAGCCATGGCGGCGTGGAGCACAAGCTCGTGAGAGGAGCCCTCGTCGTGGACTCCAGGAGGAACGACGCGTGCCGGCATCGGCGGTGGCACCGGCAGTGCCGCTCGGCGCGTTCTTCTTTAGGGCCCCTGATCCAAGCATACAAGGGCAGAGGGAACCCCGGTGGTGGCCGCTCGTACCAGGGCCTCGATGCCTCCTGTCGTGCACACTCGTCTCGGCGGCGGAGGACTAACCGCTTCTTCGGCGGAAGCGGGTCAGGACCCTCTCGGGGGGCCTTTCCCTTCTCCCCTGCAGAGAACCGGCGGATTGGTAACATCGGCGTGAGGTGGAGCGATGGCGAAGATGAATAAGAGGAGGAGTAGCAGAGGGAGATGAACTAGAGCGGCTCGCACCGTTCCGTACTTATAGCCGGAGGAGGCCAACCGTCGGCCTCCACGATCGCAGGTAATCATGACCCGTCTTTGCATGCAGGGACTTGTCAAGTCGTGCGGTTGCCGAGGCGTCATGGGGAAGTGGAGACGCCCACGTCCAATCAACCGCCACGCGGCGCCCAAGGCAGCAGGCTGTTGGGGCCCGCGGCGCTTCGCACTTGCCCCTTCGCTTCTCTGCTAAGCCAAGTCCGGGCGCGCCTTGGGCCTGGGGGCTACTGTCGGCGTTCTGGGAATGGGGGTCCCTAGACTTTCCTGCCTGCGGCCTGCGGCATGGCTCAAGTGGGGGCCCAATGCAGCCCAGCTTCATTAGCTCAATCTCAAGACCCTCGCGAGGGCCAAGCCTCGCGGGGCGGACGAAAGGGAGCTTCCTCAGGAGCAGCCTCCTCAGGCGGGCTCGTGAGGAGGCGGAGAGATCAAGGAAGGGCACCTCCCGAGGGGCCCGAGATGCAAGCCATGACGATCGAAGGCCAGGCGGGTGCCAGGCGGGCGCCGGCCTGTGTAGTGTCCTTGTTTCCCTTTCGGTGCTAAGGGGGCAAGCACAGGCCAAGGCATCGGGTGAAGGTTACCATTTTGGTGCAACAAGACCAAGACCAGCAGAGCAGCAGGATGGAGGTCATCGTGGAGCCCAGGGCGGCGTCACCGTCAGAGCCTTTGGCAGCCGAAGACCAACTTTAGTCAGGATAAGTGTACCAGATGTTCCCCTTCAAATTGGCCAATTGTTGGCGCCCTTCCCGCTCATTATTTGGGGAGAGGCCCAGGGCCTCGCTCTATAAATAGGACTAGCCACCACAAGGTAGAGGTATCTGGAGATCGACCAGAGAGAGAGAGAGAGAGAGAAGCGACTGAACTCACCCAAGCAGTTCATCGCACCAGCTCAAGAACAGCCCCTCGCGAGGCTGTTCTCCCTTTGTACTGTTCATCATCAGCCCCTGAGGCAATCCACCACACCACACACTGGAGTAGGGTATTACACCACAATGGTGGCCTGAACCAGTATAAATCTCGTGTCCTCTGTGTGTTCATCTTTCTTGCCTAGATCTTTGCGAGACTTCGAGACGTGAGCTGGTAGGGGAGAGATCTTCGTGCGCACCCCAGTGTTCGAACCTCAAGGGTCTGCCGGAACCCGAAATCCGACATTGGTGGTACCCTAAATAGTAAGTATCGTCAGTGGTCGTCGGTGTTGAATACTACATCCACGTCCCATAAGTGACACAGGGGTCCTTCGTCCAGCAGCACTAGTTCTCGGCGTTGATGGCAGTCGAACACCATTGTGAATTTGTCTGGCAGCCTCAGAGATGACGATTGAAAGCTAAGTGTTGAAACTTGAAACACCCAAACTAACTCAAGTTGGTTTGGTTGTTTGAAATTTCAAAACTTGGCTTTAATCCTCATCGCAGAGGCTGCCAGACAAATTCGCCAAGGTGTTCGACCGTCATCTGCCACCAGAACTATTGTTGCGGGACGCCGGGCGCCAGCTTCACTCGTGGGATGCGGATCTAGTGTTCAATGCCGACCGCCTCATGTACCTTGCACTGATGGTAGTTGCTATTTAGTTTACCCAGGGAAGAGCGGGTTAGAGGGTTCCTCGTTGTCGATGGTACCGTAAATAGCAAGTATCATCAATGCGAGGTACATGTGGCCGTCGGTGTCAAATACTTGCTATGTTACTCATCTTTCGATTTAAATATGCACTTATTTCATCGTTGCGAGGGTCTAGTGTTCGACGAGCACCGCCCCTGCGCTCATTGGTGAGCACAAATGACATCTCTTCCACCCCCCTTCATTTGCTCTGTTCTGGTCTTCGTGCCGATGAAACTTGCTAGCTGTAGGTGTCAATCATCCGTATGCGTAACCACTATGCATCTCCCGTTCAAAAGGGTTACATCTATAAATATGCATGCATTTGCATATTTATAATCGTGATTCTTTCGAATTGTCCAACGTTATCCATGGACAGCCTGAGTATGTGTACATTGGGTTCATTTTCGCATATGCTCAGCTCCGGATCCGATGCAGAATTTCGTCACTGCCTCCCTATTGTTCTCCGGGTACACATCCTCTCTGCTTATTGCCGAGACGTGTATCAGGAGAACAGCAGGGAGGTGCTCTCGAAATTTTGCGTCAGATCCGGAGTAGATCATGGGAAAACGAACTCGATCTACACATACTCGGGTGGGATTAGGACATATCCTTACCTATTAGCGTGTAGGTTGCATGGATGTAATAAAACTAACAAACTCCATTAACTGATGGATATGGTTTGCTTAATTATGTATAAATTTCTTGTGTGTCCAGTAGGAAGTCAATATGGGTGATCGTGCGTGGATGTACGCCGGTTACACTAGTCAGTATGTTTGGACCGAGGAATGGTTAAAAAAACTAAGGGGTTTGTTAGAGCCGCATTTGCAAATGGCCAGAAATTTAGCTGGTGCCCCTGTGTCCAGTGTGACAACTATAATCAGAGGGACGAGCTTGAAATGAGTAAACACCAGCAGAAGTTTGGTTTTATGCCTGGTTACACTGTCTGGACATTACATGGTGAGTCGCCCAACGTGCCAGAGCCGAGGTGGTTCGTCGTCGCATCGACGAGCATGGTACCGGGACCGCATACATGGTGCAAGACATTGACAATGCTCGGGACTCGGACGAGGAGATGGAGGAATCTGCAAAGGCCTTCACTGAAATGTTGGAGTCCTCAAAACGTCCTCTCCACGAGCACACTAAGCTTTGTCAGCTGGATGCCATCTCACAAATAATGGCTTTGAAGGCTCAATTAAACTTGGGCAGAGAATGCTACGACGCGATGATGACAGTATTCGGACGATTCTACCCAAAGGCCATGTGCTACCTCCAAATATGTACCAGTCAGACAAAATCCTCCGTGCTCTTAAGATGCCCTATGAGAAGATACATGCATGTGATAAAGGATGTGTCTTATTTAGGCTTCAGTATTGTCGGTGTACCAAAGTAGGGGCGCTCCTTTGTACCCCTTATTTGTGGACGGGCTGTCAGAGCTGCACCCACAGCCACACTTAAGTAGGGAAGAGACAGGGAATCAAAGCCATGAGACGGCCAAAGCAACGCCAAGACTAAGATGCAAAGAGCAAGAGGGTGAGGTGGTACCGGGGCGGCCCCCACGGCCCCGGCAAGGACCTTGCCGGGACAGCTTACCCAACGCCAGCGGAGCGCGCCACCCTTGAGCCACAGTTTCTCCAACACCCACGTTGGGACCTGGGCTCGGGGGGCACCTCCGTGATGGCATGCAGATCTTTGTGAAGACAAGAGACACTCCAAATTAGAAGAAGATTAGAAGACGACGAACCTCGGCGAGATTCTTGCCGAGGAGACCCACAAGACCCCCGGCGAGATCCTTGCCGGGGATGCCCGCAATGCCACGGCAAGACCCTTGCCGGGGCCCCAACAAGGCCCTTACCGAGGATGTCCGCGAGGCTGCAGCCAGGCCCGCACCACCAAGCTTCTACCACCGCTCCCATGCAGCTGCCAGCCCACCAGCTGGGCAGGCGCCTGCATGTCGGCATGAGGCTTCTCGGCCAACTCAGCGCATGCCTACGTGGTGGCATGCAAATCTTAGTGAAGGCCCTACCACCGCGCTACCTCAGCAGCCTGCTAGCCTACATGGCGCTGACCGCCTCGCTGGCCCGGGCGCGTGTCAAGGCAGGGCGAAGCAGTGGTAAAGTGAAGGTGACACGTCAGAGGCGCATTAAATGCGTCTTGTCCCGTAATGGCAAGCGATAGGCTTAATCACAGTACCCCAATGCCACCTCCTGTGTGCCACTTTGGCGATCCCCTTGCCTATAAAGGAGGCCCAAGGCATACAGGAAAAGGATTCGTACCCCAGGACAAGTTACGCTCAGGGTAGCTAGCTCGAGAACTCCAAGAACACAGATATACACATCAAAGCAGGACTAGGGTATTACACATCCTCGCGGCCCGAACCTGGGTAAACGACCCGCGTGTTTGTACTGACTGCTGATCCTGCTCTTCTCACCACTCCGCGCCCCACAACCGCAGTAGGGATTCTTGTGATCCCATATGTGTCGTTTCCCACTGACATCTTTGTCAGACCCGTCATCCTGCCGCCCACTACCCTCGTCGTCGCTGCCGCTGTCCTCCTCGTCGCTCTCGCTTGAGTACGAGTCTTCGTCATCCGAGGAGCTCTCCACGCAAGACCTTAGGCGAGTCCCGAAGTGTCCAAAGACCTTGACGGAGAGGAGGCCATTCTCCATTAATTTGAAATAGAGAATGAGCCCCTCCGTCAGGTTGTGGATGCGAGCGAAGGTCTTCCACCCCGGCGAAGGTACATAACGTGAGGGGCTGGGAAGTCGACGTCGGCCCATGTGCTGCTGTTCCCACACCCCCTCATGAGCAGCCTCAGCGCCTGCGGCGGTTCCGGTTCCATCTCCCGAGCAAATGGGGTCGGGAGACGAAGACGATGGCACGCCGGCCGGTGCAGCCTAATGAATAACTCGCAAGGGTTGTCCGCGACATGGCCCTCCATTGGGGTAAGGACTACTAGCGGAGGCGAGGCTGATGCACTGCCCCGTCCTCCTCTTCCTCGAGCATCGCGGCGGCCTCGGCCTCACCCCCTCCCCCTTCCCCTCACGGCCGGCTCCGCCGCCACGGGCTCTTGGGGAGGAATGACGCGTTGTCGAGCAGAGACCCTCGCCGCCACCGATGAAGCATCAGCGCGCCCTCTCGCCATGACAGCAGGGAGGAAGGAGCAGGGATGGGGAGAGGCGGATGGCGAAAGACTGAGAGGCGTTGTCCCTCCCGCTCTCCTCTTTATAAATGGATGGGGTCGGGGCTCGGCCGCCCCTCTCAGCCAATCCGGCTGATTAAGGTGACAGCGGGCGAGGCCGTCGACCGCCCTCCCCGCCCAATTGAAGGCTCATGGGTATCAACCCATGCGCGCACGTCTTCCCGTACCCCGCGCGCCTGTCATTCGCTCTGCGTCGTGCATGCGGCATACATGGCGCGAGAGACGGGTGTAATAGGACGCGTGGAGCGACGGTTCCCAGGTAAGGACAGTAAATGAACAGCGGCCCTGCGGTCTCGAAGGGACACGCAAGCCACCTCTTAACTGTTCACTGCAGATGATGCAAGCATGCTTTGATCACCCACGCGCACGACCCCAATGTCACGCATTCAACACGGGTCGTGGGGAAGCGCAGCGAACGGAAAGTTACCGCTGTAAAAACCGCCCCGCCTGCCCACGCACCATTGTGGGCCTGGCCCAACAACGTGTCGCGCTTATGTGTGGCCCAGGCCTGGGGGCTCCTGTCGGTGTACCAAAGTAGGGGCGCTCCTTTGTACCCTTATTTGTGCACGGGCAGTCAGAGCCGCGCCCACGGCCACACTTAAGCAGGGCAGAGACAGGGAATCAAAGCCATGAGACGACCAAAGCAATGCCAAGACCGAGACGCAAAGAGCAAGAGGGCGAGGTGGACTCCCCCAGCAAGACCCTTGCTGGGACGGCCCCCACGGCCCCGGCAAGGACCTTGCCGGGATAGCTTACACAACGCCAGCGGAGCGCGCCACCCTTGAGCCCTAGTTTCACCAACACCCATGTTGGGACCTGGGCTCGGGGGGCACCTCCGTGATGGCATGCAGATCTTTGTGAAGACAAGAGACACTCCAAATCAGAAGAAGATTAGAAGACGACGAACCTCAGTGAGATTCTTGCCGAGGAGACCCACAAGACCCCCAGAAAGATCCTTGCCGGGGAGGACCGCAACACCACGGCAAGAGCCTTGTCGGGGCCCCGGCAAGACCCTTGCCGAGGACGTCCGCGAGGCCGCAGCCAGGCCCGCACTGCCAAGCTTCTACCAGTGCTCTCACGCAGCTGCCAGCCCACCAGCTGGGCAGGCGCCTGCGTGTCGGCATGAGGCTTCTCGGCCAACTTAGTGCATGCCTACGTGGTGGCATGTAAATCTTCGTGAAGGCCCTACCACCGCGCCACCTCAGCAGCCTGCCAGCCTACATGGTGATGACTGCCTCGCTGGCCCGAGCGCATGTCAAGGTAGGGCGAAGCGGTGGTAAAGTGAAGGGGACATGTCAGAGGCGCATTAAATGCGTCTTGTCCCGTAATGGCAAGCGATAGGCTTAATCACAGTACCCCGATGCCACCTCCTGTGTGCCACTGTGGCGATCCCCTTACCTATAAAGGAGGCCCAAGGCATCCAGGAGAAGGATTCGGACCCTGGAGCAAGTTACGCTGAGTGTAGCTAGCTCGAGAACTCCAAGAACACAGATATACACATCAAAGCAGGACTAGGGTATTACGCATCCTCGTGGCCCGAACCTGGGTAAATGACCCGCGTGCTTGTACTGACTGCTGATCCTGCTCTTCTCACCACCCCGCGCCCCGCAACCGTAGTAGGGATTCTTGTGATCCCATAGGTGTCGTTTCCCACCAACAAGTATGAGGACTTGAACTATTGTCCCATTTGCAATTATTCCAGGTATGTTGTGGTAGACAACGGTATGGGTGAGAAGACGCGGACCAAAATACCCGTTAATGTTCTTCGGTATATGCCAATCGTACCAAGACTTCAACGTCTTTTCATGGTCGAAGAGACGGCCAGACAGATGACATGGCACAAAACAGGCAATAGAACCGAACTAGATGCAGATGGGAATGTGATGATAGTGCACACATCAGATGGTGAAGCGTGGAAGTGCTTTGATGCATTACATGAGGAAAAAACGGCAGATCCAAGGCATCCTCGAGTCGCCGTCAGCACAGATGGGTTCAGTGTGTTTGGTCAGATGGCAGCCTCATACAGCTGTTGGCCCGTGTTTGTCATTCCACTCAATCGCCCCCCGGGGCAGATTATGCAAAGAAATAACATTTTCCTAACGTTGATAATTCCAGGGCCCAACTACCCGAGGAAGAATATGAATGTGTACATGCAGCCGCTTAAGGACGGATTGCAAGAAGCTTGGGATAATGGGTTCAAGACGTACGACACCTTTAGCAAAGAGAACTTCATAATGCATGTCTGGTACATGTACTCGACGCATGACTTGCCGGTGTATGCGCTATTCGTTGGCTGGGGTGTGCATGGAAGGTTCCCGTGCCCCACATGCAAGGGAGCTCTTGAGTTTTGTTGGCTGACGGCGGGGCACAAGTATAGTTGCTTCGACTTGCATAGACAGTTTCTAGATCCTCGCCATAAGTTCAGGAAAGACAAGAAGAACTTCATGAAAGGTAGAGTTGTCAAACACTCTGCACCACCTGTGTTGATAGGCCAACAGACCCTAGATCAGTTAAACTCTCTCGAGCGAGATCCAGAGCGTCCAGGGTTTTCAAGGGGTATAACAAGGAACACGCCTGGACTCACAAGACATGCTTCTGGGATCTGCCTTACTTCAAAGACCTCCTTTTGCCCACACAACATCGACGTGATAATACTAAGGCTAGAGACGATCAAGAGGAGCTCTGTGATAGACCATTACAAAACATGCAAGATCCGAAAGGACAGCGAAACTGGAAGAAGCCAAAGGCATGGTTCAATCTTTGAAGGCCAGCTATGAAGGAAATTATTTTGTGGGTGAAAATGCAGTTGATGTTCCCCGATGGGTATGCAGCAAATCTAAAGAGGGGAGCGAGTCTTGATAAATTGAAAATACTTGGTCTAAAAAGTCATGATTGGCACATATGGATTGAGCGGATAATACCGGTGATGTTGCGTGGCTTCATCCCTGAGGATGAATGGCATTGGTAGAATTGAGCTATTTATTCCGTGTTCTTTGCGCGAAAGAACTATCGCCTGTCCTCCTAGAAGAAATGGAACAGTTGGCGCCGGAGTTGATCTGCAAGTTAGAGATGATCTTTCCGCCAAGCTTATTTAATCCAATGCAACATTTGATTTTGCATCTCCCGACCGAGGCACGATTGGGGGGGCATGCAAAATCATTGGTGCTACTCAACTAAGAGGATGTAGAAGACGCTTCACACAGAATGTAAAAATAAACATAGAATAGAAGCATCAATGGCCGAGGCATTCATCACTAAGGAGGCGTCAAACTTCGTGACAGCACACTATGAAGCCAAAAATCGTCATTTGCATAATTCGAAGCCTCGGTACAATGCTGACGAGCCTAAAAAGGGTCAATCCAACCTCAACCTATTTAAAGGGAATCTTGCACCATCCAGTCCTTGGAAACCAGTATCGTTGGATGTTGAAGAATGGCGGACCATTTCGCTGTATCTCTTTAACAACCTAACAGAAGTGCGGCCGTACATCGAGTAAGATCTCGTTACATTGTTTTGCAACTTCTAACTTCTTTGAACTGCTCTTATTCTTGGATATTTGATGCAGTCGGTACGTCGCCATATTCTCGTATGGAGCGGTGATCCAAAATGATTCCGTCGAAGAGTATGAGCTTCTGGCAAAGCAAGGAGGCGAATATTCCGGTTTCATCTCTTGGTTCAAAGAAACAGTAATTTCCATTAGACCCTTTCATTTCTTTGGCTAATTTGTGACTAATGCAACAATCCTTTCGTATTAAACTTGTAGGCTAATTCAGAGATTATGGATGCCGAATTGAGACAAGTAGCTAATGGTTTTGACTATAAGGTCCGTTCATTTGACAATTACAACATCAACGGATATTGCTTTCGTACCTATGGCAAAGAGATATCTAGGGCCGACCGAAAGTCTACAAATTGTTGTGTCTTTGCTATTGGCGAAGGAAGTGTCGAGTATTATGGAAGAGTTGAAGCAATTTATGAACTTCAATTCTATGGTGAAAACCCACCAAACGTCGTAGTCTTCATATGTTATTGGTTCCAGCCCAGGGAGACTAGAAGGACTCATGAACATATAGGGCTAGTCGAAATCAAACAAAGCACCCATTTGGATGTTCCTGATGTCTATATTACGGCTCAACAGGCAACCCAAGTTTTCTATCTACCGTGGGCCTGTCAAAGTGATCCAAATCTCAGTGGTTGGGATGTCGTTTATGAAGTGCCGCCATGTGTTAGACCACCTCCCCCCAATGAAGAGGATTATGAACGTCACATCAACCAAGACACATATGATGAAGGAGAATTCTTCCAAGAAACACGTTTTGCCAAAAAACGTTTCAAGAAACGCTCTACTCCACCCCAAAACATTGAAGTAGACAATGATAGTGAATCAGACCTTGAGCCAGAACAAGAAGAGCCAGAAGAAGAAGTTACTACTATGGATGACCTGCCAATGCTTGAACGATTACGTAAAGGTGGCCTTCCACATGATGATGCATTTATTAATGATGATGATGAGCACGTCATTACCGATAGTGATGATGATGATGCATTTATTAATGATGATGATGAGCACGTCATTACCGATAGTGATTATTAAGTATTCAAATTTTTATGTTGTACTTTGTATGATTTATATAGTTGGTATGTATAATTTTCTTACTTTGTATGATTGTTTCCTATACATAGTGCCATGGTCTTGATTTCCGTCCCCGTCGGCCTGCCCGCTTTATGATTCGGATGTGGTAAATTCTTTTTCATAACTATTCGTTGCATTTCGCATTTATGACAATTATGGCCATCAAGTTGACATAGAGATATTTTAATCTAGGAGGTATGTGAACCAGAATTTGAAACCGACCCTCTTATCAAGAAGTTAAATTTAGTTGAAAAATAAAATGAGTATTTGAAAGAAAAAATTAAAAGAATTGAAGAAGAGAAGATGACATTGGAGTTGTATGTTGCCGATGTCATCGATGATCCCAAGATGAACATGAATGCAATGCGCTTGAAGATGGATGCCATGCGTCTGAAGCTTAAGAAGATTAGAAAATATGCCATTGACAATGAGGCTTGGTGTCATTATGCCGTTGGATCAATTGTTACCTTAGTTACGATCTTCATCATAGTTGTTGTGATGAGGGTAAGTTTTCACTAATGTTTTGCTTTACAAATGGATACTTAGCTTATTTTCCTCCTAAATGGCATACTTACCTAAGTTAGATAAAAAATGAGCTATACTTAGCTTATTCAATTCATTTATGACATACATAGCATACTTAGGTCAAAAATGGCATGATAATCTTTGTTACCTCCAAAATGATATAGACTTAGCTTATTTTCCTCGAAAATGACATAATAACCTTACTAAGCTCCAAAATGACCTATTTACCTAGATTAGCTCTAAAATGACCTACACTTAGCATTTTTACCTAGGTTAGCAATAAAATGACATTTTTACTTACCTTAGTTAGAAGAAGAAGAAGATAAAGAAGAGGAGATGAGAAAAAGAAAGAGAAGAAAAAATCTTCTTCTTCTTCTTCTTCTTCTTCTTTTTCTTCTTCTTCTTCTTCTAGCTAGTCTTCTTCTTCTTCCTCTAACTTTCTTCTTTCCCTATTTGCAGTTGCTTTAGATGAGGAAGCTAGCATCGATGGAGTCTACTCTTCTCTTTATGCTTCCTTTTTGTTTTGATTTTGTAGGATGAACAATGTGAAACTTGCTACCTATATATGCATGTATGGATGAAGCCATTGTATGCTTGTTGTTGGATATGTTGGCTAGCTATATATGTTGCATATGGACTTTTGATTTGCTATGTATATGTGTTGGATGATCATATCCATATGGCAGGGATATGATTTGGTATGTATATGTGTTGGTATGCTTGTCGAAAGTATTTTCACATGTGTGTATATATATATATATCTGTGAAATTCTATGAAATTGAATGAATTTAAGAAAAAACAGAAAAAACAAGGGCTATACAAGATCTTTGCCGTCTGCTAGCGGACGACAAAGCTATTTGCTGTCTGCTAGCAGACGGTAAAGAGGACACATGGCAGTCACATGTGCAAACTGGGAACACTGACTGCCTATTTGGTCATTTTTCCGTCTACAAGCGGACAGCAAAGTGACCAAATAGGCCTGGCAAACAGGGCCATCTATGTCGTCTGCTGGGAGACGGCATAGCTAGCCACGTGGCAGCTTCCCAGTGCTGCCCTAGCTAAGCATTTTGTCGTCCGTCATCGGACAGCAACAAGCTTTGCCTCTTTGCCATCCGCTGGCTGACGACAAAGAGCGCCGTTAACCGCCTAACGGCTCTCACCCCACACCGCTGTCGTCCGTCGTCGTTGTCGTCCGCTGGCCTCGGATGGCGGACAACACAATCCTTTGCCGTCCGTTTCAGAGAAGCGGACGACAAAGAAGGCCTTTGCTGGCACGTGTTCAGCCAGACGGTTTGCCGTCCGCTGGCTGACGGCAAAGGACTTTGCCGTCCGGGATCTGTGCCTTTGTCGTCCGCCATGGCGGATGGCAAACAAGCTGATTCTAGTAGTGAGAATGGGCTGGAGAGGAGGTGTGGTTTTGGTGCAGTGCTGACCAGCCAACAAGTAGCTGGCATAGGCCAAGCAGCGAAGGTTCTAGTGTTAATAGTGGTACTGGTGACAACCGGTCAATCATTTTTGACTGTGCGGAGTTTGCAAAGCCGTACGGCTTGTGGGGTGGGATGGGACCAAAGTTTTAGAGTTTCACGTGGCACACGTCTGAAACCTCTCCACCAGTTGGTCTGTGGGATTTGTTCTTTTAGATGTTGTGTGTGGGATTTGTATCGATGGATCGCTTGAAGTAGAAAAACCAAGTGTTACATACGCAATAGGAGTACTCGAAGTATGCAAGTTCAAAAGGAATGGATGGTGTACATCACTCTTGTCATGTTAGCCTTGCACCCCGGCATAGTCGGCCTTGCACGTCGCTCACTGAATGGAACACGCTTAGTCTTGCATTTTTGCTCGCTTGTGGGACCGCAGTTGATAGCAAACCGACGGTAGGCAAACTTTCCCCCTCACTCTCCCCCTCAGACATCCCTCCCCCTCCCCAGCCCTTGTCATCTGAATTTAGAAGTGAGAGGCGAGGATAGATGGATGAGGAGATTGTAGCATGGATTCCAAGAAATTTGTTGAGAGTGTGAGGTGGTCCGTGTGTTAGTAATAAGGTAGGATCACTCCATACACTACAGATGTTGTCAGTGATCCACTACTCCTACTACTACTATTGGACTGGGAGCTTCAAAAAAATACAACTATTGGACTGGCTATACGTGGTAAAATCCTAGTAGCAAGCCATGCGCGAGAACAAGCATTCATGTGTTTGAATACAAATCGGAAACCATTTTCTGTTTGAAAACCAATCTAGGAGTACGTACAAATCTAACAATATTGATTGGGCGTTGTTGAATGTTGATACTTTTTCGGTAAGTTTGATCAAAGTAGAGATACTTTGACTTCACACAAAACTTCTGTGCAGACTAAAATGGACCAGAGTGAGTATATTGTACGTTGAAAAGCGAAACGAACTTTGAATGCCCTTTACATATGATTTGCAGATGCTATGACCACCGGTTCAAATATTTGAATCCACTTTAGGTTGAATTCTAATACTTGAAACTTTCTTAGGCTGGATTCAAATACCATGTGTCTTCTTATGCATAATGTTTCTCACACGCCCAACATAGAGTGTTTTATTTTCACTTTTTTTCTTTTGCGCACCATCTCTCTGTATCACACACCCACTCGATCTCTCTTCGTTTCATCTCGGGGTTCCTCTCTCTCTCTCTCTCTCTCTCTCTCTTTGTGCATGTCACACATAATCAATATCTAGAGGTATTGGGATTGTATCTCGCTCGTCAAGTCGCTCTTTGATACATGCCTAGGTCACTCTACCATGCACTTGTTGTAACCAAGCCTTTCATCTATCTTTTTTAGGCATATGTTCATCTTTCACTCTGTCCTTCTCTAGATCGGTCGATCAGTCAATCTCCACCCTATTCCTCTTTCAATCATCTCATGGCTATATGGTGTTCGCACACGAACACGTCACGGTGTACCTCCAACGTTGAGGGTGATGCACCGCAGCTCACGTTGAAGGAGACCCGTCTGGAAGCACGGTACGCAAGCAATCCGGCAGGTGCTTTTCAGGACCCGAAACCCCACGCATCCGGGAGGAACCCCGTCTGGACGCTCGGTGCCTATGGTCTGCCCTAGGTCGGTTCGCCCACCCCTAGAGCCTCGAGGATCGCTGCCCTTCAACACGAAGAACGAACGAAGAACGAGAGAGAAAGAACCAAGGAGAGATGTAAAACTAGGGTAAAAAGTAGATGGGTTTTGCGATTGTGTTTTTTTGTTCAATTGGCCGTCACCCCTTAGGTATATAAGAGACGGCTGGACTTCCCGTTCAAGGAAAAGGCTTGGATTCACGTCCAAAACCCTAGTCAAATTCGGATTGGTTTTGTCCGAACTTTCCAAAACTGTTCGGTTTAAACTGACTACAACTTGTAGGTATTTTTGTGGTGGTAAACGACCTTGGATGGAAATGAGTCCAAATGCAATCTTGACCATTTCGACGAGATGAACAACTTTCATGTTGAACGCTTTTTGATCAGAGGTCATCTTGAGGGTCAAATTGCTTGCGCAAAACAGGCTATTATTCGTCCTACCCATCACACGGGCGTCTGGTGGGGCGCGCCATTTTTTGCCTCCTGCATTCCAATGGCTCTAACTTTTGCATAAGAACTTGGGTTGGAAAAGTTTTTATAACAAAACCGATCATTTCGACGAGACGAAGACAATCTTTGTAGATCATTTTTTCATACAAGGCCGTATTGGGGGCGTAATCAGCCGAATAGTGTTCTGAATACAAAATCTCAGTACTTCAAACACAAGTTTGGCATTAGAGATAATATCAGATGGCTATGTCCCAAATGTCAAAGTTTCTCCTTTTGACGATACAGAACTTTCTCGCTTTGAGCACTTTTTCATTTAAGGCCATGTTAATTGTGTTTTTGACCATGCCAAAATCTGGTGTCAACACATGCCCCCCTGTTTTTCAGCAAAACTTGTGTGCCGAAAAGTAATTTGCAATGTATTTGTTCTAAGGACGATGTCAACACTCCATCGGCCATTTAAATTTCTCAGGGCGAGTAATTATGTATCGGCCATGTTTATGCTAAAGACGATAATTATTTGTCGGCCATTGACTTTAACTTCTTGTTTACATAATACCTTGGAACCAATTACCACCAATCGGCTTTAAAGAGATGGGAATGAACCCGTTCGTCGTAGCACTAAGGAAATCAAACTCCGAGAGGTCACGCCCTATTAAGCAAGTAGCATTGGGATGATTCCAGTCCACCTACGCATCGGCCCAAGCAACACAAGCCGAATTATCCGCGTGAATGACCTCTACCTCATCATCGACCCATTGTATTAAGAATTGATGCGTGGCAGATGGCACACATTGGTTAGCATGAACGCAATCACGGACTAATATAACATTATAGTTACCTTGCACCTCGGCGATGAAGACCGTGGTGGCCAAAGTTTTGCTTCCCGCAGTGAGTTCCATGCACATCACACCTTTGGCCTCTGCCTTTTATTTACCCTCAAATCCATTAAGTACCACATTGGTCTTCATCAATGCATCATCATCTAACCCCAACTTCTTGAAGACCGTGTAGGGCATAAGATTTATCACAGCACCACCATCAACGAGCATCCTAGCAACCGGCGATCCGTTAATATGACCTTTGAGGTACAACGGCTTCAAGTGTTTCACCGGTTCTTTTGGCTCCTCGAAGATAGCATTCTTTGGACCAAAATCCAGCTAAGCCACCTCCCCTTCTTCACTTATAGCATGAAACTCGGCAAGTAAATAATACACCATATTAATATTCATACCTTCCTGAACCGGCGTAGGTTCGTAATCCACCATCTCATCTTCATCTCCCAATGTGTATATTGGTCTTAAAGTTTCCTCAATTGAAGGAGATGTTTTAGGTGGCATGGACGATGTAATAGGGGTCGCATCATCCTATTTTGGTGGTGAAGGTGTTGTTGTAGCTAAGGTAGAAGCATCTGTGTTTTCTATTTGTTTAGGCCTCCACACTTGTTTTCTGAGTGCCATGGGCCAAATTTCATTGAACAATTCGTCCCTTTGCTTCTGTTCTTTGTGCTCTACCTTCTCGTGGTTCCTCATGCGTTGTAATCTCCTTTTCATGGTTTTAGTTAAATCGGGAGAACACCACTTAGGTTGGGTATATTTGGGATCCCTAGGTTTGGCCTTGATTGTGCTAGCCTCATGATCATTAACCATGGAACCCTGATGAACGATAACAATATCACAATTAGAACCGACCAGATTACCAACAATCGGCCTTTTGATCTCCTTTTGCTTGTTGCATTCTGAAATTTGTACATTAGGTGACTTAATATGCCACACTTTTTTATTGGCCTTGCTTGGAGAAATTTTTGTTGGCCGATTAGAACCATAGCTCAAACCGCCTTGTGTGGCATAATAAAGCCTCTCGCGAGTAGGCCTTCTACATGTTGTCCACCCCATATGAAAAGCATAAGGAGCCATTGGGGGCTGCCCCCACCCTCCATTGAAGTCTATCATGTAATATGGCGCATATGGGGTTTGTGACATCCATGGTGTCGGTGTCCATGACCCATATGGCCTTGCATAGCGTTGAAACTCTTGCTTCAGAGGTGATCTTAAACGCTTTCAATGTGATGGCCGATTAGAGCTAGAACCGGCCGCTTGACTTGCATATTTGGATAGCAACATATCAAAAGTTGGCTTGATTCTCTTGCTCTTAGCTTCACTCTTTTCCCACTTGCCAACTTCTGAATTCTTGGGCTTGATAAATTTAACGTGAGTATCTTCTTGTACTTGTGGTTGCCCCCCGAGTGCAGGATTTTTTATGGTGATCTTCAATACTTCCTTGCCCTCGGGTTGCTTATCAAGCACAACCTCTCTTCCCAAGACTTTGTCGCCTCTTTGCCTTTCCTGGGTTCACCAATAACAATATTATCTTTATTAGCAGATTCGGCTATGCTAGGCCGAATTAAAATTTTCTTTCCCTCCAAATCCATGGTGTTTATCGGGAAGGGTTGTTTATCAACTTGCATCTCAGCAAAATTCAATCATCTGTCATTAATAGCCGATTGTATATGTCGTCTAAAAACATTGCAATCGTTAGTAGCATGAGAAAATCAATTATGGTACTTGCAATAAGCACGCCATTTTAGCCCCTCAAACGGAGGTATGGTGTGTGATATTCTAATCATCTTGTCTTGCAAGAGACCATCAAATATTCTATCACACTTAGATATATCAAAAGTGAACTTCATCTCATCATCATGATTCTTACGAATTAGCTTAAGAGCATTGCATGTATAGGGTTTCGCCTACGAGGACCAAACAAACTTAGTAGTATAGGCATCAACCTCATCGTCCGAATTATCATCATTGTATTCAACCATATGCATTCTAGGACGGTCAGTTGTAGACCTATGAACCTCTTTACTTCGACTCTCTTGAGCCAAAGCTTTTTGTAAGACTTGGTTAATATTCAAAAACTCATAACACTCTAGCCTCTCTTTAATATGAGTTTTCAAGCCACTAAGAACAAGATCCGCCAAGTCTCTCTCACTTATGACCAAGCTATAACATCGGTTTCTTATATCTCTAAATCTCTTGACGTAATCGGCGACCGATTCATCATGTTTTTGCCGAACCAATGTAAGATGTGACAACATAAGCTCATTATCGCCGCTATAAAAGTGATCATGAAACTTCTGCTCTAATTGCGACCATAAGAGAATTGAACCATGTGGTAAAGCAGCAAACCATGAAAATGTTGTGCCAGTTAAAGATAACGGAAATAAACGCACTTTCAATTCTTCTATGGAACCTGCTTCACCTAACTGCACTAGATACTGCCTAATATGTTCCCATATTGTTTTCGTGCCATCTCCACTAAATTTAACAAAATCAGGAACCTTGTAACCTTGAGGGTACAAAACTGCATCAAAGTGCTCAGGATAAGGCTTTTGCTACACACAACTCTTTACCGTCGGCTTTTTTGAGAGTTTCTAGAAACATCATATGCAAATTCTCCCTTAACTTAGCTAAAATTGGATCTAAGGTAGATGAAGATGTTTGTGGCAATGACATCGGAGCAACTTGAGTACTAGCTAGTGGTGCAACTTGTGGGATGGGCGCCGAACCATAATTCAGTGGAAGACCAAACATGCTTGCGCCTATGGGTGGTGAGACAAAGTGATTCGGCGTTGATGCCGAATTGGGCACACTCATAATAGGATTAGGATATGTAGGTGCAGCCACAAGCTGGTTGGTTTGACTAGGGTAAAAATTCAACGGCACACAATATTGTAGGAGGTGCCGATGAAATAGTTAAAGTTGGACTAGGGTTTTAAGATACACCAATAGTACCACTAGATGATGGAGGCATATTTTTCTTAGCATTAGTATTTGCCACAAAAGAATTGTACATTATCACATTACCCTTAATAACAAGACTTTCAATCCCATCCACTTGCTCTTGAGAAAAAACTTTACTCATAGTGATTAAATCTTGTTCGTCAATGAGAGGAGAAAAATTGACGTTTCCAACCGGAGTGATGTTACCTTGACGGTCCTTCTTGAAACTTGCAAGAAACGCCTCCAAATCCTTCTCCTCGTGCTTCTTCTTGAGCACTTCAAAAGCCTCTTCACGCTGCTTCTTGCACGTTTCATAGGCTTGGCGATGTTCCTCCGATAGTTCATCAAGACTGGGCTTAATGATGTTATCGACGTCAACTTCTGAGGGCTTGGGGAGATTAGACATAGTTGATGATGATTCTTGATCTTTCATCCCCAGTGGAGTTCGCTAAAAAGTGTGTTCGCACACAAACACGTCACTGTGTACCTCCAACGCCGAGGGTGATGCACCGCAGCTCACTGTCGGTGTCAAAACCGGCGGATCTCGGGTAGGGGGTCCCGAACTGTGCGTCTAAGGCTAATGGTAACAGGAGGCGGGGGACACGATGTTTACCCAGGTTCAGGCCCTTTCTATGGAGGTAATACCCTACTTCCTGCTTGATTGATCTTGTTGAATATGAGTATTACAAGAGTTGATCTACCACGAGATCATAATGGCTAAAACCCTAGAAGTCTAGCCTATGATTATGATTGTTCTCGTCTCTACGGACTAAACCCTCTGGTTTATATAGACACCGGAGGGGGCTAGGGTTACACAAAGTCGGTTACAAAGAAAAGGAATCTACATATCCGAATCACCAAGCTTGTCATCCACGCAAAGGAGAGTCCCATCCGGACACGGGACGAAGTCTTCTGTCTTATATCTTCATAGCCCAACAGTCCGGCCCAAGTTAATAGTTCGGCTGTCCGAGGACCCCTTAATCCGGGACTCCCTCAGTAGCCCCTGAACTAGCCTTCAATGACGATGAGTCCGGCGTGCAGATTGTCTTCGGCATTGCAAGGCGGGTTCCTCCTCCGAATATCCCAAAATCATCTCCGTACTAAAATAGTGTTTGGCTCTGCAAAACAAATCCCACACACAACCGTAGAGAATATAATATCTTCACGAGTCCAATCCGCTGACAATTTTTGTAGCACGACATTACATCATCACCCGGCCATTATTTTGAATCATTTTCTAGCCTGCCACTCCATGTTTAGAGAGGTGGTTTTTATTGGCACGTCTTGTCAAAGCAGAGATCGTGTCCCCTTATTGCGGGATCTTCATCAACACGGGCGTGGGTAACCCAACCGTTCTGTTGGCATGATTCCTTGGGAATAGGCATGTTTTAAGGCCGCGGAGGGGACGTTTGATATTCGTTGCCTTTCCAAAGGGGCTAAGACTTGTCTTTTCCCTTCCACGCCAATCCTTTCCTCTACCTTCCACCTCAAGTTCCAACACCCAAGGGTCAATCCAGTTGCTTCGAGCTTCTAGTCATGCCTGGACCCAGCCTTCTAGGCCGGTGGATGGCCTCCTCTGTCACACAGGAGGATATCTCGAAGCTGAGGGAGGCAAGATACTTGACTGCGAAAATCCTCCACAGGTTTCCTGCTCAAGGGCAGGTTATTCCTACTCCCAGATCCAATGAGTGGGTCGTGTTTATCTCTCACTTCCTCCAAGGGCTTGGGTTTGCTCTTCATCCCTTCCTTCATTGGCTCATGTTTTATTACGGGCTAGATTTTCACGATCTAGCTCCAGACTCCTTCCTTCACATCTCGGCGTTTATCATTACGGGCGAGGCCTTCCTCCGTATTTCCCCACACTTCGGCTTATGGCTTAAGACCTTTACGTAAAGCCGAAGGTAATCCACGAGAAACAAGAGGAGTGCGGTGGTGCTTCAATAAGCAAACGTACCAACCCTCCTTGGCCAAAGGGATCTGTTGGGGGATGAACCCTGGGCAGGCAACGGAACCCGGATCCTTTTCAAAAAACAACGGGGCCGGCGTCGCCCCTCAAGCCGGCACGCGCTTGGCCGGGTCGCTCGACCCGGCCAAACCTCTTAACCCAGCCAAACTCTCTGACCCGGCCAGGCACCTCGACTCGGCCTCAACAACTAGTAAAAAATAGCTGAACTCGGCGCGACCAAGGCTTCCTCAACAAGCCAGCTCCACCCGTGGTGTGCTCCGCAACCCAGCCACGGGTCAGCTCCCGTCCCATCCAGGCCGTATGATGGGACGAGTCTTCAGCCACTGATGACCAAGGCAACAGTGCCCCGCCCATGCCTCTAGTCAGCCGGAACGTGGCAACAGTGCCCCTCACCTACCCGCTGACCAGTGCCGGCGTGGCTACAGTGGCCCCGTCATCACCGCTGATGACAGCAAGCGGCGACCTAACAGAGCGCCACTGTACATGACTCGACTCGGCCACGCACTGACGATCGACAAGACGGTGCACAGTCCCCCTAGGCACGCGGGGCCCACACCGAGGGGAACCCGACGAACCACAGGCCCCTAGCGGGCCCCGGCCCGGGTCCCCAAACGCCGACGACCTGGACCCACCAACTTGTAACATTACCATTGTAACACTAGGGGGTTGGCCTATAAAACCCCCCAGGAGCCCACGCATACACAGGCAGGTAGAGAAGTAAGCAAGCAGGAAAGCATGGAGGAACTAGCCACCAAACAGTAACATCCACCCGGGGAGAAGGAGAAGCCTAAGCCTTGGCCAGCCTTCCTTCCTCCTCCATACAACTCTAGGAGCAACCTAGTACTGTCGCACATCAAACTACACTCGGCAGGACTAGGGGTGTTATCTCTCCAGAGAGCCCCGATCCTGGGTATGTCTTGCGTCTCACGCTCGCTCATGCCAACCATGCCTCTGGAGCCCACAAGTGCCCTTGAGCCTCCTCCTCTCTTTAGCCATCCCATGGCATCTACCGTGCACCCACCACGACAGTTGGCACCCACCGTGGGGCAGCTCGAGGAGCTGGCCGGGAGCATGCTTCAGACGGGGCCCTTCTCCTACTCCGACGAGTCCGTCATGCTGGCAGACAACGTCATCGACGCACTCGCCGCCTCCTTCGCTGTGCTGCGCATCTCTGATGCGCCCACGGCCGATGAGTAACCCAGCGAGGTACTCAGCTACTCCGACTTCCCCCTCTCCCTCGGTGGTGGCATTTCCGCCAGGGCAATGGACATCCATGTGGAGGTCTTCGTCACCGGCGACGGCGCCTCCTCCTGATCGAGCAAGACGAGGAAGGCTGCCGAAGCCAGGGCCGCAGCGGAACGGACCGAGCCGTCCGATCCGTTGTGCGCCGCGATGCAGAGCCTCCGCGTCCCCATCAGCACCGATGTCGACGCCACCAACGTCGCTGAGGCCCGAGCCCAGCTCAAGCAAAGGTGCCAGCAGAAGCTGGGCCTGTCCGAGACGCTCGCCGCCACCAGCGTCGCGTCGATTCCGCTCAGCTGGAGCGCAACGCCGCCTATGGATTCACGCCCGCCGCGGCCGAGCCGAGCTGGGTCGCCGACGTGCGCGCCCGGGGAGGGGCAATCGGCCGGGCCCTCGGTGCCATCCTGACCGTCTACGAGACCCCAGCGAAGAACATGCGCGCTGCCTAGGCAGCCGCAGTCGACATGGATCAGCTCAGTGGTGAAGAACTGAAGGAGCGCATCGGGCGGATGCGTGACCTCCTCAATGTAGCCAACGCGCAGCAAGACCGCCTCAACCAGCTCGCCAAGCCGGCGGGATCCGGCTCCGCCCACGTCGGCGGACCCGGCAAACTTCAGCACACAGCGTCCTCGCCACCCGGCGAGGCGCACTCCGGCCTAGCCCGGACTCGGCACGACCCGGCCGCCAGAGCCGTCGGCGGTTTGGGCGATGATCCCATCCCGAAGATCCAGCGCGTACCCGGCTAGCATGGCCGGGTCCGGCTCCAACCGACCCAGCTCCCCATGGCCTGGTCGCCAGTCGACTTAGCCCGCGCGCCATCGACGACGCCGACACTCGCCACCGCCTCGACTAGCTCGCTCACTCCCTGGAGGTGGA
The DNA here is from genome assembly GCA_963921465.1 of Triticum timopheevii. Classification (NCBI taxonomy): domain Eukaryota; kingdom Viridiplantae; phylum Streptophyta; class Magnoliopsida; order Poales; family Poaceae; genus Triticum; species Triticum timopheevii. The sequence goes on along the minus strand of OY997268.1, from coordinate 289,756,737 downwards.
GGAAAGCGGCGCTATCGGGCCCGCGTGCTTTGGCCCACGCATCCGGGAAGAGCCCTTTCCTAAAGGGTTCATGGTTCCCCGCGACACCCCAAGTACAACGGGACCGTGAAGCCAGAAGATTGGCACACCGACTACACCACCGCCATTGGCATCACCGGTGCCAATCGCCGACTCACCGTGCGCTACACACCGCTCATGCTCCAAGGGTCGGCCCGCACCTGGTTGAACAGCCTGCCGATTGGCAGCGTGAAAGCACAAGTGCTCCCTAGGTGGTTTTGGTAATTAATGTCAACATATCTCTTGTTGGACTAACATTTTATCTAGTATGTTTCAGATAAGTTCAACAATGGAGTGGCATGGACTAAATGATGTGGGAACTCCTTCAAGATGCTAAGGACAAAGGATTGGCTCAAGCCTCAAGCTCAAGACTCTTCATTTTATATTTTAGTGATCCAAGATCACATTGAGTCTATAGGAAAAGCCAATACTATCAAGAAGGGATGAGGTGTTGCTTAATGAGTTTCTTGCTCCACAGTGCTTAGTGATATGCTCCAAGACCCTCAACTACTTTCCCACTTCCACACATATGACCTAAACCTAAAGTCAAACTCGGCCACACCGATTTTTTCTATCCAGCGCCACCGAGTTCATATGTCATAGCCACTGCCACAAACCCTAGGCAAATCGGTCTCACCGATAGGGATCTCGGTCTAACCGAGATGGGATTGTAATCTCTCTGTGTATGTCCATTACCAAAATTGGTCTCACCGAGTTTGAGGAATCGGTACTACCGAGATTACAATGCAAACTCTCTGGTTAACTTATTACCAAAATTGGTCCCACCGAGTTTGAGTAATCGGTCCCACCGAGTTTGCCTGACCAACTCTCTGGTTAGCTAATTACCAAAATTGGTCTCACCGAGTTTGTGTAATCGGTCTCACCGAGATTACGTTATGCCCTAACCCTAACCATATCGGTCCTACCGAGTTGCTTGTCTGTCCCATCGAAAATCCTAACGGTCACTAGATTTGCTAAATCGGTCCGACCGAGTTTCTCGATTCGGTTCCACCGAGTTTGGTAAATTGTGTGTAATGGTTAGATTTTGTGTGGAGGCTATATATACCCCTCCACCTCCTCTTCATTCGTGGAGAGAGCCATCAGAACAAACCTACACTTCCAACTTACCATTTCTGAGAGAGAACTACCTACTCATGTGTTCAGGCCAAGATATTCCATTCCTACCATATGAATCTTGATCTCTAGCCTTCCCCAAGTTGCTTTCCACTCAAATCTTCTTTCCACCAGATCCAAATCCTATGAGAGAGAGTTGAATGTTAGGGAGACTATCAATTGAAGCACAACAGCAAGGAGTTCATCATCAATGCACCATTTGTTACTTCTTGGAGAGTGGTGTCTTCTAGATTGGCTAGGTGTCACTTGGGAGCCTCCGACAAGATTGTGGAGTTGAACCAAGGAGTTTGTAAGGGCAAGGAGATCGCCTACTTCGTGAAGATCTACCACTAGTGAGGCAAGTCCTTCGTGGGAGACGGCCATGGAATGATAGACAAGGTTGCTTCTTCGTGGACCCTTCATGGGTGGAGCCCTCCATGGACTCGCGCAACCGTTACCCTTCGTGGGTTGAAGTCTCCATCAACGTGGATGTACGATAGCACCACCTATCAGAACCACGACAAAAACATCCATGTCTCCAATTGCGTTTGAATCCTCCAAAACCCTTCCCTTTACATTCTTGCAAGTTGCATGCTTTACTTTCCGCTGCTCATATATTCTTTGCATGCTTGCTTGTTATGTATTTTGAATGTTAAACTTGTGCCTAAAGTCCACTTAAACTTAAAGAAGCTAAAAACTGCAACTTTGGTACTTAGTGTCTAATCCCCCCTCTAGACACCTCTTATCAAGCTCCATTGCCTTGGTTTAATCACCATTGGAGGAAGATGGATGAGTCTACTTTGGGGAGTCTTAGACATAGAGTGCCTATACTTGATGGAGAGTATTTTCATGAGTGGAAAAATGAGATGCTTGTAATTCTCAAACAATATCATTTGAACAAGTACATTGCTAGCCCTTGTGCACCTCATGTTGATCCTATGCATCCTACTCTTGATGAGTCAACTGACATGATTAGGAATCTTAGAACTGTTAATCTTATCACTAGAGGCTTGTCTAGAAACTTAATTAGAAACTTGCCTACTCTTGAGTGTGCCTACACTATATGGAAATTTCTTGAGGAACGCTTTCCAAATTATTCCTTGAAAAATCTAGATGAAATTCTCCATAAGTCTATTGCCTTGAGTAAGATGAATACTAGTGATCCTATGTTTGGTGATCGTCTATTTGAACATACAAACCTTATGCGTGCCAAAGGAGATGTTGGAATTATTGGTGATATTATTTCCGAAGCTATAAGAATTCATAAGCAAGATCACTATCAAACTCACTCTAACGAATTACCCTCTCTAGGACTTGATCCACCACATGACGATGTTGAACATGGATACTATGATGAGGATGATGATAGTAACTTCGATCTTGACGATGCAATGAGACATTTTGGTCTTATGGCAAATCTTTGGGGATATATGTCAGGAGGAAAGGAATGGGTTCTTGACAGTGGATGTACCAATCACATGACCGGAGATAAAGACATGTTTCGTGAGCTTGCTGAAAATGATAGTCCTCGAAAGTATGTCACTTTCGGTGACAACTCAAAGGGTAAGGTGGTTGGCCTCGGTAAGGTGGCCATCTCACATGATAGCTCCATTCAGAATGTTATGCTCGTTGAATCTCTTGGATACAACTTACTTTCAGTATCTACACTTGCTGATTTCGGTTTCAATGTCCTATTTACTGAAGTAGATTGCCAAGTGTTTCGTCGAGACAATCATAAAATGGTCTTTGCCGCTATACGTAGAGGTGATCTTTATATTGTTGATTTCTCTAAAAAGGCTCAACCTAAAACTTGCTTCATTGCTAAATCCTCAAAAGGTTGGTTATGGCATAAGCGTCTAGGTCACGTTGGCATGAGAAACCTTGACAAGCTTATTAAAGGGAATCATATCCTTGGTGTTAATGATGTCATATTTGATAAGGATAGACTTTGCAGTGCTTGTCAAGCAGGTAAACAGGTTGGAGGAAGGCATCCCGTGAAGAACATCATGACCACAGGGAGGCCACTTGAGCTACTTCACATGGATCTTTTTGGTCCCAACTCTTACAAGAGTCTCGGTGGAAATTCTTTTGGTCTAGTTATAGTTGATGATTTTTCAAGATTTACGTGGGTGTTCTTTCTCGATGATAAATCGCAGGTCCAAAAGATTTTCAAAAACTTCGCTAGGAAGGCCCAAAATCAATTTGAAGTGAAGATCAAGAAGGTTCGCAGCGACAACAGAACAGAGTTCAAGAACGCAAATGTGGACACCTTTCTTGACGAAGAAGGGATTTCACACGAGTTCTCGGCTACGTACACATCTCAACAAAATGGGGTCGTTGAGAGGAAGAACCGAACGCTCATCGAAATGGCGAGAACAATGCTTGATGAGTACAAGACGCTGAAGCACTTTTGGGCAGAAGCGGTTGAGACGGCTTGTCATGCAACAAATCACTTGTATATTCACAAGCTACTCGGCAAGACGGCATACGAGATCCTCACCGGTAACAAACCCCAAGTTGGATACTTTCGAGTATTCGGCTCAAAGTGCTACATTCTTGATAAGCATCATCGTTCTAAATTTGCTCCTAAGTCTCATGAAGGTTTCCTACTAGGTTATGGCTCAAACTCTCACACTTACCGTGTCTACAACAATTTCACCTGAAAGGTTGAAGAGACGGTAGATGTGAAGTTTGATGAATCTAACGGCTCACAAGTAGAGCAATTGCCAATTGATGTAGGAGACAAAGATCCTTTGGAAGCAATCCAAGACTTGTCTATTGGCAAGGTCCGTCCAACGGAGGTGAAGGAGAGTACCTCGTCCGTCCAAGTGGAAGCTTCTACTTCACGACAAGGTGAACAAAGAGTTGATACGGAAGCATCCACAAGTGGAACACACCAAGATGAAGAAAACGAGGAAGTGCATCAAGATGAACGTCAACAACCTCCTTCTCCACCACGACAAGAGAACGACAATGCTAACAATGAAGAAGGCCAAGAAGAAGAACAAGATGAAGAAGAAGTTCAACCAAGAACCAAGCAAAAGCTTTCATGAGTTCGAGCAAGAATTGCTAAAGACCATCCCGTCGAGCAAATCTACAATGATATTCAAACCGGGAGAATCACTCGCTCTAAAACTCGTTTAGCTAACTTTTGTGAAAACTATTCTTTCATCTCTAGCATTGAACCTATGAAGGTCGAAGAAGCATTGGAAGATCCGGATTGGATAAATTCTATGCATGAAGAGCTACAAAACTTTGAGAGCAACCAAGTTTGGACATTGGTTGAGAAGCCCGACAACAACCACAACATCACCGGTACCAAATGGGTGTTTCGCAACAAGCAAGATGAAGATGGACAAGTAGTTCGCAACAAAGCACGTCTCGTCACCCAAGGCTACACACAAGTCGAAGATATGGACTATGGTGAGACTTACGCTCCCGTTGCTAGACTTGAGTCCATTCGCATCTTACTTGCCTATGCTAATCACCATGATATCACCTTGTACCAAATGGACATTAAAAGTGCTTTTCTAAATGGTGAAATAGAGGAGGAAGTTTATGTTAAACAAACTCCCGGCTTTGTCAATCCTAAGAAACCAAATCATGTTTACAAACTTCACAAAGCCCTTTATGGTCTTAAACAAGCTCCTAGAGCGTGGTATAAATGCTTGACCAAGTTCCTCATTGAAAAAGGCTTTGAAATTGGGAAAATTGATTCTACTCTTTTTACTAAAAGGGTTAATGGAGAACTATTTGTGTGCCAAATCTATGTTGATGATATTATATTTGGTTCAACTAACCCTCATTTTAGTGAAAAGTTTGGGAAGCTAAAGTCGAAGAAGTTTGAGATGTCTATGATGAGTGAACTCAAATTCTTTCTTGGTTTGCAAATCAAGCAAACTAAGGAAGGTACTTTTGTTTCTCAAACGAAGTATACCAAGGACTTATCAAGAAGTTCAATATGCAAGAGTGCAAAGGTATGTCTACACCCATGCCTACTAGTGGACATCTTGACTTGACCAAAGATGGTAAACCGGTTGATCAAAAGGTTTATCGCTCTATGATTGGTTCATTGTTATATCTATGTGCTTCACGTCCCGATATCATGCTAATTGTGTGCATGTGTACACGATATCAAGCTGCTCCTAAAGAATGTCATCTTAAGGCCGTGAAAAGGATTGTGAGATACTTAATCCATACACCAAATTTTGGCATTTGGTATCCTAAGAGGGCCTCTTTCGATCTTGTTGGCTACTCCGACTCGGACTATGCTGGAGACAAGGTTGATAGAAAGTCCACTTCGGGTACTTGTCAATTTCTTGGTAGATCTCTTGTGTCTTGGTCCTCCAAGAAACAAAACTCGGTATCCTTATCCACCGCCGAAGCGGAATACATTGCTGCTGGTTCATGTTGTGCTCAATTACTTTGGATGATCCAAACTCTTAAAGATTATGGGATATATGTGAAACATGTTCCATTGCTTTGTGACAATGAAAGTGCTATTAAAATTGGTCATAATCCCGTACAACATTCTCGAACTAAGCATATTGAAGTTCGTCATCATTTCATTCGAGATCATGTTGCTAAGGGTGACATTAATCTTAAGCATGTTCGCACCGAAAAGCAATTAGCGGATATATTCACTAAACCTCTTGATGAGAGAGTGTTTTGCAGGTTAAGAGGAGAATTGAACATCATTGATGCTTCAAACTTGGAGTAGGAACTCCATTGGATACATTCAAGACATGAGCTTATGACTAATCCTTGATATTTCTCTTATGATGATAATCTTATGTCTTGGATATACTTGCACTTTTCATGTTATCTAACCCATATAGGTACTTGGATGAATCAAATTCCATGAGATTGTAATCTACTCACATCTTGAGCAATCTCTACATCACCAAGTTTCTACACTATGGTGGTTGAAGACAAGGAAGCACGGAACCATTCAAACATATCCTTTGACAAATTCTATGTTGAGCTTCATGATTGTCATTTTTGGATACACAAGTGCTCTTCCTTGCAAGAACTAACCCATGTAGGTAGATGGACTCAAATTCCAAGTGGTGTTCCCAACTCTTGATGAGCTACATCAACCTTGAGCAACCCACACAAGTTCAACTACATGGTCAACACCACCAACCAAGGTATGTCATTCCATCTTAGAGGAGCTTTACTCCAAGTCATGAGCTAAAGCAACTCGACAAAGATGTGAATACATCAAGATGCTTAAATGAAAAATGGCAACCCCATTTTGAGCTTAAACGACGAGTATGACCTATGATCAAGTGATCTCACTTGACTCCTAAGTCAATATACTCTAACATAGGTGACTTTGTCGCCGACCATCTCTAGATGAAGTTCTCTTGTGTTCTTTTATGTGTTTTTGCATTTGTCTCATGCATATTTGTTTCCCCTTTCAAAAAAAACTTCATCTAGATTTCTTTCTGTTTGCTCTGCATTTTCTGCATCCAATTCATTGCATATCATTCAGTCAATTCCTTGCAATTTTTTGTGAGATCTTACTAGTCTAGTGAGCTGAGGTGACAAGTGTTTTCTCTGTGATGAACTCGGTTTCACTGATTTGTTGTTTTCGGTCCAACCGAATCCCTTCGGTACAACCGAAGCATACCACTCGGTGCTACCGATTTCACAATAGGAAAAACAGTGCGCCACTTATTCTATGTTTCTTCTCATCCAGCTCCACTCAATGAATCTTCTCCTCTACAAGCATCATATATATATATATATATATATATATATATATATATATATATATATATATATATATATATATATATGCTTTGTGCTGTGACTCAAGGATCAAACCCTTCTTGGAAATTGATGTCAAAGGGGGAGAGAGAGATCACATCAAAGCTTATCACTTAGAGAGATCACATCAAAGAGAAAGATTATCACCTCCTCAGGGGGAGAAAGAGATCTCCAGGGGGAGAGAATACTCAAGTAGAAAGTATTTCTCAAGGATCCCAGATGCTTGGTGTTCAAGAGGAGAGATGCCACATGTCTTCTTGAGGGGAAAGACATGTTCATATGTGCTTATTTGCATTAGCTCTGTTCTTTTATATCTTTCAGCTCTGATTTTCTGTTCCCTATCTTCTCCCAGTATCCCATGCTAGATTCAGGGGGAGCAAGACATCTAAGGGAAGGAAATCATTTAAATTCATTGCATATCTTTACTCTTGGGGCCATGTCTAATCCAATGTGGTACTTAGTACTCACTCTCTACATGTCATCCCAGTCTTGGTATTCTTGTGGTTTCTTCTGTTTGCTCTGGCTAGTAGATGTACCTGTGTTATCTAACCTTGTTTACGCAGGTTCATTCCATCCTAAGCCAACTCAAGACTACAAGGTAAGTATATGCATCACAATCATGTGTATGAGGAATTCTTGCTGATGTTCATACTATTTGCAAGAAGGACTCATGAGCATGAAGGTATTTTCTTTAATATTCTTTGCTCTGATGCATATGGCCAAGATACATGTAACACATTGCCTACTCTATCATGGTTATGCTCTCACATGACTCTATATTCCATATTCACTTGATTGCATACATGTAGGGGGAGCCTATGCTTGTTAAATGTCCTTCCAAAGCTTTACTTGCTATTCTTTATATCTTTATCTAAAGCTTTGATGTATGTTGTCATCAATTACCAAAAAGGGGGAGATTGAAAGCACAAGTGCTCCCTAGGTGGTTTTGGTAATTAATGTCAACATATCTCTTGTTGGACTAACACTTTTATCTAGTATGTTTTAGATAAGTTCTACAATGGAGTGGCATGGACTAAAGGATGTGGGAACTCCTTCAAGATGCTAAGGACAAAGGATTGGCTCAAGCTTCAAGATCAAGACTCTTCATTTTATATTTTAGTGATCCAAGATCACATTGAGTCTATAGGAAAAGCCAATACTATCAAGAAGGGCTGAGGTGTTGCTTAATGAGTTTCTTGCTCCACAGTGCTTAGTGATATGCTCCAAGACCCTCAACTACTTTCCCACTTCCACACATGTGACCTAAACCTAAAGTCAAACACGGCCACACCGATTCTTTCTATCCGGCGCCACCGATTTCGTATGTCATAGCCACTGCCACAATCCCTAGGCAAATCGGTCTAACCGATAGGGATCTCGGTCTCACCGAGATGGGATTGTAATCTCTCCGTGTAAGTCCATTACCAAAATCGGTCTCACCGAGTTTGAGCAATCGGTACTACCGAGATTACAATGCAAACTCTCTGGTTAACTTATTACCAAAATCGGTCCCACCGAGTTTGAGTAATCGGTCCCACCGAGTTTGCCTGACCAACTCTCTGGTTAGCTAATTACCAAAATCGGTCTCACCGAGTTTGTGTAATCGGTCTCACCGAGATTACGTTATGCCCTAACCCTAACCATATCGGTCCTACCGAGTTGCATGTCGGTCCCACCGAAAATCCTAACGGTCACTAGATTTGCTAAATCGGTCCGACCGAGTTTCTCGATTCGGTCCCACCGAGTTTGGTAAATTGTGTGTAATGGTTAGATTTTTTGTGGAGGCTATATATACCCCTCCACCTCCTCTTCATTCGTGGAGAGAGCCATCAGAACAAACCTACACTTCCAACTTACCATTTCTGAGAGAGAACTACCTACTCATGTGTTCAGGCCAAGATATTCCGTTCCTACCATATGAATCTTGATCTCTAGCCTTCCCCAAGTTTCTTTCCACTCAAATCTTCTTTCCACCAGATCCAAATCCTATGAGAGAGAGTTGAATGTTGGGGAGACTATCATTTGAAGCACAAGAGCAAGGAGTTCATCATCAACGCACCATTTGTTACTTCTTGGAGAGTGGTGTCTCCTAGATTGGCTAGGTGTCACTTGGGAGCCTCTGACAAGATTGTGGAGTTGAACCAAGGAGTTTGTAAGGGCAAGGAGATCGCCTACTTCGTGAAGATCTACCGCTAGTGAGGCAAGTCCTTCGTGGGCGACGGCCATGGTGGGATAGATAAGGTTGCTTCTTCGTGGACCCTTCGTGGGTGGGGCCCTCTGTGGACTCGCGCAACCATTACGCTTCGTGGGTTGAAGTCTCCATCAACGTGGATGTACGATAGCACCACCTATCGGAACCACGATAAAAACATCCGTGTCTCGAATTGCGTTTGAATCCTCCAAAACCATTCCCTTTACATTCTTGCAAGTTGCATGCTTTACTTTCCGCTGCTCATATATTCTTTGCATGCTTGCTTGTTATGTATTGTGAATGTTAAACTTGTGCCTAAACTCCACTTAAACTTAAAGAAGCTAAAAACTGCAACTTTGGTACTTAGTGTCTAATCCCCCCCTCTAGACACCTCTTCTCAAGGTCCAACATAGTGTCAACACGTGGGTCGATTTCAAGCAAGCCTTCGTCCGCAACTTCATTGGACCTACAAGCGACCCAGCCGCCCTAGCCAGCTCGCCATGTGCATGCAAGGGCCTACGGAGACCGGTCGCGAGTACCTCGCACGCTGGACCGAGCTCCGGAACAGCTTCGAGGGCGTCCATGAAGTCCAAGCAATCCAGTACTTCGTCAACGGGTGCCGAGACGGCACCCTCCTCAAGCACAAGCTCTTACGCTCCGAGCCGGCCACCACATGGCCGCGCTCATGGTGACAGCGGACAAATACGCCAACGCCGACTCCGCCATGAAGATCCAGGTGGCGCTGGATGAAGCCAGCAAGGCAAATCCGGTTCCCCCTCCGAAGCTGACCGACGAAAGCAGTCGACAGCAGCATCACCAGAACAACAAGCGCAAGGTCGACCAGCCAGCGCAGCACTACGACAACCAGCTCATCGCGGCCACCGAGCCCGCGCCGGACCCGGCAGCCAAGCGCCGGGAGACCGGCAAGACGGCGTGGCAACTCGCCATGAGCTTCGAAGAGATGCTTGACGCCCCCTACAAGCACCACAGCGGCGCAAGGCCGTCCACGCACATGCTTTGGCAGTGCGGCATCACCAAGCGCATCATGAGGGGCGACGTCCCGCTTCCTCTGGCTCCAGCTCCAGGCGCGAGACAGCCGCCTCTGCCTCCACCGCCGCCTCCAGCCAAGGGCATGATGCGCGACGACGCCAACCCGAACCAGAACGCGGCCTACATCATCTTCACCAGCCTCAGCGACGACAAGCGCAGCGAGCGCCTCCTTCGGCAGGAGGTGGATGATACGTCTCCAACGTATCTATAATTTTTGATTGCTCCATGCTACTTTATCTACTGTTTTAGGCAATATTGGGCTTTATTATCCACTTTTATATTATTTTTGGGACTAACCTATTAACCGGAGGCCTAGCCCAAATTTGCTATTTTATGCCTATTTCAGTGTTTCGAAGAAAAGGAATATCAGACGGAGTCAAAACGGAACGAAATCAACTGGAGAAGTTAATTTTGGAAGGAAACCAACCTGATGGGCTTGGAGTGCACGCCAGGGGAGCCCCCTGCACCCATATATACCTATGTACCCTAAAACTTCCAGAACAGAAGATAGATCGGGAGTTCCGCCGCCGCAAGCCTTTGTAGCCACCAAAAACCAATCGGGACCCTGTTCCGGCACCCTGCCGGAGGGGGATCCCATCACCGGAGGCCATCTTCATCATCCCGACGCTATCCATGATGAGGAGGGAGTAGTTCACCCTCGGCGCCGAGGGTATGTACTAGTAGCTATGTGTTTGATCTCTCTCTCTCGTGTTCTCTCTCGTGTTCCTCTATGGCACGATCTTGATGTATCCTGAGCTTTGCTATTGTAGTTGGATCTTATGATGTTTCTCCCCCTCTACTCTCTTGTGATTAATTGAGTTTCCCCTTTGAAGTTATCTTATTGGATTGAGTCTTTTATGAGAACACTTGATGTATGCCTTGCCGTGATTATCTTTAGTGACAATGGGATATCATGTGCCACTTGATGTATGTTTTGGTGATCAACTTGCGGGTTTCGTGACATTGGGAACCTATGCGTAGGGGTTGGCACACGTTCTTGACTCTCTGGTAGAAACTTTAGGGCACTCTTTGAAGTACTTTGTGTTGGTTGGATGAATCTGAGATTGTGAGATGCATATCGTATAATCATGCCCACGGATACTTGAGGTGACAATGGAGTATCTAGGTGACATTAGGGTTTTGGTTGATTTGTGTCTTAAGGTGTTATTCTAGTACGAACTCTTTTATAGATTGATCCGAAAGAATAACTTTGAGGTGGTTTCGTACCCTACCATAATCTCTATGTTTGTTCTCCGCTATTAGTGTCTTTGCAGTGACTCTTTGTTGCATGTTGAGGGCTTGTCATATTATCTATCTATGTTATTATTGTTGAGAGAACTTGCACTAGTGAAAGTATGAACCCTAGTCCTTGTTTCCTATCATTGCAATACTGTTTAAGCTCACTTTTATCACTTGTTACCTTGCTGTTTTTATATTTTCAGATTACAAAAACCTCTATCTACTATCTATTTTGCACTTGTATCACCATCTCTTCGCTGAACTAGTGCACCTATACAATTTGCCATTGTATTGGGTGTGTTGGGGACACAAGAGACTTTTTGTTATTTGGTTGCAGGGTTGCTTAAGGGAGACCATCTTCATCCTACGCCTCCTACGGATTGATAAACCTTAGGTCATCCACTTGAGGGAAATTTGTTACTGTCCTACAAACATGTGCACTTGCAGGCCCAACAACGTCTACAAGAAGAAGGTTGTGTAGTAGACATCAAGCTCTTTTCTTGCGCCGTTGCCGGGGAGGCTAGGTAAAGGGTACTCACACTTCGTCAACTAAGGTCTTTTTTTGGCGAGGTGAGTGCTTCAAGGTATATCTTTAGATCTTGCAATCGAATCTTGTTGTTTCTTGTTTTAGCACTAGTTAGTCTATAAAAGAAAATTACAAAAAAATGGAGTTGAGTTTGTCTCATACGCTTCACCTTTTTAATATCTTTCATGAGTATGATGGAAAGGAGAATTGTGCTCAAGTACTAGAAGAAGAATTACATAGAATTCTTGGCATGAAATTTGTGAATGATGAGCATGATTGCAATGTTGTTAGTATGAATTCCTTGAATATCCATGATGCTAATGATATGCAAAGCCACAAGCTTGGGGAAGGTATGTTTGATGAAGATGATATTTTTTGTCCCCCAAGCTTTGATGAGCAAATTTACTATGATAAAAGCATGCCTCCTATCTATGATGATTATTGTGATGATACGTATGTCATAAAGAAGAATTTTGCTTATGTGGAGAGTAGTGAATTTTCTATGCTTGTAGGTCATGAAAAGAATGCTTTAGGTGCTGGTTATATTGTTGAATTCATTCATGATGCTACTGAAAATTATTATGAGGGAGGAACATATACTTGTAGGAATTGCAACAATGCCAAGTTTCCTCTCTATGCGCTTAAATTTTTGAAGTTATGCTTGTTTAGCCTTCCTATGCTTGTTGATTATTGTTCCCATAAGTTGTTTTCTCACAAAATCCCTATGCATAGGAGTGGGTTAGACTTAAATGTGCTAGTCATATGCTTCATGATGCTCCCGTTATGTTTCAATTCTTATCTTTTATGTGAGCATCATTGTCATCATCATGCCTAGCTAGAAAGGCATTAAAGAAAAGCGCTTGTTGGGAGACAACCCAATATTTATCCTTACTGTTTTTGTGTGTCCACATGATTATTCTACTGTAGTAATCATTTTTTATAGCTTTTTTTTCAATAAAGTGCCAAGTAGAACCTTTGGGAAGACTTGGGTGAAGTTTATGTGATCTTGCTGTGAAAAACAGAAACTTTAGCGCTCACGAGAATACCTGCCATTTTTTACTGGAGAGTGCTTTTAGGTTGATTCTTTTTGCAGATGATTAATAGACAATTTCTCAGGTCCAGAAATTTATTTCATAATTTTTGGGGTTACATATGTATACCTTTCATACATATTACTACAGACTGTTCTGTTTTTGACAGATTCTGTTTTCTATGTGTTGTTTGCTTATTTTGATGAATCTATGAGTAGTATCGGAGGGTAAGAACCATAGATAAGTTGGAGTACAGTAGATATTACACCAATATTAATTTAGAATGAGTTCATTACAGTACCTAAGTGGTGGTTTTATTTTCTTATACTAACGGAGCTTACGAGTTTTGTGTGGTTGAAGTTTTCAAGTTTTGGGTAAAGATTCGATGGACTATGGAATAAGGAGTGGTAAGAGCCTAAGCTTGGGGATGCCCAAGGCACCCCAAGGTAATATTCAAGGACAACCAAGAGCCTAAGCTTGGGGATGCCCCGGAAGGCATCCCCTCTTTCGTGTACGTTCATCGGTAACTTTACTTGGAGCTATATTTTTATTCACCACATGATATGTGTTTTGCTTGGAGCGTCATTTTATTTTGTTAGTTCTTTCTTGATGTAGTTAGAATAATGTTTTGCATCTTTAGTTTCAATAAAAAGTCAAGGATAGCCTTTGCCATACTTATTTTGCTAGTTTGCATGTTGCTGTTTGAAAACAGAAAGTTTACCGCTGTTGCAAAAATTCTCTGGAAAAGTCAGAGCATGGTCTAATGTTGAATCTTTTTGCATATTGAGCTCTGATAAATTTATTACAGTGGGAATTTTAGTTCATAATTTTTGGAGTTAGGGAAGTATGATGACTCTTGCATTCTTTACAGACTGTACTGTTTTGAAAGATTGCTGTTATGGTTGCATTGTTTGCATATGTTTGCTTGTTTAATGATTCTATTTGAGGATAGGAGTACTAAATATGCATAGGCATTTAGTATTCAATGTTGAATAATAATTTTAGTGATTTGTTACAGTAGGAAATGATAAGGTTTTGCATTGGTTTATACTAATCTATCTCACGAGTTCTTGTTGAGTTTGTTGTGGATGAAGCTTTTGATAAAAAAGAGAAACCATGATATGAGAGGAATTAAGGAGACACAAAAGTTCAAGCTTGGGGATACCCAAGGCACCCCAAGATAATATTTCAAGAAGTCTCAAGCATCTAAGCTTGGCGATGCCCCGGTATGCATCCCACCTTTCTTCTTCAACAACTATCGGTTAGTATCGGTTGAGCCTAAGTTTTTGCTTCTTCACATGAGTTGTGCTATCCTTGCATTGTAGTTTTCTTTAGCTTTGCTCGCTATTTGAATAATGTACCAAGATCTGAATTATTTATTGAGAGAGAGCCATACATGAATAGGAATTTGCTAGAATACTCTATGTGCTTCACTTATATCTTTTGAGTTTGATAGTTTTGCTCATAATGCTTCACTTATATCTTTTGAGCGTGATAATTTTTTCTCTAGTACTTCACTTAGATCTTTTAGAGCATGGTGGTGGATTTGTTTTAAAGAAACTATTGATCTCTCATGCTTCACTTAGATTATTTTGAGAGTCGTTAATAGCATCTTAATTTGCTTAATGTTAATATACTTGGTATTCAAGATATGTGAAACTCTCTTTTGAGTGAATTGAATACTAAGATAAGTTTGATGCTTGATAATTATTTTGAGATATGAAGATGGTGATATTAGAGTCATGCTAGTTAAGTAGTTGTGAATTCAAAGAATACTTGTGTTGAAGTTTGTGATTCCCGTAGCATGCACGTATGGTGAACCGTTATGTGATGAACTCGGAGCATGATTTATTTATTGATTGTCTTCCTTATGAGTGGCGGTCGGGGACGAGCGATGGTCTTTTCCTACCAATCTATCCCCCTAGAGCATGCGTGTAATACTTTGCTTTGATAACTTCTAGATTTTTGCAACAAGTATATGAGTTCTTTATGACTAATGTTGAGTCCATGGATTATACGCACTTTTTCCCATCCTTCCACCATTGCTAGCCTCTCTAATACCGCGCACGTTTCACCGGTATCATACACCCACCATAAACCTTCCTCAAAACAGCCACCATACCTATCTATCATGGCATTTCCATAGCCACTCCGAGATATATTTCCATGCAACTTTCCACCGTTCCGTTTATTATGACACGCTCCATCATTGTCATGTTGCTAGCATGATCATGTAGTTGACATCGTATTTGTGGCAAAAGCCACCTTTCATAATTCTTCCATACATGTCACTCATGTTTCATTGCATATCCCGGTACACCGTCGGAGGCATTCATATAGAGTCATATTTTGTTCTAAGTATCGAGTTGTAATTGTTGAGTTGTAAAAAAAATAAAAGTGTGATGATCATCATTATTAGAGCATTGTCCCAAGTGAGGAAAGGATGATGGAGTCTATGCTTCCCCCACAAGTCGGGATGAGACTCCGGACAAAAAAAAATGGCCATAAAAAAAGAGAAAAGGCCCAAATAAGAAAATGAGAGAAAAAGAGAGAAGGGACAATTCTACTATCCTTTTACCACACTTGTGCTTCAAAGTAGCACCATGATCTTCATGATAGAGAGTCTCTCATTTCGTCACTTTCATATACTAATGGGAATTTTTCATTATAGAACTTGGCTTATATATTCCAATGATGGGCTTCCTCAAAATGCCCTAGGTCTTCGTGAGCAAGCGAGTTGGATGCACACCCACTTAGTTTCTTTTGTTGAGCTTTCATATACTTATAGCTCTAGTGCATCCGTTACATGGCAATCCCTACTCACTCACATTGATATCTATTGATGGACATCTCCATAGCCCGTTGATATGCCTAGTTGATGTGAGACTGTCTTCCCTGTTTTTGTCTTCTCCACAACCACTGTTCTATTCCACATATAGTGCTATATCCATGGCTCACGCTCATGTATTGCGTGAAGATTGAAAAAGTTTTGAAAATGTTAAAGTATGAAACAATTGCTTGTCTTGTCATCGGGGTTGTGCATGATTTAAATACTTTGTGTGGGGAAGATGGAGCATAGCTAGACTATATGATTTTGTAGGGATAACTTTCTTTGGCCATGTTATTTTGAGAAGACATAATTGCTTTGTTAGTATGCTTGAAGTATTATTATTTTTGTGTCAATATGAACTTTTGTCTTGAATCTTTCGGATCTGAATATTCATGCCACAATTAAGAAGATTTACATTGAAATTATGCCAAAGTATCACCCCGCATCAAAAATTCTTTTTTACCATTTGCCTACTCGAGGACGAGCAGGAATTAAGCTTGGGGATGCTTGATACGTCTCCAACGTATCTATAATTTTTGATTGCTCCATGCTACTTTATCTACTGTTTTAGGCAATATTGGGCTTTATTATCCACTTTTATATTATTTTTGGGACTAACCTATTAACCGGAGGCCCAACCCAGATTTGTTGTTTTATGCCTATTTTAGTGTTTCGAGGAAAAGGAATATCAGACGGAGTCAAAATGGAACGAAATCAACTGGAGAAGTTAATTTTGGAAGGAAACCAACCTGATGCGCTCAGAGTGCATGCCAGGGGAGCCCCGGGCTGTCCAAGAGGGTGGAGGGCGCCCCCCTGGGCGTGCCCCCTACCTCGTGAGCCACCCGGAGGTCCACCGACGTACCCCCTCCACCCATATATACCTACGTACGCTAAAACTTCCAGAACAGAAGATAGATCGGGAGTTCCGCCGCCGCAAGCCTCTATAGCCACCAAAAACCAATCGGGACCCTGTTCCGGCACCCTGCCGGAGGGGGATCCCATCACCAGAGGCAATCTTCATCATCCCGGAGCTATCCATGACGAGGAGGGAGTAGTTCACCCTTGGGGCTGAGGGTATGTACCAGTAGCTATGTGTTTGATCTCTCTCTCTCTCTCTCATGTTCTCTCTCGTGTTCCTCTATGGCACGATCTTGATGTATCCTGAGCTTTGCTATTGTAGTTGGATCTTATGATGTTTCTCCCCCTCTACTCTCTTGTGATGAATTGAGTTTCCCCTTTGAGGTAATCTTATCGGATTAAGTCTTTTATGAGAACACTTGATGTATGTCTTGCCGTGATTATCTGTGGTGACAATGGGATATCATGTGCCACTTGATGTATGTTTTGGTGATCAACTTGCGGGTTTCGTGACATTGGGAACCTATGCATAGGGGTTGGCACACGTTCTTGACTCGCTGGTA
Source organism: Triticum timopheevii (assembly GCA_963921465.1). Lineage (NCBI taxonomy): Eukaryota > Viridiplantae > Streptophyta > Magnoliopsida > Poales > Poaceae > Triticum > Triticum timopheevii. The sequence continues at coordinate 289,739,504 of OY997268.1, read as the reverse complement.
GAAACTTTGGGGCACTCTTTGAAGTACTTTGTGTTGGTTGGATGAATCTAAGATTGTGTGATGCATATCGTATAATCATGCCCACGGATACTTGAGGTTACAATGGAGTATCTAGGTGACATTAGGGTTTTGGTTGATTTGTGTCTTTAGGTGTTATTCTAGTACGGACTCTTTTATAGATTGATCCGAAAGAATAACTTTGAGGTGGTTTCGTACCCTACCATAATCTCTATGTTTGTTCTCCGCTATTAGTGTCTTTGGAGTGACTCTTTGTTGCATGTTGAGGGCTTGTCATATTATCTATCTATGTTATTATTGTTGAGAGAACTTGCACTAGTGAAAGTATGAACCCTAGGCCTTGTTTCCTATCATTGAAATACTGTTTACGCTCACTTTTATCACTTGTTACCTTGCTGTTTTTATATTCTCAGATTACAAAAACCTCTATCTACTATCTATTTTGCACTTGTATCACCATCTCTTCGCTGAACTAGTGCACCTATACAATTTGCCATTGTATTGGGTGCGTTGGGGACACAAGAGACTTTTTGTTATTTGGTTGCAGGGTTGCTTGAGAGAGACCATCTTCATCCTATGCCTCCTACGGATTGATAAACCTTAGGTCATCCACTTGAGGGAAATTTGCTACTGTCCTACAAAATTGTGCACTTGCAGGCCCAACAATATCTACAAAAAGAAGGTTGTGTAGTAGACATCAGTGGACATCGTCATCCCGGCCAAACCAGAGTTCATGCACTGGTCGGACCGCCCGGTCACCTGGACCAGGGAGGACCACCCGACAGTCATGCCGAATCCGCGTGGCTATGCCCTCGTCCTCAACCCCACCATCGTCGCACGGTGCACGTGCAAGTTTTCCCGAGTCCTCATCGACGGCGGCGGCAGCATCAACATCCTCTACCGCGACACAATGACCAAACTCGACCTGAAGGCCGAGGACCTGGAACCGACCTGGACGATCTTCCATGGCATCGTACCCGGCCTCTCCTGCTCTCCCATTTCCCGGGTGCGGCTCGACGTCCTGTTCGGTGACAGCAACCATTTCCGGCGCGAACCGATCTGGTTCGAGGTGGTTGACCTGTCCAGCGCATACCATGTGTTGCTGGGCCGACCCGTGCTCGCCAAATTCATGGCGGTCCCCCACTACGCATATCTGAAGATGAAGATGCCGGGTCCGAAGGGCCTCATCACCATTACCGGCGACTACCGCAAGTCCCTGGAGTGCGCCCGAGACGACGCCAAGCTGGCCGAGTGGCTGGTCATTGCCGAGGAGCGGCGTCAGCTCGACCGGATCGTCGCCATGGAGGGCAAGGCCTCAGCCGCATCGATCCTGACCAAGGACCCGGCCGACGAGGCCGCCTTCAAGCCCTCCAAGGAGACCAAGAAAGTGAAGCCGAACCCGAAGGATCCCAGCTGCAGCAAGTACGTTGTCGTAGGCGCCCGCCTCGACTGCAAATAGCAAGGCGAGCTCGTCGACTTCCTCCATGAGAATCGGGATATCTTTGCATGGACCCCCAAGGACATGCCGGGTATCCCGAGGAAGTACGCCGAGCACAAACTCCACGTCCGCAAGGACGCCAAGCCTGTCCGTCAACCCCTGCGACGTTTTTCCGAAGAGAAGAGAAGAACCATCGGTGAAGAGGTCACCAAGCTTTTGGCAGCCGGCTTCATCATGGAAGTGTTTCACACCGAGTGGCTGGCCAATCCAGTCCTCATTCTAAAGAAGAACAAGACCTGGTGCATGTGTATCGACTACACCAGCCTCAACAAGGCCTGTCCCAAGGATCCGTTCGCCCTCCCGCGGATCAACAAAGTCATCGACTCGACCGCCAGGTGCGAGCTCCTGTCCTTCCTGGACGCTTACTCCGGCAACCACCAGATCAAGCTGGACCCGGCCAACTCCCTGAAGACGCCCTTCATCATGCCCTTTGGGGCGTATTGCTACATCACCATGTCATTCAGCTTGAAGAATGCCAGCTCCACCTTCCAACGCTGCATGCCGAAATGCCCGCTGCCGCAACTCGGCCGCAATATCCACGTTTACGTGGATGACATCGTGGTGAAGACCAACCAGCACCTCACGCTCCTCGACGACTTGAAGGAAACATTCGCCAACCTCCGCGAATACAAGGTCAAGCTTAACCCGGAAAGATGCGTCTTCGGCGTCTCGGCCGGAAAGCTACTCGGCTTCCTCATCTCGGAACGCGGCATTGAGGCGAACCCGGAGAAGATCAAGGCCATCGAGCGCATCCGCAAGCCGGCTCGGCTGCGCGATGTCCAGAAGTTCACCGGCTGCTTGGCCTCGGTCAGCCGGTTTCTAAGCCGGCTGGGCAAGAGGACGCTACGCCTGCACCAGCTGATGAAGAAGACGAAGTCGTTCGAATGGAACGACTAGGCAAACAAGGCTTTCCAAGACCTCAAGCGCATGCTCTCCACCGAACCAGTCCTGGCCACGCCGGCCGACAAGGAGTCGCTGTTGCTCTACATAGCCACGACCTCACGAGCGGTCAGCACGGTGCTGGTGGTCGAGCGATCAGAGAAGGGCCAGATCCAAGCCGTCCAGCGCCCGGTCTACTATTTGAGCGAGGTGCTCTCCAACTCCAAGCAGAACTACCTGCACTACCAGAAGGTGTGTTACGGCGTGTACTTTACCGCCAAGAAGCTGAAGTAGTACTTCTAAGAGCACGTCATCACTGTGGTCAGCACGGCTCCCATCGGAGAAATCATCGGGTGTTGGGATGCCTCTGGCCGGGTCACCAAGTTGGCGCTCCAGCTGGCCGGCCACACCATCCTCTATGAGCCCCGCACCACGATCAAGTCTCAGGCCTTGGCCGACTTCCTCGTCGACTGGAACGAGACCCAGTACCTACCGCCGCCTCCCGACTTGATGCACTGGTGCAAGCATTTCGACGGCATCGTGTTGTCGTCCCCAAAGGGTGACCGACTCCGCTACGCACTCCAGATCCACTTCGCTGCCTCCAACAACGTTGCCGAGTACGAAGCCCTTGTGCACTGCCTCCGGATTTCCAAGGAACTCGGCATCCGGGCATCATGTGCTACAGCGACTCGGACCTGGTGGTGCAGCAATGCTCCGGCGAGTGGGATGCCTGTGACTCCAACATGGCAAGCTACCGCTTCCTAGTCCAGAAGCTGTCCGGGTACTTCGAGGGCTGCAAGTTCCTCCACGTCCTGCGCGCGAAGAACGAAGCGGCCGACACACTCTCCAAGATTGCCTCATCTCGGCAGTCCATCACGTCCAGCATCTCCCTTGAGCACCTGCACAAGCCATCCGTCAAGCTGTCGCCGAACCCCGAGTCCATCCATGTTCCAGACAACCCGGCCGCATCTCAACCCGGCCCGGGGCTGTTGAACCCGGCCTGGGGACTGGCGAACCCGGCCCGGGGGCTTCTCAGCTCGAACCGACCACCATCACCCCAGACCCGGTCATCGCCAACCCCGACCCGAGGGCTGCTCAACCCGGCTCGGGGGTTGCTAACTCGGAACCCGCCCCGGTGGATGTCTTCGCCGTAGTAATGGCTCCGTCTTGGGCCCTGCCAATATCAGAATTCCTGGAGAAGGGGTTCTCCCCATGGATGAGACCGAAGCCCGGCAAGTGTAGCGCCGAGCGTCCACCTACAGCATCATCAACAACGAGCTCGTCAAGCGCAGCTCCACTGGTGTCTTCCAGCGCTGCGTCGAGCAGGAGCAGGGCGTCGACATCCTCCTCGACATACACCAGGGCGAATGCGGGCACCACGCTGCGTCACGATCTCCGGTGGCCAAGGCTTTCCACCACGGTTTCTACTGGCCCACACCCCTCCAAGACGCCAAGTTCCTCGTTCTCAAGTGTGCAGGGTGCCAGCGCTTCAGCAAGCACAGCCACCAGCCGGGGTCAGCACTCCAGACCATTCCGATCGCCTGGCCCTTCGCGGTCTGGGGACTCGACATGGTGGGACCCTTCAAAACCGCCAGAGGTGGCATGATGCATCTTCTGGTGGAGGTGGACAAGTTCACCAAGTGGATCGAAGCACGGCCAATCAAGAAACTGGACGGGCCAACAACCATCCAGTTCATCAAAGACATAGCGGTTCGCTACGGCATGCCGAACAGCATCATCACGGACAATGGCACCAACTTCGCCAAGGGCGCGCTCGAGCAATACTGCTCCGTCTCCAGCATCCGCCTTGACCCAGCCTCCATTCTACACCCGCAGTCCAACGGGCAGGTCGAGCGGGTCAACGGACTCATCCTGTCCGGCATCAAGCCGCGACTTGTCGAGCCACTCATCCGCTCACCCGGCAGGTGGCTCGATGAGTTGCCGTCCATTCTCTGGAGTCTCTAAACCATGCCGAATCGGTCGACCGGGTTCACCATGTTCTTCCTCGTCTATGGAGCTGAAGCCATCATCCCGACCGACGTCGAGTTCGACTCGCCGCGTGTCGTAATGTACACCAAAGCCTAAGCCAAAGAAGCCCGCCAAGACGGCGTCGACCTACTCGAAGAAGCCCGCCTCCTGGCGCTCAGCCGTTCGGCCATCTACCATCAAGGCAAAGAAGATCAAGCCCCTCACGTTCCTCGAGGGCAACCTCGTCCTCCGACTCATCCAAGAGCAAGCCGGACAACACAAGTTGTCCCCTCCATGGGAGGGCGCATTCATCGTGAGCAGGGCCTTGCGCGACCGCAACGCCTACTACCTCATCGACGCACGCAAGTCCAACAAGAGCAAGAGAGACACCGCCAGTGAAGAAACGACCTGGCCGTGGAACGTGCAAATCCTCTGCCCGTTTTATAGTTAGCCGCACGAGTGTATGTATCGCCGCCTTTTGTAAACACATGAAACTATGGGGTCCCTGAATGAGACTCGGGGGGCTGCCTTTTGTCGACCAACTTACTATGTCCCTACTTTTTTCTACATCACTATGCTCCTGAACCCGGCCACCAGTCCGACTCGCTCGACCCAGGGGCTCGGGGGCTGGCCGGCTTGATCGCCACCCCGCCGCCTCACTTGGTGATTCTTGATGTACTAAGGACGCCGCGGTCCCCCACTTCGCCCTAAGCCATAGACCCGGCTTCGGCTGTCGGCTGGCAAGCACAACGGACCAGAGCTCCTTTACGCTTCAAACACCAAGTGAAAGGCTGTCGGGTCGACCGACCCGGCCCGTCGCTCAGAAAATAAGAGTAAACAGCCGCACGACCGGCTGCTCGCCAAACGGCTCCGCCGGGTTGCCGCTAGCCGGCCTAGTGGGTGTTTTGCTCGCGCTCAACATTTTGAAAAACGCAAAGTACTGCGCCCTCCTCTCAAAGAACCGAACTCCTTGTCACGGACCGGAACCTTGGCCGTCTGACTCGCGGGGGGGGGGGGGGGGAGTTTGAAAAAGGAAAAGCGCAGGAAATCGGTCCAAAAAACGAAAAGCAAGAGTAGAAACATTCGCGACATGTACACACAAATATTTAAAGGCCCTTGGCCCGAGTTCATTACACCCAGAACCCCCAGTGGATGGGTGGACCTGCTACCTCACAAATCCTACTAAGATATCTCAGGCATCTCCAGCGCTGCGTCGTGACATCGACGGCTCTCCCCTGTCGGCCTCTGGGTCCAGCGAGGTACCGGTGTCCTCCTCGGCACCCCCGTCGTGATAGACACACGTCTCCTCGGAGCTCCCCTCCGGGTCATGGAGAAGCAGGCCGTAGTCGTTGCTGGCCATGACCCCGCCGTCCTCCGCCAGCTCGGGGTGGAACTCGTCGTGGAAGGCGAACTCAGCGATGTAGCTGGCTCGGGAGGCAATCCGGCCGACTTGCTCCTGCAGCAGCTGCTCCGAGCCGGCCCGCTGGCCCATCAGGGCGTCCAGCTGCAGAACTGGATGCCAAGACAGCGTGAACCGGGGTGCCATCTCAGCAACAGCACGAGCGGTGGAGACACGCCACTCGTGAAGCCGGTCCGGCCCCATCTCCAGCCAGCGCGCTAGCCGCGTGAAGCTATTCGGCTCGACGGAGCCCGGCCAGAGGGTCATCGTCATCACCGTGCCGGCCTGGGACAGCCGACCCATCTGCTCCCCTAGGACCCGTAGGTGGGCCTCGGCGACGGTCATGATTTCCGGGAAGGTCCACGCCACCTGCGGGTCCGTCTCAGATCCGACGACTCCCGTCGGGTCGCGCTGAAAGTGGACGGCTTCCTCCGCCAGCCGATGTGTCTCGGGGAAGGCCCCTGCTAGAAAGCGAAGCATGTCAGGAAAAAGGATAACAAGGACAAAAAGCCGGATCCCAACCCGGCAGAACACAAGGAAATCACTTACTGGAGAAGTAATCTTCCAGGTGCTGCGCTTCGAGCAACGTACCGCGCCGCTCCCGATCAATGGTGCGGTCACGCTCCTGGAGCGCCTTCTCCAGGTCGGCCACCTTGGCAAGGGCCACCTTCAACTCGGCGTCCTTGTCGTCGGTTGCCTTCTTGGCTGCCTCGCGACGATGGGCCTCATCCTGATGGGCCCCCTCTGCCGTGGCAGCCTGCTCCCTTAGGCGCTCCACCTCGGCTTGGAGCCGGCCCTTGTCGTCGGCCAGCCTGCCGCGCCGCTGGTCTGCCTCGACCAGGGCCTGCTGCGCCTCCACCACCTTGGTGGCCTCCGCCTTAAGGAGCTCCACATCGGCCTCAAGGTGGCTCTTATGGCCCGCCAGCTGCTCCCGCAGCTGGTTGGCCTCTTTAAGTGACCGACGGGCCGCTGCCGCCTCCGCCCTCGCCTACGGCACCTCGGTGCCAAGGCGACCGGTGTTGGCAACAATCCGATCATAGTGATGACCATCCCGGAGCAGTCGGGTCTGCCGGGACAACACCTCGGCTACAAAAAGGAAGATTCAGGAAAGGAAAAAAGCAAGACTTAAGATTTGGCCCAACTATTACACAGTTGGCCCGAATCTCGGGGGTACACCCAGTGGGTGCGCTAGCACGCCCCACTAGAAAAGAGCATGAAGATACCTGCGGCAACACGGAGCTCCTCCTCCTTTGCGGCGAGCTGCTCCTTGAGCTCCCGGTATTTGCCCAGGAGGCGGTTGAAGGCGCCCGTCTGGTAGGCGTCGAGTTGCTGAAGAAACCAGTAATCAGAACAAGGACGACATTCTAAAGATTTGACCCAACTACTACATAGTTGGCCCAAACCTCGGGGGCTACACCCAGTGGGTGCGCTGGCGCGCCCCCACAGAGAAGAAGTTGCAAAAGAAGCTTACCAGCACGACATGCTCCAGGTCCCGCATCTGCTCCACATCGGCCTGGCGAAAGCCTCGAGCCGGCCCGTCCAGCCGCGCAGACGGCGGCTGACGGCGTCCATCGCCGCTGATACGTCCATTTTGCATCATGCTTTTATATCGATATTTATTGCATTATGGGCTGTTATTTCACGTTATGTCACAATACTTATGGCTATTCTCTCTTATTTTACAAGGTTTGCATGAAGAGGGAGAATGCCGGGAGCTGGAATTCTGGGCTGGAAAAGGAGCAAATATTGAAGGACTATTCTGCGCAACTCCAAAAGTCCTGAAACTCCACGGAATACCTTCAAATAAATAAAGAAAACTCATCGGCAAAGTTGAAGGCCAGGAGGCCCACACCCTGTTCACGAGGGTTGGGGCGCCCCCCTGGGCGCGCCCCCCTACCTCGTGGGCCCCCTGGTGGCTCTCCGACGCCCATCTTCTCCCATATGAAGTCTTTCGATGAGAAAAAAATAGAGAAGAACCTTTCGGGACGAGACTCCGCCGCCACGAGGCCGAACCTTGGCGGAACCAATCTAGTGCTCCGGCAGAGCTAATCTGCCGGGCACACTTCCCTCCGGGAGGGGGAAATCATCACCATCGTCATCACCAACGCTCCTCTCATCGGGAGAGGGCAATCTCCATCAACATCTTCACCAGCACCATCTCATCTCCAAACCCTAGTTCATCTCTTGTATCCAATTCTTGTCTCCAAGTCCGGGATTGGTGCTAGTAGGTTGCTAGTAGTGTTGATTACTCCTTGTAGTTGATGCTAGTTGGTTTATTTGGTGGAAGATCATATGTTCAGATCCTTTATGCACATTATTACCCCTCTGATTATGAACATGAATATGCTTTGTGAGTAGTTACGTTTGTTCCTGAGGACAAGGGAGAAGTCTTGCTATTAGTAGTCATGTGAATTTGGTATTCGTTTGATATTTTGATAAGATGTATGTTGTTTAACCTCTAGTGGTGTGATGTGAACGTCGACTACATAACACTTCACCATTATTTGGGCCTAGAGGAAGGCATTGGGAAGTAATAAGTATATGATGGGTTGCTAGAGTGATAGAAGCTTAAACCCTAGTTTATGCATTGCTTCGTATGGGGCTGATTTGGATCCATATGTTTTATGCTATGGTTAGGTTTACCTTAATACTTTTGTTGTAGTTGCGGATGCTTGCAATAGAGGTTAATCATAAGTGGGATGCTTGTCCAAGTAAGGGCAGTACCCAAGCACCGGTCCACCCACATATCAAATTATCAAAGTACCGAACGTGAATCATATGAGCGTGATAAAAACTAGCTTGACGATATTCCCATGTGTCCACGGGAGCGCTTTTCCTATTATAAGAGTTTGTCCAGGCTTGTCCTTTGCTACAAAAAGGATTGGGCCACCTTGCTGCACTTTATTTACTTTTTGTTACTTGTTGCTCGTTACCATTTATCTTATCACAAAACTATCCATTACCACTTATTTCAGTACTTGCAGAGAATACTTTGCTAAAAACCGCTTATCATTTCCTTCTGCTCCTCGTTGGGTTCGACACTCTTACTTATCGAAAGGACTACGATAGATCCACTATACTTGTGGGTCATCAAGACTCTTTTCTGGCACCGTTGCCAGGGAGTGAAGCGCCTTTGGTAGGTGGAATTTGGTAAGGAAAAATTTATTTAGTGTGCTGAAATTTTCTGTCACTTGTTACCATGGAAAGTAATTGTCTGAGGGGCTTGTTCGGGGTACTTTCACCCCGTCCAGTAGAGCAAAGAGTTGCCCCTCAACCTACTGAACCTACTGAACCTATTGAAAATGAAACTGCTTTTCAGATTCCTTCGGGTATGATGGAAAAACTGCTAGCTAACACTTTCGCAGGAGATGGAACAAAGCATCCTGACGAACATCTACGCTTTTGTGGATGATATTTGTGGACTATTTAAGCTTGCAGGTATACCCGATGATGTTGTTAAGAGGAAGGCTTTCCCTTTATCTTTGGAGGGAGACACATTGACATGGTATAGGCTATGTGATGATACGAGATCATGGAACTATAAAAGATTGAAATTGGAACTTCATCAAAAGTATTACCCTATGCATCTTGTTCATCGTGATCGCAATTATATATATAATTTTTGGCCTCGCGAAGGAGAAAGCATCGCTCAATCTTGGGGGAGGCTTAAATCAATGTTATATTCATGCCCCAATCATGAACTCTCAAAATTGACAATTCTCCAGAATTTTTATGCTCGGCTTTCTAAAAATAATCGCACCATGCTCGATACTTCTTGTGCTGGCTCTTTTATGATGAAGTCTACTGAATTTGGATGGAATTTATTGGATAGAATTAAACGCAACTCTAAAGATTGGGACCTCGACGAAGGTAAGGAGTCAGGTATGACACCTAAGTTTGATTGTGTTAAATCTTTTATGGATACCGATATTTTCCGTAAGTTTAGCACTAAATATGGACTTGACTCTGAGATAGTAGCTTCTTTCTATGAATCTTTTGCTACTTATGTTTATCTCCCCAAGGAGAAGTGGTTTAAATATCATCCTCCCATAGAAGTAAAAGTAGCTGCACCTATTAAAGTTGATGAAAAGACTGTCACTTACAATGATCCTTTGTTCCTACTTCTTATGTTGAGAAACCCCTTTCCCTGTTAGAATTAAGATCATGCCAAAGCTTCAACTGTTGTTCGTAAAAGCAATACTAGGACTTATACACCTCCTGAGCAAGTCAAAGTAGAACCCTATATTGCTATTGTTAAAGATCTCTTGTCTGATAATATTGATGGGCATGTTATTCAATTCACTGGTGAAACTGCTAGAATTGGTAAACCCTATGATAGAGATAAACATAGACCTGTGGTAGGCGTGCCTGTTATTTCTGATAAAATAGGAGATCATTGTTATCATGGCTTAGGTGATATGGGTGCTAGTGCTAGTGTTATACCCATTGGCTTATACAAAGAAATTATGCATGAGATTGCACCTGTTGAGTTAGAGGAAATTGATGTCACAATTAAACTTTCCAATAGAGATACTATTTCACCTATGGGAATTGTTAGAGATGTTGAAGTCTTGTGTGGGAAAACCAAATATCCCGCTGATTTTCTTGTTCTTGGTTCTCCACAAGATAGCTTTCGTCCCATTATATTTGGTAGACCCTTCCTACGTACTGTTAATGCTAAGATAGACTGCAAAAAGAATGTTGTTACTGTTGGCTTGGATAATATGGTTCATGAGTTTAATTTCTCTAAATTTAGTAAACAACATCGTGAGGAAGAATTGCCTAGTAAGGATGAAATTATTGGTCTTGCTTCTATTGCTGTACCTCCTAGTGATCCTTTAGAACACTATTTGCTAGACCATGAAAATGATATGTTCATGAATGAAAGAAGGGAAATAGATGAAGTATTCTTTAAACAGGAACCTATTCTGCAACACAATTTGCCTATTGAAATCCTAGGGGATCCTCCTCCACCCAAGGGTGATCCCGTGTTTGAGCTTAAACCGTTGCCTGAAAATCTTAAATACGCTTATCTTGATGAAAAGAAAATATATCCTGTCATTATTAGCGCTAACCTTTCAGAGCATGAAGAAGAAAGATTATTGAAAACTCCGAAGAAGCATCATGCCGCTATTTGATATACTCTGGATGATCTTAAGGGCATCAGTCCCACTCTATGTCAACATAAAATAAATTTGGATGCGGATGCCAAACCGGTTCGTGATCCTCAACGACGTTTGAATCCTAAAATGAAAGAAGTGGTAAGAAAAGAAATACTCAAGCTCCTGGAGGCAGGTATAATTTATCCCGTTGCCGATAGTCAGTGGGTAAGTCCTATCCATTGTGTCCCTAAGAAGGGAGGTATTACTGTTGTCCCTAATGATAAAGATGAATTGATTCCGCAAGGAATTATCACAGGTTATAGGATGGTAATTGATTTCCGCAAATTAAATAAGGCTACTAAGAAAGATCATTACCCCTTACCTTTTATTGATCAAATGCTAGAAAGACTATGCAAACATACACATTATTGCTTTCTAGATGGTTATTCTGGTTTTTCTCAAATACCTGTGTCGGCTAAAGATCAATCAAAGACTACTTTTCCATGCCCTTTTGGTACTTTTGCTTATAGACATATGCCTTTTGGTTTATGTAATGCACCTTCTACCTTTCAAAGTTGCATGATGGCTATATTCTCTGACTTTTGCGAGAAAATTTGTGAGGTTTTCATCGATGACTTTTCCATCTATGGTTCCTCTTTTGATGATTGCTTGAGCAATCTTGCTCGAGTTTTGCAGAGATGTGAAGAAACTAATCTTGTCTTGAATTGGGAAAAGTGCCACTTTATGGTGAATGAAGGTATTGTCTTGGGGAACAAAGTTTCTGAAAGAGGTATTGAAGTTGATAAAGCCAAGGTTGATGCTATTGAAAAGATGCCCTGTCCCAAGGACATCAAAGGTATAAGAAGTTTCCTTGGTCACGCCAGATTTTATAGGAGGTTCATCAAGGACTTCTCAAAAATCTCTCGGCCTCTGACTAATTTATTACAAAAAGATGTACCATTTGTCTTTGATGATGATTGTGTAGAAGCATTTGAAATACTTAAGAAAGCATTAGTCTCTGCACCTGTTGTTCAGCCACCTGATTGGAATTTACCCTTTGAAATTATGTGTGATGCTAGTGATTATGCTGTAGGTGATGTTCTAGGGCAAAGAGTTGATAAGAAATTGAATGTTATCCATTATGCTAGTAAGACTCTAGACAATGCTCAAAGAAATTATGCTACTACCGAAAAGGAACTTTTAGCGGTTGTATTTGCTTGTGATAAATTCAGACCCTATATTGTTGATTCTAGGGTAACTATCTCATACAGATCATGCTGCTATTAAATATCTTATGGAAAAGAAAGATGCAAAACCTAGACTCATTAGATGGGTTCTCTTGCTTCAAGAATTTGATTTACATATTGTTGATAGAAAAGGAGCTAAGAACCTCGTTGCAGACAACTTGTCTAGGCTAGAGAATGTTCTTGATGACCCACTACCTATTGATGATAGCTTTCCTGATGAGCAATTAAATGTCATAAGTACTTCTCGTAGCACTCCATGGTATGCTGATTATGCTAATTATATTGTTGCTAAATTTATACCGCTTAGCTTCACATACTAACAAAAGAAAAAGTTTTTCTATGACTTGCGACGTTACTTTTGGGATGATTCACATCTTTATAAAGGAGTAGATGGTGTTATTAGACGTTGTGTACCTGAGCATGAACAGGAACAGATCCTACGCAAGTGTCACTCCAAAGCTTATGGAGGACACCACGCTGGAGATAGAACTGCACATAAGGTATTGCAATCCGGCTTTTATTGGCCTACTCTCTTCAAGGATGCCCGTAAGTTTGTTTTATCTTGCGATGAATGTCAAAGAATTGGTAATATCAGTAGACGTCAAGAAATGCCTATGAATTATTCACTTGTTATTGAGCCATTTGATGTTTGGGGCTTTGATTATATGGGACCTTTTCCTGCCTCTAATGGTTACACTCATATTTTAGTCGCTGTTGATTACATTACTAAGTGGGTAGAAGCTATTCCAACTAGTAGTGCTGATCATAACACTTCTATTAAAATGCTTAAGGAAGTTATTTTTTTGAGGTTTGGAGTCCCTAGATACTTAATGACTGATGGTGGTTCACACTTTATTCATGGTGCTTCCCGTAAGATGCTTGCTAAATACGACGTTAATCATAGAATTGCATCTCCATATCACCCGCAGTCTAGTGGTCAGGTAGAATTCAGCAATAGAGAGCTCAAATTAATTTTGCAAATGACTGTCAATAAGTCTAGAAAGAATTGGTCCAAGAAACTGAATGATGCATTATGGGCCTATAGAACTGCATACAAAAATCCTATGGGCATGTCTCCGTATAAAATGGTTTATGGAAAAGCATGTCACTTACCTCTCGAACTAGAACATAAGGCATATTGGGCTATTAAAGAGATCAACTATGATTTCAAATTTGCCGGTGAGAAGAGGTTATTTTATATTAGCTCACTTGATGAATGGAGAACCCAAGCTTATGAGAATGCCAAGCTATTCAAAGAAAAAGTCAAACGTTGGCATGATAAAAGGATACAAAAGAGTGAGTTTAATGTAGGTGATTATGTATTGCTATACAACTCTCGTTTAAGATTTTTTGCAGGAAAACTTCTCTCCAAATGGGAAGGTCCTTACGTTGTCGAGGAGGTCTATCGTTCTGGTGCCATAAAAATCAACAACTTTGCAGGCATAAATCCGAAGGTGGTAAACGGTCAAAGGATCAAACACTATATCTCAGGTAATCCCATAAATGTTGGAACTAATATTATTGAAACCGTAACCCCGGAGGAGTACATAAGGGACACTTTCCAGAATGTTCCAGACCCCGAAAAGGAATAGGTATGTGGTACGGTAAGTAAACCGACTCCAAAACAATTTTTAAGGCAATATTTCTCCGTTTTGGAATATTTAGAAAAATAGAAAAATAAGTAGCAGTTGGGGAGGACACGAGGCCTCCACGAGGGTGGAGGGCGCGCCCTACCCCCCTGGGCGCGCCCCCCTACCTCGTGAGCACCTCGTGCACCCTCCGGACTCCGTTTCCTTGCACGATACGTATTTTGGTCGGTAAAAATTCATTATATATACTCCCGAAGGTTTTGACTCTCATATCACGCAAATCTCCCCTGTTCTTGTTTCGAGCTGTTTTTCTGACAGGTCTAGATCATCATGACGACCCCAAGTGCTTCCAAGGACAAGTTCTTCAAGAAGGTTATCAACCCTTACCTCGCGGAGGTGCTGCGACACCCTCAAACCATTGAGATGGATGATGGGTTGCTGCACATCCGCGATGTTGAGGCACCAAAGGGAACCGGAAGCGTGGAGTTGAGGCTCGAAGCAATGGAGCAACAAGTTTTCAACTGCCAGGGGATGGTGGAGCGTGGAATCAACGCTACCCACAAGTTGCTTGCGGAGTTCACCAACAACTATGAGCCGGATGCCAAAAAGACCGAGGAAGCCATCTATAAGCTACATGAGAAGATCGAGCACCTCCAAGCCCAAATCTATGATCTGCAAAACCAAAACTGTGAGTATGAATATAGATTCAAAAGGATGAGTTTGGCTGCAGATTTGAGGATTCCGGAGACTCGATCATCCTTCTATGATGGTGAGACTATGCCATGGAAGGTGGACGACAAGCTTGTGATAGAAGCAAAGGTGTCCCGTCTTTCGATGAGATGATGGATATCGCTTAGATGGAAGTCGACTTTGACGATCCGACTACGAACGTGCGAGGACGTCGCGCCTTAGCAATCGCTAAACCAACTCCGAGAGGTGACCACACCGGAGCACGATGAACCTGACCACGAAGGTCTATTTCCTGCAGGCAAATGAAGAACAAGCAAGAAACTAAGATTGCAATCTGGATATTGCGAATATATGAGGAAAGCTTTATTGATCAAGGTGGGGTTCTGTGACGCCTTTGTCTGGTCGTTGAACACAAACGAAGTACGCGAAGTTGCAGCTATGGCGAACTTTTATCTAAACAAAACCCAAAGTATAAACGGTACCCTAAGGGCTGTATATATGGAGGAAGAGGGGGTGAATTTCGTGGCCCTTGGTGGAGGGGTCCGAAACTAACCCTATCTCTTGTTTCCACACACATACGGACTCTAAAAATAGCCTATACTTATGTATTTCGAAATTACATGGGCCTGGCCCAATAATAAGGTGACGCAACACCTAGAATAGCCTCTGGACGAAATTTATGAAGTGGCATCTTGTATATTTCGTCCAAGGCTTCATGCACTCATTATGGTGGCTTCAAAGTCCTGAAATCATCACTTGTAACACCGTTCTTGTTCCCCTTGTGCATGCCATCATCTCCATGCTTGTTCTTGCTCCAATGTTCATCCTTCTCCAAGCTAGGCCCTTCATTTGTAAGCAAAACAAATGCATCCAATTTAGGCAGCATCATATTCTCATGAACATTAGAATCATTACCAAGAAACGAAAGTACCTGATAATTTAGTTGGCGTGCGCGAGCTCTAGTAGTTGGTCCAGTATGTATAGCAGTAGGGGTTGTGGGTGTAACAATGGTATTGATGTCCTCATCAGCTTGCATCATCATCAACGCCTCCACCGCCAACAAGGAAGGAGACATAATCACCTGGGTATGGGCACTCCCCTTGGCAACTGCCAAGCTTGGGGGAGGTGCCCTGGTATCGTATCACCATCACAACTCCTATCTTTACCGTTTTTCTTAGTTCGATCCTATTAGTAGTATCTTGATTTAGTAGAATAAAGTCATGGCATGATCTAGTTTTGAGTTTTGCTTTATGATCCTTCTTTGTAATCGAGTCCATGAGCTATATAATAAAGATTAGTGTTGAGTCAAGGGCTTGAGTATTTTGCGATGATCTTGGGTGATTAGAAGAAAAAGAATAAAAAGAGTCAAAGAGTTCATATTTATCTTAGTGAAAGTAATGACTTCACATAGAAAAAGTATGATGATTAAAAGTTGTTGGGAGTTGGCAAATATAGCTTTGGTCATTGTTGCAATTAATAGGAAGTAATAAGGAAAGAGAGGTTTCACATATAGATATATTATCATTGACATCTTTTATGATTGGGAGCACTCATTAAAATATGACATGCTAAAGAGTTGAGGTTGGACAAGGAAGACAACATAATGAGTTATGATTTCTTACATCTGAGATAAAGTATGTTGTCATGGTTCCTCTACCGTGTTGAGTTTGCCTTTCTCCCTCATGCTAACCAATTCTCAGCACTAAGTAGAAATACTACTTGTGCTTCCAAATACCCTTAAACTAGTTTTGCCATGAGAGTCCACCATATCTACCTATGGATTGAGTAAGATCCTTCAAGTCAGTTGTCATCGGTGCAAGCAATAAAAATTGCTCTCTAAATATGCATGACTTATTAGTGCAGAGAAATAAGCTTTGTACTAACTTGTTGTGGACGCAATAAAAGCGACGGACTGCATAATAAAGGTTCACATGCAAGGGGCAATATAAAGTGATGTTCTTTTGCATTAAGATTTGGTGCATCAACCATAAACGTGCATGACGACCTCTGCTTCCCTCTGCGAAGGGCCTATCTTTTATTATTATCCTCTACCTTATGCAAGAGTCACGGTGATCTTCACCCTTCCTTTTTCATTTTATCCTTTGGCAAGCTCAGCATGTTGGAAAGAACATGATATATATATATATATATATATATATATATATATATATATATATATATATATATATATATATATATATATATATATATATATATAATTGGATGTGGGGGAGCATGAATTATTATTCTTGACATTACCCTTGAGGTAAAAAGTTGTGGGGCAACATTATAAGCCCCTATCTTTCTCTGTGTCTGATTAAAACTCCGTAACCACAAGTATTGCGCGAGTGTTAGCCATTGTGAAGGATTAAGTGATAATTGAGTATGTGGGCTTGCTTTTAAGCTCTAACATAGACTCTTTCCGATGTTATGATAAATTGCAATTGCTTCAATGACTGAGATTTTAATTGTTGGTGCCCAATAAGGTTTCTGATTCATATTTTGGCTTTGTGAAAAGATCATCACTTGAACATAAGTAATCATATGACAAAATCTATATATGTTGCTGTTATGAAATAATCATGATGCCTTCATGTCCGTATTTTATTTTTATCGACGCCTCTCCCTCTAAACATGAGGACATATTTATTGTTATCGGCTTTTCGCTTGAGGACAAGCGAGGTCTAAGCTTGGGGGAGTTGATACGTCCATTTTGCATCATGCTTTTATATCGATATTTATTGCATTATGGGCTATTATTTCACGTTATGTCACAATACTTATGGCTATTCTCTCTTATTTTACAAGGTTTACATGAAGAGGGAGAATGTCGGCATCTGGAATTCTGGGCTGGAAAAGGAGCAAATATTGAAGGACTATTCTATGCAACTCCAAAAGTCCTGAAACTCCACGAAATACCTTAAAATAAATAAAGAAAAATCGTCGCCAAAGATGAAGGCCAGGGGGCCCACACCCTATTCATGAGGGTGGGGGGCGCCCCCCTGGGCGCGCCCCCTACCTCATGGGCCCCCTGGTGGCTCTCCGACGCCCATCTTCTCCCATGTGAAGTCTTTCGATGAGAAAAAAATAGAGAAGAACCTTTCGGGACGAGACTCCGCTGCCACGAGGCGGAACCAATCTAGGGCTCCGGCAGAGCTGTTCTACCGGGAACACTTCCCTCCGGGAGGAGGAAATCATCACCATCGTCATCACCAACGCTCCTCTCATCGGGAGAGGGCAATCTCCATCAACATCTTCACCAGCACCATCTCATCTCCAAACCCTAGTTCATCTCTTGTATCCAATTCTTGTCTCCAAGTCCGGGATTGGTGCTAGTAGGTTGCTAGTAGTGTTGATTACTCCTTGTAGTTGATGCTAGTTGGTTTATTTGGTGGATGATCATATGTTCAGATCCTTTATGGACATTATTACCCCTCTGATTATGAACATGAATACGCTTTGTGAGTAGTTACGTTTGTTCCTGAGGACAAGGCAGAAGTCTTGCTATTAGTAGTCATGTGAATTTGGTATTCGTTTGATATTTTGATAAGATGTATGTTGTCTAACCTATAGTGGTGTTATGTGAACGTCGACTACATAACACTTCACCATTATTTGGGCCTAGAAGAAGGCATTGGGAAGTAATAAGTAGATGATGGGTTGCTAGAGTGACAGAAGCTTAAACCCTAGTTTATGCGTTGCTTCGTAAGGGGCTGATTTGGATCCATATGTTTCATGCTATGGTTAGGTTTACCTTAATACTTTTGTTGTAGTTGCGGATGCTTGCAATAGAGGTTAATCATAAGTGGGATGCTTGTCCAAGTAAGGGCAGTACCCAAGCACCGGTCCACCCACATATCAAATTATCAAAGTACCGAATGCGAATCATATGAGCGTGATGAAAACTAGCTTGACGATATTCCCATGTGTCCTCGGGAGCGCTTTTCCTATTATAAGAGTTTGTCCAGGCTTGTCCTTTGCTACAAAAAGGATTGGGCCACCTTGCTGCACTTTATTTACTTTTTGTTACTTGTTGCTCGTTACCATTTATCTTATCACAAAACTATCTGTTACCACTTATTTTAGTACTTGCAGAGAATACCTTGCTGAAAACCGCTTATCATTTCCTTCGGCTCCTCGTTGGGTTCGACACTCTTACTTATCGAAAGGACTACGATAGATCCCCTATACTTTTGGGTCATCAGCCTCCTCCTCCTGGGTCTGAGGTCCGAAGACCACGGTGCCCCCGCTCCGCGCCGGCTGTGGCACGACGGCCCGACGCCCTCCCTACTGGGGCACCAGAGCGTGCTCCCCACTGGTCACTCCCGACGTGGCCAGCACCTCCTCCGACGCCCCCTCTGGCTCCGTCGATGACCCAGATGTCGGGACGCCCTGCGTCACCGCCACCGGTCTAGACGCCGGGACAGCCTGCTGCACCACCACCGGCCCAGCTGCCGGGGTGGCCTACGGCACCTCCGCCCGTGGCGCCTCCTCCAACACCGGCAGCGTCCCTCGCGCCACCACCCTCGGCGCCTCCCCCAAGACGGGCCACCGCCGCCTCCGTTGGCCCCTGCCCGCTCGACAGCGTCGACCTGCGGTGGGGTGTCGTCCTCCACCTCCACGACCTCCTGGTCGAGGATCACCACCTCAACCAGGCCTCCACGGCCGTGCCCCTCACCGACGACGGCTCGAAGACCGTCGCCACCACCACCGAACCCTTCGGCATCCCGCACCATGCCGGCTCCTCGCAGGCTCACGCAGCTGCCGCAGCATCGGTCCAAGCCTGGACCGACGCCGCCTCCAACTCCGCCTCGGCCCTGTTCCTGTCCCGCCTAGCCAGGCACTCGGTGTTGGTCGGGTCCAGGCCGAGGTCCGAGTCGGCTCACTCCTCCTCCTCGACCTGGTCGACGGGGTCGGACCGGCTCCTGCGAAACGTGGCCTCCTCAGCGGCCGCGGAATCCGCCGCCGCCGTTGCCAGCGTGATCGGTGACCTGAAGAAGAAGACAATGAGCAAAAGCAAAGCCAGCTTGCCCGTTCGGATGCATACATGAGAAGAAACTTACCCTGTTAGGACTAGGACGGGGGCTGGCCTCCCATGCCCGGTGCCACGCTTCCTCTTGGCCGGCCTCCCGCTCCCGGCCGTGTCCGCCGCGCACTTCGGGGCCCGGGGCCGCGGTGCGACACTGTCCTTCCCGTGCGGGTGGCTCGGAGCCGCACCACACGACGACCTGGCTCCGCCCACATCGCCGCCTCCCCCGCCCAGCGCCACTACACCAACAAATGGCGTCAGCATCGCCCGCGCCATGTCACGATCGACAGCCCAAGAAACACAAAGGAAAAAGACAAGACTTACCCGCGCGACGCCCAGCGTCGGCGTCGACCTCGGCCTCCTCCTCCCCGCCGTGGGTTGCGGGCTCCACCGATGCCGCCCGCACCACTTGCGACGGAGCCGGGCGTAAGGATGCCGGATGGCGTTCAGAAGCACCTCCCATGTCGCGTCAGGGCGAACAAGGAGATGCGCAGCAGCAAAGTAAGGAGAACAAACACTCACCAGTGGCTCCGGATTCGACTCACTGTATAGCACCTTGCCGAACCGCTAGTCCTCCCGAAGGTTGGCCTTGGAGATATAGGTTACTCGATGCGTGATCTGCTCCGCCAACTGGAGTACTGTCCCCATGCGATTGGGGACTTGAAGACCGGCCATCTCACTGATGAGGCAGGAGCGCCTCTATAGCGGGAGAACCCGGCGCATAATGAATGCAGCAATGAGGTCGTTGCCGATGAGCCCCTCCCGCGTCCTCATCACTGCCACCCGCTCGCAGAGATTGAGAATCTCCTGTGACGGGCTCTTGAGGGAGTAGCCCCAGTTCATCTTCGCCCGCGGCGGCGCGATGTTGAAGGCCGGAAGATTGATCCAGTCCGCACCCAAGTTGCGGACATAGAAGAAGGAGTTCTACTATTTCTTGGCAGAATCCTCCAACGGAATCTTGGGGCAATCCACCCCCGACCGCTTCGAGATGACGGCGGCACCGCAGTCGGCGAACTCTCCGGCCGTTGGTCCCTACTGCTTCAGGAAGAAGAAGCGTGCCCAGAGGTCGATCGTAGGCTCGACCCCCAGATACCCCTCGCAGAGGGTGACGAAGCTCGAAAGCTGGATGACGGCGCCGGCGCCGAGACTGTGAGGCTAGAGCCCGAAGAACTCCAGGGACGTGCGGAAGAAGGTGCTTGCCGGCAACCCAAACCCGCGCTCGACATGCGTAAGGAAGACCATGTGCTCCATCCCCTGGGGCTGTGGCCTCTGCTCGACGTGCGACAGGCGGACGACATCATCCGACTCCCGCGGCAAGCGCCGGGACGCGCGAAGATGGGCGATGTCCTCGACGGTGACGTTCGAGCCCATCCAAGAGCCTGACGGCAGTGCCATCGATGAAGGCAAGAGAGGAAGAAAGAAGATGGACGACGGTGATGTTCTACTCGAAACAACGGGCGTCGCAGTGCGGCGGTTGCAAGAAGCAGAGCAAGAGCGAAGGGGCAGGAGGGCGCGAGCGAGAATAATGTCCGCCGCCCCCTCCCGTCACGCGCGTGGCCTGTCAGGCCCCTCCGACTTCCGGGCACCACGTGGCGCCCGTGCGAAGCCCGAGGGATTGCCCCAGGATTCGATGGACTCCTCGGTTCCCGCCACTGCCGGGATGCCACGATCCGATTTCCAAAAAAACCGGCACACAGTGGGTGTTGCCGGACCCGGCACTCGCAAAATCCGCCTTGCTTAAGGGGGAAACTGTGAAGGCCCACTCATCCGAAGACGGCGGACCTTCACAGCTTCAGGGACTATTGTCGGGGGGATGAACCCCAGGCAGGCAACGGTGTCACGCCCAATATGCGACCCTATCCTAAAGGAACTTGAAGGTCCCACCAAGGATAGAAGCGCATATTGGAGACGCTTTTGCAAGGTGGATATCATTACATCGTATCATTACATAATAGTCGGGGATACATACAAGAGGCATACAATGCCACATGAATACAACAACATCATACACAAGAGCAACATCTGACTATAGATGAAACACAAACAGAAACTCAAACGACATCCACCCTGCTAGCTTAGGCTGCCGACTAGGAACCTATCCCCTGAACGACGAAGCAGAAGAAGAACTCAAAACAAGCAAGCATCGCTCTTGCATCATGATCATCACCATTACCTGTACCTACAACTGTTGTTGTAGTAATCTGCGAGCCACGAGGACTCAGCAATCCCATTACCATGGGTATCAAGACTAGCAAAGCTTAATGGGTAAGGAAAGTATAGTGGTGAGCTTGCAGCAGCGACTAAGCATGATATGGTGGCTAACTTACGAATACAAGAATAAGATGAGAAGCTACGCAAACGGTCGCAAACTAGTAATGATCAAGAAGTGATCCTGAACTACTTACGTTCAAACATAACCCAAGCCGTGTTCACTTCCCGGACTCCGCCGAGAAGAGACCGTCACGGCTACACACGCGGTTGATGCGTTTTAATTAAGTCAAGTGTCAAGTTCTCTACAACTGGATATTAACAAATTCTCATCTGCCACATAACCGCGGGCTCGGCTTTCAAAAGTTTAAACCCTGGAGGGGTGTCCCAACTTAGCCCATTATAAGCTCACGATCCACGGAGAAAATCCTCCATCGCGGGACATCCGATCAGACTCGGGGTCCCGGTGCATAAGACATTTCGACAATGTTAAAACAAAACCAGCAAGACCTCCCGGTGTGCCGACAAATCCCGATAGGAGCCGCACATATCTCGTTCTCAGGTCACAACGGATACGTCAGCCTACGAGCAAAACTAGACCTCGAGTTGCCCCGCGGTGGCCCCGCAGTCTGCCCGTTTTGGACCAACACTTGGAGGAGCACTGGCCTGGGGGGGGGGTTGATTAAGAAACTAGTGGTCCGGAGAAAATCCCCTATTTAAAGTTTAGTTATGTTAGGCAAATGGTAAAACCAATGTTGGGCCTTGCTGGAAGAGTTTTATTCAAAGCAAACTGTCAAGAGGGTCCCATACCCCTCACCGTGTTAGGGACGCAAAATCAAGGAACATAACACCGGTATGACGGAAACTAGGACGACAAGAGTGGAACAAAACACCAGGCATAAGGCCGAGCCTTCCATCCTTTACCAAGTATACATATGCATTCATTAGAATAAGGGATATTGTGATATCCCAACATAATCATGTTCCAACATGGAGCAATCTTCAACTTCACCTGCAACTAACAAGGCTATAAGGGGGGCTGAGCAAAAGCGGTAACATAGCCAAACAACGGTTTGCTAGGAAGAGTGAAAACGTTAGAGGCTGACATGGCAATTTGGGAGGCTTGATAAACAAGTGATAGGTAGCGCATCATAGCGATAGAACGAAGCAACTAGCATAGCAATGATAGTAGTGAGATCCAGGGTAACGATCATCTTGCCTGAAATCCCGCTAGGGAGAAGAACGAGTCCATGAAGATGACGAATGGGCGTAGACGAACCAAGCGTAGTTGAACGAATCCTCACGATCAAAACGAAACAGGAACTATCGAGAAGAAGCACAATCGAAAAGAAGCAAAAAACATAGTAAACAAACAACACATGAACAAGGCATGATACACAACCAAGTATGATGCATGACAAGGTTAAATGTTGTTAACATGCCAAGAGGTGAAGCATAATAAAACTACCTATCTAGGCAAGTTTAAATGGGACCGGAACAACGACCAACAAAACCGGAAAATCCCCATGTGCATATTTCGAAAATTGGTACTGTTCTGCCCTAAACCATATTTTAAATTTGATAAACAGCAAAAGTAAGTGCATCAAGTTAATCTATGCATTTTTCTACACCAAATACATATAAAGTTTATTAAATTCGGAGCTACGGTTATTAAGTTATGAAATAAACCATTTTAACATGCCATTTATGCAAATTATTACAAACAACAATTTTAAACATATTTAAGAGGGATGAAAGTTGTGTATTGTTAAAGAACATGAAAAACTGAGCAATGTGCATGTATGACATGTTTCATATGGATGCATGGACATTTAAATATGAGCATTTTAAAATGATGGCATTCCCGTAATTATGCATGCACTGAAAATAGAGAAAAATCTGTGAGATGAAAAAAAACGCGGGCCAGATTGCAGCAACCTGCAGCGGTCCAGGAAGATTTGCCCCAAGTGACAGTGTGTTTGCAGCGGAAAGAAAGAGCAGCGTCCCACGAAGATTTGGTCCAAGTGACAGTGTTGTGTGCAGCGGAAAGAAAGAAAAAAAACAGGGCAAAAAATTAGGAGCACCTGGGAATCGAACCCAGGACCTGCTGAATCGCTGCATACTCTGCAGACCACTGGGGTGTTGGTGATATGATAGGGATAGACGCAACATGAAGAAGAACAACGGCTTGATCTGGGTGAACCAAAATTGATGCAAAAAGATGTTGGCGTGGGGATTTGATCCCTGGTTGCCTGCGTGCAAACCTGCTAGTCTAACCAGTAGCAACAGAAGTGCAATTGAGGTAATTCGCAGACAAACTATAACTGAACCAACAGTTCGAGCGAACCTGACGGAAACAAGATGAAAGAGAAGCAGGGGCGCCTGGGATTTGATCCCAAGATCCCTTGAATACGTGCATGCGTTGTCAACCAGATGGGCTACGATGGAACTGCGGTAAGAAATGCTTTGTGCTTAAGATGATACATACTCTGACGTTGCTCTGATGAAACAACGGAATATGGCTTGCTCTATGGTCGTGGCTGGACGCAAACAAGCACCGGAACTTGCTGATGCAGCAAGGGTGAGTGTGCATGTGGAAAAAACTGAAATAACAACAAAAAGAAAAGGGAGGGAGCTGGGTTTGAACCCAGGACCTCACGGATGAACGCATCGCTACTAGCCACTGCACTAGCTGCTTGATAGCGGTGAAAAGGGTCATGGCTTCTTTTGAAGCAGAAGGACTGGCCTTCTTCTCCGCCGGGCACAACGGACCGGGTCATAACACTGGCGAACAAAACGGCGAACACTGAAGCAGCGGAGCACCGGCCGGGGTGCGGAAACAGGGGATGGGTTGTGATTCGTGGGTGCGCGAGTGAAGAGAACTGGCAAGGACGCGAGCATGGCGCAGGATCCGTGGACGCAGCTACGGACAGAGAGCGAGGTGCTATGTTTCATGCGCATGGCGAAGGTACAGCGACAGATGATGACATCAACGGGGAAAAAGTACGGGGAAACGCGGCTGCTCACGTAGAGAGGCTCGGGGGAGTCGACCGAGCTTGGGGACGCAAGGGGCGACGAATTCGGCCAGCGAAAAGTTCACCCGAGGAAGAAGACGTAGACGACGGCGAGCAGAGATCGGCCTCCGGCTTGGTGTCCATGTCGCAGGGGAAGCAGAGGATACCGACGCGCCAACTTGACGTCCCATGGCGCCGTAGTGATTGGAGTCACCGAAGACGACGCCGGGGAAGAAGATGGACATGACGGATCAGACCGTGGTGGCCTCAAACCACGCAAACAACGACGAAGCTCTCGGTGGTGCTCTCAGTTCTCAGTTCTGTAAAAAGAAGGGAAAACAGAGGGGACGAAGAGCGATGGCGGCGCGAGGAGGGAAAGAGGATGGAGGAGGAAACCCTAATGGTCGCTGCGGGGCTTTATAGCGGCGCGGGACGGCTGGCCTCGACGTCCGTGAGCCTTCTGCTCACGGCGCTGCTGCTGCTGTACTCTGGAGGAAGGAGACGCCGTGAGGGAGGGAGCAGGTGGCCGTTCGGCTCGGCTGGGCCGGGGAAAGAAAGGCCCAGGTGGGCTTCGGATGGGATTGAGGCATTCCTACCTTTCTTTTATTCCGCCTAAAATAATTAGACACCTCCAAGATTAAAAAGGCCAGGGGGTTTTGGGAAGGAAACTGTGAGAGTTAAAGATATATATGGAGTCCTGGATTTATGCAGTATTTGAATAAATTGGTTTGGTCATTTTTTAAGGGTATAAAAATAATTTAAGTTTGAATTAAATTCAAACTTGAGCCATTTTTGAACCCAACCAAAACAACTCCAAAATAGATGACATTTGTGAGAGAAGTTAAAGTTAATGTGCAGGATTTGTAGGGAAAGAATGAACATTATTGGAGGCAGGAAAATGTCACTCGAGTAAATAGCTAAAACTTGAAAGAAAGGAAGAAGGAGATGGGGTTTGCTTGGAGATGGATTAACTTGAAGGATGAAGATGCGAACAACAATGAAGATGAAGACAAAGAGATCACACCAACATACATAATTAAAATTCACATGCAACAACAAGCAATATGATCATGATGCAATGCAATAAAATGGCAAGAGGCACAACAAAAATCATGAAACATATAACAAAGCAAGATGATCATGGCAAGAACAAGGATGGCATAATGCAATATAACCAATGATGGACATGATGCAACAAGGAAAAATATGACAAAGACACTTATCATGAGCATGGCAACAAACAATTGAATACACCACACCAACAAAATAATTGGAAGGAAAGAGAGCACCGGTCTCGGGGTATCACAACACTCCCCCACTAACAAGAGATCTCGTCCCGAGATCTTAGGAATGAGATGGAAGAGGGATAGAAAAACAAAGTTGCTTGTTGGACAAATGAGTGAAACCAAAGAACCTAGAGAGGTTGAAAAACTTGGAAGAAAGGGTACAACGGAGACGAACAAGATTGAGGCTCTCCGATAAAATGAGGAAACAAGGGATACGACGAGAACCAAGTGACAAGAGAGACATTGAAACCACTCCCATTAAACGAGATGGACAAGGAATAAGAACAAGAAAAATTAGATAGCACTCTGGTTGAACATGGATGGAATATAACAAGAACTTGACAAGTGGAACGATACTTGACGAGAGGAACAACACAATGCCTCCGAAAGAATTGAAAGAATGGAATGAAAAAAACGGAGAAGACAATGACAACTTCTACCATAATTGAGTTTGAAAAGCATCCTTGCAAAGAAGGATTGAACGGAGTTGTTGCAAATTCAACAACGAAAAGAATAATCTTGTTGAGGACTTATAGAAAAACATCTCAAAACTTGAGATGAAATTATGCCCCAACCAAATACTTGAATATCTGAGAAGGACAAAGAAATGCAAAACTCCACCTCAAAAGAATACGGAGAATTAATTGCACTTCGAGATGCAAGAAGAAAAGATACTTGAACTCCTCCAACAAAATTCTTGATGAACTCTTGAAGAATGAATTAAATCATGAAGAACCACCATGAAGAACTCCGGTGACAGAAGTATGATGAGATAGAATGAAGGATGAAAGAATAAGGCGAGCCTTGCGTTGATTACATGGAGGTTCCGACGAAATGGCTGAGGAATTTTGAACTCCAGAAAAGAAAAGATGAAAACACTCGGAACTAGAATTTATTCATCAAGAACAAACTCCAAAGGAAGGGATTAGTCACTTGGAGAAAATAAGAATAAGATTTATTGTATGCTTTTCCTTCATCAAATTAAATTGATGACAAGCAATGGATTTGCATACTACTTATTCTTGTTGGAAAAGGATTGAGGAGTATATGGTGCAACCTTGAGGAAGGTCTTCAATGAACCATCGGCAGGATTTGAAAGAACGAATGAATTGATATGACAAAAAAGGGAGAGGAATGCTGAAGGAACCACCGTAAGAATTCGAAAATGACTGATGAAAGAGAATGAATCACCGGAAAGAATTAGAAGAACAAATATGCTCGAGGAGATTTAGATGCAATAGAACAAAGAGATAACGAGTTGATTAAAGAATGCTTGAACGAATCACTGGTGTAAATATGGGAACGAACGAACCTAAAAACTTGGAACGAAGGAATCTTCTGAAATGGAAGCCTCCGGATAATCGAAATGGAAGAACAACTCCTGAAATACTCCGGATGGTTAAGAAAAGAATTGCACGATTGGAAACAATAAGAGGATTAGATCAAGCTAACACCATGAATCTTCAAGAGAACAGGCAAGATTTAAGAGAAACTCTTCTTCAGTCCTCAAATGACGATGAGAAACACCACCAAAAATGTTGAGACACTCCGGAAGAATGAACAGACGAAAGGTTGAACAAGCAATGAAAAGAATTTGAAAGCAATCCTGGAGAAGGCATGTGACTGATGGAACCCTTTCTTATGTCACCCTTTGAAAAGAACTAGGAATGTCTCCAGAATAATTAGAAGAGTCAGGTAAGATCCTGGGAAAAGATGAAAAGTAATCCAAATCGTGCGCCAGCACGAACGAGTCTTTATTGAAGCACGAATCTTCGAGATAACTTGAGCACTTCGGGACAATAGAATAGCAAGAGACGAACGAGCAAGAGGAAAACATTTCAGCTGAGGAAAAGAATATGATAAACACCGAATACTTGAATTGAATTCACCGGAAAAGAAAGAGATGAAGAATGACGAACTAGACAAGAAATCACCGGTTGAAACAATTAACGAAAGACGGAAGAGGCTCCGCACGAATGAAATAGATGGTCGAAAGAGACTCGGACTCCGGGAAGAAAAAGGGTGGGAGGGCAGGAAAAACAAAGGCAACTTGGAAGGGGGAATCAACGAATAACTTGAAGAGAAAACACTGGTTGAAATAATTGAGGAAAGAATGCAAAGGCTTCGCACGAGTAGGATGAATACTCGATTACAGACTCCGGCTCCGAGAAGAAAAAGGGTGGGCGGGTGGGAAAAAGAAAACAGCTGAGGATTGATCTTGCAAAAACAAAGAGGGTCGAATCGACTTGACGAGAAATGCACCGGATGAAAAGAGCTGAGAAACAACGATTGGAAATCTAACCGTGATCCTAAAGAAAAATTTGAAGGGGAAGAGGAGTAGTCAAAACACCTATGTCAAGATTCCTCAACAGAGCGACGAAGCGGCAGAGGAGTAAAAAGAATTGTTACTCTCCGATATAACTAGACTCCGAAAACAGTTTTCTTCTAGACTCGACAACGGCCAGACTACGAACAATCAAGGGGGCTCCTATGGTGGGTCGAGGCTCTGATACCAACTTGTCACGCCCAATATGCGACCCTATCCTAAAGGAACTCGAAGGTCCCACCAAGGATAGAAGCACATATTGGTGACGCTTTTGCAAGGTGGATATCATTACATCGTATCATTACATAATAGTTGGGGATACATACAAGAGGCATACAATGCCACATGAATACAACAACATCATACACAAGAGCAACATCCGACTATGGATGAAACACAAACAGAAACTCAAACGACATCCACCCTGCTAGCCCAGGCTGCCGACTAGGAACCTATCCCCTGAACGACGAAGTAGAAGAAGAACTCAAAACAAGCAAGCATCGCTCTCGCGTTATGATCATTGCGTTACCTGTGCCTGTGACTGTTGTTGTAGTAATATGTGAGCCACAAGGACACAGCAATCCCATTACCATGGGTATCAAGACTAGCAAAGCTTAATGGGTGAGGAAAGGATAGTGGTGAGGTTGCAGCAGCGACTAAGTATGATATGGTGGCTAACTTGCGAATACAAGAATAAGATGAGAAGCTATGCAAGCGGACGCAAACTAGTAATGATCAAGAAGTGATCCTGAACTACTTACATTCAAACATAACCCAAGCCGTGTTCACTTCCCGGACTCCGCCGAGAAGAGACCATCATGGCTACACACGCGGTTGATGCGTTTTAATTAAGTCAAGTGTCAAGTTCCCTACAACCGGATATTAACAAATTCCCATCTGCCACATAACCGCGTGCACGACTTTTGAAAGTTTAAACCCTGCAGGGGTGTCCCAACTTAGCCCATTATAAGCTCACGATCCGCGGAGACAATCCTCCATCGCGGGACATCCGATCAGACTCGTGGTCCCAGTGCACAAGACATTTTGACAATGTTAAAACAAAACTAGCAAGACCTCTCAGTGTGCCGACAAATCCCGATAGGAGCCGCACGTATCTCGTTGTCAGGGCACAATGGATAGGTCAGCCTACGAGTAAAACCAGACCTCGAGTTGCCCCGTGGTGGCCCCACAGTCTGCCCGTTTCGGACCAACACTCAGAGGAGCACTGGTCCAGGGGGGTTGATTAAGAAGTTAGGGGTCCGGAGGAAATCCCGTATTTAAATTTTAGTTATGTTAGGAAAATGATAAAACCAATGTTGGGCCTTGCTGGAAGAGTTTTATTCAAAGCAAACTGTCAAGAGGGTCCCATACCCCTCACCGTGTTAGGGACGCAAAATCAAGGAACATAACACCGGTATGACGGAAACTAGGGCGGCAAGAGTGGAACAAAACACCAGGCATAAGGCTGAGCCTTCCATCCTTTACCAAGTATATAGATGCATTAATTAGAATAAGAGATATTGTGATATCCCAACATAATCATGTTCCAACATGGAGCAATCTTCAACTTCACCTACAACTAACAACGCTATAAGAGGGGCTGGGCAAAAGCGGTAACATAGCCAAACAACGGTTTGCTAGGAAGGGTGAAAAGGTTAGAGGCTGACATCGCAATTTGGGAGGCTTGATAAACAAGTGATAGGTAGCGCAGCATAGCGATAGAACGAAGCAACTAGCATAGCAATGATAGTAGTGAGATCCAGGGTAACGGTCATCTTGCCTGAAATCCCGCTAGGGAGAAGAACGAGTCCATGAAGAAGACGAATGGGCGTAGACAAACCCAGCGTAGGCGAACGAATCCTCACGATCGCAACGAAACAGGAACTATCGAGAGGAAGCACAACTGGAAAGAAGCAAACAACATAGTAAACAAACAACACATTGATAACCCACAAGTGTAGGGGATCGCAACAGCTTTCGAGGGTATAGTATTAAACCCAAATTTATTGATTCGACACAAGGGGAGCCAAAGAATATTCTTAAGTATTAGCAGTTGAGTTGTCAATTCAACCACACCTGGATAACTTAGTATCTGCAGCTAGTAGCAAAGTAGTATGATAGTAATGGTAACAGTGGCAAAATTAAAGATAGTGGTTTTGTAGTAGATGTAACAGTAGCAACGGAAAAGTAAATAAGCGAAGCACATGATGTGAAAAGCTTGTAGGCATTGGATCAGTGATGGATAATTATGTCGGATGCAATTCCTCGTGTAATAGCTATAACATAGGGTGACACAGAACTAGCTCCAGTTCATCAATGTAATGTAGGCATGTATTCCGAATATAGTCATACGTGCTTATGGAAAAGAACTTGCATGACATCTTTTGTCCTACCCTCCCGTGGCAGCGGGGTCCTAGTGGAAACTAAGGGATATTAAGGCCTCCTTTTAATAGAGAACCAGAACAAAGCATTAGCACATAGTGAATACATGAACTCCTCAAACTATGGTCATCACCGAGAAGTATCCCGATTATTGTCACTTCGGGGTTGTCGGATCATAACACATAATAGGTGACTATAGACTTGCAAGATAGGATCAAGAACTCACATATATTCATGAAAACATAATAGGTTCAGATATGAAATCATGGCACTCGGGCCCTAGTGACAAGCATTAAGCATAGCAAAGTCATAGCAACATCAATCTCAGAACATAGTGGATACTAGGGATCAAACCCTAACAAAACTAACTTGATTACATGGTAAATCTCATCCAACCCATCACCGTCCAGCAAGCCTACGATGGAATTACTCGCGCACGGCGGTGAGCATCATGAAATTGGTGATGGAGGATGGTTGATGATGACGACGGTGACGAATCCCCCTCTCCGGAGCCCCGAACAAACTCGAGATCAGCCCTCCCGAGAGAGATTAGGGCTTGGCAGCGACTCCGTATCGTAAAACGCGATGAAACTTTCTCTCTGATTTTTTTCTCTGCGAAACGAAATATATGGAGTTGGAGTTGAGGTCGGTGGACACTACTAGGAAAAGGGCTATAGATAGGATTGATTCTAATGGCGCACCAGGTAGACAGTGCGCCACTACTATATACTAATGGCGCACTGGTCTCAGGTGCGCCATTAGTGTGGAAGACACTAATGGCGCACCAGTCTCACGGTGCGCCACTACTATTGATTTTTCCCCATTTTTCCATACAAACTAATGGCGCATGATGACAAAGTGCGCCATTACTAGTTAGAACTAGTAATGGCGCACGGCCAAGACAGTGCGCCATTAGTTTATATTTTTTTACTTTTTTGCAAACCTACTAATGGCGCACCGCATCACAGTGCGCCATTAGTAATTTAAACTACTAATGGCGCACTTATCAACAGTGCGCCATTAGTATACATATGTTTTTTTACTCTTCTGCAAAAAGTACTAATGGCGCACCACCTGCAGGTGCGCCATTAGTAACCAGGGTTACTAATGGCGCATTATGTGGTGGTGCGCCATTAGTAACCTGGGACCAACAAGATATTTTGGACATCCCACCTACCCACTCACTTTCCCCACTTCATTCTCTCCACCTCCTCCTCCAAGCTTGTCTCGGCTGCCTCCTCCTCCTCACCTCATTTCCACCATAGATTCATCAAAATTAAGTGGTGAAATTACCTTTTTTGATAGGTAAGTAAGGGGAAAGCTATCTTCATGTTGTAGATCTACTTTTTTTCTCCCTAGCTCGCTCCAACAACGTGCACATGCACTTTTTGTGGCCTAGCTATATCTATGTATGTTTGTGGTGTTGCATGTGTTTGTGGTGTTGCATATATGTTTGTGTTTGAAGGTACCGGTATTTGAAATGCGATAGTTGCCAATATTTTGCCGGAATGTTTTGATTCATTTCCGTTTTGGCGAGAATTTTGGCACTATGCATTCTTTTTGGTCCTATTTTTAGGGAAGGTCATGCCAAATTTTTTCTTGGTTCTAAAATATCATTTTGCTCTACCCCGCAGGCGACCATGGTCCGCACGATGACTGAAGGCATCGTGAATAGGTTTTTGAGCTCCGCGAAGGCCGAGATGCTTCAAAAGAACGAGACGGAGATAAGATGTCCGTGTTGAAGATGCAAGCTGAAGAGCCTTATTGCAGACCCGGATTCCGGGCAGGTGCGGGACCACCTTCTCTTGCGTGGTTTCATGGATGGCTATCGGTGGCAAGGCGATGAAGATGACTATGAAGTCGTCCATGGGGGCCGGGCAAGAAATGAGGAAGGGCAACAAGAAAAGTACCACCGCGGCAAGGGTGGGCGAGAAGACGAAGAATCTCCAGGACATGATCACGGCGGTGATGCTGTACACAGTGATCATGTAGAAGATGTCGTACATGACGATGAGGAAGATCAAGACGAAGGGCATGATCATGAAGATGAAGATGCCGGAGCAGACGACGATGGAGGCTGGGTGCAGGACCCTCATATTCAAGAGCTGCTTCTCAAGCGGACGGATAACGCAAGAGCTGCCGCCCGAGAGAAAGCCAAGCTGGATCAACTGGAGATAGACGCGGTTACTCCATTGTATGAAGGAAGCAGGCCCGAGGATACCCGCCTGAAAGTAACGCTCATGGCTCTGGAGATGAAGGTAAAACAAAAAATGACCGAAGCATGCTTCGACGAGAACATGTCATTCTGGCACGAACGTCTTCCCAAGGGGAACATGTGCCCGACCAGTTTCGAGGAGGCGAAGAAAATCGTGTGTCCTCTGGATTTACCGCACATGAAATACCATGTGTGCATGAACAATTGCATCATTTATTGGGACGAGCACGCGGAGTCTACCATATGTCCGGTGTGCGGCGTCACTCGATACAAGAAGAGGAAGAAAGCTCCTCGAAAATCGGTGTGGTATTTCCGGTCACTCCTCGTCTGCAACGGTATTTCGTGGACCCTAAGGTAGTAAAGCTCCTGCCTTGGCACGCGGAAAGGGAGGAGAAGAAGCGGGAAGATGATGAAAATGATCCGGAGATAAATAAAAAAGACAAGATGCTGAGTCACCCTAAGGATGCGAGCCAGTGGCAAGCGTTGAACTTCGAATACCCAGAATTTGGGAAGGATCCAAGGAACATCATGCTGGGCGCGAGCACCGATGGAGTCAATCCGTTTGGCAGCCAGAGAAGCACACATAGCACCTGGCCTGTGTTTGTGTGGGTGTACAACCTTCCCCCTGGTTGTACATGAAGAGGAAGTACATTCACATGAGTATGCTAATTGAAGGGCCGAAACAACCAGGGAACAACATCAATCTGTATCTGGGGCTGCTGAAGGAGGAGCTAGACACGTTGTGGAAAACGCTAGCCAATACGTGGGACGCCGCAGAGAAAGAATATTTCCCTATGAGAGCCACACTGCTCACGACGGTGCACGACTATCTCGGTTACGGATATCTCACGGGGCGGGTAGTCCACGGATTTTCTAGATGCGTAAGGTGCATGAATGACACAACATATCACCAGCTAGATAGAGATCCCGGGTCTTTGAAAACCATGTTTATGGGACATCGAAGGTGGCTTCGCAATGATGACCCGTGGAGGAAACGCAAGGATCTGTTCGATGGTGAAACCGAACCCCGAAAACGCCCGTGTACGAGGAGCGGCGAGGAAATACACGAGC
Organism: Triticum timopheevii; assembly: GCA_963921465.1. Lineage (NCBI taxonomy): Eukaryota > Viridiplantae > Streptophyta > Magnoliopsida > Poales > Poaceae > Triticum > Triticum timopheevii. Next base: position 289,705,583 of record OY997268.1, on the reverse strand, counting down.
TGTTGAAAAATTGGAAAGACTGCCCACTGTCGGGAAAGAAGCAAAAGGCGCCAGAGCCGGGAAAGAAGCGAAAGGCGCCAGAGCCGCTGCTGAAGGTATGGAAAACGAGGTCTGTTTTCTGGGACTTGCCATACTAGAAGATCCACCGTGTGCCTCACAGCCTTGATGTCATGCATATCACGAAGAACGTGTGCGAGAGTCCGCTTGGTACCCTGCTCAACATGCCAGAGAGGACCAAAGATGGGCCGAAAGCAAGGGCAGACTTGAAATCAATGGGCATCAGGCAGGAGCTTCACGCTAATGATGATGATGATGATGATGATGATGATGATGATGATGAGGCGAAGCAGGACACAGAAAGTCGTCGCAAAGGCAAAAAGGCCAAGAAGACCGGAAATGACTACCCTCCCACGTGCTTCACTCTAAGTCAGGAGGAGATCGAGCAGTTTTTCACCTGCCTCCTAGGAGTAAAACTTCCTTACGGTTACGCGGGGAAGATAAGCAGATACCTAGACCCAGCGAAGCAGAAGTTCGGCGGGATGAAGTCTCACGACTGTCACGTGCTGATGACGCAGATACTTCCAGTTGCAATCCGTGGGATCATGGACACGCACGTCCGTGAAACGCTATTTGGCCTATGTAACTTTTTCGACGTCATCTCTCGGAAGTCGATTGGCGTGAGGCAACTCAGAAGGCTACAGGAAGAGATCATGGTGATACTATGCGAGCTTGAGATGTACTTCTCGCCCGCATTCTTCGACGTTATGGTGCATCTGCTGGTCCATATCGTGGAGGATATCATCCAACTCGGGCTGACGTTCCTGCACAGCATGATGCCATTCGAAAGGATGAATGGTGTCATCAAAGGATACGTTCGCAACATGTCACGTCCAGAGGGAAGTCTAGCCAGGGGCTTTCTGACCGAAGAGTGCATCTCCTACTGCACGAATTATCTAGGCATCGAGAACCCCGTTGGTCTGCCCGTCAACAGGCACGAATTATCTGTGTTGTGCTTCATAGGCAGCAACAATCGTTCTTATCGATATATGGCCCGTTGATAAAACTGCATTCATATAGATTAGCCCGTTGGGTAGAGAGAGAAGAGTGGGTTTCAGTTTGCTCTGGGCAGTGATGTGCACTGGAGTAGCTCTGTTGACATAGCTCATAGCAGTAGGTATTTCAAAATATATGGAGTAATGCATAAATTTGTACTCCGGCAAGTTTACTCCAGTACTCAGTTTAAAATTCAGTTTACTGTTAAATGATAGTAATTCAGTTTACTATTAAATTTCAGTTTCACAGGCTAGTTTCCAACAAACAAAGCCTATGCTTATGAAGAATAAATCAGCTGAAATGAGATACTGAACCTTTTTTACTTTGTTTGTTCAGATTGTTGGAAATTTTAAGCTCTCAATCACTGAAGGCCACTGTAGTTCTTTGAATTCAACCATTTAGGTGAGCTACAACTAGGAGGATTTTGGAGTAGTACTCTAAAACTGTTGCTGTTAGAACATGCTGTTACTTGCTGTCAGTTAACTGAATCAGTACAAAACTCTAGTGTATTTTCTTCAGTCCCTAACTGACAACACAATTTCTTCAGTCTAGTGATGCAGCAATTTCTTCAGTCTAGTGTAAATGTAACTGACTACTGGTCAAATACTCTAGTGTATTTAGTGTAAATCTAGTCTGAAACTAGTAGAGCTGTTGGTGATTTGCAAATTCAGTTTAAATAAAAATTTGGTACATGACTACTGATCATGTATGAAAGATGTTGCTACTGGATGAGCACAAGAACTACTCAATAGATAATTGATTTTGTAGAACAAGTCTTGTTGCCAGTCTTGAACCAATAGATAATCTTAATTGAAATTTGACCATGTCTTGTTGCCAGCCCTAATGAAAAAAGCAACTGAATTTCCAACAACCTGCTAGGTAGAACAATCCATTTCCAACAACCTGCTAGGTAGAACAATCCATTATTACATGATTGCAACTGAATTGTCAACTCTATGTACTATGTATGCTGTGGCATGTGGTGTGGTCCGAGTGATCAGGTTTCAAGTGATTTTGAATTTTTATGATTTTTATGCACATATATATGTGTATGATGATCCTCCTTTCCTACAGTAGTACAACTAGGATATATACCAAAAAAGATTGTTATATTCCTCCCTGGTACAATAAATAATAAACTAAAATAGTTCCTGGTACAAAAAGAATAAACTATACATAGTTAATTTCTTCATCTTTGAATTGTTTCAGAAATTGGTATGACCAATGATGCTATTGTATATAAATTGGCTGCTGTAGAACTGTTCTTCATCTTTACAGTGCTGTTGTATAGAAATATGCTGAATTTTCTGCTCTGATTGTTGCTCAAAGAAATTTAGCAAAAAAATGGGGTCCTGGGAGACGCCGTTGCTGCTTGAGGCCCTTGAGAGGCCCTTCGTGTCGTGATGATTTTGCAGGTATCCCGAGAGGCCCTTGAGTTTGCCGGAATGTCGATTAACTTCCGTTCTGGCAAATTCGGGTACTCCATATGTCCTATTTTCAGCAAAGGTCATGCTGAAATTTTCCGTGAATTTTAGCATGACTTTGCTAAAAATCGGACATATGAGGTACGTGCTACTAATGCATGGGCCGGGGTATCTTAGTACTTAATTAAGTAGGATCAACTACCCCTTTATTCTTGCTGTATTAAACCATAGGTGGCAATAGAGCCAAGTGATTAGTGCCAAGTGATTAGGCCCAACCTAGGGTGCCTCGGCATCGATAAACCCTAAATGATGAAAACTTAACTTGGCTGCCCCGGATGCCTCGGTGTCGATGAGAACCTAAATGATGTACGCTTAGGCTTTTAGGGTGCCTCGGCGTCGACAAACCCTAAATGATGAAAGCTTAGGCTTTTAGGGTGCCTCGGTGTCGACAAACCCTAAATGATGAGACCATGATCTTGTTCCTTGACAATAACCAACTTTTTGACCAAACTTTTTTCCTATCTAGAGCGAAACATGGCCCACAACGATGAGGCCGGTGGTTCGGGCAGCAAGCAATTCTGGGAGCTGTCCCAGGAGATGGAGGAACAACCTCACCGCTATGAGGACGCCGCGAAAGACACCGATCCTGATTACACAACCCCTAGTGGCGTCGGGGATGACACCACTGATGGTGCCGCCGAGGATGCCACCACTGATGATGGCGGCGCACACACAGATGGCAGCCAATCGAAGAAGCAAAGGAAGGACTGGCGTCCGAATGCGCTCTGCACTGTCAAGGAGGAATTCACTCAAGTGGACTCCGACGGGAATCCAACGGAGCCCAAACATATAGTCAAGGGGTACTCGGTTCAGCTCGGGTGCATTCTCCGGAGCACCGTCTCGATCAACACCGAGAACCTTAGGCATAAGGACCGAGGGAATTTGCGCAACCTCCTCTTCACGAAGCTGCATGAACGATACAAGTTCCCCGCCGAATTTGAAAACACACGCCTCTCAGGGAATAAAGTGAACAGTGCCGCCCTCACGAAGATGAGCACGGCCCTGTCTACTTGGAGAAGTTCGGTGAAGAAAATGATTGATAAAGGTGATAGTTATGAGAAGATCAAGGCGAAATATCCTTTGATGAGTGAAGATGAGTACAAGGAGTTCGAGATCAAGTGCTCGAGTAGTGCAACCTCCGAATCAAGTCAGTGGGGGAAAGAAATGCGGGAGTTGAACTTAGGGGAACACAAACTCGGTCCTGGCGGTTACAGAGTGGCGGAGCCTATATGGGACAAGGAGGACGCGGAGCGTGCCGAGCAAGGCCTACCGCCCCGCTTCGAGAAATACTGCGGTAACAAGAAGACCAGGAACTATGTCAGGGCCCGGTACAAGGAGGACCCGATAACAAAGGAGCTTACCATGGATCCGAAGACCAGGGCGCTTGAGCTTGTTCTGGTAAGGAATACACCCCCGCGTAATTAGCTCCATATGGTTGCACTCTAATTAATCCCCAATATTTCTAAATGGTTCACGTTCCTTTTGCAGGACACTAAAAGCAGTAGCGCGGGGTCGTCTCAGAGCTCCCCTTTCGACACCCCTTTAAATAGGGCGTTGAACATAATGAAAAACAAGGATAAGCTCACTAAGCCGACGTCAGCTGGTCGTGTGGCCGGCAAAGGCTTGTCCACAAAATGGGGGTCATACTATACTGCTGGTGTGCGGAAGGAGAAAAAGGCCAGCTCGGAAAGCCAGACGCGCGAGGTTGAAGCACTCAAGGCACAAGTGGCGCGGATTCCGGAGCTTGTCCAAGAGCAAGTGGAACAACAACTGGGAACGAAGCTCAACGCCATGGTGCCTACGTTGATTCATGGGCTGACGATGTGGATTGTGGGCGGCCAACAGGGGCCTCCCCCGGTTCCCAGCTTCACGGCCAGCAACTCGCACAGCGCGCAGGCGGCGCCATTGGTGTCTCCGGCGGCGCCGCTGGTGTCTCCGGCGGCGGCGCCATTGGTGTCTCCGGTGGAAGCGGTATTCGTGTCTCCGGCGCCGGCACGGGCATTGGAGCTTAATGCACCCAGGTGTACGCCCGCCGGCACCTCGCCAGCAAGCGCCCCCTCCGTCAGTTGCACGCCCGCTGTTGGCGGTGCCTCGACATTAGCCGAGCTCAACGGCATCACGGTAACTAAGCCTCTTGGCCGATGACTTCATCTCCTTGCCTTTGACTGGGCATCCCTAACGCCCTATACATGTTTTCGCAGGGCACCGCCGACGTTCCTTGCACTCTTCTGCACTTCGTGGGCGCCGAGTTGGTCGATGTAGCCAAGGGCAGAATCGTTCAACCGGGCAACCCCATGTTCCACGGTAATCCGATGCCACCCACAATGTATAGGGTTGAAGTGGTTCGGGTGCTGTCAGGCTGCGACGAGTTGTTACCTCCGGTTCGACCCGCTGGGGCTGACGAAGAAGATGAGATGACCTTCAGCGCCTGCGTAAACTGGCCCCTGCTTTGGCCGAAGAGCCAGATTCATTTGGGGGCGGGGGACACCACCCCACAGATAAGACCGCCAGTCGTGCCGGCGCCAAGCCATGGCAAGAACGCCGCAACGCTACCAGACCTGCCAGACATCCCTATGTCGGACATCCCTATGGCACAGGATCCGGACAGCCCTATGGCACAGGATCCGGACGACAACGACAACGACGACGGTACATTTACCAAAGTCGATAAGTACTTTGCCGAACATGGGTACGCTGACGAGTTCTGCGGGCCTCTTTCTCAAGAACCCAACCAAGACGACCGCAATCTAGCTGGTATGGCGGAGAAATCCAATTGCAATAGGCATCGTCTGGCGTTCAATTCCCAGGAGACGCCTCCAGCTCCCGCCTTTACCGAGCCTCAGATAGCTGAGGTGCGAAATATTATCAGCCCCAACACGGTCAAGAAGGCGGTCTGTGAGCAGAACTCGGTCCCATTACAGGAGATCAAGAAGAAGGAACGGAAACGAAAGACTAACAAGGGCGCCGGTGCGAGCCAGCCGGCACCGAGTTCGATCCGTGCTCAGGACGGGCCACCTTCACCTAAGGATATCTCGAGGAGGGTGCATGTGGCGGGTAGGGCGATGCTACCACCAAATATGCTGAATGCTGCAACCGGTGCTATGCGGAGTCTGCACGACAGTGTTCTTTCTTTGGAGAAGCGGCGTCTCATAGAGAAGGATGTGGCATACCCGGTTTTCGTGGCCAAGGTGCCAGAGGGCAAGGGCTTTGTGGATGGCGACATCGGGGGTACGATCGTCCTGCGGTTTGATGACATCTTTACTATGTTTAACCTTCATCTGCTGCACCACACCTTCGTTCGGCTGTTTTCGCTGAGTATGGAGATGCGGATCATTAGAGACAAGACCCCGGACATCGTGATAGTCGACCCCTTCTACATGCGTGCCAAGCACTTGAGCAGCGTTGGGGACCGCCAAGTTGCGAGTTCACGCCTTGAAGGCGTCATTCTGGCAAACCCAGATAAGGATAACTTCCTTGTGGCTTACTTTCCCGAGTAAGTCATCCCTTAACCGCCCCATAACATATGATTTCTTAGATTTCGATCGTTCTTTTTTTTTCCTAACATTCCGTGTTCTGTGTAGTGACACACATTGCACACTCATCCTCTTAAGCCCGAAATATTCCATGGCCACGTATTTCGACCCGAACCGTAACTCCAAGATAGACTACACAAATGTCAAGAAAGTTCTTGATGATGTTCTCCCCGGCTACGCCAAATCTGGAGGCACCTTCACCAGGACTGTTCGTAAGTACGGCAAGCACATGTTCTCACACAGTACGAAGTTCTGCTGCGTCAAGCAGCCGCCTGGCGGTCAGAAGGATGCCTACTACGCCCTCCATCACATGCGGGCGATCGTAAGGGACCATCATCAACTTCTGCTACTAGATAATCTCAAAGATTGGGCCGCGAACTTGTCGGCAATCCAGGACGCGGACCTCAGACAAGAATTCTTTCACATCCAGTCGGACTTTGCGGACATCATCCATCAAGATGTCCTTCATACGTCGGGGCAGTTCTTCCTCAGATATCAACCGTCCAACAATGAGATAGATGGAATGCTACAAATGCAGGGTGACAACGACCGCGATTTCATGACCATCACGACAGATGGCGGCTTCATCCACGCTCCTGTCCCATGAGTCGAGTCGAAAGTAGTGATGTGTAGTTCTGAAACATTGATTGGCTCATGTTGTAATTAAACTTTAATGAATTCGTACGTCTCTTTGGTTTGGACAGTCGTTCAACTTAGATGTAATCGATGCTATTTATTAGTAGGACCATGAATCGTGCTATTAATGTCTTGCTTTTCTCTTCCGATCCTTTTGTTGCATACTTACATATTGCTTATGTATTGTCTGTTGTTTGGCTTGTGCATAGAGATGCCGTCGTATGTCGTGTACAAGGGTAAGGTTCGCGGAGTCTACGACGACTGGGTGGAGTGTCGGAGAAAGGTTCACCGTTTCAGCGGTAACAGTTACAAAGGGTACACCACTAGGGCGGAGGCCGAATCTAGATACGCCCGCTATCTAGCGGGAGAGAGGAGGGAGCGTTGGAGGAACCGGATGAAGACCAGTTTGATCGTGATGATGCTCATCGTGATGACCACAACTCTCTTCTATGTGATGGTAGTTTAGATGGTCGATATCGACTTGTAATGTGAAGACAAACTCGCTACTCGCAGTCTCGAGACTTGTAATGTTCTATCTTTGTTCGGTCTTTTGAATCGGAGACTAATATGATGATTTGTATTCGGAGACTAATCTTCTATTGTATTCGATGAATCTGTTGTTGTTGTGTGGTGTTGTCTAAATTCTGTCCAATAATATATTTTGTAACCTGTGAAAATATCAGAAAAGAAAAAAAGTCCCTAATATTCATACTAGTGGCGCAGCACACAAGACACTAATGGCGCACTGAGATAATCACACTAATGGCGCATCACCCACCGGTGCGCCATTAGTATGCCAAAGCACATGGGTACATATGGCCCCCTAGGAGGAATTCTAATGGCGCACTGCGGGCAATTGGTGCACTAGGTGGTGCGCCATTAGAACACCAGATACTAATGGCGCACCAGTGGTGCGCCATTAGAATTTAATTCTAATGGCGTGATGCTAGTGGCGCACCAGTAGTGCGCCATTAGAAGGCAAAACTGGTGCGCCACTAGCATGCCTTTTCCTAGTAGTGGGAGCGTCAGGGGCCCCACGAGACAGGGGGCGTGCCTAGGGGGGAGGGCATGCCCCCCACCCTCGTGGACAGGGTGTGGGCCCCCTAGCCTTGATTCTTTCGCTAGTATTTTTTATATTTTCCAAAACTTATTTCCGTGGATTTTCAGGTCATTCCGAGAACTTTTGTTTTCTGCACAATAAACAATACCATGGCAGTTCTGCTGAAAACAGCGTCAGTCCGGGTTAGTTTCATTCAAATCATGCAAGTTAGAGTCCAAAACAAGGGCAAAAGTGTTTGGAAAAGTAGATACGTTGGAGACGTATCAACTCCCCCAAGCTTAAACCTTTGCTTGTCCTCAAGCAATTCAGTTGATAAACTGAAAGTGATAAAGAAAAACTTTTACAAACTCTGTTTGCTCTTGTTGTTGTAAATATGTAAAGCCAGCATTCAAGTTTTCAGCAAAGATTATGAACTAACCATACTCACAATAACACTTAGGTCTCACAATTACTCATAACAATGGCATAATCAGCTAGCGAGCAATAAAATAAAACTCGGATGACAACACTTTCTCAAAACAATCATAATATGATATAACAAAATGGTATCTCGCTAGCCCTTTCTGAGACCGCAAAACATAAATGCAGAGCACCTTTAAAGATCAAGGACTGACTAAACATTGTAATTCATGGTAAAAGAGATCCAGTCAATTCATACCCAATATAAACCAATAGTAATGAATGCAAATGACAATGTGCTCTCCAGCGGGTGCTTTTTAATAAGAGGATGATGACTCAACATAAAAGTAAATAGATAGGCCCTTCGCAGAGGGAAGTAGGGATTTGTAGAGGTGCCAGAGATCAATTTTAAAATAGAGAGGAATAACATTTTGAGCGGCATACTTTCACTGTCAACGCAACAACTATGACATGGCGATATCTTCCATACTACATGCATTATAGGCGGTTCCCAAACAGAATGGTAAAATTTTATACTCCCCCACCACCAACAAGCATCAATCCATGGCTTACTCGAAACAACGAGTGCCTCCAACTAACAACAGCCCTGGGGGAGTTTTGTTTAATTATTTTGATGTGCTTTGATCTTTTGGATCATTGGACTGGGCATCCCGGTTACCGGCCCTTTCTCGTGAATGAGGAGCGGAGTCCACTCCTCTTGAGAATAACCCACCTAGCATGGAAGATACAGACAGCCCTAGTTGAAACATGAGTTGATCGAGCACACAAAATAGAATTTCATTTGAAGGTTTGGAGTTTGGCACATACAAATTTACTTGGAACGTCAGGTAAGTACCGCATATAGGAAGGTATGGTGGACTCATATGGAACAACTTTGGGGTTTATGGAGTTTGGATGCACAAGCAGTATTCCCGCTAAGTACATGTGAAGGCTAGCAAAAGACTGGGAAGCGACCAACTGAGAGAGCGACAATAGTCATGAACATGCACTAAAATTAATTCACACCGAGTACAAGCATGAGTAGGATATAATCTACCATGAACATAAATATCATGAAGGCTATGTTGATTTATTTCAACTACATGCGTGAACATGTGCCAAATCGAGTCACTCAATTCATTCAAAGGAAGATACCATCCCATCATACCACATCATAATCATTTTAATAGCATGTTGGCACGCAAGGTAAACCATTATAACTCATAGCTAATCAAGCATGGCACAAGCAACTATAATCTCTAGATGTCATTGCAAATATGTTTACTTCATAATAAGCTGAATCAGGAACGATGAACTCATCATATTTACAAAAATAAAAGAGGTCGAGTTCATACCAGCTTCTCTCATCTTAATCAGTCCATCGTATATAGTCATTATTGCCTTTCACTTGCACGACCGAATGATGTGTATAATAATAATAGTTTACATGCATTGGACTAAGCTGGAATCTGCAAGCATTCAACTCAAGAGAAAAGACAAAGTAATATGGGCTCTAAGTTAAATAAACAATCATGCATATGAGAGCCACTAAACATTTTCAATATGGTCTTCTACTCTCGACCCCCAAAGGAAAGAAAAGAAAATAAAACTATTTACACGGGAAAGCTCCCAACAAGTAAGAAGAAGAACGAGAAATCTTTTTGGGTTTTCATTTTAATTTCTACTACAAGCATGGAAATTAAACTAACTAATTTTTTTTGGTTTTTCTTAAGGTTTATCAAACACACAAGAAGAAAGCTAGAAAAAGAAAATTAACTAGCATGGATAATACAATGAAAGAGTAGGAGCACTGACAACTAGAATAGTGTGTGAACATGAATGTAAAGTTGGTGAGAAATACATACTCCCCCAAGCTTAGGCTTTTGGCCTAAGTTGGTTTACTGCCAAGGACCGCGGCTACTCTCCCCGGTGTACTGAGAGGTGTAATCAGGATACCACTGGCTGGCCATCTCCTCCGGATCCCACTGGTAAGATGATGAATGATAAGGGTCCACTGAAGGTTCCGGCTCAGGATCAGGCTCTGGAGTAGATGCTTGGCCTCGATGAGTGTACACCGCTTCCGGCGTGACAAGATAATTAACTCCAAAGATGGGGCCCTTTCTTTATTGAGGAACCACCTTGGTACATTCTCCTAGACATATTTCTTTTTCTGAAAAATTTCTGAAATTTTAGTAACTTCAAAATAAAAGTGAACAAAACTAAACAAGATTGGTAGCAACTACTCCTACAAGTGCCTAGAGCCTATATCATGCATTAGAATTACTTGGGACCTCATAAATTTACATGCAAGCTCAAGAACAGGGTCACCTATGCAGCAAAAATTTGCGATGAATAAAGCACTAGAACAAAAACTAATTTGACCAATGGAGGAGTCACATACGAAGCAACAATCTCCCAAAGCAGTTTTGTGAATGGAGCTTTGAGCAAGGAGATCGAAAATCGCAGCAAAATGAGCTAGAACTCGTGCTTAAGCTGGATGGGGATTTTTTGGGAAGAAGATGGAGTGTGTGGGTGCAGGAATAAGTGGAGGGGGCCACCCTGGGCCCACGAGACAGGGGGCGCACCCAGGGGGTGTGGGCGTGCCCTCCACCCTCGTGGCCAGGTGCTTGCCCTCCTGCAGTGTTTTCAATGCCTAAAATCCTCAAATATTCCATAAAAAATCATACTAAATTTGTAGGGCATTTGGAGCACTTTTATTTTTGGGATATTTTTTATTGCACGGATAATTCAGAAAATAGACAGATAATACTATTTTTGCTTTATTTATTGTAAATAACAGAAAGTAAAAAGAGGGTACAGAAGGTTGTGCCTTCTAGTTTCATCCATATCATGATCATCAAAATGAATCCACTAACAAGGTTGATCAAGTCTTCTTAACAAACTCATTCCGAATAACACGGAACCGGAGAAATTTCGAATAACACTAAGTTACCTCAACGGGGATATGAACATCCCCAATAATAAGAATATCATACTTTTTCTTGACAGCAGGAAGAGGAAATTCAAAACCTCCAATAATGATAGTTGGAACATCCTCACAAGTACCGACCGGTATAGCAGTTGATTTATCAGCCATTTGCAAAGATATTTCAGTAGGTGTCAACTTATTCAATTCAAGTCTACAATATAAAGAGAGAGGCATAACACTAACACCGGCTCCAAGATCACAGAAAGCGGTTTTAACATAATTTCTTTTAATGGAGCATGGTATAGTTGGTACCCCTGGATCTCCAAGTTTCTTTGGTATTCTACCCTTAAAAGTGTAATTAGCAAGCATGGTGGAAATTTCAGCTTCTGATATCTTTCTTTTTTTTGTAATGATATCCTTCATATATTTAGCATACGGATTTACTTTAAGCATATCAGTTAAGCGCATATGTAAGAAGATAGGTCTACTCATTTTAGCAAAGTGCTCAAAATCTTCATCATCCTTTGTCTTGGATGGTTTAGGAGGAAAGGGCATGGGTTTCTGAACCCATGGTTCTCTTTCTCTACCATGCTTCCTAGAAACAAAGTCTCTCTTATCATAACGTTGATTCTTTGATTGTGGGTTATCAAGATGAACAACAGGTTCAATTTCTACCTCATTGTTTTTGCTAGGTTGAGCATCAACATGAACATTATCATTAACATTATCACTAGGTTCATGTTCATCACCTGATTGTGTTTTAGCATCAGAAATAGAAATATCATTGGGATTCTCAGGTGTGTCTGTAACAGGTTCACTAGAAGCATGCAAAGTCCTATCGTTTTTCTTCTTCTTCTTTTTGGAAGAACTAGGTGCCTCTAAATTATTTCTCTGAGAATCCTGCTCGATTCTCTTAGGGTGTCCTTCAGGATACAAAGGTTTCTGAGTCATTCTACCAGTTCTACTAGCCACTCTAACAGCAAAGTCATATTTATTATTTAATTCGTTGAGCAAATCACTTTGCGCTTTAAGTACTTGCTCGGCTTGAGTGGTAACCATAGAAGCATATTTGCTAATGAGTTTAAGTTCTCCTTTAACTCTAGCCATATAATCACTCAGGCGTCCTACTTCGAAAGCATTATTCTTTAATTCTCTACCAACATAAGCATTAAAAATTTCTTGCCTAGCCATAAAGTCATCAAATTCATCTAAGCATGGGCTATGGAGTTTAGTAGAAGGGATTTCAACCTTATCATATCTATAGAGAGAATTTACCTTTACTACCTGTGATGGGTTATCAAGACAATGAGTTTCTTCCACAGACGGTATATTAAGACCATGTATTTCTTCAATAGGTGGTAAATTCTTAACATCTTCAACTTTAATACCTTTTTCTTTCATTGATTTCTTTGCCTCTTGCATATCTTCAGGACTGAGAAATAGAACACCCCTCTTCTTTGGAGTTGGTTTAGGTATAGGCTTGGGAGTTGGCTCAATTGGCTCAGGAATTGGCTCAGGAAGAGTCCAATTATTTTCATTATTGAACATATTATTCAATAGTAATTCAGCTTGGTCGAGTATTCTTTCCCTGAAAACACAACCAACACAACTATCCAAGTAGTCCTTGGAAACATCTATTAGTCCATTATAAAAGATATCAAGTATTTCATTTTTCTTAAGAGGATGATCAAGCAAAGCATTAAGTAATCGGAGAAGCCTCCCCCAAGCTTGTGGGAGACTCTATTCTTTGATTTGCACAAAATTATATATTTCTCGCAAGGTAACTTGTTTCTTATGAGCAGGGAAAGATTTAGCAGAGAAGTAATAAATCATATCCTGGGGACTACACACACAACTAGGATCAAGAGAATTAAACCAAGTCTTAGCATCACCCTTTAATGAGAACGGAAATATCTTAAGGATATAATAATAGCGAGACTTCTCATCATTAGTAAACATGGTGGCTATATCATTCAACTTGGTAAGATGTGCCACAACAGTTTCAGATTCAAGGCCGTAAAAAGGATCAGATTCAACCAAAGTAATTATTTCAGGATCAACAGAGAATTCATAATCCTTATCAGTAACACAGATAGGTGAAGTAGCAAAAGCGGGGTCAGGTTTCATTCTAGCATTAAGAGATTGCTGCTTCCATTTAGCTAATAACTTTTTAAGATCCTATCTATCTTTGCAAGCAAAGATAGCTCTAGAAGATTCCTCATTCATAACATAACCCTCAGGAACAACAGGTAATTCATAATCAGGGGAAGAACTTTCATCATCACTATCATCAATAATAGCATCTTCAATAATTTCATTCTGTCTAACCCTAGCAAGTTGTTCATCAAGAAATTCACCTAATGGCACAGTAGTATCACGCACAGAAGTAGTTTTATCATAAATATCATGCATAGCAGAAGTGGCATCATCAATAACATGCGACATATCAGAATTCATAGCAGTAGCAGGTTTAGGTGTCGCAAGCTTACTTATAATAGAAGGAGAATCTAGTGCAGAGCTAGATGGCAGTTCCTTACCTCCCCTCGTAGTTGAGGGCAAAATCTTAGTTCTTTCGTATTTCAAGTTCCTCATAGTGATCAGCAGATATAAATCCCAAGTGACTCAAAGAATAGAGCTATGCTCCCCGGCAACGGTGCCATAAATTAGTCTTGATAACCCACAAGTGTAGGGGATCACAACAGCTTTTGAGGGTAGAGTATTCAACCCAAATTTATTGATTCGACACAAGGGGAGCCAAAGAATATTCTTAAGTATTAGCAGTTGAGTTGTCAATTCAACCACACCTGGATAACTTAGTATCTGCAGCAAAGTATTTAGTAGCAAAGTAGTATGATAGTAATGGTAACAGTGGCAAAAGTAAAGATAGCAGTTTTGTAGTAGATGTAACAGTAGCAACGAAAAAGTAAATAAGCGAAGCACAAGATGTGAAAAGCTCGTAGGTATTAGATCAGTGATGTCTAATTATGTCGGATGCGATTCCTCGTGTAATAGCTATAACTTAGGGTGACACAGAACTAGCTCCAGTTCATCAATGTAATGTAGGCATGTATTCCGAATATAGTCATACGTGCTTATGAAAAAGAACTTGCATGGCATCTTTTGTCCTACCCCCCCGTGGCAGCGGGGTCCTAGTGGAAACAAAGGGATATTAAGGTCTCCTTTTAATAGAGAACCGGAACAAAGAATTAGCACATAGTGAATACATGAACTCCTCAAACTATGGTCATCACCGAGAAGTATCCCGATTATTGTCACTTCGGAGTTGTTGGATCATAACACATAATAGGTGACTATAGACTTGCAAGATAGGATCAAGAACTCACATATATTCATGAAAACATAATAGGTTCAGATCTGAAATCATGGCACTCGGGCCCTAGTGACAAGCACTAAGCATAGCAAAGTCATAGCAACATCAATCTCAGAACATAGTGGATACTAGGGATCAAACCCTAACAAAACTAACTTGATTACATGGTAAATCTCATCCAACCCATCACCGTCCAGCAAGCCTACGATGGAATTACTCACGCACCATGGTGAGCATCATGAAATTGGTGATGGAGGATGGTTGATGATGACGACGGTGATGAATCCCCCTCTCCAGAGCCCCGAATGGACTCCAGATAAGCCCTCCTGAGAGAGATTAGGGCTTGGCAGCGGCTCCGTATCGTAAAACACGATGAAACTTTCTATCTGATTTTTTTTCTCCGCAAAACGGAATATATGGAGTTGGAGTTGAGGTCGGTGAAGTGTCAGGGGGCCCACGAGACAGGGGGCGCCCCCCCACCCTTGTGGACAGGGTGTGATATAGGCGGGGTGTCCCGATCTTTCAATGAGATGATAACTATCGATTTGATGGAGACGACTTTGACGATCCGACTACAAACATGCACGACGTTGCACCTTAGCAATCGCTAAACCAACTCCGAGAGGTTGTTGACCACACCGGAGCACGATCAACCTGACCACGAAGGTCTATTCCTGCAAGCAATCGAAGAACAAGCAAGAATATGATAAAGCAATCTGAATATTGCAAATATGGATGAAGAATTGATAATGGTGGGGATCCGAAAGCGGTCTTGGTCTGGTCGTTGGACACAAACGAAGTACACGAAGTTGCGTTGGCTAACTTTTAACTAAACAAATCCCAAGGAAAAAGCTACTAGATGGATCTACTTATATAGGAGCAAGGGGTGACGACCAAGGAGGTGGGAGAACGTCCCAAGGCAGCCTAAAACCAACCCTAGGTCGTACAAGGCGCATGGGCCTAAGTGGAGGTGATGTAGCACCTTTGGACTTGTTGTTTGACTTGGATTCTGCTGCAGCGTCTGATTGTTTCATTGATATCTCATCTCTCCGAACGTATTTTAAGGTGAATCCAATTGGGATGGAAAGAGCACGAAATCTACATTCCAACAAAAAAAAGAATCACCCAATTCGGAGTCCGTATGAAAACATTGTTGGCGTTTTGAGTCAGGTATGTCTGTGCAGTCCGAATCTGAATCCACAACGTGAGAGACTTCGACTCTATCTTCTCTTGGCCCAAAAGTGACGTGAGAGGACTTTTTGAATAGAACCTAAACTTCTATTTTTCCCTTATCTTCATATGTGGATTGTACAAATGTCCCATACACCTGCAATTAGACAAAACATCAAAGTGTGTGAAGTATTTTTGTTCTAGATAACATAAATAGATTATTGAATAGTTTGCACTAGAAATCACCTGACAAATATGCATGTATGCAATATTTTTGGCTATATCCAAGGTAGTCATGTCCTCATCATCCTCCCCTTCTTGAAAACAAAGCCGTCCTCGGCGTTGCTTAATCTGAAATGTGGCTAACAAAAAAGACAATGTGTACATGTTGTATATGAATATGTCATCCAATTTTACTTCCCTTTGTTTTTGCACGTATGACACATGTATGCATGAGTAACTTTCATAGTTGATAAAATATAAAGCCAAAATATTATCACAAGAAGTAGAAGGCATGAAAATATTGCAACTCAGTTTCCACATATAAGTGAAGCTCTTATTCATTTCAAAAGATTGACAATGTTCATCATTAAACCATCCCAACATTGGTGAATTAACCTTACTTGCATCAAATTTACATGCTACAACATGCTTAAATAAGCAAACATGCAATAAGTCATTCGACACAGAATCATCACCAAGATTAGAGGTCATATCGAAATGATTAAACATTGATTCTTTTGCATCAGCAGTTAATTCAATGGGTGCACTCAAAATTATTGGTATTTCAGTTATTTGATCACATGACACATTCATGACAGTATCAAGATTCTTTAAAATAGGTGTTGTGCTCAAATCACCAGGTAACTGAACACATGATGCATTCAAGTTAACTAGGGATGCATCATTCTCATGTGAAGTTATATCATCAATACCTTTACTGTTACCTTGTCGCAAAGACGTAGCTGATGTAGGTACGGACGTTGACAATGCATCATACTCTTGAGATGATGCCGCGCTCACAATCCGAGGTGGGGCTGCTCTAGTAGGTGCAACGATGGAGGAACCAACCGGCGGTGGTGAGCATGAACTGGAATAGTAGTTGTTGTAGTCACCCAATGCATCCTCCTGTATCTGTCTCTCAAAAGTACAAGCGCAAACATACATACCAGTAATGCAACAAGGAATATAGTGAAATCTTGCACGGATATCATGGTTTAAACCACCAAAAAATCTATTCACTGTATCATCCTCAGATTATTCTATGTCACAATGATGCATATAAGATTTAAACTCTTGGTAGTAAGCATGAACAGTGTTGTTGCCTTGTTTAAATTGTTCAAATTTGCGAAGCAATTCACGACGATAGTAAGGAGGGAAAAATTGTTTTCTTATTACATCTTTCAAATCTTTCCAAGTTGTGGGTTGGTTATCAATGTTTTTCTTACAATGCACACTCCACCAAACAGAAGCAAAACCAGTAAATGCTCTAGTGGCAGCTCGTACTCGCTCAAGTTCAGAAAAGTCATGGTGACTAAAAACTTGTTCTACTTCAAGCTCCCAAGCTAGATAAATAGCAGGATTAAATCTACCCTCAAATGATGGTAAAGAGCTAGCCTGGCCATGTGCTTGTGTGTGTTGTCTCAACTCTCGTGATGGTGAAGATGTGTTCGTTGTCCAAGAACTTCTATCTCCGGAACCTGTCATGATTAGTAGAAACAAGAAACAAAATTCGAGAATAATGTTCCTATGAACTACTAGGATGTGGTTGTAACGTGCTCACAGTAAAGCAAATATCAATATCTTACACGTTCTTACCATGCAGCAGGTGGCAACAGGCAACTAGAGGTGTCAAATAACTCTGAAGATTATGTAAAGCGATTGCCAGGGGAACGTACGTATACACGGTGTAGAAATATGTGGAGCTGGGTTGGCTATATATGGTAGCAAAAAATTAGCAATAATCAATTCAAAGATGCAATGTTGAATAAACGCTCAACGATGGTACTTTGCTGGTCCTAGGCTAGACCGGACTAGAGACGCGAGCCTAGAACACTAATGAGGTCACGGTGTAGCACAACTAGCATCAATGAAGGATACCGAGTAGCTCCGGACAGCAAGATATAAGTGAAGATCACAACGGCAGTAAAGATAATGATGAAAAACAACTGCCAAGCAGGATATACAACAACTCTCTCTGTAACTTTCCTCTTGAAAAGTTTGAGCCAATTTTCTGATAAATTTTTTCAAAGAATACTACTAACTCAAGCTTTCAAATGCAAAAATAATCACTCAATTCCGAGTTGATATGAGGAGTCAAAATTTTTTAAAACTGGCCTGAAAAACTGGAACAAGCTGTGTTCGCAAACTTCGGAGGGCAAAAAGACCTATTTAGAAGCCGATTTTGAGGTGCCAAATATTGAACTTGCTTCTAAAACTATTTATGCAGCTCGTCGCTAGCTTTAATTTGAGTACTCACGAAGCCAAAACAGAGTTCCTATGAGGAAGATACACCTGTTTTACTGAACAGTGCGCAAAACAGATTCCAATCCAAATTCAGGTACGGGATTGATTCTAGATAGATCTAAAAAACAAATTCTTCTCTCTTTTTTTCTCACACTTTTTTCCTTTTCCTTTTTCTTCTCTCTTTTTCTTTTTCTTCTTTACTTTTTTTCCTTTTTTTCTCTATCTTTTTTCTCCCTCTTTCCAAGACAAACTAGATAAGATGCAAATTGGATCAGGCCAAGAAGTGAATGACCTCAACTATGATTATGACAATGAACAGTGCGTAGCACGTGGTGGAAATTGATGGATGGGATGGTGGACAGCGGAAGGGATAATGATGCAGCGGCGGCGTGACTTAATGTGAACAGAACTCGAAACTCTAAAGGAACTAGACACTAAGACCAGCAACTTGACACGATGATGCAACCGATAATTCAATAATGCAAACAATGAAAAGAAAATTGCAAAGGCTTGGACTGGCTAGGACAAAGGATGAATAGATCTAACTTTTTTTGTGGCTTTTTCTTGGACAATAGGTAAAAAATAAATCGAATCTAGGGATAAGTGGAAAATCTCACCGAGCAACCTGAAAACTGATACCACTTGATAGAGGCGGGGTGTCCCGATCTTTCTATGAGATGATAACTATCGATTTGGTGGAGACGACTTTGACGATCCGACTACAAACATGCACGACGTTGTGCCTTAGCAATCGCTAAACCAACTCCGAGAGGTTATTGACCACACCGGAGCATGATCAACCTGACCACGAAGGTCTATTCCTGCAAGCAATCGAAGAACAAGCAAGAATATGATAAAGCAATCTGAATGTTGCAAATATGGATGAAGAATTGATAATGGTGGGGATCCGAAAGCGGTCTTGGTCTGGTCGTTGGACACAAACGAAGTACACGAAGTTGCGTTGGCTAACTTTTAACTAAACAAATCCCAAGGAAAAAGCTATTAGATGGATCTACTTTTATAGGAGCAAGGGGTGACGGCCAAGGAGGTGGGAGAACGTCCCAAGTCAGCCTAAAACCAACCCTAGGTCGTACAAGGCTCATGGGCCCAAGTGGAGGTGATGCAACACCTTTGGACTTGTTGTTTGACTTGGATTCTGCTGCAGCGTCCGATTGTTTCGTTGATATCTCAACGCTCCGAACGCATTTTAAGGTGAATCCAATTGGGCTGGAAAGAGCACGAAATCTACTTTCCAACAAAAAAAGAATCACCCAATTCAGAGTCCGTATGAAAACGTTGTTGGCATTTTGAGTCAGGTATGTCTGTGCAGTCCGAATCTGAATCCACAACGTGAGAGACTTGGACTCTATATTCTCTTGGCCTAAAAGTGACGTGAGAGAACTTTTAGAATAGAACCTAAACTTCTCTTTTTCCCTTATCTTCATATGTGGATTGTACAAATGTCCCATACACCTGCAATTAGACAAAACATCAAAGTGTGTGAAGTATTTTTGTTCTGGATAACATAAATAGATTATTGAATAGTTTGCACTAGAAATCACCTGACAAATATGCATGTATGCAATATTTTTGGTTATATCCAAGTTAGTCATGTCCTCATCAGGGTGTAGGCCCCCTGGCCTTGATTCTTTCGCCAGTATTTTTTATATTTTCCAAAACTTATCTCCGTGGATTTTCAGGTCATTCCGAGGACTTTTGTTTTCCACACAATAAACAACATCATGGCAGTTCTGCTGAAAACAGCGTCTCCGAGTTAGTTTCATTCAAATCATGCAAGTTAGAGTCCAAAACAAGGGCAAAAGTGTTTGGAAAAGTAGATACGTTGGAGACATATCACACATGAACAAGGCATGATACACAACCAAGTATGATGCATGATAAGGTTAAATATTGTTAATATGCCAAGAGGTGAAGCATAATAAAACTACCTATCTAGGCAAGTTTAAATGGGGCCGGAACAACAACCAACAAAACCGGAAAATCCCCATACACATATTTCGAAAATTGGTACTGTTCTGTCCTGAACCATATTTTAAAGTTGTTAAACAGCAAAAGTAAGTACATCAAGTTAATCTATGCATTTTCTACCCCAAATACATATAAAGTTTATTAAATTCGGAGATACAGTTATTAAGTTATGAAATAAACCATTTTAACATGTCATTTATGAAAATTATTACAAACAACAATTTTAAACATATTTAACAGGATGAAAGTTGCGTATTGTTAAAGAACATGAAAAACTTAGCAAGATGCATGTATGACATGTTTCATATGGATGCATGGACATTTAAATATGAGCATTTTAAAATGATGGCATTCCTGTAATTATGCATGCACTGAAAATAGAGAAAAATCTCTGAGATGAAAAAAAAACGCGGGCCAGATTGCAGCAACCTGCAGCGGCCCAGGAAGATTTGGCCCAAGTGACAGTGTGTGTGCAGCGGAAAGAAAGAAAAAAAAACAGGGCAAAAAATTAGGAGCACCTGGGAATCGAACCCAGGACCTGCTGAATCGCAGCATACTCTGCAGACCACTGGGGTGTTGGTGATATGAGAGGGGATAGACGCACGTGAAGAAGAACAAGGGCTTGATCTGGGTGAACCAAAATTGGTGCAAAAATATGTTGGCGTGGGGATTTGATCCTTGGTTGCCTGCGTGCAAACCTGCTAGTCTAACCTGTAGCAACAGAAGTGCAACTGAGGTAATTCACAGACAAACTATAACTGAACCAACAGTTTCAGCAAACCTGATAGAAACAAGATGAAAAAGAAGCAGGGGCGCCTGGGATTTGATCCCAAGATCCCTTGGATACGTGCATGCGCTGTCAACCAGATGGGCTACGATGGAACTGCGGTAAGAAATGCCTTGTGCTTAAGATGATACATACTCTGGCGTTGCTCTGACGAAACTGACAACGGAATATGGCTTGCTCTGTGGCCGTGGCTGGACGCAAACGAGCAGTGGCACTTGCTGATGCAGCAAGGGTGAGCGTGCATGTGGAAAAAACTGAAATAACAACAAAAAGAAAAGGGAGGGAGCTGGGTTTAAACCCAGGACCTCACGGATGAACGCATCGCTACTAGCCACTGCGCTAGCTGCTTGATAGCGGTGAAAAGGTCATGGCTTCTTTTGAAGCAGAAGGACTGGCCTTCTTCTCCGTCAGGCACAGTGGACTGGGTCACAATGCCGGCGAGCAAAACGGTGACCACCGAAGCAGCGGAGCACCGGCGGGGGTGCGGAAACAGGGGATGGATTGTGATTCGTGGGTGCGTGAGTGAAGAGAACTGGCAAGGACGCGAGCATGGTGCGAGATCCGTGGACGCAGCTACGGACAGAGAGCGAGGTGCTCTGTTTCATGCGCATGGCGAAGGTACAATGACAGATGATGACATCAACAGGGAAAAAGTACGCGGAAGCGCGAATGCTCACGTAGAGAGGCTCGGGGGAGTCGATCGAGCTTGGGGACGCAAGGGGCGACGAATTCGGCTGGCGACAAGTTCACCCGAGGAAGAAGACGGAGACGACGGCGAGCAGAGAACGGCCTCTGGCTTGGTGTCCATGTCGCAGGGGAAGCATAGGATACCGGCGTGCCATCTTGACGTCCCGCGGCGCCGTAGTGGTCGGAGTCGACGAAGACGACGTCGGGGAAGAAGATGGACATGACGGATCAGACCGTGATGGCCTCAAACCACGCAAACAATGAGGAAGCTCTCGGTGGTGCTCTCAGTTCTCTGTTCTGTAAAAATAAGGGAAAACATAGGGCAGGAAGAGAGATGGCGGCGCGAGGAGGGAAAGAGGATGGAGGAGGAAACCCTAGGGGTCGCTGCGGGGCTTTATATGGGCGCAGGACGGCCGCCCTCGACGTCCGTGAGCCTTCTGCTCATGGCGCTGCTGCTGCTGTACTCTGGAGGAAGGAGACGCCATGAGGGAGGGAGCAGGTGGCCGTTCGGTTCGGCTGGGCCAAGGAAAAAAGGCCCAAGTGGGCTTCAGATGGGATTGAGGCATTCCTTCCTTTCTTTTATTCTGCCTAAAATAATTAGACACCTCCAAGATTGAAAAGACCAGGGGGTTTTGGGAAGGAAACTGTCAGAGTTAAAGATATATATGGAGTCCTGGATTTATGCAGTATTTGAATAAATTGGTTTGGTCATTTTTTAAGGGTATAAAAATAATTCAAGTTTGAATTAAATTCAAACTTGAGCCATTTTTGAACCCAACAAAAACAACTCCAAAATAGATGACATTTGTCAGAGAGGTTAAATGCAATGTGCAGGATTTGTAGGGAAAGAATGAACATTATTGGAGGTAGGAAAATGTCACTCGAGTAAATAGCTAAAACTTGAAAGAAAGGAAGAAGGAGATGGGGTTTGCTTGGAGATGGATTAACTTGAAAGGTGAAGATGCCAACAGCAATGAAGATGAAGAGAAAGAGATCACACCAACATACACAATTAAAATTCACATGCAACAACAAGCAAGATGATCATGATGCTATGCAATAAAATGGCAAGAGGCACAACAAAAATCATGAAACATATAACAAAGCATGCAACAACAAAGATGACATAATGCAATATAACCAATGGTGGACATGATGCAACAAGGAAAAATATGACAACGACACTCATCATGATCATGGCAACAAACAATTGAACACACCACACCAACAAAATAATTGGAAGGAACGAGAGCACCAGTCTCGGGGTATCACAAACGGAACCCGGATCCTTTTCAAAACACAACGGGTGTCGGTGTCAAAACCGGCGGATCTCGGGTAGGGGGTCCCGAACTGTGAGTCTAGGCGGATGGTAACAGGAGACAAGGGACACGATGTTTTTACCCAGGTTCGGGCCCTCTCGATGGAGGTAAAACCCTACTCCTGCTTGATTAATATTGATGATATGGGTAGTACAAGAGTAGATCTACCACGAGATCAAAGGGGCTAAACCATAGAAGCTAGCCTATGGTATGATTGTTTTTCGTCCTATGGACTAAAACCCTCCAGTTTATATAGACACCGGAGAGGGCTAGGGTTACACAGAGTTGGTTACAATGGTAGGAGATCTACATATCCGTATAGCCAAGCTTGCCTTCCACGCCAAGGAAAGTCCCATACGGACACGGGACGGAGTCTTCAATCTTGTATCTTCATAGTCTAGGAGTCCGGCCAAAGATGATAGTTCGGCTATCCGGACACCCCCTAGTCCAAGACTCCCTCAGTAGCCCCTGAACCAGGGTTTAATGACGACGAGTCCGGCGCGCATACTGTCTTCGGCATTGCAAGGCGGGTTCCTCCTCCGAATACTTCATAGAAGGGGAGAATAATATTTACACAAGTTCAATCTACTGATGTATTCCGTGGCGTGACATCACACCACTGCCAAGCCTTTATTCAAATCGTTTTTACTGTTCCACCTCAGCGCGTTTTAGCGAGGCGGTTTCCTTGGCACGTCTTGTCAAAGCAGAGATCGTGTCCCCTTATTCTGGGATTCTCATCAATACGGGCGTGGGTAACCCAACCGCGTCATTGATTACGGCGCTTGCGAGACAAGCGAGTTTTACCAGGCCAGTGGGGACGCATAATTTCGTCCGTCCATATAAGGGGATAAGGATCCACCTTTTTTACCTACGCCTTCTTCCTCCTTTGCTCATCCATTTTCGCGCACTCGAGCTCCAGCGCCCAAGTCCGCACATCTCGCCTCAACCTTCCCCAGCCATGTCCGAAGGGGGAGGCAAGTGGATGGTCTCCTCCGTCACGGAGGGGCACATCAAAAAGTTGAGGAAAGCCGGATACCTGCACAATGACATTGCGCACCGGCTTCCAGACGAGGGGCAGATCGTCCCCACCCCCAGGCCCCATGAGAGGGTGGTGTTCCTTCCCCATTTCCTCCGCGGACTAGGTTTTCCACTTCACCCATTTGTCCGGGGGCTCATGTTCTACTATGGCCTGGATTTCCATGATCTGGCCCCGAATTTCATCCTCAACATCTCAGCGTTTATCGTTGTGTGCGAGCCCTTCCTCCGCATCAAACCCCACTTCGGCTTATGGCTGAAGACCTTTAATGTCAAGCCGAAGGTAGTGGGCGGCCAGCAGGCGGAGTGCGGAGGCGCCATGGTGGGCAAGATGCCCAACGTCATATGGCTCGAGGGCGCCTTCGTGGAAACCATCAAAGGGTGGCAATCGGGGTGGTTCTACATCACCGAGCCGCGTGACCCTCAATGGGCAGCGGCCCCCGAATTCAGATCTGGCATCCCCACACGGCTCACCTCCTGGAAAGAGAAGGGCCTGACATGGGGTAATTTGGAAGAGCTGACCGGACTCCAAACCTGCGTCCAAAATCTTGTGAACAAGAAGATCAAGCTCGTCAACGCAGTCCAGGTCATGCTCATCCGCCGGATCCTCCCGTGCCAACAACGGGCTTTCAACTTTTGGGAGTTTGATCCAGCACAGCACCAGACCTTGAGCAGGCTCTTCGACACTACGTACGAAGACGCCTGGAAGGTGCTGTTCAAAGGCGCCGAGACTCCCGCATCTGCTACCGAAGATCGCGGATTCAGCTCGCAGCGTCAAGCCGGCGAAGTAAGCTATTTTACCCTTTACGGGACACTTGTTTTTCATAGTTTGACTCTATGCGGGATCTAAACTCCCTTACCTTTGACAGGCTTGGCAGAAGAAGTCCGGGCAGGTTAACTGTCCGACTCCCTTACCAGAAGACCCAGCGGACCCCATATTTGGCTGGCGAGATTCGTCCTCATCTTCGCTTTGAGGTCCCTTCCCCTTGTGTTCGGCGTTGAGTTTGCTGGCCTGCTTGAAGACCCAACAACTACGGTTGGTATTGTTCACAGGTTTAGTGGGGTTGTCGTGGATCTGGCAGGGCCTGTCTAGAATTTTATCCAGGCTGGATGGACCGTCTTTATTACCTTTAAATGGCTTCTTCCATTGACCGGGTCTGGAGCCCTTGAATCCGGCAATTACCGCTGTGTTGTCTGGGTTTCTTCATTGTTCCGACGTTTGTTTTTGTTGTGTCATGGTTTTCCGTTGCCATCCCTGATCTTAGATGTGCCGGGATCATTGGTGCTGCTACGGGCTAACCAGCTGTCCGCACCCATGCAAAAGCGGGTCATGAGTGTAGTTAGGGCTGCCATTGTCCTTAGCTTTTCCTGGCCGAGGTGTCTGGCTAGCCATTCATCCCGGACACTGTGTTTGAAGGCCGCTAAGGCTTCAGCGTCCGGACAATCAACGATTTGGTTCTTCTTAGTGAGAAACTGGTTCCAAAGCTTACGGGCTGATTCTCTAGGTTGTTGGATTATGTGACTTAGATCGTCTGCATCCGGGGGCCGGACATAGGTCCCTTGGGAATTGGCCTGAAAAGCGTCCTCAAGTTCTTCCCAGCTTCCAATGGAGTTTTCAGGGAGGCTCTTCAGCCAATTCCGAGCTAGTCCTTTCAGCTTGAGGGGTAAGTATTTGATGGCGTGGAGATCATCTCCGCGAGCCATGTGGATGTGAAGAGTAAAGTCTTCTATCCAAACTACAGAGTCCGTCGTTCCATCATATGCCTCAATGTTTATGGGTTTAAACCCTTCTGGAAAATTGTGTTCCAGCGCCTCATTGGTGAAGCAAAGGGGGTGTGCGGCACCCCTGTATCTGGCTATGTCGTGGCATGGGTCCGACGGTTGTAACGTTTGGTATTGGTTCCGAACTGGTAAATGACTGGCGTATTTGGTTTGATAATCGTGATCCCATGTCCATGTCCTCACGTAGATCCATAGATGGACCTGGATCCATAGATGGACCTGGTTTTGCCAGCCTTTTTGTCCAGGTCCTCACGTAGATCGTGTTTCTGGTCCTGAGCCACAACCTCCCTTCCTTTACGGGGAGGGGGTGCAAGCTTGTGTGCGGCATTGCTAGCCGCTCTGTCTTGACCACGAGGTGGTCGGTCCGGCTTGTCGGCCATATTGTTTTTAGCGGTATAGGCGCAATGGCCTCATCGTCGAATTCGGGCAGCAATTTACGCTTAGGATAGCTCTTTGTTTGGTGATTACCGTCGTATTTTTCCTAAGCGTCTAGCACTTTGTTCCATCTGTCATTGAGCGTATCCTGTGCCGCTTTAAGCCGCTGCTTCTTCTTCTTCAGGCTCCTTGCAGTGGCGATAAGCCTTTGAAGGAGGCGTTCTTGTTCTAATGGTTCTTCTAGGACGACGAACTCATCGTCGCCCAAGCTGATGTCCTTTTCGGATGCAGGTTGATAGTTGCTATCTTCGGCATCGCTGTGGTCAGACAACATCCCTGGACTGTGTTCTCCATCCTCTCGCACGTCGTGCTCCAACGTTGGGTCTGCGGGGTCCTCGGCTTGGTCCGGATTATCATCGTCGTCTGTGACAATGTTGCTATTTTTCCTTTTGTCGGATCGAGGTCGGCGCTTCTGACGCTGAAGCTTGGGAAGTTCATCGACAGGCATACCGTTATCGTTGTCGGCCTCCTTCTCTTTAGGTGTGTCCACCATGTATATATCATATGAGGATGTAGCCGTCCACCGCCCTATGGGTGATGGTTTTTGTGCCTGCTCCTCTCCGGCATCGTTGCCCATACCGTCGATGTCCTCGGAGCCGTAATCGAGTGTGTTGGTTAAGTCTTCGACAGTGGCAATGAAGTGGGCGGTGGGTGGGAAGCGAAACTCTCTGTCATCGGATTCCTATTCAAGCCGAACATAGTTTGGCTGAGATTCTCCTAATAAAGAGAGGGTTCTTAATGAGTTCAGCACATCGCCAAAAGGCGAGTGCCGGAAGATATCCGCGGAGCTGAACTCAACGATCGGTGCCCGATTAGGTTCGATGGGCACGGACGCACACGGTTCGGAACCTATAGTCGGAGACGAATCCGAGGTTCCGATGACACAGGGCCCACTCGAGGTTGGATCTGTGTGCGGCTCTATCGCCGCTGAGTCTGCGGCTTCCATGGCGGTGTTGAGCAACCCGTCCTCGGATGGTGTGATTTGCTCCAGATGTAGGGCCAGAGCAGTTGTAGGAGCTATCTCCTGAGCACGGTCCGATGACAGATTTAGGTTATGTTCATCGTGGTGACAGGGAGCGGCCCTCATGGGCTTGAATCCGTTGAAGATCAAGTCTCCGCGGATATCAGCCACGTAATTCAAGCTTCCAAATCTGACCTGATGACCAGGGGCGTAGCTGTCGATCTGCTCTAGATGGCCAAGCGAATTGGCCCGAAGTGCGAAGCCGCCGAATATGAAGATCTGTTCGGGGAGAAAGATCTCCCCCTGGACTGCGTTGTTGTAGATGATTGATGGAGCCATCAAGCCTTCTGGTGACGAGTCAGCGGAACTCTCAATGAAAGCACCAATGTCGGTGTCAAAACCGGTGGATCTCGGGTAGGGGGTCCCAAACTGTGCGTCTAAGGCTAATGGTAATAGGAGGGGGGACACGATGTTTACCCAGGTTCGGGCCCTCTCTATGGAGGTAATACCCTACTTCCTGCTTGATTGATCTTGTTGAATATGAGTATTACAAGAGTTGATCTACCACGAGATCATAATGGCTAAAACCATAGAAGTCTAGCCTATGATTATGATTGTTCTCGTCTCTACGGACTAAACCCTCTGGTTTATATAGACACCGGAGGGGGCTAGGGTTACACAAAGTCGGTTACAAAGAAAAGGAATCTACATATCCGAATCACCAAGCTTTCCATCCACGCAAAGGAGAGTCCCATCTGGACACGGGACGAAGTCTTCTGTCTTGTATCTTCATAGCACAACAGTCCGGCCCAAGTTAATAGTCCGACTGTCCGAGGACCCCTTAATCCGGGACTCACTCACTCACGTTGAAGGAGACCCGTCTGAAAGAGTGGTACGCAAGCAATCCGGCGGGTGCTTTTCAGGACACGAAACCCCACGCGCCCGGGAGGGACCCTGTCTGGATGCACGGTGGCTATGGGCTGCCCTAGGTCGGTTCTCCCGCCCTTATATCCTCGAAGATCGCTGCCCTTCAACAGGAAGAATGAACGAAGAACGAGAGAGAAAGAACCAGGGAGAGATGTAAAACTAGGGTAAAAAGTAGATGGGTTTTGTGATTGTGTGTTGTTGTTCAATCAGTCGTCACCCCTTAGGTATATAAGACGCGGCTGGACTTCCCGTGCAAGGAAAAGGCTTGGATTCACGTCAAAAACCCTAGTCAAATTCAGATTGGTTTTGTCCGAACTTTCCAAAACTATCGGTTTAAACTGGCTGCACCTTGTCGGTCTTTATTGTGGTGGTAAACGACCTCGGATGGAAACGAGTCGAAAATAAATCTTGACCGTTTTGACGAGATGAAAAACTTTCATGTTGAACATTTTTTGATTGGAGGTCATATTGGGGGTCAAATCTGTTGTGCAAAACAGGCTATTATTCGCGCTACCCATCAGACAGGGCGTCTGGTGGGGCACGCCATTTTTTGCCTCCTAATAGAGCTGCATTCCGATGGCTCTAACTTTTGCATACGAACTTGGATTGGAACGATGCTTATATTAAAATCAATCATTTCGACAAGACGAAGACAATACGGGTAGATCATTTTTTTCATACGAGGCCGTCTTGGGGGCGTAATCAGCCGAATAGTGTTCTGAATACAAAATCTCAATACTTCAAACACAACTTTGGCCTTAGAGATGAGATTGGATGGCTATTAGGGATGGCAATGGGGACAATCCCCTATGGGGATACCTACAACATCCCCATCCCCATCTATTCCCTATCATCCCATCCCCATCCCCATTTACATGATTGGGGACGAAGTTTCCCCATACCCATGCCCCACTGGGGAACGGGGCCCCATTAGGGTCCCCATCCCCATAAACAAATACTCATATACGTAATATGACACCCTACGATCAACATAAATACATGATGTTGTCCTTGTCCTGCTAATGCCTATCTAGGTCGTATTGACTTCTTGGTCACGGTGGCAGCTAAGGTGAGGATGTGAGATAGGTTTAACGTTTTTTCAGAGATTTTTTTGTTTTTGCAAGTTTGTTTCTGAATATTTTAACATTGACCACACTGTCACGGTTACTAACCGGGTCCCCGATGGGTATTGGGTCTGGGGAATAGTATATCGTCCCCATCCCCGTTGTACCCTATGGGGAATAAATTAGTTTGGTAAATATCCCCATGGGGATGTTTTTCGCCCATCCCCACCCCCTAATAGATGAAGTCCCATGGGTTTGGCGGGTATGGGGCCCCGTTTCCATCCCTAATGGCTATGGCCCAAATATGAAAGTTTCTCCTTTTGACGATACAGAACTTTCTCGCTTTGAGCACTTTTTCATTTGAGGCCATCTTAATTGTGTTTTTGACCATGCTAAAATCTGGTGTCAACAAATGGTACCTGACCAACCCACGCACACACAAACACACTCCACCTTCTGTCCACCCCACATGATCATTTCTATAATAGAAACACACCAAACCTTTATTTCCTTGCACGACACACACTCGATCTCTCAAAATCTATTGATCTCGTCAAAATGTGCCGTGTCATGAACCGAAGGGGTTGTCACCACTAAGTTGGGAAGCGACACGGAGTCGAGGCAACACGAAACTTTCAACGAACCGTTTGTATGTATGCACACCGGACAAATAACAACTTTGAAAATACAGGGTCTTGGCCCACAGGCGAATGGCACTCGACGAATGTTCAGATGAGGCATGCGGAAGGATGGAGTCGATCATAGGGCGGCATGATCGATGGAGAAGAGGGTTGGAGAGGAATGAGAAAGAAGCAAAGCCGCATGATTATATTTGGATGACTCACAAAACCGACCTAGGTAACTAGTACTATTTTTCCAAGCAACTTATATACTCCCTCTGTACCGATACATAAGTTATCTTACGAAATCCAAATTAATCCCGAAGCACTTGGGCATGGTGCATTAACTCCCACTTTGTTTCTTGTGTTTTGACATGAATAAAGGAATCAACCAATAAGAGACGTGAGGCGTGTATGTTTTTAATGGCTTGTGCAGTGATCAGTTCATTGCGTCCAATGATATTAATTAGCAAATAAACATTAAGTTCTCTCGTTTTCCCCTCCGCCTTGTTCACGGAGGGAGTAGTATAGTTACTACAGCGGAAACATGGTAAGTTGGACCCCTAAATGCGGGAACAAACTAGGTACACCTCAATTATTCCTTCAAATAGCCGGACACCTCAAGTAGCACACCTCAAAGCCATACAAAGATAGGCAACACACATCTTCCGGCTACTTAATCAAGTGTTATGCTTCATGAGTTGAAAAGGATAGGGCGGTACACCTATTATATGGTACATATTCTTGTATGAATAACTGTTGTACATGTGGGCTACTAGGCTAGCTATAGGTAGGTGCCAACTTCGTATATGCTTTCGGTGTTACGTTCTAGTACAGGTGTTGCGGTTTACAGGTTCGAAATGAAAATGTGGTACATTGACAACACCCCTGTCATGTTCAAGTCGCACCCCCGGACGGTCGGTCCGGCATGCTGCTGACCCAAGGGAATGCGGGTCATCTTGCTTATTCACTGACATGTGGGATCGCATGCGAGCAAAGGGCATCTCCAACGTTACCATGCCTGCAGCTAACTACCTTAGCCCATAAAAAAACCTTGTCCCTCGCCTGCGTGCAATTCCAGCCGACGCCAGCTGACCGCATTCATGTCGTTCGTCCGTATGCTGCCATTAAGGAGGCTCACCGCCCGAGTGAAAGTGCATTATATCGACTAGAGGGGGGTGAATAGGCAATTTTTATGAATTCTTCACTGAGGAATTTGCTGGTGAGGAAATTCCTAAATGAAGAACTACTTGCAGCGGAATAAGTACTCAAAAGTAAACATAGCAGAACACAAGCGTAGTCACCATGATGAAATGAAGACAAGCATAGAGTACAGAAAGCGTAAGCACGGGATAACACAGGATGAAGACGGACAGACTAAAGAAATTGAACTCAGGAAATTGAGAAAGTCTTTAGTCAAAGTCTTCAAACAGATATGAACAAGCACACAACAACAGAAATGAGGAAATGAAAGATTTGAGGAAATAGAACCAGTAAGCTTGGTGAAGACAATGATTTGGTAGACCAGTTCCAACTGCTGTCTTAGTTGTACGTCTGGTTGGAGCGGCCAAGTATTTAAACTCGAGGACACACAGTCCCGGACACACATTCATCACCGTATTCTCCTTGAGCTAAGGTCACACAGACCTCGCCCAATCACTCGTGGTAAGTCTTCAGGTGACTTCCAAACCTTCACAGACTAGGTCACTCGGTGATCCACAATTCCTCTTAGATGCTCTAGACCATGACGCCTAACCGTCTGGAAGAAGCGCAGTCTTCAAAGGTAACAAGCGTCGGATCCACGCAGGATCAATCTCTTCAGTGATGCTCAATCACTTTGGGTTGTAGGTGTGTTGGGTTTGGGTTTTCCTCACTTGATGATTTTCGCTCAAAGTCCTCGGAGGATGGGATGCTCTCAAATGACAAGTGTCAGTTTCTCTCGGAGCAGCTAAGGGAGTCCTGGATAAGGGGGTATCCGGACAACTAGACTATATACTTTATCCGGACTGTTGGACCGTGAAGATACATGACTCAAGACTTCATCCCGTGTCCGGATGGGACTCTCCTTTGCGTGGAAGACAAGCTTGGCGATCCGGATGTTAGATCTCCTTATTTTCTAACCGACTCTGTGTAACCCTAGCCTCCTCCGGTGTCTATATAAACCGGAGGGTTTAGTCCATAGGACAACAACAATCATAATCATAGGCTAGCTTCTAGGGTTTAGCCTCTACGATCTCGTGGTAGATCAACTCTTGTAATACTCATATCATCAAGATCAATCAAGCAGGAAGTAGGGTATTACCTCCATCGAGAGGGCCCGAACCTGGGTATAACATCGTGTCCCCTGCCTCCTGTTACCATTAGCCTTAGATGCACAGTTCGGGACCCCCTACCCGAGATCCGCCGGTTTTGACACCGACATTGGTGCTTTTATTGAGAGTTCCTCTGTGTCGTCGCAGCAAGGCTCGATGGCTCCTTCAATCATCAACAACAACGCGGTCCAGGGTGAGACTTTTCTTCCCGGACAGATCTTCATGTTCGACGGCTCCGCACTGCGGGCCGATTTGCTTGGCCATCTGGAGCAGATCGATAGCTATGCCCCTATCCATCAGGTCAGGTTCGGAAACTTGAATTACACGACCGATATCCGCGGAGACTTGATCTTCGACGGATTCAGGCCTATGCCAGGAACACCGAACAGTCATGACGAGCATGGCTTGGACCTGCTATCAGACAATATTCGGGATATCGCACCTGCAGTAGCTCTGGACCTAAATCCGGGGCAGATCACATCGTTCGAGGACGGGTGGATGGACCCCGCCCCGGAGGCCGCATACTCATCGGCGGCAGAGCCGAACACAGACTCCACCTCTAAGGAAGTCTGTGTCACCAGACCCCGGGACTTGTGCCCAGTTGTAGGTTCCAGACCGTACGCACCCGGGCCCATCGAACCCGATTGGGCTCCGGTAATGGAATTCACCGCTGCGGATATCTTTCGGCACCCACCCTTTGGCGACGTGCTAAACTCTTTAAGGTCTCTCTCCTTGTCAGAGGACTCTTGGCCGAACTATGTCTGGCTCGAGGGGGATTCGGACGACGAAGAAAATCTCCGCCCACCCACCACCCACTTAATAGCCACTGTCGATGACGTAACAGACATGCTTGACTTCGACTCCGACGACACCGACGGTATGGACGTCGGCGTAGGGGACGATTTGGAACCACCGCCCACGGGCCGCTGGACTGCCACCTCATCATATGATATATACATGGTGGGCACGCCTAAGGAGGAAAATGGCGACAAAAAGGACACAACGGAAGATAAACCCCCTGGACAAAAGCCAAAACGACGGCGCAGACGCCGCTCTAAGTCTAGCCACAGTAAAAATAGCGATAACAACGCTAGAAAAATCGACACCCCAATCAACTCCAAAGGCAACAACGATCATATGGACCAAGTGATGGAGCAGGATGAGCCAGGTCACGCAGAACACAGCCCAGAGTAGACGCCCGATCACAGCGATCCTGAGGGCCGAATTCATCAACCTGCCTCCGGAGAAGAGTACAGTCCAGATGACGATGCATTCATCATCCCAGAAAAACGTTTGGAACGAGATAACCTCCACAGAAGGCTTATGGCCACTGCGAGAAGCCTAAAGAAGTAGAAGCAAAGGCTTAAGGCTGCGCAAGAAACGCTCAACCGCAGATGCAATAAAGTGCTAGACACTGAAGAAAAATATAGCGACGATCGCCACACAAAGATCTACCCAAAGCGCAAGCTGCTGCCAGAATTCGACGATGAGGCCATTCTGTGGAAGAACAATACGGCCAGTAGGCCGGACCAACCAATTCATGACCGCGATAGAGCAGCTACTGATTCCGCACATGATTTACGTGGCTCCTGGACAAAAAGGCCGACGCGACCAGGTCCATCTATGGATCTAGAGGACATGCTTCGGCGCAGGATTACAGTCACCAAAACGATCAGGCTGATCGAATACCAATTCGGAATCAACACCGGACACAACAACAGTCGATAGCATGCCACAACATGTCAAGATATAGAGGGGCTGCGCACCCTCTGTGCTTCACCGAAGAGGTACTGGATCACGAATTTCCACAGGGATTCAAACCCGTGAACATAGAGGCATACGACAGAACGACAGACCCCGTGGTCTGGATTGAGGATTTTATCCTTCATATCCACATGGCTCGTGGGGACGACCTCCACGCCATCAAATACCTTCCCCTCAAGTTGATGGGGCCAGCTCGGCACTGGTTGAAAAGCCTCCCCGAAAATTCAATCGGAAGTTGGGAAGAACTTGAGGATGCTTTCAGGGCCAATTTTCAAGGGACCTATGTCCGATCTCCGGACGCTGACGATTTAAGTAACATAATTCAACAGCCCGGAGAGTCCGCCCGTAAGCTTTGGAACAGATTTCTCACTAAGAAGAATCAAATTGTTGATTGTCCGGATGCCGAAGCCCTAGCGGCCTTCAAGCACAGTATCCGAGACGAGTGGCTCGCCAGACACCTCGGCCAAGAAAAGCCAAGGACAATGGCAGCCTTAACAAGCCTTATGACCCGCTTCTGCGCGGGTGAAGACAGCTGGTTGGCCCGTAGAGGTACCAGCGACCTGGGCACATCTGAAATTAGGGATGGCAATGGGAAGCCACGGCACAATAAAAACAAGTGTCGAAACAAGGAAGAAAGTCCGGACAACACGGCGGTCAACGCCGGATTCAGGGGCTCTCGACCCGGTCAACAAAAGAAGACATTTAAAGGCAGCAAAGAGGGACCGTCCGGCCTGAACAAAGTCCTGGACAGGTTATGCCAAATTCATGGCACCCCTGAAAAACCTGCGAACCACACTCACCGAGAATGCTGGGTCTTTAAGCAGGCCGGCAAGTTAAATGTCGTACACAAGGGAAGGGAAACACCAAGTGAAGACGAGGATGAGCCTCGCCAGCCGAACACTGGGGGACAGAAAAAATTCCCACCAGAGGTAAAAACAGTAAACATGATCTATGCGACTCACATACCAAAGAGAAGGCGCAAACGCGCGCTCAGAGACGCATACACTGTAGAGCCCGTCGCCCCCAAACTCAACCCCTGGTCGGCCTGCCCGATCACTTTTGATCATAGGGACCACCTGACTAGTATCCGACACGGAGGATCGGCTGCCTTGGTGCTCGACCCAATAATCGATGGATACCATCTCATTCGTGTCCTCATGGACGGCAGCAGTAGTCCCAATCTAATATATCAGGACACTGTCCGCAAGATGGGGATAGACCCATCTAGAATCAGCCAAAGTAACACCACCTTTAAAGGGGTGATACCAGGCGTTGAGGCCCACTGCAGGGGCTCCCTTGTATTAGAGGTGACATTCGGTTCTCCAGACAACTCCAGAAGCGAAGAATTACTCTTCACCATCGCTCCCCTCCGAAGCGGTTATCATGCATTGCTTGGAAGAACGGCCTTCGCTCGCTTCAACGCAGTACCGCACTACGCCTACCTTAAACTCAAGATGACCGGTCCACGTGGCGTCATCACCATTAGCGGAAGTACAAAGCGTTCCTTACGTGCGGAAGAGTATGCGGCGGCTCTAGCAGCCGGACACTAAGCGGCCTCTCCTATTAGAACGCATGATCGGTCGTTAAGACCACGGACATGGTTAGACGTGTCCGGCGCACCACCATTGGTAACAGCCCAGATAAACCTGAGCTGGGTGCTATACACGTAATCCCATAGAGGTCATCAGCTGCAAACATGCAATAAAGCCCACCTTTTGGCTTAACCTTATTAACAGGCCAATGTCTTACACTTCTACTATCCATTGATAATAACCAACTCTTTGCACACTTACACCATACTCTTTTACATGAGTTTTCCTTTTTACAAACACCATTTGTGCAACACCCTAACAAGACATGGCACAATGGAGATAAAGGCGCATACGTGCAGCAGGGCCCCGCTCAAAGGTTTCTCTTTAGATTAAGCCCCTGTGTAAACCTTCTTTATTGTCTCTTGTTGCTTGACATCCCATGGGTACTCAATACACCCACAGGGGATACTGGCGTTATTGGCATTTCGCCACGACAGACTAACGCACGTACCTGGAAATACAGGGTTCATAATCAAGGGTGCTACTCAGCCCAGTATATGTTATAAAGTCCGAAAAACTTTGGGAGTGTTCGGCGTCGCGAGTTTGGCCTTATATGCATCAGCTCCGAATCATGTCTTTGGTCAAATGTTGGGTTTGCCCGGCTCCTGGTTTTGCTGCCTTACGTTCCGCTTCTATCGGCTAAGGCGGCCAAAGGAGAACTACTGTGATTGTTCCCTGGTTATTCCGGATGAGCACCTCAGTAGAGAAAGCCGAAAACTAATTGTCATGATATAGCGAGAGACTGGTCAACCACTCGAGGACTCATCGGAATATTTAGGATTCCTCCGCATTAACGAAGGGCCGTTTCCCGGTCATGTACACACGCGCCCGTATCCGGATGCACGCGAAGGTACCAGGGGCTACATAGTAGCCCCACCGTCAAACTCCTATGGCTAAGTGAAAGTGTTAAAACTATATAGTCCGGTTGCCTAGTTCAACGTGTGATCACCTCCTTAATGGACCAAGACGTTGGATCAAGTGTGATTACGCACATTTTTGTGAACACCCCCGCATTATATGCGTGGGGGCTGAAGCCAACGACTGCTAACTTTCAGGTTATATATACATCAAACGGCCACACAGGAGGCACAATAACACTTTCGGGCGAAAGTATAAATACAATTGTTTTTACAACGGAATGATTTTTCACTCGAACATGACACTCTTCGAGCACTGAGCCTCTATTAGACGAGCACCTTCTGTTACCTGCTCGAAATAGTGCTCGGCTGGATCCTGGCCTCCCGCCGGATTCTGGGTTGCAATGATGGTGGCCTCCATATCTGCCCAATATGTTTTAACACGGGCAAGAGCCATCCGCGCACCCTCTATGCACACCGAACTCTTCATGGCGTCAATTCATGATACGGCGCCAAGGATTTGTTGCACTAAACCAAAATAATTGTCCGGCTTCGGTCCCTTTGTCCATAGATGGTCTATTACAGACCTCATTGCAAGATCGGACAACCTATGGAGCTCGGCCACAGCGGCCATCCTTTCACTCAATGGCAACAGGCACGTTGGAGCACTGAATTGCGACCAGAACAGCCTTTCTACTTCACTATCTTTTTGATCCTCGAAAAACTTGGTTGCATCAGCCGTACTTTTTGCCAGATCCGCATACGCGTCTGCAGCGCTCCAGTGCCGATCCAGAGGAGCGTACTTTGGATCTAAGAACTTCATCCGCAACAAATAGGGGCTTCCAGCCGCGATTTCTCCGGCCTGTCGAAGCTCCTCCCGCGCATCCCTAATTTCGGAACGCGTCTCCTTGGCCGCATCAAGGGCCTTCTTCAGGTCAGCCGACTTCGCTAGATTCTCCTTTTCAAGGAGCTCATACCGGCCGGCGACGTCTCTCAGCTCCACAGCCATTTCGGCTATTTTATCTTCGCTTCGGCGATGAGCAGCCTGTTCGACTCTCAAATCTTCGGCCGCCTTTAGGGTAGCCGCATTGCTAGCCCGGGCTTGTTCCTTGGCTAGGTCAAGCTCTGCCCTCAGGACCTTCACGCCAGCAGCTCCGACTGCAGCTGAAGCATATCACATTAACATTATGCTCCTACTAATATTTCCTATGACAAATAAGGAAAACAGAGCACATACTTTGTGACTCGTTAAGCCGCTTGTTCACAAGCGTGATGTCGGCGTCCACAACTTCAATCTGTCGCCTCAGTTCGGCGAATTCAGCGGTCCGGTCTACCGCCGGACCCTTAGCCACCTGCGCATGAATGCAGTGCGATCATTACTTAAGAGTGTGATCCTCTGTTTGCCGCCTAGGGCTGGCAACCAGAGTCTTGGGGGCTACTATCTATACGGAGCACACCTAGCGCGTGCGGTACAACCAAAAAATTACGTATTTCATTATGTACCTCAAAGCCTTTGAGCAGGCTCATAAAAGGTTCATTCAACCCGCTTGTGGCGGATGAAATCTTCTCAAGCACCGTGCCCATTAACGAACGGTGATCCTCCGAGAGAGCAGCTTGCTCTAGAAGGCCCGTCAGCGTGTCCGGCCGGTCGCCGGACTGTGCCGGACCCTTCTTATTGCCCCCTGTGGGAGCCGAATGCTCCGGGCTCAGGGCGGCCGAAGTATTAGCTTCTGGCCTCGGCAAATCTGGACTCCTCCGTGATGACACCTCGGGGTCGCACGCACCATGAGGCGGAGAGGAAGGTGGGGGACGAACTCTGTCGAGAAGAGCTACTAGCCGGACTGCAAAGGATGGATCCTGGTTATTGTTCTTGGAGGAGGAAGAAGTAGCTTTGTATTTACGATTAACTTATAGCTCGGCGTAGGGCTGGCCCGTTTGCGGGCATGGCGCGATGAGGACGCCCTCCGGGGCAGGGCCCCCTGGTGAAGTTTTCTTCCCTTGTCTAGGCACCTCTGTCTCCAAGTCTTCGGAGGCGGCCCTCTTCTTCCCGCGGGGGGAGGAGACCTTAGATTCCCCTCCCCGACTATCCTCCTTCATGGAAATAGTAATTCCCCCGGTTTGGATGTGCAATGTGTGAAGCTCTGTTTCTCTGTTCTTCCCTTCGTCTTTCCCCGAGGGCACTTGACTTAGCACACGACTAAGCATCCTGGCTATTGCAGGACTAGGCAAGCCTTCGGGAAGTGGTGCCGGACACCTGATTCTCTCCGCCTTGCTGAGCCAATCCTGGCCGCGGATGGTTTTCAGAATAATGTTGTGATAAATATAAATGAAGTGTTCGGTTTCTAGATTACTTACTTGGGTATCTGGACGGTTGCAGTTCAGTCCCGCATCCTCGGTGGTGTCCGGACACTTTACTCGGTAGTGTCCCCAATCCAGTCCCACGTTGGCCCACGACGCCAGTTGAGGCGGGGGGCCCGAGCTAAAGTCGGGGGCAGCCACCCACTTTGTGCCTCTGGGAGTCGTGATGTAGAACCACCTCCGCTGCCATAGATCGGACACCTACGGGAAGAAGCCCTCTGGCCATGGGGCATCAGCATTTTTGCTTATTGTAGCGCCTCCCCACTCCGCGTGTCGCCCCTCGATCGCCTTCGGCTTTACATTGATGGTCTTGAGCCATAAGCCGAAGTGCGGGGTGATGTGGAGGAAGGCTTCACACACAACAATAAACGATGAGATGTGAAGGATGGAGTCCGGAGCTAGATCATGAAAATCTAGCCCGTAATAGAACATGAGCCCTCTCAGAAAGGGATCGAGGGTGAAGCCTAAGCCACGGAGGAAGTGAGAAACAAATACGACGCTCTCGTTGGGCTCGGGAGTAGGGATGACCTGCCCTGGAGCAGGAAGCCTGTGCTTGATGTCGGCGGTCAGATATCTGATCTCCCTAAGCTTCGCAATGTCCTCCTCTGTGACAGAGGAGGCCATCCACCGGCCTTGAAGGTTGGATCTGGACATGATTGAAGATCCGAAGTGCCTAAGCTTGGGCTTTGGGTGTTGGAACTCGAGATGCGGAAAGGCGCAAGCGTGGTAGGAAAGAGGGATAGGCCTCGGCCCCTCTATAAAGGGGGTGAATATCAAGTAGCCTCAGCGTAACCGCTTGGGACTTGCCTAAAAGCACGGAGTCATACCAACAGGCGTAGTGAGGTTGCCCGCGCCCGTATTGATGGGAATCCCGCAATAAGGGGAACATGATCTCTGCTTCAACGAGGCGTGCCAGTAAAACCGCCTTGCAGTGCGTGTCGTGGCAGGCCGAGAAAAACCAGTTCGTATTGAGCCAGGCCGTGGCGTAAGGGCACACCGTGAAAAATTGTCAGCGGATTAGATTTGTAAAGTGTTATGCTCTCTACGGTGGTGTGCGGAAATTATCTTACAGAGTTGGACACGATCCTTAATCTACTTTGGAGTATTTGGAGATGGAACCCGCCTTGCAATGCCAAAGACAATCTACGCACCGGACTCATCATCATTGAATCCTGGTTCACGGGCTACTGAGGGAGTCCTGGATAAGGAGGTATCCAGACAGCCAGACTATATACTTTATCCGGACTGTTGGACCGTGAAGATACAAGACTCAAGACTTCGTCCCATGTCTGGATGGGACTCTCCTTTGCGTGGAAGACAAGCTTGGCGATCCGGATGTTAGATCTCCTTCTTTTGTAACCGACTCTGTGTAACCCTAGCCTCCTCCGGTGTCTATATAAACCAGAGGGTTTAGTCCGTAGGACAACAACAATCATAATCATATGCTAGCTTCTAGGGTTTAGCCTCTACGATCTCGTGGTAGATCAAGTCTTGTAATACTCATATCATCAAGATCAATCAAGTAGGAAGTAGGGCATTACCTCCATCGAGAGGGCCTGAACCTGGGTAAAACATCGTGTCCCCTGCCTCCTGTTACCATTAGCCTTAGACGCATAGTTCGGGACCCCCTACCCGAGATCCGCCGGTTTTGACACCGACAGCAGGCAACCAGCTAGTGGTTGTAGGGGGAGGCTATTTATAGCCTAGGGAGCAGCCCGACATGATAAGACATAAATGCCCTTCAATGATATGACCGTTAGGTGGGTAGATATTTTGGGACAGCTGGCGCATAGCACAGCAACGATCAGAATTTTGACTCTCAAATTCCTCAGGGCTATAATGTTCCTCACTGTGTAGGCAATCCGCACTGGTGAATTCCTAACTCCTCAGTCAGAACAAATTCCTCAGAGACCAGAAGAACTTCGTCTCTGTCACTGAAGAATACGACTGAACTATATGAGTTTTCCAATGGCTTCACTCGAAGGGATTGGTAGGTGTAGGATTTTGAGTTGAGCATCACATGGAAATTTTTCCTTAGTATTTCCTCGCCCCCCTTTAACAGTACGATGCTTCCTATGACTCAAGAAAAAGAAAATGAAACAATGAAAACAAAAGTCTTCACGCTTCATGTTCCTCGAATGATTGCCAA
This sequence comes from Triticum timopheevii, assembly GCA_963921465.1. Classification (NCBI taxonomy): domain Eukaryota; kingdom Viridiplantae; phylum Streptophyta; class Magnoliopsida; order Poales; family Poaceae; genus Triticum; species Triticum timopheevii. The sequence goes on along the minus strand of OY997268.1, from coordinate 289,664,884 downwards.
GTCTTCAAGGTCACACCAATTTCTTCACTTTCAAAGTCTTCAGAAATCCAAAGTCTTCAGTTGAAGAACTTCATTTTTAGGGGTCGACTTTCTCTGTAAATATCAAACTCCTCATAGACTTATAGACCTGTGTACACTCACAAACGCATCAGTCCCTTAACCTATAAGTCTTCAATACACCAAAATCACTAAGGGGCACTAGATGCACTTACAATCTCCCCCTTTTTGGTGATTGATGACAATATAGGTTAAGTTTTCAACGGGGATAAACTTGAAGTGTAAATACTTATATTGAGGAATTTAATTGCAAGATATAGAAGAACTCCCCCTGAAGATGTGCATAGTGAGGAATTTGCTTTTGAAGCAATGCACACTTGAAGAGTATAATCATGGAGATCTCCCCCTATATCTTGTAATTCATACACGCATTTGACATATAATATGAAGAATTTGAAATGCATGATGAGATATGGTGACTGATGTAATTCAGCATGCGTGCAAAGACATTAATGAGGAATAAGCATGCAGAAGAACTCAGCAAAAGTATCAGGCCACCATAGAGTTTAAGATTACAACTCGATCCAGCAAAGTCATCAAAAAGAACGGGAGTTGTAACTTGGCAAAAAAACACCCATATAAGGTAGACCCGCTTGAAGACTAACTCAAATTTCACCCCCTTTGTCATCGAATGACCAAAAGGGTTGAAAATGAGGACTAACGCCCCTAAAGAATATCATGACGATGGAGGAGCGCCATTGTTGGGGTCCTGAGTCGTTGTAGGGCCAGTGTCGTCCAAGTCTTCATACTCGTCCGTGTCGCGTGATGAAGAATATGAACTGGCGACCAAGGAAGGAATCTTGACCATCTTGAATCTCTTTGGTGGAGGAGCAGACCAGTCAAAATCTTCCATGAAACCCATTTGCTTCAGATCTTCTTCACCATAGAGATGTGACAGAATGGCCCAGGTGCGATCGAAGACTTCATGGTGGTAGTAATGGTTTTTCTTCACTGCATTATGTGTAGAAGTCATGTTGTGAAGAATAGAGCCAAACTGACGCTTAACCCATTTGTGGTTTCGATCCACCTTCTGGTGAAGACTAAGAAGCAGCTCATGGTCAGTCATCACACGAGGAGCAGTGGCTTGAGGATTTGGCTTGGATGCATTGGCAGTAGAATCATGAGTGGCAGAATCATCATTGGTGGAATAAGATGCAGCTTTGCGGAACTGACCATCCAATGGACGAATGCCTTCATCAATTACAGCAGGTGCCTTGCCCTTCTCATCAGCTGAGGAATATGTCCGCTTGAGGACTTCAATCGGAGGCAACTAGCTGAGGTGATTCTGAAAGTCAGCTTTGTAGTTGAGTGAAGACCTTGTTTTGAGGAATCTCATAATCCAAGGAGCATAAGGCTTCAGCTCAAACAGTGAAAGTGCAACATTTTCCAGAGTCCTCATGAAGAAATCATGATAATTGATAGGGATGCCATGCATGATGTTGAATAGCATATTATTCATGATGCCAACAATTTCCTCATCGGATGAGTCATGGCCTTTGATAGGACTCATAGTCTTCGTCAGAATGCGATAGACGGTTCTTGGCACATGCAGCAATTCCTTCATGAGGAATTTGGTCCTTGGGGCTTGACCAGGCTTCAGAGGCTTCATGAGCACTTGCATGTAATGAGCAGTGAGTTCAGCCTCTTGGTACAGACAACAAGAACCTTCAGGTGGAGGACTAATTGGCAGGGCATGAAGTAATTCAGAGGCCGGTGCCTTGTAACGAGTGTTTTTGGTCATTGTAAGTGCATCTAGTGCCCCTTAGTGATTTTGGTGTATTGAAGACTTATAGGTTAAGGGACTGATGCGTTTGTGAGTGTACACAGGTCTATAAGTCTATGAGGAGTTTGATATTTACAGAGAAAGTCAACCCCTAAAAATGATGTTCTTCGTCTGAAGACTTATGATATCTGAAGACTATCTGAAGACTTTGAAAGTGAAGAAATTGGTGTGACCTTGAAGACTTGGTATTCATTCGAGGAATATGAAGCATGAAGACTTTTGTTTTCATAGTATCATTTTCTATTTCTTGAATCATAGGAAACACCGTACTGTTAAAGGGGGTCGACGAAATACTAAGAAAAAATTTCCATATGATGCTCAACTCAAAATCCTACACCCACCAATCCCTTCGAGTGAAGCCATTGGAAATCTCATACAGTTCAGTCATATTCTTCAGTAACAGAGATGAAGTTCTTCTGGTCTCTGAGGAATTTATTCTGACTGAGGAGTTAGGAATTCACCAGTGTGAATTGCCTACACGGTGAGGAACATGATAGCCCTGAGGATTTTGATAGTCAAAATTCCGACCGTTGCTGTGCTATGCGCCAGCGGTTCCAAAATATCTACCGACCTATCATATCAGACAAGGGCATTTATGTCTTATCGTGTCGGGCTGCTCCCGAGGCTATAAATAGCCGCCCCCTACAACCACTAGCTGGTTGGCTGCTCCGAGAGAAACTGACACTTGTCATTTGAGAGCATCCCATCTTCTGAGGACTTTGAGCGAAAATCATCAAGTGAGGAATACCCAAAACCCAACACCTACAAACCCAAAGTGATTGAGCATCACTGAAGAGATTGATCCTGCGTGGATCCGACGCTTGTTACCTTTGAAGACCGTGCTTCTTCCAGACGGTTAGGCGTCAAGGTCTAGAGCATCCAAGAGGAATTGCGGATCGCCGAGTGACCGAGTTTGTGAAGGTTCGGAAGTCACCTGAAGCCTTACCACGAGTGATTGGGCGAGGTCTATATGACCTTACCTCAAGGAGAATACGGTGAGGACTATGTGTCCGGGACTGGGTGTCCTCGAGTTTAAATACTCAGCCGCTCCAACCAGATGTACAACTGAGACAGCAGTCGGAACTGGTCTACCAAATCATTGTCTTCACCAAGCCGCCTGGTTCTATTTCCTCATGTCTGTTATTGTGTGCCTGTTCATATCTATTTGAATACTCTGACTGAAGACTTTCTCAATTTCCTCAGTTCAATTTCTTCAGTCTGTCCGTCTTCTTTCTTGTGTTATCCCGTGTTTACGCTTTCTGTACTCTATGTTTGTCTTCATCTCGCTATGATGACTATGCTTGTATTCTGTTATGTTTACTTCTGAGTACTTATTCCGTTGCTAGTAGTTCTTTAGTTAGGAATTTCCTCACCAGCAAATTCCTTAGTGTAGAATTCATAAAAATCGCCTATTCACCCCCCCTCTAGTCGATATAACACAATGTGCCACTGATGTTGAAGACGGTTAGGTTGATGATGAAGCCAGGGCCGCTAGAGCCAAAGGCAGCAATGTGCCACTGATGTTGGATCCCAAGCTGATCCTTGATTTCATTGACTTATGGCACAAGGACCCCAACACGCCTTTACCGGAGTTGAACCTCACTCCTGGTCAAAGCAATGTCCTCACTGCCTTCATTGAGGAAGAGAAATGGAAATTTGAACAAGGCAGAAGTCTGAAGAAAGCGCAGTACAAGAAACAATGCTACCTCAAGGACAATGTCCTCACTCTCACCCCTGGTCAGCTTCTTGCCTTGCAAGCTGAAATCAAGCAGCTGAGCGATGAATTTGATCGCTATTATGCTAACTGGAAGGGCGCCAAGGTGCATTTCGTCAATCTGATGAAGAGATTCACTTCAAGTGCTGCTCCACCTGTGCACGTTGAAGTTACTCAGGCTGAGGCATCTGCTTAGCCTTCTGAAGATGCCAGCACCGATGATGACAATCAGGCTGCTGAAGACAATGAGAGTGCCAGGGCTGATGACTCCATTCCAGCCACTGAAGATATTGCCAGGGAATCCACTAGTGGTGCGCCTGAAGAAAGTGAACAAATCAGGGCAACTGCATCAGTTGCGCCTGAGGAAAATGAACCAAAGTCCTCTTCTCCTCCTGCGCCTACACCAACTCCAATCCTTCCATCTGCATCAGATGCGAAGAAGACCAAGGCTGCAGAACGTGCAGCTGTGAAGAAAAGGAAGGCATCAGCTTCATCAAATTCTTCAGCTCCGAAGAAGATGAAGACTCTGATCAGTTCAATTAACAATCCAATTGATGCCGTTCCAGTTTCATCAATGCCATCAAAGTACCTTGTTCCTTTTGGTGAAAACTATGTGATTCCTGATGAATCCGATGAAGAAACTCCTTCTGCTGCTTCTTTAGAGCAGTTGGATGAAGAAATTGAAGTGGATAAGATCCCTTCAACCCAGTCATTTCCTCACCTATGCCTCAGTTTACTGCTGAAGAGGCAGGTGTTGAAGAAATTGAAGAGGAGGATGTGGACATTGGTTGTACCACTCCGGTCCTCAATGATGAATTTTGGGATAGTCAGCATCCCAACTCCCCAATGCTCACTCCTCTCCAAGCTATTCCTCAGTCCCCTACTACCACTGAAGTACAAATGGGATCTGAAGAACCTCATGCAACCCCTAGTGTTCATGTAGAAATTCTAGCCACTAGTGCTGAAGAAGTTGTCAATGAAGAATTGGCAACCCAGGCTGAAGCTGCTGAAGAGCCTGAAATTCCTCAGCCTGAGGAACCTGAGATTCCGATTCCTGAGGTGGTGCTACAACTGACCGACACTCCTCAGCCCAAGCCAAAGGAACCCTTCTCTAAGAAGCAAAAATTCAGGGCTGATGATTTCTTTGGTGAGCACGTGTTCTTCACTGGCTTCAACCCCTATGACAATGCTCGTCTTAGAAGGAAGCGTGTTTGGACTACCAGCCAGGCTAACTTCTATTCCTCAATGCTCTTCAATAAGGACAAAATCTTCGATCATGAGCATATTCCTCATGTGGACATGGAATCCATGCCTTACTTCTCTCAAGTCCTCAGCATGATTCATGACGCTGGCTTGCTAAACTTCTGCTCTGACATTGTTGATTGGAACGAAGAGCTTATTCTTTGGTTCTACGCAACTTTGCACATCACAGGTGATGCTGCTGACGTCAACTCATGGGTGTTGGACTGGATGACTGAAAACACGCACTACAAGGCACCAGCCACTGAACTGCTTCGTGCCCTGCCAATCAGTCCTCCACTTGACGGTGCTCATTGTCTGTATGATGAGCCTGAACTCACTGATCATTATATTCAAGTGCTCATGAAGCCACCGAAGCCAGGACAAGCTCCAAGGACAAAATTCCTCGTGAAGGAATTGCTCTATGTGCCGAGGACAATCTATCGCATTCTAATGAAGACTATCAGTCCTATCAAAGGCCATGACTCTTCCGATGAAGAAATTATTGGAATGATGAAGAACATGCTTTTCAACATCATGCATGGCATCCCCATCAACTATCATGATTTCTTCATGAGGACTCTGGCAAATATTGCACTTTCTCCGTTTGAGTTGAAGCCTTATGCACCGTGGATCATGAGATTCCTCAGAACAAGGTCTTCACTCAACTACAAGGCTGACACTCTTAACTATGGCAGCTACTTGCCTCCGATTAAAGTCCTCAAATGGACATATTCTTCAGGTGAAGACAAGGGCAAGGCACCTACTATGATCGATGAAGGCATTCGTCCATTGGATGGTTAGTTCCGCAAAGCTACATCTTACTCCACCAATGATGACTCTGCCACTCATGATACTGCTGCCAATGCTACCAAGACAAGTCCTCAAGCAACTGCTCCTCGTGTGCTGACTGATCGTGAACTGCTAATAAGTCTTCACCAGAAGGTTGATCGCAACCACAAGTGGGTTAAGCGTCAATTTGGCTCTATTCTTCACAAACATGACTTCCACACATAATGCAGTGAAGAAAAACCACTACTACCTCCATGAAGTGTTTGATCGCACCTGGGCTATTCTGTCACATCTCTATGGTGAAGAAGATCTGAAGCAAATGGGCTTTAAAGAAGATTTTGACTGGTCTGCACCTCCACCGAAGAAATTCAAGAGGGTCAAGGTTCCTCCCTTGGTGGCCAGCTCATACTCTTCATCACACGCCACGGACGAGCATGATTACTTGGACGACACTGCAGCAGGCCCTACATCGACTCAAGACCCTGACAACGCTGGCGCTCCTCCATCAACATGATATTCTTCAGGGGCGTTAGTCCTCAGTTTTGACCCTTTTGGTCATTCGATGACAAAGGGGGAGAAATTTGAATTAGTCTTCAAGCGGGTCTATCTTATATGGGCGTTTTTTTGCAAAGTTACAACTCTCGTTCTTCTGATGACTTTGCTGGATCGAGTTGTAATCTTAAACTCTATGGTGACCTGATACTTTTGCCGTGTTCTTCTGCATGCTTATTCCTCATTAATGTTAATGCACGCATGCTGAATTACATCATTCACCATATTTCAACATGCATTTCAAATTCTTCATATTATATATCAAATGCGTGTATGAATTACAAGATATAGGGGGAGATCTCCATGATTATACTCTTCAAGTGTGCATTGCTTCAAAAGCAAATTCCTCACTATGCACATCTTCAGGGAGAGTTCTTCTATATCTTGCAATCAAATTCCTCAAAATCAGTATTTACACTTCATGTGTTTATCCCCGTTGAAAACTTAACCTATATTGTCATCAATCACCAAAAAGGGGGAGATTGTAATTGCATCTAGTGCCCCTTAGTGATTTTGGTGTATTGAAGACTTATAGGTTAAGGGACTGATGCGTTTGTGAGTGTACACAGGTCTATAAGTCTATGAGGAGTTTGATATTTACAGAGAAAGTCGACCCCTAAAAATAAAGTTCTTCGTCTGAAGACTTTGGATATCTGAAGACTTCCTCAAGACTTTGAAAGTGAAGAATTTGGTGTAATCTTGAAGACTTGGTATTCATTCGAGGAATATGAAGCGTGAACACTTTTGTTTTGTAGTTTCATTTTCTATTTCTTGAGTCATAGGAAACACCGTACTATTAAAGGGGGTCGAGGAAATACTAAGGAAAATTTCCATGTGATGCTCAACTCAAAATCCTACACCCACCAATCCCTTCGAGTGAAGCCATTGGAAATCTCATACAGTTCAGTCCTATTCTTCAGTAACAGAGACGAAGTTCTTCTGGTCTCTGAGGAATTTGTTCTGACTGAGGAGTTAGGAATTCACCAGTGTGAATTGCCTACACAGTGAGGAACATGATAGCCGTAAGGATTTTGATAGTAAAAATTCCGACCGTTGCTGTGCTATGCGCCAGCGGTTCCAAAATATCTACCCACCTAACGGTCATATCAGACAAGGGCATTTATGTCTTATCATGTCGGGCTGCTCCTGAGGCTATAAATAGCCGCCCCCTACAACCACTAGCTGGTTGGCTGCTCTGAGAGAAACTGACACTTGTCATTTGAGAGCATCCCATCCTCCGAGGACTTTGAGTGAAAATCATCAAGTGAGGAAAACCCAAAACCCAACACCTACAAACCCAATGTGATTGAGCATCACTAAAGAGATTGATCCTGCATAGATCCGACGCTTGTTACCTTTGAAGACTGTGCTTCTTCCAGACGGTTAGGCGTCAAGGTCTAGAGCATCCAAGAGGAATTGTGGATCGCCGAGTGACCGAGTTTGTGAAGGTTCGGAAGTCACCTGAAGACTTACCACGAGTGATTGGGCGAGGTCTGTGTGACCTTAGCTCAAGGAGAATACAGTGAGGATTGTGTGTCCGGGACTGGGTGTCCACGAGTTTAAATACTTAGCCGCTCCAACCAGATGTACAACCGAGACAGCAGTTGGAACTGGTCTACCAAACCATTGTCTTCACCAAGCCTCCTGGTTCTATTTCCTCAACTCTTTCATTTCCTCATGTCTGTTGTTGTGTGCCTGTTCATATCTATTTGAAGACTCTGACTGAAGACTTTCTCAATTTCCTCAGTTCAATTTCTTCAGTCTGTCTGTCTTCTTTCTTGTGTTATCCTGTGTTTACGCTTTCTGTACTCTATGTTTGTCTTCATCTCGCCATGATGACTATGCTTGTATTCTGTTATGTTTACTTCTGAGTTCTTACTCCGCTGCTAGTAGTTCTTCGGTTAGGAATTTCCTCACCAGCAAATTCCTCAGTGAAGATTTCATAAAAATCGCCTATTCACCCCCCCCCTCTAGTCGATATAATGCACTTTAAGTCATCCAGTCCAACACCCAAGTGTTGATATCATCAGCATCACCTGTGATGTGCAGCGTTGCATAGAACTGAAGAATAAGCTCTTCATTCCAATCAACAATGTCTGAGCACAAGTTGAGCAAGCCTGCATCATGAAGCATACTGAGGACTTGAGAGAAGCAAGGCATTGGTTCCATATCTACGTGAGGAATATGCTCGTGGTCGAAGACTTTGTCCTTGTTGAAAAGCAGTGAAGAATAGAAATTGGCCTGGCTGGCAGTCTAGAAACGCTTCCTTCTATCTGTTCAAGCTATTTGGAGATTATTATCTCATTCAAGTCATTTAATTCAACCGGTGCAATCCCGCCTTTCAATTAATCGTTTAATGGTGTATCTTTTTAGTGGGCCCTAACCCACAGGTCTTTTCCCAGGATCTTACCTGACTCATCTAATTTTCCCGGAGCCATTCCCAAATCCTTTTCGAAGTTTGACGTAAGAATGAATTTCATCAGTCAGATGTTTTCCAAGATCGATGTCAAATTATTTTTCATTGTTAACTCAACCTCTTTGTTTTTTCATTCTCCCGGAGTATCTCAACAATTCATGGTGGTGTTTCTCGTCGTCATTCTCGGATTTAGAAGACCGAAGAAGAGTTCCTCTTAAATCCTTACCCGTTCTTCCAAATATGCGTAGTTCAAGATTGATGCCATCCTCTCATATTTGTTTTCTATTGTGAGAATTCTTTTCACCCATCCGGAGCATTTCATGAGTTGTTTCTATTTCTTTCCTTCGAAGGCCATCATGTCATAATTCTTCATTCTCAGCGTGTAGCTATCATTCTCCAAATCTGCTGGTGCATTGTTCAAATATCCTCTAATCAATTCATGACCTCTTCGTTCTTCATCTGTTTTTCAATTCTTCCCGGTGAATTGTGCCTTTGCTACTTTCGTTTTCAATTCTTACGGTGGTTCGTTCGAGATTTCACTTCCTTCATTATCATATCAATTCATTCGTTGTTTCCAAATCCCACTGGTGGTTCCATCAATACCTTCTCAAATTTGCGCTATATCTCTATCTTTAATCATTTTTTAATGAGAATAAGTAGTATGCCAAATCCGTAGTTTGACATCAATTTAAACTGATGAAGAATAGGCATGACATAATTCTTATACTTGTTTCATCCAAGTGATTAATTCCTTCTTCCGAAGTTTTTTCATCAGGAAGTAATTCTCGATTCCAAGTTATTCATCTTTCTTGCCCGGAGTTCAAAGTTTACTCATGTCGTAGCTCCATCTAAATCATTGAAAGGCTTCAATTCTAGTTCTCTTCAACCTCCAATTCTTCTTCATAATCATTTTATTTTCCGGAGATCTTCCAAGAGGCTCTACATGGTGGTTCGTCAAGGATTCTTTTCATTCTTCAATTGTTCTTCAAGATTTCTCTTGAAGTTAAGATCAGCCAAGCTATACTCTAAAAATAAACAAGGTGCTCAACACATGTTTTGTTTTGAGGAGCTCAAGTATTCTTCATCTTGCATTCCAAAGTGCAATTCTTTCTACCTTATCTTTTGAGGTGGTGTTATGTCACTTTTGACAATTTCCTTCATGTTTCATGATTATTATGTTGTCAAGAATGAGGTATTTTAAATCCATCAATCTCTTTGTTGGTGTTATCTTGGGATATATTTCACCTAAAGCCTTCCATTGGGAATGTTGCTATTTGTGGTGCGTATCTATGATCCAAGTTATCTCTCTATCATCTTGGCGGAAGAAGTTTTTCATCTCGTTGGTGTTATCAATTATATTACTTGTTTCCGTAGTGGCAGAATTTCACCTCAATTTTGAGAAGTTTTCCATAAGCCCACTACAAGCTTATTCCTTTCGTTGTTGGTTTTTCAACAACTCCGTTATAACCTTCCTGGAAGGGTGCTTTCCAAGCTCATTTGTGGCAGAAGTTGGCTTTTTCTTCTCCATTCTGTTATTCCAATGATCTATCTTCTATTCTTTCTTCCGGCATTGTGATATTGCACTCTTCACTCATCATCTCGAATTGAGGATCATGTTCTTTTCATGGTTATCCATTCAACCGGAGTGTTGTATCATGTCTTCAAGTTCTTTTCACCTTATCATGTCTTGCATCTCTTTTCAACCAGAGTGCTGTCCAAATTTGTTCTTTCTTGTTCCTTGTTTACCTCGTTTCAACCAGAGTGGTTCCAATTCCTTGTCCTTTCTACTCGTCAATCATAGCTTTGCAACCTCCAAGGTTCAAATGGTGTTCCTTGTTTCTATTTTTCTACCGCAGTGCTCTCAATTGTGTTCAACTCTGTTATGTTCTTTCTTTCAACTTTTCAACCTCTCATGGTTTGGTGGTTTCACTTATTGGTCGAAGAAGCAAGTTAGTTTTACCTCTTCTCTTCCTCTTTCGTTTCTCTCCGGTGCCATCCTAGACCTCGGGACGAGATCCTCTTGTGGTGGTGGAGTGTTGTAAGACCCCAGATGTAACTTTCCATATTCGTAACTCCAACTCTTGCCATTCCCGGCTATGTGTTATGTAATTTCCTCCGTGGTTGGGTTTTTGTCTTTTGTTTTGCATTTTTGTTCATGTCATGCATTTCATCTCATAGCATCATTCGCATTACATCCGCATTGTTTTCTTAAAAACTTGCATCCGCTCGTAGTTGCCGCTCCTCGCTTCTCTCTATTGCGTTCGTTGGCTGATCCGAGTCCAACTGGGTTTTTGATTCCCTCTTGAATGATCGTTTGTCCCTCTCTACACTTGTCAGACCCCTCGCGCGCGTCCGAAACCTGCCTCAAACCCGACCCGCTCAGTCATCACCGATGGATTCTGATCATCCCCAAACATCCCTAAAACATCTCCATTTTCTTAATTGGACTTCCTAACCTATATTTTGCTCAGCCGTCCGTTTACGATCCTAGGGACGTGATATCCCCTAACCTAAATTCATCTGATATAAATATGAGTCCAACCCTAGATCCAAGGGGCTTGTCCCATCCACCAAATCCCCTCCCCGCCGCCGCCACTCCTCCTATCTCGTCTTCCTCGGGATCCTCCTAGTCCCCTTCTCACCCAACCAGCACTCGAAGCCTTCCCTCGATCCACCCGAACCAGCCACCGATCCAACCCATCCACCACCTCCATGCCTCCCCTGCCTCCTGGACAAGTCCGGCCGCCCGCAGCACCACCAGAGCTCCCTCCACCGGCGAGCATCACCACCAGATGAGCCTCGCGCCCATCTCTTCTCTTCGCCCTCCTTCCATTCTTCTCTCTATCTCTCTCGGACCTCTCTATCAACTGTGTATCCTTCGCATAGGAGCCATGGCTGCCACCCTTCTGCAGCACCTCGTCGCCAGGATCTTCATGCTTGTGTCATCTTCGGCTTTCTCCACGCCCGTCATCGCCAGGAACCGACAGGAGACCACCCCTTCTCATGTCATCTCCACCTAGCGCCGCTCCTCTGCTACACCCTGCTTCCTCGCGCTCCATCGCCATCCCGTCGTCCAAGCCTCCTCTGGTTGCCGCTATGGATGCCGACATCCGAGCTCCTCAAGCTGACGCCGTTTAGGGTCCCGACGACCTCGCCGTCCTTGCCTCCTCCACCACGCCGGCGAGCGCGATGCCGGAGCACCGCAGGTCGCCATGCCTCTGCCCGTCCTCCTCCTCTCATTCCTTCCCATTGGTTTCTTTCATCTAATTTCTCTCATGCCCAGGGAGCCACCACCGCATCGCCGGATCCCGTCCCTGCCGCCTGGATCCATGCGTCCACCACCACCGGCTACCTCGAGGAGCGCCATCGCCCTGCTGCCATGTCCCGCCGCCGCCGCTGCAAGTCCCTTAGCTGCGTCGCCCATCTGCGTCCTCCTCTACTTCGAGTAGCGTCTTGCATAGAGCGAGCGCTCCTTCTCGAGCATTGACCGCGCCCCTACTTTGTCCACGTGCCTGGGCCTCCTCAGCTTCGGCCCAGCCGCTCCCCTGCGTCGCGCAAGGCCCAGCGCCTCACCACTGAGCCGGCCCATGAGGCCTGGTGAGCTTTAGATCCCGCGCCCTTGCCTTGTGCACTGTTGGGCCAGCTAGTTTCGGCCCATAGTGTTTTTTTCCGCTGCTGCAAATTTGCTATTTATCCAGAACTGTCAGTTTTACAGAAAACCCCCTATTGTTCATGCATTTAATAACTCACAAACTATGCATCTTATGTAAAAACATTATATATGAAAAATGCTTAGATTTCTGTCTAGTTTTCATAATATGCCACTATCATCCATGTTTAAGATGTTTAACTTGTTGTTTGTTTAAATTTTCTTAAATGACATGCTAATGCTTTATTTCATAACTTAATAACCGTAGCTCCAAATTTAATAAACTTTATATGGAAATGGGGTAGAAAAATGCATAGATTAAATTGGTGCACTTTATTTTACTGCTTAACAACATTAAAATATGGTTTAGGGCACAATACCAAATTCGAAATATGGACATGAGGATTTTCCGGAATTGTTGTTTGTTGTTCCAGCCTCATTTAAACTTGCCTAAATAGTTAGTTACTTATGCTTCACCTCTTGCCATGTATAATAACATTTAATATTGTTGGGTACATAAACGAGAGAGAACTAAATAATTGATGTGGTGTTGTTGAGCTCCACTTAATTTGTAGTTTTGTTTGTGCACTTTGCCATGCCATGCATATTTAAACCGGACATGCATCATACTTGGTTGTGCATCATGCCATGATTATGTGATGGTTGTTTACCATGTTGTTTGCTTCTTTACGGTTGCGCTTCTCTTTGATAGTCTCAGTTACGTTGCAGTTGTGAGGATTCGTTCGACTACATCCGTTTGTCTTCTTCTTGGACTCGTTCTTCTTCCTTGCGGAATCTCAGGCAAGATGACCATTACCCTCGATATCACTTCTATCTTTGCTTGCTAGTTGCTTCGTTCTATCACTATGTTGCGCTACCTTTAACTTGTTTACCATGCCTCCCATATTGCCATGTCAGCCTCTAACTTTTTCACCCTTCCTAGCAAGCCGTTGTTTGGCTATGTTACCGCTTTTGCTCAGCCCCTCTTATAGCGTTGCTAGTTGCAGGTGAAATTGAAGATTGCTCCGTGTTGGAACATGGTTATGTTGGGATATCACAATATCTCTTATTTTAATTAATGCATTTATATATTTGGTAAAGGGTGGAAGCTCGGCCTTTTGCCTGGTGTTTTGTTCCACTCTTGCCGCCCTAGTTTCTGTCATACCGGTGTTATGTTCATTGATTTTGCGTTCCTCACACGGTTGGGTTTATGGGAACCCCTTGACAATTCGCATTGAATAAAAGTCCTCCAGCAAGGCCCAACCTTAGTTTTACATTTGCCTAACAACCTATAACCCTCCCTTGGGGTCTGCAGCCCCGAGGGTCATCTTTATTTTAACCCCCCGGGCTAGTGCTTCTCTAAGTGTTGGTCCGAACTAGAGCCGCTTGTAGCGCCACCGCGAGGAAACTTGAGGGTTGGTTTTAGCTGTACGTAGTGTTCATCCGGTGTGCCCTGAGAACGAGATATGTGCAGCTCCTATCGGGATTTGTCGGCACAGTCGGGCGGTCTTGCTGGTCTTGTTTTACCATTGCCGAAATGTCTTGTAACCGGGATTCCGAGGCTGATCGGGTCTTCCCGGGAGAAGGAATATCCTTCGTTGATCGTGAGAGCTTGTGATGGGCTAAGTTGGGACACCCCTGCAGGGTATAAACTTTCGAGAGCCGTGCCCGTGGTTATGTGGCAGATGGGAATTTGTTAATATCGGGTTGTAGAGAACTTGACACTTGACTTAATTGAAATGCATCAACCGCGTGTGTAGCCGTGATGTTCTCTTCTCGGTGGAGTCCATGAAGTGAACACGGTTTGGGTTATGTTTGAACGTATATAGTCTCCAGGATCACTTCTTGATCACCTCTAGATGACGACCATTGCGTTGCTTCTCTTCTCGCTCTTATTTGCGTATGTTAGCCACCATATTTGCTTAGTGCTTGCTGCAACTCAATCTCATTACCTTGTCCTACCCTTAAGCTTAAATAGTCTTGATCTCGCGGGTTTTGAGATTGCTGAGTCCTCGTGACTCACCAGATACTATCACAACAGTTGCAGGTGCCGATGATACCAGTGCAGGTGATGGAACCAAGCTCAGATGGGAGCTCAACAATGATCTTGGTCGTTGCTATGTTTCGTTTCATGTTGATCAGTAGTGGAGCCCAGTTGGGACGATCGGGGATCTAGCAGTTGGGTTATCTTCTTTTCTTTTGGCTTCGTCCGTAGTCGGACTATGTGTGTACTCTGAATGATGTATGATTTATTGAAGTACTTGTGTGAAGTGGCGATTGTAAGCCAACTCTTTATCCCATTCTTGTTCATTACATGGGATTGTGTGACCCTTCTTGCGACAAAACCACCATGCAGTTATGCCTCTAAGTCATGCCTCGATGCGTGAGAGATATAGCCGCATTGTGGGTGTTACACACTCCTTCATCGATGAACACCGGGGTGCGAGGCGTTGATGCTGACCTTGCCGAGCTTGCAGGAGAAGAACAGCAGAAGAAGGAGCCACTGAGGGCCACTCCCAACATGCCGCCCCCCTCGACTACACCGCCTCGAGGGGCATCCCCAGCAAGGGCATCCATCACCGAGCCCATGCACATGGAGGAGGAGGAGGTGAACTTGGGTGCCGGGGATTCTGCCCCGACAACAAACAATGGCGGGGAGGGTGCCACTTCTTCCCAGCCCGGTGTAGGTAAGTCGCTCATTTCCTGTCCATGTTCTTTCTTTTTCTTGAACCTTGATCTTGGCTCTGTCTTACTCTCCTCCTCGGTATCTAGACCCTTCCTCGGCGGGGCAGGAAAACATCGATATCGTCATCGAGGAGGTCGCCAGGGATGCCGAGGCCGATGCTGGATATCGGGTTCCGGCAAAACCTTTAAGGTTCGAACACTGGGGTGCGCGCGAAGATCTCCTCCTACCAAATCTCGCTCTCAGCCTCGCCGCAATCCCTAAGCTAGATCGATGAACAACACAAGAGACACAAGATTTATACAGGTTCGGGCCACTGTTGTGGTGTAATACCTTACACCTGTGTGTGGTGGTGGATTGCCTCTTGGGCTGATGATGAACAGTACAGAGGAAGAACAGCCTCGCGAGGAGAGGCATTCTTGGGTTGGTGTTCTACTGGGTAGGGTTCAATCTGTCTCTAGATGAGATGCCTTCCTACTGTGGTGGCTAGCTCTATTTATAGAGGCCCTGGTCCTATTCCCAAATATTGAGCGGGAAGGGATCCAACAACGGCCATTTTGAAAGGGGACAACTAGTACAGGTTATCCTGACTAAAGGTGGTCTTCGTCTGCCAAAAATGCTGGTGGTGACGCCGTCTTGGGCTCTACGGTGACTTCTGTCCTTCCATCCTGCTAGTCTTGGTCTTGTTGCACTGATATGGAAACCTTCGCCTGATGCCTCGATACTCCATGCCTGCGCTTGCCTCCTTTGCACCAAAGAGGAAACGAGGACACTGCGCGGGCTGGCGCCTGCCTGGCACCCGCCTGGCCTTGATCATCATGGCTTGCGTCATGGGCACCTCGTGAGGTACCCTTTGCCTTGATCTCTCCACCTCCTCGCGAGCCTGCCTGCTGAGGCCAATCCTGAGGAGGCCTTGTGTCATCCGCCCCACGAGGCTTGGCCCCTCGCGAGGTCTTGATTGTTTGTTGATGAAGACGGGCCGTAGTGGACCACCGATTGAGCCATGCAGCAGGTCGCAGGCAGGCAATTCTGGGGACCCCCATTCCCAGAACATCGACAGTAGCCCCTGGGCCCAAGGCGTGCTCGGACTTGGCTTAGTGGTGAAGCCAAAGTTCAAGTGCAGAGCACCGCGGGCCCCAACAGCCTGTGGCCTTGGTTGCCGCGTGGCGACTGATTGGACATAGGCGTCTCCGCTTCCCCATGCTGCCTCGGCAACTGCCCAATTTGACGAGTCCCTGCTGCATGCAAAGAGAGTCATCATTACCTGCGATCGTGGAGGTCGACGATTGGCCTCCCTTGGGCTATAAATGAGGAGGGGCAATAGCCCTCGTTGCCCATCTCTTCTTTCTCCGCTTGCGCGCTTCTCCTTCCTCGCTCCTGCTGCTTGCAGCGCCCCCATGGCGCCCGTGAAGAGGTTCTTGGCCGCGGAGAAGGGGAAGGCTCGCCAGGAAGGGCCTGGCTCTCCTCCGACAGAGCGTGGCCGTGGTCGTCCTCACAAGCATCGCGCGACCCCTTCCATGGCTTCCCGTGGTTGCGGCGGTGGCCCTTCACGCGGTGGTGGCCGCCCATGTCGAGGCAGCCTAGTTGGTGGGGCAAGGCGTTCCGTGGCTGCGTGGCCTCCCCGGCCGCGCTTCCACTCGGCGGAGGTGCTGCTGGAGTTCGTTGTGTGGTCGGATAACCCTGCCGGCAACTGGCTTCAGCACCCTTGCTCCTTCGCCGGTGAACTGCCGGCCGCTGGCCCCGGCGGGCTCTGGTCGTAGGCGGATAGCTGCTGCAGCAAGGCCTCCTGGGTCGCGATGGAGATCTCTGTCACCGGCAATGTAGCCCTGGCCCAAGGCTGGCAGACATTTTCCCGTGTGCGTAGTCTGGGCATGTGGTGCACCCTCCACTTCAAGTATGACGGCGATGCGACCATCTACGTGAGGGTGTTCGGAGAAGATGGCCGCCGTGTGGGGTGCTGCCCTGAAGAAGACGATGGCGACGAGGTGCTTGGCCTTGGCGACGGCCGTGATGAGGGCGAAGGCGGACCTGCTCCTGGTGGCGACCGTAGATCATCGAGCTTCAGTGGCTCCTCCTCCGGCGACAACTCCTCCAGCGGAGGCTACGATCAACCACCACGCCGTTGTGCCCGCCTCGAGGGCGGCGGCGGGTCATCCCGTCGCCGCGCTCTAGTGAAGCGTGAGGCGGAGTCTGACTGAGCTCAAGAGGACGCCGCGGATCCCTCCTCGCGAGCTGTTGCAAGGCGCGTGCCGCTTTTGTTTTGTTTTCCTCCTTTCCCTACATCGAGAGAGAGAAGCATGGGGCCCCGTGGGGGCGTGCAACAGACTATGACTCCCTAGTTATCGTGCTGCATTTATTGTTCCTGTGTTGTGTTATGGTGCCGTTGTTATGCGTCTGTGCGTTGGAACAACTTAGCTTGGGATGTTTGAAGTAGTTTCCGCCTCGCGAGGTGCCTGCTTCAGGCCTCACCGGGCGCGTTAAGAGCTACAAAAAATCTGTTGGGAGAATCATTTCCGAACCTTGGTTGTGAGGGTTGCCGGCCATGGCCTGGTGCTTTGTGTCGCGATGCCCGAGGGGCACGTACTGGGAGGGGTGCTCCCACTGCGAACTCGAACGAGAGAGCCTCGCGAAAATTAGGAGAGAAAGGGCTCACGAGGGGGCCCGCGCAGCCCCCTCACGAGGTTAGCGAGAGAGAGAACGAGTCAGACAAAAAGCTGAAAACAGAAAACGAGGGCAGAAGATGACGGGCAGAACCAGCAAAGAACACTAGAAGCAACTTTAATAAAGGTTCAATCAAGGAAGAGCGAGCCAACTGCGAAAAGCAAATGAAAAGCCTCGTTCGGCACCTAGTCTAGTCTTCGACGTCTTCTCACCAGCGTGGAGCTAAGTGCTGCCACTGGGCGTGGGAGGGAGCTCCCGAGGCCCAAGAACGACACTCCGGAGACTCCGGGGCGTGTACAACCCCACTCATTATTACGTGAGAGTGTCACGGGCGGCGAGCTTCACAGGCACTGGGCCTTCTTCACAGGCACCAGGCCTTTCTTCGGGCCACGAGCTTCACAGGCACTGGGCCTTTTTCACGGGCACTGGGCCTTTCTTCGGGCGGCGAGTTTCACAGGCACCGGTCCTTCTTCACAGGCACTGGGCCTTTCTTCAGGGGTAAAACTTCCGGAGGTGGTGGATGTTCCAGGCGTTCGGGATGGGCACCCCCTCCTGAGTCTCCAGGCGTGTGGTGCACGGGCTGGAGACGTGGACGACCTTGAATGGGCCCTCTCACATGGGTGAAGGCTTATGCAGCCCTTCCCTGGAGAGCACCCACCTGAATACGAGGTATCCTACCTCGAGAGTTCTGGGGCGGATGTTGCGATAGTGATACCGCCGCAGCGCCTGCTGGTATCTTGCTGCCCGTAGCGTAACTTCACGGCGGCGTTCCTCCCACAGCATGAGGTCCATCCCCCGCATGGCGTCTGTCGGTGTACTAAAGTAGGGGTACCTTAGTATCCCGAACTTGTGCACGGGCAGTCACAGCGTCCCGCGGCAAGGCTTGCCGGGCGTCCGCCAAGACCCTTCGTAGCTCGTATTGATGCCTTTCAAGAACAAAGTACTCAAACCAAGGCCCCGGCAAGAGGAGCTTACCGGGAAGGCCAACCAAGGCCCCGGCAAGAGAAGCTGGCCGGGAAGAACAAGGCCCCGGCAAGAGGAACTTGCCGGGAAGGCCACTCAAGGCATTCCAAGAAAACTTGCCGCGACGCACCGCGCGCCCCGGCAAGGCCCGGTGAGCGACAAGCTCCCGAACATGACAAGACGACGACCGCGGCAAGGAGCTTGCCGCGGGAAACCCCCACTTCGCGCCCGCGCTCCAGCACACCTGCCAACGTGTCGCTCTGGGACCTTCCCAAGCACACGTGGCAGGAGGCCGTGCAGCTAGGGGTGCGAGGTGGCAAGCAGGCGCTGGCAAGATAACCATCGTGGCAAACGGTGGCGTCCATAGCGGTCCCTTTCGGTACTGTTTAGGCGACACAGACGGGCAATTAATGCCCTTGTCCCCTGCCGCCAGGGTTAGGTATGATAACACTGTACACGTAGCTGTACCAGCCACCACTCTTCCATTTTTGCCCTTTTACCTCCGTTGCCACCTGTGGGTAACCCCTTAAGCATATAAAAGGAGGCCCGTGTGCAACGTAGGGGAGGTTCGACTCATTCGAAACTACAACACACCCACGCTTTCAAGCAAGAACAGAATAGAAACACAAAGCAGCAGTCGGAGTTTTATCTCTCCGGAGAGCTCCGAAGCTGGGTAAAATCCCCCGCGCGCTCCGCCTCGATCTGCTCTTCGTGCGCCCTCCGCCCCCTTGCCGGACAAGAAAAGGGGCCCTGCCCCATAGGTGCTCGTTCCCCGCGACCGACATCTCTAGCGCGCCAGGTACACCTCCTTCATACCGATTCGTGAGGTCCAGGCGATTCCGCCAGCCAATGGCTCCCCTTTCTCGGCTCGGGGGGTGAAATAGTGGCGAAAGAGAGCAACATTTGGGTGGATGCCAACGAAGTTCTCGCAGAGGTGTGCGAAAACCGCCATTGTCAGAACGGCGTTGGGGGTGAAATCAAGAAGATGAAACCCGTAGGTATTCATGACGTCACAGAAGAAATCAGAAAAAGGTGGGCAGAGCCCACAATAGAAGAACACCGGAAAGAAATAGTACCCTTTTGGGCACCACTTTGAAGTGGAAGCTTCGGCGGAGAGCACCTGCGTGCGCGGATGCGCCCGCGTCTCTGTCGACCAGAAGAGATAGAACTCCTCCCGCAGCGTCTTCGGGGTGAGCTCGGGGAGGAAAAGTGCTCGCTCCTTGCGCAGCGCCTCCAGCCGCAGCGCCTCGGCCGACTTCACGCTCTTCCCGGTCTTCGGAGCCATGGCGGAAGCAGTGGAGGAGGTTGGCGGCGGCGGCGGCGACGGGCGGCGGAGCGCCGCTCTCTTTCGGCTTGGGAAGCGGAGGGGAGCGGTAGAGCTTTCTGAGGAAGGAACTGCAAGTGGCGAAGGTGGGGGAACGGCCCTGTTTCCCCTGCTTATAAGCAGGGGGGCGGACGTTACACATTTCCTGGATTTAAGTATTGCCCACGATCTCTCCCACGACGCCGCGATTGACGCGTGCCCTTACGGGAGGGCACGGTGGATACGGAGTGGATTTGGTTTGGACCCAGGCTGCGTGTGCCCGTGCACTGTTTTGGGCCTGGCCCAACAGCGCTCGGCACCGTGTATGGCCCAGGCCCGGGGGCTCCTGTCGGTGTACTAAAGTAGGGGTACCTTAGTATCCCGAACTTGTGCACGGGCAGTCGCAGCGTCCCGCGGCAAGGCTTGCCGGGCATCCGCCAAGACCCTCCGTAGCTCGTATTGATGCCTTTCAAGAACAAAGTACTCAAACCAAGGCCCCGGCAAGAGGAGCTTACCGGGAAGGCCAACCAAGGCCCCGGCAAGAGAAGCTGGCCGGGAAGAACAAGGCCCCGGCAAGAGGAGCTTGCCGGGAAGCCACTCAAGGCATTCCAAGAAAACTTGCCGCGACGCACCGCGCGCCCCGGCAAGGCCCGGTGAGCGACAAGCTCCCGAACATGACAAGACGACGACCGCGGCAAGGAGCTTGCCGCGGGAAACCCCCACTTCGCGCCCCGCGCTCCAGCACACCTGCCAACGTGTCGCTCTGGGACCTTCCCAAGCACACGTGGCAGGAGGCCGTGCAGCTAGGGGTGCGAGGTGGCAAGCAGGTGCTGGCAAGATAACCATCGTGGCAAACGGTGGCGTCCATAGCGGTCCCTTTCGGTACTGTTTAGGCGACACAAACGGGCAATTAATGCCCTTGTCCCCTACCGCCAGGGTTAGGTATGATAACACTGTACAGGTAGCTGTACCAGCCACCACTCTTCCATTTTTGCCCTTTTACCTCCGTTGCCACCTGTGGGTAACCCCTTAAGCATATAAAAGGAGGCCCGTGTGCAACGTAGGGGAGGTTCGACTCATTCGAAACTACAACACACCCACGCTTTCAAGCAAGAACAGAATAGAAACACAAAGTAGCAGTAGGAGTTTTATCTCTCCGGAGAGCTCTGAAGCTGGGTAAAATCCCCCGTGCGCTCCGCCTCGATCTGCTCTTCGTGCGCCCTGCGCCCCCTTGCCGGACAAGAAAAGGGGCCCTGCCCCATAGGTGCTCGTTCCCCGCGACCGACATCTGTGTCCTGCCGCGCCTCATTAAATGCTAGGACCCGCGTGGACCGATGCCTGACCTCGTGAGGGAGAACCATTTCTGCTCCGTAGACGAGGAAGAACAGGGTCTCGCCAGTTGGCTTGGTGGCAGTAGTGCGGATGGACCACAACACGGACTGGAGCTCGTCCTACCAACCCCTGCCGTAGGCCTCCAGCTTCTTCTTGAAGGTCCTGGTCTTGAGGCCCCTCAGGACCTCCGTGTTGGCGCGTTCGGCCTGACCGTTACTCCGGGGGTGCGCCACCGTTGCATACCTACTTTCCAAGGTTAGCACAATAAGTTTTGAAGAGATTGCTGGTGAACTGCGAACCATTGTCGATGATGATGCGGTTAGGGACCCCAAACCGGCTCACGAGGCCCTTAATGAACTTGACCGCAGAACTGACTGGGATGGTGCGGACGGCTTCCACCTCTGCCCACTTGGTGAACTTGTCGATGGCGACGTAGAGGTAGCGGTAGCCCCCAGGCGCTCGAGGAAACGGGCCCAAGATATCCAGCCCCCAGACCACGAACGACCACGAGAGCGGGATGGTCTACAGGCCCTGAGCTGGCTGATGGATCTGCTTGGCGTGGAATTGGTAGGCTTCGCGGGACTTCACCAGCTCGGTCGCGTCGTTGAGTGTCGTAGGCTAGTAGAACCCACTGCGAAATGCCTTGCCGACGAGGGTCCGTGATGATGAGTGGTGTCCGCAATCTCCACCGTGTATGTCGGCCAGCAGCTCTTTCCCCTGTTCCCTGGATACGCAACGTAGGGAAACGTCATTTGGCCGCTTCCGGTATAACTCACCGTCTTGGATGCAGTAGGCCGTGGCCTGCAGGGCCACGCGTTCCGCATCCTCCTCTTTCTCTGGCAGCGCCTTGCATCAGGTAGTCCTTGAATTCCATGCTCCAGTATCCCTCCTGAGGCTCTAGCGCCAAGAGTAGGCATGCTCCCGAGGTCGGGCCACAGGACGGGGCTCATGTGGCAGGTGGCTGAGGGAGCTTTTCCTGAGGCTGCGCCGTGCTTGAAAGTGATGGTGCCGCCGACGGCTTGAAGAGTCGCTCCTAAAAAATGCCAGGTTCCTGAGGTAGTCGCCTGGACGCCCTCTTGGTGATGTCATCAGCCTCTTGGCTGGTTCCGCGGGGCACATGCTGCAACTCCAGCCCCCAGAACTGCTTCTCCATCTTGCGTACTTCCGCAAGATATGCCTCCATGTGCTTGTCCTTCGGCTCGTATACCTTGTTGGAGAAGTTGACAAGGAGTTGTGAATCGCCCTTGATGATGAGGCGCTTCACTCCCAGTGCCGGTGCAGCTTTTAGGCCTGCTATGAGGCCCTCATATTCTGCTATGTTGTTGGAAACCTTCTTGCCCTGCTGGAAACAGAGTTGTACGGCGTAATAGAGCCTGTCCTGAGTGGGGGATATAAGCACTGCACCAGCCCCCGTGCCCTGCCGCGAGAATGCTCCATCGAAGTACATGGCCCAGCCATCTGGTGTCTCACTTCCTGGGGAGAGAAACTGATCCTCGCCCGCCTTGAGCCCTAGCGCCTCTGTCCATTCTGCCACAAAATCTGCAAGTGCGGCTCCCTTGACGACCCTAGTTGTGCTGAACTCCAACTGAAATGCTTGTAGCTCGATGTTCCATTCGGTGACCCTTCCAGCGGAGTTGGGGCTCCTGACTACCCTTTCCAATGGGTAGGCCGAGACGACCTTGATGGGGTGACCTTGAAAGTAGTGCCGCAGCTTATGCGAGGCCACCAAGAGCACGAGTAAGAGATTCTGAGGCATGGGGTACCGTGCCCTTGCATCCCGCAACACCGTGCTGACGAAGTACACCGGATGTTCGATGAGGGTGGGTGTGTTGATGCAGCCTGTGTCCTCCGGAGGGTGAGGCGCTTCCTGAGACAATGGAGCCCCCAGCGCCTAGTTGCTTGGTGCGGCCTCTTCAGCCCTGGGGGCGTCTTGCTGCTGAGATTGGTCTCCGGCTGCCGTGGTCGTGGTCCTCGCGAGGCCCTCTTGGTCTTGTGTCGCCACGGCTGAAGCCGTGGCTGGGCATGACGCGGCCTTAGCCTGGCGTTCCTCTCGAACCGCCACCAGAGCTACGCTGGCGGAGTAGGGAGTGGCGGCGAGGTAGAGCACCAAGGACTCGAGAGTGCGCGGTGCCACCATCACTGGAGGGCTGGTCAGATATTTCTTGAGGTCTTGAAACGCTTGGTCGGCCTCCTGTGTCCACTCAAATGGGCCTTTCTTCTTCATCATCTTGAAGAACGGCACGGCACGCTCCCCCAGCTTGGAGATGAAGCGTCCTAACGCAGTCACGCGACCGGCGAGCTTCTGCATTTCTCTGAGGGTGGACTCATGTCTTCGATTGCCTTGACCTTCTCCGGGTTGGCCTCGATCCCCCTGTGGGACACGAGGAAGCCCAGTAGCTTACCGGAAGGGACGCCAAACACACACTTCCCCGGGGTAAGTCGGAGGTCCACCTGGCGGAGGCTCGCAAAGGACTCCTCCAAATCCTGGATCAAGGTCCTTGCCTCCCGAGATTTCACCACAATGTCATCGACGTAAGCCTCGGCGTTTTTCCCCGAGTTGCCGGCCCAAGGCAATGTGCATCAGCCGCTGGAAGGTCGCGCCTGCGTTGCGCAACCCAAACGGCATGCAAATGCAGCAGTACACCCCACATGGGGTCAGGAAGGCTGTCTTCTCCATGTCTTCCACCGCCATCTTGATTTGGTGATAACCCGAAAACGCATCCAGGAAACACAGCAGGTCGCACTTGGCTGTGGAGTCAACAATCTGATCGACGCGGGGGAGCGGGAACGGATCTTGAGGGCAGGCCTTGTTGAGGTTGGTGAAGTCGACGCACATGCGCTCCTTTCCTCCCTTTTTTGGCACGACAACGGGGTTTGCTAGCCATTCGGGGTAGCAAACCTCGTGAAAAACACCTGCTGCCTCTAGCTTGCTGGTCTCTTGGAAGATGAAGGCCTGCTTCTCGGTGGACTGCTGCCTCGCTTTCCGCTTCACGGGGCATACATTGGGGCACACATTCAGGTGATGCTTAATCACCTCCCTTGGGACCCCGGCTAGCTGCTTGGGTTCCCATGCGAACACCTCCTTGTTCGAGTGCAAAAACATCACCAGCGCCTCCTCTTGGTCAGGGTCGAGGTTGGCACCTATGGTGAAGGTGGCTCCCGAGGACCCATCTTCCTCAACTGGCACCTGCTTGGTCTCCGCCTTGTCCTGAGTGAACAACTGCTTCTTCTTGGTCGGTGCAGCCCCCTTGACCTTGGAGGTGTCCGTGCTGGCAGGCTATGCCGCCGCGGCGGTCTTGAGGGCGAGCTTGAACGCCAGCAGAGCCTCCGTGGTATCTCCAGCTACGGTGAGGACGCCGCTGCTCCCGGGCATCTTCATGAGGTTGTAGGTCGGAAGGGTCGCTGCCATGAACTGAGCCAAGGCAGGGTATCCAGGGATGGTGTTGTACGGGAGGCTGATGTGGGTGATGTCGAAGTCGACCAGCTCCGTGCGGTAGTTGTCGTGGGTGCCGAAGGTCACAGGAAGGCGGATTTGCCCCAGGGAGCTGGAGGAACCGCCTCCGACGCCCGAGAAGGGCTTGGTGGGTCTGATCCATTCCAGTGGTACATGGAGGAGGCTGAAGGCCTCCACCGAGAGCACGTTGAGGCCGGCGCCGCTGTCGATGAGGGTTTTGGTGACGGCCACCTGGCAGATGGTGGGCTTGCAGAGCATCGGGAGCGCGCCCGAGCAGGCGGTGTTGACGGGGTGATAGTCCGAGTTGAAGGTCAGGTCGGCCTTGGGTGCCACCCAACCCAGGGGAGCTCCTTGCCGCGCGAGGGCGGCACCGATCTGGCGGAAGAACAACTTGGCATGGCGGTCTGAGGGTGGTGCCTGCGAGTAGTCCAGGAGAGCTGCAATGATCGGGGGCACCGGCGCCGCGTAGTGGGCGAGGAAGAGGCCGCACAGTTCGTCCCAGGAGGCCACAGAAGATGCCGGCAGGTTGAGCAGCCAAGCACGTGGGACGCCAGTGAGGGCCATGGTAAGCCAGTTGGCCATGACCTTGTCGTCGGCTCCGGCCTTGACGACGACCTCCTCGTATGCCAGCAGGAAAGCCAGCGGGTCCGCCACACCGTCATAGCGCGGCGGCATCTCTGGCTTGAACTTGTGCGGCCACTGCACCTGCCGCAAGGCGGGGGCCAAGGCTTGGAGCCCCCTGGCCCCAGTGCTGGTGCCTGCCGTCGGAGCCAGAGGCGTGATGCTCGCCATGAGGGCGAAGCACAGTGTTGGTGGAGAGCGGTCGACGGAAGGAAGAGCTCCGACGCACCCCTACATGCGCGCCAAATGCCGGATATCGGGTTCCGGCAAAACCCTTAAGGTTCGAACACTGGGTGCGCACAAAGATCTCCTCCTACCGAATCTCGCTCTCAGCCTCGCCGCGATCCCTAAGCTAGATCGATGAACAACACAAAAGACACAAGATTTATATAGGTTCGGGCCACCATTGTGGTGTAATACCCTACTCCTCTGTGTGGTGGTGGATTGCCTCTTGGGCTGATGATGAACAGTAGAGAGGAAGCACAGCCTCACGAGGAGAGGCGTTCTTGGGTTGGTGTTCTGCTTGGGTAGGGTTTGATCTGTCTCTAGATGAGATGCCTTCCTACTGTGGTGGCTAGCTCTATTGAAAGAGGCCCTGGTCCTCTTCCCAAATATTGAGCGGGAAGGGATCCAACAACGGCCGTTTTGGAAGGGGACATCTAGTATAGGTTGTCCTGACTAAAGGTGGTCTTCGCCTGCCAAAGATGCTGGTGGTGACGCCGTCTTGGGCTCCACGGTGACCTCCGTCCTGCCGTCCTGCTGGTCTTGGTCTTGTTGCACCGATATGGAAACCTTTGCCTGATGCCTCGGTACTCCGCGCCTACGCTTGCCTCCTTTGCACCAAAGAGGAAACGAGGACACTGCACGGGTAGGTGCCCGCCTGGCCTTGATCGTCATGGCTTGCGTCATGGGCACCTCGCGAGGTACCCCTTGCCTTGATCTCTTTGCCTCCTCGCGAGCCCGCCTAGTGAGGCCACTCCTGAGGAGGCCTTGTGTCATCCCCCCGTAAGGCTTGGCCCTTCGCGAGGGTCTTGAGTGTTGGTTGATGAAGACGGGCCGTACTGGGCCACCGATTGAGCCACGCAGCAGGCCGCAGGCAGGCAAGTCTTGGGACCCCCATTACTAGAACGCCGACAGCCGAAGCCCACAGGATCGCCGCCGAGGAGGCCGCCAAGACCTCCACCGAAGAGGCCGGCAAGAGGCCTGCCGGTGGGACCGTGTAGGACCTTGAAGTATGTCTAGAGGGGGGATGATTAGACTACTTGACCAATTAAAAACTTAACCTTTTCCCAATTTTAGAGTTTGGCAGATTTTAGCTATCTTTGGACAAGTCAAGCAATCATCACACAATTCAAGCAAGCATGCAAAGAGTATATGGGCCGCGGAAATTAAAGCATGCAACTTGCAAGAATGTAAAGGGAAGGTTTTAGAGGATTCAAATGCAATTGGAGACACGGATGTTTTTGGCGTGGTTCCGATAGGTGGTGCTATCGTACATCCACGTTGATGGAGACTTCAACCCACGAAGGGTAACTGTTGCGCGAGTCCACGGAGGGCTCCACCCACGAAGGGTCCATGAAGAAGCAACCTTTTCTATCCCACCATGGTCGTCACCCACGAAGGACTTGCCTCACTAGCGGTAGATCTTCACGAAGTAGGCGATCTCCTTGCCCTTACAAACTCCTTGGTTCAACTCCACAATCTTGTCGGAGGCTCCCAAGTGACACCTAGCCAATCTAGGAGACACCACTCTCCAAGAAGTAACAAATGGTGCGTTGATGATGAACTCCTTGCTCTTGTGCTTCAAATGATAGTCTCCCCAACACTCAACTCTCTCTCATGGGATTTGGATCTGGTGGAAAGAAGATTTGAGTGGAAAGCAACTTGGGGAAGACTTGAGATCAAGATTCATAAGGTAGGAATGGAATATCTTGGCCTCCACACATGAGTAGGTGGTTCTCTCTCAGAAATGGTAAGTTGGAAGTGTAGGTTTAGTCTGATGGCTCTCTTCACGAATGAAGAGGAGGTGGAGGGGTATATATAACCTCCACACAAAATCTAACTGTTACACACAATTTACCAAACTCGGTGGGACCGAATCAACAAACTCGGTCGGACAGATTTAGTAAACCTAGTGACCGTTAGGATTTTCGGTGGGACCGACATGCAACTCGGTAGGACCGATATGCTTAGGGTTTGGGCTTAACGTAATCTCGGTGAGACCGATTACACAAACTCAGTGAGACCGATTTTGGTAATAAGCTTTCTAGAGAGTTGGTCAGGTAAACTCAGTGAGACCGATTCGCTCATTTCGGTGAGACCAAAATGTTGCGAAAGGGAAACAGGGAGTTTACATTGCAATCTCGGTGAGACCGATCGCTCACTTCCGTTAGACCGAAATGTTACGAAAGGAAACAGAGAGATTACAATCCCATCTCGGTGAGACCGAGATCCCTATCGGTGAGACCGATTTGCCTAGGGTTTGTGGTAGTCTCTATGACATTTGAACTCGGTGGCGCCGGGTAGAAGGAATCGGTGGGACCGATTTTGACTTTGGGTTTAGGTCATACGTGGATGTGAGAAAGTAGTTGAGGGTTTTTGGAGCATATCACTAAGCACTTGAAGCAAGAGGCTCATTAAGCAACACCTCATCCCTCCTTGATAGTATTGACTTTTCCTATAGACTCAGTGTGATCTTGAATCACTAAAATGTAAAATGAAGAGTCTTGAGCTTTTGATCTTGAGCCAATCCTTTGTCCTTAGTATTTTGAGGGATCCACTTTCATCATCCATGCCATGCCATTCATTGAGCTTTCCTAAAATAATAGTCTTGGAATAGCATTAGCTCAATGAGCTATATGTTGTTATGAATTACCAAAACCACCTAGGGATAGTTGCACTTTCAATCTCCCCCTTTTTGGTAATTGATGACAACATATAGATCAAAACTTCGACAAATGATAATAAGATTGAAAAACATCGTCGCTTTGAGAAGTATGTGATAAGCAAGAGCTCCCCCTAAATTTGTGCATAGTTTAAGATTTGCTTTGGACTGCAAATGCATAAGGAATTAGGCTCATGGGTTACTCTTCCATGTCTCACATACATATTGGTGGAGCGCTCAAAACAAAAATTGAATACATGCACTCATCACCAAACAAAGTGAATGATCATATAAGGATAGGTAAGATAATATCATCTAACAAGCATAAGTGTAGCTTATGATCAAACACATGATCATCAATGTCTCACAGATAATAGCATAGTATCTCAAGCAATCAAAAGCAAACAAAGTTTAACCACCAAAGCAAGAGAGAACAAAAAGGCAACACTCTCTCTCTCTCTCGAAGCCTATGATCTATACATTTTTCTCCCCCTTTGGAAACAAGTTACCAAAAAGTTCATAGAAAATGCATAGTGCTAGATCGACTCTCAGGCTTGATCTTCAGGTGGTGGTGTGGAGATGGCTCCTTGGACGAAGGCTTCAGTTGAGGTGGATGGAGCTGGAGGAGTTGGTGCTGGAGATGGTTGCACTGGAGATATAGGAGCTGTAGCTCGTGCAGATGATGTGGCTCTGGTGTCTGTCACAGGCACTGCAGCTGATCTCTGAGCTCTTGGCACTCTGGCAAATGCATCAGTGGTTGTCTTGCCCTTCCTCTCCTGCATGTCATCCTGTAGCTGCTCCACAACTGACTGAATCTCAGTTACTTTGACATCTAGATCATAGAATTTTTGTTCCATGATTCTTTCTAGGCTCTCCTGGTTTTGAGTTAGGGTGGCCAACCCCTTCTCAATCCTCAGAGTTGATGCTATCAAGTAACCAAGATGCTCCTGCTTGTTCTTCAAAAAGTACTCAGATGCCTCCTCTTGAGTTGGCATCTTGGCAGCCTTCTCTTTCTTTGCTTTCCCCTTCTTCTCTTGAGCTTGCACTGATGATGGTTCATTCTCATTCATCACAACTTGATTGTCCTCAAATTCTGGATAGATAGCAAAATGTTCCTTGTCCAGCAAGTATGTGCCTGTGCCCATGTTTGAGTTAATCAACTCCTGAATCTGTGGGGCATACCCACAACTTCTCTTCTGGTCTGCTGCTGTCCTCTTAATGGTCTCAACAATGAGGCTCATGACCTTGAATTTTTGTGGCACATCAAACAAGTGTAGTAAGTTGATAGCATGCCCTCTAATCATTTTGTGGTCACCTGACTTGGGCAAAAGAGTATGCCTTAGGATCCAGTTGATTGTTGGGAGCCCTGACAGAAGAAAATGAACTGACCCAAACTTATGTGTCTCAATTGCAGCATCTGGGATCTCCTTGTACATATGAGCCATGGTATTGTGATCCATCTTCTTCTTGGCATAGACATCCAAGTCATCTTCTCTCTCCTTTGGGGCATTGCTCAGATTTGCCCATTCCTCAATGGTTGACCGGTACCTTGTACCTTCAGACATCCAAACTATCCTGCCATCTGGATAGAAGTGTGCTGTGGAGTAGAATTGCATAATGAGCTCATCATTCCACTTTGTGAGCTTTTGCCCAACAAAGTGTGCAACTCCACAAGCAATGAAACTGTCTTGCACTCCAGGATAGTGTTCTTTGCTGAGGCATACTATTTTTGAGCACTACCTTCTTGGAAGTAGCCTCATCTTCTTCTGCCATATAATCCTCATCCTCAGATTCTGAGGTTCTTTTCTTCCTTGTTCTGGTGGCAGCTTTAGGCAAATTGCTTGGGGTGCTCCTGCTGCCATCATCTGAAGTGCTAGAGGGACTAGTGCCCTCACTCATGTGATTGTTTTCTCCTGACTTGTTCTGACTATCACTTTGGTCTGACATGCTGAAATCACTGACTGCTGACCCTGTGAATAGTTATAGATGAGATAGAATGGATGAGCAACACAAAATGCAGAGATTTTTGCAAAAGAATGATTCAAAGACTTAGTTTTATTTTTCCATAGAAAGCATTTCGGATCAACCGATTTTCAAACTCGGTGATACCAAAGCAGTTTTGGAACCAAAACTAGTGAACTCGGTCAGACCGAGTCACTGTTCGGTGGCATCGAGACTGCTAGGGTTTCACAAAGTTTTAAAATCGGTCACACCGGTTAGCAATTATCGGTCAGACCGAGAGTTACTAGTGCAATGGCATTGGCCAAATCGGTGGGACCGAGTTTTTCAACCCGGTGGGTCCGAGATGGTTTCGGCGGAAACCTAACCCTAAATTTTCAAATCGCATCTATTCTAAGGATTGTATCGACTAGATAGGAGTGTTTCAATCGTGGCAAGAATCATAATGAACACTATGTGCTAGGAATCAGACGGGGATAGCACTGTGATCGAGTCCATACCCTAGCTTGACGATGAACTCGCTACGGCGGCAACAGCGGGGGTGAATTCCGTTGACGGCGGCAGGGACAAGCGACAGGAGGCGGCTGGCGACGAGGAGACGATCCGGAGACCTAGTAGGCAGAGCGAGCTATGCGTGGGCGAAGAGATTCGGAGAAAGTTTTCCAAATTTTGCCTGTGAGTATATATAGCCCGACCCTGTCGGTGTGACCGAGTGGAACAACTCAGTGGCACCAAGATGTATAGCTGTATACAGTTATAGCAACTTGGTGTGACCGAAAAGTTCAAATCGGTTGCACCGAGATTGAAAACCTAGATCGACTTAGTGATCTCGGCGGGACCGAAATGGAGGAATCGGTCAGACCGAGAATCACAAAGAAGTTTTGGAAGTTTAAGTCTATGACGAATCGCGGACTCCGAGTGCTCCTCACACAGAGTGGTTCGAATCTGACTTGATCAAATTTTGTGATATAGCATGAATAGAGTTTGAGACAAGAAAAGCATAGATAGCTAGAGAAGGTTCTTAGGCATTCTTGTCCATCCACTTGGCCAAGGAAAAAGAACCCAAACAATCAAACCAACAAGTGGATGTCCTCAAATGAGTAAAATATGCAACCAACATGCTCACACAATAAAATGGCAAATGAAATATGTGGCAAAGCATGCACAACCAATTCTAGCATCTATCAAACAATTGGCGATGACTAGGTCATCTATATATGAGTATATTGACTTAGGAGTCAAATGAGAACATTTGATCATAGGTCATACTCATCGTTTAAGCTCAAGTGGGGTTACCACTTTTACATAATGCATTGATGTGTACACATCATTAGAGTTTCTTTGACTCAATTCTTAGAGTTAAGCTCCCCCTAGATGTGAGATCCCCCCTTAGAGGGATGAACTAACCTTGGGTTTTGTCGATGATGACTTCATGTAGGTGTTGAAGATGTGGATGCTCAATGTTGATGTAGATCATTTGGAGCAATCCTTTGGAGTGAGTTGCACTTTGAACATACCTTGTCCCTTGCCTTTCCAACATGAGGGTTTGTAACTCCTTGAACTAGTGCAAGATATGGAAGTTGATTGCACTTGTCCTTGCCATAATGATATGAGTGAAGAATGTTGGCGGAGTCACCCTCAAGAACTCTCTAGTTCTTCTTCTTCAGGATCCACATCATCTTGATGGGAATCCTTGGAGTTGTAGTTGTACTTGATGAAGTAGAACTTGACGTAGTCTTGGGAACCCACTTGACCAAGGCCTTAGGTGCTTCTTCAAATGCATCAATCTCCTCTTGAAGCTTGTCCTTGCCTTTGTTCTTGTGGTCTTGTGGTGGAAGATCATCTTGTGCTTGTGTTCCCTTGAAGGAAGTAGGATCATACTTCTCTTGTTGAGGGACAAACTTCGTCTTGGGGTATTGATCTTCTTCCCACTCAACTCCATTGGCATTGAACTTTCGTTCAAAACCAACACCTTGATTCTTCCGGTGCCTTCCTTGCTTGCGTACAATTTCCTCAAATTGCTTACTCCCAGCAAGGCTCTTGTATACACCTTTCTCTATAATTCCCTTCAATAAGCTATTTTCTTGCTCAAGTGTAACTTGGCTAAGAGAATCATTAGTGGAATCAAGAGAACTACTAGAAGCAACAATATTGGATTTGACATTATTATTATTACTACTAGAGGAAGGATCTTTCTTGTACTTGTTACTAGACTTGACTTGAGGCATTTAAGTAGATAAGAGTAAACGCTTGGCAATGTAAGAAGAACTTTTCTTACGGAGATCATCATTGATTGCCTTTAAGAACTCATGCTCTTGCTCAAGATTGAGCTTTTCAAAGTGTAACTTCTCATGAGCCCTTAAAAGTTCTCGATGATCTTCGAAGATAGCTTCATGAGCTAACTTAAGAGTGTTTAGTTCTTTAGTTAGAAGCTCAATCTTCTCCTTATCATTGTCATTCATTTTATCTTGATTAGCATGATTAATTGACGTTTCATCATAGTATTCATCACTAGAGTTGTCAACAAGTAAATCATCATCACCTAGCAAGTCATCTTCATCACTATTGAAATCAACATACTCGGGATGTGTTACCTTAGTAGAACTCTTCCAAAATCAAAATAGGAGAGTGAAAAACAAAAAGAAGACCATTGGGCTGGGGAAGACTCCCTCAATCACTCTGCTGGGCGATGCTTCTTACTCTACCTTTCAATTCCTTTGCCTTTCTTCTTCTGATCGATCCAATGGTTCGGACTAGGATGCGTAAACCCCGAAGGGAGATTGACCCTACCTAAGTATTTTCTTAGATAGAAGTGGTTGGTCAAGTGTGAGTCACGCCAGGGCGGGTAGACCCACTTTTAATAGCAACGCCCAGATCAATGGAAAATGGAAGTTTCTAGAATTGCTCCCAACCTTTATTCCTCTCCTATACATATGCATGGATGCCGATCGATCTCCCTCAATACATAAGGTAGGTCTCTCTCCTCATCCACACATGTACCGGCAATTGTACCTCTATAGTTAGGTCTCTGCCCCCCACCACCCCACACTGATAGTCGAGCGTTGTAGGTAGGTATCCAAGCCACAGAGATAAACTTCACCTGTCCCCTCTCACGTTCCAGTAGGCCAGCCACCCCATATATTTGATGTGGGCACACACAAAATCAATGACACTCTTTATCGATCGCGCGCCCACACACACACATCATCCCTCTCTTCGATTCTATGGATACCTCACGCCGATGATACCTCCACTCTCTTCTCGTGGATAGCCCCCCTATATATATGCTATATTTAGGCCTCTGTTTCACACACATTGCATATGTTACATTTTTTGATTGAAATATCATCGACACATATTCCCTGTCTATCTCTCACGCCCCCACCCCCACCCCACATACCGATAGTCAAGTGTTGTAGGTAGGTATCCATGCCAAAGTGACAAACTGCACCTGTGCCCTCTCACATTCCAGTAGGCCAGCCACCCTATATCTTTGACATGGGCACACACAAATTCGATGGCCCTCTTTATCAATCGCGCGCGCACACACACACATCATCCCTCTCTTCGATTCTATGGATACCTCATGCCGACGATACCTCCACTATCTTCTTGTGGATCGCCCCCTCTCTATATATATATGATATATCCAGGCCTTTGTTTCACACACATTGCATATGTTACATTTTTTGATTGAAATATCATCGACACATATTCCCTGTCTATGACTCAACCCCCCCCCCCAACAAAAAAATGCAGTCACGAACTCACACACTATATCTCTCTATGTTTGTATCTCTCTCACACAAACCCATGTAGGTGGTGTCCATACACGAAGAGAATAGTTGCATGTACTCATGCTTCGTGCGCAACCACACCCGCGCGGGTACACGGTGGAGCTAATTTATGTACGAAATGGCAGCCCACATACTAATTTGAGCTCATGTAGTGGTTGTTTACCTATGGAGGTCGTGTACCACGCATGTAGGAAACAAAGTTCGACTTGATGCATCGGCGCGTTATATCGCTCGATGCCACGTACACTGAATATAAAACAAATTTTGTGGAGAAAAAGGTAGTCCGCTCCACTATATAAAATGGAGCCTGCCTTCCAGGATTCGATATCTCGTCAGAGTATTTCACACAAGGCAGCGGTGGCCTCTCTCTCTCTCACCGCTGGTCACTGACCCGGCCGTGTTCCGCCCGCAGGGGGAAAGGAAGGATAAGCATCATTTCTCCATTCGACGGCGCCGAGGCAGCATGTCCCGATCTACGGTACCCGTCGTTCTCCGTGACCAAGCTCCGGCGCGGTAGGGCCGACGCCACTTGCTTGCTGCCGCAGTATGGACAGATCCCGCCCGCCACCGCTCTCCTAGTCACATCCCGACGACCCCCAGGTATCCCCTCCGGCCTTGCTCCATTGCCCATCTTCCCACGTCGCTTCATGTGGAAAATCTTGCATGTGGATCTTCCCTAGTTCTTTGCCCAAAACATAGCTCGTCCGGCGTAGTTTCCATATTGCAATCTCGTCCTCACACCATTTTAGATAAACACAACCGTGTTATTATCTTCTCTTAGGACAAGGAATATGCTTCTTTTTTGTTGCCGTATGTGTCATCAACTATTATTGGCCAGTAATTATTTCCTTTCTACCTCTTTTTTGCAAACAGGGCTATCCATTTCACCTCGTTGCTATTGCTACCTTTTGGTGAACTCTACAAATCACTTTTTTCTTAAGAGTGTTTTGTGCAGTTCTACTAAAATGTCACACGGGCAACGTCTCTAGATTTTAGTGCGACTGCAAAAAAGGAGATTAGTTTTGCTCTATCCTCCTCATCCAACTCCGAGCCTTCTCCAACTATTTGATTAATCTTCTCCAACTAGTTAGTCTTAAGAGAGACTACAAAGGTGACCGGCTTCTATTTTTGTGTTTATTGTTTCATCAACAGTCCTCTATTATTGTAATCATACTTAATATCTCTGGAACAGGGACACTCAGCTCTATTTTAGTGGAACTGCACAAAATGATCGGAATGTTGCATGCTCCTGTCAGCTACTTTTTTTGCCAACATGCCTTGTTGATTTAGACAGAGCTGGGGGAAAGTTGCTGCCAATGAAAGCATGGATGAATTTTAATTTAACACCTTCTCACAACTTTGTCTTCAGTTGTGATGTAAATATTAGCTCTAATCTGCTAATCATTGAGATGCATTAGCAAGGAAGTTAGTTTTTTATTTTTTCCTAAAGAGCATGGATGGCAAGATACACGAAACAAAAGCTGAAAGCTTAGAGCATTGTACAATTTCTTATGTTGCTGGAAGCTTGATAGCATTGCCAGAAGCCTCTTTAGCATTCGGGTCCATGTGCCATGCATAAAATTATACTCCCTCCATTCCTAAAAATTTATCTTTTTAGAAATTTCAAATGGACACATTTTTGAGTGTAGATTCACTCATTTTGCTTCGTATGTAGTCACTCGTTGAAATCTCTAGAAAGACAAACATTTAAGAATAGAGGGGGTAGGGCACAACTGCATGGGAGACTCAGCCCAGTCGTTGCGCCGCACCTAATAGTGAGTAATGAGCAGTCAAATCATAAGCCCCACCTTTCCCACTGTAAGTTGCTTGGAAGAAGCAACCATCAATACACTCTTCTTTCAATTCGCTCATACTACTCCCTCTGTTACTGTTTGCTTCAATAATGTCTGGGACCAAGGCGACTAGCGATCGGCCTAAACATAGCATGTCTATTACTACAGGAAATATGCGTACACACATGCATGCAGTGCTTCCACCCCGGGTACACACATGCATGCACTTACTCCACTCTGTGTACACACATACATTGAGAGAAAATTATGGACTTGATTGCGGTTACCACACCCTAATTAATTGAGCATTAAACCAAACACGTCTAAAATCTCTCTAGTGGTGGAAATGCATGGAGAGAAATGCATGAGAATGAAGCGTGCCCTATAAACTGTGATGGAGGGAGGAGTAGTATGAAGGTGCAAAACCAAGTATGCGTATGGCCAGTCAGTCAACACACTTCCTCTTGGCATATCACTTACATGTGGGACCGAAGTGTGAGCAAACCGATCTCAATTGACGGCTAAATGGCCAACCCGCCATTCCTTGAGAGAGACGAGGAGCGAGAACACACTTACGGGCTTGCACGGAGCCAAGATATATTCGAGCATGGTTGATCGATATCATCATTACATGTTCTACGTTTTTAATAGTACTTTTAGGCTGCCGTTTTCCGCACTTCTCCCGAATAAAAAATGTGTACTTTATCAGAGATTAAAATAAAATAACAGTACAGACGCTCCACCATGCGGTTCCTAGTACATGTATACTAGTAGTAGTACTACTAAACCTTGCGCTTGGCTCTTCGCCTCTTCGTGAAGTTGACAATGATGTTACTACAGTGTATGGCTCTGGCAATGTGACACCGAATGAACTGCTGCACGTCCACCTCCTGGGCGAGGGTAGGTTGCATTAGTCAAAAGCTTCTTGTCATCCTGTGAGCCACCAGGCTTGAGGTAGATGGAGAGGGCGTAAGCGAGCTTCACCTTGTCCTGCAGGCTTCTCCTCGTTTCGCAAGTTGACGGGACACACCAAAAAGTAGTGCTAGTCCATACTCCCTCCTTTCCGGTTAATATGGCTTTAATATTTTTTGCAGTTAAATGAGAGAGCTTTATTCATATATAAGCATTCTTTGGACAATCAACCAAGAGACTGGTCACTAGGAAGCGAGGTACCCCAGAAAAAAACAAGGAAGCGAGGTGTTTCATCAAGCCAGCTCTCAGTCACATTCAAAGTGCAGCAAGCACGGTTCGCACAAAGATGCGCCACAAGGTTTGCTGACCTGTTTACATGCTGAATAACAAAAAAAAAAGAAAATATTACTGAGCATTCCTATTTCTAACAGGATATAGGAGCCATAATTAAATGAGAATTGTGGTGAGTGTTCCATGCAATGAACTTCCATTATCACATGTGAGAACCCTCGAAGAGAACCAAACGTGTTGAAGATTGCTTTATCACAGATTAAAATAAAATAAGAGTGCAGATGCTCCACCATCCGCTTCCTAGTAGTACATACCTATATAGTAGTAGTACTAGTAGTAAACTTTGCGCTTGCTGTTTGCCTCTTCGGGAAGTCGAACAATAATGGCACTAGTACAGTGTATGCTTCTGGCAATTGGACACCGAATTAACTATTGCACGTCAACCGCCTGAGTGAGGGAGAGTTTTCATTAGTCAAAACTTTCTCCTTGTCCCACGAGCCACCGCGCGCAACCTCCTCCTGTCCTGCAAGCTTCTTCTCCTTAGACAAGTTGATGGGACACATCAAAGTAATGCTAGTCCATACTGCCTCCTTTTCGGTTAATATGCTTAATTTGAAACCAGATAAATACACAATCTATAACTGTATATTTGTAAAAATACGGTCAGTGGACTTCATAATACGCTCATTTCGCTCAATATATACATTTTCCGCTGTTTATACGGTAACTAGCTCACCCTGGCTGAGTATGTGTGCGCATGCACGTGTAGGTTGAGCACTTGAGCGTGGCCGTGTGTGTTTTGTAGTGTGCTCGAAGATGCATGCATTCGGGCGTCGCACGTGTGTTTTGTGTCCATGTGTACGTGTGACTGTTGCATGCATGCACGAGGTTGTAGTCCCTCACATTCACATGTTCATAAGTCAATGCTTTGTCAAAATGTTGCATGCAAGGTTTAATGATTCGTTGTTCACGCATGCATTCCCGATATTATTACGTTGACAAAGAAAATTTCTTGAGGAAAACGAGCCCATGAACTGAGTACAAAGGGGACCAATAAACCAGGACGGAGGGAGTACTAGTAGTGAACTGGAAGGAGGGAGTAGGTACTAGTAGTACTACGTAACAACATGTAGTAACAAAATTCATCTATGCACCTCATGTCTATGTGTCATGCAAGAAAATAGAGATAAGTGCAATTGAGACTCAGGAACGGTCATACACATAGGGAGAGTAAGTGTAGGGGCCACTCAGGAGCAGTCAGATCACACGGTAAGTTAGTTGGAAGAAGCAACCATCATTTCACTCTTCAATGACACATGCACAATATAAAATGGTTGATATGGAGAGAAAAAGAAAACCGCTCCACTATATATACACTAGCAGGAGCCTAAGCTACAAGCCTGCTTGCTTGCGGTGGTATCTTCACAAGCTTAGAACGACGGTGGCCACACCGCCGGTCACAGATCCAGCCTGATCCCGCCGCTAGGGGAAGGAGACGATGTTCCGCGTAGACGCGGTCGACAGCGGCGAGGGAGAAAACCCAATGTCGATGCGTCCCAATCGGGAGTCCTTGCGGTATGGGCTGACGCCGCCTCCCACCCGCCCTTCTAGCTACACCCCGACGTCCCAGGTACAACTTCCTTTTGGAGCCGGCTTGCTCCGCTGCTGCAACTCTCCACGTAGCTCCATCTCCATGTGGATCTTTCTCTACTTCTACCGGCTTCTATTTGTGATGAGTGTATGTCTCATGAACTAGTGCTAGCACTATTATTCTAATCACATTTCTTCAATTTCTTTGCCAATAGGGATGCTCAGCTAGATTTTAGTGGAACGGCAGAAACACATCGTATGATCTGAGGGTGCCAGCCGTCTTTCCTTCGACAGGTTCTACCTAGCCAGGAAATTAAATCCTGCTTAGGGTTTAGGGTTTAGGTCATAGTAACCCCATTAGTAGTTTTTTTGTACACACTCTCACAACTTTTGTCTTTAGTTGTGAAGTAAATATTGACTATGATCTGTGAATCATTGAGATGCATTAGCATGCGTGTTAGTTTTCCTTTGTATCTGATGGAATGTTGTAATGGGGCAACCTTGTAGTAGGAATGAAAATGGAGCAGAAAGTTTTCGTTTTTCTGGAGAAAAATGGAAACGGAGAGAAACCAAAGTTTCATTTCATTGGATGTGCCATCGAGCAAAACCAACGTTTAAATCACGTCTGTCGCGTTCGTGTCTCATAGTCCTCCACAACTCCACCCCACACGGTCGCTTGGCATGCCACTCACCGCAAACCGACTATACGATAACTTTCCCACCTGCTTGTCGCTGGGTCGCGCCATGGAGTACTAGCACTACTCGAAGAGATTGACAAGGAGGGAGAGCACAGCTAGTTGTAGCATGAACTACCAAGAACTTTTTACATGCATGTTGTGGCTAGCCGTGGCGGCCTTTGAACGCGGAGTAGTTGCATGCACTGGGAAGCGGTGCGGGCGGCGCTCTCTCGGCCGGCGCGCCGCTTCAATGCCGGTGCCAGTCAGAGGTCGCGTCCGCTCTGGCCGGGCATGAATGGGACACTGACCATTTCGGGAGGGAAGCACGCGCGGGTGATGAAGAGGGTTCGGGTTGGTCAGGAGTGGGCGTGGCAGCCATCCGAACGCCCGCAAACAATAGATTTTGTATGTAAATATTGCTGCGTATATAATTAATAACATAAATAATGTGCCAGTTGGACAAATATGATTGGAGATGGAGATGGAGATAGAATTTTACGTAAACACGGATATGCTTATCTATGTCTATGTGTGTGTGCACAACGACTCTCACGACTACGCGTACACACCATCGATGTCTCGTTCTCCCTACGCACACAAACTTAGTATCGCCTCATTTTGTTCCTGGGATAAGAATATCATAGGAGTGGGAAACATTATAAAGTGAGATAAAGGAGTACAACATACAAGAAGAAATGTACACGCACTCACTCTGCCTCCGAGATACCCGCGAGTACACGATGGAGCACATTTGTACACAAAGAGGCAGCTTACATACGTATATTAGATTTGACCAAAGTTAAACTTTGTAAAGTTTGACTAAGTTTAGTCCGAACACAACAAACCATAATTATTGAGAGAGGGCAAACTGAACATACTCTCAAATCTTTCTGAAAATTGAAATTAAAATTCTTTATTTGTACACACTCTCACACCTTTTCGATAATTTGGCGCGTGTGTGGTTGTTCACTTAACGGAGGGTAGTGTACCGCACGTGAAGGACAGGATGTGAGACCAAGACGCGTGGATTGTTAGTTCATCGTAAGTAGTTTTCTTAACTGGTACGTTAAATAAAGAGTTTCGTTTCGTACTTACACAATTTAAAACGATTGTTATGAAGAGGAAAAGAAAACCACTCCACTATATATTAGTAGTATACACGAGTACTATATAAGTACTATATAAGTTGGAGCCTCAGTGCTTGTTCGCTAGGGTTTGCATTGTCCACACTCTCGCCGCACCCGCACTATATATATAGAGAGAGACACACACAGAGAAAGAGGAGTGGATCTATTCTAATAACACCCCTAAGACCCTTATTATACTAACACTACCGTTATTCTGCTAACACTTTGAAGCCGCGCCGGACTCCCAAACTAAACCAGCACCCCCACGCACCCCACCTCCCTCCTCCTCCACTTCCACGATCCCCTCCGCCCCCCCCCCCCCCCCCCCCCCCGCGATCCATCCACCTTCTGCCTTGGCACGCCGCCCCATCCCACTTGGTTTCTTCCCCCACCGACGTCGCCCCACCCCAAGCTTCTTCCCCAGTCGGGTTTCTCCCCCCACCAGCGCTGCCCCATCCCCAAGCTTCTTCCCCAGCCGGTGACGCCCCACCCCCATCCGGCTTATCCACCGCCGGTGCCGCCATCACCAGGCAACGGCCTTCCCACGCCTAGCTCCTCCTCCTCGCCGTGGTCCAGGCGCCACGATGTCCCGTCCGGTGCACCGCCCCAGCCCGGATTTCCATCCACGGCGGACAGATCCGCCTTTCCACCCCCACCTCCCTGCGAGAACCTTCAACTCGCAGCCGGCGGAGGCCCCCACCTCCCCGTACCTCCCTCCCCCGCTCTGGCCCAGATGTGCCTCCGCCATGGCCAGATCCACCATCGTTGCAGCGCCCCGCGCCCGGATCCAGCTCCCACGAGCCCCGAAATTCATTCATACAGCCGACAGGGAGGTGGTGATGGCTTGGGGATGTGCTCCAACGCTCACCCATGGGTCCGAGGCAGCGGCCAACCATCGCATCGCTGCTCCCCATGCAGCTCGGTTGCCACCCCCGTGCAGTTCACCTGAGCAAATTCTCTCCGGCGAGTCCACATCGCGTCTCCACCACTCGTTGCGTGCAGTTCGGTTACAGGGTAGGTTTCAGTGTGGGAAGCACAGCAGCACTCCCACCAAAGGGCCTAGTATGAATGCAGCCCAGGTCGCCGCTCGATGGAGTCCACCTCGCCATGCGGTGACGTACACCAGCGACAAGAGCTCAGAGCAGTTCTAGGCACGTGCACGTGCAGCCCAGAACTCTCTCCACCGTCGCCCACTACCACCTCATCCACGTCCTGCGTCCTGCGTGGATACCACCTTGTATCTCCCTGCCGCACTCCTCCCTTCCCAAGTCTTTGACCTTGGCTCCCGAGAACACCGCGGACATGAGCACCAGATCCCTCGTCATCAACTTCCTGGAAGGTCTCCGGCAAAGCTGCTATGTTGCTAGCCTACGGTGGGGACGGTGACAGATGTGGGCATGGAGCAGGAGGCTGTCGTCGCTGCCGCTCGATTCTGACCAGCTCGCATGAGCCCGCAACTCCCCCAACAAGTTCAGAGTTTGTGTGTTCAGTGCAGTGCTGCAGTGCACTGCAGTGTAGTTTCAGTTTCAGAGTCCCGTCGAAGGCCTCGTGGTGCTATCCTCACTTAATATTTGGTGTGCATTGTTGTTCTATCATTTTTGTTGTTGGTGGACTGCTTGCTGGTGGATGAGCATCCTCGGCTGCTCGCAGTTTGCTAGGGCCATTGAGGAACTTATCTGTTGTCTTGAGGCAGCACATGTTTTCTTAAAATGGAGGCAGCACATGTTTACTACAGATGCAGCCCCAAATCAGTTATCTCCAAATAAGCAGAAAGAAAAAGGTTTCACTTTTTTTAAGTTCACTTTGTTTTTGAACCTGGCAGGAGACTAAGTTGATGCAGTTCGCCCGACCGAGGCCTGTGGTTCGCGAGTCCATTTTTGGTCAAACAAAGTCAACTTTGTGTGTGATTTTTTTGCCGTTCACTTCTCGTATGGGAAAAAATTCACTTTCACATGATGTGGTCCCACAAGAGGTTCACTTCTTTTATTAATGCACTTCTTTTTGTTTGTAAGACGATTAGAAAAAAGGTGTCGAAGTTCACTAGCAAAAGGAGTTAACTTTGTAAAAAATTGTACAGAGGAGTTCACTTTTTTATTACTTTTGGAAGAATTGTTTTTTGCAAATTTGTAAGGACATTGTGTATAATTTGTTAAAAATTGTGCAGCTCATTAAGAAAACCTTTCTGGTGCACTTTGCAAAACAATAAAAACGATGAATTTCATGGTTGCTC
This sequence comes from Triticum timopheevii, assembly GCA_963921465.1. Taxonomy (NCBI): domain Eukaryota; kingdom Viridiplantae; phylum Streptophyta; class Magnoliopsida; order Poales; family Poaceae; genus Triticum; species Triticum timopheevii. Next base: position 289,622,405 of record OY997268.1, on the reverse strand, counting down.
TAATGCATTACACACCTGCGGTTGAGTTAACCATATTTTGCAGGAGAAGACGAACACATAAAAAATGATGCAGCTCACTAATACTCCCTCTGTTTCAAAATAGTTGACCCAACTTTGTACTACAGTTAGTACAAAGTTGAGTCATCTCTTTTGAAATGGAGGGAGTATTAACAAATGACAGTGAGTTTAAAATTCATTAGGGGCAGCAGCGGTGCTCGGGCGCTGCCCGAGTGCAGCTCGGTTGCTGTCCCAATGTAGTTTGGATGCCACTGTTGCAGCACGGTGAGCGTGGACGTGCAGCTCAAAGGCACACGTGTTGCGGTTTCAGTGCTCGTGCAGGTGCAGCTCGTCATCGCGAGTGCACTGCAGTACGCGTGATTCATCGGTGCGGTGCGGCTAGGCGTTCTGTTGCAGTTCTTTATTGTTGATTTTCTAGATTTACGAAGACATTGTAAGAAAAAATTGAAAAACTGTAGTTCATTGTAATAAAGAACACTGAGTGCCATTTGATGCATCAACTCGTGCGAGAAAAATTTACGTTTGACAAAAAAAATTATGAAGTTCACTTGAACGTCTGATGCAGTGTGCTTTTTCGTCCGATGCAGTGCGGTTTTCAGTCGGATGAAGTACTCACGTCGATTTGGGTGTCGCGAAAAACAAATTGTCCGCATTTCGGTAAATTTAAAACTGCTCTTAAACCGTAACGAATTAGAGAGTGTTCTACATGAAAAAGTTGCGTCTCGTTGATATGTTTCCAAGGGCAGATCATTTGAATCATTTCGACAACCGATTTGTAAAAATTTCGCGAAAAACGGCCGCTGCCACTCGTCGTCCGCCGCACGATTTTCAAAATTAACTTAAAACTATAAGGAATCTCAAAACCATTTTTACATATGAACGTTGCACCTTGTCCATAGCTTTCCAACAACGTATTACACGCATCGTTTTGACAAACGGTTCAAAAACTAGAGCGAAAACAGTAACAAAAATTGCAAAAATTTCAAAAAACGTAATTCCGCGATTTAGTAAATCTGAAACTGCTCTTATACCGTAATGAATTAGAGAAAATAGTAAATATGAAAAAGATGCACCTCGACGATATCTTTCGAACGGCGTATCATTTGCTTTATTCCGATGAGCGGTTTAGAAAAAACCACGAAAATACGCTTGCTGCCACTCCTCATCTGCTGCACCATTTTTGAAACTGCTCTTAAACCGAGAGGAATCTTGAAAAGTGTTCAACATGGCAAAGTTGCGCCTAATCAATAGCTTTCCAAGGGTATATTATACGCCTCGTTCCGGTAAAGGGTTAAGAAATTAGAGCGAAAACAGTACTGGAAAAACACTTCGTGCAGTTTTTTCCGATACGAAGTTCACTCGTGTGAGTACTGCACCAAACTTGGTTCCAACAATGACGTGCACTTGCGTTGAGCGTGCAGTGCAGAAGTGTTATCAGAATAGTTATTCTGCTAATATTGCATAAGAGACCGGCTATGTACATATATATAGGTAAAATAGATGGGGCACCTAGGTGCCTGGACACCTTGATCGTTTTGGAAACCATGATCTATTTAATTTATTTCCTAACTATTCTTCATGCAAGACTTTCCATGCTTACGTTTATTTTTGGTTCTAACCATTTGGACATGCAAGACTTGCCATACAACACAATAAAACGTATTAATATTGACTTTTTTGAATTGCTGCAGGTATATAATGTGCGTATTTTTGTTTTCCTAACTATCTAATACGTGTATCTAATACCTACCGATAAAATTATATGCACATATATGTATGTATATATTCAATAATTTATTTTTTAAACTATTATATTTTTTGTTTCCTAATTATCTAAAATGGGTATCATATACTTACTAATGAATGTATGTACGTACGCGGGTATGTATATACGCAATAATTTATTTTGCTGACTAGTTGCATTTTATTTTTGTTTCGTAACAATATAATACGGTTATATAATACCTACTGGCAAAAATATTGTAATAATACCTGGTCGACGAATATAACCGGCTATATGAAAAATGGTAGGAAAATATTGTATATACCCGGTCGACGCATACACCCAACTATGTGAATAAGTGTAGGAAAATATTATACATCCAATAATATACTTCAAGTGGAAATACCCAAGGTATCTGCACACTTGTATACCCGTCTGTACGAAAAAAAACTTGGAAAATATTGTACATAACCGGTCGATGTATGTACCTAAAGTAAAATATGGCAACATGACGTATGTGTGTATCTAATATATACCCAATATATTTCGAGTACAAAAACATACCTAAGATATTTGGGGTTATGTATGTATATACCTAGTGATTTATTCAAGGTATTAGATACTCGGTGAAAATTAAAGGTGAGCAAATAAAAAATTCCACATTAATTATACGCAAAAGAATACCCGCTACGTGACCTATGAGACATGCATGGGCTTAATTTGGTGGGTATTAAGTGTCCATATCAAGCAGTAATTAGCAATAATTCTTTCCTAATAAAAATCTAATCAATTTATCAATTAGTACTAATACTAATTACATGTGCACACATCTTAGTGTCATCCCACCTCCGGCCGCCGCGCGCCTCCCAGCCCCGGCCGCCGCGGGCTCCCACCCCCCGGCCGTCGCGCGCCTCCGATCCCCGGCCGCCGTGCGCCTCCCACCTCCGGCCGCCGCGCGCCTCTAACCTCCGGCCGCCGTGCGCCTCCCTCCTCTGGCGGTTGCACCCCTCCCTCCTCTGGCCGTCGCGCGCCTCCTAATCCCGGACGTTGCGCGCCTCCTACCTCGGCCCTTGTGCGCCTCCGTCCCCGCCCTCGAGCGCCTCTGACCCCTGGCCGCCGCACGCCTCCCTCCACCTGGCTCTCAGAGCAGGGAGTCCGTCTGCTGATCTGCTCTGGCCGTTCAACTTTGGGTCTTTCGGCCGCTCGGCCAGCGGAGCTCGACAAAGAGCACCCCGGTCTCGCTTGTTGCCGGAGTTTGGAGCATCTTCTACAGTTGTGTTCTGCTCTCTTCTATTTTCAACTGAATGTGCTGCCATGTGTGTATTTACTCTCAACTCCACAAGAAGATGAATTCCACAAATTCTTACCGGTAAGTGCAAGATTCAGTACTGTCCATTTTTATTTTCTATAAAAGAAGGCCAGTTCTTCTTGTTGCTTCACTTATACTAGTATACGGGAGTACTAGAATCCATCCACGGAATAGTCAAGCAACCATGGATGGATGCCTTCATTGGCCCACCGCTGCGCTTGTTGATGTGATCTTTGTGCACTTTTGATTGTTGTAAAACAATTGTATGCTTCTGGTTGCTGCTTGCTGCCACTGCCGAATTGTGCAAGTGTAAAAAGTTTCGTATGGCAAGTTCAAAGAGGGTTGTATGCAAGTTTAGAAATCTGTTTGAAGCATCTTTAGCTATGTGTGTGCGTGTGGGCCCGCGCGCTCATGCCTGTGCGTGCGTGCGTGTTACCCTGGTGGTGTATGAGCGGAGCCGAGGAAGTTACCAGTCTGGTTGAGGCATGCGCCATCCCACGTGCGACTGGCTGCCACTGTCCGCCATCACGCCCGGCGCCCGTTGAAACCCGCTCTGTCCTTCTAGTTCTTCTGGTTGCACAAACATTTAAAAGTTCGAATGCTAGATCTCGGTAAGTTCTGCTGGACAAAACCTCATCTCTCATATTTGTTCCTATTTTGTAGGTTGCAACAAAAATAAGATGCACAAGTTCATATTTTGTATGCTTTTCAATTCATCTACTTCCCAGTGCTGTGTCCGATTTCCTTTGTGTTTTCATCTTCTTCATATAGCACAAACAAGTGCTTGTGGTTCTGCTTGAGCATGTGCACCATGTTGTTACTTAGTTAATCAATTTTGTAGAAAAGTTCTCTAGGATTATTTTATAATGCCGTGGGATTTTTGAAGAAAGTTCTCCTGCTCAATAGTACAACTTCTTGTTTTGTGGTAGGTCGCTCAAGGAGATGAGGTTCCTTGCTGCCTGATGGATATTTGACAAAGGTAGTTGTCCTCAGTGTTCCTATTTGGCATATGCAAGTTGTTTGATGTAATGTGCATGAGAAAATCATCTCCCGTATGTGGACTGAATGAAAAGTTGTGCTGCACTTCTGTATTTTGGTGGTTTAAGTCAACAAGAGATAAATGTGTGTGCTGAAAAATTGCAGAATTTCGAGTCGAACAATTGCAAAAATTCAGAGGAGACAACAGGAGAAGTTCAACGAAAATTCGGACTTGTATAGTAATGAAGGAGGAAGCAGCAGCGCCGTTGGGTCTAGGAATCCCGGTAGCTGTCTCCCCCTGCACCCTTCCCCTGGATCCCTAGATAAGTTCAAATGTCTTAGAACAGATAGTTCAACTTGTTTCATCGGCATCTAATGTAGATGGCTTGCATTTTGTGCTCCGTGGGTGTTTGTTCTTATTCCTGAAAGAAAGAAAGAAAATGTATTGCATTTGATAATTCATCCAAATATATATCAACAACAGTGCAATGGCAGAAAGATGATGTGGTTTTAGTTAAATACATCATAACAAAATTCTTTTCAAAATTTAATTCTTCTGTCTATGGATTGTTCAAGCTCTTCCATCATTACTAAAAATGTGTCACTAGCATATAAGTTCAAAACACAAACTTTTCTCGCGAAGAAATTCAGTCAGTGAAACTATATAAACTATGCAAGTTCAGTGATGATGACACCGTCAATTTGGATGAGAAAACACATTTAAAATTACAATTTTTTTTACTTCTATAAGTTCATGATTAACCCCCGAGGTAGTTCAAATAATCTAGTCATATAAGTAGAAATAATCTATTCACTTGTATTATTTTGTGCTCACACTATTTACTATGTTCTGTGACGGGTTGATGAAGATGTTGATTTTACAAAAGGATCAGTGAAGCATTGGGAAATGGACACACTATCTTGACGACATGGTGTATTGCACGACATAGTTCCATTAGTTGAAGATGATACATGGAGCAGTGACGGCACCAGAACGAGGATGCAGCAGCCAGGCTGGACCCCAGTTCGTGCCTCCCTCTCTCTCCCTTAGCTACATCATCACTGTTGCAGTGCTGCTGTTTGATTTCTTGTAGTGAACTGTGATGCTCTACTGATGGAGAGAAGTTTGGGAAACTTCACAAATATTGGTATTTGGAGTTATGAATTTGGTGCTCCGTAGGTGCCTGTTGGTATATGCAAGTGAGGGCCAGCATTTTTTTCTTCAGATTCTTGTGTTTGTACAAGGGCTAAAAGTATTAGTTGTACAAATTGAAATTCCACATAATCCTCTGACTGCAAGTTTTACTTGTGACTTTGATGCTTCGTAGGTGCTTAAAAGTATTTAGGTGGGTGGTCTGACACCGCTGCGTCCAGTAGTCCAACACCGCCGCCGGAGGCCGTTCATTGTCGCAATGCCTACTTTTGCCTGCGCCTCCTTCCCGGTCATCGTGAGGTAAACCCTGCTCGAAATATCTCTTCTCCATCTCCCGACGGCGAAGATCTCCGTGCCTCCTGTTTGAACTGACATTTTATTTTGAATTGAACTAGTGCCGCTTTGATTCAGACCTGACGGAAGAAGGCAGAACCTCTGTCTTGTACGCAGTAATATTGCTCTCTCATCTCTCATCTCGTAGGCAGTAATATTGCTCTCTCATCTCTCATATCGTAGGTAGTAATATTTTGATGAATGTGTTACAAAAAAAATGTCGTATTGACATTCCGTAGCTTAGAGAGAGTAGCACAGAGAAACGTTGTTTTGTTGTGGATGACAAAGAACACATGTGACAGCAAGTCTAGGTATTACTACATGGGGAGTACAAAATTACTTTTGCTGAGAGATCACGTGAATCATTACTTATCTCTTGTACTGTTAATTTTATTTTCAAAACCGAACTTGTACTGGGTACATTAGTTCCGATAGTAGCTTCTCTTTCACAAATTTTACATAATCAAGCATTCTTGATGTGCTGCCTTTCTTCCAGATATATACATTCAGTTTTGAATTCGATCTCAAATCAAACAATCATAATTCTATTGCCAATTCTGAAACAAATAAATGTTTGCGTAACAGTCCCATAAACAACACCAAAAACGAATCCCCATCCTTGGTAACTTGCTGGCTTTGATCTTCCAGGGCAGCATGAATGATCAGTACTCCCTTTAATCAATGTGCGCTCATCGAGCCATAGTAGCATCTCATTGTCCTAAATTCTTCCACTCTCTAGAAACAAAGTCCCGGAATGGATGTGAACAGAGTATACTCCCATGGTTTTGCGAGAAATCGTACAATAAGAGTACCGTTCACTATATATTTTATCATCAGTTAAAAAATAATCACAGAAAAAGTTCAATTTGTGTTATTGAAACAACTCAATTTATAAGTTTTATATTATATGATAAGTGATGCATAGGGATGTTGCAACAGTTCGACTCTGAGAGCTAGTAAGTTCGACGAAAAAACAGCACAAGGCATGTCAGTTCGTGCAAAGCATATCAGTCTTTCAGTTCGTGAGCTCGTCAGTTCACCGATGGGATCCGCAGGTCAGCCCCTCATCTTCCACAAATTACTCTTCAGTCTTCTATGAGTATTACTTCAACTACTGACTGAAATGTGTAGCTTGGACTGAAGTTTTAAAGATCTGATTTACTGCTTACCTGCCGCAGCTGCCAGGTGGTTCACAGCCGCCACCCTAGTCCATTCATCACTGCCAATCGAGGCCGTTCGACGATGCAGCGTTGAGGTCGGTCAACGACGCAATGGTTAGAGTCTCTTTCTCTCTCGCTCTCTCTCTCTCTCTCTATTTTTCTTCTACCTGTATGAATGTTTCCTAACTTTTCTTGGCTTTGCCTCTTCTTAGCCTCTCTTTTTTTGATTTGGAGACTGAACGAGTGCAGTTCGTCGAGGGATTTAATGTGCTGACCACTTAATATACATGGTTGGCAGGATCACTAGTATTTATGTTCTCAAGATATGAGAGACAAATCTTTATTGGAATGTTTGTATGATTGTGGATGGTTGGAGTGTATGGTCTGGTGGAGATCATGCATATTATTTGCTTATGACACGATGTATATATATACTGTTAGAAGTTCTAGTACATATATTACAAAAATTCACTGATAAAAAATGTATCAGTTCATTATGTGTAGCACATGTTTAACACATATAATTACGAAAACAGTTACTTGAACTATATAAGAGTTAAGCTTTCACTTGATTTTCAGTTCAAATTTTGCATTCTTTTCAGTACATCAACTTTAATGTGCAGAACATTGAGGAAATCCTGAAATATTATATGGGCACTCTACTTATTTTATTATGCTAACAAGAATTCAGCCCTGTTTTCTTATGTATGGTAATGAACTAACCATGTTGTGTTGTCGCTAAATCTGAACTTGTGTTCACCTTATGTATTACAATGGCCATGGATGCGCCCAGCGAAGGACAACGACATGCAGAAAAACATACTAGTGCAGCTGCTTGCCTCCTCTTCATATTCCATACCAGAAAATATCCTTCTCCCCTCTATTTTCTTAAGTAAGTTTTCATTAAAAGACCTGAGAATAGCAAGTAGAAGTTTGACAAAAGGACCTACATCAGTTCAACCGCAGAAAGATAACAAGTCCATGAGATGATCTATAATTAAGTTCAAAATTACTACATGGTTAATGTATTTAACATCAAGTCCATGTATTACTACATGAAACTACATCCGTTCTCAGGAATTCTACTTCAGTTCAATTTCTAAATTTGGTTTAGTTCAGTTCAGTTAAATATATTTGTGCCAATTTCTTCTTGTGATGCTTGTACATAGCTGGAAATGCAGATGTTGTTTTAGAATTTATGTTTCGGTATGGAATTAGGTGCGGTGTATAGTCAGTTAGTCACTGCTGTTTATTTAGCTAGTTTGGTAGTACATGATAGTGGATGTCTCAAACGTATTTGTATGGAATTAGGTGCGGTGTGCAGTCACTATTGCTCCATTTCATGTGTGAAAAAAAACTTCCTTTTGTGCATGTCATCTGTTTGTAGAATATTTCTGAGGGAGGACACAAACAGTATACACATATATAATGTCAGTACTTAATAAGAAGAACAAAAAGTTCAATCTCAAAACTTTAAAAAGTTAAGCACATCAAGGTTCACAAATCTTACTCAGTAAGTACCTCAATTGACCCTAATTTTGAGCTACTAGGACACATCATGGTCTTTAGCTATCACATCTCATTTTTCATTTATATTTTCAGATCCTAAGGAGCTGGTGTTGTCGCTGGTCGTTGCTGTCGGAGCCGCAGCGTGTCGACAAGATCCTGTAGAGCCATGAGCTGTGTATCCGGCAAGCCGGCTGCCGGTCATGGTTCCACAAAGGTGATCGACCGACCACCTCACACAATGAAATGCATGCTAATTAATTCCCCTGGAACCGCCATTGCTAACCTGATTCTTCTTTTTCTCGATAGGAAACAAGAGGGAGCGGCAGCACTGAGACCGAGGGAGACGCACACATGCTAGACCCCCTGTGTAGAACACTTGAATTCTTTGAAGTGAGTAAATTTAGATTTTTTTTTGAATCTTTTTCATTCTGTACAAAAGTTTGGCCTTTTGGAGGTTCAGAATATAATGTCAGTGCAGTAGAGGCTTCTGGTTGAGAAACTAATTGAAAATGTGTAGTTCATCAGTTCATAGGTAAGCACATCTATGAGTGCATGCATCCGTTCTATAATGTCAAAACCAAGTCAATACCCAATAATATCAATTTTGTGATGCATCTTGTTTCCATTGTGGAACTGCTGGAGTTTGGGCCAAGGAATAGGAAAATAGGTTTACTTTGAGTGGGTTTTACAAGTAGAACCGTTCAGACTTCACTTGAACTTATAACATCATTGTTTATATTGTATTTTTTTAGCATTCTTGCAACCCTATTAACAACATTTTTTTGTATAGTGTTTTTAGGTGCTTCTGTTGCAAACCTGGAAATGGGCGTTGGGCCAACCACAAGGCAATGCCACCAGGTAGGGCGCGAGACGGCTGCCAAGCGCGACATGAGCCTTTCCGACCCCATTTCCAGGTGCAGCGCCAGGGATCTCATTGTGGGGTGCGCGAAGGCACTAGCGGCTCTACTTCCATTTCTCTTTAGAAGTTCTGCTAACCAATTAGCCACTGATGAGATGACTTTGCTTCCAACTAGCCACTGAAAGTTGTGGCCATTTAATGTCACCTTCTACATTTAAGATAGGTCAAACTGTAACCTTCCAATGTTACCGTTTGGTGGCTTAAGATGCTTTATGTTTAGTTGATCTACAGAGTGGCTATCTGAGAGATATGTTGAACTTTCTTATTATAGTTTATACTTCTTTAAAAATCCGAGTTGATTCTAAATGTGTTTTCCTCACCAGTTCTAAAAATCCCAGAGCTTCTGTCCAACTTTGTATCAGGATATACTATGTTGCTTCTTTGATTTCTGTATGGTTTTGTACTGACTGCTCACTCCTTCCTATTTTGGTTGATGTTCACGAATGGACAAAAAATGTATTGGAAATGTTCTATTATTACTAGCATATAAGTACAGAAAAAAATTCAACACGATGTCCCAGATAAGTTTGAAAAAAAGCTCAAACAAAAAACCATCCAAATTCAAAATGGTAAAAGTTCAAGTGGTAAAATGAGAGAAGTCCAGAATATCGTCGCAAAACAATGTTTGAGTTCAAAAGAAAACAGAAAATTTATACTGAAAATAGAGAGTAAAGTCTAGTATGTGAAAACACGCTCAGTACAAAACCATACATACATTCGTTCAAATACTCTTTTTCCTGAACATATATTCATCCGTTCTATAAAGGAAAAATGGTTGAATTAAAAATATTGATCTGTACAAGTTAAAAATGATGGTCCGTTCGGAATAAAAGAAATGACAGAAATTCAACTTGTAAAAGTTCAAGCAAAAAGAAATCCCATGCAATTCAAAAGAGAAAAGTACAAGTCGTAAAATAAAAGAAGTCTCGTTGTAAAAAATGTTTAGTTCAATTTTTTTTTTGAAAAAAATATAATTTAGTTCAATGATATAAACAATGCAAGTACAGGGGCGATGATACAATAAACCGATGAAAACTTACGAGCAAAAATATTACCCAAAACAGACAAAGCCTAGTTAGTAAAAACATGCTTAGTACAAACCCATGCAAACATCAGTTCAAGTACTATTTTTTTGGAACCTTTCAAAATTACTCTCTGAAGAATGCATCAGTACAAACGCATACGTAGATCAGTACAAGTACTCTGTTTTTTCTGACGGAAAAATAGCACGACCGGTCTTACCGTAATCCAAATTACTCTTCAACGACTGCAAATATGAGAAAACGTTCAACATGACTAAGTTTTGCATTTTCGATAGCTATCCAACGGTATATTATTTGCCCCATTTCGACAAACTTTTAAAAAAATCGTGTTCGAAATCTAATTTGACCGTATTCGAATTCGTTTTTGAACCGTAAGGAATTAGAAAAACATTTCAACACAAAAAAGTTGCGCATTTTCCGTAGCTTTCCAACACCGTATCATTTGCGTCAATCCGACAAATTGTTTGCAAAAAATCGCGAAAATACGTTTCGCCCAGAATTCCACCATTTTCCGAATTACTTTTAAATCGTATAGAATTAGAAAAAATAATAGATATATGGAAGACGATCTATTAAACACAATTGAAAGCATCAGTTCAACCGCTTCGAAAACATCAGTACAACCACCTGAAACGGTCAGTTCAAAAAGGGTAACAGAATAATATTCTGTTACGCGTAACAGAATAGCCCAGATGTATATATATATATATATATATATATATATATATATATATATATATATATATATATATATATATATACTCATTGGAGGCTCAGTGTTCCTTTGCTAGGGAGGTGCAACGTTCACTCTGCCGCCTTCGATGAGGGAGGCAATCCACTGTCGGCTGTGCTATTCTCTTTCACCCAGCGCCTGTGTGGGAGGGCCACCGACCCATTCTTCCTTGCTGTTGTACGTAGTGTGGGCAGATCCGGCCTCCTGCCGCATGCCTAGCCACATCCTGACGACCCTAAGGTATAACTTTCTTTGAAACCATCATTGCTCTAGCTACATGCAGATCTTTTTCGCTTCTGTAGTCGAATCTAGGTATTGGTTCAAAGAGGAAAGAATGGTGGGGTGGGGTGGAGCATGAATCTACGACGTGGTTCAATGTGGAAAGGGGGGAGGAAAAGTAAGCAACTATGGGACCAACGCACATGTGCTGGTCTAAAAGGGAGAATCTTAGAGCATGAATCTAAGATTGGCTATCCAGCCACTTTGTTGGTCGAGAAGGAAAAAATGGCGTAACCCAGTACTCACATTTGTAAGGAACCAATCTCTTTGTTGAAAAAGGAAAGAAACTGGGGGTCGGGTAGTTTGTCCAGGACTAGATTTGCTGCCCTCACATAGGAAAAAGGTTCAAAGAGAACAAATATGGGACCAACGGAGATATGCTGCTTGGCAACATACTCTGCATCACCCATTTATACGTGTGGACGTACATGGTGTTGGCATGTCCCATGTCCCATGTCCCATACACCTGTTTTTCTGTTGTTAATCTAAGAATGCCGCTGGAAAATTGAAGCAATGCCATCGTTAAAAGTAAATTACATTTTTAACGAATGTTGTTTTAAGAGAATGTATGTTAATATGAATCAACGCAACCATTTTAGAAATGTTACTGTCCTACTTTGTTTTCCATCAAGATAAGTTAGATGCTTCTTTTTGTCGCCGTATGTTTGATCCTCCTTTATTGGCAAGTAATTGTTTTTTTTGCCTCTGTTAAAACAGGGATGTCTATTCAACTTGTTGCTATGACGAACTTAAATGCACCGGCGACTTTGCTTGATTTAGTTGAACTAGACAAAACGAGATTGGATTTCCTATTCGTGTTGGCAGATTCGTAGGTGATCTTGTCATTGTGATGAAAGGTCAGTACCTACCTTCATCCACATGATCGTGCAGTGTGCTTTGAGATTCTATGCTACTTATATTGCTACTGTTTTAGGAGGATGATGTGCCTTCATCCTCCTTTATTGGCCAGTAATTGATTCTTTTTTGCCTCCGTTAAAACATGGATATCTATTCAACTTGTTGCTATTGCGACATTTTGCTTCGCTACGCGAAATACTTATGTTTTAAGAGTGTTTCTGCATTTCAACTTGAATGTTGCACCGACGACTTTGCTTTATTTTGGTGGAACTGCACAAAAGGAGATCGCGATTTGTTTCAAGTCTTCCTCGTGAGTTATTTCAAATCTTGGTCTCATCCACATGATGGTGCAGTGTGCTTTGAGATGTTTTGCTACTTGTATTGGTACTGCTTTGGATAAATATTGAATTGAAGCTATTGAACTGCTGTCTTTTACCATTAAGTGAGCAAAAAATGTTCCAACCCATATATGATGATTGTTGCTTTGTTACACAAAACTCTGTATCACCCCCTTTATAAGTAGATGGAAGCACATGGTGTTGCTGCGCCTACTCTCCCCTGGAATTGTTTATGCTTTTTGTTAATCTAATGCCGCTGGTAGAGTTAAGCAATGCCACTCTCAGAATTAATTACTGAATCTTAGTTCAAAACTGCAACACTTGTTAGGGATCGGCGGGAGTACCATTTCTGTTAGGGATCGGTCGGAGTACATGTTTAAGAAATGTATTGTTGAGATAATGTCTCTGTTAATATATCAGTTACAGTGTTTTACAAATGGTACTATCCTGCTTTGTAGTTCTTTCTACATGTTTAACCAAGGTATTGTTAAGATAATGTCTCTGTTAATATGAATCAGTCGCATTGTTTTAGGAATGGTACTTTTCTGCTTTGTCATTTTTATTCATGTTGAAACAAGGCATTTTTTTGACTATACACAGAAGGGCAAAACCCCACTGCAATTTTTATATTAATAAGAATAACAACGAGTATACAAACATACAAGGCTTGAGATAAGCCAAAAAACAAAAACTACATTAAACTACTAAACAAAGAAACATGAAATTACAAGACAAGATTGTCCAACCAAGAGATGAAAGCAGCAACAAATTTCTCCTTGATTCTGAATTTGAGCAGGCGGAGCTCTGAAAGGAAGATGAATTTCCATCTGTCAATGCTGGGAGGGATGTTTTTGAATATCTTGTCATTCCTGATTATCCAAATGGCCCGTGAAGCAATGATAATGATCTCCATGGAAAAAGGTTGCTGCAAATTACCCCTTAGGTCTGGAAGTGCTTCCATGATGGTTAAATTTCTTTGTCTGCTGGGGCATAGGATGTCCCAACATTCTGAAGCAAAAGGACAAGTCCAAAAAAGGTGTTGCAGTGTTTCTTGCTGTTGACAGCTGAAGGTAGCACAATTATAGTTATCCAAATGAAAGGTTTTCCTCCTGAGTAGATTCCTGGTATTCAATCTATCATGGAGCAGTCTGAAAAAAACTTTGTGTTTTGGCCGGCAAGAACTCTTCCAAATCCAATTGAACTGTGCTGACACAATTTTAACTCCTATCAGAATTTTGTAAGCCTTGGCCATAGAAAAGTATTATTACCCCACATATAGCTCCATGAGTCCAAGTGATCTCTAAATTCAGATCTTCTTAAGCTGTCACAAATCTCTTCCATCAAGTCAAATTCCATGAAAGCTTCCTCAGTAAGTGGAGGTGAAACAAATCTTCCAAATATTCAAACTGGAGCACCCTCTGCACTGAAAGATTCTGGTCTTTTGCAAAGGAGTAAAGGTGAGGGAAGGATTGATTCAGGCAAGTAGAGTGCCAATGGTCAGACCAAAAAGAGCAGATTTACCATCTCCAATTGAGCATCTTGCCATAGATTTATAATTGTCAATGAGCCTTAAATTGCACTTCCACCAGAATGAACCTTCCCATTTTTGCCTTGGAAGAATGCCATATCATAGTAAGCATCCCATATGAGGTTGACCCATGGGATGGTTTCCCTATTGTAAAATTTGTGAAGGTTCTTGAGAAGCAGAGCTTGATCTTGTACAAAAATGTTCATCACTCCAAGGCCACCCTGACTTTTTGGTCTGCAAATAGTGGACCAAGATACCATAGCAGGCATGTGATCCTCTAGATCTGGTCCTATCCAAAGACAATGCCTGAGGTATTTGATAACCTGCGTTTTGATGGTTACAGGTACATCAAGGCAGCCCATGAAACATAGAACAAGTGAATTGAGAACTAATTTGACCAAAAGCAACCTACCAGCAAGAGTCATAAATGAAGATAAACCCACCAGTTTTTTAGCAACTCTGCTCACTAAAGGCAAACATTGTTCCATTGTTGGTTTGAAAAGCCCTAGTGGCATGCCAAGGTAATTAAAAGGGAATGAGCCCTTCTTGCAGTTCAAAGTACATGTGAAGATTTCCATTTTATCATCATTCACATTAATTGAGATGAGGTTTGATTTGATGTAATTGTCCTTTAAACCAGTGGCATCAGCAAAGGTATGAAGTAAGGCTTTGAGACAGTGGGGCTGTGTGGCATCAGCTTGCATGAGAATCAAAGTGTCATCAACATATTGCACTATGGGAAAATCTGGACTTGAATGTACTTGCAAAGGTGGTGTGAGAAGACCCAGGTTCATTGCTCTATTCATGATTGACTGGAGAAGGTCAGGAGCAAGAAGAAAGAGAAGGGGGGAGAGGGGGTCCCCTTGTCTTTCTCCTCTAAGACAGTAAAACTTTTTCCCAGGTATTCCATTGAGTAGCACTTGAGATGGGGCAGAGGTGAATAACATTTTAATCCAGCCAATCCATCTTTCTCCAAAACCCTTTGCTTTGAGGATGTCAATAATTATTTTGTGCTCAATTAAGTCAAAAGCCTTTTCAAAGTCCAACTTCAAGACAAGCACTTCTTCTTTTGATTTGTGACATTGGTGCAAGTACTCATATGCCCATCCGAGACATTCATGGATAGCTCTTTCCTTAAGGAAACCATACTGGTTAATGTGGACCATTTTGAGAATCACCTTTTGTAATTTGTTAGCCAGCAGTTTAGTGATGAGCTTGAGACAACAGTTTAGTAATGAAATAGGCCTGAAATCATTTGAAGTAGTTGGAGTGGGCCCCTTTGGGACTAAAGTGATGAAGGAAGTGTTGATACTCTCCAGTGAAATTTACCCTGCATAGAACTCATGAATCAGTCTAGTAACATCAGGTTTTATAATGTCCTAGTAGTTCTTGATGAATTCATTGTTAAACTCATCTGGCCCAGGTGAATTTTTTGATGGTAAGTGCTTGACCACCTCATTGATTTCTTCCTCAGTGAATGGAATTTCCGGTTGTTCAAAATCTGAAGGATCAGCTTGATGCTGATATAAACAATTTAGATCAAAGTGCATTGTGGTTTTCTCAGATTGACCTAATCATTTCTTGAAAGCATTCCACAGAAGAGCCGCTTTCCCTGCATGGTCAGTTATTTCCACTTGATCATCATTTTTAAACATTGCAATGTGATTATGCCTGAAGTTAATAGAGGCCTTTGTATGGAAAATTTTTGTGTTCTCATCACAAAATTTGACACCCTTGATCTTTCCTCTCTGCTTCCAGTAAATCTTTTGATTTTTGAGCAAAATGAGCAAATTTTCCTTGAGAACCAGCTTGTAGTTCCATTCAAAATCTCCTAGGTCCTGAATTCCTCAAACAAACCAAGGAGGAAAATAACCTTGTTAATTGCAGCAATTTTTGATTTAAGGCAAGACAGATTTTTAGCCCATAGTTTAAGAGCCCTTCTCATGTTTTCGAACTTGGCATTTAAACTTTTTGCTGCATCAAGGTTACCCATAGGTATATTCCAAGCTACAGAGACAACATCTTTGAAGTCAGAGTGTTTTAACCAGTAATTTTCAAATCTAAAAACCTTTCCCTTTGGGATAGCAGTTCCAATTTTTATGACACAAGGGAGATGGTCTGAAATGGTCCTAGAGAGTGGCATAGCAACTGTATCAAGAAAAGAGGTCACCCAAGAAGCAGAAGTAAAGAACCAATCCAGTTTTGCAACAAAGGGATCTATTGCATATTACTCCAGCTGAATTTTCTGCCACGGAGTGGGACTTTAATTAATCCAAGGTTACTGATGGCTTCATTAAAAAGTAGCATCTCATTACCATCTCCAGCAGGTCTATTCCTATCAGAGGGAGCTCTAATGAAATTTAATTCCCCAACTAAAATCCAATTAGTGTCCAGTGGCATATGAATGTTGGAAAGCCAGTTAATGAACTCAATTTTGTCTGCTTGTTCACAAGGACCATAGATGTTGGTGAGGATCCAAGATTGATTTGACAGGAGACTTGTGAAATTGATTGACAGAGAGAATCTATTTTGAAAAATGACCTCTCCCTCAAAGAGAGACCCATTCCAGGTGATTAATAGCCCACCGGAGGCACCAATTGAAGGAAGAAAAGCAAATTTATTAAGTCTGTTAGGCCAAAATTTCTGATGTAAGCAGCATCAAAATTTTCCCTCTTGGTCTCTTGCAAGCATAAAATAGCACAGGCACTTTCCTCTATTTTTTGCCCTAGAGCAAGCCATTTGTCAGGTGAGTTAATCCCTCTGATGTTCCAGTTCAAAATATTCCAGCTTCTGTTTTGATTATTCATGGGCATGATTTGAAATGTGAAACGAGGGACCAAGCACCATCACTTGGCCAAAACCACAGAATGCATGATATACATAAGCAGC
The DNA here is from genome assembly GCA_963921465.1 of Triticum timopheevii. NCBI lineage: Eukaryota > Viridiplantae > Streptophyta > Magnoliopsida > Poales > Poaceae > Triticum > Triticum timopheevii. The sequence continues at coordinate 289,605,635 of OY997268.1, read as the reverse complement.
AGATCTTGCACTTTCAGCAAATACAACAACCCCATCATCCACAAGATTGCAAAGGCAATAGTTTTCTTGAATGTAATAAGGTACCAAGGTGTACTGGCGTTAGAACATGAGTTAACACAACTTGTCCACTAGGCACATAAATGGCAAGTACAACCAAAAGGAATCAGGGGGATACATGTCAAATTCTTAACCCCTTCCCTCACTACTAATGAAGCACAGACTATGATCATCTAAACACTTGGAGAGTCCTGCCTGTTCTCATTGGTTGGAAGCACCCTAGACAATTGTTCTCCCCCCTTCCTCTTGGGCTTCTTAGAGATCTTTTCCTCCAAATCTTGGTCAGCCACCTTGCAAAAAGAGGTAGTGAGATTTTTTACCATAGATTTCTGAGCAATTGGGGGGACAACATTACAAGGAAGGCACTTATTATGAGAGCAAGATCCTCTTTTAAATCCAGGATTATCTTTTTTAATTCTGTCACTCCTTACCTCAGTTTTCACTAGAGGTGTCTTGCCCCCCCCTTCTTTTTTGGAGTTTTCAACCCCGAAAGGTTGGAGAAGGGCAAGAGAATCCAGATCCTGCTGGTTTGAAGAATCACCAATATTTTCGTTGTTTGTGTCCTGCTGCTGTGGATCAACCATGTCCTGCTAGCAGATAGGAGCCTGTGTTGTTAAAATTTTGTTAGGTATGTGGAAAAGAATGGAGTCCTCAGTGCCTTCAACTTCAGCAAGTAATTCCCGTAAGGGAGATTTCAGCATATTGACAGTCCAATTAAGTTTGTCTGGTGTCATTAGAAGATGCACAATAAAGTTAAACCAACTTACTGGAATCTTAACAGAGAGTGAAGGAGCACCCTCCAAAGGCTTTTGTGCAAAGTTCTCCTTCCAAATCACTAGCCCTTCTTCTAACAAAACAGTATCTTTATTAGCTACTTCCTTTAGCTGGATAGACTTTAAGCCCAATAGAGAGGGAGCAAACTCAAAGTGCTCTTTAATATGATCAACCCATTTACCTTTCTTTTTGCACCAATCACCTGAAGATTTGCCAAAGGTTGAGGGCTGCCCCTTGGAGAGTTGACATGGGGGCCACCAAATAACTGAGCAGTGTCAGAATCTATCAGCTTACTGCCTTGGCCAGTTGCTGAAGGAAATATGCCCTAGAGGCAATAATAAAGTTATTATTTATTTCCTTATATCATGAAAAATGTTTATTATTCATGCCAGAATTGTATTAACCGGAAACATAATACATGTGTGAATACATAGACAAACATAGTGTCACTAGTATGCCTCTACCTGACTAGCTCATTAATCAAAGATGGTTAAGTTTCCTAACCATAGACATGAGTTGTCATTTGATTAATGGGATCACATCATTAGGAGAATAATGTGATTGACTTGACCCATTCCGTTAGCTTAGCACTTGATCGTTTAGTATGTTGCTATTGCTTTCTTCATGACTTATACATGTTCCTATGACTATGAGATTATGTAACTCCCGATTACCGGAGGAACACTTTGTGTGCTACCAAATGTCACAACGTAACTGGGTGATTATAAAGGTGCTCTACAGGTGTCTCCAAAGGTACTTGTTGAGTTGACATATTTCGAGATTAGGATTTGTCACTCCGATTGTCGGAGAGGTATCTCCGGGCCCTCTCGGTAATGCACATCACTATAAGCCTTGCAAGCAATGTAGCTAATGAGTTAGTTACGGGATGATGCATTACGTAACGAGTAAAGAGACTTGCCGGTAACGAGATTGAACTAGGTATTGAGATACCGACAATCGAATCTCGGGCAAGTAACATACCGATGACAAAGGGAACAATGTATGTTGTTATGCGGTTTGACCGATAAAGATCTTCGTAGAATATGTAGGAGCCAATATGAGCGTCCAGGTTCCGCTATTGGTCATTGATCAGAGACGTGTCTCGGTCATGTCTACATAGTTCTCGAACCCGTAGGGTCCGCACGGTTAAAGTTAGATGACAGTTATATTATGAGTTTATGTGTTTTGATGTACCGAAGGTTGTTCGGAGTCCCGGATGTGATCACGGACATGATGAGGAGTCTCGAAATGGTCAAGACATGAAGATCGATATATTGGACGACTATATTTGGACACCGGAAAGGTTCCGGGTGAGATTGGGACAATACCGGAGCTCCGGGAGGTTATCGGAACCCCCCGGGAGGTATATGGGCCTTAATGGGATTTAGTGGAAAGTTGGGGAAATGAGCAAGGGAGGGGGCGCCCCCCCAAGCCCAATCCGAATTGGGAGGGGGGCCGGCCCCCCCTTTCCTTCCTCCCTCCTTCCTCTTCCTTCCCTCTCCCTCTCCAAATAGGAAAAGGAGGAGTCCTACTCCCGGTGGGAGTCGGACTCCCCCCTTGGGCGCGCCTCCTCCCCTTGGCCAGCGCCCTCCTCGACTCCTTTATATACGGGGGAGGGGGCACCCCATAGACACAACAATTGATCATTGATCTCTTGGCCGTGTGCGGTGCCCCACTCCACCATAGTCCTCCTCGATAATATCGTAGCGGTGCTTAGGCGAAGCCCTGCGTTGGTAGAATATCATCATCGTCACCACGCCATCGTGCTGACAGAACTCTCCCTCGAAGCTCGGCTGGATCGGAGTTCAAGGGACGTCATCGAGCTGAACGTGTGCAAGAACTCAGAGGTGCCGTGTTTTCGGTGCTTGATCGGTCGGACCGTGAAGACGTACGACTACATCAACTGCGTTGTGCTAACGCTTCCGCTATCAGTCTACGAGGGTACATGGACACACTGTCCCCTCTCGTTGCTATGCATCACCATGATCTTGCGTGTGCGTAGGAGTTTTTTTGAAATTACTACATCCCCCAATAGTGGTATCAGAGACAGGTTTTATGCATTGATGTTATATGCACGAGTAGAACACAAGTGAGTTGTGGGCGATACAAGTCATACTCCTTACCAGCATGTCATACTTTGTTTCAGCGGTATTGTTGGATGAAGCGGCCCAGACCAACATTACGCGTATGCTTATGCGAGACTAGTTCTACCAACGTGCTTTGCACACAGGTGGCTGGCGGGTGTCAGTTTCTCCAACTTTAGTTGAACTGAGTATGGCTACGCATGGTCCTTGAGAAGGTTAAAACAACACTAACTTGACGAACTATCGTTGTGGTTTTGATGCGTAGGTAAGAACAGTTCTTGCTCAGCCCGTAGCAGGCACGTAAAACTTGCAACAACAAAGTAGAGGACGTCTAACTTGTTTTTGTAGGGCATGTTGTGATGTGATATGGTCAAGGCATGATGCTATATTTTATTGTATGAGATGATCATGTTTTGTAACCGAGTTATCGGCAACTGGGAGGAGCCATATGGTTGTCGCTTTATTGTATGCAATGCAATCGCCCTGTAATTGCTTTACTTTATCACTAAGCAGTAGCGATAGTCATAGAAGCAATAGTTGGCAAGACGACAACGATGCTACGATGGAGATCAAGGTGTCGCGGCGGTGACGATGGTGATCACGACGGTGCTTCGGAGATGGAGATCACAAGCACGAGATGATGATGTCCATATCATATCTGATGCGGAGCATCCCACGTTCATGCCCATGTACACTCCGACTACTCTCCAAGCCCCAAGAGGACATATGACGAGACCTCGAACATACGCCATTGGACACAAGGTGAATTCACTCCTCTTCAAATCGTCACTTTCCACATGTGAGACATGGCTACTACCTCATGCATGGACCTTGCATAAACTTAGGTACAACCAAGATGACCATGGAGAATCCAAGGATCAAGGCCAAGCATGGAAGAGGAGAAGGAAGAAGAAGAATGAAGCAAGACAGGACCTGCCCGGATCATCCGGACACCCAGCCGGACGATCCGGACCGAGCTCGGACGATCCGGACGACCACCCGGACGATCCGGCTGACGTGCCCGAAGACACCCGAAGCTGCTCGACGAAGCCGGATCATCCGGACCCCCGACACCTGGATCATCCGGGCCACCATCCGGATCATCCGGACCCCGCCTGCGTGCGTGACTTGGGCCGAAGCCTGTGTACCCCTTCGCCCCTCACTTACCCCTTCGTGGCTTAGCTCTATAAATAGACCTCCTCCTCCCCATTTTGAGGGTTAGCATTGGATTAGCTCATATTTGTGTGAGAGCCTTTGCTCATCCACTTGGATACTTCTCTCGGCGATCACGACCTCTTCGGAGAAGATCCCCCAAGTGGATTCAAGACCCCTTCTAGGGAAGAACATCAAGGCCTCCTCGCGGAGAAGAACGGTTCCTTTGTATCCTTACCTTTGTTGACTTTGGATCTTGTGGATCTCTTATGTGTGTGGTGATCTAGCACTTGTGTGATCTATTCCTTGTTGGTTGAGTGATTCTCTCTCGTTTTCCCCGTGTTTTCCCTTTGTGCTTCCGCGTGTTCTTCGTGATTCCCCGTAGGATGCACTCCAAACGTGAAAGATCGACGCTATAGGGTTCCACCCTACATCATATGGTATCATGAGCCAGGTTTATCACGTATTTGGAGTCCCTCCCACCGTTTTCTAGCCTTCTTTTGCTTGATTTCGTCCTAAATCCGAAAATCCCCACCAAAAATAGCCCCCAAATTTTTTTGTGATTTGTTGGTTTGATGATGTTTTGTTGATTTTGATCCGTGGATTTTCTTGGTTTCAAGTGGATCTAGCATCTCCCCAAGTTTCCCCACCTTCCATCCACGGAATCTCCTCAATTTTGCCCCAAAAATCATCCATTTCCGCCCAAAAATTCGTCCCCGAGAGGAAATCCCGAGCAGTTTGACCTGCCCGGATCATCCGGACCTTCTCCCGGATTATCCGGACACCTCCCGGATCAGTTGGACCCTCTCCCGGACGTCCGGATAACCCACGCGCCCGAATTCCCGAACCGGAGCTGACGAACCCGGATCATCCGGATGTCCTCCCGGATCATCCGGACATAGCCCGGATGAGCTGGACCTCCTCCCGGATGTCCGGTTAACCCTGAAACTGACACGGCTGAAATTTTGTTTTGGTCATAACTAATTCATCCGGAGTCCGATTTTGACGTTCTTTAGCTCGTTTTGAAGCTATTGACATCCCCCATCCAACAAAAATACCACCAACATCATTTGACTCCATCATATTTTCTGAAATTTCGCAAGTTTGCCTAGGCCCTCCACCATATCATCCGCATTACGACCACCGACTTCCGCAACCTAACCCATTTTGTTCCCCCATAGCATTTGAGGTTGTTTGAGTAGTGACTTGAGTCTCCTAAGGTGTTTAGGCTACTTAGGGACGGTTGCTTCTTCCTCAACCACCGCCATAACTTCCGCATAGGCTTGCCCACCATACACTTCCGACACCCCAACTTAACCCAATTTTGTTCGAGTTGTGGCTTGTGTCTCCTAAGGTGTTTCGGCTACTTAGGGACGGCAACTTCAACTTCGACACGTGTATAGCCCATCATTCCACTTCCGCATTGTCTAGTGCAACACCACCACCGCTTTCCGCTACCACCATTTTGACATTTGACGTTTGAGATTTTGAGTTCGCGGTTTTTCCGTTTCCTAAGGTGTTTCGGCCACTTAGGGACGAGACTCCATCATCTTGGTTTCTACATCAAGAACACCGCCACTCATCATTGCCAAGGACGGTAACCTCCATATCATATTGGTATTGTGGTATCCCTCCATTGTATATTCCCCTTGCCATTGCATTGTTAACCCCTAGCCCATTTTGCGTTACTTGCCTATCGAGACTAGCCATTTGAGTATTGCCGGCAACGTGACTTGTGCACATTAGTGGTCTACACTATCCATTGCATACATACCATATCATCTTGGTATCATATCATCCATTGTGCCTCAAGTTTGTTCCCGCATATACACAATTGCTATCTTGGTTTGTGCATTGTGCAAAAGTGGCCATAGAAAAAAAAAGAAGAAATAAAGCTTTTAAGCAAAAGAGAAAGAGCAAAGAAGCTTGTAAGCAAGTGCCATAGCATCATACCACATTGCATTTAACATTGTCATATCCGATCATCTTGGATCATCTTGAGAGAAACACCGGGAACCATACATACATAGCATACTTGGGATAGAAGTTTATCCATTTTGCATCTTATAGGTTGTGCACAAGTGTCGTATCCGCCTATTGAGCAATCATGCTAGCGTCTCTCTTGAGTTGTGCAACACAAGCGTTTTCCGTGGATTCCACATTTTGTGCTCATTCCTTGGTTGCACGACCCCATTTATCTATCCGTGTGTGTGTTTCCGTGTGCCATTCATTGCTGTTGGTCTACTTGTTTTGCTTGCGAATTTGTAAATCTCTTTCAACATTATTGACTCTTGCTAACATTTTGCATCAAATTTTTTGTGCCACTATCCTCACCGAGCTCCACCATAAGCTTTACTTGTGTAGGTGTGAGAACCGACAAGGATTGGTACCAATAGTGCTATTTCATTGTCCGCATTTGAGTGAACTTGATTCATTGTCAACATCGGTCAAGGTACATTGGTATAAGTTCTTCTCTTTCTCCCACTCATATTTGCTCGAGTCTTGTGATGGATAGGCAAGGCATTTCCTCTCCGGTCTACGACAACAACGACGACGTGAACAATGACATCACCAAAAGGTCCATCTTCGGACTACAACGACAAATGCAAGGCGCACAATCAAGATTGCAAGAGCGCATTGAGAACATCTCCATCGACATTTTCCACTCCGAAGCAAGGAAGAGGGACTACATCGACAACAAGCTTGCCGCACAAAAGGAGGAGCAAGATGCGAGGATGGAAGAGATTTGGGCCTTGATCAAGTCTTCTTCCACTTCATCATCCTCAAGACGACGACGGTCAAGGCACAAGTGTTCGGAGCGCGAAAAAGATGCAAGTGCAAATCGTCCTGGTCCACATCTACATGGCGACCACCATCACGTTCATGATCAACATCGTCATGAAGGGCAAGTCACCTCCAAGCAACATGTGCACGACGACGATGACGACATCTCCTAGGAGCTCAAGCACGACAACGACATCATCATCATGAAGATGCTCCACAAGCGCAAATGCACAAGTCCCAACACGCCAAGTCCAAGCTTCAAGAGCACAAAAGGAGACCGCAAGATGACCACCACCAAGACGGCGCTACGGCTACATCAACCACTTCGGCATCTTCGCCAAGTGTTCTCAAGGCACCTTCGCCTTTGGACGTACAGCATCTTCGCCTACTTCCCACGAGTACGCCTACATCGACTTCATCAAGTCCAAGGCGACGACCTACGAGCGAGGGTGACACTTCCATCTTCGGAAGCCCCTCAAGGAAGATGGCCGAGCATGGGACATTCCCTTCGGTCATGGAGACGAGCTACGAGGTGCCACATCATATGGACCTCCAACACCAAGACGGCGACAAGAAGGTCGAGCAAGGGACATCCCCTTCGACCACGGCGATAGGAGTTGAGCATGGAGACATTTGCACCAACATCTCTCTGACACCCACATATGTCGCGATGCCCCAAGTGCCATGTGAGGAGAGCCACCACCCCATGAGTGACATGAGTGACTCCACCATACGTGACATTGAGAGCATTTCCTATGAGAGGATGAGTGTGACCACCACTAGCCCCACACATGAGAGCATGCCACACATCCTATGTGAGGTTGAGCGCCATTTGAGTGACTCCACCAGCCATATGAGTGAGAGCATCCTTGAGGGAGTGATTAAGCCACAACACTTAGAGAGTGAGGTAGTTGACACGACATGTGAGGCCACTATGATTTCTAACGACTTAACCTCTATTCCTAGTGTGTTTTCTTCTTTGGTGCTAGGTCTCCTACATGACGACACGCCTATCCTCGACGAGTCCATCCCTCCAATGGACAATATGATGGCCATGGTGGACGATGATGCACCCCCCACATGGTTCCATAAAGATGAAGATGACAACGATATGATCCAACACCTCACCTACAACACATGAGCGACCTTCCAGTGATAACATAGGTGATGGTGCTTCTCTTGTCCCACTAGTGGACGCTCTTGACATTGATTGCTCCCATGATGTTGACCCACCTATTTCCATGCTTCATGCTCGTGCGACTTCTTCATGTCATGACTTACCAATTTATGATGAATATGATGATGAGCATGTTGAGTTGCCTAGTTGTGATGCTATGCTCCATAGGATATCATGTGAAAATTCTATTGGTCACATCATGTTTGACAATCCATTGAACTTGTCATACGCTATGAGTGAGATCTCCCATATTGCATCATTTCAATCTCAACATAGTAACTATGCATGCCCCATTAAAATAAATCCCATTTGCACCTATGGCATAGATGACGAGATGATGGTAATTGGCTTTTGCTTTTCATGTGATGATGTTGCCATGCTTCCTCTTCATGATTTGTGCAATTCATCTATTATGCCATGCCATGATCACATTGAGCCAAATATGCTTTGTTTTGGATGTTGTCAATATTCTCCACATGATGTTACTACTCTTGCTCATGAGGAGACCCCCATAGTTTCCTCATACATATTAGGAGATCTTGATGCATTCCATACTTTGCATGATTCCCATGACTGCATGCACCATATGCATTCCATGAACAACAATGCTCTAGATATTTCTCATGATGCATTACACAATTTGAGTCTCCATTATGCTATACATAATAACAAACCTCTCATGATGGATGACATGTTTCTATATCACGCATCTCATTTATTTGAGCATTGGCTATTTTGTGCTCACCGACACATGCACGTGCGCATCATGATGGATGATTTGTACATATACCACGCACACACAATTTTTCCTTTGTCTTTGTTTTGTGTAGGTACTCACGTATACTCGTCAACCTCTCAATCCCAAGAGTTGACGAAACGAGCTCTTGAGAGCAACGATGACTTGGGATCCCGTGGACTATCCTTACCACCGTTCCCTTCGCGCAAGGACTATGCGCATCTCTTTTACTTGGCTCTCATACGGCTATGGGCTATTTACCACTTGTCACCTTATGCCCATACTATCATGTTCACTTTGCATGTTATGCCTCTTTACATGACTTTGCCATGCAATTGTGACCCTTGCTTGCATTGACCCATGATTCACCATTATGCTACTTCTATGTGTATTTGCATGCTTGGTGGAGATCCTTGTTGCTATTGCCATGTTTATCATGTGCCCCATACTATTGATGCTTGTTGTGTTGGGAGAGTCATGATGCCCCATTGTTATTTACATATGGTCTCTCGCCAATACATTGATGATATTTTTCTCATATCTTGCTTTCATGCTTGTGATATGTCATGTCCATTATTCATGCCCACTATTTGCACACATGACATGCTTGCCATGATTCCTTCTAGTATGTTGCATCTTCGCACTACTAGCTTGCTTGAATTGATCGCTATGATTGCTTGCTATGTTGCATCACCCATGTTCCACTATTACTTGCTTTCTTGGGTTGATGACATATATGCTCATGCCTCTCACATGATATATCTTGATCATTGTCTCTTGTGTCCATTAGTTGCCTCTTTCATATCCACTTGTATTGAGTGCAACCATCCTATTCTTATCGATCTTGGAGACTTTGACACTTTACTTGTGATGCATGCTTGTTTGATTGAGCCTATTGCATTTGGTTGTTCTCGCATCATATGCCTCCATACTATGCAATACTCCCTTGTCATTTCTTATGATGAGCATGATACATACATTTGTTGGGTATCTTACCACACGAATGATTGGTTTTGCCATTTCGCTAACCTCATTTGTTTTTCCAAGTGTTTGTCATGTTCTTTCATTTTCAAGGATTTACAAGGCAGTACCACCACGAGACATATTGGTTATGTGAAGGCATACAAGATGTGTGACTCCATCATCCTTGAGAAACTCCTAAAGGTGACCTCCTTCTCTTTGAGCCATCCTCAAATACGCATATTGGATGGGTCACTCTTTCATTGTTGTTTCCTTCTTGTTGTCTACATGTTACATCTATTGGATGGAGGAGCAACATTGGAGATTGGCTCTATGGACCTTCACATTGAGGAGCGCTCGCACTTATTAGATGCACCTTCGGAACTCCACTCATGCCTCGATATCGAGCTTTGGTACACCAACACCTCCACATTTGTTGATTGTTCTCATACATGTCATGCTCGATGGACATATCATACTCACCACAAGTTTGCACCCCATGCATGGATTGACTCACATTATGCTTGTCTTGTTGCATCTATTTCCATGTCATCCATGATATATGAGCTTGTGCACTTCCTTAGCAAATTTGTTGTGATCTACGTCGATGGCATATTCATACATCATGATCATGTTGTCCACCATCAATTGCATGATAACATACACATGTTGAGCATCCATTGCCATATTCATGCTATTGATAAACCGTCTCACTATGACATCATTTTGCACCGTGGTTGCATTGATCATATTTACAACACATTTGTGTGCACAATGATTGCATTTCCTCCCATTAATGATTTGCATCTCATTCTAGATCATCTTGATAAGCTTCATGCGCTTTGTCACGACCAATCTTGCCGCACGGACTCATTCTTACATGATGGACACTTTGTGTGCGCTAACCATTGTATTTCTGAGTGTTGCTTGTGTTTGCTCTTTTTGCATGTCTATCACTCCGGCGACACCTTGGACTACGCGGATTGCACCATGTCTTCAACTTCGTCCAACTACAAGTCCGTCTACGACAACCGTTTCCATGGTGATGAGGATCACGATCCGAGGTGGGATCTTTCCCAAGGGGGCGGAGATGATGCGGAGCATCCCACGTTCATCCCCATGTACACTCCGACTAATCTCCAAGCCCCAAGAGGACATATGACGAGACCTCGAACATACGCCATTGGACACAAGGTGAATTCACTCCTCTTCAAATCGTCACTTTCCACATGTGAGACATGGCTACTACCTCATGCATGGACCTTGCATACACTCAGGTACAACCAAGATGACCATGGAGAATCCAAGGATCAAGGCCAAGCATGGAAGAGGAGAAGGAAGAAGAAGAATGGAGCAAGACAGGACCTGCCCGGATCATCCGGACACCCAGCCGGACGATCCGGACCGAGCCCGGACGATCCGGACGACCACCCGGACGATTCGGCTAACGTGCCCGAAGACACCCGAAGCTGCTCGACGAAGCTGGATCATCCGGACGGTCGCCCGGATCATCCGGACCCCCGACACCCGGATCATCCGGGCCACCATCCGGATCATCCGGACCCCGCCTGCGTGCGTGACTTGGGCCGAAGCCTGTGTACCCCTTTGCCCCTCACTTACCCCTTCGTGGCTTAGCTCTATAAATAGACCTCCTCCTCCCCATTTTGAGGGTTAGTATTGGATTAGCTCATATTTGTGTGAGAGCCTTTGCTCATCCACTTGGATACTTCTCCTCGGAGATCACGACCTCTTCGGAGAAGATCCCCCAAGCGGATTCAAGACCCCTTCTAGGGAAGAACATCAAGGCCTCCTCGTGGAGAAGAACGGTTTCTTTGTATCCTTACCTTTGTTGACTTTGGATCTTGTGGATCTCTTATGTGTGTGGTGATCTAGCACTTGTGTGATCTATTCCTTGTCGGTTGAGTGATTCTCTCTCTTTTTCCTCGTGTTTTCCCATTGTGCTTCTGCGTGTTCTTCGTGATTCCCCGTAGGATCCACTCCAAACGTGAAAGATCGACGCTATAGGGTTCCACCCTACATCAATATCACTTATATTGATTGCATGTGATGTTTACCTTTTATGCATCTTATCTTGCTTTGATTGACGGTAGCATTATAAGATGATTGTCGGTGTCAAAACCGGCGGATCTCGGGAAGGGGGTCCCGATCTATGTGTCTAAGGCTAATGGTAATAGGAGGCAAGGGACACGATGTTTTACCCAGGTTCGGGCCCTCTCGATGGAGGTAAAACCCTACTTCCTGCTTGATTGATCTTGATGATATGAGTATTATAAGAGTTGATCTACCACGAGATCGTAGAGGCTAAACCCTAGAAGCTAGCCTATGATGATTATGATTGTCCCTCTACAGACTAAACCCTCCGGTTTATATAGACATCGGAGGGGGCTAGGGTTTACACAAAGTCGGTTACAAAGAAGGAGATCTAATATCTGGATCGCCAAGCTTGTCTTCCACGCAAAGGAGAGTCCCATCCGGACACGTGACGAAGTCTTTAGTCTTGTATCTTCACGGTCCAACAGTCCGGCCGAAGTATATAGTCCGGCTGTCCGGATACCCCCTAATCCAGGACTCCCTTAGTAGCCCCTGAACCAGGCTTCAATGATGATGAGTCCGGCGCGTAGATTGTCTTTGGCATTGCAAGGCGGGTTCCATCTCCGAATACTCCAAAATAAACCTTGAACACTTAAATCACGTCCGGCTCTGCAAGGCGATTCTCACATACCACCGTAGAGAGAACGATATTCCACTAATATAATCTGCTGACAACTTTAGATAACGAACCGTTTTCCCACAATTAACCACAACACATATTGCGAGGCGGTTTCCTTGGCACGTCTTGTCGAAGCAGAGATCATGTCCCCTTATCACGGGATCCTCATCAATACGGTTACGGGTAACCCAACCACGCCATCAATCGTGGTGCTTGGGAGATAAGCGATTTTCTATGGGCAAGTGGGGAGGCGCACCGTTTTCGTCGCCTCTATAAAGGGATAAGGATTCCCCAATTTTACCCACGCCTTCTTCCTTCTTCGCTTATCCATTCTCGCACCCTTGAGCTCTAACGCCCTAGTTCACGCCTTCTCCGCACAGCCAATCATGTCCAGAGCAGGAGGCAAGTGGGTGGCCTCCACCATCAAGGAGGAGCATATTACGAAGCTCTGGGCGGCCGGATACTTGGCCGCAGATATCGTGCATCGGCTGCTGGACGCAAGGCAGATCATTCCGACTCCGGGACCCCATGAGAGGGTCGTGTTCCTTGCCCATTTCGTCCGCTGACTGGGATTTCCACTTCATCCCTTTGTCCGCGGGCTCATGTTTTACTATGGGCTGGACTTCCATGATCTAGCCCCAAATTTTGTCCTCAACATCTTGGCGTTTATTGTCGTGTGCGAGGCCTTCCTCCGCATCAAGCCCCACTTCGGCTTGTGGCTACAAATCTTCTGCGTGAAGCCGAAGATCGTGAGCGGCCAGCAAGCGGAGTGTGGAGGCCCCATGGTGGGCAGGATGCCCAACGTTACCTAGCTTGATGGCTCCTTCGCGGAGACCGTGAAAGGGTGGCAATCGGGGTGGTTCTACATCACCGAGCCGCGCGACTCCAACTGCGACGCGGCCCCCGAATTCCGGTCCAGAATTCCCATGTGGCCCACTTCCTAGGAAAAGAAGGGCCTGGCCTCGGGTGAACCTGCGGAGCTTACAGGACTTCAGAACTGCATCAAAAATATGATGGACAAGAAAATCAAGCTTGTCAACATGGTCTAGGTCATGCTTGTCCACCGAATCCTTCCGTGCCAAAGACGGGCATTCAATCTGTGGGAGTTCATTCCGCCCGAACACCAGACACTTCAAGAGCTTTACGTCACGACACACAAGGATGCATGGAACGTGCTATTCAAGGCCTCCAAAATACCTCCTCCCACACCCGAGGACCGCGGACTTCATGCCATGCGGCTCCCCCATCCGGTGAGTTTTCTGGCCATCACCAGATGTACCTTTCCCAGCATACTCATGGGAGGATTTTAAGTCATCGTGTGTATTTAATCAGGATTACGTGGTGACGGCGGAGCGGATCGACTGTCCGGCTCCAATGCCCGAAGACCCAGCAACCGCTCTCCTGATGGAGATGCTAGTCCCGGCGCCTTACAAGGTGCCGGAAAAGAAGGCCATAGGGACCAGGAAGGGTCTCCGGCATAAGGTCACACCGGATGCCTCGTCCGAAGACGATGAGGCACGCTCCTCCCACGAAGGGGAGGAGGAGAAGAAAATGGCCTATCCGGGGAGGCCGAAGGGTCTAAGAGGGCGGCCTTGAGGACCAGGAAGGGTCCCCGGTGCAAGGCCGTCATAGGCTCGTCATCTGAGGATGACGATGCGGATTCCTCCCATGGAGGCAGGGGGAAACACGAAGAAATTCCGCCTCCTCACATTGGGGAGGAGAGGAAAAGGAAAGCCGCCCCGCAGGGTGTGGCAAGGACGCCAAAGAAGGGAAAGGCGTCCCTTCCGGATCACTCCACCACGGCGACCTACAGCGAGGAGTGGCTGCCCAGGGGCAAGCCCCTGGTGAGATCATAAGTATCCGTACCCTGTAATACTGTAGTGCCACTTAGTTTCATAGTTTGTTATAACGCCGAACACGTATATGCAGTCCGGCCAGGGCCCATCCCGAGGTATCCTCTTCGGATGGGTCTTTGAGCGATTCGGCGATGAATTCGCTCCCGACGGCCACTTCCCCTCGGCCTGTAGATGACACGGAGGTGTGGTCCCAAAGGGTCCCAGAGCAGGGGGAGGCGACTCTGGAGATGCCCCAAGGCGAAATTCCAGACGCTGGGCACACGGGGTGTAAGATCCCCATAGATTATGCTGACGAGAGCCACAACAAGTTGGGCTCCCAGCCGGACACTGTACTGAACCTCCAAAGGTTCCGGATTCGGGCAGGCAGCCCCTCGCTAAGGAGGGCGAGCCGACCATGCCGATGACTTCCGTTGCGCCAGAGGCGCCGGATAGTCTGCTGGAAGTGCTTCGCGGCGCTTCCATGGATGAAGAGCACCGTACTCTTATGAGTGCGGTGATTCAGAAGGTTCGGTCCGCCAAAAGTGGATTGACCGAAGTCTGTACTAGCCTCTTGACAGGCTTTGAGGTAAGTAATCAAAAAGTGTGAGACCCAATAGACAGTATCCCCTGATACTCTATTTGGTGTTCGGAAAGAAAAGCCAAACGAAGGGTCAACTCTAAACCGCAGGAGTCTAACAGTATGTGTCTTATGTGAATAAGCAGGCGGTGCTCCTTGCCACTGCTGCGCGCACACAAGAGGTCACCGGACTCAAACGGGACCTGGAGGAGGCCAAAGGGGAGCTCAGCCTCACGAAGAGGCAGCTCGACGAGAACAAAGGTGAATGATACCCCTTCACATATCACATAGAGTAAGAAAAACTGGTGACGCTTACAAAAAAGCGTCATGATTTTGTAATAGGGGCCACGACCGAGGTGGCGGCCCTAAAGAAAGCACTATCCGAGGCCAAAAACAAGGCGGCCATGGAGCGCATTGAGCGTGAAAAGCAAGTTGCTAGGGTGGGCGAGGTACGGCAAGAGCTCCAGGAGCTCGGCAAGAAGTTCGAGTCCTTGGAGCGTGACTTCAAGACAAAGGAGTCTAAGCTTGCGAAGGCCCTTTTGAGCACGAAAGATGCCAAGGCCGAAGCCCAAAAGGCCCAGCAGGAAATCCAGGCGGCCAAGAAGATAGCGGCCGGTAAGGCATTCATTATGCAAAGCAAGCATGTGGAGGAGACATTTCTTTTACTTACCCGAATTCGGAGCTCTCCAGTGGCATTTGCAGATCTGCCATGCAACATATCGGATGCTGCGGAGTTCTACCGTGCCGAAGAGGGGAGCTCAACGGAGAAGCTGTTCTGGTCCCAGCATGCTGGAGCCGAACACCCAATGCCTCTGAGTGACAAACTGAAGCAATTGTTTGAACTCCACAGGGTGGCCGAAGTGGCCATGAAGGATTTCATAGTCTGGATGTGGCCTGGTGAGCCCCTGCCCGCCAGCTACTTCGGCCTTATAAAGCGGATGGTAAATGCCTGTCCGCGGCTTGAAGTTATCAAGCGATCCGTTTGCATTGAGGGTGCCCGCCGGGCCTTTGCCCGTGCAAAGATGTATTGGGCCAAGCTGGATGCAGAGAAGCTGGTGAAGGAAGGACCACCAGAGGGCAAGGCGCATCGCTACCCCGAGAAATACTATGATGGTGTGATGAAAGGTGCTCGTCTCGTGTCCGATGAATGTACCAAGGACACAATCTTTGAGTGAGTGTACTCATGTCGTGTTTGTAATATGAAAACGAATTTGTTTGCGCCATATAGCATTTTGTTGATTTAAAATATTACCTTCTGTGCGGTTGTTTATAAAATTCTGAAAGTAGGTCAGTCGTCGGCTTCCGCCCCCACGTAGCTAGTACTGAGATATTTGTGGAAAACCCAAAACACTCTTTTATCCAAATTTTTGGTCCTTGAAGGAGGTGTTTGGCGCAGCGAACAAGGCAATCGGACTATGCGTGATAGAGGCAAAGGTGTCCCGATCTTTCGATGAGATGATAACTATCGATTTGGTGAAGATGACTTTGACGATCCGACTACAAACGTGCACGACGTTGCGCCTTAGCAATCGCTAAACCAACTCTGAGAGGTTATTGACCATGCCGGAGCACAATCAACCTGACCACGAAGGTCTATTCCTGCAAGCAATCGAAGAACAAGCAAGAATATGATAAAAGCAATCTGAATATTGCGAGTATATATGAAGTATTGATAAAGGTGGGGATCCGTAAGCGGTCTTGGTCTGGTCGTTGGACACAAACGAAGTACACGAAGTTGCAATGGCTAACTTTTAACTAAACAAATCCCAAGGAAAAGCTACTAGATGGATCTACTTATATAGGAGCAAGGGGTGGCGGCCAAGGAGGTGGGAGGACGTCCCAAGGCAGCCTAAAACTAAATCTAGGTCGTACAAGGCCAATGGGCCCAAGTGGAGGTGATGTAACACCTTTGGACTTGTAGTTTGACTCGGATTCTGCTGCAGCATCAGATTGTTTCGTCCACAACTCAACGCTCCGGACGAATTTGAAGGTGATTCCAATTGGGTTGGAAAGTGCACGAAATCTAGTTTCCAACAAAAAAAGAATCACCCAATTCGGAGTCCGTATGAAAAACTTGTGTGCTTTTTGAGTCAGGTATGTCTGTGCAGTCCGAATCTGAATCCAGAACGTGAGAGACTTGGACTCTATCTTCTCTTGGGCCAAAAGTGACGTGAGAGAACTTTTTGGACAGCAAATAAACATATCTTTCTTCCTTATCTTCATATGTGGATTGTACAAATGTCCCATACACCTGCAATTAGACAAAACACAAAAGTGTGTGAAGTATTTTTGTTCTGGATAACATAAATAGATTATTGAATAGTTTGCACTAGAAATCACCTGACAAATATGCATATATGCAATATTTTTGGTCATATCCAAGGTAGTCATGTCCTCATCATCCTCCCCTTCTTGAAAATAAAGCCGTCCTCGGCGTTGCTTAATCTGAAATGTGGCTAACAAAAGAGACAAGGTGTACATGTTGTATATGTATATGTCATCCATTTTTACTTCCCTTGATTTTTGCATATATGACACATGAATAGATGAGTAACTTGCATAGTTCATAAAATCTAAAGCCAAAAAATTAGCACAAGAAGTAGAAGGCATGAAAATATTGCAACTCAGTTTGCACATATAAGTGAAGCTCTTATTCATTTCAAAAGATTGACAATGTTCATCATTAAACCATCCCAACATTGGTGAATAAACCTTACTTGCATCAAATTTACATGCTACAACATGCTTAAATAAGCAAACATGCAATAAGTCATTCAACACAGAATCATCACCAAGATTAGAGGTCATATCAAAATGATTAAACATTGGTTCTTTTGCATCAATAGTTAATTCAATGGGTGCACTCAAAATTGTTGGTATTTCAGTTGTTTGATCACATGGCAAAGTCAAATTATCAACGTAGTCCTCTAAAATAGGTGGTGTGATCAAAGTAGTGGGTAGCTCATCAGATGGTGCATTCAAATTGACAAGGCATTCATCATTCTCATGTAGAGATGGAAGATCAGTACCTTTGTCATTACCTCTTATGATCAACTCAGATGATGTAGCCACTCTCGGGGGCGATGTGTCACATGGTGGAGGTGATGTAGTCCTGACAACAACGGATGTGGTTGTCATAGTATGCCTAGTAGTTGAAGGAACAATCATATCAACTCTTGGAATGTGCACCGTGCGCTTGTTCTCCTCGTGGCCAACACGTTGTTTTATTTCCTGTTCAGCTTTGCAAGCAAGATGAAACAAATGGTCCATAGGATAACACTCTTCATGAATTAGTATCTCTTGAATATCACGGTTTAATCCTCCCCAAAATCTATCCATAAAATCATCTTCACTTTCTTCTAAAGAGGAATGCAACAAGGTAGTTTGTAAATCATCATAATATTTTGTTACAGTTTCACTACCTTGTTTTAAGTGTTGCAACTTCTTAATCATGTCACGAGTATAATAAGCAGGGACGAAAGTATGTCGCATGGCAAGTTTCAAATCATCCCAAGTAGTAGGTATATAATCAGGGTGTAACCGACAATATTCACTCCACCAAACCAAAGCATAACCAGTGAAAGAACCAACCGCAACCTTAACCTTTTTATGTTCATCGAAATTATGGGAAGCAAATATATTTTTTATGTCGAACTCCCATTCAATATATAAAGCAGGTTTAAAACGGCCATTAAATGGTGGTATAGATACATTAACCTGATCATGTGCATTTGGATGTTTGTGCACCTCTCGTGATGGTTGTGGTATTTGCAAAGGTGGTGACACGTCTCCCGCGATCGACAAAGCCCATGAATTGACTCTGGATCCTGTCATGATTAGTAGAACAAGAAACAAAACCCAAAAATAATGTTCCTATAACTACTAGGA
The DNA here is from genome assembly GCA_963921465.1 of Triticum timopheevii. Taxonomy (NCBI): domain Eukaryota; kingdom Viridiplantae; phylum Streptophyta; class Magnoliopsida; order Poales; family Poaceae; genus Triticum; species Triticum timopheevii. The sequence continues at coordinate 289,586,880 of OY997268.1, read as the reverse complement.
TGTGGTGGTAAAACGCTCACAGTAAAGCAAATATCAATGTCTTACAAGTTCTTACCATGCAGCAGGCGGTGATCGGCAACCAGCGGTGTCAAGTAACTCCGAATATTGAGTAAAGCGATTGCCAGGGGAGCGTACGTATACACGGTGTAGAAATATGTGGAGCTGGGTTGGCTATATATGGTAGCAAAAGATTAGCAATAATCAATTCAAAGATGCAATGTTGAATAAACGCTCAACGACGGTACTGTGCTGGTCCTAGGCTAGACCGGACTAGAGACGCGAGCCTAGAACACTAATGAGGTCACGGCGTAGCACAACTAGCATCAATGAAGGATACTAAGTAGCTCTTGACAGCAAGATATAAGTGAAGATCACAACGGCAGTGAAGATAATGATGAAAAACAACTGCCAAGCAGGATATACAACAACTTTGTCTCCAACTTTCCTCTGAAAAAGTTTGTGCCGATTTTTTTGATTTTTTTTTCTCCTTTTTTTTTCTCTGACTTTTTTTTTCTCTTTTTTTTTCTCTCGTTTTTTTTTCTCTCTTTTTTTTCTCCCTCTTTCCAAAACAAACTAGATAAGATGCAGATTGGATCAAGTGAAGATGTGAACGAACTCAACTATTATTATGACAATGAATGGTGGGTAGCACGTGGTGGAAATTGATGGATGGGTGGTGGACAGCGGAAGAGATAATGATGCAGCGGTGGCGTGACTAATGTGAACAGAACTCGAAACTCTAAACGAACTAGACACTAAGACCAGCAACTCGACACGACGATGCAACCGATAATTCAACTATGCAAGCAATGAAAAGAAAATTGCAAAGGCTCAGACTGGCTTGGACCAAGGATGAATAGATCTAACTCTTTTTTGTGGCTTTTTCTTGGACAATAGGTAAGAAAATAAATCTAATCTAGGAAAACTGGAAATTCTCACCGAGCAACCTGGCTCTGATACCACTTGATAGAGGCAAAGGTGTCCCGATCTTTCGATGAGATGATAACTATCGATTTGGTGAAGATGACTTTGACGATCCGACTACAAACGTGCACGACGTTGCGCCTTAGCAATCGCTAAACCAACTCTGAGAGGTTATTGACCATGCCGGAGCACAATCAACCTGACCACGAAGGTCTATTCCTGCAAGCAATCGAAGAACAAGCAAGAATATGATAAAAGCAATCTGAATATTGCGAGTATATATGAAGTATTGATAAAGGTGGGGATCCGTAAGCGGTCTTGGTCTGGTCGTTGGACACAAACGAAGTACACGAAGTTGCAATGGCTAACTTTTAACTAAACAAATCCCAAGGAAAAGCTACTAGATGGATCTACTTATATAGGAGCAAGGGGTGGCGGCCAAGGAGGTGGGAGGACGTCCCAAGGCAGCCTAAAACTAAATCTAGGTCGTACAAGGCCAATGGGCCCAAGTGGAGGTGATGTAACACCTTTGGACTTGTAGTTTGACTCGGATTCTGCTGCAGCATCAGATTGTTTCGTCCACAACTCAACGCTCCGGACGAATTTGAAGGTGATTCCAATTGGGTTGGAAAGTGCACGAAATCTAGTTTCCAACAAAAAAAGAATCACCCAATTCGGAGTCCGTATGAAAAAACTTGTGTGCTTTTTGAGTCAGGTATGTCTGTGCAGTCCGAATCTGAATCCAGAACGTGAGAGACTTGGACTCTATCTTCTCTTGGGCCAAAAGTGACGTGAGAGAACTTTTTGGACAGCAAATAAACATCTCTTTCTTCCTTATCTTCATATGTGGATTGTACAAATGTCCCATACACCTGCAATTAGACAAAACACAAAAGTGTGTGAAGTATTTTTGTTCTGGATAACATAAATAGATTATTGAATAGTTTGCACTAGAAATCACCTGACAAATATGCATATATGCAATATTTTTGGTCATATCCAAGGTAGTCATGTCCTCATCAATGCGGCTTTATAACTCTCACTTAGCCATAGAAGTCTACAATTTTAAATTGTGGCGAAGCCCCTAGAATTCGGAAAACCGAATTGGGGCGCTATACACGCCTAAATCGGACGAGGCCGACTCCTCGCCTAAAGCGGAAAAAACCTTTAAGGATTTTGAGACCTCTCGAACAGTGACCAGCTCTCGCCGCATCATGACAGTCAGTTTTCGGCTTTCTCTACTGAGGTGCTCGTCCGGAAGAACCGGGACACAACCGCAATAGTTCTCCCTGCGCTACCTTAGCTGATATAACGGAATGTAAGGTACCAAAACAAGGGAGCTGGTCAAACCCAACTATTGACCCAAGACATGATTCGCAGCTGATGCATATAGTGCTATAAGTTTGGGGTGCCGCACTGTTGAAAGTGTTCGGACTTATCTTGCCGTATGAAGGGGCACCATGAGAAGCCCCTGGCAAACTGACCGTACCAAAGTGTACGGGTTCAATATTAGATAAACATTTTTAGGGAAAATGTGGACATAGGAATAATAAGCTGATGCTATATATTATCTCCCATTGATAAATAATACGTCCAAGCGTATGTGTACAATTAATGCGTTGAGCAGAAGCAAATAGGACTATTTGACATGTCCTATCCAAGGGCAGGCCGCATGTAGGTATATAAAACAGGTATAACGATCATTGACAGATACCACCTGGGTATTCCCTTTGTGTGTAAAGCCTTTTGCCTCCTTGGTTTTCCCTCCTGTGATAAGTTCGATAATCCGACTCTCTGAAGAGGCTGCCCGAATGTAGGGTCCTTGAGGGAGTCCTGGACTAGGGGGTGTCCGGATAGCCGAACTATTATCTTTGGCCGGACTCCAAGACTATGAAGATACAAGATTGAAGACTTTGTCCCGTGTCCGGATGGGACTTTCCTTGGCGTGGAAGGCAAGCTTGGCGATACGGATATGTAGATCTCCTACCATTGTAACCGACTCTGTGTAACCCTAGCCCTCTCCGGTGTCTATATAAACCTGAGGGTTTTAGTCCGTAGGACGAACAACAATCATACCATAGGCTAGCTTCTAGGGTTTAGCCTCCTTGATCTCGTGGTAGATCTACTCTTGTACTACCCATATCATCAATATTAATCAAGCAGGAGTAGGGTTTTACCTCCACCGGGAGGGCCCGAACCTGGGTAAAAACATCGTGTCCCTTGTCTCCTGTTACCATCCGCCTAGACGCACAGTTCGGGACCCCCTACCCGAGATCCGCCGGTTTTGACACCGACATTGGTGCTTTCGTTGAGAGTTCCTCTGTGTCGTCACCTATAGGCCCAATGGCTCCTTCGATCATCAACGACGACGCGGTCCAGGGTGAGACTTTTCTGCCCAGACAGATCTTTGTATTCGGCGGCTTTGCACTGCGGGCCAATTCACTTGGCCATCTGGAGCAGATCGAAAGCTAGGCCCCTGGCCATCAGGTCAGATTTGGAAGTTTGAACTATACGGCTGACATCCGCGGAGACTTGATCTTCGATGGATTCGAGCCACATCCGAGCGCACCGCACTATCACGATGGGCATGATTTAGCTCTGCTGCCGGACAATGCCCTGGAGGCCGCACAAGAGTCCGCTCCGACCCTTAGCTCGGAACCGACTGCGCCGATCCAGGATGGGTGGCTGGACACCGCCTCGGGGGCTGCTACCTCTACGGTGATAGAGCCGAATACCAACCCTGTCCCTTGTGAAGCTCGTGACTCCAAGGTGCCGGACTCCTCTCCAGACCTCGAACCTCCCGCGCCCCTGCCAATCGAACCCGATTGGGCGTCGATCATGGAGGTCACCGCTGCAGACATCTTTCAGCACTCGCCTTTTGGCGACATCCTGAATTCGCTAAAGTGTCTCTCTTTATCAGGAGAGCCCTGGCCGGATTATGGTCAGGACGGTTGGGAAGCGGGCGATGAAGAAATTCAAAGCCCACCCACCACCCACTTCGTAGCCACTGTCGATGACTTAACCGACATGCTAGACTTCGACTCCGAAGACATCGACGGTATGGACGACGATGCCGGAGACGACCTAGAACCAGCGCCTACAAGGCACTGGAAGGCCACCTCATCATACGACATATACATGCTGGACATCCCAAAGGATGGGAATGGCGATGGAACAACGGAGGATGACCCCTCCAAGAAACAGCCTAAGCGCCGGCGTCAGCGGCGCCGCTCTAAATCCCGCCACAGCAAAAATGGAGATTCCGGCACCGGAGACAATAACACCCCGGACTGTGCCAAAGACAACCCCCTCCAGCAAGATTCAGCATAGGAGGATGGAGAAACCAGCCCTCATGAGAGAGCGGCAGACAGAGAGGTAGAGGACGACAATCATATGCCTCCCTCCGAAGACGAGGCAAGCCTCGACGATGATGAATTTTTCGTGCCTGAGGATCCCGTCGAACAAGAGCGTTTCAAACACAGGCTCATGGCCACGACAAGCAGCCTCAAGAAAAAGAAGCAACAGCTTAGAGCTGACCAAGATTTGCTAGCCGACAGATGGACTGAAGTCCTTGCGTCCGAAGAGTATGAACTCGAACGCCCCTCCAAAAGCTACCCCAAACGCAAGCTGCTACCCCTATTAGAGGAGGAAGCACATAAACCTACATCACCAGCGCACAATACGGCCGACCGGCCACCTCGTGGCCGCGACAGAGAGGCCTCTAGGCCCTCCACTAAAGCCGTACCCCGGCGTCGCTCGAAAAGTACAAAGCCACGGGGGAATGCGCCAGACTTACAAGACATATTGGAGGATAAGGCAAGACAAACAAGATCGATCTACGGATCACGTGGACGCCCCATGACACGTGACAACAACCGTCAGTCCAGACACAGCAACTCCGGCCGGGCCGAACACAGTAGACAAAGCTCGTTTGAGCTGCGTCGTGATATAGCCCAATACAGAGGCGCCGCAGACCCGCTATGCTTCACAGACGAAGTAATGGACCATTAAATCCCCGAGGGTTTCAAACCCGTAAACATTGAATCATACGACGGCACAATAGATCTTGCATTTTGGATTGAGGACTATCTCCTTCACATCCACATGGCCCGCGGTGACGATCTACATGCCATCAAATACCTCCCACTCAAGCTTAAAGGACTAGCTCGGCATTGGCTCAACAGCTTGCCAGCAGAATCAATTGGGTGTTGGGAAGACCTAAAAGCCGCATTCCTTGATAACTTCCAGGGCACATATGTGCACCCACTAGACGCTGATGACCTAAGCCACATAATTCAGCAGGAAGACGAATCGGCCAGACAATTCTGGACATGGTTCTTAACCAAGAAAAATCAAATTGTCGACTGTCCGGATGCAGAGGCCCTTGCAGCCTTCAAACATAACATCCGCGATGAGTGGCTTGCCCGGCACCTAGGACAGGAAAAGCCGAAATCCGTGGCAGCCCTCACATCACTCATGACCCGCTTCTGCGCGGGAGAGGAGAGCTGGCTAGCTCGCAGTAACAACCTGACCAAAAACTCTGGTAGTTCGGATACCAAGGACAGCAATGGCAGGTCACGTCGCAATAAGCACAAGGGCCGCATTAACGGCGATAATATTGATGATACGACAGTCAATGCCGGATTCAGAGGCTCTAAACCCGGTCAGCGGAAAAAGCCATTCAAAAGAAATACTCCAGGCCCGTCCAATTTGGACCGAATACTCGATCGCTTGTGCCAGATACACGGCACCCCCGAAAAGCCAGCCAATCACACCAACAGGGATTGTTGGGTGTTCAAGCAGGCAGGCAAGTTAATTGCCGAAAATAATGACAAGGGGCTGCATAGAGATGACGAGGAGGAGACTTGGCCGCCGAACAATAGAGGACAAAAGGGTTTCCCCCCACAAGTGCGGATGGTGAACATGATATACGCAACCCACATACCCAAAAGGGAGCGGAAGCGTGCACTTAGGGACGTATATGCGAGGGACCCAGTCGCCCCAAAGTTCAATCCGTGGTCCTCATGCCCGATCACTTTTGATTGAAGGGACCACCCCACTAGCATCCGCCATGGCGGATTCGCCGCATTGGTTCTAGACCCAATCGTCGACGGATTTCACCTCACTAGAGTCCTGATGGACGGCGGCAGCAGCCTGAACCTGCTTTATCAGGATACAGTGCGCAAGATGGGCATAGACCCGTCAAGGATTAAACCCACAAAAACGACCTTTAAAGGAGTCATACCAGGTGTAGAGGCCAATTGTATAGGCTCAGTTACACTCGAAGTGGTCTTCGAATCCCCGGATAACTTCCGAAGCGAGGAGTTAATCTTCAACATAGTCCCGTTCTGCAGCGGCTATCATGCACTGCTCGGACGAACCGCATTTGCAAAATTCAATGCAGTGCCGCACTACGCATACCTCAAGCTCAAGATGCTAGGCCCATGAGGAGTCATTACGGTCAATGGAAACACCGAACGCTCTCTCCGAACGGAGGAGCATACAGCGGCTCTCGCGGCGGAAATACAAAGCAGCCTCTTAAGGCAATTCTCGAGTCCGGCTGTTAAGCGGCCGGACACCGCCAAGCGCGCTCGGAGTAACCTACAACAAGACCACCTGGCACGTTCCGAGCACGCGTAGCAATGCGGCCCCAACCCCAGCCCTCGCGAAATTGCAAGACCAGTACCACACGTACATAACTACGCTCTGGAGATACCATGGGCACAGGGGGAGGGGCACGACCACGGCATGCCCAGAGTGCGGCTCAACCACACCAGGGGCTCCCAATTGTGTCATTCTTCTTTTTCTTTCTTCTTACTCACAGGACTCCGTTTTCCAGAAGCCCTGTCCGGCAGTAGACTTGCCGAATTCATGATGCAATAGCTAGGGAAGCAGAAAAGCTACATCGAGTATCCAGCTGGTCTCCATTACGAGCATTATACCTGTTTTACATACCATTCCGCAGCCTACCCCTGGAGGGGGACGTGTTAAATAGTCCCATCCCTTGCTTATCGCACTGTTTGTGCCGTTCTGCTTTCATTGCAGTATTTTTTGAATAAACAATGCATCTCCTTTTGCCTATCATTGCATTCCTTTTTTTTATCTATATATGTTCACTTATGACATGTTGCACCCGTACGCTTTGGTACGGCCAAATACACTAGGGGCTTAAGTTCCCCAGAGTATGGTGTGATAAGTCCGAACACTTTCACAAGTGCGGCACCCCGAACTTATAGCATTATATGCATCGGCTCCGAATCATGTCTTGGGTCAATAGTTGGGTTTGCCCGGCTCCCATGTTTTGGTACCTTACGTTCCTTTATATCGGCTAAGGTAGCGCTGGGAGAACCACTGCGATTATGCCCCAGTTGAGCTGGGTTGAGCACCACAGTGGAGAAAGCTAAAACTGACCGTCATGATGGGGAGAGAGCCGGTCGCTGTTCGAGAGGTTTTTTCGAGTCCCTAAAGACTTATGCCGCTTAGAGCGAGGAGCCGGCCTTGTCCGGCCCTAGCGTGGATAGCACCCCGAATTCGGCCTTCCGAACACTAGGGGCTTCGCCGAAATTTAAAATTATAGAATTCTATCACTAAGTGGGAGTGTTCAAGCATTATAAGTCCGGTTGCCTCGTTCGTTGTGTTGAGAGCCTCCCTCGATGGACCCAAAAATGGTGAAAAGAGCGCTCAAGTTTATCCCGAACACCCCAGCACTCGCGGCATGGGGGCTGAAGCCAACGACTTGCCATCTCTCAAATTTGATAAACGGCCGCACAGAAGGTAATATTTTAAATTAACAAGTGTTGCTTAGCGCATATGAACAAGTTTTTAGTGCACAGGATAACAAAATGCGAGTCTACTCAAAAATTACATCTTTGGAGCATTCACCCGCTATAAGGTGGGCACCCTTCAGTACACCCTTATAATACATCTCGGGCGTGCGATACTCCTTGCCTGGCGGTGGTGCGTCCGTCACAAGCTTCTCGGCGTCCATCTTGCCCCAGTGCACTTTAGCGCGGGCAAGGGCCCGACGGGCACCTTGAATCTAGACGGAGTGCTTGATGACTTCAATCCATGGACAGGCATCCACCAGCCGCCGCACCAGACCAAAGTAGCTCCCAGGTATGGCTTCTTTGGGCCACAGCCGAACTACGAGGCCCTTCATGGCCTGTTCGGCCACCTTGTGGAGCTCGACCAGCTGCTTCAGCTGGTCGCTCAGGGGCACCGGATGTCCGGCCTTAGCATACTGAGACCAGAATACCTTCTCCGCCGAGCTCCCTTCCTCGGCCCGGTAGAATTCGGCAGCATCGGACACACTACGGGGTAGATCTGTGAACGCCCCTGGAGAGCTCCGAATCCGGGTAAGTAACAGATAATTCACTTTTACATGCTTGCTTTGCATGAAGAATGCCTTACCCGCCACTATCTTTTTTATCTCCTCAATCTCCTGGAGGGCCTTCTGGGCTTCGGCCTTAGCGGCTTTGGCACTCTCAAGAGCCGAGGCGAGCTCGGACTCTCGAGTCTTCGAGTCACGCTCCAAACTCTCGTGTTTTTCCACGAGAGCCTGGAGCTCTTGCCGCACCTCCGCCACCCGCGCCTCCTGCTTCTCCCGCTCGGTGCGTTCCGTGGCCGCATTGCGTTCGGCCTCGGACACCGCTTCCTTTAGGGTCGCCACATCGTTCGTGGCCCCTGCAATACTCACGTTATCCCTATCATTTTTTGCAACCAAATCCTTTTCTATAAGGTATTACTTTAATAAGGTATTACTTACCTTCCTTATCCTCGAGCTGCTTCTTAGCACGGCCGAGCTCGTTCTCGGACTGCTCGAGGCTCATCTTCAAGGCATTGACCTCCGCCGTCAGTGCGGCAGAGGTCAGCAGTGCAGCATGCATTCCCATATTGACATCTTTGTGTTAGACTCCTGCGTATATCTTTTTTAGATCCTCAGTTCGGCTTTTCTTTCCGAACACCAAACTGAGCATCAGGGGCTACTGTCTATGCGGTACTATTTTTACATATCTTAATCACATACCTCAAAGCCTGTTAGAAGGCTGGTGCAGGCTTTGGTCAGCCTGCTCTTGGCGGACTGAACCTTCTGAATCACCGCACTCATGACAGCGCGGTGCTCCTCGTCGATGGAAGCGCCGTTGAGCGCCTCTAGCAAATTATCCGGTGCCTCCGGTTTGACGGAGGTCACCGGTGTCGCAGTCTCGCCCTTCCTACGAAGGGGCCACCCGCCGGACTCCAGAACCACTAAAAGTTCCGGTGTGGAGTCCGGTCCAAAGTCCGGGAGGTTGCCCTGCGGCACCTCCGGGGCCTCCTCCTCCTGGCTGGGCCCCTTCTGGGGCCCACCTCGGCATCGTCTGCATCGCGGGGGGAGGAGGCGGAAGTGAAGCGCTATTCACATCCGACGAATCCAAGGAGCCGCTCGACGAAGCGGGGAGATCATCCTTGGGCGGGCTACATGGTGGTATTCGGCGTTAGAAGACACTATGCGACGAAAGAAAAATCATGAGTTATTTTGGAATCCGGACACTTACGATCTCGCCAGGGGCTTGACCCTTGAAGGCCACTCCTCTTCGCCGTCGTCGGTGTTGGTGGAACAGTCCGGAGGAAGGGTCCTTCCCTTCTTGGACCCTTCGGCCTCCTCCATTGGGGAAGCCTTCCTTTTCTTCTCTCCCCCCGCTGGGGGAGAGGCCTCTTTCTTCTCCTCCTCGTCTTCGTGGGAGGAGTCTGCCTCGGAGTCATCGGACGATGAGTCCGATAACACCTGGCGCCGGGAACTCCTCCGAGTTCCGGTGGACTTTTTCTTGGCCTTCAGTCGTCTTCGTACGTAGTGTCGAAGAGCCTGCTCAAGATCTGGTGCCGTGCCAGATCAAACTCCCACAAGTTGAAGGCCCGTTGTTGGCATGGGAGGATCCGGCGGACGAGCATGACCTGGACCACGTTGACGAGCTTGGTCTTCTTGTTCACAAGGTCTTGGACGCAGGTTTGGAGTCCGGCCAGCTCCTCTAAAGCACCCCATGTCAGGCCCTTCTTTTTCCAGGAGGTGAGCCACGTGGGGATGCCACATATGAATTCGGGGGCCGCTGCCCATTCAGGGTCACGCGGCTCGGTGATGTAGAACCACCCCGATTGCCACCCTTTGATGGTTTCCACGAAGGAGCCCTCGAGCCATGTAACGTTGGGCATCTTGCCCACCATGGCACCTCCGCACTCCGCCTGCTGGCCGCCCACTACCTTCGGCTTGACATTGAAAGTCTTCAGCCATAAGCCGAAGTGGGGCTTGATGCGGAGGAAGGCCTCGCACACAACGATAAACATTGAGATGTTGAGGATGAAATTCGGGGCCAGATCATGGAAATCCAGGCCGTAGTAGAACATGAGTCCCCGGACAAATGGGTGGAGTGGGAAGCCTAGTCCGTGGAGGAATTGGGGAAGGAACACCACTCTCTCATGGGGCCTGGGGGTGGGGACGAGCTGCCCCTCGTCTGGAAGCTGGTGCGCAATATCGTTGTGTAGGTATCCGGCTTTCCTCAACTTTTTGATGTGCGCCTCCGTGACGGAGGAGGCCATCCACTTGCCTCCCGCTCCGGACATGACTGGGGAAGGTTGAGGTGAGGTGTGCGGGCTTGGGCGTTGGAGCTCGAGTGCACGGAAATGGATAAGCAAAGGAGGAAGAAGGCATAGGTAAAAAGGTGGATCCTTATCCCCTTATATATGGGCGGATGAAACTATCCGTCCCCACCGGCCTGGTAAAACTCGCTTATCTCCCAAGTGCCGTAATCAATGGCACGGTTGGGTTACCCACGCCCGTATTGATGAGAATCCCGGAATAAGGGGACACGATCTCTGCTTTGACAAGACGTGCCAAGGAAACCGCTTCGCTAAATACGCTGAGGTGGAACAATAAAAATAATTCGAATAAAGGCTTGGCCGTGGTGTGACGTCATGCCACGAAATACGTCAGCATATTGAACTTGTGTAAATATTATTCTCTCTACGGTGGTATGTGGAACTTATTTTGCAGAGCCGGACACTATCCTGGTGTTCAAGATCTTCTATGAATTATTCGGAGGAGGAACCCACCTTGCAATGCCGAAGACAAATATGCGCGCTGGACTCGTCGTCATTGAAGCCTGGTTCAGGGGCTACTGAGGGAGTCCTGGACTAGGGGGTGTCCGGATAGCCGAACTATCATCTTTGGCTGGACTCCAAGACTATGAAGATACAAGATTGAAGACTTCGTCCCGTGTCCGGATGGGACTTTCCTTGGCGTGGAAGGCAAGCTTGGCGATACAGATATGTAGATCTCCTACTATTGTAACCGACTCTGTGTAACCCTAGCACTCTCTGGTGTCTATATAAACTGGAGGGTTTTAGTCCGTAGGACGAACAACAATCATACCATAGGCTAGCTTCTAGGGTTTAGCCTCCTTGATCTCGTGGTAGATCTACTCTTGTACTACCCATATCATCAATATTAATCAAGCAGGAGTAGGGTTTTACCTCCACCGAGAGGGCCCGAACCTGGGTAAAAACATCGTGTCCCTTGTCTCCTGTTACCATCCGCCTAGACGCACAGTTCGGGACCCCCTACCCGAGATCCGCCGGTTTTGACACCGATAGTCCTGAAAGAGAAAAAGGGGGTTATTAAAGTATGTTGCGGCTGAACCGCACTGTTGACCGCATCACCATTGCGCCTCCGTCTATGCCCATGATATTTTGAGTGCGTAATTGTGTACGCGCGGCACAAATGCTGCTTGAATGGGACTAGGGCGGAGGCCGGACTGCTAGTCGCGCTCTTGGCGTGTCTGGCGATCCTGTTGTAGGGTGCTCCGAACTCGCTTGACGGTGTTCAGGGTTGTTGTCACCGGATTGGTGGTTTGCCGGAGAAGGCTGCTTTGTACTTCTGCTGCGAGGGCCGCAGTGTGCTCCTCTGTACGGAGAGAGCGGTCTGTGTTTCCATTGACTGTTATAACCCCGCAAGGTCCTGGCATCTTGAGTTTGAGGTATGCATAGTTTGGTACCGCATTGAATCGAGCGAATGTGGTTCGTCCGAGCAGTGCATGATATCCACTTCGGAAAGGGACGATGTCAAAGATTAACTCCTCGCTTCGGAAGTTATCCGGGGATCCGAAGACCACTTCCAGTGTTATTGAGCCCGTACAATGGGCCTCTACTCCTGGAATTACACCTTTGAAGGTGGTTTGTGTGGGCTTGATCCTTGAGGGATCGATGCCCATTTTGCACACTGTGTCCTGATAAAGCAGGTTTAGGCTACTGCCACCGTCCATAAGGACTCGCGTAAGGTGGAATCCGTCGATGATTGGGTCGAGGACCAATGTGGCTTAACCGCCGTGACGGATGCTGGTAGGGTGATCCCTACAATCAAAAGTGATCGGACAGGCTGACCATGGGTTGAACTTTGGGGCGACTGGCTCCATCGCATAGACGTCCCTTAGTGCTCATTTTCGTTCCCGTTTGGGAATGTGGGTGGCATAGATCATATTGACCATTTTCACCTGGTGAGGAAATTTCTTCTGTCCCCCCGTGTTCGGACGCCAGGGCTCCTCGTCGTCGTCGCTGTGCAGCCCCTTGTCCTTGTTTACGGCATTTGTTTTGCTGGCTTGTTTGAACACCCAACAATCTCTGTTATTGTGGTTTGCTAGCTTATTAGGGGTGCCGTGAATTTGGCATGAGCAATCAAGTATGCGGTCCAGACTGGACGATCCCTGATTGTTTCTTTTGAATGGATTTTTCCGCTGACCGGATTTTGAGCCACTGAATCCGGCGTTGACTGCCGTGTCTTCGGTGTTGTCACCATTGTTCCGACGCTTAAGTCTGTTGCGCCAAGGCTTGCTGTTATTGTCGCGGATATCTGAAGTGCCGGAGTTTATTGGTGTGGTGCTACTGCGGGCCAACCAGTTGTCCTCGCCCGCGCAAAAGCGGGTCATGAGTGTCGTGAGCGCCGCCATGGACTTCGGCTTTTCCTGGCCAAGGTTTCGGGCGAGCCACTCGCCGCGGATATTATGCTTAAAGGCCGCCAAGGCTTCGGCGTCCGGACAGTCGAAAATTTGGTTCTTTTTAGTTAGGAACCGAGTCCAGAATTTTCTGGCTGACTCTCCGGGCTGTTGGGTAATGTGACTCAAGTCATCAGCATCCGGTGGTCGCACGTACGTGCCCTAGAAGTTGTCGAGGAACGCGTCCTCCAGGTTTTCCCAACTGCTGATGGAATTTGCTGGTAGGCTATTTAGCCAGTGCCGGGCCGGTCCTTTGAGCATAAGGGGAAGATACTTGATGGCGTGTAGATCGTCACCGCGGGCCATGAGAATGTGGAGAAGGAAATCTTCGATCCATACTGCGGGGTTGGTTGTGCCATTGTATGATTCGATGTTTACGAGTTTAAACACTTCTGGAATTGGTGATCCATCACTTCGTCAGTGAAGCAGAGGGGGTGTGCGGCACCTCTATTCCGGGCTATGTGGCTACGCAGTTCGAATAAGTCTAGTTTGCTATGTCCGGCCCGGCCGGACTTGTTGGTAGTATATCCGGCATGACGATCATCGTCACGTGTTGGGGCGCGCCTCCACGATCCGTAGATCGATCTTGGCTATCCTGCCTTGTTTTCCAGTATGTCTTGCAGGTCCTGCCTATTGCCCCAGGCCGTAGTGTGTTGGCGTGGGGGTACGGACTGGTATTCGGGCTAATATGTTGTTTTCTCCTGGCCACAAGGTGGCCGATCAGCCTCATCCTGTGCTTGTAGTACAGGCTCCTCCTCGAGTTGAGGTAGCAACTTGTGCTTTGGGTAACCTTTGGTGTGGCGCTCGAGTCCATATTCCTCGGCTGCCAGGACTTCAGTCCATCTGTCTGTGAGTAAATCATGATCAGCTTGAAGCTGCTGCTGCTTCTTTTTCAGGCTGCTCGCAGTGGCCATAAGTCGGCGCTTGAAGCGCTCCTGCTCTACGGGATCCTCAGGCACGCTGAATTCATTGTCGCTGAGGCTTATCTTGTCTTCGGAGGGGGGCATGTAGTTGTCCTCTGATATGTCTCCGTCGTATCTATAATTTTTGATTGTTCCATGCCAATATTCTTCAACTTTCATATAATTTTGGCAACTTTTTATATTATTTTTTGGGACTAACATATTGATCCAGTGCCCAGTGCCAGTTCCTGTTTGTTGCATGTTTTATGTTTCGCAGAAACCCAATATCAAATGGGATAAAAACGGATGGAGAATTATTTTGGAATATTTGTGATTTTTGGGAGGAAGAATCAACGCGAAACGGTGCCCGAGGTGGCCACGAGAGCGGCCCACGCCACCACTCCAGGTGGGCGCGCCCCCCTATCTCGTGGGCCACCCGTAAGGCAGTTGATGCCCTTCTTTGGTCGCAAGAAAGGTAATTTTGGGAAAACGATATGGGCGGAGTTTTCAATCCAATCGGAGTTATGGATCTCCAGATATAAAGTAAACGGTGCGAGGGCAGAATTCCAGAACGCAGAAACAGAGAGATAGATCCAATCTCGGAGGGGCTCTCGCCCCTCCCACGCCATGGGAGCCAAGGACCAGAGGGGAAACCCTTCTCCCATCTAGGGAGAAGGTCAAGGAAGAAGAAGAAGGGGGGCTCTCTCCCCCTTGCTTCCGGTGGCGCCGGAACGCCGCAGGGGACCATCATCATCACCACGATCTTCACGAACACCGCCGTCATCTTCACCAACATCTCCATCACCTTCCCCCATCTATATCCAGCGGTGCACTCTCCCGCAAATTGCTGTACCCTCTACTTGAACATGGTCCTTTATGCTTCATATTATTTTCCAATGATGTGTTGCCATCCTATGATGTCTGAGTAGATTTTCGTTGTCCTATCGATGATTGATTAATTGCTATGATTGGTTTGAGTTGCATGTTTTATTATTGGTGCTTTCCTATTGTGCCCTCCGTGTCGCGCAAGCGTGAGGGATTCCGACTGTAGGGTTTGCTATATGTTTATGATTTGCTTATGGTGGGTGGTGTGAGTGACAGAAGCACAGACCCGAGTAAGTAGGTTGTTTGCGTATGGGATAAAGGGGACTTGATATTTTAATGCTATGGTTGGGTTTTACCTTAATGAAGATTTAGTATTTGCGGATGCTTGCTAGAGTTCCAATCATAAGTGCATATGATCCAAGAAGAGAAAGTATGTTAGCTTATGCCTCTCCCTCAAATAGAACTGCAATAGTGATTACCGCACTAGTAACGTAGTCAATTGCTTAGGGACAATTTCACAACTCCTACCAACACTTTTCCACACTCGCTATATTTACTTTTTTGCTTCTTTATCTAAACATCCCTTAGTTTATATTTACGCGTTGTTTATTATATTGCAAACCTATCCTATCACACCTACAAAGTAGTTCTAGTTTCATACTTGTTCTAGGTAAAGCGAACGTCAAGCGTGCGTAGAGTTGTATCGGTGGTCGATAGAACTTGAGGGAATATTTATTCTACCTTTAGCTCCTCGTTGTGTTCGACACTCTTACTTATCGAAAACTGTTGCGATCCCCTACACTTGTGGGTTATCAAGACATTTTTCTGGCGCCGTTGCCGGGGAGTCATAGCGTGGGGTGAATATTCTCGTGTGTGCTTGTTTGCTTTATCACTAAGTAATTTTCTATTTTCTGTTCTTAGTTGTTCTCTATCTTTAGTTATGGGTAGGAAATGCAAAATACCAAAATAATTAGTTGTACCTACTACACCAATGGTTAAAGAACCACAATCTATCACACTCCTGAAGCTTTTTACTTGGATCATCTTCGATCCCTTTGTGCTTGTGCTGAAACCCCCATTAGCTTAGTTGAGGGCAAATCTTTAGATGAGCATGCTTGTTATGTGTGACACCGTATATCTGAAAAAGGAAAACTTTTACTGGATCAAATTCATCGTTTGCAATGCTATGCTTGGAATTTATGTGAAATATATGATATTACTTGTTGTTCTGA
Source organism: Triticum timopheevii (assembly GCA_963921465.1). Classification (NCBI taxonomy): domain Eukaryota; kingdom Viridiplantae; phylum Streptophyta; class Magnoliopsida; order Poales; family Poaceae; genus Triticum; species Triticum timopheevii. The sequence goes on along the minus strand of OY997268.1, from coordinate 289,570,980 downwards.
AAACCCTAAGAAACACCTTCCATACCAATGTGAGTTTATTGATAATGGAATTGTATCTTCATATGCTAAGGGTGTTTATAATTACTATGATGTTCAACAAATTGAAGAATTTGTTGCTTTTAAGGGTGCTTATGAAATTGCTTCTTTGATTGAAAAGTATGATGCTAGTCTCTACAAATCTGAAATTTTTTCCATACTTGAATATTGCTATGATAATTATGCTTCTAATGCCTATGTTAAACTATATATTGAGGAATTCTCCGCTGTCCAAGAAGAGACTAATATTTTGCAGGAAGCTATGGAAGAAGAAATTGATGAAACTGTGAGCTCATTGGATGAAAAAGATGATGAGGAGAGCGAAGAACAAACGGAGGAAGAGCGGATTGATCACCTGTGCCCACCTTCAAATGAGAGTAAGTCTTCAACTCATACATTGTTTAATTCCCCTTCGTGCTTACCGAAGGATGATTGCTATGATGATTGCTATGATCCCGTTGATTCTATTGAAATATCCATTTTTGATGTTGCTTGCTATGCTTATGGCCAAGATGCCAATATGACTTATGCTTATGGAGATGAACTTGCTATAGTTCCTTATGTTAAACATGAAATTGTTGCTATGGCACCCACGCATGATAGCCCTATTATCTTTTTGAATTCTCCTGACTACACTATATCGGAGAAGTTTGTGCTTATTAAGGATTATATTGATGGGTTGCCTTTTACCATTGCAAATGATGATTTTGATCGATATAATATGCATGTGCTTGCTTCTCTTACTTGCAATTATTATGAGAGAGGAACTATATCTCCACCTCTCTATGTTTCCAACACGATAGAATTGCAAGAAACTGCTTATCTATGCATTGGCCTTTACTTGGTGTGCATGAATTGTTCTTTTATGACATGCCGATGCATAGAAAGAGAGTTAGACTTCGTCATTACATGATATATGTTACTTTGTGCTCACTACTAAATCACAAATCATTGTTAATTAAAATTGGCTTGGATATACCTTGGGATCCGGGTGGATCCATTACTTGAGCACTATATGCCTAGCTTAATGGCTTTAAAGAAAGCACTGCCAGGGAGACAACCCGGAAGTTTAGAGAGTCATTTATTTCTGTTGAGTGCTTTTATATAGTCTAAACACAAAAAAATAAAGAGGGGAACCTAAAAACTTTTCAAAAAGGAAAGTGAAAGTGAGAAAGACAAGCATTGTTGAAGTGGGAGAGCTCCTTGAACTTTGTTCATGCTCACGGAAACCTTGTGAATCTTGATTACAGAAACTTTTCATAAAAAATAATTATCCCCTTGTACAATTCCATTGTATTATAAAAATAATGTGCCAAGGTTTGCCTTTAGGATGTTTACAGTGCTTGTTGGTTTGTATGGTGCAGGACAGAAACTTTGGCTGTAGTGCGCGATTTTACATTTTTAATTGGAACATCAATTGGTTCTGATTACTTTTGCAATGTCTTTCTATACAACTTGTTTATTTTTCCTAATTTTGGTAGAATTTTTGGGGTACCAGAAGTATGGTGGATGTTCAGATTGCTACAGACTATTCTGTTTTTGACAGATTCTGTTTTTGATGCATAGTTTGCTTGTTTTGATGAAGCTATCAATTTATATTAGTTGATTATGCCATGGAAAAGATATATTAAAGTAGACACAATGCAAAAACAAAATATGAATTGGTTTTCTACAGTACTTAGAGTAGTAATTTGCTTTATTATACTAACAGATCTTACCGAGTTTTCTGTTGAAGTTTTGTGTGGATGAAGTGTCTAATCGAGGATGTCTTGATATGAGAAAAAGGAGGAGAGGCAAGAGCTCAAGCTTGGGGATGCCCGAGGCACCCCAAGAAAATATTCGGAGACTCAAGCGTCTATGCTTGGGGATGCCCCGGAAGGCATCCCCTCTTTCTTCAACAAGTATCGGTATGTTTTCGAATTCGTTTCGTTCATGCATTATGTGCAAGTCTTGAAGCGTCTTTTGCATTTAGTTTTCATTTTTCTTTTATGCATCATGCTGGTATGAGATAGTCCTTGGTTGATTTATAGAATGCTCATTCATCTTCGCTTATATCTTTTGAGTATGGTTTTATAGAATGCTTCATGTGCTTCACTTATATCATTTGAATTTTGGATTGCCTGTTTCTCTTCACATAGAAAACCGCCATTTGAGAATGCTCTTTTGCTTCACTTATACTTGTTAGAGCATGGGAATATCTTTTGTAGAAAGAATTGAACTCTCTTGCTTCACTTATATCAATTTAGAGAGATGACAGGAATTGGACATTCACATGGTTAGTCATAAAATCCTACGTAAACTTGTAGATCGCTGAATATGATATGTTTGATTCCTTGCAATAGTTTTGCAATATAAAGATGGTGATATTAGAGTCATGCTAGTGGGTGGTTGTGGATTGTAGAGACACTTGTGTTGAGGTTTGCAAGTCCCGTAGAATGCACGTATGGTAACCGTTGTGTGACAAATTTGAAGCATGGGGTGTTTCTTTGATTGTCTTCCTTATGAGTGGCGGTCGGGGACGAGGGATGGTCTTTTCCTACCAATCTATCGCCCTAGGGGCATGCGTAGTAGTACTTTTCTTCGAGGGCTAATAAACTTTTGCAATAAGTATGAGTTCTTTATGACTAATGTGAGTCCATGGATTATACGCACTTTTACCTTTCCATCATTGCTAGCCTCTTCGGTACCGTGCATTGCCCTATCTCACCTCGAGAGTTGGTGCAAACTTTGCCGGTGCATCCAAACCCCGTGATATGATACGCTCTATCACACATAAGCCTCCTTATATCTTCCTCAAAACAGCCGCCATACCTACCTATCATGGCATTTCCATAGCCATTCCGAGATATATTGCCATGCAACTTTCATCATAATCATATACATGACTTGAGCATTCATTGTCATATTGCTTTGCATGATCGTAAGATAGCTAGCATGATGTAGTCATTGCTACGCTAGATCATTGCACATCCCGGTACACCGCCGGAAGCATTCATATAGAGTCATATCTTTGTTCCAGTATCGAGTTGTAATATCGAGTTGTAAGTAAATAAAAGTGTGATGATCATCATTATAGAACATTGCCCCATAAAAAAGGAAAAAAAATAAAAAAAGGAAAGGCCAAAGAAGCCTAAATAAAAAAGGGGGCCAAAGAAGCCCACCCAAAAAGAAAAAAAAGGAAAAGAAAAGGGGCAGTGTTACTATCCTTTTTCCACACTTGTGCTTCAGAGTAGCACCATGTTCTTCATATAGAGAGTCTCCTATGTTATCACTTTCACATACTAGTGGGAATTTTCATTATAGAACTTGGCTTGTATATTCCAACGATGGGCTTCCTCAAATGCCCTAGGTCTTCATGAGCAACCAAGTTGGATGCACATCCACTTAGTTTCTTTTGTTGAGCTTTCATACACTTACATCTGTTGCATGGCAATCCCTACTCCTCGCATTGACATCAATTGATGGGCATCTCCATAGCCCGTTGATTAGCCGCGTCGATGTGAGACTTTCTCCTTTTTGTCTTCTCCACATAACCTCCATCATTATATTCTATTCCACCTATAGTGCTATATCCATGGCTTGCGCTCATGTATTGCGTGAGGGTTGAAAAAGCTGAAGCGCGTTAAAAAGTATGAACCAATTGCTCGGCTTGTCATCGGGCTTGTGCATGATGGGGGCATTTTGTGTGATGAAAATGAAGCATGGCCAAAGTATATGATTTTGTAGGGATAAGCTTGCTTTGGCCTTGTTGTTTTGAAAAGACATGATTGCTTTATTGGTACACTCGAAGTATTATTGTTTTTATGTCAAATGATAGACTATTGCTTTGAATCATTCGTGTCTTAATATTCATGCCATGATTAGACTTATGATCAAGATTATGCTCGGTAGCATTCCACATCAAAAATTATCTTTTTTATCATTTACCTACTCGAGGACGAGCAGGAATTAAGCTTGGGGATGCTAATACGTCTCTGTCGTATCTATAATTTTTGATTGTTCCATGCCAATATTCTTCAACTTTCATATACTTTTGGCAACTTTTTATATTATTTTCTGGGACTAACATATTGATCCAGTGCCCAGTGCTAGTTCTTGTTTGTTGCATGTTTTATGTTTCGCAGAAACCCAATATCAAACGGAGTCCAAACGGGATAAAAACGGACGAAGAATTATTTTGGAATATTTGTGATTTTTGGGAGGAAGAATCAACGCGAAATGGTGCTCGAGGTGGCCATGAGAGTGGCCCATGCCACCACTCTAGGTAGGTGCTCCCCCTATCTCGTGGGCCACCCGTAAGGCGGTTGATGCCCTTCTTTGCCCGCAAGAAAGCTAATTTTTGGAAAACGATCTGGGCGAAGGTTTCAATCCAATCGGAGTTACGGATCTCCAGATATAAAGGAAGCGGTGCCAGGGCAGAATTCCAAAACACAGAAACAGAGAGATAGATCCAATCTCGGAGGGGCTCTCGCCCCTCCCACGCCATGGGAGCCAAGAACCAGAGCGAAAACCCTTCTCCCATCTAGGGAGAAGGTCAAGGAAGAAGAAGAAGGGTGGCTCTCTCCCACTTGCTTCCAGTGGCGCCGGAACGCCGCCGGGGGCCATCATCATCACCGCGATCTTCACCAACACCGCCGTCATCTTCACCAACATCTCCATCACCTTCCCCCATCTATATCCAGCGGTCCACTCTCCCGCAACCCACTGTACCCTCTACTTGAACATGGTGCTTTATGCTTCATATTATTTTCCAATGATGTGTTGCCATCCTATGATGTCTGAGTAGATTTTCGTTGTCCTATCGGTGATTGATGAATTGCTATGATTGGTTTGAGTTGCATGTTTTATTATTGGTGGTATCCTATTGTGCCCTCCGTGTCGCGCAAGCATGAGGGATTCCCACTGTAGGGTTTGCAATATGTTTATGATTTGCTTATGGTGGGTGGCGTGAGTGACAGAAGCACAGACCCAAGTAAGTAGGTTGTTTGCGTATGGGATAAAGGGGACTTGATACTTTAATGCTATGGTTGGGTTTTACCTTAATGAATCTTTAGTATTTGTGGATGCTTGCTAGAGTTCCAATCATAAGTGCATATGATCCAAGAAGAGAAAGTATGTTAGCTTTTGTCTCTCCCTCAAATAGAATTGCAATAGTGGTTACCCGTCTAGTAACGTAGTCAATTGCTTAGGGACAATTTCACAACTCCTACCACCACTTTTCCACACTCGCTATATTTACTTTATTGCTTCTTTATCTAAACATCCCCTAGTTTATATTTATGCGTTCTTTATTATCTTGCAAACCTATCCTATCTCACCTACAAAGTACTTTTAGTTTCATACTTGTTCTAGGTAAAGCGAACGTCAAGTGTGCGTAGAGTTGTATTGGTGGTCGATAGAACTTGAGGGAATATTTTTTCTACCTTTAGCTCCTCGTTGGGTTCGACACTCTTACTTATTGAAAACTGTTGCGATCCCCTACACTTGTGGGTTATCATCCTCCTCCGGGTATCCGTCCGTCGCCTGTTCGTCTGGGCTGACCTGCCCGGCTTCCTGTTTGGCCTGCTCGAAGGCAGGCTAATCTGGGTTGTATTCATCTTCAGCACCATCCGGATTTTTTTCGTCTCCCATGCCGGTCTTGCTGTGGCGGGGCTTGGAGCGGCGCCGATGACGCCCATGTTTTGCTTTCTTCCTTCAGGGGTTATCCTCCATTGCCTCATCGCCATTAGTTTCTTTTGGAGTGTCCACCATATATATATCATACGAGGAGGTGGCTGTCCAGTGCCCCGTGGGCGGTGGCTCCTGTTCTTCTCCTACATCGTCGTCCACACTGTCGATGTCTTCAGAGTCGAAGTCAAGCACGTCGGTCAAATCATCCATCGTGGCAATGAAGTGGGTGGTGGGTGGGCAACGAATTACCTCGTCGCCTGCTTCCCATTCGAGTCGGACATAGTTCGGCCGAGAGTCTCCTGACAAAGAGAGAGACTTTAATGAGTTTAGCATGTCACCAAAGGGCGAGTGCTGGAAGATATCCGCAGTGGTAAACTCCATTACCGGAGCCCAACTAGATTCGGCGGGCTCGGGGGTGTGCGGTCTGGAACCTACAGCCAGACACGAGTCCGGGGGTCGGGTGACATAGGCTTCCTTGGGGGTGGAGTCTGTGTCCGGCTCTACGCTGATGAGTGTGCGGTCTCCGAGGCAACGTCTATCCGCTCGTCCCCGGAAGACGCAATCTGCCACGGATTTAGGTCCGGGGCTCCTGCAGGTGCGGTATCCCGAGTATTGTCCGACAGCAGGTCTAAGCCGTGCTCGTCGTGACTGTTCGGCACTCCCAGCGTAGGCCCGAATCCGTCGAAGATCAAGTCTCCACGGATATCGGCCGTGTAGTTCAAGTTTTCGAACCTGACCTGATGGCCAGGGGCGTAGCTGTCGATCTGCTCCAGATGGCCGAGCGAATTGGCCCGCAGTGCAAAGCCGCTGAACACGAACATTTGTCCAGGGAGAAAAGTCTCACCCTGGACCGCGTTGTTGTTGATGATTGATTGAGCCATCGAGCCTTGCAGCGATGACACAGAGGAACTCTCAATGAAAGCACCAATGTCGGTGTCAAAACCGGCGGATCTCGGTAGGGGGTCCCGATCTGTGCGTCTAAGGCTAATGGTAACAGGAGGCAAGGGACACGATGTTTTACCCAGGTTTGGGCCCTCTCGATGGAGGTAAAACCCTACTTCCTGCTTGATTGATCTTGATGATATGAGTATTACAAGAGTTGATCTACCACAAGATCATAGAGGCTAAACCCTAGAAGCTAGCCTATGATGATTATGATTGTCCCTCTACGGACTAAACCCTACGGTTTATATAGACACCGGAGGGAGCTAGGGTTTACACAGAGTCAGTTACAAAGAAGGAGATCTAATATCCAGATCACCAAGCTTGTCTTCCACGCAAAGGAGAGTCCCATCCGGACACGAGATGAAGTCTTGAGTCTTGTATCTTCACGGTCCAACAGTCCGACCGAAGTATATAGTCCGGCTGTCCGGATACCCCCTAATCCAGGACTCCCTCAATGATCTCTCACTAAATTTCAAGATAAAAGCGTTCTCCCTGAGTATGCACCATTGCCGAAGTTCGTCATGCCCAGACACCACGTGATGATCGGGTGCGATAAGCTCTACGTCCATCTACAACGGGTGCAAGCCAGTTTTGCACACGCAGAATACTTAGGTTAAACTTGATGAGCCTAGCATATGCAGATATGGCCTCGGAACACTGAGATCGAAAGGTCGAGCGTGAATCATATAGTTGATATGATCAACATAGTGATGTTCACCATTGAAAACTACTCCATTTCACGTGATGATCGGTTATGGTTTAGTTGATTTGGATCACGTGATCACTTAGATGATTAGAGAGATGTCTATCAAAGTGGGAGGTCTTAAGTAATATGATCAATTGAACTTAAATTTATCATGAACTTAGTCCTGGTAGTATTTTGCAAATTATGTTGTAGATCAATAGCTCGCGTTGTTTCTTTCATATGTTCATTTTGATATGTTCCTAGAGAAAACTGTGTTGAAAGATGTTAGTAGCAATGATGCGGATTGGATCCATGATCTGAGGATTGTCCTCATTGCTGCACAGAAGAATTATGTCCTTGATGCACCGCTAGGTGACGGACCTATTGCAGGAGCGGATACAGACGTTATGAACGTTTGGCTAGCTCAGTATTATGACTACTTGATAGTTTAGTGCACCATGCTTAACGTCTTAGAACCGGGACTTCAAAGACGTTTTGAACGTCATGGGCCATATGAGATGTTCCAGGAGTTGAACTTAATATTTCAAGAAAATACCCGAGTTGAGAGATAAGAAGTCTCCAACAAGTTCTATAGCTAAAAGATGGAGGAGAATTGCTCAACTAGTGAGCATGTGCTTAGATTGTTTGGGTACTACCATCGCTTGAATCAAGTGGGAGTTAATCTTCCAGATAAGATAGTGATTGACAGAGTTCTCTAGTCACCATCACCAAGTTAGTAGAACTTCGTGCTAAACTATAGTATGCAAAGGATAATGAAAAGATTCCCGAGCTCTTCGCGATGTTGAAATCAACGAAGGTAGAAATCAAGAAAGAGCATCAAAGTGTTGATGATTGACAAGACCACTAGTTTCAAGAAAAGGGCAAAGGGAAAGAAAGGGAACTTCAAGTACAATGAGAAGCAAGTTGTCACTCCCGTGAAGAAGCCCAAAGCTGGACCAAAGCCTGAAACTGAGTGCTTACACTGCAAAGGAAATGGTCACTGGAAACGGAAATGCCCTAAATATTTGGGGGATAAGAAGGATGGCAAAGTGAACAAGGGTATATTTAATATATAGGTTATTGATGTGTGCCTTACTAGTGTTTATAGTAGCCCCTAAGTATTTGATACTTGTCCGGTGGCTAATATTAGTAACTCAAAACAGGAGTTACATAATAAACAGAGACTAGTTGAGGAGAAGTGACGATGAGTGTTGGAAGTAGTTCCAAGATTGATATGATCATCATCACACACTCCCTATACTTTCGGAATTAGTGTTAAACCTAAATAAATGTTATTTGGCATTTGCGTTGAGCATGAATATGATTTGATCATGTTTATTGCAATACGGTTATTCATTTAAAGTCAGAGAATAATTGTTGTTCTGTTTACATGAATAAAACCTTCAATGGTCATACACCCAATGAAAATAGTTTGTTGGATCTCGATCATAGTGATACACATATTCATAATATTGATGCCAAAAGATGCAAAGTTAATAATGATAGTGCAACTTATTTGTGGCACTGCCGTTTGGGTCATATTGGTGTAAAGCACATGAAGAAACTCCATAAAGATGGATTTTCGGAATCACTTGGTTATGAATCATTTGATGCTTGCGAACCGTGCCTTTTGGGCAAGATGACTAAAAATCTGTTCTCCAGAACAATGGAACGAGCTACTGACTTGTTGGAAATAATACATACAGATGTATGCAGACCAATGAGTATTAAGGCTCGTGGCGGGTATCATTATTTTCTGACCTTCACAGATTATTTGAGCAGATATGGGTATATCTACTTGATCAAACATAACTCTGAAATAGTTGAACGGTTCAAAGAATTTCAGAGTGAAGTGGAAAATCATTATAACAAGAAAATAAAGTTTCTACGATCTGATCTTGGAGATGAATATTTGAGTTACGAGTTTGGCCTTCAGTTAAAATAATGTGGAATAGTTTCACAAACTCATGCCACCTGGAACACCATAGCGTAACGGTGTGTCCGAACGTCATAACCACACTTTATTTGATATGGTGCGATCAATGATGTCTCTTACGGATTTACCAATATTGTTTTGGGGTTATGCATTAGAGATAGATGCATTCACGTTAAATAGGGCACCATCTAAATCCATTGAGACGACACTGTATGAACTATGGTTTAGCAATAAACCTAAGATGTCGTTTCTTAAAGTTTGGAGTTGCGATGCTTATATGAAAAAGTTTCACCCTGATAAGCTCGAACCCAAATCGGAGAAATGTGTCTTCATAAGATACTCAAAGGAAACTATTGGGTACACCTTCTATCACAGATCTGAAGGGAAGACATTCGTTGCCAAGAATGGATCCTTTCTAGAGAAGAAGTTTCTCTCGAAAGAAGTGAGTGGGAGAAAAGTAGAACTTGATGAGGTAATAGTACCTTCTCCCGAATTGGAAAATAGTTCACTGAAATCAGTTCCAGTGATTCATACACCAATTACGGAGGAAGCTAATGATGATGATCATGAAACTTCATATCAAGTTACTATAGAACCTCGTAGGTCTTCCAGAGTACGGTCTGCACCAGAGTGGTATGGTAATCATGTTCTGAAAGTCATGTTACTAGACCATGATAAACCTACGAACTATGAGGAAGCGATGATAAGCCCAGATTCAGCGAAATCGCTGGAGGCCATGAAATCTGAGATAGGATCCATATATGAGAACAAATTGTGGACTTTGGTGGATTTGCCTGATGATCGGAAAGCCATAGAAAATAAATGGATCTTCAAGAGGAAGACGGACTTGATAGTAGTGTTACTATCTACAAAGCTCGACTTGTTGCCAAAAGGTTTTCGACAAGTTCAAGGTGTTGACTACAATGAGATTTTCTCAACTGTAGGGATGCTTAAGTCTGTCCGAATCATGTTAGCAATTGCCACATTTTTTGAAATCTGGCAAATGGATGTCAGAACTGCATTCCTTCATGTTTTTCTTAAAGAAGAGTTGTATATGATGCTTGAGGGAGTCCTGGATTAGGGGGTATCCGGACAGCCGGACTATATACATCGTCCGGACTATAGAAGCTGAAGATACAAGACTCAAGACTTTGGCTCGTGTCCGGATGGGACTCTCCTTTGCGTGGAAGACAAGCTTGGCGATCCGGATATTGTGTTTCCTTCCTTGTAATCGACTCCATGTAAACCCTAGCCCTCTCCGGTGTCTATATAAACCGGAGATGTTGGTCCTTAGAAGGCCGATCACAATTACAATCATACCATCATAGGCTAGCTTTTAGGGTTTAGCCTCTATGATCTCGTGGTAGATCTACACTTGTACTACTCATATCTTCAATATTAATCAAGCAGGAAGTAGGGTTTTACCTCCATTGAGAGGGCCCAAACCTGGGTAAACATTGTGTCCCTTGCTTCCTGTTACCATCAGCCTAGATGCACAGATCGGGACCCCCTACCCGAGATCCGCCGGTTTTGACACCGACATTGGTGCTTTCATTGAGAGTTCCTCTGTGTCGTCGCTACAGGGCTTGATGGCGCCTTCAATAGTCAACAACGGTTCAGGGGGAGACTTTTCTCCCCGTACAGATCTTCGTGTTCGGCGGCTTCGCACTGCGGGCCAATTCGCTTGGCCATCTGGAGCAGACCGATAGCTATGCCCCCGGCCACCAGGTCAGGTTCGGAAACCTGAACTACACAGCGGATATTCTCGGAGACTTGATCTTCGACGGATTTGGGCCTGCGCCGGGAGCACCGAACAATCACGACAAGCACGGCTTAGACCTGCTGTCAGACAAAGCTCAGATATCACCCCTGCAGTAGCCTCGGATCTAAATCCGAAGCAAGTTGCGTTGCCTAAGGACGGAGGGGTGGACCCTGCCTTGCAGGCCACACACTCATCGACGGTGGAGCCGAACACAGGTCTCACCTCTGCGGAAGCCTGTAAACCCGGGCCCCCGGACTCATATCCGGTTGTTGGCCTCAGTCCGCACACCCTCGAGCCAGCCGAGCCAGGCTGGGCTCCGGTAATGGAGTTAACCGCTATGGACATCTTCCAGCACTCGCCCTTTGGCGACATGCTGAACTCGTTAAAGTTTCTCTCTTTGTCAGGAGGCTCTGGACTGAACTATGTCCGGCTCGAGTGGGAAGCAGGCGATGAAGGAATTCGCTGCCCATCCACCACCCACTTCATTGCCACGGTCGATGATTTAACCGACGTGCTTGACTTCGACTCCAAAGACATCGACGGTATGGACGACGATGCAGGAGAATTACAGGAGCCACCTCTCACAGGGCGGTGGACGACCACCTCCTCATACGATATATACATGGTGGACACTCTAAAGGGAACCAATGGCGACGAGGCAACGGAGGATAACCCCTCAGGGAGAAAAGCAAAGCATGGGCGTTGTCGGCGCCGCTCCAAGCCCCGCCACAGTAATACAGGCCCCGGAGATGAAAGCAATCCGGATGGTGCCGAAGAGGAATACAACCCTGACCAGCCCGCCTTCGAGCAGGCTGAGTAGCAGGATGAGCAGGTCGGCCCAGAGGAACAGGCGACTGACAGGTACCCGGAGGAGGACAACTATATGCCCCCTCCGAAGACGATATTAGCCTCGGTGACGACGAGTTCGGCGTGCCTGAGGATCCCGTGGAGCAGGAGCGCTTCAAGCGCCGGCTTATTGCCACTGCGAGGAGCCTAAAGGAGAAGCAGCAGCAACTCCAGGCTGATCAAGACCTGCTCACAGACAGATGGACCGAAGTCCTGGCAGCCAAGGAATACCGACTCGAGTGCCAAACGGCTAACCGGCCACCCCGTGGCCGGGATAAAACGGGATATCAGCCCGAATACCAGCCCGCACCCCCATGCCAATACACTACGGCACGGGGCAATAGGCAAGACCTGCAAGATATTCTGGAAAACAAAGCAGGACAGCCAAGATCGATCTACAGATCGCGGGGGCGCGCCCCAGCGTGCGAAGATGACCGTCACGCCGGATACATCATCAACAAGTCCGGCCGGGCCGAACACAGCAACCCAGACCAATTCGAACTGTGTAGCCACATAGCCCGGCACAGAGGCGCCGCACACCCCCTCTGCTTCACTGATGAAGTGATGGATCATGAATTCCCAGAAGGGTTCAAACCTGTAAACATCGAATCATACGATGGCACAACAGACCCCGCAGTATGGATCGAAGATTTCCTTCTCCACATTCACATGGCCCGCGGAGACGATCTATATGCCATCAAGTATCTTCCCCTTAAGCTCAATGGACCAGCCCGGCACTGGCTAAACAGCCTGCCAGCAAATTCCATTGGCAGTTGGGAAAACCTGGAAGACGCATTCCTCGACAACTTCTAGGGAACATATGTGCGACCACCGGACGCTGATGACCTGAGCCACATTACTCAACATCCCGGAGAGTCAGCCAAGAAATTCTGGACTCGGTTCCTAACTAAAAAGAACCAAATAGTCGACTGTCCGGACGCTGAAGCCCTGGCGGCTTTTAAGCATAATATCCGTGATGAGTGGCTTGCTCGACACCTCGGCCAGGAAAAACCCAAGTCCATGGCAGCTCTCACAACGGTAATTACCCGCTTTTGCGCGGGCGAGGACAGCTGGTTGGCTCGCAGCGGCACCACGCCACAGTCCGGCACTTCGGATGTCCGCGACAATAGCGGCAAGCCACGACGCAACAGACATAAGCGACGGAACAACGGCGACAACACTGAAGACAAGGCAGTAAATGCCGGATTCAGCGGATCCAAGTCCGGTCAGCGGAAGAAGCCGTTCAAAAGAAACAACCAGGGGTCGTCCAGTCTGGACCGTATAGTGGAGAGCTCGTGCCAAATTCATGGCACCCCGGACAAGCCAGCCAACCACACCAACAGAGACTGCTGGGTATTCAAACAGGCCGGCAAAATAAACGCCGAAAACAAGGACAAGGGGCTGCACAACGACTATGACGAAGATCCCCGGCGTTTGAACATGGGGGGACAGAGGAAATCCCCCCCCCCCCAGGTGAAAACGGTCAACATGATCTACGCCACTCACATCCCCAAGCGGGAACGGTAGCGGGCACTACGGGACGTCTACGCGATGGAGCCAGTCGCCCCCAAGTTCAACCCATGGTCAACTTGTCGGATCACCTTTGATCGTAGGGATCATCCTACTAGCATCCGTCACGGCGGCTCAGCCGCATTGGTCCTAGACCCAATAATTGACGGATTCCACCTCACGCGAGTTCTTATGGACGGTGGCAGCAGCCGGAACCTGCTTTATTAGGACACAGTGCGCAAAATGGGCATTGACTCTTCAAGGATCAAGCCCACCAATACCACCTTTAAAGGCGTGATTCCTGGAGTAGAGGCCCGTTGCACGAGCTCTATAACATTGGAAGTGGTCTTCGGATCCCCGGATAACTTCCGAAGCGAAGAGTTAATCTTCGATATCGTCCCTTTCCGCAGTGGTTACCATGCACTGCTCAGACGAACCGCATTTGCTAGATTCAATGCGGTACCACACTACGCCTACCTCAAGCTCAAGATGCCTGGACCACACGGGGTCATAACAGTCAATGGAAACATGGACCGTTCTCTCCGAACAGAAGAGCATACTGCAGCCCTCGCGGCGGAAGTACAATGCGGCCTACTCCGACAAACCAATCCGGCAATAAGAACTCCGAGCACCGTCAAGACACTCCGGAGCACCCCGCAACAGGATCATCAAGCACGCCAAGAGCGTGACTAGCAGTCCGGCCTTCGCTTAAGCCTGATCAAAGCAGCATTCGTGCCATGTGTACACAATTACGCACTCAAGATACCATGGGCGTAGGTGGTGGCGCAACAACGACTCAGTCAACAGTGTGGGTAACCGCTACATACCTTCATAACCCATCCTTCTCCTTTTTCAGGACATTGCTTTAGAACAGACTCTTCAGAAGCGCCGGATTGCCAGCCTTATACGGGAGAAAACCTAGGAGGCAACAGGCTTCGTGCAAAGAAGGAAACGCCCAGGTGGAATCTATTTACGATCGTTATACCTATTTTATCTATCCGAACGCGGCCTGCCCCTGGATAGGACATGTTAAATAGTCCTATTTATCTCTGCTTAATGCATCCATTGTAAACATACGCTTAAACGTATTATTTATCAATGGGAGATCACATATAACGTCAGCTTATTATTCTTATTTGAACATGTTTTACAAATGTCTCTTTGATATTGCATCCGTACACCTTGGTACGGTCCGTTTGCCAGGGGCTTCCTATGGCTCCCCGTACTACGGCAAATAAAGTCCGAACACTTTAAAAAGTCCGGCACCCCGAACTTATAGCACTATATGCATCAACTCCGAATCATGTCTTGGGTCTACAGTTGGGTTAGCCCGGCTCCCTTGTTTTGGTACCTTATGTTCCGTTATATCGGCTAAGGTAGCGCAGGGAGAACTACTGTGATTTTGTCCCGGTTCTTCCGGACGACCACCTCAGTAGAGAAAGCCGAAAACTGACCGGCATGATGTGGCGAGAGTTGGTCGCTGTTCGAGAGGTCTTAAAATCCTTAAATATTTTTCCGCTTTAGGCGATAAATCGGCTTCGTCCGATCTAGGCATATATAGCGCCCCAATTCGGCCTTCCGGATTCTAGGGGCTTCGCCGAAATTTAAAATTGTAGACTTCTAAGGCTAAGTGAAAGTTATAAAGACGCATAGTTCGATTGCCTTATTCGCTGCGTCGGACACCTCCTTAAGGGACCAAAAATTTGGATAAAGAGTGTTCGGGTTTTCCAGGAACACCCCAGTACTAGTTACGTGGGGGCGGAAGCCGATGACTGGCCTACTTTCAGAATTCGATAAACAGCCGCACAGAAGGTAATATTTTAAATCAAACAGTGCTACATAGCACAAGTAACTTCGTCTTTAAATTAGAACAGCGGCAGAGGTACATTCAGTCAAAGATCTTGTCCTTGGTACATTCATCGGCCATGAGACGAGCACCCTTCATACCACCATCATAGTACATCTCAGGATGGCAATGTGCCTTGCCCTCCGGCGGCCCGTCCTTCACCAGCTTCTTCGTATCCAGCTTGCCCCAATGCACCTTCGCGCGGGCAAAGGCCCGGTGGGCACCCTCAATGCAAACGGATTGCTTGATCACTTCAACCCGCGGACAGGCATTCACCATCCGCTTGATCAGGCCGAAGTAGCTAGTGGGCAGGGGCTCACCAGGCCACATCCGGACTATGAAATCTTTCATAGCCACTTCGGCCGCCCTGTGGAGTTCGACCAACTGCTTCAGTTGGTCACTCAGAGGCATTGGGTGTTCGGCCCACCAGAATAGCTTCTCCGTTGAGCTCCCCTCCTGGGGACGGTAGAACTCCGCGGCATTTGATACGCTGCGTGGTAGATCTGCGAATGCCCCTGGAGAGCTCCGAATTCGTGTAAGTAAAAGAAATGCCTCCTCCACATGTTGGCTTTGCATAAAGAATTTCTTACCCGCCACTATCTTTTTGGGCTCCTGGATTTCCTGCTGTGCCTTCTCGGTTTCGGCCTTGGCTTC
Organism: Triticum timopheevii; assembly: GCA_963921465.1. Lineage (NCBI taxonomy): Eukaryota > Viridiplantae > Streptophyta > Magnoliopsida > Poales > Poaceae > Triticum > Triticum timopheevii. The sequence continues at coordinate 289,555,091 of OY997268.1, read as the reverse complement.
TCTCATACTCACGAGGGCCTTCGCAAGCTCGACCTCTTTCATCTTCAGATCATGCTCCATGGACTCGAACTTCTTGCCGAGGTCCCGGAGCTCTTGCTGTACCTCGCCCACTCTAGCACTTTGCTTTTCGCGCTCCTTGCATTCCAAGGCCGCCTTGTCTTCAGCCTCGGACAGCGCTTTCTTCAGGGACGCCACTTCGGCGGTGGCCCCTGTTACACAGTCACGACGCATTGGCGTTAGACTAACCAATTTTGTCTATCCTTAAATACATAAGAGCGGGGAATCACTTACCCTTGTTCTCTTTGAGCTACCTCTTCGTGAGGTCGAGCTCTCCCTGCGCCTGCTCCAGGTCCCGCTTTAGTTCGGCTACCTCGGCTGTGCGGGCAGCAGCGGCAAGCAACACAGCCTTCTTATTCACATGAATATTTATTAGTAGACTCCTGCGGATTATAATTGAACCTCTGTTTGGTTTTTCTTTCCGAACACCAAACAGAGTATCAGGGGCTACTACCTATCGGGTGGTAATTTCACACATTTTTACTACTTACCTCAAAGCCTGTCAGGAGGCTAGTGCAAGCTTTGGTTAGTCCGCTCTTGGCGGACGAAACCTTCTGAATCACCGCACTCATAAGGGTACGATGCTCTTCATCCATGGAAGTGCCACGAAGCACTTCCAGCAGACAATCCGGCGCCTCCGGCGCAACGGAAGTCCTCGACGCAGACGGCTCGCCCTCCCTAACGAGGGGATGCCCGCCTGAGTCCGGAACCATTGAGGGTTCCGGAACAGTGTTCTGCTGAGAGCCCGGCCTACTGTGGCTCTCATCGACATGATCCGCGGGGATCTTGAACCCCGCGTGTCCGACATCTGGAATCCTGCCTTGGGGCGTCTCCAGAGTCACCTCCCCTCGCTCTAGGAGCCTTCGAGACAACACCTCTGTGTCATCCGCGGGCTGAGGAGTAGTGGCCGTCGGCATAAGATACCTCGGGATGAACCCTGGCTGGACTGCATATATGTTGGGCATTATAAAAACAAAAGCTATGGAGTGAAGTCATGATAGTGCGGACACTTACGATCGCACTGGGGGCTTCCCCCTGGGCAGCCACCCCTCCTCGCTGAGAGCGGCCGTGGCAGAGTAGTCCGGAAGGGACACCTTTCCCTTCTTGGACGCCCCAGCCTCCCCCTCCGGGGCGGCTTTCCTCTTTTTCTCCTTCCCAGTGCGGGGCGTCAGAGTTTCTTCTTGCTTCCTCCCGCCTCCGCGGGAGGAATCTGTCTCGTTGTCATCGGACGACGTGGGTATGATGGCCTTGCACCTGGGGCCTTTTCCGGCCCCCTGGTCCGCCTCCCCAGGCCCCTCATCCTTTTCGGATGGGGCGTCTTCTTGATGAGGACATCAATACCATTGTTACACCCACAGCCCCTACTGCTACATATACGGGACCAATTACTAGAGCTCGCGCACGCCAATTAAATTATCAGGTACTTTCGTTTCTTGGTAATGATTCTAATGTTCATGAGAATATGATGCTGCCTAAATTGGATACATTTGTTTTGCTTACAAATGAAGGGCCTAGCTTGGAGAAGGATGAACATTGGAGTAAGAACGAGCATGGAGATGATGCCATGCGCAAGGGGAACAAGAACGGAGTTACAAGTGATGATTTCAGGACTTTGAAGCCACCATAATGGGTGCATGAAGCCTTGGACGAAATATACAAGATGCCACTTCATAAATTTCGTCCCGAGGCTATTATAGGTGCCGCGTCACCTTTTTATTGGGCCATGCCCATGTAATTTCGAAATACATAAGTATAGGCTATTTTTAGAGTCCGTATGTGTGGGGAAACAAGAGATAGGGTTGATTTTGGACCCCTCCACCAAGGGCCACGAAATTCCCCCTCTCTTCCTCCATATATACAGCCCTTAGGGCACCGTTTAGACTTTGGGTTTTGTTTAGATTAAAAGTTCGCCATAGCTGCAACTTCGCGTACTTCGTTTGTGTTCAACGACCAGACAAAGGCGTCACAGAACCCCACCTTGATCAATAAAGCTTTCATCTTATATTCGCAATATCCAGATTGCAATCTTAGTTTCCTGCTTGTTCTTCGTTTGCTTGCAGGAAACAGACCCTCGTGGTCAGGTTGTTCGTGCTCCGGCGTGGTCAATAACCTCTTGGAGTTGGTTTAGCGATTGCTAAGGCGCGACGTCCTCGCACGTTCGTAGTCGGATCGTCAAAGTCGACTTCCACCAAAGCGATATCCATCATCTCATCGAAAGACGGGACACCTTTGCCTCTATCAAGTGGTATCAGATTTCCAGGTTGCTCGGTGAGATTTTACAGTTTTTCGTAGATTAGATCGAGTCTGTTCTTCATACCTACAGTCCACGAAAAAGCCACAAAAAAAATTAGGGTTAGTTCATCATATCCGAACCAATCTGAGCCTTTGCATAATTTTTTAGGGTTTTTGCTTTGTTGAATTTGCGGTTGCATCGTCGTGTCAAGTTGCTGGTCTTAGAGTCTAGTCTTTTAGAGTTTCGAGTTCTGGTCATAAGTTGTCACGCCGCCGCCGCATCATCATCATCGCCCATCTACCACTTTTGCTTATCCGCCACCGCTCTGAATCCATATCCATATACCACTACCAATCCGTATCCATATACCACCACCAATCTGTATCCATATACCACCACCGCTACCATATACCACCACCGCTGCCATATACCACAACCATATATCCACCACCAATCCGAGTTCTTCTCATGTTAGGTTTGTTCTTGAGATCAATCTAAATTCCGATTCGTGTTTCCTTGCCTGCGTAGGTCTCGAAAAAAAAAGAGTCTGGAGACCCCCGGGCAGTTTTTAGGCCAAAATTTTCACGGGCAATTTTTTTCCCTATCCTATTTTTAGGCTTTTCTGAGTCTTTTGAGCCACGTGCCATCGTAGTGATTTTTTGGTCGCCCTTTTTCGTCGTCGCTGCCCTAATTTCCGAAAAAAGTGAAATTTTTTTTCGTGCCCATCCTATCAGTTTGACGAGGGAAGAGTTTTGAGACACTCGCCATTATAGTGATTTTTCGCAAAAAAAAAGAGGAGCGCAAAAAAAAGGAGCGCAAAAAAAAGAGCGAAAAAAAGAGTTCCAGAGTGTGCTTTTCCCTTGTTTACGTGCCGCGCCATGATTTTGTTGGTGTTCTAGGCTCGCGTCTCTAGCACAGTCTAGCCTAGGACCAGCACAGTACCGTCGTTGAGCGTTTATTCAACTTTGCATCTCTGAATTGATTATTGCTGACCCTTTTTGCTACCATATTATAAGCCTTCCCAGCTCCACATACATCTACGTCGTGCGTTTGACTCTCCCTGGTAATCGCTCTATCCAAGCTTTGACAGTTTTTGACTACAACGGTTGCCGATCACCGCCTGCTGCTGGGTAAGAACTGGTAAGAATTTGAGATTTGCTTGACGGATTTGTGACACCCACCACCACCTCTTGTTAGTAGTCTGTAGGATCATATTCTTGTGTGTTTCTATTGCTGCTAACCATGCCAGGATCACAAGCCGACGAGACTGACTGGGAGAACATGACGAATAAGGATTTGCATGATAAATTTCAGCAAATGATGAGTGGACAGGTGCAAGATGTGCTAAACAGATTTGAAGAGGCCATGGAGAAGATAGATGGCATGGAGAAGACGTTCGAAACAAAGATCGATAACAAGTTTAATGAATTGCTCGCGCGTCTTCCACCACCACCACCCGCTGCACCTAACGCACCTCTCCAACAACAACAACAACAACAACAACGCATCCTTTCGAATCAGTATGGACGAGCGAAGCGTATTCCTATTGAGGATGGCCAAACTTCTGGTGCTGCTGTTCATGTTGTTGATGCTTCTTTGGCCCCTGCTACTGCTGCTGCTGGTACCCAGGAGGATGATGAGTATGCGGGCGATTATGAGGATGAGGTTGATCAAAATCAGCACTACGTGCAGCAACCAGCACCACCACCACCAGGTCGACCTCAGGTATATATTCGTAATGGTAGGCCTGCACCACCACCTCAGGTACGAGATGATGTCCATATTCCTAAACTGAAATTGAATATTCCACCATTTGAGGGTAGATATGTTCCTGATATATATCTTACTTGGGAGTTAGAAACTGAACAACGTTTTACATGTTTACAATATCCCGAGGAGAGACGGGTTGCTGCTGCTGTTTGTGCTCTCACTAGTTTTGCATGTGTATGGTGGTCTGAACATTGTAGATTATATCCTATTCCCGCTACTTGGGCTGCTTTGAAAACTGCTATGCGTACTCGTTGGGTTCCACCATATTATCAACGTGAATTGCTTCAAAAATTACAGCGCTTAAGACAAGGAAAAAATTCTGTAGAAGAATATTATCAGGAATTACAAACTGGCATGATTAGATGTGGTATTGTTGAGGAGAATGAAGCTATGCTTGCACGTTTTCTGGGTGGATTAAATAGAGAGATTCAGACCATTCTAGACTATAAGGAGTATACTAATATCACTTGTTTATTCCATCTTGCTTGTAAAGCTGAATGTGAAGTGCAGGATCGACAGGCATTGGCGTGGACTAACTTTTCTGCAGGTCGACCTTCATCATGGACACCACGTGCATCATCTACTTCCACACGTTCTGCTACACTGGCGCCTCCGTCGGCTGCCACCTCCAACCGTGATACAATAAAGCAGGCACAATCACCACTATCTGCCAAGAGCACACCTTCTGGGCCTGCAAAGAGCTCTTCTTCATCCATGGCATCAACAGGGCAAACACATGATATTATTTGTCGACGTTGCAAGGGTGGAGGTCATTATGCGAGAGAATGCCCATCTAAGCGTGTGATGATTGTTACTGAGGATGGTGGGTATGAGTCCGCTAGTGACTATGATGAGGAGACTTTGGCTCTTATTACACGTGACGAACACGGTGGAGACGATTCTGATCATGAGACGCAATACATGTCTCTTGAAGATGCTGACAGGTATGAATGTTTAGTTGCTCAACGTGTTTTGAGTGTGCAGGTTACACAAGCTGAGCAAAATCAGAGGCATAATTTGTTCCATACAAAGGGAGTTGTGAAGGAACGTTCTGTTCGCGTGATCATAGATGGAGGGAGTTGCAACAACTTGGCTAGCATGGAGATGGTGGAGAAGCTATCTCTCACCACAAGACCACATCCACATCCTTACTACATCCAATGGTTCAACAACAGCGGCAAGGTTAAGGTAACACGTACTGTTCATGTACATTTTAGTATCTCTACATATGCTAATTATGTTGATTGTGATGTGGTACCTATGCAAGCATGTTCCTTATTACTTGGTAGACCATGGCAATTTGATAAAAATTCTATTCACCATGGTAGAAACAATCAGTATACTCTTGTTCATAAGGATAAAAATATTACTTTGCTTCCTATGACTCCTGATTCCATTTTGAAAGATGATATTAATAGAGCTAATAAAGCAAAACAGGAGAAAACTAAGAGTGAAAATCAGATTGTGGCAAAAGAATTTGAGCAACAAATGTAGCCTAATAATAATAAACAATCTAGTGTTGCTTCTGAAATTAAATTGAAAAGTGCATGTTTACTTGCCACCAAATCTGATATTGATGATCTAGATTTTAGCAAATCTGTTTGCTATGCTTTTGTGTGCAAAGAGGCATTATTTTCATTCGAGGACTTGCCTTCCTCTTTGCCTCCTGCTGTCACTAACATTTTGCAGGAGTTCGCTGACGTCTTTCCACAAGACGTGCCACCGGGATTACCACCTATTCGCGAGATTGAGCATCAAATTGACTTAATTCCTGGTGCATCATTACCCAACCGTACACCATACCGTACCAATCCAGAGGAGACGAAGGAGATTATGCGTCAAGTACAAGAACTGCTCGACAAAGGTTATATACGCGAATCCCTTAGTCCTTGTGCTGTTCCTATCATTTTAGTGCCGAAAAAGGATGGTACGTCGCATATGTGCGTTGATTGTAGAGGCATTAATAATATCACTATTCGTTATCGTCATCCTATTCCTAGGCTAGATGATATGCTTGATGAATTGAGTGGCTCTACAATATTCTCCAAAGTTGATTTGCGTAGTGGATACCATCAAATTCGTATGAAATTGGGAGATGAATGGAAAACAGCATTTAAAACTAAGTTTGGATTATATGAGTGGTTAGTCATGCCTTTTGGGTTAACTAATGCACCTAGTACTTTCATGAGGTTAATGAACGAAGTTTTACGTGCTTTCATTGGACGATTTGTGGTAGTTTACTTTGATGACATATTGATTTATAGCAAATCTTTGGAGGAACATTTGGAACATTTACGTGCTGTTTTTATTGCTCTACGTGATGCACATTTGTTTGGTAACCTTGGAAAGTGCACCTTTTGCACCGACCGAGTATCTTTTCTTGGCTATGTTGTTACTCCACAGGGAATTGAAGTTGATAAAGCCAAGATTCAAGCTATTGAGAGTTGGCCGCAGCCCAAAACGGTCACACAAGTGAGGAGTTTCCTTGGCCTCGCTGGATTCTATAGGCGTTTTGTGAGAGATTTCAGCACCATTGCTGCACCTCTCAATGAGCTTACAAAGAAAGATGTGCCTTTTCTGTGGGGTACCGCACAGGAAGAAGCCTTTACGGTATTGAAAGATAAGTTGACACATGCTCCTTTACTCCAACTTCCTGATTTTAATAAGACTTTTGAGCTTGAATGTGATGCTAGTGGAATTGGATTAGGAGGTGTGTTATTACAAAATGGCAAACCTGTTGCATACTTTTCTGAAAAATTGAGTGGGCCTAGTCTGAATTATTCTACTTACGATAAAGAATTATATGCTCTTGTTCGGACTTTAGAAACATGGCAACATTATTTATGGCCCAAAGAATTTGTTATACATTCTGATCATGAATCTTTGAAACATATTAAAAGTCAAGCTAAACTGAATCGTAGACATGCTAAATGGGTTGATTTATTGAGACTTTCCCTTATGTCATTAAACACAAGAAGGGAAAAGAAAATGTTATTGCTGATGCATTGTCTCGTCGCTATACTATGCTTTGACAACTTGACTTCAAAATATTTGGTTTGGAGACCATCAAAGATCAATATGTGCATGATGCTGATTTTAAAGATGTAATGCAGAATTGTAAAGAAGGAAGAATGTGGAACAAGTTTGTCGTTAATGATGGATTTGTGTTTCGTGCTAACAAGCTATGCATTCCAGCTAGCTCCGTTCGTCTTTTGTTGTTGCAGGAGGCGCATGGAGGAGGATTAATGGGACACTTTGGCGTGAAGAAGACGGAAGACGTACTTGCTACACATTTCTTTTGGCCAAAGATGAGACGGGATGTTGAGCGTTTTATTGCTCGATGCACTACATGTCAAAAAGCTAAGTCACGACTCAATCCTCATGGTTTATATATGCCTTTGCCTGTACCTAGTGTTCCTTGGGAGGATATATCTATGGACTTTGTTTTAGGTTTACCTCGAACAAAGAAGGGGAGGGATAGCATATTTGTTGTCGTCGATAGATTCTCGAAAATGGCACACTTTATACCATGTCATAAAAGCGATGATGCTGTTAATGTTGCTGATTTGTTCTTTCGTGCAATTATTCGCTTGCATGGTGTGCCAAATACTATTGTTTCAGATCGTGATACTAAATTTCTTAGCCACTTTTGGAGATGTTTATGGGCTAAGTTGGGGACTAAACTACTTTTTAGTACTACTTGTCACCCCCAAACTGATGGACAAACTGAAGTAGTCAATAGAATGTTGTCTACTATGCTTAGGGCTGTTTTGAAGAATAATAAGAAAATGTGGGAGGAATGCTTGCCTCATATTGAATTTGCTTATAATCGTTCATTGCATTCTACTATTAAGATGTGCCCTTTTGAAGTTGTGTATGGTTTCCTACCTCGTGCACCTATTGATTTGTTGCCTCTTCCATCTTCGGAGAAGGTTAATTTTGATGCTAAACAATGTGCTGAATTGATTTTAAAAATGCATGAGTTAACTAAGGAAAACATTGAGCGTATGAATGCTAAATATAAACTTGCTGGAGATAAGGGTAGAAAACATGTTGTGTTTGCACCTGGAGATCTTGTTTGGTTACATTTGCGTAAGGATAGATTTCCTGATTTGCGCAAATCAAAGCTAATGCCACGTGCTGATGGTCCCTTTAAGGTGTTAGAGAAAATAAATGATAATGCATATAAACTTGAGCTGCCTGCAGATTTTGGGGTTAGTCCCACTTTTAACATTGCAGATTTGAAGCCTTATTTGGGTGAGGAAGATGAGCTTCCGTCGAGGACGACTTCATTTCAAGAAGGGGAGGATGATGAGGACATCAATACCATTGTTACACCCACAGCCCCTACTGCTACATATACGGGACCAATTACTAGAGCTCGCGCACGCCAATTAAATTATCAGGTACTTTCGTTTCTTGGTAATGATTCTAATGTTCATGAGAATATGATGCTGCCTAAATTGGATACATTTGTTTTGCTTACAAATGAAGGGCCTAGCTTGGAGAAGGATGAACATTGGAGCAAGAACGAGCATGGAGATGATGCCATGCGCAAGGGGAACAAGAACGGAGTTACAAGTGATGATTTCAGGACTTTGAAGCCACCATAATGGGTGCATGAAGCCTTGGACGAAATATACAAGATGCCACTTCATAAATTTCGTCCCGAGGCTATTATAGGTGCTGCGTCACCTTTTTATTGGGCCAGGCCCATGTAATTTCGAAATACATAAGTATAGGCTATTTTTAGAGTCCGTATGTGTGGGGAAACAAGAGATAGGGTTGATTTCGGACCCCTCCACCAAGGGCCACGAAATTTCCCCTCTCTTCCTCCATATATATACAGCCCTTAGGGCACCGTTTAGACTTTGGGTTTTGTTTAGATTAAAAGTTCGCCATAGCTGCAACTTCGCGTACTTCGTTTGTGTTCAACGACCAGACAAAGGCGTCACAGAGCCCCACCTTGATCAATAAAGCTTTCATCTTATATTCGCAATATCCAGATTGCAATCTTAGTTTCTTGCTTGTTCTTTGTTTGCTTGCAGGAAACAGACCCTCGTGGTCAGGTTGTTCGTGCTCCGGCGTGGTCAATAACCTCTCGGAGTTGGTTTAGCGATTGCTAAGGCGCGACGTCCTCGCACGTTCGTAGTCGGATCGTCAAAGTCGACTTCCACCAAAGCGATATCCATCATCTCATCGAAAGACGGGACACCTTTGCCTCTATCACTTCTTCTTCCTCCTCCCCTTTGTGGGAGGAGTGTGCCTCGTCGTCTTCGGACGAGGCTCGTGGCACAACCTTACGCCGTACACCCATTCGGATCCCCGGGGCCTTCTTTTCGGCCTTCTTCTTCGGCACCTTGTAGGCCGCCGGGACTAGCATCTCCGTCAGGAGAGCATCAGCAGGGCCTTCTGGCAGCGGAGCCGGACTGTCAATCTGCTCCGCTGTCTCCACATAATCCTGAGCAAATATGCACAGTAACTTAAGACTCCCCCATGAATATATTGGGAAGAACCGAATCCGGTGGTAGTCTAAAAACTCACCTAACTAGGAGGCCGCGCGGCATGAAGCCCACGGTCCTCGGATGTGGGAGGAGGTACTTCGGAGGCCTTAAACAAAACCTTCCATGCGCCTTTATGCGTCATGTCATAGAGACTCCGAAGCGTCTAGTGTTCGGTTGGGACAAATTCCCATAGGTTAAATGCCCGCCTTTGGCATGGGAGAATCCGGCGAACGAGCATGACCTGGATCACGTTGACAAGCTTGATGTTCTTGTCCTTCATGCTCCTGATGCAGGTCTGGAGTCCGCTCAGCTTTGTAGATTCGCCCCAGGGCAGGCCCTTCCTTTCCCAGGAGGTGAGCCGCATGGGAGTTCCGGATCGGAACTTGGGGGCCTCCGCCCTATTGGCGCCGCGTGGCTCAGTGATGTAGAACCACCCCGACTGCCACCCCTTCACGGTTTCCGCGAAGGAGCCGTCAAGCCAGGTGACGTTAGGCATCTTGCCCACCATGGCTCCTCCGCACTCCGCTTGTTGGCCGCTCACTATCTTCGGCTTCACACAGAAGGTTTGCAGCCACAAGCCGAAATGAGGCTTGATGCGGAGGAAGGCCTCGCATACAACAATGAATGCTGAGATGTTGAGGACGAAATTTGGGGCTAGATCGTGGAAATCTAGCCCGTAGTAGAAAATGAGCCCGCGGACGAAGGGATGAAGTGGGAATCCCAGCCCACGGACGAAGTGGGTGACAAACACGACCCTCTCGTGGGGTCCTGGGGTCAGAATGACCTGCCCGACGTCCGGTAGACGGTGCGCAATGTCTGCGGCCAAGTATCCGGCTGCCCGAAGATTGGCGATATGCTTCTCCTTGAACGGTGGAAGCCACCCACTTGCCTCCTGCTCCGGACATGTTTAGCTGTGCGGAGGAGACTTGGGCTTGGGCGCTGGAGCTCGAGGGGCAAGACTGGGCAAAGGAGGAAGAAGGCGTGGGTAAAAATTGGGAAATCTTATCCCTTTATAGAGGCGACGAAAGCGGTGCGCCTCCCCACTTGCCCGTTGGGAATCTCTTGCTTCCCAAGCGCCACGATTGATGGCGTGGTGGGATTACCCATACCCGTATTGATGAGAATCCCGTGATAAGGGGACGTGATCTCTTCTTTGACAAGACGTGTCAAAAAACCGCCTCGCAATATGCGCTATGGCTGGTTGTGGGAAAACGGTTCGAATAATGATCCAACCATAATGACATGTCCCGTTGTCTAAAAAAGTTGTCAGCAGATTGCATTCGTGAAATATCATTCTCTCTATAGCGGTATGTAAAGATCATTTTGTGGATCCGGACACAATTCAAGTGTTCGATAATTACTTTGGAGTATACGGAGAAGGAACCCGCCCTGCAATGCCGAAGACAAGACTGCGCGCCGGACTCATTGTCATTGAAGCCTGGTTCAGGGGCTACTGAGGGAGTCCTGGATTAGGGGGTATCTGGACAGCCGGACTATATACATCGTCCGGACTATTGAAGCGTGAAGATACAAGACTCAAGACTTTGGCCCGGGTCCGGATGGGACTCTCCTTTGTGTGGAAGACAAGCTTGGCGAGCCGGATATTGTGTTTCCTTCCTTGTAACCGACTCCATGTAAACCCTAGCCCTCTCCGATGTCTATATAAACTGGAGAGGTTGGTCCTTAGAAGGCCGATCACGATTACAATCATACCATCATAGGCTAGCTTTTAGGGTTTAGCCTCTACGATCTCGTGGTAGATCTACTCTTGTACTATTCATATCTTCAATATTAATCAAGTAGGAGGTAGCTAGGGTTTTACCTCCATCGAGAGGGCCCTAACCTGGGTAAACATTGTGTCCCTTGCGTCCTGTTACCATCAGCCTAGACGCACATATCGGGACCCCGTACCCGAGATCCGCCGGTTTTGACACCGACAATGCTACCAAAAGGTTTTGTCAATCCTAAAGGTGCTAACAAAATGTGCAAGCTCCAGCGATACATCTATGGACTGGTGCAAGCATCTCGGAGTTGGAATGTACGCTTTGATAAGTTGATCAAAGCATATAGTTTTATACGAACATGCAGTGAAGCCTGTATTTACAATAAAGTGAGTGGGAGCACTACAGCCTTTCTGATAAGTATATGTGAGTGACATATTGTTGATCAGAAATGATGTAGAATTTTTCTGGAAAGCATAAAGAAGTGTTTGAAAGGAGTTCTTTAAAAGAAAGACCTCAGTAAAGATACTTACATCTTGAGCATCAAGATCTATTGAGATAGATCAACACGCTTGATAAGATCTTCAATGAGTACATACCTTGACAAGATTTTGAAGTAGTTCAAGATGGAACAGTCAAAGAAAGAGTTCTTGCCTGTGTTACAAAGGTATGAAATTAAGTAAGACTCAAATCCCGACCACGGCATAAAATAGAAAGAGAATGAAAGTCATTCCCTATGCCTCAGTCATAGATTCTATAAAACTATGCCATGCTATGGACCAGACCTATTGTATACTATGCCCTAGTTTGGCAAGGGAGTACAATGGTGATCTAGGACTAGATCACTGGACATTGGTCAAAATTATCCTTAGTGGAATAAGGATATGTTTCTCGATTATGGAGGTGATAAGAGGTTCGTCGTAAAGGATTAAGTCGATGCAAGATTTGACACTGATCCAGATGACTCTAAGTCTCAATCTGGATACATATTGAAATTGGGAGCAATTAGCTAGAGTAGCTCCGTACAGAGCATTGTAGACATAGAATATTTTTGCAAAATACATACGGCTCTGAATGTGACAGACCCGTTGACTAAACTTCTCTCACGAGCAAAACATGATCACACCTTAGTACTCTTTGCTGTTAATCACACAACAATGTGAACTAGATTATTGACTCTAGTAAACCCTTTGGGTGTTGGTCACATGACGATGTGAACTATGGGTGTTAATCATATATAGATATGAATATTGGTGTTAAATCACATGGTGATGAGAACTAGATTATTGACTCAAGTGCAAGTGGGAGACTGAAGGAAATATGCCCTAGAGGCAATATAAAGTTATTTTTTATATCATGATAAATGTTTATTATTCATGCTAGAATTGTATTAACCGGAAACATAATACATGTGTGAATACATAGACAAACAGAGTGTCACTAGTATGCCTCTACTTGACTAGCTCATTGCTAAAAGATGGTTAAGTTTCCTAACCATAGACATGAGTTGTCATTTGATTAACGGGATCACATCATTAGGAGAATGATGTGATTGACTTGACCCATTCCGTTAGCTTAGCACTTGATCGTTTAGTATGTTGTTATTGCTTTCTCCATGACTTATACATGTTCCTATGACTATGAGATTATGTAACTCCCGATTACTGGAGGAACACTTTGTGTGCTACCAAACGTCACAACGTAACTGGGGGATTATAAAGGTGCTCTACAGGTGTCTCCGAAGGTACTTGTTGAGTTGACATATTTCGAGATTAGGATTTGTCACTCCGATTGTCGGAGAGGTATCTCTGGGCCCTCTCGATAACGCACATCACTATAAGCCTTGCAAGCAATGTAGCTAATGAGTTAGTTACGGGATGATGCATTACATAACGAGTAAAGAGACTTGCTGGTAACGAGATTGAACTAGGTATTGAGATACCGATGATCGAATCTCGGGCAAGTAACATACCGATGACAAAGGGAACAACGTATGTTGTTATGCGGTTTGACCGATAAAGATCTTCGTAGAATATGTAGGAGCCAATATGAGCATCCAGGTTCCACTATTAGTTATTGACCGGAGACGTGTCTCGGTCATGTCTACATAGTTCTCGAACCTGTAGGGTCCGCACGCTTAAAGTTAGATGATAGTTATATTATGAGTTTATGTGTTTTGATGTACCGAAGGTTGTTCGGAGTCCCGGATGTGATCACGGACATGACAAGGAGTCTCGAAATGGTCGAGACATGAAGATCGATAGATTGGACGACTATATTTGGACACCGGAAAGGTTCTGGGTGAGATTGGGACAATACTGGAGCTCCGGGAGGTTATCGAAACCCCCCGGGAGGTATATGGGCCTTAATGGCTTTAGTGGAAAGGAGGGGAAAGGAGCAAGGGAGGGGGCGCCCCCCCCAAGCCCAATCCGAATTGGGAAGGTGGCCGTCCCCCCTTTCCTTCCTCCCTCCTTCCTCTTCCCTCCCTCTCCCTCTCCAAATACGAAAAGGAGGAGTCCTACTCCCGGTGGGAGTAGGACTCAGCGCACCTCCTCCCCTTGGCCGGCCCCCTCCTCCACTCCTTTATATACGGGGGAGGGGGGCACCCCACAGACACAACAATTGATCATTGATCTCTTAGCCGTGTGCGGTGCCCCCCTCCACCATAGTCCTCCTCGATAATATTGTAGCGGTGCTTAGGCGAAGCCCTGCGTTGGTAGAACATCATCATCGTCACCATGCCGTCGTGCTGACGGAACTCTCCCTCAAAGCTCAGCTGGATTGGAGTTCGAGGGACGTCATCGAGCTGAACATGTGCAAGAACTCAGAGGTGCCGTGTTTTTGGTGCTTGATCGGTCGGACTGTGAAGATGTACGACTACATCAACCATGTTGTGCTAACGCTTCCACTTTTGGTCTACGAGGGTACACTCTCCCCTCCCATTGCTATGCATCACCATGATCTTGCGTGTGCGTAGGCAATTTTTTGAAATTACTACGTTCCCCAACAGTTGCCTCATTACAGTAGCCAGAACCTTGTCAGAGATCAGATGAGTATCAGATGAAGAAGGAAGCAGTCCATCTTGTAAACCAGAACTGGGACCGGCCTTTGCCACAGTCAGTTGATCTGACAGAACATTTTGCACACTAGGGAAAACCTCCTCCATAATTGGCTGCATTTGTGGCTCCACCAGGTCAACTGTAGGCACCAAATTAACAGGCAGAACAGCCTTAGGAGCCTGATGGTCAACAAAGTTGGGAGCTGGTGGAGCAGGCACATCTTGTTGCTCATCCTCTTGGTAATCCTGCATCAGAAGGTCCAGGCCATTGCCCAAAATCTGCTGCAGAGGGGGATTTTGGTTCACTTCTTCACTTGCATGAGATGAGACACCTTCTGACAGAGAAACAGTGGTTGTGGTGATACTATGACCTTCCAGAGGAGGTGGGAGCTCCTCAGCATCTGCCCAAGCAATATCTTCCTGTTGAACAACCCGAGGAAAATCAAATTCCTCCTCTGCAACTACATTATTAACAGCAGGAGGCTGCAAAGCCCAGTGCCCATCATCTGCATCCATGTCATCTTGTGGATCAGCCTGAGGATTTTGGTGAAAGCTTGGAATGCATTATTGTTGACAGGTAATGGATGGGGGTCCATGTTGTCAGGTGGAATAGGGTCTTCGTCTGGATGTGCCCCTCTCATCATCTGCTGCAGAAGAATTTCCACTGAAGAAGACCATGCATCTTCATCAAACACTTCACCTTCAGACCAGCGGACACTCTTAGGAATCGAATCCAAATCTCCAACCTTTGCTTTTGCAATCACCCTGCCCATGTGTAAAGGATCATTTTCCCAGGAGATTAACCTCCCAAAATGGCTGATGGCCCTAGCAATATCCTCTGAATTACAGAAATCGAAAGGAACAGCAAGTATCAGCAGCCAAACAGTTCTATTAAACTGAGTTATTCTGCAGTTGTGGACATTATCATGATTGTGAAAAGATATGAAAGCATCTCCAAACTGGTGTCGGCTCTGAAGAACTAATCTATCTCTGTCTCTAGGATTGACAAAATGCACATATGCCTCCCCCAATGGACAACGCTGGATTTCTCTGATGTGAACTTGCTGAACATCCGCAAAGAAATCATTGAGCACTTCTTGCACATCCAGAAAAAGTACCTCATCAGGGAGTGGCTCGATGGTGACGATGGCCCAGTCTTCATGGCGCTTCTGACGGTGCAGGAGAACCACCCTGGCCACACCATTTTGGCCTTTGATTGCAGGATGTTGAAGCCATTGGGCACGAAAGGCAGAGGATCAAAGGGAATGTTGGCCATGACCGGCTCGTTCGCGTCGGTGAAGCAGACCCTTGACCGCGGGGTGATTGGTCGGCAAGCTCGAGGTTGAAGAGTGGGAGGCAGGGGAGGAGTTGAAGAGGCAAGTGCGAATCGAGGTTGAAAATTTGGGAACATGCCCTCTGAAAGCTGTCTAAAAGAGGAAACCCGAATTGCCGGTTGGGTCGGGCCTATAGCCCTAAACCAGTCGTCCAGCACACCAGGAGCCCAAGCCTCGAAAGGAGGAGAGGGAAAAAAGGCCACCCGAAAAAAACGGCCACAGGCCAGTAAGTCGAGGCTCGGGGCAGGCCCGGGCCATGTGGGCCAAGTTGCCACACCCATAGCAAGTAATAGCCATGTTTGAAAATCTAGAGTTCGCGCCCTCTACTCCTTGATCCACGCAATTATTGAGCTCAGGTGAGTCATTGCACTCAATGCACTTAGAAGTAATTTCAGGCTCATGCAGATCCAATGATGAGGCTAGTAATCCAGCCAGACGTTGGAAAACTGAAGTGTGCCGAGGCTCCTCCCGCCGGCGATCGTCGGAACTGCCCTGGGAGGAAGAACAAGCATGACCTCTGGTAACCACAGTCCAAGCACTTTGCTCTTCCTGGTAAAACAATCTTTCCTCACGACGCCAATTTGGGCCACCTTCTCCCCAGAGACTAAAAACCAACTCAAAGTCCGTCTCAGTGATACGATCGTTGTTGTAGATCTCAAACCCAACAGATTTTGAAGCTACTGAAAATTGGAAAGAACGATCCTGGAGAAACTTAACTCTAAAACCTTGAGGGTAGCCACCAAAGCATGATTGAAGGGCAATACTAACGGTGTGAAAAACCAACCGAAAACATGCATGGCCAAGAGAAACCACAAGCTTGAACTCACGCTGCTGAAAGCCAGGGGAGAAAACCACCGGATGGCCAAATTTTTGGCGTATGCCAAGTTGGAAGACCTTACCTCTGGCAAAGTCAAGGAGGGGAGGCGCCATGGGACAACCAGGGAGGTGGACACGAGGGCCGGAGTGGCTACCGGTGGAGGAGCCGCCTAGGAGGAGAGGGGAGGAGAGTGAATGAGGCAGTTTTGAAACAAGGCATTGTTAAGATAATGTCTCAGTTAATATGAATGAATCACACTGTTTGAGAATCGCTACTCTCCTACTTTGTTTCCCATTAAGTTAAGGTAGATGTTTCTTCTTCTCGGAGTATAAGTCATCAATCGTTATTTCTCGGTAATTTTTTCCCTTATACCTATTGTTGCATACAGGGATATCAAGGGGCTATTTGGTTATTGCCTGTGTGAGCCTTGCCAATCGGTTTTATTTCGACTTTGATTTTAGTTGAACTACACAAAAGGAGCCAATGTGTTTAAGGCAATTTGGTGCATTATTGGGCCCAGTTGGTCTTTCCACTTTGCAGAAAGAGGCAGTCACTGTTTGCGCTACATTACACAAGGAATGATCAAGAAGCCTTATAGAGTATTAGTAGACGCTAGTGACATGACTAGTCTGCCAAGAGCATTGGCAACTCAACAACACGTGGACTGCAAAATTCACTCTAGAATTAAAGGTATGATGAAGTCAGATGCCGACGCAGCTATAACAAACGAGGTCAGTATAGGCCTTCATCCACATGTTCCATGGAAAGAACCTGTCCAGCAGAATACTACCTTTAAGAAGGGTAAGAAGAAAGACAAAAGGAGAGATGGCTGCTTTACTTGTGGTTCATAGGAACACTAGGCAAACAAGTGCCCAAACAAGTACAAGAAGCCAGGACATGACTCCAAGTCTGTCAATGTCACTCTAAGCAACAATGGGGCATCTGGGTATGGTAATCTGTTTAACGTACTTTTAGTTTGTCAGTCCACTGATTGGCGGGTTGACACTGGGGCCAATATTCATGTGTGTGTTGATGTGTCTTTGTTTTCTTTCAACATATAAATACGAAATCTACAGGGATGCTCAGCTTGATTTTAGTGGAACTGCACAAAATGTTGAGATGGTTCGTGTCCTCCATAATACTTCATCATACACAATACATCGAATGGTTCTCTAATCATTCGTCATCACCTTGAGCCACTGAACCATCAACTGACAAACTGATGAAAAACCCTACCCGCTCCACAATCATAGGCGTTACATATTTTGAGTGGGATAAGCTTGTCAATGTTTAATCGTTGATGTTAGCACTAAGACATTAGTTTAATATATTGGAATTGGAAAACATTGTCAAATTTTGCTCATTGATGTTAGCCACAAGACATGTGAGGTAGTCCTGGACTAGGGGGTGTCCGGACAGCCGGACTATCATCGTCGGCCGGACTCCAAGACTATGAAGATACAAGATTGAAGACTTCGTCCCGTGTCCGGATGGGACTTTCCTTGGCGTGGAAGGCAAGCTTGGCGATACGGATATGTAGATCTCCTACCATTGTAACCGACTCTGTGTAACCCTAGCCCTCTCCGATGTCTATATAAACCGGAGGGTTTTAGTCTGTAGGACAACACAACCATTACAACAATCATACCATAGGCTAGCTTCTAGGGTTTAGCCTCCTTGATCTCGTGGTAGATCCACTCTTGTACTACCCATATCATCAATATCAATCAAGCAGGAGTAGGGTTTTACCTCCATCGAGAGGGCCCGAACCTGGGTAAAAACATCGTGTCCCTTGTCTCCTGTTACCATCCGCCTAGATGCACAGTTCAGGACCCCCTACCCGAGATCCGCCGGTTTTGACACCGACATTGGTGCTTTCATTGAGAGTTCCTCTGTGTCGTCACCGATAGGCTTGATGGCTTCTTCAATCAACAACAACGCCGTCCAGGGTGAGACTTTTCTCCCCGGACAGATCTTCGTATTCGGCGGCTTCGCACTGCGGGCCAATTCGCTTGGCCATCTAGAGCAGATCGAAAGCTACGCCCCTGGCCATCAGGTCAGGTTTGGAAGCCTAAACTTCATGGCCGACGTCCGCGGAGACTTGATCTTCGACGGATTCGAGCCACAGCCGAGCGTGGCGCATTGTCACAATGGGCATGATTTAGCTCTGCCGCCGGACAGCGCCCTGGAGGCCGCACATGAGTCCGCTCTGACCCATAGTTCGGAGCAGATCGCGCAGATCGAGGACAGGTGGCTGGACACCGCCTCGGGAGCTGCAACTTCTATGGCGATGTAGCCGAGTACTAACCTTGTCCCTTATAAAGCTCGTGACTCCGAGACCCCGGAGTCCTTGCCGGACTCCGAACCTCTTGCGCCCCTGCCAATCGAATCCGATTGGGCGCCAATCATGGAGTTCACCGCCGCGGACATCTTTCAGCACTCACCCTTTGGCGACATCCTAAATTCGCTAAAGCATCTCTCATTATTAGGAGAACCCTGGCCGGACTGCGGTCAGGACGGTTGGGATGCGGACGACGAAGAAATTCAAAGCCCACCCACCACCCACTTTGTAGCCACTGTCGACGATCTAACCGACATGCTAGACTACGACTCCGAAGACATCGACGATATGGAAGACGACGCTGGAGACGATCAAGAACCAGCGCCTACAGGGCACTGGAAGACCACCTCGTCATACGACATATACATGGTGGACACCCCAAAGGATGGGGACAGCGAAGAAGCAGCGGAGGCAGATTCTGCTAAGAAACAGCCCAAGCGCCGACGTCAGCGGTGCCGCTCTAAATCCCACCACAGTAAGAATGGAGATTCCGGCACCAGAGATAATTACACCCCAGAGAGTGCCAAAGACAACCCCCTCCAGCAAGATTCAGCACAGGAGGACGGGGAAGCCAGCCCTCGAGAGAGAGCGGCAGACGAGGAGGATGAAAACAACATGCCTCCCTCCAGAGACGAGGCAAGCCTCAACGACGACGAATTCGTCGTGCCAGAGGATCCCGTCGAACAAGAGCATTTTAAACGCAGGCTTATCGCCACAGCAAATAGCCTGAAGAAAAAGCAGCAACAGCTTCAAGCTGATCAAGACCTGCTGGCCGACAGATGGACTGACGTCCTCGCGGCCGAAGAGTATGAACTCGAACGCCCCTCCAGGAGCTACCAAAACGCAAGTTGCTCCCCCGACTAGAGGAGGAAGCATACAAACCTTCATCACCAGCGCACAATACGGCAGACCGACCACCCCGTGGTCGCGACAAAGAGGCATCTAGGCCTTCCATCAAGACCGTACCCCGGCACCGCTCGAAAAGTACGAAGCCACGAGGGAATGCGCTGGACTTGAGGGATATATTGGAGGACAAGGCAAGACAATCCAGATCTATCTACGGATCACGTGGGCGCCCCACGACCCACGACGACTACCGTCGCGCCGGATACAACAACTCCGGCCGGGCCAAACACAGCAGACAACGCTCTCTTGAGCTACGTCGTGATATTGCTCAATACAGAGGCGCCGCACACCCACTATGCTTCACTGACGAAGTAATGGATCATCAAATCCTTGAAGGGTTTAAACCCGTGAACATTGAATCCTACGATGGCACAACAGACCCTGCGGTTTGGATCGAAGATTATCTCCTTCATATCCATATGGCCCGCGGCGATGATCTCCACGCCATCAAGTACGTCCCACTCAAGCTTAAAGGACCAGCTCGGCATTGGCTTAACAGCTTGCCCGCAGAGTCAATTGGGTGTTGGGAGGACCTGGAAGCCGCATTCCTCGATAACTTCCAGGGCACATATGTGCGACCACCAGACGCCGATGACCTAAGCCACATAATTCAGCAGCCAGATGAATCAGCCAGACAGTTCTGGACACGGTTCTTAACAAAGAAAAATCAAATCGTCGACTGTCCGGATGCAGAGGCCCTCGCAGCCTTCAAACATAACATCCACGACGAGTGGCTGGCCCGGCACCTAGGACAGGAAAAGCCGAAATCCATGGCATCCCTCACATCACTCATGACCCGCTTCTGTGCGGGAGAGGACAGCTGGCTAGCTCGCAGCAACAACCTCAGCAAAAATGCTGGCAGTCCGGATACTAAGGACCACAATGGCAGGTCGGGTGGAAACAAAAACAAACGCTGCATTAACGGCGATAACAATGAGGATACGACAGTCAACGCCGGATTCAGAGCCTCTAAACCCGGTCAACGGAAGAAGCCATTCAAAAGAACTATCCCGGGTCCGTCCAATTTGGACCGAATACTCGACCGCTCTTGCCAGATACATGGCACCCCCGAAAAGCCAGCTAATCACACCAACAGAGATTGTTGGGTATTCAAGCAGGCAGGCAAATTAATTCCCGAAAACAATGAAAAGGGGCTACACAGCGATGACGAGGAAGAGACCCGGCCGCCGAACAGTAGAGGACAGAAGGGTTTCCCCCCACAAGTGCAGACGGTAAACATGATATACGCAACCCATATACCCAAGAGGGAGCGGAAGCGTGCACTTAGGGATGTATACGCGATGGAGCCAGTCGCCCCGAAGTTCAATCCATGGTCCTCTTGCCCGATCACTTTCGATCTAAGGGACCACCCTACCAGTATCCGTCATGGTGGGTTCGCCGCCTTGGTCTTAGACCCAATCATCGATGGATTTCACCTCACTAGAGTCCTGATGGACGGCGGCAGCAGCCTGAACCTGCTTTATCAGGATACAGTGCGAAAGACGGGCATAGACCCCTCAAGGATTAAACCTACAAAGACGACCTTTAAAGGCATCATACCAGGTGTTGAGGCCAATTGTACAGGCTTAGTCACACTAGAAGTGTTCTTCGGATCCCCGGATAATTTCCGAAGCGAGGAGTTAATCTTCGACATAGTCCCGTTCTGCAGTGGCTATCACGCCCTGCTCGGACGAACCGCGTTTGCAAAGTTCAACGCGGTGCCGCATTATGCATACCTTAAGCTCAAGATGCCAGGCCCTCGTGGAGTCATCACGATCAACGGAAATACTGAACGCCCCCTCCGAATAGAGGAACACACAGCGGCTCTCGCGGCAGAAGTACAGAGCAGCCTTCTATGGCAATTTTCGAGTCCGGCCGTTAAACGACTAGACATGACCAAACGCGCCCGGAGTAACATCAATCAAGACCACCTGGCACGTCCCGAGCACGCGTAGCAATGCGGCCCCAACCCCAGCCCTCGCATGATCGCAAGACCAGCTCTTCGCGTACATCATTACGCTCTAGAGATACCATGGGCATAGGGGGAGGGGCACGACCACGACAGGCCCAGAGTGCGGCTTAACCACACCAGGGGCTCCCAAGTGTGTCGCTCTTCTTGTTTTTTATTTTTTTCCTTTTTATCCGCAGGACTCCGTTCACCAGAGAACCTGTTCGGCAGTAGATCTGCCGAACTCACGATGCAACAGCCAGGGAGGGACAAACGCTACGACGAACACTTAGGTGGTCTCCATTATGAGCATTAAATTTGTTAAATACACCAGTTCGCTGCCTACCCCTGGAGGGGGATATGTTTAATTAGTCCAAACCCTTGCTTACCGCACTATTTGTATCGTTCTGCACTCATAGCAGAATTCCTTGAATAAACAATGCAGCACCTTTTGCCTATAATTGCATTACCTTTTTTTATGTTCATTAATGACATCTTGCACCCGTACATTTTGGTACGGCCGAATACACCAGGGGCTTATGTTCCCCGCATTATGGTGTGATAAGTCCGAACACTTTCACAAGTGCGGCACCCCGAACTTATAGCATTATATGCATCAGCTCCGAATCATGTCTTGGGTCAATAGTTGGGTTTGACCGGCTCCCATGTTTTGGTACCTTACGTTCCGTTCTGTCGGCTAAGGTAGCACTGGGAGAACCACTGCGATTGCGCCCCGGTTGAGCTGGGCGAGCGCCTCAGTGGAGAAAGCTAAAACTGACTGTCATGATAAGGCGAGAGACTGGTCGCTATTCGAGAGGTCCTTTTGAGTCCTTAAAGACTTATGCTGCTTAGAGCGAGGAACCGGCTTTGTCCGGCCCAGGCGTGGATAGCGCCCCAAACTCGGTCTTCCGAACACTAGGGGCTTCGCCGAAATTTAAAATTATAGAATTCTATGGCTAAGTGAGAGTGTTCAAGCATTATAAGTCCGGTTGCCTTGTTCATTGTGTTGAGCGCCTCCCTAGATGGACCCAAAAATGGGAACAAGAGTGCTCAAGTTTATCCCGAACACCCCAGCACTCGCGGCATGGGGGCTGAAGCCGACGACTTGCCATCTCTCAGATTTTATAAACGGTCGCACAGAAGGTAATATTTTAAATCAATAAGCGTTGCTTAGCGCATATGAACAAAGTTTTCAGTGCACAGGATAACACATTGCGAGTTTACTCAATAATTACATCTTTGGGGCACTCATCCGCAATCTTGCGGGCACCCTTCAGGACATTCTTATAGTACATTTCGGGCGTACGATACTCCTTGCCGCCGGCGGCGCGTCCGTGATAAGCCTCTCAGCATCCAGCCTGCCCCAGTGCACCTTTGCGTGGGCAAGGGCCCGACGGGCACCTTCAATGCAGGCGGAGCGCTTGATGACTTCCACCCAGGGGCACGCATCCACCAACCGCCGCACGAGGCCGAAGTAGCTCCTAGGCATGGCCTCTCAAGGCCATAGCCGGACTATGAGGCCTTCATGGCCTACTGGGCTACCTTGTGGAGCTCGACCAGCTGCTTCAGCTGGTCGCTAGGGGGCACCGGGTGTCCGGCCTCAGCGTACTGAGACCAGAAGACCTTCTCCATTGAGCTCCCCTCCTCGGCCCGGTAGAATGCGGCGGCATCAAACACGCTGCGAGGCAGATCTGCAAACGCCCCTAGAGAGCTCCGAATTCGGGTAAGTAACAGGTAATTTACATTCACATGCTTGCTTTGCATGAAAAATGCCTTACCCGCCACTATTTTCTTCACCTCCTCAATCTCCTGGAGGGCCTTATGGGCCTCGGCCTTAGCGGCTTTGGCACTTTCAAGAGCCGAGGCAAGCTCGGACTCTGAAGTCTTCGAGTCGCGCCCTAAACTCTCATGCTTTTCCATGAGAGCCTGGAGCTCTTGCCGCACCTCCGCCACCCGCGCCTCCTGCTTCTCGCGCTCCGCTCGTTCCACGGCCGGATTGCGTTCGGCCACGGACACGGCCTCCTTCAGGGTCGCCACCTCGTTCGTGGCCCATGCAATACCCACGTTATCCTTGTTATTTCTATCGCAACCAAAATCCTTTTCTGTAAGGTACAAACTTAAAAGTGGTGTTACTCACCTTCTTTGTCCTCGAGCTGCCTCTTGGCAAGGCCGATCTCTTGCTCGGACCGCTCGAGGTCCTGCTTCAAAGCACCGACCTCCGTAGTCAGTCCGGCAGAGGTCAGCAGCACAGCCTGCAAACCCATATTGACATAATTTTTGGCTCTCCTGCGTATATCTTTTTTAGATACTCAATCCGGTTTTTCTTTCCGAACACCGAACCGAGCATCAGGGGCTACTGTCTATGCGGTATTACATTACATATTTTAAACTTCTTACCTCAAAGCCTGTTAGAAGGCTACTGCAGGCTTCGGTCAGCCCGCTCTTGGCGAGCTGAACCTTCTGAATCACCGCACTCATGATAGTGCGGTGTTCTTCCTCGATGGAAGCGCTGTTAAGCGCCTCCAACAAGTTGTCCAGCGCCTCCAGTTGGATGGAGGCTGTCGGCGTCACGGTCTTGCCCTTCTTACGAAGGGGCCGCCTGCCGGACTTCGGAACCACTGCGGGTTCCGGCATGGAGTCCGGCGCAAAGTCCGGGAGGCTGCCTTGCGGCACCTCCGGAGCCTCCTCCTGATGGGTCCCCTTCCGGGATCCCACCTCGGCGTCGTCAGCATCACGAGGGGTGGAGGCGGTCGGGATGGAATCCACATCCGATGGAAACAAGGACCCGCTCGATGAAGCGGGAAGATCATCATGGGCTGGACTACAGGTAGTGTGCGGCATTAGAAGGAAACTATGTGGCACAAAAGAAAAATTATTCAGTAATCCGGATACTTACGATCTCGCCGGAGGCCTGGCCCTTGAAGGCCACTCTTCGTCGCCAACGTTGGCGTTGGCTGAGCTGTCCGGGGGAAGAGTCCTTCCCCTCTTGGACCCTTCGGCCTCCCCCGTTGGGGAAGCCTTCCTCTTCCTCTCTCCCTCCTCTGGGAGAGAGTCCTCTTTCTCCTCCTCGTCTTCGGGGGAGGAGTCCGCCTCGGAACCATCAGACGATGAGTCCGATATCACCTGGCGCCGGGAACTTCTTCGAGTTCCCGTGGCCTTCTTCTTGGCCTTCTTCTCTGGCACCACATAAAGTGCCGAACCAGCAGCCCCGTTAAACGGGCGTCCGCTTGGTCTTCGGGAAGGGGAGCCGGACAGTCTACCTATCCGGACGTCCTCTGCCAGTCCTGTCAAAGGCATTGGGAGTTTTAGATCCCACATGGAGTTAAACTATGAAAGAAAATAATTGTCCCATAAAGGATAACAAAGCTTACCTTGCTGGCCGG
Organism: Triticum timopheevii; assembly: GCA_963921465.1. NCBI lineage: Eukaryota > Viridiplantae > Streptophyta > Magnoliopsida > Poales > Poaceae > Triticum > Triticum timopheevii. The sequence goes on along the minus strand of OY997268.1, from coordinate 289,530,019 downwards.
GCGCTTGGTGCTGAATCCGCGATCTTCAGTCGCGGACGCGGGGGCTTCTCCGCCCTTGAACAACACCCTCCAGGCAGCTTCGTACGTTGTGTCGAAGAGCCTGCTGAGGGTCCGGTGCTGTGCCGGATCGAACTCCCACAAATTGAAGGCCCGCTGGTGGCAGGGGAGAATCCGGCGGACGAGCATGACCTGGATCACATTGACAAGCCTAAGCTTCTTGTTCACCAAGGTCTAGAGATAGGACTGGAGTCCTGTCAGCTCCTCCGAACTACCCCATAGCAAGCCCTTCTCTTTCCAGGAGGTGAGCTGCATGGGGATACCAGATCTGAACTCGGGGGCCGCTGCCCATTTAGGGTCACGCGGCTCAGTGATGTAGAACCACCCCGATTGCCATCCCTTGATGGACTCCACGAAGGCTCCCTCGAGCCAGGTAACGTTGGGCATTTTGCCCACCATGGCGCCTCCGCACTCCGCTTGAGTGCCCTTCACCACCTTCGGCTTGACATTGAAGGTCTTGAGCCACAAGCCGAAGTGAGGCCGGATGCAGAGGAAGGCCTCACACACGACGATAAACGCCGAGATGTTGAGGATGAATTTTTGCGCCAGATCGTGGAAGTCTAGGCCGTAGTAGTACATGAGCCCCCGGACGAAGGGATAAGCAAAGGAGGAAGAATGTGTAGGTAAAGAGGTGGATCCTTATCCCCTTATATATAGGCGGACGAAGACTATGCGTCCCCACCGGCCTGGTAAAACTCGCTTATCTCCCAAGCGCCACCATCAATGGTGCGGTTGGGTTACCCACGTCCGTATTGATGGGAATCCCGGAATAAGGGGAACATGATCTCTGCTTCGACCAGACGTGCCAAGGAAACCGCTTCGCTAAACGCGCTGAGGTGGTATAACAAAAAATGATTCAAGTAAAGGCTTGCTGGTGGTATGACGTCATGCCACAAAATACGTCAGCAGATTGAACTTGTGTACATATTATTCTCTCTACAGTGGAATGTGGAATTTATTTTGCAGAGCCGGACACTATCCTGGTGTTCACAATCTTCTACGAATTATTCGGAGGAGGAACCTGCCTTGCAATGCCGAACAATATGCGCGCCGGACTTATCGTCATTGAAGCCTGGTTCAGGGGCTACTAAGGGAGTCCTAGACTAGGGGGTGTCCGGACAGCCGGACTATCATCGTCAGCCGGACTCCAAGACTATGAATATACAAGATTGAAGACTTCGTCCCGTGTCCGGATGGGACTTTCCTTGGCGTGGAAGGCAAGCTTGGCGATACGGATATGTAGATCTCCTACCATTGTAACCGACTCTGTGTAACCCTAGCCCTCTCCGGTGTCTATATAAACCGGAGGGTTTTAGTCCGTAGGACAACACAACCATTACAAAAATCATACCATAGGCTAGCTTCTAGGGTTTAGCCTCCTTGATCTCATGGTAGATCCACTCTTGTACTACCCATATCATCAATATCAATCAAGCAGGAGTAGGGTTTTACCTCCATCTAGAGGGCCCGAACCTGGGTAAAAACATCGTGTCCCTTGTCTCCTGTTACCATCCGCCTAGACGCACAGTTCGGGACCCCCTACCCGAGATCCGCCGGTTTTGACACCGACAACATGCATTTTCTATTTTTCAGTGGGACGCCCTTTGCTGTGAGCAGCGTCGACCGTTTTTTCTATTCCTGTGTTCAGTTTAGAAGTAAATAGTTACTCTGCTGAGATGCATAGGCACATGAATGTTGACTTATGTAAGGTATTTTAAGAGTTTGTTCTGAATGTTGTCTATGTAATGCCAGGCCTCGTGAGTTTGATTGCAAAGTTGAGCTTGGAATGTTGTGGCATGCGACGTCACGAGCTATTCACCGTGCCTCCTGAGAATAATGCTTCGTATGGTTTTTCATGTTGATCTAATGCCAGTGATTTGCTTGTTAAGAAGATCATCCTCTTCTATTGTTTTTGTGCTTAAGAAGTTCATCGTCTTATGTTTCATTCATAACCTATATGACAACTCGGGTAGGTTAGAGGTGAAACCATATGATCTTCCGACCAACTCATCATCTTAGGCCATGATTGGATCGTCGTTTTCCAACCAAAACCGCTTGTAAAACTGATGCTTGTAAATAAAAGCAGATGGTGTTGGGAGAAGCGCTTGGTTGGTCGATTTCGACTAGTAAAATATACAGTAATCTCTCAATTTACATGCGTAACTCGCCGGATTTCATTACAGACCTCGGGCCGTCGGTTTCATTACTCCTGTATTTTACGCGTTGTTTCTGGTGACGAGTAAATTACACTTGTATCTTAATATAGGTGTGAAACAACCCAGATCTCCCAAGCACGGTCTTAGAGCATCTCCAATAGCTTGTCTATATGGATGTCTATACTCTTTTCCACGATGTGAGCCCAAAATAGTCGTCCAACAGCTTGTTTATATGGTCGTCCAAATATACACATCCTCTAAATCGACCTCGACAATGTCCACGCCTGGAAAATGTCAAGGCGCCGTCTAAACTCAATTGCGGTCATGATTTCTTCCTCTCCCTAGCGACAGCCCACCTGTCATGGTCTTTATATATAGACGTTCTGATGCAAAACTGGACGTGTATATGAGGGAATATTTTTAGACCATTGTGCTCATAGGCATCCAATGATCCTGGCTTCCTGAATTAGCAGTGGGTGCTGTATCGGACCATCTGTAGGGCCCGCGAGGTCCTCTCCATCGTCCTTCGAGTTGTTGCGCTCGCCGTGGCACCGAGCATTGTTAACATGGTCAACGAACATGAGGAATCATGAGATGACTTTACTTGGAGAGGATGACAGTAGGGACCCACTAGGGCCCTAGCCGTACGTACGCAAGCTCCTCCTTACTATATAGTACAACTATATTTTTTTTCCTTCCTCCTGGTTTCCTGACGTCACGGTCCCACACAATCGTCAACCTATATAGTCAATAAATGAGAGAATTGCACAAGGAGTGCCGGAAAGCTGGGACCCAACAGCTCTCGTAGTATCTGTGTTTTTGAGGTGTGAGCAGAATTTTTCTTGAGCGATGTTTATTTTTGAGACAATTGAGCGATGTTTTTGTTGTTGTTCAGAGGAGAAATGTATCAACTAGGCGGGCTATGGCCCATTTGGCCTAGGCTATTATTTTATATCGTACAAATATCCAGCCCAGATATTAGTATTTAAATGCGCAAATGGCTAGCCTAGCTATTCTGTTTTTGCGGAATACCCAACTTAGGTCAACTTGTTATTCTCCGGGACGCATTAGACTTGCCAAGAAAATGGGCTTTAAGAAATAATAAATGGGCTGTAATTAAAAAAATTGGCTATAAATATAAAAAACGCATCGAACAGGTACATTTTTTATTCTTCTCAAAAATGGTATTTTTTTAATTTCATTACTTGTTGCGCGTGCAAAATTTTGTTGGATTTTCACCTAATACAAATTTATTTTGAAATTATATTTGATCTGACTATAAATTTCTAGTTAAAATATATTTAGGATCCCATCAAAATTTTGGAAATTTTGTTGAATTTTCTTGAGCGGTTGGCTGAAATTATTAACAAAGTCCTGGCTAGAAAATGGGTTGTAATTTTAAAAAATAGTAAATGGACTGAGTAAATTCCATTAAAATTAAAAATGGGCTGTACATTATATAACAAATCACAGAAGGGCTATATGTTCCCTGCCACAGATGTGATGATCACTTGTGCGCCTACTAAGTTGACGTGTACAAAAGGCTTTGTCAACTTATAGTCGACACACAATTCTATTAGCAGTGGTTGTTGGATGTCCATCTAAGGGTTGTGGTGCTTCTTCAATCTCGGATATTCATGCTTCAGCCGCCCAAACCAGCACCAGCGGTGCCGCCTGCTACCGCCACCCGTGGTCGGCTGTGCTGCCACGCAGGCCTCACCAGCCCACCCTACTCCCATCGTCATGCAGGCAATTCCTCTACTCAGCAACACCTCCTATTATTCTCCGGTGACGACAGCCTCACACCGCAGCCAAACCAGGGAACCCTGATACTCCCTTCCGCGTGGGCATCCACTGCTGTGTCTTCGTTGGCTCCGGGTCGTTCCCTTCCTAGGCCAGGTTCTCTCGGCTAGGAGTGGTCAACTTTGTCAACAAATAACAGCCATCGAAAGATGCATGAACGTGGAGTGGCTGACAGTAGGGACCCGCATGGCCCATGGCCGCACGCGAGCAAGTCCCTTCTTATTATGCAAAACAAATGATTTCTCCCCCTGACAGGTTTGAGCCACCAGCTACTTCTTCGCACGCAGGGAAGTGTTTCCTCTATTACGTGGAAAAAAAGTTACCTCTCCCTGACAGCTGGGACCCACCAACTTTATTATGATCCATTTTGCAAAAATATAGATTGTACCAAAGATGCTAAATTGTTTTTTTTATTCTAACTCGAAAAGAAGAAATTAAAAAACCCAGAAAACGTCTTCGCACACAAGGAAGTGCCACCTTATTACGAGCAAGAAAATGATTCCCCCCGCTAGCTGGGACTCACCAGATTTGGAGGCTGACTTGTGGGCGAACTAAGTTGATGCGTACGGGCTTTGTCAACTTAGTCAAAACGATTCTAGCTGCACTGACCATTGGATGTTATCAACAGTCGTGCTGCGTCTTCAACCTCTGGTCTTCTTGCTCCAGTCGCCCAAACCAGGCCCGTCGTATCGCCTGTTCCAGCCTCCCGTGGCATGCTGTGCTGCCGCAGGCCTCACGAACCGACCATACTACGACTAGCCAGACCTTCCCTCTACTCACCCACACCCCCTGTTATTCTTCGGCGACGCCAGCCTCACACTGCAGCCGAAGCAGTAAACATTCGTAGTCCCCTCCGCGTGGGAAACAACTGCCGAGTCTTCCCTGGCTCCTGGTCATTCCCTTCCTAGGCCTCGCTGTCATCCCCGCCTTGGTGCTCTCGATGCAGCGTGCTCAGCGTGGTCAAGGAATGACTTCCATCGGAAGAGGCCTGTACGTGGATAGGTTGACAACTGGGCCCACGGCCGCAACAAGGAAGTTCCTCTTTATTACGCGCGAAATAATGATTCCTCCACCTGACAGCAGGGACCCACCGGAAGGGCCTCTGTATTTCGTGAAAAAACATTCCTGCCATTGACAGCTCGGACCAATAGGCTATATCTCTTCGCACGCAAGTGCCTCCTTATTACTATGCACACAAAAAATGAAGACTTGCGCTGCTAGGTGGGACCCACCATATTTGGAGGCTGACTGTGGGCCTACTAAGTTGACGCGTACGCAGGGCTTTGTCAACTTAGTCAATATTAACAGTTCTAGCTGTAGTGACCATACGATGGCGATCCAACGGCTGTCGTGCTTCTTCCTCTGGTCTTCTTTCTCCAGCCGCCCAAACCATCGCGGGCCGTGCCGCCTGCTCCTGTCTCTCGTGTCCGGCTGTGCTGCCGCGCAGGCCTCACCGCCCCTCCTACTCCAACCGCGGTTTAGGCCATCCCTCTAGTCACCCACAATCCCTGTTATTCTGCGGCGATGGCAGCCTCACACCGCAGCCGAACCAGTCAACCCTCGTACTCCTCTCCACGTGGGTATCCACTACCGCTTCTTCGCCGGCTCCGTGTCGTCCCCTTCCTAGGCCTCGCGTCGTCCACCGCCTTGGTGCTCCCGGCGCGGCGTGGTCAACGTGAATGACTTCCATCGGAAGATGACTGTACATGGAGAGGTTGATAGCTGGGTCCCCGGCCGTAGCAAGGAAGTGTGACCTTATTACGCGTATAATAATTATTCCTCCACCTGGCAGCGGGGACCCACCGGAAGGGACTCTGTATTTTGCAAAAAAATCATTTCCCCCTGACAGCTGGGACCTACCAGCTACATCTTCGCACGCAAGGAAGTGCATACATATTACGGGCAAAAAAAAACGATTCTCCCCCTTGACCGCTGGGAGCCACCGTCAATAAATTCGCACGCAAGGAAGTGCTTCCTTATCCTCACTGACAGTCGGGACCTACCTGGTCGAATCATATGTAGCGTTGTCATTCTGATCGCGAACGTGTACGTACATACTGGTCGATCGGTCTCTCGGCAACAATGAACCATGGCCGAGCAAGCAGTGACACGTGTAGTAGGAGAGCCCCCGACGTAGCAGTTCAAGCAGTCGAGTCGAAACCGTGTACACGTACGTACAACCAGATGCTAAAAAATACGGCCACGTACGTACATACGGGTGGGGTCTCGAACGCCTACTCGTGCATTTATACGACCAGGGCTCGTGCACATGGAGAGGCAACATACGGCAGCAACGGCGTCCTATTCATCGGAAGCCAACCGACTGGGTTGGAACGGAGAAACTGCGTCGTGTTCATGGGGAGGCAACGGAATGCGTCATGTTCATCGGGAGGCAACGGAATACGTCGTGTTCATCAGCAGCCAACCGGCTTGGACGGAACAGCCAAAACGAGGTCTGGCGTACCATAGAATGGAGGAAATGGGCCTTCCTTTCGACCGCGTACGGTCGAAACCGGGTCCTGTTCATAGGGAAGGGTCTAGCGTACGTCAAAACGGTGGAAACATACTTCTATTCGAGCTCCTACGGTCAAAACGGGGTCCTGTTGATCGGGAGGGGTGTGGCGTACCGCAAAATGGAGGAAACGGACTTGTGTCGAAGCGCCTACAGTCAAAACGGGGGTCCTTTTCATCGGGAGGGGTGTGGCATACCGCAAAACGGGACTCCACGGGCTACTGTTCATCCACCGTCGACTTCCTCCAGCCTCCATGTGCTACTGTTCATCCACCGTCGACTTCCTCCAGCCTCCACCTGCTACTATTCACCCAGCCCTCCATGGGGTCCTATTTATCCAGGCTCCACCGGCTACTGTTCAACCAGCCCTCCACGTGGTCCTGTTCAACGAGCCCCTCCACAGGGTTCCTGTTCAACCAGCCATCCACGGGATCCCTCCACTGGCTATTGTTCATCCACCCCCACCTCCTCGATCGGGGTCCTGTTCATCCAGCGGCAATGGCCTCTACTACCACGGGATCCTGTTCATCCAACCCCCACCGGGAACTGTTCATCCCGCCCCAACAACGTATGTCTCGACTCTTTCGACCAACCCCCATGTTCACTATTCATCAAGAGGCAGCAGGTTAGATCGGCTTCAGTTAGCAGCAGTAGCGAAGGAATCGCTCGATCGGGTTCAGTTAACAGCAAGGGATCGCTCGGGGTTCACTATCGTAGCTAGTGCAATCGCCCGGGTTTAGTTAGACACTACTAGGGAAAAGCCTAGCAGCAGCGCGGGTTTTAGGCCTATCAGTAGCGCGGGCAGGAGCGCTACTGATAAGGCACTACAGCTAATGCTTAGCAATAGCGCGCCTGGATCCACACTACTACTAAATTGACTTAGTAGTAGCGCTTCCTCAGAACAGCGCTACTGGTAATTAGTAGTAGCGCTTCTCCTTTCCCGCGCTACTACTATTATTTAGTATTTTATTTCTTTTTTATTTCATGTTGTATTCATACACCTTTACGCAAGTTTTCATACAACATGAATTTAGAGATTGTTTTTACATCATAATGAGTTATTAATCACGGGGTGAAAGAACCGTGGACTAGTTTCAAGTGGATGTCCATCCACTTGAAACTAATCCGCGGTTCTTTCACCCAATGATATAATAATATCATCATCATCATCATCATCATATCATTAACAACTTATCATCATAATACATCATTGTCATATAACACCTCCTCAAGATCATCATTTTCATAAATGACATGACATAGCAAATTGGTCACTAGTCGTAATCACAAGTACTCCTCATTATCAACTCTAACACATTACCACATAATAAACATATTGTACCTCATAGGACCTATTACATTCGATTAAGACCTACTACATTTTCTAAGGTAAAATAGCAAAAAACAAGATAGCCCCTGACTCTCCATTATGGAGAATGGAGATTAGCCTGTCTCCAATTCTTGCCTTTCGCTGAATGTTACTTCCAAGAACCTCCTTGCGAATGTCCATACATTTCTTCCATTCTTTGATGACCATGTGTTCATGGGTTTTAGAAATCCGATATGCACAGGTGAGCTCCCTAGATTTACCTGGCAGTATGTTCAAAACTAAGAGGTGACCATGCAGAGACATCAGATGAGGCACACAATCCATCGGGAGTTTCTGTTGAAAAACATAATAATAACTTCGTAGTTAGCAATGATGTACTAGTTTTAGAAGTATGCAAAAGAGGCACGGATGTCGTAATAGTAAAAAATCTTACCAGGGTATCTCCTAAGAAGTTACCGTGGTTCAACACATGCACTAGTGGCACGTATTCACCATATTTGGAGGAGTTCGATAATAGTTATTGTAATTCTCAAGAAGAGTACAAAATGCGATCACATGATTTTTCTCCTTATACGTTAATTCGGTGCCATCGGTGTAGTGGGTTTTATCTACCGTCTTCCGCATAGTCTTTGAAGAATCAAAATAAGCTATCAATGGAAATAAGCTATCAACTATTTTGAAATAAACAATATAAATTAGTTAATAACTATGTTTGAGAAACTCACATGGCGGTACAATCGGAAGCGTATCAACAAGGACCCAAATGTCCATATTGTCTTGCTCGATGTCAGGATCACCAAGATCCATGGTGACAATCATACCCTCATAAAAACCATACATTTTGCAAAGTGCTTCCCAATTTTGGCAACCAAAATGGGTTACGCTCTGAGCATTGCACAGATTTACTTCAAAATCCATATCATGATGGGTCCTTAGGTGTATTTTCTTTGTTTCAAAATTTTCATGGTCTTCAAAGCCCATCCTCTCCAGGACATAGCATCTTGCATGGCATGGAATAAGCTAGTCGAATTGTAAAATATGAAAATTAGACGTTGAAATAGTTGAAGTCATGCTTAATTATGAAAAAACACTTGTCGTTGTTGCGTACCACTTCACAATCGAAGGTCTCCTCGAGCTTAATGCTGAAGCGCCGATCTTCGTCCAGCTGAACGAACCTGTCGCACATACCTCGATCGTCATGGCACGAGCTACACTCCCCCGGGAGACTGTCGTCGTCTGAGTACGACATTTCCTACGTTCATAATTCAAAGATTAAACTTGTACATATTCTAGCACAAGTCATGCCAGAATTCACGGAAAAAATCCGGCATGACCTTTGCTAAAAAAAGACATATCGAGCGCCTGAAATTTGCCGGAACGGAAATTAATCAACACTCCGGCAAAACATAGGCCCCTCGGAGATGTAAACTGAACATGAACGGCCACTTGGGCAACCACATATCCTATTTGAGCAACAACACAAGATATACAAGGATATTTGGCTGGTCTCACCTCAATGTCGGAGGGGGTCGGTGACTGGGACGACGGCGGGGATGTCGTAGGGGGTCGGTGACGGGGACGACGGTGGTCACCTAAAACCATATAAGTTATCACTAATACATCCCGAATAATTGCTTAAACTAAAAAATAACAACAAATATGACATGTTCAACTAGTTTTATTAATTCAACTAGTTCTTACTAAATATAAACTTACTATAAATAGAAAAAAAACTAGTTCTTTCTAAAAATAAAGTAGTTCAACTAGTTATATTAATTATCTTACTAAAAATACATTAGTTCTATTAATTCAACTAGTTCAACTAGTTTATTAATTTGCTTACTAAACTAGTTCAACTACAACTAAAGTAGTTCAACTACAACTACTATTAACATACTGCCCTAGTTAACTAGTACCATCACGACTAGTAATTAACATCTACTACTACTAAAAATCTAGTACTAACTAAGCAACATCTAGTACTAGCTATGTACCCTAAATTAACATCTACTACTACTAAATCTAGTACTAACTAGTGGCAGGGGGTGGGGGGCGACGGAGAGGTAGCTAGGGGCGGCGAGGTCGAGGGCGGTGGGAGGAGGGCTGCTGGCAAAGGAGGGAGGAGGGGCGGCCGCAGGAGGAGGGAGGATGTGCGAGGAGGAGGGAGGAGGGACGGAAGGACGGGAGTACCTCGGCGGCGGACGGACAAAGGCGGCGGCGACGACGACGCACGACGACGGTAGTAGGGCGAGAGTGAGAGTGTGAGTGAGGGCTGGTCGTGCGCGTGGGGATAAGGTAGGGATAGTTGTGGCGCGTTTTCCAAAACGCGCTACAACTAATCTGAATAGCAGTAGCGCTTTGCATATAAACCACTACTGCTAAGTGTAACTATACAAAAAATACGTCAATGCAAAAATACATTGGCCATCAATGATCTTTTTGTGTACAATCTGAATTGTCAATATGAGTCCTCTCCGGTAGGAACCAGAGAGGACTCATATTGCGGCCACAGATTTTACACATAGAGTTCAGTGAAGACCAACTGGTTGTGGTAGGTAAACACCTTGTTCACGGAGTGAGGTGGGACTAAACTTGTGGGCTGATCTTAGCAGCAGCGGTTTTCCTATAAGCGCGTTGCTGCTAACTTCTATAGCAGTAGCGCTGTTCAGTATAGTGCGCTACTGCTATAACTAGCGGGGGGGGGGGAGGTCATGGCAATTATAGCAGTAGCATGGTTTGTGGTGGATGCGCTACTGCTATTTTCCTGTCAGCAGCGCGTTTTGGTAACACGCGCTGCTTCTAAATAGCAGTAGCATGGTATTTTGAGAAGCGCTGCTGGTAAGATTCTGTGTATAGGCTTTTCCCTAGTAGTGAGAGCCAACGCCTAGCTTAGGTTCAGTTAGAGCGCAACGCCTCGCACACACACGCGTACGTGTACGAGAGAAATGTGCAAACCTCCGTGCATCACTTGGCCCCGACCACCCACCGTAACCGGGAACTCGCCGAAATTTTCCTCGCCCCCGCTTCTACCATGATTTTTTCCATCATGGATGGCCCAAAGAATGTCATGCAGGTGCGTCTCCGGGCCGCCCGTGATGAAAAGCCCATTTTCTGTCATGGTTTTTTGTCATAGAAGTAGGAGCCCACCACATCTATGATGATACCGGGTTTTGTCACAATCATCGTCATAGAAGTGTCATAAGCATGACAAAAAAATCATTCAGCCCAAAATGTCACGGATGTGTCTTTTTTTTCTAGTGCAAACTGTGCGCAGACACGTGGCAGGAGAGGGTTGTGCGTGCCGGTTTGTCATGATGACGGATCAATCCAACGTCCACTTGACGTAATTACTGCGCATCGTGGGGTCGTGGGTCTGTAGCAGTTAAGGTAAAACGGTAACTTTCTGAAGTGTCGCGCCTTCGTTCCGCTTTTTCCCCTTAAGAGTAGGAAAAATGGAACGACACAGCCCATCTGTCTCCTGCTCTACTTTCCCATCTTCTTCCTCCGCAAGCCGAACAATAGTTCCTCCTCTCCCCCTTCCGCCGCCATCCTTCATATCGATCCCATCCGCATCGCTGCCACCGGAATGGGGAAGAAACCCGAGGACAAGAAGAAGGAGACGGCCGCGGCAAAGGAGGCTGCCATCGAGGGGAGCAAGAGAGGGGCGGAGCTGAGCAAGAGGCGGAGCAAAGATGTCGTCTTCACCCCGTCAAATTTGAGCAGCCCAGTCCTTCAAGCAAGGTATGGTTATTTGTGGGGGACCCCCATTGAGAAAGGGCACGGGGCGCCCGTGGTTTATATGGCGGGGAAGGTGGTTTCGTAGGATTCCTATCAATTCTTCTGTGCTTATTTCATTTGCGGTCTTTGTCTCCCTTTCTCTGAGTTCTTTGAGGCAATCATGAATATCTTCAGATTCCACCTTCTTGATTTCACGCCAAATGCAATGGCGACCATGGCCATCTTTGCACATTTGTGCGAGAATTTCGTCGGAGTCAAGCCTAAGGTGGATATGTTCCGACATTACTTTGTCCCGCAAGTGGAGAGCAGAGTCTACCGCTTCAGGATCATTAGTTGGATGCCACGCATGGCGAGGAAGAAATGGGATTACCTTCCTGGGTACCAGCGCGAGAGGTGGGATGAATGGAGAGGTGATTAGTGCTTGATCCAAGAAAAGGAAGCCCCCGATTTCTGTTAAGCGCGGAATGAATGTGTTGAGCGCGGCAAAGATTGGAGCGCCAATGGCTTTACTAAGGATAGGCTGCGCCCGGCAATCAACAGGATCACCCACTTGAGGGTTGCCGGGCTAACCATCGAGCATGTGGGGGCGGACTTCCTTCTCCGCCGCATCTCGCCGTTGCAGGAAAGGGACAATATCGCATGGCTGTATGGCGATGCGGCAGACATGATGAGGTTGTTTCCCGGATTGGCCAATAACCTGTCGGTTTATGGTCATGCTTGGTTGTGCGACCAACTGTTTGGTCGCTTCGAGTTGTTCAAGCTCCCGACAACCGTCATTCCCCTGAATATCAATTCTGCCCAAGACCAGATATTGAAATGGATGCCATACTATAATGCTTATGGGGTAGCAAGTGATTGGCAGCTACCCACCCTAGATGACGAGCTCGAGTGGTCGAATACCCTGGATGAGAGGGCCACCAGGATTGAGACCAGGATGTATAAGCCCACCTCTTTTGTGGAGGTGGCGTATATTTTGAGGAGGGTTGAGGAGGCCCAGGCGGCCCACCTCCCGGAGATGGCGAAGGCTGCGAAGGCTGGAAAAAGCAAGGGGAAGGATGGGGACAGGAGTTATTCCCAAGGCGGAAGTGAGGCGCAAGCTGGGGGAATCCTGGACTGGGGGGTCCTCGGGGAGCCGGCCTATGTGACATGGGCCGGATTGATGGGCCGTGAAGATACGAGACAGAAGGTTTTCTCCCGTGTCCAGATGGGGCTCTCCTTTGTGTGGATGGCAAGCTTGGCGTCCGGATGTGTAGTTTCCTTCCTCTGTAAACCAACTTTGTACAACCCTAGTCCCCACCAGTGTCTATATAAACCGGAGGGTGTAGTCCATAGAGGCAACCATAATCATACAGGCTAGGCATCTAGGGTTTAGCCATTACGATCTTGAGGTAGATCAACTCTTGTAACCCCTATACTAGTCAAAGTCAATCAAGTAGGAAGTAGGGTATTACCTCCATCAAGAGGGTCGTAACCTGGGTAAACATCATGTCTCCTGCCTCCTGTTACCTTTGATCCTTAGACGCACAGTTCGGGACCCCCTACCCGAGATCTGCCAGTTTTGACACCGACATCGGTGCTTTCATTGAGAGTTCCACCATGCCGTCGCTAGAAGGCTTGATGGCTCCATCGATCATCTACAACAATACCGCCTTAAGGGAGACTTTTCTCCCCAGCCAAGTCTTTGTATTCGGCGGCTTCGCACTGCGTGCCAACTCGATTGGCCATCTGGAGCAGATCGACAGCTACGCCCCTGGTCATCAGATCAGGTTTGGAAATCTAAAATATGTTGCTGACATCCGAGGAGACTTGATCTACCAAGGGTTCGCGGCCCTAATCACCGCTCTAGCTGAAGATCCGGAGCGCACCGCCAAGTCCGAAGGCGGGAGTTTAAAGCCCGCCGGACTCTCTATGGCTATAGAGCCTTGCACTTGAGAACTGGAGGGGATTGCATCACCGGTAGGTTGGGAGTCACACCAGACTCCCTCTATCCTCAACAAGCCGGACTCACCTCCGAGCACCAACTCCGAACTCTCGAGGTCTGTGTTGTACGAGCTCGTCCAGGGAACTCCTGTCCCGCCCCGCTCCAAGGATTCTTGCTTCCCTGTCCTAACCTCACCCTTAAACGAGGGCTTGGACTTAATGCGGTCTCTCGCCATTACAGAAGGATCGCTACCGAACTACGCCTGGCACACACTAGGGGCTGAGAACGGGGAATTTTACGTCCCACCCACCACCCACTTCATAGCCACTGTCGAGTACTTAACCGACATGCTCGATTACACTTCCGAAGACATCGACGACATGGACGACGCCGCCAAAGAAGAACAAAGCCAGAACCCGCCGTTTACCGGACGCTGGATGGCTACTTCCACATATCACGTGTACATGGTGGACACACCCAAAGAGGATGACAGCAAAGGTGGGAAGGATCCTGTCGAGGACAAGTCTCCCGTGGCTCCACAAAAGCGTTGACATTAGTGGTGCCGCTCTAAATCACGTCGTGAAAAAGACGACAATACCGGCACCGGAGACAACAATACTCCGGATAACATCGAAGACCAAGAAGCTCCTATCGAACCAACATCCGAGCATGATGATTGGGAGGATGGGCAAGTCAACCCCGACGATCCAATCGGGAATGAGGGGTCAGAGGATAGTAACTACTTACCGACCTCCGAACAGGATGAGAGCCTCGGCGACGAAGAATTCATCGTGCCAGAGGAATCCCTCCAACAAGAGCACTTTAAGCTCCGGCTAGTAGCCACTGCAAGAAGCCTGAAAAAGAAGCAGCAGCAGCTTCAAGTTGATCAGGATCTTCTCAATGACAAATGGACTGATGTCCAGGCAGCCGAGGAGTACGGCCTCGAACGCCCAACCAATAGTTAACCGGAGAGCGAGCTGTTACCCCAATTCCATGACGAGGACCCAAGGCCTATACCGCCCACGCGTAACACTGCCGACGGACCTGACCGACCACCATGTGGCCGGGACGGAGTGGCAACTCAAGCCGAACACCAGCCTAAACCACCATGCCATAAAGGCAGAGAGACAACAGCTGCAGGATACACTTATGACCTACGACAGGACCTGGCTAATAGAGCCGGTCAGACCAGATCAATATACGGATCAAGGGGGCGTGCCCCTGATGACTACTACACAACCTTCTTCTTGTAGACGTTGTTGGACCTCCAAGTGCAGAGGTTTGTAGGACAGTAGCAAATTTCCCTCAAGTGAATGACCTAGGGTTTTATCAATCCGTGGGAGGCGTAGGTTGAAGACGGTCTCTCTCAAGCAACCCTGCAACCAAATAACGAAGAGTCTCTTGTGTCCCCAACACACACAATACAATGGTAAATTGCATAGGTGCACTAGTTCCGCGAAGATATGGTGATACAAGTGCAATATGGATGGTAGATATGAGTATTTGTAATCTGAAAATATAAAAATAGCAAGGTAACAAGTGGTAAAAGTGAGCGTAAACGGTATTGAAATGCTTCGAAACAAGGCCTAGGGTTCATATTTTCACTAGTGCAAGTTCTCTCAACAATAATAACATACTTGGATCATATAACTATCCCTCAACATGCAACAAAGAGTCACTCCGAAGTCACTAATAGCGGAGAACAAACGAAGAGATTATTGTAGGGTACGAAACCACCTCAAAGTTATCCTTTCTGATCGATCTATTCAAGAGTCGGTAGTGAAATAACACGAAGCTATTCTTTCCATTCGATCTATCATAGAGTTTGTACTACAATAACACCTTAAGACACAAATAAACCAAAACCCTAGTGTCACCTAGATACTCCAATGTCACCACAAGTATTCGCGGGTATGATTATACGATATGCATCACACAATCTCAGATTCATCTATTCAACCAACACAAAGTACTTCAAAGAGTGCCCCAAAGTTTCTACCGGAGAGTCAAGATGAAAACGTGTGCCAACTCCTATGCATAAGTTCACAAGGTCACTGAACCCGCAAGTTGATCACCAAAACGTACATGAAGTAGATCACGTGAATATCCCATTGTCACCACAGATAAGCACATGCAAGACATACATCAAGTGTTCTCAAATCCTGAAAGACTCAATCTGATAAGATAACTTCAAAGGGAAAACTCAATCCATTACAAGAGAGTAGAGGGGGAGAAACATCATAAGATCCAACTATAATAGCAAAGCTCGCGATACATCAAGATCGTGCCAAATCAAGAACACGAGAGAGAGAGAGAGAGAGAGAGAGAGAGAGAGAGATCAAACACATAGCTACTGGTACATACCCTCAGCCCCGAGGGTGAACTACTCCCTCCTCGTCATGGGGAGCGCTGGGATGACGAAGATGGCCACCGGTGATGGATCTCCCCCTCCGGCAGGGTGCCGGAACAGGGTCCCGATTGGTTTTTGGTGGCTAAAGAGGCTTGCGGCGGCGGAACTCCTGATCTATTGTGCTCCCCAATGTTTTCAGGGTATATGAGTATATATAGGCGAAAGAAGTCGGTCAGGGGAGCCACAAGGGGCCCACGAGGGTGGGGGTGCACGCCCAGGGGGTAGGGCGCGCCCTAGACCCTCGTGGCCACCTCGTTGCTTCCCTGACGTCTACTCCAAGTCTCCTGGATTGCGTTTGTTCCAAAAATAACTCTCCCGAAGGTTACATTCGGTTTGGACTCCGTTTGATATTCCTTTTCTGCGAAACACTGAAATAGGCAAAAAAACAACAATTTGGGCTGGGCCTCCGGTTAATAAGTTAGTCCCAAAAATAATATAAAACTGTATAGTAAAGCCCATTTAAACATCCAAAACAGATAATATTATAGCATGGAACAATAAAAAATCATAGATACGTTGGAGACGTATCAAGCATCCCCAAGCTTAATTCCCGCTCGTCCTCGAGTAGGTAAAAGATAAAAACATTATTTTTGATGTGGAATGCTACCTAACATAATTCTCAATTTAATTTTCTTTATTGTGGCATGAATGTTCAGATCCAAAAGATTCAAGGTAAAAGTTTGATATTGACATAAAAATAGTATTACTTCAAGCATACTAACAAAGTAATCATGTCTTATCAAAATAACATAGCCAAAGAAAGCTTATCCCTACAAAATCATATAGTTTGGCCATGCTTCATTTTCATCACACAAAATGCTCCCATCATACACAACCTCGGTTTCAGCCAAGCAATTGGTTCATACTTTTAACGCGCTTCAGCCTTTTCAACCCTCATGCAATACATGAGCGTAAGCCATGGACATAGCACTATGGGTGGAGTAGACTATAATGATATGGAGTATGTGAGAAAACAAAAAAGGAGAAAGTCTCACATTGACGCGGCTAATCAATGGGCTATGGAGATGCCCATCAATTGATGTCAATACGAGGAGTAGGGATTGCCATGCAACGGATGCACTAGAGCTATAAATGTATGAAATCTCATAAAAAAAAACTAAGTGGGTGTGCATCCAACTTGCCTGCTCACGAAGACCTAGGGCATTTTGAGGAAGCCCATCATTGGAATATACAAGCCAAGTTCTATAATGGAAAATTCCCACTAGTATATGAAAGTGACAAAATAAGAAACTCTCTGTCATGAAGATCATGGTGCTATTTTGAAGCACAAGTGTGGAAAAAGGATAGTAACATTGTTCCTTCTCTCTTTTTTTGGAATAAATATAAATATTGGTGAAAGAATCAACCAGAGGGGAGCCACACCCTATCCACAAGAGTGGGGGGCACCCCCCTATCTTGTGGCCCCCCTGGACCTCCGCCGAGCTCAACTCCAACTCCATATATTCACTTTCGGGGAGAAAAAAACCAGAGAGAAGGATTCAGTGCGTTTTACAATACGGATCCGCCGCCAAGCCCTGTTCTTCCTCGGGAGGGCAGATCTGGAGCCCCTTCGGGGCTCCGGAGAGGGGAATCCGTCGCCATTGTCATCATCAACCATCCTCCATCACCAATTTTATGATGCTCACCGCCGTGCGTGAGTAATCCCATCGTAGGCTTGCTGGACGGTGATGGGTTGGATTTGATTTACCATGTAATCGAGTTAGTTTTGTTAGGGTTTGATGCCTAGTATCCACTATGTTCTAAGATTGACGTTGCTATGACTTTGCTATGCTTAATGCTTGTCACTAGGACCCGGGTGCCATGATTTCAGATATGAACCTATTATGTTTTCATGAATATGTGTGAGTTCTTGATCCTATCTTGCAAGTTATAGTCACCTACTACGTGTTATGATCTGGCAACCCCGGAGTGACAATAGTTGGGACACTTCCCGGTGATGACCATAGTTTGCGGAGTTCATGTATTCACTAATTGTTAATTCTTTGGTCCCGTACTCTATTAAAAGGAGGCCTTAATATCCCTTTGTTTCCAATAGGACCCCGCTTCCACGGGAGTGTAGGACAAAAGATGTCATGCAAGTTCTTTTCCATAAGCACGTATGACTATATTCAGAATACATGCCTACATTATATTGATGAACTGGAGCTAGTTCTGTGTCACCCTATGTTATAACTTTTGCATGATGAATGCCATCCGACATAATTATCCATCATTGATCCATTGCCTACGAGCTCGTTTCATATTGGTCTTTGCTTAGTTACTTTTCCGTTGCCACTATTACAATTACTACAAAACTGCTACTATTACTTTTGCCACTGTTACTGTTACTTCCATACTACTTTGCTACTAAATACTTTGCTGTAGATATTAAGTCTTTCAGGTGTGGTTGAATTGACAACTCAGTTGCTAATACTTGAGAATATTCTTTGGCTCCCCTTGTGCCGAATCAATAAATTTGGGTTGAACACTCTACCCTCAAAAACTATTGTGATCCCCTATACTTGTGGGTTATCAAGAACTTTTTTTGGCGCCATTGCTGGGGATCATAGCTCTATTTTGTAAGTCACTTGGGATTTATATCTGTCGATCACTATGAGGAATTTGAGAGATCAAAGAACCAAGATTTTTCCCTCAACTACGAGGGGAGGTAAGGAACTGCCATCTAGCTCTGCACTTGATTCACCTTCTATTTTAAGTAAACTTGCGACACCTACACTTGCTATTGATTCTGATATGTTGCATGTTATTGATGATGCCACTTCTTCTATGCATGATGCTTATGATGATATTACTTCTTTGCTTGATAATACCGTGCCACTAGGTGAATTTCTTGATGAACAACTTGCTAGGGTTAGAGAGAATGAAATTACTGAAACTAATGATATTATTGAAACTGAAGATTATGATTCTCCCCCTAGATATGAAATGCCTATTGTACCTGAGGGTTATATTGCGGATGAGGAAACTGCTAGAGACTTTCTTGCTTGCAAAGATAGAGATGATCTTAAGAAACTGTTAGCTAAGTTGAAAGAGAAGTCTTTGAATGCTAGAATGCAATATGATCCCAAGTTTGCTACTTCACCTATCTGTGTTACTGATAAGGATTATGAATTCTCTGTCGATCTTGAGTTAATTACTTTGGTTGAATTTAATCCTTTCCATGGCTATGAATCTGAAACTGTTGTGGCACATCTTACTAAATTGAATGATATAGCTACCCTATTTGCTCATGAGGAATTTTTTTTGCTATTACTATATTCTTAAGTAGTTTCCTTTCTCATTAAAGGGTGATTCTAAGATATGGTTTAATTCTCTTGCTACTGGTTGTGTGCGTAGTCCCCAGGATATGATTTACTACTTCTCTGCAAAATATTTTCCTGCTCATAAGAAACAAGCTGCCTTAAGGGAAATATTTAACTTTGTGCAAATTGAAGAAGAGAGTCTCCCACAGGCTTGGGGGAGCCTTCTCCAATTACTTAATGCTTTGCCTAATCATCCTCTCAAGAAAAATGAAATACTTGATATCTTTTATAATGGACTAAGGGATGCTTCTAGAGACCACCTGGATTGTTGTGTTGGTTGGGTTTTTAGGGAAAGAATTGTTGCGCAAGCTGAATTGCTATTGAATAATATATTGAGTAATGATAATGATTGGACACTTCCTGAACTAGCTCCGAAGCCAACTCCGAAGAAAAGGGGTATTCTATTTCTCAGTCCTGAAGATATGCAGGAGGCAAAGAAATCTATGAAAGAAAAAGGTATTAAAGCTGAAGATGTTAAGAATCTACCGCCTATTGAAGAAATACATGGTCTTGATAACCCGGCAAAGGTAGTAGAGGTATATTCTATCTATAGATTTGATGAAGGTGATATTCCTCATACTAAATCTGCTAGTCAATGCTTGGATGCGTTTGATAACTTTATTGTTAACCAAGAAAACTTCAATGCTTATGTTAGTAGACTATTGAAACGTAATGCTTATATGGTTGAACTGTTGAGTAATTATATGTTTAGAGTTAAAAGTGATCTTAATATTATTAGTAAACATGCTTCCATGGTTACAACTCAAGTAGAACAAGTACTTAAGTCACAAGATGATTTTCTCAATGAGTTAAATAATAAGAACAATGATATTGCTGTAAGGGTTATGACTAGTGGTGGTAAAATGACCCAGGAACCTTTGTATCCTGAGGGCCATCCTAAGAGAATTGAGCAAGATTCTCGGAGAAATATTGATGCACCTAGTACTACTAATAGACAGAGAAAGAACACTGATAGGACTTTGCATGCTTCTACTGAACCTGCTATTGACACACCTGAGAATCCCAATGATATTTCTATTTCTGATGCCAAGACACAATCTGGTGATGAACATGAATGCGATAATGTTAATGATGATGTTCATGTTGATCCTCAACCTAGTAATGATAATGATGTAGAGATTGAACCAGCTATTGATCTTGATAAACCACAATCAAAGAATCAACATTATGATAAGAGAGACTTCGTTGCTAGGAAACACGGTAAAGAAAGAGAATCATGGGTTTAGAAACCCATGCCTTTTCCTCCTAAGCCATCCAAGAAAAAGGATGATAAGGATTTTGAGCGCTTTGCTAAAATGATTAGACCTATCTTTTTACGTATGCGTTTGTCTGATATGCGTAAAATGCCTCCTTATGCCAAGTATACGAAAGATATTGTCACTAATAAAAGAAAGATACCGAAAGATGAAATTTTGACCATGCTTGCTAATTATACTTTTAAGGGTGGAGTACCAAAGAAACTAGGAGACCCAGGAATACCAACTATACCATGCTCCATTAAAAGAAACTATGTTAAAACTGCTTTATGTGATCTTGGAGCCGGTGTTAGTGTTATGTGTAACGCCCCGAAACCGATGCTCCAGGTGCCTTCTATTTATTTTAGTTGTTGCCATGTGTTTATTATGTTTGTTGCATTAGCATAATCGTTTTGCATATTTCATTCCAATATGTTTATGCCATGATCATGTTGAGTGCCTTGTCATATATTTGCTTCTTGCACCATGCTCATCTCACTTGTTATGTTGCATTGTGCCCTTGTCATTTTGCATTTCATCATGCTCATCATGGGGGTTGCATTCTTCAAGTTGTGTGTGCATCAGCCCTTGCTATCTCTCTCTCAAGCCATATGCCCATGTATCATCACCTCTCCATTCCTTCTTCCTTCATGTTTTTGCAAGTGACATTGTTTTTGCCCACATTAATGTTCACTTGTTTCCTGATGATCATACTCCATGCCTTATACCTCTCAGTCAAATTACATCCATTTTGAAGTTGTTTTGGTTGGGTCCAAAAATGGCTCAAGTTTGAATTTAATTCAAACTTGGATTATTTTTCTACCTCTAAAAAATTTCCATGTCAATTTATTAAAATTCTGCACAAATCCTGGACTCCAGGGATATTCTCATATCTGTCTCAACCCTCTCCATTATTCTTGTGCTTTTTCTGTCTAGTTTTCTGTCTGAAGAAAAGAGAAGAAGAAAAGCAGCAGCAGCAGCCCAGCATCGCTGCTCCAGCCGAGCCCCGGCCCATCTAGCACAGCCCACCAGCACCCACTCCCCGCAGCCTCCTTTCCCACTCTCCCTCGTCGGTAATTCTTACGTGGATCAACATGATGACCCCACCTGGCGGTCTCTCTTCCTCACCTTTCTCCTTCCTCTCGTTTCCTCGTCCCCCTCACAGTAAAAATAGAGGATCGGAGGAGCACACATGGCCACGAGGGCAAGCCCCGACGCCGCGCCCCCTCCTATAAAGCCGCCCCGGGCCTCACCCTAGGGTTTCTCTCCTTTGCTCTCTTCCCTCTGCGCCGCCGCCTCTCCACAAATCACACTCGCGCCCTGCCCCGCTGCTTCCAGGAGCCATGGTCGGTGAGGCCACGAGCTTCCCTCCAGCATAGGAGCTCCGCTGGCCTCCCTCCTCGCGCCTCCGAGCACCGCCACACCGTCATGGCTCCATTCAGATGCCAAGGCGCGCCCAAGGATCGCCAAGTCCCTCGACGTCCTCTTCTTTTGCTTCGTCTTCTTCACGGTTCACAAGAATGCCAAGTTCAGTTAGCTCCCTCGTCGTCCCGCCATCGCCGTTCACCGTCGAGTTCGACTGACTCCAACAGCACCCCCACGATGAATCTCTGCTCCTCCTCATCTCGCTTCGGCCTCCAGTGTTGTTTGTCCGCGTATTCGCTGATCCGCACAGCCTCGAGTTCGTCCTTCCTTGTTCATGTAGTTGCTCTGTTCGTTGATCCACACATATCCATTCATGCGCATGCTCCTGCACACCCCGACCATCTTGATTCCTGACCTTGCTGCCTCACACATGCCACCATCGTTTCCCTTTCGCGTCTCCTCATCGAGCGCCCAACTGCTCTAACGAGCTCTTGCGAGCAAGGCTGTTTCCTTTCTGGCATGGTCAGAGTCGTCAGTTTATTTTGATTTTCAGAAGTTTAGCCTGTCTACTGAACGCCAGAGGAGCACCCCACAGCCCACACTTGCCCTGCTGCACGCCTGCGCCGTGGCCATGGCCGACCATGCCACACACGCCCCAAGCATTCTCCACACCTATGCGCTCCACCTTGAACCTTTCTGCACACCCGTCATAGCTCTGCATACACCGCACGCGCCATGCTTGCTCGCTGCCATCGCCGCTGAAATCCCCGTGCGCACTTTAGTTTGGGTCCTGGTCATGTTGCCCATATCCTTATTAGTGGCTGATTTCCCCCGGCATCACGAACACATAGGTAGCCCAGTGGCTAGCGCAGCCACCATCCAACCAGGGGGTCTGAGGTTTGAATCCCAGGCGCCCCCTATTTCTTTTTTTCCCTGTTTCCTTTCTCTCACACAGCCACATTGGGCCAGATCTGCTACCAGGCTTGCACAGTGCGTTGAATCCGGCCCGTGCATATTTTCTTCCCAGTCTGTGTATTTTAGCTTTTTCTAATTCATTCTTATTTACAGAAACTGCCCCCGTTTTGTAATGTTAATAAATAATCATGCATGCATCCAAATTAAACAAACTATATGTGTAAAATGCTTGGAATTTTATGTAGTTTTACAATGTCCAACTTTCATTCATGTTTAAGATGATTAAAATTGTTGTTTCCTTTAATTTTGCATATATGACGTGCTAAAATGGTTTATTTCATAACTAAATAACTGTAGCTCGGTTTTAAAGGGTTTATTTCATAACTAAATAGCCATAACTAAATAACATGATTATGTTGGGATATCACAATATCTCTTATTTAATTAATGCATATATATAGTTGGTAAAGGGTGGAAGGCTTGGCCTTAAGCCTTGTGTTTTGTTCCACTCTTGCCGCCCTAGTTTCCTTCATATTGGTGTTATGTTCCTTGATTTTGCGTCCCAAACACGGTGAGTGGTATGGGACCCTCTTGACAATTCACTTTGAGTAAAACTCTTCCAGCAAGGCCCAACATTGGTTTTACCATTTGCCTAATAACAACTAAAACTTGCATAGGGACCGGCTAGCACCCGAGGACTCTTAATCGACCCCCGGGCCAATGCTCCTCATGGGTGTTGGTCCAAACCTGTCAACCGCCAGTGACCGCCAGGGGCAACTCTGGATTGGCCTACCGGAAGTTTGGACAATCCGATCGTGGCCTGAGACGATATACGCGTGGCTACTATCAGGGTGTCGGCATGTCAGGAGGTCTTGCTGGACTTGTTTTACCATTGTGAAAATGTCTTGTGCACCGGGATCCCAAGTCTGGTCGAATGTCCCGCGATGGAGTATTATCTCCGCGGATCATGAGCTTATAATGGGCTAAGTTGGGACACCCCTGCATGGTTTAAACTTTCGAGAGCCGTGCCCGCGGTTATGTGGTAGATGGGAATTTGTGAATATCTGGTTGTAGAAAACATGACACCAGACTCGAATTAAAATACCCAACCGCATGTGTAACCATGATGGTCTCTTTTCAAGTAGGTCGAGAAGAGAACATAGTGGTGTTATGTTTGAACGTAAGTAGTTCAGGATCACTTCTTGATAATTACTAGTTTGCGACCACTTGCGTAGCTTCTCATCTCATTCTGGTATTTGTAAGTTAGCCACCATACATGCTTAGTCATTGCTGCAACCTCACCACTTATCCATTCTATACCCATTAAGCTTTGCTAGTCTTGATACCATGGTAATGGGATTGCTGAGTGCTCATGGCTCACAGATTACTACAACAATAGTTGCAGGTACAGTTAATGCGATGATCATGACGTGAGAGCGATGCTTACTTGTTTTGAGTTCTTCTTCTGCTTCGTCGTTCAAGGGATAGGTTCCCGGTCGGTAGCCTGGGCTAGTAGGGTGGATGTCGTTTGAGTTTCCGTTTGTGTTTCATCCGTAGTTGGATATTGCTCTTATGTATGATGTTGTTGTATTCATGTGGCATTGTATGCCTCTTGTTTGTATCCCCAACTATTATGTAATGGTATGAAGTAATGATATTCACCTTGCAAAAGCGTCTCCAATATGCGCTTCTATCCTTGGTGGGACCTTTGAGTTCCTTTAGGATAGATTCGCATATTAGGCGTGACATTCTGCCTTTCTATTTATACCGTAGACTTGAATTGAATAAGTTTAAACATACTGAAATTTCTTTGCAAATGGTTGATAAATCAACTGCTATACCCATTGGTATTTGTCAGGATGTGCCTGTTGTGGTTGCAAATGTTACTATCTTAACAAACTTTGTTATTCTGGATATTCCCGAGGACAACCGTATGTCGATCATCCTGGGTAGACCCTTTTCGAATACTGCAAGGGCTGTTATTGATTGCAGCAAAGGCAATGCCACTTTTCATGTTAATGGTAATGAGCATATGGTACACTTCCCGAAGAAAGAACCTCAAGTTCACAATATCAATTCTATTGGAAAATTTTCAACTATAACTATTGGAGGTTTTGAATTCCCTCTTCCTACTATCAAAAAGAAATATGATATTCTTATTGTTGGGGACATGCATATCCCCGTTGAGGTAACCTAGTGTTATTTGAAAATTCTCTGGTTTCATGTCATTCGGAAGAAGTTTGTTAAGAAGACTTGATCAACCTTGTTAATGGATTCCTTTTGATGAGCATGAGATGGATGAATTTAGAAGGCACAACTTTCTATACCCACCTTTTACTTTCTGTTATTTAGATTAAATAAAGCAAAAATTAGTATTACCTGTCTGTTTTTTGAATTATCCATGCAATAAAAAATACCCCGAAAATAAAAGTTCTGCAAATACCCTGAAAATTTAGCATGATTTTTGATAGAATATTTGAGAATTTCTGGCACTCAGGACACACCAGGGGGATGCACCAGTGAGCCACAAGGACGGAGGGCACACCCTACCCCCTGGGCGCGCCTCCCTGTCGTGTGGGCCCCACGTGGGTCCCCTCCACTTATTCCAGCACCCATCCACTTCGTATTCCTCTAGAAAAATCATCCCATAGCTCAAATCCGTTTTCTTGCTCATTTTGCTACCCTTTTCGATCTCCTTGCTCAAAGCTCCATTCACAAAACTGCTTTGGGGGATTATTCTTTAGTAGGTGACTCCTCCAGCGGTCCAATTAGTTTTTGTTCTAGTGCTTTATTTATTGCAAATTTTTGCTGCTGTGGTGACCCTGTTCTTGATCTTGCATGTCAAATTTATATGGTCCAAAGTAGTTGTGATGCATGATATAACCTCTAGGCACTTGTGGGAGTAGTTGCTATCAATTTTTATTGAGTTTGGTTCACTTTTATTTTGAGTCACTACAAATTTCACAATTTTCTCAGAGGAAGGAAAATGTATCAAGGTGGTTTTTTGAGGAAGAAAGCACTGAGGCTCGCGATACATGAGCCGGACCTTGAACCACCAAGGGAAGCTCAAGTGTGGCCTTATGAATGGCCGTCAGATGAATTTATGGTCCATGTAGGCTTCAAGGATGAATATGATATGTATGTGCGTAATGCTGATCTTGAGGACTTAGTATCAGATAAGTGCCGACAATTCTATTAGCTCACCGATTCCTTTGTGCGGAGGTTTGAACTTTCATCTAGGAGCAACACCCATACTATTTTATTTGATCTTTATGATGAATCATGTACCATGGACCTTGAAGATTTGAACACTGCTTGCAAAATCCCATGGTGGGGCATTCTTAGTGAGCCTCACAAATCTGAATATAATTATTTCCTTGCTAGCATCACTATCGGAGAAACTAGAAATATCACACAAGCTGCCATAGGGAGCATTCACTTTCCTGCCATATATTACTTTTCTCTCTTTATAGGAAGACGCATTAATGCTACGCATGAGCATTAGCCACCTTTGCGTCCCGGATCTTAGTGTCCTCAAGAGTGCGGTGTTGGGTGATAAGCGATATAACTTGGGGGCCATTGTTGCGAGGAAGTTACATCTTATTGCTAAAGATGGAGATCTATTTGGTGGGATTTATGCAACTTGTTTAGCTAATTATCTTGGTGTATCTATAAGAGAGAATGCCATTGAGTTGCCACCCGCTTTTCTAGATTATAATGCTATGGTATGCTACCAGTTTCTTGAGAGGAACGAACAGTCCCTCCAGTACCGACTAATCTTTGACAGAAGGCGTGCTATCCATATTACCCTTCCTGTTCGTACCTGCTTTAACTTTCAGGTAAATGGGAGATATTTAATAACCAGAGAGGAGGCAAACAAGTATGAGAGAACAACAGAGGCAGCTCGCCTCGAGGAAGCTGCTTGTTAGGCGGTTGCTGCCGCAACATAGTATGACCCTAGCTATGATTTAGGATATCATCCGGGCCAGTGGTGTCCGTAGACCGACTTAGGCCAAAAGCCTAAGCTTGGGGGAGTACGTATTTCTCACCGACATTACATTCATGTTCACACACTCATTCTAGTTGTCGGTGTTCATACTTTTTCATTGTATTCCATACTAGTTTATTTTCTTTTTCTGCTTTCTTCTTGTGTGTTTGAAGAACTTTGAGAAAAAACCAAAATAAATTACTTGTAGATTCTAGCTAGTTTACTTTCCATGTTTACTTAGTATTAGTATTCAAAGGAAAACCCAAAAAGATTTCTCGTTCTTCTTTTTCTTGTTGGGAGCTTTCCTATGTAAATAGTTTTTCTCATTCTTGTTTTCCTTCCTTCAGAAAAAAAAAACTCCAAAAACATTTCAGTTTGTTTCTTTGAAGTTCTTTTCTTTTCTTTGGGGGTCGAGAGGAGAAGACCACGATCAAAATGGTGAGTGTCTCTCATATGCATTATTGTTGATCTAACAAAGAGGCCATATTACCTTGTCTTCTCCTTTGAATAAATGTTTGCATATTCCAGCTTAGTCCAATGCACGCGCACTATTATTATTATCCACTGTTCGGCCGTCTATGTGAAAGGCAATAATGACGATATATGATGAAAGGATTGAGATGAGGAAAAGCTGGTATGAACTCGACCTATCTTGTTTATGTAAATATGATTAGTTCATCATTCCTGATTCAGTCTATTATGAATGAAACCTGTTTGCAATGACAATTAGAGACTATAGTTACTCATGCCATGCTTAATTAGCTAAGAGTTATAATGGTTTACCTTGCGCGCCAACATGCTATTGAAATGGTTGTGATGCAGTATGATAGGATGGTATCCTCCTTTGAATGATTTGAGTGACTTGACTTGGCACATGTTCACGCATGTAGTTGAAACAAAATCAGCATAGCCTCCACGATATTTATGTTCATAGTGATTTATATCCTACTCATGCTTGCACTCAATGTTGGTTATTCTCAATGCATGTTCATGACTGTTGTCGCTCTCTAGTTGGTCGCTTCCTAGTCTCTTTCTAGCCTTCACTTGTACTAAGCGGGAATACTGCTTGTGCATCCACTTCCATAAACCCCAAAGTTTTTCCATATGAGTCCACCATACCTACCTATATGCGGTATTTGCCTGCAGTTCCAAGCAAATTTGCATGTGCCAAACTCTAAACCTTCAAATGAAATTCTATTTTGTATGCTCGAATCGCACATGTAGCAACTAGGGCTATCTATATCTTCCATGCTAGGTGGGTTATTCTCATGATGAGTGGACTCCACTCATCATTCACGAGAAAATGGCTGGTAACCGGGATGCAGTCCCATGCTCAAATCAAATCAAAATAATTGCAAACAAAACTCCCCTAGGATTGTTGTTAGTTGGACAGTACCCGTTGTTTCGGACCAGCCATGGAATGTGCTTGTTGGTGGTGGGGGAGTATAAACTTTACCAGTCTGTTTGGTAACCGCCTATAATGTATGTAGCATGGAAGATACCGAGATCTCTTGGTTGTTATGTTGACAATGAAAGCATACCGCTCAAAATATTATCTCTGTTTCAAAAACTCAAGGTCTGGCACCTCTGCAAATCCCTGCTTCCCTCTGCGAAGGGCCTATCTATTTACTTTTATGTTGAGTCGTCATCTTCTTATAAAAACCACCAATTAGAGAGCACCACTATCATTTGTATGCACTGTTATTAATTGATATTGAGTAGGACTGTGACTGGATCTCTTTTACATGAATTACAATGTCTAGTTAGTCCTTGATCTTGAGGGGTTCCTTTGCATTTATGTTTGGTGGTCTCAAAAAGGGCTAGCGTGATACCATCTTGTTATATCATATCATGATTGTTTTGAGAAAGTGTTGTCATCCTAGATTTATTATTATTACTCGCTAGTTGAATATGAAATTGATATGAGCAAACGTAAGACCTAAATGTTGTTGTGAATATGGTTAGTTCATAATCTTTGCTCAAAACTTTAATGCTCTCTTTACATATTTGCAGCAACAAGATCAAACAGAGTTTGTAGAAGTTTTTTCTTTATCACTTTCAGTTTGTCAACTGAATTGCTTGAGGACAAGCAATGGGCTAAGCTTGGGGGAGTTTATACGTCTCCATTGTATCTACTTTTCCAAACTCTTTTGCTCTTGTTTAGGACTCTAATTTGCATGATTTGAATGGGACTAACCCGGACTGACGATGTTTTGAGCAGAATTGCCATGTTGTTATTTTGGTATAGAAATAAAAGTTCTCGAAATGACCTGAAACTTCACGAAGATAACTTTTGGAATAAATTAAAAATATTGGCGAAAGAATCAACCAGAGGGGACCCACACCCTATCCACAAGGGTGGGGGCGCGCCCTACCCCCCTGGGCACGCCCCCTATCTTGTAGGCCCCCTGGACGTCCACCGACCTCAACTCCATCTCCATATATTCATGTTCGGGGAGAGAAAAATCAGAGAGAGGATTCATCGCGTTTTATGATGCGGAGCCGCCGCCAAGCCCTATTCTTCCTCGGGAGGGCAGATCTGGAGTCCGTTCATGGCTCCGGAGAGGGGAATCCGTCGCCATCGTCATCATCAACCACCCTCCATCACCAATTTCATGATGCTCACCACGGTGCATGAGTAATCCCATCGCAGGCTTGCTGAATAGTGATGGGTTGGATGTGATTTACCATGTAATCGAGTTAGTTTTGTTAGGGTTTGATCCCTAGTATCCACTATGTTCTAAGATTGATGTTGCTATGACTTTGCTATGCTTAATGCTTGTCACTAGGGCCCGTGTGCCATGATTTCAGATCTAAACCAATTATGTTTTCATGAATATATGTGAGTTCGTGATCCTATCTTGCAAGTTATAGTCACCGACTACATGTTATGATCCGGCAACCCAGAGTGAAAATAGTTGGGAAACTTCCCGGTGATGACCGTAGTTTGGCTCACTAAGTGTTAATGCTTTGGTTTGGTACTCTGTTAAAAGGAGGCCTTAATATCCCTCAGTTCCCAATAGGACCCTTTCGGCGTTCTGGGAACCAGGGTACCCAGACTTGCCTGTCTGCGGCCCACGGCGTGACTCCATCGATGGCCTAGTACGAGCCATATTCAGCCTTGACAAGACAAGACCCTCGCGAGGGGCCAAGCCTCGCGAGGCAGACAACGTTAAGACCTTCTGAAGGACCGGCCTTCCCAGGTGGCCTCCTAAGGAGCGGGGATTTCTATGAAAGCACTCACCTCATGAAGCTGAGGTGATGCCAGCCATGACGACAAAGGCCAGGGGTGTGCCAGAGAGCGCAGAGCGGAAGGTTTCCTCTTTGGTGCCAAGGAGGCAGGCACAGGTGCAGAGTCCCAAGGAATCAACCAAAGGCTTTCGTTTGTGTGCGACAAGACCAGGACCGCCAGAACGGCAGGATGGATGTCATCGTCGAGCCCACCACGATGTCACGATCAGAAGCTTTGCAGGCGAAGACCACCTTTCACGAGGATAAGATGTACTACTTGTCCCCTTTCAAAATTGGCCACTGTGGGATCCCCTCCCGCCTAAGTTTTGGGGGAAGAGGACCAAGGCCACTATAAATATAGCCTAGCCACCACCGTAGAAGGGATCGGACCCCCGGAGACTGAATCCCTAGAGCTCATCACAAGAACAAGCCTCCTGAGGCTGTTCTTCCCGATGTACTAGTTCATCCTCAGCCCCCGCAAGGCTAGTCCACCATAAAGCAGGAGTAGGGTTTTACACCGCAAGGTGGCCTGAACCTGGGTAAATTGTCGTGTCCATTTCCTCCCTGTTCATCGAGCCAGGCCGTGAGGGCAGCGAGTCAATCGGCTAGAGAGGTTAAGTTCTTCGCACACGCCCAGTGTTCGAACCTTTCTTAGGTCTGCGGAGCCCGGAATCGGATATTTGGCGCGCTAGGTAGGGGCGTGTCGAAGGTCGGTGACGTCTATTAGAGCTATGTCAGTATTTCCCCAAAGAGGAAGGGATGATCAGTATAGCGATGGTAGGTATTTCCCTCAGTGATGAGACCAAGGTTATCGAACTAGTAGGAGATCCTCCTAACACCACGTAAACAACACCTGCACTAAAATAACAAATACTCGCAACCCGACGTGTTAAAGGGGTTGTCAATCCCTTTTGGGTACAGCGCCTCAAGTAGGCAAGATAACGTGGGATAACTCTGGTAGATAGGATAAATAGATCGCATAATACATAAAATTTTGTATTTTTGGTTTAATAGATCTGAAAATAAAAGCAAAGGAAAATAGATCGCAAAGGAAAATATGATGAAAAGAGACCCGGGGGCCGTAGGTTGCACTTGTGGCTTCTCTTGAGAAAAATAGCAGAGGGTGGGAAAACAATTACTGTTGGGCAATTGATAGAACTTCAAATAATCATGACGATATCTAGGCAATGATCATTATATAGGCATCACGTCCAAGATTAGTAGAGTGAGTCCTACCTACATCTACTACTATTACTCCACACATCGACCGCTATCCGGCATGCATCTAGTGTATTAAGTTCATGGGAAAATGGAGTAATGCAATAAGAATGATGATATGATGTAGACAAGATCTATTTATGTAGAAGTAGACCCCATCTTGTTATACTTAATAGCAACGATACATATCGTAAGATCGAACCCACCACAAAGCACCTCTTCCCATTGCAAGATAAATAGATCAAGTTGGCCAAACAAAACCCAAATATTAGAGAAGAAATACAAGGCTATAATCAATCATGCATATAAGATATCAAAGAAGACTCAAATAACTTTCATGGATAAAAACATAGATCTGATCATAAACTCAAAGTTCATCGGATCCCAACAAACACACCGCAAAAGACTTACATCATATGGATCTCCAAGAGACCATTATATTGATAATCAAGAGAGAGAGGAAGCTATCTAACTACTAACTACGGACCCGTAGGTCTACAAAGAACTACTCACGCATCATCGGAGAGGCACCAATGGACACGATGAACCCCTCCGTGATGGTGTCTAGATTGGATCTGGTGTTTCTGGAACTTGCGGTGGCTGAAATTAATTTTCGTCGACTCCCCTAGGGTTTATGGAATATTGGGGTATTTATAGAGCAAAGAGGCGGCGCAGGAGGCCAACGAGGAGGGCACAACCCTCCGGGGTGCGCCTGGGCCCCCAGGCGCACCCTAGTGGGTTGTGATCCCCTCGGAGCTCCCCTCAGGTTCGTTCCTGGCCCACTGGATATCTTCTGGTCCAAAAAAAATCCTCAAAAAGTTTCGCTGCATTTGGACTCCGTTTGGTATTGATTTCCTGCGATGTAGAAAATATGCAGAAAAAAGCAACTGGCACTGGGCACTATGTCAATAGGTTAGTACCAAAAAATGATATAAAATGACTATAAAATGATTGTAAAACATCCAAGAATGATAATATAACAACATGGAACAATCAAAAATTATAGATACATTGGAGACGTATCAGTCGGCCTCTTCATCGATCGCGCTTCACCCTCGCCGCTCGGTCTCCACGGCGGGCATTGCACGGCCCGCCGGCCCGCCGGACGCGGTCGGAGGCATCGCGGGCCTCCGAGATTTCTCCCCCGCCTTGTGGAAGGTGCGGTGGCCGCCGAAGTTCAGGCCGGAGCTGCCGCCATGGTACGATGACGCGACGGACCCTATGGAGTTCCTCGGAGCGTACGCGGAGGCTGGCTGGGCGGCGGGCGGAGACAACAAGGTCATGGCAAATTGGCTCCCTATGGCAGTCACAGGCATGCCTCGCTCCTGCCTGCTCAACCTACCAGAGTCTTCGGTGACCTCATGGAAGGAGCTGCGCAATTTGTTTGTTGTGCGCTTCGCGGCCCCATGCCGTCACAGCCATCCTCGGCGGGTCGCAAACACCCATTTCAAGCCGCCATGCCAAGTAGTTCTCCCGCCAGATGGGGGCCACCCCGTCCCCCGAGGGGCCCCTCCGGGCTAGGCGGCGCCCAAGGCCAATCTCACCTTTGACTCCAGGGTTCACCCCAAGACCACAGCCGGCGCCGACGCACTGCCCATGCTCTGCACTCCCACCATCTTCAACGTAGCGGTCACTAGGACCCTCATCGATGGCGGCGCCGACCTCAACGTCCTCTCTGTGGAGGCATTCGACCTGCTTCATGTGCCTCATGAATAGCTCCTCCCCACCAAGCCTTTCTCCGGAGTGGTCGGCGGCTCCACCTGCCCCTTGGGGCAGATTTGCCTCCCCGTCACCTTCGGAGCACGCGACAACTACTGCCCCGAGCTCATCGACTTCGATGTTGCATGCATCGGGCTTCCATACAATGCCATCCTCGGGTACCCGGCCCTAGCCAAGTTCATGGCGGCGAACCATCCCGGCTACAACATCATCAAGATGCCAGCAAGCAGCGGTGCCTTCGCCGTGACAGGAGACACTAGGGATGGACCGCCGGCCCTCAGGCTCACCTTTAAGTCCGCGGCGGCCGGTAGGCCAAATGCAGGGAGTGCTCCGGAGGGCCCGGGGGCAGCCCCGGTGAAGAAGAAGCCGTTGTTCTCTCAAGACCGGGCCGACACGAAGCAAGTAACGGTCGACGAGGACGGGGAGTTGGGGGCTACCTTCACCATAGGCGCCGGCCTCCCCCGGGATTAGGAGGAGGCATTGGTCGGCTTCCTCCGCGCAAACAAGGATGTGTTCGCATCGCAGGAGACGGACTTAGTGGGTGTCCCGTGGGGGGTGATTGAGCACCTTCTCATGGTGTGCCCCAACGCACGACCCATGAAGCAGAAGGCATGACGTCAAGCCCCGGAGAAGTTGTCGTTCATTGTTCAGGAGACCCACAAGCTGTAGGAGGCCGGTGTTATCCGGGAGGTGCGGCATCCGCAATGGTGGCAAACCTGGTTATCATCCCCAAGAAGGGCGAGAAGGAGCCCATGTGCGTTGACTTCATGAGCCTGAACAAAGCTTGCCCTCAGGACCCTTTCCCTCTTCCACGCATCGACCAGATCATTGACTCCACCGCCGAATGTGACCTGCTATGCTTCCTGGATGCCTTCTTACGCTATCACCAAATCAAGGTGGCGGTGGAAGACATGGCCTTCTTGACCACGTGCGGGGTGTACTACTACACCTGCATGCCATTTGGGTTGCGCAATGCCAGAGAAACCTTCCAGCGGCTGATGCACATCGCCCTGGACAAGCAGCTCAAGAGGAACACCGAGGCTTACGTCGACGACGTAGTGGTCAAGTCCCGGGAGGCAAGAACCCTTGTTGAAGATCTGGAGGAGACATTCGCCAACTTGCGCAAGGTAAAGTTGTGGCTCAACCCGGAAAAGTGCGTATTCGGTGTCCCATCTGGCAAGCTGTTGGGGTTCCTAGTGTCACACAAAGGGATTGAGGGCAACCCAGAAAAGTTAAGGAGATAGAAAGGATGAGCCCGCCACAAACCATCAAGGAAATGCAGAAACTGGGAGATGCGTGACCTCCCATTCTTCAAGCTGATGAAAAGGAAGGGCCCATTAGGATGGACTCCGGAGGCCGATGCGGACTTCCAAGACCCCAAGAAGTACCTCACCAGCCCATCGGCGATGGTAATGCCTCGCCCACTAGAACCCCTAGTGCTTTACGTAGCCACCACACGCCATTCAGCTAGCGCGGCGCCTGTGGCGGTCCGCGAAGATCATGCAACCAAGGGCATGTGTTGCGGTGCCACGCCCCCATCGAAGGCGCTGCGACCTCGGGACGGCACGCCTGAGGCCTCAGCCGTACCATCAGGAGATGGGGCTCCTGAAATTGGGCCCCTGAGGCAATAGTGGCCCTCCCAGAGGACAAGGCTCCTGAGGCTCCACCGCCTCAGGAGGAGAAAGACCCATTGGACGCTTCCTCCCTCATCGAGCATCCCGTCTAATTCGTCAGCACTGTGTTGCGCAACGCGTGGGCGCATTACCCATGCCATAGAAGCTTCGCTTTGCACTCCTCGTTGCTTCCAGGAATCCGCGTCACTATTTCCAAGGCCACCCTATCAATGACGTCTCAGCCTACCCCCTGGAGAGGGTGCTCCAGAGCCCCAACGCCGCAAGAAAGGTCGCCAAATGGAATGTTGAGTTGCAGGCGTTCCAACTCGAATTCAGCACCATCCGAGTCATCAAGGGCATGGCGCTCGCTGACTTTGTGGCTGAATGGACAGACGCACCGAACCAATAAGTAGGTGAAGACCGCTCTCTCGCCCCAGGAGATGAGGCACCTGATGGCTGGATCATGTACTTCAACGGCGCATTCGCATGCTAGGGCGCGGGGGCTAGAGCCATGCTCATCTCGCCGACCCAAGACAAGATCTACTACTCCGTGCAGCTCTGCTTCTAGCATGGTGAGAGGTCTCCAACTACATCACCGAGTTCAATGGCCTGATCGCCGGGCTCAAGGCCTTGCTTTCCCTGGGGGTCAGGCGCCCCACCATCAGGAGCAAATCCCAGCTCCTCGTCAACTTCTCCAACAAGGAGTACACGCCAAAGGACGAGCACATGGGTGCCAATTGAGAAGCAATTATTAGGTTTGGAGTTGCAGCACGTACCACGTGACATGAACAAGGAGGTGGACGACATCGCCAAGAAGGCATCCCGATGCCTCCCCTAGGAACCTGGTGTCTTCGAGGAGAGGCTCTTTAGGCCGTCGGCAGTTCCCCCCATCGCGGAGCTGGCGTCGTCTCGGGAAGAGCTGCTCATGGCACCCACCACGGGCGCCCCCACCCGTGGCCCGGCTTCAGAGGCCCATCTGCTCCTCGTGCTCGAGCCTAAAGAGGGGTGCTGGACCGAGGATATGAAGGCGTACCTGCTTTAGGGCACCCTGCCGTAGAAGGAAGAAGATGCAGAACGGGTGGCCCGCCAGGCCACCGCATACTACATCCAGGACGACGAGCTCTACCAAAGGCACCCAAACGACATCTGCCTATGATGCATCTCCAAGGAGCAGAGGTGCGAGCTGCTAGTTGACATACACAGTGGGGATTGTGGGCATCACTCCTCATCACGCACCCTTGTGGGCAAGGCGTTCTGTAGCGGATTCTACTGGCCCACAGCGCTCAACGGCGCTGCTGAATTGGTTAGATCTTGTGAAGCCTTTCAGTTCCATGCTAAGTAGATCCACCGGCCCGCTCAGGCCTCTAGACCATCCCGCTCTCATGTCCATTCACGGTCTGGGGGTTGGAAATCTTGGACCCGTTCCCTCGAGTGCCCGGGGGCTACCGCTACCTCTGCGTCGCCATCAGCAAGTTCACCAAGTGGGCACCATCCTGGCCGGCTTTCGCGGTCAAGTTCATCAAGGGCCTCGTGAGCCGCTTTGGGGTGCCCAAACGCATCATCACCGACAATGGCTCCCAATTCACAAACAACCTCTTTAAAACATTTTGTGCTAACCATGGGATGCAGATATGCTATGCTTCGGTGGCGCACCCGCGGAGGTCTTGAGGGGCCTCAAGGCAAGGAGCTTCAAGAAAAAGCTCGAGGCCTGCGGCAAGGGCTGGCTCGGTGAACTCCCATCCGTGTTGTGGTGCATCCGCACCACCACGACCAAGCCCAATGGCGAGACCCCGTTCTTCCTCTTCTATGGAGCCGAGGCGGTCATCCCTCACGAGGTCAGGCATCGCTCCCCGCGGGTCCTGTCATTCGTGAGGCACGTCAGGACGCCTCGCGGGGGATGGACCTCGTGTTTTTTTTTAGAGGAAGACTGTAATGGAACCCCCTACAGTATAATTGGTGCAACAAACCCAAATTGCAAGTGCCGTGCCTTGAACCTGGGTGGGTGGGAAGGCATCAGCTCCTTCCTACCACTAGGCTATGCCTTAGTCTGCGATGGACGTCTCGTTGGGGGAGGAATGCTGCCGCCAAGCCTTGTTCCGAGATGCGAGGTACCAGTAGGCGCTGCGGCGGTACCACTGCCGCAACATCCGTTCCAGGACCCTTGTTACATCCGGATAATTAAGCTACAATAATCCCTTGCTAATGATGCCATGTCATCACTTTTACTATTGCTAAATCCCACTTAGACTCAATCCAGTTCAAATTCCAATTCAAATACTAAGTGAAATCCAAAATTTCACAAACATGAAAACTAAAATCTTGATCATGTGACAAATATTCACTTCTTAATATTGGTGGTGAACCAAGTTTTTATAAAGTGACTTAGTTCCTAAAAATAAAAATAAAAATAGAGGCATTAAAATGTGAAAGGGAAAAGAAACAAACCCCCTCCCCCCACGCTGGGCCAACCGGCCCAGCTAGCCATCCGGCTGGCCCAGCCGGCCACTTTCCCCCTGGCCTACCCCTCCACCAGAACAAAACCCTACCCCCCATTTCACACGACGCCCACTCCCCCTCGTTCCCCACTCCCCTCCACGTTCTAGATCGGGGCAGCAAACCCTGATCCCTTTGCCCCTATTACCGTGCGCCGTCGCCGACACCAACCCCGTCACTGGCTCGCCTTCAACGCCATCGCTGGACACGCCTCCCTGACCCCCGCCCCGACCCCGTCGCCGGACCGTCCCCATCTTCCTCCTCAACGATCGTCAACGAACCTCGCCGCTCTCGCTTCCCTCCATTGCTGGTGAGGCCCCATGCCTCATCCACCCTTCTCTCCGCCCCGATGCGCCCCTCCTCGCTCGCTGTGCGCTCCCTAGCCGTCGCCCGCTCGCATGCGGCTGCGCTCGATGGCCGCATCAGCGCGCTGGCTCGCCTTCCCCTGCCGCGGTGGCCTACCTCGCCCCGGGCCGTGCCCTCGCCGCGCCAAGCCTCGCCAGGTCGCACGCGCCACCCTGGCCTCTGTCAGCACTACTCTCCTTGCTCATCAATCATGGCAGAGTTTGAACATTCGAATTATAGGAAGGGGATCGGAAAGGAAGGGGATCGAGTTCCTGAGCCTATCGCCCATGCCGTGTCCCGGCTTCTAGCCGTTCTACCCGCCTGCCCCCACCCACTCACACACACAGCGTATATGTAATCGTTATAGAGTTAAGCCCATTCAGGCCCAGCAAGCCTAGCGGGCCACTGAGGCTTGCGACGAGGCCTGGCTGGCACTTGAGCTTCGGCTTCCCGTGCCACCGGTTCGCCTGGAGATGCTTGATCGCTGACAATTCCTCCCCCTTTAGAAACAGCTTGCCCCCAAGCCGGTGCATGAGGAAACAACTGCTTGAGTGTTTCTCTATCCTCCCAGGTGGCCATGTCTTCAGTAGAATCACTCCATCAGATCAACACTTGGACGACCGAATCATTGCCGCGACGGATCACCCGCTGCTGCAACACCTGTTCAGGGACTTGCAAATGTGCGTCAGGAGGCGGCAGTTGAGAACGAACCTGACAGTCTGGCGCCAATACTCGCTTCAGCAGTGAAACATGAAACACTGGGTGCACACAATTGGTAACAGGCAAATCCAACTGGTAGGCAACTTCTCCCACCCGGGAAATGATCTTGAAGGGGCCATAGTACTTAAAAGCTAGCTTGTGATTGGCTCTAGGGGCGACTGACGACTGAAGGTAAGGTGCGTTCAGTGCGGTGTTTGTCAGCTTCAACCTTCATGCGCTGCTGAGCACACAACAGGTGCTGACGGACTGAGTCGATGACAACTTGGCGCTGCGTCAACCACTTCTGAAGGTCTTCAGACTGGACTGCATCATCAGTCGTCAGTCCAAAATGGCGCAGAGGATGCCCGTAAATGATTTCAAACGGAGTGGAGCCAATAGCGGAGTGCCGATTGGTGTTATACCAAAATTCACACAGCGGTATCCACTGAGCCCAACGAGCTGGATGAGCACTGACGAAGCAACGAAGGAAACACTCAACCTGTTGATTCACGCGCTCTGTTTGGCCTTCAGACTGAGGATGGCGCGCAGAACTCATTCGCAGTAGGACTCCAGAATTGGTGAAGAGTTCTTTCCAAAAGAGACTGGTAAAGATACGGTCACGATCAGATACAATAGACAACGGCATCCCATGTAGTTTATAGACTGAATTCAGGAAGGCTTCAGCAACGGTCTGGGCAGTAAAAGGGTGGTGTAGCGGAACAAAGTGTCCATATTTTGACATCTTGTCAATGATCACCATAAGACAATTATATCTTCCAGAAGTAGGTAATCCTTCCACGAAATCCATGGTGACCATTTCCCAGGGCATGTTGGGGACTGGCAGCGGTTGAAGAAGCCCAGGGTAGGGAGTACGTTCTGGCTTAGCTTGTTGACAAGTCAGGCACTGGCGCACAAACTGTTTGATGAACCCTTGCATGCCAGCCCATCGGAAAAGCTGATGAACTCGTTTGTATGTGACTGGAAAACCAGAATGGCCGCCTACCGGGCTATCATGGAAAGCACTGACGACCTTCTGATGCAAGGAAGGTACATTGCCAATCCAGATGCACTTATCCACACGAAGCAGTCCTGCTTTTAAGGAAAATTTCTTGTCAGCTTCAGCATCAGTAGCTAGTCGTTGCAGCAATCCAACACAGAAAGGATCATCTGAATAACTGTCCAATATTTCAGTGAGCCAAACCGGCTGAAGCGATGACACGGCCAAAACTTCAGGAAGAATTTCAGATGCAGAGTGCGGCCTGCGTGGCAGCGAGTCAGCTGCACCATTTTCGATGCCCTTCTTATAACATATACTGCAACTGAGCCCCAACAGCTTGGTAAGTGCTTTTCATTGCCATACCGTGTGCAATCTTTGTTCAGTAAGGCTAGACAGGCTGCGCTGATCAGTTTTGATGACAAACTCAGATAACTGTAAGTATTGACGCCATTGGTCAACAGCGAGTAAGATGACCAAGTACTCCTTCTCATACACCGATAATGTCTGATTTCTAGGGCCCAGGGCTTTGCTAACATATGCCAGTGGGTGCCCATCTTGCATAAGGACTGCTCCAATTCCTACATCACATGCATTTGTTTCAATCACAAACTGTTTTGAGAAGTCTGGGAGGGCCAGAACAGGTGCTGAAACAAGAGCTTGTTTGAGAGCCTCAAAGGACTGTTGCTCAATATTTGTCCAGTGGAAGAACACCCCCTTCTTGAGAAGATTAGTGAGGGGCCTGCTGATCACACCAAAGAGCCTGATGAACTTCCTGTAATATCCAGCCAGACCAAGAAATCCTCTGACTTCCTTGACAGTAACAGGAACAGGCCAGTTTTTTATAGTTTCAATTTTAGTGGGATCTGTAGCTACTCCTTGCCCACTGATGACATGCCCTAAATACTCAACTTGCTGCTGAGCAAAGGTGCACTTAGACAACTTAACTTGCCACTGTTGTTTCTGTAGGAGTTGTAACACCTCTTCCAGATGCTGCAAGTGCTGAGAATATGTGATACTGAAGACCAATATATCATCAAAGAAAACAAGAACAAATTTCTTGCCCTCATGGCGTCTCATGACCGGTTTCAGATCACTATTCATAGCAAACTAAAATGTGTTGGGGCCACCAGTGAGACCAAAGGACATGACCAAGAACTCATAGTGGCCCATATGTGTCTGGAAGGCAGTTTTATATTCTTCCCCAGGTGCCATTCTGATTTGGTGAAATCCAGCTCTAAGATCCAACTTAGAAAACCAATGAGATCTAGCCAGCTCATCTAATAATTCATCTATAACAGGTATAGGGTACTTGCCTTTAACAGTAATATTGTTTAAGTGTCTATAGTCAACCACTGGTCTCCATGTTGCATCCTTCTTTTCCACCATGATCATAGGGGATGAGAATGGGCTGTTACTATGCCTGATGATGCCACTGTCCAACATCTCTTGCACCTGCCTTTCCATCTCACTTTTCAGAGCAGGGGCAATTCTGTAAGGCCGAAGGGACACTGGAGCAGCACCTGGAACTAGTGGAATAGTGTAGTCATACTGCCTTCTAGGAGGCAGGCCAGAGGGAGCTTCAAACACAGAAGCAAATTTATCCAGCAACAACTGCACTTCAGGTGGTATTTCAGACAGAGCAGAATCTGTTGCAGATGTGAGAGCATAGATACTAAATAATGTACAAACAGGCTGAGCAGCATTTTCTCCAAGCAAGGTTATGAGAGCACCATCATGCTGGAAAGCAAGCCAATGAGCAGACCAATCCACTTGCATAGGGCTGTGTGCAGCTAACCAATCAATGCCCAGAATTCCATCATATGAACCCAAGGGAAAAATCCTGAAATTACTGACAAATTTATGGCCACCACAAGTCCACCTGCCTTGCAAAAGTTGTTTGGAACAAGGGACTAATTTGCCATTGGCAATTCTAACCATGGAAATAGGCCTGTCTGATATTCCCGACAACAATTCAGCTACTGCACAGTTCAAAAATGTATGAGAACTGCCTGAATCGACCAGAAAGGTTAAGGTACGGCCTTGCAACTGAATTTTCATCTTCATTGTCGGAGCAGGAGTTGCAGAAGTATCACC
Organism: Triticum timopheevii; assembly: GCA_963921465.1. Classification (NCBI taxonomy): domain Eukaryota; kingdom Viridiplantae; phylum Streptophyta; class Magnoliopsida; order Poales; family Poaceae; genus Triticum; species Triticum timopheevii. The sequence goes on along the minus strand of OY997268.1, from coordinate 289,488,836 downwards.
CAGAGCTGCAGCAGAAACTGACATAGCGTTGGCCTCAGAAACTGTATCTGTTTCAATATAGTTGGCCAACTCTGGAGGAAAGTGCTGTACAAAATCTAACATCTCTTGCACAACATGCAACTGGACTTCTTGTTTACAAACATGATCCTTACTCCAACACTCTCCACACACAAAACATAACCCCTTTGCTCTCCTATAAGAACGCAGAGCACCCCACTTGTCATCAGGAACAGGTTTTCTGAAACCTTCTGCTGCTTTCTTATCATCAACCACACGAACAGCAGCTGTAGTAGACGCTGAAGGCTGTGGAGGGGGTGGTAATGGCAACGCAGAAGCCCTTCGGTTTGCACCAGCCATGGACGGCCCGACTGAGCTCATCCCCAATTCCTCATGTAAGATAGCCAACTGATAAGCTGTGTCCAAGTCTGCTGGCTGCTGGATGCCTATAGCCAATCTGACAGCGGGCTTCAGTCCTTCCATAAAGCGAGTAACATAATGCACAGTATTGGGAGAACTCTCGTATGCAGATAACTGGTCAAACAGCTCAAAGAATCGTTCAGCATAGTCCTCCACAGTTCCAGTCTGAGATATGTGAAAAAATTTCCTTAGAACAGTCTGATGCAAATTGCGGCCGAACCTGTTTTGGAGCAGTTTGCAGAACTCATCCCAGGTGGCGTGCGGAGCTCGGCGGCGAACTGATTCCAACCACCTAGCAGCAGATGCTTCAAACAGCGAAGTGGCCAGGGAGATCCACTGATTCTGCGGTGTGCCCCAAAACTTGAAATAATCCTCGGAACGAGCCTGCCAGAGTTTCGGGTTGCATCCGTCGAAACGGGGCATCTCAATCCGAGGACCAACACCATATACATCAGCAGAATTCTGTCTCGAATCCAAGGATGCAAACGGAACGCGCTGCAGCGCTTGTTCGAGATGCGTACCTCTGAAGGGGGGTGGAACATACGCCCGATGAACAGGGCCCCGATTTTCAGCCTTAGATCAGAATGCTTCAGAACCAGAGGAATTGTGGCCTGAAGCTCGAGAAGGAGTTGCTAGTGCGCCATGCGGCTCCGCAGCTGGTGCAGGCTTGTCGAACTCCTGCCGCAGTTCGTCGATGTCGACTCCGATCGAGACCTTGACCTCGTCGAAGCGCCCGGAGAGGAGGTCGAGCTTGGCGTCGAGCTGCGCGATGGCCTTCGTGGTGGTGTCGTCGCGCTCGCGGCTGACCTTGTCGAAGTCGGCGCGAAGGAGGTTGTAGATGGCCTTCATCTCCGGCGGGATGCGCTCCATCGCCGCCGCCCGCAGCCGGTCGGCGAGCCGCGTGTGACGGTGGTGAGTTGGAAGGGCCGACGGATCAAAGGGCTCTGATACCAGATTGTCAGCACTACTCTCCTTGCTCATCAATCATGGTAGAGTTCGAACATTTGAATTACAGGAAGGGGATCGGAGAGGAAGGGGATAGAGTTCCTGAGCCTATCGCCCGTGCCGTGTCCCGGCTTCTTGCCGTTCTGCTCGCCTGCCCCCACCCACTCACACACACAGCGTATATGTAATCATTACAGAGTTAAGCCCATTCAGGCCCAGCAAGCCTAGCGGGCCGCTGAGGCTTGCGACGAGGCCTGGCTGGCACTTGAGCTTCAGCTTCCCGCGCCACCGGTTCGCCTGGAGATGCTTGATCGCTGACAGCCTCTCCGCCTAGCGCCACCACTCCTCGCTAGATGCCCGCGCCCCGCCCCTGTTCGCCAAGAACAGCCCGGCCGGAGCTCCGCCCCTCCACTGCTGGCCAGCTCGCTCCGCCTACCCGCGCGGGGTTGTCCCTCTCACACTGCCTACTGTTGCTCTCTACGCCGTTTGCCGCTAGCACTTGCCGCTATTGCTACTCGTCGTTGCTTTGCCACGCCGGCCGCCCCCTCCCCGTGCCCTCGCACGCTGCGGCCCGCCACCGCTCGCCTTCTGCCTGGCCTCGCCGGAGGCTGCACCCGGCCGCCGGGGCTCGAGCTACTACTGGGGCCACACGTGGGTCGGCCTCCATGGGCGCCCACGCCCGCCCCGTTAACCCACCCCACCACGCCCCTAGTTAAAAAAGTTTAAAAAATCAAAAAATAATAATATAATTAATTCATTAATTAGGTTTAACTAAACTAATTGCTAGTTAATATGTAAGTAGTTAAAACAGTCAATGACAGGGGGCCGCACCCCCTTTTGACCAGCCAAACGTTGACTGGTCAACTAGGACCCCCTGGCCCACCTGTCAGCCCTTGGGTACACTTCTGTGTACCCTGTGCTAGGTACATATTGTTGGGTAATGTATTAATTTCAAAAAAATTCCTACACACACGCAAGATCATGGTGATGCATATCAACGAGAGGGGAGAGTGTGTCCACGTACCCTAGTAGACCGAAAGCGGAAGCGTTAGCACAACGCGGTTGATGTAGTCGTACGTCTTCACGATCCGACCGATCAAGTACCGAACGCACGGCACCTCCGAGTTCAGCACACGTTCAGCTCAACGACGTCCCTCGAACTCCGATCCAGCCGAGCTTTGAGGGAGAGTTTCATCAGCACGACGGCGTGGTGACGATGATGATGTTCTACCGACTTAGGGCTTCGCCTAAGCAACACTACGATATTATCGAGGTGGATTATGGTGGAGGGGGGCACAGCACACGGCTAAGAGATCTCAAGGATCAATTGTTGTGTCTCAAGGGGGTGCCTCCCTCCCCGTATATAAAGGAGTGGAGGAGGGGGAGGGGGCCGACCACCCTTGGCGTGCCCCATGAGGAGTCCTACTCCCACCAGGAGTAGGACTCCTCCCCTTCCTTGTTGGAGTAGGACAGGAGAGGGAAGGAGAGAGAGGGGGAACAGAAAGGGGGGGCGCCGCCCCCCTCGTTGTCCAATTCTGACTTGGGGGGAGGAGCGTGCGGCTGCCCCTTGGCTGCCTCTCCTCTTCCACCACTTGGGCCCATGAGGCCCATTAACCTCAGGGGGGGGGGGGGTCCGGTAACCCCTCGGTACTCCGGTATATAACCGATAACCCCCGGAACCATTCCGGTGTCCGAATATAGTCGTCCAATATATCAATCTTCATGCCTCGACCATTTCGAGACTCCTCGTCATGTCCGTGATCACATCCGGGACTCCGAACTACCTTCGGTACATCAAAACACATAAACTCATAATATAACCGTCATCTAACTTTAAGCGTGAGGACCCTACGGGTTCGAGAACTATGTAGACATGACCGAGACACATCTCCGGTCAATAACCAATAGCGGAACCTGGATGCTCATATTGGCTCCTACATATTCTATGAAGATGTTTATCGGTCAAACCGCATAACAACATACGTTGTTCCCTTTGTCATCGGTATGTTCCTTGCCCGAGATTCGATCGTCGGTATCTCAATACCTAGTTCAATCTCATTACCGACAAGTCTCTTTACTCGTTACGTAATGCATCATCCCGTAACTAACTCATTAGCTACATTGCTTGCAAGGCTTATAGTGATGTGCATTATCGAGAAGGCCCAAAGATACCTCTCCGACAATCGGAGTGATAAATCCTAATCTCAAAATACGTCAACTCAACAAGTACCTTCGGAGACACCTATAGAGCACCTTTATAATCACCTAGTTACGTTGTGATGTTTGGTAGCACAAGTGTTCCTCCGGTAAATGGGAGTTACATAAACTCATAGTCATAAGAACATGTATAAGTCATGAAGAAGGCAATAGCAACATACTAAATGACCAAGTGCTAAGCTAACGGAATGGGTCAAGTCAATCAAGTCATTCTCCTACTGATGTGATCCCGTTAATCAAATGACAACTCATGTCTATGGTTAGGAAACTTAACCATCTTTGATTCACGAGCTAGTCCAGTAGAGGCATACTAGTGGCACTCTGTTTGTCTATGTATTCACACATGTATTATGTTTCCGGGTAATACAATTCTAGTATGAATAATAAACATTTATCATGATATGAGGAAATAAATAATAATTTTATTATTGCCTCTAGGGAATATTTCCTTCAGTCTCCCACTTGCACTAGAGTCAATAATCTAGATTACACAATAATGATTCTAACACCCATGGAGCCTTGGTGCTTATCATGTTTTGCTCGTGGAAGAGGCTTAGTCAGCGGGTCTGCAACATTCAGATCAGTATGTATTTGGCAAATCTCTATGTCTCCCACCTGGACTTGGTCCCGGATGGAATTGAAGCGTCTCTTGATGTGCTTGGTTCTCTTGTGAAATCTGGATTCCTTTGCCAAGGCAATTGCACCAGTATTGTCACAAAAGATTTTCATTGGACCCGATGCACTAGGTATGACACCTAGATCGGATATGAACTCCTTCATCCAGACTCCTTCATTTGCCGCTTCTGAAGCAGCTATGTACTCCGCTTCACATGTAGATCCCGCCACGATGCTTTGTTTAGAACTGCACCAACTGACAGCTCCAGCGTTCAATATAAACACGTATCCTGTTTGCGATTTAGAATCATCCGGATCAGTGTCAAAGCTTGCATCGACGTAACCATTTATGACTAGCTATTTGTCACCTCCATAAATGAGAAACATATCCTTAGTCCTTTTCAGGTATTTCAGGGGTTTCTTGACCACTGTCCAGTGGTCCACTCCTGGATGACTTCGGTACCTCCGTGCTAAACTAATAGAAGGGCACACATCAGGTCTGGTACACAGCATTGCATACATGATAGAGCCTATGGCTGAAGCATAGGGAACTTCTTTCATTTTCTCTCTATCTTCTGAAGTGGTCGGGCATTGAGTCTGACTAAATTTCACACCTTGTAGTACAGGCAAGAACCCTTTCTTTGCTTGATCCATTTTGAACTTTTTCAAAACATTATCAAGGTATGTACTTTGTGAAAGTCCAATTAAGTGTCTTGATCTATCTCTATAGATCTTGATGCCCAATATATAAGCAGCTTCACCGACGTCTTTCATTGAAAACTTTTATTCAAGTATCCTTTTATGCTATCCAGAAATTCTATATCATTTCCAATCAATAATATGTCGTCCACTTATAATATTAGAAATGCTACAGAGCTCCCACTCACTTTCTTGTAAATACAGGGTTCTCCGAAAGTCTGTATAAAACCATATGCTTTGATCACACTATCAAAGCGTTTATTCCAACTCCGAGAGGCTTGCACCAGTCCATAAATGGATTGCTGGAGCTTCCACACTTTGTTAGCACCCGTTGGATTGACAAAACCTTCTGGTTGCATCATATACAACTCTTCTTCTAGAAATCCATTCAGGAATGCAGTTTTGCCATCCATTTGTCAAATTTCATAATCATAAAATGCGGCAATTGCTAACATGATTCGGACGGACTTAAGCATCGCTACGGGTGAGAAAGTCACATCATAGTCAACCCCTTGAACTTGTCGAAAACCTTTTGCAACAAGTCGAGCTTTGTAGACAATAACATTACCATCAGCGTCAGTCTTCTTCTTAAAGATCCATTTATTCTCGATGGCTTGCCGATCATCGAGCAAGTCAACCAAAGTCCATATATTGTTCTCATACATGGATCCCATCTCAGATTTCATGGCCTCAAGCCATTTTGCGGAATCTGGGCTCATCATCGCTTCCTCATAGTTTGTAGGTTCACCATGGTCAAGTAACATGACCTCCAGAATAGGATTACCGTACCACTCTGGTGCGGATATGACTCTGGTTGACCTATGAGGTTCGGTAGTAACTTGATATGAAGTTTCATGATCAACAACATTAGCTTCCTCACAAATTGGTGTAGTCGTCATAGGAACCGGTTTCTGTGATGAACTATTTTCCAACAAAGGAGCAGGTACAGTTACCTCATCAAGTTCTACTTTCCTCCCCCTCACTTTTTCGAGAGAAACTCCTTCTCTAGAAAGGATCCATTCTTGGAAAAAAATGTCTTGCCTTCGGATCTATGATAGAAGGTGTACCCAACAGTTTCCTTTGGATATCCTATGAAGACACATTTCTTCGATTTGGGTTCGAGCTTATCAGGTTGAACCTTTTTCACATAAGAGTTGCAGCCCCAAACTTTAAGAAACGACAACTTTGGTTTCTTGCCAAACCATAGTTCATAAGGCGTCGTCTCAACGGATTTTGATGGCGCCCTATTTAACATGAATGCAGCCGTCTCTAAAGCATAACCACAAAATGATAGCGGTAAATCAGTAAGAGACATCATAGATCGCACCATATCTAGTAAAGTACAATTACGACGTTCGGACACACCATGCTGTGGTGTTCCGGGCGGCGTGAGTTGAGAAACTATTCCGCATTGTTTCAAATGTAGACCAAACTCGTAACTCAAATATTCTCCTCCACGATCAGATCGTAGAAACTTTATTTTCTTATTACGATGATTTTCAACTTCACTCTGAAATTCTTTGAACTTTTCAAATGTTTCAGACTTATGTTTCATTAAGTAGATATAACCATATCTGCTCAAATCATCTGTGAAGGTGAGAAAATAACGATACCCGCCGCGAGCCTCAACATTCATTGGACCACATACATCAGTATGTATGATCTCCAACAAATCAGTTGCTCGCCCCATAGTTCCGGAGAACGGTGTTTTAGTCATCTTGCCCATGAGGCATGGTTCACAAGTACCAAGTGATTCATAATCAAGTGATTCCAAAACTCCATCAGTATGGAGTTTCTTCATGCGCTTTACACCAATATGACCCAGACGGCAGTGCCACAAATAAGTTTCACTATCATTATCAACTATGCATCTTTTGGCTTCAACATATGAATATGTGTATCACTACTATCGAGATTCATCAAAAATAGACCACTCTTTAAGGGTGCACTACTAGGGAAAAGCCTATACACAGAATCTTAGCAGCAGCACGGCTCAAAAAGGAGCGCTACTGCTAACTAGTAGTAGCGCGTGTGCAGGCAACTCACTGCTGATAAGGATTTAGCAGTAGCGCGCTCGGCGTAAAACGCGCTAATACAAATATCGACCAACGGTGTTCACCTAACTCTAATTAGCAGTAGCGCGGTCGCGCGAACCGCGCTACTGCTAAGGATGTAGTAGTAGCGCGCTTTTTCTATGATCGCTGCTGCTAAATTTCAAATTGCCACACTTTTTTGTCCCAGTTAGCAGTAGCGCCGTATCCCAAAGCGCTCTGCTGCTAATTCCTTAGTAGCAGCGCCTTTTAGATCCCACGCTACTGCTAACCCGCACCAACCCACCACCTTTCCCCACCCGTCCCTCCCCTCCCCCTCCTCTCTTTCCCTTCCCCCTACCTCCCCCTCCCCCTCCTCTCTTCCCTTCCCCCTACCTCCCCCACATGCTCCCACTCTCACTCTTCTTCTTCCTCAATACTTCTCCCCCATTACTCTCTCTCTTCTATCCACCTTTCTCTCTCTTCATTACTCCTACCTAACTACACCACCTCCATTAATGCATCTCCTTTCTCTTTTTCCTTCCCCCTCCACTAGTTGAAGTTGTCTCCTCCCAAATTAGGTAGCTAGGTAGATGTAGGATTTAGTTAAGTGACCTATTTTCTCCCTAACTAGATCTATCTTTGTCAAGAAGAGCTTTGTGCACTTTTGATCTCCCTACAACATCATCTCCACCGTGTGCTCGATCTCGATCGAGATAGAGGTGATGAAAATTTCATGCTTTTGCAAAATGGAAATATGTTTATGTGTGTGTGATATGTTTGTGGAAATTGTATGTGTGGAATGAGTTGACGCCAAATTGTGCTTTTGAGTTGCCTATGTTTTGCCGAAATGTTGATTTATTTCCGTTTCGGCGAATTCCAGGCAAACTCTAGATCCATATATGTCCTATTTTTAGGGAAGGTCATGCCAAATTTTTTTATGACTTTGATGCATGCATGCATTTTTATAATCAATTTGTTTATTATTACCGTGCAGAGTTGACGATGGTCAGTGGAACGATGGTGGACAGGTGGTTGCGGTCGGCGGTGCAAGACATGAAAGAAAATAACTGGACAGAGGTTTTATGTTTGTGTCGAAAATGCAAAGGAATAGTTTGGCTCGACCCCCATGACGATGGTCGTGTCGAAGCGCACCTGCTCATGACTGGTTTCATGGATGGCTATACTCGGTGGATAATTGAAGATGAGGATGACGATGTTGAGGATGCCGACGGGGCAGGCAATGATGACACGGGGCAAGACGAAGAGATGATCGATAATGGCGGCGGGGAAGAGGCCAGACATGGCGGCGGAGAAGGGGCCGGACATGGTGGAGGAGAAGGGGCCGGACATGGCGGCGGAGAGAATAACATGGACTCCACGCAACAGAGTTTGTCGGTACTAAGTTCAATTGTGCAGGACCCTCATGTTCAAGCATTGCTTCACAAGGAGACGAGTACTGAGAGAGCTGCTTCTAGAGAGGAGGCTAAGCTGGAGCAACTGGTGGTAGACTCGAACACTCCATTGTATGATGGTTGCAATCCTGAGGTGACCCGCTTGAGTTTCATGCTCCAACTCCTGAAGACGAAGGCTAAAAACAAATGGACCGACACTAGCCTCGATGAGCATCTCAAGTACCTAAAGGATGTTCTTCCCGCGGGTAATCTATGTCCTACTAGTGTTGATGAGGCCAAGAAGATCGTGTGCCCTCTTGATCTGCCACACGTTAGATACCATGCATGCATCAATGATTGCATAATTTATCGGAAGGAGAACGCGGAAAAAACAAGCTGTCTGGTGTGCAATGCTTCTCGATACAAGAAGGCCGGGAAGAAATGTCCCCAGAAAGTTGTATGGTACTTACCGATCACTCCTCGTCTCCAGAGGTATTTTGTAGATCCCAAGGAAGCTAAGCTAATGCGCTGGCACGCGGAGAGGAAGAAGCCCGACGATGGATGATCCGAAGCTGAGACACGTAAAGGATGGAAGCCAGTAGAGAGCGTTGAACAGCTTCTATCGGTATTTTCAATGTGATGCAAGGAACATCGTGCTCGGCGCGTGTACCGATGGCATGAATCCGTTTGGCAACCAGAACACCAACCATAGCACATGGCCCGTGTTTGTATGGATGTACAACCTCCCCCCTGGTTGTGCATGAAATCGAAGTACATTCACATGAGCATGCTTATTCAAGGGCCAAAACAACCAGGAAATAATATTAATTTGTATCTGGGGCTACTTCAAGAGGAGTTAGACACGTTATGGAAAACACCGGCCAAGACATGGGACGCGAGCAAAGGTGAGTATTTCAACATGAGAGCCGCGCTGATCACGACAGTGCAGGACTATCTCGGTTACAGATATGTGGCAGGCCAGGTGTGCCATGGATATTGCGGATGCACGCGGTGCATGGATGATACGACGTCTCAGCAGCTAACGTCAAGGAAAGATGGCGGGTCTGGGAAAATCGTGTACATGGAGCATCGAAGATGGCTTGAATAGGATGACCCATGGAGAAACCGTGGAGGTCTATTCAATGGTCACACTGAGCATCGAGGACCTCCACGTAAGCCGAGCGATGCCGAAATCGATGAGCTGTTGAAAAACTGGAAGGAGTGCCCCGCGCCGGGAAAGACGATGAGAAAGGCGCCGGAGCCGCTGCTGAAGGTATGGAAGACGAGGTCTGTGTTCTGGGACTTGGAGTACTGGCACAAACTCGATACACCTCATTGCCTTGATCAAATGCATATCTGTAAGAATGTCCTTGAGAGCTTGCTCACAACACTAATGAACATGCCGGATAAGACCAAGGATGGGCCGAAGGCAAGAAAAGACTTGCAAGATTTGAAAATCAGGGAAGATCTGCACATGCCGCCCCGTAAAATGTCAGACGAGACAGAGACGGAGACAGAGGCATGGGAGAAGAAGGGCAAGAAAATAAAGAAAGAGGATTATTGCCCCCCTTCTTGCTTCACCTTAAGTCAGGCTGAGATCAATCAATTCTTTAAGTGCCTTACCAGAGTCAAAGTTAGTTCCGGTTACTGTGGCAAGATAAGCAGATATCTAGACACGGACAAGAAAAGGTTCAGCGGGATGAAATCTCATGACTGTCATGTGATGATGACGCAGATACTACCTGTTGCCCTTAGAGGGATAATGGACAAGCACGTCCGTGACACGCTTATTGGTCTCTGCAACTTTTTCGACGTCATCTCTCGAAAGTCGATCAGTGTGAAGAAGCTCCAAAGGCTACAGGAAGAGATCATTGTGATACTGAATGAGCTTGAGATGTACTTCCCGCCCGCGTTCTTCGACGTGATGGTGCATCTGTGTGTCCATATTGTGGATGACATAATAGACCTGGGGCCGTCATTCCTGCACAACATGATGCCGTTTGAGAGGATGAATGGGATCATCAAAGGATTCATTCGTAACATGTCCCATCCGGATTGAAGCATCGTCCAGGGCTATTTGGCACAAGAGTGCATCTCTTTCTGTGAGAATTTTCTATATGGCACAGACCAGCCGCCTGGTGTTAGTGTTGGTTTGCCCGTTAACAAGCACGATGGGAGGCTCGAAGGAGATGGTCACTACAACGGTCGCAGGGAACTGCACGTTGCATACTCAGATCGACGCAGCGACTTTGACAGAGCAAACTTGGTAGTGCTACAACACCTAGACGAGGTAGATCCTTTCGTGGCACTGCACAAAGAAATTATCGCAAAGAAGTATCGTGACCGGGGGGTATGCAAGACGGACACCGAAGTTACTAGAGAGCACAACTCCACTTTCCTGCATTGGTTCAAAGAGCATATTATTGCTAATCCCCCGGAGGAGGGCTCTAAGGACGGATTGCTCATATACGCCTTAGCACATGGCCCCTCGCCCAACCTCGTAACCTATCAGGCATATGATATCAACGGATACACGTTCTACACGGAGGCCAAAGATATGGACAGTGATGATCAGAACTCAGGGGTGACGATGGAATGCATGATCGGCAGCGACAACGGTGCAACTGAACGATTTTATGGAAGGGTCGAGGAGATCTGGGAGCTTGACTACTCTGGACTGCACAACACGACGATGTTCCGTGTCAGATGGGCTAAGAATGTCGAAAGAGAAAGCCGGATGTTCACTACCATGACTATACCCGACGCCAAGAGCGCTACCGTGAACGCTATCGCAAAAAACGAGCCATGGGTACACGCTAAGCACGTGACACAATGCTTCTTCATACCTGACCCGCGCAATCCCAGCCATGTTGTCATGAGGAGAGGCAAAAGGAACATCATTGGAATGGATGGAGTCGCCAAGGAGGAAGACTATGATCAGTACGGCAACCCAATGAGGGAAGATGATGATGATGATGAAGTATATGTCAAAAGAAGAATCAATACTACATTACCTAAGAAAAATCGTACTCCATGGAAAAGGCAAAGTCACAATGAGGGGCTCAATTATTGTTCGACGAACAAGAAGGGAAAGTAGCTGACTCAAAAACGAAAACGTCAGCACTGAGGAAACGTATGTTATCGGTCCAATGATGTGTAATATATATATGTTCCAATTTTGTATACACACTTAGCCATTATTATGCATGGGTCCAATGATGTGTAATATATATGTTCCTATTTTGCATACATATTTAACCGTCAAATGATGCAATATATATCGCCCTCCCTTCGTTCACTGCCCTCGGGAAATAAAAGTGGGATAAAATAAAGGAAAAGAAAAAGGAAAACTGGCAGTAGCGACGGTAGTAGCAGCGCGTTTTGCATAAACCGCTGCAGCTACTGAATTTAGTAGTAGCAAATTTTGCCTAAACCGCTACAGCTACTGAAGTTAGTAGCAGCACGTTTTAACATAACGCGCTACTGCTACGTCCACTTAACCTAAAATTCTCACTCGCCCTGCTTCATCCCGCCTTTTCCCCCCAAATCCCCACTCTCTCTTCCCCCGTTGCACCGCCGCGCCCGACCCGGCCCCAGCGCTCGCCCCCGACTCCACCGGCGAAGGCGCTAGCCCCCGACCCCGGCGCTCACCCCCGACCCGGCCCTCGACCCCGACCCCGGCGCCGGCGCTAGCCCCCGACCCCGGCGCTCGCCCCGACCCGGCCCTCGCCCCCGACTTCGGCGCCTTCCCACGACCCCGGCGTGCTCGCCCGCGACCCGTCGGCCCTCATGTCCCTCCTCTCCCCTCCCGGCCGTCGTCGGGCCTACCTACTCGCCCTTGCACCCTCTATAAACCCCCCTCTCTCTCTGCTAGGGTTCTTCGGTTATGTTAATTAGGTTATCTATTTAGTTATGAATTTAGCTAGGTTTCAAAATTAGCTGAATTTATATGCAAATTTTAACTGGACATGTGATATGTGCATATGTCATGTTTTGGACATGTCATGTTTGGAAAATGATCCGAGTGGCCTATGTTACGCCGGAATGTTGATTCATTTCCGTTCCGGTGAATTTTAGGCGCTCGATATGTCCATTTTTTTCGCAAAGGTCATGCCGAAATTTCCCGTGAATAAAGGCATGATTTGTGCTACATAGTTGGCATATCGAGTGCTGGCACATAGATTTCTTTTTATGTCATTTCTCATTTATTCATACTTTTAGAAATAAATGAGGACACTTAATCATAGGAAACATGTCGAACAATGAAGAAACTGGGCCTTCTGACCAAGATGCAGACGAGATGGATTATGAGGGTGAACAAGAGTACCTCGACTATTTGACTGCTAAGCAAGGTTTGCAGGTCGGCCTCGATGATGGTACTGACGCCGACATCGACACTGACGGCGCCGGCACCGATGGCGGAACCGAGACCGGTGGGGAAGGTACCAGCGGGGAAGGTACCGGCCCCGATGCCGCTACCCAAAAGAGGAAGCATAAGAAGTAGAGGATACGAAAACCTAACAAACTAGGGATTGGACGACTTGTGATCACAAAGATGGCACCTGCCAAGTTTGAGCCGTTAGAGCCAGAAGAACCTCGCAAGTGCTATGGGAACCAAGTAGGATGCATCCTACGGGAATGCGTGAGCATCAATGACGATGACTTAAGGAGTAAAGAACATTTGACGCAGTTGCTCCTAACAAAGTTGCACAAGAGATTCAAGTTCCCCGACTGGGATGATAACATAGAACAACTGTGGGATGATCCAAAGATGAAAAAGATTAACAATCATGCCATGGGCATGTTCAGCAATGATTTGGCCTCCTGGAAAGGGAGGGTGAAACGAGCTATTGAGGCTGATGAACCCCTGCCCAAGATTCTGGAGGAAAATCCGACACTTACGGAAGAGGAATTCGAAAAGTTCACGGACACTTGCACTACTGAGGCATCCAAGGCAAAGGCTGCGAAATTCGAAAGCCTTCAGCAAAGGAACATGGGGAAGCATCGCCTCGGAAGCCATGGCTACCTCGGTAAAAGGCCCATATGGGATAAGGAGGACGCGGAACGTGAAGCCGCGGGTCTCCCAGACCCCTTCGCGAAGTTCACCAACCCCTTGGAGCATGACTTCATCAGGGCCCGCTACAAGTGGGACAAGGAGAAAAAGGTTTTTTACATGGACAAGATCACGAGGAAATTGATTAGACTACTGGAGAAGCAACACCGGCTTACAGCCGAAAGCCCTACTTCTCCGATGAGGCCCAAGTGGGACACCCCTCTCAACCGGGCCTTGAACGAACTTAAGGGACTCCCTTTGGACCAGCGGCCGCAATATGGTTGTGTGCACGGCGCTGGAGATGGCGCCACGTGGAAGGTGTTTTACAACGACGGCCCAGAGGCCAAGAAGCAGAAAAAGAAGTTTAGTCAGGCGGACATCGATGCAAAGGTGAAGCTTGCGGTTGAGAAAAAAGCAGCTGAGGACGTGAAAAAAGCAGCCGAGGACAAATATGAGTTGCTACAGCAGGCAGTCAATGGAGCTGTAACTGCCTGCAAAAATGATTTTGCTACTAACTTGGTTCCAGTTATCATCAACTGGGCGAAGGAAAATCTAGACAAGACGGTACATGATTTCCCGATGCCCAGTTTCGTCGCGAGAAAATCCATGAACAACAATACCATCGCACCATCACTTGCTCAAGCAACCGGGCCTCCTCTCGCAGCCGCTCCCGCTCATAGCAGCCCATCCTCAGTCTCAGGCACGCTAGGTGGGCCTTCGTCTTTTGCTGAGCTCGACGCCGTCACGGTAATTACATGTTGCACCAACATATATATAGATAATATTCCATTTTTGTTGCCTTTCGGTTGTTTTACGCCACATACATATGCATTTGCAGGTGAAAGAAACCCCGTGCACCATACTCTACTTGATCAAAGGCCAGAAGGTGGACGTGGGAAAGGGGATGATAATGGACCCCTCTCAACGCACGTTCCACAACCAGCCGATCCCCGCTGGGCACTTCAGGGTTAGCTTGACCAGTGTGAAATCGGGGCACGAGGATTTGCCTCCTCCAGTATAGCATGTGGGAGCGGACGGCGAGACCCCGCCGCGGATTGGAAGCTGCAAGGGTTGGATGCTGCTATGGCCGAAGAATCTTATTCGTCTGGAGCCAGCCGAGAGCACACCAATAACTACCACACATCAACAAGCATATGCAGAGACCACCACCCCGCCTACGCAATTACCAGCTCCTGTTGTGCCGGGTGAGAGCGGCGGACGACATGATGAAGGGGGTGCAATAGTACTGGCTGATGTAATTTCTCCTGTAGAACAGAGAATGGATGATGAGACGGAGGTCGACCCTATGGATTACCTCAATACAAACGCGTATGACTGTGACATAGATATGATGAGTCAACCATATGACGAATCGGGCTATCAGCTTGCTAATGAGGATATGGATGATATGCCCGGGCAGGGTCGTACCATGGATCGCAAAAAGTCTCTCTTCATGAAATCCTCACAGGACACGCCTGAAGATGCCGCCTCAACACAGGCTCAACTAGCCAGGCGCGAGGGTCGTACAGTACTTAGTCCGGGAACACTGGGGCAGGGGTTAAGGAAGGGTCTGGAAGGTGTTCCCAAGAAAAAGGAGAGGAAGAGATCGGGGAAGGTAACTGCCTCCAAACAAGCCAGAGCACATAGCAGCCAGACGATGCATTCTGAAGAGCGTGTACCCGTGAAAGGTGCGGTCATGTTCCATCTCACGGGCGAGCCGATGCTACCGCCGAAACCGCTGGAGGCACTATCAGGGGATCTCAGGAGACTGCACGACCATGTGCTGTCGACTGAGAAAAGCCTACTAGCCTCAAAGGATCCAGGATATCCGACATACGCGGCTCGTGTGCCTGAGGGGAAGTGCTACATCGACACACGGCCCGCGGAGGTGTTCTTCCTGTGGTTTGTCCATATCTTTGAGATGTTTCTAACAAGGCGGCTTGATTTTACTATCGTCCGCCTTTTTGCGCTACATATGAGCTCTGTCATGAAGAGTGAAGAAGTCTCGCAAATCTGTGTGGCGGATCCGTACTACATGCATGAGTCTTTCTTGAGTCTTGGCGACTTTGAGCGTGAAACTGCTAGGGAGTACCTCCAAAACTTCATGGTATAGAATAAGGACCGGGAAATTGTCCTCGTGCCTTATCATCCAAAGTAAGTCAGTTCCGGACAACCCTTTCGTACATTTCAATCATTCCTTCTCTCTCATATGGGGAATAATTTGAGGTGTCTTTTCCCCGCAGCAACGGGCGCGCCGTCCTTATCGTTCTTTACCCGCAAGTCTCCCACGCCGTGTATTTTAACCCTTCCAGAGACTACGAGAAAAAGGACTACACCCACATAATGAATATTCTAGATGATGCTCTCCAAGGCTTCAGCTTTAGAGGTGGCCACGTGCAGATCAAGAAACAAAGGAACAAGAAGATGGGTTTCGCGCATAAAACTAACTTCTCCTGCATCCATGTCCCAAAACCAAGCAAGAAGGATGGATTCTGCATCGTCCGTCTCATGATTCAGTTCAACACGGATCACCAAAAGCTTCGCATTAACAGCAGAAATGATGATCGTATCCACAAGTGGCTAGAATCTCATGGAGAAGCGAATTATAAACTTAGAGATGACTTCTTTCGCATCCAAAGCGACATTGCGATGATCATCATGAAAGAAGTCGTCGATGAGAAGGGGATGTTCCACCATGGCCCTATATCGCGAGCTGACGTCCGAACTCGCATAGGCATGCAACGTCTAGACCTCACACCGTTCAAGAAGCTAGGGTTCGTCCTCAATGATATGGAAGGATGGAACTTCTAGTGATTTATGATGCCGTTGATGATGATATGTGTCGGTTGAACTTGTATACTTTTTGTAGCGATGAAACTTTGTGATGTCCATGGTCCCTGCCGAACTTGCGTAATGCTACTTTGTTAGTTTGCGTACGATGACCTGTGTACCTCTAGTTAATTAATTTGCGTACTGTATATGTTGCATCTAGTTGCTAACCCTTTCTTTTTCGGTGTTGCTCTAGTATATTTTGTTGCATATATATGATTGTACATCCTCTTCATGAATATGTATCCCTAACAGGTACCTAGTTTCTTGATGGCGAGATGGAAATGCTATGTCGTGTACAAAGGGAAGGTTCCGGGGGTGTACAACGAGTGGCATGAGTGTCAGGCGCAAGTGAATGGGTTCACGGGCGCTAGCCATAAAGGCTTCAAAAGCAGACAAGAAGGAGAAGCTAGTTACTTGAGGTTCACGCTAGCGCGAGAGAGGACTCGTAACAGCCACCTCATGCACTGCATAGTTCCGCTCTCACTCATAGTGATAGCACTTCTTGCGTATACCTTTGTTTACATGGATGACATTGTTGTAGTTGCAAGTATTCGAGACTTGCATGTATCGCTATTTTTGAGATGATGACAAGATATCACTTTGTGTTGGATGATGATTATGATGAGACTATTTGTATGTACATGCTATGATTACATTTGTGGTCTCGCAGGCATTTGTATGTGTATCATGATGACATTTCTATGTGCTAAAGATTCTTCTACAAAGCCTGTTCAAATACAAAACAAATATGCCAAAAAAACTACTTAAATTAGCAGTAGCGAGTGTATAAAAGTTAGCAGCAGGCCAGCAGTGCCTCAATAGTAGTAGCGCGTCCTGGCAAAGCGCGCTAGCGCTACTAGCAGTAGCGAGCTTCCTCTAACCGCGCTGCTGCTACACTTGTGTAGCAGTAGTGCCGGTGTGCACGCGCTACTGCTATGCGTTAGCTGTAGCGCCTTATTAGTAGCACCTGTACCCACGCTACTGATACATCTAAAACCCGCGCTGCTGCTAGCCTTCTCCCTAGTAGTGGTGCATGACCATAAAAGATATTACTCATATAAATAGAACAACCATTATTCTCAGATTTAAATGAATAACCATCTCGCATCAAACAAGATCCAGATATAATGTTCATGCTCAACGCTGGCACCAAATAACAATTATTTAGGTCTAAAACTAGTCCCGAAGGTAGATGTAGAGGTATCGTGTCGATGGCGATCACATCAACTTTGGAACCATTTCCCACGCGCATCGTCACCTCGTACTTAGCCAGTGTCCGCTTAATTCGTAGTCCTTGTTTCGAGTTGCAAATATTAGCAAAAGAACCAGTATCAAATACCCAGGTGCTACTGCGAGCTATGGTAAGGTACACATCAATAACATGTATATCACATATACCTTTGTTCACCTTGCCATCCTTCTTGTCCGCCAAATAATTGGGTCAGTTCCGCTTCCAGTGACCAGTCTGCTTGCAGTAGAAGCACTTAGTCTCAGGCTTAGGTCCAGACTTGGGTTTCTTCTCTTGAGCAGCAACTTGTTTGCCGTTCTTCTTGAAGTTCCCCTTCTTCTTACCTTTGCCCTTTTTCTTGGAACTGGTGGTCTTATTGACCATCAACACTTGATGCTCCTTCTTGATTTCTACCTCCGCAGCCTTTAGCATTGCGAAGAGCTCGGGAATTGCCTTGTTCATCCCTTGCATATTATAGTTCATCACGAATCTCATGTAGCTTGGTGGCAGTGATTGAAGAATTCTGTCAATCACACTATCATTCGGAAGATTAACTCCCAGTTTAATCAAGTGATTGCAATACCCAGACATTTTGAGTATATGTTCACTGACAGAACCATTCTCCTCCATCTTGCAGATGTAGAACTTATTGGAGACTTCATATCTCTCAATCCGGGCATTTGCTTGAAATATTAACTTCAACTCCTGGAACATCTCATATGCTCCATGACGTTCAAAACGTCGTTGAAGTCCCGGTTCTAACCCGTAAAGCATGGCACACTGAACTATCGAGTAGTCATCAGCTTTGCTCTGCCAGATGTTCTTAACATCGTCAGTTGCATCTGCAGCAAGCCTGGCACCCAGCGGTTCTTCCAGGACATAATTCTTCTGTGCAGCAATGAGGATAATCCTCAACTTACGGACCCAGTCCGTGTAATTGCTACCATCATCTTTCAACTTTGCTTTCTCAAGGAACGCATTAAAATTTAACGGAACAACAACACGAGCCATCTATGTTCAACAAACATAAACAAGCAAAATACTATCAGGTACAAAGTTCATGATAAATTTAAGTTCAATTAATTATATTACTTAAGAACTCCCACTTAGATAGACATCCGTCTAATCATCTAAGTGATCACGTGATCGAAATCAACTAAACCATAACCGATCATCACGTGAAATGGAGTAGTTATCAATGGTGAACATCACTATGTTGATAGTATCTACTATATGATTCATGCTCGACCTTTCGGTCTCAGTGTTCTGAGGCCATATCTGCATATGCTAGGCTCGTCAAGTTGAACCTAAGTATTCTGCGTGTGCAAAACTGGCTTGCACCCATTGTAGATGGACGTAGAGCTTATCACACCCGATCATCACGTGGTGTCTGGGCACGACGAACCTTGGCAACGGTGCATACTCAGGGAGAACACTTTTATCTTGAAATTTAGTGAGAGATCATCTAATAATGCTACCGTCAATCAAAGCAAGATAATATGCATAAAAGATAAACATCACATGCAATCAATATAAGTGATATGATATGGCCATCATCATCTTCTGCTTGTGATCTCCATCTCCGAAGCACCATCATGATCACCATCGTCACCGGCGCGACATCTTGATATCCATCATAGCATCGTTGTCGCCTCGCCAACTATTGCTTCTACGACTATCGCTACCGCTTAGTGATAAAGTAAAGCAACCATAGGGCGATTGCATTGCATACAACAAAGCGGCAACCATATGGCTCCTGTCTGTTGCCGATAACTCGGTTACAAAACATGATCATCTCATACAATAAAATATAGCATCACATCTTGACCATATCACATCACAACATGCCCTGCAAAAACAAGTTAGACGTCCTCTACTTTGTTGTTGCAAGTTTTACGTGGCTACTACGGGCTTAGCAAGAACCGTTCTTACCTACGCATCAAAACCACAATGATATTTTGTCAAGTTAATGCTGTTTTAACCTTCTCAAGGACCGAGCGTAGCCACACTCGGTTCAACTAAAGTTGGAGAAACTGACACCCGCCAGCCACCTGTGTGCAAAGCACGTCGGTAGAACCAGTTTCGCGTAAGCGTACGCGTAATGTTGGTCCGGGCCGCTTCATCCAACAATACCGCCGAACCAAAGTATGACATGCTGGTAAGCAGTATGACTTGTATCGCCCACAACACACTTGTGTTCTACTCATGCTTGTAACTTCAACGCATAAAACCAGGCTCGGATGCCACTATTGGGTAACGTAGTAATTTCAAAAAAAAATCCTACGCACACGCAAGATCATGGTGATGCATAGCAATGAGAGGGGAGAGTGTGTCCACGTACCCTCGTAGACCGAAAGCGGAAGCGTTATCACAACACAGTTGATGTAGTCGCACGTCTTCACAATCCGACTGATCAAGTACCGAACGCACGACACCTCCGAGTTCAGCACATGTTCAGCTCGATGACGTCCCTCGAACTCCAATCCAGCCGAGCTTTGAGGGAGAGTTCCGTCAGCACGATGACGTGGTGATGATGATGATGTTCTATCGACGCAGGGCTTCGCCTATGCACGGCTACGATATTTATCGAGGTGGATTATGGTGGAGGGGGGCACCGCACATAGCTAAGAGATCTCAAGGATCAGTTATTGTGTCTCAAGGGGGTGCCTCCCTCCCCGTATATAAAGGAGTGGGGGAGGGGGAGGGGGCCGGCCACCCTTGCCGCGCCCCATAAGGAGTCCTACTCCCACCGGGAGTAGGAACCCCCTTCCTTGTTGGAGTAGGAGAGGAGAGGGAAGGAGAAAGAGGGGGAAAGGAAAGGGGGGGGGGCACCACCCCCCCTCCTTGTCCAATTCATACTTGGGGGGGGGGGAGGGGCGCGCGGCTGCCCCTTGGCCGCCTCTTTTCTTCCACCACTTGGGCCCATGAGGCCCATTAACCTCCGGGGGGTTTCGGTAACCCCCCGGTACTCCGGTATATATCCGATAACCCCCGGAACCATTCTGGTGTCCGAATATAGTCGTCCAATATATCAATCTTCATGTCTCGGCCATTTCAAGACTCCTCATCATGTCCGTGATCACATACGGGACTCCGAACTACCTTCGGTACTCAAAACACATAAACTCATAATATAACCGTCATCTAACTTTAAGCGTGCGGACCCTACGGGTTCGAGAACTATGTAGACATGACCGAGACACGTCTCCGGTCAATAACCAATAGCGGAACCTGGATGCTCATATTGGCTCCTACATCTTCTACGGAGATCTTTATCGGTCAAACCGCATAACAACATACGTTGTTCCCTTTGTCACCGGTATGTTACTTGCCCGAGATTCGATCGTCGGTATCTCAATACCTAGTTCAATCTCGTTACCGGCAAGTCTCTTTACTCATTACGTAATGCATCATCCCGTAACTAACTCATTAACTACATTGCTTGCAAGGCTTATAGTGATGTGCATTACCGAGAGGGCCCAGAGATACCTCTTCGACAATTGGAGTGACAAATCCTAATCTCGAAATACGTCAACTCAACAAGTACCTTCGGAGACACCTGTAGAGTACCTTTATAATCACCCAGTTACATTGTGACATTTGGTAGCACACAAAGTGTTCCTCCGGTAAACGAGAGTTACATAATCTCATAGTCATAGGAACATGTATAAGTCATGAAGAAAGCAATAGCAACATACTAAACGATCAAGTGCTAACTAACGGAATGTGTCAAGTCAATCACACCATTCTCCTAATGATGTGCTCCCGTTAATCAAATGACAACTCATGTCTATGGTTAGGAAACTTAACCAACTTTGATTCACGAGCTAGTCAAGTAGAGGCATACTAGTGACACTCTGTTTGTCTATGTATTCACACATGTATTATGTTTCCGGGTAATACAATTCTTGCATGAATAATAAACATTTATCATGATATGAGGAAATAAATAATAACTTTATTATTGCCTCTAGGGCATATTTCCTTCACATATAGCATTTTTCCAATTAATTTCCAATTAATAATAATTTTAAGAGTATTGCTAATACTTTATAAAATCATAGAAAATAATCCATAACTCAGATGAAAATGTTCTCTACATGAAAGTTGTTCAGAATGACGAGACGAATCCGACTACACAGTCCATTCATCTGCCACACATCCCTAGCATAGCGAACATGCAACCTTCCCCTCTGGTTCGTCTGTCCCAAAATGGCTAAACCTGGGAAAACTTTTCCGGATGTGTCCCCCTTCACCGGTATAATGTAACACTGCGTTAGGACACCCCCAGCACCGCTTATTTTCATGTTATGCATATGTTTGCGTGTATTTATTGTTTTTCCCCCTCCTCTCTCCGGTAGACCCTGAGACCGCTGCTGATGCCCCTGTGATCGACTACGTCACAGACAACACTTCTTTCCTTTCAGTGGAGCTTCCGGGCAAGCCCCCCTTTTGACCATCCCGATATCTCCCATTCCATTCTCGCATACTTGCAATAGATTTGGCTACTGTAATTGATTGCTTCTATTCTGATGCATAGCCTGCTTTTGTACCTGCTATTTTTACCTACCTGCTTATCCTAAACTGCTTAGTATAGGATTGATAGTGATCCATCAGTGACCCCCACCTTGTCCTTGTTGCCCCTGCTTCATCATCGATGACTCGATCAACGTCATCGGCGACCAGAGCCCGGCACCTCACATCACATCACACCCCCCCTTTGTTGCTCAACTTTGTAGAGATACTATCAAGTGCCGAGGGTGATACTTCATAACAAACTCCTAATGATAACTCTGTAGTGTAGCTACTCGATCGTGGTCATCAAGGGTGATTCCTCCTTCACCATCCCTGACATGACTCTGTCGTGCAACCTCTCAAGTGTGGACCTCGAGGGTGATTCCTCCCACGTTCACCTTGATGATTACATCGAGTGGAATCCGCCGAGGGTGATTCCTCTGGTTTTCCCACTAGATGTTTTGGACACACGTTTACGGACTTTACTTGAGACCATTGTTGAAGTCGGGTTGGCCCTGAGGGGTACCCATGAGTTGATGTGAAAGTCAGGCGGGCCCGGAGAGCACCTGCGAGTTTTCTACGAGGCACGGCCGGGCATTCTAGGACCTTGCCGTAAGTCCACGAGACGGGGCGATGGTGTCACATTATGGTGAGTCTCTGCTCGTCTCCGCGAGCCCCCAATGCACTGATACGTCTCCAACGTATCTATAATTTTTGATTGCTCCATGCTACTTTATCTATTGTTTTGGACTATAATGGGCTTTATTTTTCACTTTTATATTACTTTTGGGACTAACCTATTAACAGGAGCCCAGCTCAGAATTGCTATTTTTTGCCTTTTTTTCAGTATTTCGAAGAAACAGAATATCAAACGGAGTCCAAATGGAATGAAACCTTCGGGATCGTGATGTTCCAACTGAACGTGATCCAGGGGACTTGGAGCCTACTCCAAGAAGATTTCGAGGAGGTCACGAGGGTGGAGGGCACGCCCCCTGGGCGCACCCCCTAACTCGTGGGCCCCTCGGAGCTCCACCGACGTACTCCTTCCTCCTATATATACCTACGTATCCCCGAACGACCATAACAGGAGCCAAAAACCTAATTCCACCGCCGCAACCTTCTGTATCCACGAGATCCCATCTTGGGGCCTGTTCTGGAGCTCCGCCGGAGGGGGCATCCACCACGGAGGGCTTCTACATCAACACCATAGCCCCTCCGATGAAGTGTGAGTAGTTTACTTCAGACCTTCGTGTCCATAGCTAGTAGCTAGATGGCTTCTTCTCTCTTTTTGGATCTCAATACAATGTTCTCCCCCTCTCTCGTGGAGATCTATTCGATGTAATCTTCTTTTTGCGGTGTGTTTGTTGAGACCGATGAATTGTGGGTTTATGATCCAGCTTATCTATGAATAATATTTGAATCTTCTCTGAATTCTTTATGTATGATTGAGTTATCTTTGCAAGTCTCTTTGAATTATCCGTTTGGTTTGGCCAACTAGATTGGTAGTTCTTGCAATGGGAGAAGTGCATGGCTTTGGGTTCAATCTTGCGGTGTGCTTACCCAGTGACAGAAAGGGTTGCAAGGGACGTATTGTATTGTTGCCATCGAGGATAACAAGATGGGGTATTTATCATATTGCATGAATTTATTCCTCTACCTCATGTCATCTTGCTTAAGGCGTTACTCTGTTTTTAACTTAATACTCTAGATGCATGCTGGATAGCGGTCGATGAGTGGAGTAATAGTAGTAGATTTAGAATCGTTTTGGTCTACTTGTCTCGGACGTGATGCCTATATACATAATCATACCTAGATAACCTCATAACTATGCTCAATTCTGTCAATTGCTCAACAGTAATTTGTTCACCCACCATAGAATACTTATGCTCTTGAGAGAAGCCACTAGTGAAACCTATGGCCCCCGGGTCTATTCTCATCATATTAATCTCCATCACTTTATTTACTTGATTTTCCTTTACTTTCTACTTTGCATCTTTATACCAAAAATACCAAAAATATTATCTCTATCAGATCTCACTCTCGTAGGTGACCGTGAAGGGATTGACAACCCCTAATCGCGTTGGTTGCGAGTAGCTATCGTTTTGTGCAGGTACGAGGGACTTGCACGTGACCTCCTACCGGATTGATACCTTGGTTCTCAAAAACTGAGGGAAATACTTACGCTACTATGCTGCATCATCCTCTCCTCTTCGGGGAAAACCAACGCAAGCTCGAGACGTAGCAAGAAGGATTTCTGGCGCCGTTGCCGGGGAGGCTTACGCAAAAGTCAACATACCAAGTACCCATCACAATCCCTATCTCCCGCATTACATTATTTGCCATTTGGCTCTCGTTTTCCTCTCCCCCACTTCACCCTTGCCTTTTTATTCGCCCTCTCTTTTTTGCTCGCCTTCTTCCCGTATGTATCTTTGTTTGTGTTTCCTTGTGCCTTCTATATGCTTGCATCTTTGCTCGCTGAAAATCTATTGATATGGATCCACTTAAAGTGTTCTACTTGGATCATCTTCGATCCCTATGTGCTCGTGCTGAAACCCCAACTAGCTTAGTTGAGGGCAAATCTTTAGATGAGAATGCTTGTTATGTGCGACACCGTATATCTGAAAAAGGGAAACTATTATGGAGTCAAATTCAACGTTTGCAATGCTATGCTTGGAATTTATGTTGGGAATATGATTTTACTTGTTGTTCTGAAAACCCTAAAAAACACCTTCCCTACCAATGTGAGTTTAATGAAAATGAAATCTTATCTTCTTATGCAAAGGGTGTTTACAGTTACTATGATATCGAACAAATTGAAGAATTTGTTGCTTTTAAGGGTGCTTATGAAGTTGCTTCTTTGATTGAAAAGTATGATATTACTCTCTACGAATCTGAAAATTTTAACATACTTAAATATTGCTATGAAAATTATGCTCATAATTTCTGTGTCAAAGAATTTATTGAGAGAATGACCGCTGCTTTGGAAGGAAATAATGATATGCATGAATCTATAGATAATGATGATTCCGATGATTTGATTGAAATATCCCTTGATGAACATGATGCTTGCTATCCTTGTGGCCATGTTGCCAATATTTATGAAGATGAATTTGCTATAGTTCCTTATGTTAAACATGAGATCGTTGCTATTGCACCCATACTTGATAGTTCCTTCGATGAAAAGCATGATTGCAATGATTTTACTATAAATCCTCTTGATGTCAATTATGCTAATAAAATGCAAAACCCTAAGCTTGGGGATGCTAGTTTTGTTGTGTCCACTATTTGTGGCAATGATCATGATTGGGGTGATTTTTCTTATGATCTTGAAAATTTATTTAATCCCCATGATGAATATGAGATTGATAATATTGTTTGCAATAATATTGAAAGTGGGTTTGGAAGAGTGTCAACTTTAGATCCCACATATTTGGAGAATGTTCAATCTTATGGTATTTTTGATAAAGTGGGTTTGGAGAGGTCATGACTTTAGTTAATGTCAATCCCACTATTTTGGAAGAGTGTCAACTTTACATGCATGTGGATCGTGTTGAGAATTTGTTATGTGATAGATATTTTGTTGAATTTGCTTATGATCCTGCATATAATTATTATGAGAGAGGAAAATATGGCTGTAGAAATTTTCATGTTACTAAATTACCTCTCTTCATGTTGAGATTGCTATCATCTCTTTGTTCTTCCTTGCATATACTAGTTTTTGTGTGCCTTGCAAATTTATTTGCCTATAATATGCCTATGCATAGGAAGTATGTTAGACTTAGATGTGTTTGTCACGTGTTTCATGATCCTCTCTTTGCGCTTCAATTCTTGTCTTTCTTGTGAGCATCATTAAAATTCTCAATGCCTAGCTAGAGGCGTTAAACGATAGCGCTTATTGGGAGGCAACCCAATTTTATTTTGTGTTTTTTGTTTTTGCTTCTGTTTAGGAATAAATAATCATCTACCTTCTGTTTGGATGTGGTTTTATGTTTTAATTAGTGTTTGTGCCAAGTAGGACCTATAGAATAACCTACGATGATAGTTGATTTGATTCTGCTGAAAAACAGAAACTTTGCGCGCATGCATTTAGTTATGATAAATCACAGGAACGTGCTTTTGTGTTGCTTCCTTTTGCTGCTGATCAATAAACAAAGTGTCCAGGACTTCCTATCTTTGTAGAAGTTTTAGAGTTCCAGAAGTTTGCGTTAGTTACAGATTGCTACAGACTGTTCTGTTTTTGACAGATTCTATTTTTCGTGTGTTGTTTGCTTATTTTGATGAATCTATGGCTAGTAAAATAGTTTATAAACCATAGAGAAGTTGGAATACAGTAGGTTTAACACCAATATAAATAAATAATGAGTTCATTACAGTACCTTGAAGTAGTCTTTTGTTTTCTTTCTCTAACGGAGCTCACGAGATTTCTGTTGAGTTTTGTGTTGTGAAGTTTTCAAGTTTTGGGTGAATTCTTTTGATGGATTATGGAACAAGGAGTGGAAAGAGACTAAGCTTGGGGATGCCCATGGAACCCCCAGTATAATCCAAGTACACTAAAAAGTCAAATCTTGGGGATGCCTCGGAAGGCATCCCCTCTTTCGTCCACTTCCATCGGTAATTTACTTGGAGCTATATTTTTATTCACCAACATGATATGTGTTTTGCTTGGAGCATCTTGTATTATTTGTGTCTTTGCTTGCTAGTTTACCACAATCATCCTTGCTGTACACACCTTTTGAGAGAGACATACATGAATTGAATTTTGATAGAATACTCTATGTGCTTCACTTATATCTTTTGAGCTCGATAGTTTTGCTCATAGTGCTTCACTTATATCCTTTTGAGCGTGATAATTTTTGCTCTAGTGCTTCACTTAGATCTTTTAGAGCACGGTGGTGGATTTTTTTTAAAGAAACTTGATCTCTCATGCTTCACTTAGATTATTTTGAGAGTTGTTAATAGCATGGTAATTTGCTTAATGTTAATATACTTGGTATTCAAGATATGTGAAACTTTCTTTTGAGTGCGTTGAATACTAAGATAAGTTTGATGCTTGATAATTGTTTTGAGATATGAAGGTGATAATATTAGAGTCATGCTAGTTGAGTAGTTTTGAATTTAAAGAATACTTGTGTTGAAGTTTGTGATTCCCGTAGCATGCACGTATGGTGAACCGTTATGTGATGAACTCGGAGCATGACTTATTTATTGATTGTCTTCCTTATGAGTGGCGGTCGGGGACGAGCGATGGTCTTTTCCTACCAATCTATCCCCCTAGGAGCATGCGCGTAATACTTTGCTTTGGTAACTTCTAGATTTTGCAATAAGTATATGAGTTCTTTATGACTAATGTTGAGTCCATGGATTATATGCACCTTTTCCCATCCTTCCACCATTGCTAGCCTCTCTAATACCGCGCACCTTTCGGCGGTATCATACACCCACCATAAACTTTCCTCAAAACATCCACCATACCTACCTATCATGGCATTTCCATAGCCATTCCGAGATATATTGCCATGCAACTTTCCACCGTTCCGTTTATTATGACACGCTCCATCATTGTCATATTGCTAGCATGATCATGTAGTTGACATTGTATTTGTGGCAAAAGCCACCTTTCATAATTATTTCATACATGTCACTCATGTTTCATTGCATATCCCGGTACACCGTCGGAGGCATTCATATAGAGTCATATTTTGTTCTAAGTATCGAGTTGTAATTGTTGAGTTGTAAGAAAAATAAAAGTGTGATGATCATCATTATTAGAGCATTATCCCAAGTGAGGAAAGGATGATGGAGTCTATGATTCCCCCATAGGTCGGGATGAGACTCCGGACGAAAAAAAAGAGAGGCCATAAAAAAAGGAGAAAAGGCCCAAATAAAAAAAATGAGAGAAAAAGAGAGAAGGGACAATGTTACTATCCTTTTACCACACTTGTGTTTCAAAGTAGCACCATGATCTTCATGATAGAGAGTCTCTCATTTTGTCACTTTCATATACTAGTGGGAATTTTTCATTATAAGAACTTGGCTTGCATATTCCAATGATGGGCTTCCTCAAAATGCCCTAGGTCTTCGTGAGCAAGCGAGTTGTATGCACACCCACTTAGTTTCTTTTGTTGAGCTTTCATATACTTATAGCTCTAGTGCATCCGTTGCATGGCAATCCCTACTCACTCACATTGATATCTATTGATGGGCATCTCCATAGCCCGTTGATACGCCTAGTTGATGTGAGACTATCTTCCCTCTTTTTGTCTTCTCCACAACCACCGTTCTATTCCACATATAGTGCTATATCCATGGCTCACGCTCATGTATTGCGCGAAGATTGAAAAAGTTTTGAAAACGTTAAAGTATGAAACAATTGCTTGGCTTGTCATCGGGGTTGTGCATGATTTAAATACTTTGTGTGGGGAAGATGGAGCATAGCCAGACTATATGATTTTGTAGGGATAACTTTCTTTGGCCATGTTATTTTGAGAAGACATAATTGCTTTGTTAGTATGCTTGAAGTATTATTATTTTTATGTCAATATGAACTTTTGTCTTGAATCTTTCGGATCTGAATATTCATACCATGATTAAGAAGATTTACATTGAAATTATGCCAAAGTATCACTCCGCATCAAAAATTCTCTTTTTATCATTTACCTACTCGAGGACGAGTAGGAATTAAGCTTGGGGATGCCTGATATGTCTCCAACGTATCTATAATTTTTGATTGCTCCATGCTACTTTATCTATTGTTTTGGACTATAATGGGCTTTATTTTTCACTTTTATATTACTTTTGGGACTAACCTATTAACCGGAGGCCCAGTCCAGAATTGCTGTTTTTTGCCTTTTTCACTATTTCGAAGAAACGGAATATCAAACGGAGTCCAAACCGAATGAAACCTTCGGGATCGTGATTTTCCAATCGAACGTGATCCAGGAGACTTGGAGCCTACTCCAAGAAGCTTCCGAGGAGGTCATGAGGGTGGAGGGCGCCCCCCTGAGCGTGCCCCACTACCTTGTGGGCCCCTCGGAGCTCCACGGACATACTCCTTCCTCCTATATATACATACGTATCCCCGAACGACCAGAATAGGAGCCAAAAACCTAATTCCACCACCGCAACCTTCTGTATCCACGAGATCCCATCTTGGGGCCTGTTCCGGAGCTCCGCCGGAGGGGCATCCACCACGGAGGGCTTCTACATCAACACCATAGCCCCTCCGATGAAGTGTGAGTAGTTTACTTCAGACCTTCGGGTCCATAGCTAGTAGCTAGATGGCTTCTTCTCTCTTTTTGGATCTCAATACAATGTTCTCCCCCTCTCTCGTGGAGATCTATTTGATGTAATCTTCTTTTTGTGGTGTGTTTGTTGAGATCAATGAATTGTGGGTTTATGATCCATCTTATCTATGAATAATATTTGAATCTTCTCTGAATTCTTTTATGTATGAGTGAGTTATCTTTGCAAGTCTCTTCGAATTATCCGTTTGGTTTGGCCAACTAGATTGGTAGTTCTTGCAATGGGAGAAGTGCATGGCTTTGGGTTCAATCTTGCGGTGTCCTTACCTAGTGACAGAAAGGGTTGCAAGGCACGTATTGTATTGTTGCCATCGAGGATAACAAGATGGGGTATTTATCCTATTGCATGAATTTATTCATCTACATCATGTCATCTTGCTTAAGGCGTTACTCTGTTTTTAACTTAATACTCTAGATGCATGCTGGATAGCGGTCGATGAGTGGAGTAATAGTAGTAGATTTAGAATTGTTTTGGTCTACTTGTCTCGGATGTGATGCCTATATACATGATCATACCTAGATAACCTCATAACTATGCTCAATTCTGTCAATTGCTCAACAGTAATTTGTTCACCCACCGTAGAATACTTATGCTCTTGAGAGAAGCCACTAGTGAAACCTATGGCCCCCGGGTCTATTCTCATCATATTAATCTCCATCACTTTATTTACTTGCTTTGCCTTTACTTTCTACTTTGCATCTTTATACCAAAAATATTATCTCTATTAGATCTCACTCTTGTAAGTGACCATGAAGGGATTGACAACCCCTAATCGCGTTGGTTGCGAGTAGCTATCGTTTTGTGCAGGCACGAGGGACTTGCGCGTGACCTCCTACTAGATTGATACCTTGGTTCTCAAAAACTGAGGGAAATACTTATGCTACTGTGCTGCATCATCCTCTCCTCTTCGTGGAAAACCAACGCAAGCTCGAGACGTAGCATGCACTAACAGGATTGGGTATTTCTTTTGAGTTGGCCTCTGGCCTTTATGCACTAACCACCATGCGAGAATAGTTATGGGCCTCGACATCGCAGTATCAGCCGAAGCTTTGTGCGACGTCCAGTTCAACAGTGTGGCACAGCTAGGCCGACACCATCCTGTAGTGGTGGAGCCTGGACCTGCCCTACTCGCAATGACCCAGAGTGCAATGGGCGATGGGCCCAAGACCCCGGAGTGCTTAGGATGTATACCGGCGGGTACCTCTCTGCTGAGCCTAGGTAGGGCTACGACGTGTTGATCTTCCGGGGCCGGGCATTGACTCGGAAAAGTGTGTCCGGCCAGAGTAATCAAGCGTGTTGGATAATGTGGTGTACCCCTGCTGGGAAGTTATATATTCGAATACAGTGTCCACGATAATGGACGTTCAGATTTGTATCCTGATCTTATATAACTATAAATGGATACTTGAAATATGTGATGGATATGTGGCTCTGAGATTGCTTTCTCACATGGAGTCGAGGAAGGATCTCTAGGCGTTGTTATTAAAACATGTTTGTTAAATATTAAAATGCTATTCTTTACTCTTCTACATGTTGGAAGATACTCGGAGCTGCTTGAATATGCTAGTCTTCATTAGGCTAGGCCTTCCCCCTATTCCTGCATTCTGCAGTTCAGTGCACAGATACAAACCTTCCATTTGATACCAATGCATACTTAGTATAGATCTGATGCTTGTGAGTACTTTGGATGAGTACTCACGGTTGCTTTGCTACCCCCTTTCCCCCTTCTTTCTTCTTTCCGGTTGTTGCAACCAGATGGTCGATCCCTGGGGCCAGATGCCACCGCCGATGGATGCTACTACGTGAAGACCGCCGATGACCAGGAGTAGTTAGGAGGTCCCAGGTAGGAGGCCTTGCCTCTTCGATCGTGTTGCTTTTGTGTTAACCTTCTTAAGGCAGTCTTGTTTAACTTAAGTCTGTACTCACATATTGATGCTTTTGCAGACTCTTGTATATCGAGCTATGTATTCGAGCCCTCGAGGCCTCTGGCTTGTAATATAAAGCTTGTATTATTTTATTTGTGTCTAGAGTTGTGTTGTGATATCTTCCCATGAGTCCCTGATCTTGATCGTACACATTTGCGTGTATGATTAGTGCATGATTTACTCGAGGGCATCACAAGTTGGTATCAGAGCCGACTGCCTGTAGGAACTCCCCTTTCCCACTCCTTGGCCTAAGTTGAGTCTAGTCTTTGAAAACTTTATGTACTAACATGGCTATGTGGCTTACGGGCGCACGTTGCCATTGGGTGGTATTAGGACATTTTACTCCTCGTCTATACTCTGGGATTCCGATCTCTCTTCTATTTGGGTTAAATGGTTTTGCTAACTCCAAATCTAGATTCTCACAAATACTTTCTCCTGGAGAGCCCCTTCATTCCAGATGATGTCCCGCTTCACGAGGAGATTCGGAAGATACCCTTCAGTATTTTCCTAAGACTTTGTGCTCGTCGTATTTGCAATTCCCTACCTCTGATATCCTTACGGATAACTTCATACACTCATCATTCATACAATCATTCCCTGTTGCTCTTGTTCTTACAAGATATATCAAATTATTCTCCGGCTTTTAAGAATCCTCTGTATCACTACCTTGTGATTCTTTGCCACATGTTTACATCTATGAACAATTCCTCACACTTAGCGAGGATTTGTGCATTCCTATTTGATCAATTGATTCATGAGATACTTTGGAATACTATCCGTCCGATAATCCCCTCCAACTATTGCTCTGCAAATACTTGTCTGCTTGCATTATGGATACTTTCCTTATGTCTGGCAATATTCAGTAGTATCCTTTGTCATCTTTATTTTGAACATTGGATTCGATATGTTTGTGAATGCTTGAAATCATCAATCATAGTTGGAATTCTTCCCTTCGGCTCAGGCATTACCTTGGACATGAGTTGGTGTCCAACAAATCAAACATTGATTGATTGTCAATCTATGGCTATTCAACTTATTTTTCTTTGCTCAGAGCCTCTGCTTCTGATCGCCCGATTTGGAATTCGTAATTCCATTACATTTGAGCTTTGAATTAGTCAGTTATTTCTATATTCTGATCTCCTTGCATTCTTTGTTCTTCTGGGTGAGTACCGTACTCACATCAGATCCCTTGTGGACCACAAGGTCCTTTGTTGGCTTTTATCCGATGACGTCCTTCATATTCAATCACCTCGAGAGCCATTCCTCGGATACATAATTCCTTTGTAAGTTGTATCATCTGCTTCCTCAACCATGCTCTACTTTCGAGCGTGAGTTTTTTTACTCATGAAGTTTGTGGTATATGTTCATAAGATGCCCCAGCGGGTTGAAGCTACGCCTTCCGTAATCTGTGTGAAGCCGAAGATTATGCAAGTTATATCTACTGGCGTTTCTTCGGATAAATTTTGACCTCTTCAACATCGTTGAAGACGAGAAGTAAATGGAAGGTTATGCATTGATGAAGTGGGAGTCGACCTTGAACCTTTGTGTTCAAGCCCATGGACCCGATGTGGAAATTATCATGGAAGCTTCTTGTTATAATAATAATCCCCTTGTGATAAGTTCATCTTGTATCTATAATTGGTCCTTTGAAACCGTGGTTCCGACCATGATTGTTCTCCTTTGATTCCATTTCTCGGACAAGTTAAAGTACTTGTTTTCTTCAGATCATTTCACCTGTCCAACCTCTATTTTGATCTACCTTCGAGTATTACCTTCTGGTATCTCGAAAATATCATGGAACTACGTAACTTCTTATGAGTTCTTCATCAACTATTATTTCTCGCTGATTCAAACTTTCTACGAGTTCCGAGTTGTTAGACACTCGAGAACACCGATAGCTGATTCAAGTCTACACTTTCCTTTCCATTGCTTTGTTTAACCTTTCTTGTAACCTAACATATTTGAGCAGTTATAATTCCCTGCTTATGTAAATACCTCGGTGTACAAACTCTGTCAGTAAGAACTTGTTACTATTGTTGATGACACTCTGTAGCCACCGATGGATGAAAACTTTGCCTATTGGTCCGCCTCATCTTAACGAGCAGGAAAAAGGTTCTCTTCGTGCCTCTCCCTTGGTACCAATGTTGTTGCCAACATAACCGATAGGCTATCCTCTGACTTGCCTTGCTAGCATGACCATGCAAAATGTTAGCACCCTTCCTATTTTTAACCCACATAGTGGGCCCATAACCCACAGTTCCACAAGATCAAAACCTGACTCTCATGTACATCTCTGTCTTCCAAATTTGTTCCTCACGCTTGGCTTCATATGTAATTCATGAGCCACCTTATTGTGATCTGTGCTGGTATCAGATGCAATACTTATTCTCGATGCTTTGAACCCCTTTCACACTCTGTTTTAGACATCGAACGATTGACCATCCGCTTGAAGCTTCTTATTGCACCTTCTTACCTTGCTCTCAATGACTTTCTTGAATTTCAACTCGAGAGATCCCTCTATGACACATTCATTGAGATAGCCCCCCAGGTACCTATCTTGTGTTGAGCTTCGTCCTTCCCGAGTCTTTCCCCCTTATTACACCCCTCAAATCTTGGGACGAGATTTCTTGTAGTGGAGGAGAATTGTGATGCCTAGATAATTAAGCTACAGTAATCCCTTGCTAATGATGCCATGTCATCACTTTTACTATTGCTAAATCCCGCTGAGATTCAATCCGGTTCAAATTCCAATTCAAATACTAAGTGAAATCTAAAAGTTCACAAACATGAAAACTAAAATGTTGATCATGTGACAAATATTCACTTCTTAATATTGGTGGTGAACCAACTTTTTATAAAGTGACTTAGTGCCCAAAAATAAAAGAAAACGAGGCATTAAAATGTGAAAGGGAAAAGAAATAACCCCCCTCCCCCACGCTTGGCCAACCGGCCCAGCTAGCCAGCCGACCACTTTCCCCCTGGCCTATTACCCCTCCACCCGAACGAAACCCTAACCCCCACTTCACATGACGCCCACTCTCCCCTTGTTCCTCACTCCCCTCCATGTTTTGGATCGGGGTAGCGAACCCCGATCCCTTCGCCCCTGTCACCGTGCGTCGTCGCCGACGCCAACCCTGTTGCTAGATCGCCTTCGTCGCCATCACCGGACACGCCTCCCCGACCCCGTCGCCTGATTGTCTCCATCTTCCTCCTCAACGGCCATCAACAAACCTGGCTGCCCTCGCTTCCCTCCATCGCCGCTGAGGCCCCCGGTCTCCTCCGCCTTCTCTCCGCCCAGTTGTGCCCCTGTTCGCTCGCCACACGCTCCCCAGCCATCGCCCGCTCGCATGCGGCTGTGCCCGATGGCCCCATCAGCGCGCTGGCCTCGCCTTCCCTTGCCGTGGTGGCCTGGCTCGCCCCGGGCCGTGCCCTCGCCGCGCCCAGACTCTCTAGGTCGCGTGCGCTGCCACTCCTTGCTAGATGCCCGCGCCCTGCCCGTGTTCGCCAAGACCTCCCCAGCCGAAGCTCTGGCCCTCCGCTGCTGGCCAGCTCGCTCCGCCTGCCCGCGGTTGCGCGCCCGCCATGAGCCGCCCGCCCGAGTGGGGCCGTCCCTCTAGCGCTGTTTACTGCTGCTCTCTGCACCGCTTGCCACTTGTGCCTACCGCTATGGCTACTCGCCGTCGCCGTCGTTGATTCGCCGCGCAGGCCGCCTCCTCCCCGCGCCCTCGCACGCTGTGGCCCGCCACCGCTTGCCTGCTGCCTGGCCTCGCCGGAGGCCGCGCCCAGCCACCGGGGCTCGAGCTACTCCTGGGGCAGTGCGTGGTTCGGCATCTATGGGCGCCCACGCCCGCCCCGTTTACTCGCCCCGCCCCGCTGGCCTGGTGCCACTGCCAGCAGGCACTCACGCCCCTAGTTAAAAAAGTTTTAAAAAATCTAAAAATAATAATATAATTAATGAATTAATTCGCTAATTAACTTAATTAATCGGGCTTAATTAAACTAATTGTTAGTTAATCTGTAATTAGTTAAAACTGTCAATGACAGGGGGCCCACCCCCTATTGACCAGTCAAACGTTGACTGGTCAATTGGGAGCCCTTGGCCCACCTGTCAGCCCCTGGGCACACTTCTGTGTACCCTGTGCTGGGTGCATATAGCATTTTTCCAATTAATTTCGAATTAATAATAATTTTCAGAATATTGCTAATACTTTAGAAAATCATAGAAAAAAAATCTGTAACTCGGATGCAAATGTTTTCTACTTGAAAGTTCCTCAAAACGACGAGACGAATCCGATAACATAGTCCCTTCATCTGCCACACATCCCTAGCATAGCGAACGTGCAACCTTCCCCTCTGATGCGTCTGTCTGAAAATGCCTAACCCCGGGAAAACTTTCCCGGATGTTTCCCCCTTCATCAGTATCATGTAACACTGCGTTAGAACACCCCTAGCACCGCTTATTATCATGTTATATGCATATGTTTGCATGTATTTACTGTTTTCCCCCTCTTCTCTTCGGTAGACCCCGAGACCACTGCTGATGCCCCTATGAT
Source organism: Triticum timopheevii (assembly GCA_963921465.1). Lineage (NCBI taxonomy): Eukaryota > Viridiplantae > Streptophyta > Magnoliopsida > Poales > Poaceae > Triticum > Triticum timopheevii. Next base: position 289,453,111 of record OY997268.1, on the reverse strand, counting down.
CAACTACGTCACCGACGACACTACTTCCCTTCCAGCGGAGCTTCCAGGCAAGCCCCCCTCCCTTGAACATCCTCATATCGCCCATTCCATTCTCTCATGCTTGCATTAGATTTTGCTACTATAATTGATTGCTCCTATTCTGATGCATAGCCTGCTTATGTACCTGCTATTGTTACCTACCTGCTTATCCTAAACTTCTTAGTATAGTTTGGATAGTGATCCATTAGTGACCCCCTCCTTGTCCTTGTTGCCCCTGCTTCATCATCGACGACTCGATCAACGAGATCGGCGACCAGAGCCCGGCACCTCACATCACATCACACCCCCCTTTGTTGCTCGACTCTACAGAGATACTATCGAGTGCCAAGAGTGATACGTCATAACACACTCCTGATGATAATTCTATAGTGTAGCTACTCGGTCGTGGTCATTGAGGGTGATTCCTCCTTCACCACCCCCGACATGACTCTGTCGTGCAACCTCTCAAGTGTGGACCTCGAGGGTGATTCCTCCCACGTTCACCTTGATGATTAAATCGAGTGGAATCCACCAAGGGTGACTCCTCGGGTTATCCCCCTTGATGTTTTGGGCACTCGGTTACCCGGACTTTACTTGAGACCATTATTGCAGTCGGGTCTGCCCTGAGGGGTACCCGCAAGTTGATGTGAAAGTCAGGCGGGCCCGGAGAGCACCCACGAGTTTTCTACGAGGCATGGTCAGTCATTCTGGGTCCTTGCCGTATATCAACGAGACGGGGCGAAGGGGTCACACTATCGTGAGTCTCTGCTCATCTCCACGAGCCCCCAATGCACTAACAGGTTTGGGTATATGTTTTGAATTGGCCTCTGGCCTTTACACACTAACCACCTCGACAGAATAGTTATGGGCCTCGACGTCGCAGTATCAGCCGAAGATTTGTCAGACGTCCAGTTCAGCAGTGCGGCACAGCTGGGCCGACACCATCCTATAGTGGTCGAGCCTGGACACGCCCAGCTCGCAACGACCCGGAATGCAACTGTGGTGGGCCCAAGACCCTAGAGTGCTTAGGATGTAGACCGGCGGGGACCTCTCTGCTGAGCCTTGGTAGGGCTACGACATGTCAATCTTCCAAGGCTTGGCATTGACTCAGAAAATTGTGTGCAGCCAGAGTAATCAAGAATGTTGGGAAATGTGGTGCACCCTTGCAGGGAAGTTATATATTCGAATACCGTGTCCATGGTAATGGACTTTCAGACTTGTATCCTGACCTTATATAACTAGAAATGGATACTTGAGATATGTGATGGATATGTGGCTCTAGGATTGCATTCTCGCAGGGAGTTGAGTGTGGGATATTGGGTTCCGGCAAAACCCTTCAGGTTCGAACTCTGGGGTGCGCACAAAGATCTACTCCCTACCGATCCATGTCCCAACACCTTGCCGCGAATCTAAGCTACACGATGAACAACACGAGGGACACAATTTTTATACTAGTTCAGGCCACCGTTGTGGTGTAATACCCTACTCTAGTGTGTGGTGGTGGATTACCTCTGGGGCTGATGATGAACAGTACAGAGGAAAAACAGCCTCACGATCGGTGTTCTTGTGGTGGTGTGCTTGGAGAGGAATGGCTCTGTCTCTGTTGGCTCTAGGTGAGATCTAGATGCCTTCTACTGTGGTGGCTATATCTATATATAGAGGCCCTGATCCTCTTCCCAAATATTGAGCGGGAAGGGAGCCAACAACGGCCAATTTTAAGGGGGACAGGTAGTACAAGTTATCCTGACTAAAGTTGGTCTTCGACTGCCAAAGGCACTAGCGATGACGCTGTCTTGGGCTCCACGGTGACCTCTATCCTGCCGTCCTGCTGGTCTTGGTCTCGCTGCACCGATATGGTAACCTTTGCTTGATGCCTCAGTACTCCGCGCCTGCGCTTGCCCCCTTTGCACCAAAGAGGAAACGAGGACACTGCACCGGCTGGCGCCCGCCTGGTCTCGATCGTCATGGCTTGCGTCACGAGCACCTCGCGAGGTACTCCTTGCCTTGATCTCTCTGCCTCCTCGCGAACCTGCCTGGTGAGGCCGCCCCTGAGGAAGACTTGCATCATACACACCGCGAGGCTTGGCCCTCATGAGGGTCTTGAGCTTGGGTAGATGAAGACGGGCCGTACTAGGCCACTGCTTGAGCCACGCCGTAGGCCGCAGGCACGCAAGTCTGGGGACCCCCGTTCCCAGAACGCCGACACTAGCCCCTGGGAGCAAGGCGCGCTCGGACTTGGCTTTGTAGCGAAGCCAAAGGGCAAGTGCGGAGCGCCGCGGGCCCCAACAGCCTGTGGCCTTGGTCGCCGCGTGGCGGTTGATTGGACGTAGGCGTCTCCGCTCCCCCACGCTGCCTCGGCAACTGCCCGATTTGACGAGTCCTTGCTGCATGCAAAAAGAGTTATGATTACCTGCAATTGTGGAGGCCGATGGTTGGCCTCTTCTGGGCTATAAATGCGGAGGGGCGCAAGCCCCCCCTCCTGCTGCACATCTCCCTCCCCCCCCCCGCCCGTTTCTTCTTCCTCCTTGCTCAGTTGCTTGCTCTAGTTGCTTGCCGTGTCCCATGGCGCCCGGAAAGAGGTTCACGACCGCCGAAAAGGGGAAGGCTCGCCAGGAAGGGCCCGGCTCCCCTCTGCCCAAGCGCGGCCGTGGTCGTCCCCGCAAGCACCCCGCGACTCCTGCAGCGGCTCTTCTTGGTCGCGGTGGTGGTCCTTCGCGCGGTGATGGCCGCCCGGTTGGCCGGGGAAGACGCGCCATGGCTGCCCGGCCTCCCCGGCCACGCTTTCACTCGGCAGAGGTGCTGCCAGAGTTTGTCGTGTGGTCGGCAGATCTGGCCGGCAACTGGCTCCAGCTCCCCCGCTTCTTTGCCGGCGAACTGCCGGCCGATGGCCCTGGTGGGCTCTGGCTGCAGGCAGCCGATTGCTGCAGCAGGGCTTCCTGGGTCGCGGTGGAGATCTCCGTCGCCGGGAACGTGGCCCTGGCCCGCGGCTGGCAGACGTTTGCTCGTGCGCGTGGCCTGGGCCGGCGGCACCCTGCACTTCAAGTTCGATGGCGACGCGACCCTCTATGTGAGGGTGTTTGGGGAAGACGGCCCCCGTGCTGGATGCTGCCCCGAAGACGACGACGCCGACGAGGTGCTTGGCCTTGCCGACAAGGGCGAAGGCGAACCCGCTCCTGGCGGCGTCTGCAGCTTGCCGAGCTTCAGCGGCTCCTCCTCCGGTGACAGCTCCTCCAGCGGTGGCCGTGATCAGCCACCACGTTGCCGCGTCCACTTTGAGGGTGGTAGCGGGTCGTCCCGCCGCCGCGCCCCGGTGAAGCGCGAGGCGGAGTCTGATTGAGCTCGGGAGGGCGGTGCGGATCCCTCCTCGCGAGCCGTCGCGGGGCGCGCCACTTTCATTTTGTTTTTCTCCTTTTCCTGCATTGAGAGAGAGAGAAGTATGGACCCCCGTGGGGGGGGGGGGGCGTGCAAGACTATTATCCCTAATTATTAAGCTATTTTTACCATTCCCGTGTTGTGTTATGGTGTTGCGGCAATGTGCTTGTGCGTAGGAACAACTTAGCTCGGGAGGTTCCTGCAGTTTCCGCCTCGCGAGGTACTTGCCTGAGCCCTTGCCGAGTGTCTTGAGTTCTGCAAAGATCAGTCGGGAGAATAGTTTTCGAACCTTTGTCGTGAGGGTGACCAACTTAGGTCCGTCGCTTTTCGTCGCGATGCCCGTGGGGCATGGACCGGGAGGGTAGCTCCCGCTATGTACTTGAGTGAGGGATCCTCACGAAATCAGGCGAGGAAAAGCTCATGAGGGCGCCCGCGTAGCCCCATCGCGAGGCTTGTGAGAGAGAGAACGAGCCGGGCGAAAACCAAAGACAGAGAACAAGGGCAGGGGACGGCAAACAACACTAGAAGCAACTCCAATAAAGTTTCAAACAAGGGAGAACAAGCCAACTGTGGAAAGCAAATGAAAAGCCGCGTCTGGCACCTAGTATAGTCTTCGATGTCTTCTCACCAGCGTGGAGCTAAGTGCTGCCACTAGGTGTGGGCGGGAGCCCCGAGGCCCAAAGGCGGCACTCCGGAGACTCCGGGGCATGTACAGCCCCAACTCATTATTACGTGAGAGTGTCATGGGCGGCGAGATTCACAGGCGCTGGGCCTTCTTCACAGGAAATGGGCCTTTCTTGGGGCGGTGAGCTTCACAGGCACCGGGCCTTCTTTATAGGCACTGGGCCCTTCTTCACAGGAACCGGCCCTTCTTCACAGGCACTGGGCCCTTCTTCACAGGCACTGGGCCTTCTTTACAGGCACTGGGCCTTAATTTAAGGGTAGAACCTCCGGAGGTGCTGAATGGTCCACGCGCTCAGAATGGGCACCCCTTCCTGGGTCTCCAAGCACGCGACGTCAGGTCTGGAAACATGAACAACCTTGAACGGGCCCTCCCACATGGGCGAGAGCTTGTGCAGCCCTTCCCTGGAGAGCACCCGCCTGAGCACGAGGTCACCTACCTCAAGAGTCCTGGGCGGATGTTGTGTCAGTGGTACCACCGCAGCACCTGCCGGTATCTTGCTGCTCGTAGCGCGACTTCCCGTTGGCGTTCCTCCCCCAGCACGAGGTCCATCCCCCGCATGGCGTCCTGCTGCGCTTCATCAAACGCTAGGACCTATGTGGAGCGATGCCTGACCTTGTGAGGGAGGACCGCCTCTGCTCCGTAGACGAGGAAGAACGGGGTCTCGCCAGTCGACTTTGTGGCGGTAGTGCGGATGGACCACAGCACGGACTGGAGCTCATTGTACCAGCCCCTAACGTAGGCCTCCAGCTTCTTCTTGAAGGTCCTAGTTTTGAGGCCTTTCAGGACCTCTGCGTTGGCGCGTTCAGCCTGGCCGTTACTCCGGGGATGTGCCACCGAAGCATAGCATATCTGCGTTCCAAGGTTAGCACAATACGTTTTGAAGAGATTGCTGGTGAACTGCGAACAGTTGTTAGTGATGATGCGATTAGGGACCCCGAATCGGCTCACGAGGCCCTTGTTGAATTTGACTGCAGAACTAGATGGTGCGGACGGCCTCCACCTCCGCCCATTTGGTGAACTTGTCGATCGCGACGTAGAGGTAGCAGTAGCCCCCAGGCGCCCGAGGAAACGGGCCCAAGATATCTAGCCCCCAGACCGCAAACGGCCACGAGAGTGGGATGGTCTGTAGGTCCTGAGCTGGCTGATGGATCTGCTTGGCGTGGAAATGACAGGCTTCGCAAGCCTTCACCAGCTTGATTGCATCGTTGACTGCTGTAGGCCAGTAAAACCCGCTGCGGAACGCCTTGCCAACGAGGGTTCGTGATGACGAGTGGTGCCCACAATCTCCATCGTGAATGTATGCCAACAACTCCTTCCCCTGTTCCCTGGAGATGCAACGCAGGGAAACATCATTTGGCCGCTTCCGGTAGAGCTCTCCGTCTTGGATGCAGTAGGCCGTGGCCTGCCGGGCCACGCATTCAGCGTCCTCTTCTTTCTCTGGTAAAGTCCCTTGCATCAGGTAATCCTTGAACTCCGCAGTCCAGCATCCCTCTTGAGGCTCCAGCGCCAGGAGCAAGCGTGCTCCCAAGGTCGGGCCACAGGTCGGGGCTCCTGAGGTAGGGGGTTGAGGGAGCTCTTCCCGAGGTTGCGCTGTGCTTGATAGTGATGGTGCTGCCGAGGGCTTGAAGAGTCGTTCCTCAAAAACGCCAGGCTCCTGAGGCAACCGCCTAGACGCCCTTCTGGCGATGTCATCAGCCTCTTGGTTGGTGCCGCGGGGCACATGCTACAACTCCAGCCCCCAAAACTGCTTTTCCATCATGCGTACCTCTGCAAGATACGCCTCCATGTGCTCATCCTTTGGCTCATATACTTTGTTGGAGAAGTTGACGAGGAGCTGTGAGTCTCCCTTGATGACGAGGCACTTCACCCCTAGTGCTGATGCAGCCTTTAAGCCCGCTATGAGGCCTTCGTATTCTGCTATCTTGTTGGAGACCTTCTCGCCGTGCTGGAAACAAAGTTGTACAGCGTAATAGAGCTTGTCCTGAGTGGGGGATATAAGCACTGCGCCAGCCCCCGCACCATGTCACGAGAATGCCCCATCGATGTACATGACCCAGCCGTCCGGTGCCTAGCTTCCTGGGGAGAGTGACCGATCTTCACCTGCTTCAAGCCCTGGCGCTTTTGTCCATTCTGCCACAAAATCTGCAAGTGCAGCCCCCTTGATGACTCTGGTCGTGCTGAATTCCAATTGAAACGCTTGCAGTTCAATGTTCCACTCGGCGACCCTTCCAGCGGAATTGGGGCTCCGGAGCACCCTTTCCAACAGGTAGGCCGACACAACCTTGATGGGGTGACCTTTAAAGTAATGCCGCAACTTGCGCGAGGCCACCAATAGTGCGAGCAACAGCTTCTGAGGCATGGGATATCGTGCCCTTGCATCCCGCAACACTGTGCTGACGAAATACATAGGATGCTCGACGAGGGTGGGTGCGCTGACGGAGCCCGCGCCCTCCGGAGAGTTGAGCGCCTCCAGAGATGCCGAATCCCCTAGCTCCTGGTGTTGGTGTCAAAACTGGCGGAACTCGGGTAGGGGGTCCCGATCTGTGTGTCTAGGCTGATGGTAACAGGAAGCAAGGGACACAATGTTTACCCAGGTTCAGGCCCTCTCGATGGAGGTAAAACCCTACTTCCTGCTTGATTAATATTGAAGATATGAGTAGTACAAGAGTAGATCTACCACGAGATTGTAGAGGCTAAACCCTAAGAGCTAGCCTATGATGGTATGGGTGTAATTGTGATCGGCCTTCTAAGGACCAACCTCTCCGGTTTATATAGACACCGGAGAGGGCTAGGGTTTACATGGAGTCGGTTACAAGGAAGGAAACACAATATCCGGATCGCCAAGCTTGTCTTCCACGCAAAGGAGAGTCCCATCCGGACACGGGCTGAAGTCTTGAGTCTTGTATCTTCACGCTTCAATAGTCCGGATGATGTATACAGTCCGTCTGTCCAGATACCCCCTAATACAGGACTCCATCAGTAGCCCCTGAACCAGGCTTCAATGACGATGAGTCCGGCGCGCAGTCTTGTCTTCGGCATTGCAAGGCGGGTTCCATCTCCGAATACTCCAAAGTACCTGTTACGATGAATAGTGTTCGGCTTCCCATCAATGTTGTACTCCTCGACTTCAGTGTCTCAATAATGACCACCTCCACGTGTCGAGCGAATGCGAGGAGCCGAGGCGTTATTGCATTTTCCACCCTCAATCCTCTGGGCTGACCGTCTATTTGAAGGGACGGGGATTCTCAGATCCAAACCTCACTCTCCCTCCTTGAGCTAGCATCCAATAGAGCGCTCTATGAAAAACCATTCCAACATGGCCGGCCGTCGTAGCTCTTCTGCTCGCCCTCCTCGCTCCAAGTCGGGGGATTGGGAAGAGTGTTCAGTTCCTCATAGCTGTTTGACAGAGTTACAAACCCAGGAGTTTCTCCCACCGGCATTCATGGTCCCCGTCCGAGCCGGAATAGCCACTTATGACGCGGGGGGGGGGGGGGGGGGGGGACAAGCGGAGGGATCTCCAAATCCATCTCCAGAGGAGCGTATATGCCTCATCCCGCATCTGCTAAGGGGCGTCGGGTTTCCCATCCACCGGTTCCTTCGTGGGCTCCTGGAGTTCTACGACCTCCAGTTACACAACCTTACCCCTGCCTCCGTACTACACATAGCAGGGTATGTTGCCCTTTCCGAGCTATTTTTAGGCTGCAAGCCTCACTATGGGTTACGGAAGAAGCTGTTCTGCCTTGTCCCCCGCAACCATGGAGATGTCAAGTGGGCGGGGCCGAAGTATGGCATATTGCCGAAACCGGATACTTATCCGGCACTCCCAAGAAGGCACCAGAGAACTGGCCTTCAAAGTTGTTTTACATTGATGACGTTCCCCTTCCGGATCCAGTCCGGACAGGTCTCCCCAAGTTCAGTAATGCCCCGCCGAGGGCACGTCTAAGCTGGCGCCCCCGGGGCCCTCAAGAAGAGGATACCAGGGAAATACATTTCCTGATGAGGAGGATAAAGTTACTGGCCAAATCCGAACTGACGATAGTCGAGGTCATGGCAATATGCATAATGCGGGGAGTGCAACTGCTTCAATATCGGGGGAAGCCCATGTGGCACTTCAACAGGGAAGACGACGCCACGCGCTGCGGCCGTAAGGGTCCGGACTCTGCCACTGCTCTGGCAAGGATATTGTCCGATTTATACAAAGGGGAAGAGGAAGAATTCCTTCGCATTAAACCGCGGGACGGGTTCTCCATGTACAACCCCCCAGAGTGGGTAAGTCATCATTCCTTTCCCTGTTTTACTTACTTTAGCATTCTCTGCTAAGATTACCCGCATCGATGTTTCCGAGCAGGAACTGAGGAGGGCCATAGAAGGAATTTTCAGCCCCTCCCCGCAGCCAGAGGACCCGGAAGGGCCCTAGATCCAGGACTCGAAGAAGATCCGGATATTACTGTGGAGCTTGTCAACGGGGTATTTTATCAAGCGAGCTGTGATGGTGCCTCAGTGGCCATTATTGCCGACTATCCCAGACTGCTCCCTATGTCGTGTGTAAGCCGAACTAAAAACCCTATCCTCCAAAGAGGACTCCTCTCAGGTATTATTCCTTACCCTTGAGGCGTCGTGCTATTTGCAGAGACGATGGCCGAAGCGTTGGGCCGAGCCCCTGGGGACTCGTCGACCACGGGCGTCCGGATCGGGCAGGCTCAAGAGGAAGGCGGTGAAGGTCGACACACCGCTGCAGAGGTAAAGTACAAACCTGTCCCGCGATTATAGTATTTGAAATATAATAGCGCCCTTTGTGCCTGGCAGGAAGAGGAGCAGCCGGACTATATCCGAGGATCCCGCTAATCACGCCTCCACCAGCCGGGTTCCAGAACCGGCTTCGAGGGCGGAGCGGACACGGGGCCAGTACCGCATAGTTCTCCCACAGAGGATGCGGATATGTTTTCGTCCATGAACTCCAAAGTGGAGAGCGCCATGAATCACCAGTGCCGGAGGGCCGTGCTTCAGAACAACATCTTTTCTGAAGAGCCATTTAATGCCTTCAATTCGGCAGACGCATACATCCGAGCTGCTCAAGGTGGGCCTACCCGAGTGATGAACCAGTATACCAAAGATATACGGGTAAGAAATTTTGATAAGTATGTATAGCAGTAGCCCCTGAGACTTGAAATAGTTGGAACAACTGTTTGAAGGATCAATATATGCACATGTCCTTGTAGATAAGAATGAACAATTGGCTCGGGAGCTGGAGGAATGCAAGGCCCAGCTGAGGGACACAGTTGCCAAGTTAGAGGAATCCCAGAAGGCCTAATCTGGTAACATTTGTCTCAATTGTACGAAGATGCACCAGTTAGTAAATGGTTGGTATAACAAGTCTAACAGAGAATTCTGCAGACAATCCCGGGTTGAATCCGGAGGGTGTAAGGGATAACGACTCGCATCTCAAAAGGCAGCTAAAGGCCGGCGAGCGCATTCTTACGCAAGTTAGGCAGGAGAAGAACAATCTTAAAGATGCCAAAGTCTAGCTTGACGTGGAGTTAAAAGATGTCCGTGCTCAGCTGGCGGACTCCGTGAAGGAGAACAAAAGGCTTTGACGCGGCATTTATGGTAAGTGCATAGATGAACTGTAGTATAGTTCGGCGAGGAAGTATATTGAAAGAATTTTGTTTGCAGGAGTGTTAACGGGTCACCCTGAGGAGGATATGCCCTCATCTGCAAGTGATTTACTGCAAGACCTCTCGCAACTGCACGAGCGAGCTCAACAAGTGATGCAGGGTGTTGCTCAGGCCTTGTGGCCATCAAGCTTACTGCCGAATGGCATGGGGGAGCTTGTGGACATGCTTCAAGGAGCACGGCGGCGCTTCCGATTATGGAAGATGTCAGCTTGCCGGCAAGGTGCAAGAGAAGCCTGGGCTATGGTGAAGATGCGCTACACCAAGATGGAGCCGAACCATATGGCCGAAGTAGGACCGGCGGGGCCCGATGGGCGAGAAATTCCCGTGAGTCTGGTATATGACCAGGTAGCGTTAGCCACTAAGTATTCTCAACAGGATTGTAAGCTAGATAGCCTGTTGGATGGTATAGAGGAGGAATATAGTCAGTCCAAGTGACTATGTAATTCAATGGACGTAATTAGTCCCTAGCCGGATTAAAATCATTTGTCATGGTGGACCTTTTCGCTTCAGCCCACGGATCCTATCGTCCGGGGTGTGTCCGAATACCCGCTCAGTTATACAAAACCGGGGTATGCATGGAAACCAGGCGTAGGGGTCATAAGTGCTTGAACAGACAGGTACCCAACTAGTTATGTTATATTACATGGATAGTAAGAAACATCTTCCAGGGTGAATAGTTCTGTTAGGGGTTCCTTTCCCTGGGTACGCATGCGACAAATGCACATGTCTGGACTGCGAACGATGGCGCAGGATACAAGACTTCTGGGGATTTACGTTGTAATAAATGAATACATCTTTTGTTCACCGACCGAATATTCTCTTAAGAAAACTAGCTTTCGGCTTCACCCAGTCTGAGGTACATATCCGGCTGAACCGGCAGTAACAATCGCAGAGGTGCTCCCCTTATGCCCTAGCCGAATTAACGGGAATGTAGGGCATAAACACAAGAGCCAGGCAACCCAGCTTGGCCACATCTTAAGTCATATCGATGCATATAATGGTGAAGAAAAGGCACATATGGAAAAAGAAATGCATATGGGATGGGCAAAAAGCCATTTGAGTAATTATTTTTAGCTTCCGTATAGGAAGCCCCCAGGTATTTCTTACACACATAGTGCATCCCGAGTAATCCAGGAGTCTGCACTGTATTAAATACTTTGTGTGAAGAGAAAAAAGGTCGAGAGAGGAAAAGGGGGTGGAGCATAAATAAAAAAAGGGGGGGAGTAAGGAGACGAACACTGAGTTTGGCGTTAGGCATAGAATCTCCGGAGTCTGGCCGCGTTCCATGGGTTCGGCTCGAGTCTGTTATCGGATGCATTACGTAAGCGGTACGCCCCTCCGGTGAGAACTTTGTCAATGACGAAGGGACCTTCCCACTTGGGTTTGAGCTTGTCCTTCTTCTTCTCCGGTAAGCGTGGAACGAGCTCGCCAATATTGTAAGTTTTGGCCCACACTTCTCTGCTTTGATATCGTCGAGCCTGCTGCTGATAGAATGCGGAGCGGGCTTTTGCGACGTCGCGCTCCTCCTCCAGGGCATCCAAGTTGTCCTGCTGATCTAACTCGGCTTCCTTCTCTTCGTACATGCGTACGCGTGGCGAATCATGTATTATGTCGCAGGGTAGTACTGCTTCCACGCCGTACACCATAAAAAATGGTGTATATCCGGTGGTGCGATTCGATGTGGCCCGCATCCCCCAAAGTACGGAGTCGAGCTCCTCGACCCAGTGCGTATCCGATTCTGTCAAAGATCGCACTAGTCTGGGTTTGATGCCGCTCATGATGAGACCGTTTGCCCGTTCGACCTGGCCGTTTGTTTGGGGATGGTAGACGGAAGCGTAGTCGAGCTTAATGCCCATTTTGCCGCACCAAGTTTTCACTTCATCGGCTGTGATATTTGAGCCGTTATAAGTGATGATGCTGTGGGGGACACCGTATCGGTGTACGACCCCAGAGATGAAGTCTATTATTGGTCCGGATTCGGCCGTTTTGACTGGTTTGGCTTCTATCCATTTGTTGAACTTGTCCACCATGACCAATAAGTATTTTTTCTTATGGCTTCCCCCTTTAAGAGGTCCGAACATATCCAGCCCCCAGACCATGAAGGGCCAAGTTATGGGGATTGTTTGAAGAGCGATAGGGGGCATATGACTCTGATTGGCGAAGAGCTGGCAACCGACGTAATGTTGGACAAGGTCCTGTGCGTCTGCTCGGGCTATCGGCCAATAGAAGCCTGTACGGAAGGCCTTGCTAACTAATGCTCGAGCCGCGGCGTGGTGCCTGTCCAGTCCGGCATGGATTTCAGCCAAGAGTTGCCGCCCTTCCTCTTCGGAGATGCACCTTTGGAGCACTCTGGTCGCGCTTTTCTTATAGAGTTCCCCTTCATGGACTTTGTAAGCTGTAGAACGCCGGACGATGCAGCATGTTTCATTTTGGTCTTCGGGGAGCTCCTGCCTATTTCGTTAGGCAAAGAAAGGTTCAGTCCACAGGGCGATTACGGACATGATTTCGTGGGCCGAAGATGTTATTTAGGTGGCAGAGCCTCCGATTATGTCAGATGGTTCGAAATCTGGGGGTGTGTTCGGATCCGTGCTAGTATTGCCGGACTCCCCTTCCCATACTACGGATGGCTTGAACAACCTTTCCAGGAATATGTTGGGTGGGACAGGGTCGCTTTTAGCGCCGATGCGGGCGAGGACGTCCGCTGCTTGATTGTTTTCTCGAGCCACATGGTCGAATTCGAGCCCCTTGAACCGAGCTGACATTTTGAGGACGGAATTACGGGAGGCCGCCATTTTCGGATCCTTGGCATCAAAGTCTCCGTTTATTTGCGATATTGCAAGGTTCGAATCCCCACGCACTTCCAGGCATTGGATGCCCATAGAGACTGCCATCTGAAGACCGTGCAACAGAGCCTCATATTTGGCTGCATTGTTGGAGTCTGTGTATAATATTTGGAGGACGTACTGGACCGTGTCTCTGGTGGGAGACGTCAGGACTACACCTGCTCCCAATCCGGCCAGCATTTTAGAGCCGTCGAAGTGCATGATCCAGTTGGAGTACGCGCCGTACTCTTTAGGGAGTTTGGCTTCTGTCCAATAGGTGACAAAGTCGGCCAGTACTTGCGACTTGATGGCCTGCTGTGGTTTATATATTATGTCAAACGGAAGGAGCTTGATAGCCCATTTAGCAATCCGGCTCATAGCGTCGCGGTTATTTATTATGTCATTGAGTGGTACTTCGGAGGCCACCGTAATCGAACACTCTTGAAAGTAGTGTCGCAGCTTCCGGGATGCCATGAAGACCGCGTATGCTATTCTTTGATAGTGTGGGTATCGGGATTTGCATGGGGTGAGGACCGTGGATACGTAATAAACCGGCTTTTGGAGCGGGAATTTGTATCCGTCAACCTCTCGTTCGACGACGAGCACTGCGCTTATAACTTGATGTGTTGCAGCTATGTAAAGTAGCATAGGCTCACCGGTATTCTGCGCTGTTAGGACTGGATTACTGGCCAGTAAGGTCTTTATTTCATCGAGTCCAGCCGCGGCTGCATCCGTCCACACGAAGTGTTTGGTGCGCCGAAGGAGGCGGTAAAGAGGTAATGCCTTTTCTCCTAACCTAGAGATAAAGCGGCTCAAAGCGGCCATGCATCCGGCTAGTTTCTGGATGTGCTTGAGGTCTGTTGGTATAGCCCACTACAACAAAGCTCGGATTTTTGCCAGATTCACTTCAATTCCTCTATTGGAAACAATGAAGCCCACCAGTTTCCCAGAGGGGACGCCGAAAACGCATTTTTCCGGATTCAACTTGATGTCGTATGTCCGGAGGTTATCGAATGTAAGCCTCAAGTCATCTATTAGGGTTTCGACGTGTCTTGTTTTTATAACCACGTCGTCCACATATGCCTCCACTATTTTGCCGATTGGTTTTTCCAGGCATGTTTGAATCATGCGTTGATAGGTTGTGCCGGCATTCTTAAGCCCGAAAGGCATAGTGTTGAAGCAAAAAGGGCCATATGGTGTTATGAAAGCTGTTGCAGCTTGGTCAGACTCTGCCATCTTTATTTGATGGTATCCAGAGTATGCGTCGAGGAAACATAGCGAGTCGTGTCCAGCTGTGGCATTGATGATTTGATCGATGCGAGGGAGGGGAAAGGGATCCTTGGGACAAGCCTTGTTGAGGTCTTTGAAGTCGACGCATAGGCGCCAGGATTTGTCCTTCTTTGGTACCATTACCAAATTTGCTAGCCAATCCGGATGTTTAATATCTCTAATGAATCCGGCCTCAAGTATCTTGGCTAGCTCTTCCCCCATTGCTTGTCGTTTGGGCTCTGAAAATCGCCTTAGGGTCTGTTTGATAGGTTTATATCCCTTTAGTATGTTAAGGCTATGTTCGGCCAATCCACGCGGGATGCTCGGCATGTCCGATGGGTGCCAGGCGAAAATGTCCCAATTCTCGCGTAAAAAGTCTTGTAGTGCGGCGTCCATTGCGGGGCTCAACTATGTCCCGATGGAAGCTGTCTTTGTGGGGTCCGTTGGATGGACTTGGAATTTGACTATCTCGTCTGCGGGTTTAAATGATGTGGACTTGGGTCGCTTGTCGAGTATCACATCGTCCCTGTCCACGGTGGCCCGTACAGTTGTTAATTCTTCGGCTGCTAGGGCTTCGGATAATGCTTCTAGGGCTAGTGCTGTGGTTTTGTTTTCGGCGCGGAGTGCGATGTCCGGATCACTGGCTAGAGTGATGATTCCATTGGGCCCGGGCATTTTAAGCTTCATGTACCCGTAATGGGGTATGGCTTGAAAGCTTGTAAGGGCGTCCCGCCCTAAAAGGGCGTGGTATCCGCTGCTAAAATGAGCCACTTGGAATGTGATTTCTTCAGACCTGTAATTTTCCGGGGTGCCGAATACCACATCGAGTGTGATTTTTCCCGCACACCGCGCTTCCCGACTAGGAATGATTCCCCTGAAGGTGGTGCCGCTTTGCTCAATGCGGCCTTTATAAATTTCCATCTTGTTGAGCGTTTCTTCATAGATCAAGTTTAACCCGCTTCCGCCGTCCATGAGTACTTTAGTGAGCCGGAAGCCGTCCACGATTGGGCTAAGGACCAGAGCGGCTGGTGCCCGGACAGTCTGGTATCGAGGTTCATCACTGGCCTTGAAAGTTATAGCAGTGTCGTTCCAGGGGTTTATCTTTGACACATGGCAAATTTCAGCGGAGCTTCGATGGGCTCGCTTGCGCCTATTGTTTGAGGCGAAAGTCTCGAAGACTGTTAATACCGTATTGTGTTCGTTGGCGGGATGTTGTTCTGCTTTATGGTTTGCGAGAAGATCCTCGCCACTTTTTGCAACCTGCCGGAGTATCCAACATGCTCTAAGGCTATGAGTTGGTCTTATGTCCGGAGTGTTGTGGAGTTTACATGGTCCATTGAGCCATTCTTCCAATACGGTTCCCCGCACCGGGGTGTGCTTCGGTTTCCTGGGAACTGGATCAGACGACTTATGAGAGTTCGCCCGTTTAGTTCGGACAAAGGTCTTGGTGAGAGTCATACTGTCCCAAAATTCTGTTTGGGTTTTCCAGGCGCTTTCCATCCACAATACTTTTGTACTATGATTGCCAAGTCCGTGAAGTGTATTATGTCACGGCGGCTTATAGCATTAAGGAGTCCTTTGTCTGTGCAGTTTTTGCAGAAGAGTAAGACTACGTCCTCCTCGCAGCAGTCCTTGGCCTATTTAAGCGAAAGGAGGAATCTGGCCCAGTAGCGATGTACAGTCTCCTGGGGCTCTTGCCTGATGCGGGAGAGACGGTTTAAGTCCAGGTGGGTGTTGTTAGCTGAATCCAGATTCTGATCCGATCTAACACCTAGGGGCATGGGAGGTTCCAAGCCTGACAGCTCGGGATCCGGAGTGTTGCCCAATTTCTTCGGCCCAATGCCCGATTCTAAGTCCGGGACCCAGATCATGTCTTCCCTTGAGCAGGTATTCGGCTCAAGGAGTTTGGTGACCCGAACATAATTCGTCCTCAAAGTTGAGGGGCAATCCGCGTGTGGTTCCTCCACTACCGCTATCTCATGGGTGGCCAGCGGGGATCTGATGTCCCTTTGGTCGGTTTTAAGCCCGATCCGGTCATAGTCTATAACGATTCCCAGAGCAGCGATGCGATCCAAGAGCTCATTGAGGGAGGAGAGCTCCATCGGATCCATCTGTTCGGCGAGTTCCGAACTGACGCGAATGTTGTGTTTGATGACCCGAGAGGCCATCGTCGGTGCAACCGCCGATGGGGCAGCGATGGTAAAGCCACCAAGTCAGAGAGTTTGGCCTATAGCTAGATCTCCCCCCGAGGTAATGTTGTCCTTGACGACGAGATGACCCATCGAGCCTTGCGGCGACGACACAGACGAACTCTCAATGAAAGCAACAATGTCGGTGTCAAAACCGGCGGATCTTGGGTAGGGGGTCCCGATCTGTGTGTCTAGGCTGATGGTAACAGGAAGCGAGGGACACAATGTGTACCCAGGTTCGGGCCCTCTCAATGGAGGTAAAACCATACTTCCTGCTTGATTAATATTGAAGATATGAGTAGTACAAGAGTACATCTACCACGAGATCTTAGAGGCTAAACCCTAAGAGCTAGCCTATGATGGTATGATTGTAATTGTGATCGGCCTTCTAAGGACCAACCTCTTCGGTTTATATAGACACCAGAGAGGGCTAGGGTTTACATGGAGTCGGTTACAAGGAAGGAAAAACAATATCCGGATCGCCAAGCTTGTCTTCCACGCAAAGGATAGTCCCATCCGGACACGGGCTGAAGTCTTGAGTCTTGTATCTTCACGCTTCAATAGTCCGGACGATGTATACAGTCCGGTTGTCCGAATACCCCCTAATCCAGGATGACCTCACCTAGCTGCTTGGCAAAGCCCCTTCAGCCCCGAGGGTGTCTTCTTATTTAGGCGGGTCACTATCCACCAAGTCCGTGGTCTTCACGAGGCTTTCTTGGTCTGGTGCTGCTGCGGTTGGGGCCGCATTTGGCCGCGACGCGGCCTTGGCCGGGCACTCTTCCCGAACTGCCACCAGAGCTGCACTGGCGGAGTTGGGCGTGGCGGCGAGGTAGAGCACTAGGGGATCCTAAGGGCGTGGCGCCACCATCACCGGAGGGCTAGTCAGGTACTTCTTGAGATCTTGAAACGCTTCGTCGGCCTCTTGTGTCCATTCGAACGGGCCCTTCTTCTTCATTAGCTTAAAGAAGGGCAGGGCGCGTTCCCCCAGCTTGGTGATGAAGCGCCCTAACGCAGTTACGCGTCCAGCGAGCTTCTGCATTTCCCTGAGGGTTTGTGGTGGACTCATGTCTTCGATTGCCTTGACCTTCTCTGGGTTGGCCTCGATCCCCCTGTGGGACACGAGGAAGCCTAGAAGCTTGCTGGAGGGAACACCAAACACACACTTCTCTGGGTTGAGCCGCAGGTCCACTTCACGAAGGCTCGCGAAGCTTTCTTCCAGGTCCTGTATCAGGGTCTTCGCCTCCTGAGACTTCACCACAATGTCGTTGATGTAGGCCTCTGCGTTTCTCCCGAGCTGCCGGCCCAGGGCGATGTGCATCAGTCGCTGGAAAGTTGCACCCGCGTTGCGCAACCCGAACGGCATGCAGGTGTAGCAGTACACCCCGCACGTGGTCAGGAAGGCAGTCTTCTCCACGTCTTCTATGGCCATCTTGATTTGATGATAGCCCGAAAAGGTATCCAGGAAGCACAGCAGGTCACACTCAGCGGTGGAGTCGACAATTTGGTCGATGCGGGGGAGTGGGAATGGATCTTGAGGGCAGGCCTTATTGAGGTTGGTGAAGTCGACGCACATGTGCTCCTTTCCTTCCTTCTTTGGCACAACCATAGGCTTTGCCAGCCATTGGGGGTAGCGAACCTCGCGAATGACACCTGCAGCTTCCAGCTTGCGAGTTTCTTGGACGATGAAGGCTTGCTTCTCAGAGGACCATCGCCTTGCTTTCTGCTTCACGGGGCGTACATTAGGGCACACATTCAGGTGGTGCTCAATCACCTGTCTTGCGACCCCCACTAGCTGTTTGGGTTCCCACGCGAACACCTCCTTGTTCGCGCGCAGGAACTTCACCGGTGCCTCGTCCTGGTCGGGGTCGAGATTGGCACCTCTGGTGAAGGTGGCGCCAGAGGACCCATCCTCTTCAACTGGTACCTGCTTGGTTTCTGCCTTGTCTTGGGTGAACAACTACTTCTTCTTGGTCGGCGCAGCCCCCTTGGCCTGGGGGGTGTCAATGCTGGCGGGATGCGCTGCTGCAGCCGTCTTGAGAGCGAGCTTGAGCGCCTGTAGAGCGTCTTTGGTATCTCCAGCCACGGTGAGGACGCCGCTGCTCCCGGGCATCTTCATGATATTGTAGGCCGGATGGGTCGCTACCATGAATTGGGCCAAGGCGGGTAGCCGAGGATGGCGTTGTACGGGAGGCCGATGTGAGCAATGTCGAAGTTGACCAGCTCTGTGCGGAAGTTGTCGTGGGTGCCGAAGGTCACCGGAAGGAGGATATGCCCTAGGGAGCCGGAGGAGCCGCCTCCGACGCCTGACAAGGGTTTGCTAGGTTGGAGCCGTTCCACCAGCACATGGAGGAGGCTGAAGGCCTCCACTGAGAGCACGTTGAGGCCGGCACCGCCGTCGACGAGGGTCCTGGTGACGGCCACCTGGCAGATGGTGGGCGTGCAAAGCATTGGGAGCGCACCCGAGCAGGCAGTGTTGACGGGGTGATCGTCGGAGCTGAAGGTCAGGTCGGCCTCGGGTGCCGCCCAACCCGGAGGAGCTCCATGCCGTGTGAGGGCGGCGCTGATCTGGCGGACGAACGGCTTGATGTGGCGGCCCGAGGGTGGTGCCTGCGAGCCGCCCAGGAGAGCTGCAACGACCGGGGGCACCGGCACTGCGTAGTGGGCGACGAAAAGGTCGCGCAGCTCCTCCCAGGAGGCCACAGAAGCCGTTGGCAGGTGGAGCAGCCACATGCACAGGACGCCAGTGAGGGCCATGGGAAGCCAGTTGGCAATCAACTTGTCGTCGCCCTCGGCCTTGAAGATGGCCTCCTCATACGCCTGCAGGAAAACCAGCGGGTCCGTCGTGCCGTTGTAGAGCGGCGGCATCTCTGGCTTGAACTTGTGCGGCCACTATACCTGTCGCAAGGCAGGGGCCAAGGCTCGGAGCCCCCTGGCCCCAGCGCTGGCGTCGGCCGCCGGAGCGGGTGGCGCGTTGTCCGCCATGAGGGCGAAGCGTGGTGTTGATGGAGAGCGGGCCGATGGAAGGGAGAGCTCCGGCGCACCCCTACCTGGCGCGCCAAATGTCGGATATCGGGTTCCGGCAAAACCCTTAAGGTTCGAACTCTGGGGTGCGCACGAAGATCTACACCCTACTGATCCACGTCCCAACACCTCGCCGCGAATCTAAGCTACACGTTGAACAACACGAGGGACACAAGGTTTATACTAGTTTGGGCCACTGTTGTGATGTAATACCCTACTCTAGTGTGTGGTCGTGGATTGCCTCTGGGGCTGATGATGAACAATACAGAGGAAGGACAGCCTCACGAGAGGTGTTCTTGTGGTGGTGTGCTTGGAGAGGAATGGCTCCGTCTTTGTTGGCTCTAGGTGAGATCTAGATGCCTTCTACTATGGTGGCTATCTCTATATATAGAGGCCTAGGTCCTCTTCCCAAATATTGAGTGGGAAGGGAGCCAACAATGGCCATTTTGAAGGGGGACACCTAGTACAAGTTATCCTGACTAAAGATGGTCTTCGACTGCCAAAGGCACTGGCGATGACGCCGTCTTCGGCTCAACGGTGACCTCCATCCTGCCGTCCTGCTGGTCTTGATCTCGTTGCACCGATATGGTAACCTTTGCTTGATGCCTCAGTACTTCGCGCCTGCGCTTGCCCCCTTTCCACCAAAGAGGAAACGAGGACACTGCACCGGCTGGCGCCCGCCTGGTCTCGATCGTTGTGGCTTGCGTCACGAGCACCTCGCGAGCTACTCCTTGCCTTGATCTCTCCGCCTCCTCGCGAGCCTGCCTGGTGAGGCCGCCCCTGAGGAAGCCTTGCGTCGTCCGCCCCGCGAGGCTTGGCCCCTCGTGAGGGTCTTGAGCTTGGGTTGATGAAGACGGGCCATACTAGGCCACTGCTTCAGCCACGCCGCAGGCCGCAGGCAGGCAAGTCTGGGGACCCTCGTTCCCAGAACGCCGACATCGAGGAAGGATCTCTGGGCGTTGTTACTACAACACGTTTGTTAAATATTAAAATGCTATTCTTGAAAGCACAAGTGCTCCCTGGGTGATTTTGGTAATTCATGACAACATATCTCTTGTTGGACTAATACTTCTACCTAGTATATTTCAGATAAGTTCGACACTGGAGTGGCATGGACATGGACAAGAGGATGTGGAACCCCTTCAAAATGCAAGGACAAATATTGGCAAAAGCTCAAGACTCTACCTTTTCCATTTTAGTGATCCAAGATCACATTGAGTCCATAGGAAAGCCAATACTATTAAAAGGGATGAGGTGTTGCTTAATGGCTTGCTTGCTCAAAGTGCTTAGTGATATGCTCTGAAAGCCTCAGCCACGTCCTCACATCCACATATGTCCTAAACATAAATGTCAAACTCGGCCCCACCAATTTGATCTATCCGGCACCATCGAGTTTCATCTAATCCAGCCACTGCCAAACCCTAGTCACGTCGGTATCAATGATGGGATCTTGGTCTCATCGAGATGGGCTTGCAAATTCTCTGTGGTCTATTGCAACATTTTCGGTCTAACCGAGTTTGTTCAGTCGGTCCCACCGAGTTTGCTTGACCAATCCTCTATTTGTTTATTACCAAAATCGGTGTCACCTAGTTTGAGAAATCGGACAAACTGAGTTGAGGTTTTACCCTAACCCCTGGACATCGGTCCCACCAAGATGACTATGTCGGTCCCACCAAAAACTCTAACGTTCATATTTTTACCTAGACCGGTCTGACCTAGTTTTATGATTCGGTCCCACCGAGTTTGGGAATCTGCGTGTAACGGTTAGATTTTGTGTGGAGGCTATATATCCCCTCCATCCATTATTCATTCGTTAGGAGATCCATCAGAATGTGCCTACACTTCCACTACTCATTTTCTGAGAGAGAACCACCTACTCATGTGTTGAGACCAAGATATTCCAATCCTACCACAAGAATCTTGATCTCTAGCCTTTCCCAACTTGCTTTCCACTCAAATCATCTTTCCACCATAGACAAATATATGTGAGAGAGTTGAGTGTTGGGGAGACTATCATTTGAAGCACAAGAGCAAGGAGTTCATCATCAACACACCATCTATTACCTTTTGGAGAGTGGTGTCTCCTAGATTGGTTAGATGTCACTTGGGAGCCTCCGTCAAGATTGTGGAGTTGAACCAAGGAGTTTGTAAGGGCAAGGGGGTCGCCTACTTCGTGAAGATCTACCCTAGTGAGGCAACTCCTTCATGGGCGATGACCATGGTGGGGTAGACAAGGTTGCTTCTTCGTGGACCCTTCGTGGGTGGAGCCCTCAGTGGACTCGCGCAACCGTTACCCTTCGTGGGATGAAGTCTCCATCAATGTGGATGTATGATAGCACCACCTATCGGAACCACGCAAAAAATCCCCGTGTCTCCAATTGCATTTGCACACTCCAATCCCATCCCTTTACTTTCCTACAAGTTGCTTGCTTTAATTTCTGCTGCCCATATACTCTTTGCATGCTTGCTTGAATTGTATTGTGTATGCTTGAAATTGTGTTAGTCTATCACCTCAACTTGAAAAACTTAAAAACTATCAACTCTATTTGTTTTGGGTCTAATCATCCCCCTCTAGACACCTCTTCTTGATCCTTTCAATTGGTATCAGAGCATTGGTCTCCATTGTTTTGGTTTAATCACCATTGGAGTAAGATGAACGAGTCTATGTTGGGGAGTCTTAGACATAGAGTGCCTATGCTTAATGGAGAGTTCTATAGTGAGTGGAAAAATGAGATGCTTGGAATTTTTCATAAATATCACTTGAACAATACATTACTACTCCTTGTGAACCCCTTGTTGATCCCTTGCATCCTACCCATGATGAGTCTCTTGACATGATTCACAATCTTAGACCTATCGATCTTATCACTAGAGGCTTGCCTAGAAATTTAATTGGTCACTTGCTAACTCTTGATTGTGCTTATACTATACGGAGATTCCTTGAGGAGCGATTTCTAGACTATTCCTTGAAAAACTTAGATGAGATTCTTCATAAGTCTATTGCTTTGAATAAGATGAATCCCGATGATCCTATGTTTGGAGATTGTTTATCTCAGGTTACAAATCTTATGCATGCCAAAGGAGATGCTGGAATCATTAGCAATATTATTTCCGAAGCTATTAGAATTCGTAGAGATGAACATTGTCAAAATCATATATCTAATGAATCACTCTCTCTAGGAAATGATCATTTGCAAAATGATGTTAAACATGGATACTATGATGAAGATGATGATAATGACTTTGATCTTGAAAAATCTATGAGACACTTTGGTCTTATGGCTAATATTCGCGGCTACATGGCTGGAGGAAAGGAATGGGTCCTTGATAGTGGATGTACCGATCACATGACCGGACATAAAGATATGTTTCATGAGCTTGCTGAAAATGACGGCCCTCAATAGTATGTCACTTTCGGTGATAACTCAAAGGGTAAGGTGGTTGGCCTCGGTAAGGTAGCCATCTCACATGACAGCTCCATACAAAATGTTATGCTCATTGAATCTCTTGGCTATAATCTACTTTCTGTATCTAGACTAGCTGACATTAGATTCAATGTCCTATTTACTGAAGTAGATTGCCAAGTGTTTCGAAGAGATAATCATAAAATGGCGTTTATCGGCATACGTAGAGGTGATCTATACATTGTTGATTTCACTAAAAAGGCTCAACCTAGAACCTGCTTCATTGCTAAATCTTCCAAGGGCTGGTTGTGGTATAGACGGTTAGGTCATGTGGGCATGCGAAACCTTGACAAGATTATTAAAGGTGATCATATCCTTAGTGTTCAAGATGTCATATTTTATAAGGATAGACTTTGCAGTGCTTGCCAATCAGGAAAACAGGTTGGAGGAAGCCACCCCGTGAAGAACATCATGACCACGAGAAGACCGATCGAGCTACTTAACATGGATCTTTTCGGTCCAAACGCTTACAAAAGTCTCGGTGGTAACTCGTTTGGACTAGTCATCGTTGATGATTTTTCAAGGTTTATGTGGGTGTTCTTTCTCGATGATAAATCACAGGTTCAAAAGATCTTCAAAAACTTTGCTAGGAAGGCCCAAAATCAATTTGAAGTGAAGATCAAGAAGGTTCGCAGTGACAACGGATCGGAGTTCAAGAACGCCAATGTGGACACCTTCCTTGACGAAGAAGGGATCTCACATGAGTTCTCGGCTACGTACACACCTCAACAAAATGGAGTTGTTGAGAGGAAGAACCGGACGCTCATCAAAATGGCGAGAACGATGCTTGATGAGTACAAGAAGCCAAAACACTTTTGGGCAGAAGCAGTTGAGACATGTTGTCATGCAACGAATCATCTATATATTCACAAGCTACTCGGCAAGACGGCATACGAGCTCCTCACTGGTAACAAACCCCAAGTTGGATACTTTCGGGTATTCGGCTCAATGTGTTACATTCTTGACAAGCATCGTCGTTCAAAATTTTCTTCTAAGTATCATGAAGATTTCCTACTCGGTTATGGCTCAAACTCTCACACTTACCGAGTCTACAACAATTTCACCCAAAAGGTTGAAGAGACGGTAGATGTGATGTTTGATGAATCTAATGGCTCGCAAGTAGAGCAATTGCCAATTGATGTTGGTGACAAAGATCCTTCGGAAGCAATTCAAGACTTCTCTATCGGAAAGATTCACCCAACGGAGGTTTAGGAGAGTACCTCGTCTGTCCAAGTGGAAGCCTCAACCTCACGCCAAGGTGAACCACAAGCTGACTTAGAGGCATCCACGAGTGGGACACGTCAAGACGATGAGAATGAGGATGTACAACAAGATGAACCTCGATGGCCTCCTTCTCCACCTCCACGGCAGAACAACCATGCCAACAACAACGAAGAAAGACAAGAGGAAGAACAAAACAATGAAGAGGATGTTCCACCCCGAGCCAAACAAAAGCTATCACGAGTTTGAGCAAGAGTTTCAAGAGATCATCCCGTCGAACAAATCTTTGATGACATTCAAAACGGGAGAATTACTCGCTCTAAAACTCGTTTGTCTAACTTTTGTGAAAATTACTCATTTATTCCTAGCATTGAACCTATGAAGGGTGAAGAAGCATTAGAAGATCCGGATTGGATAAATGCCATGCACGAAGAACTACACAACTATGAGAGGAACCAAGTGTGGACGTTGGTTGAGAAGCCCGATAAGAAGCACAATGTCATTGGAACCAAGTGGGTATTTCAGAACAAGCAAGATGAAGATGGACAAGTTGTACGCAACAAGGCTCGTCTCGTTGCTCAAGGCTACACTGAAGTCGAAGGTATGGACTATGGTGAGACTTATGCCCCCGTTGCTAGACTTGAGTCCATTCGCATCTTACTTGCCAATGCCAATCATCATGACATTACCTTATATCAAATGGACAACAAAAGTGCTTTTCTCAATGGTGAAATTGAGGAGGAAGTTTATGTTAAACAACCACCCAGCTATGTTAATCCTGAGAAACCCGACCATGTTTACAAACTTCACAAAGCTCTTTATGGTCTTAAGCAAGCTCCTAGAGCTTGGTATAAATGCTTGACTAAGTTTCTTCTTGATAAAGGGTTTGAAATTGGTAAAATTGATTCTACACTCTTTACTAAAAGGGTTAATGGAGAATTATTTGTGTGCCAAATTTATGTTGATGATATCATATTTGGATCAACTAACCCTCATTTTAGTGAGAAGTTTGGGAAGCTCATGTCGGAGAAGTTTTAGATGTCTATGATGAGTGAAATCAAGTTCCTTCTTCGTTTTCAAATTAAGCAAACTAAGGAGGGAACCTTTATCTCTCAAACAAAGTACACCAAGGACTTATTCAATAAGTTCAACATGCAAGAATGCAAAGGTATGAATACCCCCATGCCTACTAGTGGACATCTTGACTTGACAAAGGAAGGCGAACCGGTTGACCAAAAGGTTTACCGCTCTATGATTGGTTCATTGTTGTACCTTTTTGCCTCCCATCCCGATATCATGCTAAGTGTGGGCATGTGTGCACGATATCAAGTGACCCCCAAAGAATGCCATCTTAAGGCTGTGAAAAGGATAGTGAGATACTTAATACATACACCAATTTTTGGCATTTGGTAGCCTAAGAGGTCTTCTTTTGATCTTGTTGGCTACTCTGACTCAGACTATGCCGGTGACAAGGTCGATAGAAAGTCCACTTGTAGTACTTGTCAATTTCTTGGTAGATCTCTTATGTCTTGGTCCTCCAAGAAACAAAACTCGGTATCCTTATCACCGCCAAAGCGGAATACATTGCCACTGGTTCATGTTGTGCTCAATTACTTTGGATGACCCAAACTCTTAGAGATTATGGGATATATGTGAAATATGTTCCATTACTTTGCAACAGTGAGAGTGCTCTGAAGATTTCTCATAATACCGTGCAACATTCTCGAACTAAGTATATTGAAGTTCGTCATCATTTCATTCGAGATCATGTTGCTAAGGGAGATATCAAACTTAAGCATGTTCGTACCGACAAGCAATTGGTGGATATATTCACTAAACCACTTGATGAGAAAGTGTTTTGCAGGTTGAGAGGTGAATTGAACATCATTGATGCATTTGATTTGGAGTAGAAACTCCATGTGGATACATGCAAGGCATGAGCCTTACTATGACTAATCCTTGACCATTCTCTGTCGGCGTTCTGGGAACGGGGGTCCCCAGACTTGCCTGCCTGCGGCCTGCGGCGTGGCTCAAGTGGTGGCCCAGTGTGGCCCATCTTCATCAACACAAGACTCAAGACCCTCGCGAGGGGCCAAGCCTCGCGGGGCGAACGATGCAAGGCTACCAGGGACGGCCTCGCCAGGCAGGCTCGCGAGGAGGCGGAGAGATCAAGGCAGGGTACCTCGCGAGGTGCTCGTGATGCAAGCCGTGACGATCGAGACCAGGTGGGCGCCAGGCGGGTGCCGGCCTACGCAGTGTCCTTGTTCCCTCTTTGGTGCAAAGGGGGCAAGCACAGACGTAGAGTACCGAGGCATCAGGCAAAGGTTGCCATTTCAGTGCAACAAGACCAAGACCAGCGGAGCGGCAGGATGGAGGTCACCGTGGAGCTCAAGACATCGTCATCACCAGTGCTTTTGGCAGCCGAAGACCAACTTTAGTCAGGATAACTTGTACTATATGTTCCCCTTCAAAATGGCTGTTGTTGGCGCCCTTCCCGCTCAATATTTGGGAAGAGGCCCAGGGCCTCTATAAATAGAGCTAGCCACCACAGTAGAGAGGCAGCAGATCAAGACCTTGGAAAGCCTAGAGAGAGATAGGCGATCGAACTCACCCAAGCAGTTCATCGCACCAGCTCAAGAACACCTCTCGCGAGGCTGTTATCCCTTTGTACTGTTCATCATTAGCCCCTGAGGCAATCCACCACACCACACACTGGAGTAGGGTATTACACCACAACGGTGGCCCGAACCAGTATAAATCTCGTGTCCCTTGCGTTGTTCATCATTTCTAGCCTAGATTTCACGAGGCCATCGAGCGTAGATCGGTAGGGGAGAGATCTTTGTGTGCACCCTAGTGTGCGAACCTCAAGGGTCTGCCGGAACCCAACATCCGACATTTGGCGCGCCAGGTAGGGGTGCGCCGGAATCTTTTTCCGCTGTTCGCGTTCGATCTTCCGTCGTGTGCATGGCTGACGCTCGTCGGGCTCGCGCTGAGCGTCGGGCTGCTCTCGCCGCCCGCGTCACCGGGACGGAGCCCGTCGGCGGGCGCCCCGTCGTTCCTCGTTGCCTGCCACCAACGCCGCCACCAGCCCGGTGGGGAACGAGCAGCATGCCTCTTCTCTGCATCCTTCGGTGCAGCGGGAAGGCCGCACCACCACCCTGTCGCTGACTCCAGCCGGTTTGCCGTCCCATGCCCGTCGCGCCCCCACGGACGCGCATGCCGCGCTGCTCCTGGTGCGTGAGCTCCTGCACTACCGTCCCGTCGACGACCTCTACGAGGACTGGCTCGCCCGCATCACCGAGCTCGTCAGCGCCGTAGGGGGCTCTCCTATGCCTTCCCTCTCGCTGCCTCGCCCTCCATCCTGCGCAGGAGGCATGGATCAGGAGGTGCCTCCGCCACCTCCTCCGCAAGAAGGTGCCCTGGCTCCAAGGCGCGTGGCCCCAGAACAAGACCCACCGCGTCAGGCGCCTGCATGACAAGAAAGGAGCTGCCAAGAAATCCCTCGCTCCCAAGAAGGTGCTCGCGTGCTCCCGGCACAGGTGCGCCATGACCGCAGCCCTGCGCCACCACGTCAAGACCCCGCGCTGCTCCAAGCGGCAGCGCGTGGGAACTTCCAGGAGCAAGCCCAGCACCAGCAAAGGGCCCCGGTGGCCACCGCAGGCTGGCGCGCCTTCACCCCCGAGCTATGCAGTGTTGCCTGGCCAGGCAAGTTCAAGCCTGACCTGCCTCCTTGCTACGACGGCACTGCAGACCCCGTGGAGTTCCTACAGCTCTACGAGCTGGGCATCGAAGCCGCCAATGGGGAAGAAAAGGTCATGGCGAACTGGTTTCCCATGGCGCTCAAGGACGGTGCCCGCACCTGGCTCCTGAACCTGGCTCCTGGCATGATCTCCCCCCTGGGACGAGATGCGCACCCGCTTCATCGCCAACTTCCATGGCACTCGCGTCCGTCCACCGGCCGTGGGTGACCTGCACCGCATCAAGCAGCAGCCTGGAGAGACCATGCAGAAGTACATCCAGTGCTTCGACAAAGCTTGCCTCAAGATTCCCAGGGTGACTGAGGAGGCCACCATTTCGGCGTTCTCTGATGGCGTTCGCGACGTCAAGATGAAGGAGGAGCTGGCAATCCATGAAGATCTGTGCACGTCTCTGGAGTTGTTCAACCTGGCGACCAAGTGCGCAAGGGCTGAGGAAGGGCGCCTCTCCCTTCTCGAGCTCCCAGCAGCGGACCCAGAAGAGAAGAAAGCCAAGGCCAAGGATGTGAAGTGTAAGGGAGCAGCTGTACTCGCAGCGGAGCCAGACACAAAGCACGGCAGGGACCAGCCGGAGTCATCCAAGGGCAGCTGGTACTGTGTGTACCACGACCTCCACACCCACAACACCAACGAGTGCCAAGAGCTCAGGGCCGTGCGAGAAGGCCGTGTCGGTCGACGTCCCGAGCGCAACGATCGGGGCTACGACCGAGGCGGAGCAAGAGGTGGAGGACGACAGGACGACCGTGGCCCTCGCCAGGGGTGGCGTGACCGACCTCGCGAGGACCGCTGGCAGGACCAGCCTCGCGAGGGAGCTTGGAGAGATCAGCCTCGCGAGGACCGCCCGCAAGGCGATGCAGGCCTTCCTCCTCTGCCACCACCACCAAGAAAGAATGAAGACCATCATCAGGACGAGGGGGTTGGGGGCTTCTAGGAGCCACGTGCAATCGCTTGCATCCTGGGCGGTGCTCAGGCCCCAGCCTCACAGCGCATCTTCAAGCAGTTTGCTCGCGAGGTGAATGCAGTCCTCCCCAAGCTTGAGGCCACGCGCCCTCTCAAGTGGTATGCATTCGCCATCATGTTCAGCTCAGCGGATCAGCTCGAGTGCGCGGCAACGGCCGGTGTCCTCCCAATGCTTTGTTCCTCAGTCATCAGCAATGTGCAAGTCACCAGGACCCTCATCGATGGCGGAGCAAGACTCAACATTCTGTCCGTCGAGATGTTCAACAATCTCCAAGTGCCATATGATCAGCTTGAGCCAACCAATCATTTCTCAGGAGTCACTGATGGTTCCATTGTCCCGATAGGGCAGGTCCGCCTTCCTGTCACCTTTGGATAGCACAACAACTACCGCACCGAGCTCATTGACTTTGACTTCGCTCACATTCGCCTTCCATACAATGCCTTCCTCGGGTACCCGGCCCTGGACAAGTTCATGGCAGTGACTCACCATGGCTACAACGTCCTCAAGATGCCAGGAAGCGGTGTGGTCATCACGGTCCCATGTGAAGAGAAGGATGCGGTGTGCTCCCTCGAGCGCGCCTTCTAGGCCGCGTCGATCGAAGACCCGGATAGCAAGAGTGGAAACCTCCCTGGAGCAGCTCCCAAGAAAGAATACATCACCTGGCTGAAGGCCTCAGGAGGCAGGCACCTCCAGGGTCGCCGCGTCTGGACATGCGCCCGTCCAAGGGGCGCCACCCTCCATCGCATAGGTAGGCGCGCCCGGCGCCCTCCTCGGGCAGGGCTCGTGGGCTCTCTCCTGGGGAGCCATCGACTTTGCCAAGGTCACGAGGGAGGTGCTTGGGTTCAACCTGGAGGCGTGCTTCGCGGCACGCTTCCCTCAGGAAGGCGTAAGGAAAGAAGAACCCAACCCTCAGGAGTTCATCACCAAGGCCGCTCAGGATGTGGAGGAATCGAGAGTCATGCACAGCAACCGCCGTCTGCCCTCTGCATCGACTACCCAGGGCTCAATCGAGTCGCTTCTCAGGAGTGCTTCTGGCCTTCGCGCGTGGGGCGTTGCACGGGCCCACCGCACAGCTTCATTCACATGCCCTTCGGCTTGTCGAACGCGGCTGCAGCCCACCAGCGCCTGATCAGGAGCATTCTGGAAGCTCAGGTGGCCAAGCATCGTGCGTTCCTGGAGGAGATGGAGATGGACCTCAATGGGCCGCCCGGACCTCCTGAGCCTCCCGAGGCTCGGAGTCCCGAGGGCTCATGAGGATCGGCTTCTTCGCCCCGCACCGCCAGCTGCACCAACTATCGTTCTGCAAAAGTGTCAGGTGACTTCTTTTTAGTTTTCATTTCAGCTGGGAGCGCCCTCAGGGCTGCATCATTCCCAGGTCATGTGGGTCCGTCCCTGCGGCAGGTATCCGTTTTGCTTATATCTTCTGCTTATCTTGCTGGGGGCGCCCCTCGGGCTGCATCATCCCCAAGCCGCTCGGGCCTAACCCAGTGGCGTTTGCTTTCCCTGCATCTACCTAAGTTGATTTGCTCCTTCATGATTTACCTGCTTGAGATAATCGCCTGCTCGATTGACACCTACCCTTGGAGCCTCTCGCTCTGGCACGGCGCTTGCACATGGGTCCGTCCCTCCAACACCGACAAACCTGAGTTGTCGAGCTCTGGCCGCGGCAGTCCCGCATAGCGCTACCTCACCAGACCCTCAGGGCCCCAATCACTCCCTCTGAGCAACCAATGGTTGGCTGGCAACCGTAACGGCACGCCTCGTTTTCCCTCATGATTGGTGTGCAGGATCCGCTTCAGGAATAGCGTGGGCGGGGGGGGGGGGGGGGGGGGCGTCGAGAGCTCTCTCTCCCTCTCTCCCGCACGATCCTCTTGCACGTTAAAAGGGGGGCGCCTGAGCATCGTGACCCATGGGCTCTTACTGGCTCTCCAGCCCTCACCCCCTGGCCTTGACCCACGGCATCGCGACCTGTCATACCAGTGACGGCTGAGCTTGCTCGAGGGCCGGGACCTGAGGACGTAGAGCATGAAGGAAAGTGCGGGCAAGAGTGGAGAAGCTCACGAGGGCCTGACCCAGCAACACCCCAGCTACCGACATGCAGGCTCGGCACCTCGCCGAAGGACTACTCCAAACCTATGAGATAAGTCATGCAAAAGCAAAAACGACTGAACACCAAACCCTCGCCTATTGCAGCTCTGTCACGGCAATGTTGCATGCCTTTCTCGCCTAGCGGAGGCTGCTTGAGCAGTAAAGGGGACCTCCCGAGCATCATGACTCAGGGGCTCTTACTGGACCTTGGGCCGCTCACCTCCTGGCCTTGACCACGGCATTGCGACATGGCATACCGGCGACAGTTGAAGCCTGCCTGGGGACCGGGATCTGTCAGCATAGAGCACCAAGCCCTCGTGAGGAAAGAAAGGGGGAGCCGAGTCGGGACAGTACACGCATCTAGCACCGATTCATAATATGGATATACAGTTCACAAAAGACATGGCAGTAGCCTCACATACCCCCATGGGGTGTCACTTTGATTCCTCGCAGGGAACAAAAGGCACCAATTGTAAGGAGCGTTAACTACGCGCGCCTCCGCAGGAGACGCCATCATCAACAGTGGGCCATCAGGCACCGACACCAACCCCATCTGGATCAGTTGTGCCGACGGCCTGACGCGGCTGTCCTGCTCCGAGTGCGACGCAAGCTCGGGGGCTCGTAGCTGTCGTCGCTCGTCTCTTGAGTCGCATGAAGCTCGGCAGAGTCGCTGGATCCTCTGACTCCTCCGCTGCTGCCTAAGGAGCTGCTGGGGAGGCGATTGGCCGGCCTGGCCCTTGCCACGCGGGTACACCAGTCGCCTTTTTCGGGCAGCACTCCAGCCGGTGGCCTTCCGCATCGAAGACCTTCAAAAACATCAAGGAGGCGCCGTCGTATTCAAGATGAATTACGAGGGCACCACTTGTCCGGCAGACCCGAGCGATCTCACCCCAGCCCCGGGTCATGAAGACCTTGCCCTGAGCGACGACCGCAACCTCCGCTCCGGTTGCAAGGGTGCTGCAGCCAGCATGCTGCAGCCAGAGCTCCAGAGACCCACTCGGTGGCATCTCGAAGGCGAAGGAGGTAGGAAGGCGAATCCAAGATCGCGGAGGCATGGTGGCGTGAAGCATGAACTCGCGGGAAGAACCCTCGGCATGGACGCCAGGGGTGACAATGCGCACCGCCGTGACTCGCCGGCGCCGCCGTCGGCATCGTCGGTGTTGCTCAGCATCTTCTCCTCCTGGTCCCTCGAGTCGGGCGTACAAGGGAAGCGGACACCCAGGCGGCGGCCGCTTGTACCAGGGCCGTGATGACCCCTGTCAGGTGACCACGTCGCGGCGGCCGGGGATAGGCCGTTTCTTCGGCGGAAGTGGGTTAGGACCCTCTCGGGGGGGCCTTTCCCTTCTCTTCTGCAGAAAACCGGCGGATCGTTGGCATCGGCGTAAGGTGGAGCAAGGGCGAGGAAGAAGAAAAGAGGGAGTAGCAGGAAGGGCTGGACTACGGGGGCTCTCGCCCATCCGTACTTATAGTTCGGAGGAGGCCAACCGTCGGCCACCACGATCTCAGGTAATCATGACCCATTTTTGCATGTAGGGACTTGTCAAGTCGAGCGGTTGCCGAGGCAGCATGGGGAAGCGGAGACGCCCACGTCCAATCAACCGCCACACGGCGCCTAAGGCCGCAGGCTGATAAGGCCCGCGGCGCTCCGCACTTGCCCCTTCACTTCTCCGCTAAGCCAAGTCCAAGCGCACGTTGGTCCCCCGGGCTACTAT
Source organism: Triticum timopheevii (assembly GCA_963921465.1). Taxonomy (NCBI): domain Eukaryota; kingdom Viridiplantae; phylum Streptophyta; class Magnoliopsida; order Poales; family Poaceae; genus Triticum; species Triticum timopheevii. Next base: position 289,420,859 of record OY997268.1, on the reverse strand, counting down.
CGGCGTTCTGGGAACGGGGGTCCCCAGACTTGCCTGCCTGCGGCCTGCGGCGTGGCTCAAGTGGCAGCACAGTGCGTCCCATCTTCATCAGCACAAGACTCAAGACCCTCGCGAGGGGCCAAGCCTCGCGGGGCGAACGACGCAAGGCTACCTCAGGGACGGCCTCGCCAGGCCAGCTCGCGAGGAGGCTGAGAGATCAAGGCAGGGTACCTCGCGAAGTGCTCGTGATGCAAGCCGTGACGATCGAGACCAGGCGGGCGCCAGGCGGGCGCCGGCCTGCGCAGTGTCCTTGTTCCCTCTTTGGTGCAAAGGGGGCAAGCACAGACGTGGAGTACCAAGGCATCAGGCAAAGGTTGCCATTTCAGTGCAATGAGACCAGGACCAGCGGAGCGGCAGGATGGAGGTCACTGTGGAGCCCAAGACGGCGTCATCACTAGTGCTTTTGGCAGCCGAAGACCAACTTTAGTGAAGATAACTTGTACTATATGTTCCCCTTCAAAATGGCCGTTGTCGGCGCCCTTCCCGCTCAATATTTGGGAAGAGGCCCGGGGCCTCTATAAATAGAGCTAGCCACCACAGTAGAGAGGCAGTGGATCCAGACCTTGGAAAGCCTAGAGAGAGAGAGAGGCGATCAAACTCACCCAAGCAGTTCAGAGCACCAGCTCAAGAACACCTCTCGCGAGGCTGTTCTCCCTTTGTACTGTTCATCATCAGCCCCTGAGGCAATCCACCACACCACACACTGGAGTAGGGTATTACACCACAACGGTGGACCGAACCAGTATAAATCTCGTGTCCCTTGCGCTGTTCATCGTTTCAAGCCTAGATCTCACGAGGCGATCGAGCATAGATCGGTAGGGGAGAGATCTTCGTGCGCACCCTAGTGTTCGAACCTCACGGGTCTGCCGAAACCCAACATCCGACATTCTCTTATGATAATGATCATATGTCTTGGATACTCTAGTACTCTTGCATGCTATCTAACCCTTGTAGGTACTTGGATAAGCCCAGCTCTATAAGATTGCAACTCAATCACATTTTAAGCAATCTCTACATCTCCAAGTCTCTAAAATGGTCGATGAAGACAAGGAAGCACGAATAATCCATTCAATATATCCTTTGAAAAATTCCTATATCAAATTTCAATTGATATCAAATTTCATAATTGTCACTTTGGATACACAAGTTCTCTTCCTTGCAAGACTAACCCATGTACAAAGATGAACCTCAACTACAAGTGGTGCTCCCATTTCTTGATGATCTATATCAACTTGTGCACCCTACACGAGTTCAACTACATGACCAAGTTCATCACCACCACCCAAGGTATTTCATTCCATCTTAGAGAAGCTTAACCCCAAGACATGGGTCAAAGTAACTCAACAACATGAGAATACATCAAAATGCTTAAACGAAAAATTGCAACCCCATTTTGAGCTTAAACGATGAGTATGACCTATGATCAAGTGTCTTCACTTGACTCCTAAGTCAATATACTCTAACATAGGTGACTTTGTCACTGACCAATTCTAGATGAAGTTCTCTGTTGTTTCTTTTGTGCTCTTGCATTTGTCTCATGCATGCTAGTTCCCCTTTCAAAAAAAAACTTCATCTAGATGTCTTTTCTTTTCTCTGTTATTTTCCGCATTTCCCTGCATCCAATTCAATGCAAACCCTTCAGTTAATTCCTTGCACATCCTTGTGAGATCTTATTTGCCTAGTGAGCTTAAGTGATAAGAATTCACTCTCTGGGTTAAACTTGGTCTCACCGGAACAATTTCTTCAGCTGAACCGAATCAACTCGGTGCCACCGATTGCAACCACTTGGTGCTACCGATTTCAGTCCCGAGACAAAATCTGTGTCACTTGCATTCTGCATATTTATCCTAGCTCCACTCTTTGTAACTTGTCCTCTACAAGCATCCTATATTAGACATGGCTTTGTAATGTGACTCCAGGACCGAACCTACTTGACTCATGCTCTAGAAGTCCCTTCTTGGAAACTGATGTCAAAGGGGGAGAGAGAGCACATCAAAGCTTATCACATCAGAGAGAATGCACTCATAAAAGCTTCTCCTGATGCTCCTATCCTTAAGAGGAAAGTTGTCTCATGTCTTCAAAAGGGGATATACATGATAGTATATGTTATGACTTTATCTTGCTTTGATTTTCTTGTTTGCTCTGATTTTCTACTACCCTAGCTTCTCCCACTATCCCATGTCAGATTCAGGGGGAGAAAGACATCTAAGGGAAGAAAATCTTTGGACTTCATTGCATATCTTTATTCTTGGGGACATGTCAATAACCAACTAGAGTACCTTGTACTCACACTCTACATGTCATCCCAGTCATGGTACTCTTATGTTCTTTAGTTCTTGCTCTGTCTATTAGATGTTCTTGTGTTATCTAACCTTGTTTACCTAGGTACATCTTCTTCAAAGCTAGCTCAAGACCACAAGGTAAGTATATGCATCACACTCATGTGCATGAAGATCTCTTGCTATGGTACATTTTTTTCTGTAAGAGAGCTTCACAAACATGAAGGCATATTTCTAGCATCCACATCATATTTTCTTATGCATATAGCCAAGACACATGTAACTCATTGCTTGCTCTGTCATGTCTATGCATTCTCATACTTTTATCATCACATGATTGCATACATGTAGGGGGAGCCAATGCATGTTGCATGTCTTTCCAAAAGTTTAGTTGCTATTTCTTTATATCTTTATCTAAAGCTTTGATGTATGTTGTCATCAATTACCAAAAAGGGGGAGATTGAAAGCACAAGTGCTCCCTGGGTGATTTTGGTAATTCATGACAACATATCTCTTGTTGGACTAATACTTCTACCTGGTATATTTTAGATAAGTTCAATATTGGAGTGGCATGGACATGGACAAGAGGATGTGGAACCCCTCCAAGATGCTAAGGGCAAATATTGGCAAAAGCTCAAGACTCTACATTTTCCATTTTAGTGATCCAAGATCACACTGAGTCCATAGTAAAGCCAATACTATTAAAAGGGGATGAGGTGTTGCTTAATTGCTTCCTTGCTTAAAGTGCTTAGTGATATGCTCCAAAATCCTCAGCCACTTTATCACATCCACATATGTCCTAAACCTAAATGTCAAACTCGGCCCCACTGATTTGATCTATCCGGCGCCACCGAGTTTCATCTAATCCAGCCACTGGCAAACCCTAGTCACTTCGATGTCACCGATGGGATCTCGGTCTCACCGGGATGGGCTTGCAAATTCTCTATGATCTATTGCAACATTTTCGGTCTAACCGAGTTTGTTCAGTCGGTCCCTCCGATTTTGCTTGACCAATCCTCTGTTTAATTATTACCAAAATCAGTCTCACCGAGTTTGAGAAATCGGTCAAAGCGAGTTGAGGTTTGACCCTAACCCTTATACATCGGTCTCACCGAGATGACTATGTCAATCCCACCGAAAACTCTAACGTTCATATTTTTACCTAGATTGGTCTGACCGATTTTTATGATTCGGTCCCACGGAGTTTGGGAATATGTGTTTTACCCCTCCACCTATTCTTCATTCGTGAGGAGAGACATCAGAATGTGCCTACACTTACACTACTCATTTTCTGTGAGAGAACCGTCTACTCATGTGTTGAGACCAAGATATTCCAATCCTACCACAAGAATCTTGTCGACGTCCTGGACTTGGGGGTATCAAGTCATGCCTGCCTGTGGCCCACCACGTGCCTCCATCGACGGCCTGGTACGGCCCAGCTTCAACACCAACACAGCAAGACCCTCGCGAGGGGCCAAGCCTCGCGAGGCGGGCGACGCCAAGACCCCGAAGGAATTGGCCTCCTCAGGAGGGCTCCTGAGGGGCAGAGAGTTCTATGCAGCTACCTCGCCAGGCTCAACTGACATGAGCCATGACGACCAAGGCCAGGCGGGCGCCAGGTGGGCGCCAGGTGGGTGCAGAGTGCAGGTTTCCTCTTCGGTGCAAGGGCGGCAAGCCACAGGCGCGGAGTCCCGAGGAATCAACCAAAGGTTTCCATTCTGGTGCAACGAGACCAAGACCGCCAGGACGGCAAGACGGGGGTCATCACCGAGCCCACCGCAGCGTCACGGCCAGAGGTTTTTCGCAGGCGAAGACTACTTTTGTCAGGATAGACAGTACTACTTATCCCCTTTCAAATCCAACCATTGTGGAATCCCTTCCCGCTCATATTTGGCAGGAGGACCAAGGCACTATATATTGGACTTAGCCACCACTATAGAAAGGGACCGAAACCAGAACAAGTAGGGCACCACACTAGCTCAAGAACACCTCACGTCCTGAGGCTTGTTCATCCTTTGTAACCAGTTCATCCATAACCCCTCGAGGCAATCCACCACACCACACTAGAGTAGGGTATTACACCATAACGGTGGCCTGAACTAGTATAAATCTCTATGTCTTTGTGTCTCTGTGGGCTCTTCGCGCTAGGCTAGGGAGGATCGCGAGTAGGCAGGCTGGGCAGGTTGAGATCTCCGCACGCACCCCAGTGTTCAAACCTCTCACAGGTTGCCGGATCCCGAAATCCGACATTTGGCGCACCAGGTAGGGGTGCGTCAGATCTCCTCTTCCATTGACCAGTCCTCCTCCGCTCCACCGATGCCATGGCCGACGCCCCAAGAGCCCAAGTCGAGCACTGGGTCGTCCAGACCTCCTCAGCAGCACCCATCGGTGAAGAAGATCTCCACTCTGCCCTGCTCGCGGCCCGCATTTTGCCGGGGGCGACCGGCTGCAGGGGGCGCGTGGCGCAGCCTTCTCCTCTGGCGCCGCATCGTTGCCGTGCAGCTGCGCAATCTGCGAATTACGCTGCAGCAACTGCTCCGCACTCGCACAGGGAACAAGCGAACATGCGGGCGGCGGTCATCGTGGCCCGTGAGCTTCTGCGGTGCAGGCCATATGAGAGCGACCGCGACGCCATGCTGGAGCGGGCTGCCGAGCTGCTAGACGCGGCGTGCAGGGGGGCAGCGCCATTCTGCACCCTCCCCACATCGCAGGCAATGGCGGGGGTGCGCGCCCATCCCCGAAATAGTCGCACGCCCTCTCCCAGGGGCCATGGAGAGCCTTTCGATGCCAACCAACCTCGTGGAGTAGCCCGCGCCGCACCAACCGTCCCCTCGGCATGGGGCTGCTTCAGACGACACCACCAGGGGACGCGTGGGAGTGTCGGCCCCTGGCCAGCAGGACCAGAAGATGGCAGAAGGGAGCGGGAGCGTTAGGCGACCGGGCGGCGCCCCTGGTGCGAATGTCCTAGAAGCCTACGTTCCCATTGCGATGGATCCAAGGCGCGCGCTAGGAGAGGGCCTCAGCCGATCCCCCAAGCCAGGCTGAACAAACATGAGGCCAAGCTCTCCTTCGAACCACCACCAAGCCCTGCAGACGTCCCCAACAGCGGCAGCCTCTGGGTACAGTTAACGCTGCAGGGACATGCTTACACTGAGCATGGATCGCAGGTAAACAAAGACGCGACGACAGCAAGGACCCTCAGAACGACGGACCCTCCTCAGGAGCTCGAAGGACGTTGGGAGCAGCACGGGGGGAGCCCGGTGGCGGGGCGCTCCTCGCGTTGCGCTGAGCAGGATCCAGCCTGGAGGTAGGTTCCCTGCCAGGGAAGGCGCCGGCGATCCCTTCCCCTCGGCAGGGGGCCTACGGTCGCCGAGGACGCCGTCAGCGTCCCCTTGGCCCTTGGGTCTTGTCCTGGTTTCCGGTCTCCCCAACGATGCTCAGGGGCAGCACACAGCAGGGTCCACGTCGGGCGACATGAAGCAAGGCTCCGGCCTGTGAAGGTCTCTGCTCGTGACACTCTCACGTAATAATGAGTGGGGCTGTACACGCCCCGTAATGTCCTGAGTGCCGCCCTGGGGCCTCACGGGTGCTCCCACCCACGTCCTAGTGGAAGCACCATGCTCCGCGCTAACCATCGACACTGCCCCCAATGACTATGCCCAGCCAGTGGAAGCACTTAGCTCCACGCTGGTGAGGAGACCGAAGACTGAAGACCAGTTAGGCGCCGGACGCGGCCACCTACCTTTTGCCTCTCTTTTTGTACTCGCTTGCCGACTTTTTGAAGCAGTGTGTTTTCTGTGCATTTATAAAACGGGGGGAGTTTTCTTTTTTCTCGTGTCGCTCTCTTGCCTTCAGTTCTTGCGTTCTTTCCTTGGAGCTCATGACCGCTACCCTACCCTCTAGCACCTCGCGAGCAGGGACTGGGTACAGTGTGCGCTCTGGTGCTGATCGCTCCCCTTGGGGGCTCAAAGGTGCGGCCGCCCCGCGAGCCCACCTTGCCACAATCTGGCTGTTGGCTCCTCACGAGGCACTCTACGGTAGGCCAGCAGGCCCCTCAAGAGGCACAGGGCCTCGCGAGCCAGCTGCAGGCTCGCCTTAGGAGAAGGGGCACTGCCGCGGCATCAGGCCTCACTCAGGACAAACGAAACCCAAGATAAGTCAGAAACAACTATCCCGTTCATCGGCCCGCAACCCTGCTGGGCCCCCCTCCGGGCGCTACTTCAAAAGCATTCAGCAATCTCATATATTATAAGGGGCACCCCCTTCCCAAAGTGTTCTCACAAGGATATGTTTGAGTTTTCGTTGTACATGTTAAAGCAAAAGAAATATAGGCTTAACTGGATGCGCCTTCTCTGCCACTCCCATCCATGCTGCTTGTGCTGAAGCTACCACCCACCTTGTCATCTCCACCTGTGCCAGCTCCTTCGGCTGTGAGCATGGCCGTGTCATCCTCAAGAGTCAACTCCTTCACCAGAGCATCCACGTGACCGTCCACCCACTTGGCAAGCTTGTCTTGGGTGGCCGCAGGCACGGGGGCTAGTATGATGCTGAAGTTGAGGTTCAGGAGGTTGCTGAAGATGCGCGAGAGCGCGCGCCCAAGGAGGCCCCGGCTCCTCTCCTCAACGAGTTGGCGGGCTTTTGCGGCCTGATCCTCCAGACGGGTCACGACATCGGTAAAGAAGTGGAGATGGCTGGCATAATCGCTCTCGTGCGGGTGGGGAGCGCTCTCATCACAAATGGCACCCAAGGTGTTGTTTCCTCTGATGCGCAGACCTTGGAGCATGGGGCCATGTTCGCCAGCGTCCGGCGGCGGGACTTCTCACTCGAAGCCTTCTCCAGGAGGGAGGCGGCGTCCTCGGCCTGCTTCTAGAGACAGGATATCTCGGTGCGAGCAGAATCCAGGGCGGATTCAGAAGAAGCGAGGGTTGCCCGGGCAGCTCCCTCGCGCTGCTTCACCGCCTACAGCCCGGTCCTCAAGACGGAGGTCCGGTCCTCAAACTCAGCCTTGAGCAGCTCCAGGTCCACGTGGTGCCCTTCGGCTAGCTCAACACGTGCCTTCGCCATCTTCTCCTCCACCTTCACCTAGACCTGAGCTTCTCGGGCGGCGACAACATCCTCAGCCACGGCAACCTGTCGCTCCCTCACCTCCAGCCTTTCCAGCGCCAAGCTATGATCCACGGCCTCTAGTGTCAAGTCCTCATGGCGCCTCAGGAGCTCCGCCTAGGCAAGGGCCACCTCACCTGGTGAGGAGGCCAGCGGGGCACGATGCTCCTCGATTTCACGCAGCAGGGTAGCACTCAAAGACAGAAGATCCTGCTCCCGCTCCTTAGCCGCCTCGCGACGGCGGTTGGCTGCCTCAGCCTCTTCCATGGCGTGAGCGCGAGCTTCTTGGGAAGCCGCAAGCGAGGCCTCCGCGCACGCCTCGGCCTTGTCTTGTTGAAGCTTCCCAAGATTGATGGCCACCTTCAGCCGTTGCCTTTCACCCTCCAAGCGGCGGCTCTCTGCTTCAAGCCTAGTGTCAACGTTGGCGAGCTCCCCACCAAGATGGACCTTCGCATGCACCGCTTCACCAAAGAACCCGAAGCGCACGCGCTGTGCCCACGAGCAAGCGTGAGCTCGTCGCCAAGATCTTCACTGGCTCTAGAGGTCGCTTGGGAGGCGCTGGGGCTCCGTCAGTCCACGACTGGGGGCTGGCCGGTGGGTCCCATAGCTTGAAGACGAAGGCTTCCCGGAGGACGCCCCCCTACTGGCAAGGACAAGAGGGAGGCTCACTTGCGCACCCTTCACCTAGCGGACAGAGTTGCGGGGGGAGAGAACATGGGGCTCGGCTCCGGTGCACCCTCGCGGTGTCGAGCTGGAGGGAGCCGGACTCATACCCTGCGTTAGCTCAGGGCGCTGGGGGCTGCACGCCCGCACCGTGCTGGGTCTCTTGGTGGTCTCCGCCTCCCGAGGTTTGCTCTCCATGATCCTATAAAACCCCAGCCATGAGAAAACGCAGTGCACTCGAAGATCGGGATCGAAGATACTTACTCGTCGGCGGCCACATATCTCCTCGGCTTCAACGGACGACGGGTGCCATCGTCGCGGCACGGGGACCTCTTCCTCTTCAGGAGCGACTCAAGGCACATGTGTCGCCGACCTGGCCCCGACGGGTGATCCTTAGGAGGGGGAGCGTCCGGCGTGATATCCAGAGTAGAGGTCCCAAGGGCAGGGCCGCCCGGCGTGGCGTCCTGGCTCACAACTCCGGGGCCTTTAGTGGGCTCCTCGTCGCCAGCAGCAGCTGTGGGGCCACCGTCCCAGACGTTAGAGGCTTCTTCCTCCAGAGCTTGGTGTCGCGCAGGCTCTACAGCAGCCCCTACGGAAACCCCAGAATCCTGAGGCTCTCGAGCCTCTAACAAGGCTGAGCCTTCGGAGGAGTTCCCGATAGCTGACGGAGGCACGCGTCCCCCTGCGTCCACACTTGGGGCACGCACAGGAGAATCGACCAGGAGAGGAGCTGAGGGAGTCCTGGATTAGGGGGTCCTCGGATAGCAGGACTATATGCTTATGCCAGACTGTTGGACTATGAACATACAAGATTGAAGACATCGTCCCGTGTTCGGGTGGGACTCTCCTTTGCGTGGAAGGCAAGGTTGGCGATTCGGATATGTAGATTTCCCTCACTGTAACCAACTTGATGTAACCCTAGCCCCCTCCGGTGTCTATATAAACCGGAGGGTTTTGTCCATAGGACAAGAACAATCATAATCATAGGCTAGCTTCTAGGGTTTAGCCTCTACGATCTCGTGGTAGATCAAATCTTGTAATACTCATATCATCAAGATCAATCAAGCAGGAAGTAGAGTATTACCTCCATAGAGAGGGCCCGAACCTGGGTAAACATCATGTCCCCCACCTCCTATTACCATTAGCCTTAGATGCATAGTTTGGGACCCCCTACCCGAGATCCGCCGGTTTTACCACCGACATTGGTGCTTTCATTGAGAGTTCCACTATGACGTCGAAAAAAGGATTGATGGCTCACCTTGTTATGAAGGACAACATCATCTCTGGCGGAGCCCTGGCATTAGGCCAAACCTTCCGACTAGGTGGCGTCGTCATGCACTAGAAAAAATAGACACATCCGTGACATTTTGGGCCGAACGAAATTTTTCTGTCATACATATGACACTTCTATGATGATAATTGGGACAAAACCCGGTATCATCATAGATGTGGTGGGCTCCTACTTCTATGATAAAAAATCATGACAGAAAATGGGCTTTTCGTCTTGGGCGGGCTGGAGACGCAGCTGCATGACATTCTTTGGGCCGTCCATGACGGAAAAAACAGTGGTAGAAGCGAGGGGGAAGAAAATTTCGGGGAGTTGCCGGTTACGGTGGGAGGTCGGGGGCGGAGCGATGCGCGTTTCTCTTGTACGTATGCACGTGTGTGCGAGGCATTGGCTCTAACTGAAGCCGAGCGAGGGGTTGGGCTCTAACTGAACCCGAGCGATTGCACTGCAGGCTATGCGTTACTGAACCCGAGCGATCGATTGATGGCTACTAACTGAACCTGATGGAGCGATTCCTTTGCTACTGTTGCTAACTGAAGCCGATCGATGCTGCATCTGGGATGAATAGTGAGCGTTGCGGGGGGGGGGGGGGTTTGGATGAACAGTGAGCGGTGGCGTTGCCTCTGGATGAACAGGAACCCGTGGTGTGGAGGGCTGGATGAACAGTAGATGGTGGAGGGGTGGCCGTGGAGGGGTGGTTGAACAGGACCCCGTGGTGTGGAGGGCTGGATGAACAGTAGACGATGGAGGGGTGCCCGTGGAGGGGTGGTTGAATAGTAGCCGGTGGAGTAGCGCGCGGTGGATGCTGGATGAACAGGAGCCCGTGGAGGCTGGAGGAGGTCGACGGTAGCCCGTGGAGGCTGGAGGAGGTCGACGGTGGAGATGAACAGTATCCCGTGGAGTCCCGTTTTGCGGTACGCCACACCCCTCCCCTCCCGTTTCAACCGTAGCGCTCCAACACAAGTCTGTTTGGTCCGTTTTGCGGTACGCCACACCCCTCCCGATCAACAGGACCCCCGTTTCGACCGTAGGAGGTCCGTTTCGTCTGTTTTGCGGTACGCCACACCCCTCCCGATCAACAGGACCCCCGTTTCGACCGTAGGAGGTCCGTTTCCTCCGTTCTGCGGTACGCTAGGCCTCGTTTCCATCGCTTGTTCTGTCCAAGCCAGTTGGCTCCCACGCGTTCTGTTGCCTCCCGATGAACACGATGCATTCCGTTGCCTCCCCATGAACACGACGCATTCCATTGCCTCCCCATGAACACGGCGCATTCCGTTGCCTACCCACGAACACGAGCCCTCGCCGTACGTATGCGCAACTAGGAGTTCGAGACCCTGCCCGTATGTACACATACATGGCCGTATTTTCTTTCTTGCACCGTGGCCGCTGTACGTACATGTACATTACGTGCGCACCTCTACTACGACACGTGCGCGCCTCTACAACGACCAGTATGTAAGTACACGTTCGTGACCAGAATGACAATGCTACGTATGCTTCGACCAGGTGGGTCCTGACTGTCAGGCACTTCCTTGCGTGCGAAAATGTAGCTGGTGGGTCCTAGCAGTCAGAGGGGTGAATCATTTTTTTTTGCCCGGACGCACTTCCTTGCGTGCGAAGGTGTAGCTGGTGGGTCCCAGCAGCCAGGCGGGAAACGTTTTTTTCGCGAAATACGGTGGCCCGTCCGGTGGGTCCCCGCTGTCAGGTGGAGGAATAATTATTTTCCATGTAATAAGGAGGCACTTCCTTGCTGTGGCCGTGGACCCAGCTGTTAGCCTCTCCACATACAGTCCACGTCTGATGGAAATCGTTCCTTGACCATGTTGACCACGCCGCGCCGAGAGCACCAGGGTGGTGGACGATGGCGAGGCCTAGGAAGGGCACAACGGGGAGCCGGGGAAGACGTGGCAGTGGAAGCCCGCGCCGAGAGGACTACGAGGGTTCACTGGTTCGGCTGCGGTGTGAGGCTGCCGTCGCCGCAGGGCCTGGCCAGCGCTGGGAATAGTAGGGGGCGGTGAGGCCTCCGCGGCAGCACATCCGGCCATGGGAGGCAGGAGCATGCGGAATGACCGGCGCTGCTTTGGGCGGCTGGAGCAAGAAGACCAGAGGTTGAAGAAGCACTACAACCGTTGGATGGACATCGTACGGTCACTGGTGCTAGAATCGTTTATATTGACGAAGTTGACAAAGCCCTCCGTCCCCGTCAACTTAGTAGGCCCACAAGTCAGCCTCCCACCAAGGTGGGTCCCATCTAGCTGGGGGGGTATTCATTTTTTTGTGCGTAATAAGGAGGCACTTCTAGTGGGTCCGAGCTAACAGCAGGGGGAACGTTACTTTCGCGAAATACGGTGGCCCGTCGGGTGGGTCCCAGCAGTCGGGGGCAAACATTTTTTTCGCGAAATACTGGTGGCCCGTCCGGTGGGTCCCCGCTGTCAGGTGGAGGAATAATTATTTTTCGCGTAATAAGGAGGCACTTCCTTGCGACTGCCGTGGACCCAGCTGTCAGCCTCTCCACGTACAGTATTCTTCCGATGGAATTCGGTCGTTGACCACATTGACCACGCCGCGCCAAGAGCACCACGGCGGTGGACGATGGCGAGGCCTAGGAAGGGGACGACACGGAGCCGGGGAAGACGCGGCAGTGAATGCCCACGCGGAGAGGAGTACGAGGGTTCACTGGTTCGGCTGCGCTGCCGTCGCTGCAGAATAATAAGGGGTGTGGGTGAGTGGAGTGGAGGGATGGCCTGGCCAGCGGTGGGAGTAGTATGGGGGCGGTGAGGCCTCCGTGGTAGCACAGCCGCCCACGGGAGGCAGGAGCAGGCGGCACGACCGGCGCTGCTTTGGGTGGCTGGAGCAAGAAGACCAGAGGTTGAAGAAGCACTACGGCCGTTGGATGGACATCGTACAATCAGTCGAGCTAGAATCGTGCATATTGACTAAGTTGACAAAGCACTTCGTCCCCGTCAACTTAGTAGGCCCACTATACTGGGTCCCAGCTAGCAGGAGGAGTATTCTTTTTTTTGGGCGTAATAAGGAGGCACTTCCTTGCATGCGAAGATATAGATGGTGGGTCCGAGCTGTCAGCGGCGGTAACGTTCTTTTTGCAAAATACAGAGGCCCTTTCGGTGGGTCCCAGATGTCAGGTGGAGGAATCATTATTTTGCGCGTAATAAGGAGGCACTTCCTTGCATGCGGCCGTGGACCCAGCTGTCAGCCTCTCCACGTACAGTCAACTTCCGATGGATGTCGTTCATTGACCATGTTGACCAGGCCGTACCAAGAGCACCAGGGCAGTGGACGACAGCGAGGCCTAGGAAGGGAACGACACGGAGCCAGGGAATACTCGGCAGTTATTTCCCACGCGGAGGAGTACGAGGGTTTACTGGTTCGTCTGCCGTCGCCGGAGAATAACAACATGTGTGGGACTGAGGATGAGTAGAGGGATAGCTAGGCCAGCGATGGGAGTACGGTGGGGCGGTGAGGCCTACGCGGCAGTACAGCCGACCACGGGGAGGAGGGAGCAGGCAGTCCCACCGGCGTTTGTTTGAGCGGCTGGAGCAGGAAGAGCAGAGATTGAAGAAGCACGACAGCTGTTGGATGGACATCCAACAGTATACAGGCCATCTGTGGAAAGCCTCAAATCTGTGGAAAACAGCATACAGCCCATCTCCCATTATTTCAAATAGTTTACAGCCCATTTGCTAATTCTTACGGGTTTTTTGGAGCCCATATTCTTTTTGTTAGCACTATAGACCATATTGTGGCCACGGTTAAAAAATTATACGAAATTTTGCATATGTCGGTGCGGTCTGAACTGTTTTTAATCCCGAAATTTCGAGTCACATTCAGACTGATTTTAAAAATAAATGTATATCAATATAAAATCCAATAAATTGTCCACGCATAAAAATCAATGCAATTTAAAATCTCGAAATGAAAAAAAGATATTTGAAACTAATTGCCGGTTTGATGTGTTTTAAAAATGTACAGCCCATTTCTCATTACTGATAGGCCATTTTCTCGGCCAGCCGAATGAAGCTCTCTCTCGTCTAGCCCAACAGGCCTGATAAAGTGACTTACTTGACAAATCACAAAAAAACTGGGCCAACCATTTTCAAAAAGAAAAAAAACTACTGGGCTGGTCTGTGGTAAACATAAAAGAAAAGGTTGTCTAGACAGGCCAGAGTGTCTCGCATAGCCCAGTTGACACCCTGCTTCCGTCTCAAAAACATATTAGATAAATGTCACTCCAATTATGGCGATTCATGAAAATGCCACTGCAATTTCCAAACTTTGAAAAATGCCACTGCAATTTTTGCAAACTTTGAAAAACGCCACTGCAGTTTGCAAACTTTGAAAAACGCCACTCAAGACTTCAAAAAATGCCACTAGAAATGGCATGAAATGGCATTTTTCAAAGTTTGGAAATTGCAATGGCATTTCTCGGAGGCATTTATCAAATTAACCCAAAACAAAAATAACTGGGCGAGCTGCTGGGTCCCTGGTATCAGCCGCTCGTTGTGCAATTCTCTCGTTTATTGACTACGTTGACAATGGCATGGGACCCAGATGTCAGAAATCCACTAGGAGGAGCCATTTTTTTATTGGCTTGAAATAAGGAGGCACTTGCTTGCGTACTGCCATGACCTTGGCGGGTCCCTGCTGTCATCCTCTCCACATGCCATCATCTCCTGATTGTGTACGTGTCAACTTGCTAGGCCCACAAGTCAGCCTCTAAACCCGTGGAGGACAAATACAACCCATTTAAAAAAAATAACAGCCCATTCCATACGTTCAAACGGAAAGTTCAACATTTAGAGCAAAGTAACAGGTCTGATCCACATATAGAGTACTGAACTTCCACGTTGACAACCATCATAGCCAAGTTAACTATCTACTCCCACTAGACAAGTACTAACTTACTCTTAGCTAACTAGACGATGCCGGCGGTACACACTAAACGCCGGCACCGGCGTCCTGCGCCTCGCCTCGGACTTGCCAGAGGTGCGATAGGGCGTGTTGCTCGCGCACATTGGCCCTTTCCATGCCGGCGTGGTCCACCGAAGCTTCGGCTTCCAATCGGGAAACCCACTTGACGAGCTAGTAGTAAAAATCAGCGTCGCGAACGCATGCGTGCCCGACAGCCTCCAGGGCTATTTGCCGGGCGCCAGCCTCCACGTAGTCGGCCCAGTTGCGGGCGCTCTGCTCGCGACTCAGAGCGTTGGTGCGCTGGTGCTCCATGTCCCGCTGGCGGCGCAATTCAGTGTTACGCTGCTCCTCCGCCAGGCGGTCGCGCTCCAACAACTCCTGCTCCTCCGCCATGCGGTCGCACTCCAACAACTCCTCGATCTGCGCATTGCCATCTAAAGACAGATAGAATGCCTCCTCCCTCCGTCTGCCTTCCGGTGAAAAACCGAACACTAGTTCCGGTGGTGACCGCCTGCGGCGTCGCCTACCGCAGACGGGCGGGGGCATGGCGGACAGAGCGAGCGACGTCGGGCTGGTGGGGGCTTATGAGGATATGACGAGTTGGGTCACGGTGGCACTAGAGAATGCCTGGAAACAGTACTTATAGGGGGAAGGTAGCACGACAGTCATCGGAATTCAATGCATAATGGCTTAGCACGCCAGCTTGCCGTGGAAAACTAGGGAAACTGAAATTATGACTGTGCCGTCCCGTCCCGTCTGGGTCGCACGCCGGCATGGCGGTCAAACGAGTGCACTCGAATCATCTCCCTCCTTGTCAATAATGATTTCACGGATTTAAAAATCCCGCAACAATTAAAGCATATCTTTTTTCACATCAGTTAGCTGCGTTAATTACGGCCGGCTGCATGCAGGCACTTAGAATCGCTCGCAGGCAGTATGCGAAGCAGCATGCAACGAGTCGCAGCCGAGGGCACGCATGCAGCCACTTAAATCGCTGGAATTAATTAGGCTTAAACTTCTGCATGCCGTTAATTATTGCCATGCCTTGGTCTTGCTGCTTTGCTCACGGGACTAATAAACCCGGACGGAGGGAGTACCTTGGTTGGTGAGAGGTTTGAATTAAGCCCTGCAAACTGGAAAGGAGGTACTAGTACGTGTGTGATCCGCTATTTATTCGTGTAGGATCGAGTAGGTCGTTTCTTGAATTGAGCCCTGCAAACCGGAAAGGAGGTAGTAAGTGTGTGATACGCTATTTATCCATGTAGGATTGATAGTGTAGCTTGTCAGTTTCTTCAGAGGTAGGCATTTTTATCCGTGTAGGATCGATAGTGTAGCTTGTCAGTTTCTTCAGAGGTAGGCATTTTTATTCAAAAAACCGCCACTTCGCATCTTGCATCGCAAATAAAACTGCCAGGTGCGCATTTGTAGGCTAGCTAGTGATCGATCAGTAACTTGTAAACACTGAGCGAACAGAAATAAGTAACTGTTAATGCATCTCAATGATTCATAGATCATATACAAATATGTAGCTCCAAAAGCAAAGATCAGCCACTTCGGATCTTGCGTCGCAACTAAAACTAACTAGTATGATTCCCATACATAAGATCAATATGTTAATGCATCTCAATGGTTCACAGATCATATACAAATATGTAGCTCCAAAAGCAAAGATCTAGAAAAAACATCTATTCCTCCTACTAACATGGATGCTTCTCTTGGCCAACATTCAGTACAGACTTAATGACAAGTGGTTTCACCAACAGCTGGAACCATGAGAATGAACCACACATGATGGAGGAACATCAACTGCAATATGATTTGGTCTTCTCTCGATCACACCGTGAGACTATTTTCGGAATACAAACTTTAACTTAGGGAAAATGATGCCCATTGTATAATCAGACCAAAGCAATGAAGCACCAAGTGTTGGCCAGTAAATAGTACAGTACTACTTTTTTGCAGTCCATGAAGTGACTATCCAATCTTTGTGTCTATTTTCAAATGGCACTGCATGCAGTGACTATACTATTCTCTTGTGCAGTTCAATCTAAATTGCGGACACTTTGTTTGTTTGCCAAATAGCAATGGGCAGACATCTCTGTCTGCACAAATATCAAGCAGCTAATAAACATATACCACACCATGTTCGCAGTGATGGAAGAGCTGAAATCGATACAACCGAAATTGAGCATCCAATCATTGAATCCTGTCCTGCACCTCCAATGTAGGTCCACCCTACCAATAAATTCACATGCAAACCACTAGTATTACTATCAAATGACAGTACAAAAAGAGTAGCAAGATAGTAGCAAACCATGTACCTTCGTAATGAACAGCTCATAGTGCCACCAATTGGATATAAAGGTTTGGAAAAAAACATGCTCCTAATGTTGAACCAGTTGGACTTTTTGTGCAGCTCCACTAAAATTGAGCATCCCTGTTTGCATAGATATTGAAAGTGTGATTACTATAAAAGTGGCACTAGTTGAAGCATAGACTCACAAATATAAGCATTCCAATTTCTTAATGGGAAAAGGTAGCAAGACTGTATCTAACCACCTGTTTGAAGGAATAAATAAAGCAACAGCTGCTGGTGTCAGGAAGGCATACCTAGTTTTTTTCTGAAAAACTGAGCCATTCCTGACCTTTCCTCTTCTTTTAAGCAAATTTTGTGTAGTTCTACTAAAATAAAATGCCATCACCGCTTGACAATTTAGTTACACTGTAGAAAAGGAAATGACTTAACATTACATCATGATGTCGGGTATGTAGTAGACAGGCATTAGAGACAAACATACAGACCTCCTCCGATAACATAGTGAACATTAATTTTAACAAAGGTGTGACTAGCTTTACCAGGATAATTTGAGTGAACTCTACACCCTCTGTTCCTTAATATAAGACGTTTTTGCGGTATAATTTATAGTACCCAAACATCTAGTATTTAGAAAAACAGGTAGTAGTTTTCTTGAGCACATATCTGGGAAAGCTTGCCACACTTTATTTATGTCCATACGCTAATGCAACACCATTTGAATACTACAAATATACACTAATCCAGTGGCTAGTGCAACAGTAGAGTAGTTAGTTTATTACAGGGTACAGTACAATGTTTTACTGAACAGATTTCAATAAACTCTAGCACTGGAAGGTTTCTATAAGAATTAACAATACAAAATGAAAAGGTAACAAGTTTCAGCATTGGTATACTAGCTGTGCATGAGCATTAAACCAAAGACAAAAGTCTGAAGGTAACTAGCATTATCAACTAATGACAGTATAAAAAAATTGCAAACCATGTACCTCCAAGGTAAATATCATTTCGAACTCGGGGGGACCTTAAAAATTGCTATCCCAATCTTGATAGTCGATCAAACATAAAAACTTGATCTTTCCTCTTGATAATCAAGAGAACGGCCGGAGGAGGAGGTGCCCACTCTTGACCTTTCCTCTTGTCTTCATAATTGTCTGTGCAGTTTAACCAAAATAAAATGACATCAGCGCCTTGGCATTTTGGTGACACTTTACAAAAAAATTAACTTATCTCATGAAAGTGAGGTATGTAATCTATAAGCATTAATAGTGCAAAAATCTGAAGGTAGTAACAAGTTTCATCATTGGTATACTGGCTGTGCAATAGCATTAGAATGCCTTAGCTAAAAAATCTTTAATACATCCACAATCAACAGCTAACCCTGAAATGATCCAGTGACATTAAATGGCACTGCTTAAATTTATCTGTGGCATTAGACTGAGAGTGGCATTTGTTAAATGTGGCATCACTTTAGCAGTAGCATTGCTTTACTTGACTGCTGGCGTTATACTAACAGCAAAAAAGTGGCAATAAGAGCATGGGAGGCCCATTCGGACAGTGGGCGCACCAGTACGATGTACCTCCACGGACGCAGAGTGGTGAGGGAGGTATGGTTGCCCAGAGCAACAAATATCCAGGCAGCATATGTGGATTATGTCCCATTTTTGTTCTCTTTAGCCACCTTTTTCCTATGTGAGGACAACAAACCGATCGACCTGGTCATTCTATATTGCGTTGTCATGCCTTTCTACCCTTCTTCAACAAAGAGACACGAGACTCGTTCCTTAGCTACTGATTTTCCCCTTTTCAACCTAGATGCGGGTTCGCTGCCTACTCTCTTGGACAGTACAGTCTCCCTTCCTTTCCTTATTCAACCCAGACATGCATTAGTCTGCATGAAGTAGGGTTTCCTTTAATAGTGCAAATTATGGTTTTTGTCTGCGTGGCTAGCAGAGCAGAGGATAGCAAATTGGGAAGATGGTGGAGTGGAAAAAGATCCACATGCAACGACGTGCCAGATGGGGCAATAGAACAAGGGTATGGTTCGAAAAGAGGTAGCATACCTGAGGGTCGGTGGGAAGTGCCTTCGCTCTTGGTCGTCGTCCTCCGCACACACTACGGCAGCGATCCCGCGCGGGTGCTAGGTCTGAGAGGATGGCCTTGTTGTCAGTGCGTGAACTCGCTCGCCGACGATGAGTGCATCAACGCTGCATGTCCTTTTCTTCCCCGGCAAATTGGTGACCACCGGTGAGGAGGGAGAGAGGGGCCATCTTTTTTAGATCTGGAGAGAGGGTGGTAGTGTGAGAAGCAAGTGGGCAGCCCTTGGCAAGAAAGTGTTGAAGCTCCAGCCTATATATCTTCTTTATACTACTAGTACTGGAGGTGGAGTAGTGGTAGAGTAGTTTATATTTTCTCTGCGTACAATACCAGTTAGTCGTGCTTCAAAACTGAACGGCATGCCATTAAAAAAATAAAGGCCGATAACTAATGCGGCACCTCGGGCCAACGCAGCCAGATCGCATTTTGCACGAGAAATTACACACCATGTCTCGTTGACATGTGGTCCCGTTCCACATATCAGTGAGATGACGGCGAGTAGTAGGAGTATTTCCGAACCGACATGTAGGCCAGGGCGCCCCTTCGTGAACCGTGACAAACTGGCAACCGTCCACTGACTCTTCGCCTTTCCCTCTCGATTTGGAACTGCTGTCGCACGTTCTTCCTCTCCCTCCTCCGTTTTCCTTCAGCCCTTTACCCTTTCTTCTGCCATTGTTCGATCGTCTTCTCCATGGAGGGAACAGGACGGAAACGACCCCGTTATTCTTGCCCCGATCTGAAAGATGACGTGGTGGAGTAACTCATTTATCGGTGCGACATCATCACCTCGGCTAGCATGGCAGGTTCGTTCAAGCCCATTCTCGACTCAACTAATAACATCATTACAAGGAACCCAAGAGTCAACGAGCGGTTTGATCTCCCCTATCTTCTTCGCCGAGACCCTGATGACTGGCGCCGTCACGACGGAGGCCTCGCCCTGTGCAAGTTGATGCCGCTTGATAATGATACGTATGATGTTAAGATGCCATCGCTTGAGGGCAAGGCTTGGGCAGGCGCAAATGGAGATTGGGTTATTTACATTGGGTCCAACTGCGAGTGGGAACTTGTGAATGTGTACACTCGTGACCAGGTTCCACTTCCAAAAATCTCAGCAGACTGCCCAGAGGTTGAGCACACCGGTATTGTACGCACGTTCAAATACAATCATGGTGACTATCTTCTACGGAAGATAGCAATTTCTCGAGTCCCCAACCGCTCTTAGAATTACAACAACTATGAAGTTGTTGCTATCTTCGACAAGCTTGTTGCCGTCGTCAGTGGTTTGACTGGATGGATATTGCTCAAAAATCAGTTTTCGTACACGGATGAGTACTGTGATGCAATTCAATACGAGGGCCTTGTATTTGCCGCCACCACTCGTGGCACTGTTTTTGCATGGCATCCTCGTTGTTTCGGTACGTTTGTCTTCCACTGTAATTATAATTGTTTCATCCACATGCATGCGGGTTAGCAAGGCTGTTCATAGTGGGGAGTAACTTAGACTAGTAACATGCATATGTTACTAGTTTATGTTACTACCTCTATAGTGCATAGTATCTTAGATTAGTATCATAGGTGGTCTCATTTATTGCCATGCATGACACATAGTAGCATCACATTTATTATGTTACGATATCTACCTATGTTACTATAACCATCTCTATATTCCTTAATTGCCTGCCACATAAGCATGTTTGCGAGTCCCAAGTGCATGATACTACTTATGTTACCCCCACTATGGCCAGCCTTACTCATTAACCTTCTTCTTGTGTTTCCAAGGTCCTGTGAACATTCCACCACCTATACTTGAAGATTTTTATAACCAAGGGGGAGATGATGATGGTGATGATCACGAGCATGAGGTCGAGCAGCGCCCATATACTATTTGGCGCCTGGCAGCTAATTCCGATGGATCACCTCTTCTCGTGTGTATACAACCCACTGATGATGTTACTGCTAAGGAAGCAGGTGTAGTCTCCCATGGTCGCACTCTCCGGACCTATTCCAACACCCGTTGCATGGTATTCGGGATGGATACTAGTGTGCTAGCGCCAACTCCTTCTCCCTGGTATAGAATTGATAGTCTTGGAGAAAACTCGCTCTTCCTTGGACAAAACTATCCAATGATGGTGAAAGGCGATCCAACTGCTGTTGACACAATGTTACTACCATTTATGAGAAGCAACTGTGTCTATACCTTGGACATTTGGGTGGTTCCCTACCCTGGTACTGATATAGTAGGCCGCTTCAGCCTGGATGATCAGTCCTGCGTTGGTCTTCAGATCGACAATGGATGGCCCGTCCCAGAGAATCACTTGTGGTTCAAAGCAAGCATTTCCAATGCCGAGGAATGGTTGAGTTGAAGTTCATTTCATTGCTTGTTATTTGTTGTGTGGTGAAAACTTTAGTATTTATAATGTATCCTCGTTGTCGATGTGGGTTGATGACCTGTTGTAATAAAATGATATGCCTGTGATAAACTTACTAAATTTATGAATGGCTTTCAAGTTGCTTCTGTGAGTGAGTGGTGCGACGAGGCAAAAAATATATTTTCTGAATACATAATTGTACGTGCATTGCAACAGGTTGTCGGATGAGGCCAATCAACAATAGTAGTACACTATTTGTACTAGCTTCACATGCTTTGCGCGTCGTGCGGGTGTTTTTACTGTAGCCATACTGTACTACGTAACCAGCACCTCGAATCCTTGATACTAGTAGTACTATATAGTACTAACTAGTAGGAGTAGTAGGGTGGCATGGGCCAGAACAAGCATTCACATCCAGGAGTACGACACACGCCACCAGCACGACTTCCATCTGACATCATATTTCATGGAGTCCGTGCTAGAGCAATCTCTTCAACCTCATTGTTTCTCTAACTCAGCCATCGCGTGGCGGGCGAGGTGGGGGTTTGCCGATAGTCGGTTTCCTTAACTGTGGTCCCACTTGTAAGGCCAACTGCAACGCACGACCCCAAACGGACCTCCGTTTTGCACGAACTCCAACGATAATTTTGACTAGAAAAGCAAGACCAAAGAAAACAAGAACCACAAGAATACATTTTACTACTCCTGTAATATGGATTAGTGCCTTCTCGATGCATTCATTGTTGATCTGCGGAGGCTCGATCTTGCGTGCTTCTTTCTTCTTCGAGTGTAAAGAAGTAGACATTGCTTCCTCGCATCTAGTCTCATGTCTAGCCTCTATTCTAGTACTCCCTCCTGTCCGTTTTTCTCTGCATCTAAGCAGCAACACGCATACCAAGTAGGAGTATCAACAAGTGCATTAATCTCATGTATAGCCTCTGTGCTAGCTAAAAGTGATAGAACATCTACTAAATTGCGCTCTATCAATATATGGATGTACTCTTCTTCCCAATACAAAAACTTGCATCCATTCTACTCCCTCCATTGCACAATACATGCCTTCTATTTGTCAAAATATATATGTATCTAGACATGTTTTAGTATATAGGCACATCCATTTTTGGACAAATGGAAGTCAAGTATTTTGGAACGGAGG
The DNA here is from genome assembly GCA_963921465.1 of Triticum timopheevii. Taxonomy (NCBI): domain Eukaryota; kingdom Viridiplantae; phylum Streptophyta; class Magnoliopsida; order Poales; family Poaceae; genus Triticum; species Triticum timopheevii. The sequence continues at coordinate 289,398,622 of OY997268.1, read as the reverse complement.
GAGTACACAATAAAATTTTTAAGTTAGCACAACCAGTCTAATCCGAGAGAACAACCGAAGATTTGGTCGGGTTCTTCCTCCTTTTGCCGACACGTGGGACATCCAGCATCCAGGTCATGTCATGAAAGAAAATAGAGTGGTAGTTGATAAGTTGAAGCCACGAGATGTGCATCTTGGGTTAAACTGTAAATAGAATCTTACTACTCTTGAGTAACTCCAAAAGCTGCCACCGAAGATCTTTCTTGAATTTTTTTTCATCACCAGCACGTCAAGGTGAAAGATGTGCAGGTTCAGTGGGTCCGCTTGCATTTTCACTGACATGTGGGATCGCATGTGAGCAAACAGACGATGGGCTCCGTGCGTCCGCTGGCTGGCTGAGAAGAGAGATAGAGGAGTGCTGAGCACGGACTGCAGGAAATTTGTTCCACGTACTGTACCTCGATATAGGCTCGATATAGTGGGGTGGCATGGGCCATAACTAGCATTCACGTCTAGCACTACGACACACGCCACCCACACAAGTCCCATCCGACACCAATTTTCTTGGAGTCCGTGCTACAGCCATCTCTTCTCCCTCCTGTTTTCTCAGTCATCGCGCGGTGGGCGGGTTGGGGGTTTGCTCAACTACGGTCCCACTTGTAAGTGAAAATGCAACACCGCACGCATTCCCGCTTGAGCGGCGTGCCGGACCAACCATGTGGGGGTGCGACGCAAACATGACAGGCTTTTCCTTTTGAACTCGTAACTTGTAAAATTTGGTTCTGCTCCATGGCGCGATCGATAGATAGAAAATAACGATTTTGCCTAGAGTAATGAGAAGTTTGGTTCTAGCGTCGTTCATGCATGGAGTACGTACGGAAATTATGAAGTTGATGCGAAAGGTAAGATAATTACTGTAGTATCATATACTACTACATGGATTTGACGGAAAGATAAAAATACATACGGATCCATCAACGACATCCTCACGCCCTAGTGCGCCAGGTCACCAACCGACGTGTGAGGAGCAGCGGCGTTGGCGGCGAGCTCAACGTGCTTCTGAACAGTGCGTCCAAGGTTGCCCTGCGGTCCAAGAAGGCCAGCATCCTATCGTCCTCCTCTTGCGTGCGCGTAGACGTGGGTGATTATGTCCATGGTATCTTGCTGTGCCAGGCGCTGCGCAGCGAGTGCGACCTCAAGGTGGACATTCTCCGGCGCGACGGCGGGCAGTCGCAGGGCCACCAGTGCGTCGAAGAGGTTGTCACCATAGTGGTCGTTGAGGGTGGTGGGCATCGCAGAGCTTGGGCGCGTCGGCTGAAGGCTTACGTCAAAGTCGTCCGCGAGCTTCTTGACGATGGTGAACTTGTCGAGGAAACCGATGAGGACCTCGTCGAACAAGGAGACGAAGCTGTCATCCAAGCGGCCCCTCACCCTGCTGGCCTCAAGCAATACTACCTGGAGACGTTCCTCGTTGCCGGGCCGCAGGCCGGCGTCGTGGACCATCTGACACAGCTGGCTGATGCTCGCGCTCATCGCCTCCGTGGGTCTAGCTTAGCTTCTACTAGTCAACTGATCTTGCGATTCGAGTGATCACTCTTGCCCTTGGTTAGCGTGCGTAGGTGTGTAGGATTTCGTACTACTCCTCGGCCCTCTACTGCACCTGCCTTTGGCTGTATGATAGGTGGGCCAGCCACCCCCTGGGCCCACGTGTCATTCACCAAAAGGCAGTTGCCATAAGTCAATGAAGCTGCGCCCCCTCCGTGCCGGTGCAGTATAGTCATCTCACCGGACCTCTAGTTGGGGTCAAACGAGAGAAGTTTGATGTTTACTGGTTTATTGGTCCCCTTTGCATTTTGCTCCAAATTTTGACCTTTGATTTAACTAATAAAATGTTAATGCATGTAAACAAAAATGTTGTGTAAGTCACATTACGAAAACCAAATAATCCCAAAACACTTACGCACGGTGCATTAACTGCCTCCTTGTTTCTTATTTCGTGACATATCAACCAATGAGAGATGTGGGCCGTGCATGCTTTCAATGACTTGAGACTACCAAACATGACATGCAGTGTTTAGTTCATTGCATGTAATCCTATTAAGACTCTAGTTAGCAAGAAAACATTAAGTTCTCTCGCCGATAGGAATAAAACACCATGTATTTATTTATAGAGGGAGTGGTACATTTTTTGTGACATGCATTACCAGATATTGCTAGTCAAATACTAAAATCCAAATGGACGTGGTAGTACTCCTAAATCTAGATGGTGGTGCTACTAGTACTAGTAGTAGTACTGCCAATGTAGTACTCCTAGGAGTACTAGCACTGTACTACCCGTTGGTCAAATTATTACGTGCTGCTCCTCACAGTGAAGTGACAAGACCCTGCGCCGGAGATGACACCTGAGTATATGCGCCGTGTTCGGCATACCATAGTCAGCCTCACCGTCTGCAGTCACTATCATCATGGCTGTAGAGCTAGCCTGCTTACAACTAGCCCTGCTCGACATAATTTCCCGAGCGTAGATGCCCGTGCATTGCACGGAACACCAAGATTGGGGGTGGACTGCTCCGGCGGCGGCCATCGCGCCAGATTTTTCCATGGCCTTCTAGATGTGGTGGGGAGGAGATAAGGCTGATTGTGAGAGACAAGGAGTTGTTTGTAAATAGGGAACAAGTGCGGGCATCTTTTTGCAAAAATGGAGAAGCTTGGTTTGTATGCATCAGATCTAGATCCGATGGCTACTGGTGAAAGATGGGAGGCACAACATCATCACCAACTCAGGACCTGTTGATTCGCAGGATTTTGAAAACGCAGGAATAGGACACGACAATATTATAAGTTTCAAACTGATATTACAAATGTTAGGAGTAATGCTGCACCTAGGAAGAGGGAATTACTAGGAAGTTCACATAAGAACTTTCGTTAGTTTAGGTGGATGCAGCGTTATCGTACAAACTAAAATCCACCGCTCAGACAAGTCACTAATGGGCAAATAAGTTTTCGAGTCTCTGGCCACTTGATGTTTCAAAAAAAAAGTTCAGCTTATGCGGAGTCTCTGGCCATTCTTTCTTGCGCCAGAGAACGCCAAACCTCAATATCTTGAGCACACTTGCCTCCAGAACAAAGAACCTGGGCAATTTAATCTCAGATGTGCTACCTCGGTAGTCGATCAAATCAATTTCTGTAAGATGGAGATCAAGGCAATCGATGAGATTGTTATAGTGCAGCACATTTTTCACTTTCAGGTCTTTTTTTATCTGCAAAAGAAGAGAACATATTAGAGCAGCTGGCTGCATAAGATTGTCGTGTCATCAAGAGGTACCAATATCATTCGCTCATACGACAGGGTTGGCTGGCTAGTGATATTTTTTCACTCTCTCTCTCCCTCTCTCTCTGTTTCTGTTTCCTCTCATTTAACTAGGAGCACATGAAGAGCTTGGGCATTTGTTGCCTTCCACTATGTGGCCGATGCCATATTTCGCAAAAGTATGCCACATAATACGCATCGATGTCAAATCAAAAGATTTTGGCACCGCTCTCGCGATGTGAGAGAGTTGGCACCGCTGTGCACATAGACCCACATGTATAAACAAATCAATCAAACCAACTACACCAGCCTCTCACTCTCCCAAACAAGTGTTTTTTATTGCCTCAGTCCTCTCTCTCTCCCACGCAGTGTTTTTTCATTGCGTGAGTTAATTTGGCACCGGAGCAAAGTAGGTGCTCCAGGTTGGGGCACCAGGTGAGCAATGGAGGGGCATCGATGCCAAATACATCACAAGTGAAATTGGCACATGTTTTGGCCTACATAGCCCACTTTTGAACTCCCTCCGTCCCAAAATTCTTGTCTTAAGTTTGTCTAAATACAGACGTATCTAGTTACATTTTTGTGTTAGATACATCCGTATCTAAACAAATGTAAGACAAGAATTTTGGGACGGAGGGAATACTATCTCGTATTTAGTATAAAATTTTGACCATAGATTTACCTAAGAAAATGCCAATGCATGTCACTAAAAATTACACCATTTGAAATTATGTTCAAATACGAATCCAACGATATAGTTCTTAGTGACATGCATTAACATTTTGTCAGTTAAATCTATGGTCAAATTTTGATACTACAAAATTGGAAGAGTAAACCAGGACGGAGGTAGTACTTGCCCTTAGGTTAACCATAGAGTTACTGGAGTAGTCTAAGTTACTTTCCACTATGACTAGCCTAGGCTACTATAGTAGTACAGCATAAAAATGATGCAGGTGATCACGTGAGAAAAAATACTAAAAACATTTCTTTCGGTGCAGTGCGTAGATGTAGTTTTGAACACTACACTTGTCATCGTAATTTTAGAAAATTAGGAAAAAATTGAGCTACGTTGTGATTACCGTTTACTAATAGGAAAGAAGTTTCACCTCGATGAGTAGCTTCTCCGTGCATGGAAAGCATGTAAGGAATCCAACAACTTGATCCAGATTGGTACCGATAGATTTTAGTGCTAAGATCTTCACTGTGTGCATGGACTGGGTCAAGCTTGTGGGAATCATTTTCTGGAAGACGGTCGTAAATACATCAAGAAGAAATTTAAAAATGTGAATTTCAAGAAGACGGAGAAGAAGATGAGTGCTATACCTGAACGATTACAGATCCAATAAAGAGTTCGGAGAATTTGGCAGACGAGTACACCAACGCTGTCAATTTCGGCGCGTCAATGACCCTGATTTTTGTTGGGCCTTCTAGATCCGATACAAGCAATCTCTCAAGGAAAGGCGCATTCTCAATGACTATAACGTGGAACAGCTGGAGTGATCTCTTCCCAATTGATGTCTTGTTGCGGGGCCAGCAAGACACATAAATCCAACGGAGATTCATCGAGGCGATGTGGAGGCTAATGAACCCGTGGATCTGCTCAAGATGAAGGTACTCGAGCGCAGTACAGCTGCGGAGCAGGTGCTCCATAGCCTTCTTTGAGATGACAACGTCGAAGAGGTCGAGCTGCTTGAGTTGAGGGAGAAGAAGGGCAGGCGCAGCATTAATCTGGGGAAGATAGCAGGAGCTGAAGCTGGCGCGGCGCAGCGTTGGTGTGAGGCGGAGAGCGGACGGCGGCAGAGAGCGACATCGTCCAGCTTCAAAGCTGAGCTCCTCGAGCTGATCTAGAGCGGGGGATAAGAACCACTCGTCGAACTTGGGTTGGACCTTGCAGTTGGTACTGAACATGCGGATGTCAAGGCGTCTGGCTGGCCCAAGGTGCGATGAAAGGATCTTGGAGACTGCAGCCATGCGTTTGCAATCCCCGTCGCACAGGCAGCTGTCGACGGTGAGGTTGAGGGGGACGCAGCGCCAGAGGGGGCGCCACCGTCGGGAGAGCAGGGCGGTCCGCACGACAGATTTGGTGGGGAGGAGGCCGAGATGACGAGCAGCATGTCGTCGGGGAGGCTGCTGATGAATTCCAAGCTCGCCGGATGCGGTTTTAGCTCGAGGGGCCTTCGCTTGTTGGCTGCCTCGCCGTCCATCTCAACCGGCGGCGACGCCGGTGTACACGTGTGCTGGTGTGTGTTGTGTGCTGGGTGTGCGCGAGTGCGTCCTTCTGTGCATGCCGCCACGCAGTGGTGAATTGTGCGCGAGTGCGTCCTTCGCGCGCAAGAAGTTTGTCCTCAATGCGCCCTCAATTTACTAGCGTGCGGGGTGCTACCCCGAGTGGTTTCAACTTTGTTTCCTTCACCGCGTGTCAGATGGGCCTCTAGTTTACTTATTTTCACCCACTGCCACATGGGCCAGCACACCAAGATACAGAACACGAGCTGGCAACGCAGCATGTGGATTGGTTGACCGGTCAACTAAACAATATACAGAGCTATACGCTGACACAGTGAGCGTATAATCCGTCGGTATAGAGAGTTCGAGTGAGAAGGGAGGCCCGTGAGAGATAGCAGAGAGAGAGAGAGAGAGCTACTCCCTCCGTTCGATAATGTAGTTACAACATTTTTTTTTAAGTCAAACTTTTGAAACTTTGACCAAGTTTATAAAGAAATTACTTATATCGGCAATACCAAAGATAAATGATAGTATGAAGTAAGTACATGTTGTGATGAATCTAATGATCGTTCCAAATGTAAATGTTTTTCTCAACATATACCTAGTCAAACTTTTCTGAGGTTTGACTTCCCAAAACATCCATATGCTTATGGACGTGACAGAGTCCCTGATGAGAGAGAGAGAGAGAGAGAGAGAGAGAGAGAGAGAGAGTGAGTAAAAAAAAGTGTGTGTGCGTGTGTGAAAGAGACATGGACAACACACGATAAAACTGGAGAAAAAGCGTGCGTGTCTTATGCAAACATATCACACATGCATCTTCGACAATGGAGGCAAGGTGAGGAGATAGTGTGTGGTTGTTTGGAACCGAGAGAGGAAGACCCCTAGCACGTGGCCAAGAGGGGTCTGACAAACAAGGGAGAGAGGTCGAGAGAGACGTACGGAGAAAATGCAGACATGGGGAGGAGAGAGTGTATGTTTGTCATAGAGAGATCCCCTGGAGATCGTGATGGGACTACATGGGTGGGAGATCGAGTGACAAGGTGTGTGCGTGATAGAAGATGCCCCGAGAGATATCGAGATAGACATATGGATGGAAGGAGACAATACGTGTGTTCCTGATGGCTAGTAAGAGATAATCATACTTAGGAGGGGGGGAGTGCTTGCGCCTATGGCTCTGTTTGGATACTCTAACTCAGTTAGAGGTTAGAGTTAGATTCTAACCCTGAACTAACTCTAAGTAAAGAGGTGTTTGGATGGCAGGGTTAGATGGAGCGCGGATAAGGCGAGGCACCTTCACGGGCAGTGCGAGAGGGAGGGAGGGAGAGGACGAGAAGCTTCGAGGAAGTGGGGAGGGATCTGCTGCGGGGAGAGCGAGAGAAAAAACTTTTTATTAGTGGTCCCGAGAAGAACTAACCCAAATAAGCACCTCTTGGATGGGTTAGTTTTTTTGGATGGGTTAGGTGCATCTAACCTAAACTAACCCTCCTGTTTGGATCTTTTTGGGCTAGTTGACTCCAAACTAACCAAAACTAACTCTAACCCATGGATCCAAACAGAGCCTATGATGGAGTGAGGGATTATGGTACTTAGGGGGGTGCGTGTCACATGGAGAGAGAACAAGGGCGGGAAGTGTTGGATGGGTCTATATGTATAGCGCGAGCGAGACATGTGTATGTGTGAACCAGGGAGATATAAGGCCTGTTTGGCTTGCGTCGTGAGCATCTTTTGCGTGGCCTGGGGTTGTGGCTGGATTTCATGCACGCTTGTTTGGTTGCTACCCTGTGAAAAAGAAAGCCCGCCCGGGCTGGGTTCCCTTGCACTTTAATTAGCCTGGCTGAACTCCAGACACTGCAAGTAGCCTGGCCCAAGCGACCGATTTCGAACGCCTGGCCGTGCCTGGTTGTGCGGCCACGAGGCTAACAGCAACATGGAGGGATATTAGCATTAAATAATTGATGCATGGATTGATTGATGGGACGTTGATGCTTTGCCTGGCCCAGGCATGAACCAAATGCTGCAGCACCACACAAGCCTGGCCAGGCAGAAATATTTTACATCTCACATCCAGGTAGTACCGACCATCAAGGCATGAGGGTCAGGTCACGAACCAAACTGACCAATAAAGTTTGAGAGAGATTGAGGAGCCCCGATAAGGCTGAGTGGTGCGTTAGATAACTGAGAGGGGGAAAGAGATATTCCATCCGCTCGATAATGCAGTGCATGTAAATTTTTTTAGAAGTCAAACTTTGGAAACTTTGATCAGGTTTACGCAAATGTTATTTATATCTACAATACCAAAGATACATCATACAAAACTACATCTCATGGTGAATCTAATGGTATATGTTTGCCGTACTAGATGTAATTCTTTTTCTCCATGTACATGGTCAAACTTTGTGATGTTTGACTTTTCAATAAATCTATGTGCTATGGACGGAGGTGAGTGCCTCACTCGAGACAGATCAAGTGCGTGTGAAGGAGAATGAGTAAGTGTGCAAAAAGAGTATGTGTGTGAAAGAGAAAGTGACAACAAACAATAAATTAGAGAGAGTGTGTGTTTTGTCGTTTCTTATGCAAACATATCACGCATGCATCTGCAAGATGGAAAAGCGAGGTGAGGAGATACACGAAGATAGCTAGTGTGTGATTGTTTGCAACGGAGAGAGACACCACTGTAGCACATGTCCTATAGGCAAGGGTAGAACTGTAACTCCGCCTCACATTTCAGACAAATGCGTCCGTAAGACATGGTTCCACTCCCCTCCCAATCCCCCCCCCCCCCCCCCCGCCCGCCCCCATTCATACCTCGTGGGCGCCAAATCACCTTCTCCCCGGGAAGCTCCCTTCTCCCGAGCCGCGAAACCTCAGTCCCACCTCCATGGCGCCCCCCACCGCACCAATTTCACAGCCGCCCTCCTCCCTAATGCCGGAGACGCTGTCCAATTGTTGTCGTGCAATGGGCCATGTGCCTCTTACTCCGTGCTGCTGGTGCTGCCTCGACGACGGCCGTGTGAACCGTACCGGAGCCGATTCACCCCCTCCATTGTTCACGGCGCCAGAGCGGCTCCAACTTCGGATCCGTCCAGAGTCCTGGCGCTGCTTCCGCATAGCCGTCGACCGTCTCGACATCGCTCTTTCCCTGCCGCCGGTCACCACCGCAACCGCGCCGGCCTCACCGACTTGGCAGCTAGAGCTGCCTACTTCACCATGCCGCTAGATAGGTCGCACCCTCATCTATTTATTTAGGCGTCAGTTGTCTGAATTTTTATTCTGGGCCATTCGATTCCCAATGGGAAGCAGCACCCCTCGAGGCGGCAGAGTTCCTAGGCTGCCGGTTGGCTGGTGTCTAACGTAAGGGTGCGGGGCCGCAAGTTCACCGCGGAAGCAGCGCTTAGATGGCTATCTTTTAGAGTTGCGTGGGTTGAAGGTACTGCCGCCGCCGGATCTGGATGACGGGGAGTCTTTGTGGATTGGCCCGGGGGTGGCACAACCACGGAAGTGCGGTGGGGCCGGGAGCGAGGTTTTGGATGGGGCCACGGACGGCGGAGGCAGGCTGCTCTGCCATTGGTCGCTGGCTCTTCGGGGAAGATTCTGAACAGTGTCAGCCGGGAGGCACAAGACGGACATCAAGCCATCCGGTGTAATCTGACAGTACCAAAATAAAATAAAATCGTGTGACCCGAATTTAGTCTTCATTCAACAGACGTGTGACCACTCTCGTACCTTGCTGTTGATCTCTTAGTGTATTTCTTCGGATCAAAGAGATATGTCGTTCTTAACTTTATGCGTTATCTGCATCTTCAGACACACCGTCTTGTGACTCACCGCAGCTGCTCCAACAAGGGATGCATACACCAGAAGGGAGCTACAGTCCCCACTCAACAGTTCCCTGCATCGAATGCGTGTGCCCGACATGGACAGCCACAACAACTACAGGGCCATCGACAAGTCAGCACATGATGCTCACTCCTATGGATGGCAGCCAGATAGGTTGTACCCTCATCTTACTTGTGTGCAACATTTATGGCTTTGTTATTCATCTAAGCATGGAAAATAGATCATCACATTTCACTGTATATTCATGCTGATCTCTTACGGGTCTTGTTCAGGAGTTCACGTTGTTCCATAGTTCAGCTAAGATACTTATTCTTTAGGTAACGCTGTTCCATAGTTATCATCCATCAGCCAATGCTATCCCACAGGCTGGTGATTATAGTATTATACCACTTCTAGTATTACCTATGATGTTCTTTAATACTTTTGTGTGCCATCTAGTTAATCTCGAGTACAAACGATACATATTCTGTAGCTTTCATCTGTGTTCTCCCTTTAGTTTATGAGACCTGTTGCTGCTAGTTAACCCCAGTCCTACCATTTATGTCGTCTCCTACAGGCACTCATTTACATAAATCTAACTACTAGTTGTCTTCCATGCATGTCAGATATAATTGCACACACTAATATATCCACAAGAACCTCATAGAGCAATGTAAAGACCAATAAACTTGATGTCAATGATACCCAATATGATGGAACATGTAAAGGCAGTTATTCAGAAGACTTGCAGAAAGATGATGAATCCTCTTCACCCACAAGGTCCTTGCTCTAACTTGGCCTGTGATATGGGTACAACATGCATATAATGTCCTGGAGTGTATCTACTCTGTTGCAATGCCATGTGCTTAGCATGCTGACCATGCATGTAAATATGTCATGCCTTCCTGTTTTTCAGTACCTATTCCATTCATGATAACATGTTTTCAAATTCAAGTACTGTCATTCTACTCTATCGCAATACCATCTGCTTAATTTGGACATCATGCTTCTGAATATCTTATGCATTGTTATTCATCAGTATGTACTTCATCTTTCTGCCATACCATGTTTTTTTTACATTGAAGTGCTGTTCTAGTGCTCTGTTGCAATGCCATCTTATTTTCCCAATCATACACGTGTATGTTGCCTTGGTTATTTCTGTATGTATTCCGCTAGCATATAGTTTTACATTCAACTAGTTTTTTTGGCTGTGTTGTCCTATCGTATCCCTAGCTCTTACACCATACTCCCTCCGTCCGGATTACATGTTGCTGAAATGGATAAAAAAGGATGTATCTAGAACTGAAATACGCCTAGACCCATCCATTTTTTTCGGATGGAGGGAATACATGTCAATATGTCATGCCTTTCTATTCTTCAGTACCTATTCCATCTCTCAGCTGTCGCAGGTTTTATAATTAAAGCACCATTCTTCTATTCAAGGCATGCAAGTGGAAGACGACTATGTTAGAATCTGAAGGGTTACAAACAAGGCCTTTGCAAAAGATCCAAACGCCAGGAGATAATAAACCAACTCCAGTTTTTATGGATACTACTCCAGCACAGAGAAACCCAACTCCTACTGATAATAAGCAGATTCCAGTGGCCAAAGAACTAGTCTGCTCCAGTCGAGCAAAAATATGTCAACTCAATTCTAAGAAGCATGTGCGTATCCTTGCATCATGAAATTTTATAGCATGCTGATCATATTTTCTACATGTTTCTTACCCATCTCTCTTTTAGAAAATAAGCTTAACAGATAGAAGAAAAATTGCAATGGTATTGCATATGAGGAAAGATTCTTGCAGGAATTCTCTGTGCTCCAATGTAGATGTAAGTACCTATTGTATATCACTATATTTTTTCATCAGCATGTAATTTCTTAATCGGCGTGAATCCAACCTTTATCTGATCTAAATTTAGTTGTAGCAAAATGTATGATTAAAGGCCACAATGTTGATTTTTGTAAGGAAAACTGCCTGGTAGTTTTGCATCCTGAGCTGCATGAGTGTACTATCTCATATCAGTGGGTTTGAATACTTTGGTTCTGCAGTGGGTTTTTCAGTGTTTTTTTTACTGTGTTGTCCTGTCGTATCCTTAGCTCTTACATCATACTCCCTCCGTCCGGATTAAATGTCGCAGAAATGGATAAAACTGGATGTATCTAGAACTAAAATACGCCTAGACCCATCCATTTATTTCCGGATGGAGGGACTACATGTCAATATGTCATGCCTTTCTATTCTTCAGTACCTATTCCATCTCTGCTGTAGCATGTTTTATAACTGAATCACCATTCTTCTATATAAGGCATGCAAGGGGAAGATGGCTCTGTTAGAATCTGAAGGGTTACAAACCAGGTCTTTGCAAAAGAACCAAATGCCAGGAGATAATAAACCAACTCCATTTTTCATAGATACTGCTCCAGCACACAGAAACCCAACTCCCACTGATAATAAGCAGATTCCAGTGGCCAAAGAACTAGTCCGCTCCAGTCCAGCAAAAGAATGTCAACTCCATTCTAAGAAGCGTGTGCGTATCCTCGCATCATGAAATTTTATAGCATTCCGATCATATTTTCTACATGTTTCTTACCCATCTCTCTTTTAGAAAATAAGGTCAAACGATAGAAGACTTCCTCCATTGGGATCGTATTCGAGGAAAATATCTTGCGGGAATTCTCTATGCTCCAATGCTGATGTAAGTACCTGTTGTATATCACTATATTTTTACATCAACATGTATTTTGTTAATCGGCGTGAATCTAACCTTTATCTGATCTAAAATTAGTTGTAGCAAAATGTTAAAGGCGCCAATGTTGATTTTTGTAAGGAAAACTGCCTGGTAATTTTGCATATTAAGCTACATGAATGTACTATCTCATATCACGCACATTACTGAATTGTAGTGCTTCTCTGGTTGCCCATTCATTCATTGTGTCAATGTTGCATTCGTACTACCTTACCTGGCTGATGATAGCTGTGCCATATTGCATTAATTTGGTGTAGGCTACTTTCCCAAACGTTCGTTGTGTCAATGTTGCTTTCCTATTATCTAACTTGGCCAATGATAGCAATGCTAGTGTGTTAATTTTGTGCAGGCTGCTGAAGATAAGAAGACAAACTCTGAAAACAGCAAGGCAACCCCATTGTTTCTTTCAAGTAAATCTAGGCCAGGTAATATGGCAATAACTCATGATTAATGTCTTTGGTTCCCGTCCTAATTTATGTTATGATGCAGTGGTCGAGACACTCTCCACTATCAATAATACAAGCCTACCAAAATCGCTATCTGAATCTGTTCAGTATCCTCTGTCTCGAATGCAACAGAATAAATGCATGTTTGTGAACCAATTAATGGCTGAAGCAATGATGGAAATGGTGGATGAATCAGAGGTGCAGAGTCGTGCGACACAACAACTGATCAATGTTTTCAGAGACAGTGTAGCAAAGCAGAAAGAACTTGCCCACATGCTTATGGGCGTCATCTGTGCTGAGGTTGCAAATTGTGACGTTGTAGATGGTTAGGTTCTGCTCATTTATTTGCACTGGCATCAATCTTTGATTGCCCAGTAGATGTAATTTCCTGTAATATATGCTGGATGTGCAACCTTATTCCCTGTATGATGTACCTTTGCGTGATCGGTTTTGGTCCTGTGCATAATTGTTCGTCATAATGGGCTCAAATTATCTAATTTGGCCTAAAGACATGTACGAACTTTAGTGGGCCCATTAAGTTAATGGGCCGTTACTAGGCCGAAAGTTAATAGTCGACCCTCTTACCTCCCGGGTCGATAACAGGCTAACATCGAAGCAGGCAACAGGTGGCCCCAGTTTATTTCACGGGCCGTTAACAGGCCGTTACTAAGTTTGGGCTACATATGGCCCAACTATACTGTAGGCCTTTAGCAGGCCGAAAGAGACAGCGGGCTTGTACTGGACCATTAAGACCATGGGCCGCTAGGAGGCCGAAAGTCAGGTCGTATTGTAAATGGCCCAACTGTGTTGTGGGCCTTTAGCAGGCGAAAGAGAAACCGGGCTGGTATTGGACCATGAAGGGCATGGGCCGTTAAAGGGCCAAAACTAAGGTCCAACTACAAATGGCCCAACTCATTTATGGTCCGTTAACAGGCCGAAAGTCACACAGAGCCTGGAATTGGCCCAACAATTAAATGGGTCGCTAAAAGGCCAAAACTCAGGTCCGACTAGAAATAGCCCAACTGATTTATGGGTCGTCAACAGGCTGAAAGTGACACCGGGCCAGAAAATTGGCCCAACACTTAAATGGGCCGCTAAAAGGCCGAAACTCAGGTCCGACAACAAATGGCCCATCAAATTTATGGGCCGTCAACAGGCTGAAAGACACACCGGGCCGGAAACTAGCCCAACATTTAAATGGGTCGCTAAAAGGCCGAAAGATGTACATCCCGAAAATTGTCCCATCCATTAAACAGGCCGTTAACAGGCTGAAATCTCATCGGGCCGATATTGAGCCCAGATATATAGCAGACTGTTAACGGGCTCGAAGTGACGATGGGCTGCAATGGTGTCAAATCTTTAACGGGTCGTTGACGAGCCGAATTGGCTCATCTCGTATGGGCCGTGGGCTTAAATGGACCTGACACAAGTAGGCCTTATATGGGCTAGCCTGCTAATTTTTACTGGGTCATCCTTTTCACAGGAATGGGCCTCTATTGGGCCGTGCCACGTGTCGACGTACCATTGGCATCTTCTGTCCAATGAGTGGATGACATCTGTCCCAACGGTGAGCCGACACGTGTTTCCTCCAGCCAATGATGATTTTACACGTGGAAAATCCCCATTGGTCGGGGCTGTTAACAGGTTATAGGATCCAAAACCCGACCCGATAGCTTAACGGCGTTCCGTTACGGTGGATGCCATGTGTCGGTCACCCTTGACGAAAGCACTTCTGTGACGCGCGATTTATCGTCATGGAAGTGGACACTTCCGTGATGATAATTTTGGTAATGTCATGGAACACTTCTACGACTGCACAGGTATGACTATCTTGATTCTGTCATAAATTTGTCATGGATGTACATGCATGACAAAAAACGCGACCTATTGTGACAAACACGTATCATCACGGAAGTGTATTTTTTTTGTAGTGATGACCGCCCGTTCGGCCGCCGTGCCGACGATGACTTCTCGGGTCATCGAAAACAGCCTCCGCGTCAGCTCAGAATACACTGAGTAGATGAATCCAATGGAGGTCTCATCCTTGAACGAGCTCCTAGATCGCATCGCCGCTTTGGGAGTCGCTACAGATTATGATCGGATTGGGCTTAAACCCGATCAAAGAGAGATTAACTCTCTGCCGATCACCCATCAAATAGCAGTGGTGGAGGAGCAATGCAGCAACTCTTCCTCTATTTTGAGGATGAACTATGTCCAGATTACCTAGCACTCTGATCCAGATACCCGCTCGCGGGGGGACACGACCCAAAATCTGAATTTAGAATCGGACATCGGGCCAGAAAAACTGGGTAACATCCCGAAACCCGAACTACCAAGTTCATAAGTTCCTCAGCCCCTGGGCCTCGGATCGGGTCAGGGTTCGAACTTAAATCCACCCACCCACCCAGATACAAGCGATCTTTCCCACATCAGACAACAATCCCAAGAGACAGTACATCACTTTTGGGCCAGATTCCTCCTTATAATGAGCAAGGTTAAGGACTGTCGCGAGGAAGACACAATCTCATTCTTTTGCAAAAATGCACGGACAAGGGAATCCTTAATGCCATAAGTCGCCGTGACATATCACACTTCGCTGACTTGGCGGCCATAGTACAGAAGTACCGTGCAATGGAAATCGCCTAGAAAACCCAGGCAACATTCTTGGATCCTCCTGCTCTCACTAAACCCCTCGTCTGAACCAAAAGGGTGCACTCTCGCAAGTCACCCGATCCAATCACAAAGAAACCAAAGCCCACTACAGGGCGTGGAACCGTATTGGAGGGATGGCTCAATAGGCCATGGAAAATTCACACCACACCGGATACCGTACCAACACACAGCCTTAGAGCATGTTGGATACTTCGGCAGGTGGCCAAGAGCGGCGAGGATCTCTTCATTAACAATACCGTAGAGCATCATCCCGCAGAAAACAACAAAACAGTGTTGACTGTCTTCGAGAATTTCACCTCGAATAATAGGCACAAGAGAGCACTCCGCAGCCTCGCCGAAGTCTGCCACGTGGCAGCAATAAACCCCTGGAACGACACGCCTATAACCTTTAATGCCAGTGACGAACCTCAATTCCGAACAGTCCGAGCACCAGCCGCTTTGGTCCTTAGTCCAATTTTGGACGGCTTCCGGCTTACTAAAGTGCTCATGGACAGTGGCAGCGGATTAAACCTCATCTATGAGGAAACTCTCAACAAAATGGAAATAGACAAGAGATGCATTGAGCAAAGCAGCACGACCTTCCGAGGGATTATCCCTAGTCGGGAGGCATGATGTGCGGGAAAAATCACACGATGTGGTATTCGGCACGCCGGAAAATTACAAGTCCGAAGAGATAACATTCCAAGTGGCCCCGTTCAGTAGTGGATACCACGCCCTTTTAGGGCGGGATGCATTCACAAGCTTCCAAGCTATACCCCATTATGGGTACATGAAGCTCAAGATGCTCAGGCCCAACGGAATCATCACTCTAGCCAGTGATCCGGACATAGCACTCTGCACCGAAAATAAAACCGACGCCTTGGCCCTTGAGGCATTATCCGAAGCCCTCGCGGCCGAAGAGTTAACTGCATTACGCTCCGGAGTGGATAGGGACAATGTGATACTCGATAAGCAATCCAAGTCCACCTCTTTTAAACCAGCGGATGAAATAGTTAAGTTCCAAGTCCACCCAACGGACTCTACAAAAACAGCATCCATTGGGGCACAGCTGAACCCCACACTCGATGCTGCACTGCAGGCGTTTTTACGCGAGAATTGGGACATCTTCGCATGGCACCCTTCAGATATGCCAGGGATCCCATGCAGGCTGGCCGAGCATAGTCTCAACATATTGAAGGGATACAAGCTGGGACAAGCTATGGGAGAGGAGCTAGCCAAGTTACTCGAGGCCGGGTTCATCAGAGAAATAAAACAACCAGACTGGCTAGCAAACCTGGTGATGGTACTAAAGAAGGATAAGTCCTGGCGCCTATGTGTCAATTTCAAGGACCTCAATAAGGTTTGCCAAAAGGATCCCTTCCCCCTCCCCCGCATCGATCAAATCATCGATGCTACCGCAGGACACGACTCATTGTGCTTCCTCGACGCATACTCCGGATACCATCAAATCAAGATGGCGGAGTCCGATCAAGCCGCAATGGCATTAATCACCCCATACGGCCCTTTCTGCTTCAACACCATGCCTTTCAGGCTCAAAAACGCCGGTGCAACCTACCAACGTATGATTCAGACATGCCTGGAAAAACAAATCGCAAAACAATTGAGGCATACATGGATGACGTGGTCGTCAAGACCAGACAGGTCAAATCTTTAATATACGACCTGAGGCTCATGTTCGACAACCTCCGAACATATGACATCAAGCTCAATCCGGAAAAATGTGTTTTCGGTGTTCCTGCGAGAAAGCTGCTGGGCTTCATCATTTTCAATAGAGGAATTGAAGCAAACCCGACTAAAATCCGAGCTTTGTCACAGTTTGCTACCTCAAGAGACCTCAAACAAATCTAGAAATTAACTGGATGCATGGCTGCCTTAAGCTGCTTTATCTCTCGATTAGGAGAAAAGGCACTACCTCTTTATCGCCTTCTTCGACGCACCGAACACTTCGAGTGGACAGATGCAGCGACGGCCGGACTGGAAGAAATAAAGGCCCTCCTAGCCAGCAACCCAATCCTGGAAGCACCAAACATGGGCGAACCCATGTTGTTATATATAGCTGCAACACACCAAGTTGTAAGCACAGTGCTCGTCGTCAAGCGAGAGGACGACGGACATAAGTTCCCGCTTCAAAAGCCGGTATACTACGTATCCACTGTCCTCACACCATGCAAGTCACGGTACCCACATTATAAAAAGATAGCATACGCGGTCTTCATGCCATCCCGAAAACTACGACACTACTTTCAGGAGTGTTCAATCATGGTGGCCTCCGAAGTACCACTCAATGATATAATAAATAACCGCGATGCCACGGGCCGGATTGATAAGTGGGCCATCGAGCTCCTCCCGTTCGACATCATGTATAAATCACGGAGAGCCATTAAATCGCAAGTACTGGCTGACTTCGTCGCCGAATGGACAGAAGCCGAACTCCCTAAAGAGTGCAGCGCATACTCCAATTGGATCATGCACTTTGACGGATCTAAAAAGCTGGCTGGTCTAGGAGCTGGTGTTGTCTTGACATCCCCCACCAGAGATACAGTCCAATACGTACTCCAAGTACAATACACAACCTCCAACAACGCAGCCGAATACGAGGCTCTGTTGCATGGTCTTCGGATGGCCGTCTCCATGGGCATCCAACACCTAGAAGTGTGTGGGGATTCGAACCTCGCTATATCTCAAATAAATGGAGACTTCAACACCAAGGATCCAAAAATGGCGGCTTATCATAATGCCGTCCTCAAAATGTCAGCTCGATTCGAGGGCTTGAATTTCATCACGTGGTTCGAGAAAATAATCAAGCTGCGGATATCCTTGCCCGCATCGGCGCTAAGCGTGACCCTGTCCCACCTAACATCTTCTTGGAAAGGATGTTCAAGCCATCCGTGGTGTGGCAAGGGGAGACCAGTGTAGGACCTTGAGAAGAGGTGTCTAGAGGGGGGGTGATTAGACACTAAGTATCAAAGTTGCAGTTTTTAACTTCTTTAAGTTTAAGTGGAGTTTAGGCACAAGTTTAACATTCACAATACATAACAAGCAAGCATGCAAAGAGTATATGAGCAGCGGAAAGTAAAGCATGCAACTTGCAAGAATGTAAAGAGAAGGGTTTTGGAGGATTCAAACGCAATTGGAGACACAGATTTTTTTGTCGTGGTTCCGATAGGAGCAAAGAATATTAAAGAAAATACCTTCATGCCCATGAGTCTTTCTTGCAAACAGTATGTACATCAGCAAGAATTCCTCATACACATGATTGTGATGCATATACTTACCTTGTAGTCTTGAGTTGGCTTAGGATGGAATGAACCTGCATAAACAAGGTTAGATAACACAGGTACATCTACTAGCCAGAGCAAACAGAAGAAACCACAAGAATACCAAGACTGGGATGACATGTGGAGAGTGAGTACTAAGTACCACATTGGATTAGACATGTCCCCAAGAGTAAAGATATGCAATGAATTTAAATGATTTCTTTCCCTTAGATGTCTTGCTCCCCCTGAATCTAGCATGGGATACTGGGAGAAGATAGGGAACAGAAAATCAGAGCTGAAAGATATAATTGAACAGAGCTAATGCAAATAAGCACATATGAACATGTCTTTGCCCTTAAGAAGACATGTGGCATCTCTCCTCTTGATCACCAAGCATCTAGGATCCTTGAGAAATACTTTCTACTTGAGTATTCTCTCCCCTTGGAGATCTCTTTCTCCCCCTGAGGAGGTGATACTCTCTCTCTGATGTGATCTCTCTAAGCGATAAGCTTTGATGTGATCTCTCTCTCCCCCTTTGACATCAGTTTCCAAGAAGGGTTTGATCCTTGAGTCACAGCACAAAGCATTTGTATAAATGGGATACTTGTAGAGGACAAGATTCATTGAGTGGAGCTGGATCAGAGGAAACACAGAATAAGTGGCAAACTGGTTTTCTTGCTGTGAAATCGGTGGCACCGAGTGGTATGCTTCGGTTGTACCGAAAGGATTCAGTTGGACCAAAAACAACAAATCGGTGAAACCGAGTTCATCGCAGAGAAAACTCTTGTCACTTCAGCTCACTAGACTAGTAAGATCTCACAAAGATTTGCAAGGAATTTACTGAATGATATGCAATGAATTGGATGCAGAAAATGCAGAGCAAACAGAAAGAAATCTAGATGAAGTTTTTTTTGAAAGGGGAAACAAATATGCATGAGACAAATGCAAAAACACAGAAAAGAACACAAGAGAACTTCATCTAGAGATGGTCGGCGACAAAGTCACCTATGTTAGAGTATATTGACTTAGGAGTCAAGTGAGATCACTTCATCATAGGTCATACTCATCATTTAAGCTCAAAATGGGGTTGCCATTTTTTGTTTAAGCATCTTGATGTATTCACATCTTGTCGAGTTGCTTTAGCTCATGACTTGGAGTAAAGCTTCTGTAAGATGGAATAACATACATTGGTTGGTGGTGTTGTCCATGTAGTTGAACTTGTGTGGGTTGCTCAAAGTTGATGTAGCTCATCAAGAGTTGGGAGCACCACTTGGAATTTGAGTCCATCTACCTACATGGGTTAGTTCTTGCAAGGAAGAGCACTTGTGTATCCAAAAATGACAATCATGAAGCTCAACATAGAATTTGTCAAAGGATATGTTTTAGTGGTTCCGTGCTTCCTTGTCTTCAACCACCATAGTGTAGAAACTTGGTGATGTAGAGATTGCTCAAGATGTGAGTAGATTAAAATCTCATGGAATTTGATTGAACCAAGCACCTACATGGGTTAGATAACATGCAAGATGCAAATATATCCAAGACATAAGATTTCCATCATAAGAGAAATATCAAGGATTAATCATAAGCTCATGTCTTGCATGTACCCAATGGAGTTCCTACTCCAAGTTTGAAGCATCAATGATGTTCAATTCTCCTCTTAACCTGCAAAACACTTTCTCATCAAGAGGTTTAGTGAATATATCCGCTAATTGCTTTTCGGTGCGAACATGCTTAAGATTAATGTCACCCTTAGCACCATGATCTCGAATGAAATGATGACGAACTTCAATATGCTTAGTTCAAGAATGTTGTACGGGATTATGACCAATTTTAATAGCACTTTCATTGTCACAAAGCAATGGGACATGTTTCACATATATCCCATAATCTTTAAGAGTTTGAGTCATCCAAAGTAATTGAGCACAACATGAACCAGCGGCAATGTATTCTGCTTCGGCGGTTGATAAGGATACCGAGTTTTGTTTCTTGGAGGACCAAGACACAAGAGATCTACCAAGAAATTGACAAGTACCCGAAGTGGAATTTCTATCAACCTTGTCTCCGGCATAGTCCGAGTCGGAGTAGCCAACAAGATCGAAAGAGGCCCTCTTAGGATACCAAATGCCAAAATTTGGTGTATGGATTAAGTATCTCACTATCCTTTTCACGGCCTTAAGATGACATTCTTTAGGAGCAGCTTGATATCGTCCACACATGCACACACTTAGCATGACATCAGGACGTGAAGCACATAGATATAACAATGAACCAATCATAGAGCGATAAACCTTTTGATCAACCGGTTCACCATCTTTGGTCAAGTTAAGATGTCCACTAGTAAGCATGGGTGTAGACATACCTTTGCACTCTTGCATATTGAACTTCTTGAATAAGTCCTTGGTGTACTTCGTTTGAGAGACAGAGGTACCTTCCTTAGTTTGCTTGATTTGCAACCCAAGAAAGAATTTGAGTTCACTCATCATAGACATCTCAAACTTCTCCGACATTAGCTTCCCAAATTTGTCACTAAAATGAGGGTTAGTTGAACCAAATATAATATCATCAACATAGATTTGGCACACAAATAGTTCTCCATTAACCCTTTTAGTAAAAAGAGTAGAATCAATTTTCCCAATTTTAGAGCCTTTTTTAATAAGGAACTTGGTCAAGCATTTATACCACGCTCTAGGAGCTTGTTTAAGACCATAAAGGGCTTTGTGAAGTTTGTAAACATGATTGGGTTTCTTAGGATTGACAAAGCCGAGAGGTTGATTAACATAAACTTCCTCCTCTATTTCACCATTTAGAAAAGCACTTTTAATGTCCATTTGGTATAAGGTTATATCATGATGATTAGCATAGGCAAGTAAGATGCGAATGGATTCAAGTCTAGCAACGGGAGCATAAGTCTCACCATAGTCCATACCTTCGACTTGTGTGTAGCCTTGGGCACCGAGACGTGCCTTGTTGCGAACTACTTGTCCATCTTCATCTTGCTTGTTGCGAAACACCCATTTGGTACCGATGATGTTGTGGTTGTTGTCGGGCTTCTCAACCAATGTCCAAACTTGATTCCTCTCAAAGTTGTGTAGCTCTTCATGCATAGCATTTATCCAATCTGGATCTTCCAATGCTTCTTCAACCTTCATAGGTTCAATGCTAGAGATGAAAGAATAGTTTTCACAAAAGTTAGCTAAACGAGTTTTAGAGCGAGTGATTCTCCCGGTTTGAATATCATTGTAGATTTGCTCGACGGGATGATCTTTAGCAATTCTTGATCGAACTCGTGAAAGCTTTTGCTTGGTTCTTGGTTGAACTTCTTCTTCATCTTGTTCTTCTTCTTGGCCTTCTTCATTGTTGGCGTTGGCGTTCTCTTGTCGTGGTGGAGAAGGAGGTTGTTGACGTTCATCTTGATGCACTTCCTCGTTTTCTTCATCTTGGTGTGTCCCACTTGTGGATGCTTCTGTATCAACTCTTGGTTCACCTTGTCATGAAGTAGAAGCTTCCACTTATACGGACAAGGTACTCTCCTACACCTCCGTTGGACGGACCTTGCCAATAGACAAGTCTTGGATTGCTTCTGAATGATCTTTGTCTCCTACATCAATTGGCAATTGCTCTACTTGCGAGCCGTTATATTCATCAAACTTCACATCTACCGTCTCTTCAACCTTTCGGGTGAAATTGTTGTAGACACGGTAAGTGTGAGACTTTGAGCCATAACCTAGTAGGAGACCTTCATGAGACTTAGGAGCAATTTTAGAACGATGATGCTTATCAAGAATGTAGCACTTTGAGCCGAATACTTGAAAGTATCCAACTTGGGGTTTGTTACCGATGAGGAGCTCGTATGCCATCTTGCCGAGTAGCTTGTGAAGATACAAGCGATTTTTTGCATGACAAGCTGTCTCAACCGCTTCTGCCCAAAAGTGCTTCGGTGTCTTGTACTCATTAAGCATCATTCTCACCATTTTGATGAGCATCCGGTTCTTCCTCTCAACAACTCCATTTTGTTGAGGTGTATACATAGCCGAGAACTCGTGTGAAATCCCTTCGTCAAGAAAGGTGTCCACGTTTGTGTTCTTGAACTCCGTTCCGTTGTCGCTGCGAACCTTCTTGATCTTCACTTCAAATTGATTTTGGGCCTTCCTAGCGAAGTTTTTGAAGATCTTTTGGACCTGCGATTTATCATCGAGAAATAACACCCACGTAAATCTTGAAAAATCATCAACTATAACTAGACCAAAAGAATTTCCACTGAGACTCATGTAAGAGTTGGGACCAAAAAGATCCATGTGAAGTAGCTCGAGTGGCCTCCTTGTGGTCATGATGTTCTTCACGGGATGCCTTCCTCCAACCTGTTTACCTGCCTGACAAGCGCTGCAAAGTCTATCCTTATAAAATATGACATTGTTAACACCAAGGATATGATTCCCTTTAATAAGCTTGTCAAGGTTTCTCATGCCAACGTGACCTAGTCGTCTATGCCATAACCAACCTTTTGAGGATTTAGCAATGAAGCAAGTTTTAGGTTGAGCCTTTTTAGAGAAATCAACAATGTAAAGGTCACCTCTACGTATACCAGTAAAGACCATTTTATGATTGTCTCGATGAAACACTTGGCAATCTACTTCAGTAAATAGGACATTGAAACCGAAATCAGCAAGTCTAGATACTGAAAGTAAGTTGTAGCCAAGAGATTCAACAAGCATAACATTCTGAATGGAGCTATCATGTGAGCTGGCCACCTTACCGAGGCCAACCACCTTACCCTTTGATTTGTCACCGAAAGTGACATACTTTCGAGGGCTATCAGTTTCAGCAAGCTCACAAAACATGTCTTTATCTCCGGTCATGTGATCGGTACATCCACTGTCAAGAACCCATTCCTTTCCTCCTGACATATATCCCCAAAGATTTGCCATAAGACCAAAATGTCTCATTGCGTCATAAGGATCAAAGTCACTATCATCATCCTCATCATAGTTTCCATGTTCAACATCGTCATGTGGTGGATCAAATCGTAGAGAGGGTAATTCGTTAGATGGATTTTGACAATGATCTTGCTTATGAATTTTTATAGCTTCGGAAATAATATCACCAATAATTCCAACATCTCCTTTGGCACGCATAAGATTTGTAAGTTCAAATAGATGATCACCAAACATAGGATCACTAGTATTCATCTTACTCAAAGCAATAGACTTATGTAGAATATCATCTAGATTTTTCAAGGAATAATTTGGAAATCGTTCCTCAAGAAATTTCCATATAGTGTAGGCACACTCAAGAGTAGGCAAGTTTCTAATCAAATTTCTTGGCAAGCCTCTAGTGATAAGTTCAACAGTTCTAAGATTGCAGATCATGTTAATTGACTCATCAAGAGTAGGATGCATAGGATCAACATGAGGTGCACAAGGGCTAGCAATGTACTTGTTCAAATGATATTGATTGAAAATTACAAGCATCTCATTTTTCCACTCATGAAAATACTCTCCATCAAGAATAGGCACTCTATGTCTAAGACTCCCCAAAGTAGACTCATCCATCTTCCTCCAATGGTGATTAAACCAAGGCAATGGAGACCAATGCTCTGATACCACCTGTAGGACCTTGAGAAGAGGTGTCTAGAGGGGGGGGTGATTAGACACTAAGTTTCAAAGTTGCAGTTTTTAACTTCTTTAAGTTTAAGTGGAGTTTAGGCACAAGTTTAACATTCACAATACATAACAAGCAAGCATGCAAAGAGTATATGAGCAGCAGAAAGTAAAGCATGCAACTTGAAAGAATGTAAAGAGAAGGGTTTTGGAGGACTGAAACGCAATTGGAGACACAGATGTTTTTGTCGTGGTTCCGATAGGTGGTGCTATCGTACATCCACGTTGATGGAGACTTCAACCCACGAAGGGTAACGGTTGCGCGAGTCCACAGAGGGCTCCACCCATGAAGGGTCCACGAAGAAGCAACCTTGTCTATCCCACCATGGCCGTCGCCCACAAAGGACTTGCCTCACTAGCGGTAGATCTTCACGGAGTAGGCGATCTCCTTGCCCTTACAAACTCCTTGGTTCAACTCCACAATCTTGTCGGTGGCTCTCAAGTGACACCTAGCCAATCTAGGAGACACCACTCTCCAAGAAGTAACAAATGGTGCGTTGATGATGAACTCCTTGCTCCTGTGCTTCAAATGATAGTCTCCCCAACACTCAACTCTCTCTCATAGGATTTGGATCTGGTGGAAAGAAGATTTGAGTTGAAAGCAACTTGGGGAAGGCTAGAGATCAAGATTCATATGGTAGGAATGGAATATCTTGGGCTCAACACATGAGAAGGTAGTTCTCTCTCAGAAAATGTATGCTGGAAGTGTAGGCATGTTCTGATGGCTCTCTCCACGAATGAAGAGGAGGTGGAGGGGTATATATAGCCTCCACACAAAATCTAACCGTTACACACAATTTACCAAACTCGGTGGGACCGAATCGAGAAACTCGGTCGGACCGATTTAGCAAATCTAGTGACCGTTAGGATTTTCAGTGGGACCGAGATGCAACTCGGTAGGACCGATTTGATTAGGGTTAGGGCATAACGTAGTCTCGGTGAGACCGATTAAACAAACTCGGTGAGACCGATTTTGGTAATTAGCTAACCAGATAGTTGGTCAGGCAAACTCGGTGGGACCGATTACTCAAACTCGGTGGGACCGATTTTGGTAATAAATTAACCAGAGAGTTTGCATTGTAATCTCGGTAGTACCGATTGCTCAAACTCGATGAGACCGATTTTGGTAATGGACATACACAGAGATATTACAATCCCATCTCGGTGAGACCGAGATCCCTATCGGTGAGACCGATTTGTCTAGGGTTTGTGGCAGTGGCTATGACATCTGAACTTGGTGGCGCCGGATAGAAAGAATCGGTGGGGCCGAGTTTGACTTTAGGTTTAGGTCATATGTGTGGAAGTGGGAAAGTAGTTGAGGGTTTTGGAGCATATCACTAAGCACTGTGGAGCAAGAAACTCATTAAGCAACACCTCATCCCTTCTTGATAGTATTGGCTTTTCCTATAGACTCATTGTGATCTTGGATCACTAAAATGTAAAATGAAGAGTCTTGAGCTTGAAGCTTGAGCCAATCCTTTGTCCTTAGCATCTTGAAGGAGTTCCCACATCTTTTAGTCCATGCCACTCCATTGTTGAACTTATCTGAAACATACTAGATAAAAGTGTTAGTCCAACAAGAGATATGTTGACATTAATTACCAAAACCACCTAGGGAGCACTTGTGCTTTCAACCGGCAATACTAGTCTGGATCCGACCACAAACCCCAATCCCGGACATACTGACATAATCGAAGGCTCTGCCACCGAAATAACACCTTCGGCCCATCTAATCATGGCTATCATCGCCCCATGGACCGAACCCTTCTTAGCCTACCTAAATAGCAAGTACTCCCCGAGGACCAAAATGAGGCACGTTGCATTGTGCAGTGCTCTAAAGCCTACAAAGTCCACGAGGGAGAGCTTTATAAGAAAAGCGCTACCAGAGTACTTCAAAGATGTATATTCGAAGAGGAAGGGTGACAACTCTTGGCTGAAATTCACGCTGGACTCGGCGGCCACCACGCCGCAGCGCGGGCCCTTGTAAGCAAGGCCTTCCGAATATATTTCTACTGGCCGACAGCCCGAGCAGACGCACAGGACCTCGTCCAACATTGTGTCGGTTGTCACCTCTTCCCCAAACAAAGCCATATGCCACCCACCGCTCTCCAAATAATCCCCATAACTTGGCCCTTTGCGGTCTGGGGGCTTGATATGGTCGGACCCCTAAAAGGAGGAAGCCATAAGAAAAAAAATACCTGTTGGTCATGGTGGATAAATTCACCAAATGGATAGAGGCCAAGCGGTTAAAACGGCCGAATATGGACCAGTGATAGACTTCATATCAGGGGTCGTGCACCGCTATGGTGTCCCCCACAGCATCATCACCGATAATGGCTCCAATTTCACAGCTGATGAGGTGAAAACTTGGTGCGGCAATATGGGCATTAAGCTCGATTACGCCTCGGTCTATCACCCTCAAACAAATGGTCAAGTCGAACGAGCAAACGTTCTTATTATGAGCGGCATCAATCCCATACTAGTGCAATCTCTGAAGGAATCAGACACGCACTGGGTGGAGGAGCTCGACTCCGTACTATGGGGGCTGCGGACCATGCCAAATTGCACTACCGGATACACACCCATCTGCATGGTGTACGATGCAGAGGCGGTATTGCCCTGCGATATTAGTCATGACTCACCTCGAGTGCGCATGTATGAAGAGAGAGAAGCTGAGCTGGATCGGTAGGACAATTTAGATGCCCTAGAGGAGGAGCACAATGTCGCAAAAGCCTGTTCCGCATTTTATCAGCAACAGGCTCGCAAGTATCAAAGCAGAGAAGTACGGGCCAAAACTTATAACATTGGCGAACTCGTTCTACGCCTACCGGAGAAGAAAAAGGACAAGCTCAAGCCGAAGTGGGAGGGTCCTTTAATCATTGATAAAGTTCTCACCGGTGGAGCGTACCGCCTGTGTGATGCATCAGATAATAGACTGAGCCGAACCCATGGAACGCGGCCAGACTCCGCAGACTCTACGCCTAGCGCCGAACTCTTTGTTCGTTTCCTTCCCTCCGCCCTTTTTTTTACTTTTTAGTTATATCCCCTCCTTTTCTTTTTGTGGCTTTAAGGCTTTAAGTGTGGCTAGACTACACACTCGTGATGCGCTAATCCTCAAGCATGTGCGCTCATTATACTTGGGGGCTTCCTATACAGAAGCTTAATATAATTATCTTCCGGGCATCACGCCCACTGCATATGTGTCCCTATCCCATATGTACCTTTGCTTCACCATTATATGCATCGATATGACTTAAGTTTTGGCCAAGCTGGGTTGCCTGGCTCATGTGTTTCTGCCCTACGTTCCCGTTAGTTCGGCTAGGGCATAAGGGGAGCACCTCTGCAATTGTTAACCGGGTACTCCGGACGTGTACCTCAGACTGGGTGAAGCCGAAAGCTAGCGTTCTTAAGGGAATATTCGGTCGGTGAACTAAAAGATGTTTTTACCTATTACAATACAATCCCCCGGATGTTGAATATACTGCGTTTTTGTTCGCAGTTCGGACATGCACATTAATGCATGCGTACCCAGGGAAAGGAACCCTTAACGGAACAATTCTCCCTAGAAGATATTTCTTACTATCCATGTAATATAACATAGCTAGTTGGGTACTTGTCTGTTCAAGCAATTATGACCCTTAAGCCTAGTTTCCACGCGTACCCCAGTTTATATTACTGAGCGGGTATTCGGAAACACTCCGGACTGTCGGGTCCGGAGGCTGAAGCAAAAAGGTCTGCCATGACAAATGATTTACAATCCGACTAGGGACAAATATGTCAATTGGAGTACATAGTCACTTAGACTCGCACAATTCTTCTTCTATGCCATCCAACAGGCTATCTAGTCTACAATCCTGCTGGGAATACTTTGCGGCTAATTCTACCTGGTCATATATGAGACTAATGGGAATCTCCTTCCCATCTAACCCTACAGGTCCGACCCGGGCCATGTGATTCAGATCGAGCTTTGTATACCGTGTTTTTACCATGGCCCAAGCCTCCCTCGCACCTTGTCGACAGGCAGATATCTTCCATAGACGGAAACGCTGCGCGCTCCCTTGAGCAGCTGTACAAGCTCCCCCATGCTTCCTGGCAGGGAGGCGGATGGCCACAAGGCCTTGGCGACATCCTGCATCACCTACCGAACTTGTTCGTGCAGTTGCGAAACCTCTTGCAGAAGATCGCCTGAGGATCCGGGCATCTCCTCTTCGGGAAGACCAGTCAACATACCTACAGACATAACTCTATTAGCCCGTTTCTTCGCCGAACTATATAAAGGTTCGTTTTGAGCACATACTTAAAATGCCGCATTGAAGCCTTCTATTCTCCTTCACGGAGTCAGCTAGGTGGGCCTGAACATCTTTCAATTCTACACTCAGCCGGGTATTGGCATCTTCGAGATCGTTTTTCTCCCGCCGGACCCGTGTAAGTACACGCTCGCCAGCCTCTAGTTGTCATTGAGCTCTTTGTTCATCCTCTTGTAGGATCTCCGGATTCACTCCGGGATTGTCTATGGAATCTGTTGTTAGATCTGCAACGTGCCGAACACTAAATGGAACACGATATTACGTTTTTTCTCGATCGAGAGAAATATTACCAGATGAGGCCTTCTTGGATTCCTCCATTTCGGCAGCTTCGGCCCTTAGCTAGGCTTTACACTTCTCTAGCTCTTGAGACAAATGGGTATTCTTCTCTGTAAGAACCTATTCATACAATGATCCTTAAATTAGTTGTACCAACTGTTTCAACTCTCAGGGCTACTGATATACATAATTATCAGATTTTGCTTACCCGTATATCTTTTAAATACTGGTCTGTGGCTCTACCAAGCCCATCTTGAGCAGCTCGGATGTACGTGTCTCTCGAGTTGAAGGCATTGAAAGCCTCTTCGGAAAAACTAGGGTCGCGGAGTGTGGCCCGCCAACGCTGATGATTCATAGCGCAATCCACCTCGGAATTTGTAGCGGATATTCTATCTGAATCCTCTGTAGGAGGACCGTCCGGTGTCGTCCCCATGTTAGCCTCCACCCTTGAGGCCGGTTCTGGAATCCGGCTGGTAGAGGCGTGACGGGCAGGATCCCTGGATACAGTCCGGTGAATATTCATTCTGCCAAGACACAGCGGATATTGTTATATTTTAAGATAACAATCACGGAGCATGTTTTAAACTATACCTCTTCGACGGCGGCTCGGCCATGTCTCTGCTTGCTTTCCTTTTTGGAAGCTACCCGGCCTGGACGCCCCTCGTTGGTGAGTCGCCGCGGGTTCGGCATGGCGCTCCGATGGCCTTCCCTTTATAGCATAATACATGTGCGGTGGGTAAGGTGGAAAGAGTGAATCCTTTTCGGAAGATAGGTCTCCTGTTTTACTTATGTGTGATGCAGGGAGGAAGCCGGGATAGTCGGCAATGATGGCCACCAAGGTGCCGTCATAGCTCGCCTGGTAAAACCCCCTGTCGCCAAGCTCCACAAATATGTCCAGATCATCTTCGAGTCCGGGGTCGAGGGCCCGGTTGTGGTCCTCTTGCTGTGGAGGCAGGCTGTGGACCTCCCTCATAGCTTTCCGCATTTCCTATTATGGACTAGCGAGGTAAATATTTGTGATGGAAGACCGCGGAAATGAATAGAGTTGAGTAAAAGATAGCGACTCACCCAGCTAGGGGGGGTTGTACATGGAAAATCCATCCCGTGGCTTAATGCGGATGAATTCCTCTTCTCCTCCTTTGTATAAATCGGACAATATTTTCGGCAGAGCGGTGGAGGAGTCTGGACATTTCCAACCGCAGCGGGTGGCATCGTCTTCTCCGTTGAAGTGCCACATGGGATGCCCCCGATACTAGAGCGGCTGCACCCCCCGCATTATGCATATTGACATAACCTCGATTATTGTCAATCCAGATCTGGCAAGCGTTTTTATCCTGCCCATCAGTTGAAGAACCTCTCTGCTATCTTCCTCCATGGGGCTCCGAGGGCGCCAGCTACGGCGTTTCTTCAACGGGGCATTTGTAAACCCAGGAAGACCCATTCGGATAGGGTTAGGAAGGGAGACGTCCTCTATATAAAACCACTTAGAAGGCCAATCTTCGAATGTCTTCTTCGGAGTGCCAGACAGGTATCCGGTCCCGGTGATGCGCCATATTTCGTCTCCGCCCACTTGGAATATTGATCCCTCTTGATTGCACGGGACGAGGTAGAACAGCCTCTTCCATAGATCAAAATGAGCTTCGCAACCTAGAAATAACTCGCAAAGGGCGACATAACCTGCGATGTGCAGGATGAAAGCAGGGGTAAAATTGTGCAGATGGAGTCCATAGTACTCTAGGAGCCCACGGAGGAACGGTTGGATTGGAAATCCGATGCCTCTCAGCAAGTAAGGGACAAGGCACACTCGCTCCCCCCTGGATGGGTTTGGAAAACTCTCCGCTTTCTCCCCGCCGTCAAAGGTGGCTAGTCCGGCTCGAACGGAGACAAGAAATGCAGGTGGAAGAAACCCTTGGGTTTGCAACTTCACCGATTGGCCGTGGGATACGGTACACTTCTCCCAATCACCTGGCTTGGTGCTATAGGGGCGAGAGGAAGAGCTCCGGTGGCTGGCCATGATGCGATGGTTTTTTCGGGCACGCTCTGATGAATCCTCGCTTGGGGAAGATGGTGTGATTTGGATCTGAGGATCCCTGTCTCTTTAATAGACAATTTATTTACATGGTCAGGGTGGCAAGTGTAAAAACTCTCCGGCTTCTCGCATTCGCTCGACACGTGGAGGCTGACAGTATTAAGAAATAGAAGCCGATGAGTGCATCATTAAATGGGAAGCTGGACACTGCTTGCTATAACAGGTACTCTGGAGAATTCGGAGAAGGAACCCGCCTTGCAATGCCGAAGACAATCTGCGCGCCGGAGTCATCGTCATTGAAGCCTGGTTCGGGGCTACTGAGGAAGTCCTGGATTAGGGGGTCCTCGGACAGCCGGACTATATGCTTATGCCGGACTATTGGACTATGAAGATACAAGACTGAAGACTTCGTCCCGTGTCTGGGTGGGACTCTCCTTTGCGTGGAAGGCAAGCTTGCTGATTCGGATATGTAGATTCCCCTCTCTGTAACCGACCTGATGTAACCCTAGCCCCTCCGGTGTCTATATAAACTGGAGGGTTTTGTCCATAGGACAAGAACAATCATAATCATAGGCTAGCTTCTAGGGTTTAGCCTCTATGATCTCGTGGTAGATCAACTCTTGTAATACTCATATCATCAAGACCAATCAAGCAGGAAGTAGGGTATTACCTCCATAGAGAGGGACCGAACCTGGGTAAACATCGTGTCCCCTGCCTCCTATTACCATTAGCCTTAGATGCACAGTTCGGGACCCCCTACCCGAGATTCGCCGGTTTTGACACTGACAGGAGCCACGAAGACTGTATTCTCACGGGGCCCCGCAACGCCCTCGAGAAGCAACCCCCACTCATCGAACAAGGGCATCTGCCCCACGAAGGCCTCCTTGTTTGAGCATAGATAAACGAGGCAGACACCCCCCGGGAGGTCAGCAGGCTCAGACTCGCCAGTCAGGAGCTTGAGCACCACGCTCAGGGTATCGGCAGCAAGTGACGGCTCCTGCAGCTTCATCAGGTCTCCGGCGCCGGTGAAGTCCCACATCGGGCGAGAGTGGCACTAGAGGGGAGCAAGGAGCTGCTTCACGAATTCCTTCACCACCATTGGCGCTGTCACCCCCAGTTCTTGGAGCCTCGCCAACCTCTTCCAGACAAAAGCAAGGCGCCGGTCAGTGAGCTTCACGTGGCACCAGCCAGAGCTTGGCGAAGCCAGCGACCCAGGAATCTTGAGCAGGGAGCTGAACGTGCGGGCTTCCATCAGAAGCCACTGCTTTCGAAATCCCTTCGCGATGGGCGAGAGCTCGAAGTCGATCCTCGAGCCATCGGTCGCGGCCACGGCTTCAAAGGTCCCGCATCCAGAGTGCTGGCGAGCGTCCACCAGCCGGAGCACGAAGAAATGCCGAAATTGTCGATGTTCTGGGAACGGGGGTCCCCAGACTTGCCTGCCTACGGCCTGCAACATGGCTCAAGTAGTGGCCCAGTACAACCCATCATCATCAACTCAAGTTCAAGACCCTCGCGAGGGGCCAAGCCTCGCGGGGTGGACGACACAAGGCGTCCTCAGGGGCGGCCTCACCAGGGAGGTTCGCGAGGAGGCGGAGAGATCAAGGCAACGGGTACCTCGCGAGGTGCTCATGACGTAAGCCATGACGATCAAGACCGTGTCCTTGTTTCCTCTTTGGTGCAAAGGGGGCAAGCGCAGGCGCAAAGTACTGAGGCATCAGTCAAAGGTTTCCATATTGGTGCAACGAGACCATGACCAGCAGAACGGCAGGACGGAGATCACCTGGAGCCCAAGACGGCGTCATCACCAGAGCCTTTGGCAGTCGAAGACCACCTTTAGTCAGGACAGCTTGTACTAGTTGTCCCCCTTCAAAATGGCCGTTGTTGGCTCCCTTCCCGCTCAATATTTGGGAAGAGGACCAGGGCCTCTATATATAGAGATAGCCACCACAATAGAGGGAGAGGAATCCTCCCCCGGCATAACACCACCACCACAAGAACACTTCTCGCGAGGCTGTTCTTCCTGTTCTGTTCATCATCAGCCCTAGAGGCAATCCACCACACCACACAAAGGAGTAGGGTATTACACCACAACGGTGGCCCGAACCTGTATAAATCTTGTGTCTCTTGTGTTGTTCATCGTGCTAGCTTAGAATCGCGGTGAGGTTTTGGGGCGTGAATTGGTAGGGAGAAGATCTTCGTGCGCACCCCAGAGTTCGAACCTTATGGGTTTTTGCCGGAACCCGAAATCCGACATTTGGCGCGCCAGGTAGGGGCGCGCCGGAATCTTCTTTCCGCCGATCTGTGTTCCACTTCTCCGTTGCATCCATGTCCGGCGACACGACGACCAACGCCGACCGCTGGGCAGCATGGCCTGCCCGTGCCGCGCCGCCTGCCCAAGGTGACCTCAACCCCGCTCCTCAGGCAGCCCGCGCTCCGCAGAACGCTGCAGGACACGGGCGACGCGGTCAAGCGCCACCTGCCCTCACTCTGCGGCAGGTGCGATCAGTAGCAAGGGCCTCAAACCACGCCGCGGCCACGGTGCCGCACACCCGACGGTAACAAGCGAACATGAGGGCCGCGCTCACGGTGGCTCAGGAGCCGCTACGGTGCAGGCTGTAGGAGAGCGACCATGATGTGCTGCTGGAGCGCGTCGCCGAGCTCCTGGATGTCGTAGCTTCGGGGGTGCCTCCTTTCTGCGTCCAGCTTCCACCCCAGGCCCCGGGCAGATCATATGGCGGGCCCATCCGCGCCCATGCGACCTCAGGCGGCTTCATCAACACCACCTCAACCATCGGCACAGGGCGACAAGTTGCACTAGCACCACCCCCGGTGAGCGAGGGCATGCGTATCGCCACCTACGGTCCGGGCGGGCCGCCGCCCTATCACCCAAAAGACGGTGCTTCGAGCCAAGCCGCATGGATTGCGGGGCACTATGGCGAAGCCTTCGGGGCGGCGGCGTCGGAGGCTTACGTGCCCCACATGGTGGATCGGGAATACACACTAGAGGACGACCATGGCTTGTTCCTCGGGCCAGGCTGGGAGGAAGAGACGCCAGAAGCCGAGCCTTTTCAGGAGCCTCAAGGAAGCCTCACCAACCGCGCTGGCGGCAGCAGCTACCGGGAACCGCTAATTCCTCAGGAGAAAGCTTATGCTAACCATGGGTCGCAGGAAGTTTAGGTCACTGCAGCAGAAGGCTGCCCCAGCTCGGCAGCCTCCCTTCCGCCAGGAGGGGCGCACTGGGGGCTGCAGGAGAGGGGCCGGGAGCACGGCCCCTCCCCGCGATGCACGGAGCAAGGTGTTCCCCGGAGGTCGGCTCTCTGCTGGGGAGGTGCTGCAAAGCCTGCTCTCAGTGACCTTGTGACCTTAAGCATAGGGGTTGGCACACGTTTTCGTCTTGACTCTCCGATAGAAACTTTGGGGCACTCTTTGAAGTACTTTTGTGTTGGTTGAATAGATGAGTCTGAGATTGTGTGATGCATATTGTATAATCATGCCCACGGATACTTGAGGTGACATTGGAGTATCTAGGTGACATTAGGATTTGGGTTGATTTGTATCTTAATGTGTTATTCTAGTACGAACTCTATGATAGATTGAACGGAAAGAATAGCTTCATGTTATTTTACTACGGACTCTGGAATAGATCGATCAGAAAGGATAACTTTGAGGTGGTTTCGTACCCTATAATAATCTCTTCGTTTGTTCTCCGCTATTAGTGACTTTGGTGTGACTCTTTGTTGCATGTTGAGGGTTAGTTATATGATCCAGTTATGTTATTATTGTTGAGAGAACTTGCACTAATGAAAGTATGAACCCTAGGCCTTGTTTCGAAGCATTGCAATACCGTTTACGCTCACTTTTATCATTCGTTACCTTGCTGTTTTTATATTTTCAGATTACAAAAACATATATCTACCATCCATATTGCACTCGTACCACCATCTCTTCGCCAAACTAGTGCACCTATACAATTTACCATTGTATTGGGTGTGTTGGAGACACAAAAGACTCTTTGTTATTTGGTTGCAGGGTTGTTTGAGAGAGACCATCTTCATCCTACGCCTCCCACGGATTGATAAACCTTAGGTTATCCACTTGAGGGAAATTTGCTACTGTCCTACAAACCTCTGCACTTGGAGGCCCAACAACGTCTACAAGAAAAAGGTTGCGTAGTAGACATCAAGCTCTTTTCTGGCGCCATTGTCTGGGAGGTGAGTGCTTGAAGGTATATCTTTAGATCTTGCAATCAAATCTTTTTCTTTCTTGTTTTATCACTAGTTTAGTCTATAAAAGAAAACTACTACAAAAAAATGGAATTGAGGGTGCCTCATATGCTTCATCTTTTTAATGTCTTCCGTGAAAATAAGGTTTCCGATAATTGTGCTCAATTGCTAGAGGAAGAATGCATTAGAATGTTTGGCACTAAATATTTGAATGATGAGGATGATTTAAATGTTGTTAGTATGAATTCCTTGAATATCCATGATGCTAATGATATGCAAAGCCACAAGCTTGGGGAAGCTATGTTTGATGAAGATGATATTTTTTGTACCCCAAGTTTTGATGAGAATATTTATTATGATGAAAGCATGCCTCCTATTTATGATGATTATATTGATGAAAGTGGGTGTAGAGGAGTGTCAACTTTAGGAAGTAATGATCCCACTATTTTGGAGGATGTTGAATATTATTGTGATAGTTATGAAAGTGGATTTGGAGAGGTCATTACTTTATTTAGTGATGAATCCACTATTTCGGAAGAGGTTCCAATTGATTATGAGAACAAAGTTGCTACCTATGATGATTATTGTGATGACTTGTATGCTATTAAGAATAATGATAACCATGAAACTTGTCATCATGATTTTAGTTTTCAATTGGATTATGCCTCACATGATAATTATTTTGTTGAGTTTGCTCCCACTACTATTCATGAGAAGAAATTTGCTCATGTGGAGAGTAGTAAATTTTCTATGCTTGTAGATCATCAAAAGAATGCTTTATGTGATGGTTATATTGTTGAATTCATTCATGATGCTACTGAAAATTATTATGAGGGAGGAATATATGCTTGTAGGAATTGCAATAATATTAAGTTTCCTCTCTATGTGCTTAAAGTTTTGAAGTTATGCTTGTTTTGCCTTCCTATGCTAGTTGATTATTGTTCCCGTAAGTTGTTTGCTCACAAAATCCCTATGCATAGGAAGTGGGTTACACTTAAATGTGCTAGTCATATGCTTCATGATGCTCTCGTTATGTTTCAATTCTTATCTTTTATGTGAGCATCATTGTCATCATCATGCCTAGCTAAAAGGCATTAAAGAAAAGCACTTGTTGGGAGATAACCCAATATTTACCTTTACTGTTTTTGTGTGTTGATGGCCCACAAGTATAGGGGATCTATCGTAGGCCTTTCAATAAGTAAGAGTGTCGAACCCAACGAGGAGCAGAAGGAAATGATAAGCGGTTTTCAGTAAGGTTTTCTCTGCAAGCACTGAAATAGTAGGTGATAGATAGTTTTGTGATAACATAAATAGTAACAAGCAAAAAGTAAATAAAGTAAATAAAGTGCAGCAAGGTGGCCCAATCCTTTATGTAGCAAAGGATTAGCCTAGACAAATTCTAATAATGAAGAAGGAGCTCTCGAGGACACATTGGGAATTATCGTGAAGCTAGTTTTCATCACGTTCATAAGATTCGCATTCGGTACTTTGATAATTTGATATGTGGGTGGACCGGCACTTGGGTACTGCCCTAACATGGAAAAGCATCCCACTTATGATTAACCCCAATTGCAAGCATCTGCAACTACAAAAAGGAGTATTAAGGTAAACCTAACCACAACATTAAACATATGGGTCCATATCAACCCCTAACGAAGCAACGCATAAACTAGGGTTTAAGCTTCTGTCACTCTAGCAACCCATCATCTACTTATTACTTCCCTATGCCTTCCTCTTGGCCCAAGTAATGGTGAAGTGTCATGTAGTCGACATTGACATAACACCACTAGAGGAGAGTCAACATACATCTCATCAAAATATCGAACGAATACCAAATTCACATGACTACTAATAGCAAGACTTCACCCATGTCCTCAGGAACAAACGTAACTACTCACAAAGCATATTCATGTTCATAATCAGAGGGGTAATAACATGCATGAAGGATCTGAACATATCCTCTTCCGACAAGTAAACCAAATAGCATCAACTACAAGGAGTAATCAACACTACTAGCAACCCAAAGGTACCAATTTGTGCTTTTGATACAAGATTGGATACAAGAGATGAACTAGGGTTTTGAGATGAGATGGTGTTGGTGAAGATGTTGATGGGGATTGACCCCCTCCCGATGAGAGGATCGTTGGTGATGACATTGATGATGATTTCCCCCTCCAGGAGGGAAATGTCCCCGGCAGAACAGCTCCGCCAGAGCCCTAGATTGATTCCGCCAAGGTTCCGCCTCGTGGCGGCGGAGTTTCATCCCGTAAGCTTGCCCACAATTTTTTCCAGGGGAAAACACTTCATATAGCAGAAGATGGATGCCGGAGGTGCACCAGCGAGCCCAAGAGATAGGGGGCGCGCCCTAGGGGGGGCGCCCCTGTCTCCTGGACAGGGTGTGGGCCCCCTGGGCTATTTCTTTTGCTCAAAAATTCTTATTAAATCTAAAAAGTTGTTTCGTGGAGTCTTATGTCTTTTGGAGTTGTGCAGAATAGGTTTCTAACGTTTGCTCCTTTTCCAGCTAGAATTCCAGCTATCGGCATCCCCCCTCTTCATGGTAAACCTTGTAAAATAAGGGAGAATAGCCATAAGTATTGAGATATAATGTGTAATAACAGCCCATAATGCAATAAATATTGACATAAAAGCATGATGCAAAATGGACGTATCAACTCCCCGAAGCTTAGACCTCGCTTGTCCTCAAGCGGAAGCCGAAATCGAAAAATATGTCCACATGTTTAGAGATAGAGGTGTCGATAAAAATAAAATACGGACATGAGGGCATCATGATCATTCTAATAACAGCAACATATATAGATTTTGTCATATGATTTCCTATGTTCAACTAATAAGCAATTCACAGTGTCAAGTATGGTTCAAAAACTTCATTGGGAACTAACAAACTATAATCTCAGTCATTGAAGCAATTGCAATTTATCGTAACATCAGAAAGAGTCAATAATAGAGCTTTTCAGCAAGCTCACATACTCAACTATCTCGCAGTCCCCTATAATTGTTAACACTCACGCAATACTTGTGGTTATAGAGTTTCAGCCGGACACTGAGAAAGATAGGGGCTTATTGTGTGGCCTCCCAACATATTCACCTTTAGGTGATGTCAACAATAATAGCCTATGCCAACTTACATCCAATTTGATATATGTATCATGAGCTTTCAAACACGAGGAGCTTGCCAAAGGATAAAAGTAAAAAGGGAAAGGTGAGAATCACCTTGACTCAAGCATAAAGTAAAAACATAAAGTAAAAGATAGGCCCTTCGAAGAGGGAAGCAGAGGTTGTCATGTGCGTTTAGGGTTGATGCACGAAATCTTAATGCAAAAGAACGTCACTTTATATTGCCCCTTGTATGTGGATCTTTATTATGCAATCCGTCGCTTTTATTACTTCCACAACAAGTTCATACAAAGATTATTTTCTCTGCACTAATAAGTCATACATATTTGCTTGCACCAATGACAACTTACATGAAGGATATTACTCAATCCATAGGTAGGTATGGTGAACTCTCATGGCAAAACTGGGTTTAAGGATATTTGGAAGCACAAGTAGTATCTCTACTTGGTGCAAGGAATTTGGCTAGCATGAGGGGAAAAGGCAAGCTCAACATGTTTGGAAGGTCAATGACAATATACTTTAACTGAGATGTCGGAAAACATAAACCATTATGTTGTCTTCCTTGTCCAACGTCAACTCTTTTAGCATGTCATACTTAATGACTGCTTCACAATCATAAAAGATGTCCAAGATAATATATTTATATGTGAACCCCTCTTTCCTTATCACCTCCTATTAATTGCAACGATGACCAAGGCTACGTTCATCAACTCTCAACAATTTTTATGCCTCATACTTTCTATGTGTGAAGTTATCACTGTCCATAAGATCAATATGAACTCTTTTGTTCTTTCTACTTTTTCAAGATCATAGCAACATAGCAAATCCCTTGACTCAACACTAATCTTTATTATAGATAGCACACAGACTCGATTACAAAAAGACATCACAAAGCAAAACTCAAAACTACTTGATATCAAAAACTTCAACTACTAATAGATCAAGATACTACTAAAAGGATCGAACTAAATAAAGCGGTAAAGATAGGAGTGTGATGGTGATACGATACTGGGCACCACCCCCAAGCTTGGCAGTTGCCAAGGGGAGTGCCCATACCAATGTGATTATTTCCTCGGGGGTGATGGAGGTGGTGATGATGACGGTGGATAATCGCACATCAAGCGTAAAAGCTCCTCCAACTTGCGGATAATGCCCTTGAGCCCAGCAATATGATCTTTCAACAAAATATTGTCCTCTGTGAGGTACTTGTTCTGTATGCAGGCTAACTCAATCATCTTGAAAGCTTCAATCTCTGTTGGAGTGAAAAGGTTAGGTAAAGGTTGGGGGATGTCTTCTTCTTTCACCACCGGAGCTTGAGCCTCCATGGCCTTCTTGATCCCTTCATCCTTGTTGATCTCTTCTGGTTCCTCTCTTTTCAACTCTATCTTCAATAGCCAAGCATCCTTGTCTTTGTTGTTGGAGGAGGGAGAAGTCATGGTGCTCTAAATCTGCAACAGAAACAGCTCGAAACAAAAATAGAGAATATTTGCGTGATACGGTGGTCAAAATCTTCGGGAGTATATATAATGATTTTTTACCGACCAAAATAGGTAACATACAAGAAAACAGAGTCCAGGAGGCACACGAGGTGCCCACAAGATAGGGGGGCGCGCCCTACAGGGGGGCGCGCCCTACAGGGGGGCGCCCTCCTCTCTCGTGGGAGCCTCGTGTCCCTTTCGGACTACTTCTTTCTTCCTAAAATCCTTAAATAATCCAAAACTGATAAAAATTGCCATTAGAGTTGTTTTGGACTCGGTTTACTTACCGTACCACATACCTATGCCTTTTCGGAGTTTGGAACGTTCTTGAAAGTGTCTCTTATGTATTCCTCAGGGGTTATGGTTTCAATAATATTAGTTTCAACATTGATAGGATTACCTGAAATATAATGTTCAATTCTTTGACCATTTACCATGCTCGGGTTTGTGCCTTCCAAGTTGTTCATTTTTATAGCACCAGCACGATAGACCTCCTCGATAACGTAGGGACCTTCCCATTTTGAGAGAAGTTTTCCTGCAAAAAATCTTAAATGAGAGTTGAACAATAACACATAATCTCCTACATTAAACTCACGCTTCTGTATCCTCTTATCATGCCAACGTTTGACTTTTTCTTTGAAAAGCTTAGCATTCACATATGCTTGGGTTCTCCATTCATCAAGTGAGCTAATATCAAATAACCTTTTCTCACCGGCAAGTTTGAAGTCATAATTGAGCTCTTTAA
This sequence comes from Triticum timopheevii, assembly GCA_963921465.1. NCBI lineage: Eukaryota > Viridiplantae > Streptophyta > Magnoliopsida > Poales > Poaceae > Triticum > Triticum timopheevii. Next base: position 289,358,314 of record OY997268.1, on the reverse strand, counting down.
CAGCCCAATATGCTTTATGTTCAAGTTCAAGAGGTAAATGACATGCTTTTCCATAAACCATCTTATATGGAGACATACCCATAGGATTCTTGTATGCAGTTCTATAGGCCCATAATGCATCATCAAGTTTTTTGGACCAATTCTTTCTAGATCTATTCACAGTCTTTTGCAAAATTAATTTGAGCTCTCTATTGCTCAACTCTACTTGACCACTAGACTGCGGGTGATAAGGAGATGCGATTCTATGATTGACATCATACTTAGCAAGCATCTTACGGAAAGCACCATGAATAAAGTGTGAACCACCATCAGTCATAAGATAACCTCTGGAAAATAACTTCTTTGAGCATTTTAATAGAAGTGTTATGATCAGCACTACTAGTTGGAATAGCTTCTGCCCACTTAGTGACGTAATCAACAGCAACTAAAATATTTGTATAACCATTAGAGGCGGGAAAAGGTCCCATATAATCAAAGCCCCAAACATCAAATGGTTCAATAATAAGAGAATAATTCATAGGCATTTCTTGATGTCTACTAATGTTACCTATTCTTTGATATACATCACAAGATATGACAAACTTACGAGCATCTTTGAAAACAGTAGGCCAATAAAAACCAGATTGTAGTACCTTGTGTGCAGTTCTGTCTCCAGCGTGGTGTCCTCCATAGTATTCAGAGTGACACTTGTGTAGGATTTGTTCCTATTCATGCTCAGGCACACAACATCTGATAATACCATCTACTCCTTCTTTATAAAGGTGTGGATCATCCCAGAAGTAATGTCTTAAATCATAAAAGAACTTTTTCTTTTGCTGGTATGTGAAACTAGGAGGTATATATTTAGCAACAATGTAATTAGCATAATCAGGATACCAAGGAGCAGTACGAGAAGCATTGACAACCGCTAATTGTTCATCAAGAAAACTATCATTAATAGGCAGTGGGTCATCAAGAACATTCTCTAGCCTAGACAAGTTGTCTGCAACAGGGTTCTAAGCTCCCTTTCTATCAATAATATGCAAGTCAAATTCTTGGAGCAAGATAACCCATCTAATGAGTCTAGGCTTAGCATCTTTCTTTTCCATAAGGTATTTAATAGCAGCATGATCGGTGTGAATAGTAACTTTGGAATCAACAACATAGGGTCTAAACTTATCACATGCAAACACAACTGCTAAGAATTATTTTTCAGTGGTAGCATAATTTCTCTGGGTAGTATCAAGAGTCTTACTAGCATACTGGATAACATTCAATTTCTTATCGACTCTTTGCCCTAAAACAGCACCTACAGCATAATCACTAGCATCACACATAATTTCAAAAGATAAATTCCAATCAGGTGGCTGAACAATAGGTGCAGTGATCAAAGCCTTCTTAAGTGTTTCAAATGCTTGTACACAATCATCATCAAAGACAAAAGGAATATCTTTTTGCAATAAATTAGTCAGAGGCCTAGAGATTATAGAAAAATCCTTAATGAACCTCCTATAAAAACTGGCATGACCAAGGAAACTTCTTATACCTTTTATGTCCTTGGGACATGGCATCTTTTCAATAGCATCAACTTTGTCTTTATCAACTTCAATACCTCTCTCGGAGATCTTGTGCCCCAAGACAATGCCTTCATTAACCATAAAGTGACACTTTTCCCAATTTAGGAGGAGACTAGTGTCTTCGCATCTCTGCAAAACTCGATCAAGGTTGCTCAAACAATCATCAAAAGAGGATCCATAGACGGAGAAGTCATCCACGAATACCTCACAAATCTTTTCACAAAAATCAGAAAATATAGCCATCATGCATCTTTGAAAGGTAGCAGGTGCATTACATAAACCAAAAGGCATACGTCTATAAGCAAAGGTACCAAAAGGGTAAGTAAAAGTAGTTTTCGATTGATTCCCCGCTAAAACATGTATCTGAGAGAAAACAGAATAACCATCTAGAAAGCAAAAATGTGTGTGTTTGGATAGCCTCTCTAGCATTTGATCAATAAAAGGTAAAGGGTAATGATCTTTCTTAGTAGCTTTATTTAACTTACGGAAATCAATTACCATCCTATGGCCTGTAATGATTCTTTGTGGGATCAATTCATCTTTATCATTAGGAACAATGGTAATACCTCCCTTTTTAGGGACACAATGGACAGGGCTTACCCATTCACTATCAGCAACGGGATAAATAATACCTGCCTCAAGGAGTTTTAGTATCTCCTTTCTTACCACTTCCTTCATTTTGGCATTTAATCGTCTTTGAGGATCTCTAACTGGTTTGGCATCTTTTTCCACTGAGATTTTGTGTTGACATAATGTGGGACTAATGCCCTTAAGATCATCCAGAATGTATCCAATAGCAGCTTGGTGCTAATTCAGAGTTTTCAATAATCTTTCTTCTTCTTTCTCTGAAAGGTTAGCACAAATAATAACAGGATATATTTCTTTTTCATCAAGATAAGCATACTTAAGATTATCAGGTAATCGTTTGAGTTCAAACACGGGATCACCCTTCGGTGGAGGGGGATCCCCAAGAATTTCAACGGGAAGGTTATGTTTCAGCATAGGTTCTTGTTTAAGGAACACTTCATCTATTTCTTCCCATTCCTTCATAAACATATCATTTTCATGGTCTAGCAAATATTGTTCTAACAGATCAGTTGGAGGAACAGCAATGGAAGAAAGACCAATAATTTCATCCTTACTAGATGGTTCCTCTTCACGGTGTTGTCTACGAAATTTAGAAAAGTTGAACTCATGAGACATATCACCTAGACCAATAGTAACTACATCCTTTTCGCAATCTATCCTAGGTGTTCAAGAAGGGTGTACCAAATATAATGGGACAAAAGCTATCTTGTGGGGAGCCAAGAACAAGAAAATCAGCAGGATATTTAGTTTTCCCACACAAGACTTCAACATCCTTAACAATTCCCATTGGTGAAATAGTATCTCTATTGGCAAGTTTAATTGTGACATCAATATCTTCTAACTCAGCAGGTGCAATATCGTGCTTAATTTCTTTGTATAAGTTAATAGGTATTGCACTAGCACTAGCACCCATATCACATAAGCCATGATAACAATGATCTCCTATTTTAACAGAAATAACAGGCATGCCTACCACAGGTCTATGTTTATCTTTAGCACAAGGTTTGGCAATTCTAGCAGTTTCATCACAGAAATAAATAACATGCCCATCAATATTATCAGACAAGAGATCTTTAACAATAGCAACATTAGGTTCAACTTTGATTTGCTCAGGAGGTGTATAAGTTCTAACATTGCTCGTACGAACAACAGTCGAAGCTTTAGCATGATCTTTTATCCTAACAGGAAAAGGAGGTTTTTCAACATAAGCAGTAGGAATAATAGGATCACTATATGTAATAGTCTTCTCTTCAACTGTAATAGGTGCAACTACTTTCACTTCAACAGGCGGATTATATTTAAACAACTTCTCTTTAGGGAGATCAACGTGAGTAGCAAAAGTTTCACAAAAAGTAGCTACTATCTCAGAGTCGAGTCCATACTTAGAGCTAAATCCACGGAAAGCATCGGTATCCATAAAAGATTTAACATAATCAAACTTAGGTGTCATAACTGACTCCTTACCATCGTCGGAACCCCAATCTTCAGAGTTGTGTTTACTTCTTTCCAATAAGTCCATTTGAAATCAATAGTCTTCAGCATATAGGAACCAGCACAGGAAGTATCAAGCAGGTTGCGATTATCAAGAGAAAGCCGAGCATAAAAATTCTGAATAATAATTTCCCAAGAGAGCTCATGATTGGAGCATGAATACAACATTGACTTAAGCCTCCCCCAAGGTTGAGCGATGCTTTCTCCTTCGTGATGCCAGAAATTATATATGTAATTACGATCACGATGAACAAGATGCATAGGATAGAACTTCTGGTGAAATTCCAACTTCAATCGCTTATAATTCCAATATCTCGTATCATCACATAGCCTATACCATGTTATTGCATCTCCCTTCAAAGATAAAGGGAAGACCTTCCTTTTGACAACATCATCGGGAATACCTGCAAGCTTAAATAATCCACAAATTTCATCCACAAAGATGAGGTGTAAGTCGGGATGCAATGTTCCGTCTCCTGCAAAAGGATTAGCTAGCAGTTTTTCTATCATACCCGAAGGAATCTCAAAGTGAATATTTTCATAAGGTTCAGTAGGTTGAGGAGCATCTCTTTGCTCTTTTGGTTGGGGTGAAGATACCCCAAACAAGCCCCTCAAAGGATTAGTTTCCATAGTGACAAGTAACAGAAAATTTCAGCACACTATATAAATGTTTCCTTACCAAGTTCCACTCACCAAGAGCGCTACGCTCCCCGGCAACGGCGCTAGAAAAGAGTCTTGATGACCCACAAGTATAGGGGATCTATCGTAGTCCTTTTGATAAGTAAGAGTGTCGAACACAACGAGGAGCAGAAGGAAATGATAAGCGGTTTTCAGTAAGGTCTACAAGCACTGAAATAGTAGGTGATAGATAGTTTTGTGATAATATAAATAGTAACGAGCAAAAAGTAAATAAAGTTAATAAAGTGCAGCAAGGTGGCCCAATCCTTTATGTAGCAAAGGATTAGCCTGGATAAATTCTAATAATGAAGAAGGAGCTCTCGAGGACACATTGGGAATTATCGTCAAGCTAGTTTTCATCACGTTCATAAGATTCGCGTTCGGTACTTTGATAATTTGATATGTGGGTGGACCGGCACTTGGGTACTGCCCTAACATGGAAAAACATCCCACTTATGATTAACCCCTATTGCAAGCATCCGCAACTACAAAAAGGAGTATTAAGGTAAACCTAACCATAGCATTAAACATATGGGTCCATATCAACCCCTAACGAAGCAACACATAAACTAGGTTTTAAGCTTCTGTCACTCTAGCAACCCATCATCTACTTATTACTTCCCTATGCCTTCCTCTAGGCCCAAGTAATGGTGAAGTGTCATGTAGTCGACGTTCACATAACAGCACTAGAGGAGAGGCAACATACATCTCATCAAAATATCGAACGAATACCAAATTCACATGACTACTAATAGCAAGACTTCACCCATGTCCTCAGGAACAAACGTAACTACTCACAAAGCATATTCATGTTCATAATTAGAGGGGTAATAATATGCATAAAGGATCTGAACATACGATCTTCCACCAAGTAAACCAAATAGCATCAACTATAAGTAGTAATCAACACTACTAGCAACCCACAGGTACCAATTTGTGGTTTTGATACAAGATTGGATACAAGAGATGAACTAGGGTTTTGAGATGAGATGGTGCTGGTGAAGATGTTGATGGAGATTGACCCCCTCCCGATGAGAGCATCGTTGGTGATGACGTTGGTGATGATTTCCCCCTCCCGGAGGGAAGTGTCCCCGGCAGAACAGCTCCGCCAGAGCCCTAGATTGATTCCACCAAGGTTCCGCCTCGTGGCGGCGGAGTTTCGTCCCGTAAGCTTGCCCACGATTTTTTCCAGGGGAAAACCCTTCATATAGCAGAAGATGGACGCCGGAGGCCCACCAGGGAGCCCAAGAGATAGGGGGGCGCGCCCTAGGGGGGCGCGCCCCTGTCTCCTGGACAGGGTGTGGGCCCCCTGGCCTATTTGTTTTGCCCAAAAATTCTTATTAAATCTAAAAAGTTGTTTCATGGAGTCTCGGGTCTTTTGGAGTTGTGCAGAATAGGTTTCCAACATTTTCTCCTTTTCCAGCCAGTATTCCAGCTGTCGGCATCCCCCTCTTCATGGTAAACCTTGTAAAATAAGGGAGAATAGCCATAAGTATTGAGATATAATGTGTAATAACAACCCATAATGCAATAAATATTGGCATAAAAGCATGATGCAAAATGGACGTATCATGTGTCCACATGATTATGCTACTGTAGTAATCATGTTTTATAGCTTTTGTTTCAATAAAGTGCCAAGTAAGACCTTTAGGATAGCTTACGGTGATAGTTGTGTTGATCCTGCTGAAAATCAGAAACTTTTCTCCCAATAAATTAGTTTTGATAATTCACAGGGACGTGATTTTGATCTTATTATTTTTGTTCTGGATTGGTACACACATTGCTCAGGTTTTCCTAATTTGGTAGGATTTTTGCAGTTAAAGAAGTATTCAAATGATACAGATTACTACACACTGTTCTGTTTTTGACAGATTCTGTTTTCTATCTATTGTTTGCTTATTTTGATGAATCTATTAGTAGTATCATAGGGTATGAACCATAGAGAAGTTGGAATACAGTAGATATTACACCAATACGAATTAATAATGAGTTCATTACGATACCTTAAATGGTGGTTTTTCTTTCTTGCACTAACGGAGCTTTTGAGATTTTCTGTTGAGTTCTGTGTTGTGAAGTTTTCAAGTTTTGGGTACAGATTTCATGGTGTATGGAATAAGGAGTGGCAAGAGCCTAAGCTTGGGGATGCCCATGGCACCCTAAGATAATTCAAGGACAACCAAATGCCTAAGCTTGTTGATGCCCCGGAAGGCATCCCCTCTTTCGTCTTCATTCATCGGTAACTTTACTTGGAGCTATATTTTTATTCACCACATGATATGTGTTTTGCTTGGAGCGTCGTGTCATTTTATTTTGTTTCAATTGTTGTTTGAATAATATCACAAGTTCTAAAATTCTTAAATTTTAGAGAGTCTTCACATAGTTGCACAATTATTCGACTACTCATTGATCTCCACTTATATCTTTTGGAGTAGTTTGTCATTTGCTCTAGTGCTTCACTTATATCTTTTAGAGCACGGTGGTGGTTTATTTTGAAGAAATGGATGATCTCTCATGCTTCACTTACATTATTTTGAGAGTCTTTTAGAACAGCATGGTAATTTGCTTTGAACTCTCACATAAAGTGCATTGAATACTATGATCAATTTGACGCTTGATGATTGTTTTGAGATATGAGGATGGTCATATTATAGCCATGCTAGTTGGGTAGTTGTGAATTTGAGGAATACTTTTGTTGAAGTTTGTGATTCCTGTAGCATGCACATATGGTGAACCGTTATGTGATGAAGTTTGAGCATGATTTATTTATTGATTGTCTTCCTTAGGAGTGGCAGTCGGGGACGAGCGATGGTCCTTTCCTACCAATCTATCCCCCTAGGAGCATGCGCGTAGTACTTCATTTTGATGACTAATAGATTTTTGCAATAAGTATATGTGTTCTTTATGACTAATGTTGAGTCCATGGATTATACGCACTCTCACCCTTCTACCATTGCTAGCCTCTCTTGTGCCGCGCAACTTTCGCCGGTACCATATACCCACCATATACCTTCCTCAAAACAGCCACCATACCTAACTATTATGGCATTTCCATAGCCATTCTGAGATATATTGCCATGCAACTTTCCACCGTTCCGTTTATTATGGCACGCTCCATCATTGTAATTTTGCTTTTGCATGATCATGTAGTTGACATCCTATTTGTGGAAAAGCCACCTTCATAATTATTTCATACATGTCACTCTTGATTCACTGCATATCCCGGTACACCGCCGGAGGCATCCACATAGAGTCATATTTTGTTCAGTATTGAGTTGTAATTCTTGAGTTGTAAGTAAATAAAAGTGTGATGATCTTCATTATTAGAGCATTGTCCCAGTGAGGAAAGGATCATGGATACTATGATTCTCCCACAAGTCGGGATGAGACTCCGGACGAAATTAAAAAATAAAAGAGAGAAAGGCCATAAAAAAAGAGAAAGGCCACAAAAAAAGAGAAAGGCCATAAAAAAGGAGAGAAGGGACAATGCTACTATCCTTTTACGACACTTGTGCTTCAAAGTAGCACCATGATCTTCATGATAGAGAGTCTCCTATGTTGTCACTTTCATATACTAGTGGGATTTTTCATTATAGAAATTGGCTTGTATATTCCAATGATGGGCTTCCTCAAAATTGCCCAAGGTCTTCGTGAGCAAGCAAGTTGGATGCACACCCACTTAGTTTCTTTTGTTGAGCTTTCATACACTTATAGCTCTAGTGCATCTGTTGCATGGAAATCCCTACTCACTCACATTAATATATATTAATGGGCATCTCCAGAGCCCGTTGATACGCCTAGTTGATGTGAGACTATCTTCTCCTTTTTTTGTCTTCTCCACAACCACCATTATATTCCACATATAGTGCTATGTCCATGGCTCATGCTCATGTATTGCATGAAAGTTGAAAAAGTTTGAGAATGCTAAAGTATGAAACAATTGCTTGGCTTGTCATCGGGATTGTGCATAATTAAATACTTTGTGTGATGAAGATAGAGCATAGCCAGACTATATGATCTTGTAGGGATAGCTTTCTTTAGCCATGTTATTTTGAGAAGACATGATTGCTTTGTTAGTATGCTTGAAGTATTATTGTGTTCATGTCAACATGAATTTTTATCTTGAATCATTTGGGTCTGAACATTCATGCCACAATAAAGAAAATTACATTGAGAAATATGCTAGGTAGCATTCCACATCAAAAATTCTGTTTTTATCATTTACCTACTCGAGGACTTGCAGGAATTAAGCTTGGGGATGCTTGATACGTCTCCAACGTATCTATAATTTTTTATTGTTCCATGCTATTATATTACCTGTTTTGGATGTTTATGGGCTTTACTATACACTTTTATATAATTTTTGGGACTAACCTATTAACCGGAGGCCCAGCCCAAATTGCAGTTTTTTTTGCCTATCTCAGTGTTTTGAAGAAAAGGAATATCAAGCGTAGTCCAAACGGAATGAAACCTTTGGGAGAGTTATTTTTGGAACGGAAGCAATCCAGGAGACTTGGAGTAGACATTAGGGAAGCTTCGAGGAAGCCATGAGGCAGGGAGGCGTGCCCTACACCCTTGGGCGTGCCCCCCACCCTCGTGGGCCCCTTGTGGCTCCCTTGACCGACTTATTTCTCCTATATATATATCCATATACCCCGAAAACATCCAGGAGCAGAAGAGATTGGGAGTTCCACCGCCGCAAGCCTCTATAGCCACCAAAAACCTCTCGGGAGCCTGTTCCGGCACCCTGCCAGAGGGGGGATCCCTCACCGGTGGCCATCTTCATCATCCCGGTGCTCTCCATGACGAGGAGGGAGTAGTTCACCCTCGGGGCGGAGGGTATGTACCAGTAGATATGTGTTTGATCTCTCTCTCTCTCTTGTGTTCTTGAGGTGATACGATTTTGATGTATCGCGAGCTTTGCTATTATAGTTGGATCTTATGATCTTACGATGACGATGCAGTTTCTCTGTTCCGACCCAGCCATGTACACGAGCCCTAGCCATACGTATGCACGAGTAGGCATTCGGGACCCCGCCATATGTACGTACGTGGCTGTATTTACTTTCTTGCATGTTGGCCGTTGTACGTATGTGTACGTGCTACGTGCGCGCCTCTAGTATGACACGTGCGCACCTCTACTATGACACGTGCGTGCCTCTACATCGACCAGTATGTACGTACACGTTTGCGACCAGAATGACAACGATACGTAAGCTTCGACCAGGTGGGTCCCGACTGCCAGGCACTTCCTTGCGTGCGAAGATGTAGCTGGTGGGTCCCAGCAGTAAGGGGTGAATCATTTTTTTGCCTGTAATATGGACGCACTTCCTTGTGTGCGAAGATGTAGCTGGTGGGTCCTAATAGTCAGGGGGAGAAAACATTATTTTTCAGGGTAAAAGGATGCAGTTGCATGCATGCGTCCATGGGCCTGGTGCGTCCCCACTGTCAGCCTCTCACGTACAATCATCTTCCAATGACTCTCGTTTGTTGACCATGTTGACCACACCGTGCCGAGCGCACCAAGGCTGGTGGACGACGGCGAGGCCGCAGACTGGAATGATCCGGAGATGGGGAGCAACTCCACTCGCATGAGGTCAACCTGCAGCTCCATGATTCAATTCAGGCGCTTTTTTCTGCACTTCACCTGGAATGAAGCAAAGATTGTATCATTCAGCTAGCAAGAAGTACTTGCTCTCATGAACTGGCAGATTCTTCTTTAGTAGTTGCACTAAAATTGAGCAACATTAAGGTTGGCTGTCCTGCTCATGTAAGGTGCAACTATAATTTGCTTATCCTTTTGTGTAGTTCCACTAAAATAAAGTGCCACTGTGGTGACAGTGACGACTCATCTTGCAAAGGTTAATAAAATGTTGCATGAGATTACCAACAGAATTTGACGGAGATTTTGGGAACTCCAGTCACCATTTTGTGTAGTTCCACCAAAATTGGGAGATGTTGCCCACGTGATGTTTTAGTTGAACTGCACAAGACACTCATTCCAAAAGAAATGTTTTGTGCAGTTCACCAAAAGGTCACAATAGCAACAAGGTGAAATGGATATCCATATCTGCACAAAAAGATAGAAAGTAAACAGTTGCTGGTCAATAAGAATATACGAAACATACACGGAATGAAAAGAAGCATCTTAATCATGTTCATGGCAATCACGCAAGGACAGTAGAAATTTTAAAACGTTAGCAACGCTTCATGTTACCGGAAGCATTACGATCAACTATGACATTCGTCAAATATGGGATTACTTTAATGGTGTCATTGCTTGTTTACCTGATACAGTAAATCAACAACAGCTAAAGAGTTGGTTTAACGGCATGGGACCATGGGGACACCAAGTCACAGCAGCACAAAGAAGCAACTTACTTATCATACTGGGGAAAACAGCAGGAGTACCATTTGTCAGCATAGTTTAATTGCATCATATCACTGGAGACATTAGATTAACAATAACACGGGTTAGACATGTCTTGAAGGTAATAGTGTGATTGCTTCATTTTACATGTTGCCCTTACATTAACAACAACAAAAGGTTGGTATAAGGACATGCAACAGTGGACGCATCAGCACAATGTACCTACAAGGAGGCATAAAGTGGTGATGCCGAGTTTGTTCATGCTCTGTGAGGGCAGCAAATCTAATCCTGGAGAACTTTTACTATGTGAGGGAAGCAAATCTAATCTTGGAGACCTTTTACTATGTGAGGGCAGCAAATCCAATCCTGTTGACCTTTTACTATGTGAGGGCAGCAAATCTAATCCTGGACATACTCTATTGTCTTGTCCACCAGCCGCTACTTTCTATCCTTTTTTCAACCAATAATAGATCTGATCCTTATACAGTTTGTACTGAGTTTTCCCATTATTTCCCTCTTCAACCAAGGGACCGGTTGGGTATCTGGTCCCTACTACTTTCCCTCTGTTATTTCCTCTTTGAATCAAGTCCTAGATTCATGCTACAATTTCTCCCCTTTCTTTGTTGTTTGAACCAAGTCCTAGGTTCGAATGCATGAAGTAGCTTTACCTCTAATAATACTAAAAATTTAGGTGGATTTGGAAGAGCTGATGGAAGTAGAAAAATATGCACATGCAGACACGTGGGGAGCTGGGGAAGTAGAGCAACGCTGCTTTCGAAGAACTTGTGCTTGAGGTTTGTCGGGATGTCGGCGGCAGGTCCGATCTGCGCACAATACGGCAGGGAGAAAGAAGGGTTAGAGGACCTCCCAAGCCGGTGCTGTGTTGGAGAGAACGACACAGCAGAGGATCGGGCCCGCCGCCAGCTGTGGGTTTTCTCCCTCAGCAGCGATGACCGCGTGACCGATGCACCTTTTAGTCCTCTACACACACCGGCCGATGGGATCCGGCCGGATCTGTGACCAGCGGTGAGCAGAGATAAAATGTCGCTACCACTGTCTTGTTTAGATCTGGAGAGGATGGGAGAATGAAGAGAGAAACCCTAGTAAAGCAAGTGCTCACGCCCCTGTGTACATATATAGTGGAGTGGTTATCATTTTCTCTCCACAACAAGCGTTTCAATTTTTGTACGTGGCATTAAAGAAAAGAAACTCTCTATTTAAGGTGACTAACTGTACGACTCCTACTTACTACTAGTAGTACTAGTATTGTTCACTTATGCTCCCCGGCCCTCCATTCATTGAACAACCCCACGGGTGAATAAGCATACAGTACTAGTGTTTATATAGAACGAACAAGCTCGAACTATTTTTGCATAGTTAAAAGTTGAGGGCGGGGCTTCTCCCGGGCAGTACATGCGGTAGTTTTCGGGTAGGCGGTTTGGCAGAGAGGCGAGGAGAGTGAGGGAGTGGCGGGTTCAGACTTACTACTGGAAAGGTCGGGTTGTGCGATTTGAAGGCGCGTTACTGCTGGAAAGACTTGTGATATGACTACTCACTATAGTCATGAATTACTGACGCTACGACTGAGGTGATGCCCCCCTTCCATTCCGCACTCTAATCTAGTGCATGACACATCGACCCGTATGCTGGCTCTCCCACATTTCGGCGAAGTACATAGTAAGAAGGAGCAAAGAAGGATGCGGTATATACTACTACTACTCACGTCGGAGGAGAGCGAACCACGACAGCCCAGTGAACCAGCAGTGCGAACCACGGCAACCCAGTGAACCAGCAGTAGAAAACAATGTGATGATATGGCCATAAAAACAATGTGCTACGGTCCAGACTGCAGCATGTACAGTGCTACTCCTCTTTGTTTGTATCCCTGAGTTAGAGCTAGTTTGGGTTGAAGCAGCCTCAAATTATCGAACCAGGAGGGGTTAGTTTGAGCTAGTTTGCTCTAACCCAGCTAAAAAAAGCTAGCCTGGTGGAGAGGTTCTAATTGGGTTAGTTATCCTCGGGCCCACTAAAAGAGAACTAAAAAAATCTTCCCTGTCCGCACCAGATCGCTCCCTCCGCCCCCCTCACACGACTACTCTCTAATCCCCATCGGGCCGCCCGCCCAAGCGCCGCTCTGCCGCTCGCCCTCTCTCTCCTCTGGCCGCCCTCTCCCTTCGGCTCCGCCGCCCTACTCTGGCCGCCCTCTCCCTCCGGCCTTCAAAGGTCGCCCCGCTCCCCCTTCACCGGTTGTTTTTCTCCCTCTGTCATGCACGGTGGCGGCGCATCTACCAGGGAGGTCGTGAGAGGGGTGAGTTTGTTCGTTCCTTCTCTGTCTCACAACCATATCATTGATCTTGCTTGCTCTAGTGCTAATTCTGATTTGGAAAAGTAGATCCTGATCAAACTTGGTATAGATTTGTGGTGCACGCATGGAATTGTTTGATGCTGCTTGAGGGGGTAACAAATCTTTCTAGAGGCACAAAGATTCAGTTCACCTTTCTAGGTATTTCAGTTCCATGCTTGCATTATTTCTAGAGGCCCAAAGATTCAGTTCACCATTCTAGGTATTTCAGTTTTAGGCCTAAATTATTTCTATAGGCCCAAAGATTCAGTTCACCTTTCTAAGTATTTCAGTTTCAGGCTTGCATTATTTCTAGAGGCCCAAAGATTCAGTTCACCTTTCTAGGTATTTCAGTTTCAAGCTTGCATTATTTCTAGGGGCCAGAGATCTAGATCACCTTTCTAGGTATTTCAGTTTCAGGCTTGCATTGTTTCTAGAGGCCCAAAGATTAAGTTCGGAGTTGGCGGCAAGCGGTCCTGCTACCCATGCCGGTGTCGACCTCAACTCGCAAGCGCCAGCGTCGGAGGGGTTACAGGGGCTTGGGCTCTATAGAGCCTTCCTCCAGAGTGACGATGACGTGCTCCTTCCTGGGTGCGTGAGGGGCTCCGGGCTCCCTCCCTATCGTAAATGTCACGCCCAATATGCGACCCTATCCAAAAGGAACTCGAAGGTCCCACCAAGGATAGAAGCGCATATTGAAGACGCTTTTGCAAGGTGGATATCATTACATCGTACCATTACATAATAGATGGGGATAGATACAAAAGGCATACAATGCCACATGAGTACAAAAACACCATATATAAGAGCAACATCTGACTACAGATGAAACACAAACAGAAACTCAAACGACATCCACCCTGCTAGCCCAGGCTGCCATCCAGGAACCTAACCCCTGATCAAAGAAGAAGCAGAAGAAGAACTCCAAGACAAGCATACATCGCTCTCACTTCAAATGATCGCATTACCTGTACAAGCAACTGGTGTTGTAGTAATCTGTGAGCCAGGAGGACTCAGCAATCCCATTACCATGGGTTTCAAGACTAGCAAAGCTTAATGTGTATGGAATGGGTACGTGGTGAGGTTGCAGCAAGCGACTAAGCAATGTAGGGTGGCTAACTTATGAGTACAAGAATAAGATGAGAAGCTACGCAAACGGTCGCAAACTAGTAATGATAACTAAGTGATACTTAACTACTTACGTTCAAACATAACCCCACCGTGTTCTCTTCTCGAACCCGAAAAGAGACCATCACGGTTACACACGCGGTTAGTGTATTTTAATTCAAATTTGGTGTCAAGTTCTCTACAACCGGATATTAACAAATTCCCACCAGCCACATAACCACGGGCACGGCTCTCGAAAGTTTAAACCCTGCAGGGGTGTCCTGACTTAGCCCATGAAAAGCTCGTGATTCGCGGATATAATCCTCCATCGCGGGACATCCGATTAGACTTGGGACCCCGGTGCACAAGACATTTCGACAATGGTAAAACAAGTCCAGCAAGACCTCCCGACGTGCCGACACCCTGATAGTAGCCAGGCGTATCTCTCCGCATGCCATGACTAATGAGCTATGGTTACAGCGACCAAAACACCCCAAGTTGCCTAGGGGCGGCGCCGCAAGCGGCTCTAGTTTGGGACCAACACAATCAGCACTGGCCCCCCTGTATTATGTAGAATTACTCCTCGGGTAGCGCTAACTCCCTATGTGTCAAATTTAATATCACTTTAGTTATTATGTTGGGCAAATGGTAAAACCAATGTTGGGCCTTGCTGGAAGAGTTTTATTCAAAGTGAACTGTCAAGAGGGGCCCATAAACCCACATCATGTTAGGGACGCAAAATCAAGGAACATAACATAGGTATGATGGAAACTAGGGCGGCAAGAGTGGAACAATACACCAGGCATAAGGCCGAGCCTTCCAGCCTTAATTAAATAAGAGATATTGTGATATCCCAAGATATCCATGTCCCAACTTGGAACAACCTCCAACTGCACCTGCAACTAGCACCGCTATAAGAGGGGCTGATCAAAGTGGTAACATAGCCAAACAATAGTTTGCTAGGATGGTGAAAAAGGTTAGGGTGTTTCGTGGCAATTTGGGAGGCTTGATAAACAAGTGGTAGCAAGCACGACATAGAGATAGCATCAAGACAATTAGCATAGCAATGATAGTAGTGAGATCCAGGGTAATGATCATCTTGCCTAATGTCCCACTAGGAAGAAGAACGATTCGATGAAAAGACAAACAGGCGTAGACGAACCAAGCGTAGTCGAACGAATCCTCACGATTGCAACGAAAGAGGAACTATCGAGAAGGAGCACAACCGGAAAGAAGCAAGCAACATGGTAAACACACAACACATAAACATGACATGATGATCAACCAAGTATGATGCATGACAAGGCTACATGACGCCACTCATGGCAAGGGATGATGCATACAAGAACATCACATCATAGCATGTTTAAATGAGGCTGGAAACAACATATAACAATTCTGGTAAGTCCCCATATGCAGATTTTCAAATTGGTCCAGATATGAATAACACATTATGTTCAAGTTGTTAAAAATCAAGTTAATATGCACCAAGATGATCTACACGAATTTCTAGTCAAGTTACATATAAAGTTCATTTAATTCGGAGCTATGGCCTAGAAGATATGAACAACACAAGTTAAACATGGCAGTGATGCAAAATGCATAGAAACATCAAGGAAAAACCTCAAAACAAGTATGCAACAAGATAATATGAAAGTACATGCAATTCTAAGCAAGTTTCATATAGTGCATGCTCAAAACGGAGCAATGGTGCAACAAGTTTTAAAGGACAAGCTGTCCAAAACAGCAAGTAGGCACTTTGCAATCACCAAAACAACACGCTACAGGAAATATATGAGCATAAACATGACATGCGCTTCATGTACAAATAATATACTTCAAATATCATTAATTTTCAGGTTCATAGGCATCAATATTAGACCAATATGAACAATGCAAAATGCAACTTTATAACAGGGACATATACATGAGCAGAGTTAATATGATGACATGTTGGAGGCATGAAACAAAGATGCTACAACAACTATACATAACAACCAAGGGCATGGTATAAAATTACACATAACTAAGAGCAAATAATATCAAGTCATCATATACATATGGCTCATGGATTAGTGGGAACCAACAAGAATTGAATGTTGAAACAGTTTTAGTAAGTGTAAAACAACAATATTATCATAGTATGTTTGCAAGCATGGAACAGAGTCATATTAAATCCAAAATTACCAAGGATGGCATGTGAACAAAGATCTCATAGCGTAACTAAATTCATGTAATTGGAGAATATTTAAAAAAGGCAAAGATTAACTGGCATCTTGAAGTTAACAGAAACCTGGAACATCATTTAGGCATGTTCATGACAATGCAAACATATGCTACATGCAATATATAAGGAATAAAATGGCATGACATGATAGAGCATAACATAGACAACAAAACATGTCAACTAGGAATCTCCATATTATGCATGGATTAGTTGGTAGCATCAAGCAAACATAGCAACATGATATAACAGATTCAGACTTGACAGGACATTAACAGCAAGTTGCCCAGTTCACAAGCTTGATGCACTCACCACAGGGCATATCAAAATATATGGATTACACCAGAGAAAAGATAGCATAATTATGCTCCTATAACATGTAGACATGATTCTCAAAAGAAAATCGCACAAAAAGATATAAAAAATGTCAATAGGCAAGTTATAACAGTTTCAGCAGTTAACATCAGCAAGCACTTTTGCAACAGAGATTATGATAGCTAGATGCACCCTAACATGAATACAACGTGCACCAACATGTAGAGCATGAAGAGAAGAACATGTGCATAACAAGATCATCACCATAGGATTAACAGAGACAGAGTTATAGCACTCACAAGACACCTAAATGATAACATGTAGCTGATTTCAGTAGTTTATATCACTTGGCAGATTTTCAATGAAGATTAAGGCATCAATATCAATGGTAACATGAATACAAATTACACTAGCATGTAGAGAATCAAGATATGAACATTTTGAGATATTATACAACAAAACAGAGGCCCAAAGATTTATTTCACCTTTCTAGGTATTTCAGTTTCAGGCTTCCATTATTTCTAGAGGCCCAAAGATTCAGTTCACCTTTCTAGGTATTTCAGTTTCAAGCTTGCAGTATTTCTAGAGGCCCAAAGATTCAGTTGACCTTTCTAGGTATTTCAGTTTCAGGCCTGCATTATTTCTAGAGGCCCAAAGATTCAGTTCACCTTTCTAGGTATTTCATCTTCAGGGTTGCATTATTTCTAGAGGCCCAGAGATCCAGTTCACTTTCTAGGTATTTCAGTTTTAGGCTTACATTATTTCTAGAGGCCCAAAGATTAAGTTTGGAGTCGGCGGCAAGCGGCCCTGCTACCCATGCCAGTGTCGTCCTCAACTCGCAAGCGCCGGCGTCGGAGGGGTTCCCGGGGCTTGGGCTCTACAGAACCTTCCTCCAAAGCGACGATGACGAGCTCCTCCCTGGGTGCGTGAGGGGCTCCGGGCTCCCTTCCTATCGTGGATGTCAGGCCCAATATGCGACCCTATCCAAAAGGAACTTGAAGGTCCCACCAAGGATAGAAGCGCATATTGAAGACGCTTTTGCAAGGTGGATATCATTCCATCGTACCATTACATAATAGATGGGGATACATACAAAAGGCATAAAATGCCACATGAGTACAACACCACCATACATAAGAGCAACATCTGATTGCAGATTAAACACAAATAGAAACTCAAATGAGATTCACCCTGCTAGCCCTGGCTGCCGACCAGGAACCTAACCTCTGAACAAAGAAGAAGCAAAAGAAGAACTCCAAGACAAGCATACATCGCTCTCACGTCAGATCATCGCATTACATGTACCTACAACTGTGTTGTAGTAATCTGTGAGCCACGAGGACTGAGCAATCCCATAACCATGGGTTTCAAGACTAGCAAAGCTTAATGGGTATAGAATGGGTAGGTGGTGAGGTTGCAGCAAGCGACTATGCAATGTATGGTGGCTAACTTACGAGTACAAGAATAAGATGAGAAGCTACGCAAACGGTTGCAAACTAGTAATGATTACTAGTGATCCTTAACTACTTACGTTCAAACATAACCGCACCATGTTCTCTTCTCGAACTCACCCAAAAAGAGACCATCACGGTTACACACGCGGTTGGTGTATTTTAATACGAATCTGGTGTCAAGTTCTCTACAATCGGATATTAACAAATTCCATTCTGCCACATAACTGCGGCCACGGCTCTCGAAAGTTTAAACCCTGCAGGGGTGTCCCAACTTAGCCCATGACAAGCTCACGATCCGCGGAGACAATCCTCCATCACGGGACATCCGATCAGACTCGGGATCCCAATGCACAAGACATTTCGACAATGGTCAAACAAGTCTAGCAAGACCTCCCGACGTGCCGACACCCTAATAGTAGCCACGCGTATCTCGTCTCAGGCCACGACGATGAGCTATGGTTACAGCGACCAAAATACCCCAAGTTGCCCAGGGGCGGCGCCGCAAGCTGCTCTAGTTTGAGACCAACACCATCAGCACTGGCCCCCTGTATTATGTAGAATTATTCCTCGGGTAGCGCTAACTTCCTATGCGTCAAATTTAATATCACGTTTATTTATTATGTTGGGTAAATGGTAAAACCAATGTTGGGCCTTGCTGGAAGAGTGTTATTCAAAGCAAACTGTCAAGAGGGGCCCATAAACCAACATCGTGTTAGGGACGCAAAATCAAGGAACATAACACCGATATGATGGAAACAAGGGCGGCAAGAGTGCAACAAAACACCAGGCATAAGGCCGAGCTTTCCACCCTTTACCAAGTATATATGTGCATTAATTAAATAAGAGACATTGTGATATCCCAAGATATCCATGTCCCAACATGGAACAACCAGCACCTAGCAACGCTATAAGAGGAGATGAGCAAAGCAGTAACATAGCCAAACAACAGCTTGCTGGTTTGGTGAAAAAGGTTAGGGTGTTTCATGGAAATTTGGGGGGCTTAATAAACAAGTGGTAGGAAGCGCGACATAGCGATAGCACCGAGACAACTAGCATAGCAATGATAGTAGTGAGATCCAGGGTAACGACCATCTTGCCTAAAATCACGGTAGGAAGAAGAACGAGTCGATGAAGAAGATGAACAGACGTAGACGAACCATGAGTAGTCGAACGAATCCTCACGATCACAACGAAACAGGAACTATCGAGAAGGAGCACAACCGGAAAGAGGCAAGCACATGGTAAACACACAACACATAAACATGACATGATGCTCAACCAAGTATGATGCATGACAAGGCTACATGATGCTACTCATGGCAAGGGATGATGCATACAAGAACATCACATCAAAGCAAGTTTAAATCTGGCCGGAAACAACATATAACAATTCCGGTAAGTCCCCATATGCAAATTTCGAAATTGGTCCAGATATGAATAACACATTGTGTTCAAGTTGTTAAACAGAAAGTTAAGATGCACCAAGATGATTTACACGAATTTCTAGTCAAGCAACATATAAAGTTCATTTAATTCGGAGCTACGGCCTAGAAGATATGAGCAACACAAGTTAAACATGGCATTGATGCAAAATGCATACAAACATCAAGCAAACACCTCAAAACAAGGATACAACAAGATAATATGAAACTACATGCAATTATAAGCAAGTTTTATATAGAGCATGCTCAAAACGGAGCAACGATGCAACACATACACACGCAACAAATTTAAACGACAAGCTGTCCAAAACAGCAAGTAGGAACTTTGCAATCACCAAAACAACATGGTACAGGAAACATATGAGCATAAACATGACATGAACTTGATGTACAGATAACATACTTCAAATATAATTAAGGTTCAAGTTCATAGGAATCAACATTAAACCAGTATGATCAATGCAAAATGCAACTTTATAACATGGGGACGTATACATGAGAGGAGTTAATATGATGATATGTTGGAGGCATGAAACTAAGATGCTACATCTACTATACATAGCAACCAAGGACATGGCATCAAATTAAAAATAACGAAGAGAAAAGAAAATCAAGGCATCATATACATATGGCTCATGGATTAATGGGAACGAACAAGACAAGATTGAATGTTGAAACAGTTTAAGCAAGTGTAAAACAGCAACATTAGCATAACATGTTTGCAAGCATGGAACAGAGTCATATGACATACAAAATTATCAAGCATGTTATTTGAACAAAGAACTCATAGCATATTCAATTCATCTAATTGGATCATCTCCAAAAGAGTCATAGATTATCTAATATCAAGCTCAAAACATGGCATCATGAAGTTAACAGAAAACTGAAACATCACTTAGGCATGTTAATGACAATGAAAACATATGCTACAGGACATATATAAGGCATAAAATGGCATGGAATGATAGAGAATAACATGGATATCAAAACATGTCAACTAAATCTATAGATTATGCATGTATTAGATGGTAGTATCAAGCAAACGTAGAAACATGATATTACAGATTCAGACTTGACAGGACATTAATAGCAAGTAGCCCACTTCACAAGCTTGATGCACTCACACAGGGCATATCAAAATATATGGATTGTACCAGAGCAAAGATGGCATATTTATGCTCCTAAAACATGAGGACATGATGCTCAAAATAAAATCGCACAAAAACATCTAAAAATGACAAATAGGCAAGTTATAATAGTTTCAGCAGTTAACATCAGCAAGCACTTTTGCAACAGAGATTGTGATAGCTAGATGCACCCTAACATGAATGAAAGTCACACCAATGTGTAGAGTAGGAAGAGCAGAACATGTCCACAGAATGATCATCAGCATAGGATTAACAGAGACAAAGTTATATCACACACAAGACACATAATGATATTAACATGCAGCAGATTTCTACGGTTTATATCACTTAGCCGTTTTGCAATGAAGATTAAGGCATCAATATGAACAGTAACATGAATGAAAATCACACTAGCATGTATAGCATCAAGAGATGAATATTTTAGCATATTATACACTAAAAATGGAGCTACATGCATGAAGTTACGCTAGGTCAAGCAAGTGCACATGAGATGTAAAATCTGGGACTAGGTGGAAAATCAACCTCCAGGAAAAGTGGACTGGGACGAGCGGGACGGAGAGATCCAGGGCGCAGGGAGGCCGTTTGGCTGGAGGGCTCGGGTGGTTCTGGGACGACGGCGTGCAGATCTGGCGGGGACGAGGTCAACGCCGGCGATGACGGCTTCTCCGCCGCTGCTAGCTGTAGAGGAGCTTGGGGAAGGCCGGCGAGGAGCGGGGGCACCGGACCCGGTCCGGTACGGCCCGACCAGATCCGCAATGAGGCGGCACGGAGGCCGGTGATGGGGGGAGGCAGAGCAAGGCATGAGGCGGCGGCGAGCTTGCGCGGCGACGGGGCGGCTCGCAGCACGGCCGGTGGCGGGGCGGTGCGAGGCGACGGAGCTGCGGCGAAGGGCGGCGGCCGGGCACAGCGCGGGAGGTGCGGGGCGGAGAAGGAGGCGCGCGGGCGGCGGAAGGAGCCCGGTGGCGCTAGGGCGTGGGCATCAGGCCCGGTCGTGGCCCTAGGCGGGCCTGCCGTGGGCTGGGTGGGCCGCAGCGGCATGGGGGAGCTGCGGGGCGTTGGGGCGCTGACGTGGCGGCAAGCCACTGGCCCGGGGCGGTGGCGCAGGATGCCTCCGGTGGCGGCACGGACATCTCCGGCTCGGTGGGAGGAGATGGACAAGGGTTTGCCCGAATTTTCGGGGGAGAGGGGGTTTATATAGATAGAGGGAGCTAGGAGAGTCCAGATGAGGTGCGGTTTTCGCCCACACCATCATGATCCAATGACGGAGAGCATGGAGGGCATTTAGATGGGCTAGGTGGGTTGTGCATAGGGGTTTGGGATAAGGAGAGAGGGAGGAAGTGCGGCCCAGCACTGCATTCCGGAGACCGAAACGTCCGACGAATAAACCGACTATATTGCGGCTATATGTTTAACGGTTGGCTATATAACGAACTCCGAATGTGATGAAATTTGGCAGGCGGTCTACCTACACCATAATAAGACCGTATGCCAACTTTGTCCCCATTCCGAGAATGTTTTTATGCCACTTATAAAATAATATTTCGGAGGTGCCGCGGGCGCGTGCGAGTGTGTCTGGCTCAGAACAGACAATGGAGAGAACTGGGAGGACTCGAATGGAAGCAAGTTTTGAAAAACATGCAGATGAAGTGCACATGATGACATGGCAAAATGCAACACGCACTCAAATGACATGGCAATGACAGCGAATAACTAGAAGACACCTGGCACATCAGACTCAGGGAGTTATAGTGAATGACATACGTGATGAGTTAGCTCATGCTTTGTTTCATGGAGTGTATTGTTTTGTGAAGCTTGATTGACGACTTGTATGTTTAAGTGGGATATCTCATTTTTATGGACAAAGTAAAATTTATCATGTTTTGCATTGTTGATTTGTAAAGATGGTTCGTTTATGTAAATTCTGAGCGGGAGGAGGCCACACAAGAGCTGGCCACACCAAATCCGGCAGGAAATAGGGTCCGAAGTAGTCAAATGATTGAGAAAGAGCATTTACTGTCAATCTAACCCTACCATCGACACACCTCTTTGGTTTAGAGTTAGTTCAGGGTTAGAATCTAAATCTAACCTCTAACTGAGTTAGAGTTCTCCTCGTCTCGGTTCATCGCCATCATACTTTCCCCATTCCTGTGTTTTCAGTATCCTGCGAATCAACGAGGCCTTATTTTGCGGGAAAAATCAAAGAGGCCCTTAGACTGGTTTAGGTCTGGTCATTTTTTATAAACGTGTTATGTCCAAAATTTAATGAATGTGCTCCAGTTTCTACGAAAATAATCCGGTTTCATGTAGTAATTCATTTATTTATTTGTTCTTCTACGGGGGGTTTGCATGTAATTCGTGAGGTCTGAAATGTAAAGTACCTCGGCATATGCTCCGAGTCGTGCATGCACTATGACCCAGATGCTCTATGTCCCACATGTCGGCGAAAGGGAGCACGTGGAAATAGCCTAGGACTACATATAGGAGGATAAATGCATGAAAATATATGTACTGTGAAGCATAGATGCGGTTCGAAAAGGAGACCTAAAGTGATGACAGCTATAGGTCTCACGCACCCAACTAGTGGTACTAGACATACAACTATTTTTTCTCTAAAAAAAAGAGGTACGAGTGCTCAGTACTCCTATTCTATCAACACGAGTCCCATCTGACAACAGTGTCCGTGGTGCAGCTAGCTCTTCTCCCTCATTTCTCTCTTCTAATTATAAACTCGGCCGACGCCCGGTGGGCAGGGTGGGTTTAACTGCGGCCCCACCTCACAGTGAAAACGTTACGACTGGAATAAAAAAGCCATATACTCCCTTCATTCCTAAATATAAGCCTTTTTAGATACTATTTCAAATGGAATACAACATACGAATGTATGTAGATATATTTTAGAGTGTAGATTCACTCATTTTGCTTTGTATGTAGTCACTTGCTGGAATCTCTAGAAGGACTTATATTTGGGAATGGAGGGAGTACTATACTAATAAAACATTAAGGCCACGAGGAGATGCAGTGCTGGTTACAGGAGGCAAGAAGAAGAGATAAATCCATCAACGACGTCCACCTCCTCGACTCAGGGCACCGGCCCACCGAACGGCGGCTAAGTAGCAGCGGCTTTCGTGGCTAGGTAGATGTTCTTCTAAACAATGGCGTCCAAAGATTTCAGCCGTTGGAAGAAGGCCAACGTATTTCTGCCCTCGCTTGCCTTGTAGTGGCCTATGTAGACGATTTCCTCGTAGACGTGGATGTGCAGGTCGATGGTTTCTTACATGGCGAGGCGCGGCGCAGCGAGCGTGGCCTCGAGGTGCACATTCTTCGTCGCGACCTCCGGCACCTGCAGGGCCAGCAGGGCTTGAAAGAGTTTGTCACCATGGAGGCCGATGAGGGTGGCAGGCAATGAGGAGCCTGGGCGCGCGGGCTGGAGTAGTACGGCAAGGTCGTCCGCTCGGTTCTTGACGGCGGTGAACTTGCGGATGGAGTTGACCATCTTGTCGTCCATGTGAGAGGTGAAACCGACATTAGCAAGGGCTACGATGCGGGAGGTCACTAGCATCGTCTAGAAACACTGCGCGGTGCGGGGCCGCAGGGCGGCGCCTTGGATGATTTGGCACAGCCGACTGCCGCTCGCGTCCATCGCCTGCATAGATGCTTGTTGCTCATTGTCACTTGGTCTTAGATTGGAGTGAGCAGTGCTGCGCAGAGACTAGGAGTAGATGGATTGGAGTGGTGGGGCGCCTTTATAAGAGAGTCGAAACTTTGTTGCATTCACATCGTGCTGGCTGTATTCCACTTCTCCAATTAATTACCTGTACATGTAATTGAGGATGCATCATTGACCGTTCAACGTCTCGAGAACCGCTACCCTCTCCGTCCTTAGCATTCAAGCACCTATGGAGGCGACTGTCGCTTGCGTCTATCGCGTGTCAGGAGATGTTTCCGTCGACGGCGAGGTGCCTATGGTGACTTCGTAAATTTCAAGATGATAGTGCCGGCTCAGTCTTTCAGGGGTGCTCATAGGGGTAGGGTGTGCGTGTGTGCGTTCATAGGGGTGAGTGTATGCGCGTGTATATGAGCGCTTGCATCTGTACTTTGTTAGAAAAACATAAATGCGTGTCAAAAAGAGACTAGTCAGTATACTCAATATTGTGCACCGCGACCAAGGCGAAGAGGAAAATGAGAGAACTACGTATTTATTTATGGTGCAGATTCACTCATTTTGCTCCATATGTACTCCGTCTCGGTGTAGTCTAGTCACTTGTTGAAATCTCTAGAAAGTCATAGTCCTTTCTAGTTTACAGGGCTATACTAGCAAGTACGTGCTACAATAGTGGGCTCACATAGCAATTTTGTCTCATGCAAGAGCCTGGCTATATGCATGCTCCAAGGTTCGCAACTGCCACGTTCGGGTTGCGCTTGGCTCTTCGCCTCTTCGAGAAGACGAACAATGATGTTACTACTACTGCTTCTACAGTATCGAATCCACTTCTGCATGTCTGTCCACCACGAGCGGGAGGGATAGCTTGTTGTAGTACTATAAGCAAAAGCCTGTTCTCGTCTGCGAGCCACCGCGCGCATGGGTGAGGGAGATGGTGCTAGTAGTAAAATCAAGCTTATCCTCGTTGTACAAGTTGACACGACACATCATAGCACTGGCCCCACATGCTTGCCTCTAAACTTGGCTGAAAGACCCAGAGTGTACAATATATTTGCTGCAACCTCTAACTTTTACCCACCACAAATTAAAATATATATTCCTGTCTTGACCAGATGAGCGTGAAAAATACAATCACCATGATGACAGGTAGGGCCAGAAGATTATTTTAATAAAGAAAACCTTTGAGACGGCCACAGAGCATGGAGCTGACCCCAACGATTTTAAGCTTACAGGCATGGTACACGCTATCCTAGACTACTCTACACATGAAACTACCACACGAGCGTTCAGGCTATGCTTGGCTCTTCGCCTCTGCGAGAAGTCGAATATTGATGGAGTACTACTATAGTGGAGGAGTACTACAATATGCTTCTGGCCATCTGACACCGATTGAACTGCTGCAGGTCCACCGCGTCCGGGATGGAGAGCGTGTAACGAAGCTTCTCCTAGTCCTGCCAGCCACCACGCTCATGGGAGAGGGAGGGACGCAGCTTCATCAACTTAGTGCTCCAGCCTTTGCGTGTATGACAGGTGGGCCCAACAGGTGGGTGTCCCACCTGTCATACAGCAAAAGGCGGGTGCAGTTAAGGCACCGGAGCTCAGTTCGCGAGGGAGAGGATGATCAAACTTCTCGTTTGTTGTTCGATTTGATGCGACACATCAAAGCACTGCACTCGATATATTTTAATAATTTGCGTTTACCAATGCACTAACTACAACGCATGCATGCATGCCATTACTCTCCTTTTGATACTTGCATGTGTTGATTTAGTGCACCTTGAAGTAGTATAAATATGTGATGGTAAAGCTTTGTAATGCCCCGGCCCTAAAGCGAGAGATGGTTGTGCACGAGGAGGGCGAGATCATGCAGACGGAACAGGACCCGACGATGGAGCTCTCTATGGTCTCGATGGACCTCACCTTGCTCCACTACCCCTTGTGCCTTCGCCCCATGAAGCTTCCAGTGTATGAGGTTCAAATACACCTCATCCGTTCGGCTGATCGAGCAAGGTGCAGGTTTCCTGATTGATGTGCTGTTCGATTGATTTGTGCAGTGCAAGGGAGGGCACCTGGCCTGCGCGGGCTGTCGCGTCGAGCGCCCCGGGAACCAGCGGCAGTGCTAGAAGTGGGAGAGAGGCGGTGTCTTCTGTCGGGTTTTGGGGTCGGGCAAAACCCTTGAGGTTCGAACACTGGGGTGCGCATGAAGATTTCCCCCTACCGAATCTTGCTCTCAGCCTCGCCGTGATCCCTAAGCTTAACTCGATAAACTCACAACACAAGAGACACAAGATTTATACAGGTTCGGGCCACTGTTGTGGTGTAATACCCTACTACTGTGTGGTGGTGGTGGATTGCCTCTTGGGTTGATGATGAACAGTACAAGGGAAGAATAGCCTCCTGAGGAGAGGTGTTCTTTAGCTGGTGTGGTTGCTCGGGGAGGAAATTGATCGATCCCTCTATTGTGGTGGCTAGTCCTATTTATAGAGGCCCTGGTCCTCTCCCCAAATATTGAGCGGGAAGGGATCCAACAACGGCCAATTCGAATGGGGACAACTAGTACAAGCTATCCTTACTAAAGGTGATCCTCGCCTGTCAAAGGCACTGGTGATGATGTCGTCTTCGGCACCACGATGACCTCCGTCCTGCCGTCCTGCTGGTCTTGGTCTTGTTGCACCGATATGGAAACCTTGGTCTGATGCCTCGATACTCCGCGCCTGCGCTTGCCCCCTTAGCAAAAAGGGGAAACGAGGACACTGCACGTCCTAGCACCCACCTGGCCTTGTTCATCATGGCTTGTGTCACGGGACCTCGCGAGGTACCCCTTGCCTTGATCTCTCCGCCCCCTCGCGAGCCTGCAGGGTGAGGCCGCTCCTGAGGAGGCCTTGTGTCGTCCGCCCCGCGAGGATTGGCCCCTCGCGAGGGTCTTGAGTGTTGGTTGATGAAGACGGGCTATACTGGGCCACTGGCGGAGCCACGTCGCGGGCCGCAGGCAGGCAAGTCTGGGGACCCCCGTTCCCGGAATGCCGACAGTAGCCCCCGGGCCCAAGGCGCGCTCGGACTTGGCTTAGCGGCGAAGCCAAAGGGCAAGTGCGGAGCTCCGCGGGCCCCAATAGCCTGTGGCCTTCTTTGACACGGGGCGACTGATTGGACGTGGGCGTCTCCGCTACCCCATGCTGCCTCGGCAATTGCCCGACTTGACGAGTCCCTGCTGCATGCAAAAAGGGGCATCATTACATGCGATCGTGGACGTTAACGGTTGGCCACCCTTTGGCTATAAATGAGGAGGGGCGAAAGCCCCTGTCGCCCATCTCTTCCCGTTCCGCTCGCTTCTCATCCCTTGCTTCGTAGCTTGTAGCGTACCCCATGGCGCCCACGAAGAGGTTTTCGGCCGCGAGAAGGGGAAGGCTCGCTAGAAGGTCCTGGCTCTCCTCCGCCCAAGGACGGACACGGTCGCCCTCGCAGGCACTCCGCGACCCTTGCCGTGGCTTCCCGTGGTCGCGTCGGTGGCCCTTCACATGGTGGTGGCCGCCCATGTCGAGGCAGCCCGATTGGTGGGGGAGGGTGTGTTGTGGCTGCGCGGCCTCCCCGGCCGCGCTTCCACTCGGCGGAGGTGCTGCCGGAGTTCGTCATGTGGTTGGAAAACCCGGCTGGCAACCGGCTGCAGCTCCCACGCTTCTTCGTCGGCGAGTTGCCGGTCACTGGCCCAAGCGGGCTCTGGTGGCAGGCGGACGGCTACTGCAACAGGGCCTCCTAGGTCGCGGTGGAGGTCTCAGTCGACAGCAACGCAGCCTTGGCCCGAGGCTGGCAGACGTTTGCCCGCGCGCGCAGTCTGGGCATGCCATGCACCCTCCACTTCAGGTATGATGGTGACTCGACCCTCTAAGTGAGGGTCTTCGGAGGGGATGGCCGTCGCGTTGGGTGCTTCCTTGAAGATAGCGACGGTGACAAGGTGCTCGGTCCTGGCAACGGTCATGACGAGGGTGAAGGCGAACCCGCTCCCAGTGGCGACCACGGCTCGTCAAGCTACGGCGGCTCCTCCTCCGGCGAGAGTTCCTCCAGCGGCGGCTATGATCAACCGCCACGCCGCCATGTCTGTCGAGGATGGCAGCGGGCCGTCCCGTCGTCGTGCTTCGGTGAAGCGTGAGGTGGGTATGGTTGAGCTTAGGAGGTCTCCGTAGATCCCTCCTTGGGAACTGCTGCAAGGCACGTGCTGCTTTTGTTTTGCTTTCCTTCCTTCCTGCATTGAGAGAGAGAAGTATGGGGCCCCATGGGGGCGTGCAACAAACTATGTTTCCTAGTTAACTTGCTGCATTTATTGTTCCTGTGCTATGTCATGGCATCGTTGTGGTACGTTCGCGTGTAGGAACAACTTAGCTTGGCATGTTTGAAGTAGTTTCCGCCATGCGAGGTGCCCGCATCAGGCCTTGCTGGGCGCCTTAGGAACTGCAAAAAAACTCATTGATAGACTGTCATTTTCGAAACCCTGGTCGCAAGGGCTGCCGGCCGCGGCCCGGCGCTTCGTGTCGTGGTACCTGAGGGGCACGGACTGGGAGGGGTGCTCCCACTATGAATTCGAACAAGAGAGCCTCGCGAAAGTCAGAAGAGAAAGGGCTCGCGACGGCACCAGCGCAGCCCCCTCGCGAGGCTTCCAAGAGAGAGCAAGTCAGACAAATAGCTGAAGACAGAAAACAGAGGCAGAAGGCGATGGAACAGAACCGACAAAGAACACCAGCAGCAACTATATCCAGGTTCAAGCAAAGAAGAGCGAGCAAACTCCAGAAAGCAAATGAAAAGCCGCATCCGGCACCTAGTCTAGTCTTCGACGTCTTCTCACCAGCGCGGAGCTAAGTGCTGCCACTGGGCATGGGAGGGAGCCCCCGAGGCCCAAGGGCGGCACTCCTGAGACTCCGTGGCATGTATAACCCCATTCATTATTACGTGAGAGTGTCACGGGCGGCAAGCTTCACAGGCACTGGGCCTTCTTCACAGGTATCGGGCCTTTCTTCGGGCGGCGAGCTTCACAGGGACTGGGCCTTCTTTACAGGCACCAGGCCTTTCTTCAGGGGTCGAACTTCCGGAGGTGCTGGATGTTCGGGACGTTCGGGATGGGTACCCCATCCTGGGTCTCCAGGCGCGCGGCGCCAGGCCTGGAGACGTGGACGACCTTGAACGGGCCCTCCCACATGGGTGAAAGCTTATGCAGCCCTTCCCTGCAGAGCACCTGCCTCAGTACAAGGTCACCTACCTCGAGCGTCCAGGGGCGGATGCTGCAACAGTGATACCGCCGCAGCGCCTGCTGGTATCTTGCCGCCCATATCGTGGCTTCACGGTGGCGTTCCTCCCCCAGCACGAGGTCCATCCCCCCATGGCATCCTGCTGCGCCTCATCAAATGCCAGGACCCGCATGGAGCGACGCCTGACCTCGTGAGGTAGAACCACTTCTGCTCCATAGACGAGGAAGAACGAGGTCTCTCCCGTTAGCTTGGTGGCGGTAGTGCGGATAGACCACAGCATGGACTGGAGCTCGTCGTGCCAGCCCCTACCGCTGGCCTCCAGCTTCTTATTGATGGTCCTGGTCTTGAGGCCCCTCAGGACCTCCGCGTTGGCGCGTTCGGCCTGGCCGTTGCTCCGGGGGTGCACTACCGAAGCGTAGCAGATCTGTGTTCCAAGGTTTGCACAATATGTTTTAAAGAGATTCCTGGTGAACTGCGAACCGTTGTCGGTGATCATGCGGTTAGGGACCGCAAACCGGCTCACAAGGCCCTTGATGAACTTGACCGCGGAACTGGCTAGGATGGTGCGGAGGGATTCCACCTCCACCCACTTGGTGAACTAGTCGATGGCGACGTAGAGGTAGCGGTAGCCCCCAGGCACTCGAGGGAATGGGCTCAAGATAACCAGCCCCCAGGCCATGAACGACCACGAGAGCGGGATGGTCTGCAGGCCCTGTGCTGGCTGATGGATCTGCTTAGCATCGAATTGGCAGGCTTCGCAGGACTTCACCAGCTCGGTCGCGTCGTTGAGTGCCGTAGGCCAGTAGAACCCACTGCGAAATGCCTTGCCGACGAGAGTCCGTGATGACAAGTGGTGTCCGCAATCTCCATCGTGTATGTCGGCCAGTAGCTCTTTGCCCTGTTCCCTGGAGATGCAACGCAGAGAAACGTCATTCGGCTGCTTCCGGTATAACTCACCGTTTTGGATGCAGTAGGCCGTGACCTGCCGGGCCACGCGCTCCGCGTCCTCCTCCTTCTCCGGCAGCATCCCTTGCGTCAGGTATTCCTTGAATTCCTTGGTCCAACATCCCTCCTGAGGCTCCAGCGCCAAGAGTAGGAGAACTCCCGAGGTCGGTCCACAGGCCGGGGCTCCTGTGGCAGGTGACTGAGGGAGTTCTTCCCGAGGCTGTGCCGTTCTTGAAAGTGGTGGTGTTGCCGATGGCTTGAAGAGTCGTTCCTCGAAAACGCCAGGCTCCTGAGGCAGCCGTTTGGACGCCCTCCTGGCAATGTCATTAGCCTCTTGGTTGGTGTCGCGGGGCACATGCTGCAACTCTAGCCCCCAAAACCGCTTCTCCATCTTGCGTACTTCCGTGAGATATGCTTCCATGTGCTCGTCCTTTGGCTCGTACACCTTGTTGGAGAAGTTGATGAGGAGTTGCGAATCGCCCTTGATGACGAGGCGCTTCACTCCCAGTACTTCTGCAGCTTTCAAGCCTGCTATGAGGCCCTCGTATTCTGCTATGTTGTTGGAGACCTTCTCGCCCTGCTGGAAACAGAGCTGGATGGTGTAGTACAGCTTGTCCTGAGTGGATGATATCAGCATTGCGCCAGCCCCCGCGCCCTGCCGCGAGAAGGAACCATCGAAATACATGACCCAGCCATCTGGTGCCTCACTTCCTGGGGAGAGAGAGCGGTCCTCGCCCACCTTGGGCTCTGGCGCGTCCGTCCATTCAGCCACCAAATCAGCAAGGGCAGCCCCTTTGATGACCCTGGTTGTGCTAAACTCCAACTAAAACGCCTGCAGCTCGATGTTCCATTTGGCGACTCTCCCAGCGGATTGGGGCTCCTAAGTACCCTTTCCAATAGGTAGGCTGAGACGACCTTGATGGGGTGACCTTGAAAGTAGTGTTGCAGCTTACGTGAGGCCACCAAGAGCGCGAGTAAGAGCTTCTGAGGCATGGGATACCGTGCCCTTGCATCCCGCAACACCGTGCTGACGAAGTACACCGGGTACTCGACGAGGGTGGGTGCGCTAACGTGGCCTGCGTCTTCTGGAGGTTGAGGCGCCTCCTGAGATAATGGAGCCCCCAGCGCCTGGTCGCTTGGTGGGGCCTCTTCAGCCCTGGGGCACCTTTCTGCTGAGCTTGGTCCCCTGCTGCCGTTGTCGTGGTCCTCGTGAGGCCTTCCTGGCCTTGTGTCGCCCCGGCTGAGGCCGTAGCTGGGTGGGATGCGGGCTTAGCCTGGCTCTCCTTCCGAACCGCCACCAGGACTGCGCTGCCGAAGTAGGGAGTGGCGGCATGGTAGAGCACCAGGGGCTCAAGAGGGCGCGGCGCCACCATCACGGGAGGGCTGGTCAGGTATTTCTTGAGGTCTTGAAATGCTTGGTTAGCCTCCTGTTTCCACTCAAATGGCCCTTTTTTCTTCATCAGCTTGAAGAACGGTAGGGCGCGCTCCCCCATCTTGGAGATGAAGCGTCCTAACGCAGTCACGCGACCGGTGAGCTTCTGCATTTCTCTGAGGGTTTGCGGCGGCTCATGTCTTCGATTGCCTTTACCTTCTCCGGGTTGGCCTTGACCCCCCTGTGGCACAAGAGAAAGCCCAGCAGCTTGCCTGAAGGGACGCCGAACACACACTTCTCTAGGTTGAGTCGCAGGTCTACCTGGCAAAGGCTCGCAAAGGTCTCCTCCAGGTCCTGGATTAAGGTCCTTGCCTCCCGAGACTTCACCACAATGTCGTCGACGTAAGCCTCAGCGTTCTTCCCGAGCTGCCGGCCCAAGGCAATGTGCATCAACCTTTGGAAGGTCGCGCCCGCGTTGCGCAACCCGAACGGCATGCAAGTGTAGCAGTATACCCCACATGGGGTCAGGAAGGCTATCTTCTCTACGTCTTCCACAGCCATCTTGATCTGGTGATAACCCGAAAACGCATCCAGGAAACACAGCAGGCGGCACTCGGCGGTGGAGTCGACGATCTGGTCAATGCGTGGAAGCGGGAACAGATCTTGGGGGCAGGCCTTGTTGAGGTTGGTGAAGTCGATGCACATCCTCTCCTTTCCCCCCTTTTTTTGGCATGACAACGGGGATTGCCAGCCATTCGGGGTAGCGAAGCTCGCGAATAACACCTGCTGCCTCTAGCTTGCGGGTTTCTTGGACGATGAAGGCCTGCTTCTCCGTGGACTGCCGCCTTGCCTTCTACTTCATAGGGCGTACATTGGGGCACACATTCAGGTGATGCTCAATCACCTCCCTTGGGACCCCCACTAGCTGATTGGGTTCCAATGCGAACACCTACTTGTTCGCACGCAAGAATTTCACCAACGCCTTCTCTTGGTCGGGGTCGAGGTCGGCACCTATGGTGAAGGTGGCTTCCGATGACCCGTCTTCCACAACCGGCACCTGCTTGGTCTCTGCCTTATCCTGAGTGAACAATTGCTTCTTTTTGGTTGGTGTAGCTTCCTTGGCCTTGGAGGTGTCCGCGTCGGCGGGCTACGCGGCGGCGGTGGCCTTGAGGGCCAGCTTGAGCGCCATTAGAGCCTCCTTGGTATCTCCAGCTATGGTGAGGACGTCATCGCTCCCGGGCATCTTCATGTGGTTGTAGGCCGTATGGGTTGCTTCCATGAACTGAGCCAGGGCTGGGTATCCGAGGATGGCGTTGTATGGGAGGCCGATGTGAGCAACATCGACGTCGACCAGCTCCATGCGGTAGTTGTCGCAGGTGCCGAAGGTCACGGGAAGGCGGATCTGCCCCAGGGAACTGGAGGAACCGCCTCCGACGCCTGAGAAGGGCTTGCTGGGTCAGAGGCGCTCCAGCGGTATGTGGAGGAGGCTGAATGCCTCCACTGAGAGCATGTTGAGGCTGGCACCACTATCGATGAGGGTTTTGATGACGGCCACTTGGCAGATGGTGGGCGTGCAGAGCATCGGGAGCCCACACAAGCAGGCGGTGGTGACGGGGTGATCTTCCGAGTCGAAGGTCTGGTCGTCCTTGGGCGCCACCCAACCTGGGGGAGCTCCTTGCCGCGGGAGGACAGTGCTGATCCGGCGGAAGAACGGCTTTGTGTGGCGGTCTGAGGGTGGCGCCTGCGAGCCGCCCAGGAGAGCTGCAACGACCGGGGGCACTGATGCTGCCTAGTGGGCGAGGAAGAGGTCGCGCAGCTCCTCCCAGAATGACACGGAAGAAGCCGGCAGGTTGAGCAACCACGCCCGCGGGACGCCAGTAAGGGCCATGGGAAGCCAGTTGGCCATGACCTTGTCGTCGCCCCCGGCCTTGAGGACGGCCTCGTCGTACGCCTGTAGGAAAACCGCGAGGTCCATCGCACCGTCGTAGCGTGGCGGCATCTCTGGCTTGAACTTGTGCGGCCACTGCACCTGCCGTAAGGCAGGGCCAAGGCTCGGAGCCCCCTGGCCCCAGCGCTGGCATCGGTCACTGGAGCCGGAAGCGCGATGTCCGCCATGAGGGCGAAGCGTGGTGTTGGAGGAGTGCTGGTCGACGGAAGGAGGAGCTCCGGCGCACCCCTACCTGGCGCGCCAAATGTCGGATTTCGGGGTCGGGCAAAACCCTTGAGGTTCGAACACTGGGTGTGCACGAAGATTCCCCCCTACCAAATCTCGCTCTCAGCCTCGCCGCGATCCCTAAGACTAACTCGATGAACTCACAACAGAAGAGACTTAAGATTTATACAGGTTCGGGAACATGACCAGTACAAGGGAAGAACGGCCTCCTGAGGAAAGGTGTTCTTTAGCTGGTGTGGTTGCTCGGGGAGGAAATTGATCGATCCCCTCTATTGTGGTGGCTAGTCCTATTTATAGAGGCCCTGGTCCTCTCCCAATATATTGAGCAGCAAGGGATCCAACAATGGCCAATTCGAAGGGGGGCAGCTAGTACAAGCTATCTTGACTAAAGGTGGTCTTCGCCTGTCAAAGGCGCTGGTGATGACGCCATCTTGGGCTCCACAATGACCTCCGTCCTGCCGTCCTGCTGTCCTGCCGTCCTGCTGGTCTTTGTCTTGTTGCACCGATATGGAAACCTTTGCCTGATGCCTCGGTACTCCGCGCCTGCGCTTGCCCCCTTAGCACCAAAGGGCAAACGAGGACCCTGCGCGTGCTGGCGCCCGCCTAGCGCCCGCCTGGCCTTGGTCATCATGGCTTGCGTCACGGGAACCTCACGAGGTACCCCTTTCCTTCATCTCTCCGCCCCCTCGCGAGCCTACCTGGTGAGGCCGCTCCTGAGGAGGCCTTGTGTTGTCTGCCCTGTGAGGCTTGGCCCCTCGCGAGGGTCTTGAGTGTTGGTTGATGAAGGCGGACCATACTGGGCCACTGGCGGAGCCACGCCGTGGGCCGCAGGCAGGCAAGTCTGGGGACCCCCTGAGGGAGTCTTGGATTGGGGGGTCCTCGGACAACCGAACTATATGCTTATGCCGGACTGTTGAACTATGAAGATACAAGACTGAAGACTTCATCCCGTGTCCGGGTGGGACTCTCCTTTGCGTGGAACGCATGCTTGGCAATTCGGATATGTAGATTTTCTTCTCTGTAATCGACTCTGTTGTAACCCTAGCCCTCTCCGGTGTCTATATAAACCGGAGGGTTTAGTCCGTAGGACGACAACAATCATAATCATAGGCTAGCTTCTAGGGTTTAGCCTCTACGATCTCGTGGTAGATCTACTCTTGTAATAATCATATCATCAAGATCAATCAAGCAGGAAGTAGGGTATTACCTCCATAGAGAGGGCCTGAACCTGGGTAAACATTGTGTCCCCCGTCTCCTGTTACCATTAGCCTTAGACGCATAGTTCGGGACCCCCTACCCGAGATCTGCCGGTTTTGACACCGACATTGCTGCTTTCATTGAGAGTTCCACCGTGTCGTCACGGTAAGGCTTGATGGCTCCTTCAATCATCTACTACGTTGCCATCCAG
The DNA here is from genome assembly GCA_963921465.1 of Triticum timopheevii. NCBI lineage: Eukaryota > Viridiplantae > Streptophyta > Magnoliopsida > Poales > Poaceae > Triticum > Triticum timopheevii. The sequence continues at coordinate 289,322,810 of OY997268.1, read as the reverse complement.
GGTGAGGTTTTCCTCCCCGGACAGATCTTCGTATTCGGCGGCTTCGCACTGCGGGCCAACTCACCTGGCCATCTGGAGCGGATCGATAGTTATGCCATGGCCATTAGGTTAGGTTTGGAAGCTTGAATTACACTGCCGACATCCGCGGAGACTTGATCTTCAACGGATTTGAGCCCATGACAGGTGCATCCTACGGCCATGATGAGCACGACTTAGATCTGTCATCAGACGGTGTTCAGGAGATCGCACCCGCAGCTGCCCTGGCCTTAAATCCGGAGCAGATCGTGTCATCCGAGGACGGGTGGATGGACCCCGCCACCGAGGCCACACACTTAGCGGTGGATAGAGCCGAACACAAATCTCACTTCCAAGGAGGTCTGTACCTTCGGACCCTCAGACTCGTCTCCGACCAGGGGCTCCGAACCGCGTGCATCCGTGCCCGCCGAACCTGACTGGGCACCGATCATGGAGTTTAGCTCCACGGATATATTTCAGCACTCGCCCTTGGGCAACGCGCTAAACTCATTAAAATATCTCTCCCTGTCAGGAGACTCTCGGCCGAACTTTGTCCAGCTTGAGTGGGAAGAGGACGACGAAGAAATTCGTTACCCACCCACCACCCACTTGATAGCCACTGTCGACGACTTAACCGACATGCTCGACTTCAACTCCGAAGACATCGACGGCATGGACGACGATGCCGGACAAGAACAGGAACCACCGCCCACAGGGCGCTGGACAGCCACCTCATCATATGATATATATATATATATATATATATATATATATATATATATATATATATATATGGTGGACACACCCAAAGAAAGCAATGGTGATGAGGCAACGGAGGATAATCCCCTCGAGAAGCAAACAAGGCGCCGACGTCAGCGGCGCCGCTCTAAAGCCCGCCATAGCAAAAACAGTGATACCAACACAAGAAAGAGTAATACCCTAGACGACGCTAAATATAACGACGACCCCATAGACCCAACGATGGAGCAGGATGAGCCAGGGGACGGCGAACATAGTCCGGAGCCGCTGTCCGATCACAATGATGCCGAAGAAAAAACTTACAAACCTGTCTCCGGAGAGGAGAACAGTCCGGACGGTGACGCACACATCATCCCGGAAAAGCATTTGGAACAAGAGGACCTCCATAGAAGGCTCATTGCCGCCGTGAGGAGCTTGAAGAAGCAGAAGCAACGGCTTAAAGCCGCGTAGGATACGCTCAACCACAGATGGAACAAAGTGCTCAACACTGACAAAATATACGGTGGTGATCGCCACACAAAGAGCTACCCAAAATGCGAGCTGCTGCCCGAATTCGACGACGAGGCCATCGCGCCCATTCCGCCGAAGAACAATACGGCCGATCTGCCGGATCGACCACCCCGTGGCCGAGACAGAGCGGCTAATGAGGCCGCAGACAAGTCAGCACACGATCTACGTGAGCACCTGGACAAAAAAGCCGGCATGGACAGGTATGGCTCTAGGAAGCGTGCTCCTACGCAGGATCACGGCCACCAAGCCGACTATACTAATCGAATACCCGCTCGGAATCAACACCAAAAACTACATCCGTGGGATGCATGCCACGGCACATCCAAATACAGGTGTGCCGCACACCCCCTGTGCTTCACTGATGAGGTGTTGGATCATGAATTTGCAGAGGGGTTTAAACCCATAAATATCGAGGAATAAAATGGAACCACAGACCCTGCAGTCTGGATTGTGGACTTTATTCTTCACATCCATATGGCTCGTGGAGGCAATCTTCACGCCATCAAATACCTGCCCCTCAAACTGAATGGACCAACTCGGCACTGGTTGAAAAGCCTCCCCGAAAACTCAATTGGAAGTTGGGAGGAATTCGAGGACGCTTTCAGGGCTAATTTTCAAGGGACCTATGTCCGACCTCCGGATGCAGATGATTTAAGTCATATAACTCAACAGCCCGGAGAGTCAGCTCGTAAGCTTTGGAAAAGATTCCTCACCAAGAAGAAGCAATCATCGACTGTCCAGATGCTGAAGCCTTAGCAGCTTTCAAACACAGTGTCCGGGACGAATGGCTCTCCAGACACCTCGTCCAGGAAAAGCCAAGGACAATGGCAGACCTAACAACTCTCATGACCCGCTTTTGCGTGGGCGAGGATAGTTGGTTGGCCCGTAGCGGCACTAGCGACCCAGGCACATCCGAAATCAGGGATGGCAATGGGAAGCCGCGACGCAATAAAAACAAGCATCAAAATAATGAAGACATCCCAGACAACACAGCGGTAAATGAAGGATTCAGGGGCTCTCGGCCCGGTCAATGGAAAAAGCCATTTAAAGGCAGCACAGATGGACCATCCAGCCTAAATAAAATTCTAGACAGATCCTGTCAGATTCATGGCACCCCTGAGAAACCTGAAAACCACACCAACAGAGAGTGCTCGGTCTTTAAGCAGGCCGGCAAGCTAAAAACCGAGCACAAGGGGAGGGAGCCGCCAAGTGAAACGAGGGCGAACCTCGCCAGCCGAACACTGGCGGATAGAAAAAATTTCCACCAGAGGTCAAAACAATGAACATGATCTACGTCACCCACATACCAAAGAGGAAGCGCAAAGGCGCACTCCGAGACGTATATGCTGTAGAGCCCGTCGCCCCCAAATTCAACCCATGGTCGGCCTGCCCGATCACTTTCGATCGCAGGGATCATCCGAGTAGTATCCGGCATGGAGGTTTGGCTGCTTTGGTACTTGACCCAATAATTGACGGATACCATCTCGCTCGAGTCCTCCTGGACGGCGGCAATAGTCTTAATCTGATATATCAGGACACTGTCCGCAAGATGGGGATAGACCCGTCAAGAATTAGCCAAAGCAGTACTACCTTTAATGGAGTAATACCAGGCGTAGAGGCCCGCTGTACGGACACTCTAACATTAGAGGTTGTATTCGGTTCTCCCGACAACTTTCAAAGCGAAGAACTAATCTTCGACATCGCTCCATTCCGAAGCGGCTATCACGCACTACTCGGAAGAACGGCCTTCGCTCGTTTCAATGCAGTACCGCATTACGCTTATCTTAAATTTAAGATGCCCAGTCCATGTGGCATCATCACAATCAGTGGAAATACAGAGAGTTCCTTGCGTGCGGAAGAATATGTGGCGGCTCTAGCAGCCAAACCACTGAACGGCCTCTCCAACCCGAATAAATGATCGGTCGCCGAGAGCACGAACATGGCTAGACGTGTCCGGTGCACCACCAGTTGTAGCAGGCCAGATAAACCTTAGCTTGGTCGACGGATATGTGGTGCTAGGGCTGCCCGCATGTAAAAGGGTCCATAGTTCGGCTCGACCCTATTAATACACAATAGATTGAATTCTCATGGTTCATTAAGAATAACCAACTTTTCGCATGGTCACACTAGATTCTTTCACCTGGGTTTTTATTTTTTTTTACAGATAACCATCATGCTACACCCTTTCAGGATATGGCACAACGGAGATAAAGGCGCAGACGTGCAGCAGGGCCCCGTTCAAAGCTTTCTTTTTAGATTAAGACCCTGTGTAAACCTTTTTTTTATGTCTCTTGTTGCCTCACACCTTCGGGCACTTAAAACAACCAAGAGGGATACTGGCATTATTGGCAAGCTCTTTCGTCATGCCAGATTAATGCACGTACCTAGAAATTCAGGGCTCATTATCGAGGGCGGTACTCAGCCCGGTATATGTTGTAAAGTCCGAATACCTTCGGGAGTGTTCGGCGTCGCGAGTTTGGCCTTATATGCATGAGCTCCGAATCATGTCTTTCGTCAATAGTTGGGTTTGCCCGGCTCCCGTACTTTGCTACCTTACGTTCTGCTCTATCGGCTAAGGTGGCACCGAGAGAACTACTGCGATTGTGCCCTAGTTCATCCGGATGAGCACCTCAGTAGAGAAAACCAAAAATTGACTATCATGATAAAGTGAGAGACTGGTCAACCACTCGATGACTCAGCGGAAACTTCGCGATTCCTCCGCATTAACGAAGGACCAGTTTCCCGGTCACGTATGTACGCGCACCGTATTTGGATGAACGCAGATATACCAGGGGCTATATAGTAGCCCCACTGTCAAACTCCTATGGCTAAGTGAAAGTGTTAAAGCTATATAGTCCGATTGCCTCGTTCGCCGCGCCACCACCTCCTTAATGGACCAAGACGTTGGATCAAGTGTGACTACACGCTTTGCCGAACACCCCCGCATTATATGCGAGGGGGCTGAAGCCTACGACTGCAAACTTTCAAGTTATATACATATATACATAAGCGGCCGCACAGGAGGCACTACAATACTTTACGGGCAAAAGTATAAATATAGCCTTTATTATCAAAAGCATTGTTTTTACAATCAAGATACATGTCACTAGAACATGGTATTCTTCGAGCATTGAGCCTCTATTAAACGGGCACCCTCTAAGACTTCTTCAAGATAGTGCTCGGGCGAGTCCTGGCCCCTGGGCGGACCCCCGGTTGCAATAGCGGTGGCCTCCATATTCACCCAATACGTCTTAACACGGGTAAGAGCCATCCGCGCACCCTCTATGCACGCCGACCTCTTGACAGCATCGATATGCGGGACAACACGAATAAATCGTTGCACTAAACCAAAATAACTGTCCGGACTTGGTTCCTTCGGCCACAGATGATCCACGATAGCCATCATGGCAAGCCCGGACAACCTATGGAGCTCGGCCCACTCGGCCATTTGCTCATTCAATAGCAGCAGACGCCTTGGATTACTGAACTGCGACCAGAACAATCTTTCCACCTCATGATCTTTTTGATCATTGAAATACTCAGTCGCATTAGCAACACTCTTTGCTAAATCCAAGTATGCGCCTGCAGAACTCCACAGTTGATCAAGAGGGGCATACTTCGGATCGCCGAACTTTGTCCGCAATAAAAAGGGCTTCCCAGCCGCGATATCACCGGCTTGACGAAGCTCCTCCCGCGCCGCTCTGATTTCAGAGCAAGATTCATTGGCTGCTTCCAAGGCCTTCTTTAGGTCAGCCATTTTCGTTTGGCTTTCCCTTTCGAGGAGCTAATATCGGCTGGCGGCATCTTGCAGCTCAAGAGCCATGTTGGCTATTTTATCTTTGCTCTGGTGATGAGCAGCCTGTTCGGCTTTTAATTCGTCGCCTGCATTCAGGGTGGCCGCATCACTTCTCCTGGCTTGATCCTTGGCCCGGGCAAGTTCTGCCCGAAGGGTCTCCACGGCGGCAGTTCCATCTGCAGTTAAAGCATATTATAAATATTAAGCATCATGCTCTTATTAATATTTGTTGACCACCCAAATATACATACCCCATGCCTCGTCAAGCCGCTTGTTCACAAGCGTGATGTCCGCATCTGCCACGTCAAGTAGCCGCCTCAGTTCAGCAAATTCGGCATTCCGGTCAGCCGCTGGATCTGCAGCCGCCTACACTCAAAAGCAGCGCTATTATTAACTGAGACTATGATCCTCTGCTCGCCTCGTCTGGACGGCAACCAGAGTCTCAGGGGCTACTATCTATACAAAGTACACCTTGCGTGTGCGGTACAGTCAAATATATATATATATATATATATATATATATATATATATATATATATATATAATATACATATCACTTTGCGTACCTCAAAGCCTCTTAGCAGGCTCGTAAAAGCTTCATTCAACCCGCTTTTTGCGGATGAAATCCTCTCAACCACTGTACCCATTAAGGTACGATGTGCCTCTGAGATAGCCATTTGTTCCAGAAGACCCATCAATGTGTCCGGTTGTACACCGGACAATCCCCGGCTTTTTCTGTTGGTCTCGTTAGGAGCCGAGAACTCCGGACTTCGGGCGGCTGAAGAGTTACCTTCTGGCCTTTGTGGATCAGGAGAGATCCTCCGGGACGACACCTCAGGGTCGTCCACCTCATGTGGCGGGGAAGCAGGACGAGGCATTTCGCTTTCCATCATCTCTGGAAGAAGATCCCCGGAAGACGAACATTGTGGGGAAGGGCTATGAGCCAGACTGCAAAACATATGTCTCGGTTGTTATTCTCAGGAAAAGAGCGGGGCATGCTTACTAAAGTGCCTTTGTTCACTTACGGCTCAGTCGACGGCTGCCCCCCTTGTGGGCACTGTGCGGAAAGGATGCCCTCCGGGGCAGGGCCCCCTGGTCAAGGTTTCTTCCCTCGCTTGGAAACCTCCGTTTCCAAGTCTTCAGCGGCGGTCTTTTTTCTTCCTGTGGGGAGAGGGGATTCTAGGTTCTCCTCCCCGATCATCCTCCAACACGGGGGCACTAATTCCCTCGGTTAGGATGCGTAATGTACCTCCAGTATGAAGCCCGCTTTTGGCTTCCCTATTCCTCCCCTCGTCCTCCCCTGATGGCACTTGATAAGGTGCGCGAGCCAACATCCTGGTTAGTACTGGATCCGGCGAGCCTTCGGAAGAGGGGCTGAACACCTGATCCCCTCCGCCTTTCTTATCCATTCCTGGCCAAGGGTGGTTTTTTAGGATAATGTTGTGACAAATATAATGACAGCATGTTCGGTCACAGAGTTACTTACTTGGGTATCTGGACAGTTGCAGTTGAGGCCCGCATCCTCTGTTGTGTCTGGACACTTTATTCGTGATCCGAAGAATAATCAATACATCCCTTCGAGCATCACGTAGAAGAAGTGTTGAATGGTTTGCGGTCCTTCCGGGTTGAACTCCCACATACGGAGAGATCGACGTTGGCATGGCAGGACCCGACGAACTAACATTACTTGAATCACTCTGACAAGACTGATATCCCTCTTGAGGAGATCTCGGATGCGGCTTTGCAATGTCAGCACGTCATTAACCGGTCCCCAGAACAGCCCCTTGTTGACCCATGATGCAAGCTATGGCAGAGGGGCAGAGCGGAAGGCCGGGGCGGCTGCCCACTTTGTACCTCGGGGTGTTGTGATGTAAAACCACTCCCATTGCCATAGGTGAGACACCTCCGGGAAGGAACCCTTTGGCCATAAGTCGTCGGCACCTTTGCTTATTGTAGCGCCTCCACACTCCGCGTGTCGCCCGTCGATCATCTTCAGCTTCACATTGAAGGTCTTGAGCCATAAGCCGAAGTGTGGGGAAATGCGAAGGAAGGCCTCACACATGACGATAAATGATGAGATGCGAAGGAAGGAATCTGGAGCTAGATCATGAAGATCTAGCCCGTAATAGAACATGAGCCCTCTAACGAAGGGATCAAGACTAAAGCCTAGCCCTCGGAGGAAGTGGGAGATGATTACGACACTCTCGTTGGGTTCAGGAGTGGGAATAACCTGCCCTTGAGAAGGTAGCATGTGAAGATTACGGCGGTCAAATACCTAGCCTCCCTAAGCTTCTTGATGTCCTCCTCTATGACGGAAGAGGCCATCCACCGGCCTTGAAGGTTGGATCCGGACATGGTTGAAGGTCCGGAGCGCTAAGACTGAACCTTGGGTGTTGGAACTCGAGGTAGAGGAAGGGAAGGATCGGGCGTGGAAAGAACAGGACAGGTCTTGACCTCTTTATAGAGGATGAATATCAAGCGTCCTCCGCGTGGCCGTTTGGAACTTGCCTAAACCGAGGAGTCATACTAATGGCACGGTTGGGTTACCCACGCCCGTATTGATGAGAATCCCGTGATAAGGGGAACACGATCTCTGCTTCGACTAGACGTGCCAATGAAACCGCTTCGCAAGATGTGAAGTAGCAGGTTGAGAAAAACGGTTCGAATAATGACCGGGCCGCGGCGTGGTGTCACGCCAAGTAAAAGTTGTCAGCATATTAGATTTGTGGAATATTGTGCTCTCTACGGTGGTATGCAGAATTTGTTTTGCAGAGCCGGACACCATTCTTGTGTTCAAAATCTTCTCTGGAGTATTCAGAGAAGGAACCCGCCTTGCAATACCGAAGACAATCTGCGCGCCGGCCTCATCGTCGTTGAAGCCTGGTTCAGGGGCTACTGAGGGAGTCCCGGATTGGGGGGTCCTCAGACAGCCGGACTATATGCTTATGCCGGACTGTTGGACTATGAAGATACAAGACTGAAGACTTCGTCCCGTGTACGGGTGGGACTCTCCTTTGCATGGAAGACAAGCTTGGCAATTCGGATATGTAGATATCCTTCTCCGTAACCGACTCTGTTGTAACCCAAGCCCCCTCCGGTGTCTATATAAACTGGAGGGTTTAGTCCGTAGGACGACAACAATCATAATCATAGGCTAGCTTCTAGGGTTTAGCCTCTACGATCTCGTGGTAGATCTACTCCTGTAATACTCATATCATCAAGATCAATCAAGCAGGAAGTAGGGTATTACCTCCATAGAGAGGGCCCGAACCTGGGTAAACATTGTGTCCTCGGCCTCCTGTTGCCATTAGCCTTAGACGCAGAGATCGGGACCCCCTACCCGAGATCCGCTGGTTTTGACACCGACACCCCCGTTCCCAGAACGCCGACATATTCGACATGCGGAACACGGCGGTGGACGCCGTCCTTTTGTCGGTGAGGGTGGAGTGCCCGCACGAAGGTTGTGGGCTCTACGTCACTTTACCACAAGCTTGCCGATTACCAGAGCGTGTGTCCGCTCGCGCCCTGCAAATGCCCTATGCCCGTCTGCGGCTATGAAGGCCCGCCGCCGGTGCTCTCCCACCACATCAACACCGCGCATCCCATGCCCGTGCCTAGGATCCAGTATGGTAAGGTGCTCCAGCTGCAAGTGCCACCATTGAAGCCACGGCTCTTGCCGTTCGCAGAGGATGATGGTCGTGCATATTTCTTAGTCGGCGGCGTGCTCGACATCGGCGTGCCTATCGCGGTGTCGGTCATCTGCATCAGAGCGAGGGCGTCCCCATTACCGCACTACGTGGCCAAGCCGTGGGCGAACGGCCCGCCGGGGGATCCCAAAGGCACGACCGACATCGTCAAGGTGGAAATGGAGGTGACAAGCAGCAAGGATCCCGATGACATCGCGGTGCAGGAGCTGACCTTCTTCATAGTTCTGCCCAAGCGGCTGGCCGGGGCTAAGCTGGTGTCCCTCCACATTCAGATTGACAAGCTCACGTCCTAAATGTTTATATAGTGCCTTCTGTTTATCTTAGTAATATGCTAATATAGGGATTACCTCGGTCTACTTTAGCTTAAGAGATGGTGGGTTTTGGTGGCGATGCAGCAATACTTCGACATTAGATCAGTAATTTCCATCAGCCGAACGGATATATTGTGTCTGTTGGATATAAAGTTCCTTTGGGTAAGAAGTACTACATGTCATCAAAATGGATAAAAGGAGATGTATCTAGATGTATTTTAGTTCTAGATATGTCCATTTTTATCCATTTTGATGACAAGTATTTTTGGACGGAGGGTGTTTATATTCTTGTTTGTTCATGAAGTGTATCATACTTGTGCGAGTTGACGTGATACATCAAAGTCGTACTACTACTAGTAGTACTCCCTACGACCCTAATTTCTCTGTGCATAAGTCGAGGCGCAGATACCAAGCAGGGCCTGGTTGTGTTGGACAACTCACCCGACTGCGCACCAGGCAGGCGAAACTCGTGTCATGTTGGTGCCAGTGCGGCCAGCACATTAACCAAAACCTCGCGCCTCCAACTTAGCCTCCGCGTTTTAAACTTCTCAATCTCAAGGCCAAGGAGCAACGTGAAACCTATGATAGAGCCAATCGGATTGTTGAGAACACTACAATTCGTAGCTAAAGATGCATGTGTGAGAGAGGACGAGTGCGTGCATGCACCTATTCTCTTCCTATATAATGTACTAAACTCAGAGTACAAGTGTATGTGGGTGGCATCGACCTAGGGAGCTAGAGATGGTGCGTGCGAGAAGTCCCAAGAGATAGGTGTAATGCATCTGAAAAAAAGACTAGTCTATAGCTCGCCACGAGGTTATTCCTGTCGAACACCCCAATAACCATAAGATATGTATCCGACGGTGCCAGTTATTGCACGTACACAGCAGTAGAAAAAGAACTACCATGGCATATGCTACACCACGGCTGAGAACACGTGCCCTCGTTACGCCATTCGGGAATAGTGCTGCACGTCGAAGCTAGAACCGTCAATAAATTTTGAGCTTGCGTCTCGTCACATTCCAAATTACTACTACTACTACCATGCTATATATAATTACAAACCTGTTCACACCAATCACAACCTAAACAGTTTCCCACTTAGGAGCGTATTAGTACTTGGTTATAAATACTACTATGCCAGATGACTGTACATTCCTCCTCAACTCCTCATCCATAAAAACAAACAAGTCATTCAGCATCCTTCCCTTGCGTCTGCCATGGCCAGCGTGAGTTCTGGGTTGAGAGATTACCACTAGGGAGAGGCGAGCCTAGAAGAGGAAGCACGAGATGTCCTGCCTTGTCGCAAAAGCAGCCGACATGTCCCGCCGCATGGAAGTAGCAGCACAAAGGTCCTGCCGCGCCGCCGAAGCAGCACAGAGGTCCCGCCGCGCCGTCGATGCAGCAGACTGGACTGGCCGTGCCTCGGAAGCACCAGAGATGTCCCACCACACCGCGAATGCACCAGAGATGTCCCGCCGTGCCCCGATGGCCTAGGAAAATGTCTCGCGGACAGGCGACGACTCTTATAGGCGCATGCATGCGATCGTCCATAGCCAAATGGATCAGGTCTCCGGCTGGGCGAGGTTGCAGGACGACATGAAAGCCTCGTTTGAACAGGATACCGGCGTCATCCGGAAACTAAGGGAGGGCAATGAGAGGCTCCAGGCTGAGCGCGACCTGCTGAGGGCGAAGATCGTCTGAAGTGCAGACCAGCAGGAGGAGACCAGTGCCATGTTGAAGAGAACCGGCGTCATCGTCAAGAAACTTATGGATGAGAATGACATGCTCCGCATCCAGCGCCAAAAGGCTGGTGGAGGAATCCATGGATGCTCTCAAGCAGCGTCTCGAGGACAGGAAAGAGCTCATCGCCCCTCGCCGCAGAGACTAGTTCCCGCGGCCTGCAGCAACACATCATGAAAGTAGCAGCGAGCCAGATCGTTGTCTTCCTTCTTCTTTTGCCCTTGTGTATTTCGGGCATAGCCGCATGTGGATTCTTTAATAATCTTCCTAATTATGTAAGACAACTATTATCCACTGTCGTCCTTATATATTCATTATTCTTGCTATAAGTCGCAGTAGATGCTATATAGGTCCGTCGGATCTTACATCAAGATCCGTGCAGAATATTCTTTTCAGATTTTTTTCTCTCTCTTAAATCTCAGTCGAGTGAGACATAGCCACGACATTAAACAGAGGCTCGGGAGCCATTAATGCAGACCTTGGGAGAGAGGTGGACGACAGATGGAGGTCAAAAGGCTCTCCTCCCAATAAGCAAGCACAGGGGTCTAATCGCACGCCTCTTGTACTAAAATAGCTACCCTACATAGGGCCTCCTAGCTAATAAAAAAAGGGGACGCGTGGTGGCACGTAAATGGTAAATAGAACACCCACGGTTTCAATAATACTTGTTTTTTCGATTTTAACGTGACAACACTTGTTCCAAAATGACTTTGTTGATTGTTAATGTGTCCGCCTTCGCAAATCGGATAGCAAAAATTACCACAGCATCTTGGTGCCATGTCATGGAACCAAGCCAGGTTTCATGATTTTCATGCATGTTTAGGATTTACATGATTTAAAAAACCAAGTTTCTCAATGTTTCCAGCCCGGCCACGACACCCAGAATTTTGATTTCATTCCCATTTCTTGCATGGGACCTAGAAAATTACCCGAGGACACACATGTGGTTTTTCAACCAACGTTGGTGCACTGGAGCATGTGCTTGTCTTTCAAATTTGAATTATGCACACAAAGCTGACATGTTCCCTCTCAAAACCACGAGCCTTCTTGAGAGAAGCTCCGGTTTGCAAGAAGCTTATACCAAAATTTGTTCCTATTTGGCCAATTTTTTTACCACAGCATGGTAGTACCATGACATGACACCAAGCCAAGTTTCATGATTTTCAGGCATGTTTTGGATTTACAAGAATTTTAAAACCAAGTTTTTCAATGTTCTTGGCTGAGCCATGATGCCCAGATGTTTGAATTTCATTCCCATTTCTTGCATGGGACCTAGAAATTCACCCGAGGACAAAGATGTGATTTTTCAACCAACTTTGGTGCATGGGAGCATGTGCTTGTAGTTCAAATTTGAATTATGGACATTAAATGACCAGAAACTCAATTAATGTATAAAAAAGGCCAACCAAACCCGGAATAATTTCAAAATTTAATAGGGCACTCATGTAGTTCTATGTTGCCTCTATAAAGAAACTCAAGGGGGCAGGGTATATCGTTTCGCACTCAAAGCTGGCACGTTCCCTCTCAGAACCACGAGCCTTCTTGAGAGAAGCTTCAGTTTGCAAGAAGCTTATACCAAAACTTGTTCCAAATCGGCCCATTTTTTTACCACAGAATGTTAGTGCCATGACATGACAGCATGCCAAGTTTCATGATTTCCAGACGAGTTTTGGATTTACATGAATTTAAAATCCAAGTTTCTCAATGTTCTCGGCCGAGTCACGACGCGCAGATGTTTGAATTTCATTCACATTTCTTTCATGGTACCTAGAAATTCAACCAAGGACACACATGTGATTTTTCAACCAACTTTGGTGCACTGAAGCATGTGCTTGTAGTTCAAATTTGGATTATGCACATTAAATGTCCAGAAACTCAATTAATATATAAAAGGCCAAACGAACCCAGAATAATTCCAAAATTTAACAAGGCACTCATATAGTTCTATGTTGCTTCTGTAAAGAAAATCAGGGGGGAGGCAGCGTATATCATTTCGCACATAAAGGTGACACATTCCCTCTTGGAACCACGAGGCTTGTTGAGAGAATCTCTGGTTTTGCAAGAAGCTTATACCAAAACTTGTCCCAATTTAGCAAAAAATTATACATATGAAAACAGGGTTTAGATTATCCCAAACATCTCACTACCTAGACCAATGTACTATGATTTGAATTCACCATGAAATGGATACAAATATTTGAATTGGAGATCATATAGCACATGTAGTTCATAGTGAAATATGATTACTGCTATATGCATGTTTTTTGTTATCAAGATAATATTTAAATGATTGTATAACTTGACAACAATCATATTCAAATAAGGAAAATTGATTCAGATTTAGTCCATATGGTAGATGACAATATATATGTTCGTAGGGTGGAGCAAAATGTTCATATATGATGGAAGATCAAAATATATGACTACATCAATTATAAACCGCAAGGTCGCCTAACGATATATTCGAATTCAACATAACGTGGAGTCAAAAACTGAAATTCGAGATCCTGGCATTTGTAATCATATAAAAAGGGACATTACTCTTTCTTTTGGTGGGAATTGATCTGTTTTCTGTTTTTGTTGAGGGACGTGCGAATTGATTTGGTATTGTACAGGGTAATCTTGTTCTCCCGATTTTTTTACATTTTTCTTGTAGTTTTTTCAATGGCATTTATAGCAATATAGTAAAAGGGGACATGACTCTCTTGTGTCTTGTGTGAATTGTATTTTTTGTACACGTTAAGTTTGTTCTGGCGAACAAGGAATCCGCACTTTGTTATCCTGAAATTTTCAAGCTCGAGTATCTTTTGTCTCACCAGCTTTGAAACTCCCGTGTCTTCAACCCGCGCCGTGCCTTGTTATCCTGAAATTTCGATGCGCGCGAAAACTCCCTCCCCATCTAAAATTGGTCACGCAGCCCAGATACATGAAATCCCCCTTCAACCCCTAAGCCGGAAATGTCAGCTCGACGCCATGGTGTCAAAACTGGTGGGGGTATGCCGGTAACTTACCCTTCATTTCGGACAACCGCGTCCCTAAGCCATGGCTCCCCCTACCTTCCCCTTCATTCCCCCCATTCGTACATCGAGGCTGCCAAAACCCGTGAAACCCCACGCTTCTCCGTCGGCCTCCCGACCACCGCCCAGCCGGAGACCCTTCCCCGACAACATCGTCCACCGCAACAGCTTGCCGGCCCTCATCCACCGCACCGGATGAGGATCTATCATCGATCTCGTCGTCTCGCCGGATCAGCCGCCCCGCCCTCCACCTCCAAGGAGCTGCCCCGATGTTCACCTCATCTATCGCACCACCGCCATCCCCATAGCTTTGTCTTGACCTGCCCACCAGAATCGCAGCACCCTCACCAATTCCTCCGATGAAGCCGAGGCCAACTCGGCACAACCAAGGAGGTTCTGTAGTCACCGCTACATTTTATCTTTTATTCGATCTCGGCGGGCTGCCGGTGCTCGATGCACGTAGCCATGGTGGGTCTCCATCGACGGCACTGTCACTGGCCACTTCATCCACGGTGTCTCTCCCCATGTCATTGCTTCCTCAGCGACAACTTCCACACCAGCACTAGCTGCTACTGCTCTGGCTCTCGCTCGCGCAGCGACTCTGTTCTTGTTGTTGGTCACGCTGCTGCACTGCTCTTGCTATTGTTCGTGCTGCTGCTCTCCTCTGCTATTTCTGTCAGATGCGCTGCTGCTCCGCTCTTGCTCTTGTTCGTGCTGCTGCTCTGCTCTTGCTCTCGCTCGCGTTGCTGCTGCTGCTGCATGACCTCCGGTACCTAGAAAAGTTGCTGCTTTAGCACTCGCTCGCGGTGCTACTGCATGACTTGCTCCCTACTAGTGCGTTCCCTGCTCGAGCGTCTGCTGATTTAGATCACTGCCTCTCCGCTACTAGTGCTCGAACGCCCTAAACATCTATTGCAATGCTCTGCTACTAGTTCAATCAGTTTCGGCAATAAAATTCAGTTTCGAATGTAATGTTTAGTTTCTTCAGTTAAGTTCAGAGTGAACACTACTTACAGCATCTGTCGGAGCGGATGTGATGCGGCTGATGCATTTTACATCTAGCACTTTTTGGTGATGTATTTTACATTATCTATTGCAGATGATATTAGAGTCCCACTTCAGATTAATGTTGTCTGTCTTGTCCTGCTTCAGCCTCGCTGCCGTACACCTCACCGGAGCTGCTCCAACGACGGAACCATCCATCACAGTAGAGCAGTACCCTCGGCGCCATTTCTAGAGGCCTCAGATCTTCTTCCCCATCTCCAACAGTCACACTAGCAGCACCATCCTCCACGTCCAACCAAATGATGCTGAGGTCCACAAGGCTATGCCAAGGAGGTTGTACACTCATCGCATCACTTTGTTACTCTGCATTCATGTTGATCCCTCAGGGATCCTTTGCTATGGAACTACTATGGTACTACTATAAGTGCATTTGGTTAGAAGGAGTGGAGCAAAGCAAAACTGGAGATTTTTTTCCTTTGGTGTCTCTTTCAAAGAAAAAACATAGGAATTTTAATATTCACTTGGACGTCCTTTTCAAATTAATATTCATGAAGAACAGAACTAATTGCATTACTGGCATAATAAGATTCTTATTTTTTCATTTTCACGTGCTTTGACTTTAATTTGACCATGTGTTCTCCATTCTTGTGTTCTTCCAATTCATGTGAACCAAACACCCAGGTTGATAGAAATCCTATGTTTCCAAATGCTCTGTTTTGCACGTGCATTCCTATCCTATTCATGTGTTTTTCCTGTCCCTGCGTTTAGACAATCCTCCAATTCCAAGGATCCCTTACAGATTTACTTCATTTTCAGATAGGCGTCAAAGAAAACTCTGTGTATTATGTCCTGCTCCTGCCATGCCATCATCCACCCCACCTGAGGTGCACCAATGACAGAAGTGTTCACTGCAGCAGAGATTCCCCCTTCAGACTTTCTTTTGCCACCTCAGATCATCTTCCCCGTTGCCGGCTGCCACGCCAACTGCATTACCATCATCGACTGAGCAGATGAACCTGAGGACTACACAGTTCCAGAAGACACGTCAAAGTCTTTCGTGTTTGCTCACGTTATACATCGGTTATTATTCCTGCTACTTTATCGTTCAAACTTGAGTTCTAAAATGCCCGTGGGTCTCATATCAAGGAAGCAACAAATAGTATCTGTTTACTATATGGTTCATCTGGGGTCTTCTATGTGCTTCATGTTGGGTGGGAAACAAATAGTAGATGATCCATTGTCTATCTTTTTAAACTGAAGCTATAATCTACCTGATATCATTAGTTTTGGATCTATCGACTTGTTTGCTACCATCAGTCTTGATTTCTGCATGCACCCCTTAGGCCTTACAAAATCTAACTATTTTTTTATTATGCATGTCAGTTATTGTACACAATCGTACTGAACATGTGGAGAAAAAGAGAAGACCGTTGCGTGGGAATATAATGTCATGCAGATGCCGCTCCATTATGGGCGAAGTGCCCCCCCCTCCCACCATTTCAGATTGTATTCTAGAGTAAAATAACTGTTCAGATAGGAAATTAGAGGGAGCCGACCTCTCCTATTTACCACCTAAGGTGTTTGCTCTAACCTGGCACGCTGATGTTGGTCATATCATGCATATGGCACCTCGCATTGCTTACATTATACATCTTATATGTCATCAGCTTAGTTTAGATTTTCTTTGTGTGAATGCCACCTATTTGGTTCTATATCATACTCCCACCTTTCCTAAATATTTATCTTTTTAGAGATTTCAACAAGTGACTATATACGGAGCAAAATGAGTCAATCCACACTATAAAATATGTCTATATACATCCATATGTGGTAGTCCATTTGAAATCTCTAAAAAGATAAATATTTAGGAACGGAGGGAGTATAGGGGAATCATGCAATGCCATCTTCTTTAGCCAGGCATCATATACGTGAATCAAGCAATACCATCCTGTTTAGCAAGTTATCGTATATGTGAATTGTATCATGCCATATTTTTTCATAATGTATTCCATTAGTCAACAATGTTTATACATTCATCTACTCTTCTTGTGCATCAGCCATTTGAGTCGGTCATGGGAAAATCTGGAGTGAAAACAAGGTCTTCTAAGCAGTCAGTGCTACCTATCGATGCAGATTTCTTGTTGGTTACAGATAGCTCCTCAGAGGAGGATTCAAAGACAGATGACCAGTCGTATCCCCCCCCCCCCGAGGTGCATGCTCTAACTACTCTTCATGTGTATCAGCCATTTGAGCCGGTTATGGAAAAATTTGGAGTGAACACAAGGTCTTTAGAGCAGACAATGGTACCTATTGAAGCATATATCTCGATGGTTACAGGGATCTCCTCAGAGGAGGATTCAGAGACAGATGACCAGTCCTATATCCCACATGAGGTGTATGCTCTAAGTTGCAATGTTTATATTTCTCATATCATGCATATGGTGTCTTCCATTGCTTAGTTTAGACATCATATGCACAATATTGAATTCCATCTTCTTAGTTTAGAGATCATACATGTGAGTGCCAGCTGCTTAGTATATGAATCAATTATGTCAATTATATCTCTGCATCCTCTATACATCGACAGCATGTATGTGAATTATTTCATCCCAAACTATTTTAGAAAGACATCATATAGTTTTGTCATGTCATCCTATTTAGATACTCATCATATGCTGAATTATGCCATTATATCCTGTTAAGTTATCCATCATATATCTGAAACTGTGTCATGCTGTCCTGTTTAGTTAGGCATCATATATGTGAAATTGTGTCATGCTGTCATGTTTGGTTAGACAACATATATGTGAATTACCACATCTGTCTATCATACAATGTTTGTACATTCAATTTCTTTTCTTGTTTATCAGCCATTTGAACTGGAGGGGGTGATAGCAGTATCTAAGGGAGCAAAAACCCGTTCTTCACCAAAGATAGTGCTACCCGTCGATGCAGATAGAACCATGGTTGTACTGGCCCACAAACTAGCCCCACCACACATAATCGAGACTCTTTCAGATTGCACACTTACACCGTTGGGCAGAGAACCAGCTACAACCCATCTAACCGACCCCAGCAGGTAGTAACCCACTTCTAGTTGACAAAGCACCATGTCCACCACAGAGTACCCCCACACAAGCAGTTTGTAAAGCAACTAAAGTGCCCAAAGCACGAAGACCACCACAGCTAACCCAAACTCCACGTTTAAAGCAGAAGAGCAACTGTTCTCAGGTCAGATTCCGTAGCTATGGTCCATACTCCTTTGTTGTTGCATCACTGTATTTACTCATACCAACTACTTTCGAATTTCAAGGATCCAATTGAAACTCCAATGGCGCAACAGGTATGTTTTAAACCTATTTCTTTAACTGGATTTTTGTTCTAACATCTTGCTCTATGTTGATTTCAATTTTAGTTGTATAAATAGTTATGTTCTCATGTGATGCACATTACAAGTGTTGCCAATGTTGTGTAGTTTCTCACACTTATATTCTGTCTATGCTGCCGTGTCTTAAAAATATGAGTTGAATTGTGTCTCTATCTTGATTAGGCAACATAAACTAGAATGATATGGACAATATAGTGACCATAGTACATAGATATATGATTGTTTCATGATGTTATCCTATCCACCTTACTACTGAACAGGTTTACCAAAATGAGTTTCATATACTACATGCTAAACATGTGATGTGTCTGCTTGTTTCTCTTGTAGTATGCAAACAGAATATTGGAGAAGAGCACCCCACTATGAAATGCTACAGAACGTAATGCAGATAAGGTTCAAGATAGTGAGACAACCCTGTTGGTCTCCAAGGAAGGTGATAAAAATGATGTTGTAGAGAGTGAGAAAACCCCAAAGTCCTGCATTGATGTAGTGTTCGAGTTACAGGCCAGTACCGCTGGCACAAGCTCTTCGAACTCGCTACCTGAATAACTTCGGCTTCTTCAGTCTCAGCTACAAGATGAAAGGCATCAATCAGCTATGCTGTGGCAAGAAGCCGAAGGACTGAGGAAGTCCCTGCAGAATTCAGATGCAAGCGCTGGAGGATTTAAGCGCCAAACAAGAGACAGTTAATAAGCTTGCTAAGCATCTTCCCAGCATTATGGGTACCCAGGATATTGTTTCTTGAGCTCTTCTGAAGTGGTTTCAGTTCTGGACTTGTTTTGCTGCGGTGTTTATATGCTGCTTTGTTCCCTATATTTGCACTGGTGGCGAACTTTGATGGCCAGTGGATGTAATATGTGTAATAGCCGTGATAGCCTAGCGTAAGTTGCTTGCTTATTTCCTTGTTGTCTTTTTTATTTATTTGCTTGTAGTCAGTGTAGTTCTTTTTCCGCGGTTTGCTAGTGGCCGCAATAACCTATTTTTTTAAACTAGGCCACAATAACCATGGACTACATATTTACTATAGTGACACTGGGCCTCCTATGGGCCGCAGAAACAATGGGCCTTCTACGGACCATAGAAACAATGGGCCATCTATGGGCCGTAGACACAATGGGCCTTCTACGGGCCGTATCATCAATGGGCCTTATACGGGCCGTATGACCGATTGGCCAAACATGGGCCAATAACAGACCACATTATGGCCGTAAATGGGCTAGAGTTGGGATCGTACGTTCATGGGCCGACCATAAAGGTCCATCGTTAATAGGCCGTATTTGATGTTGCTATGAAAATGGCCCAACGTATTAACGGGCCACAAGTGAGCCAACTTGTAGCGACCTGACCTCAGACGGTCAAGTCTCTGTGCTTAGGTGTCATCCCTGGATCGGTATGCTGACACACAGTACTCGAGGATTTATAACAGAGGTAAATCACATGTATAAAATAACGTAAATACTATTACCTCAATCCAAATAGCGGAAGTAATAAGGTTGTGGATTCCCATCAACACCAACGGCAAAGTTGAGTATAGGAAATCGTAACCCTAACGTATCACTTACTCGTCGTAAGATCCTGCAACATGAGACGTTGCAGCCACAGAGGGTCAGTACATTGAATGTACTAGCAAATTCACATCACAGAGCAATGATGAATAATAACTATCACTACATGCATATTTGGCTAGTGGAAAGCTCTATGGTTAAAGTTTTTGCAAAAAGCCAATTTTTCCCTACTGCAAAGGAATAAGTTTTAATTTAACTATCATGTTGGTTGAAACATCATTTGAGAAGGTAACCCCAACTCAATGATCCCAATTAAAAAATATTGAGAAGGTAAACCCCCTCTCAGTCCCAAATTAAAGTCATTAACAACCCAACAATATTAATTAAGAGTGTTGAGATACATGCGAATACTCAAGTACTAGATACTCAGAATTGTCCATAACCGTGGACATGGCTAACCATGATTAGATTGTACACTCTGCAGAGGTTTGCGCACTTTTCCCTGCAAGACTCGATCGCCTCCGTTGATTCTTGCACTGCATGGTGTTTGAGAGACGGATGACCGAAACACAGTCTTTCAGAAGCATTAACTCTCTACTCCGGGCAGACCATTCAAACCTACAAACCCACTACCTACTGATCCACCTCTTCAAGAGCTTCACGCAACTTACTCAAACTATGCTAGAGCCCATAATAGCTTGCGGTTGCACATGGAAGTTTCTAGCATGAATAGACTCAGTTCCCTTTGAGCCTGGGTGGCGGTCCATAGGAGAATCACACGGTAACCCCGGGATTTCCAAAAATAAAACAGGCAATCAATGGTAACCCTAGGTGCCTCAATCCACCCAGATGTGTATTTAAGTTGCCACCTTAAGTAAACCATTAATTATCAATCTCACATCTGTCATGGATATCACTCAAACCCAATCCACGTCTACGAGCATAGCATGGCATTATAAGCATAATGTAGAAGTAACTCCCAAGGGTTTGATAATAAACAGGGCGATAGGTTCTACCTCATCAACTACTTCCCAATACCCACATGTTAAAGCATCCTAATCATGCAATGTTTGAGGATTGAAACTAATGCATAAAAACTGGGTATGAAAAGAGTATGATCAAAGTGTGAACTTGCCTGCAATGTTGATGAAGATGATTCACACTCAACTCCTGATAGTTCTATTCGTCACACTCCGGTCAATCTATCGTGAGCAAGCAATAGTAACCACACATAAGCAATCACTCAAAAGATCGGAAAGAACGAAGAAGACGATTCGGAAAAAATCAAAACCACACAAATAACTCTAGCAACATAAAACAATTTCTAACAGTACCAAAATTATGTGAATTTGGCCTTATTAGAAAGTTTAGTTCAAGAGCTTCGATTTGCAAAAAGAATCAACACAAACGGAGCTACGAAACTCAAGTTACGATCAACGAAGTTCAAAAACAAATCTGATCTAATTCAAATTTTAAATTTTTTAAAACATGTTTGAGTTGTTTTACTAGATAGAGGAGATCATGACGAAGAAGTAGGCGTTGGTTTCGTTGGATTTGGACTAACGAGTAAAAAGTAGTGAGGGTTTGAAGATTAGGGACTAATCTGTAAATAAAATCTTCACAGATAGGTCCCTGGCCGAAAATAAACAGAAAACGAATAGACTAAATAACGAACGCTCGTTTTCTATACCTAACCAGCGAACGTTCTCTAAATAAGTCTAACTAAAAAAAATTAAACTGGCTAAAGGGAAAACCGAAGAAAACCAGAAAGGGATAACCGGACCGGGACGGTTTATTACTGGTTCGGGGGTTTTCTGACGAAAACCAGGGCAGCGGTTTTCGACGGGCAGCGGGGCGGATCCGGCCGGCGGCGAACTCCGGCGCGGGCGTCCGGGCGGCGGCGGCGTTCGGCGAAGCGGGCGAGCGGCGCGACGCGGAGGCGAGCACGCGGCGAGGCGGCGAAGGGGCGCGGCGCGGGCGAAGTGCAGCGGCGGTGGCGGCGCGAGATGTGCGGCGGGCAGGCGGCGGCTGTGGGAGAGAGGGGGCAGCGGCGGATCGGGATCCAGGGGCCCCCGGTGCGGCTTAAATAGAGGGGGGCGATGGACTTCGGAAGGCGTGCCCCGATCGGAGTCCGGCGGCGGCGGCGACGTACAGGAGCCGGTCTCCTGCCGGAGGTCAGTGGCGGCGCGACGCGGGCTGGGCCGCGACCTGGCTGGCTAGCTGGGCCGGCCCAGTCGGGGAGGGAAACATTTTTTTTAAACATTTTCAAGACAGCAAACAAAAATAATAGAAACAAAATAAATTAAAATATTATATAGACATATAATACATCAAAATTTTCAGAAAAAGATTTCCTACAAGATGAACATTTTTCTCGCTTTGAATAAAATACACATAAATTCAGATAATTCAAAGAGTGCTACTGGTCTAGTAAAACCCAACGAAAATCATTTTAAAAATACCAAAATTAATTCAAAATTATTTCTCTCCAATTTTCTGATGTAGGGAATCATGTTACCCTAATTTTTGTATATTTTATTTTTGGAGAAAAATAATTTGAATAAAACTCAAATAACTCCAAATTGAGAATAAATTCAAAAGAACTTTGAATTTAATTCTTTTAAACTCCCAACTCATATTTCATATGTTTTGAAGAACTCATTTTATCTTCTCTCATGAAAATCATTGAGTTGCTTGAAGTTTATGAATTGGAAATATTTCCAAATGAAATTCAAATATTCTCAAATACCCTTTCATTTAATTAAATGGAAGAAGTCATATCATCTTCGCTCAAGGGTTTTGTATTTGAAAAGAATTTGAATTCATGAAGATCAGAAAAGAAAATGAAAGTTTGGGAAAGTCCTTTTATTCCCTCTCATTTAACTTTCAAAAGTTTCGAATCACTCAATTTCACACAAGCAATCAAACAATCAATCAAAACTATCTATTTATTATAACATTCCAAAATTTAGAATTTTGGGATGTTACAAACCTACCACCCTTAAAATGAATCTTGTCCTCGAGATTCGGAGAGGCTAGCAAGAAATAGGTTAGGGTTTGGGGGTCTTCTCAAAATCCATCGACCATCACAGGGGGGGTCTGGGGGTGCTACCACCCTTAGAAGCATGGTTACGGTTCCAACAAAACTCATATACTCCATCCTTATTTCTGATAGTGTCGGTCTTCTCAGATCTCGGGAAAAATTTCTTCTCTGGGCTCTTCCGGTAGTGGCATAACCTTTCCTCAATTCCTCTGTCCTTTCATCTTGGTAAGGTTATTCCGAGACTGGGTCTTCTTAGCTGACGGGTCTGGCGCCAATGCTAAACAACTATCGATATCTCATGGTGGTCAACAATTTATGGTTTCTCCTGCAGAAAACGGGTCTGGGTTGAACCTCACCGTATATCCTACGATTGGCAACAACTGCCGTGTACATGGGAAAATACTTATACCATTCTAAGATTCAAACAAGGTTTTGATTGTCGTCACTCTACTATAGGTAAGTCACTCAGATTTACCATCCCACATAGCAAGGCGAATAATAAGAGTAAGTCGGTATGGTGATCAATCCATCCCACACCCAAATCATTATCTTGTATATGGTTTAGCGAATCTCGCATGCTAACACTCGGTCATCCTCACAAGCATTGCAGAATTTCTCTTGTCAACGAACTAAGTTCGGATAAATCCATTGATTCTACAAGCCAAACAAACATCTATCGTTCCTTCACAACTCTCAGGTTTTTGCGTTACTCCTATAAGATCGTCGGTGGGTAAAGGCATATCCTCTACCAAGGGTTTTCCTTCAGCAAGAGCGTGCTTGCTTTTTGGCAGGTCCTGGGGCCTGTGGGTTATGGCCCATCTCATCACTTGTAAACCTTGAACTCATCATCTGGGCAACTGATCATTATTCCAACATCCAACTTCCTAGTATTCTTAAATCCCTCCAATTGTACTGTCTTCCTTCCTTCTATTTGCACCAAACTCAGACATGATTACTCAGACTCATCATGGAATTTCCATTGATCCATATTTCCAGCATCATACCTTCTTTATATCCAATAACACTTCATCTATTCATACTCCTGGGATACCTCACATACCGAGATAAAAACTTATACTTATGAAGTCCATACTCCACTTCGTAGAACATCATTATCCTTTCCAGGGTCAAACGTCCTTACAGGGGAATATTGGCCATCTTTGCATGGCACTCTTCAATTGGACCACGTGAAATACATCATGAACTTCTGACAATCCTTTGGGTGACTCCAACTTGTTGGCCACTTCTCTCATACGCTCCAAAATCGATATGCTCCTACAAATCTCGGGGCTAACTTTCCCTTAACTCCAAATAGTTTAACTCCTCGCGGGGGGACACACGAAGACATGCTCTATCTCCAATTTCATAGACTACCTCCTTGCATTTTTGAGTCTGCATAACTCTTCTGCCTGGTCTGAGCTACCTTCAGTCTATCTCGAAGCAACTTAACATTCTCTTCTAAATCCTTGATCATATTTGGTCCAAACAACTGACGGTCTCCAACTTCATCCCACATCAATGGTGTCTGGCTCCTTCTCCCATACAAAGCTTTAAAAAGGGGCCATCTTCAAACTGGCTGGGTAACTGTTGTTGTATGAGAACTCCACATAAGGTTGATTATCATCACAACTAGATCCATAATATAGCGCACACGCTCTCAACATGTCCTCCAGAATCTGATTGACTCGATTTATCCATCTGTCTGCGGATGAAAGGCGGTACTGAACTCTAGCCTAGTACCCAAAGTCTGGTGCAGCTGATTCCAAAACTTTGAGGTAAACTGTGTTCCTCTATCGATGGTCCTCGGAACTCCATGCAGACATACGATCCTGGTCAAATATATCTTTGGCCAACTTCGCACTTGTATAGGTGGTTTTCACTGGGATAAAGTGAGCCACTTTGGTCAAGCGAATCAACTATTACCCAGATAGAATCATGTATTGTTCGGTTTTGGGAAATCCGGTAATGAAATCCATGCCAAGCTTATCCCACTTCCATTCGGGTATCGGCATAGGCTGTAGTAATCCTGCTGGCTTCTGATGCTCTGCTTTTACTCTCTCAGGCATACATCACCTACGACTACATACTCTGTAATGTCCTTCTTCATACCAGTCCACCAGAAACACTCCTTCAAATCCAAATACATCTTGGTGTTTCCAGGGCGAATCGAGTATGGTGAGTCATGAGCCTCCTGAAGTATTTACTTCCTGATCCTTGCATTATTGGGTACATGTACCCTATCCTCAAACCATAAGGTGTCGTGCTCATCCTTACGAAAACCTTTAGCCTTTCCTTTGCTCATCCTCTCTTTTAACTCAGCAATCTCTTTGTCATCCTTCTGAGCTTCATGAATCTTTCCCAACAATGTAGACTGAACTTCCATTGCTGCAACAAAACCTTTGGGAACAATCTCCAACCGAAGTTCCCTGAAAATCCTCGACTAACTCCTTTGGTAATCCTCCGCTTATGAGGGTATTCATCCTTGTTTTCTTTATGGTTGTGTCCTATTTCTCCACAAAGCTTGTATGCACAAGATTTCTTCATATCCTTTCCATAAGGCTTCAATTTCTGAGACACAAACTAAGACTTTAGAAAAGTCAACTTAAATTCCTTCCAAGTGGTTACTCCTTGCCATCCATTGATGGTTTGGTACATCCTCCAACCGTTAGCAGCACCTCTTTTCAAAGCACTATAGAGTATGCTGGGTCATATCCTTTCCGGCTATAGGGTCACTCTCCATATGATCCTCCATGTTCTGAATCCATTGGTCCATCTCCAATTTTACTCATCGGTCCAGAAAATATAAGCTCATCTCCATTCATCCTCTATTGGGTCCATGGGTTTGGGGTGGGATAAGAGAGATAGAGAGGGATGCACACAGTACAAACAAAGTTTTGAAAAGGCAGGTTTTATTGTGGCTGTCGAAAAACATCAAACAAATTACAGCTCACAATCGTCGCATCTAACGTAAGTATAACGGGGTTTGGTCTGCTAAAGGTCAATAAATCTCCAAAGTCATCAAACTCTTCAAGTCTTGGTCATGTCTCCGATAGCTTCTTCTGATCAAGTTCTTTTGTCAGATCATCTCTGCTGACGCAAAGTCTCTCATGACATCCTTTAATATTTCTGGAGTTGCGTTCCAAACTTCCGGGTTTCAACATCCTTGGCATGAACCATGTCCTCCTATTCTTCAGCTCCTGACAAATCTCCGGTTTCTCGAGGTTTTGTTCCTCCAGCTTGGCTACTTTCAGTTTCTGGATCTTGAATTCTTCATGAAATGTTCCTTGTCAAACATGACTTCCTAAAGTCCATCTTAAAACCCTTGTTGTAATACTCCAGATCCTAGTGGTACACCAGCTAAGGTTAAAACTTGATCTCTTGCTGGTAGGTGCTTCATTAGCCCTTTTGTCAACCAATTCTTCCGAAAGATGCATGCTTAACACCTCACGGTGACAATAACATGAGTGAGTGATAGCATCATGGATATCCATGTTTATGACTATGTCTCTGCCATGAGCTATCATTCCATAGTTGATATTTCCTGTCTTGGGTCTTTCTTGACAGAACTTTGAGTTTTAATGCTCCATGTTCAGGTCTTTCTCCGATACTCCTTGATCTCGGGTATTGATAGCTTCCATAGTCTGCCAAGTTCCATAAGGGGTGTCTTCCTAGGTCATACAAATCCGGAAATTCTTCAAAGCCTTCAAATTCTCCTAGTCTTCGGAGTCTTCACCGTTGTAGTTTCCGTCATTGTAATGCATGGTAAAATCCTCTTTATTCCAAAGTAGTCTTAGTTGTCCGATATCTTGTATTTCTTGGAGTGGTCTCATCAGTCGAAACTTTGAATGGTCAAAAGGGAAGAGGGGTATGGTCTCACTAAAAGGAATTTTTGAATAAGTTCAGAAGAGAAGAGAGGTAAAAGATTCTTTTGAAAAGAAAGTTGTAGAGAAAATCTTTCCTATTGGCTTGCCAGTTTCTAGGGTCACGTCCTACAGTCAACATGTGCTCTGATACCATCTTGTAGCGACCTGACCTCAGACGGTCAAGTCTCTGTGCTTAGGTGTCATCCCTGGATCGGTATGCTGACACACACAGTACTCGAGGATTTGTAACAGAGGTAAATCACATGTATAAAATAACGTAAATACTATTACCTCAATCCAAATAGCGGAAGTAACAAGGTTGTGGATTTCCATCAACACCAACGGCAAAGTTGAGTATAGGAAATCGTAACCCTAACGTATCACTTACTCGTCGTAAGATCCTGCAACATGAGACGTTGCAGCCACAGAGGGTAAGTACATTGAATGTACTGGCAAATTCACACCAGAGAGCAATGATGAATAATAACTATCACTACATGCATATTTGGCTGGTGGAAAGCTGTTAAAGTTTTTGCAAAAAGCCAATTTTTCCCTACTGCAAAGGAATAAGTTTTAATTTAACTATCATGTTGGTTGAAACATCATTTGAGAAGGTAACCCCAACTCAATGATCCCAATTATAAAATATTGAGAAGGTAAACCCCCTCTCAATCCCAAATTAAAGTCATTAACAACCCAACAATATTAATTAAGAGTGTTGAGATACATGTGAATACTCTAGTACTAGATACTCAGAATTGTCCATAACCGGGGACACAGCTAACCATGATTAGATTGTACACTTTGCAGAGGTTTGCGCACTTTTCCCCATAAGACTCGATCGCCTCCGTTGATTCTCGCACTGCATGGTGTTTGAGAGACGGATGACTGAGACACAGTCTTTCAGAAGCATTAACTCTCTACTCCGGGAAGACCATACCAAACCTACAAACCCACTACCTGCTGATCCACCTCTTCAAGAGCTTCACGCAACTTACTCAAACTATGCTAGAGCCCATAATAGCTTGCGGCTGCACACGGAAGTTTCTAGCATGAATAGACTCAGTTCCCTTTGAGCCTGGGTGGCGATCCATAGGAGAATCACACGGTAACCCCGGGATTTCCAAAAATAAAACAGGCACTCACTGGTAACCCTAGGTGCCTCAATCCACCCAGATGTGTATTTAAGTTGCCACCTTAAGTAAACCATTAATTATGAATCTCACATCTGTCATGGATATCACTCAAACCCAATCCACGTCTACGAGCATAGCATGGCATTATAAGCATAACGTAGAAGTAACTCCCAAGGGTTTGATAATAAACAGGGCGATAGGTTCTACCTCATCAACTATTTCCCAATACCCACATGTTAAAGCATCCTAATCATGCAATGTTTGAGGATTGAAACTAATGCATAAAAACTAGGTATGAAAAGAGTATGATCAAAGTGTGAACTTGCCTGCAATGTTGATGAAGATGATTCGCACTCAACTCCTGATAGTTCTATTCGTCACACTCCGGTCAATCTATCGTGAGCAAGCAATAGTAACCACACATAAGCAATCACTCAAAAGATCGGAAAAAACGAAGAAGACGATTCGGAAAACATCAAAACCAAACAAATAACTCTTGCAACATAAAACAATTCTAACAGTACCAAAATTATGTGAATTTGGCCTTATCAGAAAGTTTAGTTCAAGAGCTTCGATTTGCAAAAAGAATCAACTCAAACGGAGCTACGAAACTCAAGTTACGATCAACGAAGTTCAAAAACAAATCTGATCTAATTCAAATTTTAAATTTTTAAAAACATGTTTGAGTTGTTTTATTAGATAGAGGAGATCATGACGAAGAAGTAGGCGTTGGTTTTGTTGGATTTGGACTAACGAGTAAAAAGTAGTGAGGGTTTGAAGATTAGGGACTAATATGTAAATAAAATCTTCACAGATAGGTCCCTGGCCGAAAATAAACAGAAAACAAATAGACTAAATAACGAACGCTCGTTTTCTATACCTAACCAGCGAACGTTCCCTAAATATGTCTAACTAAAAAAAATAAACCGGCTAAAGGGAAAACCGAAGAAAACCAGAAAGGGATAACCGGACCGGGACGGTTTATTACCGGTTCGGGGGTTTTCTGACGAAAACCAGGGCGGCGGTTTTCGACGGGCGGCGGGGCGGATCCGGCCAGCGATGAACTCCGGCGCGGGCGTCCGGGCGGCGGCGGCGTTCGGCGAAGCGGGCGAGCGGCGTGACGCGGAGGCGAGCGCGCGGCGAGGCGGCAAGGGGCGCGGCGCGGGCGAAGTGGAGCGGCGGCGGCGGCACGAGATGTGCGGCGGGCAGGCAGCGGCTGCGGGAGAGAGAGGGCGGCGGCGGATCGGGATCGAGGGGGCCCCGGTGCGGCTTAAATAGAGGGGGGGCGATGGACTTCGGGAGGCGTGCCCGGATCCGGGGTCCGGCGGCGGCGACGACGTACAGGAGCCGGTCTCCTGCCGGAGGTCGGTGGTGGCGCGACGCGGGCTGGGCCGCGACCTGGCTGGCTAGCTGGGCCTGCCTAGTCGGGGAGGGAAACATTTAAAAAAAACATTTTGCAGACAGCAAACAAAAATAATAGAAACAAAATAAATTAAAATATTATATAGACATATAATACATCAAAATTTTCAGAAAAAGATTTCCTACAAGATGAACATTTTTCTCGCTTTGAATAAAATACACATAAATTCAAATAATTCAAAGAGTGCTACTGGT
This sequence comes from Triticum timopheevii, assembly GCA_963921465.1. Classification (NCBI taxonomy): domain Eukaryota; kingdom Viridiplantae; phylum Streptophyta; class Magnoliopsida; order Poales; family Poaceae; genus Triticum; species Triticum timopheevii. Next base: position 289,293,395 of record OY997268.1, on the reverse strand, counting down.
ACGGTAAAACCCAATGAAAATCATTTTAAAAATACCAAAATTAATTCAAAATTATTTCTCTCCAATTTTCTGATGTAGGGAATCATGTTACCCTAATTTCTGTATATTTTATTTTTGGAGAAAATTAATTTGAATAAAACTCAAATAACTCCAAATTGAGAATAAATTCAAAAGAACTTTGAATTTAATTCTTTTAAACTCCCAACTCATATTTCATATGTTTCGAAGAAGTCATTTTATCTTCTCTCATGAAAATCATTGAGTTGCTTGAAGTTTATGAATTGGAAATATTTCCAAATGAAATTCAAATATTCTCAAATACCCTTTCATTTAATTAAATGGAAGAAGTCATATCATCTTCGCTCAAGGGTTTTGTATTTGAAAAGAATTTGAATTCATGAAGATCAGAAAAGAAAATGAAAGTTTGGGAAAGTCCTTTTATTCCCTCTCATTTAACTTTCAAAAGTTTCGAATCACTCAATTTCACACAAGCAATCAAACAATCAATCAAAACTATCTATTTATTATAACATTCCAAAATTTAGAATTTTGGGATGTTACACGACTGTAACAACGAGCTGAATTTGTCCCACAAGCAGAAAATGACAGTAACGGGCCATAAGTAACCGAATGCTGGAAATGAGCCCAAGAATAAATGGGCCCTGAGAAGACCGAAAGATAGCATGGACTAGAAATAGCCCAATGGAATAATGGCTCGTTAATGGGTATAAAGTGATACACTGTTCATTACGGGCCAGTTTCACCATGGGCCGTTGATGGGCCAAGAGTTACAAAGGGCCTGGTATGGGCCGAAAGACGTCATGGGCCATACATGGGCCGGAAGTTAAAACGGGCTGGAACCATATTGGACGGCCGAGATGAAGCTACTGTGCCTAATTTGGATAGGTCATAACGGGCCCTGGGTTAGCGGGCTTTAAATGGGCTATATGCGAATAGGCCGTTAACAGGCTTTCCGTGGGCCAGCCCGCTACCTTTTGACCAAGTCAAACGGGCCAGCCTTTTCACAGGAAGAGGCATCATTTGGGCTGTGCCATGTGTCGACGTATCATAGGTGCCTTCGGTCCAATGCGTGGATGACATCTGTCCCAACAGTGAGCCAACACGTGTTTCCTCCAGCCAATGATGATTATACACGTGGAAAATCCCCATTAGCCATGGTTGTTAACGGGTTATCGGATCCAAAATCGGACCCGATAGCTTAACGGCGTTCCGTTATGATGGATGCCACGTGTCGGTCACCCTTTATGAAAGCATTTTTGTGACGCACTTTTTATCGTCATGGAAGTGGACACTTCTGTGATGATAGTTTTGGTAATGTTATGGAACACTTCTACGACAGCACAGGTATGACTATCTTGATTTTATCATAAAATTGTCATGGATGTACATGCATGATAGAAAACGCGACCTACTGTGACAAGCACGTATCATCATGGAAGTGTTTTTTTTTGTAGTCTCAGGAGTGACCGATGGCTCCACACATCCGATAGGGAAAGTCTGCCTCCTTGTCACTTTCGGCAAGTGTGAAAACTACCACACCAAGCTCATCAACTTCAACATCGTCAACATTCGCCTGCCATACAACTCCATCCTCGGGTACCCAACACTGGCCAAGTTCATGGCAACGCACCACAGCTACAACATCCTCAAGATGACAGGGAGCGGCGGCATCACGGTCGCCTACGAGGAAAAGGACGCGGTGTGCTCTCTCGAGCACGCCTACCAAGCTGCAACTGTCGAGAACCCTGAAGATGAGGGTGATGTCCTCCCTCCTGAGGTCGCCCCAAAGACAATGAAGCCACTATTGGGGCAGGGATCTCATGAGGAGGCATCGCCCGACAATGTCGCGTTGAGGCTCGCGTCCGTGGATGGGGCGCCTTCACCTATCGCATAGGAAGGCGCGCCCGGTGCCCCTCTCAGGCTGGGCTTGGGGGCTCTCCTATGGAGGGCCTCAGACCTAGACAACATCACGAGGGAGGCGCTCGGGCACCTTGTGGAGGCATGCTTCAGTGCACGCCTCCCAGGACAGAGCACAGGGCGTGAGGCACCAGGTGCTTGGGAATTCATCAGCAAGGTAGTCAAGGAGATTCAGGAGGCGAGGGCTCTGCAGGGCAATCGCCGCCCATCACTGGGAACAGCTACTTGCCCTAGAGAGGGTGAGGAGTTCCGCGTCTGCATCAACATCCCAGGGCTCAATGGGGCCGCGTCTCAGTAGCTCTTCTGGCCGTCCCGTGTCAGCCGATGCGAGGGTCCCCCTCACAGCTACGTTTTAATGCCTTTCGACCTGCCGAGCGCAGCTCTTGCATTTCAGCACTGCATGCGGGACGTCCTAGAGGCTCGGGAGGCTAGGCACCAGGCGATCCTGGCCGAGATGGAGATGGAACCTCAGGAGCCCACCAAGCCCCCAGATCCTCCCGAGGCTTAGGGCCAAGGCGGATCATGAGGAAACACTTCAGCAGCACGCATCTTTGGCTACCCCGACATCTCTTCAGCAATGGTGCCAGGTGACGTCTTTTAGTTCGTTCAGTTTGGGGGTGCCTCTCGGGCTGCATTATCCCCAAGCCGCGTGGGTCCGTCCCTATTGCATGTATGCTTCTTGAGTCCTTCAGAATTGCCAAACCATCTCTCATGACCTGTTTTATTACCATCACCTGCTTTCTTAGAGTCCTATCCGCCTTGTGGTCTCCCTAAATTGCCGAATCGTCCTATGCTCATCCTGCAACAGGGGATGCTCACGCTGGCACGGTGCTTGTGCTTGGGTCCGTCCCAGCAACACTGATAAACCCGGGAACCGAGCTCTAGCTCGCGACCCGCCTCGCGCACGCCCCCTCACCAAGTCGTCGGTGCCTTCGTCTTCTCGCGAAAGGTTCAAGGATGGTCAGTCAGCACCATAGGGAGTCGCATTTCTCTTCTGACAGCTAACATGTAGGTACACCTGAGGCCTAGCTATGGGCGGGCCCTAGCAGTCACCTCCTTGCCCCACGATTTGCTTGCACGTTAAAGGGGGCGCTCTTGGGCATCGCGCCTCAGGATCCCTACTGGCTCTCCAGCCCTCACCCCCTGGCCTTGACGACGGCATCATGACCTAGGATACCAGCGGGGGCTGAGCCTGCTCGAGGGTCGAGACCCGAGGACGTAGAGCACCTAGGCAATCAAGGAAGGGGAATGAGCGTCGTGGGCCCTATCGAGCGATGCTACCGCTAAGGCACGAATGGGCACCATCCAGAGGATCGCTAAGGGATTGCTAAAAGATAAGTCGCTCACATGACGACATAAGTCTCACAACCCGCTCACTCGAGTCTCGCAGTCCCACACTAGAAGTTTCACTTCCCTTTCCGTTTCCTGGGCAGCTGCTTGCACGCCAAGGGGGATCTCGTGAACATCGCGCCTCATGAGCTCTCACCGGACCTCGCGCTGCTCACCTCCTAGCCTTGACCACAGCATCACGACCTGGCATACTAGCGACGGCTGAAGCCTGCCTGGGGACTGGGTCCTGACGATGTAGAGTGCTATGCTACCTGAGGGAAGGAAAGGGGGGAACCGGGCCAGTTTGGGATACGCGATTTCATCATAAAGACAACAAAAACAACGCTGGAATTAAAACATTTTGATTCTTACATGCCCCCACGGGGCTAGTCCTAAATTTCGCGCAGGGAAACGAAAGAAGAGAAGGCCTCAAGGAACCAGGCCGGCATGCATCACTGACAATGCCGAGCAGCTGTTGCTGCCATACTCCGGCCACGGTGGGAGCTTGGCGGCGCGTAGCTATCGTCGCTAGACTCCGGAGATTCGCTGGGATCAGGAATGTCGCTAGATTCCCAGGAGTCATACGTGCTGCTAGAGGTGATGCCGGTGGGGCGGAGACGGGTCTAGCACCGACAGCCGCGTCCTGCGAGCTGCTTCCCTCGGGACAACACTCCCGCCACCGGCCCTCCTCGTTGAAGACCTTGAAGAACAGAGTGGAGTCGCCGTCATACTCAAAATGGATCGTGAGGACTCCCTCCGCGCGGCAGGCACGGGCGACCTCGCCCCATCGACGGGTCATGAAGACGTTGCCAGGGCGCACCACCTCAACCTCAGCCGTGGTGGCCAGGCTGCAGCACCCGGCGTGTTGAAGCCACAGCTCGAGTGGCCCCCTCGGCGGCAGCTCGTCGGCAAAAAACCTCGAGAGCCAGATCCACGAGACGGGTGGCATCGCCACCCATACCACAAACTCGCGCGAGCTAAACTTGGCATGGGTCCGTGGCTCAGCAGGCAGAACAGCAACGGCTCGTCCACCGCTACCTGGGGATGCTCGACGGCGTGCGTCGCCGCCCTACGTATTGGGTACAGAGGAAGGGAGAAGACGGGTGGAGGCCTTGCTTGCGAAGGCCTGGTCACCTCCTGCATCGCACCGTCGTTGCAGGGACGGCGTAACCGCTTCTTTGGCAGAAGTGGATCAGGCCCCCCCTGAGGGGATTTTCTCTTTTCGGCTACAGAAAACCTCCTGATCGATGCCATGGAAGCAACAGCAAGATGGAGGAAGAAAGGGGATGAGCATCGATATGACGGTGCAAGAGATGAGCGAAGGGGCTCTGCCCCTCCCCTCATTTATAGCCGGAGGGAGGCCAACCGCCGGCCTCCACGACCTTGCGTAATGATGATCTTCTGCATGCAGCGTCGACTCGTCAATTGAACAGTTGCCGATGCAGCATGGGGAAGTGGAGACGCCCACGTCCCATCAATCTCCATGCGCTGTCCACGGCTGCAGGCGGTTAGGGCCCGTAGCGCTCCGCATTTGCCCTTTGGCTTTACCTAGAATCCAAGTCCGAGCATGCCTTGGGCCCGGGGGCTACTGTCGGTGTTCTGGATATGGGGGTACCCAGACTTGCCTGCCTGCGGCCCATTGCGTGGCTCCATCGACGTCCTGGTACAGCCTAGCTTCAGCATCGACAACTCAAGACCATCGCGAGGCGGACGGCACCAAGACCTCCAAGGGGGTCGGCCTCTTCAGGATGGCTCCCGAGGAGTGGAGATTTATATGCAAGGCGCACCTCATGAGGCTCAGCTGACATGAGCCATGATGATCAAGGCCAAGAGGGCGCCAGGCGGCCGCCAGCGGGTGCAGAGTACTAGTTTCCTCTTTGGTGCAAAGGAGGCAAGCAGCAGGCGTGGAGTCCTGAGGAATCAGTCTAAGGTTTCCATTCTGGTGCAACAAGACCAAGACCGCCAAGACGGCAGGGCGGAGGTCATCGCCGAGCCCACCGCAGCTTCAGGACCATAGGCTTTTGCAGGTGAAGACCACTTTAGTCATTATAGGATGTACTTGTTGTCTCCCTTTAAATCTGGCCGTTGTGGGATCCCTTCCCGCCAACATTTGGGAAGAGGACCAAGGCCACTATAAATAGACTTAGCCACCAGCATAAAAGGGGGGATCGATCCGAACGGATCGAAGCCGTTCCTCCTTCATAAGCTCTCTTGAGCTCAAGGACACCTCACCTTCTGAGGCTGTTTGTCCACTGTACCAGTTCCTCCTCTGCCCCTCGAGGCAATCCACCACAAAGCTGGAGTAGAGTATTACACCGCAAGGTGGCCCGAACCAGGATAAACTGTTGTGTCTCTCTGTCCCTTTGAGCTCGATGCGCTAGGCTGTGAGGATCGCGAGTAGGCAGGCTGGGTAGGTTGAGATCTCCGCACGCACCCCAGAATTCGAACCTATCAAGGGTTTGCGGAACCCGAAATCCGACAGCCATGTCATGACACCATGCCGAGTTTCATGATTTTCAGGCAAGTTTTGGATTTATGAGAATTTTAAAGCCAAGATTCTCGATGTTTCCGGCCGAGCCAAGACACCCAGATGTTTGAATTCCATTCCCATTTCTTGCATGGGACCTAGAAATTCACCCAAGTACACATAAATGTTTTTTGAACAAACTTTGGCGCACTGAAGCATGTACTTGTAGTTCAAATTTGTGTTATGTGCATAAAATTACTGGAAATTCAATTAATGTATAAAGAAGGCCAACCGAACTCGGAATAATTCCAAAATTTCATGAAACTCCTATTGGTCTAAGCTACCTGTGTAAAAAATTCAAGGCGGGAGAAGGCAGTGTATGTCGTTTCGCACAAGGAGGTGACACGTTCCCTCTCGGACCCATGACCCTTCTTGAGAGAAGCTCCGGTTTGCAAGAAGCTTATACCAAAGCTTGTCCCAATTCGTCCAAAAAAATTACCACATCATGTTGGTGCCATGTCATGACACCATGCCAAGTTTCATGATTTTCTTGCTTGGTTTGGATTTACAGGAACTAAAAAACTAGGTTTCTCAATATTTCCGGCCGAGCCACGACGCCCAGATGTTTGAATTTCATTCCCACTTCTTGCGTGGGACGTACAAATTCACCCAAGGACACACATGTGATTTTTCAACCAACTTTGGTGCACTGGAGCATGTGCTTGTAGTTCAAATTTGAATTATTCACATTGAATGCCTAGAAACTCAACTAATGCATAAAAAGCGCCAAACAAACCGGGAATAATTCCAAATTTTAACATGGCACTCATATAGTTCGATGTTTGCTCTGAAAACAATCAAGAGGGGGGAGGGGCAGAGTATGTCGTTTCGCACACAAAGGTGACACATTTCCTCTCGGAAGCACGAGTCTTCTTGAGAGAAGCTCCGGTTTGCAAGAAGCTTAGACCAGAACTTGTCCCAATTCGGCCAATGTTTTTGCCACAACATGTTTGTTCCATGAAATGACACCTTGCAAGTTTCTTCGTTTTCTGGCGAGTTTTGAATTTACAGAATTTAGAAAACCAAGTTTCTCAATGTTACTAGCCGAGACACGACCCCAGATGTTTGAATTTCATTCCCATTTCTTGCATGGGACCTAGAAATTCACCCAAGGATACACATGTGATTTTTCAACCAATCTTGGTGCATTGGAGCATGTGCTTGTAGTTCAATTTGGAATTATTCACATTAAATGCCTAGAAACGAACCCAAAATAATTCCAAATTTTGAGACGACACTCATATAGTTGCATGTTCACTGTAGATAAATGTTCTAGCAATTCAAACACCATCCTTTCCCTCTGTAACACCATTTTGTTTTTTCAAAACAAAATGAAAAAAACCCAGGTATACCACAAATAGTTTACTAGCAAGAATCGTGTGGGGTGCAATATAAAATATCTTGGCACACCATCTCGTCCGGCTTACGCATGAATCTTCGACGTCTATAGTCCACCGCCCGCGCTTGAGCCACACTTGCGCACTAGTTTCTCGTGGCACCGCCTTCACTGCTGCTTACTCGCAGTGCCGCCTCCTCACCGGCAACCCTTCTTCTTGCTACGCGGCCTCGTCGATATGGTCAGGTAATCCACACCCACCCACACCATCGTCCTCCTTCCGCGTCCCACATGCCCTGACCGACGGTGCGATACCTTCCGCCGAAATCACTGGCCCCGTCCTCCAATTAAGCGCCGCCCACAGCCATTTTGCACGCGGTATAACATGGAGGTCAATAGCATCTGGCAACGGAGAAGCAAATCGCGACTGCACGCGGACTAGGTCGCTATGGCTGCCATGCGTGCCGACTACCAGATCTTGGAGGAGCACCTCGTCTTCGAGGCCACCATTGACACCGCCATGTGGTTGTCTACTTTAAAATATAGTTCGTGCCATTTTCTAGAGGCCACCTCTAGTGCCTTCTAGTGATTTGTCCTCTGTAATGCTAATATGCAATCTCATATTCTAAAATGTAATGTTCAGTTAACAATTTGGTCCAACAATTGCTACATTTTGTAGTACTATTCTCAAACATTCTTGTTTTTGTTAATTGTCTTATCTTCTAGTATATGTTCTATTCTACAATATCGTGCTTAGTTAACTGTTTTGGTTCATTTGGTCTGCTGTCCAGTTAGCTGTGTGGTTCAATTCTGCACTTTGATTTTCATTTGTTGTGGGTACAATTTTGCATTGTTATGCATGTGAAAGATAAATAGTACTATTCTCAAGCATTCTTGTTTTCGTTAATTGTCTTATCTTCTAGTATATGTTCTATTCTACAATATCATGCTCAGTTAACTATTTTGGTTCATTTGGTCTGCTGTCCAGTTAGCTGTGTGGTTCAATTCTGCACTTTGATTTTCATTTGTTGTGGGTACAATTTTGTATTGTTATGCATGTGAAAAATAAATCAAATTTGGCTGTACTCAATACATATTCTACTAATAGTATGCCAACTCTCAGTTAACCTGATCAAGATCTTCATCATATGTGTTGCAAGGAAACAATGGGAGACACTGCAGTTTACCATCGAGGTTTTCTCATGCATTGTCCTTTCGCTAATAGCACATTATTGTGCATTTGTAGGACTCATTCTAATATTTAGGTTTCTTACAATTTGGTCTTCCACATGTAGGTCATGCTGTCAGAGGCTTAGACCCACTGTTCGACCCATTTTGCATATGGGAAAATGAGATGTCCATGAATATCAATCAAGTCAAGATACTCAGAAAGATTGTTAGGATAAAGAAACTTGCGACGAATAACAACAAGATCTTTGTTTTCAAAATGAACCAGACATCAGTCAACTATAGGATGGTACTAACTCTTTTACCTTGTTTTTACCCCTTACGCCATTTGAAAATTTATAACTGTGATTTATGCATATCTTTGTTTGCAGTACTTTTCAAAGCAGTTCACCAATGGTTACTGAGGGAGTCATGGATTAGAGGGTATCCGGACAGCCGGACTATATACTTTGTCTGGACTATTGGAGCGTGAAGATACAAGACTCAAGAATCCGTCCTGTGTCCGGATGGGATTCTCCTTTGCGTGGAAGACAAGCTTGGTGATCCGGATATTATATTTCCTTCCTTGTAACCGACTCCATGTAAACCCTATCCCTCTTTGGTGCCTATATAAATTGGAGGGTCTTAGTCCTTAGGGACAGAATCATAATCATCATAGGCTAGCTTCTAGGGTTTAGCCTCTATGATCTCATGGTAAATCAACTCTTGTACTACTCAAGTCATTAATATCAATCAAGCAGGAAGTAGGGTTGTACCTCCATCGAGAGGGCCCGAACCTGGGTAAACATTGTGTCCCGTGCCTCCCGTTACCTTTAGCCTAAGACGCACAGATCGGGACCCCCTACCCGAGATCCACCAATTTTGACACTGACATTGGTGCTTTCATTGAGAGTTCCTCTTCGTCGTCGCTGCCAGGCTCGATGGCCCGTCTCGTTGTCAAGCACAACATCACCTCTGGGGGAGCGCTGGCTGTAGGCCAAACTCTCCGACTAGGCGGCTTCATCATGGCTGCTCCATCGACTGTCGCGTCGACGATGACCTCTCGGGTCATCACACATAGCCTCCACGTCGATTCGAAACTCGTTGAACAGATGGATCCGATGGAGCTCTCCTCCCTTAATGAGCTCTTGGATCGCATTGCCTCTTTGGGAGTCGCCAAAGACTATGACCGGATCGGGCTTAAACCCGACCAAAAGGACATTAAATCCCCGCCGGTCACCCATGAGATAGCGGTAGTGGAGGAGCCACATACGGATTACCCCTCTATTTTGAGGACGAATTATGTCCGGATCACCGAGCTCCCTGAGCCGGACACCCGCTCAAGGGAAGACATGACCCATACCCCGGACTTAGAATCGGGTATTGGGCCAGAGAAATTGGATGGCACCCCGGATCCCGAGCTGTCAAGCCCGGAAGCTCCCCTGCCCCAGGGCGTTAGATCGGATCAGAATCCAAATTCAGCTACACCCACCCACCCGTACTTAAACCCTCTCTCCCATATCAGACAAGAGCCCCAAGATACAGTACATCGCTACTGGGCTAGATTCCTCCTTGTGCTAAACAAGGTCAAGGACTGTCGTGAGGAGGACGCAGTCTCACTTTTCTGCAAAAACTGCACAAACAAAGGAATCCTTAATGCTATAAGTCGTCGTGACATAACACACTTTGCTGACTTGGCAAACATAGTACAGAAGTACTGTGCGATGGAAAGCGCCTGGAAAACCCAAACAGAATTTTGGGATAGTCCGACTCTCACTAAAACCTCTGTCCGAGCTAAACGGGCGAACTCTCGTAAGTCAGCCAATCGAACCCCCAAAAAACCAAAGCCCACCCCAGGGCGTGCAACCGTATTGGAAGAATGGCTCAATGGGCCATGTAAACTCCACAGCACGCGGGACACTACACCAACACATAGCCTTAGAGCATGTTGGATACTCCGGCAGGTAGCAAAAAGTGGCGAGGATCTTCTTGTAAGCCATAAAGCAGAACAACATCCCGCCAAAGAAAACAATGCGGTACTAACAGTCTTCAAGACTTTCGCCTCAAATAATAGGCGCAAGCGAGCTCATCGAAGCACCGATGAAATCTGCCACGTGGCAAAAATAAATCCGTGGAACGTTACTGCTATAACTTTCAGTGCCAGCGATGAACCTCAATTTCGGACAGTCCGGGCACCAGCCCCTTTGGTCTTTAGCCCAATCGTGGACGGCTTTCGGCTCACTAAAGTACTCATGGACGGCGGAAGCGGATTAAACTTGATCTACGAAGAAACACTCAGCAAGATGGAAATTGATAAAAGCCGCATTGAGCAAAGAGGCACAACCTTCAGGGGAATCATCCCTAGTCGGGAAGCACGGTGTGCGGGAAAAATCACACTCGATGTGGTATTCGGCACTGCAGAGAATTACAGGTTCGAAGAAATCACATTCCAAGTGGCTCCTTTCAGCAGCGGATACCACGCCTTTTTAGGACGGGACGCGTTTACAAGCTTTCAAGCCATACCCCATTACGGCTACATGAAGCTTAAAATGCCCGGACCCAATGGAATCATCACTCTAGCCGGTGATCCGGATGTCGCACTTCGTGCTGAAAACAAAACCACATCACTAGACTTGGAAGCATTATCCGAAGCCCTAGCAGCCGAAGAACTAACAACGCTGCGTGCCACCGTGGACAGGGACGACGTGATACTCGACAAGCGACCCGAGTCCACCTCATTTAAACCCGCAGACGAGATAGTCAAATTCCAGGTCCATCCAATGGACCCCACAAAGACAGCTTCCATCGGGACACAGTTGAGCCCCACAATGGACGCCGCACTGCGAGACTACCTACGCGAGAATTGGAACATTTTCGCCTGGCACCCCTCGGACATGCCGGCATCCCACGAAGACTGGCCGAACACAGCCTCAATATACTAAAAGGATACAAACCTGTCAATCAGACTCTAAGGCGGTTTTCAGAGCCCAAACGGCAAGCCATGGGGGAAGAGCTAGCCAAGCTACTCGAGGCCGGATTCATCAGAGATATCAAGCATCCGGATTGGCTGGCAAATCTGGTAATGGTACCAAAGAAGGGCAAATCCTGGCGCCTATGCGTCGACTTCAAAGACCTCAACAAGGCTTGCCCCAAGGATCCCTTCCCCCTCCCTCGCATTGAACAAATCACCGACGCCACTGGAGGACATGACTCATTGTGTTTTCTCGACGCATACTCATACCATCAAATAAAAATGGCAGAGTCCGACCAAGCTGCAACGGCCTTCCTAACGCCATATGGTCCTTTCTGCTTCAACACTATGCCTTTCGGGCTTAAAAATGCTGGCGCAACCTATCAATGCATGATTCAAACATGCCTGGAAAAGCAAATCGGCAAGACAGTGGAGGCATATGTGGACGACGTGGTCATAAAAACAAGACACGTCGAAACCCTAATAGACGACTTGAGGCTTACGTTCGACATCCTCCGAACATACGACATCAAGCTAAACCCGGAAAAATGCATTTTCGGCGTGCCCTCTGGGAAGCTACTCGGCTTCATTGTTTCCAATAGAGGAATTAAGGCGAATCCGGCAAAAATCCGAGCTTTGTCGCAGTTGGCTATCCCAACTGACCTCAAGCATATCCAGAAACTAGCTGGATGCGTGGCTGCCTTAAGCCGCTTTATCTCCCGGTTAGGAGAAAAGGCATTACCTCTTTACCGCCTTCTTCGGCGCACCGAACACTTCGTGTGGACGGATGCAGCCGCGTCCGGACTGGACAAAATAAATACCATATTGGCCTGTAATCCAGTCCTAACAGCGCCAAATATTGGCGAACCTATGCTGCTGTACATAGCTGCAACACATCAAATTGTAAGCGCGGTGCTCGTCGTCGAACGAGAGGTTGACGGACACAAATTCCCGCTTCAGAAGCCGGTATATTACGTATCCATGGTCCTCACCCCATGCAAATCCCGATACCCACAATATCCAAAAATAGCATACGCGGCCTTAATGTCATCCCGGAAGCTACGACACTACTTTCAAGAGTGTTCGATTACGGTGGCCTCCGAAGTACCACTCAATGACATAATAAATAACCGCGACGCTACGGGCCGGATTGCTAAATGGGCCATCGAGCTCCTTCCGTTGGACATAACGTACAAGCCACGGAGGGCCATCAAGTCGCAAGTACTGGCTGACTTTGTCGCTGAATGGACAGAAGCCGAACTCCCTAAAGAGTACGGCGTGTACTCTAACTGGATCATGCACTTCGACGGCTCTAAAATGTTGGCCGGATTGGGAGCAGGTGTAGTCCTGACATCTCCCACCGGAGACACGGTCCAGTACGTACTCCAAATATTATACATAGACTCCAACAATGCAGCCGAATACGAGGCTCTGTTGCATGGTCTTCGGATGGTAGTCTCCATGGGCATTCAACGCCTGGAGGTGCGCGGGGATTCAAACCTCGCAATATCACAAATAAACGGAGACTTTGATGCCAAGGATCCGAAAATGGCGGCCTACCGTAATGCCGTCCTCAAAATGTTAGCTCAGTTCGAGGGGCTCGAATTCCACCATGTGGCTCGAGAAAACAATCAAGCGGCGGATATCCTCGCCCGCATCAGCGCTAAACGCGACCCTGTCCCACCTAACATATTCCTAGAAAGGCTGTTCAAGCCATCCGTGGTATGGGAAGGGCAGTCCGGCAGCACCAACACGGATCCAAATACACCTCCATTTTCTGAACCATCAGACATAATCGGAGGCTCCACCACCGAAATAACATCTTCGGCCCACGAAATCATGGTTGTAATCGCCTCGTGGATTGAGCCTTTCTTGGCCCACCTAAATAGGCAGGAGCTCCCCGAAAACCAGAATGAAGCATGTTGCGGCATTCTAAAGCTTACAAAGTCCATGAAGGGGAACTCTATAAGAAAAGTGCGACCGGAGTGCTCCAAAGGTGCATCTCCAAAGAGGAAGGGCGGCAGCTCTTGGCTGAAATCCATGTCGGACTGGGCGGGCACCATGCCGCGGCTCAAGCACTAGTCAGCAAGGCCTTCCGTACAGGCTTTTATTGGCCGACAGCCCACGCAGGCGCACATGACCTTGTCCAACACTGCGTCGGTTGCCAGCTCTTTGCCAATCAGAGTCATATGCCCCCTACTGCTCTCCAAACAATCCCCATCACTTGGCCCTTCGTGGTCTGGGGGCTGGATGTGGTTGGACCCCTTAAAGGGGGAAGCCATAAGAAAAAAATACTTATTGGTCATGGTGGACAAGTTCACCAAATGGATAGAAGCTAAACCAGTCAAAACGGCCAAATTCGGACCAGTCATAGACTTCATATCCGGGGTTGTACACCGATATGGCGTCCCCCACAGCATCATCACTAATAATGGCTCAAACTTCACAGCCGATGAAGTGAAAACTTGGTGCGACAACATGGGCGTAAAGCTCGATTACGCCTCCGTCTACCATCCCCAAACAAATGGCCAGGTCGAACGTGCAAACGGTCTCATCATGAGCGGCATCAAACCCAGACTAGTGCGATCCTTGATAGAGTTGGACACGCACTGGGTCGAAGAGCTCGACTTCGTACTCTGGGGGCTGCGGACCACGCCGAATTGCACCACCGGATGTACACCATTTTTTATGGTGTACGGCGCGGAAGCAGTACTACCTTGCGACATAATACATGATTCACCTCGCGTACGCATGTACGAAGAGAAGGAAGCCGAGTTAGATCAGCAGGATAACTTAGATGCCCTAGAGGAGGAGTGCGACGTCGCAAAAGCACGTTCCGCATTCTATCAGCAGTAGGCTCAATGGTACCAAAGCAGAGAAGTGCGGGCCATAACTTATAATATTGGAAAACTCGTTCTACGCCTACCGGAGAAGAAGAAGGACAAGCTCAAACCCAAGTGGGAGGGTCCCTTCGTCATTGATAAAATTCTCATTGGAGGAGCGTACCACTTACGTAATGCATTGGATAACAGACTCGAGCCGAACCCATGGAACGCGGCCAGACTCCGGAGATTCTACGCCTAGCGCCGAACTCAGTGTTCGTCTCCTTACCCCCTCCTTTTTAATTATGTCCCCTCCTTTTTCCTTTCTCGACCTTTTTCCTCTTCACACAAAGTACTTAATACAGTGCGGACGCCAGGATCAGTCCGGCCGCACTATGTGTGTAAGAAATACCTGGGGGCTTCCTATACGGAAGCTAAATATAATTACTTTAATGGCTTTTTGCCCATCACATATGCGTTCTTTTTCCATATGTGTATTTTATTCACCATTATATGCATCGATATGACTTAAGATGTGGCCATGCTGGGTTGCCTGGCTCTTGTGTTTATGCCCAACGTTCCCGTTAATTTGGCTAGGGCATAAGGGGAGCACCTCTACGATTGTTACTGCTGGTTCAGCCGGATGTGTACCTCAGACTGGGTGAAGCCGAAAGCTAGCGTTCTTAAGGGAATATTCAGTCGGTGAACAAAATATGTTCTTGTTTATTACAACGTAAATCCCCAGAAGTTTTGTACCCTACGTCCTTGTTCGCAGTCCGGACATGTGCATCGTCACATGCGTACCAGGGAAAGGAACCCCTAATGGAACTATTCTCCCAGGAAGATGTTTCTTACTATCCATGTAATATAACATAACTAGTTGGGTACTTGTCCGTTCAAGCACTTATGACCCTATGCCTGGTTTCCATGCATACCTCGGTTCTGCATAACTGAGTGGGTATTCCGATACAACCCGGATTGTCGGATCCGGGGGCTGAAGCGAAAAGTTCTGCCATGAAAAATGATTTTAATCCGGCTAGGGACTACTTATGTCCACTGAATTACACAGTCACTTGGACTGACTATATTCCTCCTCTATACCATCCAACAGGCTATCTAGCTTACAATCCTATTGGTAATACTTTGCGGCTAACGCTACCTGGTCATACACCAGACTCACTGGAATTTCTTGCCCATCTAGCCCCGCCGGTCCGACTTCGGCCATATGGTTCGGGTCAAGCTTGGTGTAGCGCGTCTTCACCATAGCCCAAGCTTCTCTTGCACCTTGTTGGCAGGCTGACATCTTCCACAATCGTAAGCGCCGCCGTGCTCCTTGGAGCATATCCACAAGCTCCCCCATACCCTTCGGCAGGAAGCTTGATGGCCACAAGGCCTGGGCAATGCCCTACATCACCTGTTGAGCTCGCTCGTGCAGTTGTGAGAGGTCTTGCAGCAAATCGCCTGCAGACGCGGGCATCTCCTCTTCAGGGTGGCCCATAAACATACCTACAAATAAAAATTCTTTCAATATGCTTCCTCGCCGAGCTATACTACAGTTTGTCTAGGCACTTACTATAAATGCCGCGACGAAGCCTTTTGTTCTCCTTCATGGAGTCCGCCAGCTGAGCGCGAACATCTTTTAATTCAATGTCCAGCCGGACATTGGCATCTTGAAGATTGTTTTTCTTCTGCCTAACTTGCATAAGAACGCGCTCACCAGCTTTTAGCTGCCTTTGGAGATGCGACTTATCATCTCTTATGACCTCCAGATTCACCCCGGGAATGTCTGCAGAATTTTCTGTTAGACTTATCATACAAGCCACTTACTAACTGGTACGTCTCTGTACAATTGAGACAAATGTTACCGGATGAGGCCTTATGGGATTCCTCTAACTTGGCAACCGTGGCCCTCAGCTGGGTCTTGCACTCCTCTAGCTCTCGAGACAATTTCTCATTCTTATCTACAAGGATCTGTGCATAAATGGATCCTTAAAATAGTTGTTCCAACCGTTTCAAGTCTCAGGGGCTACTCCTATATCTTTGGTATACTGGTCCGTTGCTCGGGCAAGCCTGCCTTGAGCAGCTCGGATGTATGCGTCTCCCGAATTGAAAGCATTAAATGCCTCTTCGGAAAAGATGTTGTTGTGAAGTACGGCCCGTTGGCGCCAGTGATTCATGGCACTCTCTACTTCGGAATTCATGGCGGAGAGCATATCCGCATCCTCTGTCGGAGGACAATGCGGCACCGGCCCCGCGTCCGCCTCCTCTGTCACATCCCTAGCTTCTAGTGCTGCCTAGTGTTAGCATCTTGTTGCATCATGTTTAAATTTTATTTAAGTTGAATTGGGGATGACAGAACCCCCAACACCCCCCTTAAACCAACTAGGGTTTACTAAAATCATTTTCAATGAACACAAAATGCCCTTCTAAAATGTTCATCATCTTTGCCTTGGTCTAGAACCTCTGACAAAAATCGTGCACACTTTTCTAGGACAACAGAGGGTCACTGGATTAAATCATTAGTTAATTGCATTTGGGCATTTAAATGCTAGTAAATATTTTAAATGTCCAAATAAGCCCAAACCAAAATGTTCCATGTTGGATATATTCTAAACATTGGGCATGCACAGTTTGGTGATTTTTAAAAATGCCTAGATATTTTTAGTAAAGCCACAAAGTTGCAGAAAAATAGAAAACAGGAAATAAAAGAGAGAGAGAGAATTACCTGGCTAACTTACCTGTTCGGCCCAGCTCTGCTGCTGGGTGGCCCAGCTGGTGATCCAGCCCACCAAGCCACCCCTCCTGTCGTCTTCCTCCCCCTCGCCCCAAAGCAGCTCGGTGGCGAGCGTTGTCGTCTCCGTGGCCTCCTCCCTGTCTGCTTCCCCCCTCCCCGACCCTTCTAACGATGCCACGGGGACGCCCCGTGACCCCTCTCTCCTCTCCCTCGCTCCTTGGCCTCTCTTCTCCTCTCTAGTCTCTCCCCGCAGCACCACCGGGCGCAGCCGACACCGCCGATGCCGTTTGCCGCAGCCAGGGCCACCGCCACGCCTCTCCAACGCACCAAGGAGCTCCGTCATGACCTGCCTTTCGTCTCCGCTGAGCCAAACGATGCCGGAAGGCCTACTCCGTTGCCTTCGAGCTTGCCTGCCGCATGTGGTCGCCGGCTGTCGCCGTCTTTCGCGCACTGGAGGTCGTCCCCGAGCCCATTGAGCTACCCTGCTGCCTCCCTGTGAGCGCCCGCTTCGACCTCCCCTCTTCCCCGGCCTCTTCTCGTACTCTAGCCGTGGCTCCACCTCCGGCCGGAGCTGTGATCTGCCGGTGATGTCGCCGCCGTCACTACAGCCACTGAGGCTCAAAACCGAGCGCGGCACCATGCTCCTAGCATCTTCAGGAGATCGGTGAGCCTCTTAGCCAGCCCTCCCGTCCTTTGTGGCCTCGCCCCGCTTGAAGCCGTGGCTCCGGCCACCGCAGCGAGCCTGCCTCCCGCGAGATCGGGTGACCCCAGCTCCTGGCACTTGCTCCAGAAGAAGAACCGCACTGCTAGCTCTCCGTAGCCGCAAACCACGCATCGAATGATGCTCCATAGCGAGCGCACGGTGCAGCTCTGCCATCGGCCGTGGTCGTCGCTGGCGAAACTCCGGTGACTGACGTGGGACGATTAGTTTTGGTACTAATCGTGTTTAGTTAGTTTTCTTTGTCGATGACACATGGGCCCCACGACCTAATTAACCCCGAGTTTATTTTTCTGTTTAGTTTAGATTAACCCAGCGGGACCCACGCGTCAGAGTTGACCCTTTAGACGTGGCCGTTGACCTGGCCCACCTGTCAGCGAGATAAATAGCCCTGTGTCACTGATGTGTGGCCCCCACTTGTCAGGTTTGACCTGGACCGGCCTGTTGACCCTGCTGAAGTCACTGAGACGCAATGCTAATGCAGTAATTGATTTTTTTCATTTAAAATAATCCAGGAAATTCCAGAAAATAGTATAAACTTCTAAAATTCATATAAATTCAACCGTAACTCAGAATGAAATAATTTATATATGAAAAATGATCAAAAAAATCCAATCTATCCATCTGTACCATTTGCATGCATGTTTGAGCAAGTTAACCTCACTGTTTAGGATGAAACATGATTAGGACAAAATTGATAATAGATTTGGAGTTGGAATTTGATCTAGCTTTGAGTTCCACTTCAATCAAAATGACTTCCTATTGCATTAGCTCAAATCACAGCATATTTCCATGTCACATTCATGCATCATATTGTTGCATTGCATTGATTGTGTTCCTTCTCTATTTGTCGGTGTTGTTCCCTCTCGATAGATGTGTTCCGACGATGAGTTCGATGACACCGATGAAGAGCTATACAATCTTCAGAAGTGCCAGGCAAGCAAAACCCCCTTGTTCATTCCGATACAATCCCACTCTCTCGCTCCTGCTCTCTTTTACTGCATTAGGACAACAACGATTCAACTGTTACATGCTGTGGTAGTTGAACCCCTTTCCTCTGCATGACGTGTCATTGCCACAGTAAATAGATGAAACCCACTAGCATGAGTAGGAGTTGTTTGAGCCCTGATGTGCCTACTCATTCATGCTTGTTTGTCACGCCTGCTATTGCTTAGAGTTGTGTCAGGTCTGATTCATCGGGGATGAATTGGAGGCATGTGAACATGTCCTACTGTGTGTGAGCTAAGTGTGTGAACACGATTTGGTAAAGGTAGCGGTGAGAGGCCATGTAGGAGTACATGGTGGGTTGTCTCATTGAAACCGTCCTCAGGAACTGAGTTCTGTGTTTGTGATCCATGAACAGTTACTACCACACATTGGGTTCCAGTAACTCGACCCCTCTTGACTTATTAATCAACATGATCTCTGTCCAGGAGGTGCAACTAGTTTCTGGTGTTTGTAGGTAGTGTTAGTAGTCTACCAAGTGGCACCCGGTATAGGTGAGCTTGGGACAGACTAGGCACAGTGGCCCGGTGTACCAAGTGGCACCCGGATGGTGGACTTGGGAACCATGCACACATTGTTTGGGGCCGTGAGCGACACCCCGGCCGGATCTCCTTGCGGATGGAACCCGAATAGGCGATAAACCTGGACTAGAGACTTGTGTGGTTAGTCAGGTCGTGGCTGACTCCCTCGCCAGGCTTCCGCTTGAAGGTTGCCGAGATACATGACGTGTACATGGTGGTAAGTGGCGAGAGCGTGTGTGAAGAAGTACACCCCTGCAGGGTTAACATTATCTATTCGAATAGCCGTGTCCGCGGTAAAGGACTTCTGGGTTGCCTATACAGTTCATAGACAAGTGAAAGTGGATACTCTAAAATACGCAAGATAAGAGTGAGTGCTACGGATGGCGTTCTCATAGGGAGACGGGAGTGGATCCATAGTGGTGTATTGATATGGTGAATATGTGGACTCGTGTGCGCCACCTCAAAAGAGTTACTTGCAATCGTAGTTCAGGATAGCCACCGAGACAAAGCTAGCTTGCTGCAGTTAAACCCCACCAACCCCTTTGTTGATAATGATGCATGTGTAGTTAGTTCTGATGTAAGTCTTGCTGGGTACATTTGTACTCACGTTTGCCTATTTTACGTTTTTGCCGAGACTTCCGTCTCACTAGTAGTTCCGCGTGGACTTCGACGTTTAGCTTGTTACCTCAGCTACGATCTTGTGCCCTCGGCAGGATCTAGTAGATAGTCAGGCTTCTCAACCTTTTTCATTTGTAGATGTCTGTACTCAGACATGTTAAGCTTCCGCATGTGCTTTGACTTGTATGCTCTGAATGTTGGGTGATGAGACCCATGTTTGTAATATCTCGCTCCTAGGAGCCTATTGAATAAAATACTTGAGTCATAGAGTCATGTTGTGATGCCATGTTGTATTTGCACATATCGAGCATATTGTGTGTATGTTATTGAAATGCTTGGTATGTGTGGGATCTGACAACCTAGTTGTTTATCCTTGGTAGCCTCTCTTACCAGGAAATATCTCCTAGTGCTTCCACTGAGCTATGGTAGCTTGCTACTGCTCCGGAACACTTAGGCCGGCCGGCATGTGTCCTTCTTCGTTCCTGTGTCTGTCCCTTCGGGGAAATGTCACACGATGAATACCGGAGTCCTATTAGCCCGCTACAGCCCGGTTCACCAGAGTCCTGCTAGCCCAGTGCTACAGCCTGGATCCACTCGCTGATGACCGACACGTTCGATGCTGGGTCATGGATGCCTGTCCCTATAAGTTTGTGCCACTTTGGGTTTACGACTAGCCATGTCAGCCCGGGCTCCTTATCATATGGATGCTAGCGACACTATCATATACGTGTGCCAAAAGGCACAAACGGTCCCGGCCAAAGGTAAGGCGACACCCGTGGAAATACCGTGCGTGAGGCCGCAAAGTGATATGAGGTGTTACATGCTAGATCAATGTGGCATTGAGTCGGGGTCCTGACATCCTCTCTCGAAGCCGGTTCTGGAATCCGGCTGGTGGAGGCGTGATTGGTAGGATCCCCGTATATAGTCCGGCTACTCCTCTTTCTGCCAGGACACGAAGGGCGCTGTTACATTTCAAATGCAATAATCACAAAGCAGGTTTTCACCATACCTCTTTAGCGGCGTTTCGGCCCTAACCACCTTCCTCTTAAGCCTGCCCGATCCGGACGTCGTTTGCCGACAGGTCCCTAGGGGCCCGGCTCCGTGCTCTGAACCGTCATCTCTGCAAAAACACGACACTTCAGGTGTAAGGCATGGCATTAGAAAGGAGTCCTCTTCGGAGGATAGGGTTTTTGGTTTGGCTTACACGCGATGTAGGTAGCAGTCCGGGATAGTCGGCGATAATAGCCACTGAGGCACCATCGCAGCTCTCCTGATAAAATATCCCGTTGACGAGCTCCACAGTAATATCCGGATCTTCTTCGAGTCCTGAATCGAAGGCCCTTCCGGGGTCCTCTGGCTGCGGGTAGGGGCTGGAGATTCCTTCTACGGCCCTCCTCAGTTCCTGCTCGGAAATATCAAGGTAAATAATCTTGGCGAAGAACACCACAATAAGTGAAGTGGGGGAAAGATTGACGACTTACCCAGCTTGGGGGATTGTACATAGAAAACCCATCCCGCGGTTTAATATGAAGGAATTCTTCTTCTTCTCCTTTATACACATCGGACAATATCCTCGCCAGAGCAGTGGCAGAGTCCGGACCTTTACGGCCACAGCGAGTGGCATCATCTTCCCCGTTGTAGTGCCACATGGGCTTCCCCCGATATTGAAGCGGCTGCACTCCCCGCATTATGCATATTGCCATAACCTTGACTATCGTCAACCCGGATTTGGCCAGTAACTTTATCCTGCTCATCAGGAAGTGTATTTCCCTGGTATCCTCCTCTTGGGGGCCCCGAGGGTGCCAGCTTCGACATGCCTTCGGCGGAGCGTTATTGAACTTAGGGAGACCAGTCCGGACTGGATCCGGAAGGGGAACGTCGTCGACATAAAACCACTCCGAAGGCCAGTTCTGCGGTGCCTTCTTGGGAGTACCGGATAGGTATCCGGTCTCGGCGATGCGCCATACTTCGGATCCGCCCACTTGACATAGGGATTCCCTGGTTGCGAGGGACAAGGCAGAACAACTTCTTCCATAACCCAAAGTGAGCCTCGCAGCCTAGAAATAGCTCACAAAGGGCAACGTATCCTGCTATATGCAGCACAGAGGCAGGGGTGAAGTTGTGCAAAAGGAGGCCGTAGAACCCCAGGAGCCCACGAATAAATGGGTGGATAGGAAACCCGACGCCCCTTAACAGATGCAGGATGAGGCATATTCGCTCCTCTGGAGATGGATTAGGAGATCCCTCCGCTTGCTCCCCGCCATTCTAGGTGGCTATTTCGGCTCGGACAGGGACCATAAACGCCGGTGGGAGAAACCCTTGGGTCTGTAACTCTATCAAACGGCTGTGAGGAACTGAACACTCTTCCCAATCACCCGGATTGGAGCGAGGGAAGCGAGAAGAAGAGCTGCGGCGACCGGCCATATTGGAATGGTTTTTCCAGAGCACTTTGTTAGATGCTTGCTCGAGGGAAGAGGGTGAGGTTTGGATCTGAGAATCCCCGTCTCTTCAAATAGACAGTTAGCCTGCCGGACCGGGGGTGGCAAATGCAAGAAGGCCTCGGCTCCTCGCATTTGCTCAACACGTGGAGATGGTCATTATTGAGGCACAGAAGCCAAGGAGTACGACATTGATGGGAAGCCGGACACTACTCGTCACAACAGGTACTTTGGAGTATTCGGAGATGGAACCCGCCTTGCAATGCTGAAGACAAAACCGCGCGCAGGACTCATCGTCATTGAAGCCTGGTTCAGGGGCTATTGAGGGAGTCTTGGATTAGGGGGTATCCGGATAGCCGGACTATATACTTTGTCTGGACTATTGGACCGTGAAGATACAAGAGTCAAGAATTTGTTCCGTGTTCGGATGGGATTCTCCTTTGCGTGGAAGACAAGCTTGGTGATCCGGATATTATATTTCCTTCCTTGTAACCGACTCCATGTAAACCCTAGCCCTCAACGGTGCCTATATAAACCAAAGGGTTTTAGTCCTTAGGGACATAATGATAATCATCATAGGCTAGCTTCTAGGGTTTAGCCTCCACGATTTCGTGGTAGATCAACTCTTGTACTACTCATATCATCAATATCAATCAAGCAGGAAGTAGGGTTTTACCTCCATTGCGAGGGCCCAAACCTGGGTAATTATTGTGTCCCATGCCTCCTATTACCATTAGCCTAAGACGCACAGATCGGGACCCCCTACCCGAGATCTGCCAGTTTTGACACCGACAGTTACCTCTCAAACCACCTACATGGTCAAGAGGCGAGGAAGCTATTCATTCAACACCAACGGTGCAATATTGAGGTCTTCTTGAAGAGGACGAAGGTTGGGCGGGCAATTATCGTGTATGATGCTACTTTTTCAAAGGTTTTCGATGTTGAATGTGAAACTTGGTGCTGTTGAGTAATGGTGTAGCTGCCTATATCCCTCTTTGGTGTAATTGAATGATGAAGCTATCTGATTTAATTCAATTATGAAATCCTGTTTGTCATTATATAGATATGAAATATATGGTGTGTTTTATAAGAAATGTCAATTTGATTACTAGATGGATTATCAAATAATAGGCTAATTACCCTGCTTATTGGGGTTTTCAATTGCAGTGGGCGATGAACTCAAAGAACCCACACGGTTTCTGGAAAGTAGGCATGTTGGATCAACTAACGATCACACATGGCTTCCGACAGATAACCGTTTGCGTTAGGCCACCTTGCACAAACGTTTCCACACAAAAAAACTGTGTGTGATATACATACGAACGGAAATGTTTTTCTGGGAATCACTGTGTGGGATGTACATACAAATGGAAACGATTGAGCTTTGATGCCTCGCCCGATTGCACATGAGCTCATTTGCCCCGCATGTTTGGCCAGAGGGCCTATCCCCAATGGTTTCCGGGTCATGTGGGAAGGACCCCCCCCCCCTATCGCACACACTAGCTAGGCAATGGTTTAAAACTCCGTCATGGAAAGGGGGTAAAAAATGTTTGTATAGGACGTCTCTGCACCAGTGCATGCCCGATTCTTCTTTTACTGGTTCTTTATGAAGAAAATTATTGAATTCAGTTGGGATCTTTTGGAAAGAATTAATAGAAACTCAGAAAGTTGGGGACTCGACAAACGTAAAGAGTCAGGTATAATACTTGAGTTTGATTGTGTTAAATCTTTTATGGATACCGATGCTTTTCACAAGTTTAGCACTATATATGGACTTGACTCTGAGATATTAGCCTTCTTTGGTGAATTATTTGCTAGGCATGTTGATCTCCCTAAGGAGAAGTGGTTTAAATAACATCCACCTATTAAAGAAAAGATTGAGGAACCCGTTATTATTAAAGATGAAACTATCATTTACAATGTTAATCTAGTTGTGGCTACTGCTTATATTGAGAAACCACCTTTTATTGTGAGGATAAAGGAACATGCTAAGGTTTGAACCGTGGTTACAAAAGTAATATCTAGACAGTCTGAACAAATTAAAGTTGAACCTAATGTTCCTATGGTTATAGATCTCCTGGTCGATAATATTGATGGACATGTTATTTATTTCTTTAGTGAAGCTAATAGAATTGTTAAGCCTGATACTAAATACAAGAATAAACATATTGTTGGCATGCATGTTGTCTCTGTTAAAATAGGAGATCAATGTTACCATGGTTTATGTGGTTTGGGTGCTAGTGTTAGTGCTATCCCGTTTACTTTATATCAAGAGATTATTAATGATATCACACATGTTGAGGTAGAAGAGATTGATGTTACTATTAAACTTGCAAATAGAGATACTATTTCACCACATGGGATTGATAGAGATGTTGAAGTCTTGTGTGGAAAAATAAAATACCCTACCGATTTTCTAGCTCTTGGTTCTCCACAAGATGATTTTTGTCGCATTATATTTGGTTGACTTTTTTTTTAATACAGTTAATGCTAAGATTGATTGCAATAAAGAAACTGTCAGTATTAACTTTGGTGATGTATCTCATGAGTTTAATTTCTCCAAATTCGGTAGACAACCTCATGATAAAGAATTGCCAAGTAAAGATGAAATTATTGGTCTTGCTTCTATTGCCGTACCTCCCACGGATCCGTTAGAACAATATTTTCTAGACCATGACAATGATATGCATATGAATGAAAGAAATGAAATACATAAGATATTCTTTGATCAACCACCTATTCTTAGACACAAATTGCCTGTTGAAACTTTTGGAGATCCTCCTCCACCTAAAGGTGATCCTGTGTTTGAATTAAGACAATTGCCTGATACATTGAAATTTCTTATCTTGATGAAATGAAGATATTTCCAGTTATTATTAGTGCTAATCCTTCAGAGTGTGAAGAAAATTGATTAGTAAAAACTCTGAAGAAGCACCATGCCGCTATTGGATATACTCTTGATGATCTTAAGGGCATTAGTACCACTCTATGTCAGCAATAGATTAATACGAAACCTAATGCTAAACCAGTGGTTGATCATCAACGATGATTGAATCCTAAGATGAAGGATGTGGTAAGAACTAAAATACTAAAGCTTCTGGAAGCAAGTATAATGTATCTCATAGCTGATAGTAGATGGGTAAGTCATATTCGTTGTGTCCCTAAGAAAGGAGGCATTACCATTGTTCCTAATGATAAAAATGAACTCATCCCACAGAGAATAGTAACTGCCATAGGATGGTAATTGATTTTAGGAAATTAAACAAAGCTACTAGAAAAGATCATTACCCCTTACCTTTTATTGATCAAATGTAAGAAAGATTGTCTAAGCACACACACTTTTGTTTCCTTGATGGATATTCTGGTTTTTCTCAAATACCTATGTCAAAAGAAGATCAAGAGAAAACTTCTTTTACTTACCCTTTTGGAACTTATGCTTATAGACGCATGAATTTTGAGTTTATGCAATGCACCTATCGGATTAAGGGATCCGCAAACCCTTGAGAGGTTTGAACTCTTGGGTGCATGCGGAGATCTCAACCTTTCCAGCTTGCCTACTCGTGATCCTCCTAAGCCTAGCGCATCAAGTTCAAAGAGACAAAGAGACACAGCAGTTTATCCTGGTTCGGTCCACCTTTCGGTGTAATACCCTACTCCAGTGTTTTTGGTGGATTGCCTCGGAGGGCTGAGGATGAACTAGTACAGTGGATGAACTAGCCTCAGGAGGTGAGGTGTTCTTAAGCTAGTGTGGTGTGAGCTAGTTCGACTTGTTCCTCCTCTATGGTGGTGGCTAGTCCTATTTATAGTGGCCTTGGTTCTATTCCCAAATATTGGCGGGAAGGGATCCCACAACGGCCGGATTGGAAAGGGCACAAGTAGTACAACTTATCCTGACAAAAGTAGTCATCGCCTGCAAAAAGCCTCTGGTCGCGATGCTGCGGTGGGCTCGTCGATGACCTCCGTCCTGCCGTCTTGGCGGTCTTGGTCTCATTGCACCGGAATGGAAACCTTTGGCTAATTCCTCAGGACTCCACGCCTGTGGCTTGCCTCCTTTGCACCGAAGAGGAAACCTGCCCTCTGTGCCCGCCTGGCGCCCGCTAGGCCTTGGTCGTCATGGCTCACGTCAGCTGAGCCTTGTGAGGTGAACCTTGCATGGAACTCTCCGCCCCTCGGGAGCCAGCCTGAGGAGGCCGATCCCCTCGGGGGTCTTGGCGTCGTCCACCTTGCGAGGCTTGGCCCCTCGCGAGGGTCTTGTGCTGTTGATGCTGAAGCCGGGCCGTACCAGGCCGTTGATGGAGCCACGCGGTGGGCCGCAGGTAGGCAGGGCTGGATACCCCCAAATCCAGGACGCCGACAGTAGCCCCTGGTCCCAAGGCGCTCTCGGACTTGGCTTCCAGGCGAAGCCAAAGGGCAAGTGCGGTGCGCCGCGAGCCCTAACCGCCTGCGGCCTTGATGACGCATGGCGATTGATGGTACGTGGGCGACTCCGCTTCCCCACGCTGCCTTGGCAACTATTTCCATCTGACAAAAGGGTTGCCGTCCGCCGCCAGGCTTTCATTGCCTCTTCTTCGTCTTGCTCTAGATCCCCTTCTCCCAGCAGCGGAAGAACTCACTAGATCTACCAATTTTTCCCCCAATCTCTTGCTCAATGGCCGCTGAGAAGATCACGGCCTCCGTCTCCGCTACCGGCTCCGCCTGGTACGAGCTGGCGCTGCTCACCCCTTGCGTGGCCGGGGAGAAGCTCCAAACCGCGCTCCTCCTGACGGCAAGTGAGGACAACGCGTGGAAGGGGACGGCGCTCCGGGTCGCCACTGCCGCGTCGGAGCCTGCTAACAGCACTTTCTTCCCCTTCTTCCTGCACAGCATCTACTCGGGGCTGGCGTGCCCATTCTCCCGCTTCTTCTATGTCGTTCTTGACCACTACGGCCTCCACGTGCTCCACATTCATGCCAACTCCATCCTCCTCCTCTCCATATTCGCCTTCTACTGTGAGGCGTTTGTGGGGGTGATGCCCTCCGTCGCCATGCTCTGCCACTTCTTCTTCCTTCGCATGACTGGCAAGAATCCGATTGGGTGTATCGGCTTCGTTGCGGCGTGGGTGGTAACACAATCTCCCGTGCCAGGAAAAAGGAAGAGGATGCCGTGAAGAGGTGGGTTCTGATGGATGCCAAGTGCTCCTAGAGCTCGTTGGAGCTGCAGACCAAACTCCCCGTCTCCGAGAAGGGGTGGTATTCTGAGAATATCACTGACCCTTCCCTGACGCCTTTGGTGAGGAAGATGGAGAAGGACCTGAGGAGCGAGAGGCTGACGGGGACCATGTTCATCAAGGAGTTCTTGAGGCAGCGATAGCGCCGCTCCAAGACCACACCCGCCCCCTGTGGAAGCTTGGTAGTGTTAACGACAAGATCTACCTGCGGCAGGACGCCCTTCCCGAGGAGGAGCTGAGCAAGGTGTTGCTCTACTTGACGGGGAGCGACCTGAGAGATCCTCCGGAAGATTGGCTCCCACTGTACTGCCGGGATGACGAGGAGAAGGTTGCCGCTGCTATGCCGGTCTTTGACGAGTTTGGGCTTGTGCGGGCGGGGCCTCCCCCGCTGCCTCCATCCTTGGTGGATCTTTCCTCCAGAGATCATTCCTCCAAGGCCACCGTGGACGAGATGGTGGAGGAATCCTCTGCCCCGCGGCAGAGGGATATCCTTCGCGACTTCCCTGATGATGATGATGATGACGCGCCTCCGGTGGTGGACGTGCCTCGCCCTTCTAGAGTCACCACGAGGTCCGGGGTGTCCTCTTCGAAGCAGCCCAAGCTGACGGCCACGAAGAAGGGCAGGACCTTGCTCATCCCTCTGGGCAGCATTCCGCCCTCGCCGATGGTGCCCCGAGCGGCACCAACCGCGAGCTATACTGCTCCCAAAAGTTCAGCACCGGCTGCTCCGCCTCAGTGCCTGCTGCTGAGCCTGAAGAGGAACTATGTCTTCGCCGGCCAGTAAGTCTTTTCCTTAGACTTGCTTGTTGATTCTTGAAGTGATGCTTAGCGCCTTCGTCTGTCATTAGGCAGCAGCTGTCCAAGAAGCAGAAGGAGGGCACGGAGGTTGCCATGGCCGCACGTGCTGAAGTGGCTCCCGCGCCCCTGGCAAAGGAGAATATCGCGGCCCCCGCACCTCCGGTGGTGATGCCGTCTCCCAAGGGTGTGGAATCCCATTCTCAGGAGGTGTCGGCGCCTTGGGCGGGGCTGACCCCATCAGTGCACGTCCTTGTTGCGGTTACTGAGGTTGCCCAGCCTCCGGAGCCCCCAGTCCTTCCTAAGGCTGAGGTTTTTTCTGTCTTGGCGCCGAGGGCATCTCCTCCCCTGCCCAGCGTGTGGCCGAGTCGTGGTGCTCCTGCCACCTCCGAGACCCTGGAGGAGGCAAGGGCGACGCGGGACCTCCTCCAGGGTGAACTTTGGGGCCCGGATCGTCGCTCAGTGCAGGGACGCCTAGGGCTGGTTTCTAGTTGGCTCCAGGCCGACGCGTCTGTCCGCGCGGCCTAGGGCTCTGTGGAGGAAGCCCAAAAGGTGTTGGGGGTGGCCGCTATGGAGCGTGACCTGGCGCGTAAGGAGGCCACAGAAGCTGAGGGTCGGTGCCGTGTGGTGGAGGCTGAACTGAAGGCTCTTCAAGATCAGCAAGCCGCCCAGGCCAGCCAGCTCTAGGAGCGTGCGGAGAAGCTGAAGGCCCAGGAGGTTGTCGTTGTTGATCGAGACGCCGAGGTGAAGAAGGCGGCCTTGGAGCAGGCTGCGGAGCGCGACCGCCTGACGAAGCTGAAGGAGGAGGCAGTGGTGGCCCAAGCGGCCCTTGCCGAGGCCAAGAAGGTGGCTGCCATGGAGCGCAGCACCCTTGCCTCTCTCGAGGCGAGGTTTCACAAGGCTCAGAAGTCGCTCTTCGGGGTCGATCCATCGAAGAAGGCGACGACCCCGAGGGAGAGCCCTGCTGCTCTGCTTCCTGAAGTCTTGGCGGTGCTCGAAGATGCTGTCGACAGGTTTTCCTCCTTGGGGGAAAGCGAGGCGCGCTCACTTTCTTCTTCGGCTCTGACGTGCGTCTTTAGCCATCTCTGTCTTCAGGACGCTGACTTCGACCTCTCCTCCTTCCTTACCCCGGTGGACTCCAACTCCCGGGACGCTGCTGCTGCCACCGTGAAGAGCTCGTGGACACCATGCTGAGCAAGTTCCTGGTCATTGGTCCTCCGATCGAGGTTGATGGAACGGGCGATGCGCTTGGTGACGAGGCTCCGCTGGCGGGCGACGGTGGCGCCCAGGTCTGAAGAGGTGGCTTGGCGACTCTGCTTTTCCTTGATCATCCTGTATCATGCAACATGCCTCGGGGAAGCGTTTAAAACTATTTGCTTGGAACAATATGTTTTGTAATAATTAGATTATGTTTCCTCGATTTTTCCATTCGCTTTGTTGTTCTGCGTTGGTAGAGCCCGGCCCCGCGCATACCTCAGCCGCCGTCGGGTCGTCCGGATTGCCAGGACGAGCCCAAGGGGTGAGGGGCTACGTGACCAGTTAGGCTCCTGAGACGCGATGCTCAGGAGTCCTCCTTGATGTGCGAATAGCTTAGGAAAGGCGCAGGAGCAAGCCTTGCTGTTCTGCGTCGCCAAGGCCCAGCCTCGCGCATGCCTTAGCCGCCGTTGGATCATCCGGATCACTAGGACGAGCCCAAGAGGTGAGGGGCTACGTGACTAGTTAGGCTCCTGAGATGCGATGCTCAGGAGTCCCCCTTGATGTACGAACGGCTTGAAAAAGAAAGGTGAAAGCCAGGCCTTGGCATTCTGCATCAGCAGGGCCCAGCCCTGCGCATGCCTTAGCCGCCGTTGGGTCATCCGGATCACCAGGACGAGCCCAAGAGGTGAGGGGATACATGACCAGTTAGGCTCCTGAGACGCGATGCCCAAGAGTCCCCCTTGATGTACGAATAGACCATCATACCTTTCCCTCGCTGAGCTCCCTCTTGGGAGGGGTGCACGAAGACCAGGCCCGCGAGGCCTGGCGAGGTGAGGTACGCCAGGCATGACCTGAGCGTAGCCCCCGTGCCCAGGCCCCTCGAGCTACCCTCCCGAGGGAGAGCAGCGCGTTGAGGCTGGTCACTGAGCCCGGAGGCTCCCTGAGGTTATTGCGGCCGTGAGGCCACCCCCAGTTTTTTATCACCAGCGCGGAGCATAGCGCTTCCGCTCTTGCATGGGCATGGCCGCTCCTCGGCAGTGTCAATGGCCAGCATGGAGCATGGTGCTTCCACTGGAGCGTGGGAGGGGGCTCCTTCTTAGGAGAGCCCCCGGGGCGTGTACAGCCATGCCCTAACACGTGGCTTGCACGGTAGGGCTGGAGGAGGTGTGTATGGGAACCGGTGAGCCAGCACGGGACTCACGAGGCCCTACCTCAAGGCTGGTTGCGCCTGTCCTTGATTGGGGATGCTTGTGTTAATCCTGCGAGATGGTTAGGCAGCCTCCGCCGAATGAGGCTCAGAGGTTATTACATGGGAAGGCCAAACACCAACTACCCCAGGAGGTGATGTGAATGGGTCCGGCCCACCAGACAGAGCTCAGCCATTGGGTTTATCGACGCTGCAGGGATGGACCCAAGCACAGACGTCATGCCCAGTCTTCTCATGCAAATAATCCTGAAGAAAAACAACCAGCGCACGGTTCCCGTGGCCACGGGGGCACCAAGTCGCACGCCCTTACTCATCCGCCTGTGATTAGCTCATGCGAGAACAAGGCACCAAGGGCCATGGGAGGTGACGTACACGGGGACTGGCCCGTGAGCCAGAGCTCAGCCTCTTGAATTTAACGATGCTGCAGGGATGGACCCGAGCACAGACGTCGTGCCAGTCCTTAATCATGAGGTGGTCGCGGGAGGCCTTGAAAGGGCGCGAGACGTTCTTAGCGATGAAGCGCCAGTCAGGCAGTTAATAATTCAAAAGTAGCTTGCAAAGGATTGTAACTGGCTCTGATAGACGCAGAAAGGATACATGTCGTAGGGATGGACCCACACAGCCTGGGGATGATGCTGCACGAGGGGCGCCCCTAGACTGAACAAACTAGAGAGATATCACCTGGTACTATTGCTGAAGAGGTGTTAAAGTAGCCAAAAAACGCACGCCGCTGGTGTCGTTCCTCACAAGCCGCTCTGGTGCCGAGCCTCGGGAGGCTTAGTGGACCCGGGAGGCTACTGAAGGTGCTCCTCCATCTCCGCCAGGATCGCCTGATGCCTGGCCTCGCAAGCCGTCTGGGCGTCCTTCATGCAGCACTGGAACACCTCAGCCACGCTCGGTAGGCCGAAAGGCAAGCAAACGTAGCTGTGAGGTGGACCCTCGCATCGGCCGACACGAGACGGCCACATGAGCTGCCGAGACGCGACCCTGTTGAGCCTGGGGATGTCGATGCAGACATTGAACTCCTTACCCTCGCCAGGGCAGTGAGCTGCGCCGCGTGGCAGGCGATGATCGCCTTGCAGAACCCTTGCTTCTTGAATCTCCTCGATTGCCTTGCTGATGAACTCCTGAACGCCTGGTGCCTCACGCCTGCTGCCTTCTCCTGGGAAGCATGCTCTAAAGAGCTCCTCCACTTGGTGCCCGAGCGCCTCCCTCATGACCCTAGCTAGGTCTGAGGCCCTCCTGAGGAGAGCCCCCGAGCCTAGCCTGAGAGGGGCGTCGGGCGCGCCTTCCTATGCGATGGGTGACGGTGCCGCTTCCGGGGATGCGAGGCTCAGTGCGGCGTCCTCGAGCGATGCTCCTTCACAAGACCCCTATCCCAGCTGCAGATTCTTCGTCTCGGGGGGCGACCTCAGGAGGTAGGGCGCCCTCTTCGTCTTCAGGGTTCTCGATCGCTGCAGCCTGGAAGGCGCGCTTGAGGGAGCACACTACATCCTTTTCTTGGCATGCGACCGTGACCACGCTGCCGCTTCCTGGCATCTTGAGGATGTTGTAGCCGTGGTGCGTAGCTTCCATGAACTTGGCCAGTGTTGGGTACCCTAGGATGGCGTTGTAGGGCAGGCGGATGTCAGCAACGTCGAAGTTGATGAGCTCAGTGTGGTAGTTGTTGCACTCGTTGAAGGTGATAGGGAGGCGAACCTGCCCTATCGGGTGGGTAGACCCGTCGGTCACTCCTGAAATGGCTTGGTCGGGTGAAGCTGGTTGTATGGCAATTGGAACCTGTTGAACGTGTGAACGTACAAAGCATTGAGGCCTGCTCCGGAATTGATGAGAGTCTTGGTGACGACCACGTTGCTGATGACGGGGGAGCGGAGCATGGGGAGCGCGCCAGCAGTGGCCGTGCACTTGAGCTAGTCTACGAATCAGAAGGTGATGGCGCACTTAGACCACCTGAGAGGGTGAGTTGCTTCGGGCATGGGGAGCGCCGTGTTCACCTTGCGCGCGAACTGCTTGAAGATGCGGTGGGAAGCTATGGCTTGTGAGCCGCCCAAGATGCAGGCAAATGCTTGAGGCTCCTGGAAGCCCCCAGCGCCCTCGTTTTGGTGGTGATCCTCATTCCTTCTTGGCGGTGAAGGCAAAGGAGGCAGAGCAGCGTTGCCCCGAGGGCGCTCCTCACGAGGCTGCTCCCTCCAGGCACCGTCGCTAGGCTGGCCCTGCCAGCGGTCCTCGCGAGGCTGGTCGCACCACTCCTGACGATGGTCACGTCTGTCCCAGCATACTCCGGCTTGGCCACCTCCACGACCGTAGCCTCGATTGTTGCACTTGGGGCGTCGACCGAGGCACCCGTCACGGAGGGCCCTGAGCTCCTGGCAGTCGTTGGTGTTGTGGCTGCGAACATTGTGGAAGACGTAGAACGGTCGGTTGCTCTTGGATGACTCGGGGTGGTCGCAGCCGCGCTTCGTCTCTGGTTCGGCCGCAAGCACGGCCGGCCCCTTGCGCTTCACGTCCTTGGTCTTGGTCTTCTGAATCAGCATCGGGGAGCTCAAGGAGGGAAAGGCGTCCCTCCTTAGCCCTTGTGCACTTGTACGCCATGTTGAACATCTCTAGAGCGGTGCAAAGATCCTCGTGGATGGCGAGCTCCTCCTTGATCTTGACATCGCGGACGCCATCAGTGAATGCTAAAATGATGGATTCGTCCGACACCTTGGGGATCTTGAGGCGAACGTTGTTGAACCAATGGATATACTTCTGCAGGGTCTCTCCAGGTTGCTGCTTGATGCAACGCAGGTCACCTGCAGCCAGCGGTCGCTCGTGAGTGCCCTGGAAGTTGGCGATGAAGCGGCTGCGCATCTCCTCCCATGAAGAAGCCGACCCTCGGTCAGGTTCAGGAGCCAAGAACGTGCACCATCCTTGAGTACCATTGGGAACCAGTTCGCCATGATATTCTTGTCGCCGCTGGCCGCCTCGATGCTCAGCTTGTAGAGCTGCAGGAACTCGGCAGGGTCGGCGGTGCTGACGTAGCGTGGAGGCAGGTCAGGCTTGAACTTGCTCGGCCAGACGATGTTGCGGAGCTCCAGGGTGAATGATGTATGGTGGAACCCTAATTCGTCGATCTTTCACGTTTGGAGGGGATCCTACGGAGGGAACACGAAGAACACGCGGAAGCACAAAGGGAAACACGAGGAAAACGAGAGAGAATCACTCAACCAACAAGGAATCGATCACACAAGTGCTAGATCAACATACACACATGAGATCCACAAGATACATAGTCAACTAGGGTAAGGATACAAAGGAACCGTTCATCTCCCGGAGGAGGCCTTGAATCCACGAGGGGATCTTCCCGTAAAGGGGTCTTGTATCCGAGAGGATCTTCTCCGAAGAGGCCGTGGTCTCTCACGAGGAGGAGATCCGATAGATGAGCGAGGCTCTATCTCAAAAACGAGCTAAATCAACGCTAAGTCTCAAAGTGAGGAGATGGGGTCCTATATATAGAGTTGGGGGGCGAAGGGGTACATGGGCTCAGCCCAACACGCGCGCGCAAGCGCTGGCCGGATGATCCGGACGAGAGTCCGGATGATCTGGGCTGGTCCGGATGATCCGGGTGGAAGCCCGGATGAGCCGGAGGGTCGGCTGGTGGTCGCGCAGGGCCGGATGTCCGGCTGGAGGTCCGGACGTCCGGGCAGGGTCCAGATGATCCGGCTTTAGGGCGGAGCTTCTGTTGCCTTCGGTCGAATTAGCCGGATCGTCCGGACCGGGGTCCGGATCGTCCGGGCTCTGTCCGGATCGTCCGGGCCGCCGTCCGGAACGTCCGGCCACCCTGGTCCTTGATGCTTTTTCCTCTCCGTCTTCTCACATGTCTTCCGCTTCGGTTCTCCTTGCTTCCTAGCCTCTTCATGGTCGACTCCTTGGTACCTGAGTATGCATAGCCTTTCCGTTTGAGGTAGTAACCATGTCTCGTGTGAATCGAAAGGGAGTTGTGAGAGGAGTGATGTCACCTCGGTTTCAAGAGCTCTTGCACGTGCTCGAGTCATGGGTCCTTTTGGGGTTGGATGTGTTGATGTAGAGTCCATGGGGATGATGGAAGGTTGCTCCGCATCATACCCCTCCCTTCGAAAGGATCCGACCTCGGATCTAGATCTTCATCACCATGGAAAGGCGAGAGGTCTTTGACGTTGAAGGTGTCGCTCACGTTGTACTTGTCGCTTGGTAGGTCGAGCTTGTAGGCATTGTTGTTGTAGCGTGCTAACACATTGAAGGGTCCATCGGCTCGAGGTAGAAGTTTGGACTTGCGTTCGTTGGGGAAGCGTTCCTTGCGAAGGTGTAGCCACACGAGATCGCCTATTTTGAAGATCATGGGTTGCTTGTTGATGTTGAGCTTGGTAGTGATTCGTTGTACTTGGCGCTCGATGGTGTGTCTTGTCTCTTCATGCATCTTCTTGATGTAGCTTGCACAGGCACTTGCGTCGAGGTTGGTGCGCTCTTGTAGGGGTAGAGGTAGAATGTCCAATGGGGACAATGGGTTGAAGCCGTAGACGACCTCGAAGGGGGATTTGCCGGTCGTCGAATGTCTTGCGCGCTTGTAGGCGTACTCGGCGATAGGTAGACACGCCTCCCACTCCTTGATGTTCTTCTTGATCAACATGCGAAGTAGAGTGGAGAGCGTCCGGTTCGTCACCTCCGTTTGGCCATCGGCTTGAGGATGGTACGCCGATGAGAATAAGAGCTTGATGCCGAGCTTGGCGCAAAGAGTCTTCCAAAAGTAACTTAAGAACTTGACGTCGCGGTCGGAGACGATTGTCTTGGGTACTCCATGAAGTCGCAAGATTTCCCTACAAAAGAGATTTGCAATATGTGAAGCATCGTCTACCTTGTTGCAAGGGATGAAATGTGCCATCTTAGAAAATCGACCCACAACAACAAACACGGAATCCTTTCCATTTTGAGTTCTAGGCAAAGCAAGTAAAAAGTCCATGCTAATGTCTTCCCAATGTTGATAAGGAATAGGAAGAGGCATGTAAATACCATGAGATTGAGCTTTTGACTTAGCTTTGCGGCATGTTGAGCATCGGGTGGTGAAGCATGAGACGTCTCGAAACATCTTGGGCCAAAAGTAGTTCTTGGAGAGCGTGGCGAAGGTCTTGTCGCGTCCAAAATGTCCCATGAGTCCACCTACATGAGCCTCTTGCAAAAGTAGCAAACGAAGAGAAGACTCGGGTATGCAAAGTTTGTTAGCTCTCATAAGATAACCATCCTTGAGGTAATATTGTTCCCAAGATGTATGCGTCAAACATTTAGCATAATGAGGTGCAAAAGATGGATCACTAGCATACAAATCCTTTATGTGCTCAAAGCCAATAACATTCAACTCAAGTTGGGTGACGAGCGTGCATATGCGTGAAAGCGCATCGGCAACTACATTTTCCTTGCCCTTAATGTACTTGATCACATACGGAAAAGATTCAATAAATTCACTCCATTTGGCATGACGCTTGTTCAATTTAGTTTGACCTTTTAAGTACTTAAGCGTTTCATGATCAGTATGGATGACAAACTCATGAGGTCTAAGATAATGTTCCCAAACATGTAGGACACGTACTAAAGCATACAATTCCTTGTCATATACGGGATAGTTAAGTTGAGCACCGGAGAGTTTTTCACTAGAATAAGCAATGACTCGTTTTTCTTGCATTAAAACTCCGCCAATTCTGGTACCACTTGCATCGCAATGAACCTCAAAAGTTTTGTTAAAATTGGGCAAAGCAAGAATCGGAGCATGAGTAAGCAAAGACTTGAGCTCATCGAAAGCGTTGGATTGCAAAGGTCCCCAAACAAAAGGAGTATTCTTCTTACTCAAAGCATGCAAAGGAGCTGCAATAGTGCTAAAGTTTTTCACAAAGCGACGATAAAAACCTGCAAGACCAAGGAAACTTCGCACTTGTTGCAAATTGGTGGGTCGGGGCCAAGTTTTAATTGCTTTGATCTTAGTTTCATCAACATGTACACCCTTGGAAGAGACAACGAAACCCAAGAAAACCACTTTGTCAACGCCAAAAGTGCATTTTTTCAAGTTGGCATAAAGACTTTCCTTTCAAAGGGTTTGCAAAACAAGTTTAACATGATCAAGATGCTCTTTCATGGTTTTGCTAAACACGAGAATATCATCGAAGTAAACCACAACAAAGATTCCAATGTATGGTCGAAGTACATGATGCATGAGACGCACAAAAGTTCCGGGTGCTTCCGACAAACCCATTGGCATAACCAACCATTCATATAAGCCAAATTTTGTTTTGAAATCAGTTTTCCATTCATCACCCTCATGAATGCGGATTTGATAATGCCACTTTTTAGATCAATTTTTGAGAAAAAGTTGGCTCCACTAAGTTCATCAAGCATATCGTCTAAGCGAGGAATGGGATGCCTATAGCGCGCGGTGATAGCATTTATAGGTGTACAATCGGAGCACAAGCGGAAACTTCCATCGGGCTTAGGCACAAGTATAACGGGTACGGCACAAGGGCTTAAGCTTTCACGTACATGACCGTTGTCGATTAGTTGTTGTACTTGCCGTTGAATCTCCATGGTTTCTTCGGGATTGACACGGTAGGGAGCTTTGTTTGGAAGTGGCGCTCCGGGGATGAGGTCTATTCGATGCTCAATGCCTCGAAGAGGAGGTAGACCCGGAGGTAGCTCATCGGGGAAAACATCTTGAAATTCCTGCAAAAGAGATTGAAACACCAAAGGTAGCTCATGAGTGGTGTTAGTTTTTGGTTCTCCATCCTTGCACACAAGGACAAAGTGCATCACACTCGATGGGTTCTCACACACTTCTCTCATCTCATGTTTAGTGGTGAATAGTATGAGGTTTTTCTCTCTAGGCGAAGAGGCGCTCAAATTTGGCTTGTGGCTCTCACTCACTTTTTGGTGGCTCACTTTCTCACTCTTCTCTCTTTGGTTGGTGGCTTGTTTGTCGGCTATCACTTGACTAGGAGACATGGGTCATAGGACATATTCTTTGCCTTTCATCTTGTAGCTATAGTGGTTTGTACGCCCATTGTGGTAGACAACACGGTCGAATTGCCATGGCCGACCAAGGAGGAGGTGGCAAACGATCATTGGGACCACATCACACTCCAAAGTGTCCTCATATGCACCGATTTTGAAGGATACTTGGACCGTATGCTCAACTCGTATAGTGCCGGAGTCACTTAGCCGTTGAACCTTGTAGGGTTGCAGATGCTTCTTCTTGACCAATTGGAGCTTGGAGCATAGTTCTTCGCTTGCCAAGTTGTGGCAACTACCTCCATCGATGATGACCTTGACGGAGCGTCCATTGATGCCGGCCTTTGTGTGGAAGATGTGGCATCTTTGATCTTCTTCTTGTTGATGTTGAAGTGTCAAGACCTTGGAGACAACAAGAGCGGGGCTCGTATCTTCATCACAAAAGACTTGATCATCTTCATCCTCGTTGATGCGCCGGTGCATGGCCACTTGCTCAATAGCGTCCATTTCATCTTCACTCATTGAGTCGTAGGTGCCATCGTCGTTGAGTATCATGGTGCGCTTGTTGGTGCATTCATAGGACTTGTGGCCTCGGCCGCCGCAAGTGAAGCACTTGAAGGATCTTGTCTTGACGGTCTCATCGGTAGGAGTAGATGATGAAGCACGGGGCTTGGAGTTGCTTGTAGTAGGAGGAGGACGAATTGAACTTGTAGAAGTTTTCTTGTAACTTGACTTGTCGTCATTGTTTGGAGAAAGCTTGGTTGATGTCGAAGTTGGGGTAGTTGTTGAAGCTTGGTTGTTGGAGAAGCCGTATGTCTTGGATGAGTACTTGGCGTACTTGAAGTCATCTTGCACTTGTCATTCCGCCTTTGTAGCTTGATGCACGAGCTCAATGAGGTTGGAGTAGGGTTGGAAGTCGGCGATCTTCTTGATGGGATGGTTGAGTCCATTCAAGAATCGTGCCATTGTTTGCTCATCATCCTCCTTGACATTGGCTCGAATCATGGCAATCTCCATTTCTTTGTAGTATTCTTCAACACTCTTTGTTCCTTGCTTGAGGAGTTGTAGCTTCTTGAAAAGATCACGGTTGTAGTAGGTGGGCACAAAGCGTGCTCGCATGACATCCTTCATTTGAGCCCAAGTGGTGATTGGAGGTTCACCTCTTGCTTGTCGGCGCTCAAGTACTTGTTCCCACCATATGAGCACATAGTCTTGGAACTCAAGTGATGCCATAGCGATCTTCTTCTCTTCCTCATAGTTGTGCAAACGAAAGAATTTGTCGACCTTCAATGCCCATGAGAGGTACTCTTCGGGATCATTGGTTCCACTGAACTTGGGCATTGTGAACTTGAGCTTGCCATAGCGTTGTTCTTCATTGTGTTGAGGTCGATGTTGATGATGACGTTCTTGACATGGAGGGTAATCATTCTCATGTTGCTCTTGGTGAGGAGGAAGTCCATGATCAACTTGCTCTTGTTGACCTTGAGGTTGAGGTTGAGCTTGAGGAGCTTGTGGAGGAGCTTGTTGGGCTTGACGTTGCGCACGCGGATGGTAGTTCCTCTCTTGTATTTCTTCTCGAAGGGCTTCCTCTTGATTGCGCCTTTCGCGATTGCGGTTGGCGAGAGCTCGACTTGATGCTTGAAGGGCACGTTCCGCCTCAAGAGCTTGTGCTTCTCGTTGTTGTTGTTGAAGACGTTGAGCCTCGGCGTCTTGTTGCTCTTGGTGTAGGCACGCTCGTTCTTGTTCTTGTTGGTGACGAAGACGTTGTCGTTCTTGAGCTTGAGGAAACGCCACTTGGTTCGATTGAGGACGAGGAACTTGTTCATCAACTTGCTCTTGGGGGTGCTTGTCGTGTAGCGGGTTGCGAGATGCATGAGGGTCTTGACGTGCGGCTCGTCGAAGAGTGTTCGATGACGGTGTACTTATGTCGGAGAAGGAGTCGTCGGAGTGGCGACTTGAGTGGCTCCGTCTTGAGTGTGAGGAAGTAGAAGGACGCCGGTTCACCAACAAAGCGCGGATCTCGTCCATTCTTGCATCGTTCTCTTTCTTGTGCGCGTCGAGTTTGTTGTCGAAGTATTCTCTTGTACGTTGCTCGGATAGTCGCAAGTCGGTGGCGAGGTTGTCGATGCGTTCGCTCATTGCTTGTTGCTCTTGATGGAGAGCTCGTTGTGCGCCAAAGAGGTGGCTCTTGGTGACGTATGATGACATGTCGTCGTCTTGCTCGATGAAGAGTGGATTTGTAGAAGAACTTGGCCTATCCATCATTTCAAGCAAATTGTGAGTGGTAGAAGGAGAAGAACTAATACCAATGTACCGTTGACCGAAGTTGAAGATGAATCAAGTTCACTCAAATGCGGACAATGAAATAGCACTATTGGTACCGATCCTTGTCGATTCTCACACCTACACAAGTAAAAGCTTTTGGTGGAGCTTGGTTAGGATGGTGGCACAAAATTGATTGCAATTGTTAGCTTGACTCAAAAATGTTGAAGAAGATTCGCAAATTCGCATATGCAACAAGTAGACCAAGCAAGTAGTGTTACACGGAAACACACACGCAAATAGATAAATGGGATTGTGCAAACCAAAAGTGAGCCAAAATGTGGAATCCACGAAAATGCTCTTGTTGCACAATACTAGAGAGACGCTAGCACGATTGCACAATAGGCGGATACGGAGCTTGTGCACAACCTACTAAGCAAAAATGCAACGATCTCTATCCCAAGTATGCTATGTGTATGGTGTATCGGTGCAATGATCCAAATGATCTTATATGACAATCTTAATGTTGTATGATGCTATGCTTGTTGCTTATAAGCTCTTTGCTTATCTTTCCTCTTTGCTTAAAAGCTTGAGTGGATCTTTCTCTTTTGAGCTATTTTCTTATGCAAACTTCACGAACCAAGATAGCAATTGTGTATGCGATGACAACTTTGTGACACACAAGTTGATTCCGAGATATGCACCACGATTGTATGTATGATATGGTGTATGCAACTAATGTGCACAAGTCACGTTGCCGGCAATACTCAATGGCTAGTCTCGATGGGTAAGCAACGCAAAAGATGGTATATGATGGTTATCAATGCAATTGCAAGGTATGACAAAGATGTCGTCGAAGTTACCGTCCGTAGCAAAGATGAGTAGCTGACCAAAATGAGCGTTTGTTGTTGATGTCACACCGCGCCTAAATAGCCGAAACACAAGAGGACACGGAAATCTCACTCAAATTGTCGAACTCAAATTCGAATGGTAGTACGGAGGTTGAGTCTTGGGGTTTGGCAAGTGGAAATGGTGGTGGATGGGGTGGGGAGGATGTATGTATGTGTGGATGGTGGTGGTGGTGGATGGTGGACTGCAGAACTGCAGTTTCGGCAGAGGAAGCCGGATGATCCGGGCCAGGAGCCGGATGATCCGGGCACGTCCGGATGATCCGGGTCTTGGTCCGGATGATCCGGGACTTGGTCCGGATGATCCGGGAAGGTCAACCACGCACGGGAACTGCTCGGGAAGAACTCGAAAATGGGGTGAAATTTGACGATTTCGGGGATTTTGGATGGATTTCGAGGGGGAGAAGGTGGGGAAACACAAGATCCACGAGTTACACACTGAATCCATGGATCAAAATCAACAAAACATCATCAAAACTAACGAATCACAAAAAAATTTGGGGGGTATTTTTGTGGTGATTTTCGGATTTTAGGACGAAAACAACAAAATCAAGCTAGGAATCACGGGCTAGGGGCTCCAAAAACGTGATCAACCTGGCTCATGATACCATATGATGTAGGGTGGAACCCTAATTCGTCGATCTTTCATGTTTGGAGGGGATCCTACGGAGGGAACACGAAGAACACGCGGAAGCACAAAGGGAAACACAGGGAAAACGAGAGAGAATCACTCAACCAACAAGGAATCGATCACACAAGTGCTAGATCAACATACACAAATGAGATCCACAAGATACATAGTCAACTAGGATAAGGACACAAAGGAACCGTTCATCTCCCGGAGGAGGCCTTGAATCCACGAGGGGATCTTCCCGTAAAGGGGTCTTGTATCTGAGAGGATCTTCTCTGAAGAGGCCGCGGTCTCTCACGAGGAGGAGATCCGATAGATGAGCGAGGCTCTATCTCAAAAACGAGCTAAATAAACGCTAAGTCTCAAAGTGAGGAGATGGGGTCCTATATATAGAGTTGGGGGGCGAAGGGGTACATGGGCTCAGCCCAACACGCGCGCGCAGGCGCTGGCCGGATGATCCGGACGAGGGTCCGGATGATCTGGGCTGGTCCGGATGATCCGGGTGGAAGCCCGGATGAGCCGGAGGGTCGGCTGGTGGTCGCGCAGGGCCGGATGTCCGGCTGGAGGTCCGAACGTCCGGGCAGGGTCCGGATGATCCGGGACGGGGTCCAGATGATCCAGCTTCAGGGCGGAGCTTCTGTTGCCTTCGGTCGAATTAGCCGGATCGTCCGGACCGGGGTCCGGATCGTCCGGGCTCTGTCCGGATCGTCCGGGCCGCCGCCCGGAACATCCGGCCACCCTGGTCCTTGATGCTTTTTCCTCTCCGTCTTCTCGCATGTCTTCCGCTTCCGGTTCTCCTTGCTTCCTAGCCTCTTCATGGTCGACTCCTTGGTACCTGAGTATGCATAGCCTTTCCGTTTGAGGTAGTAACCATGTCTCGTGTGAATCGAAAGGGAGTTGTGAGAGGAGTGATGTCACCTCGGTTTCAAGAGCTCTTGCACGTGCTCGAGTCATGGGTCCTTTTGGGGTTGGATGTTTTGATGTAGAGTCCATGGGGATGATGGAAGGATGCTCCGCATCAGTGAACGTGTGGCATCCTGTTGTGGCCATTGGAGGTCTTCGAGGGGGTGGAGATTGGTCTTGGTGCACTTGCACCGCCACCTCTTGCGGCGGTACGCGGGCTTGGTGCTGGGGCGCTAGAAGCACGCATGCTTCTCCCAGGGGACGCTGCACCACCTAGCAGTTCACGTCCTCCCGGGCCGGCGCAGGGTGAGGCGGGTCGCGCCGCGGCGCCACACACCTTGGCTCGATGATGACACCCTGGGCCAGAGGTGGAGGAAGATCCTCGTGCGCCACGTCGCCCGCTGCAGGTGGCTGCTGAGGCAGCGAGCGAGCTGGCTCAGCAGAGCCCCCATACGCAACCCTGACGAGCTCGGTGATCTGCTCGAGCCACTCCTCGTAGAGGTCACCAACCGGGCAGTAGCGAAGGAGCTCCCGTGCCATGAGCAGAGCGGCATGCGCATCCGCCTGGCCACGACGCGCATGGGATGACGAAACTGATGGGGTCATTGACGGAGTAGACGGGAGCACCAACGGGTGCAGTGATGAAGCTTGCTGCTCGTGGCCGGCAGGGCCCGTGGCAGCGTTGACCACCGGAGATGGAGCGCAACAGGCACAACCACACCCGCCGGAGCCGTCTGAGCGACGCGGGCGGTGACTGCGGCCCGATGCTCGGTGCGAGCCCAGCGTGCATCGGCCATGGAGGTGTCGGAGTGGTGGTGGAGAACTGGTCGACGGAAGAGAAGATCCAACGCACCCCTAACCCCTACATGGTGCACCAAATGTCAGATTAAGGGATCTGCAAACCTTTGAGAGGTTCGAACTCTGGGGTGCGTGCGGAGATCTCAACCTTCCCAGCCTACCTACTCGCGATCCTACTAAGCCTAGCATGTCAAGCTCACAGTGACAAAGAGACACAGCAGTTTATCCTGGTTCGGGCCACCTTGCGGTCTAATACCCTACTCCAGCGTTTTTGGTGGATTGCCTCGGAGGGCTGAGGATGAACTAGTACAACGGATGAACTGGCCTCAGGAGGTGAGGTGTTCTTGAGCTGGTGTGGTGTGAGCTAGTTCGACTTGTTCCTCCTCTATGGTGGTGGCTAGTCCTATTTATAGTGGCCTTGGTCCTCTTCCCAAATGTTGGCGGAAGGGATCCCATAACGACCGGATTTGAAAGGGGACAAGTAGTACAACATACTTTGACAAAAGTAGTCTTCGTGTGCGAAAAGCCTGTGGTCGTGACGCTGCGATGGGCTCGTCGATGACTTCCATCCTTCCGTCCTAGCGGTCTTGGTCTCGTTGCACCGGAATGGAAACCTTTGGCTGATTCCTTGGGACTCCGTGCATGTGGCTTGCCTCCTTTGCACCGAAGAGGAAACCTGCGCTCTGCGCCCGCCTGGCCTTGGTCGTCATGGCTCACGTAAGCTGAGCCTCGTGAGGTGAACCTTGCATGGAACTCTCCGCCCCTCGAGAGCCAGCCTGAGGAGGCCGATCCCCTCGGGGGTCTTGGCGTCGTCCGCCTCATGAGGCTTGGCCCCTCGCGTGGGTCTTGTGCTGTTGATGCTGAAGCCGGGCCGTACCAGGCCGTTGATGGAAGCCACGCAGTGGGCCGCAGGCAGACAGGGCTGGATACCCCCAAATCCAGGACGTCGACAGCACCTGCTAGCTTTCAAAGATGTATGATTGTTATATTATCTGATTTTTGTGCAAAGTTTGTTGAGGTTTTCATGGATGATATTTCCATTTATGGGACTTCTTTTGATGATTGCTCAAGCAACCTTGATTGGGTTTTGTAGAGATATAAAGAAACTAATCTTGTCTTGAACTGGGAGAAGTGCCACTTTATGGTGAATGAAGGTATAATACTTGGGTAGAAAATTCCTGAATGATGTATTGAAGTAGATAAAGCTAAAGTTGATGCAATTGAGAAAATGCTATGCCCCAAAGATATTAAAGGTATAAGAAGTTTCCTTGCTCATGATGGTTACCATTGGAGATTTATTAAAGACTTCTCTAAAACATCTAGGCCTCTTACCAATCTTTTGCAAAAAGATGTCCAAT
Source organism: Triticum timopheevii (assembly GCA_963921465.1). Lineage (NCBI taxonomy): Eukaryota > Viridiplantae > Streptophyta > Magnoliopsida > Poales > Poaceae > Triticum > Triticum timopheevii. The sequence goes on along the minus strand of OY997268.1, from coordinate 289,249,001 downwards.
TTGTTTTTGATGATGATTGTGTAGAAGCCTTTGATGTACCTAAGAAAGATTTAATCTCTGCACCCATTATTCAACCACCTGATTCAAACTTACCATTTGAGATTTTGTGTGATTCTAGTGATTATGCTATTGGTGTTGTTCTAGGACAATGCATTGATAAGAAATTAAATGTTATCCATTATGCTAGTAAAACTCTAGACAGTGCTCAAAGAATTTATGCTACTATTGAGACAGAATTTTTAGCAGTTGTATTCACATGTGATTTTTAGATCTTACATTGTTGATTCTAAAGTAATTGTCCACACCGATCATGCTACTATTAAATATCTTATGGAAAAGAAAGATGCTAACCTATGTTGATTAGGTGGGTTTTGTTGCTACCAGAATTTGACTTGCATATTATTGATAGAAAGGGAGATGTGAATCCCGTAGCTGAAAATTTGTCTGGAATGGAAGATGTTCTTGATGACCCACTGCCTATTGATGATAGTTTTCCTGATGAACAACTAGCTATTATAAATGCTGCTTGTAATACTCCTTGGTATGAGGACTATGCTAACTACATTGTTGCTAAACATATAACACCTAGTTTCACATACCAACAAAAGGAAAAGGTCTTCTTTGATTTAAGACATTACTTCTGGGATGACCTACATCTTTATAAATAAGGAGTAGATGATATTATTAGACGTTGTATACTTGAGCATGAACAAGAACAAATCCTATAGAAGTGTCATTCTGAGGCTTACTGAGGACACCATGCTAGAGAAAGAACTGCACATAAGGTATTACAATCTGGTCCTATTGGCCTACTCTCTTCAAGGATGCATGTAAGTTTGTCTTATCTTGTCATGAATATAAAAGAATTGGTAATATTGGTAGACGTGAGGAAATGCCTATGAATTATTCACTTGTTATTGAACCATTTGATGTTTGGGGATTTGATTATATGGGGCCTTTTCCTTCCTCTAATCGGTATACACATATTTTAGTTGTTTTTGATTACATTACTAAGTGGGTGGAAGCTAATCCAACTAGTAGTGATGATCATAAAACTTCTATTAAAATGCTTAAAGAAGTTATTTTCCCGAGGTTTGGAGTCCCTAGATATTTAATGACCGATGGTGGTTCACATTTTATTCATGGTGCATTCCGGAAACTCCTTGCTAAGTAGGATATCAACCATAGAATTGCATCTCCATATCATCCTCAATCTAGTCATCAAGTAGAATTGAGTAATCGAAAAATAAAGTTGATTTTGCAAAAGACAGTTAATACGTAATAGATCTAGAAAGAATTGGTCTAAGAAACTTGATGATGCATTATGGGCTTATACAACAACCTATAAGAATCCTATGGGTATGTGTTAGTGCATTTTTTCCTCTCATGTGTTTTGGAGACTGTTTGCAGGAATAGGCATTGATTGATGTGTTTTCTACTGCACACAAAGAGAAATAGTCCATGCAGAACCGAAGAGAATGCAGCCTCCAGCATCAAGTTTGAGGAACTTCACCGAAGAATATCTGTGTTGGAGAGAAGAATGAGCTACATCTATTGAAAACATGTAGGAAAGAAGATTTATGTGAAGGAGTTAACCCCTCAAAAATTTATTGCTGATGTGAAGCAATTGGTTTGGTGATTCTGTTCGAAGAAATTTGACTGCAGTGAATGAAAGTCCAAGACAATGTGAAGAGGTAGTATTCATTTCATTGTTCTTATTTCATTCATTTGAGTCATAGGACCTTCGTACTATTAAGAGGGGTATAGGTTCTCAAAGCTTAGATCCGTTGTGATGCTTAGCCCAAATGCCTATGCGAGACTGAGAGAAATCTCTTTATGTTTAAAATGATTACCTGCCAGCAGTAGATGTGGTTCTTCATGCTGCAGGAGATATCTTTCGAACCACAGAGTTAGCATTACTTGATCTGCAAGGAATGTTACCATTGTGATCAATTTTTGAAGACGGATAGGTGACGACTCGATTGTTGAAGAGTCATTTTCTTAACTAAGAAAGAACTTTAGCAACCAAGAATCATTGTGGTTCATGAAGAGGTCTGTCGATGGTTCGGAGATCCCCGACAAGTATCTACCATGAGTGAAATCAACTGGAATCTGATCGGCTCCAAGTTGAAGGAGAATAGGGCGAAGAGAGTTTATCTTCTGTGTTAAATCACATCCCCACCAACCAGACGTATTCCTTTTGGCAGAAGAGCGAATTGGTCTAACAAATCCATGTGTCGCCATCGAGCACCACTAGTTCAATTTACTTTACTGCATTACCTTCAGCAGTTTACATTCATTCCTATGACGATGGTTTATCTTATCAATCATTGACTGTTACATATCATTCATATTTGGCATCTCTATCATTCCCATTTGTTAAAGTTTATTTCTCATCATGTTGCATTCTGATCATTCATTTTAATCGTCCCAGTCGTATAAATTTCTCCTTGCACTTATCCTATTTAGACTGGTGTGCTTTTCCTGTGTCATTTTCATTCACCTTGTCATTGTTCATTCTCATGCTTTATCTTGTAGTTCATATCTTGTTTCCTCTCATGCTACAACATCTTTTCGCATGTTGCATAACCATCATTATTATCAAACATGTGATATCATATGCTTGTACCATAATAGCTTCCTACTTCAATAGATATGTCTCTCAATGTCTTGCTTGATTAAGTTCTTGAATACTGAACCTTATTTCCGCTGTTGTCTTTCGGATCAATTCAAAACATTCGCAAGAATTTTTGATCTCCTATTCACCCGCTCTGGTCAATATACTCTTGGTCCTAACAAGTGGTATCACAGCGGGTACTCCCTGTCTCTGTTTATTAAAGGTGTAACAACCTTGGAGTTTTGAGTATGTCGTATGCAGGTACATCCATGCACTCTGAAAGGTTTCCTATCTTCGATGAAAATGACTATGTCTATTAGAAAGAATGAGAATTAGACTTCAAGCTATCAACATAGATCTTTGGTAGATTATGGAAAGTGGATACACCATTCAACAACCCGATGCTCCCGTTCTGATGACAAAGCTATACTGCGGTTGAATGCACAAGCAAAAGATATTATCTATGACAGTCTCTCGAAAGACATTTTCATTCGGTTCCAAAAACTTGACACTACAAAGCAACTCTGGGATGCCATAAAAATGCTCATGAACATTTCATTACCAGAACGGATCCTCACAGTGAAATGCTTCGTGCCATGTTTGATGGCTTCAGAAGTCTTCATAAGGAAAGTTCTATGGAACTCACTGATTAGTTGACTATTATCGTTGAAAGACTTCATCAACAAGGAGTAACATATATCACCGGTAGAGATGTGGTCAAAAAGCTACTAAGTGCTCTTGATGCGACCTTTGATCCAATCGTATCTAAAATCAAGCAAAGACTAGACTATGAAGAACTTCAATACATCAAGGTCATGATGATGTTCTCTATTCACGAAGAAAAGATAGAACTTGAAAATGGAGATCAAGAATATTCATCGAAAAGTGAAGGAGAAATTCTTTCACACTACGACAGATCACAAGAAGGTGATGTGGAGAATCAACACACTATCACAAGGGAAGTAGAAATGCCCACAAAAGGCTAAGTGATCTCAGAAGACAAAATCTATGTCTCACAAATGACGATGAATTTGACTTGCCTAAATCTTCAAGAAAGTTACCTTTGAAAGAAATGAAGTGCTTCAAGTGTAAACAATTAGTTCACCTCATAGCAGACTGTCCATGTTTGGATGGAAAACCTAGCAATAGATGGAAGTATCTCCACTACAATGGATTCACTCGAATAGATCGTCATACTAATCTCTTGAAGAAAAATGAATCTTTTTCATCCTCTTTGACGAGACCAGTCACTCACGTGCAAGCCAAAGCAACAATCGAATCTAATATGAAGAAAATGTCGTAGCTGAACAGAGTATATGCGGAAATCAATATGAACCCTGAAGATCAGACATCCAATCAGAATCAGAAGACGAAGAGCCTCCACTACCAAAAAACCACTTCCGTGATGATACGTGTTTTTCACAGTAGGTCACGTTTTCTCTCATGCATGTACATCCATGACGATTTTATGACAGAATCAAGATAATCATACCTGCGCTATCGTAGAAGTGTTCCATGACAATACCAAAATTATCATCACGGAAGTGTCCACTTCCATGATGATAAATGGTGCGTCATGGAAGTGCTTTCATCGAGGGTAACTGACACGTGGCATCCACCATAATGGGTCGTCATTAAGCGATCGGGTTCCAGTTTGGATCCGATAACCTGTTAATAGCTGGGACCCATTAGGATTATCCACGTGTAAAATTATCATTGGCTATAGCAACCACGTGCCAGCACCGCGGAAGGACAAATGGCAACTGCCCGATGGATAGGAGGCACCTATGATATGTCGACACGTGGCTAATAACCCACAAGTATAGGGGATCACAATAGTTTTCGAGGGTAGAGTATTCAACCCAAATTTATAGATTCAACAAAGGGAGCCAGAGAATATTTGCAAGTATTAGCAACTAAGTTATCAATTCAATCAGACCTGGAGATTAATTATCTATAGCAAAGTGATTAGTAGCACAGTAATATGGTAGCTTTAATAGTAGTGGTAGCAGCAACAGTAATGGTAACAATGATAGTAATAGTTTTGTAGCAGTAACGATAGTAACAACAAAAGTAGTAACTTAGCAAGATCATATGTAGGAAAATCGTAGGCATTGGATCGGTGATTTGTTGGATGATATTCATCATATAACAATCATAACCTAGGGCGATGCTGCACTAGCTCTAGTTCATAAAATGTAGGCATGTATTCCGTAAATAGCCATACATGCTTATGGAAAGAACTTGCATGACATCTTTTGTCCTACCCTCCCATGGCAACGGGTGTCGGTGTCAAAACCGGTAGATCTCGGGTAGGGGGCCCAAGCTGTATGTTTGCAGATTCATGGTAACAACAGTCAAAAGGACATAGTGTTTACCCAGGTTCGGGGCCTCTTAATGGAGGTAAAACCCTACTCCTGCTTGATTATATCCAAAGAGTATAGGGTTACAAGAGTTGATCTACCTCGAGATCGTAATGGCTAAACCCTAGCTTGGCTAGCCTATCAATGTTATGACTCTGCCTTCGGTCTAAACCCTCCGGTTTATATAGATATCGGAGGGGCTTAGGGTTGTACAAAGTCGGTTTAACAGAAAGGAAATAGTATATCCAGACACCTAAGCTTGCCATCCACGTATACGGGAGTCCTCACCAGACACGAGAGGTGGTCTTCTTCCTAGTATCTTGACGGCCCATTAGTCTGGCCCATGTCCAATAAACTGGATGCCTGAGGGCCCCTTAGTCCAGGATTCCCTCAGTAGCCCTTGAACTAGTCTTCAATGACGACGTGTTCGGCGCGCAGATTATCTTCGGCATTGCGAGGCGGGTTCCTTGAACAACGTGATCAGCTTTCCTCCATAAAAGAACTTTATTCGGCTTTGCATATTTAACACAACCCTTAGCCACGAAGGCAGGATATATAAAAAATAGGAACAATGTCTTTACTGACAACTTTTTCCGGCGAAGCGTCTAACTTGACCCTTCAGCGTTTTGAACCGTTTTCTCACCCCGCATTCCGTGTTTCGAGGCCAAGCCCCCTTGGCCCGTCTCGTCAAAACAGAGATCATGCCCACTTATTACGGGATTGCTCATCAATAACATTTGGGTAATCCAACCATTTACGACGCATGCTTACATTGGCAACAAGCGAGTTTCAAGGCATAATTGGAGGGACAGTTGGCATTTTCACCGCCTATAAGAGGGCAATGGATTTATCATCTCTTCCCCACGCCTTCCAATCTCCTAAGCTCTCGGAGCCCGAAAGAAAGTTTTCATCTTCCTCACCACCACCACCTCCTCCAACCATGGTCGGACCCAGTTCCAAGGGAAAGTGGGAGTCCTCCTCCGTCACTGATAGAGGCAAAGGTGTCCCGTCTTTCGATGAGATGGTGGATTTCGCTTTGGTGGAAATCAAATTTGACGATCCGAGTACGAATGTGCGAGGACGTCGCGCCTTAGCAATCGCTAAACCAACTCCGAGAGGTTATTGACCACGCCGGAGCACGATCAACCTGACCATGAAGGTCTATTTCCTGCGAGCAAACGAAGAACAAGCAAGAAACTGAGATTGCAATCTGGATATTGCGAACATAAGATGAAAGCTTTATTGATCAAGGTGGGGTTCTGTGGCGCCTTTGTCTGGTCGTTGAACACAAACGAAGTACGCGAAGTTGCAGCTATGGCGAACTTTTAATCTAAACAAAACCCAAAGTCTAAACGGTGCCCTAAGGGCTGTATATATGGAGGAAGAGGGGGTTAATTTCGTGGCCCTTGGTGGAGGGGTCCGAAACTAACCCTATCTCTTGTTTCCCCACACATACGGACTCTAAAAATAGCCTATACTTATGTATTTCGAAATTACATGGGCCTGGCCCAATAATAAGGTGACGCAGCACCTAGAATAGCCTCTGGACGAAATTTATGAAGTGGCATCTTGTATATTTCGTCCAAGGCTTCATGCACTCATTATGGTGGCTTCAAAGTCCTGAAATCATCACTTGTAACTCTATTCTTGTCCCCCTTGCGCCTGCCATCATCTCCATGCTTGTTCTTGCTCCAATGTTCATCCTTCTCCAAGCTAGGCCCTTCATTTGTAAGCAAAACAAATGTATCCAATTTAGGCAGCATCATATTCTCATGAACATTAGAATCATTACCAAGAAACGAAAGTACCTGGTAATTTAGTTGGCGTGCGCGAGCTCTAGTAATTGGTCCAGTATGTATAGCAGCAGGGGCTGTGGGTGTAACAATGGTATTGATGTCCTCATCATCCTCCCCTTCTTGAAATGAAGTCGTCCTCGACGGAAGTTCATCTTCCTCACCCAAATATGGCTTCAAATCTGCAATGTTAAAAGTGGGACTAACCCCAAAATCTGCAGGCAGCTCAAGTTTATATGCATTATCATTTACTTTCTCCAACACCTTAAAGGGACCAGCAGCACGTGGCATTAGCTTTGATTTGCGCAAATCAGGAAATCTATCCTTACGCAAATGTAACCAAACAAGATCTCCAGGTGCAAACACAACATGTTTTCTACCCTTATCTCCAGCAAGTTTATATTTAGCAATCATACACTCAATGTTTTCCTTAGTTAACTCATGCATTTTTAAAATCAATTCAGCACGTTCTTTAGCATCAAAATTAACCTTCTCTGAAGATGGAAGAGGCAACAAATCAATAGGTGCACGAGGTAGGAAACCATACACAACTTCAAAAGGGCACATCTTAGTAGTAGAATGCAATGAACGATTATAAGCAAATTCAATATGAGGCAAGCATTCATCCCACATTTTCTTATTATTCTTTAGAACAGCCCTAAGCATAGTAGACAATGTTCTATTGACTACTTCAGTTTGTCCATCAGTTTGGGGGTGACAAGTAGTACTAAAAAGCAGTTTAGTCCCCAACTTAGCCCATAAACATCTCCAAAAGTGGCTAAGAAATTTAGTATCACGATCTGAAACAATAGTGTTTGGCACACCATGCAAGCGAATAATTTCACGAAAGAACAAATCAGCAACATTAACAGCATCATCGCTTTTATGACATGGTATAAAGTGTGCCATTTTCAAGAATCTATCCACGACAACAAATATGCTATCCCTCCCCTTCTTTGTTCTAGGTGAACCTAAAACAAAGTCCATAGATATATCCTCCCAAGGAACACTAGGTACAGGCAAAGGCATATATAAACCATGAGGATTGAGTCGTGACTTAGCTTTTTGACATGTAGTGCAGCGAGCAATAAAACGCTCAACATCCCGTCTCATCTTTGGCCAAAAGAAATGTGTAGCAAGTACGTCCTCCGTCTTCTTCACGCCAAAGTGTCCCATTAGTCCTCCTCCATGCGCCTCCTGCAACAACAAAAGACGAACGGAGCTAGCTGGAATGCATAGCTTGTTAGCACGGAACACAAATCCATCATTAACGACAAACTTGTTCCATGTTCCTCCTTCATTACAATTCTGCAATACATCTTTAAAATCAGCATCATGCACATATTGATCTTTGATGGTCTCCAAACCAAATATTTTGAAGTCAAGTTGTGAAAGCATAGTATAGCAACGAGACAATGCATCAGCAATAACATTTTCTTTACCCTTCTTGTGTTTAATGACATAAGGGAAAGTCTCAATGAATTCAACCCATTTAGCATGTCTACGATTCAGTTTAGCTTGACTTTTAATATGTTTCAAAGATTCATGATCAGAATGTATAACAAATTCTTTGGGCCATAAATAATGTTGCCATGTTTCTAAAGTCCGAACAAGAGCATATAATTCTTTATCATAAGTAGAATAATTCAGACTAGGCCCACTCAATTTTTCAGAAAAGTATGCAACAGGTTTGCCATCTTGTAATAACACACCTCCTAATCCAATTCCACTAGCATCACATTCAAGCTCAAAAGTCTTATTAAAATCAGGAAGTTGGAGTAAAGGAGCATGTGTTAACTTATCTTTCAACACCGTGAAGGCTTCTTCCTGTGCGGTACCCCAAACAAAAGGCACATCCTTCTTTGTAAGCTCATGGAGAGGTGCAACAATGGTGCTGAAATCTCTCACAAAACGCCTATAGAATCCAGCGAGGCCAAGAAAACTCCTCACTTGTGTGACCGTTTTGGGCTGCGGCCAACTCTCAATAGCTTCAATCTTGGCTTTATCAACTTCAATTCCCTGTGGAGTAACAACATAGCCAAGAAAAGACACTCGGTCGGTGCAAAAGGTGCACTTCCCAAGGTTACCAAACAAACGTGCATCACGTAGAGCAATAAAAACAGCACGTAAATGTTCCAAATGTTCCTCCAAAGATCTGCTATAAATCAATATGTCATCAAAGTAAACTACCACAAATCGTCCAATGAAAGCACGTAAAACTTCGTTCATTAATCTCATGAAAGTACTAGGTGCATTAGTTAACCCAAAAGGCATGACTAACCACTCATATAATCCAAACTTAGTTTTAAATGCTGTTTTCCATTCATCCCCCAATTTCATACGAATTTGATGGTATCCACTATGCAAATCAACTTTGGAGAATATTGTAGAGCCACTCAATTCATCAAGCATATCATCTAGCCTAGGAATAGGATGACGATAACGAATAGTAATATTATTAATGCCTCTACAATCAACACACATACGCGATGTACCATCCTTTTTCGGCACTAGAATAATAGGAACAGCACAAGGACTAAGGGATTCGCGTATATAACCTTTGTCGAGAAGCTCTTGTACTTGACGCATAATCTCCTTCGTTTCCTCTGGATTGGTACGGTATGGCGCACGGTTTGGCAGTGAAGCACCGGGAATTAAGTCAATCTGATGCTCAATCCCTCGAATAGGCGGTAATCCCGGTGGCACGTCTTGTGGAAAGACGTCAGCGAACTCCTGCAAAATGTTAGTGACAGCAGGCGGCAAAGAGGAAGGCACGTCCTCGAATGAAAATAATGCCTCTTTGCACACAAAAGCATAGCAAACAGATTTGCTAAAATCTAGCTCATCAATATCAGATTTAGTGGCAAGTAAACATGCACTTTTCAATTTAATTTCAGAAGCAACACTAGATGGTTTACTATTAGGCTTCATATGTTGCTCAAATTCTTTTGCCACAATCTGATTTTCACTCTTATTTTTCTCCTGTTTTGCTTTATTAGCTCTATTAATATCATCTTTCAAAATGGACTCAGGAGTCATAGGAAGCAAAGTAATATTTTTATCCTTATGAACAAGAGTATACTGATTGTTTCTACCATGGTGTACAGAATTTTTATCAAATTGCCATGGTCGACCAAGTAATAAGGAACATGCTTGCATAGGTACCACATCACAATCAACATAATCAGCATATGTAGAGATACTAAAATGCACACGAACAGTACGTGTTACCTTAACCTTGCCGCTGTTGTTGAACCATTGCATGTAGTAAGGATGTGGATGTGGTCTTGTGGTGAGAGATAGCCTCTCCACCATCTCCATGCTAGCCAAGTTGTTGCAGCTCCCTCCATCTATGATGACGCGCACAGAACGTTCCTTCACAACTCCCTTTGTATGGAACAAATTGTGCCTCTGATTTTGCTCAGCTTGTGTGACCTGCACACTCAAAACACGTTGAGCAACTAAACATTCATACCTGTCAGCGTCTTCAGGAGCCATGTATTGCGTCTCATGATCAGAATCATCTCCACCGTGTTCTTCACGTGTAATAAGAGCCAACGTCTCCTCATCATAGTCACTGGCGGACTCATACCCACCATCCTCAGTAGCAATCATCACACGCTGAGATTTGCATTCTCTCGCATAATGACCTCTTCCCTTACAACGACGACAAATAATATCGCTGGTGTGCCCAGTTGATGCCATGGAAGAAGAAGAGCTCTGTGTAGGCCCGGCAGGTGCGCTCTTGGCAGATAGTGGAGGTTGTGCCTGCTTTCTTGTATCACGGCTGGAGGTAGCAGCTGATGGAGGTGCTGGTGTAGTGGAAGTAGAGGATGCACGCGGTGTCCATGATGAAAGTCGACCTACAGAAAAGTTAGTTCGTGCCAATGCTTGTCGATCCTGCACTTCACGTTCAGCTTTACAAGCAAGATGGAATAAACGAGTGATATTAGTATACTCCTTATACTCTAGAATGGTTTGAATCTCTCTATTTAATCCACCTATAAAACGTGCAAGCATAGCTTCATTATCCTCAACAATACCACATCTAATCATGCCAGTTTGTAATTCCTGATAATATTCTTCTACAGAATTTTTTCCTTGTCTTAAACGCTGCAATTTTTGAAGCAATTCACGTTGATAATATGGTGGAACCCAACGAGTACGCATAGCAATTTTCAAAGCAGCCCAAGTAGCATGAATAGGATATAATCTACAATGTTCAGACCACCATACACATGCAAAACTAGTGAAAGCACAAACAACAGCAGCAACCCGTCTCTCCTCGGGATATTGTAAACATGTAAAACGTTGTTCAGTTTCTAACTCCCAAGTAAGATATATATCAGGAACATATCTACCCTCAAATGGTGGAATATTCAATTTCAGTTTAGGAATATGGACATCATCTCGTACCTGAGGTGGTGGTGCAGGCCTACCATTACGAATATATACCTGAGGTCGACCTGCTGGTGGTGGTGCTGGTGGCTGCACGTAGGTCTGATTTTGATCAACCTCATCCTCATAATCGCCCGCATACTCATCATCCTCCTCGGTACCAGCAACAGCAGTAGCAGGAGCCAAAGAAGCACCAACAGCAGTAGCAGCGGCACTAGAATTTTGTCCTGGCTCAATAGGAACACGCTGAGCTCGTCCATACTGATTCGGAAGGGGGCGTAGTTGTTGTTGTTGCAGAGGTGCGATAGGTGCAGCCGGCGGTGGTTGTGGAAAACGCGCGAGCAATTGATTAAACTTGCTATCAAGCTTTGTTTCAAACGTCTTCTCAATGACATCTATCTTCTCCATGGCCTCGTCAAATCTGTTTAGCACATCTTGCACCTGTCCACTCATCATTTGCTGAAATTTATCATGTAGCTGTTTGTTCGTCAGGTTCTCCCAATCAGTCTCATCGGCTTGTGATCCTACCATGGTTAGCAGCAAATAGAAACACACAAGAATATGATCCTACAGACTACTAAGAAGTGGTGGTGGTGTATCACAAACCCGTCAAGCAAATCTCAAATTCTTACCAGTTCTTACCCAACAGCAGGTGGTGATCAGTAACCGTTGTAGTCAAAACTCTCAAAGCTTGGATATAGCGATTACCAGGGAGAATCAAACGCACGACGTAGATGTATGTGGAGCTGGGAAGGCTTATAATATGGTAGCAAAAAAGGTCAGCAATAATCAATTCAGAGATGCAAAGTTGAATAAATGCTCAACGACGGTACTGTGCTGGTCCTAGGCTAGACTGTGCTAGAGACGCGAGCCTAGAACACTAACAAAATCACGGCGCTGCACGTAAACAAGGGAAAGCACACTCTGGAATTTTTTTTCGCTCCTTTTTTTTGCGCTGATTATTTTTTTTGCGCTGCTCTTTTTTTTTGCGAAAAATCACTATAATGGCGAGTGTCTCAAAACTCTTCCCAGGTCAAACTGACAGGATGGGCACGAAATTTTTTCGACCAAATTTTTTTTTCGACTGCCTGGACCCAAAAACTGGAAACGGGTCAAAAAAAATTCTATAACGGCGACTCTCTCAATACGCTTAGAAACACCTAAAAATAGGATAGCCAGAATTTTTTTTGTCAATTGCGTTTTCGGAAAATTTTGGGCCTAAACGGAGGGTGGTTTCCGGACTCTTTTTTTTTGGAAACCAACCTCTTCTACTGACGGCAAAAGATTGCTGGAATCCAAAACCTACTCAGACAAGGAAACACGAATTGGAAATTAGATGGATCCCGAAAACAAACCTAATATGCAAGGAACTCGGATTGGTGGTGGATATATGGTGGTAGGATATGGCAGCGGTGGTGGTATATGATATCGGCGGTGGTATATGGATACGGATTTGAAGCGGTGGCAGATAAGCGGTGGTGGTAGATGGCAGGGGCGATGATGATGGTGCGGCAGCGGCGTGACAACTTATGACCAGAACTCGAAACTCTAAAAGACTAGACTCTAAGACCAGCAACTAGACACGACGATGCAACCGCAAATTCAACAACGCAAATACAGAAAAGATTATGCAAAGGCTCAGATTGGTTCGGATATGATGAACTAACCCTAATTTTTTTTGTGGATTTTTCGTGGACTGTAGGTATGAAGAACAGACTCGATCTAAACTACGAAAAACTGTAAAATATCACCGAGCAACCTGGAAATCTGATATCACTTGATAGAGGCAAAGGTGTCCCATCTTTCGATGAGATGGTGGATTTCGCTTTGGTGGAAATCGACTTTGACGATCCGACTACGAACGTGCGAGGACGTCGCACCTTAGCAATCGCTAAACCAACTCCGAGAGGTTATTGACCACGCCGGAGCACGATCAACCTGACCACGAAGGTCTGTTTCCTGCGAGAAAACGAAGAACAAGCAAGAAACTGAGATTGCAATCTGGATATTGCGAATATAAGATGAAAGCTTTATTGATCAAGGTGGGGTTCTGTGACGCCTTTGTCTGGTCGTTGAACACAAACGAAGTACGCGAAGTTGCAGCTATGGCGAACTTTTAATCTAAACAAAACCCAAAGTCTAAACGGTGCCCTAAGGGCTGTATATATGGAGGAAGAGGGGGTGAATTTCGTGGCCCTTGGTGGAGGGGTCCGAAACTAACCCTATCTCTTGTTTCCCCACACATACGGACTCTAAAAATAGCCTATACTTATGTATTTCGAAATTACATGAGCCTGGCCCAATAATAAGGTGACGCAGCACCTAGAATAGCCTCTGGACGAAATTTATGAAGTGGCATCTTGTATATTTCGTCCAAGGCTTCATGCACTCATTATGGTGGCTTCAAAGTCCTGAAATCATCACTTGTAACTCTGTTCTTGTCCCCCTTGCACCTGCCATCATCTCCATGCTTGTTGTTGCTCCAATGTTCATCCTTTTCCAAGCTAGGCCCTTCATTTGTAAGCAAAACAAATGTATCCAATTTAGGCAGCATCATATTCTCATGAACATTAGAATCATTACCAAGAAACGAAAGTACCTGGTAATTTAGTTGGCGTGCGTGAGCTCTAGTAATTGGTCCAGTATGTATAGCAGCAGGGGCTGTGGGTGTAACAATGGTATTGATGTCCTCATCAGTCACGGAGAAGGAGATAAAGGATCTCCGGAGTGCGGGATACCTAGTCGCAACCATCGTGCATAGGCTCCCCACCAAGGGTCAGATCATCCCCACTCCGAAGCCCGGCGAAAGGGTCATCTTCCTCCCCCATTTCCTTACAGGGCTAGGTTTTCCACTCCATCCCTTCGTTCGGGGACTCATGTTCTATTACAGGCTAGATTTCCATGATCTAGCACCGAACTCTTTCCTCCACATCTCGGAGTTTATCGTCGTGTATGAGGCTTTACTCCGCATCCCCCCACACTTCGGCCTATGGCTAAAGATCTTCAATGTGAAGCCGAAGGTGGTCGGTGGGCAGCACGCGGACTGCGGCAGGGCTATGATAAGCAAGCTTCCCAATGCCACATGGCCCAAGGGGGCCTTAGTCAAGACCATCAAGGTCTGGCAACAAGAATGGTTCTACATCACCGAGCCGTGCCGCACCAACTGGGCGGCGATTCCGGAGTTCAGATCCGGACCCCCATGAGGCTCACGTCGTGAAACGCCAAGGGCCTCGACTGGGGGTCCAAGATGGAGGTGCAGACGCTGCAAACACATATCACCAACATGTTGTGCAAGAATGTCGGTCTCACCAATGTGGTTCAGATCATGCTCTTCCGCCTCATTCTCCCCTACCAGCGCCGGACTTCCCCTATGTGGGAGTTCAATCCGGAGGAGCCGCGGTCCCTGCAGCACTTCCTCGGCATGATGCACACAGGAATAGGGAGTTGTTGTTCAAGGCCCAGAAGAGCTGGTGATGCGGAGCATCCCACGTTCATCCCCATGTACACTCCGACTACTCTCCAAGCCCCAAGAGGATATATGACGAGACCTCGAACATACGCCATTGGACACAAGGTGAATTCACTCCTCTTCGAACCGTCACTTTCCGCATATGAGACATGGCTACTACCTCATGCATGGACCTTGCATACACTCAGGTACAACCAAGATGACCATGGAGAATCCAAGGACCAAGGCCAAGCATGGAAGAGAAGACGGAAGAAAGGACAAGAAGAAGACGGAGTGGCTATTGGAGCCAGGCCGGACATCCGGGCCGCCGTCCGGATCATCCGGGCTCAGCCGGATCATCCGGACCCTCCCCCGGATCGTCCGGGTAAATGCGCCGAAGACAACAGAAGCTGCTCGACAAAGCCGGATCATCCGGACGGTCGCCCGGATCATCCGGACCCCCGACACCCGGATCATCCGGGCCACCATCCGGATCATCCGGACCCCGCCTGTGTGCGCGACTTGGGCTGAGCCCATGTACCCCTTCGCCCCCTAGTCTATAAATAGGACCCCCTCTCCTCACTTTGAGACTTAGCATTGGATTAGCTCATATTTGTGTGAGAGCCTTTGCTCATCCACTCGGTTACTTCTCCTCGGAGATCAGGACCTCCTCGGAGAAGATCCCTTAGCGGATTCAAGACCCCTATCTAGGGAAGAACATCAAGGCCTCCTCTTGGAGATGAACGGTTCCTTTGTATCCTTACCCTAGTTGACTATGTATCTTGTGGATCTCATGTGTGTATGTTGATCTAGAACTTGTGTGATCGATTCCTTGTTGGTTGAGTGATTCTCTCTCGTTTTCCCCGTGTTTCCCCTCGTGCTTCCGCGTGTTCTTCGTGTTTCCTCCGTAGGATCCCCTCCAAACGTGAAAGATCGACGAATTAGGGTTCCACCCTACATCATATGGTATCATGAGCCACGTTGATCACGTTTTTGGAGCCCCTACCCCGTGTTTTCTAGCTTGATTTTGTTGTTTTCGTCCTAAATCTGAAAATCCCCACCAAAAATAGCCCCAATTTTTTTTTGTGATTTGTTGGTTTGATGATGTTTTGTTGATTTTGATCCATGGATTTGCTTGGTTTCAAGTGGATCTAGCATTTGCCCAAGTTTCCCCACCGTCCATCCACGAAATCTCGTCAATTTTGACACCAAAATCCCCAATTTTCGCCAAAAATTTCATCTCCACGAGCAAATCCCGAGCGGATTGACTTGCCCGGATCATCCGGACCTTCTCCCGGATCATCCGGACATCCCCCGGATCAGCTGGACGCCCCCCCGGACGTCCGGATACCCCACGCGCCCAAATTCCCGAACCGGAGCTGACGAACCCGGATCATCCGGATTTCCTCCCGGATCATCCGGACCTAGCCCGGATCATCCGGACCTCCTCCCGAATGTCCGGTTAACCCTGACACTGACTCGGCTGAAATCTTGTTTTGGCTGTAACTAATTCATCCGAACTCCGATTTTGACGTTCTTTAGCTCGTTTTGAAGCTCTTGACATCCCCCATCCCACAAAAATACCACCAACATCATTTGACTCCATCATATTTTCTGAAATTTGGCAAGTTTGCCTAGGCCCTCCACCATATCATCCGCATTACCACCACCGACTTCCGCCACCTAGCCCATTTTGTTCCCCATAGCATTAGTGGTTGCTTGAGTAGTGATTTGAGTCTCCTAAGGTGTTTCGGCTACTTAGGGACAATTGCTTCTTCATCAACCACCACCACCACTTCCGCATAACCGTGCCCACCATACATTTCCACCCCCAACTTAACCCAATTTTGTTTGAGTTGTGGCTTGTGTCTCCTAAGGTGTTTCGGCTACTTAGGGACGGCAACTCCAACTCCGACTCGTGTATAGCCCATCATTCCACTTCCGCATTGCCAAGAGCAAACCACCACCGCTTTCCGCTACCACCATTTTGACATTTGTCATTTGAGATTTTGAGTTTGCGGTTTTTCCGTTTCCTAAGGTGTTTCGGCTACTTAGGGACGAGTCTCCATCATCTTGGTATCTACACCAAGAACACCGCCACTCATCATCGCAAGGACGGTAACCTCGACGACACCTTTGTATATTCCCTTGCAATTGCATTGTTAACCCCTAGCCCATTTTGCGTCACTTACCTATCGAGACTAGCCATTTGAGTATTGCCGGCAACGTTACTTGTGCACATTAGTGATCCACCATTCCATTGCATACATACCATATCATATTGGTATCATATCATACATTGTGTCACAATATCGTTCCCGCATATACACAATAGCTATCTTGGTTTGTGCATTGTGCATAAGTGGCCATTGAAAAAAAAAACTTTTAAGCAAAAAGAGAGCAAAGAGCTCGTGAGCAAGTGCCATAGCATCATACCCCATTGCATATAAGAGCCATACCAAAATCTACATCATATGATATCATGCTTGCGAGAAACACCGGGAACCATACATACATAGCATACTTGGGATAGAAAGTATATCCATTTGGCATCTTATAGGTTGTGCACAAGTGTCATATCCGCCTATTGAGCAATCGTGCTAGCGTCTCTCTTGAGTTGTGCAACACGAGCGTTTTCCGTGGATTCCACATTTTGTGCTCATTCCTTGGTTGCACGACCCCATTTATCTATCCGTCTGTGTGTTTCCGTGTGCCATTCTTTGCTATTGGTCCATTTGTCTCACTTGCGAATTTGTGAATCTTTTTCAACATTATTGACTCTTGCTAACATTTTTCATTAAATTTTTGTGCCACTATCCTCACCGAGCTCCACTATAAGCCTTACTTGTGTAGGTGTGAGAATCGACAAGGATTGGTACCAATAGTGCTATTTCATTGTCCGCATTTGAGTGAACTTGATTCATCTTCAACTTTGGTCAAAGGTACATTGGTATTGGTTCTTATCTTTCTCCCACTCATATTTGCTCAAGTCTTGTGATGGGTAGGCAAGGCATTTCCTCTCCGGTCTACGACAACAACGATGGCATGAACAACTACATCACCAAAAGGTCCATCTTCGAACTACAACAACAAATGCAAGGCGCACAATCAAGATTGCAAAAGCGCATCGACAACAAGCTTGCCGCACAAAAGGAGGAGCAAGATGCGAGGATGGAAGAGATTCGGGCCTTGATCAAGTCTTCTTCCACTTCATCATCCTCAAGACGATGACGGTCAAGCCACAAGTCTTCGGAGCGCGAAAAAGATGCAAGTGAAAATCGTCCTCGTCCACATCTACATGGCGATCATCATCTCATTCACGATCCACATCGTCATGAAGGCCAAGTCACCTCCAAGCAACATGTGCACGATGACGACGAACGACATCTACTACAAGCTCAAGCACGACAACAACATCATCATCATGAAGATGCTCCACAAGCGCAAATGCACAAGTCCCAACAAGACCTACTTCACGCCAAGTCCAAGCTTCAAGAGCACAAAAGAAGACCGCGAGATGACCACCACCAAGACGGTGCTACGGCTACATCAACCACTTCGGCATCTTCGCCAAGTGTTCTCAAGGAATCTTCGCCTTTGGACGTACGGCATATTCGCCTACTTCCCACGAGTACGCCTACATCGACTTCATCAAGTCCAAGGCGACCACCTACGAGCGAGGGTGAAACTTCCATCTTCGGAAGCCCCTCAAGGAAGATGGCCGAGCATGGGACATTCCCTTCGGTCATGGAGACGAGCTATGAGGTGCCACATCATATGGGCCTCCAACAACAAGACGGTGACAAGAAGGTCGAGCAAGGGCCATCCCCTTCGACCACGGCGATAGAAGTTGAGCATGGAGACATTTGCACCAACATCTCTCCGACACCCACATATGTCGAGATGCCCCAAGTGCCATGTGAGGAGAGCCAACACCCCATGAGTGACATGAGTGACTCCACCATACGTGACATTGAGAGCATTTCCTATGAGAGGATGAGTGTGACCACCACTAGCCCCACACATGAGAGCATGCCACACATCCTATGTGAGGTTGAGCGCCATTTGAGTGACTCCAACAAACATATGAGTGAGAGCATCCTTGAGGAAGTGAGTGAGCCACAACACTTAGAGAGTGAGGTAGTTGACACGGCATGTGAGGCCACTATGATTTCTAACGACTTACCCTCTACTCCTTGTGTGTTTTCTCCTTTGGTGCTAGGTCTCCTCCATGACGACACGCCTACCATTGATGAGTCCATACCTCCTATGGAGACGACGATGGCCATGATGGACGATGATGCACCCCCACATGGTTCCATCAAGATGAAGATGACAACGAGACGATCTCCAACACCTCACCTACAACACATGAGCGACACTCCAAAGGTAACATAGGTGATGGTGCTTCTCTTGTCCCACTAGTGGACTCTCTTGACATTGATTGCTCCCATGATGTTGACCCACCTATTACCATGCTTCATGCTAGTGAAACTCCTTCATGCCTTGACTTACCTATTAATGATGAATATGACGATGAGCATGTTGAGTTGCCTAGTTGTGATGCTATGCTTCATAGAATATCATGTGAAAATTCCATTGGTCACTTCATGTTTGACAATCCATTGAACTTGTCATATGCTATGAGTGAGATCTCCCATATTGCATCATTACAATCTCAACATAGTAACTATGCATGCCCCATTAAAATCAATCCCATTTGCACTTATGGCATAGATGACGAGATGATGGTCATTGGCTTTTGTTTTTCATGTGATGATATTGCCATGCTTCCTTTACATGAATTGTGCAATTCATCTCCTATGACATGCCATGATCACATTGTTCCGAATATGCATTGTTTTGGACGTTGTCAATATTCTCCACGTGATATTGCTACTCATGCTCATGAGGAGACCCCCATAGTTTCCTCATATATATTAGGAGATCTTGATGCATTTCATACTTTGCATGATTCCCATGATTGCGTGCACCATATGCATAACATGAATAACAATGCTCTCGATATTTCTCATGATGCATTACATCCTTTGAGTCTCCATTATGACATACATCATAACAAACCTCTCATGATGGATGACATGTTTCTATATCACGCATCTCATTTATTTGAGCATTGGCTATTTTGTGCTAACAAACACATGCACGTGCGCATCATGATGGATGATGTGTACATCTACCACGCACACACAGTTTTCCCTTTGTCCTTGTTTTGTGTAGGTACTCATGTATACTCGTCAACCTCTCAATCCCAAGAATTGACGAAACGAGCTCTTGAGAGCAACGATGACTCGGGATCCCGTGGAATATCCTTACCACCGTTCCCTTCGCGCAAGGACTACGCGCATCTCTTTTACTTGGCTCTCATACGGCTATGGGCCATTTACCACTTGTCACCTTATGCTCATTTTACCGTGTTCAGATTGCATGCTATGCTTGCTCCTATGCCTTTGCCATGCAATTGTGACCCTTGCTTGCATCTACCCATGTTTCATCATTATGCTACTTCTATGTGTATTTGCATGCTTGGTGGAGATCCTTGTTGCTATTGCCATGTTTATAATGTGCCCCATACTATTGATGCTTGTTGTGTTGGGAGAGGCATGATGCCTTATTGCTATTTACATATGGCTTCTCACCAAGATATTCATGCTATTTTTCTCACATCTTGCTTTCATGCTTGTGCTATGTCATGTGAATTATTCATGCACACTATTTGCACCAATGACATGCTCGCCATAATTCCTTCTAGTACGTTGCATCTTTGCACTACTAGCTTGCTTAACTTGATTGCTATGATTGCTTGCTATGTTGCATCACCCATGTTCCACTATTACTTGCTTTCTTAGGTTGATGACATAGATGTTGATGCCTCTCACTTGATTTGTCATGATCATTGCCTCTTGTCTACATTAGTTGCATCTCTCATATCACCTTGTATTGAGTGCCAACTTGCTATGCTTATTGATCTTGGAGACTTGGACACTTTACTTGTGATGCATGTTTGTTTGATTGAGCCTATTGCATTTGGTTGTTCTCGCATCATATACCTACATACTATGCAATACTCCCTTGTCATTTCTTATGATGAGCATGATACATACACTTGTTGGGTACCTTTCCACACGAATGATCGGTTTTGCCATTTTGCTACCATCATTTGTTTTTCCAAGTGTTTGTCATGTTCTTTCATTTTGAAGGATTTACAAGGCGGGACCACCACGAGACATATTGGTTATGTGAAGGCATACAAGATGCGCGACTCCATCATCCTTGAGACACTCCTAAAGGTGAACTCCTTCTCTTTGAGCCATCCTCAAATACGCTTATTGGATGGGTCACTCTTTCATTGTTGTTTCCTTCTTGTTGTCTACATGATACATCTCGTGATCGGAGGAGCGACATTGGAGATTGGCTACATGGACCTTCAAATTGAGGAGCGCTCACACTTATTGGATGCACCTTCGGAATTCCACTCATGCCTCGACAACGAGCTTTGGTACACCAACACCTCCATATTTGTTGATTGTGCTCATACATGTCATGCTCAATGGACATATCATACTCACCACAAGTTTGCACCCCATGCATGAATTGACTCACATTGTGCTTGCCTTGTTGCATCTATTTCCATGTCATCCATGATATATGAGCTTGTGCATTTCCTTAGCAAATTTGTTGTGATCTACCTTGAGGTCATATTCATACATCATGATCATATTGTCCATCATCAATTCCATAATAACATATACATATTGAGCATCCATTGCCATATTCATGCTATTGATAAACCGTCTCACTATGACATCATTTTGCACCGTGGTTGCATCGATCATATTTACAACACATTTGTGTGCAGAATGATTGCATTTCCTCCCATGAATGCTTTGCATCTCATTCTAGATCAACTTGATAAGCTTCATGCGCTTTGTCATGACCAATCTTGCCGCACGGACTCATTCTTACATGATGGACACTTTGTGTGCGCTAACCATTGTATTTCCAAGTGTAATTTGTGTTTGCTCATTTTGCATGTACTACATACCGGAGACACCTTTGAGTACTTGGAGTGCGCAAGGCCTTCACCTACGTCCCACTACAAGTCCGTCCATGACACACGTTTCCATGGTGATGAGGATCACGATCCAAGGTCGGATCTTTCCCAAGGGGGGGGGGGGATATGATGCGGAGCATCCCACGTTCATCCCCATGTACACTCCGACTACTTTCCAAGCCCCAAGAGGACATATGACGAGACCTCGAACATACGCCATTGGACACAAGGTGAATTCACTCCTCTTCGAACCGTCACTTTCCGCATATGAGACATGGCTACTACCTCATGCACGGACCTTGCATACACTCAGGTACAATCAAGATGACCATGGAGAATCCAAGGACCAAGGCCAAGCATGGAAGAGAAGACGGAAGAAAGGAGAAGAAGAAGATGGAGTGGCTGTTGGAGCCAGGCCGGACATCCGGGCCGCCGTCCGGATCATCCGGGCTCAGCCGGATCATCCGGACCCTCCCCCGGATCGTCCGGGTAAATGCGCCGAAGACAATAGAAGCTGCTCGACGAAGCCGGATCATCCGGACGGTCGCCCGGATCATCCGGACCCCCGACACCCGGATCATCCGGGCCACCATCCGGATCATCCGGACCCCGCCTGTGTGCGCGACTTGGGCTGAGCCCATGTACCCCTTCGCCTCCTAGTCTATAAATAGGACCCCCTCTCCTCACTTTGAGACTTAGCATTGGATTAGCTCATATTTGTGTGAGAGCCTTTGCTCATCCACTCGGTTACTTATCCTCGGACATCAGGACCTCCTCGGAGAAGATCCCTCAGCGGATTCAAGACCCCTATCTAGGGAAGAAAATCAAGGCCTCCTCTTGGAGATGAACGGTTCCTTTGTATCCTTACCCTAGTTGACTATGTATCTTGTGGATCTCATGTGTGTATGTTGATCTAGCACTTATGTGATCGATTCCTTGTTGGTTGAGTGATTCTCTCTCGTTTTCCCCGTGTTTCCCCTCGTGCTTCCGCGTGTTCTTCGTGTTTCCTCCGTAGGATCCCCTCCAAACGTGAAAGATCGACGAATTACGGTTCCACCCTACATCAGCTGGCCCATGGAGATTGAAGACGTCGGTCTTGACGCCGAGAATCCGGCCACTCTGGTAAGTGTTAATTCTCCGAAGGTATGTCCGGTCTATATATTCGATCAATACGAATCTTATCAGCCCACCTCTTTACAGGGATGGACAAAGAAGGCAGAGCAGATCAAGAGTCCGGCTCCGTTGCCCAAAGATCCAGTCACTCCTCAGCTGGAGGAGATGCTAGTATCGGCGCCCTACCAAGCGCCGGAAAAGAATGGCAAGGAGCCGAAGGGCAGGCCCCACCATAGAGGTCCTTCGGACGCTGCTACCTCTTGAACATGCGTTAGTTTTCCCTTGAAGAGGAAAGGGTGATGCACCAAAGTAGTGGAAGTACTTCCCTCAGTTTTTGAGAACCAAGGTATCAATCCAGTAGGAGGTTACACGCAAGTTGCCTTGTACCTACACAGACAAATAAGAACCTTGCAACCAACGCGATAAAGGGGTTGTCAATCCCTTCACGGCCACTTGCAAAAGTGAGATCTGATAGAAATAATAAGATAAATATTTTTTGTATTTTTTGTATAGATTGAAAAGTAAAGATTGCAAAATAGTAAATGAGATGCAATGTAAATAAAAGAGATATAATACGATGGAAAAGTGACCCGGAGGCCATAGGTTTCACTAGTGGCTTCTTTCGAGATAGCATATCTTACGGTGGGTGAACAAATTACTGTCGAGCAATTTATAGAAAAGCACATAGTTATGAGAATATCTAGGCATGATCATGTATATAGGCATCACGTCCGTGACAAGTAGATCGAAACGATTCTGCATCTACTACTATTACTTCACACATCGACCGCTATCCAGCATGCATCTAGAGTATTAAGTTCATAAGAACAGAGTAACGCATTAGGCAAGATGACATGCTGTATAGGGATAAACTCAAGCAATATGATATAAACCCCATCGTTTTATCCTCGATGGCAACAATACAATACGTGCCTTGCTGCCCCTGCTGTCACTGGGAAAGGACACCACAAGATTGAACCCAAAGCTAAGAACTTCTCCTATTGCAAGAAAGATCAATCTAGTAGGCCAAACCAAACTGATAATTTGAAGAGACTTGCAAAGATATCAAATCATACATATAAGAATTCAGAGAAGAATCAAATATTGTTCATAGATAATCTTGATCATAAACCCACAATTCATCGGATCTCGACAAACACACCGCAAAAAGTATTACATCGAATAGATCTCCAAGAAGATCGAGGAGAACTTTGTATTGAGAATCAAAGAGAGAAAAGAAACCATCTACCTAATAACTATGGACCCGAAGGTCTGTGATAAACTACTCACACATCATCGGAGAGGCTATGGTGTTGATGTGGAAGCCCTCCGTGATCGATTCCCCCTCCGGCGGAGCGCCGGAAAAGGCCCCAAGATGGGATCTCACGGGTACAGAAGGTTGCGGTGGTGGAAATAGGGGTTTGTGGTGCTCCTGGATGTTTTCGGGGTATATGAGTATATATAGGCGAAACAAGTAGGTCGGTGGAGCCACGAGGGGCCCACGAGGGTGGGGGCGTGCCCTCCTACCTTGTGGCCACCTAGTTGCTTCCTTGACGTCCACTCCAAGTCTCCTGGATTGTGTTTGTTCCAAAAACGATTCTCCCGAAGGTTTCATTCCGTTTGGACTCCGTTTGATATTCCTTTTCTGCAAAACACTAAAATAGGCAAAAAGCAGCAATTTGCCCTGGGTCTCCGGTTAATAGGCTAGTCCCAAAAATAATATAAAAGTGCATAATAAAGACCATTAAACATCCAAAATAGATAATATAATAGCATGGAACAATCAAAAATTATAGATACATTGGAGACGTATCAAGCATCCCCAAGCTTAATTCCTGCTCGTCCTCGAGTAGGTAAATGATAAAAACAGAATTTTTGATGTGGAATGCTACCTAACATAATTTTCAATCTAATTCTCTTTATTGTGGCATGAATGTTCAGATCCAAAAGATTCAAGATAAAAGTTTAATATTGACATAAAAATAGTAATACTTCAAGCATGCTAACCAAGCAGTTTATGTCTTATCAAAGTAACATAGCCGAAGAAAGCTTATCTCTACAAAATCATATAGTTTGGCCATGCTTCATTTTCGTCACACAAAATGCTCCCATCATGCACAACCCCGATTTCAGCCAAGCAAATGGTTCATACTTTTTAATGTGCTTTAGCCTTTTCAACCCTCACGCAATACATGAGCGTAAGCCATGGACATAGCACTATGGGTGGAGTAGAGTATGATGATAGGGATTATGTGAGAAGACAAAAAAGGATAAAGTCTCACATTGACGCGTCTAATCAACGGGCTATGGAGATGCCCATCAATTAATGACAATACGAGGAGTAGGGATTGCCATGCAATGGATGGACTAGATCTATAAATGTATGAAAGCTAATCAAAAAGAAACTAAGTGGGTGTGCATCCAACTTGCCTGCTCACGAAGACCTAGGACATTTTGAGGAAGCCCATCATTGGAATATACAAGCCAAGTTCTATAATGAAAATTTTCCACTAGTATATGAAAGTGACAAAATAAGAAACTCTATCATGAAGATCATGGTGCTATTTTGAAGCACAAGTGTGGAAAAAGGATAGTAACATTGTCCCTTCTCTCTTTTTCTCTCATTTTTTTATTTGGGCTTCTTTGGCCTCTTTTTTTTCTTTTTTTCTCCCTTTTTTTTATTTTGTCCGGAGTCTCATCCCGACTTGTGGGGAATCATAGTCTCAATCATCCTTTCCTCACACGGAACAATGCTGTAATAATGGAAATCATCACACTTCTATTTATTTACAACTCAGGAATTACAACTCAATACTTAGGACAAAATATGACTCTATGTGAATGCCTCTGGCGGTGTACCGGGATATGCAATGAATCAAGAGCGACATGTATGAAAGAAATATAAAGGTGGATTTGCCACAGATACGATGTCAACTACATGATCATGCAAAGCAATATGACAATGATGGAGCGTGTCATAATAAACGGAATGGTGGAAAGTTGCATTGCAATATATCTCGGAATGGCTATGGAAATGCCATAATAGGTAGGTATGGTGGCTGTTTTGAGGAAGATATAAGGAGGTTTATGTGTGATAGAGCGTATCGTATCACGGGGTTTGGATGCACCGGTGAAGTTTGCACAAACTCTCAGGGTGAGAAAGGGCAATGCATGGTACCGTAGAGGCTAGCAAATTGCGGAAGGGTGAGAGTGCGTATAATCCATGGACTCACATTAGTCATAAAGAACTCATATAATTATTGCAAAAGCTTATTAGCCCTCGAAGCAAAGTACTACTGCGCATGCTCCTAGGGGAAGGGTTGGTAGGAGTTAACCATCACGTGATCCCGACCTCCACCCATAAGGAAGGCAATCAAAGAGCACCCCATGCTTCAAATTTGTCACACAACGTTCACCATACGTGCATGCTACGGGACTTGCCAACTTTAACACAAGTATTTCTCAATTTCATAATTACCCAACTAGCATGACTCTAACATTACCACCTTTATATCTCAAAACAATTATCAAGTATCCAATTTATCATAGTGTTTAATGCACTCCATATGAAATTTTTTATTTTACCCAACTTGGATGCCCATCATATTAGGACTAATTTTAAAACCAAAGCAAATTACCATGCTGTTCTAAAATACTCTCAAAATAATCTAAGTGAAGCATGAGAGATCAACAATTTCTACAAAATAAAACCACCACCGTGCTCTAAAAAGGTATAAGTGAAGTACTAGAGTAAAATTGTCTAGCTCAAAAGATATAAGTGAAGCACATAGAGTATTCTAATAAATTCCGATTCATGTGTGTCTCTCCAAAAGGTGTGTACAGCAAGGATGATTGTGATAAACTAAAAATCAAAGACTCAAATCATTCAAGATGCTCCAAGCAAAACACATATAATGTGGTGAATAAAAATATAGCCTCAAGTAAAGTTACCGATAGACGAAGACGAAAGAGGGGATGCCTTCCGGGGCATCCCCAAGCTTAGGCTTTTGGTTGTCCTTGAATTTTACCTTGGGGTGCCTTGGGAATCCCCAAGCTTAGGCTCTTGCCACTCCTTATTCCAAAATCACTCAAATCTTTACCCAAAACTTGAAAACTTCACAACACAAAACTCAACAGAAAATCTCATGAGCTCCGTTAGTTCAAGAAAACAAACCACCACTTTAAGGTACTGTAATGAACTACTTATTTATTTATATTGGTGTTAAAACTACTGTATTCCAACTTCTCTATGGTTCATACCCCCCGATACTAGCCATAGATTCATCAAAATTAGCAAACAACACACGAAAATCAGAATATGTCAAAAACAGAACAGTCTGTAGCAATCTGTAACTATCGAATACTTCTGGGACCCCAAAAATTCTACCAAATTACGAAGTCGTAGGTAATTTGTTTATTAATCTTATGCAAAAATAATCAACTGAAAATCACGTTTCTGTGATTTATGAAAACTAATATTGTGCACATAAAAGTTTCTTTTTTTCAGCAAGATCAAATTAACTATCACCGTAGGTTATCCTAAAGGTTTTACTTGGCACAAACACTAAATAAAACAAAAAACCACATCTAACCAGAGGCTAGATGAATTTTTATTACTAAACAGGAGCAAAAAGTAAAGAACAAAAATAAAATTGGGTTGCCTCCCAACAAGCGCTATCATTTAACGCCCCTAGCTAGGCATTGAGATTTCGATGATGCTCACATGAAAGACAAGAATTGGAGCGCAAAGAGAGCATCATGAAACATGTGACAAACACATCTAAGTCTACCATACTTCCTATGAATAGGAATCTTATTGGCAAACAAATTATCATAGCAAGCAAAAACTAGCATATGCAAGGAAGTGGAAAGAAACAATCGCAATCTCAACATAACGAGAGGTAATTTAATAACATGAAAATTTCCACAACCATATTTTCCTCTCTCATAATAGTTACATGTGGGATAATAAGAAAATTCAACAAAATAGCTATCACATAAAGTGTTTTCAACACGATCCACATGCATGCAAAGTTGACACTCTTCCCAAATAGTGGGATTAACATTAACTAAAGTCATGACCTCCGCAAACCCACTTTTATCAAAAATTTCATAAGATTGAAAATTCTCCAAATATGTGGGATCTAAAGTTGACACTCTTCCAAACCCACTTTCAATAATATTGCAAACACTATTATCAATCCCATATACATCATGGGGCTTAAATAAATTTTCAAGATCATAAGAAACATCATCACCCCAATCATGATCATTGCAACAAGTAGTAGACTTAGCAAAACTAGCATCCCCAAGCTTAGGGTTTTGCATATTATTAGCACAATTGACATCAATAGAATTTGTAAATCATTGCAATCATGCTTTTTATTCAAGGAGCTATCATGAATCTCTTCATAAATTTCTTCATCACAATTTTTAGATTCACGAATTTCAAGCAAAACCTCATAATGATAATCTAGTGCACTCAACTCACTAGCAATTGGTTCATCATAATTGGATCTCTTGAAAAGATTAGCAAGTGGATGAGGATCCATAAACTTTTAGCAAGCGAAGATGCAAGCAAAAAGAAGGCACATGGAGACACAAGATCAAATGGAAGTGGGGCGAAGAAAAGGCAAAGGTTTTCGAAAATCGTTTTAGAAGTGGGGGAGAGGAAAACAAGAGGCGAATGGCAAATAATGTAATGCGAGGGAGAAGATTTTACGATGGGTACTTAGTATGTCTTGACTTGGCGTAGATCTCCCCGGCAACGATGCCAGAAATCGGCGAGTTGTCGAGAGATCAAATCTTGACTTGACTTGGCGTAAGCCTCCCCGGCAACGGCGCCACAAATCCTTCTTGCTACCTCTTGAGCATGCGTTGGTTTTCCCTTTAAGAGGAAACGGTGATGAGTCAAAGTAGCGTAAGTATTTCCCTTAGTTTTTGAGAACCAAGGTATCAATCTAGTAGGAGGTTACACGCAAGTCACCTTGTACCTACACAAACAAATAAGAACCTTGCAACCAACGCGATAAAGGGGTTGTAAATCCCTTCACAGCCACATGCAAAAGTGAGATCTGATAGAGATAATAAGATAAATATTTTTGGTATTTTTGTTGTACATATTGAAAAGTAAAGATTGTAAAATAGTAAACGAGATGCAATGTAAATAAAAGAGATATAATACGATGGAAAAGAGACCCGGGGGCCATATGTTTCACTAGTGGCTTCTCTCAAGATAGCATATCTTACGGTGGGTGAAAAAATTACTGTCGAGCAATTAATAGAAAGGCGCATAGTTATGAGAATATCTAGGCATGATCATATATATAGGCATCACATCCGTGACAAGTAGATCGAAACGATTCTGCATCTACTACTATTACTCCACACATCAACCGCTATCCAACATGCATCTAGAGTATTAAGTTCATAAGAACAGAGTAATGCATTAAGCAAGATGACATGATGTAGAGGTATAAACTCAAGCAATATGATATAAACCCCATCTTTTTATCCTCGATGGCGACAATACAATACGTGCCTTGCTGCCCCTAATGTCACTGGGAAAGGACACCGCAAGATTGAAACCAAAGCTAAGCACTTCTCCTATTGCAAGAAAGATCAATCTAGTAGGCCAAACCAAACTGATAATTCGAAGAGACTTGCAAAGATATCAAATCATACATATAAGAATTCAGAGAAAAATTAAATATTGTTCATAGATAATCTTGATCATAAACCCACAATTCATCAGATCTCGACAAACACACCACAAAAAGTATTACATCGAATAGATCCCCAAGAAGATAGAGGAGAACTTTGTATTGAGAATCAAAGAAAGAGAAGAAGTCATCTAGCTAATAACTATGGACCCGAAGGTCTATGGTAAACTACTTACACATCATCGAAGAGGCTATGGTGTTGTTGTAGGAGCCCTCTGTGATCGATTCCCCCTCCGGCGGAGCGTCAAAAAAGGCCCCAAGATGGTATCTCACGGGTACAGAAGGGTGCGGCGGTGGAATTAGGGTTTCATGGTGCTCCTGGATGTTTTCGGGCTATATGAGTATATATAGGCGAAACAAGTAGGTCGGTGGAGCCACGAGGGGCCCACGAGGGTGGGGGCGCGCCTACCCCCTGGGCGCGCCCTCCTACCTCGTGGACGCCTCGTTGCTTCCTTGACATCCACTCCAAGTCTCCTGGATTGCGTTTGTTCCAAAAATGATTCTCCCGAAGGGTTCATTCTGTTTGGAGTCCGTTTGATATTCCTTTTCTCTGAAACACTGAAATAGGCAAAAAAACTGCAATTTGCACTAGGCCTCCAGTTAATAGGTTAGTCCCCAAAATAATATAAAAGTGCATAATAAAGCCCAATAAACATCCAAAACAGATAATATAATAGTGTGGAACAATAAAAAATTATAGATATGTTGGAGACGTATCAGACGCTGTGTCCGGAGAGACCGAAGTCGTCTCCTCTACGAAGAGGAGGAGGAGGAGGAAGTGGAGAGCGACTCTCCTCGCATCATGAGGCGGAAGAAGAGGACGGCCTCCGAGAATCCGGAGGGGGCAACACCGAAGAAGAAGATCACCTTCTCGGTCAGTTTGGACTCGGAGTCCGAACATAGCCCAAGGAGAGCCCCCAGGGTTAAGCCCCTGGCCAAATCATAAGCATCAAAAACCTTATTTGTTCAGCTTCCACTTACCCGCCTCTGTTAATATAAATTGTATCTTTACCTACTTTTCATCCCTCCCCGCGATATCCCAAACCCCTCGTCTTCGTTGGGGAACTCACTGGCGCCTGAAGAGGTGGAGAGCGACGAACCATCGCGGGCCCTCTCCCCCTGCCATGGTGGACACCAAGGTGTCATCCCAAAGGACCTCTCCTGGTCGAGGAGGGGCGGACGAGGCCGTCAAAAGGCGCTTGAGGTTAATACCTCAGATGCCGCAGAGCGGGGCACGACGACCCCCATGATGATCGAGGGTGGGGGACCTGAATAGTTTGGGCCCTCGCCGAACACCGTCCCGGAGACCAATGCGGCTTCGGGTTCGGACCAACACACCTGTAACGCCCACGATGCAGCTATATCTCCCATGTGTCAGGGCACGACTTAGAGGCATAACCGCATTGTGGTTTTGTCGTAAGAAGGGTCATCTTCACACAATCCCATGTAATGAACAAGAATTGGATAAAGAGAGTTGGCTTACAATCTCCACTTCACACAATGATCAATTAATTCATGCATCATTCAGAGTACACACATAGTCCGACTATGGACACACCCAAATGAAAAGAAGATAACCCCAAATGCTAGATCACCGATCATCCGAACTGGGCTCCACTACTGATCATCAAGAAAAGACACATAGTAACGGCCAAGGACCTCGTCGAACTCCTATCAGAGCTCGGTTGCATCACTTGTGCTGGTATCATCGGCACCTGCAACTGTTTTGGTAGTATCTGTGAGTCACGAGGACTCAACATTGTCAAAACCCACAAGATCAAGACTATTTAAGCTTATGGGTAGGATAAGGTAACGAGGTGGAGTGGCAGCAAGCGCTAAACAAATATGGTAGCTAACCTACGCAAATAAGAGTAAGATGAGAAGCTATGCAACGGTCGTCATTTAGAAGTGATCAGGAAGTGATCCTAAAAACTACTTACGTTCAAACATAACCCAAACCGTGTTCACTTCCCGGACTCCGCCGAAAAGATACCATCACGGCTAAACACGCACTTGATGTGTTTTATTTAAGTCAAGTGTCAAGTTCTCTATAACCGGATATTAACAAATTCCCATCTGCCACATAAATGTGGGCACGGCTCTCGAAAGTTTATACCCTGCAGGGGTGTCCCAACTTAGACCATCACAAGCTCTCATGATCAGCAAAGGATATTCCTTCTCCCGGGAAGACCCGATCAGCCTCGGAATCCCGGTTCAAGACATTTCAGCAATGGTAAAACAAGACTAGCAAGACCGCCTGGATGTGCCGACAAATCCCGATAGGAGTTGCACATATCTCGTTCTCAGGGCACACCAGGTGAACACTACGTACAGCTAAAACCAGCCCTCAAGTTTCCCCGAGGGGGCGCTGCAAGTGGCTCTAGTTCGGACGAACAATTAGAGAAGCACTAGCCCGGGGGGGGGGTAAAAATAAAGATGACCCTCGGGGCTGCAGACCCCAAGGGAGGGTTATAGGTTGTTAGGCAAATGGAAAACCAATGTTGGGCCTTGCTGGAGGAGTTTTATTCAAGGCGAACTGTCAAGGGGTTCCCATAAACCCGACCGTGTAAGGAACGCAAAATCAAGGAAC
The DNA here is from genome assembly GCA_963921465.1 of Triticum timopheevii. Classification (NCBI taxonomy): domain Eukaryota; kingdom Viridiplantae; phylum Streptophyta; class Magnoliopsida; order Poales; family Poaceae; genus Triticum; species Triticum timopheevii. The sequence goes on along the minus strand of OY997268.1, from coordinate 289,216,882 downwards.
ATAACACCGGTATGACGGAAACTAGGGCGGCAAGAGTGGAACAAAACACCAGGCAAAAGGCCGAGCCTTCCATCCTTTACCAAGTATATAGATGCATTAATTAAAATAAGAGATATTGTGATATCCCAACATAAACATGTTCCAACATGGAGCAATCTTCAACTTCACCTGCAACTAACAATGCTATAAGAGGGGTTGAGCAAAAGCGGTAACTTAGCCAAACAACGGTTTCCTAGGAAGGTGGGTTAGAAGCTTGACATGGCAATATGGGAGGCATGGTAACAAGTGATAGGTAACACAGCATAGCGATAGAACGAAGCAACTAGCAAGCAAAGATAGAAGTGATATCGAGGGTAATGGTCATCTTGCCTGAAATCCCGATAGGAAGAAGAACGAGTCCATGAAGTAGACGAACCAACCTAGTCGAACGAATCCTCATAAACGCAACATTACCGGAACTATTAAGGAGAAGCGCAACCGGAAAGAAGCAAACAACATGGTAAACAACCATCACATAAGCATGGCATGATGCAAAAATCAAGTACGATGCATGTCCGCTTTAATGAGGCATGTGGCAAAGTGCAACAAACAATACTACAAGTTAAGTGGAGCTCAATATGCAACAAGTTGCACATTGACAAAACACCACATTCGAGTTATTTAGTTCGCTCTGGCTTAGGATACTCAACAATTATTAAATGTTAATTAACATGGAAGAGGTGAAGCATAATAAAACTACCTAGCTAGGCAATTTATATGAGGCCGGAAATAACAAACAACAATTCCAGAAAATCCCCATGTCATTTAGCAATTTTAAAGCAAACAACAATTTTAAACATTTTAAATGTTGTCATCATGATGCGGATGACATATGCAAGTTTTATGCCATTTTATGAAAATGTTGGCATGAGCATGATATGAAACATTTGTCACCATGGTGGAAAGAAAGGGTGCCACGGCAACGAATTCCAAAATGATGCCACGGCAACATATTGATTCCGGTAACGCATGGAGATACCGGTGCAAAACATGAGTGAGTCATGCAAGATGGTGGGGTGATCCCGGATTCCGGGTTCCCATGGGACGGGGGAATGGCAAACGAGGAGGAACGTGCAAGGATCAATTCGGACATGGTGCAAACACTAGCATATCATACAACATGCATTCGTTCACGGGCGGTCGTCTATACGATATACCTTTGAAGCGTGCGTTTCGCGACGGTTCAAAACGTCGAGGGAAGTAGTCATTCACGAGTCGTAGTGGAAGTAGTCATTCTTGCGATGGTAGTGGAAGTAGTGGTACACGTTTCGTACATGTTCGGGGTCACGGCAAGGAACTTGACGCATCGTTGAACTTGGCGTCCGAGGAATCCCGCGTAGTCATAGGCGAGTTGTAGTCGAACTTGACGGTTCCGTTACACGGTTCTTCGGAGACGGTTACACGGTTCTTCAGAGACGGTAGTGGTATACGGGTCTTCAGCCATGGTAGTCGTACACACGTTCAGAGAGGAACTCGGCGTTTCGGTGCGGTGTAGGGTTACATGTCGATGGTTGTCGTGGTACTTGGCGTCAACAGCAACAGGGGCGCGATGCAGGGGCGACGGCCGCGGGACTTGGCGTGTGGAGGAGGCTGGTTCCGAGCGGGACTGGCCTGTCCGGGCGGGCTGCTCGCAGGCGAGGTTCAGGTGAGGTCGCCGGCCAATGGAGGTGCAGCAGATGATGTCGCGGGGCCCTCGAGCGTAGGCGGGGCTCCTCCTGCTGGCTTCTGGCGAGGAGCAGTGCGGGAACGAGGCAGGAGGTCGCACGAGGTGTAGCAGAGAGAGGCGGCAAGGGAGTTGGTGGCAGGGACGTCCTTAAGCTCCTACTGGTGGCACTCGTGGTGGCCAGAGACGGGTCGCCAGCGATAGGGTTGCGCGGGCGTGCGCTATGTAGGGAGCAGCTTGGGCGACAGGGACGACTTGCGCGAGATCCGACGAGTGCACGGAGGCGGAGGCGCGGGTCGACATGGCCATGGCCGAAGCAAGACAGGCAAGGCGGCGTGGCTGGACGGCGGGGTCGAACGATAAAGGGAGGTCGAGCGGGGCGAGTCAGAGCGCTGCGGGGCTCGCGCTCGAAGGAACAAGGGAAGGGGATCGAGTGAGGGAGATGGCGGCGCGAGGAAGGAGATCAGGAGAGATGGGGATCGAGCGCAGGGAGGCTAGGGTTAACAGTGGTTTAGGTGGGCTTAAGGGGAACTGGGCCGGTCTGGGCTACGGGCTAGAGCTGGTGAGTTGCTCTCTCTTCCAAAAAACAGAAGGAAAAAAAGAAGGAGAGAAAAGAAGATATTAGAGAAGCAATTTGGGAATGGAGTAAATTTTCCTGGGCTCACCAAAATGGTCTTGATCCAGAAAAATTGCAAAGAGACGTGTCAAAGGGTTTGAATACAACCTCATTTGAATTACATTCAAAAGAGTTTAAATAGGGAGTCGGAGTTTGGAAGGTCCAAAAATGTTCAGATTTTTGTTGGAGCTTGGAAAAATGATGAAAGGATATATGGCAAAGTTAGAGACCAAAAATTGTGATAACAAAGGCATTGGGATTTATTTTTGCAAGTGTGTTATGATCAATTCCAAATAATGGAATATTTATTGTAGCTCCCTAATATTGGGAGGATATGTTATAAAGAGAAGTCACCCTTCCCTCGATTTAAATGGATCGAAGATGAAAGTGCGTTATATCGACTAGAGGGGGGTGAATAGGCGATTTTTATGAATTCTTCACTGAGGAATTTGCTGGTGAGGAAATTCCTTAGCGAAGAACTACTTGCAGCAGAATAAGTACTCAGAAGTAAGCATAACAAAATACAAGCATGGTCATCATGATGAAATGAAGACTAGCACAGAGTACAGAAAGCGTAATCACAGGATAACACAAGATGAAGACAAACAGACTGAAGAAATTGAACTGAGGAATTTGAGAAAGTCTTCAGTCAAAGTCTTCAAGCACAGATATGAACAAATACTCAAAACAGTAATGAGGAAATGAAAGGGTTGAGGAAATAGAACCAGTTAGTTGGTGAAGACAATGATTTGGTAAACCAGTTCCAACTGTTGTCTCAGTTGTACGTCTGGTTGGAGCGCCTGAGTATTTAAACTCAAGGACACGCAACCCCGGACACCCAGTCACTGAGCATGCAGCTCAGGACACCCAGTCCTCACCGTATTCTCCTTGAACTAAGGCCACGCAGACCTCGTCCAATCACTCGTGGTAAGTCTTCAGGTGACTTCCAAACCTTCACAGACTTGGTCACTCGGCGATCCACAATTCCTCTTGGATGCTCTAGACCTTGACGCCTAACCGTCTAGAAGAAGCACAGTCTTCAAAGGTAACAAGCGTCGGATCCACGCAGGATCAATTTCTTCAGTGATGCTCAATCACTCTGGGTTTGTGGGGGTTTGGTTTTGGGATTTCCTCACTTGATGATTTTCGCTCAAAGTCCTCGGAGGATGGGTTGCTCTCAAATGACAAGTGTCAAGTTCTCTCGGAGCAGCCAACCAGCTAGTGGTTGTAGGGGGGCGGCTATTTATAGCCTAGGGAGCAGCCCGACATGATAAGACATAAATGCCCTTCAATGATATGACCGTTAGGTGGATAAGATATTTTGGGACAGCCGGCGCGCAGCACAGCAATGGTTGGAAATTTGACTCTCAAATTCCTCAGGGCTATCATGTTCCTCACTGTGTAGGCAATTCGCACTAGCGAATTCCTAACTCCTCAGTCAGAGCAAAGTCCTCAGTGAACAGAAGAACTGCGTCTCTGTCACTGAAGAAAATGACTGAACTGTATGAGATTTACAATGGCTTCACTCGAAGGGATTGGTAGGTGTAGGATTTTGAGTTGAGCATCACATGGAAATTTTTCCTTAGTATTTCCTCGACCCCCTTTAACAGTACGGTGTTTCCTATGACTCAAGAAAGAGAAAATGAAACTACGAAAACAAAAGTCTTCACGCTTCATGTTCCTCAAATGAATATCAAGTCTTCAAGGTCACACCAATTTCTTCACTTTCAATGTCTTCAGAAAGTCTTCAGAATATCAAAGTCTTCAGTCGAAGGACTTCATTTTTAGGGGTTGACTTTCTTTGTAAATATCAAACTCCTCATAGACTTATAGACCTGTGTACACTCACAAACGCATCAGTCCCTTAACCTATAAGTCTTCAATACACCAAAATCACTAAGGGGCACTAGATGCACTTACAATCTCCCCCTTTTTGGTGATTGATGACAACATAGGTTAAGTTTTCAACGGGGATAAACATATGAAGTGTAAATACTGATATTGAGGAATTTGATTGCAAGATATAGAAGAACTCCCCCTGAAGTTGTGCATAGTGAGGAATTTGCTTTTGAGGCAATGCACATTTGAAGAGTTGAATCATGGAGAACTCCCCCTATATCTTGTAATTCATACACACATTTGATATATAATATGAAGAATTTGAAATGCATGATGAAATATGGTGCCTGATGAAATTCAGCATGCGTGCAATAATATTAACGAGGAATAAGCATGCCGAAAGCATCAAAAGTATCGGAGCATAGTGCAACAAAAGTATCAGAGCACCATCCAAAAGTATCAGAGCACCGTCGGGTTTAAGATTACAACTCGATCCAATAAATGTTTCGGAAGAACGAGAGTTGTAACTTAAAAAAAACGCCCATAATATAGACCCGCTTGAAGACTAACTCAGATTTCTCCCCCTTTGTCATCAAATGACCAAAAGGAGTGAAACTGAGGACTAACGCCCCTGAAGAATTTCAAGTTGATGGAGGAGCGCCAGCGTTGTCGGGGTTGTTTGTTGTAGCAGGGCCTCTCGCAGTGTCGTCCAAATCTTCATACTCATCAGTGTCACGCGATGAAGAATAAGAGCTGGCCACCAGATCAGGAACTTTGACCCTCTTGAATTTCTTCGAAGGAGGTGCAGACCAGTCAAATGCTTCCTTGAGACCCATAGTCTTCAGTTCTTCAGCGCTATAGACATGAGTGAGGACAGCCCAGGTGCGGTTGAGGGTTTCATGAAGGTAGTAGTGGTTTTTCTTCACTGCATTGTGCGTTGAGGTCATGTTGTGAAGAAGTGCACCAAACTGACGCTTTACCCATTTGTGATTGCGATCAACCTTCTGATGAAGACTGAGGAGTAACTCACGGTCAGTCATCACCCTGGGTGCTGTGGCTTGAGGATTTTGCTTAGCTGAGGTATTTGCAGTAGTGTCATGCGTGGCAGAGTCATCATTGGTAGAGTAAGATGTAGCCAGGCAAAATTGACCATCCAATGGACGAATGCCTTCATCGATCACAGCAGCTGCCTTGCCTTTATCATCAGATGATGAAACTAGCCGTTTGAGGACTTCAATGGGAGGCAAGTAGCTACCGTGGTTCAGAGTGTCAGCTTTGTAATTCAGTGAAGATCTTGCCCTTATGAATCTCATAATCCAAGGCGCATAGGGCTTCAGCTCGAAAGGTGACATAGCAACATTTGCCAGAGTCCTCATGAAGAAATCATGGAAGTTGACGGGAACGCCATGAATGATGTTGAAAAGCATATTCTTCATGATGCCAACGACATCTTCATCGTTTGAGTCATGGCCTTTGATAGGACTCATTGTCTTCGTCAGGATGCGATAGACAGTCCGAGGCAGATAGAGCAATTCCTTGATGAGGAATTTGGTTCATGGGGCCTGCCCAGGCTTCAAAGGCTTCATGAGCACTTGCATATAGTGATTTGTCAGTTCAGTGTCATTGTAGATGTAACGTGCACTGTCATGGGGAGGATCAAGAGGAAGAACACGAAGCAATTCAGTTGCCGGTGCCTTGTAGTGAGTGTTTTCGGTCATTCAATCCAACACCCATGAATTGACATCTTCAGCGTCTCCAGTGATATGCAGTGTGGCGTAGAACTGAAGAATGAGTTCTTCATTCCAATCACAGATGTCATTGCAGAAATTGAGCAATCCTGCATCGTGAAGAACACTGAGGACTGGCTCGAAGCATGGCAGAGATTCCATATCCACATGAGGAATATGTTCATGATCGAAGATTTTGTCCTTGTCAAACAGCACTGAGGAATAGAAGTTGGCTTGACTCGCAGTCCAGAAACGCCTCTTCCTTATGCGAGCAGAATCATAGGGGTTGTAATCAGTGAAGAACACATGCTCGGAAAAGAAGTCTTTAGCCTTGAATTTCTGTTTGCTTGAGAACGGATTCTTCGGCTTTGGCAGAGGGGTGTCAGTGATTTGCAGTATCACCTCAGGAATCGCGAGCTCAGGTGCTTCAGGCTGAGAAATTTCTGGTTCCTCTTCTTGTGCAATCTGTGGATCAGCAGCAGCAGGTTTTTCAGCACTAGCGGCTGGAATATCTTTATGAACCGAGGGAGTGGGATGAGTTTCTTCAGAGCCCATTTGAACAGTTGTTGCCAGGGACTGAGGGATCTGTTGAATAGGAGTGAAGAGAGGAGTATTGGGATGCTGACTTTCCCAAAAGTCATCATTCATCACTGGTGTAGTGCATCCAATATCCACATCTTCATCTTCAGTTTCCTCAACACCAGCCTCCTCAGCTGTGAACTGAGGCATAGGTGAGGAATTGACTGTTGTTGAAGGGATTGTATCCACTTCAATTTCTTCATCAATCTGCTCTGACGAAGCAGCAGAATGATTTTCTTCATCAGATCCGCTTGGGATCTTATAGTCTTCTCCAAAAGGAACAATTTCCTTTGATGACATAGAGGAAATTGGAACAGCATCAATTGGATGTTCAAGTGAGTTGGTCATTGGCTTCATTTTCTTTGTAGCCGAAGAATTTGACGCAGCTGATGCCTTCCTTTTCTTCACTGCAGCTCGCTCTACAGCCTTGGTCTTCTTCACTTCATAGGCAGAAGGAAGAATTGGAGTTGGTGTAGGCGCGGGAGGAGCTGAGGAATCTGGTTCATTTTCTTCAGGCGCAACTGATGCAGTTGCCCTGATCTCTTTAGTTTCTTCAGGCGCACCACTAGTGGATGCCCTGGCAATTTCTTCAGCGGCTGGGATGGAGTCATCAGCCCTGGAACTTGTATTTTCTTCAGCAGGCTGAAAGTCATCAGCGGTGCTGGCATGTTCTTCACCAGGCTGAGCAGAGTCTGCAGCCTGAAGATTTTCTTGTTGCGATGGGGCTGCAACAGTTGTCATTTTCTTCGTCAGGTTGACGAATCTCACTTTGGCTCCTTGCCAATCAGCATAGTATGCATCGAAATCTTTGCTAAGGGCTTGGATTTCAGACTGAGCCTTGAGAAGTTCCTCAGGTGTCATTCTGACAACATTTTTCTTCAGGAGCTTCTCCTTTCTATATTGAGCCTTCTTGATCTCTCTTGCCTTTTCAAATTTCCATTTCTCTTGAGTGATGAAATGGGTCAGCATGTGACTTTGACCAGGAGTCAGTTGAAAATCAGGCATGGGTGTGTTTGGATCCTTGTGCCAGAGGTCAATGTAGTCGAGGATTTTCCTCGGATCCAAAAACAGTGGCACAGATGTGCCTTTGGCTCTAGCGGCCTTCACTTGTCTGTCTCTGATGATTTCTGCAAGTTCATCATCAGAAGCTTCATCATCAGAGGGCACTTGGAATGCGACCTTTTTCTTCCTTGGACTTGGCCGAGGACCGCGTCCAGCTGTTGCTTTAGTCTTCAACAGTGTGGGGCCTGATGAGGACATTGGTGCAGCTGAGGAACTTGCTGAGACACCAGAGGCAATCGAGAAACCCGTAGTCCTTTGACATGTAGCCAGATGCACAGGAGTTGAGGACTTTGGTGGAGCAGTAGCGGTCTGAGGAATTTGCCGTGAGGGCATAGCTGAGGAACTTGGCCGTGAGGGCGCTGTTGGTGAAGCACTTGGCTTGCGAGCAGGCTTCTTTGGCATTGATTTCCTCGGCTTGACCGAGGCCTCAGTAGCAGCAGCGACAGCAGAATCCTCATTGAATTTCCTAACTGCCTCCTTGGCTTGTCTTGCCAATTTAGCTTGGCGCCTAGCCCACTCTTCAGGAAAGTCCTCACCACGCTTGATGCCGGTGGGATCAGCTACTTGGCCAGGTGCCAATGGAGCTCTTGGGCATGGAGGATTTAAAGCGAATTTCTTCATGTACTTTGGAGTTACATATCTGTACTCCCTCCATTCTCTTGCCCATCTTCATTCAATCCTCTGAATGCGCACCTTGCGCTGATTTTTGTTCTCTTTGCCAAATTTGGCTTCATCAGGTGTGCAATAATCCTTGTATATGTCATCAGGGATCTCGAAAGCAGTCATGACCTCAGGCTTCTTTCCTCCTTTCTGCGGTCTCTTTCCTTCAGCCATATTCTTCAGATGAGGAATTTGAACAATTGAACACTCTGAGGAAGTATGCAGTTTTTCTTCGAGGAACGCTGCAAATGAGTTAAGTTGATGAGAACCTAGTGATTCAGTAGCGGACATGAGTACCTGTGAACAGAGTGTAGGTGCGAGGAATTTGGAGAGGTCATATGCGTTCTCAGAAGGTTTTTCGAAAAGACAAGTTTTGAGGAATTTGACCAGTTGAGCCTTGAGGAATTTCACTAAGCGTTCTTGTCTTAGGTTCCAGAGTTGTACAGATCAAAGATCCAAACAATTGAGGAATCTTGAAGAAAATGAGTGCTTAGAGAAATGGATCAAGAGCATATAGTGTGTGAGGTGTTCATATGTGTGAAGATTTGAAGAATAAAACACCTTTGAAGATTTTCAGGAAAGCTTGAGAATCAAAGTGAGTAATAAAAGTAACTTTTAATTACCTGAACTGAAGAACGCGACGAACTGAGATGAACAGAGGTGAAGTTCGTCAAGTTAGATCTCCCACGCCATAACTTGGCAGAGGGAGACAGCTACGGCGGTGGCGGAGTGAAGATTTCCGCAACCGGCGCGAGTACGACGGCGACGAGGTCGAGGCAGCGAAGCTCTTCCTCACCGGCGACGATGGAGTAGCGGCGGCGCTAGGGTTTGAGGAGCTCGAGTGAGAGAGAGATCGCGGTCGAGCGAAGTAAATGAAGTGAGGAAGGGGAGAGGGGTATTTATAGCCACGGTGAAAAACTGTTCGCCCGAAGATTTTGGGACGAACATGCCCCTGCCCTTTCTCCTTCACGCAACATGTGTCACCCACGTACTGTGCAGATGAGATTGTGTAAGATCGTGGGTGAATATAATAATGCATCATGGGATGCAGAACGGTTTGAGCGGCAAAACCGAAAATCTGGATAAGATTTGTTTTAAAGTTTCGTTTGCAATTTCTTCAGCTGACAAGGACACAGTGAAGACTTTGAACGAGTTTCAAATAGAACGCACATGAAGAATTTGTGAATAGATTGGGTTGAGTATAGCATATAGTCAATGAAGAAAAATGACGGAAACAGTGAAGATTTTGCAAAGTTGAAGAATTTAAAAAAAACTGAAGAATTTCAAAACTGAGGAAAAACTCAAATTAAAGATTTTCAACTTTTTGTGGTGGAGTGACCCACCGTATAAGAATGATGATTTCAGACACCGCGTACAATTGTCGTAGGGTTCTGAGAATCAAATTCTTCATTAATATCTTCACACTTAGAGTGTTATTCTTCATTGATTGAAGAAAAACGTTTCTTCATGTGTTGCACATCTAAGTCATCAATTTTGCATAAGTGTTAGGATGTGTGTCCTTTTCAAAGAACATTCGAAGACTCTAAGATATTTAGCTCACACCGCAACTTGCTAAATCTCTTCTCATCCAAGGGCTTAGTGAAGATATCAGCTAGCTGTTCTTCAGTCTTCACGTGCTCGATGGAGATATCGCCCTTCAACACATGATCACGAAGAAAATGATGACGAATCTGAATGTGCTTTGTCTTCGAGTGCTGAACTGGGTTGTGAGCAATCTTGATGGCACTCTCATTGTTGCAGAGGAGAGGCACATTCTTCACGTTGACGCCATAGTCCTTGAGGGTTTGCTTCATCCAAAGCAGTTGAGCACAGCAAGAGCCAGCAGCAATGTATTCAGCTTCAGCAGTAGACAGTGATACGCAGTTCTGTTTCTTCGAGGACCAACAGACCAAAGATCGTCCGAGGAAATGACAAGTGCCAGATGTTGACTTGCGGTTCACACGATCACCAGCATAGTCAGAGTTAGAATATCCAATGAGATCAAAAGCAGAGCCCTTGGGGTACCATAATCCTAGTGTTGGTGTGTGAGCTAGATACCGAAGAATATGTTTCACACCCTTATGGTGTGATTCCTTCGGTGCAGCTTGAAATCGGGCACACATGCAAACACTAAGCATTATATCTGGCCTAGATGCACATAAGTACAGCAAAGAACCAATCATGGAGCGGTATTCCTTGTGATCGAAGTCAATACCATTTTCATCAGTGAATAGATGGCCATTTGTGGGCATAGGAATTTTGACGCCTTTGCAATCTTGCATGCCGAATTTCCTCAGTACATCTTTGAGGTATTTCTCCTGAGATATGAATATGCCATTGCGCTGCTGACGAATTTGAAGACCTAAGAAGAATTTCAACTCTCCCATCATAGACATTTGATATTATTCACTCATCATATAGGCAAATTCATCACTATAACGTTGGTCAGTACAGCCAAAGATAATATCATCAACATATATTTGGCACACAAACAGTTCACCATCATAAGATTTAGTAAAGAGAGTAGGGTCGAGTGAACCAGGTGTGAAGCCATTCTTCACGAAGAATTCCTTCAGTGTATCATACCACGCCCGAGGGGCTTGCTTGAGGCCATAGAGAGCCTTATTGAGTCTGAAGACTTTGTCAGGATTCTTTGGATCTTCAAAACCTGGGGGTTGAGCAACATATACCTCTTCCTCAAGCTTACCATTGAGGAATGCACTTTTCACATCCATTTGATATAAAATGATATCATGATGGTTAGCGAAAGCAAGTAATTTGTGAATAGCCTCAAGTCTAGCAACAGGTGCAAAATTTTCATCGAAATCAATTCCTTCAACCTGTGTGTAGCCTTGAGCTACTAGTCATGCCTTATTCCTCACCACAAGGCCATTTTCATCTTGCTTGTTGCGGTAGATCCACTTTGTGCCAATGATATTATGCTTGCGAGGATCTGGGCGATTGACCAGTTCACAGACATTGTTAAGCTCGAACTGATGTAATTCTTCTTGCATAGCCTGAATCCACTCCGGCTCCAGAAATGCTTCATCTACCTTAGTGGGCTCTGTGATAGAGACAAAAGCATAGTGCCCACAAAAGCTAGATAAATATGAAGCTTTTGAGCGTGTGAGAGGACCTGGTGCGCTAATGTCATCGATGATCTTCTCCACTTGCACTTCTTTTGCCATGCGAGGATGAGCTGGTCGTCGCTGAGGAATTTGATCAGCATTTTCTTCAACACCATTTTCCTCAGCATTTTCTTCAGGTGCATCAGCTCGACGTTCTTCATGAACTGGAATAAATTCTTCAACAGATTCTTCAGTAGGAATGACATCCTCAGTTGCCTTGAACTTGATAGAATTCTCAGGTGCTGGTTCATCTAACACAGAAGGTAGGTGCTCTCTTTGCGAGCCATTAGTTTCATCGAACCGCACATCCACAGTGTCAACAATCTTGTGAAGAACAATGTTGAAGACTCTGTAGGTGTGCGATTCCTTTCCGTAACCAAGCATAAAACCTTCATGTGCTTTCGGTGCAAATTTAGAGTTGTGGTGAGGATCTCTAATCCAACATTTAGCACCGAAGACTTTGAAATAACTCACATTGGGTTTATTGTCAGTGAGGAGTTCATAGGCCGTCTTCTTGAAGAATTTGTGAAGATATACTCTGTTGATGATGTGGCACGCAGTATCAATTGCATCAATCCAAAAACGCTGAGGCGTTTTGTATTCATCAAGCATAGTGCGAGCCATCTCAACAAGAGTTCTGTTCTTGCGCTCCACGACGCCATTTTGCTGAGGAGTATAGGGAGCAGATAACTCATGAGTAATACCAAGTTCATCAAGATAGGCATCAAGACCGGAATTCTTGAACTCAGTTCCATTGTCACTTCTGATGTGCTTGATCTTCACACCAAAGTTGGTTGAAGCCCTCAAGGAAAATCGTTTGAAGACTTCCTTCACTTCATGTTTGTAAGTAACAATGTGTACCCATGTATATCAAGAATAATCATCAACAATGACAAAACCATATAGAGATGCATCATTAGTGACTGCTGAGTAATGATTAGGTCCGAAGTGGTCCATGTGAAGCAATTCGAATGGACGAGTAGTGGTCATGATAGTCTTCGCTGGATGCTTGGCCATGGTCATTTTTCCAGCTTCACAGGCTCCGCATAAGTGATCCTTGAGGAATTTGACATTCTCAATGCCAATGACATGCTTCTTCGCAAGCGTATGCAAATTCCTCATGCCTGCGTGACCAAGTCGTCGATGCCATAGCCAGCCTTCTGAAGCTTTTGCAAGTAGACACACGGCTGGTTGTGGTCCTGTAGGGAAATCAACAATATAAAAATCTCCTCTCCTAAAGCCTTCGAAGACTGACTTTTGCCTTTGTCAGCAAAGATGATATGCTTCAGAGGTGACAGTGATAAGGGAGCATCCATCAATAGATTCTTGTCACCAGTCATGTGATTCGTACATCCACTATCGAGGACCCATTCAGTAGTTTTGGGTTGTTCATCCTGCAGATGAATTAGTGTAGCTTACAATCTCATATGCTTCATTACTGAAGAATATGATATCAAGTTCATCAGATGAATTTCATCAACCAGTAAACAGATATAGCAGTATGAGGACGTGTGAAATGAAAGTTCATTTCATCATGATTCGCCTGCGTCCTTTCAGGCAATTTCGTCAGGTCCCCAGCAAATTCTTCAGACGTTAAAGCACGTCTAGAGACCTGACCCTGCAGAAGAGATTAGTTCTTTTTATTCACCACCCACATCTGGAGGGGTGGCAAAGAATTCATCACTCTGCGAGCACCATATGAGAAAGGTGGCAAAGATGCCAAACCGTTTCGTTTCACATAAGAGGGGTTAGGGTAAGCATATGAATAAGCAGAGTAATTCTTCGAGGACTTATGAACATAATGGTTTGAAGAATAATGCACATATTCATAGCCCTTTGCTCTACCCTGCGAGACAGAGTTGTTAGCACGATGATAATCATATGAGGACTTTGATCCTTTTGAGGAATTTGGTCCGTATGAGGACTTGGATCCATATGAAGAATTTGCTCCATATGAAGAATTCGATCTGGGGTTCCTGTTCTTCACAGGTGGTGTCATGAGGACATTCACCTGAAGACTTTCAACATAACTTTTGGGAACCCAGATTTTCTTCATAGGGGAACCGTTCCTGCAGTTAGTGCCAACATATCTAGCAAATACTTCACCGTTCTGATTTTTGAACAGTTTATAGTTGGAGTCAAATGACTCATCAGAAGAATGAGTAGATTCACATGTAAAGCCAGATAAGTTAGATGGATCAACTGGAGGTCCCTTTGCAGCAACCCATGAGGTTTTGGGGTACTGCTCAGGCTTCCAATATGTTCCATCAGCATTGAGTTTCCTCTCAAAGGCAATACCCTCTTTCCTAGGGTTTCTGTTGAGGATCTGCTTTTTAAGCACATCACAAAGAGTCTGATGCCCTTTGAGGCTTTTGTACATGCCTGTCATGTACAATTCCTTCAGCCCTGCATTGTCAGTGATACTAGCAATGTCCTCAGATGAGGAATTAGTGATAGCAGAGGCAGATGAAGAATTTGTAACAGTTGAAGCATTTGAACATTCAGGTGAAGAATTAGCAGATTCACGTTCAATGCACTTTAAGCATGGAGGAACAAATTCTTCCTGAGAAGCGCTGATTTGTTGAGCTAGTAATGAATCGCGCTCCTTCTGAAGATTTTCATAACACACTCTTAGCTTTTCAAGATCTTCCTTTCTTTGAAGAGATTCAGAGGAAAGCTTCTCATGATCAGTCAAGAGGGTATTATGTTGATCTTGAAGGGCATCAAACTTGGAGTGAATTCTCTGAAGACATTCACCCAATGCTTTTGACTGATCCATTTCTTTACGCAACATATCATCACTTTTGTCTAGCATGTTTTGAACTTGTTCCAAAGCCGTTTGTTGTTTAGTGGCAATGCAAACAAGTTTGGTATAACAAGATTCAATATCATCATCAGATTCATCATTATCAGATTCATCATTATCAGATTCATCGTCACAAAACTCGGATGAGGAGCATTCGGTTACCTCAGCACCGTCTGCCATGAGACATGATGCAGAAGATGATGATTCTGGCTCGAAAGTCATCGTTTTGAGAGATTCCTTGAAGTCCTCAAACCAGGGATCATGACGGGTTTGATGACCTTCATAGACATCAGAGATTCGGTCCCAGATAAGCTTCGAATTGCCAAGATGCATAATGCGCCCGAATTGATCTCTGGATAGGCAGGAACAGATGATATCCTTCGCCATGAGGTCAAGTCGAGTGTACTTGCGAATATCATCAGCGTCCGCCATCTTGCATAGATTAGTAAGACCAATCTCAGTGACGGTCCACAGCTCACTGTTCATTGCCATGAGGCGCTTATTAATCATGGCCTTCCACTTGGGATAGTCATGACCGTCAAATATAGGGCATGTCACTTTCTTCATACCTACGGTCGACATAACCAAGAACTCCAGGCGGTTAAACCAAAATCACACAGAACAAGGGAGTACCTTGCTCTGATATCAATTGAAAGTGAGTTATATCGACTAGAGGGGGGTGAATAGGTGATTTTTATGAATTCTTCACTGAGGAATTTGCTGGTGAGGAAATTCCTTAGGGAAGAACTACTTGCAGCGGAATAAGTACTCAGAATTAAGCATAACAAAATACAAGCATGGTCATCATGATGAAATGAAGACTAGCACAGAGTACAGAAAGCGTAATCACAGGATAACACAAGATGAAGACAAACAGACTTAAGAAATTGAACTGAGGAATTTGAGAAAGTCTTCAGTCAAAGTCTTCAAGCACAGATATGAACAAACACTCAACACAGTAATGATGAAATGAAAGGGTTGAGGAAATAGAACCAGTTAGTTGGTGAAGACAATGATTTGGTAAACCAGTTCCAACTGCTGTCTCAGTTGTACGTCTGGTTGGAGTGGCTGAGTATTTAAACTCGAGGACATGCAGTCCCAGACACCCAGTCACTGAGCACGCAGCTCAAGACACCCAGTCCTCACCGTATTCTCCTTGAACTAAGGCCACGCAGACCTCGTCCAATCACTCGTGGTAAGTCTTCAGGTGACTTCCAAACCTTCACAGACTTGGTCACTCGGCGATCCACAATTCCTCTTGGATGCTCTAGACCTTGACGCCTAACCGTCTGGAAGAAGCACAGTCTTGAAAGGTCAAAAGCGTCGGATCCATGCAGGATCAATTTCTTCAGTGATGCTCAATCACTTTGGGTTTGTGGGGGTTTGGTTTTGGGATTTCCTCACTTGATGATTTTCGCTCAAAGTCCTCGGAGGATGGGTTGCTCTCAAATGACAAGTGTCAAGTTCTCTCGGAGCAGCCAACCAGCTAGTGGTTGTAGGGGCGGCTATTTATAGCCTAGGGAGCAGCCCGACATGATAAGACATAAATGCCCTTCAATTATATCACCGTTAGGTGGATCAGATATTTTGGGACAGCTGGCGCGCAGCACAGCAACGGTCGGAAATTTGACTCTCAAATTCCTCAGGGCTATCATGTTCCTCACTGTGTAGGCAATTCGCACTGGCGAATTCCTAACTCCTCAATCAGAGCAAAGTCCTCAGTGAACAGAAGAACTGCGTCTCTGTCACTGAAGAAAATGACTGAACTGTATGAGATTTCCAATGGCTTCACTCGAAGGGATTGGTAGGTGTAGGATTTTGAGTTGAGCATCACATGGAAATTTTTCCTTAGTATTTCCTCGACCCCCTTTAACAGTACGGTGTTTCCTATGACTCAAGAAAGAGAAAATGAAACTACGAAAACAAAAGTCTTCACGCTTCATGTTCCTCAAATGAATATCAAGTCTTCAAGGTCACACCAATTTCTTCACTTTCAAAGTCTTCGGAAAGTCTTCAGAATATCAAAGTCTTCAGTCGAAGAACTTCATTTTTAGGGGTCGACTTTCTCTGTAAATATCAAAATCCTCATAGACTTAGACATGTGTACACTCACAAACGCATCAGTCCCTTAACCTATAGGTCTTCAATACACCAAAATCACAAAGGGGCACTAGATGCACTTACAGAAGATCCATACAATTTTTTAAAAGAGTTTTTAAAAAGGGTTGCATGATGACATGATGCAATACAAGAGATGCAACAAACAAAACAAATCACACGATGAAACTTAGAGTATCTGGAAGTCTTCTGGAGCGTCGGTCTCGGGGCGTCACAACTCTCCCACACTAACAAAGGATCTCAACCCGAGATGGTCGCCATCTAGAAGTGATCAAGAAGTGACCCTTAAAACTACTTACGTTCAAACATAACCCAGACCATGTTCACTTCCCGGACTCCGCGGAAAAGATAGCATCATGGCTACACACGCAGTTGATGCGTTTTAGTTAAGTTAATTGTCAAGTTCTCTACAACCGGATATTAACAAATTCCCATCTGCCATATAACTTTGGGCACGGCTCTCGAAAGTTTATACCCTGCAGGGGTGTCCCAACTTAGTCCATCAGAAGCTCTCGCGATCAGTCAAGGATATTCCTTCTCCCGGGAAGACCCGATCAGCCTCGAAATCCCGGTTACAAGACATTTCGGCAATGGTAAAACAAGACCAGCAAGACCGCCCGTATGTGCCGACAAATCCTGATAAGAGTTGCACATATCTCGTTCTCAGGGCACACCGGATGAACACTAAGTACAGCTAAAACCAGCCCTCAAGTTTCCCCGAGGTGGCGCTGCAAGTGGCTCTAGTTCGGACCAACACTTAGAGAAGCACTGGCCTGGGGGAGTTAAAATAAAGATGACCCTCGGGGCTGCAGACCCCAAGGGAGGGTTATAGGTTGTTAGGAAAATGGAAAACCAATGTTGGGCCATGCTGGAGGAGGTTTTTTCAAGGCGAACTGTCAAGGGGTTCCCATAAACCCGACCGCGTAAGGAACGCAAAATCAAGGAACTTAACATCGGTATGACGGAAACTAGGGTGGCAAGAGTGGAACAAAACACCAGCCAAAAGGCCGAGCCTTCCATCCTTTACCAAGTATTAGATGCATTAATTAAAATAAGAGATATTGTGATATCCCAACATAAACATGTTCCAACATGGAGCAATCTTCAACTTCACATGCAACTAACAATGCTATAAGAGGGGTGATGACCCACAAGTGTAGGGGATCAATCGTAGTCCTTTCGATAAGTAAGAGTGTCGAACCCAACGAGGAGCAGAAGGAAATGATAAGCGGTTTTCAGTGAGGTTTTCTCTGCAAGCACTGAAATTGTAGGTGATAGATAGTTTTGTGATAAGATAAATGGTAATGAGTAATAAATAAATCAAGTAAACAATGTGCAGCAAGGTGGCCCAATCCTTTATGTAGCAAAGGATAAGCCTGGACAATTTCTAATAATGAGAAAGGAGCTCCCGAGAACACATGGGAATTATCGTCAAGCTAGTTTTCATCACGTTCATATGATTCGCGTTTGGTACTTTGATAATTTGATATGTGGGTGGACCGGTGCTTGGGTACCGCCCTTACTTGGACAAGCATCCCACTTATTATTAACCCCTATTGCAAGCATCCGCAACTACAAAAGAAGTATTAAGGTAACCACAACATTAAACATATGGATCCATATCAGCCCCTAACGAAGCAACGCATAAACTAGGGTTTAAGCATCTGTCACTCTAGCAACCCATCATCTACTTATTACTTCCCCATGCCTTCCTCTAGGCCCAAATAATGGTGAAGTGTCATGTAGTCGACGTTCACATAACACCACTAGAGGAAAAGACAACATACATCTCATTAAAATATCGAACGAATACCAAATTCACTTGACTACTAATAGCAAGACTTCACCCATGTCCTGAGGAACAAACGTAACTACTCACACAGCATATTCATGTTCATAATCAGAGGAGTAATAATATGCATAAAGGATCTGAACATATGATCTTCCACCACGTAAACCAATTAGCATCAACTACAAGGAGTAATCAACACTACTAGCAACCCACATGTACCAATTTGTTGTTTTGATACAAGATTGGATACAAGAGATGAACTAGGGTTTTGAGAGGAGATGGTGCTGGTGAAGATGTTGATGGAGATTGACCCCCTCACGAAGAGAGGATCGTTGGTGATGATGTTGGTGATGATTTCCCCCTCCCGGAGGGAAGTGTCACCGGCAGAACAGCTCCGCCAGAGCCCTAGATTGTTTCCGCCAAGGTTCCGCCTCGTGGCGGCGGAGTTTCTTCCCGTAAGCTTGCCCATGATTTTTTCCAGGGCAAAAGCTCTGATATAGCAGAAGATGGACACCGGGGGCTCACCAAGAGGTCTAGGAGATAGGGGCGCGCCCAGTAGGGGGGGCGCCCCCACTCTCCTGGGAGGTGTGGTCCCCATGGTGTATTTCTTTCGCCCAAAAATTCTTATTAATTCCAAAAAGATGTTTTATGGAGTTTCAGGACATTTGAGGCTATACAGAATAGGTTTCCAATGTTTGCTCCTTTTCCAGCAAGAATTCCAGCTGCCGGCATTCCCCCTCTTCATGGTAAACCTTGTAAAATAAGAGAGAATAACCATAAGTATTGAGATATAATGTGTAATAACAGCCCATAATGCAATAAATATTGATATAAAAGCATGATGAAAAATGGACGTATCAACTCCCCCAAGCTTAGACCTCGCTTGTTCTCAAGCGGAAGCCGAAATAGAAAAACATGTCCACATGTTTAGAGATAGAGGTGTCGATAAAAATAAAGTACGGACATGAGGGCATCATGATTATTCTTATAACAACAACATATATAGATTTGATCATATGATGTCTTATGCTCAAGTAACAATCAATTCACAATGTCAAGTATGGTTCAAAAACTTCATTGGGAACTAACAAACTATAATCTCGGTCATTGAAGCAATTGCAATTTATCATAACATCAGAAAGAGTCAACAATAGAGCTTTTCAGCAAGCTCACATACTCAACTATATTGTAGTCTTCTATAATTGCTAACACTCACGCAATACTTGTGGTTATGGAGTTTCAGCCAGACACTGAGAAAGATAGAAGCTTATTGTGTTGCCTCCCAACGTATTCACCTTTAGGTGATGTCAACAATAATAGCCCATGCTAACTAACATCCAATTGGATATATATATCATGATCTTTCAATCATGAGGAGATGCCAAAGGATAAAATGAAAAAGGGAAAGGTGAGGATCACCTTGACTCAAGCAAAAAGTAAAAACATAAAGTAAAAGATAGGCCCTTCGCAGAGGGAAGCAGAGGTTGTCACGTGCGTTTAGGGTTGATGCACAAAATCTTAATCAAAAGAACGTCATTTTATATTGCCCCTTGTATGTTGACATTTATTATGCAGTCCGTCGCTTTTTTTACTTCCACAACAAGATCATACAAAGCTTATTTTCTCTGCACTAATAAGTCATACATATTTAGATAGCAATTTTTATTGCTTGCAACATGACAACTTTCTTGAAGGATCTTACTCAATCCATAGGTAGGTATGGTGGACTCTCATGGCAAAACTGGGTTTAAGGATATTTGGAAGCACAAGTAGTATCTCTACTTGGTGCAAGGAATTTGGCTAGCATGAGGGAGAAAGGCAAGCTCAACATGTTTGGAAGGTCAATGACAATATACTTTAACTGAGATGCGCGGAAACATAAACCATTACGTTGTCTTTCTTGTCCAACGTCAACTCTTTTGGCATGTCATACCTAATGAGTGCTCCCAATTATTAAAAGGTGTCCAAGATAATATATTTGCATGTGAACCCCTCTTTCCTTATCACTTCCTATTAATTGCAACGATGACCAAAACTACGTTCATCAACTCTCAACATTTTTTATGCCTCATACTTTCTATGTGTGAAGTTATCACTATCCATAAGATCAATATGAACTCTTTTATTCTTTCTACTTTCTCAAGATCATAGCAACATAGCAAAGCCCTTGATTCAACACTAATCTTTATTATAGATAGCTCATGGACTCGATTACAAAAAGAGATCACAAAGCAACACTCAAACTACTTCATATCAAAACTTCAATCTACTAGATCAAGATACTACTAAAAGGATCGAACTAAATAAAACGGTAAAGATAGGAGTGTGATGGTGATACGATACCGGGCCCCCCCCCCCAAGCTTGGCAGTTGCCAAGGGGAGTGCCCATACCCATGTGATTATGTCCTCGGAGGTGATGAAGCAGGAGTTGGTGATGATGTAGGCTTGTCGTCCGTCTTCCAAGGCATAGGCTCTCCATCATAGAAGGATGATCGAGTCTCCGGGATCGTTAAATCTGCAGCCAAACTCATCCTCTTGAATCTATATTCATACTCACAGTTCTGGTTTTGCGGGTCATAGATCTGGGCTTGGAGGTGCTCGATTTTCTTTTGAAGCTTGAAGATGGTCTCCCCAATGGCTTTGGCATCCATCTTGTGGTTGTTGGTGAACTCCATGGTCATCATCTGGTTGGCGTTGAGTCCACGCTCCACCATCCCTTGACACTTGAAAACTTGCTGCTCCATGGCTGCGAGCTTTGTCTCCACGCTCCCACTACGCCTTGGTCCCTCCACATCGCGGATGTGCAGCACCCCCTCACGCATCGCAATGGTTTGAGGGTATTGCATCACCTCTGCGAGATAGGGGTTGATAACCCTCTCAAAAAACTTGTCCTTGGGAGCGCTTGGAGACGCCATGATGCTCTAGATCTGAAATAGAAACACCTCAAAACGAAAACAGAGGATATTTGCGTGATACGGTGTTCAAAATCTTCGGGAGTATATATAATGAATTTTCACCGACCAAAATACGTAACGTGCAAGAAAACGGAGTCCGGGAGGCACACGAGGTGCCCACGAGACAGGGGGCGCGCCCAGTAGGGGGGGGCCTCCACTCTCGTGGGGGCCTCGTGTCCCTTTCGGACTACTTCTTTCTTCCAAAAATTCTTAATTATTCCAAAACTGATAAAAATTGCCATTGGAGTTGTTTTGGAGTCGGTTTACTTACCGTACCACATACCTATTCCTTTTTAGAGTCTGGAACGTTCTGGAAAGTGTCCCTTATGTATTCCTCAGGGGTTATGGTTTCAATGATATTAGTTTCAACATTGATAGGATTACCTGAAATATAATGTTTAATTCTTTGACCGTTTACCACCCTTGGACTCGTGCCTTCGAAGTTGTTGATTTTTATGGCGCCAGAACGATAGACCTCCTCGATAACATAAGGACCTTCCCATTTTGAGAGATATTTTCCTGCAAAAAATCTTAAACAAGAGTTGAATAATAACACATAATCTCCTACGTTAAACTCACGCTTTTGTATCCTTTTGTCATGCCAGCGTTTGACTTTTTCTTTGAATAGCTTGGCATTCTCATATGCTTGGGTTCTCCATTCATCAAGTGAGCTAATATCAAACAACCTCTTCTCACCTGCAAGTTTGAAGTCATAATTGAGCTCTTTAATAGCCCAATATGCCTTATGTTCAAGTTCAAGAGGTAAATGACACGCTTTTCCATAAACCATCTCATATGGAGACATACCCATAGGATTTTTGTATGCAGTTCTATAGGCCCATAATGCATCATCAAGTTTTTTGGACCAATTCTTTCTAGATCTATTCACGATCTTTTGCAAAATTAATTTGAGCTCTCTATTGCTCAACTCTACTTGACCACTAGATTGCGGATGATAAGGAGATGCGATTCTATGATTGACATCATACTTAGCAAGCATCTTACGGAAAGCACCATGAATAAAATGTGAACCACCATCAGTCATAAGATATCTAGGGACTCCAAACCTCGGAAAAATAACTTCCTTAAGCATTTTAATAGAGGTGTTATGATCAGCACTATTAGTTGGAATAGCTTCTACCCACTTAGTAACGTAATCAACAGCAACTAAAATATGTGTGTAACCATTAGAGGCAGGAAAAGGTCCCATATAATCAAAGCCCCAAACATCAAACAGTTCAATAACAAGAGAATAATTCATAGGAATTTCTTGACTTCTACTAATGTTACCTACTCTTTGGCATTCATCACAAGATAAGACAAACTTAGGAGCATCTGTGAAGAGAGTAGGCCAAAAAAACCAGATCATAGTACTTTGTGTGCAGTTCTGTCTCCAGCGTGGTGTCCTCCATAGGATTTAGAGTGACACTTGCGTAGGATCTGTTCCTGTTCATGCTAAGGCACACAACGTCTAATAACACCATCTACTCCTTCTTTATAAAGGTGTGGGTCATCCCAGAAGTAATGTCTTAAATCATAAAAGAACTTTTCTTTTGCTCGTATGTGAAGCTAGGCGATACAAATTTAGCAACAATGTAATTAGCATAATCAGCATACCAAGGAGCAGTACGAGACGCATTAATGACAGATAATTGTTCATCAGGAAAACTATCATCGATAGGCAGTGGGTCATCAAGAACATTCTCTAACCTAGACAAGTTGTCTGCAACGGGGTTCTCAGCTCCCTTTCTGTCAATAATATGCAAATCAAATTCTTGGAGCAAGAGAACCCATCTAATGAGTCTAGGCTTAGCATCGTTCTTTTCCATAAGATATTTAATAGCAGCATGATCAGTGTGAATAGTAACTTTAGAATCAACAATATAAGAGAATCAACAATATAAGGTCTAAACTTATCACATGCAAACACAACTACTAAGAACTCTTTTTCAGTAGTAGCATAGTTTCTTTGGGCAGTATCAAGAGTCTTACTAGCATACTGGATAACATTCAATTTCTTATCAACTCTTTGCCCTAGAATAGCACCTACAGCATAATCACTAGCATCGCACATAATTTCAAAAGGTAAATTCCAATCAGGTGGCTGAACAATAGGTGCAGTGATCAAAGCCTTCTTAAGTATTTCAAAGGCTTCTACACAATCATCATCAAAGACAAAAGGAGTATCTTTTTGCAATAAATTAGTCAGAGGCCTAGAGATTTTAGAAAAGTCCTTAATGAACCTCCTATAAAAACCGGCGTGACCAAGGAAACTTCTTATACCTTTTATGTCTTTGGGACACGACATCTTTTCAATAGCATCAACTTTGGATTTATCAACTTCAATACCTCTGTCGGAGATCTTGTGCCCCAAAACAATGCCTTCGTGAAAGTGTGTTATATCGACTAGAGGGGGGGTGAATAGGCGATTTTTATGAATTCTTCACTGAGGAATTTGCTGGTGAGGAAATTCCTTAGCGAAGAACTACTTGCAGCGGAATAAGTACTCAGAAGTAAACATAACAGGATACAAACATAGTCATCATGATGAAATGAAGACTAGCACAGAGTACAGAAAGCGTAAACACAGGATAACAAGATGAAGACAAACAGACTGAAGAAATTGAACTGAGGAATTTGTGAAAGTCTTCAGTCAAAGTCTTCAAGCACAGATATGAACAACATACAACACAGTAATGAGGAAATGAAAGAGTTGAGGAAATAGAACCAGTTAGTTGGTGAAGACAATGATTTGGTAAACCAGTTCCAACTGCTGTCTCAGTTATACGTCTGGTTGGAGCGGCTGAGTATTTAAACTCGAGGACACGCAGTCTCGGACACCCAGTCTCTGAGCCGCAACTCAGGACGCCCAGTCCTCACCGTATTCTCCTTGAACTAAAACCACGCAGGCCTCGTCCAATCACTCGTGGTAAGTCTTCAGGTGACTTCCAAACCTTCACAAACTTGGTCACTCGGCGATCCACAATTCCTCTTGGATGCTCTAGACCTTGACGCCTAACCGTCTGGAAGAAGCACAGTCTTCAAAGGTAACAAGTGTCGGATCCATGCAGGATCAATTTCTTCAGTGATGCTCAATCACTTTGGGTTTGTGCGGGGTTTGGTTTTGGGATTTTCCTCACTTGATGATTTTCGCTCAAAGTCCTCGGAGGATGGGTTGCTCTCAGATGACAAGTGTCAAGTTCTCTCGGAGCAGCCAACCAACTATTGGTTGTAGGGGGCGGCTATTTATAGCCTAGGGAGCAGCCCGACATGATAAGACATAAATGCCCTTCAATGATATGACCGTTAGGTGGATAAGATATTTTGGACAGCCGGCGCGCAGCACAGCAACGGTCGGAAATTTGACTCTCAAATTCATCAGGGCTATCATGTTCCTCACTGTGTAGGCAATTCGCACTAGTGAATTCCTAACTCCTCAGTCAGAGCAAAGTCCTCAGTGACCAGAAGAACTGCGTCTCTGTCACTAAAGAAATTGACTGAACTGTATGAGATTTCCAATGGCTTCACTCGAAGGGATTGGTAGGTGTAGGATTTTGAGTTGAGCATCACATGGAAATTTTTCCTTAGTATTTCCTCGACCCCCTTTAACAGTACGGTGTTTCCTATGACTCAAGAAAGAGAAAATGAAACTACGAAAACAAAAGTCTTCATGCTTCATGTTCCTCAAGTGAATACCAAGTCTTCAAGGTCACAGCAATTTCTTCACTTTCAAAGTCTTCAGAAAGTCTTCAGAACATCAAAGTCTTCAGTCGAAGAGCTTCATTTTTAGGGGTCGACTTTCTCTGTAAATATCAAACTCCTCATAGACTTATAGACCTGTGTACACTCACAAACGCATCAGTCACTTAACCTATAAGTCTTCAATACACCAAAATTACTAAGGGGCACTAGATGCACTTACAATCTCCCCCTTTTTGGTGATTGATGACAACATAGGTTAAGTTTTCAACGGGGATAAACATATGAAGTGTAAATACTGATATTGAGGAATTTGATTGCAAGATATAGAAGAACTCCCCCTGAATATGTGCATAGTGAGGAATTTGCTTTTGAGGCAATGCACATTTGAAGAATTGAATCATGGAGATCTCCCCCTATATCTTGTAATTCATACACGCATTTGATATATAATATGAAGAATTTGAAATGCATGATGAACTATGGTGCCTGATGAGATTCAGCATGCGTGCAATAACATTAACGAGGAATAAGCATGTAGAATAACACATCAAAAGTATCAGAGCATAGTGCATCAAAGTCAGAGCACAATGCACCGTCCAAAAGTATCAGGGCACCATCGGATTTAAGATTACAACTCGATCCAATAAAAAGTTTCGGAAGAACGAGAGTTGTAACTTAACAAAACGCCCATATTATAAACCCGCTTGAAGACTAACTCAGATTTCTCCCCCTTTGTCATCAAATGACCAAAAAGGATCGAAACTGAGGACTAACGCCTCTGAAGAATTTCAAGTCGATGGAGGAGCGCCAGCGTTGCCGGGGTTGTTCGTTGAAGTAGGGCTTGCCGCAGTGTCGTCCAAATCTTCATGCTCATCAGTTTCACGCGATGAAGAATAAGAACTGGCCACCAGATCAGGAACTTTGACTCTCTTGAATTTCTTCGGAGGTGGTGCAGACCAGTCAAATGCTTCCTGGAGACCCATAGTCTTTAGTTCTTCTGCGGAATATACATGAGTGAGAACAGCCCAGGTGCGGTTGAGGGTTTCATGAAGGTGATACTGATTTTTCTTCACTGCATTATGGGTTGAGGTCATGTTGCGAAGAATTGCAGCAAACTAACGCTTCACCCATTTGTGATTGCGATCAACCTTCTGATGAAGACTGAGGAGTAACTCACGTTCAGTCATCACCCTGGGTGCTGTTGCTTGAGGCTTTTGCTTGGCTGATGTATTTGCGGCAGTGTTATGTGTTGCAGAATCGTCATTGGTGGAGTAAGATGTAGCTAGACGGAATTGACCATCCAATGGACGAGTGCCTTCATCGATCACAGCAGCTGCCTTGCCCTTATCATCAGATGATGAAACTGGTCGCTTGAGGACTTCAATGGGCGGCAAGTAGCTACCATGGTTCAGAGTGTCAGCCTTGTAATTCAGTGAAGATCTTGCCCTTATGAATGTCATAATCCAAGGCGCATAGGGCTTCAGCTCAAAAGGTGACATAGCAACATTAGCCAGAGTCCTCATGAAGAAATCAAGGAAGTTGACGGGAACGGCATGAATGATGTTGAAAAGCATGTTCTTCATGATGCCAACGACATCTTCATCATTTGAGTCGTGGCCTTTGATAGGACTCATTGTCTTCGTCAGGATGCGATAGACAGTCCGAGGCACATATAGCAATTCCTTGACGAGGAATTTGGTTCGTGGGGCCTGCCCTGGCTTCAAAGGCTTCATGAGCACTTGCATATAATGATCTGTCAGTTCGCGATCATTGTACATGCAACATGCACTGGCATCGGGAGGATCAAGAGGAAGGACACGAAGCAATTCAGTTGCTGGTGCCTTATAGTGAGTGTTTTCTGTCATCCAATCCAGCACCCATGAATTGACATCTTCAGCATCTCCGGTGATATGCAAAGTGGCATAGAACTGAAGAATGAGTTCTTCATTCCAATCACAGATATCAGTGTAGAAGTTCAGTAGTCCTGCATCGTGAATAACTCGGAGGACCGGCTCGAAGCACGGTAGAGATTCCATATCCACGTGAGGAATATGTTCATGATCGAAGATTTTGTCCTTGTCAAAGAGCACTGAGGAATAGAAGTTGGCTTGAGTAGCAGTCCAGAAACGTCTCTTCCTTATGCGAGCAGAGTCATATGGATTGTAATCAGTGAAGAACACATGCTCAGAAAACAAGTCTTCAGCCTTGAATTTTTGCTTTCTAGAGAACGGATTCTTCGGTTTGGGCAGAGGAGTGTCAGTGATTTGCAGCACAACCTCAGGAATGACGATCTCAGGTGCTTCAGGCTGAGGAATTTCTGGTTCCTCTTCTTGTGCAGTTGGGGGATCAGCAGCAGGTTCTTCAGCACTAGCGGCTGGAATTTCTTCATGAACAGACGATGTGGGATGAGTTTCTTCAGAGCCCATTTGAACAGTTGTAGCCGCGGACTGAGGAATTTGTTGAATAGGAGTGAAGAGAGGAGTATTGGGATGCTGACTTTCCCAAAAGTCATCGTTCATCACTGGTGTAGTGCATCCAATATCCACATCTTGATCTTCTTTTTCAATTTCCTCAACACCAGCCTCTTCAGCTGTGAACTGAGGCATAGGTGAGGAAACGACTGGCGTTGAAGGGAATGTTTCCACTTCAATTTCTTCATCAAACTGCTCTGAGGTAGCAACAGAATGATTTTCTTCATCAAATCCGCTTGGGATCTTGTAGTCTTCTCCATAAGGAACAATTTCCTTGGATGACATGGAGGAAATCGGAATGGCATCAATAGGATTTTCAAGCGAGCTGGTCATTGGCTTCATTTTCTTCGCGGCCGAAGAATTTGACGCAGCTGATGTCTTCCTTTTCTTCACTGCAGCTCGCTCTGTAGCCTTGGTCTTCTTCACTTCATAAGCAGAAGGAAGAATTGGAGTTGGTGTTGGCGCAGGAGGAGCTGAGGACTGTGGTTCATTTTCTTCAGGCGCAATAGGTGCAGTTGCCCTGATCTCTTCAGTTTCTTCAGGCGCACCACTAGTGGATGCCCTGGGAATTTCTTCAGCGGCTGGGATGGAGTCATCAGCCCTGGAACTTGTATTCTCATCAGCAGGCTGAAAGTCATCAGCAGTGCTGGCATGTTCTTCAGCAGGCTGAGCAGAGTCTGCAGGCTGAGGATTTTCTTGTTGCGATGGGGCTGCAACAGTTGTCATTTTCTTTGTCAAATTGACGAATCTCACTTTGGCTCCTTGCCAATCAGCATTGTATGCATCGAAGTCCTTGCTGAGGGCTTGGATCTCAGATTGAGCCATGAGAAGTTCTTCAGGTGTCAGTCTGACAACGTTCTTCTTCAGAAGCTTCTCCTTTCTAGCTTGTGCTCTCTTTATCTCACGAGCCTTTTCAAACTACCATTTCTCTTGAGAGATGAAATGGGTCAGCATATGACTTTGACCAGGAGTCAGAGGCAGATCAGGCATTGGAGTGTTTGTATCCTTATGCCATAAGTCAATATAGTCGAGGATCTTCTTCGGATCCAGAAGCAGGGGCACAGGTGTTCCTTTGGCTCTGGCGGCCTTTGCTTGTCTGTCTCTGATGATTTCTGCAAGTTCTTCATCAGAAGCCTCATCATCAGAGGGCACTTGGAAAGCAACCTGTTTCTTTCTTGGACTTGGCCGAGGACCGCGTCCAGCTGTTGCTTTTGTCTTTAGCAGAGTGGGGCCTGATGAGGACATTGGTGCAGCTGAGGAACTCGCTGAGACACCAGAAGCAATTGAGAAACCCTGAGTCCTTTGACATGTAGCCAGATGCACAGGAGTTGAGGACTTGGAGGGAGATGCTGAGGACTTTGGTGGAGCAGCAGTAGTCTGAGGAATTTGCCATGAGGGCGCGGCTGAGGAACTTGGCCGTGAGGGCGCTGATGGTGAAGCACTTGGCTTGCGAGCAGGCTTCTTCGGCATTGATTTCCTCGGCTTGGCCGAGGTCTCAGCGGTAGCAGCAGCAGCAGAATCCTCATTGAATTTCCTCGTTACCTCCTTGGCTTGTCTTGCCAATTTTGCTTGGCGGCTAGCCCATTCTTCAGGAAAGTCTTCACCACTTTTGATGCTAGTGGGATCAGCGACTTGGCCAGGTGCCAATGGAGCTCTTGGGCATGGAGGATTTAAGGCGAATTTCTTCATGTACTTTGGAGTAACATATCGATATTCCCTCCATTCTCATGCCCATCTTCGTTCAATCCTCTGAATGCGCACCTTGCGCTGATTCTTGTTTTCTTTGCCAAACTTGGCTTCATCAGGTGTGCAATAATCCTTGTATATTTCATCAGGGATCTCGAAAGCAGTCATGACCTCCGGTTTCTTTCCTCCTTTCTGCGGTCTCTTTCCTTCAGCCATTTTCTTCAGATGAGGAATTTGAACAATTGAACACTCTGAAGAAGTATGCAATTTTTCTTCGAGGAACGCTGCAAATGAGTTAAGTTGATGAGAACCTAGTGATTCAGCAGCGGACATGAGTACCTGTGAACATAGTGTAGGTGCGAGGAATTTGGAGAGGTCATATGCGTTCTCAGAAGATTTTTCGAAAAGACAAGTTTTGAGGAATTTGACCAGTTGAGCCTTGAGGAATTTCACTAAGCGTTCTTGTCTTAGGTTCCAGAGTTGTACAGATTGAAAATCCGCACAATTGAGGAATCTTGAAGAAATGAGTGCTTAGAGAGATGGATCAAGAGCATACAGTGTGTGAGGTGTTCATATGTGAAGATTTGAAGAATAAAACACCTTTGAAGATTTTCAGAAAAGTTTGAGAATCAAAGCGAGTAATAAAAGTGACTTTTAATTACCCGAACTGAAGAACACGACGAACAGAGATGAACAGCGATGAAGTTCGTCAAGTTAGATCTCCCACGCCCTAACTTGGCAGAGGGAGACGGCTACGGCGGCGGCGGAGTGAAGATTTCCGCAGCCGGCGCGAGTACAACGGCGACGAGGTCGAGGCAGTGAAGCTCTTCCTCACCGGCGGCGATGGAGTAGCGGCGGCGCTAGGGTTTGAGGAGAGCTCGAGCGAGAGACAGCGACCGAGCGGAGTAAATGAAGTAAGGAAGGGGAGAGGGGTATTTATAGCCACGGTAAAAATAGTTCGCCCGAAGATTTTGGGATGAACATGCCCCTGCCCTTTCTTCTTCACGCGACATGTGTCACCCACGTACTGTGCAGATGAGATCGTGTAAGATCGTGGGTGAATAAAATAATGCATCGTGGGATGCGGAACGGTTTGAGCGGTAAAACCGAAAATCTGGATAAGATTTGTTTTAAAGTTTCGTTCGCAATTTCTTCAGCTGACAAGGACACAATGAAGACTTTGAACGAGTTTCAATCAGAATGCACATGAAGAATTTGTGGATAGATTGGGTTGAGTGTAGCATAGAGGGTGAAGGGTCCGATCACATTCACTTAGCAGAAATCACAACTCGAAGAAATAGCAATAAGTGAATGCTGTAGAGGACATAAACTCATATATATATATATATATATAGCCAATGAAGAAAAACGACGGAAACTGTGAAGATTTTGCAAAGTTGAAGAATTTGAAAAACTGAAGACTTTCAAAAATGAGGAAAAACTCAAATTGAAGATTTTCAACTTTTTGTGGTGGCGTGACCCACCGTATAAGAATGATGATTTCAGACACCGCGTACAATTGTCGTAGGGTTCTGAGAATCAAATTCTTCATTAATTTCTTCACACTTAGAGTGTTATTCTTCATTGATTGAAGAAAAATGTTTCTTCATGTGTTGCACATCTAAGTCGTCAATTCTGCATAAGGGTTAGGATGTGTGTCCTTTTCAAAGAACATTCGAAGATTCGAAGATATTTAGCTCACACCGCAACTTGCTAAATCTCTTTTCGTCCAAGGGCTTAGTGAAGATATCAGCTAGCTGTTCTTCAGTCTTCACATGCTCGATGGAGATGTCGCCCTTCAACACATGATCACGAAGAAAATGATGACGAATCTGGATGTGCTTAGTCTTCGAGTGCTGAACTGGGTTGTGAGCAATCTTGATGGCACTCTCATTGTCGTAGAGGAGAGGCACATTCTTCACGTTGACGCCATAGTCCTTTAGGGTTTGCTTCATCCAAAGCAGTTGAGCACAGCATGAGCCAGCAGCAATGTATTCAGCTTCAGCAGTAGACAGTGATACGCAGTTCTGTTTCTTCGAGGACCAACAGACCAAAGACCGTCCGAGGAAATGACAAGTGCCAGATGTTGACTTGTGGTCCACACGATCACCAGCATAGTCAGAGTCAGAATATCCAATGAGATCAAAAGCAGAGCCCTTGGAGTACCATAATCCTAGTGTTAGTGTGTGAGCTAGATATCGAAGAATATGTTTCACAGCCTTATGGTGTGATTCCTTCGGTGCAGCTTGAAATCGGGCACACATGCAAACACTAAGCATTATATCTGGCCTAGATGCACATAAGTACAATAAGGAACCAATCATGGAGCGGTATACCTTGTGATCGAAGTCAATACCATTTTCATCAGTGCATAGATGGCCATTTGTGGGCATAGGAATTTTGACGCCTTTGCAATCTTGCATGCCGAATTTCCTCAGTACATCTTTGAGGTATTTCTCCGGAGATATGAATATGCCATTGCGCTGCTGACGGATTTGAAGACCTAAGAAGAATTTCAACTCTCCCATCATAGACATTTGATATTCTTCACTCATCATATAGGCAAATTCATCACAATAACGTTGGTCTGTACAGCCAAAGATAATATCATCAACATATATTTGGCACACAAACAGTTCACCATCATATGATTTAGTAAAAAGAGTAGGGTCGAGTGAACCGGGTGTGAAGCCATTCTTCACGAAGAATTCCTTCAATGTATCATACCACGCCCGAGGGGCTTGCTTGAGGCCATAGAGAGCCTTATTGAGTCTGAAGACTTTGTCAGGATTCTTGGGATCTTCAAAACCTGGGGGTTGAGCAACATATACTTCTTCCTCAAGCTTACCATTGAGGAATGCACTTTTCACATCCATTTGATATAAGATGATATCATGATGGTTAGCGTAAGCAAGTAATATGCGAATAGCCTCAAGTCTAGCAACAGGTGCAAAAGTTTCATCGAAATCAATTCCTTCAACCTGTGTGTAGCCTTGAGCTACTAGTCGTGCCTTATTCCTCACCACAAGGCCATTTTCATCTTGCTTGTTGCGGTAGATACACTTTGTGCCAATGATATTATGCTTGCGAGGATCTGGGCGATTGACCAATTCCCAGACATTGTTCAGCTCGAACTGATGTAATTCTTCTTGCATAGCCTGAATCCACTCCGGCTCCAGAAATGCTTCATCTACCTTAGTGGGCTCTGTGATAGAGACAAAAGCATAGTGCCCACAAAAGTTAGATAAATGTGATGCTTTTGAGCGTGTGAGAGGACCTGGTGCGCTAATGTCATCGATGATCTTCTCCACTTGCACTTCTTTTGCAACGCGTGGATGAGTTGGTTGTCGCTGAGGATTTTGATCGGCATTTTCTTCAGCACCATTTTCCTCATCATGTTCTTCAGGTGCATCAGCTCGACGTTCTTCATGAACAGGAATGAATTCTTGAGCAGATTCTTTAGTCGGAATGACATCCTCAGTTGCCTTGAGCTTGATAGCATCTTCAGGTGCTGGTTCATCTAACACAGAAGGTAGGTGCTCTCTTTGCGAGCCATTAGTTTCATCGAACCGCACATCTACAGTGTCAACAATCTTGTGAAGAACAATGTTGAAGACTCTGTAGGTGTGTGAGTCCTTTCCGTAACCAAGCATAAAACCTTCATGTGCTTTCGGTGCAAATTTAGAGTTGTGGTGAGGATCTCTAATTTAGCACCGAAGACTTTGAAATAACTCACATTGGGTTTCTTGTCAGTGAGGAGTTCATAGGCAGTCTTCTTGAAGAATTTGTGAAGATATACTTTGTTGATGATGTGGCAAGCAGTATCAATTGCATCAATCCAAAAATGCTGAGGCGTTTTGTATTCATCAAGCATAGTGCGAGCCATCTCAACAAGAGTTCTGTTCTTGCGCTCCATGACGCCATTCTGCTGAGGAGTATAGGGAGAAGATAACTCATGAGTAATACCAAGTTCATCAAGATATGCATCAAGACCGGAATTCTTGAACTCAGTTCCATTGTCACTTCTGATATGCTTGATCTTCACACCAAAGTTGGTTGAAGCCCTCGAGGAAAATCGTTTGAAGACTTCCTGCACTTCATGTTTGTAAGTAACAATGTGTACCCATGTATATCGAGAATAATCATCAACAATGACAAAACCATATAGAGATGCATCATTAGTGACTGCTGAGTAATGATTAGATCCGAAGAGGTCCATGTGAAGCAATTCGAATGGACGGGTAGTGGTCATGATAGTCTCGCTGGATGCTTGGCCTTGGTCATTTTTCCAGCTTCACATGCTCCGCATAAGTGATCCTTGAGGAATTTGACATTCTCAATGCCAATGACATGCTTCTTCTTCGCAAGCGTGTTCAAATTCGTCATGCCTGCGTGACCAAGTCGTCAATGCCATAGCCAGCCTTCTGAAGCTTTTGCAAGTAGACACACGGCTGGTTGTGGTCCTGTAGAGAAATCAACAATATACAGATCTCCTCTCCTAAAGCCTTCGAAGACTTTGGAATTGTCAGCTTCCATAATCACAACACAGCGATATTTGCCAAAGACAACAACCATATCAAGATCACAAAGCATTGAGACTGACATGAGATTGTATCCTAAGGACTCAACAAGCATGACTTTGTCCATGTGCTTATCCTTAAAGATAGCAACCTTACCAAGGCCAATACCTGACTTTTGCCTTTGTCAGCAAAGATGATATGCTTCAGAGGTGACGGTGATAAGGGAGCATCCATCAATATATTCTTGTCACCGGTCATGTGATTTGTACATCCACTATCGAGGACCCATTCAGTGGTTTTGGGTTGATCATCCTGCAGACGAATTAGTGTAACTTACAATCTCATATGCTTCATCAGTGAAGAATATGATATCAAGTTCATCAGATGAATTTCATCAAGCAGTAAATAGATATAGCAGTAGGAGGACGTGTGAAATGAAAGTTCATTTCATCATGATTTGCATGCGTCCTTTCAGGCACTTTCATCAGGTCCCCAGCAAATTCTTCAGACGTTAAAGCACGTCTGGAGACCTGACCCTGCAGAAGAGATTAGTTCTTTTTCTTCACCACCCACATCTGGAGGTGTGGCAAAGAGTTCATCATTCTGCGAGCACCATATGGGAAAGGTGGCAAAGATGCCAAGCCATTTCGTTTCACATAAGAGGGGTTAGGGTAAGCATATGAATAAGCAGAGTAATTCTTCGAGGACTTATGAACATAATGGTTTGAAGAATAATGCACATATTCATAGCCCTTAGCTCTACCCTGCGAGACAGAGTTGTTAGCACGATGATAATCATATGAGGACTTTGATCCAGTTGAGGAATTTGATCCATGTGAAGAATTTGGTCCATATGAAGAATTTGATCTGGGGTTCCTGTTCTTCACAGGTGGTGTCATGAGGACATTCACCTGAAGACTTTCAACACAACTTTTGGGAACCCAGATTTTCTTCATAGGGGAACCGTTCCTGCAGTTAGTGCCAACATATCTAGCAAATACTTCACCATTCTGATTTTTGAACAGTTTATAGTTGGAGTCAAATGACTCATCAGAAGAATGAGGAGATTCACATGTAAAGCCAGATAAGTTAGATGGATCAACTGGAGGTCCCTTTGCAGCAACCCATGAGGTTTTGGGGTACTGCTCAGGCTTCCAATATGTTCCATCAGCATTGAGTTTCCTCTCAAAGGCAATACCCTCTTTCCTAGGGTTTCTGTTGAGGATTTGCTTTTTGAGCACATCACAAAGTGTCTGATGCCCTTTGAGGCTTTTGTACATGCCTGTCATGTACAGTTCCTTCAGCCCTGCATTGTCAGTGATGCTAGCAATGTCCTCAGATGAGGAATTAGTGATAGCAGAGGCAGATGAAGGATTTGTAACAGTTGAAGCATTTGAACATTCAGGTGAAGAATTAGCAGATTCACGTTCAATGCACTTTAAGCATGGGGGAACAAATTCTTCCTTAGAAGCGCTGATTTGTTGAGCTAGTAATGAATGGCGCTCCTTCTGAAGATCTTCATAACACACTCTTAGCTTCTCATGATCTTCCTTTCTTTGAAGAGATTCAAGAGAAAGCTTCTCGTGATCTTGCTTTTCTTGAAGAAATTCATAAGAAAGTTTCTCATGATCAGACAAGAGAGCGTTATGATGACCTTGAAGGTTATCAAACCTAGACTGAAGTCTCTGAAGATTTTCAGTCAAGGCTTTAGTGCGATCCATTTCTTTACCCAACATATCGTCACTTTTATCTAGCATGTTTTGAACCTTTTCAAGAGCCCGTTGTTGTTTCACAGCAATCTTAGCAAGTTTAGAGTAGCTGGGCTTGAGATCCTCATCAGATTCATTTTCACTAGATTCAGAGGAGTTGTATTTGAGTACCTTAGCACCTTTCGCCATGAAGCAATAGGTGGGAGCGTAGCCATCATTATCTTCATCAGGCTTGTCGGTGGAGTCAGTTTCTTCAGTGTTGAAGATGGACTTGCTGACGAAGGCAGTAGCAACGGCCAGACTCGCCACACCAGACTCAGATTCTTCAGATGCCTCCTCTTCATCATTTTCCTCAGATTCAGCTTCAGAGTCCATTTCCTTGCCAATGAATGCCCGAGCCTTCTTGGAGCTGCCCTTCTTGTGAGATGAAGACTTCGAGGATTTTGATGACGAAGATTTTGATGATTTCTTCTTCTTCTTCGCATCATCAGAACTATAATCCTTGTATTTCTTCTTCTTCATTTCCTTTTCCCACTGAGGACAATCTTGAATATAGTGACCAGGCTTCTTGCATTTGGGGCAAAGCCTTCTCTTATAGTCATTGGATGAGGAATCATTGCCTCTTGAGGATTTTCCAAAGCAACCACGTCTTGTGAACTTCTGGCATTTCTTCACAAGCAGTGCAAGATCCTGGCTCAGTTCTTCAGGGTCACCAAGGCTACTACCAGAATCCTCATATTCAGAGTCAGACACATCCTTGGCCTTCAGGGCACGTGGTTTGCCATAGTTTGAACCATAGAGATCTCTTTTTTCAGCAAGCTGGAACTCGTGAGTGTTTAGCCTTTCGAGGATATCAGCAGGATCAAGCGACTTGTAGTCAGCACATTCTTGTATCATCAGTCCCAGAGTATCAAATGAGGAATCAAGCGATCTCAACAATTTCTTCACAACTTCATGATCAGTAATGTCAGTGGCACCGAGGGCTTGAAGCTCATTTGAGATGTCAGTGAGGAGATCAAAGGTTTGTTGGACATTCTCATTGTCGAGTCTTTTGAAGCGGTTGAAGAGATTCCGAAGAACATCGACTCGAGAGTCACGCTGAGTTGAAACTCCTTCATTTACTTTGGACAGCCTATCCCAGATAAGCTTAGCAGTTTCGAAAGCACTCACTCTTCCATACTGTCCTTTGCTCAGATGGCCACATATGATATTCTTCACTTGAGAATCGAGTTGTTTGAATCTCTTCACATCGGTAGCATTCAGTGAGGGAGTGACAGAGGGGACACCATTTTCCACAACATACCAGAGATCGTTATCAATTGCCTCAAGATGCATTCGCATCTTGTTCTTCCAGTAGGGGTAGTCCGTTCCATCAAAGGTAGGACACCCAGCCGAGACCTTGATCATACCTGCGGTCGACATAACTAAAACTCCAGGCGGTTAAACCAAAATCACACAGAACAAGGGAGTACCTTGCTCTGATACCAATTGAAAGTGCGTTATATCGACTAGAGGGGGGGTGAATAGGCGATTTTTATGAATTCTTCACTGAGGAATTTGCTGGTGAGGAAATTCCTTAGCGAAGAACTACTTGCAGCGGAATAAGTACTCAGAAGTAAACATAACAGGATACAAACATAGTCATCATGATGAAATGAAGACTAGCACAGAGTACAGAAAGCGTAAACACAGGATAACAAGATGAAGACAAACAGACTGAAGAAATTGAATTGAGGAATTTGTGAAAGTCTTCAGTCAAAGTCTTCAAGCACAGATATGAACAACATACAACACAGTAATGAGGAAATAAAAGAGTTGAGGAAATAGAACCAGTTAGTTGGTGAAGACAATGATTTGGTAAACCAGTTCCAACTGCTGTCTCAGTTGTACGTCTGGTTGGAGCGGCTGAGTATTTAAACTCGAGGACACGCAGTCCCGGACACCCAGTCTCTGAGCCGCAACTCAGGACACCCAGTCCTCACCATATTATCCTTGAACTAAGACCACGCAGGCCTCGTCCAATCACTCGTGGTAAGTCTTCAGGTGACTTCCAAACCTTCACAGACTTGGTCACTCGGCGATGCACAATTCCTCTTGGATGCTCTAGACCTTGACGCCTAACCGTCTGGAAGAAGCACAGTCTTCAAAGGTAACAAGCGTCAGATCCACGCAGGATCAATTTCTTCAGTGATTCTCAATCACTTTGGGTTTGTGCAGGGTTTGGTTTTGGGAGTTTCCTCACTTGATGATTTTCGCTCAAAGTCCTCGGAGGATGGGTTGCTCTCAGATGACAAGTGTCAAGTTCTCTCGGAGCAGCCAACCAACTAGTGGTTGTAGGGGGCGGCTATTTATAGCCCAGGGAGCAGCCCGACATGATAAGACATAAATGCCCTTCAATGATATGACCGTTAGGTGGATAAGAGATTTTGGACAGCCGGCGCGCAGCACAGCAACGGTCGGAAATTTGACTCTCAAATTCATCAGGGCTATCATGTTCCTCACTGTGTAGGCAATTCGCACTAGTGAATTCCTAACTCCTCAGTCAGAGCAAAGTCCTCAGTGACCAGAAGAACTGCGTCTCTGTCACTGAAGAAATTGACTGAACTGTATGAGATTTCCAATGGCTTCACTCGAAGGGATTGGTAGGTGTAGGATTTTGAGTTGAGCATCACATGGAAATTTTACTTAGTATTTCCTCGACCCCCTTTAACAGTACGGTGTTTCCTATGACTCAAGAAAGAGAAAATGAAACTACGAAAACAAAAGTCTTCACGCTTCATGTTCCTCAAGTGAATACCAAGTCTTCAAGGTCACACCAATTTCTTCACTTTCAAAGTCTTCAGAAAGTCTTCAGAACATCAAAGTCTTCAGTCGAAGAGCTTCATTTTTAGGGGTCGACTTTCTCTGTAAATATCAAACTCCTCATAGACTTATAGACCTGTGTACACTCACAAACGCATCAGTCACTTAACCTATAAGTCTTCAATACACCAAAATCACTAAGGGGCACTAGATGCACTTACACTTCGTTAACCATAAAGTGACACTTTTCCCAATTCAGGACGAGACTAGTGTCTTCGCATCTCTGCAAAACTCGATCAAGGTTGCTCAAACAATCATCAAAAGAGGATCCATAAACAGAGAAATCATCCATGAATACCTCACAAATCTTTTCACAAAAATCAGAGAATATAGCCATCATGCATATTTGAAAGGTAGCAGGTGCATTACATAAACCAAAAGGCATACGTCTATAAGCAAAAGTACCAAAAGGGCAAGTAAAAGTAGTTTTAGATTGATCCTTCGCTAACACAGGTATTTGAGAGAAACCAGAATAACCATCTAGAATGCAGAATTGTGTATGTTTGGATAGTCTTTCTAGCATTTGATCAATAAAAGGTAAATGGTAATGATCTTTCTTAGTAGCTTTATTTAACTTACGGAAATCAATTACCATCCTATAACCTATAATAATTATTTGCGGGATCAATTCATCTTTATCATTAGGAACAACGGTAATACCTCCCTTTTTAGGAACACAATGAACAGGGCTTACCCATTCACTATCAGCAACGGGATAAATAATACCTGCCTCAAGGAGCTTTAGTATCTCCTTTCTTACCACTTCCTTCATCTTGGGGTTTAGTCGTTGTTGAGGATCTCTAACTGGTTTGGCATCGTCCTCCAATTTAATTTTGTGTTGGCATAACGTGGGACTAACGCCCTTAAGATCATCCAGAGTATATCCAATAGCAGCTTGGTGCTTCTTCAGAGTTTTCAATAATCTTTCATCTTCTTGCTCCGAAAGGTTAGCACTAATAATAATAGGATATATTTTCTTTCCATCAAGATAAGCATACTTAAGATTATCAAGTAATGGTTTGAGTTCAAACACGGGATCACCCTTGGGTGGAGGGGGATCCCCAAGAATATCAACGGGAAGGTTATGTTTCAGCATGGGTTCCTGTTTAAGGAACACTTCATCTATTTCCCTTCTTTCCTTCATAAACATATCGTTTTCATGGTCTAGCAAATATGTTCTAACGGATCAGCAGGAGGAACAGCAATGGAAGCAAGACCAATAATCTCATCCTTACTAGGTGGTTCCCTATCACGAGGTTGTCTACGAAAGTTAGCAAAATTAAACTCATGAGACATACCATCTATACCAACTGTGACAGTATCTTTTTCACAATCAATCTTAGCACTAGCTGTATTCAAGAAGGGTCTACTAAAAATAATGTGACAAAGATCATATTGTGGGGAACCAAGAACAAGAAAATCAGCAGGGTATTTAACCTTCCCACACAAAACTTCAACATCTCTAACAATACCAAAGGGTTTAATGGTATCCCTATTAGCAAGCTTAA
The DNA here is from genome assembly GCA_963921465.1 of Triticum timopheevii. Classification (NCBI taxonomy): domain Eukaryota; kingdom Viridiplantae; phylum Streptophyta; class Magnoliopsida; order Poales; family Poaceae; genus Triticum; species Triticum timopheevii. The sequence continues at coordinate 289,177,441 of OY997268.1, read as the reverse complement.
TAGTAACATCAATGTCTTCTAATTCAATGGGTGCAATGTCATGCATAATTTGTTGATATAAGGTATAAGGTATTGCACTAGCACTAGCACCCATATCACATAGGCCATGATAACAATGATCTCCTATTTTAATAGAAATAATAGGCATGCCTACGACAGGTCTATGTATCTTAGTATTTGGTCTAGAAATATTAGCAGTCTCACCACAGAAATAAATAACATGCCCATCTAAATCCTCATCCAAGAGATCTTTAACCACAGCAATACTAGGTTCAACATTAATTTGCTCAAGAGGTGTATAAGTCCTAGTATTACTCTTAGGAACAACAGTCGAAGCTTTAGCATGATCCTTTATCCTAACAAGAAAAGGAGGTTTCTCAACATAAGTAGTAGGAACAATAGGAACACTATAGGTGATAGTCTTTTCTTCGACTGTAATAGGTCCAACTACTTTCAGTTCAACAGGAGGATTATATTTAAACCACTTCTCTTTAGGGAGATCAACGTGAGTAGCAAAATATTCACAGAAAGAAGCTATTATCTCAGAGTCAAATCCATACTTAGCGCTAAATCCACGGAAAGCATCGGTATCCATAAAAGATTTAACACAATCGAACTTAGGTGTCATACCTGACTCCTTACCATCATCGGAACCCCAATCTTCAGAGTTGCGTTTAATTCTTTCCAATAAGTCCCATTTGAAATCAATAGTCTTCAGCATATAAGAGCCAGCACAGGAAGTATCGAGCAGGTTGCGATTATCAAGAGAAAGCCGAGCAAAAAAATTCTGAATAATCATTTCCCGGGAGAGCTCATGATTGGGGCATGAATATAACATTGACTTGAGCCTCCCCCAAGCTTGAGCGATGCTTTCTCCTTCGTGAGGCCATAAATTATAATTACGATCATGATGAACAAGATGCATAGGATAGAACTTCTGGTGAAATTCCAACTTCAATCACTTATAATTCCAATATCTCGTATCATCACATAGCCTATACCATGTCAATGCATCTCCCTTCAAAGATAAAGGGAAGACCTTCCTTTTGACAACATCATCGGGAATACTTGCAAGCTTAAATAATCCACAAACATCATCCACAAAGATAAGGTGTACATCGGGATGCAATGTTCCATCTCCTGCAAATGGATTAGCTAGCAGTTTCTCTATCATACCCGAAGGAATCTCAAAGTAAATATTTTCATAAAGTTTAGTAAGTTGAGGAGCAACTCTTTGCTCTTCTGGTCGGGGTGAAGATACCCCGAACAAGCCCCTCAAAGGATTAGTTCCCATAGTGACAAGTAACAGAAAATTTCTGCACACTATATAAATGTTTCCTTACCAAGTTCCACTCACCAAAAGTGCTACAATCCCCGGCAACGGCGCCAGAAAAGAGTCTTGATGACCCACAAGTGTAGGGGATCAATCATAGTCCTTTCGATAAGTAAGAGTGTTGAACCCAACGAGGAGCATAAGGAAATGATAAGTGGTTTTCAGTAAGGTTTTCTCTGCAAACACTGAAATTGTAGGTGATAGATAGTTTTGTGATGAGATAAATGGTAACGAGTAATAAGTAAATAAAGTAAACAAAGTGCAGCAAGGTGGCCCAATCCTTTATGTAGCAAAGGATAAGCCTGGACAATTTCTAATAATGAGAAAGGAGCTCCCGAGGACACATGGGAAATATTGTCAAGCTAGTTTTCATCACGTTCATATGATTCGCGTTCGGTACTTTGATAATTTGATATGTGGGTAGACCGGTTCTTGGGTACCGCCCTTACTTGGACAAGCATCCCACTTATGATTAACCCCTGTTGCAAGCATCCGCGACTACAAAATAAGTATTAGGGTAAACCTAACCACAACATTAAACATATGGATCCATATCAGCCCCTAACGAAGCAACACATAAACTAGGGTTTAAGCTTCTGTCACTCTAGCAATCCATCATCTACTTATTACTTTCCCATACCTTCCTCTAGGCCCAAATAATGGTGAAGTGTCATGTAGTCGACGTTCACATAACACCACTAGAGGAAAAGACAACATACATCTCATCAAAATATCGAACGAATACCAAATTCACATGACTACTAATAGAAAGACTTCACCCATGTCCTCAGGAACAAACGTAACTACTCATAAAGCATATTCATGTTCATAATCAGAGGAGTAATAATATGCATAAAGGATCTGGACATATGATCTTCCACCAAGTAAACCAATTAGCATCAACTACAAGGAGTAATCAACACTACTAGCAACCGAAAGGTACCAATTTGTGGTTTTGATACAAGATTGTATAGAAGATATGAACTAGGGTTTTGAGAGGAGATGGTGCTGGTGAAGATGTTGATGGATATTGACCGCCTCCCGATGAGAGGATCATTGGTGATGACGTTGGTGATGATTTCCCCCTCCTGGAGGGAAGTGTCCCCGGCAAAACAGCTCCGCCAGAGCCCTAGTTTGGTTCCGCCAAGGTTCCGCCTCGTGGCGGCGGAGTTTCGTCCCGTAAGCTTGCCCACGATTATTTCCAGGGTAAAAGCTCTTATATAGCAGAAGATGGACACCGGGGGCCCAACAAGGGGTCCAGGAGATAGGGGCGCGCCCAGTAGGGGGGGCGCCCCCCACTCTCCTGGATGAGGTGTGGGCCCCCTGGTGTATTTCTTTCGCCCAAAAATTCTTATTAATTCCAAAAAGATGTTTCATGGAGTTTCAGGACTTTTGGAGCTGTGCAGAATAGGTTTCCAATGTTTGCTCCTTTTGCAGCCAGAATTCCAGCTGCCGGCATTCCCCCTCTTCATGGTAAACCTTGTAAAATAAGGGAGAATAACCATAAGTATTGAGATATAATGTGCAATAACAGCCCATAATGCAATAAATATTGATATAAAAGCATGATGCAAAATGGACGTATCAACTCCCCCAAGCTTAGACCTCGCTTGTTCTCAAGCAGAAGCCGAAATCGAAAAACATGTCCACATGTTTAGAGATAGAGGTGTCGATAAAAATAAAGTACGGACATGAGGGCATCATGATTATTCTTATAACAACAACATATATAGATTTTATAATATGATTTCTTATGCTCAAGTAACAATCAATTCACAATGTCAAGTATGGTTCAAAAACTTCATTGGGAACTAACAAACTATAATCTCGGTCATTGAAGCAATTGCAATTTATCATAACATCAGAAAGAGTCAACAATAGAGCTTTTCAGCAAGCTCACATACTCAACTATCTCTTAGTCTTCTATAATTGCTAACACTCACGCAATACTTGTGGTTATGGAGTTTCAGCTAGACACTGAGAAAGATAGAGGCTTATTGTGTTGCCTCCCAACGTATTCACCTTTAGGTGATGTCAACAATAATAGCCCATGCTAACTAACATCCAATTGGATATATATATCATGATCTTTCAAACACGAGGAGCTTGCCAAAGGATAAAATGAAAAAGGGAAAGGTGAGGATCACCTTGACTCAAGCATAAAGTAAAAACATAAAGTAAAAGATAGGCCCTTCGCAGAGGGAAGCAGAGGTTGTCACGTGCGTTTAGGGTTGATGCACAAAATCTTAATGCAAAAGAACGTCACTTTATATTGCCCCTGGTGTCGTGGAATTGTCACGTCAGATGTCCTCGTGAAAGGACTTAGTTGAGGAGCCATCGCAACTAGGAAGCTTGAAGGGGTTAATTGGGTTAAGGGACACGAGAGGTTTATACTAGTTCGGCCCCTTATGGTGAAGGTAAGGCCTACGTCTAGTTGGGTTGGTATTGATGTTTCGATGACCAGGGAGCGAGATACGCTATGCCCAGCTCTCCATCAGTTGTTTCTTGCCCTTAGCCGCCAGCAGGTCGCCCCCTTATATACACGGGTTGACGCCCTGCAGTTTACAGAGTCCCGAGCCGGCTTATAAACGGTGTCCGGCTCGGTGACTAGTTAAATCTATCTTATGATACAAGTCATGCGATTATGTTGGTTTACTACAACAGGCTTTAAGTCGCCTGTGGGCCTTAGGCCCTTTATTGAACCGCCATCTTCACGCTTGGTCTTGGGCTTCTTTCTGGTGACTCCTCTTTGTATAACCCGGCCCCTCCTGGGCCGCTTACACAAATAGTTATATCCCCAACATTAGGGCCTAGATTGATTTGAACCTGTTCATGTCAATCTTAAAATACCTTAAGAAATAAATCTTCAGTCTTCTGACCGTGCAAAGGTTTTCTTTAACCCGCCATGACATCATCTTTTGGATCCGTTTTAACCCACCGTGACGTCATCTTTGGGCGGAAATGGATGATATTGGGGTCAAAATTTACGAAATTTCGTGGATGGAAGGTGGGGAAACTTGGGGAGATGCTAGATCCACTTGAAACCAAGCAAATCCACGGATCAAAATCAACAAAACATCATCAAACCAACAAATCACAAAAAAATTTGGGGCTATTTTTGGTGGGGATTTTCGGGTTTAGGACGAAATCAACAAAATCAAGCTAGAAAACGAAGGGTAGGGGCTCCAAAAACGTGATCAACGTGGATCATGATACCATATGATGTAGGGTGGAACCCTATAGCATCGATCTTTCACGTTTGGAGTGGATCCTACGGGGAATCACGAAGAACATGCGGAAGCACAAAGGGAAACACGGGGGAAAACGAGAGAGAATCACTCAACCAACAAGGAATCGATCACACAAGTGCTAGATCACCACACACATAAGAGATCCACAAGATCCAAAGTCAACAAAGGTAAGGATACAAAGGAACCGTTCTTCTCCGAGAGGAGGCCTTGATGTTCTTCCCTAGAAGGGGTCTTGAATCCGCTTGGGAGATCTTCTCCGAAGAGGTCGTGATCTCCGAGGAGAAGTATCCAAGTGGATGAGCAAAGGCTCTCACACAAATATGAGCTAATCCAATGCTAAGTCTCAAAGTGGGGAGGAGGAGGTCTATTTATAGTGCTAAGCCACGAAGGGGTAAGTGAGGGGCGAAGGGGTACACGGGCCTCGGCCTAAGTCATGCGCGCAGGCAAGGCCGGATGATCTGGACGAGGTTCCGGATGATCCAGGCGTCGGGGTCCGGATGATCCGGATGGAGTCCCGGATGATTTGACTTTGGTGGAAGCCTTCGGGTGTCTTCGGCGCAGTTACCCGGACGATCCGGGGGAGGGTCCGGATGATCCGACTGAGCCCGGATGATCCGGACGGCGGTCTGGATGTGCGGCCTGGCTCCAACAGCCGCTCCATCTTCTTCTTCTCGTTTCCTCCGTCTTCTCTTCCATGCTTGGCCTTGGTACTTTGATTCTCCATGGTCATCTTGGTTGTACCTGAGTGTATGCAAGGTCCATGCATGAGGTAGTAGCCATGTCTCATATGCGGAAAGTGACGGTTCGAAGAGGAGTGAATTCACCTTGTGTCCAATTGCGTATGTTCGAGGTCTCGTCATATGTCCTCTTGGGGCTTGGAGAGTCGTCGGAGTGTACATGGGGATGAGCGTGGGATGCTCCGCATCATATCCCCCCCTTGGGAAAGATCCGAACTCGGATCGTGATCCTCATCACCATGGAAACGGGTGTCGTGGACGGACTTGTATTGGGACGTAGGTGAAGGCATTGCGCAATCCAAGTACTCCAAGGTGTCTCCGGTATGTGGTACATGCAAAATGAGCAAACACGAAGTACACTTGGAAATACAATGGTTAGCGCACACAAAGTGTCCATCAATTAAGCGTGAGTCCGTGCGAAGGGATAGTGCGTGACAAAGCACATGATGCTTATCAATATGATATAGAATGATATGAAAGGCATTCATGGGATAATTAGCATGGTGCACGAAGCGACAATTTCTACCATTGTGCAAAATGATGTCATAGAGGGACGGTTCATCAATAGCATGAATATGGCAATGGATTCTCAATATGTGTAAGCTATCATGCAATTGATGGTGGATAATATGATCATGATGTATGAATATGCCATCAAGGAAGATCACAACAAATTTGCTAAGGAAGTGAACAAGCTCATATATCATGGATGACATGGTAATACAAGATGCAACAAGGCAATCATAATGTGAGTCAATCCATGCATAGGGTGCAAACTTGTGGTGAGTATGATATGTCCATAGAGCATGACATGTACGAGCAAAATCAACAAATATGGATGTGTGAGTGCAATGTGTCAATGGAGTGTTGATGTACCAATGCTCGATGTCGTGGAATGAGTGGAATTCCGAAGGTGCATCCCATAAGTACGAGCGCTCCTCAATGTGAAGGTCCATGTAGCCAATCTCCAACGTCGCTCCTCCGTTCACAAGATGTATCATGTAGACAACAAGAAGGAAACAACAATGAAAGAGTGACCCATCCAATATGCGTATTTGAGGATGGCTCAAAGGGAAGGAGGTCACCTTTAGGAGTTTCTCAAGGATGATGGAGTCGCGCATCTTGTATGCCTTCACATAACCAATATGTCTCGTGGTGGTACCGCCTTGTAAATCCTTCAAAATGAAAGAACATGACAAACACTTGGAAAAACGAATGAGGTTAGCGAAATGGCAAAACAAATCATTCGTGTGGTAAGATACCCAACAAATGTATGTATCATGCTCATCATAAGAAATGACAAGGGAGTATTGCATAGTATGGAGGCATATGATACTAGAACAACCAAATGCAATAGGCTCAATCAAACAAGCATGCATCACAAGTAAGGTGTCAAAGTCTCCAAGATCTATAAGCATAGGATGGTTGCACTCAATACAAGTGGATATGAAAGAGGCAACTAATGGACACAAGATACAATGATCAAGATATATCATGTGAGAGGCATGAGCATATATGTCATCAACCCAAGAAAGCAAGTAATAGTGGAACATGGATGATGCAACATAGCAAGCAATCATAGCGATCAAGTCAAGCAAGCTAGTAGTGCGAAGATGCAACATACTAGAAGAAATCATGGCAAGCATGTCGTGTGTGCAAATAGTGGGCATGAATAATTCACATGTCATAGCACAAGCATGAAAGCAAGATATGAGTAAAATGTCATCAATGTATTGGCGAGAGACCATATGTAAATAGCAATGGGGCATCATGACTCTCCCAACACAACAAGCATCAATAGCATGGGGCACATGATAAACATGGCAAAAGCAACAAGGATCTCCACCAAGCATGCAAATACACATAGAAGTAGCATAATGGTGAATCATGGGTAGATGCAAGCAAGGGTCACAATTGCATGGCAAAGGCATAGGAGCAAGCATAACATGCAATGTGAACACAATAGTGTGGGCATAAGGTGACAAGTGGTAAATATCCCATAGCCATATGAGAGCCAAGTAAAAGAGATGCGTGTAGTCCTTGCGCGAAGGGAACGGTGGTAAGGATAGTCCATGGGATCCCAAGTCATCGTTGCTCTCAAGAGCTCGTTTCGTCAACTCTTGGGATTGAGAGGTTGACGAGTATACGTGAGTGCCTACACAACACAAAGACAAAGGGAAAATTGTGTGTGCGTGGTATATGTACACATCATCCATCATGATGCGCACGTGCATGTGTTTGTTAGCACAAAATAGCCAACGCTCTAATAAATGAGATGCGTGATATAGAAACATGTCATCCATCATGAGAGGTTTGTTACGATGTGTGTCATAATGGAGACTCAAAGGATGTAATGCATCATGAGAAATATCTAGAGCATTTTTATTCATGGAATGCATATGGTGCATGCAATTATAGGAATCATGCAAAGTATGAGATGCATCAAAATCTCCTAATATGTATGAGGAAACTATGGGGGTCTCCTCATGAGCAAGAGTAGAAACATTACGTGGAGAATATTGACAACATCCAAAACAATGCATATTTGGAACAATGTGATCATTGCATGACATATTGGATGAATTGCGCAAATCATGTAAAGGAAGCATGGCAATATCATCACATGAAAAACAAAAGCCAATGACCATCATCTCGTCATCTATGCCATAAGTGCAAATGGGATTGATTTTAATGGGGCATGCATAGTTACTATGTTGAGATTGAAATGAAGCAATATGGGAGATCTCACTCATAGCATATGACAAGTTCAATGGATTGTCAAACATGAAGTGACCAATAGAATTTTCACATGATATCCTATGAAGCATAGCATCACAACTAGGCAACTCAACATGCTCATCATCATATTCATCATAAAGAGGTAAGTCAAGGCATGAAGAAGTCTCACTATCATGAAGCATGGGAATAGGTGGGTCAACATCATGGGAGCAATCATCGTCAAGAGAGTCCACTAGTGGGACAAGAGAAGCACCATCACCTATGTTACCTTTGGAGCGTCGCTCATGTGTTGTAGGTGAGGTGTTGAAGATCGTCTCGTTGTCATCTTCATCTTGATGGAACCATGTGGGGGGTGCATCATCGTCCATCATGGCCATCATCGACTCCAAAGGAGGTATGGACTCATGAATGGTAGGCATGTCGTCATGTAGGAGACCTAGCACCAAAGAAGAAAACACACTAGGAGTAGAGGTTAAGTCGTTAGAAATCATAGTGGCCTCACATGCCGTGTCAACTACCTCACTCTCTAATTGTTGTGGCTCAATCACTCCCTCAAGGATGCTCTCACTCATATGGCTGGTGGAGTCACTCAAATGGCGCTCAACCTCACATAGGATGTGTGGCCTGCTCTCATGTGTGGGGCTAGTGGTGGTCACACTCATCCTCTCAAAGGAAATGCTCTCAATGTCACGTATGGTGGAGTCACTCATGTCACTCATGGGATGGTGGCTCTCCTCACATGACAAATGGGGCATCTTGACATATGTGGGTGTCTGAGAGATGTAGGTGCAAATGTCTCCATGCTCAACTCCTATCACCGTGGTCGAAGGGGATGGCCCTTGCTCGACCTTCTTGTCACCGTCTTGGTGTGGGAGGCCCATATGATGTGGCACCTCGTAGCTCGTCTCCATGACCGAAGGGAGTTTCCCATGCTCGGCCATCTTCCTTGGGGGGCTTCCGAAGATGGAAGTGTCACCTTTGCTCGTAGGTGGTCGCCTTGGACTTGATGAAGTCGATGTAGGCGTACTCGTGGGAAGTAGGCGAAGATGCCGTACGTCCAAAGGCGAAGATGCCTTGAGAACACTTGGCGAAGATGCCGAAGTGGTTGATGTAGCCGTAGCGCCGTCTTGGTGGTGGTCGTCTCGCGGTCTTCTTTTGTGCTCTTGAAGCTTGGACTTGGCGTGAAGTAGGGCTTGTTGGGACTTGTGCATTTGCGCTTGTGGAGCGTCTTCATGATGATGATGTCGTTGTCGTGCTTGAGCTCGTAGTAGATGTCATTCGTCGTCGTCGTGCACATGATGCTTGGAGGTGACTTGCCCTTCATGACGATGTTGATCACGAATGTGATGGTGGTCGCCATGTAGATGTGGACGAGGACGATTTGCACTTGCATCTTTTTCGCGCTCCGAAGACTTGTGGCTTGACCGTCGTCGTCTTGAGGATGATGAAGTGGAAGAAGACTTGATCAAGGCCCGAATCTCTTCCATCCTCGCATCTTGCTCCTCCTTTTGTGCGGCAAGCTTGTTGTCGATGTAGTCCCTTTTCCTTGCTTCGGAGTGGAAAATGTCGATGGAGATGTTCTCAATGCGCTCTTGCAATCTTGATTGTGCGCCTTTCATTTGTCGTTGTAGTCCGAAGATGGACCTTTTGGTGATGTAGTTGTTCACGCCGTCATTGTTGTCGTAGACCGGAGAGGAAATGCCTTGCCTATCCATCACAAGACTCGAGCAAATATGAGTGGGACAAAGAGAAGAACTTATACCAATGTACCTTGACCGATGTTGATAATGAATCAAGTTCACTCAAATGCGGACAATGAAATAGCACTATTGGTACCAATCTTTGTCGGTTCTCACACCTACACAAGTAAAGCTTATGGTGGAGCTTGGTGAGTATAGTGGCACAAAAATTTAATGCAAAATGTTAGCAAGAGTCAATAATGTTGAAAGAGATTCACAAATTCGCAAGCGAAACAAGTAGACCAATAGCAATATGTGGCTCACGGAAACACACACACGGATAGATAAATGGGGTTGTGCAACCAAGGAATGAGCACAAAATGTGGAATCCACTCCAAACGCTCGTGTTGCACAACTCAAGAGAGACGCTAGCACGATTGCTCAATAGGCGGATACGACACTTGTGCACAACCTATAAGATGCAAAATGGATAAACTTTCTATCCCAAGTATGCTATATATGTATGGTTCCCAGTGTTTCTCACACAATGATCCAAGATGATCAAATATGATACCGTATGATATATTGTGATGCTATGGCTATTTCTTACAAGCTCTTTGCTCTCTTTCTTTTGCTTAAAAGCTTTATTCTCTTTTTTTTTCTATGGCCACTTTTGCACAATGCACAAACCAAGATAGCAATTGTGTATATGAGGGAACAAACTTGAGGCACAATGGATGATATGATACCAAGATGATATGGTATGTATGCAATGGATGGTGTAGACCACTAATGTGCACAAGTCACGTTGCCGGCAATACTCAAATGGCTAGTCTCGATAGGCAAGTAACGCAAAATGGGCGAGGGGTTAACAATGCGATTGCAAGGGAATCTACAAAGGTGTCGTCGAGGTTACCGTCCTTTGCGATGATGAGTGGCGGTGTTCTTGGTGTAGATACCAAGATGATGGAGACTCGTCCCTAAGTAGCCGAAACACCTTAGGAAACGTAAAAACCGCAAACTCAAAATCTCAAATGACAAATGTCAAATGGTGGTAGCGGAAAGCGGTGGTGGTGTTGCACTAGGAAATGCGGAAGTGGAATGATGGGCTATACACGTGTCGGAGTTGAAGTTGCCGTCCCTAAGTAGCCGAAACACCTTAGGAGACACAAGCCACAACTCAAACAAGCTCAAACAAAATTGGGTTAAGTTTGGTTGTCGGAAGTGTATGGTGGGCAAGGTTATGTGGAAATGGTGGTGGTGGTTGATGAAGAAGCAATTGTCCCTAAGTAGCCGAAACACCTTAGGAGACTCTAATCACAACTCAAACAACCACATATGCAATGGGGGACAAAATGGGTTAGGTTGCGGAAGTCGGTGGTGGTAATGCGGATGATATGGTGGAGGGCCTAGGCAAACATGCCAAATTTCAGAAAATATGATGGAGTCAAATGATGTTGGCGGTATTTTTGTGGGATAGGGGATGTCAATAGCTTTAAAACGAGCTAAAGAACGTCAAAAACGGAGTTCGGATGAATTAGTTATGACCAAAACAAAATTTCAGCCGAAGCAGTGTCAGGGTTAACCGGACATCCGGGAGGAGGTCCAGCTCATCCGGGCTATGTCCGGATGATCCGGGAGGACATCCGGATGATCCGGGTTCGTCAACTCCGGTTCTGTTTTCTGGGTGCGTGGGGTATCCGGACATCCGGGAGAGGGTCCAGCTGATACGGGAGGTGTCCGGATGATCCGGGAGAAGGTCCGGATGATCCGGGCAGGTCAAACTGCTCGGGATTTCCTCTCGGGGACGAATTTTTGGGCGGAAATGGATGATTTTGGGGTCAAAATTGACGAAATTTCGTGGATGGAAGGTGTGGAAACTTGGGAAGATGCTAGATCCACTTGAAACCAAGCAAATCCACGGATCAAAATCAACAAAACATCATCAAACCAACAAATCACAAAAAAAATTGGGGCTATTTTTGGTGGGGATTTTCGGATTTAGGACGAAATCAACAAAATCAAGCTAGAAAACGAAGGGTAGGGGCTCCAAAAACGTGATCAACGTGGCTCATGATACCATATGATGTAGGGTGGAACCCTATGGCGTCGATCTTTCACGTTTGGAGTGGATCCTACGGGGAATCACGAAGAACACGCGGAAGCACAAAGGGAAACACGGGGGAAAACGAGAGAGAATCACTCAACCAACAAGGAATCGATCACACAAGTGCTAGATCACCACACACATAAGAGATCCACAAGATCCAAAGTCAACAAAGGTAAGGATACAAAGGAACCGTTTTTCTCCGAGAGGAGGCCTTGATGTTCTTCCCTAGAAGGGTTCTTGAATCCGCTTGGGGGATCTTCTCCGAAGAGGTCGTGATCTCCGAGGAGAAGTATCCAAGTGGATGAGCAAAGGCTCTCACACAAATATGAGCTAATCCAATGCTAAGTCTCAAAGTGGGGAGGAGGAGGTCTATTTATAGTGCTAAGCCACGAAGGGGTAAGTGAGGGGCGAAGGGGTACACGGGCCTCGGCCTAAGTCATGCGCGCAGGCAAGGCCGGATGATCCGGGCGTCGGGGTCCGGATGATCCGGATGGAGTCCCGGATGATCCAGCTTCGGTGGAAGCCTTCGGGTGTCTTCGGCGCAGTTACCCGGACGATCCGGGGGAGGGTCCGGATGATCCGGCTGAGCCCGGATGATCCGGACGGCGGTCCGGATGTTCGGCATGGCTCCAACAGCCGCTCCGTCTTCTTCTTCTCCTTTCTTTCGTCTTCTCTTCCATGCTTGGCCTTGGTCCTTGGATTCTCCATGGTCATCTTGGTTGTACCTGAGTGTATGCAAGGTCCATGTATGAGGTAGTAGCCATGTCTCATATGCGGAAAGTGACGGTTCGAAGAGGAGTGAATTCACCTTGTGTCCAATTGCGTATGTTCGAGGTCTCGTCATATGTCCTCTTGGGGCTTGGAGAGTCGTCGGAGTGTACATGGGGATGAGCGTGGGATCCTCTGCGTCAACCTAGGTCTTCCCATTCTCCTCCTTCAGTCGTCTTCTTCCTCTCGCTGCTTCTCTGCCGCTCGAGCTCCGCCGCCGCCGTCGCAGACCTCCTCGTCTTCACCAACTCAGGCCGCTGCATCAACCTGGTTTGACCAGAACAACGCAACAACCTTCCGCAGCAATCCTGCATCCGTAAGTCTGTTCTTCCTCGCTCCTCAGATCCGCATTAGGACCTTCGAGTTCTTCGGTGTTCTTCATTGCTCATTAGGAACCCCTCGTAGATTTGCTCACCACCGTCATTTTTTTTATCTGAAAGATGGCAGAAACCTGATGCGGTAGCTATTTCGCACCCACTTTGATTGCAAGTAGATCCCTTTCTGTCGCACAGAGGCCCTATTCGAGCCCTTGAACTTTATCTGTGCCAGTTCTAGGTCTAGAAAGTTTTCTTTTTAGAATAGCTGTTTGATCCAAAATAATAACAGCAACTTGTGAAACCTGTTTGTTTCACCCAGAAGTAAAAAAATGCCTCTGTCGAATATGTTTAACTGCTCTTTGACACCTGTAGCGGCTTAATATTTATTGCATAGTTATCCATATATCATTAGGCCCCTTCTTAAGCCGCCACCTTGACTAGTTTAAAATATTTTCCTCTAGGTTAAATTTGAACCGGAACCTCTTATTTTGTCATAGGCCTCAATTTTCATCATGGCACCTAAGGCGGCCAAGGCTCCTGTGAACTGTAATTGGGTCCCATCCACAGTCACAAGGAGTAAACTGTCTGAATTTGTGAAGTCTGGCCATCTGCCTAAGAAAGAGGTCATGTCTTATCGTGCCCCTGACCCGTCTGAAGAGAAGCCTCAACCCAAAGAAGGGGAAGTGATTGTTTTTATGGATCACATGAACCGGGGATTTGCCCCTCCCGGTTCAAAATTCTCCAGGGAGGTTTTGAATTTCTTTGACCTTAGACCTCAAGATATTGGACCCAATTCCGTGTCAAATATTTGCAATTTCCAAGTCTTCTGCGAGGTGTACCTGGGAGAGGAGCCAAATCTGCTTTTGTTCAGAGAGCTTTTCTACTTGAACCGGCAGAATGAACATGCCAACGGACCCAGCCTTGAACTTGGCGGCATCTCAATCCAGCGGCGGACAGACTGCCTTTTCCCTTATGCAGAACTGCCGAGTCATCCGAAAGATTGGAATCAGACGTGGTTCTATTGCCAGGACACTTCTCCGGCTGACGAGAGCCCTTTGCCCGGCTTCCGCGCTCTGCGCCTTGAGTCCAACCATCCGCTGGCGGATAAGCTAACTGCTATTGAGCGTCTGCCTCTCAATCCCACCATCAAAAAGATCAAAGCTCTTTTGGGAAATGGCCTAAACGGCATTGATCTGGTCTGAGTCTGGGTCACTTGGCGAGTACTTCCGTTAAGCCGCCCTCCCGGCTTAATGTGTACTTACTCAGGCGAAAAGGATGATCCACTGCGTCATAGCCCTGACGATTTACCAGATGGTGGAAGCTACGACCCAGTCGCTGCTAAAGGAGGGCACAATAACTAGTAATGCCTTCGGCTTACTTCCCTTATGCAAGAAGAACCCGGCCCCCGCAGTGAGTTATCAACCTCAATAAATACTCTTTGCTACGTTATACCTTATTTGTACTCATAATTCTTATCTTTTTTCACAGGCCGATGATAACTTCTGGAAGGTCAAGTATGACCATGAGGCTACTAAACAAGCCAGGACAGCCAGGAAAACCGAAAGGAAAGCCGCCAAAACGGGAACTTCAAAGAAGAAGAAGCCCAGCGCTTCCGATTTACTCAAATTGGATGACACTTCTTCGGATGACGAAGAGGTAATCCTTTAATTCTCTTAACTCCTTTGTCATTACTTGATTGACATTTTATCCTTTCAGGAGGATACAGGGAACAGCCAGGCGGTTGACGAAGAGGTAACTATAATCTCCTCTGACTCGGAGCCTTTGCCAAAGCAAAAAATCCGAAGGGTGACCCGGAAAGTAAGATTTTCACATCCTCTAGCTTATCAAGATCCTTAATTTCTTTTGAAGCAACAACAGCTTGAAAACCGGAGGCAGAACCGGACCAACAAGGATGCAGAGCTCTCCTTTGGCTTACCTGATGTAACTAGGAAGCGTTGGACTGAGGTTATCTCCGATTTACGTTCTGCTTTACCTTTGGCGGGTTTAATTCGCCAACCTCTCAATTCATCTGACTCCAATTATCAGGATACCTCTCCTTCCTCCGGCGAGTCTATGCAATCAAACATGCCGGCTTTCAACACTGCTCCCGGGTAATGTAACCTTATTTACTTTAGGCTTTACCTTACTCATGCTTTTGTATTCACCCTTCTACCTTTGTTGACAGCATGCAAGTGAAGCCCAGTAAGAGGGCAAAGAAGAATAAGCCGTCCCAAGCCCCGATCGTGACTGAACCGGTGCTTGACATGTCTGCTCCTGTCAGTTCCTCCCATCAACCGCCGCCTGAACCGGCCTCTGATATTCCAGTGCCAACCTCTGACCCGCCTGCCGAAGAGACTCTCAATAGCTCTAATAACCCGGAAGCTCCTAGCCCGGTCAAGACAAATGATCCAAAAGTTGAGGTTCTGAAAAGTCAGTTTGTTGAGCCAGGGCGGCCGACTGTCCTTGCCAAATGCACTGCCAAGGAAGAACTCATTGAACGCCGAAAGGCCAAGCTGGACATTACAGATTATACTCACTTAAGTATTGGTGATATAGTCTCAGGCTATCTGAATCAAGTACATAATAGTCGTGACCTGGAAATTGACATGGTGAAACAAATACAGTACAAATTTGAGGTATAACTTATGCTATTTTCCTGAATCTTACTTACTGTACCAGCCCCCAAGTCGATTGCTTATGAATAAATATGCTGTATACTTAGAAATCTGCTTACTGTTGGTTTGTCCGGTTTAAAGAGAATATATTTAACCCGGTTATAGCATGATAGTTTGAACTTGCGATACACATTAGCCCCCAAGTGCCAAGTATCTTTACTTGTAAAATGCTTGGGACTTAATATGCATGACCCGGATTTGTAGGTTAAAAAATTCTTTAACATACATTAGCCCCCAAGTGTTAAGAACCTTTGCTTGCAAAGTACTTGGGACTTTAATGTTACCTTACCATGATCCTTACCATAACCCGGTATCAATGCAGGCCACCAGAGGTCAATTTGAGTTGGAGATTGCTGGCTTGAAGAGCCGTCTGACAGCTCAGGAACTCGAAACTCAAAAGGACAACTCCAAATTTGAATTTAGCGTCTCTGAACAAGAGAAGTTGGAAAAGAATTTTGAGTCAGAGAAGAAAAACTGGACTGATGAGAAGGCTTCACTGGTCACCCGGGCCGAGAAGGCAGAGGCATCACTTGCAGAAGCAACAACCGAGCTGTCCGACTTAAAGCGCCATATATCTCAAATGATCTCAGCCATCTTCAGTAAGTTACTGTCCATAACCCCAAACATTGCAATCCTTCCTTTGATGACTGCTGTAATCGTTATCTCCGGCTCACTTTTATGTTTGTGAACACACAGGCCCCAGGAGCACCAACCTCAAGCAGAACATGCTGATCAAACTTAAGGCGGTTTACACTCTAGTGGAGCAACTGTACACCGGGTCACAACATGCTTTGGCCGTTGTAGCCTTATCAAACACCACTCCCCACCTTCTGCAAGACGTGCTGAAGTGTCTCGCTGTGCTACCTCAGCGGATCCAGGATTTAAGGCGGGCATCTTCAAGAGCCGGGGCCGTAGCCGCGTTGAGCCGGGCAAAGGCATGGATTCCAGAACTAGACCCGGCCGACCTTGCTCTTGGATACCCGAGTCTGAAGGAGGATGGTACCGTATTTGATGATCATGATTTCACCGCCTGCATCAAAGTCATACGTCCCGTGGCTACCCTTATTGGGAACGATACTGACCTCACCAAGTATTCTCCGGGCTATGACAGTGAGAATCGGAGAATCCCAAACACTCCATATGATCAAGTCAGCCTGCTTCCTCCAACGCGTAAGCATACTTTTGCCCCTGAAGTGGACCCAGCTGATTTAATAGATGATGAAGCTGAGTTTGAAGCCTTGAGTGGCATTGACTGGGCCTCGTCAACCTTCCAGGACAAAGCAACCGACAGAGAGGCGGAGAAGGATAACCCGGAATCTTCAAGCCCGCCGAAGGAGTGAATCGCTAGGCGCCTTGCAAAAAACAATGCTTCATTTATTCAGACTCGAGGAGTCTTGTAATAGGGTAGAAAAAACTTCTCAATGTTTGTCATGCCTTCGCGCATGTTCCTAGCGCTTAACACTTTCTTAAGCCGCCATCGCTATATATTTCTGGCTTATGTTGATCGTTTATTTCCTTGATGTTTAAATTTGCTTGCCTTATCCTTTGGTGGTTTATCGCGTCGGGGGTCACATAAAGTATTGATAACCCAGAACACGAACCAAAGACATCATATACAGGCCGGTTTATGACTATATTTGTTAAACATAATCATAATAGCATACCTGCGATCCCTTTGATAATCTTCCCTGCTTATATGATGTTCACCTGGCACTTAACAATCCTGGGGTGATCAATATTAAACCGGAAGAATCAAAAACCATCTCATAATGCTTTCAAGAAGGTCTCAAGATAGTCAAAATAATTATGCTTATGATGGATAATAAACAACATTTACATGCTTCTGATTCGAATATGATCCGTAAACCGTTCCAAAGTGGTTAAGCTAAGATTCGAATACGATCATATAGCCCCCAGTGCCTTTGGCGATGCCGATCAAGTGGGTATCGAAAGCTATGTTCTATTTGGTTCGAATACGACCTATGTTTGAACAGGAAGCTCCCAAGTGACCATGGATAGATTCAGACATGATCATAAGCCAGACCAAAGGGAAAGCCGGATTCAAATGTGATCCGCTCCTTGTTGGTTGTTTCCACCACCTGATAAAGAAGACACATAAATCTTTGAGGGTAAAAAGGACAGAGGTCCTGCTTTATTTCTTTATATAATATATACATTGTCAATATATATACATCTTGAGAGCCGGTGGCTCAAGTATAGTAAGGCCGGAGATGAGAAATATTCCACGGCCGGCGGGTCTCCTCCTCCGACTTACGTGAGTCTTTGTGCTCACGAACATCGATGAGGTAGTATGATCCGTTGTGCAAATTCTTGCTGACCACAAAGGGTCCTTCCCAAGGTGGGGATAGCTTGTGCATGTCAGACTGATCCTGGATGAGCCGGAGCACCAAATCGCCTTCCTGAAAGGTTCTGCTCCTAACCCGGCGGCTGTGATAGCGGCACAGGTCTTGTTGATAAATCGCTGAGCGGGCTATTGCCAAGTCTCGCTCCTCATCCAACAAGTCAAGCGCATCCTGATGAGCTTTTTCGTTGTCAGCCTCAACATAAGCCGCCACGCGGGGTGAATCGTGCCGGATGTCACTTGGCAGGACCGCCTCTGCACCATACACCATAAAGAAAGGTGTGTAGCCTGTAGATCTGTTAGGCGTAGTGTTGATGCTCCACAACACAGAAGGTAACTCCTCCACCCAACAACCCCGGAGTCCACTGTAAGGGGACAAAGAGCCGGGGCTTGATACCCTTTAGGATCTCTTGATTAGCTCTTTCTGCTTGACCATTGGATTGAGGACCATTGGATTGAGGATGAGCAACAGCCGAAACATCAAGCCGGATATGTTCTCGTTGACAAAACTCTTCCATGGCACCCTTGGAGAGATTAGTGCCATTATCAGTTATAATGCTATGTGGGAAACCAAAACGAAAGATCACCTTTTTCATGAACTGAACTGCCGTGGCTGCATCACACTTACCGACTGGCTCTGCCTCAACCCACTTTGTAAACTTATCCACTGCCACCAGGAGATGTGTCTTTTTATCCTTAGACCTCTTGAAAGGCCCAACCATGTCAAGCCCCCATACTGCGAACGTCCAAGTGATTGGGATCATCCTTAGACCTCTTGAAAGGCCCAACCATGTCGTGAGAACTTTTGAAAACCGTCACATTTACTAACCAGATCCTCGGCATCAGCATGAGCCGTCAGCTAGTAGAAACCATGATGGAAAGCCTTGTCTACAAGAGATTTTGACCTGGCATGATGGCCACAATCCCCTTCATGGATCTCACGAAGTATTTCTTGGCCTTCCGCAGGTGACGCACAGCGTTGAAAGGCCCCAGTGACGCTTCGGTGATGTAACTCGCCGTGAACAATCGTCATAGATTTGGAGCGCCTGACGATTTGTCTTGCCAAGGTTTCATCCTCAGGTAACTCTCCCCGGGTCATATAGGCCAAATATGGCATTGTCCAATCCGGGATAACGTGAAGTGCTGCCACCATCTGTGCCTCCGGGTCTGGCACCGCTAGTTCTTCCTTGGTAGGCACCTTGACAGAAGGGTTATGCAAAATATCGAGAAAGATGTTAGGCGGCACCGGCTTATGTTGAGATCCCAGCCGGCTTAAAGCATCAGTCGCCTCATTCTTCCTTCGATCAATGTGCTCCACTTGATAACCCTTGAAATGCCCAGCCACAGCATCTACTTCACGACGATAAGCCGCCATGAGAGGATCCTTGGAGTCCCACTTGCCTGATACCTGTTGGTCCACGAGATCTGAGTCGCCTAAGCACCTTACCCGGCTTAAATTCATCTCTTTGTCAATCCGGAGACCATGGAGTAAGGCCTCGTACTCAGCTGCATTGTTAGTACAAGGAAACATAAGCCGAAGCACGTAACAAAATTTGTCACCTCGAGGGGAAGTTAAAACAACTCCAGCCCCCGAGCCTTCTAACTGCCTGGACCCATCAAAGTGAATAGTCCAATATGTGTTATCCGGCTACTCCTCAGGTGCCTGCAACTCTGTCCAATCATTGATAAAGTCCACTAAGGCTTGAGACTTAATAGCAGTACACGGCATATATTTCAAACCATGAGGTCCAAGCTCGATAGCCCACTTGGCGACTCGTCCTGTGGCCTCCCTATTCTGGATGATGTCTCCCAAGGGGGCAGAACTTACCCCAGTTATAGGATGACTTTGAAAGTACTGCTTCAACTTCTGGTTGGACATAAACACTCAGTAAACAAGTTTCTGCCAATGTGGATACCTTTGTTTAGACTCAATGAGCACCTCATTGATGTAGTAAACCGGCCGTTGAACCAGATGCTCCTTGCCAGCTTCCTTACGCTCCACCATGATGGCAACACTGACGGCTCATGAATTAGCAGCCATGTATAACAACAATGGCTCTTTATCAATGGGAGCCGCAAGAACCGGTGGTTCAGACAATTGCCTCTTCAAGTCTTCAAAGGCAGCATCTGCAGCATCACTCCAGACAAAAGTGTCTGTTTTCTTCATCATCTGATACAGTGGTAGGGCCTTCTCACCTAACCGGCTTATGAACCGGCTTAAAGCGGCAACACGACCCGCCAGTCGCTGAACATCATTGATGCATGCCGGTTTAGCCACAGAGATAATTGCCTTAATCTTCTCCGGATTAGCTTCAATGCCTCTTTTTGATACCAGAAAACCCAAGAGCTTGCCTGCAGGTACACCAAACACACACTTGGCCAGGTTAAGCATCATCTTATAAACCCGGAGATTATCAAAGGTCTCTTTCAAGTTGGATATCAAGGAATCCTTCTCTCTGGACTTCACCACAATGTCATCTACATAAGCATGAACATTACGCCCGATTTGATCGTGTAGACAGTTCTGCACACATTGCTGATAAGTCGCCTGAGCACTCTTGAGTCCAAACGGCATAGATACATAACAGAAGGCTCCAAACGGAGTGATGAAAGCCGTCTTCTCCTGGTCCTTAACTGCCATTTTGATCTGATGATAACCAGAGTAAGCATCCAAGAAGCTCAAACGTTCACAACCCGCCGTAGCATCAATGATTTGATCAATACGGGGGAGAGCAAAGGGATCAGCCGGACAAGCCTTGTTTAAGTCCGTGTAGTCCACACACATCCGCCAGGTGCCGTTCTTTTTAAGCACAAGCACCGGGTTAGCGAACCACTCCGGGTGAAAAACTTCAACAATGAACCCGGCTGCTAAGAGCCGGGCAACTTCCTCTCCAATAGCTTTCCGTCTCTCTTCATTAAACCGGCGAAGAAACTGCCTGACCGGCTTATACTTCAGACCAATATTGAGAGTGTGCTCAGCAAGTTCCCTCGGTACACCTGGCATGTCAGAAGGTTTCCATGCAAAGATGTCCCGGTTCTCACGGATGAACTTGATGAATGCGCTTTCCTATTTAGGATCCAAATTGCTGCTGATGCTGAATTGCTTAGAAGAGTCACCTGGGGTAAAGTCAACAAGCTTCATCTCGGCGGCCGATTTAAACTTCAATGCCGGGTCATGCTCTGTAGTGGGTTTCTTCAGGGAGGTCATATCCTCCGGGTCAACATTATCTTGATAAAATTTGAGCTCTTCCGCTGCACAGGCAGACTCAGCATAAGCCGCGTCGCCTTTTTCACATTCCAAGGCTACCTTTCGACTTCCATGCACAGTGATGGTGCCCTTGTGACCCGGCATCTTGAGCTGCAAATAAACGTAACACGGCCGTGCCATGAACTTAGCATAAGCCGGCCGCCCAAACAGAGCATGATATGGGCTCCTGATTTTGACCACTTCAAACGTCAATTTCTCAGCCCTGGAATCATATTCGTCTCCAAAGGCCACTTCCAGTTCAATCTTGCCAACTGGGTAAGCCGACTTACCAGGAACCGCTCCATGGAAAATAGTGCCGGATGTCCTCAAATTCTTACCAGTCAACCCCATGCGTCGAAAGGTCTCATAATAGAGGATATTGATGCTACTACCTCCGTCCATGAGTACCTTAGTGAATTTATATCCACCAACCTGAGGTGCTACCACCAAGGCTAACTGACCCGGATTACCGACCCATGGAGGGTGATCTTCTCTGCTCCATACAATGGGCTGTTCTGACCACCTCAAGTAACGAGGAACTGCCGGCTCAACAGAATTCACGGCCCTCTTATGAACCTTCTGGTCACGTTTGCATAAACTAGTGGTAAACACGTGATACTGCCCACTATTCAACTACGTCGGATTGCTTTGATAACCCGACTATTGCTGCTGCTGCTCTCCTTGACCAGACTGCTGTTGATTATAGCCACCTTGATGTCCCTGACAGCCGGAACTTGAACCACCACCCGGGCCATGAAAACCGCCAGCCCCTGAGCCGCCGTCAGGCCCATGATTGCCATCAAAGGTGTTGGAATTCTTAAACGCCTTCATGATCGCGCAATGTTTCCACAGGTGGGTGGCGGGCCGCTCCCGGGTGCCGTGTCTCGGGCAGGGCTCATTGAGTAGCTGCTCAAGAGATGGGCTTGGCCCGCCGGATCGAGGTGGCTTGCCCTTACGTCTCTGATTGTTACCTTGCGCATTCGCGTTGGCCACAAACTCCGGGTTACCATCCGCCTTACGCTTATTGCCTCCTTGATTCATCGGGTTATGCTGCTGACCCTTTACATTGCCGGTCTTCTTTCCCTTCCCGGTCTTTTCCTCATCAGACGTGGGATCCTTGGTACTATCAGAGTCGGCATATTTGACTAAAGTCGCCATTAGCATACCCATATCGTTGCAATCATGCTTAAGGCGCCCCAGTTTCTGCCTCAGCGGCTCCAAACGGCAATTCTTCTCCAACATGAGGACTGCAGAACCGGCATCCATCTTGTCAGATGAATGTATTATCTCCTTGACCCGGCGTACCCAATGAGTCATAGATTCACCCTCCTCCTGTTTACAATTTGTCAAGTCCACAATCGACATAGACTGCTTGCAAGTGTCTTTGAAGTTCTGGATGAAACGGGCTTTTAGTTCTGCCCATGAACCAATGGAATTGGGTGGCAAACCCTTTAACCAGGACCGGGCTGTTCCATCTAACATCATGGTGAAGTACTTAGCCATGGTCGCGTCGCTGACTTCCAATAACTCCATAGACATCTCATAACTTTCGATCCAAGCTCCGGGCTGCAAGTCGGCCGTGTAATTCGGCACCTTTCGAGGTCCCTTGAAGTCCTTGGGTAGGCGCACATTACGTAGAGCCGGTACCAGACAAGGAACACCGCCGGTTCTAGTGGCTACTCCCATCTCGACGGAAGTCGTTGGATACTCTGGGAAATCTTGATGTGCCGTCTGTTGATCCGCTAGCTGAGCCGCTAGCTGAGCCGCCCGCTCGTTCTCCTGACGTACTCGGTCTTGCACCGGATTATAGCCACCGGGCTAGTTACGGCGTTGGGCGTTGCTTGACAAAGCTTCAGACTCCATGTGCCTGCTGTAACTCGGGCTCCGGTTCTGACGAGGCGGTGCTAACCAAGGCGGAGGAGTTGAATGAATCCTGTCCTAGCTGTAAGAATAGGTCTCTTGCTGAGCCAAGGCCGTCTGAAGAAGTTCTCTGACCCTCCAGGTCTCCACTGCTGTCGGGTCATTACCGTCCACGGGAAGAGCCGCCAAACGCGCCGAAGCCGCGATTAAGTTCTCCATGGGGTTGGAAAAGTGACCCGGCGGTATCGGCACATAACGCAGTGGTGCCATGCTCACATGAGGAGGTGGCATCTCTCGAGGCTGAGCCGGTCCACCTGCTCCGGCTGTCATAAACTGCTTGGTCTCTGGCGGGTTACTTGGGCCGGCTCCGGATGTAGCAAAAAGAACCCGAGGGTCGTAATTCGGAGGTAAACGGGACTGGGTTTTCTGATGTCTCCTCCTCATCACCTCATTGGACGCGTTTAAGCTCATCGTGAGCTGGTAAGCTTCTGACTGTAGCCGTTGCGCCCGGGCATCTAGAGCCGCCCGCTCTGTGGCTAATCTAGTGTCCTCGGCTGCCAAGGCCTCCTTGGCCCGAGCTATCTCCTCACGCACCCATGCCACCTGCGCGTCATGCTCATCTTTGTTTGCAGGAATAACCGTGGTGGTTAACATGGTCGTAAGCTTGTCCATGAGATCTATCAGCACCTGAGCCGGTGGGCGCACAGGGCTTCTTGCCGCGGCTGCCCCTGTTCCGGATGTTACCGCCGTAGCGGCCGTAGAATTGTGGCCGGGTTGAGTCCCAGCCATGAAGATTCCTGCCCATCTTAGCGGCTCATAGGGGTCCGGAATACTAGTGCCATCGGAACAGCCCCCAAGCATGTCGTCTTGCACTTGGTATAGCGAATCTGTTGAACCGACGGACGAATCATCATCCGAGAGGACGGCCGTCTCACCACCATCTTCAGATCCTTCAGAGAGTTCCTCTTCGTGGATGCAGCCCACGAAGACACGCTTCATGACAGGTTGAACTCGGGTCTTCCTCGCACGCTGAGCCGTCTCGACGAGGTCGGTGCAGTTGTCCGGCTCAGGGCCCGGCTCACCAATCCGGCCGATGAAGACGTGGATTCCGCCGAAGGGGACCCGGTACCCATACTCAATTGAGCCGGCGTCGGGGCCCCAGCCTTCGTCGTCGATGTAGATCTTGCCACGACGACTCTTGGTCATCCGTCCCACTACGTATCCCTTGAGCCCTTCGAAGTTGCCCTTCAAGAACTCAAATCCACCGTGCGCTGGCCCCATGGTGGGCGCCAACTATCATGGAATTTTCACGTCAGATGTCCTCGTGAAAGGACTTAGTTGAGGAGCCATCGCAACTAGGAAGCTTGAAGGGGTTAATTGGGTTAAGGGACATGAGAGGTTTATACTAGTTCGGCCCCTTACGGTGAAGGTAAGGCCTATGTCTAGTTGGGTTGGTATTGATGTTTCGATGACCAGGGAGTGAGATACGCTATGCCCAGCTCTCGATCAGTTGTTTCTTGCCCTTAGCCGCCAGCTGGTCGCCCCCTTATATACACGGGTTGACGCCCTGCGGTTTACAGAGTCCCGAGCCGACTTATAAACAGTGTCCGGCTCGGTGACTAGTTAAATCTATCTTATGATACAAGTCATGTCATTATGGTGGTTTACTACAATGGGCTTTAAGTCGCCTGTGGGCCTTAGGCCCTTTATTGAACCGCCATCTTCACGCTTGGTCTTGGGCTTCTTTCTGGTGAGTCCTCTTTGTATAACCCGGCCCCTCCTGGGCGGCTTACACAAATAGTTATATCTCCAACACCTTGTATGTGGACCTTTATTATGCAGTCCGTCGCTTTTATTACTTCCACAACAAGATCGTACAAAGCTTATTTTCTCTGCACTAATAAGTCATACATATTTAGATAGCAATTTTTATTGGTTGCAACATGACAACTTACTTGAAGGATCTTACTCAATCCGTAGGTAGGTATGGTGGACTCTCATGGCAAAACTGGGTTTAAGGATATTTGGAAGCACAAGTAGTATCTCTACTTGGTGCAAGGAATTTGGCTAGCATGAGGGAGAAAGGGAAGCTCAACATGTTTGGAAGGTCAATGACAATATACTTTAACTGAGATGCGCGAAAACATAAACCATTACGTTGTCTTCCTTGTCCAACATCAACTCTTTTGGCATGTCATACCTAATGAGTGCTCCCAATTATTAAAAGGTGTCCAAGATAATATATTTGTATGTGAACCCCTCTTTCCTTATCACTTCCTATTAATTGCAACGATGAGCAAAACTACATTCATCAACTCTCAACAATTTCTATGCCTCATACTTTCTATGTATGAAGTTATCACTATCCATAAGATCAATATGAACTCTTTTATTCTTTCTACTTTCTCAAGATCATAGCAACATAGCAAAGCCCTTGACTCAACACTAATCTTTATTATAGATAGCTCATGGACTCGATTACAAAAAGAGATCACAAAGCAACACTCAAACTACTTGATATCAAAACTTCAATCTACTAGATCAAGATACTACTAAAAGGATCAAACTTAATAAAACGGTAAAGATAGGAGTGTGATGGTGATACGATACCGGGGCACCTCCCCCAAGCTTGGCAGTTGCCAAGGGGAGTGCCCATACCCATGTGATTATGTCCTCGAAGGTGATGAAGCAGGAGTTGGTGATGATGTAGGCTTGTCGTCCGTCTTCCAAGGCATAGGCTCTCCATCATAGAAGGATGATCGAGTCTCCGGGATCCTTAAATCTGCAGCCAAACTCATCCTCTTGAATCTATATTCATACTCACAGTTCTGGTTTTGCAGGTCATAGATCTAGGCTTGGAGGTGCTCGATTTTCTCTTGAAGCTTGAAGATGGTCTCCCCAATGACTTTGGCATCCAGCTTGTGGTTGTTGGTGACCTCCGTGATCATCATCTGGTTGGCGTGGAGTTCACGCTCCACCATCCCTTGACACTTGAAAACTTGCTGCTCCACGGCTTCGAGCTTTGTCTCCACGCTCCCGGTATGCCTTGGTCCCTCCACATCGCGGATGTGCAGCACCCCCTCACGCATCTCAATGGTTTGAGAGTGTTGCAGCACCTCCGCGAGATAGGGGTTGATAACCCTCTCGAAAAACTTGTCCTTGGGAGCGCTTGGAGACACCATGATGCTCTAGATCTGAAACAGAAACAGCTCAAACCGAAAACAGAGGATATTTGCGTGATACGGTGGTCAAAATCTTCGGGAGTATATATAATGAATTTTTACCAACCAAAATACGTAACGTGCAAGAAAATGGAGTCCGGGAGGCACACGAGTTGCGCACGAGACAGGGGGGCGCGCCCAGTAGGGGGGGCGCGCCCTCCACTCTCATGGGGGCCTCGTGTCCCTTTTGGACTACTTCCTTCTTCCAAAAATTCTTAATTATTCCAAAACTGATAAAAATTGCCATTGGAGTTGTTTTCGAGTCGGTTTACTTACCGTACCACATACCTATTCCTTTTCGGAGTCTAGAACGTTCTGGAAAGTGTCCCTTATGTATTCCTCAGGGGTTACGGTTTCAATGATATTAGTTTCAACATTGATAGGATTACCTGAAATATAATGTTTAATTCTTTGACCGTTTACCACCCTCGGACTCGTGCCTTTGAAGTTGTTGATTTTTATGGCACCAGAACGATAGACCTCCTCGATAACATAAGGACCTTCACATTTTGAGAGAAGTTTTCCTGCAAAAAATCTTAAACGAGAGTTGAATAATAACACATAATCTCCTACGTTAAACTCACGCTTTTGTATCCTTTTGTCATGCCAGCGTTTGACTTTTTCTTTGAATAGCTTGGCATTCTCATATGCTTGGGTTCTCCATTCATCAAGTGAGATAATATCAAACAACCTCTTCTCACCGGCAAGTTTGAAGTCATAATTGAGCTCTTTAATAGCCCAATATGCCTTATTTCAAGTTCAAGAGGTAAATGACACGCTTTTCCATAAACCATCTTATATGGAGACATACCCATAGGATTTTTGCATGCAGTTCTATAGGCCCATAATACATCATCAAGTTTTTTTGACCAATTATTTCTATATCTATTCACAGTCTTTTGCAAAATTAATTTGAGCTCTCTATTGCTCAACTCTACTTGACCACTAGACTGCGGATGATAAGGAGATGCGATTCTACGATTGACATCATACTTAGCAAGCATCTTACGGAAAGCACCATGAATAAAATGTGAACCACCATCAGTCATAAGATATCTAGGGACTCCAAACCTCGAAAAAATTAACTTCCTTAAGCATTTTAATAGAGGTGTTATGATCAGCACTACTAGTTGGAATAGCTTCTACCCACTTAGTAACATAATCAACAGCAACTAAAATATGTGTGTAACCATTAGAGGCATGAAAAGGTCCCATATAATCAATGCCCCAAACATCAAACGGTTCAATAACAAGAGAATAATTCATAGGCATTTCTTGACGTCTACTAATGTTACCTACTCTTTGGCATTCATCACAAGATAAGACAAACTTACGAGCATCTTTGAAGAGACTAGGCCAATAAAAACTAGATTGTAGTACCTTGTGTGCAGTTCTGTCTCTAGCGTGGTGTCCTCCATAGGATTCAGAGTGACATTTGCGTAGTATCTGCACCTGTTAATGCTGATGCACACAACGTCTGATAACACCATCTACTCCTTCTTTATAAAGGTGTGGGTCATCCCAGAAGTAATGTCTTAAATCATAAAAGAACTTTTTTTTTGCTGGTATGTGAAGCTAGGCGGTACAAATTTAGCAACAATGTAATTGCCATAATCAGCATACCAAGGAGAAGTACGAGAAGCATTAATGACCGCTAATTGTTCATCAGGAAAACTATCATCAATAGGCAGTGGGTCATCAGGAACATTCTCAAACCTAGACAAGTTGTCTGCAACGGGGTTCTCAGCTCCCTTTCTATCAATAATATGCAAATCAAATTCTTGGAGCAAGAGAACCCGTCTAATGAGTCTAGGCTTAGCATTTTTCTTTTCCATAAGGTATTTAATAGCAGCATGATCAGTGTGAATAGTAACTTTAGAATCAACAATATAAGGTCTAAACTCATCACATGCAGACACAACTGCTAAGAACTCTTTTTCAGTAGAAGCATAGTTTCTTTGGGCAGTATCAAGAGTTTTACTAGCATACTAGATGACATTCAATTTCTTATCAACTCTTTGACCTAGAACAGCACCTACAGCATAATCACTAGCGTCGCACATAATTTCAAAAGGTAAATTTCAATCAGATGGTTGAACAATAGGTGAAGTGATCAAAGCCTTCTTAAGTATTTCAAAGGCTTCTACACAATCATCATCAAAGACAAAAGGAATATATTTTTGCAATAAATTAGTCAGAGGCCTAGAGATTTTAGAAAAGTCCTTAATGAACCTCCTATAAAAACCGGCGTGACCAAGGAAACTTCTTATACCTTTTATGTCTTTGGGACACGGCATCTTTTCAATAGCATCAACTTTGGATTTATCAACTTCAATACCTCTGTCGGAGATCTTGTGCCCCAAAACAATGCCTTCGTTAACCATAAAGTGACACTTTTCCCAATTCAGGACGAGACTAGTGTCTTTGCATCTCTGCAAAACTCGATCAAGGTTGCTCAAACAATCATCAAAAGAGGATCCATAAATAGAGAAATCGTCCATGAATACCTCACAAATCTTTTCACAAAAATCAGAGAATATAGCCATCATGCATCTTTGAAAGGTAGTAGGTGCATTACATAAACCAAAAGGCATACGTCTATAAGCAAAAGTACCAAAAGGGCAAGTAAAAGTAGTTTTAGATTGATCCTTCGCTGACACAGGTATTTGAGAGAAACTAGAATAACCATCTAGAAAGCAGAAGTGTGTATGTTTGGATAGTCTTTCTAGCATTTGATCAATAAAAGGTAAAGGGTAATGATCTTTCTTAGTAGCTTTATTTAACTTACGGAAAATCAATTACCATCCTATAACCTGTAATAATTCTTTGCGGGATCAATTCATCTTTATCATTAGGAACAACGGTAATACCTCCCTTTTTAGGAACACAATGAACAGGGCTTACCCATTCACTATCAGCAACGGGATAAATAATACCTGCCTCAAGGAGCTTTAGTATCTCCTTTCTTACCACTTCCTTCATCTTGGGATTTAGTCATCGTTGAGGATCTCTAACTGGTTTGGCATCATCCTCCAATTTAATTTTGTGTTGGCATAACGTGGGACTAACGCCCTTAAGATCATCCAGAGTATATCCAATAGCAGCTTGGTGCTTCTTCAGAGTTTTCAATAATCTTTCTTCTTCTTGCTCTGAAAGGTTAGCACTAATAATAACATGATATATTTTCTTTTCATCAAGATAAGCATACTTAAGATGTAACATCCCAAAATTCTAAATTTTGGAATGTTATAAATAAATAGATAGTTTTGATTGATTGTTTGATTGATTAACTGAAAGTGAGTGAATTTGAAACTTTTTGAAAGTTAAATTAGAGGGAATAAAAGGACTTTCCCAAACTTTCATTTTTTCTTTTCTGATCTTCATGAATTCAAATTCTTTTCACCACAAAACCCTGGAGAGAAGATGACATGACTTCTTCCATTTATTTAAATGACAAGGGGTGTTGAAAATATTTGAATTTCATTTGGAAAATATTTCCAACCCAGGAACTTTATGCAACTCAATGATTTTCACGAGCGAAGATAAAATGACTTCTTCAAAACATATGAAATATGAGTTGGGAGTTTCAAAGAATTAAATTCAAAGTTCTTTTGAATTTATTTTCAATTTGGAGTTATTTGAGTTTTATTCAAATTATTTTTCTCCAAAAATAAAATATATGGAAAATAGGGTAACACGATTCCCTACATCAGAAAATTGGAGAGAAATAAATTTGAATTAATTTTGATATTTTTACTGGATTTTACTAGAGCAGAAGCACTCTTTGCTTTATTTGAATTTGTGTGTATTTTATTTGACTCTAGAAAAATGTTCAACTTGTAGGAAATAATTTTTTGAAAATTTTGATATATTGTATGCCTATATATCATTTTTAGTATTTGTGGTTTTTTTTATTTTTGTCTGACTGTTGTTTAAAAAAAAATCTTCCCCCTTCGCCGACTGGGCCGGCCCAGCGCCCGAGCCAGGCCGCGGCCCAACAGCCCGCGCCCGCACCGCCTTCCTCCTCCCGACGGACTCTGCCGCCCGCACGGCATCGCCGCCGCCGTATGCCGCCTTGCCCCCTCCTCCACGCCTCCCGAGGCCGCCTCCCTGCCTTTATAAGCGCTCCCCGAAACCCCGGGCCCCGCCTCTCTCTCCTTCCCGCATCTCGCCACTGCCTCGCCGGAGTTGCCGCCCCCGCCGAGTTTCCTCGCCATCGCCCCGCTCCTTCCCGACCGCCGCAGCCACCACCCACCTCACCGCTGCGCCACGCCGCCCCTCCCCGACCTCTCCGTTGCCCTCCTCGACCACCGGAGCCGCCGCCCCGCGATGTCCGAGCCGCCGCCGCCGTCTCCCTCGCCGCCGGCAGCCACAGTAGCCGCGGTACGCCTCGCCTCTCCCCTCGTCATCCGATCTGGATCTGACGGTCCAGATCATCTTGTTTTTTTTCTCAAATCGTTTTAGTTTAAGTAGCAAACGTTCATTAGTTAGGGTTTGCACCGAGCGTTTTTTCGTTCGTTGGCGTTCGTTAGCGAACGTTCGTTAAATAGACTTTTCTTTTTATTTTTATTTTATCCAGGGACCTATCTGTGAATACTTTTTCTGCAGATTAGCCCCTAGAATTCAAACGGTCACAACTTTTTGTCCGTTTATCCAAGTCCAATGAAACCAGCGCCCACTTCTTTGTTATGATCCCCTCTATCCAGTAAAACAACTTAAACATGTTTTTGAAAGTTTTAAAATTTGAATTCAAACAGTTTAGTATTTAAACTTCATTTGATCATAACTTGAGTTTTATAACTCCGTTTGAGTTGATTCTTTTTGCAAATCGAAGCTCTTGACCTAAACTTTCTCATAAGGCCAAATTCACATAGTATTGGTACTGCTAGAAATTTTTTTATGCTGCAAGAGTTATTTGCTTGGTTTTGATGTTTTCCAAGTTGTTCTCTTCGTTCTTTCCGATCTTTTGAGTGATTGCTCATGTGTGGTTACTATTGCTTGCTCACGATAGATTGACCGGAGTGTGACGAGTAGAACTATCAAGAGTTTTGAGTGCGAATCATCTTCATCAACATTAAAGGCAAGTTCACACTTTGATCATATCCCTTTTATTACCCAGTTTTATTGCATTAGTTCAATCCACCAAACAATTGCATGGTTAGGATCTGAATTAAATTGTGGGTTTTGGGAAGTAGATGAGGTAGTACCTATTACCTGTTTTATTATCAAACCCTGGGAGTTACTTCTATGTTTGCTTATTATGCCATGCTATGCTCGTAGACGTGGATTGGGTTTGAGTGAATTTCCATGACAGATGTGAGATTGTTAATTAATGGTTTATTTAAGGTGGCAACATTAATACACATCTAGGTGGATTGAGGTACCTGGTTATTCCAGGATTGCCTGTCTAGGCACCTGGGTAGACCAGGATTGCCTGTTTTCTTTATGGACCGCCACCCAGGCTCAAAGGGATCATGAGATAATTCATGCTAGAAACTTCCGTGTGCAGCCACAAGCCATTATGGGCTCTGGCATAGTTGATTAAGTCGTGCGAACTCTTACGGGTAGACTAGCAGATGTAGGGGAAAGTAGGTGTACCGGTCTACCCTATGTAAGGTGCTAGCACTTCTGAAAGACTGTGTCTCGGTCATCCGATTCTCAAACATCATGTAGTGCGAGAAATCCAACGGAGGCGATCGAGTCTTGTGGGGAAAAGTGTGCAAACCTCTGCAGAGTGTAACAAACTAATCATGGTTAGCCGTGTCCCCGGTTATGGACAACTTGAGTATCTAGTACTCGGATATCATTTGAATCTCATCATGTTACTTTAATTAATATTGTTGGGTTGTTAATGAGTACTTTTAATTGGGATTGAGAATGCTGTCAACCATTCTCAATGTTTAACAACCACCATGATAGTTAAATAAATTTATTCCTTTGTAGTAGGGAAAAATTGGCTTTTCGCAAAAACATAATAACCATAGAGCCTCCACCAGCCATATATGCATGTAGTAATAGCCTTCATTCATCATTGCTCTATGGTGTGAATTTGCCAGTACATTCAATGCACTGACCCTTTGTGGCTGCAACATCTCATGTTGGAGGATCTTACGACGAGTAAGTGATACGTTATGGTTACGATTTCTACACTCAACTTTGCCGTTGGTGTTGATGGGAATCCACAACCTTGTTACTTCCGCTATTTTGGATTGAGGTAATAGTATTTACGTTACTTTATACATGTGATTTACCTCTGTTATAAATCCTCGAGTACTGTGTGTGTCAGCATACTGATCCAGGGATGACACTTAAGCATAGAGACTTGACCCATTCAGGTCGGGTCGCTACATAAGATTATCAGGGAATGGTTTGAGTTCAAACACGGGATCACCCTTGGGTGGAGGGGGATCCCCAAGAATTTCAACGGGAAGGTTATGTTTCAGCATGGGTTTCTGTTTAAGGAACACTTCATCTATTTCCCTTCTTTCCTTCATAAACATATCATTTTCATGGTCTAGGAAATATGTTCTAACGGATCAGCAGGAGGAACAGCAATGGAAGCAAGACCAATAATCTCATCCTTACTAGGTGGTTCCCTGTCACGAGGTTGTCTATGAAACTTAGCGAAATTAAACTCATGAGACATACCATCTATACCAACTATGACAGTATCTTTTTCACAATCAATCTTAGCACTAGCTGTATTCATGAAGGGTCTACCAAAAATAATGGGACAAAATCATCTTGTGGGGAACCAAGAACAAGAAAATCAGCAGGGTATTTAACCTTCCCACACAAAACTTCAACATCTCTAACAATCCCAAAGGGTTTAATGGTATCCCTATTAGCAAGCTTAATAGTAACATCAATGTCTTCTAATTCAATGGGTGCAATGTCATGCATAATTTCTTGATATAAGGTATAAGGTATTGCACTAGCACTAGCACCCATATCACATAGGCCATGACAACAATGATCTCCTATTTTAACAGAAATAACAGGCATGCCTACGACAGGTCTATGTATCTTAGTATCTGGTCTAGCAATATTAGCAGTCTCACCACAGAAATAAATAACATGCCCATCTAAATCCTCATCCAAGAGATCTTTAACCACAGAAATACTAGGTTCAACATTAATTTGCTTAGGAGGTGTATAAGTCCAAGTATTACTCTTACGAACAACAGTCGAAGCTTTAGAATGTTCCTTTATCCTAACAAGAAAAGGAGGTTTCTCAACATAAGTAGTAGGAACAATAGGATCACTATAGGTGATAGTCTTTTCTTCGATTGTAATAGGTGCAACTACTTTCACTTCAACAGGAGGATTATATTTAAACCACTTCTCTTTAGGGAGATCAATGTGAGTATCAAAAGATTCACAGAAAGAAGCTACTATCTCAGAGTCAAGTCCATACTTAGCGCTAAATCCACGGAAAGTATCGGTATCCATAAAAGATTTAACACAATCGAACTTAGGTGTCATACCTGACTCCTTACCATCGACAGAACCCCAATTTTCAGAGTTGCATTTAATTCTTTCCAATAAGTCCCATTTGAAATCAATAGTCTTCAGCATATAAGAGCCAGCACAGGAAGTATCGAGCAGGTTGCGATTATCAAGAGAAAGCCGAGCATGAAAGTTCTAAATAATCATTTCCCGGGAATGCTCATGATTGGGGCATGAATATAACATTGACTTGAGCCTCCCCCAAGCTTGAGCGATGCTTTCTCCTTCATGAGGCTAGAAATTATATATGTAATTACGATCACGATGAACAAGATGCATAGGATAGAACTTCTGGTGAAATTCCAACTTCAATCACTTATAATTCCAAGATCTCGCATCATCACATAGCCTATACCATGTCAATGCATCTCCCTTCATAGTTAAAGGGAAGACCTTCCTTTTGAAAACATCATCGGGAATACCTGCAAGCTTAAATAATCCACAAACTTCATCCACAAAGATAAGGTGTAAATCGGGATGCAATGTTCCATCTCCTGCCAATGGATTAGCTACCAGTTTCTCTATCATACCCGAAGGAATCTGAAAGTAAATATTTTCGTAAAGTTCAGTAGGTTGAGGAGCAACTCTTTGCTCTTCTGGTCGGGGTGAAGATACCCTGAACAAGCCCCTGAAAGGATTAGTTCCCATAGTGACAAGTAACAGAAAAATTTCAGCACACTATATAAATGTTTCCTTACCAAGTTCCACTCACCAAAAGCGCTACACTCCCCGGCAACGGCGCCAGAAAAGAGTCTTGATGACCCACAAGTGTAGGGGATCAATCGTAGTCCTTTCGATAGGTAAGAGTGTCGAACCCAACGAGGAGCAGAAGGAAATGATAAGCTGTTTTCAGTAAGGTTTTCTCTGCAAGCACTGAAATTGTAGGTGATAGATAGTTTTGTGATAAGATAAATGGTAACGAGTAATAAGTAAATAAAGTAAACAAAGTGCAGCAAGGTGGCCCAATCCTTTATGTAGCAAAGGATAAGCCTGGACAATTTCTAATAATGAGAAAGGAGCTCCCGAGGACACATGGGAATTATCGTCAAGCTAGTTTTCATCACGTTCATATGATTCGCGTTTGGTACTTTGATAATTTGATATGTGGGTGGACCGGTGCTTGGGTACCGCCCTTACTTGGACAAGCATCCCACTTATGATTAACCCCTATTGCAAGCATCCGCAACTATAAAAGAAGTATTAAGGTAAACCTAACCACAACATTAAACATATGGATCCATATCAACCCCTAACGAAGCAACGCATAAACTAGGGTTTAAGCTTCTGTCACTCTAGCAACCCATCATCTACTTATTACTTCCCCATGCCTTCGTTTAGGCCCAAATAATGGTGAAGTGTCATGTAGTCGATGTTCACATAACACCACTAGAGGAATGGACAACATACATCTCATCAAAATATCGAACGAATACCAAATTCACATGACTACTAATAGCAAGACTTCACCCATGTCCTCGGGAACAAATGTAACTACTCACAAAGTATATTCATGTTCATAATCAGAGGAGTAATAATATGCATAAAGGATCTAAACATATGATATTCCACCAAGTAAACCAATTAGCATCAACTACAAGGAGTAATCAACACTACTAGCAACCCACAGGTACCAATTTGTGGTTTTGATACAAGATTGGATACAAGAGATGAACTAGGGTTTTGAGAGGAGATGGTGCTGGTGAAGATGTTGATGGAGATTGACCCCCTCCCAATGAGAGGATCGTTGATGATGACAGTGGTGATGATTTTCCCCTCCCGGAGGGAAGTGTCCCCGGCAGAACAGCTCCGCCAGAGCCCTAGATTGGTTCCGCCAAGGTTCCGCCTCGTGGCGGCGGAGTTTCGTCCCGTAAGCTTGCCCACGATTTTTTCCAGGGTAAAAGCTCTGATATAGTAGAAGATGGACACCAGGGGCCCACCAGGGGGTCCAGGAGATAGGGGGCGCGCCCAGTAGGGGGGCGCCCCTCACTCTCCTGGATGAGGTGTGGGCCCCTGGTGTATTTGTTTCGCCCAAAAATTCTTATTAATTCCAAAAAGATGTTTCGTGGAGTTTCAGGACTTTTGGAGCTGTGCAGAATAGGTTTCCAATGTTTGCTCCTTTTCCAGCCAGAATTCCAGCTGCCGGCATTCCCCCTCTTCACGGTAAACCTTGTAAAATTAGAGAGAATAACCATAAGTATTGAGATATAATGTGTAATAACAGCCCATAATGCAATAAATATTGATATAAATGCATCATGCAAAATGGACGTATCAAGGGGTTGAGCAAAAGCGGTAACTGAGCCAAACAACGGTTTGCTTGGAAGGTGGGTTAGAGTCTTGACATGGCAATATGGGAGGCATGGTAAACAAGTGATAGGTAGTGCAGCATAGCGATAGAACGAAGCAACTAGCAACCAAAGATAGAAGTGATATCGAGGGTAATGCTTATCTTGCCTGAAATCCCGATAGGAAGAAGAACGAGTCCATGAAGTAGACGAACCAACCTAGTCGAACAAATCCTCACAAACGCAACATTACCGGAACTATTAAGGAGAAGCGCAACCAGAAAGAACCAAACAACATGGTAAACAACCATCACATAAGCATGGCATGATGCAAAAATCAAGTATGATGCATGTCCGGTTTAATGAGGCATGTGGCAAAGTGTAACAAACAATACTACAAGTTAAGTGGAGCTCAATATGCAACAAGTTGCATATTGACGAAACACCACATTCGAGTTATTTAGTTCGCTCTCGCTTAGGATACTCAACAATTATTAAATGTTAACTAACATGGCAAGAGGTGAAGCATAATAAAACTACCTAGCTAGGCAATTTAAATGAGGCTGAAAATAACAAACAACAATTCCGGAAAATCCCCATGTCATTTAGCAATTTTAAAGAAATCAACAATTTTAAACATTTTAAATGTTGTTATCATGATGCGGATGACATATGCAAGTTTTATGCCATTTTATGAAAATCTTGGAATGAGCATGATATGAAACATTTGTCACCATGGTGGAAATAAAGGGTGGCAGGACAACGAATTCGAAAATGATACCACGGCAACATATCGATTCCGGTAGCTCATGGAGATACAGGTGCAAAAGGAAGTGTGACGTGAGCGAGTCATGCAAGATGGTGGGGTGATCCCGGATTCCGGGTTCCCACGGGACGGGGGAATGGCAAACGAGGAGGAACGTGCAAGGATCAATTCAGACATGGTGCAAACACCAACATCTCATACAACATGCATTCGTTCACGGGCAGTTGTCTCAGCAATATACCTTCGAAGCGCGCGTTTCGCGGCGGTTCAAAATGGCGAGGGAAGTAGTCGTTCACGGGTTGTACTGGAAGTAGTCGTTCTCATGACAGTAGTGGAAGTAGTGGTACATGTTTTGTAGATGTTCGGGGTCGCGGCGAGGAACTTGACGCATCGTTGAACTTGGCCTCTGACAAATCCCGCGTAGTCGTACACGAGTCGTAGTCGAACTTGACGGTTCCTTTACACGGTTCTCGGAGATGGTTACACAGTTCTTCGGAGACGGTAGTGGTATACGGGTCTTCGGCCATGGTAGTCGTACACACGTTCAGAGAGGAACTCGGCGTTTCGGTACGGTGTTGGGGTACACGTCGATGGTTTCCGTGGTACTTGGCGTCAACAACAACAGGGGCGCGATGCAGGGACTTGGCGTGATGCAGGGGCGACGGCCGCGGGACTTGGCAGGAGGCCGGTTCAGAGCGGGACTGGCCTGTCCTGGCGGGCAGCTCACAGGCGAGGTTCAGGTGAGGTCGCCGGCCGGTTGAGGTGCAGCAGAGGATGTCGAGGGGCCCTCGAGCGGAGACGGGGCTCCTCCTGCTGGCTTCTGGCGGCGAGCGGCGCGGGAACGAGGCAGGAGGTCGCACGAGGTGTAGCAAAGAGAGGCGACGAGGGACTTGGCAGCGGGGACGTCCTAAAGCTGCTGTTGGTGGCGCTCGTGGTGGCCGGAGATGGGTCACCAGCAACGGGGTGGCGCGGCACGTGCTATGCAGGGAGGAGCTTGGGCGACGGGGACGACTTGCGGGAGCTCCGATAAGTGGCGCGGAGGCGGAGGCGCGGGGCGACATGGCCATGGCCGGAGCAAGACAGGCTGGGCGGCGTGGCTGGACTGCGGGGTCGGACAAGGAAGGGAGGTCGAGCGGGGCGAGTCAGAGCGTTGTTGGGCTCACGCTCGAAGGAACAAGGGGAGGGGATTGAGTGAGGGAGATGGCGGCGCGAGGGAGGAGATCGGGAGAGATGGGGATTGAGCGCAGGGAGGCTAGGATTAACAGTGGTTTAGGTGGGCTTAAGGGGAACTGGGCCGGTCTGGGCTGCGGGCTAGAGTTGGTGAGTTGCTCTCTTTTCCAGAAACGGAAGGAAAAAATAGAAGGAAAGAAAAGGAGAGAAAAGAAGATGTTAGAGAAGCAATATGGGGAATGGAGTTAATTTTCCTGGGCTCACCAAAATGGTCTTGATCCAGAAAAATTGCAAAGAGACGTGTCGAAGGGTTTGAATACAACCTCATTTGAATTACATTCAAAAGAGTTTAAATAGGGAGTGGGAGTTTGGAAGGTCCAAAAATGTTCATATTTTTGTTGGAGCTTGGAAAAATGATGAAAGGATATATGGCAAAGTTAGAGACCAAGAATTGTGATAACAAAGGCATTGGGATTTATTTTTGCAAGTGTGTTATGATCAATTCCAAATAATGGAATATTTATTATAGCTCCCTACTATTGGGAGGATATGTTATAGAGAAGTCACACTTCCCTTGATTTAAATGGATAGAAGATTCATACAAATTTTTTAAAAAAGGTTTTAAAAAGTGTTGCATGATGACATGATGCAATGCAAGAGATGCAATAAACAAAACAAATCACACGACGAAACTCATAGTATCTGGAAGTCATCTGGGCGTCGGTCTCGGGGTGTCACAAAACCCCTTCGACAGAGGGGGGAGGAGCAGCAGCTCCATCGGCGGCCTCTGTTAATCCGGAGGCCGCTCATACTCTGGAGGAAGCGATACAATGTGCTTCCATCATGGAGGATCACCGCACCCATGGAGAAAGTTCGATCTGCAAAGGGGACTGAACAAAGCCTTCAACAGCCTACTGATTGGCTTTGAGGTATGCGATGTAATTCTATTACAAGTTTTTTATATGCAAGTTTAAACTCATGTTTAGACAGTAGCCCCTGAGACTCTGTCCGGATTGGAACGATCCGGACGGAGGATCCGAAAACAAGTTACTAATGTACTATGCAATTGTGTGGGACAGGCATCCATGCTGGCGGCGACTGCCCAAGCCGCGGAGGTTTCCTAGCTCAGTCGGAAACTTTGTCTAGCT
This sequence comes from Triticum timopheevii, assembly GCA_963921465.1. Lineage (NCBI taxonomy): Eukaryota > Viridiplantae > Streptophyta > Magnoliopsida > Poales > Poaceae > Triticum > Triticum timopheevii. Next base: position 289,138,264 of record OY997268.1, on the reverse strand, counting down.
GATGAGGAGCTCGACCGCGTCAACAAGCGGTTTGAAGAAACGCAAGGTATGCGAAACTTGTATATACTCGAAGTGATATGTGCATTAATTCTGTAAACTTACTGAGTTTTATGACGTTACTCATAGTTGGCGCAGCCGAGCTCGAGTCCCTCAAGAGTGCGCTTGCCCAAGCCAAGAAGGAGGCGGAGGTGAGCAGGGCGGCTGCTGACAAAGCGGCGTGGGAGTTGGAGGCGGAGCAAACCACCCGCCGAAAACATGAGGCGCGGGTGGGCGAGGTCGAACAAGAGCTCAAGGACGCCATAGCTAAGTGTGAGTCCTTGGAGCAGAAGACTTCGGAGCAAGACTCTGAACTCGCCAAAGCTCTCTTGAGAATGAAGGAGGGCCGGGTTCAAGCCCAGGACGCTCGCCAGGAGATCCAGGAGGCGAGGCAGATAGCGGCTGGTAAGGCCTTTCTTCTGCAGATTAAATTTACAAGAGATACATCTTGCTGACCCGAGTTTGGAGTTCTCCAGGTGCATTTGCTGATCTGCCGAGGAGTATTGCTGACGCTGCTGAGTTCTTCCGAGTCGGAGAGGGAAGCTCAATGGAGAAGCTGTTCTGGTCGCAGTACCTTGCGCCAGAGCATCCGGCGCCCCTCAGCGATCAGCTGAAGAAGCTGACGGAGCTGCACAGGGTGGCCGGACTGGCCATGAAGGATGTAATAGTCCGTCTTTGGCCAGCCGATCCCATACCAAGCAGCTACTTCGGACTCGTGAAGCGGCTGGTCAATGCGCGTCCTCGGATTGACTCCATAAAGCGGTTCGCCTACATAGAAGGTGCCCGGATGGCCTTCGCCCGCGTCAAGGTGCAATGGGCAAAGATGAAGGCCACCGAAATTTCTACCACAGGGCCGCCTAAAGGCAAGGATGATCGGAGGCTGGAGAAGTACTTCAGCGAGGTCCTTGAGGGGGCCCGCGTTGTAGAGGGTCAATGCTCAAAGGATATCATATTTGAGTAGTGGAGTCCGGTTTGTGAGAACCATGTAATGAACTCATAATGTGAAATATTTATGCTTACGCTTTATTATTATGTTAGCTTATCCTCATGTTTGGCCGTTTAAATTTTAAGTCTGAAAGTTTACCAGTCGTCGGCTTCTGCCCCCGTGTAAGTATTACAGGGGTGTTGGGGAACGCATGTCCGCACTTTATCCAACGTCTTGGTCCAATATTGGAGGCTTCTTGCGAGGTGAACTAGGCAATTAGACTATGCGGCTTTATTACTTTCATTTAGCTATAAGAGTCCATTGGTGGGGCTAAGTACTAGCCGCTCTTGCACGAACGGAAATCTAGATTACGGTGCCTTTGTAACATGGTTGGTCGAAGCCCAGCCATTTGTAGAACACGGATGAATCGCGAATGATTTCTAGTATAACACTAAGTCACCGGATCGATGACCCGCACTCGCATATCATGACCGTCAGTTTTCGGCTTCCTCTACTCAGGTACTTAATCGGACGAACCAGAAATACAGTCGCAGAAGTTCTCCCTTTACTACCTTAGCCGATCTTGCGGAACGTAAGGTGGCAAACACAGGAGCCGGGTAACCCAACTATAGACCGAAGAAATGATTCAGAGCCGATGCATATAGTGCAGTATCTGGGACACCGAAGAGTTCCCTACAGGTGTTCGGACTTTTAGGAATTTGCGGGGCCAAATACAACCCCTGGTATGAAGGCCGTGCCGAAGCACGTACGTTAGTCGAAAGCAAGGAGGGAATACAGATTACAAGATAATATAAGAACCCGAAAAAAGGTGGTGATCATCTGCTTCCTTTATATCCTTCTCAATACGTTGAGGCGTGTTTCGACAGACAGTGCCATTAATATTAAGGTCATGTTAAATGCCTAAAAAAATTACATAAGGGAAAGTCTAGCAGAGGGCCTAAAAGTAATGGGTCGAAGACTCCAGTGATGCCCTGTCGCACGTCTGCGCCATTTATCCGTAGTAACAAATCCTTTAATATGAGTATTTGATGGTTGGACATAAAGGTGGGAAATGCTAGCCTTGAATGGATCCCTGATGCAACCATTTAGCAAATAGGGCTCTTAATGAACCTGTAGTGAAAAAAGATGTATGCAGTCTAAATAGGGTCAAGCCGTGCTATGGACTTTTTCCGCAATGTGCCTCCGGCGCTGCCCAAGGTATTTTAAGTGTGTAGTTATGTACGCATGATACATAAGCTGCAACCTTATGGGGCAGTCGGCGGAGACCGAACTGCTAATTGAGGTTTGGATCCGTCGAGTTATCGCAGTGATGGGCGAACCAGACTCATTTAGAGATGTTGTTGGCTTTAATGTCTGATGAATTATTTGGCTTGATAGGGCCGCCATACACCTCGGCTGCAAGGGTCGCGGTGTGTTCTTCAGTACGGAGGGAGCGCTCCATATTTCCATTAACTGTAATAACACCATGAGGTCCGGGCATCTTAAGCTTCAAATAAGCATAGTGCGGGACTACGTTAAAGCGGCCGAAAGCAGTTCATCTTAGCAGTGCGTGATAACCACTACGGAAAGGGACAATGTCGAAGATTAGTTCCTCACTGCGGAAGTTGTCTAGGGAGCCGAATACAACCTCCAGTGTCAGTGAGCCCGTACAACGGGCCTCCATGCCAGGTATCACACCTTTAAAGGTAGGGTTACTAGGCTTGATTCTTGATGGGTCAATGCCCATCTTGCGGACAGTGCCTTGATAAATCAAGTTGAGACTGTTGCCCCTGTCCATCAGGACTCTAGTGAGATGGTATACGTCGATAATTGGGGAAACTGCTTTTGGCCCCCGGTGTTCGGCTCACAGGGCTCATCATCGTCCTCACTTGGAGGTCCTTTTCCCTTGTGATCGGTATTTATCTTACCTGCCTGTTTGAAAACCCAACAGTTCCTGTTGGTGTGGTTAGCAGGCTTATCGGGTGTGCCATGAATCTGACAGGCCTCTCGAGGATTTTGTCCAAACTGGATGGACCATCCCTGTTGCTTTTGAAAGGTTTCTTCGGCTGACCGGATTTAGAACCACTGAATCTGGCATTGACTGCTGTATCATCTGCATCGTCATTGTTGCTTCGACGTTTGTTTTTATATCTGTGTGGTTTACCATTGCCATCCATGGCCTCCAAAGTGCCGGGGTCGTCTGAGCTGTTGCTTCTACGAGCCAACCAGCTATGTTCACCCACACAGAAACGGGTCATATGTGTAGTTAAGGCTGCCATGGTCTTCGGCTTCTCCTGCCCGAGGTGTCAGGCGAGCCATTCGTCCTGGACACTGTGCTTGAAGGCCGCTAAGGCTTCGGCGTCCGAACAGCCCATGATTTGGTTCTTTTTAATGAGGAACTGATTCCAAAGCTTGCGAGCCGATTCGCCTGGTTGCTGGATTATGTGACTCAAGTCATCTGCATCCGATGGCCGGACATAAGTGCCCTGAAAGTTGGCCTGAAAAGCATCTTCCAAATCTTCCCAGGTTCCAATGGAGTTCTCTAGGAGTCTGTTCACCCAGTGATGTGTTGGTCCTTTCAGCTTTAGTGGAAGATATTTAATGGCATGGAGGTCATCTCCACAAGACATATGGATGTGCAGAAGAAAATCCTCAATCCAGATGGCCGGATCCATTGTTCCATCATAATGCTCGATGTTCACAGATTTATACCCTTTCGGAAATTGGTGTTGCATTACCTCATCGGTAAAGCACATGGGGTGTGCGGCACCCCTATATTGTGCGATATCACGATGGAGATCGGATGACATCTGAGTTCGGTGTTGATCCTGAATATTGTAATGTTCATCACGTTGGACTTCATAGCCGTTATCTCGTGCCGGGGCATGAGCTCTTGATCCATAGATCGAACTGGTCTGATCGGCTTTATTGGCCAGGTCCCGTTGCAAGTCATATGTGTAGCCCACAGCTACTGTCTCCTTGCCTCTTCGGCGAGGGGGTGCGGGCTAGTGTTTGGCTTGATATGCCGCTTTATCCCATCCACGTGGTGGTCGGTCTAGTTGATCTGCCTGGCTATATTTCAACGGTATTGGCTCAAGGGCGTCGTCGTCGACTTGTGGCAGTAGCTTGCGATTGGGGTAACTTTTGGTCGGTCGCTCATGGCCGTACTCCTCGGCGGCCAGGACCTTGGTCCACCTTTCATTGAGTGTGTCCTATTCAGCTTTGAGCTACCGGTGTTTCTTTTTCAGGCTCCGCCCTGTGGCGATGAGCTGTCGCTTGAAGCGTTCTTGCTCAAGGGGTTCCTCTGGGCTGATAAAATCTTCATCACCAAGGCTAACATCTTCTTCGAAGACTGGCAATAATTGTTGTCTTCCGAATTCTCATGCTCAGCTTGTTCGGGGCTATACTGACCCTCCCCCCTCTCATCCTATTTGGATGTGGGCTCGACGGAGTGCTCTAGATTGTCGGCATTACCCAGAGTCTCGTTCTCTTCGATGTTGGTATTACTATCCTTCGCCCAACGCGATCGTGAGCGGCGCCGCTAACGTCGGCGCTTTCGTGGTTCATCGACGGGCTTGTCCTCATCGGGATTCTGATTATCCTCATCGTCATTTTTATCAAGAGTGACCACCATGTATATGTCATAGGTTGAAGTGGCCGTCCAACGCCCTGTGGTGGGTGGGTCTTGGCCTGATTCGGCGTCGGCATCATCGTCCATATTGTTGATGTCTTCGGACACGTAGTCCAGCATGTCGGTTAAATCCTCGACTATGGCTATTAAGTGGGTGGTGGGCGGGTTATAAAATTCCCCGCTCCCAGCCCCCAGCCCATGCTGGGTGCAGTTCGGAGGCAGAGCTTCCGTAATGGCAAGAGATCGCATCAAACCCAATGCTTCATCTAACGACGAAAGCTGGGTGAGAGTCTGCGGATCTGAAGGGCTGAGTTCGGCAACAGACGCCTGATCGGGCCTGATCGACGCAGACCTTGATAGTTCGGAGCTGTCATCCAGAGGCGAGTCCAAAACCGCATTTGGGTCTCCGGTCGGAAGTTCAATAGTAGAAGAGAGTCCAGCGGGGATGATCCCCTCGTCCTCGGACGATACTGTCCGCCCCGTATCTAAGGTCGAGGCGGGTGTGAGTGCTGACCCCTGGATGGGATTTAAGAGCGGATCCAAGGAGCTTCCTTCATGGGGCAAGGGGCGGCAACCGAGGCCACGAACTCCTCGAAGACCAGATCCCCTCGGACATCGGTGATGTGACATAGGTTTCCAAAACTGATCTGTTGGCCCGGGGCATAACTGTCTACCTGCTCCAAGTGGTCAGTCGATTTGGCACGAAGCATGAAGACGCCGAATACAAAGACCTGTCCGGGGAGAAAGGTTTCCCTGGACATAGCATCGTTGATGAAGAGGCGCGCCATCAATCCTTCTGTTGATGATACAGCGGAGCTCCCAATAAAAGCACCAATGTCGGTGTCAAAACCGGTAGATCTTGGGTAGTGGGGGGGGGGGCCAAGCTGTATGTTTGTAGATTGATGGTAACAATAGTCAAAAGGACACAGTGTTTAACCAGGTTCGGGCCCTCTTAATGGAGGTAAAACCCTACTCCTGCTTGATTATATTTGAAGGGTATAGGGGTTACAAGAGTTAATCTATCTCAAGGCTTCGCTAGCCTATCAATGTTATGATCCTTCCTTCGGTCTAAACCCTCCGGTTTATATAGATACCGGAGGGGCTTAGGGTTGTACAAAGTCGGTTTAACAAAAAGGAAATAGTATATCCGGACACCTAAGCTTGTGATCCACGTATACAGGAGTCCCCACCGGACACGAGAGGTGGTCTGCTTCCTTGTATCTTGACGGCCCATTAGTCTGGCCCATGTCCAGTAAACCGGACGCCCGAGGACCCCTTAGTCCAGGACTCTCTAAACGGGGTCCTATTGGAAACTAAGGGATATTAAGTCCTCCTTTTAATAGAGAACTGGAACAAAGCATTAACACACGATGAATACATGAACTCCTCAAACTACGGTCATCACTAGGAAGTGTCCCGACTATTGTCACTCCGGCCTTGCCGGATCATACGTTGTAGGTGACTGTAACATGCAAGATCCGATCTAGCACATAGATATAATGATGGTAACATAAACGGTTCAGATCTGAAATCATGGCACCTGGGCGCAAAGTGACATGCATTAAGCATGACAAAGTCCTAGCAACATCAATCTCAGAACAAAATGGAAACTAGGGATCAAGCCCTAACAAAACTAACTCGATCACATGATGAATCTCATCCAACTCCTCATCGACCAATGAGCCTACGAAGGAATTACTCACTCCCTGTGGGGAACATCATGGAATTGGCGATGGAGAAGGGTTGGTGATGACGAAGATCGAAGATCCCCCTCTTAGGGGCCCCAAACGGACGCCGGATCTGGCCTCCCGATGAAGAACAGGAGGTGGGGGCGGCTCCGTCTCGTGAAACACAATAATTCTTCCTCTTTCATATTTTTCTGGAAATATGTGATTTTATAGCGTCAGTTTCAGGGTCAACGGGGCCACCAGGTGGGGACAACCCACCTGTGCGCGCCTGGAGGGGGCGCCCTGGTGGGTTGTGCCCACCCAGGTGCCCCCCTCCGGTGGTTCTTGGCTCCCGAAATTATCTTTACTCGTAGAAAAATTCCTCGCAAAGTTCCGTTCCAATCCAAGAACGTTTATTTCTGCACAAAAAGAACACCATGGTAGTTCTGCTGAAAACAGCGTCAGTCCGAGTTAGTTTCATTCAAATCATGCAAATTAGAGTCAAAAACAAGAGGAAAAACATTAGGAAAAGTAGATACAACAGAGACGTATCAGTGGCAAGGCCCAACTACGGCCCATTTATGTTAAAAAAGATTGGCCCGTTGAAAACTAGAGGGCTGGCCCATTAACGGCCTGCTTGCAGACGGCCCATTCCTAGTTAAGGCTCATACGACTAGTGTCAAATCAGCCCATCAACGACCCGTTCTACACTTGTCATCATCACGGCCCATGGCACTTCTGGCGCATTGACAGTCCGCTAAGTATTTGGGCCAAATTACGGCCCGGTGTGTGTCCGGCCTGTTAAAGGTCCTACTTCGTTTGGGCCCATTTATTGGCCATTGAGACTTTTGGCCCATAAACGACCATGAAGTAATTGGACCATATTCGGCCATGTCTGACATTCGGCCGTTAGAGGCCCACTGTAGATTTGGGCCAATTCCAGCCTGTTGTGATTTTCAGCCTATTAACGTCAGACCAAATCGATAGGCCATATGTGGCCCAATGTCACATCGGGCCTTTTAACGGCCCATATAAAACTGATACTAATCAAGCCCGACCGAACTTACGACCTGGTAAAGGCCCGTGTAGTAGGTTGGCGAATTTACAGCCCGTCTGAATTTTGGCCTGTGAATGATTCGCATTGTAAATGGGCCACCATGAGCTGAGATACATTATGACCAGTGGGTTATTTGGCACAATCAGGGCCCGATCTCACTGTGGGAGTCCTGGAGTAGGGGGTCCTCGGGCGTTCAGTCTATTGATGTGGGCCGGACTAATGGGCCGTCAAGATACAAGACAGAAGATTATCTCTCGTGTCCGGTGGGGACTCCCGTATGCGTGGATGGAAAGTATAGGTGTTCAGATATGTTATTCCTTTATGTAAAACCGACTTCGTACAACCCTAAGCCCCTGCGGTGTCTATATAAACCGGAGGGTAGATCGGAGGCAGGATCACAACATTGCTAGGCTAGTTAATCTAGGGTTAGCCGAATCGATGTCGAGGTAGATTAACTCTTGTAACCCTATACCCTCGAATATAATCAAGAAGGAGTAGAGTTTTACCTCCATTAAGAGGGCCTGAACCTGAGTAAACACCATGTCCTTTGATTCATAGTTACAATTGGTCTTCAGACGTACAGCTTGGGCCCCCCTATCGGAGAACTGCCGATTTTGACACCGACATTTGTGCTTTCATTCAGAGCTCCGTTGTATCGTCGACTGAAGGATCGATGGCTCACCTCTCCATCAACAATGATGCCCCATCCAAGGAATTTTTTCCCTTGGCAGGTTTTCGTGTTTGGTGGCTTCGTGCTTCGTGCCAGCTCGATCGGCCGGCTTGAGCAGGTCGATAGTTACGCCCCTGGCCACCAGATCAGGTTTGGAAACCTGAACTACGTTGCTGACATTCGAGGAGACCTAGTATTCAACGGGTTCACGACCTCGGCCGTCACTCTGTGTCCCCGCCGAGAAGACTCTTCGGATCCCATGTCAGATCTCGTTCATGGGTTGACACCCACACCCGCCTAGGCCTTAGATCCGGGGCAGGTCTTACCGTCCGAAGACGGGAGCATGAGCCCCGCCAGACTTCTTCCCCTTGTAGAAGTCCCGACCGAAGAACCAGATCTTAGACTTGACTCTGGGCAACCATCTTGAACTGCTGAGGTCTGTACTAAGCGGGTCCGATCAGACGTCCCACGCCGAACTCAGCCCAGCAGATCCGCAGTTTCCGGTCCCACTTCCGCTCTTAGACGAAGCATTGGGTTCGATGAAGTCTCTCACCATCGTGAAGGCCTCACTCCGAACTGTAACTAGCTTGGACTGGGGGCTGAGAGCAGGGAATTCTATGCCCCACCCACCACCCACGTGATAGTCACTGTCGAGGACTTAACCGACATGCTATACTATGCATCTGAAGACATCGACGACATGGACGACGATGCCGACGCAGAACCAACCCAAGTCCCACCCGTCACGGGGCGTTGGACGGCCACGTCATCCTACGATGTGTACATTGTGGACACTCCGAAGAATGACAAGGATAACCTGAGCCCAGATGAGGACAAACCTGTTGATAAACCACCAAAGCACCGACATCAGTGGCGCCGATCACAATTGCGTCGGGCAAGGGATAGCAATACCGGCACCGGAGATATTGAGACTACGAACGATGCTGAAGATCCCGAATACCCCATTGAGCCCACATCCGAACATGACGAAAGGTAAGAGGGTGAGTATAGTCCCGGACATGCTGACAACAAAGATACGAAGGACAAAAACTACATGCCAGAATCTGAAGAGGAGGTCAGCCTCGATGACGAAGACTTCATAGTCCTAGAGGAACCCCTCAACCAAGAATGCTTCAAGCGACATCTCATTGCTATAGCCCGGAGCCTGAAGAAGAAGCATCAGCAGCTCAAAGCCGAACAAGATACACTGAATGAAAGGTGGACTAAGTTCCTGGACGCTGAGGAATACGACCATGGTTGACCTGTTAAAAGTTACCCTAGGCGCAAGCCGCTGCCACAATTTGATGATGAGGCCCTTGAGCCAATAGCATCAAAGTATAATCACGCAGACCAACCAGACCGTCCACCACGTGGATGGGATAAAACGACATATGAAGCCGAACACCAACCCGCGCCTCCTTATCGAAGAGGCGGGGAGATGGCAGTCGCGGGATGCACGTATGACTTGCAATGCGACCTAGCCAATAAAGCCGGTCAGACCAGACCAATCTACGGATCAAGGGGTCGTGCCCCGGCGGGACACAAGGGCTATGAATCCCGGTGTGCCGACCGTTACTCTGTTTGGGATCAGAACCGAACTCAGATGTTAGACGATCTCCGCCACGACATTGCGCGATATAGAGGGGCCACACACCCCCTATGCTTTATCGATGAGGTCATGGAACACCAGTTTCCGAAAGGATTTAAACCCGTAAACATGGAACAGTATGATGGAACGACGGTTCCGGCCATCTGGATTGAAGATTTTCTTCACCACATTTACATGGCTCGAGGAGATGATCTCCACGCCATCAAATATCTTCCTCTAAAGCTAAAAGGACCGGCACAACACTGACTAAACAACCTCCCAGAAAACTCCATTGGAACCTGGGAAGACTTGGAAGATGCTTTTAGGGCTAACTTTCAGGGCACTTATGTCCGGCCACCGGATGCTGACGACTTGACTCACATAATTCAGCAGCCAGGCTAATCGGCTCCCAAGCTTTGGAATTGGTTCTTAACTAAAAAGAACCAGATCGTAGGCTGTCCGCACGCCGAAGCGTTAGAGGACTTTAAGCACATCGTCCGTGACGAATGGCTTGCCCAACACCTTGGGCAGGAAAAGCCAAAGAGCATGGCAGCCTTAACGACACTCATGACCCGCTTCTGTGCGGGCAAAGATAGCTGGCTAGCTCGTAGAAGCAACATCTCAGGTGACCCCGACACCTCTTAGGTGCGGGGCGGCAATGGAAAACCTCGCTGAAATAAAAACAAACATCGGAACAATAACGACGACACAGACGATTCAGCGGTCCCAAGTCCGGTCAGTGGAAGAAACCTTTCAAAGGCAACAAAGGCGGGCCATCCAGCTTAGATAAAATACTTGAGAGGCCCTGTCAGATTCATGGCACACCCGATAAGCCTGCAAACCACACCAATAGGAATTCTTGGTTTTTCAAACAGGCCTATAAGATAAATACCGAACATAAGGGAAAAGGGCCTCTAAGTGAAGAGGAGGACGAGCCTAGTCAGCCGAACACCGGGGGTCAGAAGCAGTTTCCCCCCAAGGTGAAAATAGTGAACACGATATATGTCACTAATAGTCCCAAAAGGGAGCACAAGCACGCACTACGGGACGTCTACGCCGTAGAGCCTGTCGCCCCCCCCCCAAGTTTAACCCATGGTCAGCCTGTCCGATCACCTTTGATCACAGGGACCGCCCAACTAGTATCCGTCACGGGGGTTCGGCCGCCCTAGTTCTTGATCCAATCATTGACGGATACCACCTCTCTAGAGTCCTCATGGACGGAGGAAGCAGTCTCAACTTGATTTATCAAGATACTGTCCATAAGATGGGGATCGACCCATCATGAATCAAGCCTAGTAACACTACATTGAAAGGTGTGATAGCAGGAGTGGAGTCCCGTTGTACGGGCTCACTTACACTGGAGGTATTATTCGGATCTAAAGAAAAATTTCGCAGCGAAGAGTTAAACTTCGACATCGTCCTTTTCCGCAGTGGCTACCATGCACTACTCGGACGAACTGCGTTCACCCGCTTCAATGCAGTCCTGCACTACGCTTACTTGAAGCTTAAGATGTCTGGACCTCGCGGCGTTATTACAGTAGATGGTATGGAGTGCTCACTCCATACTAAAGAACACATTGCGGCCCTTGTAGCCAAAGTATATGGCGACATTATCAAGCCGAACAGTTCAAGGGCCAACAAAGCCAACGACGTATCCAAACGAGTCCAGTCCGCACATAATAGTGATAAATCAATGGATCTAGACCTTGATTAGCAGTTCGGCCTCCGCCAATCGCCCCACCAGGTCGTGGCTTATGTACCACGTGTACATAATTAAGCACTAAAAATACCTTGGGCGGCACAGGAGGCACACTACAGAATAGGTTCATTACACAGCTTAACCATAATTGCACAGCATATATCCTTTTTCGTTTAATGTAGGTTCATCTAGAGCCCTACTTACAAGATGGTTGTCGTAGGAGATCCTTTAAGGTTGGCACGTCCCAACCATCAAACACTCCTCTTAAAGGACTTACTACTAAGGAGAAAGGCGCAGACGTGCGGCAGGGCATCATTGGGGTTTCTTTCCCGAACTACAATTTTTAGGCCCTGTGTTAGACTTTCCCTTATGTAAAATCTTTTCTTTTCTCTTTGGGCATGTAATATGACCTTAATATTGAATGGCATTGCTTGTCATCAACGTATCAATAAAGATATAAGAGACGCAGATGATTATTACCTTCTTGGTTGGGTCTTGGTTTTTTCCCATGTCATCTGGGCTCCCCCTCACGTCCGACTAACACACCTGGTTCGAAGCGGCCATCATACCAGGGGCTGTATTCGGCTCCGCAAAATTCCTAAGTCGGAACACCTATAGGGAAGTGTTCGGCGTTCCGGATATGGCATTATATGCATCGGCTCCGAATCATGTCTATGGTCTATAGTTGGGTTGGCCGGCTCCTGTGTTTACCACCTTACATTCCGCAAGTTCGCCTAAGGTTGTAAAGGGAGAACTACTGCGATTGTATTTCCAGTTCGTCTGGTCAAATACCTCAGTAGAGAAAGCCGAAAACTGACTGTCACGATAAGCGAGAGCGGGTCAGCAATCCGGTGACTTAGTGTTATACTACAAATCATTCACGATTTATGCCGTGTTATGCGAGGGGCTGGGATTTTGACCAGCCCTGTTGCAAAGGCGCCGCACTCCGGATTGCCGATCATGCAACAAGGGGCTAGTACTTAGCGCCACCAATGGACTCTTATGGCTAAGTGAAAGTACTAAAGCTGCATAGTTTGTTTGCCTAGTTCACTCCGCAAGATGCTTCCTACATCGGACCAAGACATTGGATTAAGTGCTGTCATGCGTTCCTGAACACCCCTGTAATATTTACGTGGGGGCTGAAGCCAACGAGTGGTAAACTTTTAGAAATATAAATGGCCAAAATAGGACGATAAACCAATAATAAAAAGCATAACCATTTTTTACATCACGAGTTCATTGCATGATCCTTACAAACTGGGCAGAACTACTCAAATAGAATGTCCTTGGAGCACTGGCCTTCTACAATACGGGCTCCCTCGAGGACCTCGTCGAAGTACCTCTCCGGCCGCCGGTGCTCCTTGACCTTAGTGGCCCTACGGTGGCAATCTCGGTGGCCTTCATCTTTGCCCACTGCACCTTGACGCGGGCGAAGGCCATCCGAGCACCTTCGACGCAGGATGACCTGTCGGATTACGGGTTCTGCAAACCCCTGAAAGGTTCAAACTCTAGGGTGTGTGCGGAGATCTCAACCTAGCCAGCCTGCCTACTCGCAATCCTCCTAAGCCTAGCGTGTTAGGCTCAAAGAGACAAAGAGACACAACAGTTTATCCTGGTTCGGGCCACCTTGCGGTGTAATACCCTACTCCAGCGTTTTGGTGGATTGCCTCGAAGGGCTGAGGATGAACTAGTACAGTGGATGAACTGGCCTTAGGAGGTGAGGTGTTCTTGAGCTCCAGAGAGCTGGTGAGGTGGTCGGGTGAGAATGGATCCGATCCCCCTTTATGGTGGTGGCTAAGTCCTATTTATAGTGGCCCTGGTCATCTTCGCAAATGTTGGCGGCAAGGGATCCCACAACGGCCAGATTTGAAAGGGGACAAGTAGTACATCCTATCCTGACTAAAGTAGTCTTCGCCTGCGAAAAGCCTCTGGTCGTGACGCTGCGGTGGGCTCGGTGATGACCTCCGTCCTGCCGTCCTTGTGGTTTTGGTCTTGTTGAATTTGGCTGAATCCTCGGGACTCTATTCCTGCGGCTTGCCTCCCTTGCACCGAAGAGGAAACTGGCGCTCTGAGGCCGCTAGCGCTCTGCAGCTGCTGGCGCCCGCCTGACGCCCGCCTGGCCTTGGTTGTCATGGCTTACGTCAGCCGAGCCTCGTGAGGTGCACCTTGCATAGAACTCTCTGCCCCTGGGAGCCAGCCTGAGGAGGCCGATCCCCTCGGGGGACTTGGTGTCGTTCGCCTCGCGAGGCTTGGCCCCTCGCGAGGGTCTTGAGTCGTTGATGCTGCAGCTGGGCCGTACCAAGCCGTTGATGGAGCCACGTGCTACGTATTGAGCTTTCATTGGTTTTCCTTGAAGAGCAAAGGGTGATGCAGCAATAGTAGCGTAAGTATTTCCCTCAGTTTTTGAGAACCAAGGTATCAATCCAGTAGGAGGCTCCTCAAAAGTCCCATGCACCTACACAAACAAACAAAGAACTCGCAACCAACGCAATAAAGGGGTTGTCAATCCCTTCACGGCCACTTGCAAAAGTGAGATCTGATAGGGATAGTATGATAAGATAAATATATTTTTGGTATTTTATAATATAGATGCAAAAAGTAAAGATGCAAATAAAAGTAGATTGGAAGAAAATATGATAAGAGATAGACCCGGGGGGCATAGGTTTCACTAGTCGCTTCTCTCAAAATAGCATAAGTATTACGGTGGGTGAACAAATTACTTTCGAGCAATTGATAGAAAAGCGAATAATTATGAGATTATCTAGGCATGATCATGTATATAGGCATCACGTCCACAACAAGTAGACCGACTCCTGCCTGCATCTACTACTATTACTCCACACATCGACCGACTCCTGCCTACATCTAGAGTATTAAGTTCATAAAGAACAGAGTAATGCATTAAGCAAGATGACATGATGTAGAGGGATAAACTCAAGCAATATGATATAAACCCCATCTTTTTATCCTCGATGGCAACAATACAATACGTGTCGTGCAACCCCTGCTGTCACTGGGTAAGGAGACCGCAAGATTGAACACAAAGCTAAGCACTTTTCCCATGGCAACAAAGATCAATCTAGTAGGCCAAACCAAACTGATAATTCGAAGAGACTTGCAAAGATAACTCAATCATACATAAAAGAATTCAGAGAACATTCAAATATTATTCATAGATAAACTTGATCATAAACCCACAATTCATCGGATCTCGACAAACACACCGCAAAAAGAGTTTACATCGAATAGATCTCCACAAGAGAGGGGATAACATTGTATTGAGATCCAAAAAGAGAGAAGAAGCCATCTAGCTAATAACTATGGACCCGAAGGTTTGTGGTAAACTACTCACAACTCATCGGAGGGGCAAGGATGTTGATGTAGAAGCCCTCCGTGGTCGATTCCCCCTCCGGCAGAGTGCCGACGAAGGCTCCAAGATGAGATCTCGCGGATACAGAAGGTTATGGCGGTGGAAATTGTGTTTCGTTGGCTCCCTGGATGTTTTTGGGGTACGTAGGCTTATATAGGAGGAAGAAGTACGTCGGTGGACGCCCAAGGGGCCCACGAGACATGGGACGCGCCCTATAGGGGGGACGCCCTATAAGGGGAGTAACCTCCTATCTCGTGGAGGCCTCGGCTGCTTCTTGACTTGCATTTCAAGTCCTCTGGATCACGTTTATTCCAAAAATCACGCTCCCGAAGGTTTCATTCCGTTTGGACTCTGTTTGATATTCCTTTTCTTCGAAATACTGAAATAGGCAAAAAAAACTGCAATACGGGCTGGGCCTCCGGTTAGTAGGTTAGTCCCAAAAATGATATAAATGTGTAAAATAAAGCCCATAAACATCCAAAAGGGGTAATATAATAGCATGGAACAATAAAAAATTGTAGATACGTTGGAGACATCTCAAGCATCCCCAAGCTTAATTCCTGCTCGTCCTCGAGTAGGTAAATGATAAAAAGAGAATTTTTGATGTGGAATGCTACCTAGCATAATTCTCAATGTAATTTTCTTTATTGTGGCATGAATGTTCAGATCCAAATGATTCAAAATAAAAGTTCATATTAATGAAAGAAATAGTAACACTTCAAGCATACTGATCAAAGTAATCATGTCTTCTCTACATAGCATGGCAAAAGAAAGTTCATCCCTACAAAATCATATAGTTAGGCTATGCTTCATTTTCGTCACACAAAGATGTTCCCAACTTCTATACCCCTGATGACAAGCCAAGCAATTGTTTCATACTTAAATAATCTCAAACTTTTTCAACCTTCATGCAATACATCAGCGTGAGCCATCGATATAGCACTATTGGTGGAATAGAATATGATTGTGTGGAGAAGACAAAAAAAGGAGGAAGTCTCACATTGACGAGGATAATCAACGGGCTATGGAGATGCCCATCAATTGATGTCAACATGAGGAGTAGGGATAGCCTTGCAACGGATGCACTAGAGCTATAAATGAATGCTCAACAAAAGAAAACTAGTGGGTGTGCGTCCAACTTGCTTGCTCATGAAGACCTAGCGCATTTGAGGAAGCCCATCGTAGGAATATACAAGCCAAGTTCTATAATGAAAAATTCCCACTAGTATGAAAAAGACAACTTATGAGACTCACTATATAAAAAACATGGTGCTACTTTGAAGCACAATATATGAGACTCACTACATGAAGAACAAAGTGCTACTTTGAAGCACAAGTGTGGAAAAATAGATAGTAACATTGCCCTTTTTATTTATTTTCCCCTTTTTTTCTTTTTCTTTCTTTCTTTTTGGGTGTTTCTTTTTTTTTCTTTTGGCCTTTCTTCTTTTTTTCTTTTTTTTCTTTGGGCAATGCTCTAATAATGATGATCATCACACTTCCATTGATTACAACATATGAATTACAACTTGAAACTAGAACAAGAAATGACTCTATGTGAATACCTCTGGCGGTGTACCGGGATAGTGCAATGAATCAAGAGTGACATGTATGAAAGATAATGCATGGTGGCTTTGCCACAAATACGATGTCAACTACATGATCATGCGATGGCAATATGACAAAAGTAAATTATGTCATGATGATGATGAACAGAACGGTGGAAAGTTGCATGGCAATATATCTCGGAATGGCTAAGGAAATGCCATAATGGGTAGGTATGGTGGCTGTTTTGAGGAAGATATAAGGATGTTCATGTGTGATAGAGCGTATCGTATCACGGGGTTTGGATGCACCGACGAAGTTTGCACCAACTCTCAAGGTGAGAAAGGGCAATGCACGGTACCGAAGAGGCTAGCAATGGCGGAAAGGTAAAAGTGCCTATAATCCATGGACTCAACATTAGTGAAAAGAACGCATATACTTATTGCAAAAATTTAGAATTCATCAAAAATCAAGTACTACGCGCATGCTCCTAGGGGGATAGATTGGTAGGAAAAGACCATCACTCGTCCCCGACCGCCACTCATAAGGATGCACAAGCCAGTTACACTTCATGTTTCAAATTTGTTACACAACTTTAACCATACGTGCATGCTACGGGACTTGCTAGCTTCAACAGAACCATTCTTTAAATTCATAATCACCCAACTAGCATGACTTTAATATCACTACCTCCCTATCTCAAAACAATTGTCAAGTATCAAATTGATCATAGCATCCAATTCACTTCCTATGATAGTTTTTATTATACCCAACTTGGATGCCTACCATTCTAGGACCAATTTTATAACCATAGCAAATACCATGCTGTTCTAAAAGACACTCAAAATAATATAAGTGAAGCATGAGAGACTAGCAATTTCTTCAAAATGAAGTCACCATCGTGCTCTAAAAGATATAAGTGAAGCACTAGAGCAAAATCTATCAAGCTCAAAAGATATAAGTGAAGCACAAAGAGTATTCTAGCAAATTCTAATCAAATAAGCTTCTCCCAAAAGGTGTGTACAGCAAGGATGATTGTGGTAAATTAAAAGCAAATACTAATATAATACACGACGCTCCAAGCAAAACACATATCATGTGGCGAATAAAAATATAGCTCCAAGTAATGTTACCAATGAACGAAGAGGAAAGAGGGGATGCCTTCCCGGGGCATCCCCAAGCTTAGGCTTTTTTGTATTCTTGAATATCTTGGGGGTGCCTTGGGCATCCCCAAGCTTAGGCTCTTGCCACTTCTTATTCTATAGTCCATAGCTTTACCCAAAACTTGAAAACTACACAACACAATACTCAACAGGAAATCTTATAAGCTTCGTTAGTGAAAGAAAACAAAACCACCACATAACATACTGTAATGAACTCATTATTTATTTATTTTGGTGTTAAACCTAATGTATTCCAACTTCTATATGGTTTACAAACTAATTTACTAACCATAGATGCATCGAAATAAGCAAACAACACACGAAAAACAGAATCTGTCAAAAACAGAACAGTCTGTAGCAATCTGTAACTAACGCAAACTTCTGGAACTCTAAAAATCCTACCAAAATAGGAAGTCCTAGAAATTTGTTTACTCATCATAAGCAAAAAGAATCAACGAAAAATCACGTTTCTGTGAGTTAAGAAAACTAAATTTGTGCGTGCAAAGTTTTTGTTTTTAGCAGAATCAAATCAACTATCATCATAGGTTATCCTATAGGTTCTACTTGGCACAAACACTAATTAAAAGATAAAAACACATCTAAACAGAAGGTAGATGCAAGATTTATTAAATAACTGCAAGGAAAAATATTGGGTTGTCTCCCAACAAGCGCTTTTCTTTAAAGCCTTTTAGCTAGGCATTGATAATTTTAATGATGCCCACATGAAAGACAAGAATTGAAGCACAAAGAAAGCATCATGAAACATGTGACAAACACATCTAAGTCTAACATACTTCCTATGCATAGGCATATTATAAGCAAACAAATTTGCAAGGCAAGCAAAAACTAGCATATGCAAGGAAGAAGAAAGAGACGATATCAATCTCAACATGACGAGAGGTAATTTAGTAAGATAAAAATTTCTACGACCATATTTTCCTCTCTCATAATAATTACATGTAGGATCATAGGAAAATTCAACAAAATAGCTATCACATAATATATTCTTAACACGATCCACATGCATGCAAAGTTGACACTCTTCCAAGATAGTGGGATTAACATTAACTAAAGTCATGAACTCTCCAAACCCACTTTTATCTAAAATTTCATAAGATTGATCAAAATCCAAATATGTGGGATCTAAAGTTGACACTCTTCCAAACCCACTTTCAATAATATTGCAAACACTATTATCAATCTCATATTCATAATGGGGGTTAAATAAATTTTCAAGGTTATAAGAAGAATCACCCCAATCATGATCATTGAAACAAGTAGTAGACATAGCAAAACAAGTATCCCCAAGCTTAGGGTTTTGCATATTATTAGCACAATTGACATCAAGAGAATTTATAGGAAAATCATTGCAGTCATGCTTTTTATTCAAAGAGTTATTGTGAATCTGTTCATAAATTTCTTCATCATAATTTTTAGATTCACAAATTTTGAGCAAAGCTTTATAAAAGATAATCTAGTGCACAAAACTCACTAGCAATTGGTTCATCGTAGTTGGATCTCTTAAAAAGATTAGCAAGCGGATGAGGATCCATAAATCTTAGGTTCTCTGTTTAGCAATAAATAAGCATATATTCCAACCAAACGAGCAAACGAAAGGGCAAGCAAAAAAGAGAGAGAGGAGATTGGGAAAGAGAGGGCGAATAAAACGACAAGGGTGAAGTGGGGGAGAGGAAAAGGGGAGGCAAATGGAAAATAATGTAAATGCGAGGGAGATGAGTTTGTGATGGGTACTTGGTATGTCTTGACTTGAGCAAAGACCTCCCCGACAAAGGCGCCAGAAATCCTTCTTGCTACGTCTTGTGCTTGTGTTGGTTTTCCTTGAAGAGGAAAGGGTGATGCACCAATAGTAGCGTAAGTATTTCCCTTAGTTTTTGAGAACCAAGGTATCAATCCAGTAGGAGGATCCCCAAAAGTCCCACGCACCTACACAAACAAACAAAGAACTCGCAACCAACGCAATAAAGGGGTTGTCAATACCTTCACGGCCACTTGCAAAAGTGAGATCTGATAGAGATAGTATGATAAGATAAATATATTTTTGGTATTTTATAATATAGATGGAAAAAGTAAAGATGCAAATAAAATAAGATTGGAAGAAAATATGATAAGAGATAGACCCGGGGCCATATGTTTCACTAGTGACTTCTCTCAAAATAGCATAAGTATTACGGTGGGTGAACAAATTACTGTCGAGCAATTGATAGAAAAGCGAATAATTATGAGATTATCTAGGCATGATCATGTATATAGACATCACGTCCGCAACAAGTAGACCGACTCCTGCCTGCATCTACTACTATTACTCCACACATCGACCGACTCCTGCCTGCATCTAGAGTATTAAGTTCATAAAGAACAGAGTAATGCATTAAGCAAGATGACATGATGTAGAGGGATAAACTCAAGCAATATGATATAAACCCCATCTTTTTATCCTCGATGGCAACAATACAATACGTGCCTTGCAACCCCTGCTATCACTGGGTAAGGACACCGCAAGATTGAACCCAAAGCTAAGCACTTCTCCCATGGCAAGAAAGATCAATCTAGTAGGACAAACCAAACTGATAATTCGAAGAGACTTGCAAAGATAACTCAATCATACATAAAAGAATTCAGAGAAGATTCAAATATTATTCATAGATAAACTTGATCATAAACCAACAATTCATCGGATCTCGACAAACACACCTCAAAAAGAGTTTACATCGAATAGATCTCCACAAGAGAGGGGGAGAACATTGTATTGAGATCCAAAAGAGAGAAGAAGCCATCTAGCTAATAACTATGGACCCGAAGGTCTGTGGTAAACTACTCACAACTCATCGGTGGGGGCAAGGATGTCGATATAGAAGCCCTCCGTGGTCGATTCCCCCTCCGGCAGAGTGCCGGCGAAGGCTCCAAGATGAGATCTCGCGGATACAGAAGGTTACGGCGGTGGAAATTGTGTTTCATTGGCTCCCTGGATGTTTTCGGTGTACGTAGGCTTATATAGGAGGAAGAAGTACGTCGGTGGACGCCCGGGGGGCCCACGAGACAGGGGGCGCGCCCTATAGGGGGTGTCCTCCTATCTCGTGGAGGCCTCGGCTGCTTCTTGACTTGCACTCCAAGTCCTCTGGATCACGTTTGTTCCAAAAATCACGCTCCCGAAGGCTTCATTCCGTTTGGACTCCGTTTGATATTCCTTTTTTTTGAAATACTGGAATAGGCAAAAAAACAGCAATACGGGTTGGGCCTCCAGTTAGTAGGTTAGTCTCAAAAATGATATAAATGTGTAAAATAAAGCCCATAAACATCCAAAAGGGGTAATATAATAGCATGGAACAATCAAAAAGTATAGATACGTTGGAGACATATCAAGCATCCCCAAGCTTAATTCCTGCTCGTCCTCTAGTAGGTAAATGATAAAAAGAGAATTTTTGATGTGGAATGCTACCTAGCATAATTCTCAATGTAATTTTCTTTATTGTGGCATGAATGTTCAGATCCAAATGATTCAAAATAAAAGTTCATATTGATAAAAGAAATAGCAACACTTCAAGCATACTAATCAATGTAATCATGTCTTCTCAAAATAGCATGGCAAAAGAAAGTTCATCCCTACAAAATCATATAGTTAGGCTATGCTTCATTTTCGTCACACAAAGATGTTCCCAACTTCTATACCCCCGATGACAAGCCAAGCAATTGTTTCATACTTAAATAATCTCAAACTTTTTCAACCTTCATGCAATACATGAGCGTGAGCCATGGATATAGCACTATGGGTGGAATAGAATATGATGATGGGGATTGTGTGGAGAAGACAAAAAAAGGAGAAAGTCTCACATTGACGAGGATAATCAACGGGCTATGGAGATGCCCATCAATTGATGTCAACATGAGGAGTAGGGATTGCCATGCAACAGATGCACTAGAGCTACAAATGAATGCTCAACAAAAGAAAACTAGTGGGTGTGCATCCAACTTGCTTTCTTATGAAGACCTAGGGCATTTGAGGAAGCCCATCATAGGAATATACAAGCCAAGTTCTATAATGAAAAATTCCCACTAGTATGAAAAATACAACTTATGAGACTCACTATATGAAAAACATGGTGCTACTTTGAAGCACAATATATGAGACTCACTACATGAAGAACAAGGTGCTACTTTGAAGCACAAGTGTGGAAAAAGAGATAGTAACATTGCCCTTTTTATTTATTTTCCCATTTTTTTTCTTTTTTTTATTTCTTTCTTTCTTTTTGGGCCTTTCTTTTTTTTTCTTTTGGCCTTTCTTCTTTTTTTTTCTTTTTTTTCTTTGGGCAATGCTCCAATAATGATGATCATCACACTTCTATTGATTACAACATATGAATTACAACTCGAAACTAGAACAAGATATGATTCTATATGAATGCCTCCGGCGGTGTACCGGGATAGTGCAATGAATCAAGAGTGACATGTATGAAAGATAATGCATGGTGGCTTTGCCACAAATACGATGTCAACTACATGATCATGCGATGGCAATATGACAAAAGTAAAGTATGTCATGATGATGATGAACGGAATGGTGGAAAGTTGCATGGCAATATATCTCGGAATGGCTATGGAAATGCCATAATAGGTAGGTATGGTGGCTGTTTTGAGGAAGATATAAGGAGGTTTATGTGTGATAGAGCATATCGTATCACGGGGTTTGGATGCACTGGCGAAGTTTGCACCAACTCTCAAGGTGAGAAAGGGCAATGCATGGTACCGTAGAGGCTAGCAATGGCGGAAAGGTAAAAGTGTGTATAATACATGGACTCAACATTAGTCAAAAGAACTCATATACTTATTGCAAAAATTTAGAAGTCATCAAAAATCAAGTACTACGCGCATGCTCCTAGGGGGATAGATTGGTAGGACAAGACCATCGCTCGTCCCCGACCGCCACTCATAAGGACGCACAAGCCAGGTACACTTCACATTTCAAATTTGTTACACAACTTTAACCATACGTGCATGCTACGGGACTTGCTAACTTCAACAGAAGCATTATTTAAATTCATAATCACCCAACTAGCATGACTTTAATATCACTACCTCCCTATCTCAAAA
Organism: Triticum timopheevii; assembly: GCA_963921465.1. NCBI lineage: Eukaryota > Viridiplantae > Streptophyta > Magnoliopsida > Poales > Poaceae > Triticum > Triticum timopheevii. The sequence continues at coordinate 289,115,810 of OY997268.1, read as the reverse complement.
CAATTATCAAGTATGAAATTGATCATAGCATCCAATTCACTTCCTATGATAGTTTTTATTATACCCAACTTGGATGCCTACCATTCTAAGACCAATTTTATAACCATAGCAAATACCATGCTGTTCTAAAAGACTCTCAAAATAATATAAGTGAAGCATGAGAGACTAGCAATTTCTTCAAAATTAAGTCACCACCGTGCTCTAAAAGATATAGTGAAGCACTAGAGCAAAATCTATCAAGCTAAGTGAAGCACAAAGAGTATTCTAGCAAATTCCAATCAAATAGGCTTATCCCAAAAGGTGTGTATAGCAAGGATGATTGTGGTAAACTAAAAAGCAAAGACTAATATAATACACGACGCTCCAAGCAAAACACATATCATGTGGTGAATAAAAATATAGCTCCAAGTAAAGTTACCAATGAACGAAGACGAAAGAGGGGATGCCTTCCCGGGGCATCCCCAAGCTTAGGCTTTTGGCTATTCTTGAATATCGTGGGGTGCCTTGGGCATCCCCAAGCTTAGGCTCTTGCCACTTCTTATTCCATAGTCCATAAAAGCTTTACCCAAAACTTGAAAACTTCACAACACAAAACTCAACAGGAAATCTTATAAGCTCCGTTAGTGAAAGAAAACAAAACCATCACATAACATACTGTAATGAACTCATTATTTATTTATTTTGATGTTAAACCTACTGTATTCCAACTTCTCCATGGTATATAAACTAATTTACTAGCCATAGATGCATCAAAATAAGCAAACAACACACGAAAAACAGAATCTGTCAAAAACAGAACAGTCTATAGCAATTTGTAACTAAAGCAAACTTCCTTAACTCTAAAAATCCTAAAAAAATAGGAAGCCCTGGAAAATTTGTTTTTTGATCATAAGTACAAATAATCAACGCAAATGCACGTTTCTGTGATTTAACAAAACTAAATTTGTGCGTGCAAAGTTTCTGTTTTTCAGCAAAATCAAATCAACTATCATCATAGGTTATCCTATAGGTTCTACTTGGCACAAACACTAATTAAAAGATAAAAACACATCTAAACAGAAGGTAGATGCAAGATTTATTAAATAACAGCAAGGAAAAATATTGGGTTGTCTCCCAACAAGCGCTTTTCTTTAAAGCCTTTTAGCTAGGCATTGATAATTTTAATGATGCTCACATGAAAGACAAGAATTGAAGCACAAAGAAAGCATCATGAAACATGTGACAAACACATCTAAGTATAACATACTTCCTATGCATAGGCATATTATAAGCAAATAAATTTGCAAGGCAAGCAAAAACTAGCATATGCAAGGAAGAAGAAAGAGACGATAGCAATCTCAACATGACAAGAGGTAATTTAGTAAGATAAAAATTTCTACGACCATATTTTCCTCTCTCATAATAATTACATGTAGGATCATAGGAAAATTCAACAAAATAGCTATCACATAATATATTTTCAACACGATCCAAATGCATGCAAAGTTGACACTCTTCCAAGATAGTGGGATTAACATTAACTAAAGTCATGAACTCTCCAAACCCACTTTTATCTAAAATTTCATAAGATTGATCAAAATCTAAATATGTGGGATCTAAAGTTGACACTCTTTCTAACCCACTTTCAATAATATTGCAAACACTATTATCAATCTCATATTCATCATGGGGGTTAAATAAATTTTCAAGGTTATAATAAGAATCACCCCAATCATGATCATTGAAACAATTAGTAGACATATCAAAACTAGCATCCCCAAGCTTAGGGTTTTGCATATTACTAGCACAATTGACATCAAGAGAATTTATAGGAAAATCATTGCAATCATGCTTTTTATTCAAGGAGCTATCGTGAATCTATTCATAAATTTCTTCATCATAACTTTCAGATTCACAAATTTTGACCAAAGCTTTATAAAGATAATCTAGTGCACAAAACTCACTAGCAATTGGTTCATCATAATTGGATCTCTTAAAAAGATTAGCAAGCGGATGAGGATCCATAGATTTAGGTTCTTTGTTTAGCAATGAATAAGCATCTATTCCAACCAAACGAGCAAATGAAAGGGCAAGCAAAAAAGAGAGAGAGGAGATTGGGAAAGAGAGGGCGAATAAAACGTCAAGGGTGAAGTGGGGGAGAGGAAAACGAGAGGCAAATGGCAAAAAATGTAAATGCGAGGGAGATGAGTTTGCGATGGGTACTTGGTATGTCTTGACTTGAGCAAAGACCTCCCCGGCAATGGCGCCAGAAATCCTTGTTGCTACGTCTTGAGCTTGCGTTGGTTTTCCTTGAAGAGGAAAGGGTGATGCAGCAATAGTAGCGTAAGTATTTCCCTCAGGTTTTGAGAACCAAGGTATCAATCCAGTAAGAGGCTCCTCAAAAGTCCCACGCACCTACACAAACAAACAAAGAACTCACAACCAACGCAATAAAGGGGTTGTCAATCCCTTCACGGCCACTTGCGAGAGTGAGATCTGATAGAGATAGTATGATAAGATAAATATATTTTTGGTATTTTATAATATAGATGCAAAAAGTAAAGATGCAAATAAAAGTAGATTGGAAGCAAACATGATAAGAGATAGACCCGGGGGCCATAGATTTCACTAGTGGCTTCTCTCAAAATAGCATAAGTATTACGGTGGGTGAACAAATTACAGTCGAGCAATTGATAGAAAAGCGAATAATTATGAGATTATCTAGGCATGATCATGTATGTAGAAATCACGTCCGCAACAAGTAGACCGACTCCTGCCTGCATCTACTACTATTACTCCACACATCGACCGACTCCTGCCTGCATCTTGAGTATTAAGTTCATAAAGAACAGAGTAACACATTAAGCAAGCTGACATGATGTAGAGGGATAAACTCAAGCAATGTGATATAAACCCCATCTTTTTATCCTCGATGGCAACAATACAATACGTGCCTTGCAAACCCTGCTATCACTGGGTAAGGACACCGCAAGATTCAACCCAAGCTAAGCACTTCTCCCATGGCAAGAAAGATCAATCTAGTAGGCCAAACCAAACTGATAATTCGAAGAGACTTGCAAAGATAACTCAATCATACATAAAAGAATTCAGAGAACATTCAAATATTATTCATAGATAAACTTGATCATAAACCAACAATTCATTGGATCTCAACAAACACACTGCAAAAAGAGTTTACATCGAATAGATCTCCACAAGAGAGGGGGAGAACATTGTATTGAGATCCAAAAAGAGAGAAGAAGCCATCTAGCTAATAACTATGGACCCGAAGGTCTCTGGTAAACTACTCACAACTCATCGGAGGGACAAGGATATTGATATAGAAGCCCTCCGTGGTCGATTCCCTCTCCGGCAGAGTGCCGGCGAAGGCTCCAAGATGAGATCTCGCGGATACAGAAGGTTACGGCGGTGGAAATTGTGTTTCATTGGCTCCCTGGATGTTTTTGGTGTACGTAGGCTTATATAGGAGGAAGAAGTACGTCGGTGGACGCCCGGGGGGCCCACGAGACAGGGGGCGCGCCCTATAGGGCGGGTGTCCTCCTATCTCGCGGAGGCCTCGGCTGCTTCTTGACTTGCACTCCAAGTCCTCTAGATCACGTTTGTTCCAAAAATCACGCTCCCGAAGGCTTCATTCCGTTTGGACTCCGTTTGATATTCCTTTTTTTCGAAATACTGGAATAGGCAAAAAAACAGCAATACGGGTTGGGCCTCTAGTTAGTAGTTTAGTCCCAAAAATGATATAAATGTGTAAAATAAAGCCCATAAACATCCAAAAGGGGTAATATAATAGCATTGAACAATCAAAAAATATAGATACGTTGGAGACGTATCAAGCATCCCCAAGCTTAATTCCTGCTCGTCCTCGAGTAGGTAAATGATAAAAAGAGAATTTTTGATGTGGAATGCTACCTAGCATAATTCTCAATGTAACTTTCTTTATTGTGGCATGAATGTTCAGATCCAAATGATTCAAAATAAAAGTTCATATTGATAAAAGAAATAGCAACACTTCAAGCATAATAATCAATGTAATCATGTCTTCTCAAAATAGCATGGCAAAAGAAAGTTCATCCCTACAAAATCATATAGTTAGGCTTTGCTTCATTTTCGTCACACAAAGATGTTCCCAACTTCTATACCACAGATGACAAGCCAAGCAATTGTTTCATACTTAAATAATCTCAAACTTTTTCAACCTTCACGCAATACATGAGCGTGAGCCATCGATATAGCACTATGGGTGGAATAGAATATGATGATGGGGATTGTGTGGAGAAGACAAAAAAACGGAGAAAGTCTCACATTGACGAGGATAATCAACGGGCTATGGAGATGCCCATCAATTGATGTCAACATGAGGAGTAGGGATTGCCATGCAACGGATGCAATAGAGCTATAAATGAATGCTCAACAAAAGAAAACTAGTGGGTGTGCATCCAACTTGCTTGCTCATGAAGACCTAGGGCATTTGAGGAAGCCCGTCGTAGGAATATACAAGCCAAGTTCTATAATTAAAAATTCCCACTAGTATGAAAAATACAACTTATGAGACTCACTATATGAAAAACATGGTGCTACTTTGAAGCACAATATATGAGACTCACTACATGAAGAACAAGGTGCTACTTTAAAGCACAAGTGTGGAAAAAGAGATAGTAACATTGCCCTTTTTATTTATTTTCCCCTTTCTTCTTTTTTTTTCTTTTTTTTCTTTCTTTTTGGGTCTTTTTTTGGCCTTTCTTCTTTTTTTTTCTTTTTTTTCTTTGGGCAATGCTCTAATAATGATGATCATCACACTTCTATTGATTACAATGTATGAATTACAACTCGAAACTAGAACACGATATGACTCTATATGAATGCCTCCGGTGGTGTACCGGGATAGTGCAATGAATCAAGAGTGACATGTATGAAAGATAATGCATGGTGGCTTTGCCACAAATACGATGTCAACTACATGATCATGCGATGGCAATATGACAAAAGTAAAGTATGTCATGATGATGATGAACGGAATGGTGGAAAGTTGCATGGCAATATATCTCGGAATGGCTATGGAAATGCCATAATAGGTAGGTATGGTGGCTGTTTTGAGGAAGATATAAGGAGGTTTATGTGTGACAGAGCGTATCGTATCACGGGGTTTGGATGCACCGGCGAAGTTTGCACCAACTCTCAAGGTGAGAAAGGGCAATGCATGGTACCTTAGAGGCCAGCAATGGCGGAAAGGTAAAAGTGTGTATAATCCATGGACTCAACATTAGTCAAAAGAACTCATATACTTATTGCAAAATTTAGAAGTCATCAAAAATCAAGTACTACGCGCATGCTCCTACGGGGATAGATTTGTAGGAAAAGACCATCGCTCGTCCCCGACCGCCACTCATAAGGATGCACAAGCCAGGTACACTTCATTTTTCAAATTTGTTACACAACTTTAACCATACGTGCATGCTACGGGACTTGCTAATTTCAACAGAAGCATTATTTAAATTCATAATCACCCAACTAGCATGACTTTAATATCACTACCTCCCTATCTCAAAACAATTATCAAGTATGGAATTGATCATAGCATCCAATTCACTTCCTATGATAGTTTTTATTATACCTAACTTGGATGCCTACCATTCTAGGACCAATTTTATAACCATAGAAAATACCATGCTGTTCTAAAAGACTCTCAAAATAATATAAGTGAAGCATGAGAGACTAGCAATTTCTTCAAAATTAAGTCACCACCGTGCTCTAAAAGATATAAGTGAAGCACTAGAGCAAAATCTATCAAGCTAAGTGAAGCACAAAGAGTATTCTAGCAAATTCTAAACAAATAGGATTCTCCCAAAAGGTGTGTACAGCAAGGATGATTGTGGTAAACTAAAAAGCAAAGACTAATATAATACATGATGCTCCAAGCAAAACACATATCATGTGGCGAATAAAAATATAGCTCCAAGTAAAGTTACCAGTGAAGGAAGACGAAAGAGGGGATGCCTTCCCGGGGCATCCCCAAGCTTAGGCTTTTGGCTATTCTTGAATATCTTGGGGTGCCTTGGGCATCCCCAAGCTTAGGCTCTTGCCACTTCTTATTCCATAGTCCATAAAAGCTTTACCCAAAACTTGAAAACTTCACAACACAAAACTCAACAGGAAATCTTATATGCTCCGTTAGTGAAAGAAAACAAAACCTTCACATAACATACTGTAATGAACTCATTATTTATTTATTTTGATGTTAAACCTACTGTATTCCAACTTCTCTATGGTTTATAAACTAATTTACTAGCCATAGATGCATCGAAATAAGCAAACAACACACGAAAAACAGAATCTGTCAAAAACAGAACAGTCTGTAGCAATCTGTAACTAACGCAAACTTCTGGAACTCTAAAAATCCTACCAAAATAGGAAGTTCTGGAAAATTTGTTTGTTTATCATACGCAAAAAGAATCAACGCAAAAATCACGTTTCTGTGATTTAACAAAACTAAATTTGTGCGTGCAAAGTTTCTGTTTTTCAGCAAAATCAAATCAACTATCATCATAGGTTATCCCATAGGTTCTACTTGGCACAAACACTAATTAAAAGATAAAAACACATCTAAACAGAAGGTAGATGCAAGATTTATTAAATAACAGCAAGGAAAAATATCGGGTTGTCTCCCAACAAGAGCTTTTCTTTAAAGCCTTTTAGCTAGGCATTGATAATTTTAATGATGCTCACATGAAAGACAAGAATTGAAGCGCAAAGAAAGCATCATGAAACATGTGACAAACACATCTAAGTCTAACATACTTCCTATGCATAGGCATATTATAAGCAAACAAATTTGCAAGGCAAGCAAAAACTAGCAGATGCAAGGAAGAAGAAAGAGACGATAGCAATCTCAACATGACGAGAGGTAATTTAGTAAGATAAAAATTTCTACGACCATATTTTCCTCTCTCATAATAATTACATGTAGGATCATAGGAAAATTCAACAAAATAGCTATCACATAATATATTCTTAACACGACCCACAGGCATGCAAAGTTGACAGTCTTCCAAGATAGTGGGATTAACATTAACTAAAGTCATGAACTCTCCAAACCCACTTTTATCTAAAATTTCATAAGATTGATCAAAATCCAAATATGTGGGATCTAAATTTGACACTCTTCCAAACCCACTTTCAATAATATTGCAAACACTATTATCAATCTCATATTCATCATGGGGGTTAAATAAATTTTCAAGGTTATAAGAAGAATCACCCCAATCATGATCATTGAAACAAGTAGTACACATATCAAAACTAGCATCCCCAAGCGTAGGGTTTTGCATATTACTAGCTCAATTGACATCAAGAGAATTTATAGGAAAATTATTGCACAAAACTCACTAGCAATTGGTTCATCATAATTCGATCTCTTAAAAAGATTAGCAAGCGGATGAGGATCCATAGATCTTAGGTTCTCTGTTTAGCAATGAATAAGCATCTATTCCAACCAAACGAGCAAACGAAAGGGCAAGCAAAAAAGAGAGAGAGGAGATTGGGAAGGAGAGGGAGAATAAAACGCCAAGGGTGAAGTGGGGGAGAGGAAAACAAGAGGCAAATGGCAAACAATGTAAATGCGAGGGAGATGAGTTTGTGATGGGTACTTGGTATGTCTTGACTTGAGCAAAGACCTCCCCGGCAACGGCGCCAGAAATCCTTCTTGCTACGTCTTGAGCTTGCATTGGTTTTCCTTGAAGAGGAAAGGGTGATGCAGCAATAGTACCGTAAGTATTTCCCTCAGTTTTTGAGAACCAAGGTATCAATCCAGTAGGAGGCTCCTCAAAAGTCCCACGCACCTACACAAACAAACAAAGAACTCGCAACCAACGCAATAAAGGGGTTGTCAATCCCTTCATGGCCACTTGCGAAAGCGAGATCTGATAGAGATAGTATGATAAGATAAATATATTTTTGGTATTTTATAATATAGATGCAAAAAGTAAAGATGCAAATAAAAGTAGATTGGAAGCAAATATGATAAGAGATAGACCCGGGGGCCATAGGTTTCACTAGTGGCTTCTCTCAAAATAGCCTAAGTATTACGGTGGGTGAACAAATTACTGTCGAGCAATTGATAGAAAAGCGAATAATTATGAGATTATCTAGGCATGATCATGTATATAGGCATCATGTCCGCAACAAGTAGACTGACTCATGCCTGCATCTACTACTATTACACCACACATCGACTGACTCTGCCTGCATCTAGAGTATTTAGTTCATAAAGAACAGAGTAACACATTAAGCAAGTTGACATGATGTAGAGGGATAAACTCAAGCAATATGATATAAACCCCATATTTTTATCCTCGATGGCAACAATACAATACGTGCCTTGCAACCCCTGCTGTCACTGGGTAAGGACACTGCAAGACTGAACCCAAAGCTAAGCACTTCTCCCATGGCAAGAAAGATCAATCTAGTAGGCCAAACCAAACTGATAATTCAAAGAGACTTGCAAAGATAACTCAATCATACATAAAAGAATTCAAAGAAGATTCAAATATTATTCATAGATAAACTTGATCATAAACCCACAATTCATCGGATCTCGACAAACACACCGCAAAAAGAGTTTACATCGAATAGATCTCCACAAGAGAGGGGGAGAACATTGTATTGAGATCCCAAAAGAGAGAAGAAGCTATCTAGCTAATAACTATGGACCCGAAGGTCTATGGTAAACTACTCACAACTCATCGGAGGGGCAAGGATGTTGATGTAGAAGCCCTCCGTGGTCGATTCCCCCTCCGGCAGAGTGCCGGCGACGGCTCCAAGATGAGATCTCGCGGATACAGAAGGTTACAGCAGTGGAAATTGTGTTTCGTTGGCTCCCTGGATGTTTTCGGGGTACGTATGCTTATATAGGAGGAAGAAGTACGTTGGTGGATGCCCGAGGGGCCCACGAGACAGGGGGCGCGCCCTATAGGGGGGGCGCCCTCCTATCTCGTGGAGGCCTTGGCTGCTTCTTGACTTGCACTCCAAGTCCTCTGGATCACGTTTGTTCCAAAAATCACGCTCCCGAAGGTTCATTCCGTTTGGACTTCGTTTGATATTCCTTTTCTTTGAAATACTGAAATAGGCGAAAAACAGCAATACGGTCTAGGCCTCCGGTTAGTAGGTTAGTCCCAAAAATGATATAAATGTGTAAAATAAAGCCCATAAACATCCAAAAGGGGTAATATAATATCATGGAACAATCAAAAGTTATAGATACGTTGGAGACGTATCACCATGCAATGGGCCATAGGCAGGCAAGCCTGGATACCCCCATATCCAGAACGCCGACACGACCGCTTGAGGGTGTCGATCCGAGGAAGCGCATTTACCAGCCGCTTCACGAGACCTAAGTGGCTTCTAGGTATGGCCTCGGCTGGCCATAGACGGATTATCACATCCTTCATGGCCAGTCCGGTCACCCTGTGCAGCTCAGACAGCTGCTTCACCCGATCACTCAGGGGCACTAGAAGTTCTGGCGCAAGGTACTGCAACCAGAACAGCTTCTCCGTCGAGCTCCCCTCTTCAGCTCGAAAGAATGCAGCGGCATCTGCAATACTCTTTGGCAGATCCGCAAAGGCGCCTGGAGAACTCCAAACTCGGGTTAGTAAAATATATCTCTTACTTGTATATCTACTCTGCATGATAAAGGCCTTACTAGCCGCAATCTGCCTCGCCTCTTGAATCTCTTGCCGAGCGCCCTGGGCATCAACCCGGGCCTCCTTCAGGCTCTCAAGAGCTTTGGTGAGCTCAGAGGCTTGTTCTGAACTCTTTTGCTCCAAGGACTCGCATCGGTCGATGGCATCCTTGAGCTCCTGTTCGACCTGCTCCACCCGCGCCTCATGTATGCGGCGGGTGGTCTGCTCCACCTCTAACTCTTTGGCCGCTTTGTCCGCGACCACCTTTCTCGCCTTCACCTCTTTTTTGGCTTTGGAAAGGGCGCTCTTGAGGGACTCGACCTCGGCTACGCCAATTGCGAGTATAATTATAATATTCTTAGTCAGTTTAAAACCGACTAGCATGAATATAATTTTTGGATATGCTGAAATGCCGCATACCTTGGGTTTCATTGAACCGCTTGTTGATGCGGTTCAGTTCCTCATCGGTTAGCCATAGCTTTCGACTGAGCTTGGCAATTTCTGCGGCTTGGGCAGTAGCCGCCAGCTTAGAAGCCTATCAAATAACATATACAGTGCATTATATACTTATTGATGATCCTCTGTTCAGATTGTCCTAATCCGGACAGAGTCTCAGGGGCTACTGTCTACACACGGGCTTCACCTCACACACATATATATACACAAAATACTTGTGAAGAATATTACGTCGCTTACCTCGAAGCCTGCCAGTAGGCTGTGGAAAGCTTCGGTCAGTCTGCTCTTCGTGGACTAAACCTTCTCCATAACCGCACTCATAAGGTACTACTTATTAGTAACACGTGAACCTGATAGAGAGAAGAGATCCTAATCCTTAACCCCCGGTGGAAGAATGGACTGACTCATATCAGAATGCCATGAGGTAAAGGAGTAAAAAGAGCCTTACGTTCCACCCCACAATCAATTCCCCTACATATAACTAAAGCATTTCTAGACTCAACATCGACCAGTTTGGCTTGGAGAACCTACAGGCAGTCCGGCTCTGATGCCAACGCTGTCAGGACCCCGACTGAATGGCACATCGATCTAGCTTGTAACACCTCATATCACTCTGCGGCCTCACGCATGGTATTCCCACGGGTGTCACCTTACCTTGCCCGGGACCGTTTGCGCCTTTTGGCACACATATATGATAGTGTCGCTAGCATCCATATGACTAAGAGCCCGGGCTGACATGGCTAGTCGTGAACCCAAAGTGGCGCTAACTTACAGGGACAGGCATACATGACCCAGCAACGAATGTGTCGGTCATCAACGAGTGAATCTAGGCTGTAGCACTGGGCTAGCAGGACTCCGGTAAACCGGGATATAGCGGGCTAACATGACTCCGGTATTCATCGCATGACATTTCCCCGAAGGGACAGACATAGGAACGAAGAAGGACACATGCCGGCCAGCCTAAGTGTTCCGGAGCAGTAGCAAGCTACCATGGCTCAGTGGAAGCACTAGGAGACATTTCTCGGTAAGAGAGGCTACTAAAGATAAACAACTAGGTAGTCAGATCCCACACATACCAAGCATTTCAATCATACACACAATATGCTCGATATGTGCAAATACAACAAGGCATCACAACATGACTCTACAACACAAGTGCTTTATTTAAAGGCTCAGAGAGCCATACATAACATACACACAAGTACGGGTCACACGACCCAGCATTCTAGTCATACAAGCATACAAGCCAACAGCGGAAGTAACTTGTCTAAGTATAGACAACTAGGAAATAAAAGAGGCTTGGGTAAGCTAGACTATACTACATGGTCCATCGTGATCTCAGGATCACCACCTGGGCTTCAGCCTACTCGTCAACATCGACGTCTATGAAGAACCCATCAGAAGGGGTTGCAGCGTCTTCTGTAAAACGTAAATTAAGCAACATGAGTACAAAGGTACTCAGCAAGACTTACATCAGATCCTACGTACATGCACATTATCAAGAAGGATTGGTGGGGTTATTGCAGCAAGCCAGCTTTGACTCTTGGCTAAGCTATCTTACGAGACTCCAACTTGAAATGGTTTTGCGCACTCGAGTCCACTACTCACCACTTCAATATACTACCGAGGATCCACCTCCGTCATCCTACGGAAGAGCCATCCTCGGCACTCACGCTTATCTTGAGGCTTTTAGTAGTATCCATTTACTTGTCTATGAACTGTATAGGCAACCAAGTAGTCCTTTACCGCGGACGTGGCTATTCGAATAGATGATGTTAACCCTGCAGGGGTGTACTTCTTCATACACACTCTCACCACTTACCGCCATTTACACGACATGTACTCAGCAACCTTCAAGCGGAAGCCCAACGTGGGTGTCGGCCACGACCTACCTAAACACCTAAGTCTCTAGTCCAGGTTTATCGCCTATCCAGATTCCATCCGCAGGGAGTCCGACCGAGGTTTCCACCTACGGCCCCGAACGATGTGTGTAGGGTTCCCAAGATACCTAAAGGGCATCCGGTACACCGTGCCACGCACCTACCGCATCACACCCCACCCCGTGGGTCAGCGTTGTCCATGGCGTCCAGTAGGCTACAAACACCAGAAACTACTTGCAATTCCTTGACGGAGAACTAGGGTGAATAAGAAGCCGAGAGGGTTCTTTGGTTTCGGGCCCAATGCATGGTAGTAGCTGAATCTTAAATCACACATACATATCTCAGTGCTTAAGGACAGTTTCAATGAAACAACCCACCATGTACTCCTACATGGCCTCTCATCGATACCTTTACCAAATCGTGTTCAACACGTCACTCTCATTACCGACATGTTCATTTCACTCTAGCCCATCACCCACATGAACCAGACCTGACACGACTCTAAGCATAGTAGGCATAGCAAGGTAGGAACAACTCAAACATATGGCTCAATCAACTCCTACACATGCTAGTGGGTTTCATCTAGTTACTGTGGCAATGAGAGGTCATGCAGAGGAAATGGGTTCAACTACCGTAACACACAACAGTTTGAAACGCGTTGTCTGAATGCAGTAAAAGAGAGCAGAGGCGAGAATATGGGATTTTATCAATATGATCAAATGGTTGGTTACTTGCCTTGCGGGTCCGTGGACTGGTATTGCTCTTCGTTAGGGTATTCACGATACTCCTCGGGGGTAGAACCTGCCGCAGAGAGCACCGATACACAATCATCACCAAACAATATGCAACAACATGATGCATGCATGAGACATGGCAAAATGAGTGTATCGGGCTAATGCAACTAAGACCAGATGAGTTTGAACCATTTTGAATCAAAAATTCAAGTTTCAAGCTCATGCATGGCCATTAATAGTGCTTTATCTTGTTCTGCACTAAACAACAGATTGACTTGTTTGAACATGCATGAAACCAGTACATATGGATAGATTGGATTTTTCTGATCATTTTTCATATATAACACTTTGCATTTGGAGCTACAGATTAATTTCTATGATTTTTTGAAGTTTGTAGTATTTTCTGGAATTTCCTGTATAAGAATAATTCCAGTAAATAAATTACTGCGTCAGCATTGCGTCAAGGTGACGTCAGTGGTCAACGAGATGGTCCAGGTCAAACCTGACCAGTGGGTCCCACATGTCAGTGTCATTAGTTTAACTAGCTATTAGTTAATACTAATCCTAAAAAATTAACAGGGCTGGCCCCACCTGTCATTGACCCGGGGGTCAAACTGGGCCCACCCATGGTCAAATGGGGTTTGCGGGGTCAAACTCGCCGACGTTTAGCCGCCGACGAGGCCAGACGCGGCAGTGGGGTGCGGGTTTTGTGCTCCAACGATCAAAAAGGCGGCGGAGGGCACCTACGTGATGCAGGGAGTGAGCCGCGTCCAGTGGTGGCGGTGGTTGGCCTTGGGGTCGGCGGAAACGACGCTGGCGACGAGTTTGGCGGTGGACAGAGCTTGGGTGAGCTCGGACTCATCGCCAGGGGGCACGGCGAGGCGCGTGGAGTAGTGCATTGAGCTGCTGGGCGTGCGGTAGGGCTAGTGGACAAGGTGACTTGGCCGTGGCATGGCCGGAGCCTCGTCGGCGACGAGCTCAGCGGCGGCGCGTGCGGGTGAGCTACATGTAGTCGCTACGGGGCTGTAACATCCCAAATTTTCAATTTAGAATGTTATACTTAGATCATCATTGCATATCATATTTTGTTACATTGTTGGCTCGATCCTAGAAATTCTACGCAACTCAAGGACCCACGGAGAGAGTTGGGGATTTCCTTATTTTCATATTTGAGTTTTCTGAAATTTTGAAAATAGGATCATTTGCTTTTATTAATTTTATCTTCAATTATTTCTACTACCAAAATTTCAGAGAGGGAATAAATTGACTTTCCCAAAATAAAGAAATAATGAAGATTTAATAAAAAAAATCAAATAAGATTTATTTTGGAGTTTTTCGCCTTTTATTTGAATTTAGGAAAAATGCACGTTTTACAAAATTGCATTTTAGCCCCAAGTAAATGTTCTTCTTGTCCGGCTTGATTTTAGAAGCCGGGGGAAATTTATTTCTGGATTTTTGGAGTCCGTTTAGTGTTTCTTTTTATTTTTCTTCTACGCGGAATTATTTAAATAAAAAAAACGCGAACCGCCTTTGGGCCGTGCCCGAGCGGGACTCCGCCCGGGGGCGCCTTTAAATAGCGCCGCCCCGAGCCCCCAGGCCCGTCAGCTGCCGCCGCCCCAGCCCACTCGCCGCCGCCGCCGGCCCACGCCACTCGCCCGAAACCCTAACCCTAATCCGCCGCCGACGCCGGGTCCGCCGCCGCCGCCGCCTGCCGTCGCCGGAGCCGCCGCCGACCCCGCCGGACCCCGCCGCCGCCGCGCCGACCCCGCCGCCGAGGTTCGCCGCCGCCTCGTTTTTCGTGCTGCCGGTTTTTCTCAAAAACCGAACGGTTTTCTTCGGGTTTTTTTCGGTTTATTTTATTAGATCGGTTTTTTTCGGTTCAGTTAATTAGCGAGCGTTCGCTCATTCGTTCGTTTAACCAACGTGTTCGTCAGATTAGGTTAGTTAACGAACGTTCGTTCGTTAACCCATTCGTTGTTTTTCTTTTTCTCGGATTTAATCCGCGATTTTTCTAATCGCGATTCCCGATCCAATTTTCGTTTTAGTATAAATTTTCGCTCGTTTATCGGAATCAGGCGATTCAAGCGCCTGGAGTTTCGTCTCGAAACCCTCTTTCCGAATAATCAACTTAAACAAGCTTTTGCTTCTGTAAAATTTGACTTAGATCCAGATTAGTAAAACGAAGTTGTTTTCTTTCGCCGTTTGACTTCCATTGCTTTGTTTGATTTGATTTTTTTTGCAAAACAGAGTTCTTAAGTTGAACTTTCTGGTTAGATCTTTTATTCGAGTTTTACCTGTGCATTAGATGAGTACTTATTGTATGCTTGTTTGTTTGTCTGCGATAGAATACCCGGAGTGCGCCGCCTGTTACTTCGAGTCTCTAGGTTTCGCGGATCATCAGCAAGGCAAGTAACACTTTGATCATACCTTTTCTCATACCCAGTTTTTATGCATTAGATCTATCCTCCAAACAATTGCATGATTAGGATCTAATTAAATTGTGGGATATGGGAATTAGTTGAGGTAGTACCTATTACCTGTTTTATTTTCAAACCCCTGGGAGTTCCTTCTACGTTTGCTTATTATGCCATGCTATGCTAGTAGACGTGGATTGGGTGAGTGTATTCCATGACAGATGTGAGTTTGTTAATTAATGGTTTATTTAAGGTGGCAACTTAAACACACATCTGGGTGGATTGAGGCACCTGGTTTCCAGGACTTGCCTGTTTTTCTTCGGACCGCCACCCAGGCTCAAAGGGATCATGAGATTATTCAAACTAGAAACTTACGTGTGCAGCCACAAGCCATTATGGGCTCTGGCATAGTTGATTAAGTCGTGCGAACTCTTATGGGTGGACTAGCAGATGTAGGGGAAAGTAGGTGTACTGGTCTACCCTTTATGTAAGGCGCTAGCGCTTCCGAAAGACTATGTCTCGGTCATCCGTTTCTCAAACATCATGTAGTGCAAGGAATCAAACGTAGGCGATCGAGTCTTGTGGCGAAAACTGCGCAAACCTCTGCAGAGTGTATAAACTAATCATGGTTAGCCGTGTCCCCGGTTATGGACATCTTGAGTATCTAGAACTTGGATATCATGTGAATCTCATCATGTTACTTTAATTAATATTGTTGGGTTTTAATGAGTACTTTTAATTGGGATTGAGAATGTTGTCAACCATTCTCAATGTTTAACAACCACCATGATACTTAAATAAATTTATTCCTTTGTAGTAGGGAAAAATTGGCTTTATGCAAAACTGTAACCTTAGAGCTTTTCCACCAGCCAAATATGCATGTAGTATAGCTTAATCCATTGTTATTCTCTATGTGTTACATTGCCAGCATATTCCATGTGCTGACCCGTTTTCGGGCTGGAACATTTCATGTTGCAGACTTTTCAGACGACGAGTAAGGTGCTTTTAGGTCGTGGTTCTATACTCAGTGATGCCGTTGGAGTTGATGGACTCGCTTATCTTCCAAGTCTTCCGTTGTTATCGTATTTAGATGGCCTTAAGCCATATTTATTTCAATAAGTTCTCTCTTGAGACATTCGATGTAATAAGTGTGTGATTGCTACTCTGTTATAAATCCTCCAAGTACTGTGTGGTGTCAGCATTACTGATCCAGGGATGACACTAAGCACAGAGATCAGACTGTTTGACGTCTAGTCGCTACAAAGATGGTATCAGAGCACACACTGACTGTAGGACACGACCACTAAGCTAAAGCCCTAGATCACTACTCTTTCTTCTCATTTCTAACTCCTTATCTTTTCTATTCTTTAGGATGACGGATGCAAGGATCAAGTTCACACAACCAGATGAAAACTCACCTTTTGGATATCACTTGAAGGAAGTCACTAGATACCTGAACATAGGAGTACCAAGCTTCACCGGGACTTTCAACGCCACTTTACCCGAAGAGGAGCGCTGGAGGATTCAAGTCTACATTCCGGGAAGGACATTTGCACCAGTCACGGAGCCAATAGAGTTTACCTTTGATGCACCAACATGGAGCCTAGGAAAGAGCATGGCAGCCCACATTGCCATGGGACGAATTGGAGAAGTTTACCACAACAATCTCAAGAATACTATCTACCAGATTTGTGGGCGCCGAGATGAGCATTGGGAGATGATCAACACCAGGAAGGACAGATCAATCGCAGCTTATATTCAGGAGTTAAACCAACACATCCGACGCCAGGAGAATCAGATGTGCGCAGATATGGAGGATCTGCAGAAGGCTATGACCAAGATCAAGGAGCTAGAAGAAGAACTCAAGGCTACACGTAAAGACTATATGGAAGAAATCGTCGCTCTAGTAAGACAGAACGGTGACCTTAAGGAGAAGATTGGAGTATTCATGGGAGGATCAGCACCCAGAGGAGAAGAGGATGAACCTACTTGTCCAGATAATTATATCATCATCGACGACACCGACTCGGATCCAGACGACAGTGATGATGACTATGTTGATGAAGCTGGAGCAGATATTATGGAATCATCATCGGAGCAGTTTTTCTAGTTGACCACCATAACAGTAGTAGAATTTTCCACCATTTAATTAGTTTTAGTCCAATCACTTTTGTAACGTTAGATAGACCGTTGTATGCCCTTGCTTGAATTGATTGGAGTGATATTGTGTGTTTTTGTCTCATGTGCATATGGGTAGTGTTATCTCACTAGACCTCATTCTATTCTTAACTCTTGTCTCCTCTTTAAACCCTCATATGCCTCCGAGACGCGACCCCGAATTTGTTTTCCCGCCAGACATCACTCAGTTGATTCAGCAGCAGAATGCCTTGATTCAAACATTGGTACAGAACCAAGGCAACAACAACAACAACAACCCACCACCACCACCACCTGTTGACCATCTGGCATGTTTCTTAAGGCTGAATCCACCGGTGTTTTCCAGTAGCACCGAGCCGATAGTAGCAGATGATTGGCTCCGTAAGATAGGGAGGGAGTTGACCACTGCAGGATGTACAGATGGGGAAAAGGTGAAGTTTGCCGCACATCAGCTTGACGGACCCGCAGCAGCATGGTGGGAGAATTTTACAGCCACTTACCCTGTAGACACTGTCACATGGAATCAGTTTCAGCAAGCCTTCCGTACTGCCCATGTTTCGGCAGGAGCTATGGCCATGAAATAGCTTGAGTTTCGCGACTTACGCCAAGGAGGACGGACAGTTGGCCAGTATGTGGATGCTTTCATTAAGCTAGCACGTTATGCCCCAGATGACGTTGCTACGGATGCAGCTAAGCAGGAGAAGTTTCTAGAAGGACTGAATGATGAGCTGAGCATGCAGTTGATGGTAGCCACTTTCAATAACTACCAGGAGTTAGTAGATTGTGCTCTTATGATTGAGGGAAAGCAGCAGCAGATTGACAATTGTAAGAGGAAGTATGGACAGGGGAAGTACAATTCTGGAGCTCAGCAGAAACTACGCTTTACCCCGAAGTCAGGAGGGCAATTTTAGCATACTCATGGAGGAGGCAGCTCGCACAATCATAATGGCACAAAAAATGGAAACGGGAATGGAGGAAGCAATGGACAAAGCCGCACCAACCCGTCAACACCATCCAAGGTAGACCTGAGCCATATCACTTGTTATAAGTGCCGTAAGACTGGGCATTATGCAAATGATTGCCCAGAAGCCCAAAATGGAAATGGCAATGGAAGTTCAGGAAAGAAGCCGAACCCTTTCAACAGAGGACAAGTGAACCACGTTACCGTGGAGGAGGTTGAAGCCCAGCCAGACGCAGTAATAGGTAAGTTTTTGGTTAAGGCATTTACTGCAGTTGTTCTTTTTGATACTGGTGCATCGCATTCATACATATCAAGGGGATTTGTGGATAAGTTTAGCCTGCCCACTAAGACTCTTAAGTCAACCATGCTAGTAAGTTCACCGGGAGCTGAGTTTATGGTCAGTCAAGGATGTTTTCAGGTGCCATTAAGTATAGGAAGACATGTTTTCCCAACGGATTTAATTATACTGGAATCCCAAGGTTTGGATGTAATTCTTGGTATGGATTTGCTGTCGATGTATGGAGGAAACATTGATTGCGCCAGTAAGACAATTTTGCTTACGACACCAGAAGGAAGAAGAATCAAGTATTTATCACGGCATGAGCCGAGAAGAGCACATGTAAATTCCTTATCCGGAGTTGTGCAGGAGGAAGTACCAGTGGTAAGGGATTTCCCCGATGTATTTCCAGAAGAGTTGACAGGCATGCCACCGGATAGATACATTGAGTACCTAATTGAACTACTGCCAGGCACTGGGCCGATATCCAAGAGACCGTAGAGGATGCCAGCCCAAGATTTGGAGGAAATTAAGAAGTAGATTAAGGAGTTGCTGGACAAAGGCTTTATTCGCCCAAGTTCTTCGCCTAGGGGATCGCCAGTACTTCTGGTGGAGAAGAAGGCACGTTAAGAATGGTTGTTGATTATCGCGGATTGAATGAAGTAACAATCAAGAACAAGTACCCACTACCAATGATCAATGATCTGTTTGATCGGTTGCCAGAGCTAAGGTGTTTTCGAAGATCGATTTGCGATCACGGTACCATCAGTTGAAGATTCGGGAGCAAGATATACCAAAGACGGTTTTTACCACCAGGTACGGGCTATATGAGTATACCGGTATGTCATTTGGTCTGACTAACGCCCCAGCCTATTTTATGAACATGATGAACAAGGTGTTTATGGAGTTTTTGGATAAGTTCATCATGTTGTTCATTGATGATATCTTCGTTTACTAGAAGAATGAAGAGGAACATAAGGAGCACTTGCGTTTGGTACTCGAGAAGCTCAGAGAACATCAGCTATACGCCAAGTTCAGCAAGTGTGAGTTTTGGCTGAAGGAGGTTGGATTTCTCGGACATGTTATATCCGGAGAAGGTATCACAGTAGACCCCACTAAAGTTGCCACTGTGACAAACTGGGAAGCACCAACAACAGTTGGAGAGATCCGGAGTTTTCTTGGACTCGTAGGATACTACCGGAGATTCATTGAAAATTTCTCGAAGATTGCGAAGCCTATGACAGAATTGTTGAAGAAGGATACCAAG
Source organism: Triticum timopheevii (assembly GCA_963921465.1). Lineage (NCBI taxonomy): Eukaryota > Viridiplantae > Streptophyta > Magnoliopsida > Poales > Poaceae > Triticum > Triticum timopheevii. The sequence continues at coordinate 289,095,990 of OY997268.1, read as the reverse complement.
TTCATTTGGACTAAGGAGTGTGAGGCTAGTTTCCAAGAGTTGAAGAAACGTTTGGTTACCTCACCAGTATTAATTCTGCCAGATCAGACCAAGGATTATGAAGTGTATTGCGACGCTTCATGTCGAGGACTTGGAGCAGTGCTTATGCAGGAGGGAAGAGTTGTTTCGTATGCTTCACGACAGCTTAAGCCTCATGAGATGAATTATGCTACTCATGATTTGGAGTTAGCAGCTGTAGTGCACGCACTAAAAACTTGGAGACATTTCCTCATTGGAAATCATTGTGAGGTGTACACGGATCACAAGAGTTTGAAGTACATCTTCACGCAGAAGGAGTTAAATCTCAGGCAGAGAAGATGGTTGGAGCTTATTAAAGATTATGATATGAGACTGCATTATCACCCCGGGAAGGCTAACGTTGTAGCAGACACGTTGAAATCAGAGAAGCTCAAAAGACAGATAAGGAAGTTGCCTCTATAAAGGAGAACATGAGCGAAGGGAAGGCTAAGGGATTTCATGAGGATGAGCACGATACCCCACGGTTTGAAGACCGTGTTTATGTGCCCAATGACCCGGAGATCAGGAAGTTGATTCTGCAAGAGGCACATGATTCACCATATTTGATTCACCACGGAAATACCAAGATGTATTTGGATTTAAAGGAAACTTTCTGGTGGACCGGAATGAAGAAGGATATTGCAGAGTATGTAGCAGTTTGTGATGTATGTCAGAGGGTGAAAGCAGAACATCAGAAGCCAGCAGGATTGTTACAGCCATTGCCTATACCCGAATGGAAGTGGGACAAACTAGGCATGGATTTCATCACGGGATTGCCTAGGACTCGTTCAGGCTATGACTCGATTTGGGTTGTAGTCGATCGTTTGACGAAGGTAGCTCATTTCATTCCAGTAAAGACTACCTACAGCAGTGCCAAATTGGCTAAGATATACATGACAAGGATTGTATGTTTGCATGGAGTTCCGAGGAGTATCATATCAGATAGAGGAACCCAATTCACCTCAAAGTTCTGGAAACAGTTGCACGAAACATTGGGAACCAGGCTGGAGTTTAGCACAGCTTTCCATCCACAGACAGATGGACAGACCGAGAGAGTCAATCAGATTTTGGAGGATATTCTTAGAGCTTGTGCCTTGGATTATGGATCAAGTTGGGATGACAACTTGCCATATGCAGAGTTTTCTTACAACAACAGTTATCAATCCAGTTTGAAGATTGCCCCTTTCGAAGCCTTGTATGGAAGGAGGTGCAGAACCCCGTTGTTGTGGGATGAAGTTGGAGATCGCCAGTTGTTTGGACCGGATTTGATTAAGGAGTCTGAACAGAAAGTAAAGTTGATTCGCAATAGGCTCAAGGTAGCCCAGTCAAGGCAGAAGAGCTATGCAGATTCGAAACGCAAGGAGACAGAATATGAAGTCGGAGAGAGAGAGTTTATCTTCGAGTATCTCCGCTTCGAGGAGTTAAGCGTTTTGGAGTTAAAGGAAAGTTAGCGCCATGTTTTGTGGGACCATACAAAGTTTTGGAACGCATGGGAGAAGTAGCGTACAAGTTGGAATTACCCAAGGGATTGTCAGGAGTTCACGATGTGTTCCATGTTTCACAGTTGAAGAAGTGTCGCGCAGAGATGGCTGATATACCACTGAGAGATATAGTGCCACTGGAAGCGATTCAGTTGAAAGATGATTTGACCTATGAAGAGAAACCAGTTAAGATTGCGGAATATGCCAGCCGAGTTACCCGTAGTAAGGTTATCAAGTTTTGCAAAGTTCAGTGGAGCCACCACACCGAGGAAGAAGCCACCTGGGAGCGAGAGGAAGATCTGCTCAAGGCCCACCCTCACCTATTTGCTAGCCAACCCGAATCTCGAGGGCGAGATTCATCTTAAGGGGGGTAGGTTTGTAACATCCCAAATTTTCAATTTGGAATGTTATACTTAGATCATCATTGCATATCATATTTTGCTGCATTGTTGGCTCGATCCTAGAAATTCTACGCAACTCAAGGACCCATGGAGAGAGTTGGGGATTTCGTTATTTTCATATTTGAGTTTTCTCAAATTTTGAAAATAGGATCATTTGATTTTATTTATTTTATCTTCAATTATTTCTACTACCAAAATTTCAGAGAGGGAATAAAATGACTTTCCCAAAATAAAGAAATAATGAAGATTTAATAAAAAAAATCAAATAAGATTTATTTTGGAGTTTTTCGCCTTTTATTTGAATTTAGGAAAAATGCGCGTTTTTCAAAATTGCATTTTAGCCCCAAATAAATGTTCTTCTTGTCCGGCTTGATTTTAGAAGCCGGGGAAATTTATTTCGGGATTTTTGGAGTCCGTTTAGTATTTCTTTTTATTTTTCTTCCGCGCGGAATTATTAAAAAAGAAAACGCGAACCGCCTTTGGGCCATGCCCGAGCGGGACTCCGCCTGGGGATGCCTTTAAATAGAGCCGCCCCGAGCCCCCCAGGCCCGTCAGCTGCCGCCGCCCCAGCCCACTCGCCGCCGCCGCTGGCCCACACCACTCGCCAGAAACCCTAATCCGCTGCCGCCGCCAGATCCGCCGCCGCCGCGGTCCGCCGCCGCCTGCCGTCGCCGGAGCCGCCGCCGACCTCGCAGGACCCTGCCGCCGCCGGAGCCGCCGCCGACCTCGCAGGACCCTGCCGCCGCCGCCGCCGACCCCGCCGCCGAGGTTCGCCGCTGCCTCGTTTTTCGTGCCGCCGGTTTTTCTCAAAAACCGATTGGTTTTCTTCGGGTTTTTTTCGGTTTATTTTATTAGATCGATTTTTTTTCTGTTCGGTTAATTAGCGAGCGTTTGCTCGTTCGTTCGTTTTAACGAACGTGTTTGTCAGATTAGGTTAGTTAACGAACGTTGGTTCGTTAATCCGTTCGTCGTTTTTCTTTTTCTCGGATTTAATCCGCGATTTTTCTGATCGCGATTCCTGATCCGATTTTCGTTTTAGTATAACTTTTCGCTCGTTTATCGGAATCAGGCGATTCAAGCGCCTGGAGTTTCGTCTTGGAACCCTCTTTCCGAATAATCAACTTAAACAAGCTTTTGCTTTTGTAAAATTTTACTTAGATCCAGATTAGTAAAACGAAGTTGTTTTCTTTCGCCGTTTGACTTCCGTTGCTTTGTTTGATTTGATTCTTTTTGCAAACCGGAGTTCTTAAGTTGAACTTTCTGGTTAGATCTTTTATTCGAGTTTTACCTGTGCATTAGATGAGTACTTATTGTATGCTTTTTTGTTTGTCTGCGATAGAATACCCGGAGTGCGCCGCCTATTACTTCGAGTCTCTAGGTTTAGCGGATCATCAGCAAGGCAAGTAACACTTTGATCATACCTTTTGTCATACCCAGTTTTTGTGCATTAGATCTATCCTCCAAACAACTGCATGATTAGGATCTAATTAAATTGTGGGTTATGGGAATTAGTTGAGGTAGTACCTATTACCTGTTTTATTTTCAAACCCCTGGGAGTTCCTTCTACGTTTGCTTATTATGCCATGCTATGCTAGTAGACGTGGATTGGGTGAGTGTATTCCATGACAGATGTGAGTTTGTTAATTAATGGTTTATTTAAGGTCGCAACTTAAACAAAAATCTGGGTGGATTGAGGCACCTGGTTTCCAGGACTTGCCTGTTTTTCTTCGGACCGCCACCCAGGCTCAAAGGGATCATGAGATTATTCAAACTAGAAACTTATGTGTGCAGCCACAAGCCATTATGGGCTCTGGCATAGTTGACTAAGTCGTGCGAACTCTTACGGGTGGACTAGCAGATGTAGGGGAAAGTAGGTGTACCGGTCTACCCTTTATGTAAGGTGCTAGCGCTTCCGAAAGACTATGTCTCGGTCATCCATTTCTCAAACATCATGTAGTGCGAGGAATCAAACAGAGGCGATCGAGTCTTGTGGGGAAAAGTGTGCAAACCTTTGCAGAGTGTATAAACTAATCATGGTTAGCCGTGTCCCCGGTTATGGACGTCTTGAGTATCTAGAACTTGGATATCATGTGAATCTCATCATGTTACTTTAATTAATATTGTTGGGTTTTAATGAGTACTTTTAATTGGGATTGACAATGCTGTCAACCATTCTCAATGTTTAACAACCACCATGATAGTTAAATAAATTTATTCCTCTGTAGTAGGGAAAAATTGGCTTTATGCAAAACTGTAACCATAGAGCTTTTCCACCAGCCAAATATGCATGTAGTATAGCTTAATCCATTGTTATTCTCTATGTGTTACATTGCCAGCATAGTCCATGTGCTGACCCATTTTCAGGCTGCAACGTTTCGTGTTGCAGACTTTTCAGACGACGAGTAAGGTGCTTTTAGGTCGTGGTTCTATACTCAGTGATGCCGTTGGAGTTGATGGACTCGCTTATCTTCCATGTCTTCCACTATTATCGTATTTAGATGGCCTTTAGCCATATTTATTTCAATAAGTTCTCTCTTGAGACATTCGATGTAATAAGTGTGTGATTGCTACTCTGTCATAAATCCTCCAAGTACTGTGTGGTGTCAGCATTACTGATCCAGGGATGACATTGAGTACAGAGATCAGACTGTTTGAGGTCTGGTCGCTACAGGGGCTCGAGAGGGAGAACGAAGAGGATAGAGAGGTAGCTAGGCTCATTGCGGTTGCGACGGAGCTGACGGCGAGGTCGGGGACGGTCTGCTGCGACGGTGACGGCGAAGGGGATGTTCGGCGGTGGCGTAGTCGGGCGAGGTTGATGCAGTGGCTTCGGGGCACGTGAGCGCTCGGGGCTCGGCCTATCGACAGAGAGAAGGGTGGCGGAGCTCGTGCACATGGTCGGGCAGCACAGAGACAGCGGTGGACGCGAGATCTACGGATGCGTGGCTGCGGCAGCGTCGGCCATGGCGGAGGGGAGCGAGGGAGAGAGGCAGGGGGAGAGTGGACGTGTCCAGGGGGTTCGGGGCGCGACGTGGAGGTTGTCCAGCCCGTCCCACGGTGAAGCGGCAAGCAGGTGGCGCCGTGGCGAGCTCACGCTCGTCGGCCTCACCTCCCTCCCTGCCTGGCGGGGACGAAGCAGCTGGCTGGCACGGGCCAGCACAGTGCTGGGCCACCAGGTGGGCCGGGGCATGGGTTTGGCCAAGTAAGAGGGTTTTTCATTTATTCCTGTTTTATTTTTATTTTTGTAAGTTTGTTGCATTTCTAAAAATACTTAGGCATCTCCAAATATCACCAAACTACACATGGCCACTGTTTGGAATATATCCAGCATGGAACATTTTAGTTTGGGATTATTTGAGCATTTAAAATATTTTATATTATTTAAATGCCCAAATTTAAATAACTAATGATTTAATCCAGTGACCTTAGGATGACCTAGAAATTTTTGCATCACTTTTGGCAGTGGTTTAAGACCAAGGCAGAGGTGATGAACATTTTAGAAGGGCATTTCAGGTTCATTGAAAATATTTTTAGTAAACCCTAGTTGGTTTTAGGGGGTGCTGGGGGTTCTGTCATCCCCATTTCAAGTTTCTGATGAATAATAAACATGATGCAAGCACTCTAGTGCATGAACTAGCTAGGATGTGACAACTCACCCCCACTCAGAAAAATCTCGTCCCAAGATTTAGGTTCCTCCGGAAAGAAGGCGGGATACTCGAGTCGAAGACGATCCTCCCTTTCCCAGGTTGCTTCTTTCTCAGAATGGTGCGACCATTGAACCTTGAGAAACTTGATATTATGACGTCGAGTAGTACGCTCGTCTTGATCGAGGATACGAACGGGGTACTCTCGATACGTGAGATTATCTTGAAGATCAAGCGTTTCGTGGTCCACTCCATGGATAGGATCCGAGAAGCAACGCCTGAGTTGAGAAACGTGGAAGACATCATGGACTCTGGAGAGATGCGGAGGTAGTTCCAATTGGTAGGCAACTTCTCCTCGTTTGGCAAGAATGTGAAAGGGTCCAATGTAGCAAGGAGCCAATTTTCCTTTGATACTGAAACGATGGGTTCCCTTCAGAGGAGTAAGCCGAAGGTAAGCCTTCTCGTCAACCTCAAAAGTCATAGCCTTATGTTTTCGGTCATATTGACTCTTTTGACGAGATTGGGCTGTTTTCAACTTTTCACGAACAATGCGAACTTGCTCTTCTGCTTCCTGGATCATATCTGAGCCAAAGAATTGTCTTTCCCCGGTTTCTGACCAATTAAGAGGCGTCCGACACCTTCGTCCATAGAGAACTTCAAAAGGGGCTTTACCCAAGCTGGATTGATAGCTGTTGTTATAAGAAAATTCGGCAAATGGAAGGCATTTCTCCCAATCCATTCCGAATGAGATAACAGAAGCTCGAAGCATGTCTTCTAGAATCTGGTTGACGCGTTCTACTTGACCACTTGATTGAGGGTGAAAGGCGGTGCTAAAGGAAAGGTGGGTTCCCGTAGCATTTTGGAAACTTTCCTAAAATCGAAAGGTGAAGAGACTTCCTCGATCCGAGTTAATTTCCAAAGGAACACCATGGAGAGACACTATTCCGGAGATATACAAGTCTGCTAGCTGGCTAGCGGTTATACTCTCGCGAACAGGTAAGAAATGGGCCACTTTGGAGAGACGATCGATAATGATGAAGATAGCATTATTCCCTCTCTTGGTCCTGGGAAAACCGGTGATGAAGTCCATACCAATTTTATCCCATTTCCATTCAGGAATAGCTAAAGGTTGAAGGGTGCCAGCAGGCTGTTGATGCTCTGCTTTTACACGATGACAGACGTCGCAGTTAGCAATATACTAAGCAATTTCTCTCTTCATCCTAGTCCACCAGAACCTCTGGCGTAGGTCCTGATACATTTTAGAGCTATCGGGATGAATGGTGACAGGAGATTCATGAGCTTCCTTAAGGGTCAATCGCCTCAATTTTCACACATTGGGAACCACTAGACGGTTCCCGAAGTATACGACTCCTTGATCATCAATGGAGAAACAATCCGCAACTCCTTTCTTGATATTTCTTTTGATACGGGAAATCCCCGGATCTACCTTCTGAGCTTTGATGATCTGATCCGTAAGGGTAGGTTTCGCCACCAAGGTGGAAAGGAATCCTTGAGGAACGATGTGAAGGTTAAGCTTCCAAAATTCCTCATGGAGAAGTGGTTGACTTTGTTGTAACATCAGATTGTTACAATAAGATTTACGACTTAGTGCATGTGCCATGACGTTGGCTTTTTCTGGGGTGTAAGTTATCCCTAAGTCGAAATCTGTGATCAACTCGACCCAACGCCTTTGCCTGAGATTCAAATCCGGTTGGGTCAATATATACTTCAGACTTTGGTGATTAGTGAAGATTTCACAACGATTACCAAGGAGGTAATGTCGCTAGGTTTTGAGTGCATGTACTACAGCTGCAAGCTCTAGATCATGAGTAGGATAGTTTTCCTCATGTGGGTGCAATTGCCGTGAAGCATAAGCAATTACGTGTCGATCTTGCATGAGAATGCAAACTAGTCCTTGTCGCGAGGCGTCGCAATAGATAAAGTCCTTGGAGAAATCTGGTGGAACCAGTACAGGAGCGGATGTTAGGCGTCTTTTAAGTTCCTGAAAACTGTGCTCGCATTGTAGGGTCCACTCGAACTTTTTATCTTTCTTGAGGAGTTCAGTTAGAGGTTTAGCAAGTTTGGAGAAGTTCTCGACAAAGCGGCGACAATAGCTTGCTAGGCCAAGGAAACTCCGAACTTTCTTGACCGATTCAGGTCGAGTCCAATTAAGAACGGCTTGAACTCGCTCAGGATTGACAGCAATACCCTTACCAGAGATTACATGTCCTAGATAGGTCACTTCTGGCAACCAAAATTCACATTTAGAAAATTTGGCATAAAGGTGATGCTCTCGAAGTTTCATCAACACAAGCCTTAGATGCTCGGCATGTTCTTCCTCATTCTTGGAATAGATGAGTATATCATCGAGGTAAACCACGACGAATTTATCCAAATACTCCATGAAGATTAAGTTCATTAACCGAGAGAAAGTGGCTGGGGCGTTGGTTAACCCGAAGGACATGACGGTGTACTCGTATTGGCCGTAACGGGTAACGAAGGCCGTTTTGGGAATGTACCCGTTCTTGATTTTGATTTGATGGTAACCCAACCTAAAATCCATCTTAGAGAAGAATGAGGATCCAGTGAGCTGATCATACAGGTCGTTGATCCTGGGGAGCGAATACTTGTTCTTTATTGTGACCAAGTTGACGGGTCGATAATCTACAACCATCCAATCCGTACCATCCTTCTTAACGAAGAGGACGGGGCAAGCCCATGGAGATGAAATAGGACGGATGAAACCCTTTTTCAAGGACTCATCGAGTTGTTTCTTAAGCTCGGCTAGTTTTAGTGGTGCCATCTTATAGGGTCTTCTAGAAATTGGGACGGTTCCTGGAATGAGATCTATCACGAACTCGACATCTCGGTCAGGTGGAACACCTGGCAACTCTTATGGGAAGACATCCGGAAAGTCACGGACTACCGGAACGTCTTCGAGGTCTATCAAAGGATTGGCATTAAGAGAGTATAGTTGTCGCTTAGCTACTCGGGTCAAGACATTGACTATCTCGCCCGATGGATGGTTAAGTTGAACAGACCTAGAGAAGCAATCAATTTTGGCATGATGGGCTGACATCCAGTCCATACCCAAGATGATATTAATATCTGAAGATTTGAGAGCTATCAATGATGCAAGGAAAACAAGTCTGTCGACCTGAATTTCATTTCCATGGCTCACTCTAGAAGTTTGCCATTTGGATCCCGGGGTTTGAATTACCATGTAGGTGGGCATATCACAAAATGTGGTGTTATGCAGACGAGCATAGCTCTCAAATATAAATGAAGGAGATGCTCCAGTATCGAAAAGAACAGATGCCGGATGGCAATTAACAACGAGCGCACCGATAACGACGTCAGGATCCTCCTGCGCCTCTTCAGTTGAGGCACAGTTCACGTGGCCACGTGCAGCGGTGGCCGGCTTGGCGTAGTACACCTTCCCTGTTGGCTTGCCACGGCCAACAGCCTTTCCAGACTGGTTGGGGTTGGTCTGGGGACACTCGCGCATGTAGTGGCCCGGTTCCCCACACTTGAAACACGTCACGGACCTGGTGCGTGGAGGAGCATTGTTGGCTGGTCCGCCATAGGGCTTGGCTGGTGCATACTGCTGAGTTGGACGAGGCGTCTGATAGATGGCCTCGGTGTGAACCTGGGTGGCAGGGCAGTGTTGGACACCCACACCCGGCGCTTCTGAGGACCAAAACCGGATGAGGAACCCATGTCACGGCCATGCTTGCGTGTTGCTTCGAAATCAGTCTGACCTGTCTCGACACTGATGGCTTTATTCACAAGCTTCTGGAAGGAAGTGCACTCGTGCAGACGGAGATCTCGGCAAAGCTCGGGGCTAAGTCCCTTGCGGAACCTTGCCTTCTTCTTGGCATCGGTGGAAACTTCCTCAGTTGCATAGCGTGCTAGGTTACCGAACTCCCTGCTGTATGCATCCACAGAGAGTCTACCTTGGGTGAAACTGCAGAACTCCTCACGCTTACGGTCCATAAGACCCTCCGGAATGTGATGTTCGCGGAAAGCCTCACTAAATTCTGCGCAAGTAATGACATGGCCAGCTAGGCGCATGGCTTCATAATTCTCCCACCAGAGACTGGCGGGGCCTTCGAGATGATAGGCAGCAAAAGTGACCTTATCAGCCTCAGCTACGAGTGCAGAACGTATCTTGTGAGTAATACTGCGAAGCCATTCATCGGCATCGAGGGGCTCGACGGAGTGATGGAAGGTGGGTGGATGTAACTTGATGAAGTCACTGAGCGACACCAAGTTATTCCTCTGATGCAGAGCTGTGTTCTGTTTGATTCGCTCCAACAAACGGTTGGTCTCCCACTTGTTTCTCTCAGCCTCCAGCATGACCTCGGCCAGAGAAGGAGGGTGAGGCAGGTTTGCATCCCTAACTCCACTGCCTTCGGCCTACTCTAGAGGAGCAGGGTTGTTGTGCGTGTTGACCATCCTAGGAAAACAAGACAATGGTTTAGTCCAGAATGATAAGATTCTGACATAGAAATGTAGAATGTAATGGATAACTCAGAATGCAAGATGATCATCCGTATGACATGGTAAATACAGAAACTGCTACATTTATTCCATCGTCATACACACCATACACGGTTTAGTACAAGACCAAACGGAGTACAACTGCGGTGAAAGGAAGATTACATCTCATCGGAGGCATCCCAAGCTCCTATACATTATTTTTCTACACCTCCGGAAAGTGGTACACACTAAGTCATATCCCACGAGTCACGCAGGATGGTGGACGATATAACTGTTACAATACTAGTGGTGCTACCATCAGCTCAGACATTTCCGTAGTAATCCTCATAGAAATTACCCTCATTTCCTGGGAGCTAAACGTGATCATATGGAAACAGCCGATCCTGTGGAGCTTGTGGTCCATAAGGACTCGGATGTGGCCTGGGTCCATCAAACGGCGGCAGAAGAGGTCCACGGGGAGGAGTGATGCCCCCTACATCACGCCAATCCATACGGTCCGGCAGAGTAGACCGCATGGGATACAGATCCCGCATATCCATATACCCTGCCTGCACAGCAGGTGCAAACCGGGTCAAGGTGGCCCAGTGATCAGACCGGGAGTTGAAAAGCTCCAGTTGCAAAGCACGATTTTCATGGTCCTTGTCCTCAAGGATCTATGCGGTAGTGCGGAGCAGCGAATCCTCATGAGAAGAGTCAGTGTAAATAGCTGTGAAGTAACCTTCTGCCCCGGGGAGTGACGTCGGCATATAGCGGAAGTCAGTGTTCCGAAGCAAGGAAGTTCTAGCCCGTATAATAGTCATCATCGAATATGCAGTGTCTTGCACAGACATCTCGATGGTAACCCCAAGTCCATATGAGCAATGGAGGGGTTCAGTGGATCCAGGATAGCAAGGAAATATCCTGACGGTGCAGAGGTATTGGCTTTGATTGAAGTCTCTATACTGTTCCTCAACGGTGTACTCGGGATACCAACATGAAGGAAATATGCCCTAGAGGCAATAATAAAGTTATTATTTATTTCCTTATTTCATGATAAATTATTATTATTCATGCTAGAATTGTATTAACCGGAAATATAATACATGTGTGAATACATAGACAAACATAGTGTCACTAGTATGCCTCTACTTGACTAGCTTGTTGATCAAGGATGGTTGTGTTTCCTAGCCATAGACATGACGTGTCATTTGATTAATGGGATCACACCATTAGGAGAATGATGTGATTGACTTGACCCATTCCGTTAGCTTAGCACTTGATCATTTAGTATGTTGCTATTGCTTTCTTCATGACTTATACATGTTCCTACAACTATGAGATTATGCAACTCCCGTTTACCGGAGGAACACTTTGTGTGCTACCAAAGGTCACAGCGTAACTGGGTGATTATAAAGGATCTCTACAGGTGTCTCCAAAGGTACATGTTGAGTTGGCGTATTTCAAGATTAGGTTTTGTCACTCCGATTGTCGGAGAGGTATCTCTGGGCCCTCTCGGTAATTCACATCACTATAAGCCTTGCAAGCAATGTAGCTAATGAGTTAGTTATGGAATGATGCATTACGTAACGAGTAAAGAGACTTGCCAGTAATGAGATTGAACTAGGTATTGTATACCGACGATCGAATCTCGGGCAAGTAACATACCGATGACAAAGGGAACAACGTATGTTGTTATGCGGTTTGACCGATAAAGATCTTCGTAGAATATGTAGGAGCCAATATGAGCATCCAGGTTCCGCTATTGGTTATTGACCGAAAACAGTTCTAGGTCATGTCTACATAGTTCTCGAACCCGTAGGGTCCGCACGCTTAACGTTACGATGACAGTTTTATTATGAGTTTATGAGTTTTGATGTACCTAAGGTTGTTCGGAGTCCCGGATGTGATCACGGACAAGACGAGGAGTCTCGAAATGGTTGAGACATAAAGATTTATATATTGGACGACTATATTCGGACACCGAAAGTGTTCCGGGTGATTTCGGAGAAAACCGGAGTGCCGGAGGGTTACCGGAACCCCCCCGGGAACTAATGGGCCTTGTTGGGCCCTAGTGGAGAGAGAGAGGGGCCGACCAGGGCAAGAGGCGCATCCCCTCACCTTGAGTATGAATAGGACAAGGAAGAGGGGGGCGGCGCCCCCCTTGCCTTTCCCCTCTCCCACTCCTTCCTTCCCCCTCCTTCTTGGACTAGCAAAGGGAGGGGCAAACCTACTTGGAGTAGGTTTCCCCCTCCTAGGGCGCGCCACCCCCTTGGCCGGCCCCCTCCTCCTCCCCCCTTTATATACGGAGGAGGGGGCACCCCATGACACACAAGTTGATCTTCATGATCGTTCCTTAGCCGTGTGCGGTGCCCCCCTCCACCATATTCCATCTCGGTCATATCATAGTGGTGCTTAGGCGAAACCCTGCGTCGTTAGAACATCATCAACGTCACCACGCCGTCGTGCTGACGGAACTCTTCCCGGACACCCTGGTGGATCGGAGTCCGGGGATCGTCATTGAGCTGAACGTGTGCTGAACTCGTAGGTGTCGTACGTTCGGTACTTGGATCGCTTGTATCGTGAAGACATACAACTACATCATCCGCGTTGTCATAACACTTCCGCTTTCGGTCTACGAGGGTACGTGAACAACACTCTCCCCTCTCGTTGCTATGCATCACCATGATCTTGCGTGTGCGTAGGAAAGTTTTTGAAATTACTACGTTCCCCAAACAGTGGCATCCGAGCTAGGTTTTATGCGTAGATGTTATATGCACGAGTAGAACACAAGTGAGTTGCGGGCGATACAAGTCATACTGCTTACCAGCATGTCATACTTTGGTCAGCGGTATTGTTGGATGAAGCGGCCCGGACCGACATTACGCGTACGCTTATGCGAGACTGGTTCTACCGACGTGCTTTGCACACGGGTGGCTGGCGGGTGTCAGTTTCTCCAACTTTAGTTGAACCGAGTGTGGCTACGCCCGGTCCTTGTGAAGGTTTAAACAACACTAACTTGACAAACTATCGCTGTGGTTTTGATGCGTAGGTAAGAACAGTTCTTGCTCAGCCCGTAGCAGCCACGTAAAATTGGCAACAACAAAGTAGAGGACGTCTAACTTGTTTTTGCAGGGCATGTTGTGATGTGATATGGTCAAGACGTGATGCTATATTTTATTGTATGAGATGATCATGTTTTGTAACCGAGTTATCGGCAACTGGCAGGAGCCATATGGTTGTCGCTTTATTGTATGAAATGCAAGCGCCCTGTAATTGCTTTACTTTATCACTAAGCGGTAGCGATAGTCGTAGAAGCAATAGATGGTGAAACGACAACGATGCTACGATGGTGATCAAGGTGTCGCATCGGTGACGATGGTGATCACGACGGTGCTTCGGAGATGGAGATCACAAGCACAAGATGATGATGGCCATATCATATCACTTATATTGATTGCATGTGATGTTTATCCTTTATGCATCTTATCTTGCTTTGATTGACGGTAGCATTTTAAGATGATCTCTCACTAATTATCAAGAAGTGTTCTCCCTGAGTATGCACCGTTGCGAAAGTTCTTCGTGCTGAGACACCACGTGATGATCGGGTGTGATAGGCTCTACGTTCAAATACAACGGGTGCAAAATAGTTGCACACGCGGAATACTCAGGTTAAACTTGACGAGCCTAGCATATAAATATATGGCCTCGGAACACGGAGACCGAAAGGTTGAACGTGAATCATATAGTAGATATGATCAACATAGTGATGTTCACCATTGAAAACTACTCCATCTCACGTGATGATCGGACATGGTTTAGTTAATTTGGATCACGTGATCATTTAGATGACTAGAGAGGTGTCTGTCTAAGTGGGAGTTCTTAAGTAATATGATTAGTTGAACTTAAATTTATCATGAACTTAGTCCTGGTAGTATTTTGCAAATTATGTTGTAGATCAATAGCTCGCATTGTTGCTTTCATATGTTTATTTTGATATGTTCTTAGAGAAAATTGTGTTGAAAAATGTTAGTAGCAATGATGCGGATTGGATCCGTGATCAGAGATTTATCCTCATTGCTGCACAGAAGAATTATGTCCTTAATGCACCGCTAGGTGGCAGACCTATTGCAGGAGCAGATGCAGACATTATGAACGTTTAGCTAGCTCAATATGATGACTACTTGATAGTTTAGTGCACCATGCTTAACGGCTTAGAATCGGGACTTCAAAGATGTTTTGAATGTCATGGACCATATGAGATGTTCCAGGTATTGAAGTTAAATATTTCAAGCAAATACCCGAGTTGAGATATATGAAGTCTCCAACAAGTTCTATGGCTAAAAGATGGAGGAGAATCGCTCAACTAGTGAGCATGTTCTCAGATTGTCTGGGTACTACAATCGCTTGAATAAAGTGGGAGTTAATCTTCCAGATAAGATAGTGATTAACAGAGTTCTCTAGTCACCATCACCAAGTTAGTAGAACTTTGTGATGAACTATAGTATGCAAGGGATGACGAAAACGATTCTCGAGCTCTTCGTGATGTTGAAATCGACGAAGGTAGAAATCAAGAAAGAGCATCAAGTGTTGATGGTTAACAAGATCACTAGTTTCAAGAAAAGGGCAAAGGGAAAGAAAGGGAACTTTAAGTAGAATGACAAGCAAGTTGTCACTCCCGTGAAGAAGTCCAAAGCTGGACCAAAGCCTAAATCTGAGTGCTTCTACTGCAAAGGAAATGGTCACTGGAAGCGGAAATGCCCTGAATATTTGGTAGTAGGATGGCAAAGTGAACAAGGGTATATTTGATATTCAGGTTATTGATGTGTACCATACTAGTGTTTATAGTAGCCCCTGAGTATTTGATACATGTTCGGTTGCTAAAAATTAGTAACTCAAAACAGGAGTTACAGAATAAACAGAGACTAGTTGAGGGTGAAGTAACGATGTGTGTTGGAAGTGGTTCCAAGATTGATATGATCATCACGCACACTCCCTATACTTTCGGGATTAGTGTTAAACCTAAATAAATGTTATTTGGCGTTTGCGTTGAGCATGAATATGATTTGATCATGTTTATTGCAATACGGTTATTCATTTAAAGTCAGAGAATAATTGTTATTCTGTTTACATGAATAAGACCTTCAATGGCCATGCACCCAGTGAAAATAGTTTGTTGGATCTCGATCGTAGTGATACACATATTCATAATATTAATGCCAAAAGATGCAAAGTTAATAATGATAGTGCAACTTATTTGTGGCACTGCCATTTGGGTCATATCGGTGTAAAGCGCATGAAGAAACTCCATAAAGATGGATTTTCAGAATCACTTGGTTATGAATCATTTGATGCTTGCGAACCGTGCCTTTTTGGCAAGATAACTAAAACTCCGTTCTCCGGAACAATGGAACGAGCTACTGACTTGTTGGAAATAATACATACCGATGTATGCGGTCCAATGAGTGTTGATGCTCGTGGCGAGTATCGTTATTTTCTGACCTTCACAAATGATTTGAGCAGATATGAGTATATCTACTTAATGGAACACAAGTCTAAAACATTTGAAAAGTTCAAAGAATTTCATAATAAAGTGGAGAATCATCGTAACAAGAAAATAAAGTTTCTACGATCTGATCATGGAGGAGAATATTTGAGTTACGAGTTTGGCCTTAATATAAAACAATGTGATAGTTTCACAGTTCACGCCACCTGGAGCACCACAGCGTTATGGTGTGTCCGAACGTTGTAACCGCACTTTATTAGATATTGTGCAATCTATGATGTTTCTTATTGGTTTACCACTATCGTTTTGGGGTTATGCATTAGAGACAGTTGCATTCACTTTAAAAAGGGCACCATCAAAATCCGTTGAAACGACGCCTTAGGAACTGTGGTTTGGCAAGAAACCAAAGTTGTTGTTTCTTAAAGTTTGGGGCTGCAATGCTTATGTGAAAAAGCTTCAACCTGATAAGCTCGAACCCAAATCGGAAAAGTGCGTCTTCATAGAATACCCAAAGGAAACTGTTGGGTACACCTTCTATCACAGATCCGAAGGCAAAATATTCGTTGCTAAAATGGATCCTTTCCAGAGAAGGAGTTTCTCTCGAAAGAAGTGAGTGGGAGGAAAGTAGAACTTGATTAGGTAACTGTACCTGATCCCTTATTGGAAAGTAGTTCATCACAAGAACCGGTTCCTATGACAACTACACCAATCAGTGAAGAAGCTAATGATATTGATCATGAAACTTCAGATCAAGTTACTACCGAACCTCGTAGGTCAACCAGAGTAAGATCTGCACCAGAGTGGTATGGTAATCCTATTCTGGAAGTCATGTTACTAGACCACGATGAACCTATGAACTATGAGGAAGCGATGATGAGCCGAGATTCCACGAAATGGCTTGAAGGCCATGAAATCTGAGATGGGATCCATATATGAGAACAAAGTGTGGACTTTGATTGACTTGCCTGATGATCAGCAAGCCATAGAAAATAAATGGATCTTCAAGAGGAAGACGGGCGTTGATAGTAGTGTTACTATCTACAAAGCTAGATTTGTCGAAAAAGGTTTTTGACAAAGTTCAAGATGTTGACTAGGATGAGTTTTTTCTAACTCGTATCGATGCTTAAAGTCTGTCCGAATCATGTTAGCAATTGCCACATTTTATGAAATCTGGTAAAAGGATATCAAAACTACATTCTTTAATGAATTTATTAAATAAGAGTTGTATATGATGCAACCAGAAGGTTTTGTCTATCCTAAAGGTGCTAACAAATTGTGCAAGCTCCAGCAATCCATCTATGGACTGGTGCAGGCATCTCGGAGTTGGAATATACGCTTTGATGAGTTGATCAAAGCATATAGTTTTATACAGACTTGCGGTGAAGCCTGTATTTACAATAAAGTGAGTGGGAGCACTACCGCCTTTCTGATAAATATATGTGAGTAACATATTGTTGATTAGAAATGATGTATAATTTTTTTGGAAAGCATAAAGGAGTATTTGAAAGGAGTTCTTTAAAAGGAAGACCTTAGTAAAGCTACTTACATATTGAGCATCAAGATCTATTGAGATAGATCAAGACGCTTGATAAGTTTTTCAATAAGTACATACCTTGTTGAAGTAGTTCAAAAATGGAACAGTCAAAGAAAGAGTTCTTGCCTGTGTTGCAAAGGTGTGAAATTGAGTAAGACTCAAATCCCGACCACGGCAGAAAATAGAAAAGAGAATGAAAGTCATTCCCTATGCCTCAATCATAGGTTCTATAAAGTATGCTATTCTATGTACCAGACCTATTGTATACCTTGTTCTGAATTTGGCAAGGGAGTAGAATAGTGATCTAAGAGTAGATCACTGGACATTAGTCAAGAATATCCTTAGTGAGGACTAAGGAAATATTTCTTGATTATGGAGGTGATAAAAGAGCCCGTCGTAAAGATCTACATCGGTGCAAGCTTTTACACCAATCCAGATGACTCTAAGTCTCAATCTGGATACATATTGAAAGTGGGAGCAATTAGCTAGAGTAGCTCCGTGCAGAGCATTGTAGACATAGAATATTTGCAAAATACATATGGCTCTGAATGTGACAGACCCATTGACTAAGCTTCTCTCACAAGCAAAACATGATCACACCTTAGTACTCTTTGGGTGTTAATCACATAGCGATGTGAACTAGATTATTGACTCTAGTAAACCCTTTGGGTGTTGGTCACATGATGATGTGAACTATGGGTGTTAATCATATACAGATATGAATATTGGTGTTAAATCACATGGCGATGTGAACTAGATTATTGACTCTAGTGCAAGTGGGAGACTGAAGGAAATATGCCCTAGAGGCAATAATAAAGTTATTATTTATTTCCTTATTTCATGACAAATGTTTAATTATTCATGCTAGAATTGTATTAACCGGAAACATAATACATGTGTGAATACATAGACAAAATAGTGTCACTAGTATGCCTCTACTTGACTAGCTTGTTGATCAAAGATGGTTGTGTTTCCTAGCCATGGACATGAGTTGTCATTTGATTAACGGGATCACATCATTAGGAGAATGATGTGATTGACTTGACCCATTCCGTTAGCTTAGCACTTGATCATTTAGTATGTTGCTATTGCTTTCTTCATGACTTATACATGTTCCTACAACTATGAGATTATGCAACTCCCGTTTACCGGAGGAACACTTTGTGTGCTACCAAATGTCACAACATAACTGGGTGATTATAAAGAGCTCTACAGGTGTCTCCAAAGGTACATGTTGAGTCCGCGTATTTCAAGATTAGGTTTTGTCACTCCGATTGTCGGAGAGGTATCTCTAGGCCCTCTCGGTAATGCACATCACTATAAGCCTTGCAAGCAATGTAGCTAATGAGTTAGTTACGGAATGATCCATTACGTAACGAGTAAAGAGACTTGCCGGTAACGATATTGAACTAGGTATTGGATACCGATGATCGAATCTCGGGCAAGTAACATACTGATGACAAAGGGAACAACGTATGTTGTTATGCGGTTTGACCGATAAAGATCTTCGTAGAATATGTAGGAGCCAATATGAGCATCCAGGTTCTGCTATTGGTTATTCACCGGAAACAGTCCTAGGTCATGTCTACATATTCTCGAACCCATAGGGTCCGCACGCTTAACGTTACAATGACAGTTTTATAATGAGTTTATGAGTTTTGATGTACTGAAGGTTGTTCGGAGTCCCGGGTGTGATCACAGACATGACGAGGAGTCTCAAAATGGTCGAGATATAAAGATTTATATATTGGACGACTATATTCGGACACCGGAAGTGTTCCGGGTGATTTCGGAGAAAACCGGAGTGCTGGAGGGTTACTGGAACCCCCCCCCCCCCCCCCCGGGGAACTAATGGGCCTTGTTGGGCCCTAGTGGAGAGAGAGAGAGGGGCCGGCCAGGGCAAGAGGCACGCCCCCTGCCCTTGAGTCCGAATAGGACAAGGAAGGGGGGGGGGGCGCCCCCCTTGCCTTTCCCCTCTTCCACTCCTTCCTTCCCCCTCCTTCTTGGACTAGGAAAGGGAGGGGCAAACCTACTTGGAGTAGGTTTCCCCCTCCTAGGGCGCACTACCCCCTTGGCCGGCCCCCTCCTCCTCCCCTCCTTTATATACGGAGGAGGGGGGCACCCCATGACACACAAGTTGATCTTCGTGATCGTTCCTTAGCCGTGTGCGGTGCCCCCCTCCACCATATTCCACCCCGGTCATATCGTAGCGGTGCTTAGGTGAAGCCCTGTGTCGGTAGAACATCATCACCGTCACCACGCCGTCGTGCTGACGGAACTCTTCCCCGACACCCTGCTGGATCAGAGTCCGGGGATCGTCATTGAGCTGAACGTGTGCTAAACTCGGAGGTGCCGTACGTTCGGTACTTGGATCGGTCGGATCGTGAAGACGTACGACTACATCAACCGCGTTGACATAACGCTTCCGCTTTCGGTCTACGAGGGTACGTGGACAACACTCTCCCCTCTCGTTGCTATGCATCACCATGATCTTGCGTGTGCGTAGGAATTTTTTTGAAATTACTACGTTCCCCAACACAACGGTATCCAGCCTCGGTCATTACACGGACCAACATAGCAGTATGGCCAGGTACATCGAGACATCGAGTCAGACGAACAACTTGATTTTGGGTGCGGGTGGCCATCTGAAACACGATGTAATGCAAAGGCATTAGAATTTGTAGCAGAAATTGGACAGCATAACGGCTGTAAATGCTCAAAAAGATTTTGAGACACTTTGCAAAGGATTGCATAGACACTCAACAACATCATATCGAGGTTTTGGGTCCATCTTAGCAACATAATGGGGTAGTAGAACTGTACTAGGCTTGTATCCATCAAACCAATAAGGTACTACTGATTAGTAACACGTGAACCTGATAGAGAGAAGAGATCCTAATCCTTAACTCCGGTGGAAGAATGGACTGACTGAGATCAGAATGCCATGAGGAAAAGGAGTAAAAAGAGCCTTACGTTCCATCCCACAATCAATTCCCCTACATATAACTAAAGCATTTCTAGACTCAACATCGACCAGTTTGGCTTGGAGAACCTACAGGCAGTTCGGCTCTGATGCCAACGCTGTCAGGACCCCGACTGAACGGCGCATCGATCTAGCTTGTAACACCTCATATCACTTTGCGGCCTCACGCACGGTATTCCCACGGGTGTCGCCTTACCTTGCCCGGGACCATTTGCGTCTTTTGGCACACGTATATGATAGTGTCGCTAGCATCCATATGACAGAGAGCCCGGGCTAACATGGCTAGTCGTGAACCCAAAGTGGCGCTAACTTACAGGGACAGGCATACATGACCCATGAACGAACGTGTCGGTCATCCGCGAGTGCATCCAGGCTGTAGCACTAGGCTAGGAGGACTCTGGTAAACCGGGCTGTAGCGGGCTAAAAGGACTCCGGTATTCATCGCGTGACATTTCCCCGAAGGGACAGACACAGGAACGAAGAAGGACACATGCCGGCCAGCCTAAGTGTTCCGGAGCAGTGGCAAGCTACCATGGCTCAGTGGAAGCACCAGGAGACATTTCCCAGTAAGAGAGGCTACTAAGGATAAACAACTAGGTAGTCAGATCCCACACATACCAAGCATTTCAATCATACACACAATATGCTCGATATGTGCAAATACAACAAGGCATCACAACATGACTCTCCAACACAAGTGCTTTATATAAAGGCTCAAAGAGCCATACATAACATACACACAAATACAGGCCACATGACCCAGCATTCCAGTCATACAAGCATACAAGCCAACAGCGGAAGTAACTTGTCTGAGTACAGACAACTAGGAAATAAAAGAGGCTTGGGTAAGCCAGACTATACTATATGGTCCATCGTGAGCTCAGGATCACCACCTGGGCTTCAGCCTACTCGTCGACATCGACGTCTATGAAGAACCCATCAGAAGGGGTTGCAGCGTCTTCTGTAAAACATAAATTAAGCAACATGAGTACAAAGGTACTCAGCAAGACTTACATCAGATCCTACATACATGCACATTATCAAGAAGGGTTGGTGGGGTTATTGCAGCAAGCCAACTTTTACTCTTGGCTAAGCTATCTTACGAGACTCCAACTTGAAATGGTTTTGCGCACTCGAGTCCACTACTCACCACTTCAATATACTACCGAGGATCCACCTCCGTCATCCTACGGAAGAGCCATCCTCGGCACTCACGCTTATCTTGAGGCTTTTAGTAGTATCCATTTACTTGTCTATGAACTGTATAGGCAACCAAGTAGTCCTTTACCGCGGACGTGGCTATTCGAATAGATGATGTTAACCCTACAGGGGTGTACTTCTTCATACACGCTCTCACCACTTACCACCGTTTACACGACATGTACTCGTCAACCTTCAAGCGGAAGTCCAACGTGGGTGTCGGCCACGACCTACCTAAACACCTAAGTCTCTAGTCCAGGTTTTTCGCCTATCCAGGTTCCATCCGCAGGGAGTCCGGCCGAGGTTTCCACATATGGCCCGAACGATGTGTGCAGGGTTCCCGAGATACCTAACGGGCATCCGGTACACCGTTCCACGTACCTACCGCATCACATCCCACCCCGTGGGTCAGCGCTG
This sequence comes from Triticum timopheevii, assembly GCA_963921465.1. Lineage (NCBI taxonomy): Eukaryota > Viridiplantae > Streptophyta > Magnoliopsida > Poales > Poaceae > Triticum > Triticum timopheevii. The sequence goes on along the minus strand of OY997268.1, from coordinate 289,074,291 downwards.
TCCACGGCCTCCTGTAGGCTACAAACACCAGAAACTACTTGCAACTCCTGGACAGAGAACTAGGGTGAATAAGAAGTCGAGAGGGTCCATTGGTTTCGTGCCCAATGCATGGTAGTAGCTGAATCTTAAATATCACATACAGATCTCAGTGCTTAAAGACGGTTTCAATGAAACAACCCACCATGTACTCCTACATGGACTCTCATCGATACCTTTACCAAATCGTGTTCAACACCTCACTCTCATTACTGACATGATCATTTCACTCTAGCCCATCACCCAGATGAACCAGACCTGACACGACTCTAAGCATAGCAGGCATAGCAAGGTAGGAACAACTCAAACATATGGCTCAATCAACTCCTACACATGCTAGTGGGTTTCATCTAGTTACTGTGGCAATGACAGGTCATGTAGAGGAAATGGGTTCAACTACCGTAGCACACAACAGTTTGAAACGCGTTATCTTAATGCAATAAAAGAGAGCAGAGGAGAGAACATGGATTGTATCGAAATGATCAAATGGTTGGTTGCTTGCCTTGCGGGTCCGTGGACTGGTATTGCTCTTCGTTAGGGTATTCGCGATACTCCTTGGGGGCAGAACCTGCCGCAGAGAGCACCGATACACAATCATCACCAAACAATATGCAACAACATGATGCATGCATGAGACATGGCAAAATGAGTGTATTGGGCTAATGCAACTAAGACCAGATGGGTTTGAACCATTTTGAATCAAAGATTCAAGTTTCAAGCTCATGCATGGCCATTAATAGTGCTTTATATTGTTCTGCACTAAACAGCAGGTTAACTTGTTTGAACATGCATGAAACCAGTACAGATGGATAGATTGTATTTTTCTGATCATTTTTCATATATAACACTTTGCATTTGGAGCTACAGATTAATTTCTATGATTTTTTGAAATTTGTAGTATTTTCTGGAATTTCCTGTATAAGAATAATTCCAGTAAATAAATTACTACGTCAGCATTGCGTCAGGGTGACGTCAGTGGTCAATGGGACGGTCCAGGTCAAACCTGACCAGTGGGTCCCACGTGTCGGTGTCATTTGTTTAACTAGCTATTTGTTCATACTAATCCTAATTAATTAATAAGGCTGGGCCACACCTGTCATTGACCCAGGGGGGGTCAAACTGGGCCCACCCGTGGTCAAATGGGGTCAGCGGGGTCAAACTCGCCAGCGTTTAGCCGCCGGCGAGGCCAGACGCGGCGGTGCGGTGCGGGTTTTGTGCTCCGGCGACCAAAAAGGCGGCAGAGGGCAACTACGTGATGCGGGGAGTGAGCCACGTCCAGTTGTGGTGGTGGTTGGCCTCGGGGTTGCCGGAAACGATGCCGGCAACAAGTTTGGCGGCCGCCGGAGCTCAGGTGAGCTTGGACTCGTCGCTAGGGGGCACAGCGAGGCGCGTGGAGTAGTGCGTTGAGCTCCTGGGGGTGCGGTAGGGCTAGCGGACAAGGTGGTTCGGCCGTGGCATAGCCGGAGCCTCGTCGGCGATGAGCTCCGAGGCGGCGCGTGCAAGTGAGCTACATGTAGTCACTACGGGTTCGAGAGGGAGAACGGAGAGGATAGAGAGGTAGCTAGGCTCACGGCGGTTGCGAAGGAGCTGACGGCGAGGTCGGGGACGGTCTGCTGCGACGGTGACGGCGAAGGGGATCTCCGTCGGTGGCGGAGTCGGGCGAGGTCGATGCAGTGGCTTAGGGGCACGCGAGCGCTCGGGGCTTGGCCTGCTCGATGGAGAGAAGGGTGGCAGAGCTCTTGGACACGGTCGGGCGGCGCGGAGACGGCGGTGAACGCGAGAACTATGGCGGCGTGGCTGCAACAGCGTCGGCCATGGCGGAGGGGAGCGAGGGAGAGAGGCAAGGGGGAGAGTGGACATGTCCAGGGGGTTCGGGGCGTGGCGTGGAGGTCGTCCAACCCGTCCCGCGGCGAAGCGGCAAGCAGGTGGCTCCGTGGCGAGCTCGCGCTCGTCGGCGTCACCTCCCTGCCTGCCTGGCAGGGACAAAGCAGCTGGCTGGCACGGGCCAGCACAGTGCTGGGCCGCCAAGTGGGCTGGGGCGTGGGTTTGGTCAGGTAAGAGGGTTTTTCATTTGTTTCTGTTTTATTTTTGTTTCTGTAGGTTTGTTGCATTTCCAAAAATACTTAGGCATCTCCAAAAATCACCAAACTACACATGGACACTATTTGGAATATATCCAGCATGGAACATTTTAGTTTGGGATTATTTGAGCATTTAAAATATTTTGTATTATTTAAATGCCCAAATTCAAATAACTAATGATTTAATCCAGTGACCTTAGGATGACATAGAAATTTGTGCATCACTTTTGGCAGTGGTTTAAGACCAAGGCAGAGGTGATGAACATTTTAGAAGGGCATTTCAGGTTCATTGAAAATATTTTTAGTAAACCCTAGTTGGTTTCAGGGGGTGTTGGGGGTTCTGTCATCCCCATTTCAAGTTTCTGATGAATGATAAACATGATGCAAGCACTTTAGTGCATGAACTAGCTAGGGTGTGACATGGCCTTTGGGATTACACCTCGGTGTCCTCCATGATAGGGGGAGAGAGGGCGCTAGATGGGCCATCACTCTCCACCTCCCCAGGGGCTAGAGAGTTTCCCGTTGAAGAAGAGGGGATCGGGATCTCGCGCGGAGGGCTAAAAAGCATAAAGAAGTTGAGCATGATAAAGGAAGATTAAAGCGATAATTGAATGAGTAAATTTCTAATACTTACATTTCGGCCAGGGGCTTCTACCTTTGGACCCGCTCCGGGTTGTGTTCGGACTCCGAGCCCGAACTGTTCGAGAGGACCACCCGCCCTTTATTCGGCGCCGCCCCCTCCAGGTTCTCATAGGCTGTCCTTTTTCCCCTCCTCGTCTTGAGGGGGGAGTCGCTCTCCGCTTCCTCATCAACCTCCTCCCCCTCTTCTTCGTCCCCGTCTTCCTCGTGGGAGGAGACGGGCTTGGTCTCTCCCGACACAGCTTCCGGAGGGCCTTTGCGACGGGGCCCGTTCTTTGGCCCCTTGCTCTTCTTCTTGGCCTTCTTCTCCGGCGGCTGATAAGGTGCCGGGACCAGCATCTCCTCCAGCTAAGGAGTGACTGGGTTTTCGAGCAGTGGAGTCGGACACTTGATCCGCTCCAACTTCTTGGTCCAACCATGTAACAAAAGACGGGTTGATGAGTTCGGCATAGATGGAATGTATACATATAAACTAGGAATGTCTTCGGATATATCAAATACTTACTAGAGTGGCCAGATACACGACGTTGAGGGCTATGTCTTCGGTCTCCATGGTCCAGCTGCTCTTCTGTGCCTTGAAAAGTAGTTTCCACATTCCCTCGTGCGTGGTGCCAAGGAAGTGTTGTAGCGTCCACGGATCCTCCAGCTCGAATTCCCACATGGGGGAAGCCCGATGCTGGCAGGGGAGAATGCGCCAGAAGAGCATGATCTAGACCATGTTGGTTAGAACAACGTTCTTGTCATGCCCAATATGAGACCCTATCCTAAAGGAACTCGAAGGTCCCACCAAGGATAGAAGCGCATATTGGAGACGCTTTTGCAAGGTGGATATCATTACATCAACATTACATAATAGATGGGGATACATACAAGAGGCATAGAATGCCACACGAATACAACATCATCATACATAAGAGCATCATCCGACTATGGATGAAACACAAACAGAAACTCAAACGACATCCACCCTGCTAGCCCAGGCTGCCGACCTGGAACCTATCCCCTGATCGAGGAAGAAGCAGAAGAAGAACTCCAAAACAAGTAACATCGCTCTCGCGTCAAGATCATCGCATAACATGTACCTGTAACTGTTGTTGTAGTTATATGTGATCCACGAGGACTCAGCAATCCCATTACCATGGGTATCAAGACTAACAAAGCTTAAAGGGGTAAAGGAAGGGGTAAAGTGGTGAGGTTGCAGCAGCGACTAAGCATGATATGGTGGCTAACATACGCAAAAAGAGCGAGAAGAGAAGAAAAGGAACGGTCGTGAAGCTAGCAATGATCAAGAAGTGATCCTGAACTCCTACTTACGTCAAACATAACCCAAAACTGTGTTCACTTCCCGGACTCCGCCGAAAAGAGACCATCACGGCTACACACGCGGTTGATGCATTTTAATTAAGTCAAGTGTCAAGTTATCTAAAACCGGATATTAACAAATTCCCATCTGCCACATAACCGCGGGCATGGCTCTCGAAAGTTTATACCCTGCAGGGGTGTCCCAACTTAGCCCATCACAAGCTCTCATGGTCAACGAAGGATATTCCTTCTCCCAAGAAGACCCGGTCAGTCTTGGAATCCCGGTTTACAAGACATTTCGACAATGGTAAAACAAGACCAGCAAAGCCGCCCGACTGTGCCGACAAATCCCAATAGGAGCTGCACATATCTCGTTCTCAGGGCACAACAGATAGGTTAGCCTACGAGTAAAACCAGCCCTCGAGTTGCCCCGTGGTGGCCCCGCAGTCGGCCCGGTTCGGACCAACACCCGAAGGAGCACTGGCCCAGGAGGGTTAAATAAAGATGACCCTCGGGCTCCGAAAACCCAAGGGAAAAAGGCTTAGGTGAGGCAAATGGTAAAACCAACGTTGGTCCTTGATGGAGAAGTTTTATTCAAAGCGAACTATCAAGGGGTCCCATAACTCACCCAACCGCGTAAGGAACGCAAAATCAAGGAACATAACACCGGTATGACGGAAACTAGGGCAGCAAGAGTGGAACAAAACACCAGGCATAAGGCCGAGCCTTCCACCCTTTACCAAGTATATAGATGCATTAATTAAATAAGAGATATTGTGATATCCCAACATAATCCTGTCCACCATGGAACAATCTTCAACTTCACCTGCAACTAGCAACGCTATAAGAGGGGCTGAGCAAAAGCGGTAACATAGCCAAACAATAGTTTGCTAGGAAGGGTGAAAAGGGTTAGAGGCTGACATGGCAATTTGGGAGGCTTGGTCAACAAGTGATAGGTAGCGCAGCATAGCGATAGAACGAAGCAACTAGCATAGCAATGATAGTAGTGAGATCCAGCGTAACGGTCATCTTGCCTGAAATCCCGCAAGGAAGAAGAACGAGACCATGAAGAATATAAACGGACGTAGTCGAACAAATCCTCACAACTCCGGAACAAAACCGAAGCTAACGAGAGAAGCAAACCGGAAAAGAGGAAACAACATGGTAAAGAATCATCACATAATCATGGCATGATGGACAACCAAGTATGATACATGTCCGATTTAAAGAGGCATGGCATGGCAAAGTGCACAAACAACACTACAAGTTAAGTGGAGCTCAATATGTAAGAAGTTGCATATTGACGAAACACCACATTAGATTATTTCGTTTACTCCCGTTTAGGTACTCAACAATATTAAATGTTGTTAAACATGGCAAGGGGTGAAGCATAATAAAACTACCTATCTAGTCAATTTTAAATGAGGCCAGAACAACAAACAACAATTCTGGAAAATCCCCATATGCATATTTCGAATTTGGTACTGTTCTGCCCTAAAACATATTTTATTGTTGTTAAACAGGAAAATAAAGTGCACCGTGTGAAACTAGGCATTTTTCCACCCCATTTACATATAAATTTATTAAATTTGGAGCTACGGTTATTTAGTTATGAAATAAATCATTTTAACATGGCATTTGAGCAAATTTAATCAAACAGCATTTTAAACATATTTAATATGGATGAAAGCAGCAGATTATGAAACTAGATGCAATTCTAAACATTTTACATATATAAATCATTATAAACCAATGCACGGTTTATTAGTTATTAAATGCATGAAGAACAGGGGGTTTTCTGTAAAATTGTAAACTCCTAGATAATGTCTAAATTCGCAGCAATGGAAAAAACACAATGGGCCGAATTGAACAGTGCACTGAGGCGGCTAGGCTGCTCACCATGGGCCAAGGCCCAGTCGGTGGAGGAGGAAGCAGCAGGCCGGCAGATCTAGTGGCCCACGGCGAAGGCGAAGCAGAGGAGGGCGCGCGCGGGCGACGTGGCGCTCGTCCACGCTCGTGCTGGACAAACTCAACGAGGGGAGCACTGGTCGCCTCGTTCGTGAAGCAGGGGATCGAGCAGCAGGAGGAAGGCAGCGGCAGCGCTGGAGGGTCCTGGCGACCGGATCCGGTGACGCGGCGGGGCAGACGAAGTCCGGTGGACTTGGGGATGGAGCGAATCCTGCGCATGGAGGCAGTTCGGGGCGCGCATCCGAGTTCCATGGCTGGCGAGCTGCAAGAAGATGGCAGCGGCTCTCTGGTTAGAAAGAGAGAGGGAAAACAAAAGAGGAAGGGAGAGCACGGGCGGTAGAGGAGGCGCCCACCGGCGAGCAGCGGGTTAGGAGCAACAACGAAGAAGCAGGCGACGGCTAGGGAACGAGGCAAAACTTGTGAATCGGGTCTCCTTTGTGCACGGGTTGTCATGGCGTTCCTGTGCACGGGAGAAAGATCAGAGGAGGAAGGAGAGGGGGAAAAGAGGAAGAGAAAGAGGAGACGGGCGGCGACTCATCTGCTCGTCGGCAGCAGCTGAACAGAGGCGGCTGAACTTGGAGGTCGTGGTCACAGGCGAGCTGGGTCACCGGAGCGGCGCGGTGATGAGGCCATCCATGGCCTCTGGTACGGCAAGGCAGAGGAGTTGGATCGGGTCTCCTTTCCCCCCGATCAAGCTCGGCTAAGGAGAGATGGGGCTTGGGCGCAGTGAGGCTAGGATGCTGCAGCAGGATCCCGATGGAGAGGCGGAGTGGAAGGACAGGTGGCGAGCTCGGGTTGGTGTGGTGGTGAACACGAGGAGGGGATGTAATGGGTTCGAGCGATGGGGATCCCGAGGTGGGAGATGAGTGTGGCGGCGGCGGCAGGGAAGGATGATGGGACAAGCCTAGGGTTAGGCAGATATTGATATCAGATGAATTTAGGTTAGGGGATATCAGGGATCGTAATCGGACGGCTGAGAAAAATATAGGTTAGGGAAGCCAAAGAAGAAACCGAAGATATTTTAGGGATGTTTGGGGATGATCCGGACCCAACGGCGATGACTGACCGGGTCGGGTTCGGGGGAGTTTCAGACGCGCGCGAGAGCGGGCTGCGAGCTGGCAAGAGAGGTTAGGTGGTCACGGTCAAGAGGGAAGCGAAAACCCGATTTGTCTCGGAACGGTCAACAAAGGCAAGGGGGACCCGTCAACTACGAACAATGCAAGCTTTATGAAAACATGCAGATGCAATGCGCATGATGCTATGAGATGAGATGCATGACATGAACAAAATGCAAAATGAAAGACAAAAACCCAATCACGGAGGAAATAATATATCACATGGACGGAAATGGCAAGAGTTGGAGTTACGAATATGGAAAGTTACATCCGGGGTGTTACTACACTCCACCACTACAAGAGGATCTCGTCCCGAGATCTAGGATGGCACCGGAGAGAAGCAGAAAAGGAAGAGGAGAGGTAAACTAAGTTGCTTCTTCGACAAAAGAGTGAAACCAAAGAACCTTGAGAGGTTGAAAAGTTGAAAGAAAGAACACAATAGAGTTGAACACAATTGAGAGCACTGCGGTAGAGAATAGAAAGAAGGAACACCATGTGAACCTTGGAGGCTGCAAAGCTATGAATGACGAGTACAATAGACAAGAAGGAATTGGAACCATTCTGGTTGAAACGAGATAAACACGGAACAAGGAAGATCGAATTCGGACAGCACTCCGGTTGAAAAAAAGATGCAAGACTTGATAAGATGAAAAGAACTTGAAGAGATGACACAACACTCTGGTTAAATGGATAAGCACGTAAAGAGCACGATCCTCACAATTCGAGATGATGAGTGAAAAGAGCAACATCACAATGCCTCTGGAAGAAAGAATAGAGGATAGATCATTGTAATAACAGAATGGAGAAGAAAATTCCGACTTCTTTCACAAATGATCTTGGAAAGCACCCTGCCAAGAAGGTTAGAATGGAGTTGTTGGAAAACCAACAACGAAACGAATAAACTTGTAGTGGGCTTATGGAAACATCTCAACACTTGAGGTGAAATTCTGCCACTAACGAAAAAACAATTTCTTGTTTGAGATCAACGAAGAGATGAAAACTGCTTTCGCCGAGAGGATAGGAGAAAACTTGGATCATTGATAAGCACCACAATAGCAACATTCATTAGGGAAGGCTTTAGGTGAAATATGACACAAGATAACTCCAACGAAGAGATTAATATGGGTTGAAACAATTCATGATCGAAGAGAAAATGATGGTTTCACAATATCTCATTCCCGACAACTTGTGAATCATTAAACAAGAAGGAAAATTATCAAGAATGACATAACAGCGCCTCAAAACTTAAGGTAGGAAGAATTGCACTTCGGATGCAAGATGAAGAATACTTGAACTCCTCAAAACAAAATATGTGTTGTGCACCATGTTTATTTTAGAGTATAGCTTGGCGGATCATAACTTCGAGAGAAATCTTGAAGAACAATTGAAGAATGAAAGGAATCCTTGACGAACCACCATGTAGAGCCTCCATGAAGAACTCCGGTAATAAAAGGATGATAAAAAGAAAGAGAATTTGAAAAAACAAGGTGAAGCCTTGCAATGATTTAGATGGAGCTTCGCGACGATAATGCGGAAAACTTGGAACTCCGGAAAAGATAAGATGAAGCATCTCGAACCAAGAAATGTGACATGATGAATAACTCTGGAAAGAAGAAACTAGATCACTTGGATGAAACAATAATAAGAATTACGTCATGCGTATCCTTCACCAATTTAAATTGATGACAAGCAACGGATTTGGCATACTACTTATTCTTCTTGAGGGATTAAGGATAGAGATAGCGCAAACTTGAGAAGGTATTGATGGAACCACCGGTGGAATTTGGAAACAACGAATGAATTGATATGATAACAAAGGAAGTGAAATCTTGAACGAACCACCGTAAAAATTGAAAATGAAAGTAGCACAGGCACAATTCACTAGGAAGAATTGGAAAACGAATGAAGATACTTGAGGGGATTTAGATACATGAGAACGAAGAGGCCATGAACTGATTAGGGGTTATTTGAACGATGCACCAGTAAGATTTGGAGAACGATAGCTACACGCTGAGAATGAAGAATTATGACATGATGGCCTTCGGAGGAAAGAAATGGAAACAACTTACGAAATGTTCTGGATGGGTGAAAAGAATTCCCACAATCGAAAACAATTATGAGAGGATGGCATCAGACTTGAACTACGCATCTTTGGAAGAACGGGTAAGGATTTAAGAGGAACCCTTCTTCGGTCTTAAAAATCTGAAATGACGACGAGAAACACCACCCAATTGTTGAGACACTCCAGAACAAAGAACAATAGAAATGATGAACTAACGATGAAAATATTCTGAAAGTGATCTTGGAGAAGGAATATGACTGATGAAAATTCATTATTACGTCAAACTTCGAAAGACTTTGGGAATCGCTCCGGATAAATAATCAGAGTCAGGTAAGATCCTGGGAAAAGACATGTGGGTTAGGGCCCACTCAAAAGAAAACACCGTTGAACAATTTTAAAGAGAGGTTGCACCGGTTGAATTAAATGGCTTGAATGAGATAACAACCTCGAAATATCTTGAACGGATTGAGAATGGAAACACAAGTCCTGTGAGATATCTTCAGCACTCCAGAATAAATGAATAGGAAGAAGTGAATGATTAAGAGGTGCATCGGCATGAGAAAGCATTAGAAATGAGGAAAGGAATATGATGAATATCGAAAGCTTGAATTGGATCCACCGGAGAAGAAACAACAATGAAGGATGATGAACTTGAAACTGTTGAGCATCTTCATGGGAAATCACCGGATAAGAACATTGAAAGAAAAGAATGAAGAGACTTCCCACAAATAAAAGGATACATGATTAAGAAATCTGAGTCCTTGAAGAAAAACGGTGGGAGGGCGGGAAAACAAAGGCAACTTGGGGACGGATGAAACGGATACCGTTGAGAAAACTTAGAATTGATCTCACAAATGTTGAAATGATCGGATCCACTTGAAGAGAAGCACACCGGTTGGAAAGAATTGACATGACAATGTCGATGATCAAAAGGATTAGTACTCCCATAGAAATATGAGAACACCACTTGAAAGGTATGGAATCAACACTTGACATTGAAGCAACTCAAATACCACAACTCAAAACAAAACAAAGGATTGGCTTGAAGAAATAAGCCGGAACAAATACATATGATAGAGATTTACCCAATCCCGTATCAGGCATCTGTCGGAAAGATATTCTAGGAGCTACTTGAATTCCCACCTATAAACTCCCGAAACTTTCTGGTTATGCAATTTGGTGTTGGGGATACAGGGGAAGCAATATATCTCACCAAAACTAACAATCCCTACATCCAGCTGTATCCATCCGTCAACACATAACCGAGAAAACTCTGGAAATCATGTACCACAACCTTCGAAAAGCATCCGTTATACGAGCTATGGCAATACTCCCGAACTCCCCAGTACTGGGTAGCGTCGAGGTTATCTCACCAACAACTGCATAAAAGAGATTTTCGATGTCGGCAAAACTTAGGTATTCTAGAATTGCAACGATAAAACTGTGATGACAACACCTCGGAGCTCAACTCCCCGGGACACTGCCACAATCCATAAATGTCAGGAGGCACCAAGAACAATGTTCTCGTCACAAGACTATCGGAACGATCCCAAGATACCCGCGTGATCCTAAAAAAAATTTGTGAAAAATTGAGGAGAGGAAAGACAAAACATCTACGTCGAGAGTCCTCACCAGAGCGACGAAGGGGCTGAGGAGTAAAAAAAAGAATCCTACTCTCCGATATATATAATCCTAAGACTCAAAATAGTTTTCTTCTAGACTCAACAATGGCCAACAATCAAGGGGGCTCCTATGGTCGGTGGAGGCTCTAATACCAACTTGTCATGCCCAATATGCGACCCTATCCTAAAGGAATTCGAAGGTCCCATCAAGAATAGAAGCGCATATTGGAGACGATTTTGCAAGGTGGATATCATTACATCAACATTACATAATAGATGGGGATACATACAAGAGGCATAGAATGCCACACGAATACAACATCATCATACATAAGAGCATCATCCGACTACGGATGAAACACAAACAGAAACTCAAACGACATAGACCCTGCTAGCCCAGGCTGCCGACCTGGAACCTATCCCCTGATCGTGGAAGAAGCAGAAGAAGAACTCCATAACAAGTAATATCACTCTCGCGTCAAGATCATCGCATAACCTGTACCTGCAACTGTTGTTGTAGTAATCTGTGAGCCACGAGGACTCAGCAATCCCATTACCATGGGTATCAAGACTAGCAAAGCTTAAAGGGGTGGTGAGGTTGCAGCAGCGACTAAGCATGATATGGTGGATAACATACGCAAATAAGAGCGAGAAGAGAAGTAAAGGAACGGTCGTGAACCTAGCAATGATCAAGAAGTGATCCTGAACTCCTACTTACGTCAAACATAACCCAAAACCGTGTTCACTTCCCTGACTCCGCCGAAAAGAGACCATCATAGCTAAACACGCGGTTGATGCGTTTTAATTAAGTCAAGTGTCAAGTTATCTACAACCAGACATTAACAAATTCCCATCTGCCACATTACCGCGGGCATGGCTCTCAAAAGTTTATACCCAGCAGGGGTGTCCCAACTTAGCCCATCACAAGCTCTCATGGTCAACGAAGGATATTCCTTCTCACAGGAAGACCCGATCAGTCTCGAAATCCCGGTTTACAAGACATTTCAACAATGGTAAAACAAGATCAGCAAACTCGCCCGACTGTGCCGACAAATCCCGATAGGAGCTGCACATATCTCGTTCTCAGGGCACAATGGATAGGTCAGCCTACGAGTAAAACCAGCCCTCAAGTTGCCCCGTGGTGGCCCCGCAGTATGCCCGGTTCGGACCAACACTCGAAGGAGCACTGGCCCGGGGGGGGGGGGGTGGTGTTAAATAAAGATGACCCTTGGGCTCCGGAAACCCAAGGGAAAAAGGCCTAGGTGAGGCAAATGGTAAAACCAAGGTTGGGCCTTGCTGGAGGAGTTTTATTCAAAGCGAACTGTCAAGGGGGTCCCATAAATCACCCAACCGCGTAAGGAACGCAAAATCAAGGAACATAACACCGGTATGACGGAAACTAGGGCGGCAAGAGTGGAACAAAACACCAGGCATAAGGCCGAGCCTTCCACCCTTTACCAAGTATATAGATGCATTAATTAAATAAGAGATATTGTGATATCCCAACAAAATCCTGTCCACCATGGAGCAATCTTCAACATCACCTACAACTAACAACGCTATAAGAGGGGCTGAGCAAAAGCGATAACATAGCCAAGCAACGGTTTGCTAGGAAGGGTGAAAAAGGTTAGAGGCTGACATGGCAATTTGGGAGGCTTGGTCAACAAGTGATAGGTAGGGCAGCATAGCGATAGAACGAAGCAACTAGCATAGCAATGATAGTAGTGAGATACAGGGTAACGGTCATCTTGCCTGAAATCCCGCAGGGAAGAAGAACGAGACCATGAAGAATATAAACGGACGTAGTCGAACGAATCCTCACAACTCCGGAATGAAACCGAAGCTAACGAGAGAAGCAAACCGGAAAGGAGGAAACAACATGGTAAAGAACCATCACATAATCATGGCATGATGGACAACCAAGTATGATGCATGTCCGATTTAAACAGGCATGGCATGGCAAAGTGCACAAACAACACTACAAGTTAAGTGGAGCTCAATATGTAACAAGTTGCATATTGACGAAACACTACATTTGATTATTTTGTTCACTCCTGTTTAGGTACTCAACAATATTAAATGTTCTTAAACATGGCAAGGGGTGAAGCATAATAAAACTACCTATCTAGGCAATTTTAAATAAGGACGGAACAACAAACAACAATTCCGGAAAATCCCCATATGCATATTTTGAATTTGGTACTGTTCTGCCCTAAAACATATTTTATTGTTGTTAAACAGGAAAATAAAGTGCACCATGTTAAACTAGGCATTTTTCTACCCATTTACATATAAAGTTTATTAAATTTGGAGCTACGGTTATTTAGTTATGAAATAAATCATTTTAACATGGCATTTGAGCAAATTTAATCAAACAACATTTTAAACATATTTAACATGGATGAAAGCAGCAGATTATGAAACAAGATGCAATTCTAAACATTTTACATATATAAATCATTTTAATCCGATGCACAGTTTATTAGTTATTAAATGCATGAAGAACATGGGGTTTTCTGTAAAACTGTAAACTCCTGGATAATGTCTAAATTTGGAGCAGGGGAAAAACACATCGAGCCGAATTGAACAGTGCAATGAGGTGGTTGGGCTGCTCACCATGGGCCAAGGCCCAGTCAGTGGAGGAGGAAGCAGCAGGCCGGCGGATCTGGTGGCCCATGGCGAAGGCGAATCAGAGGAGGGCGCGCGCGGGCGACGTGGCGCTCGTCCACGCTGGCGCTGGACCAAGTCAACGAGGGGAGCGCTGGTCGCCTCGTTCCTGAAGCAGGGGATCGAGCAGTAGGAGGAAGGCAGCGGCGGTGCTGGAGGGTCCTGGTGGCCAGATCCGGCGACGCGGCGGGGCAGACGAGGTCCGGCGGACTTGGGCATGGAGCGAATCCTGCGCATGGAGGTAGTTCGGGCCGCGCCTCCGAGTTCCATGGCTGGCGAGCTGCAAGAAGATGGCGGCGGCTCTCTGGTTAGAAAGAGAGAGGGAAAACAGAAGAGGAAGGGAGAGCACGGGCGGCAGAGGAGGCGCCCACCGGCGAGCAGTGGGTTAGGAGCGACTAGAACAAAGCAGGCGACAGCTGGGGAACGAGGCAAAACTCGGGCGCGGTCATGGCGTCCCTGTGCACGGGAGAGAGATCAGAGGAGGAAGGAGAGGAAAAAAAGGAAGAGAAAGAGGAGACGGGCGGCGACTCATCTGCTCGTCGGCAGCAGCTCAACGGAGGCGGACGGACCTGGAGGTCGAGGTCACCAGCGAGCTGGGTCACCGGAGCGGCGCGGTGATGAGGCCATCCATGGCCTCTGGTACGGTAGGGCGGAGGAGTTGGATCGGGGCTCCTTTCCCCCCGATCGAACTCGGCTAAGGAGAGATGGGGCTCGGGCGCATCGAGGCTGGGGTGCTGTAGGAGGATCCCGATGGAGTGGCGGAGTTGAAGGAGAGGTGGCGGGCTCGGCTTGGTGTGGTGGTGAACACGAGGAGGGGATGGAATGGGTTTGAGCATGGGGATCCCGAGGTGGGAGATGAGTGCGGCGGCAGCGGCAGGGAAGGATGGATGGGACAAGCCTAGGGTTAGGCAGATATTTATATTAGATGAATTTAGGTTAGGGGATATCAGGGATCTAATCGGACGGCTGAGAAAAATATAGGTTAGGGAAGCCAAAGAAGAAACCGAAGATATTTTAGGGATGTTTGGGGATGATCCGGACCCAACGGCGATGACTGTCCGGGTCGGGTTCGGGGGAGTTTCGGACGAGCGCGAGAGGGGGCTGCGAGCTAGCAAGAGAGGTTAGGTGGTCACGGTCAAGAGGGAAGCGAAAACCCGATTGGTCTCGGAACGGTCAACAAAGGCAAGGGGGACACGGCAACTACGAACGGCTACAAGCTTTATGAAAACATGCAGATGCAATGCACACGATGCTATGAGATGAGATGCATGACATGAACAAAATGCAAAATGAAAGATAAAAACCCAACCACGGAAGAAATAATATATCACATAGCCGGAAATGGCAAGAGTTGGAGTTACGAATATGGAAAGTTACATCCGGGGTGTTACAGTTCTTCCCCGGCACATTGATAATATGCGTCTGTAGTGCCAGCATCTCCGTCTGGGACCCCCAGTCGAGGCCCTTCGCGTTCCAGGAGGTGAGCCTCATGGGTGGTCCAGATCTGATCTCTGGAATGGCCGCGCACTTAGTGTGGTGCGGCTCGGTGATATAGAAACACTCATGTTGCCAGATCTTCACGGTGTCCACAAAGGCCCCCTTTGGCCATGTGGTGTTCGGCAGCTTGCTAATCATAGCTCCACCGCGGTCCACGTGCTTCCATCGACCACCTTCGGCTTCATGTTGAAGACCTTGAGCCATAGGCTGAAGTGTGGGTGGACGCGGAGGAGAGCCTCACACACGACTATGAACACTGATATGTTGAGGAATGAGTCTGGGGCTAGATCGTGGAAATCTAGCCCGTAATAGTACATGAGTCCGCGGATGAACAGGTGGAGTGGAAAACCTAGCCCTCTAAGGAAGTGGGGAAGGAAGACGACCCATTCGCCGGGCTCTGGAGTGGGAATGACTTGACCTTCAAGGGGAATCCGGTGCTTGATATCAGCGGCGAGGTACCCCACACTCCAGAGATCTGTTATCTCCTTCTCCGTCACTGAGGAGGCCTCCCACTTGCCTTGAGAGCCAGAAAAGGACATGGCTGGAGAGGTTGGTGGCAGTGGGGAAGATCGAAGCTTGGGTGCCGGAGCTTGGAGATGGGAAGGCTGAGGAAGGGAGAAGGCGTGGGGTGAATGAGATGGATCTCTATCTGGTTTTGTAGGCTGTGAATGCCAAGTGCCCTCCCCCGAGCCTTAAAACCTCGCCTGTTCCCGATGTGTGTATGCACCGCGGTCGGTTGGATTACCCAAACACCATTGATATGCAATCCCGCATTAAGTGGGCACGATCTCTGTTTAATAGGACGTGCCAATGAGGCGTGGACTCAAAACATGGAACGTGGGGTGTGAAAACGGTTCAAAATGCCGAAGGATCAAGTCTGACGCTTCGTTAAAAAACTTGTCAGTAAAAGACACTATTCTTATTTTTTATATATCCTGCCTTCACGGCTAAGGGATGTGAAAAGCCGGATACAATTCTTTTACAGAGGAAAGCCGATGTGCATTCTTCAAGGAATTCGCCTTGCAATGCCGAAGACAATCTAAACACCAAGTAATATCATCATCAAAGACTGGTTTAGGGGCTACTGTGGGAGTCCTGGACTAGGGGGTCCTTGGGCGTCCGGTCTATTGATGTGGGCCGGATTGATGGGCTGTCTAGATACAAGATAGAAGATTATCTCTCGTGTCCGGTGGGGACTCCCGTATGCATGGATGGCAAATGTGGGTATCCGGATATGTTATTCCTTTCTGTAAAACTGACTTTGTACAACCCTAAGCCCCTCTGGTGTCTGTATAAACCAGAGGGTAGGTCGGAGGCAGGATCACAACATTGCTAGGCTAGCTAATCTAGGGTTAACCTATTCGATCTCGAGGTAGATCAAGTCTTGTAACCCCTATACCCTCGAATATAGTCAAGCAGGAGTAGGGTTTTACCTCCATTAAGAGGGCCCGAACCTGGGTAAACACCGTGTCCTTTGATTCATAGTTACCATTGGTCTTCAGACGAACTTGCCCCCACCCTACCCGAGATATGCTGGTTTTGACACTGATACTCACTTTCGGCCTACTAAAGGCACATGTTATTTATGGGCTCGAGATATTTCCACATGTTAGCGACCTCTTGTTACTGAGGGTCAAATTATGTTTAGGCTTGTTAAGGCCCACTATGGGCACATGCCTACCAAAAATAAGAAAGCTTATTCTGATTTAGGCCCAAATATTTTTAGTGGGCTACATGCAACTTACGTCCCATAATCATTTTTAGCCCAATTGGAATTGTGGGCCCGATGAATGTTGTCATGTTGGGCTCCTACGTAGCTTTCAGTCGAATACATTACTAAATAAACCTACAGTATACAAAAATCGCATCATAATTTATACAACCTTTGGTAGCACGACAAATGTTGTATCACAATAAAATAAATTGCAGCCATACAACAAAAGGCATGTTGGCATAAAGTTACAGTCACCATCAGATGTATAGAAGCACAAATCATTTGACCTGAATGCTAATGTTTCAGGCTATAGAATATGATGGAGCAGCATGATCATCCCCTTTGTTCTTAAATTGCCCTTGAACAACGAAGCAAATGTCTGAAAGTCTGGTTTCAAAACCACTCATATCTTGACAACATTTGTCAACCACTATTCATGTTTCCGAAATGACCTCCATTAGGGATTGGACTTGTGTCTGGAGCACATATATATCACTCTGTCTAGCCGGAAGATTTTGTTCAGTAGGCGATTTGGACGAGGTTATTGAGGGAGTCCTGGATTAAGGTGTCCTCGGACAGCCGGACAATTAACATGGGCCGGACTATTCGGCTATGAAGATACAAGACAGAAGACTTCTTCCCGTGTCCGGATGGGACTCTCCTTTGCGTGGAAGGCAAGCTTGGCGATTCAGATATGTAGATTCCTTTCTATGTAACTGACTTTGTACAACCCTAGTCCCCTCCGGTGTCTATATAAACCGGAGGGCTTAGTACATATGGCACAATCATAATCCCATAGGCTAGACTTCTAGGGTTTAGCCATTACGATCTCGTGGTAGATCAACTGTTGTAATACTCATATTCATGAAGATCAATCAAGCAGGAAGTAGGGTATTACGTCCATAGAGAGGCCCCGAACCTGGGTAGACATCGTGTCCCCCGTCTCCTGTTACCACCGACCTTAGAGGCACAGTTCTGGACCCCCTACCCGAGATCCACCGGTTTTGACACCGACATTGGTGCTTTCATTGAGAGTTCCGCTATGTCATTACGGACTATGATCAGATTGGGCATAAACCCGATCAAAGAGAGATTAACTCTACCCATCAAATAGCAGTGGTGAAGGAGCAATGCAGCGATTCTTCCTCTATTTTGATGACGAACTATGTCCAGATCCTGAGCTCTCCGAGGCGGATACCCGTTCGCGGGAGGACATGACCCAAACTCCGAACTTAGAATCGGATAGCGGGCCAGATAAATTGGGCGACATCCCGGAACCCAAACTGCCAAGTTCAGAAGTTCCTCTGCCCCTGGGTCTCAGATCGGGTTAGGGGTCGGACTTAAATCCACCCACCCACCCAGATACAGGCGACCTTTCCCACATTAGACAACAATCCCAAGAGACAGTACATCACTTTTGGGACAGATTCCTCCTTATAATGAGCAAGGTTAAGGATTTTCGCGAGGAAGATGCAATCTCATTCTTTTGCAAAAATTGCACGGACAAGGGAATCCTTAACGCCATAAGTCGCCGTGACATATCACAATTCACGGACTTGGCGGCCATAGTACATAAGTACTGTGTGATGGAAAGCGCCTGGAAAACCCAGGCAAAATTCTAGGATCCTCCGGCTCTCACTAAACCCTTTGTCCGAACCAAAAGGGTGCACTCTCGCATATCACCCGATCCAATCACAAAGAAACCAAAGCCCACTATAGGGCGTGGAACCGTACTGGAGGGATGGCTCAATAGGCCATGCAAAATTCACACCACACCGGATACCGTACCAACACACATCCTTAGATCATGTTGGATACTTCGACAGGTGGCCAAGAGCGGCGAGGATCTCCTCATTAACAATACCGCAGAGCATCATCCCGCAAAAAACAACAATATAGTGTTGAAAATGTTTGAGACTTTCGCCTCGAATAATAGGCGCAAGAGAGCACTCCGCGGCCTCGCCCAAGTCTGCCATGTTGCAGCAATAAATCCCTGGAACGACACGACCATAAACTTTAACGCCGGTGACGAACCTCAATTCCGAATAGTCCGAGCACCAGCCGCTTTGGTCCTTAGTCCAATTGTGAATGGCTTCCGGCTTACTAAAGTGCTCATGGACGGCAGCAGCGCCTCATCTATGAGGAAACTCTCAACAAAATGGAAATAGACAAGAGCCGCATTGAGCAAAGCAGCACAACCTTCCGAGGAATTATCCCTAGTCGGGAGGCACGATGTGGGGGAAAAATCACACTTGATGTGGTATTCGGCACGCCGGAAAATTACAGGTCCGAAGAGATAACATTCCAAGTGGCCCCGTTCAGTAGTGGATACCACGCCCTTTTAGGGCGGGACGCATTCGCGAGCTTCGAAGTTATACCCCATTATGGGTACACGAAGCTCAAGATGCCCGGGCCCAACGGAATCATAACTCTAGCCAGTGATCCGGACATAGCACTTCACGCCGAAATAAAACCGCCGCCCTGGCCCTCGAGGAATTATCCGAAGCCCTCGTGGCCGAAGAATTAACTGCATTACGCTCCATAGTAGATAGGGACGACGTGATACTCGATAAGCGATCCAAGTCCACCTCTTTCAAACATGTGGACGAAATCGTCAAATTCCAAGTCCACCCAACGGACTCTACAAAAACAGCAGCCATCGGGGCACAACTGAACCCCACAATTGACACCACACTGCAAGCGTTCTTATGCGAGAATTCGGACATCTTCGCCTGGCATCCTTCAGATATGCCAGGGATCCCATGCAGGCTGGCCGAGCATAGCCTCAACATATTGAAGGGATACTAGCCGGTCAAGCAGACACTATGACGCTTTTCAGAACCTAAACGATAGGCTATGGGAGAGGAGCTAGCCAAGTTACTCGAAGCCATATTCATCAGAGAAATAAAACACCCGGACTGGCTAGCAAACCTGGTGATGGTACCAAAGAAGTAGAAATCCTGGCGCCTATGTGTCGATTTCAAGGACCTCAAAGATCCCTTCCCCCTCCCACGCATCGATCAAATCATTGACGCTACCACAGGACACGACTCATTGTGTTTCCTCGACGCTTACTCCGGATACCATCAAATCAAGATGGCGGAGTCCGACCAAGCCGCAACAGCATTCATCACCCCATACGGCCCTTTCTGTTTCAACACCATGCCTTTCGAGCTCAAAAACGCCGGTGCAACCTACCAACGCATGATTCAGACATGCTTGGAAAAACAAATCGGCAAAACAGCTGAGGCATATGTGGATGATGTGGTCATCAATACCAGACACGTCGAATCTTTAGTAGACGACCTGAGGCTCACGTTTGACAACCTCCAAACATATTACTTCAAGCCCAATCCGGAAAAATGTGTTTTCGGTGTTCCTGCCGAAAAGCTCCTGGGCTTCATCGTTTCCAACAGAGGAATTGAAGCAAACCCGGCTAAAATTTGAGCTTTGTCACAGTTAGCTGCCCAACAGACCTCAAGCGAATCCAGAAATTAACTAGATGTGTGGCTGCCTTAAGCCGCTTTATCTCCCGATTGGGAGAAAAGGCACTACCCCTCTATCGCCTTCTTCGACGCACCGAACACTTCGAGTGGATGGATGCGGCCATAGCCGGACTGGAAGAAATAAAGACCCTCTTGGCCAGCAACCCAATCCTGGCCGCACCGAACATTGGCGAACCCATGCTATTATATATAGCTGCAACACACCAAGTTGTAAGTGCAGTGCTCGTCGTCGAATGAGAGGAGGACGGACATAAGTTCCCGCTTCAAAAGCCGGTATACTACGTATCCACTGTCGTCACACCATGCAAGTCACGGTACCCACATTATCAAAAGATAGCATACGTGGTCTTCATGGCATCTCGGAAATTACGACACTACTTTCGAGAGTGTTCAATCACGGTGGCCTCCGAAGTACCACTCAACGATATAATAAATAACCACGATGCCACGGGCCGGATTGCTAAGTGGGCCATCGAGCTCCTCCCGTTCGACATTATATATAAACCACGGCGAGCCATTAAATCGCAAGTACTAGCTGACTTCATCGCCGAATGGACAGGAGCCGAACTCCCTAAAGAGTACGGCGCATACTCCAATTGGATCATGCACTTTGACGGCTCTAAGATGCTGGCTGGTCTGGGAGCGGGCGTGGTCCTGACATCCCCCACTAGAGATACAGTCCAATACGTACTCCAAATACTCTACACAGACTCCAACAATGCAGCCAAATACGAGGCTCTGTTGCACGATCTTCGGATGGCAGTCTCCATGGGCATCTAGCACCTAGAAATGCGTGGGGATTCAAACCTTGCAATATCTCAAACAAATGGAGACTTCGATGCAAAGGACCCGAAAATGGCAGCTTACCATAATTCCATCCTCAAAATGTCAGCTCGGTTTGAGGGGCTTGAATTTCATCACGTGGTACGAGAAAACAATCAAGCGGCGGACATCCTTGCCCGCATCGGCGCTAAGCGCGACCCCGTCCCACCCAACATCTTCTTGGAAAGGCTGTTCAAGCCATCCGTGGTGTGGCAAGGGGAGACCGGCAATACTAGTCTGGATCCGACCACAACCCCAGATCCCAAACACATTGATATAATCGGAGGCTCTGCCACCGAAATAACACCTTCGGCCCATCTAATCATGGCTGCCATCGCCCATGGACCGAACCCTTCCTAGCCTACCTAAATAGGCAAGAACTCCTCGAGGACCAAAATGAGGCACGTTGCATTATGCCACGCTCTAAAGCCTACAAGGTTCACGAGGGACAACTTTATAAGAAAAGCGCTACCGGGGTACTTCAAAGATGTATCTCAGAAGAGGAAGGGCAGAAACTCTTGGCCGAAATTCATGCTGGACTCGGCGGCCACCATGCCGCAGCTCGGGCCCTTGTAAGCAAGGCCTTCCGCTCAGGTTTCTACTGACCGACAGCCTGAACAGACGCACAAGACCTTGTCCAACTGCATCGGTTGCCAGCTCTTCGCCAACCAAAGCCATATGCCGCCCACCGCTCTCTAAACAATCCCCATAACTTGGCCCTTTGCGGTCTGGGGGCTTGATATGGTCAGACCCCTTAAAGGAGGAAGTCATAAGAAAAAATACCTGTTGGTCATGGTGGATAAATTCACCAAATGGATAGAGACCAAACCAGTTAAAATGGCCGAATCCGGACCAGTGATGGACTTCATATCAGGGGTCGTGCACCGTTACGGTGTCCCACACAGCACCATCACCAATAATGGCTCCGACTTCATAGCCGACGAGGTGAAAACTTGGTGCGGCAACATGGGCATTAAGCTCGATTACGCCTCCATCTATCACCCCCAAACAAACGGTCAAGTCAAACAAGCAAATGATCTTATTATGAGCGGCATCAAACCCAGACTAGTGCGATCCCTGAAGGAATCAGACACGCACTGGGTCGAGGAGCTTGACTCTGTACTATGGGGGCTGCAGACCATACCAAATCGCACTACCGGATACACACCATTCTTCAAGGTGTACGGCGCAGAGGCGGTATTGCCCTGTGATATCATTCATGACTCACGTCGAGTGCGCATGTACGAAGAGAGAGAAGCCGAGCTTGATCGGCAGGACAGTTTAGATGCCCTGAAGGAGGAGCGCGACATCATGAAAGCCTGTTCCGCATTCTATCAGCAACAGGCTCTCAGGTATCAAAGCAGAGATGTACGGGTGAAAACTTATAACGTTGGCGAACTCGTTCTATGCCTACCGGAGAAGAAAAAGGACAAGCTCAAGCCCAAGTGGGAGGGTCCCTTCATCATTGATAAAGTTCTCACTAGAGGAGCGTACCGCCTGCGTGATGCATCAGATAATCGACTCGAGCTGAACCCATGGAACGCGGCCAGACTCCGAAGATTCTACGCCTAGCGCCAAACTCTGTGTTCGTCCCCTTCCCTCCGCCTTTTTTTAGTTATATCCTCTCTCTTTCTTTTTATGTCTCTAAGGCTTTAAGTGTGACTCGACTACACACTCTTGACGCGCTAAAATCGTCAAGTATGCGTGCTCACTATACCTGGGGGCTTCTTATACAGAAGCATAAGACAATTATCTTCCGGGCATCATGCCCATTGCATATGTGTCGCTTTTCCATATGTACCTTTTCTTCACCATTATATGCATCGATATGACTTACGTTTTGGCCAAGCTGGGATGCCTGGATCCTATGTTTATGCCCTACGTTCTCGTTAGTTCGGCTAGGGCATAAGGGGAGCACCTCTGCGATTGTTACTGCCGGGTACTCCGGACGTGTATCCAAGACTATGTGAAGCCGAAAGCTAGCGTTCTTAAGGGAATATTCGGTCGGTGAACTAAAGATGTTTCCTACCTATTACAATACAAACCCCCAGATGTTGCATATACTGCGTCTCTACTCGTAGTTCGAACATGCACGTTAATGCATGCGTACCCAGGGAAAGGAACCTTTAACGGAACTATTCTCCCTAGAAGATGTTTCTTACTATCCATGAAATATAACATAGCTAGTTGGGTACTTGTCTGTTCAAGCAATTATGACCCCGATGCCTGGTCTCCACGTGTACCCCCGTTTACATAACTGAGCGGGTATTCAGAAACACTCCGGACTGTCGGGTCCGTAGGCTGAAGCGAAAAGGTCCGCCATGACTAATGATTTACAATCCGACTAGGGACAAAATATGTCCATTGAAGTACACAGTCACTTAGACCCACATACTTCTTCTTCTATGCCATCCAACAGGCTGTCTAGCCTACAATCCTGTTGGCAATACTTTGCAGATAATCCTACCTAGCCATATACCAGACTAACGGGAATCTCTCTCCCATCTGACCATACAGGTCCGACCAGGGCCATTTGATTCGGATCGAGCTTGGTGTACCGTGTTTTAACCATGGCCCAAGCTTCCCTCGCACCTTTGAGCAGCTGTACAAGCTCCCCCATGCTTCCTGGCATGGAGGCGGATGGCCACAAGGCCTTGGCAATATCCTGCATCACCTGCCGAACTTGTTCGTGCAGTTGCGAAAGCTCTTGCAGAAGATCGCCTGAGGATCCGGGCATCTCCTCTTCGGGATGACCAGTCAGTATACCTACAGACATAACTCTGTTAGCCTGTTTCTTCGTCGAACTATATAAAGGTTCGTTTGAGCACATACTAAAAATGCCGCGTTGAAGCCTCCAATTCTCCTTCACGGAGTCTACAAGCTGGGCCTAAAAATCGTTCAATTCCACATCCAGCCGGGTATTGGCATCCTGGAGATCGTTTTTCTCTCGCCTGACCCATGTAAGTACACGCTCGCTAGCCTCTAGTTGTCATTGAGCTCGTTGTTCATCCTCTTGTAGGATCTCCAGATTCACTCCGGGATTGCCCGCGGAATCTATTGTTAGATCTGCAAACATGTCGAATAACAAATGGTACACGTAATTACTTTTTTGTCGATCAAGAAAAATATTACCAGATGAGGCCTTCTTGGATTCCTCCATTTCGGCAGCTGCGGCCCTTAGCTGGGCTTTACTCTCCTCCTACTCTTGAGACAACTGGGTATTCTTCTCTGTAAGAACCTATTCATACAATGATCCTTAAATCAGTTGTACCAACTGTTTCAAGTCTCAGGGGCTACTGATATACATAATTATCAGATTTTGCTTACCTGTATATCTTTTAAATACTGATATGTGGCTCTAGCAAGCCCATCTTGAGCAGCTCGGATGTACCCGTCTCCTAAGTTGAAGGCATTGAAAGCCTCTTCGGAAAAATTAGGGTCGCGGAGTGCGGCCCGCCAATGCCAATGATTCATAGCGCTCTCCACCTCGGAATTTGTAGTGGATATTCTATCCGCACCATCTGTTGGAGGACCGTCCAGTGTTGTCCCCACGTTAGCCTCCTCCCTCGAGGCCGGTTTTGGAGTCCGACTAGTAGAGGCGTGATGGGCAGGATCCCCGGATATAGTCCGGCGGATGCTCTTTCTGACAAGGCACAGCGGATATTGTTATATTTTAAAGATGACAATAACGGAGCATGTTTTAAATCATACCTCTTTGATGGTGGCTCGGCCCTATTCGTTTTCCTTTTAAGCCTACCTAGCTTGGGCGCCCCTTGTTGGTGAGTTGCCGCGGGTTCGGCATGGCGCACTGATGGCTTTCCCTTTATAGCATAATATATCTGCGGTGGGTAAGGTGAAAGGGGGAATCCTTTTCGAAAGATGAGTCTCCTATTTACTTACACGTGGTGCCGGGAGGAGGCCAGGATAATCAACGATGATGGCCACCAAGGTGCCATCACAGCTCGCCTGGTAAAACACCCTGCCATCGAACTCAACAAATATGTCTGGATCCTCTTCGAGTCCGGGGTTGAGGGCCCGGTTGTAGTCCTCTGGCTGTGGAGGCGGGCTATGGATCTCCCTCATGGCTTTCTACATTTCCTGTTCTGGACTAGCAAGGTGAAAATTTGCAATAAAAGACTGCGGGAAGGAATAGAGTTGAGTAAGAGATGGTGACTCACCCAGCTTGGGGGTTGTACATGGAAAATCCATTCGTGGCTTAATGCGGATGAACTCCTCTTCTTCTTCGTTGTATAAATCGAACAGTATTTTCGCCAGACTGGTGGCGGAGTCCGGAACTTTCCGACCGCAGCAGGTGGCATCGTCTTCTCCATTGAAATGCCACATGGGGCACCCACGATACTGGAGTGGCTACACCCCACGCATTATGCATATTGACATAACCTCGATTATGGTCAATCCAGATTTGGCAAGCGTTTTTATCCTGCCCATCAATTGAAGGACCTCTCTGCTATCTTCCTCCTGGGGGCTCCGGGGACGCGAGCCATGGCGATTCTTCAAGGGAGCATTTGTAAACTCAGGAAGACACATCTGGATAGGGTCAGGAAGGGAGACGTCCTCTATATAAAACCTCTCGGAAGGCCAATCTTCGGATGTCTTCTTTGGAGTGCCGGACAGGTATTCGGTCTCGGCGATGCTCCATATTTCGACTCCGCCCACTTGGAATATTGATCCCTCTTGATTGTGAGGGACGATGCAGAACAACCTCTTCCATAGCTCAAAATGAGCTTCGCAACCCAGAAACAACTCGCAAAGGGCAACGTAACCTGCGATGTGCAGGATGGACGCAGGGGTAAAATTGTGCAGCTAGAGGCTGTAGTACTCTAGGAGCCCGCGAAGGAATGGATGGATTGGAAATCCAATGCCCCTCAGCAACTAAGGGACAAGGCACACTCGCTCCCCCCTAGATGGGTTGGGAAAATTCTCCGCTTGCTCCCCGCCGTCAAAGGTGGCCAATCCGGCTCGAACAGGGACAAGATGTGCTGGTGGAAGAAACCCTTGGGTCTACAACTTCACCAATTGGCCGTGGGATATGGTACACTTCTCCCAATCACCTGGCTTGGCACTATGGGGGCGAGAGGAGGAGCTGCAGTGACTGGCCATGATGGGATGGTTTTTTCGGGCACGCTCTGATGAATCCTCGCTTGGGGAAGATGGTGTGATTTGAATCTGAGGATCCCCGTCTCTTTAATAGATGATTTATTTACATGGTCAGGGTGGCAAGTGTACAAATGCCCCGGCTTCTCGCATTCGATCAACACATGGAGACTGACATTATTAAATTACAGAAGCCGATGAGCACAACATTAAATGGGAAGCCGGACGTTACAATAGGTACTCTAGAGAATTCGGAGAAGAACCCGCCTTGCAATGCCGAAGACAATCTGCACGCCGGACTCATCATCATTGAAGTCTGGTTCAGGGGCTACTGAGGGAGTCTTGGATTAGGGGGCCCTCGGACAGCCGGACTATATACTTGTGCCAGACTGTTGGACTATGAAGATACACGATTGAAGACTTCGTCCCGTGTTCGGGTAGGACTCCCTTTGCGTGGAAGGCAAGCTTGGCAATTCGGATATGTAGATTCCCTTCTCTGTAACCGACTCTGTGTAACCCTGGCCCCCTCCGGTGTCTATATAAACCAGAGGGTTTAGTCCGCAGGACAACAACAATCATAATCATAGGCTAGCTCCTAGGGTTTAGCCTCTGCGATCTCGTGGTAGATCAACTCTTGTAATACTCATATCATCAAGATCAATCAAGCAAGAAGTAGGGTCTTACCTCCACAGAGAGGGCCCGAACCTATGTAAACATCGTGTCCCCCGCCTCCTGTTACCATTAGCCTTAGACGCATAGTTCGGGACCCCCTACCCGAGATCCGCCGGTTTTGACACCGACAGTTGCGCTCCAAGGACTCACACTTCTTGACTGCGTCCTGGAGCTCCTGCTGGACCTCACTAACCCTAGCCTCATGCTTCTCACAGGCGGACTTATCCTTGGCCGCTTTCTCCTCCGCCTCGGCCAACGCCTTCTTGAGGGTTTCCACCTCGGTCGCCGCTCCTAAACAAATACAATGGCAGTTCAGCCACCACAATTTATTCATCCTTCCTGACTATATACAAGGTTATTGCATACCTCGGCTATCCTCCAGCCGCTTTTTAACGCGGTAGAGCACCTCCTCGGCCCGCACCAGACTCTGCTTCAGTCTAGAGATCTCAGCAGTGCGAGAGGTCGCAGCCAGCAGCGATGCCTGCTTATTCACATAAACATTTTAAGTTAGTCTCCTGCGAAAATTATTTGATCCTCTGTTCGGCTTTTCTTTCCGAACACCGGACAGAGTATCAGGGGCTATTGTCTATACTATGACATTATTTTTATAGTTGCGTTGCTGACCTCAAAGCCCGTTAGAAGGCTCGTGCACGCTTCGGTCAGTCCGCTCTTCGCGAACTGGATCCTCTCAATCACCATACCCACAAGGGTACGGTGTTCATCAACAATGGAAGCGCCTTGCAGCGCTTCCAATAAACTGTCCGGTGCCTCTAGATGGACAGAGGTCACCGGTGGAGTAGGCGTGCCTCCCTCTTTTGAAAGAGGCGGCCCTGCCTGATTCCGGAGCCATATGGGTCCTCGGAACTGTATTCGGCTGAGGGCCAAATTGGATATGACCCCAATCGTCGGTGTCCATGGGGGTTTGCTCCCCCATGTGTTCGGCAACCAAGGTTTCACCCTCCGGCGCCACCAGGACGGCCTCCTAAGCCTCTCCCTAGAGTGAGATCCCTCGAGAACACCTCAGTGTTGTCCATGGCCTTGGATCCATCGCCTCTGGATCCAACGAACCCTCTGAAGAGGAGGATAGCTCGAGGTTGGACCGAGACGGATTGTAATACATAATTTAGCACATTAAAACAATGAAATAAAGAGGCCGGATATATGAACGTGTCGGGACACTTACGATTTGGCCAGGGGCTTGTCCCTGTGCTCCCACTCCCAGCTGCTGTCGGTGGCCGCTGCGGAGCTGTCCGGAAGGGGGGTTTTCCCCTTCTTGGACGCCTCAGCTTCCAGACGCGTGGAGGCCGTCCTTTTCTTTCTCCCCCTGCAGGGGGGAATGGCTTTCTTCTTCCTCCTCCTCTTCCTCATCGTCCTCGGCTGTGGAGGAGTGAGCCTCGGATTCTTCGGACGTCACGTCCGAATTGCCCTTGCGGCAGAGACCACCTCTGGTCCCCATGGCTTTCTTCTTGGCCTTCTTCTCCGGCACTTGATAAGGCACCGAAACCAGCATCTTCGTCAGAAGTGGGACTTCTGGGTCTTCAGGCAGCGGAGCCGGATAGTTAATCCGCTCCGCCATCTCTGTCCAGGCCTGAAAAAATTAATGGGGAGGCTTAGATGCCTTCCTCGAGTATGCAAGTAAAGGCTATACCTTGAAAGCGTGAAAGAACTAACCGGACTAGTAGGGTGCGTCAAGTCATGCCCGTGATCCTCGGTCGTGGGCGGCGGTGCCTTGTTGGCCTTGAAGAGAACCTTCCAGATATCTTCGTGTGTCATGCCGAAGAGCTCCAGTAGGGTCTGGTGATTGGCCGGATCGAACTCCCATAGATGGCAAGTCCGGCATTGGCACGAAAGGATCCGGCGAACAAGCATCACCTGGATCACGTTGACGAGCTTGACTCTCTTGTTTATCATGTTCTGGACGCGCGTCTGGAGCCCCGTCAGCTTGTCTGGGGAAGACCAGGTCAGGCCTTTATCTTGCCAGGAGGTAAGCTGCATCGGGACTCCAGTCCGGAATGCGGGAGCCGCGGCCCAGTTGGTGCCGCGCGGCTTTGTGATGTAGAACCACTTTGACTGCCACCCTTTGACAGTCTCCACAAAGGAGCCTACGGGCCATGTGACATTGGGCATCTTACCCACCATGGCACCTCTGCACTCTGCTTGTTGGCCACTCACCACCTTCGGCTTCACATTGAAGGTCTTTAGCCATAGCCCGAAGTGAGGTGGGATGCAGAGGAAGGCCTCACACACGACAATAAATGCTGAGATGTTGAGGCTGGAGTTGGGGGCCAGATCATGGAAGTCCATCCCTTAGTAGAACATTAGTCCATGGACAAACGGGTGGAGAAGGAATCCCTCTCCTGGGGCTCCGGGGTGGGGACAATTTGTCCCTCGACTGGAAGTCGATGAGCTATTTCCGTGGCCAAGTAACCGGCTTCCCGGAGCTTCATCATGTCCTTCTCCTTGATGGAGGAGGCCATCCACTTGCCTCCTGCTCCGGATCCGGACATGGTTGGAGTGCTTTTTTGGACGGAGAAGGCGAGAGCTTGGGCGCTGGAGCTCGAGAATGGATGGGCATAGGAGAAAGAAGGCGTGGGTGAAAAAGGGTGAATCATGATCCCTTTATAAAGGCAGTGAATATTACGCGCCTCCCCACTCGCCTTGAAACTCGCCTATTCCCCAAGGGCCGTGCAGGTGGCACGGTTGGGTTACCCATTCCCATATTGATGAGAATCCCGCAATAAGGGGACATGATCTCTTCTTTGACAAGACGTGCCAATAAAACCGCACCTCGAAATATGGAGCAGCAGGCTAAAAAATGGTTCGAATAGTGACCGGGCAATGGCGTGATGTCATGCTACAAAAAGTTGCCAGCGGATTGGACTCGTGGAATATTGTACTCTCTATGATTGTGTGTGGTATTTGTTTTGTAGAGCCGGATACGTTTTCAGTGTCCAAAGACTATTTTGGAGGAGGAACCCGCCTTGCAATGCCGAAGACAATCTGCGTGCCGGACTCATCGTCATTGAAGCCTGGTTCAGGGGCTACTGAGGGAGTCCTGGAATAATGGGTCCTCGGACAGCCGGACTATTAACATGGGCCATATTGTTGGGCTATGAAGATACAAGACCGAAGACTTCTTCCCGTGTCCGGATGGGACTCTCCTTTGCGTAGAAGGCAAGCTTGGCGATTCGAATATGTAGATTCCTTTCTCTGTAACCAACTTTGTACAACCCTAGTCCCCTCCGGTGTCTATATAAACCGGAGGGCTTAGTACATAGGGCACAATCATAATCCCATAGGCTAGACTTCTAGGGTTTAGCCATTACGTTCTCGTGGTAGATCAACTCTTGTAATACTCATATTCATCAAGATCAATCAAGCAGGAAGTAGGGTATTACCTCCATAGAGAGGGACTGAACCTAGGTAAACATCGTGTCCCCCGTCTCCTATTACCATCGACCTTAGACGCACAGTTCGGGACCCCCTACCCAAGATCCGCCGGTTTTGACACCGACAGTTACCTTGACAACCAACCCAGAATTACGTAGGAAGGTGCTTTTTGCACAGCTAGTGGAGAGATACTGACGCACTGCAACAAGAGGTGACATTGTGCATGTGGTAACCTCGTCACCTTTAGGTGGTTGCGGCTTTTTAGTCATTTGTTCCATAGCCTGCTGAAAGTTTGAACTTGTAGATTAGTCTACCAGATAAGTTACTAATGAGACAAAAATAGACAAAGTAGGTTTCACATTTATACACAACTTATTTTGGTGAACTACTGTAATACATTAGCATGTATTGTAGTGCCAAATACATAATTAAATCACTTTCAGAATATATTTCCTTGTAGCATGCCTACTATATTGTCTATTTCCTCACATTTGTTGACATCTAAGGATAAAGAGTCATGGTTTAAAGTCGGATGAACATAGTATGACATCATTCATATCATGGGTAAACATATGTCAAACAAACAGGCTATTGTATCATCGTGTGGGCACGTGAACATCAAGACCAAAAGAATATCCTTCCTCTCTTTTAAACCGTGTAAGGTGAAATGATACGTTAAGACAACTGTGTATAAAAGTGAACAGAGTAACTAGCATTGGCTGCAAACCAAGCAGTTAAATGAACACGTCACAGTAACAAGCAATTCAAAGGTAGGAGTAGTAAGGACTTACAACGGTGGCATGAAATGGTGTGCTCATGCCCTTCATCTTGCTGGTGTGGCAATCCTTGAAGATTTGTGCTGCATTCGGTTCAGGTTCTTTTTGGTCCGCACGGGCTTTCCTCTGTATTTGGAATTAGTCAATATAGATACGATAATATGGCATAGAAAAAAGAAGGAACTAGCAGCTATTTACAAGAGCCTCGAACTGTGCAATATAGCTATGAGATCCTGTTGTCAGTTGGAATTTCACTTTAGAACAGTTGGTCTTGTTCTTCAAATAGTTAGCCTAGAAGAAGATACACTTGTAAGGCACATACGTAAATACAAGTTCAATATGTGATCTGATCAAATACATATACCCTACCTGATACTTCGAATCAGACAAGTGTTTAACAAAGGATGTCCAGTCTTCATCTGTAATATATTCCACTAGAGATGTTTGGGAGATTTCATTATTAGCCTTTCCTTCAAAGTGAGTTTTTCTAAGGTGATACCGATACTGTCAACAGCAGGCTGAAAAACATGAGTGCATGCTTGTTTAGTTGCATCATCTTTCGGTTCCAACTTGAAACTCATCTGTTGAAAAAAGAATGTGTCTTATTAGGAGGAAGCTAGAAAGTATGGGACAGAGCAAGACAATATTCCAAATTGCGATGAATAACATTACTTACGGATAAATGGTCCAGAAAGGTGTTAAACTGGGTATCGTCTTTCTCATTCCTATATTGGATCCACGTTGGGAGGATACGTGCATGACACCTAACGGCAACGGCTGCCTCTGATACTAACTTGGCTGAATCTGTAGCATCACGTGGCCATTTTAAACCTGCCTCAAAATGGATCTCGATTCTCCCTCCTTTAGATTTTTTTAATCGATCAAGCATTATCCCTAATGTCTTTTTCCGCCTGCGCCGTGGTGCTAGTTCAACAACGAATACGGAAAGTGTTAGTGCACATCAAACTGTTAGAGTACATATAAAGGAGCATGCAACTGCAACTTGACTCGATCAGGTACCGTCTTGGTGTTTATGCTCATGAGGTTCATCTGATCTTGCCAACTCCTGTTGTGTCAGCAGTGCTTCGGAAGTAGTTTTAGGTGTGAAGGTAGCTTGGGAACAGGCCAGTTGCAAAGCAAACTAACGAGTAAAATGTTGAGATGTCGATACAGTTGAAGGGGATGTTGTAGCTGGTGGAGCAGGTGATACTGTGTTTGTAGATTTAACCGGTGGACTTGGACCTTCTACTGCACTATAAGTACCAGCAGAATCTCGAGGGCAGATCCTTTTCCGTTGCGCCCGACGAGTAACACCATTCCCTACTATATTCTTATCCTTGCTCTTTTTAACTTTACCATGTCAAGCCATACCCACAACACAAAAGAATAGAATCGCTCTTTAGAACTCATTGATGCATGATACAGACAAGCAATACTTTGATGTAAGACAACCGTATGGGGATGGAATATGTAAGAAAAATAGAACGGCGTGACATATTCACAGCTATGATGTGTAAACTAAGCAAAAGGATTTTCAAGAAAACGTAATAATGAAAGCTAGGCACCATATGAAAGATGCAACCAATATCACTCTGCCAAGTTAAAAGTGTCTTGTCATAAGTGGCATTTTGAAAATTTAGAAGCAGTACAACCTAGAAATCGATGCAAGATGCAACCACTATAAAACTGCCATGTTAAAAGCGTCCAACCATGAGTGATTGATGAGGGATACATAATAGCGTTACTTTGATGTAAGAACATGGTACGATAGATAGATGCAATGTATTCTAGACACAGAAAGGCATGTCATATGCACATGTATAACCTATAAACTTAGCAGGCACAATGTAATAATAATAGAAGAAATACAAGCTAGACAACATACGAAACATGAAATCAATTATCACACTGTCAACTTAGAGCAAGCACATGTGATGATGTAGTAGGGGAGATGAACTCATCATGTAGACTTGAGACTTCAACTACATTAGCAGTAGAAGTGGCAAATCTATAGAGTCTCGGTTTGCGTCGGTCTGGAGGACCAGCAACATCCCCTAACTTACTCTTTTCCTTCCTCTTTTTTGATATTGCCTTCTGAAGTCAAAACCATAAGAAGATGATCAAAATTAGCTCTGCATAACCGATTGATGCATGATACAGACGAACACTACTTTGATGTAAGGCAAGCGCATGATAGGAGGATGGAATATATACATAAAAAGAACAACATTTCATATTCACACATACGATAGGAGGATGGAATATGTATGAAAAACAGTAAGTAGAAGGCATTTCAACAAAATTTGAAGAAATGAAAGCTAGGCACCATATGAACATGCAACCGATATCACTCTACCAGGTAAAAAGTGTCTCATCGTATGTGCCATTTCAAGAAATTAGAAGCAGTACAAGCTAGAAGACAATGCAAGATGCAACCTACATCACACTCCCAAGTTAAATGTGTCTTATGGGCAAGTGATTGTTGCAGGTATAAGTTGTAAGCTACGCAGATTCAATTCAACAAAATTAGAAGCAATAAAAACTAGAGATCATATGGAACATGCAACCACATATAACAGTGCCAAGTTAGAGCAAGCATCTGTGATGGTGGAGTAGGGGAGATGTGCTCATCATCTACACAGCTACATTGACTGTTCAACATTGTGTTGTCTTGCGAATCTTGTTGGGAGGATGGCGGAGTAGAATCTGTGGAGACCCTTGATACGTCTCCAACGTATCTATAATTTTTGATTGTTCCATGCTATTATATTACCTATTTTGGATGTTTAATGGGCTTTAGTATGCTCTTTTATATTATTTTAGGGACTAACCTATTAACCGGAGGCCAAGTGCCAGTTTCTTTTTTTTTGCCTATTTTAGTGTTTTATAGAAAAGGAATATCAAACGGAGTCTAAACGGAATGAAACCTTCGCGAGGATCTTTCTTGGACCAAAAGCAATCCATAAGACTTGGAGTTGAAGTCTAGGACTCTACGAGGATGCCACGAGGCAGAAGGGCGCAGCCAGGGGGTAGGCGCGCCCCCACCCACATGGGCCCCTCATAGCTCCACCGACGTACTTCTTTCGCTTATATATACTCTTTGATGTAGGGCGGAACCCTAGGGGCCGATCTTTCACGTTTGGAGTGGATCCTACAGGAAACACAAAGAACGTGCAGAAGATCACGAGGGAAATCACGAGGGGAAAATGAGAGAAACACTCAACCGACACGAATATGATCACACAAGTGCTAG
Organism: Triticum timopheevii; assembly: GCA_963921465.1. NCBI lineage: Eukaryota > Viridiplantae > Streptophyta > Magnoliopsida > Poales > Poaceae > Triticum > Triticum timopheevii. The sequence goes on along the minus strand of OY997268.1, from coordinate 289,040,054 downwards.
ATCATCGAGGCACAAAGTAACACGAGATCCATAGTCAACAAGGGACGATACAAAGGTAGTCGTTCTTCTCCGTGAGGAGGTCTTGATTGTCTTCTCCGGATGGAGGCCTTGAATCCGGATGGATCTTCTCCGAAGAGGTGCGGTCCCTCACGAGGAGTAGATCTGTGCGGATGAGCAATGCTCTATCTCAAATGAGCTAAACCAATGCTAAGTCTCAAAGTGAGGAGGAGGAGTCCTATATATAGGTTAAGGGGGCGAAGGGGTACATGGGCTCAGCCCAACACGCGCGCACAGGGGGGGTCCGGATGATCCGGGTGGGGAGCCGGATGATCCAGCTAGAGGCCCAGATGTGCTGGTGGCGCAGGCGGTGGCGTTGCAGGTCCGGATGTTTGGCTGGGGGTCCGGATGTCCGGGCGGGGTCCGGATGATCCGGGTCGGCGTCCGGCTGATCCGGCTTCAGGTGAGAGCTTCGGGTGTCTTCGAGGCGAATTAGATGTATCATCCGGACCGGGGTCCGAATCGTCCGGGCTCTGTCCGGATCGTCCGGGCCCTTGTCCGTATCGTCCAGCCAGCCTGGGCGTTGGTGCTTTTCCTCTCCATCTTCACGTATGTCTTTTGCTTCCGGTTCTCCTTTCTTCCTAGCTTCTCCATGGCTAACTCCTTGGTACCTGAGTATGCAAAGTGTCCCGTTTGAGGTAGTAGCCATGTCTCGTGTGAATCGAAAGGGAGTTGTGAGATGAGTGATGTCACCTCGGTTTCGAGAGCTCTTGCATGTGCTCGAGTCATAGGTCCAAGTGGTGATGTAGGGGATGTAGATGCGTCCATGGGGATGATCGTGGGATGCTCCGCATCATCTCTCCCCCCCCCCCCCCACCTTGTGAAAGATCCGACCTCGGATCGAAATCTTCATCACCATGGTAAGGCGAGAGGTCTTTGACATTGAAGATGTCGCTCACATTGTACTTGTCGCTTGGTAGGTCGATCTTGTAAGCGTTGTTGTTGTAGCGTGCTAGCACCTTGAAGGGTCCATCGGCTCGAGGGAGAAGTTTGGACTTGTGTTCATTGGGGAAGTGGTCCTTGCGAAGGTGTAGCCACACGAGATCGCCAATGCCGAAGATCATGGGTTGCTTGTTGACGTTGAGCTTGGTCGCTAGTCATTGTACTTGGCGCTCGATGGTGTTCCTTGTATCCTCATGCATCTTGTTGATGTAGCTTGCCCGTGCACTCGCATCCATGTTGGTGCGCTCTTGTAGAGGAAGAGGTAGAATGTCCAATGGGGACAACGGGTTGAAGCCGTAGACGACCTCAAAGGGGGACTTGCCGGTAGTCGAATGTCTTGCACGGTTGTAGGCGTACTCGGTGATGGGTAGACATGCCTCCCACTCCTTGATGTTCTTCTTGATTAACACACAAAGTAGAGTGGAGAGTGTCCGGTTCGTCACCTCCGTTTGGCCGTCGGTTTGAGGATGGTATGTGGATGAGAAGAAGAGCTTGATTCCGAGCTTGGCGCGTAGCGTCTTCCAAAAGTAACTCAAGAACTTGATGTCATGGTCGGAGACGATTGTCTTTGGTACTCCATGGAGGCGCAATATTTCCCTACAAAAGAGATTTGCAACTTGTGAAGCATCGTCTATCTTGTTGCAAGGAATGAAATGTGCCATTTTAGAAAATCGGTCCACAACAACAAACACGGAATCCTTTCCATTTTCAGTTCTAGGCAAACCAAGTACAAAATCCATGCTAATATCTTCCCAGGGTTGATAAGGAATAGGAAGAGGCATATAAAGACCATGTGATTGAGCTATGGACTTAGCTTTGCGACATGTAGAGCATCGGTTGGTGAAGCGTGAGACGACACGCAACATCTTGGGCCAAAAGTAGTTCTTGGAGAGCGTGGCGAATGTCTTGTCGCGTCCAAAATGTCCCATGAGTCCGCCTCCATGAGCCTCTTACAAAAGGAGCAAACGAAGAGAATACTCGGGAATGCATAGTCTGTTAGCTCTCATATGACAACCATCCTTGATGTAATATCGTTCCCAAGATGTATGTGTCAAACATTTAGCAAAAGAAGTAGCAAAATATGGACCATTAGCATACAAGTCTTTTATGTGCTAAAGCCAATAACATTCAACTCAAGTTTAGTGACAAGCGTGCATATGTGTGAAAGTGCATACGCAACTACATTTTCCTTGCCCTTAATGTACTTGATCACATAGGGGAAAGATTCAATAAAATCACTCCATTTGGCATGACGCTTGTTCAACTTAGTTTGACCTTTTAAGTACTTAAGTGTTTCATGATCGGTATGTATGACAAACTCATGAGGTCCAAGATAATGTTCCCAAACATGTAGCACACGCACTAAAGCATACAATTCTTTGTTGTATATGGGGTAGTTAAGTTGAGCATCGGAGAGTTTTTCACTAAAATATGCAATGGCTCGTTTTTCTTGCATCAAAACTCCGCCAATTCCGGTACCACTTGCATCACAATGAACCTCAAAAGTTTTATCAAAGTTGGGCAAAGCAAGAATCGGAGCATGAGTAAGCAAAGACTTGAGCTCATCAAAAGTGGTGGATTGCAAAGATCCTCAAACAAAAGGAGCATTCTTCTTACTCAAGGCATGCAAAGGAGCGGCAATTGTGCTAAAGTCTTTCATAAAGCGACGATAAAACCCCGCAAGGCCAAGAAAGCTACGGACTTGTTGCAAATTGGTGGGTTGGGGCCAAGTTTTAATTGCTTCAATTTTAGATTCATCAACATGGACACCCTTGGAAGAGACAACAAAACCCAAGAAAACAAGTTTGTCAACACCAAACGTGCATTTTTTTCAAGTTGGCATACAGACGTTCCTTGCGAAGGGTTTGCAAAACAGCCCTAACATGATTAAGATGCTCTTTCATGGATTTGCTAAACACAAGAATATCATCAAAGTAAACCACAACAAACACTCCAATATAAGGACGAAGCACAAAATGCATAAGTCTCATGAAAGTACCGGGAGCTTTCGATAAACCCATACGCATCACTAACCACTCATACAAGCCAAATTTGGTTTTGAAAGCAGTTTTCCATTCATCACCTTCTTGTATGCGGATTTGATAATAGCCACTTCTAAGATCAATTTTTGAGAAAAAGGCGGCACCGCTAAGTTCATCAAGCATATCATCTAGGCGAGGAATGGGATGCCTATATCGAACGGTAATAGCATTTATAGGTCTACAATCAGAACACATGCGAAAACTTCCATCTTGCTTAGGCACAAGTATAACCGGAATGACACAAGGGCTTAGGCTTTCACGTACATGACCGTTGTCGATTAGTTATTGTACTTGCCGTTGGATCTCCTTAGTTTCTTCGGGGTTGACACAGTATGGAGCTTTGTTTGGAAGGGGCGCTCCGGGGATGAGGTCGATTCGATGCTCAATGCCTCGTAGAGAGGTATACCTGGAGGTAGCTCATCGGGGAAAACATCTTGGAATTCCTGCAAAAGAGATTGAAACACTAAAGGTAGCTCGTGAGAGGTGTTAGTTTTTGGTTCTCCATCCTTGCACACAAGGACAAAGTGCATAACACTCGATGGGTTCTCACACACTTCTCTCATCTCACTTTTTGTGGCAAATAGGACTAGGTTTTTCTCTCTAGGCGAAGAGGCGCTCAAGTTTGGCTTGTGGCTCTCACTCCCTTTTTGGTGGATCACTTTCTCACTCTTCTCTCCACGATGGGTGTCTTGCTTGTCGGCTATCACTTGACTAGGATACATAGGTCGGAGCACATAATCATTCCCTTTCATCTTGAAGCTATAGTGATTGGTACGCCCGTTGTGGATGACACGATGGTCGAATTGCCATGGCCTGCCAAGAAGGAGGTGGCAAACTGCCATTGGGACGACATCACACTCCAAAGTGTCCTCATATGCACCAATTTTAATGGAGACTTGAACTGTATGCTCAACTCAGATAGTGCTGGAGTCACTTAGCCATTGGACTTTGTAGGGGTGCGGGTGCTTCACCTTGACCAATTGAAGCTTGGAGCATAGTTCTTCACTTGCCAAGTTGTGGCAACTACCTCCATCGATGATGACCTTGATGGACCTTCAATTGATGTCGGCCTTTGTGTGGAAGATGTGGCATCGTTGGTCTTCTTCTTGGTGATGTTGAAGAGTCAAGATGTGGAGACCACAAGAGCTGGGCTCGAATCCTCATCACAAAAGACTTGATCATCTTCATCCTCATTCACTCACCGGTGCATGGCCACTTGCTCAAGAGCTTCCATCTCCTCGTCACTCATGGATTCATAGGTGCCATCATCATTGAGGATCATGGTGCGCTTGTTTGTGCATTCGTAGGACTTGTGGCCTCGGCCGCCGCAAGCGAAACACTTGAAGGAGCTTGTATTGACGGTCTCATCGGTCGGAGTAGATGATGAGGCACGCAGCTTGAAGTTGCTTGTAGTAGGAGGAGGACGACTTGAACTTGTCGAAGTTTTCTTGTAACTTGACTTGTCGTTGTTGCTTGGAGAAGGCTTGGTTGATGTAGAGGTTGGAGGAGTTGTTGAAACTTGGTTGTTGGAGAAGGCGTAGGTCTTGGACGAGTACTTGGCATACTTAAAGTCATCTTGCACTTGACGTTCCGCCTTGGTCGCTTGATGCACGAGCTCAATGAGGTTGGAGTAGGGTTGGAAGTCGACAATCTTCTTGATGGGATGATTGAGGCCATTCAAGAAGCGTGCAATTGTTTGCTCATCATCTTCCTTGACATTGGCTCGAATCATGGCTATCTCCATTTCCTTGTAGTATTCTTCAACACTCTTTGTTCCTTTCTTGAGGAGTTGGAGCTTCTTGAAGAGGTCGCGGTTGTAGTAGGTGGGCACAAAACATGCTTGCATGACATCCTTCATTTGAGCTCAAAGGTTCACCTCTTGCTTGTCAGCACTCAAGGACTTGTTCCCACCATATGAGCACATAGTCTTGGAACTCAAGTGATGACATAGCGATCTTCTTCTCTTCCTCATAGTTGTGCAAACGAAAGATTTTGTCGACCTTCAATGCCTATGAAAGGTACTCTTCGGGATCATTGCTTCCGTTGAACTTGGGCATTGCGGATTTGATCTTGCCGTCGCGTTGCTCTTCATTGTGTTGTTGGCGATGGTGATGATGACGCCCTTGACGGTGAGGGTAATCATCCTCATGTTGCTCTTGGCGTGGAGGAAGTCCATGATCAACTTGAACTTGAGGTTGAGGTGGAGCTTGACGAGCTTGTGGAGGAGCTTGAGGAACTTGACGTTGCACTCGCGGTTGGTAGTTCTTCTCTTGGATTTCTTCTCAAAGGGCTTCCTCTTGATTGCGCCGTTCATGATTGCGGTTGGCGATGGCTCGACTTGATTCTTGAAGAGCATGTTGCACCTCAAGAGCTTGCGCTTCACGTTGTTGTTGTTGAAGACGTTGAGCCTCAGTGTCTTGTTCCTCTTGGTGTAGATGTGCTCGTTCTTCCTCTTGGCACCGTTGTCGTTGTCGTTCTTGAGCTTGAGCAAAAGCAGCTTGATGTGGTGGAGGACGAAGTTCTCGCTCGTCGACTTGCTCTTGTGAATGCTTGTCATGTAGCGGATTGCGAGATGCATGACGGTCTTCACGCATGGCTCATCGAAGAGTGTTCGATGACGGTGTAATTGAGTCGGAGAAGGAGTTGTCGGAGTGTCAACTTGAGTGGCTCCGTCTTGAGTATGAAGAAGTAGAAGGAGAACGGTTCACCAACAAGGCGCGGATCTCGTCCATCCTTGCATCGTTCTCTTGCTTGTGAGTGTCGAGCTTGTTATCTAAGTAGTCCTTGGTACGTTGCTCGGAGAGTCGCAAGTCGGTGGCGAGGTTGTCGATACGGTCGGTCATAGCTTGTTGCTCTTGATGCAATGCTCGTTGTGCACTAAAGAGGTGGCTCTTGGTGACGAATGATGACATGTCGTCATCTTGCTCGATGAGGAGTGGGTTGGTAGAGGTACTTGGCCTATCCATCATTCCAAGCAAAGTGTGAGTGCGAGAAGGAGAAGAACTTATACCAAATGTACCTTGACCGATGTCGACGATGAATCAAGTTCACTCAAATGCGGACAATGAAATAGCACTCTTGATACCAATTCTTGTCGGTTCTCACACCTACACAAGTAAAAGCTTATGGTGGAGCTTGGTTAGGATGGTGGCACAAAATTTGATGCAATTGTTAGTTTGACTCAAATGCAGCAAGTAGACCAAGCAAGTAGTGGAACACGGAAACACACACGCAAATAGAATAATGGGATTCTGCAAACCAAAAATGAGCCAAAATGTGGAGTCCACGAAAATGCTCTTGTTGCACAATACTCGAGAGACGCTAGCACGATTGCACAACAGGCGGATACAGAGCTTGTGCACAACCTACTAGGCAAAAATGCAACGATCTCTATCCCAAGTATGCTATATGTATGGTATTTCGGTGATATGAGCCAAGATGATCGGATATGATAATCTTAGTGTAGTATGATGCTATGGTTCTTGCTTATAAGCTCTTTGCTTATCTTTCTCTTTTTGCTTAAAAGCTTGGTTGGCTCTTTCACTTTTGAGCTCTTTTCGCATGCAAAACTTCACGAACCAAGATAGCAATTGCGTATGCGATGACAACTTTGTAACACAAGAGATGATATGGTATGTATGCTATGGAGTATGATCACTAATGTGCACAAGTCACGTTGCCGGCAATACTCGATGGCTAGTCTTGATGGGTAAGCAACGCGAAAGTAAGGCTAAGGTGGTTATCAATGCAATGGCAAGGCGTAGATGTCGTCGAAGTTACCGTCCGTAGCGATGATGAGTAGTCGACGAAGATGAGCGGTGGTGATGTTGATGTCGCGTCGTACCTAAATAGCCGAAACACAATAGGACACGGAAACCACAACTCAAATTCTCGAATGGTGGTACGGAGGGGTATGTCGTGGGGTTTAGCGGGTTAAGGTGGTGGTGGTAGAAGTGGGTGGAGTGCGGAGGCGTAGGTGGTGGTGGTGAAAAACTGTAGAAAATGCAGTTTCGATAGAGGAAGCTGGATGATCCGGGCCAGGAGCCGGATGATCCGGGTCAGGGTCCAGATGATCCGGGCAGGTCAACTACGCTCGGGAACTGCTCGGGATGAACTTGAAAATGGCGAGAAATTCGAAGATTTCGCGGATTTTGGATGGATTTCGAGGGTGAGAAGGTGGGGAAAGGCAAGATCCACGAGTTACACAATGAATCCACGGATCAAAATCAACAAAACATCATCAAAACCAACAAATCACAAAAAATTTGGGGTCTATTTTTGGTGGGGATTTTTGGATTTAGTATGAAAACAGCAAAATCAAGCTAGAAAACGAAGGGTAAGGGCTCCAAAAACGTGATCAACGTCGCTCATGATACCAATATGATGTAGGGCAGAACTCTAGGGGCCGATCTTTAACGTTTGGAGTGGATCCTTCGGGGAACACGAAGAACACACGAAAGATCACGAGGGAAATCACGAGGGGAAAATGAGAGAAACACTCAACTGACACGAATATGATCACACAAGTGCTAGATCATCGAGGCACAAAGTAACACAAGATCCATAGCCAACATGGGACGATACAAAGGTTGCCGTTCTTCTCCGTGAGGAGGTCTTGATTGTCCTCTCCGGATGGAGGCCTTCAATCTGGATGGATCTGCTCCGAAGAGGTGCGGGCCTTCACGAGGAGTAGATCCGTGCGGATGAGCAATGTTCTATCTCAAATGAGCTAAACCAATGCTAAGTCTCGAAGTGAGGAGGAGTCCTATATATAGGCTAAGGGGGCAAAGGGGTACATGGGCTCAGCCCGACACGCGCGCACAGGCGGGGTCCGGATGATCCGAGTGGGGAGCCGGATGATCCAGGCGGTGGCCGGATGATCCGGGCGGTGGCCGGATGATCCGGGTAGAAGCCCGGATGAGATGGTGGTACAGGTGGTGGCCGTGCAGGTCCGGATGTCCGGCTGGGGGTCCGGATGTTCGGGCGGGGTCCGGATGATCAGGGTCGGTGTCCGGCTGATCCGGCTTTAGGTGAGAGCTTCGGGTGTCTTCTGGGCAAATTAGCCGGATCGTCCGGACCGGGGTCCAGATCGTCCGGGCTCTGTCAGGATCGTCCGGGCCGTTGTCCGGATCGTCCGGCCAGCCTGGGCCTTGGTGCTTTTCCTCTCCATCTTCACGTATGTCTTCCGCTTCCGGTTCTCCTTGCTTCCTAGCTTCTCCATGACTAACTCCTTTGGAACCTGAGTACGCAAAACGTCTCCGTTTGAGGTAGTAGCCATGTCTCATGTGAATCGAAAGGGAGTTGTGAGAGGAGTGATGTCACCTTGATTTCGAGAGCTCTTGCACGTGCTCGAGTCATAGGTCCAAGTGGTGATGTAGGGGATGTAGATGCATCCATGGGGATGATCGTGGGATGCTCTGCATCACTCTTATACCCTAGAAACATCAGGGGAGCCACGAAACCACTTTTCCACCGCCGCAACCTTCTGTACCCATGAGATCCCATCTTGGGGCCTTTTCCGGCGATCTGCTAGAGGGGGAATTGATCATGGAGGGCTTCTACATCAACACCATTGCCTCTCCGATGAAGCGTGAGTAGTTTACGACAGACCTTCGGGTCCATAGTTATTAGTTAGATGGCTTCTTCTCTCTCTTTGATTCTCAATACAAAGTTCTCCTCGATGTTCTTGGAGATCTATTCGATGAAATACTCTTTTGCAGTGTCTTTGCCGAGAGCCGTTGAATTGTGGATTTATGAACTTGATTATCTATGAATATTATTTGATTCTTCTCTGAATTCTTATATGCATGATTTGATATCTTTGCAAGTCTTTTCGAATTATCGGTTTAGTTTGGCCTACTAGATTGATCTTTCTTGCAATGGGAGAAGTGCTTAGCTTTGGGTTCAATCTTGTGTTGCCCTTTCCCAGTGACAGTAGGGGCAGCAAGGCACGTATTGTATTGTTGCCATCGAGGATAAAAAGATGGGGTTTATATCATATTGCTTGAGTTTATCCCTCTACATCATGTCATCTTGCTTAATGCGTTACTCTGTTCTTATGAACTTAATACTCTAGATGCATGCTGGATAGCGGTCGATGTGTGGAGTAGAAGTTGTAGATGCAGAATAGTTTCGGTCTACTTGACACGGAGGTGATGCCTATGTTCATGATCATTGCCTTAGATGTATTCATAATTATGCGCTCTTCTATCAATTGCTCGGCAGTAATTTGTTCACGCACCGTAATACATGCTATCTTGAGAGAAGCCACTAGTGAAACCTATGGCCCCCGAGTCTCTTTTCCATTATATTGAATCTATTAGTTTCCTGTCAACTTGCCAATTTATGTCACTGTTCCTTTTTATTGCAATCTTTACTTTCCAATCTATACAACAAAAATACCAAAAATATTTACTTTACTATCTCTATTAGATCTCACTTTTGCAAGTGACCGTGAAAGGATTGACAACCCCTTTATCGCGTTGGTTGCAAGATTCTTGATTGTTTGTGCAGGTACTATGTGACTTGTGTGTCGTCTCCTACTGGATTGATACCTTGGTTCTCAAAACTGAGGGAAATACTTATGCTACTTTGCTCCATCACCCTTTCCTCTTCAAGGGAAAACCAACGCATGCTCAATAGGTAGCAACCCTCTATTTGAGTTGCTCCGAAGGACCACCATCATCCACTGCCTTACTAATTTCCTTCAGCTGTATTGATTTTGCATTGTGAAGTTAAACCGATAAGAAAAAGGAATAAAATTCACTCTTCACAACTCATTCATGCATCATACTAACGAACACTACTCGGATGAAAGGCAAACATGTGATGCGAGGATGGAATATGAATGAAAAATAGGACGCCGTGACATATTCACACCTATGATGTGGTAACTAAGCAGAAGGCATTTCGGCAAACTAGAAGCACTACAAGTTAGACACCGTATGAAATATGCAACCAATATCACACTGCCATGTTCAAACTGTTTGGCGTTTCAACAAATTAGAAGCAATAGATGCTAGAAATCATATGCAAGATGCAACCAATATCACAGGGGTGACTTAAAGGTGCCTCATCATAAGTGACTGATGCAAGATACGCAAGAACAAAAGTCTGATGTAAAAACATGGTGTGATCAGATATAGTATGTTCTAGAAACAGGAACACGTGTCATATTCACAGATATGACGTGTAAACTAAGCAGATGCAATACAAAAAAGTTAGAAGCAATACAGGCTAGACATCATATGCAACATGCAACAACATATAATAGTGCCATGCTAGAGCAAACACCTATGATGGTGGAGTAGGGGAGATGTGCTCATCATCTACACAACTACATTGATTGTCTAGCCTTGCGTTGTCTTGCAAATCTTGTTGGGAGGATGGCGGAGTAGAATATGTAGAGACCCTCTGTTTCAGTTGCTCTGAAGGACCACCATCATCCAATGTCTTACCAATTTCCTTCCACTTTATTGATTTTGCATTGTGAGGTCAAACCGACAAGAAAAAGGAATAAAATTCACTCTTGAGAACTCATTCATGCATGATACTGACGAACACTACTCTGATGAAAGACAAAGTCATGATACGAGGATGGAATATGTACGTAAAACTTGATGGCATGACATATTCACACCAATGATGTGGTAACTAAGCATAAGGCACTTCAACAAATTAGAAGCAATACAAGTTAGACAACATATGGAAGGTGCAAGCAATATCACTCTGCCAAGTTAAAATTGTCTCGTCATAGGTGGCATTCATCAAATTAGAAGCACTACATGCTAGAGTCATATTCAAGACGCAAACCAATATCACACTGCCAACTTAAAGGTGTCTCATCTTAAGTGACTGATGCAGGATAGATAAGAAGAGTAGTTTCGTGTATGAACATGGTGTGATAGACAGATATAGTATGTACCAAAAACAGGAAGGCGTGTCATATTCACACGTATAATGTGTAAGCTAAACAGATGCAATTTACACTAATTAGAAGCAATACAAGCTAGACACCATATGCAACATGCAACCAGATATCACACTACCAAGTTAAGCAAGCACCTGGGATGGTGGAGTAGGGGAGCGGAGACATGGAACTTGTCATGCACTAGAAGTACGAGGAGAATCCATACAGATGCTCCGTTTACGATGCTGTAGAGGACCACCATCATCGCCTTCCATACTCTTTGCGTTCCTCTTATTTGATTTTGCCTTGTCAAGTCAAACCCACAAGAAAAAGGAAAAAAAATTGCTCTATAGAACTCATTGATGCATGATACTGACGAACACTACTTTCATGTAAGGCAGCCACAAGATAGGAGAATGGAATATGTACGAAAAACAGGATGGCAAGCCATATTGACATGTATCATTGTAAAGTGTAAACTCGACACAAGGTGTTTGAACTAGTTAGAAGCAATGCAGGCTAGACACCATATGAAATATGAAGCCAATATCACCATGCCAAATTAAAAGGGTGGCCTCATAAATGTATTTGGCCAAATTAGAAGCAATACATGGCAACAAGCTTGAAATAATATGCAGTATGCAATGAATTAAGTTGTCTCATCATAATTGATTGATGCAGGATACAGAAAAGAGGTAGTTTCATGTAAGAACATGGTTAACAGATAGATGTAGTATGTACCAAAAATAGGAAGGCATGTCATATTCACATTATAATATGTAAACTAAGTATATGCAATTTACCCTAACTAGAAGCATTACAAGCTACACACCGTATGCAACATGCAACCACATATCACACTACAAAGTTAGAGCAAACACCTGCGATTGTGGTGTAGGGGAAATGCGGTCTTCAAGTACATAGCTACATTCAATGTCTTCATTTAGACTTGCTATTTCTTGAGAATCATGTGGGGAGGATGAAACTGCACTCTTATAAGAGTAGCGCGTCTCATACTAACCCACAGGTGTGACTGTCTCATCATAAGTGATAGATGTAGGATACACACGAACAGTAGTTTGATGTAACAACATGGTGTGATAGGTAGATGTAGTATGTACTAAAAACAGGAAGGCGTGTCATATTCACATGTATAATGTGTAAGCTAAGGAGATGCAATTTAACAAATTATGAGCAATACAAGCTAGGAACCATATGCAACATGCAACCAGATATCACACTGCCATGTTAGAGCAAGCACCTAGGGTTGTGGAGTAGGGGGGTGAGATTTGGAACTTGCGCTGCAGTAGGAGTGGCAGGAGAATCTGCAGAGATCATCTGTTTGGGTTGCTCTAGAGGACCACCATCATTCCGTGCATTCGACCTTTTAGATTTCACCTTGTCGGTGCAATAAGAAGCGATCAACTAGTTTCTTTCGTGGGATGAATACGGTGTTTGAAGAGACGTAAGATTTGCATGAATAAGGGAAGAGGAGTACCTATTTCTGCTGGCAGTGTTGTGTCCTCCTTCTGTTTTTCCAACGATCTTCTTGTGGTTCGCTAGAAACGAGAAGTTGTGGAGGACGATGGAGCCTTTGACGAACCCATGGCCAAGTTGTTGAGCGTGGTGCGGTGGCCATCTGTCGGCGGCGGGGACTCAGATCCGAGGTGGTGAACGACGGCATAGTGGGAATAGCTCTTGTAACATCCCAAATTTTCAATTTGGAATGTTATACTTAGATCATCATTGCATAGCATATTTTGTTGCATTGTTGGCTCGATCCTAGAAATTCTACGCAACTCAAGGACCCACGGAGAGAGTTGGGGATTTCGTTATTTTCATATTTGGGTTTTCTCAAATTTTGAAAATAGGATCATTTGATTTTATTTATTTTATCTTCAATTATTTCTACTACCAAAATTTTAGAGAGGGAATAAAATGACTTTCCCAAAATAAAGAAATAATGAAGATTTAATAAAAAATCAAATAAGATTTATTTTGATTTTTTCGCCTTTTATTTGGATTTAGGAAAAATGCGCGTTTTTCAAAATTGCATTTAGACCCCAAATAAATGTTCATCTTGTCCGGCTTGATTTTAGAAGCTGGGGAAAATTTATTTCGGGATTTTGGGAGTTTGTTTAGTATTTCTTTCATTTGTTTTTCTGCACAAAATTATTTTATAAAAGAAACGCAACCGACCTTGGGCCGTGCCCGAGCAGGACTCCGCCCGGGGGCGCCTTTAAATAGTCACCGCCCCGAGCCCCAGCCCGTCAGCCGCCCCAGCCCACCCGCCGCCGCCGCCGGCCCAAACCCCGCCCAAACCCTAACCCTAGATCCGCGCAGCCGCCGCCCGCCGCCGGACCCCGCCGACCCCGCCGCCGAGGTTCGCCGCCGCCTCGTTTTGTGTGCCGCCGTTTTTTTTCAAAAACCGAACGGTTTTCTTCGGGTTTTTTTCGGTTTTTTTATTAGATCGGTTTTTTTTGGTTCGGTTAAATTGCGAGCGTTCGCTCGTTCGTTCGTTTTAACGAATGTGTTCGTCAGATTAGGTTTAGTTAACGAACGTTCGTTCGTTAACCCGTTCGTCGTTTTTCTTTTTCTCGGATTTAATCCGCGATTTTTCTGATCGCGATTCCTGATCCGATTTTCGTTTTAGTATAACTTTTCGCTCGTTTATCGGAATCAGGCAATTCAAGCGCCTGGAGTTTCGTCTTGAAACCCTCTTTCCGAATAATCAACTTAAACAAGTTTTTGCTTCTGTAAAATTTGACTTAGATCCAGATTAGTAAAACGAAGCTGTTTTCTTTCGCCGTTTGACTTCCGTTGCTTCGTTTGTTTTGTTTCTTTTTGCAAACCGGAGTTCTTAAGTTGAACTTTCTGGTTAGATCTTTTATTCGAGTTTTACCTGTGCATTAGATGAGTACTTATTGTATGTTTGTTTGTTTGTCTGCGATAGAATACCCGGAGTGCGCCGCCTGTTACTTCGAGTCTCTAGGTTTCGCGGATCATCGGCAAGGCAAGTAACACTTTGATCATACCTTTTCTCATACCCAGTTTTTATGCATTAGATCAATCCACAAACATTGCATGATTAGGATCTAATTAAATTGTGGGTTATGGGAATTAGTTGAGGTAGTACCTATTACCTGTTTTATTTTCAAACCCCTGGGAGTTACTTCTACGTTTGCTCTATGCCATGCTATGCTAGTAGACGTGGATTGGGTGAGTGAATCCATGACAGATGTGAGATTGTTAATTAATGGTTTATTTAAGGTGGCAACTTAAACACACATCTGGGTGGATTGAGGCACCTGGTTTCCAGGACTTGCCTGTTTTTCTTCGGACCGCCACCCAGGCTCAAAGGGATCATGAGATTATTCAAACTAGAAACTTACATGTGCAGCCACAAGCTATTATGGGCTCTGGCATAGTTGATTAAGTCGTGCGAACTCTTACGGGTGGACTAGCAGATGTAGGGGAAAGTAGGTGTACCGGTCTACCCTTTATGTAAGGTGCTAGCGCTTCCGAAAGACTATGTCTCGGTCATCCGTTTCTAAAACATCATGTAGTGCGAGAAATCCAACGGAGGCGATTGAGTCTTGTGGGGAAAAGTGCGCAAACCTCTGCAGAGTGTATAAACTAATCATGGTTAGCCGTGTCGCCGGCTATGGACGTCTTGAGTATCTAGTACTTGGATATCATGTGAATCTCATCATGTTACTTCTAATTAATGATGTTGGGATGTTAGTGAGTACTTTTAATTGGGCTTGAGAATGCTATCAACCATTCTCAATGTTTAACAACCACCATGATAGTTAAATAAATTTATTCCTTTGCAGTAGGGAAAAATTGGCTTTATGCAAAACTGTAACCATAGAGCTTTCCACCAGCCAAATATGCATGTAGTATAGCTTAATCCATTGTTATTCTCTATGTGTTACATTGCTAGCATATTCCATGTGCTGGCCCGTTTTCGGGCTGCAATGTTTCATGTTGCAGACTTTTCAGACGACGAGTAAGGTGCTTTTAGGTCATGGTTCTATACTCAGTGATGTCGTTGGAGTTCATGGACTCGCTTATCTTCCAAGTCTTCCGCTGTTATCGTATTTAGATGGCCTTAAGCCATATTTATTTCAATAAGTTCTCTCTTGAGACATTCGATGTAATAAGTGTGTGATTGCTACTCTGTTATAAATCCTCCAAGTACTGTGTGGTGTCAGCATTACTGATCCAGGGATGACACTGAGCACAGAGATCATATTGTTTGAGGTCTGGTCGCTACAAAGATGGTATCAGAGCACACACTGCCTGTAGGACACGGCCACTAAGCTAAAGCCCTAGATCACTACTCTCTCTTCTCATTTCTGACTCCTCATCTTTTCTATTCTTTAGGATGGCGGATGCAAGGAACAAGTTTACACAACCAGATGAAGACTCACCTTTTGGATATCACTTGAAGGAAGTCACTAGATACCTGAATATAGGAGTACCCAGCTTCACCGGGACCTTCAACGCCACTTTACCCGAAGAGGAGCGCTGGATGATTCAAGTCTACATTCCAGGAAGGACATTTGCACCAATCACAGAGCCCATAGAGTTTTCCTTTGATGCACCAACATGGAGCCTAGGAAAGAGCATGGCAGCTCACATCGCCATGGGACGAATTGGAGAAGTTTACCACAAAGATCTCAAGAATACTATCTATCAGATTTGTGGGCGCCGAGATGGGCATTGGGAGATGATCAACACCAGGAAGGATAGATCAATCGCAGCTTATATCTAGGAATTAAACCAACACATCCGACGCCAGGAGAATCAGATGTGCGCAGATATGGAAGATCTGCAGAAGGCTATGACCAAGATCAAGGAGCTAGAAGAAGAACTCAAGGCTACAAGTAAAGACTATATGGAAGAAATCGTCGCCCTAGTAAGACAGAACGGCGACCTTAAGGAAAAGATTGGAGTATTCATGGGAGGATCAGCACCCAGAGGAGAAGAGGATGAACCTACTTGTCCAGATAATTATATCATCATCGACGACACCGACTCGGATCCCGACGACAGCGATGATGACAATGTTGATGAAGCTGGAGCAGATATCATGGACTCTTCATCGGAGCAGTTTTTCTAGTTGACCACCATAACAGTAGTAGAATTTTCCACCATTTAATTAGTCTTAGTCCAAGCACTTTTGTAACGATAGTTAGACCATTGTATGCCCTTGTTTGAATTGATTGGAGTGATATTGTGTGCTTTTGTCTCATGTGCATATGGGTAGTGTTATCTCACTAGACCTCATTCTATCCTTAACTCTCGTCTCTTCTATAAACCCTCAGATGCCTCCGAGACGCGACCCCGAATTTGTTTTCCCGCCGGAGATCACTCAGTTGATTCAGCAGCAGAATGCCTTGATTCAAACATTGGTACAGAACCAAGGCAACAACAACAACAACAACAACCCACCACCACCACCACCTGTTGACCATCTGGCTCGTTTCTTAAGGCTGAATCCACCGGTGTTTTCCAGTAGCACCGAGCCGATAGTAGCAGATGATTGGCTCCGTAAGATAGGGAGGGAGTTGACCACTGCAGGATGTACAGATGGGGAAAAGGTGAAGTTTGCCGCACATTAGCTTGACGGACCCGCAGCAGCATGGTGGGAGAATTTTACAGCCACTTACCCTGTAGACACTATCACATGGGATCAGTTTCAGCAAGCCTTTCATACTGCCCATGTTTCAGCAGGAGCTATGGCCATGAAGAAGTGTGAGTTTTGCAACTTACGCCAAGGAGGACGGACAGTTGGACAGTATGTGGATGATTTCAGTAAGCTAGCACGTTATGCCCCAGATGACGTTGCTACGGATGCAGCTAAGCAGGAGAAGTTTCTGGAAGGACTGAATGATGAGCTGAGCATGCAATTGATGGTAGCCACTTTCAATAACTACCAGGAGTTAGTAGATCGTACTCTTATGATTGAAGGAAAGCAGCAGTAGATCGACAATCGTAAGAGGAAGTATGGACAGGGGAAGAACAATTCTGGAACTCAGCAGAAGCTACGCTTTACCCCGAAGTCAGGAGGGCAATTTCAGCATACTCACGGAGGAGGCAGCTCGCACAATCATAATGGCACGAAGAATGGAAACGGGAATGGAGGAAGCAATGGACAAAACCGCACCAACCCGTCAACACCATCCAAGGTAGACCTGAGCCATATCACTTGTTATAAGTGCCGTAAGACGGGGCATTATGCAAATGATTGTCCAGAAGCCAAAAATGGAAATGGCAATGGAAGCTCAGGAAACAAGCCGAACCCTTTCAACATAGGACAGGTGAACCACGTTACCGTGGAGGAGGTTGAAGCTCAGCCAGACGCAGTAATAGGTAAGTTTCTGGTTAAGGCATTTACTGCAGTTGTTCTTTTTGATACTGGTGCATCGCATTCATACATATCAAGGGGATTTGTGGATAAGTTTAGCCTGCCCACTAGAACTCTTAAGACACCCATGCTAGTAAGTTCACCGGGAGCTGAGTTTATGGTCAGTCAAGGATGTTTTCAGATGCCATTAAGTATAGGAAGGCATGTTTTCCCAACGGATTTAATTATACTGGAATCCCAAGGTTTGGATGTAATTCTTGGTATGGATTGGTTGTCGATGTATGGAGGAAATTAAGAAGCAGATTAAGGAGTTGCTGGACAAAGGTTTTATTCGCCCAAGTTCTTCGCCTTGGGGATCGCCAGTACTTCTAGTGGAGAAGAAGGATGGATCATTAAGAATGGTTGTGGGTTATCGCGGATTGAATGAAGTAACAATCAAGAACAAGTACCCACTACCGATGATCAATGATCTGTTTGATCGATTGCAAGGAGCTAAGGTGTTTTCCAAGATCGATTTGCGATCAGGGTACCATCAGTTGAAGATTCGGGAGCAAGATATACCGAAGACGGCTTTTACCACCAGGTACGGGCTGTATGAGTATACCGTTATGTCATTTGGTCTGACTAACGCCCCAGCCTATTTTATGAACATGATGAACAAGGTGTTTATGGAGTTTTTGGATAAGTTCGTCGTGGTATTCATTGATGATATTTTGGTTTACTCGAAGAATGAAGAGGAACATAAAGAGCACTTGCGTTTGGTACTCGAGAAGCTCAGAGAACATCAGCTATATGCCAAGTTCAGCAAGTGTGAGTTTTGGCTGAAGGAAGTTGGATTTCTCGGACATGTTATATCCGGAGAAGGTATAGCATTAGACCCCACTAAAGTTGCCACTGTGACAAACTGGGAAGCACCAACAACAGTTGGAGAGATAAGGAGTTTCCTTGGACTCGCAGGATACTACCGGAGATTTATTAAAAATTTCTCGAAGATTGTGAAGTCTATGACAGAATTGTTGAAGAAGGATACCAAGTTCATATGGACTGAGGAGTGTGAGGCTAGTTTCCAAGAGTTGAAGAAACATTTGGTTACCTCACCAGTGTTAATTCTGCCAGATCAGACCAAGGATTATGAGGTGTATTGCGATGCTTCATGTCGAGGACTTGGAGCAGTACTTATGCAGGAGGGAAGAGTTGTTTCGTATGCTTCTCGACAGCTTAAGCCTCATGAGTTGAATTATGCTACTCATGATTTGGAGTTAGCATCCATAGTGCACGCACTGAAAACGTGGAGACATTTTCTCATTAAAAACCATTGTGAGGTGTATACGGATCACAAGAGTTTGAAGTACATTTTACGCAGAAGGAATTAAACCTCAGACAAAGGAGATGGTTGGAGCTCATCAAGGATTATGATATGAGATTGCATTATCACCCCGTAAAGGCTAACGTTGTAGCAGACGCATTGAGCCGTAAGAGCCATGTCAACACACTAATGACGGGAGAAATACCCAAGGAGTTAGCCGAGGATCTTCATGAGCTATGTTTGGAAATAGTTCCGAGAGGCTATGTAGCAGCATTGGAGATTCAGTCTACATTGATGGATAAAATCAGGGAAGCCCAAAAGACAGATAAGGAAGTTGCCTCTATAAAGGAGAAAATGAGCGAAGGGAAGGCTAAGGGATTTCGTGAGGATGAGCACGATACCCTATGGTTTGAAGACCGTGTTTATGTGCCCAATGACCCGGAGATCAGGAAGTTGATTCTGCAAGAGGCACATGATTCACCATATTCGATTCACCCCGGAAATACCAAGATGTATTTGGATTTGAAGGAAACTTTCTGGTGGACCGGAATGAAGAAGGATATTGCAGAGTATGTAGCAGTTTGTGATGTATGTCAGAGGGTGAAGGCAGAACATCAAAAGCTAGCAAGATTGTTACAGCCATTGCCTATACCCGAATGGAAGTGCGATAAACTAGGCATGGATTTCATCACGGGATTTCCCAAGACTCATTCAGGCTATGACTCGATTTGGGTTGTAGTCGATCGTTTGAAGAAGGTAGCTCATTTCATTCCAGTAAAGACTACCTATAGCAGTGCCAAATTAGCTAAGATATACATGACCAAGATTGTATGCCTACATGGTGTTCCGAGGAGTATCGTATTGGATAGAGGAACCCAATTCACCTCGAAGTTCTGGAAGCAGTTCCACGAAACATTGGGAACCAGGCTGGAGTTTAGCACAGGTTTCCATCCACAGACAGATGGACAGACCGAGAGAGTCAATCAGATTTTGGAGGATATGCTTAGAGCTTGTGTTTTGAATTATGGATCAAGTTGGGATGACAACTTTCCATACGCGGAGTTTTCTTACAACAACAGTTATCAATCCAGTTTGAAGATGGCCCCTTTCGAAGCCTTGTACGGAAGGAGGTGCAGGACCCCGTTGTTGTGGGATGAAGTTGGAGATCGCCAGTTGTTTGGACCAGATTTGATTAAGGAGTCTGAGCAAAAAGTAAGGTTGATTCGCGATAGGCTCAAGGTAGCCCAGTCAAGGCAGAAGAGCTATGCAGATTCAAAACGCAAGGAGACAGAGTTTATCTTCGAGTATCTCTGCTTCGAGGAGTTAAGCGTTTTGGAGTTAAGGGAAAGTTAGCGCCACGTTTTGTGGGGCCATACAAAGTTTTGGAACGCATGGGAGAAGTAGCGTACAAGTTGGAATTACCCGAGGGATTGTCAGGTGTTCACGATGTGTTCCATGTTTCTCAGTTGAAGAAGTGTCACGCAGAGATGGTTGATATACCACTGAGAGATACAGTGCCACTGGAAGTGATTCAGTTGAATGATGATTTGACCTATGAAGAGAAACCAGTTAAGATTCTGGAATATGCCAGCTGAGTTACCCGCAGTAAGGTTATCAAGTTTTTCAAAGTTCAGTGGAGCCACCACACCGAGGAAGAAGCCACCTGGGAGCGAGCGGAAGATCTGCTCAAGGCCCACCCTCACCTATTTGCTAGCCAACCCGAATCTCGAGGGCGAGATTCATCTTAAGGGGGGTAGGTTTGTAACATCCCAAATTTTCAATTTGGAATATTATACTTAGATCATCATTGCATAGCATATTTTGTTGCATTGTTGGCTCGATCCTAGAAATTCTACGCAACTCAAGGACCCACGGAGAGAGTTGGGGATTTCGTTATTTTCATATTTGGGTTTTCTAAAATTTTGAAAATAGGATCATTTGATTTTATTTATTTTATCTTCAATTATTTCTACTACCAAAATTTCAGAGAGGGAATAAAATGACTTTCCCAAAATAAAGAAATAATGAAGATTTAATAAAAAATCAAATAAGATTTATTTTGAGTTTTTCGCCTTTTATTTGGATTTAGAAAAATGCGCGTTTTTCAAAATTGCATTTAGACCCCAAATAAATGTTCATCTTGTCCGGCTTGATTTTAGAAGCCGGGGAAAATTTATTTCGGGATTTTTGGAGTCCGTTTAGTATTTCTTTCGTTTGTTTTTCTGCGTGAAATTATTTTATAAAAAAACGCAACCGACATTGGGCCGTGCCCGAGCGGGACTCCGCCCGGGGGCGCCTTTAAATAGCCGCCGCCCCGAGCCCCAGCCCGTAAGCCGCCCCAGCCCACCCGCCGCCGCCGCCGGCCCACACCCCGCCCAAACCCTAAACCTAAATCCGCGCCGCCGCCGCCCTCCGCCGCCGCCTGCCGCCGCCGGACCCCGCCGACCCCGCCGCCGAGGTTCGCCGCCGCCTCGTTTTGTGTGTCGCCGTTTTTTTCAAAAACCGAACGGTTTTATTCGGGTTTTTTTCGGGTTTTTTTTATTAAATCGGTTTTTTTTCGGTTCGGTTAAATCGCGAGCGTTCGCTCATTCGTTCGTTTTAACGAACGTGTTCGTCAGATTAGGTTTAGTTAACGAACATTCGTTCGTTAACCCGTTCGTCGTTTTTCTTTTTCTCGGATTTAATCCCCGATTTTTCTGATCGCGATTCCTGATCCGATTTTCGTTTTAGTATAACTTTTCGCTCGTTTATCGGAATCAGGCGATTCAAGCGCCTGGAGTTTCGTCTCGAAACCCTCTTTCCGAATAATCAACTTAAACAAGTTTTTTGCTTCTATAAAATTTTACTTAGATCTAGATTAGTAAAACAAAGCTGTTTTCTTTCGCCGTTTGACTTCCGTTGCTTTGTTTGTTTTGTTTCTTTTTGCAAACCGGAGTTCTTAAGTTGAACTTTCTGGTTAGATCTTTTATTCGAGTTTTACCTGTGCATTAGATGAGTACTTATTGTATGTTTGTTTGTTTTTCTGTGATAGAATACCCGGAGTGCACCGCCTGTTAATTCGAGTCTCTAGGTTTCGCGGATCATCAGCAAGGCAAGTAACACTTTGATCATACCTTTTCTCATACCCAGTTTTTATGCATTAGATCAATCCTCAAACATTGCATGATTAGGATCTAAATAAATTGTGGGTTATGGGAATTAGTTGAGGTAGTACCTATTACCTGTTTTATTTTCAAACCCCTGGGAGTTACTTCTATGTTTGCTCTATGTCATGCTATGCTAGTAGACGTGGATTGGGTGAGTGAATCCATGACAGATGTGAGATTGTTAATTAATGGTTTATTTAAGGTGGCAACTTAAACACACATCTGGGTGGATTGAGGCACCTGGTTTCCAGGACTTGCCTGTTTTTCTTCGGACCGCCACCCAGGCTCAAAGGGATCATGAGATTATTCAAACTAGAAACTTACGTGTGCAGCCACAAGCCATTATGGGCTCTGGCATAGTTGATTAAGTCGTGCGAACTCTTACGGGTGGACTAGCAGATGTAGGGGAAAGTAGGTGTATCGGTCTACCCTTTATGAAAGGTGCTAGCGCTTCCGAAAGACTATGTCTCGGTCATCCATTTCTCAAACATCATGTAGTGCGAGAAATCCAACGGAGGCGATCGAGTCTTGTGGGGAAAAGTGCGCAAACCTCTGCAGAGTGTATAAACTAATCATGGTTAGCCATGTCCCCGGTTATGGACGTCTTGAGTATCTAGTACTTGGATATCATGTGAATCTCATCATGTTACTTCTAATTAATGATGTTGGGATGTTAATGAGTACTTTTAATTGGGATTGAGAATGTTGTCAACCATTCTCAATGTTTAACAACCACCATGATAGTTAAATAAATTTATTTCTTTGCAGTAGGAAAAAATTGGCTTTATGCAAAACTGTAACCATAGAGCTTTCCACCAGCCAAATATGCATGTAGTATAGCTTAATCCATTGTTATTCTCTATGTGTTACATTGCCAGCATATTCCATGTGCTGACCCGTTTTCGGGCTGCAACGTTTCATGTTGCAGACTTTTCAGACGACGAGTAAGGTGCTTTTAGGTCGTGGTTCTATACTCAGTGATGCCGTTGGAGTTGATGGACTCGCTTATCTTCCAAATCTTCCGCTGTTATCGTATTTAGATGGCCTTAAGCCATATTTATTTCAATAAGTTCTCTCTTGAGACATTCGATGTAATAAGTGTGTGATTGCTACTCTGTTATAAATCCTCCAAGTACTGTGTGGTGTCAGCATTACTGATCCAGGGATAACACTGAGCACAGAGATTAGACTGTTTGAGGTCTGGTCGCTACAGCTCTGGTGCGGTGGACGGTTGCAACAGTGAAGCGGCAACGGTGAGGCATAGGACGGCATGGTCGAAGTGGTTATGGTACGGCGCATGTCAGCGTCGGCGTCGTGGAGGCAGCTCTGCCTCGCTTCAACTGCTAAGTCCTTGAGGGCGTTGCGATTGCGGTTGTGTTGAACGACGACGTCAGGGTACCGGCTCCGGCGTGATGGAGGAGGGCAGCGGTGGATTGGGGAAATGGGGTGGAGGACGAAGGAGGCTGGGGTTTCGCGGCTGGTGGAGAGGGTGTTTTGGCGCCCACGGAGTATGAATGGGAAAACAGAGGGATGGGGGAACAATGTTTCGGTTTGTGACGCGCTTGTTTGAAATTTGGGAAAAGTTACAAACTTTGGCACCATATAAAATTTCGGACATATTGCGGGTCGGGGGGAGGACTGTAATCTCAGGTGTCCCAAATAGTGGGCAGGATAGATGTCGGCCGAGCGCATGGGTGTTTAGGCGCCCACGGTGTATGAATGCTTCTCGGAGGCGGTTGAGACTGGCGTCTTGGTGAAGTTACAAACCTACTCCGGTTTAGACTTTTGGACATTGGGGCGCCCACGGTGTATGAATGCTTCTCGAAGGCGGTTGTAACGACCGAAGACCGACGCTCCAGATGCATTCCATGTACTCTGAGTTTTTCGTGTGCTTTGTTTGTTCGTTGCATTCATCATTGCATCATTTGCATTGCATCATGTCTTCATGCAACCCTTTTTAAAATTCAACTATATAAATTGTATGGATCTTTGATCCATTTAAATCAAGGGAATTCACATGGTGATTTCTCTTTATAACATATCCTCTCGATATTTAGGGAGCTATAATAAATATTCCATTAGTTTGGAATTAACTGCAACCCACTTGCAATTAATTCTCATGCCTTTTTGTTTCATCTTTGTCCTCCAAACTTTCTTCATTTATTGAGGCTCCTCCTAAATTTTTAGCATTTTTGGACCTACCGAATGCCCATTTCTTTCTCAATCATTTGAACTAAATTCAAATGAGGTTGAATTCAACTTCACACACACGCTCACTTCTATTTTCTTGGATCAAGCTAAATTTTATGAGTCAGGGAAAATTAACCTCATGCCAAATTCTACCCCTAACCCCTTCCTTTTCTTCTCCTTTTCTTTGATATTTTCTGTTTTTGGAGAATAGAGAGAGAAGTGAGAGATCAGAGAAAAGCCCAGACGCAGCCTGTAGCCACGTCCAGCCGGACCAGCTGGCCCAAGGCCCATCCACTCGCTCCTAACCATAGCCAGATCTGCCTTCATCCCCCTCGCTCGCTGGCCTCCTCTCCCTCTCGCCCTCCCACACTGCCGCCACTCACACACGCGCACGGATCGAGCCAGGGAGTGAGAGCTCCTCGCGCTTGATCCCCATGGCCGCCTTATGTGACCGCCGGCTGCGCGACCCACCTACCGCGGCAAGATCCGCGCTTCTTCCCCTCCCTAACTCCTCCTCGCCCGCGACCTCCTTCCTGAGCGCTAAGCCGTCGTCGCGTCAAGTCCCCTGCGCATGCCCTTGCCGGTGCCCTGTCCCTGACCTCCTGCGGTGCCTGCCGCCGCTGCCTTCTTTCAGTGTCGCCGAAGCTGCCCAGGGAACCAAGCCCCATGGCGCCGTCGTCTCAAGGCCACGCCGCCGGCGGGATCCTGTGCGCGTCCGCCAAGATCGGCCTGC
Source organism: Triticum timopheevii (assembly GCA_963921465.1). Classification (NCBI taxonomy): domain Eukaryota; kingdom Viridiplantae; phylum Streptophyta; class Magnoliopsida; order Poales; family Poaceae; genus Triticum; species Triticum timopheevii. Next base: position 289,015,353 of record OY997268.1, on the reverse strand, counting down.
GCGCCCGTTACCGTCGCCTCAAGCCTCTCCTGCATCCCCGTTGCTCCTCCTCGTGCCTCGTTCTGGCATCGTCCGCGACATCCGACGATGACGCACCAACCTCCACCATCTGCCTGGTCAAGTTGATGACAGGGCCGACCCCAAGCTCTCCTCTATCGTCGTCTGATAAGGTAACAGTATGTGATCTATATGTAGCTCTTTGAAGTAGTAGCTTGATACAGATCGATTATAGGGAGCAATGTTCGAATGGGGGAAATAGGATGAACTAGGGTTCAGTAAGGGAAAGGAAACAGCCATCGGTTCGTTCGTGATCCTCTGGATGGGCGATGCCGAGTCGCTCGCCTGCTTAAGTAGTTGCGGGTGCGTGCTTCAGTTAGCCCACGTCGGCCCAGTGACGAGCGGGTTGGGCCTCCTGGCCCGTGTTGACCGCTGGGCAGGGACAACGTGGCCGCGGCTGTGACTGCTTGGTGGGTCGGTCTCGCCAGCGCCGTTGACATCCCCTTCCCTTGAAAAGAGGCTTGTCCCCAAGCCTCCGCAAGCGGGAACCGGTCCTGAAGACTGGCCTTATCCTCCCAAGTGTCTCCCAGCGTGTCGGAGTTGGACCAACGAACTTTGACTTGTTCGCGCATCTTGCCCTTTGACATTCTCCACCTTGACTGAATGATAGACACAGGCACTGCCAGCTCATCAGTGAATGTGGAAGTTGAGGTTCAACAGACGTACCCGAATTCAGCTCACGGCGCAGGAGCGAGACATGAAACACCGGGTGGATAGTTGCTTGAGGTGGGAGCTGCAGTTTGTAAGCTGCCTCATTGATCTTGGCCACGATCGGGAATGGCCCGTAGTACTTGTATGCCAACTTGTGATTCGCTCTTGGCGCCATGGAAGTTTGTATGTAAGGTTGCAGTTTCAGGAAAACTTGATCCCCTACCTCAAATGCCCGAAATGATCGCTTCTTGTCAGCTTGGTTCTTCATGAGCTGTCTGGCTCTGTTCAAATGCTGCTGCAGCAGTTCCTGAACCGTATCCCGCTCCTCTAACCAAGATTGGAGAGCTGGCACCGAACAAGTGTTCTCTGCTGTGATGCCCCAGTGTCTAGGATCATATCCAAACATGGCTTTGAAAGGTGTCATGCCTATGGCCGAATGAGGAGAGTTGTTATACCAAAATTGAGCGAGAGGAACCCAGAAACTCCATTGCCTTGGGCATGCTTGCGTGAGGCAACACAGGAAAGTTTCCACACATTGATTGACCCTCTCGGTCTGGCCATCCGTTTGAGGGTGATTGGCTGTGCTGAGCCTGAGCTGTGTGCCTGCTGCCTTGAACATTTCTTGCCAAAAATGACTCATGAAAACCAGATCCCGAACTGACACAATAGCTCCAGGAAGGCCATGAATTTTGTAAACTTGCTGGATGAACAGCTGAGCCACTGATGCCACTGTATATGGATGAGCTAAGGGAAGAAAGTAGCTAAACTTCGTTCTTTTGTCAACTATCACCAGGAGACAATTGAAACGGCCGGATTGGGGAAGGCCTTCTACAAAATCCATGGAAATCATGTCCCACGGTTTAGAAAGAATGGGCAGAGGTAACAGGAGACCTGGCGCAGCCGCTCTGTCCGGTTTGGCTTGTTGGCAGACTGTGCAGCACTGCACGAAGTGCTTGATTTGTGCCTTCATTTTAGGCCACGCGAAAAGGCGTCTGATGCGACTGTAAGTCACTGGAAAACCTGAGTGACCTCTCATTGGACTGTCATGAAAGGCTTGGATGATGCGTTGTTGAATGTGTGTGCCCCCTCCCAGCCAGATCCCCCCCTGAACCTGAGGATGCCTTGTTGCAGCTGAAACCTGCCTTTTGGATCGTCACGCACTGCTAACTGTTCCAAAAGCTTCTGGGCATGCGGGTTACTATTGTAGCTGCTGAGTACATCCTCCAGCCAGCTGGGTTGACACGACGTAACCAAAGCCAGCGTCTCCGCTGGATCCGCCCGCGATAAAGCGTCTGCACCACTGTTGTCAGTTCCCTTCTTATACTTGATGCAGTATCTGAGTCCCAGGAGCTTCATAAATGCCTTCTGTTGCCACGGGGTATTCAGCCTTTGCTCTTCCAGATGGGTGAGGCTTTTTTGATCTGTATAGATGAAGAATTCTGAATGTTGCAGATATGGTCGCCACTGTTCCACTGCTACAATGATTGCCACGTATTCCTTTTCGTACGTCGACAAGCCTTGGTACCTTGGGCTCAGAGCCTTGCTCATAAAAGCTATGGGGTGCCCTTGCTGCTGTACGATCACTCCGATGCCACGATCACACGTGTCTGTCTCCACAATGAACGGCTGCTCAAAGTTGGGCAGCGCCAGAACTGGGGCTGAGATGAGTTGCTTTTTCAGCACCTGGAATGCCGTTTCTGTGATGGGAGTCCAAAGGAAAGGAACTCCTTTCTTCAGCAAGTTGAACAGCGGCTTTGCAATTATTCCAAAATTCCTGACAAAACGGCGGAATAACCTGCGAGTCCCAAGAAACTGCGGACGCCCTTGATGTCTTGCGGCGAGGACCAGTTAGCCACAGCTGCTATCTTGGTTGGATCTGTGGCTACCCCACGTGCGCTGATGACATGTCCCAGATATGAGACCTTACTTTGCCCAAAAGCACACTTGTTGTATTTTAATTTCCATTGGTCCTTGCGCAGCAACTCCAACACCTACCTGACATGGCACTTGTGCTCCTCCAAAGAAGTAATGAAGATCAGGATGTCATCGAAGAAACATAAGACACAGACTCTTAAGACTGGTTTAAGAGTTGTGGTCAATCCTTCGATGAAAGTGGGTGGGGCCCCTGCTAATCCAAAGGATAGCACCTTGAACTCAAAGTGTCCCTGGTGGGTCGAGAAGGCTGTCTTGTACTCCTCCCCTGGCGCGAGTCTGATCTGATGGTACCCCGCGCGTAAATCCAACTTGGAAAACCAGGCTGCTCCATGTAATTCGTCCAACAGTTCTTCGATAACTGGGACAGGAAATTTGCCCACCACAGTGATGGCATTCAGCTATCTGTAGTCGATGCAAAGCCGCCAAGTCCCGTCTTTCTTCTTCACCAAAATGACCGGAGAAGAAAAAGGGCTGTTGCTGCGTTGGATAACCCCAGATTTCAGTAAGGCTTCGACTTGAGCTTCGATTTCTGTTTTCTGTTCTGGTTTGTAATGATATTGTCTGACGTTGACTGGCCTTGCTCCTGGAATCAGAGGAATATGATGACCACATGCTCTCCTCGGGGGAAGTCCCACTGGCTCTTCGAACACGTCAGCGAATTGATTCACAATTTCCTGAATGCAATCTGGAGTTGGTTCCAATTCTTCTTGTGGAGGGGCTACTACACACAGGTGTATGATATGAGAGATTGATCCATTGTTGCACATGTTTTGCAGCTGCAGGCTGTTGATGGAATGGCAATCTGTGGAATTTGCATCGTGCCCCACAAGCCGCAGCGGACCTGCTGGTGTTGGAATCTCAATGACGCGCGCACGCCAGTCCACCTGCATTGGGCTATGCTCTTCCAACCAATCCATGCCCAAAATGACGTCGTATGTGCCCAGAGTCAGAACTTTCAGATCCGTGTAGAACTCGTATCCCTGAGCATACCAAGCACATTGCGGGGCAATTTCCTTGCATATTAATTCCCCTCCATCGGCCACTCGCACCCGGCTAGGCTTGTCCATTGGCTGGGTCCCTGAAAGTTTACTTGCCAAATTCTCATTGATGAAAGAGTTGGAGCTGCCTGAATCGACTAACATGAGGACTTCATGCCTCTGAAGCCAAGCTCGAAGCTGAAATGCCCTGGCTGACACTCCTCCTGTGACAGCAGAAACCGAAATGGCCATAGCAGTCTCTTGTAGTCCCTCCTCTGAACCCACTTGGGTGTCGACACCACTGTCGATGCCAAACATGTCCAGCAGCTCCTCTACAATGTGCAGCTGCACTGAGGTGGGACACACATGGTCGTGCCCCCATTTCTCGCCGCACTTGAAGCATAAACCACGAGCTCTGCGATACTCACGCAGAGTCTCGAGCTTGGAGGCCTCCGCGCGTGCCGCGTCGGTGCCACGGCGATCTATTACAACCGTGGCTAGTGGATGACGCAACGGAGGAGCCGGAAGAGGCAGCGGCACGCCGGCACGCTGTGGCAGCTCCTGAGTGCGCACTGGTGGGGAACGCGCGCCATCGGCCACTTCTTCTTGAAGCAGCGCCAGAGCGCATGCCGTATCCAGATCGGGAGGGCGTTGCACCATTAGCACCGCTCGTATGTCCGTCCGCAGGCCCTCGACAAAACGAGTCAGGAAATAGTAAGGATGCATAGTATCTGAATATGAACTTAGATGATTGATAATGACTTCAAACTTTTCAATATACTCTGCTACGGAAGAAGTTTGGTGGATGGTGAAAAACTGCCTAATGAGCATCTGGTGCCTATCCCTACCGAAACGCGTACACAACAGAGAGGTGAACGCGTCCCAATCGAACTCGTTGAGACGTTTCTGAATGGATTGGAGCCATATGGCTACTGGCCCAGAGAAATTGAGGGCGGCCATTGGAACCCAGAAGGATTGCGTTATCCCGAACATGGCAAAATACTGCTCACACATGGTTTTCCATAGGTTCGGATTTTCTCCTGAAAATTGGGGAAAAATGATCGAGGGATGCGCTTGGCCCAAACCCATGAGCATTTGGCTCGCATGTGTAAACGGCGACGGTGGGATGGGATAATTCGGGAGGACGGTCTGACCTTTTGCCGGGGGCGGAGGCGGCATCTCTGGTGATGCCACCGGGTGCCCCCGTTGGAGAGCGAACACGCCGCGGCCATCGGGCCCTTGCTGGTTGTTCGTTGCGCCTGTTGAGGTGCCGACGTGGTCCCCCAACGGCTGCAACGTGGGTGCGCGCTGGATCTCCTCTCCTTTGGGCGATGAAGGAGGAGCGGCTTGTAGGGCGGCCACCGCATCAGTGAGATCCGCGACGCGGTGCTCCAGACCGGCGCCAGCTGAGGAGATCGTCGATTTTTGTTGCGGTCGACTACTGCGCCTTGGTGAGGCCGTCGATGGCTGCCTCGGTCTTCGTCTCGAACCGGGTGAGGAAGGCGGAAACTCCAGGATCCATGGCGTCACGGGCTTGGTGGAGGCCGCGCGTCTCGATGAGATGCGCCAGGACGGAGCGGAGCAGCGAGGGGTGGTGGCTGGCGTCTCTGATACCAGATGATAAGGTAACAGTATGTGATCTATATGTAGCTCTCTGAAGTAGTAGCTTGATACAGATCGATTACAGGGAGCAATGCTCGAATGGGGGAAATAGGATGAACTAGGGTTCGGTAAGGGAAAGGAAACAGCCGCCGGTTCATTCGTGATCCTCTGGATGGGCGATGCCGAGTCGCTCGCCTGCTTAAGTAGTTGCAGGTGCGTGCTTTAGTTAGCCCACGTCAGCCAAGTGACGAGCGGGTTGGGCCTCCTGGCCCGTGTTGACCGCTGGGCAGGGACGACGTGGCCGCGGCTGTGACTGCTTGGTGGGTCAGTCTCGCCAGCATCGTTGACATCGTCATCAGCCGCAGTTGTAGGTCCGGCGGACCTGTGCCCGCCATGGCCCTCCTCGCGCCCCTGCTTCCTCTTCGACGGCCTTCCATGGCTGCAACCACCTTTGCACCCAAGACCAATGAACCACGACTTCGCCTCTTGCTCGACAAGTACCACACCAAACGCCAAGTACATGAATAACCCGCGAAGCCCCAGGACGCCAAGTACCACAACCATCGCGTTTCGTTTCATCACTGTCAACTCTGGAGGGCCCGTGGAAACTAAAAATCAATGGGAATAACTTCCTTCTTGACATGGAACAATGAATATGTTTGCATACATAAATTCCTTTGGACACTACTCGCAATAGGCAAATTTTTGCAGCTGTATAAAATAATAGAGCATCAGAAGAGGACAAACAGCACCGGATGTCCAGAACCTCGCCTTGTTGAGAAACTCGTGCATCGCCTTCGGCCCTCCAGTAGGGAAACCCAAAAGATCCAAGTTGCAAGAACGGCAAGACGCCATCGCTGTCTAATATACAAATCCAAAACTTCAAAACCGATGTTGGTCGTTGCCATGGTGGATGCGGCACTGGCGAGTTGAGGTATGGTGCCGAACTGCCGATTGCTGCTGAATGATTATCACCAAACAAACTAGCATGCACACCAATAGCAGAACCAATGAATGGAAATTTGATGGAAGGCTAATGTACTTAACTTTCAATCTACAGAGGCAAAAAATCTTCATACCGAGATTCCCATATCCAGATCAGGTCTCCTCCCGTCCACACGAAAAGTGGCACCACCGCCGACTTCTCCAGCAGGGCGCGGCGCATCGGTAAGTCGTGGTCAACCACACATCCATCAGCAAGGTGCATGGGAGACGGCAGGAGCAGGCGACTGCGAAGACATGCTGCATCGCGAGGCAAAGAAAAGATGGGGAGATCAGGGGATCGAAGAGAGGAGTGAAGAGAGGAGTGGAGATCAGGGGATCAAGCTGGTGGTGGTGAATTTCGGGGCTCCGGGAGTTTTCAGAGTAATGGATCCGATGAAGAGGAAACTATCCGGCTTCGGTGACCGGGAGATGGGTAGTTAATCACACGATTTGTTGATTTTTTTGGCTGACATGGCACAAATTTGCTGCCATGGAAGTGTTTGATGATGTGGATAGGCTGCATGTCAAGAGAAATAAGGTAGTGGGGATGAACTATTTAGGTATTATAGATTCCCTGCAATCCCTTTTTATTATGATATTTGCCAACGTCAATGATGATCATGGTGATGGAGAAGATGATGACAAAGACATGTTGATTCACGTACTTTGCTTGCATTTGCATATTTGCAATCATGATGATAGTGAAAGAAAGAGTTAACTACCTTGGGTAGGCACCATGAGACCTCCATTGTTGGGTTGTGACCTACTTTGGAGGCAACCTCCATGTGTTGGAGTGAGTGGATGTCGACAGGTGTCCAGTCAAGCGATACTGGTATACGCAATTAAATGAGATGAGCATGTAGGCATGTAGCACACCATACATGCACTGCGTATTGATGAGTGTATGTTTTTAATAGAGACTTAGTATTTGGATATGTGCAAGGCCTATTATTCCTGTATGTACTTGTTGAGTCTTTGTACTCATCATTGTTGCTTATATTGGAATCTAGTTATGACCTAGAAATTGATGAAATGGTTTGTTGTCTTGATGTGAGGGACCTGGGGGTTGGTTTGCTGAAATGATGAATTTAGACTGGATAAACGAGATGGTGCGATAATAGAATTAATAAAGGAATTTTATGGGGCCTTATGTAGACTGAAGTCAATACGGGAAGCCATTTCTATATGCATGCCTCTTAAGCCATAGTTTTCAATTTCAACCTTGTGCCCTTCATTTGCCCTCTCCAGTGCACTTCTATGCACTGTTTTATGTGGCAATCAACAATCTTCATCCAGTAATGTGATTCTTATTGTTCGTTTCTCTTTTGAAGCCAATGGTACTTCTTTGCCTTGTGCTTCAAGTGTTCTTCTTATCAACCATTATAGTCCTTAAAGCTAAATGCTTTTGATTCCATTCCCAATCTGTTCTTTTCTTCCTTTGTGTCCCTTCTCCAACCAAGAGTGGTGAACCTTCAGTTGGAATCCTCCATTCAAGATGTCTGTTAGGTGACTCATTGAGGTTGCTACGCAATTTAAGATTACTATACTTATCAGCACTACAAAAAAATACACTTCCGTGATGATACATGTTTGTCACAGTAGGTCACGTTTTCTGTCATGTATGTACATCCATGATGATTTTATGATAGAATCAAGATAGTCGTACCTGTGCTGTCGTAGAAGTGTTCCATGACATTACCAAAATTATCATCACGGAAGTGTCCACTTCCATGACGATAAATCGCGCGTCATAGAAGTGCTTTCGTCAAGGGTGACCGACACATGGCATCCACCATAACGGTCGCTGTTAAGCTATCAGGTCCAGTTTTGGTTCCCATAACCCGTTAATAGCCCCGACCGATGGGGATTTTCCACGTGTAAAATCATCATTGGCTGGAGGAAACATGTGTCGGCTCACCGTTGGGATAGATGTCATCCACTCATTGGACCGAAGGTGCCTATGATACGTCGACACATGGCACGACCCAATAGAGGCCCATTCTTGTGAAAAGGCCAGCCCGTTTGACTTGGTCAAAAGGTGGCGGGCCGGCCCACGGAAAGCCTGTTAACAGTCTATTCGCATAAAGCACATTTACAGCCCACTAACCCAGGGCCCGTTATGACCTATCCGAATTAGGCCCAGTAGCGTCATCTGGGCCATACAATATGATTCCAGCCTGTTTTAACTTCTGGCCCATGTATGGCCCATGACGTCTTTCGGCCCATATGAGGCCCTTTGTAACTCTTGGCCCATTAACGGCCCATGGTGAAACTGGCTTGTAATGAACAGTATATCACTTTATACCCATTAACAGCCCATGTTATCTTTCGGCCTTCTCAGGGCCCATTTATTCTTGGGCTCATTTCCAGCATTCGATTACTTACGTTCTGTTACTGTAATTTTCTGCTTGTGGGCCAAATTTAGCCCGTGGTTACAGTCGGCCCGTTTGTGGCCCGTTAATACGTTGGGCCATTTTCATAGCGTCATCAAATACGGCCAATTAACGACGGCCCGTTATGGTCGGCCCATGAACGAACAATTCCAACTCTAGCCCGTTTACAGCCATAATGCAGTCTGTTATTGGACCATGTTTGGCCAATCGATCATACGACCCGTACAAGTCCCATTGATGATATGACCCATAGAAGGCCCATTGTGTCTACGGCCCGTAGAAGGCCCATTGTATCTACGCCCCGTAGAAGGCCCATTGTTTCTATGGCCCATGGAAGGCCCATTGTTTCTACGGCCCTTAGGACGCCCAGTGTCACTACAGTAAATATGTAGCCCATTTATTGTGGTCTAGCTCTAAAAAGTAGGTTACTGCGGCCTGGCAAACCGCGAAAAAAGAACTTCACTCACTACAAGCAAACAAATAAACAAGACAACAAGGAAATAAATAAGCAAGCAACTTACGCTAGGCTATCATGGCTATTACACATATTACATCCATTGGGCATCAAAGTTCGCCACCAGTGCAAATATAGGGAACAAAGCAGCATATCATATACACTTGTTGTCAAAGTTAGCGACCAGTGCAAATAAACACCGCAGCAAAACAAGTCCAGAACTGAAACCACTTCAGAAGATCTCAAGAAACAGTATCCTGGGTACCCATAATGCTAGAAAGATGCTTTGCAAGCTTATTAACTTTCTCTTGTTTGGCGGTTAAATCCTCCAGCGCTTGCTGTTGCACCAGAAAGTATGCATCTGAATTCTGCAGGGACTTCCTCAGTCCTTCAGCTTCCTGTCGCAGCACATCTGATCGATGTCTTTCAACTTGAAGTTGACACTCAAGAAGACGAATTGATTCAAGCAGCGAGTTAGAAGAGCTTGTGCCAGCAGTAGTGGCGAGTAACTCGAACACTACATCAAGACAGGACTTTTGGGTTCTCTCACTATCGTCACGATAGTCTTTATCAGATTTCTTGGAGACCAACAGGGATGTCTCACTATCTTGAACCTTATCTGCATTACTTCCTTTACCATTGCATAACGGGGTACTGTTCTCCAATATTTTGTCTGCATTCTAAAAGAGAAACAAGCAGACACATCACAGGTTTACCATGTTGTATATGAAACTCATTTTGGTAAATCAGTTTAGTAATAAAGTGGACAGGATAACAGCATGAAACAAACATATATCTATGTACCATGGTCACTTTATGGTCTATATCATTCTAGTTTTTGTTGCCAAATCAAGATAGAGACATAGTTCAAATAATATTTGTTCAAGACAAAGCGGAATAGATAAAATATAAGTGTGGGAAACTATAGACCAATAACAACACTTGTAATGTGCATGAAATGAGAACATAACTATTTATTCAATTGAAGCTGAAATCAACATAGAGCAAGTTACAACAACAAACCAGTTAAAGAAACAGGTTTAAAACATATCTGTTGCGCCATTGGAGTTTCAATTCTGTCCTTCAAATTTGAAAATAGTTGGTATGAGTAAATACAGTGATGCAAGAGCAAAGGAGTATGAACCATAGCTATAGAACCTGACCTGAGAACAAATCTTCTTCTCCTTTACGTGTTGAGTTGGGATTCAGAGTGGTGGTCCTCGTGCTTTGGGCACTGTAGTTCCCTTACTAACTGCTCGTGTTTGGGTGCTTGTGGTGGAGATGGTGCTGTGTCAACTGGAACTGGGTTACTATCTGCTGGGGTTGGGGTTAGAAGGGGTGTAGCTGGTTCTCTGTCCAACTGGGTAGGGGTACAATCTGCGAGAGTCTGGGTTATGTGTGGTGGGGCTGATTCTTGGGCAAGTACAACCGTGGTTCTATCTACATCAACTGGTAGCACTATCTTTTCTGAAGACCGTGTTGTTACTCCCTTAGATACTGCCATCACCCTCTCTAATTCAAATGGCTAATAAACAAGAAAAGTAATTGAAAGTACAGACATTGTATGATAGACAAGTGCAATGGATAGTGGGAATAAAACATGGCATGAAGTAATTCACATTTATGTTGTCTAACCAAGCAGGATAGCATGACACAATTTCACATATATGATGGCTAACTAAACAAGATATCATGACACAATTTCACATTATGATCACTAACTAAAAAATATGGAAAGACATAGTTCAAAATATGATGACTATGTAAACAGGATGACATGATATAACTATATAATGTGTTTATTAAATAGGTTGGCATGCCATAATTCACATACATGCCGCCTATGGAAACATGATAGCATGATATAATTCACGGATAGAATGACATAATTCAAAATATGATGACTGTAAACACTAAATAGGATGAGATGATATAACTATATGATGTCTTTATTAAATGGGTTGCCATGCCGTAATTTAGATAGATGTTGTGTATGTAAACTTGATGGCATGATATAATTCAAATATATGATTTATATATATAGTAAGCAAGTAAGCAGATGGCAATCCATATATGATGTAAAAACTAAGCAATGCAAGACAACATGCATGACAGGGGTAATATAACCCTACCAAGTTTGAGCATAGACCTCGGGGGGGGGGGGGAATAGGACTGGTCATCAGTCTCTGAATCCTCCTCTGAGGAGCTCTCTGCAACCAGCAAGATGTCTGCTTCAGCAGGTAGCATTGTCCACTCTGAATACCTTGTTTTCACTCTAGATACTTCCATTGCCGCTTCAAATGGTTGATGCACAGGAAGAGTAGTTGAATATACAAACGTTGTCGACAAATGGAACACATAATAGAAAAAAAGATAGCATGATATAATTCACATACATGATGATTGTCTAAATAGCATGGCACTGCATAATTTACATATATAATGCCTTTGCAACAAGATAGCATTGCATAATTCACATATATAATGTCTTGCAACAAGATGGCAATGCATAATTCACATATATGGTAATTAGACACTAAACAGGTGGCATTCACACAAAGCATGTCTAAACTAATCAAATGACATAGCAATGCAAGACACCATATGCACGATATGAGCAACATAACCCTGCCAAGTTAGAGAATACACCTCGGGGGGAAATAGGACTGGTCATCTATCTCTGAATCCTCCTTTGAGGAGCTATCCGTAACCAGCGAGATATGTGCTTCGTCAGATAGCATAGTCTGCTCTGAAGACCTTATTTTCACTCCATAATTTTCCATCACCGTGTCAAATGGCTGATGCACACGAAGAGTAGTCGAATGTACTAACATTATTGACAAATGTAATACGTAACGAAAAAAAAGGTTGGCCTGATATAATTCACATATAAGATGACTGGCTAAGCAGGAGCATTACAAAATTCACATATATGATGCCTGGCCAAACAAGATGGTGTTGCATAATTCACATAAACGATGAATAAACTAAACAGATGGAATTCACACAAAGCATGTCTAAACTAAGCAGATGACATATTTGATGTATAAAGTAAACAATGCAAGGCACCATATGCATGATATAACCAACATTAGCATGCCAAGTTAGAGCGAAGACCTCAAGGGGTAAATAGGAGTGGTCTTCTCCTTCTGAATCCCCCTCAGAACAGATATCTTCCTCTCGATTACAATCCGAAATGGGTGGAGGGGGGCTGCCTTTGCGCCTACCATGGAGCGATGTCAGCATGAAATTTTATTGCCACGCAAGGCTCGTCTATTTTGCTCTACATGTTTAGTTCCATTGTGTACAATAACTGACATGCATAGGAATAAAACATAGTGAGATTGTGTAAGGAGTGCATGCAGAATTCCAGAGTGATGGTAGCAACCTATGGATAGACACAAAACCAATGATAGCAGGCAGATAATGGCTTCAGTTAAAAAATACAAATAATGGCTTTTTACTGTTTGTTTCCCACCCAACATGAAACTCATAGTAGACACCAAAGATTAACCAGATAGTAGATAGATACTATTGATTACGGCCCCGATATGTACCCCACAACCATTTAAAAACTCAAGTTTGACCATTAGTTTGGAGCTGACTTGGAGTCTAATTGATGAACAGGATGATAAAGTAGCATGTAATATTAAGCGATGCATAATGTAAGCAGACACGAAAGAGTGCGACCTCTCTTGCGGACCCGTGTAGTCCTCGAGGTCATCTGCTTGATTGATGATGGTAATGCAGTTTTCATGGCTACCGTCGGCAGGGAAGAAGATCTGAGGCGGCAAAAGACAGTCTGGAGGACGGATCCCTGCTGTTCTAGACCCTTATGTCGTTGGAGCAACTGAGCTGGGTTGGACAACGGCCCAGCAGGAGTGGGACAAACCACGCAAGGTTTTCTTTGACAACTATATGTAAGAGAAGTAATTCTGTAAGGGCTCGTTTGAATTGGAGGATTCTAACAATGCAGGGATAGGAAATACTCAGTAATAAGATAGGAATGCACGTGCAAAACAGAGAATTTAAAAACACAGGATTTCTGCCAATCTGGGTGTTTGGTTCACAAGAATTGGAAGATCACAGGATGCAAAGAAGCATGATGAGATTAAGTCAAACCACAAGAAAATGTACGGTTATAATGCTATTATGCTACTATCTCTTAGTATTGTGCTTCATGAATAGGAATTTGAAAAGGAGGACAAGTGGATATTAAAATTCCTACGGTTTTTCTTTCAAGGAGACACTAAAGGAACAAATCCTACAGTTTTCCTTTGCTCCATTCCTTTGAACCAAATGCATGAATAGTAGTACCATAGGAAACTTTCCAATTCCTATGTTTTTCCTTCACTTTTCCTTTCAAGCACTGGCGATTCTAGTAGGTAGGCTTCAGCAAGGAAAAGCCTACACTCAAAAAATGTTTCTGTGCTACTTCTACTACTTTGGACCCAGGCCACTGCCCTACTAGCTCAACTCCCAAGCCCATTGACAAATGCACATCTCAAACGTGCATAGATAAATAATGATGGCGTTCAAGAGAGTCCATCACGGATAGCTAAGTTGCCTGGTACCTCACTGCTTGTCATATAGTAGGAGAAACTAATCGTATTTCATGTTACTGCGTGTGCTTAGTGGACAATATATATAACATGTAGAGTCAAAAAGAGATGCAACAAGTGTAAAACCTCATTGGCGAGGCCATGTCGATCTCAGCGTGATTGGGTTGGTCGGTGAGGATGATCCGATTGACTTGGCTGTCGGAGGAGGGGAGGAAGATCTTAGGCATCTTGAGATGGAGCCCGGGGTACTGCTCCACTGTGATGGAGGGTTTCGTCATTGGAGCAGCTCCGGTGAGTTGTACGACGTTGAGGCTGAAGCAGGACAGGAGAGACAACGTTAACCTCAGTGGAATTATAATAGCATCTCCAATAGATGACATAAAATACATAACCACAAAGTGCTAGATGTAAAATACATCAGCCGCTCATCTATGAACTTAACAGTCGAAACTGAATTTAACTGTCGAAACTGAACTTAATTGTCGGAACTGAATTTTGATGTCGAAACTAAACGGACGAGAGGTGAGGCTAAACGTCAGTCGATTGACTTTTTCATCTCTGGTCAGTCGATTTTCCACCCGTTGGATAAGAAATCAAGGGCCTGCAGTTCATCTTCAACCTCCACCCCCCTGAGCCGCCAGCCACCACCGGCCAAACAGCCGCCCCCTGCCGCCCACGGCCGGCGGTGCGCCTCCCCGCCCGCCCCGAAACCACTCCCCATTGCCGGTCCGCCACCGCCCCGGCCATCCCTCTAGCCCCCCCCCCCCCCCGTGTCGAGCTTTTTCTCCGGCAATTCCCACGCCACTGCCCCACCACCGGCCCCACCCTGAACCCTAAGATAGATACTGGGGTACCTCTCCGGCGAGCCCCCCTCCCCGCCGCGGCTGGTTCTGCCTTAACTCCGGCGAGCCCCCTCCCCCCCCCCCCCCTTAAAATTGACTGACCCAAAAGCCGATTCAGTCGACTGAAGTGTAGCTAAATCGGAGCAGCCTCGCAAGCAAGAGCAAAAGCGGGAGCAGCAGCGCGAGTAAGAGCAAGAGCAATAGCAAGACCAGACCAGGCAGGGGAACGAGAACAAGAGCAGAGGAGCAGCGCGAGCGAGAGCTAAAGCAGCAACAGCTCCTACTGATGTGGATGTCGTCGCCGAGGGAGCGACGTCGTGGAGGAAGTGGGCGGTGATGCCGCCGTGGATGGAGCCGCACCGTGTAGGCTCGGGACCGAGCGCCAACAGCACTGTGAGATCGAATCAAGAAGAAAATGCACTATTAGTGTACAACCTCTTTGGTGGCGCCGATTAGGCCGCAACTTCATCCAAGGAAACAGTGATGATGCTGCTCTTCTGGTGGTGCAGGTGAAGACGGCGGTGTGGCAATGGAGGTGGCGTGAAAGAACGTTGGGGCAACTCCTTGGAGGTGGAGGATGGGGTGGCTGAACCGATGGGACGACGAGATCGACAACGGATCCTCATCCGGTATGGTGGATGAGGGACGTCGAGGTGTTGGTGTGGACGACATCGTCGGGGAAGAGGCTCCAGCTGGGTGGAGCACGGAGGAGGGTGTGGGGCTTCACAGCTTTTCCCGGCCTCAGTGTATGAATGGGTGGGCGGATGGGATGGGAGTGGGGAACCATGGCTTAGGGACGTGCTTGTCCGAAAAGTGGGGTAAGTTACAAAAGTACACCCACCGATTTGAGGCGGTACTTTCGGTTTAGGGGTATCACGGGCATTTCGCGTGTCGGGATTTCACAGGAGGTGGGAGTTTTCGCACGCGTTGTAATTTTGGAATAGCAAGGCACAGGTTGAGATGGAGGGAGTTGTTGGAGCACACCGAGACAAAGATATATCTTAAATATTTTGGGGTAACAAGGCGAGGGTTGAAATTTCCGGACAAGCCTAACATGTACTGTACCAAATCAATTCGCACTTCCGTCGACGAAAAAACAAAAAGAAATCAATTCGCAGCACACAAGAGATTCTAGTCCCATGTATTGTACCAAATCAATTTGCACTACAAATGTCATTCAAAACTTTGAATTCATGTTATGTTCAATTAAAATATTTCGCTACGTGTATAATGCATGCAACCTACTACTCAAATGAACATTTTAGTGCATTCCAAATGTATATACTACCGCTTCAATATGAACTAAATTTGAATTCGTTTCTCTATTTGAATAAGATCTACGATAATAATTGTTGTGAAGTCAAACCATTTGAATTTGTTTCTCTATTTTAATAAGATCTACAATCATCATTATTATCAAGTTAAACCATCGTTTGTGTATTATTTTCACAGCACACCACATGATTAGTCTCGAGTTAGGTATGAAATATGTGTACTATATGAACTCGAACTCGATTTTTTTGAATGCACTTTATGTTGATTTCAAATCACAGTACATTTCAAGCTCTAGCTAGATCTTCATAATCTAAACCATCTCTCGTATGTATAATGTGTTTATCACATAATGTATGGTGCCCCACCCCCTACACCTACAAGTATTTAGATGTGAGTTGCAAACACCACACATTACCACAAATTCAAATAAAATGTGAGATTGTTCGATATATAGTATTGTTTAGATTGTTCGATATTTAGTTGTAAGCTGCAAACGCCACACATTATCACAAATTCAAATAAAATGTGAGATTGTTCGATGTATGGTATGTTTAGATTGTTCGACATTTAGCTGTGAGTTGCAAACACCATGCATTATCACATTATGGTATAACATGTGCAAAACTACAACAAGCATATCACCACTATATTCATGCATGCATATGTTTATAACACTATGATCTCCTATTCAAATATATGAATCCACTTTCATATCAAATTATGATCTTTGTTAGACTCTTACACCCACACAATCCTCTAACCTTTGTAGCTAGCACTAACATTCTCTCGTGCATGCACACACCCTCCTCCCCCTCCCCCTCCCTCAGCATTCTATCCATCGCGCACATTTATTATTTTTCTTTAGGTCGTTCTCCCACAGTCTCCACAACTCCTTTCCGACGCACACCGATCGATAAACCTCTCCAGCGATGTCTGCCTACAACATACACACGCACCTTCCATATCCTCCTTTCTGTGTCCATGCCTCGTGTCTCTCATACGGTCCCACACACGTGTAAACTCTCGCCCCTCTTTTGATCGATCTCACAACCGCACACTCCTCCCCCTATCTAGCTAGTAGCTCGGCCTCTCGCACCACCTCCTAGCTCCATTCTCTTTGTATATCCATCTCGCTGGGCCTTATTTGCCTATAACAAATGGATGTACACCGACCGATCTCCCGATATACATATAGCTAGCTAGGTCCTTATAACTCGTTTTTTCCCACGCGTCGATCGATCTACCTCATTAGTTATGTCTCTCCCTTCCTCTGACAAACAACAATTGATCTATCGATCTAGTTAGGTTTCCTTACCAAATACATGGTTCCCCTTCATCATCCATGCATGCATCCTGACAGATCTATCACGCACAGGCACACATAGAAACACATCCCCACTCTTATTGATAATATTGCAGTTCTACCCTCAGTTTGTGTAGTAGGCCTCTCCCACCATCTTCGAGAAGCAACTCCATCACCCACCCAGCACTCTGCCCCTCTCCCTCCTTCTCTCTCCTCTCTCTCTCTCTCTCTCTCTCTCTCTCTCTCTCTCTTTGTGTGTGTGTGTGTGCCATCCTACTTCTCTTCCTTCAGTTATGTATGGATGTCGACCGATCTCCCTCAAGACATAGCTGAGTCTCTCCTTCTCAACGCATATACAAGTCGTTCTACCTCTCTAGTTAGGCCTCTCCCTCCCCTCCCTCCCCCCCCCCCCCCCCGCACACACACACCGATACATCGAGCGCTCTAGTCATGTCTCCCTGCCACACACAAACTTGACGTGTGCCCTCTGACGTTCCAGTAGGTCAGTCGCCCTATATATTTGACTTGCACACACACAATTTCGATGGCTCTCTTCATCAATCTCGCACCCACCCACTTGATCCTCTCTTCGACTCTATCGATATCTATGACCCCTGCTTCTCTTCTCGTGGATCGCCCGACCCTCTATATACGATATAGATAGGCCTCCATTGCACACACATTGCATGCAAAATTTTGTTTGAGATGTCATCGACACATATTCCCATAAATACATTCATGAAATCACCCCCCCCCAAACAAAAAACACTCACGAACGCACACGCCATCTGTCCAGCTTTGTATCTCTCTTACACACACCCATGTAGGTGGGGACGTGCACGAAGAGAAGAGGTGCACAAACGGCGCACGTACTCCCGTATCTTTCCCAACCACACCCGCGCGGGTACACGTTGGAGCTCATTTATGTATGAAAAGGCAGCCCACGTGGTAATTTGGCAGGTGTACTGGTTGTCCACTTGATGGAGGGAGGATTGTCTACCACGAGTGAACAAACAAATGTCGACTTGACGCGTTATGTTAAAAAAGAGGCAAACAATTTGGGGCCTACCTTAGAGGCAAGGCTCTATACACTGGAGTACTTTTGATATGTCCCGTCAACTCGCAGAACGAGGAGAAGCTTGCTTAGTACGCTGTCTCCCCCACCCACGGGCGCAGTGGCTCGCAGGATGAGGTGAAGCTTGCTTACTAGTACGCCTTACGCCTGCTCCCTCGTGAAGAAAATATGCCCTAGAGGCAATAATAAAGTTATTATTTATTTCCTCATATCATGATAAATGTTTATTATTCATGCTAGAATTTTATTAACCGGAAACTTAGTACATGTGTGAATACATAGACAAAACATAGTGTCCCTAGTATGCCTGTATTAGACTAGCTCGTTAAACAAAGATGGTTATGTTTCCTAACTATAGACATGTGTTGTCATTTGATGAACGGGATCACATCTGATGAGGACATCCATACCATTGTTACACCCACGGCCCCTACTACTACATATACTGGACCAATTACTAGAGCTCGCGCACACCAATTAAATTATCAGGTACTTTCGTTTCTTGGTAATGATTCTAATGTTCATGAGAATATGATGCTGTCTAAATTGGATACATTTGTTTTGCTTACAAATGAATGGCCTAGCTTGGAGAAGGATGAACATTGGAGCAAGAACAAGCATGGAGATGATGGTATGCGCAAGGGGAACAAGAACGGATTTACAAGAGATGATTTCAGGACTTGGAAGCCACCATAATGGGTGCATGAAGCCTTGGACGAAATATACAAGATGCCACTTCATAAATGTCGTCCCGAGGCTATTCTATGTGCTGCGTCACCTTATTATTGGGCTAGGCCGATGTAATTTCGAAATACATAAGTATAGGCTATTTTTAGAGTCTGTATGTGTGGGGAAACAAGAGATAGGGTTGATTTCGGACCCCTCCAGCAAGGGCCACGAAATTCCCCCCCTCTTCCTCCATATATGCAACCCTTAGGGCACCGTTAGACTTTGGGTTTTGTTTAGATTAAAAGTTCGCCATAGCTGCAACTTCGCGTACTTCATTTGTGTTCAACGACTAGATAAAGGCGTCACAGAACCCCACCTTGATCAATAAAGCTTTCATCTTATATTCACAATATCCAGATTGCAATCTCAGTTTCTTTCCTGTTCTTTGTTTGCTCACAGGAAACAGACCCTCGAGGTCAGGTTGATCGTGCTCCGGCATGGTCAATAACCTCTCGGAGTTGGTTTAGCGATTGCTAAGGCATGATGTCCTCGCACATTCGTAGTCGGATCGTCGAAGTCGACTTCCACCAAAGCGATATCCATCATCCCATCGAAAGACGGGACACCTTTGCCTCTATCAAGTGGTATCAGATTTCTAGGTTGCTCGGTGAGATTTTACCTTTTTCGTAGTTTAGATCGAGTCTGTTCTTCAGACCTGTCGGTTTCAAAACCGGCGGATCTCGGGTAGGGGGTCCCGAACTGTGCGTCTAGGCGGATGGTAACAGGAGACAAGGGACACAATGTTTTTACCCAGGTTCGGGCCCTCTCGATGGAGGTAAAACCCTACTCCTGCTTGATTGATATTGATGATATGGGTAGTACAAGAGTGGATCTACCACGAGATCAAGGAGGCTAAACCCTAGAAGCTAGCCTATGGTATGATTGTTGTAATGGTTGTGTTGTCCTACGGACTAAAACCCTCCGGTTTATATAGACACTGGAGAGGGCTATGGTTACACAGAGTCGGTAACAATGGTAGGAGATCTACATATCCGTATCGCCAAGCTTGCCTTCCACGCCAAGGAAAGTCCCATCCGGACACGGGACGAAGTCTTCAATCTTGTATCTTCATAGTCTTGGAGTCCGTCTGACGATGTTAGTCCGGCTGTCCGGACACCCCCTAGTCCAGGACTCCCTCAGTAGCCCATGAACCAGGCTTCAATGACGATGAGTCCGGCGCGCATATTGTTCGGCATTGCAAGGCGGGTTCCTTCTCAGAATAATTCATAGAAGATTGTGAACGCCAGGACAGTGTCCGGCTCTGCAAAATAAATTCCACATTCCACCATAGATAGGATAATATGTACACAAGTTCAATCTGCTGACGTATTTTGTGGCATGACGTCGCACCACCACCAAGCCTTTACTTGAATCGTTTTTTATCATACCACCTCAGCGCGTTTAGCGAAGCAGTTTCCTTGGCACGTCTTGTCGAAGCAGAGATTGTGTTCCCCTTATTCCGGGATTCCCATCAATACGGACGTGGGTAACCCAACCGTGCCCGTTGCCACGCCCCCTCTATCGGAGGCGAGTCCCGAACGGTCACGGGGACGGCTCTTGGTATTCTCCCTCTTTATAATGGGACCAAGGCTTGTTTCTTTTCTTCAATCCTCCATTGAATCTTCTCCTTGCCCCAAGTTCCAACACCCAGAGCCCCAGATTCGAGCGCTTCGGACCTCCAACAATGTCCGGCTCCGACCTACAGGGCCGGTGGATGCCCTCCTCCGTCATGGAGGAGGACGTGCTAAAGCTGCGAGAGGCCAAGTACCTGACTTATGAGATTTCGCACAGGTTGCCCGCCGAAGGGCAAGTCATCCCCACCCCCGAGCCCGGCGAGTATGTCGTTTTTGTATCCCACCTCCGTCGGGGTTTAGACTTCCCGATGGATCCTTTTGTGAGAGGGCTCATGTTTTACTATGGGTTGGAATTCCATGACTTGGCTCCGGAGTCCATCCTCCATATTTCTGCATTTATTGTCGTCTGCGAAGCCTTCCTCCGTGTCACCCCTCACTTCGGCTTGTGGCTTAAGACCTTCGACGTGAAGCCGAAGATGATCGAGGGGCGTCAAGCAGAGTACGGCGGGGCGGTTGTGAGCAGAAGGGCCGACGCTCCATGGCCCGAGGGCTCTTTCCAGGAGGATCTCGGCTTGTGGCAGCGAGAGTGGTTCTACATAACCGCTCCCAGGGGTAGCAGGCAGAAGCCGCCGCCCATCTTCCGCCCAGGCCCTCCACAGCGGCTGATGTCATGGGTTAGCCAAGGGCTCAACTGGGGGCTATCAAAGGACGTGCCCCTATTGCAGGGCCGGATTCGAGACCTCCAAGCGAGGAAGATCGATCTGGTTGTGGTGATGCAGGTCATGCTGATTAGGCGTCTCCTGCCCTGCAAACGCCGCCCTCTCCGGTTGTGGGAGTTTAATCCGGAGGGACCATGAATTCTCCAACACTTCATGGGTTCGACACCCATGGAGATGTACAAATTGTTCTTCGGATCACAGGAGGTGTGTCCGGAATTGACCGAGGATGCCGGCCTAAGCTGCAATCGCCCGAATACACAAGTAAGTAGCTCCGTGTCCGGACATACCGTTTGTTTGCCTTTCTATGAATCGCCTTTTGACCAACTGCCCTCTAAACAGGAGTGGATAGCGCAAGCAAAACTGATACGGTGTCCGGCCCCCCTCCCAGAGACCGCGCCGGATCCCGTGCTGATCAGGATGCTGGAGGTTGCGCCTTCAGAGGAAGGCGAAGGGGAGAACAGAGGAACTACTGCCTCAACCAAGGATGCTTTTGAGGAAGGGGGGATCGAGAATCCCTCCTTCCAGGGGGAGAAGAGGACCGCCTCCGAAAACCCGGAGGCCAAAGCCCCGAAGCGGGGGAAGAGATCTTCACCAGAGGGTCCTGTGTCCGGAGAGGCTCCGACCGCACAATCTCCCCTAAAGAATCAGCCCTCCAGCGAGCCGTAAGTAGAAAAAAGGGAGTTTTTGTAATAAGGGACATCCCTATTTGTGCTGCTGAGGATAACTTAAATTTTTACCTTGTAGTTCGGATCTCCGTCCTTCTCAGATGAGCTCATCTTCGGGGGAACTCCGTCCGGAGATGATGGAGAGTGAGACGCCTCCATCCGCCGCACCATCGGATAGGGCGGATGAGCCTGAAGTGTCATCACGGAGGGTATCCCCGAGTCCGGCAGGGCTGAATAGTTCGGCACCAACTGGTGTGCGGCCGGGGGAGCTGAAGGATCTGCTTGAGAGGGCGTCCATCTCAGAAGGTCACCGTACACTGATGAGTATGGTGATTGAAAGAATTTCATCCGCCGAAGGTGGATTGCGTGATGCCGTCAGGAGTTTGCTGGCGGGGTTTGAGGTACATAAAAATGACATACCCTTTGACAGTTTTACACATAAAGTAAGCCCTGTATAGATAGTAGCCCCTGAGACTCGGTAGGGTGTCGAGAACAACAGCGTGCCGAGGATCAAAACCCCAGGTATTGATTTTCGCCTTTCCTAAGCAGGTGGCGGATAGTTTGGTGGCTAGCCGGACTGATGGAGTTGCCGAACTAAAGCGGCAACTCGATGTTGTGGATGCGGACATCGCGCTAGTCAACAGGCGACTTGACGAGTCGCAAGGTAGGTTTCTTCTCCGTGGTCACCTAGTAAGGGAGCCGAAGCCCACCCCTTACAATATGTGTGCTTGACGCAGATGGTGCCGCTACTGTGGAGGGCCTTCGGGCAGAACTTGCTCAAGCCAAGAAGCAAGCCAGAAGGAGTGATGCGGCTGCCTCGAGGGCGGCCGAAGAGCTAGAAGCTGAAAGGGCTGCACACTGCCGAAGTAGGGGGGAGATGGCCGAAATGGCCGTGAAGTTAAAAGATGCTACCGACCGCAATGAGGTTCTTGAAAAGGAGCGTCTAGCGGAGCGGGAAGACCTGGGGAAGGCCACCGCCGAAGCCAAGGATGCCCGTTCTGCAATGCGGGCTATAAAGGAGGAGCTGCGCCAGGCCAGATACATTGTGGCTGGCAAGCCCTTTCTGCTGCGCCGAAGGTTTACAGATCCAAAGTATGCTCAGCTTGGCCAGCTGTGGGGTCCGGAGGATCCTTATATGGACTTAGCGGCGAGTGCGGCGGATGCTGTTGTGCACTTTCGAAGTCAGAAGGATCACAAGACAAAGGAGTTGTTTTGGTCTCAATTCCATAGTCCGGAGCATTCACTTCCGTTAACCGATCGGTTGGCCGAGTGGGCTGAGCTGAATAGATTGTCCGGACTTGCCATGACGGATATCGTGACTCATGTCTGGCCAGATAGGCCCAAGCCGAAGAGTTATTTTGGCTTATTGCAACAATTTCTTGGGGCGGTGCCGCATATCAAGGCGATGAAGCGGTCGGCCTGCATAGAGGGTGCACGGATGGCCCTCGCCCGTGTGAAGACACATTGGATAGAGATGGATGCCACCGCTGTTGCGACCCAGGGTTCGGACGAGAGCCGGTTACCCGCCGAGCACTATTTTGGGGAAGTTCTACGTGGTGCTCGTGTAATAGAGTCGCAGTGCTCAAAAAATGTCACGTTCAAATGAACATGTTGGTTTGTAAAACGATGTTTATGATGTAAGCGCTTTTTGTACTTGTGCGTTCAAGTATTGAAATATCTCATGTGCGGCCGTTTAATGTATACCTGTGTATAACCTGAAAGATTGCAGTCTTCGGCTTCAGCCCCCACGCACATAGTGCGGGGGTGTTTGCAAAATAGCGCGTTTTCACACTTAATCCAACATCTTGGTCCTATAAAGGAGGTGGTAGCGTAGCAAACGAGGCAATCCGGACTATAATTCTTTATCACTTTCACTTAGCCATAGGAGTTCGAGGGTGGGGCTACGATATAGCCCCTGGGGGGCACCGCGCTCTCCGAGTTCGGGGCGCGTATGTGCCTGACCGGGAAACGGTCCTTCGTCAAGGCGGAGGAATTCTAAACATTCCCATAGTCGATCGAGTGGTTGACCAGTCTCTCGCTATGTCATGACAGTCAGTTTTCGGCTTTCTCTACTGAGGTGCTCGCCCAGCCGAACCGGGGCACAATCGCAGTAGTTCTCCTGGTGCCGCGTTAGCCGATGATACGGAACGTAAGGCAGCAAAACACAGGAGCCGGGCAAACCCAACATTTGACCAAAGACAATGACTCGGAGCTGATGCATATAAGGCCTAACTCGAGACGCCGAACACTCCCTAAGGTGTTCGGTCTTTATAATAACGGGTAGAACAATGCCCTAAGCCCCTAGTGTCCAGGTACAGGCGAGAATTTCTGGCGCGGCCGATGCCAAAACACCAGTCTCCTCGTTGGTTATGGTGAAGAACCGTGGGATGTGATCAACAAAAGACAGTAAGAAAGGTTTACGCAGGGACTTAATCTGAAAAGAATCCTTGCGATGGGTCCCTGCTGCACGTCTGCGCCTATGTCTCCGTTGTGCCGTATCCTGGACGGGCGTACACGTTGTTCATCAGTAAAAAGAGAGGAACTTAGCTTGAAAGGAAATCTTGCAAAAGATGTATTAAAAATTGAAATATGAATGAATGAATAAGGCTGAGCTTATATTAGCTCATTATTGCTTGTACGCATAGCCCCTTGTAAAGGGGTGTGCGGCTAGGGAGCCCCTAGCTTATTTATGTCGGACTCGTCTAGCCATGCCCGGGGTCTTGAATGACCTTTTAATGAGATGATGCCGCGTGGACCGGGCATTTTAAGTGTAAGAGACGCGTAGTGTGGTACTGCGTTAAAGCGGACAAAAGCTTCACGTTCCAATAGAGCTTGATGGCTACTTTTGAATGGGGCGATATGAAAGATTAGCTTTTCGCGTCGGAAGTTGTCGGGTGACCCGAACACAACTTCTAGTAGTAAGGAGCCCGTGCACTTGGCGTAAGGGCCTGGCGTCACTCCTTTGAAGGTAGTGCGGGTATGTTGAACTTTAGTAAGGTCTATCCCCAGCTTGCGGATTGTGTCCGGATATAGCAGGTTTAAATCGCTGCCGCCGTCCATCAGGACTTGTGTAAATTGTAGTCCGTCGATTATAAGATCCAATATCAGAGCAGTCCATCCCGCGTTTCGAATACTTCTGGAATAGTCCAGGTGGTTGAAAGTGATTGGTTTTGACATCCAATCTCGAGGTTCCGCTGGGGAGGACCGTGCGACACCTACTTTGGCGGGTGCCGCATTGTTTTTCCATATTATCACATGAAGTGAGTTTACTGTTTTGACTTCTTGTGGGAAAGTCTTTTGTTTTCCGGTGCTCTGCTGGTGGGGTTCGTCGTCGTCCTCACTTGGCGCGTCGAGCCCCTTGTGTTCGGCGTTTAGTCCGCCGGACTATTTGAAGACCCAACAATCTCGATGGGTGTGGTTTGCAGGCCTTCCGGAGGTGCTGTGGATTTGACATATCCGATCCAAAATTTTGTTTAAGTTGGATAGCTCGTCACTGTTGTCCTTAAGAGGTAGTGTTTTGTTGTTCGGCCGCGAGCTTTTGAATCCGGCGTTGACCGCCGTGTTCTTTGGGCTTTTTTCTTTATTTCAGCGCTGATCCTTTCTGCGCCGTGATTTTCCATTTCCATCTCTGATCTCGGATGTACTCGGGTCGCTGGTGCTGCATCTTGCTAGCCAGCTGTCTTCCCCCGCGCAAAAGCGGGTCATGAGGCTTGTTAGCGCGGCCATTGTTCTCGGCTTCTCTTGGCCGAGGTGTCTGGCGAGCCATTCGTCTCGGACATTATGTTTAAAAGCTGCTAAGGCTTCGGCGTCCGGACAGTCGACTATCTGGTTCTTTTTGGTAAGGAACCTGTTCCAGAATTTGCACGCTGACTCTCCGGGCTATTGAGTTATGTGACTTAAATCATCTGCATCTGGAGGGCGGACATAAGTCCCTTGGAAATTTGCTCTAAACGCGTCCTCGAGCTCTTCCCAACTTCCAATAATATTTTCTGGGAGGCTTTTGAGCCAATGCCGAGCTGGCCCTTTGAGCTTGAGGGGTAGATATTTTATGGCGTGGAGATCATCTCCTCTGGCCATGTGTATGTAGAGGATGTAATCCTCAATCCAGACTCTAGGGTCTATTGTTCTGTCGTATGCCTCTATGTTTATGGGTTTAAACCCCGCTGGAAATTCATGATCCAGCACCTCATCGGTGAAACATAGTGGTTGTGCGGCGCCCCTGTATTTGGATTTGCCGTTGTCTTCGAACACTCGGCGTTTTGTGTTGCTTCCTTGGGCCCTCTTTTTTGGCCCATACATGGACCTGATGGGGCCATCTGTTTTCTGAGGATCATGAGTCGGATTGTGTGCGGCGCCGCTTATCTCTTTTGGCCTGTCATCTGGTCGTCTATCCGGCCAGGCGGCCTCTTTGCTTTTTGACTGTGGGGACTCTATGGCCTCCTCGTCGAATTCTGGCAGCAGCTTGCGCTTCGGGTAGCTCTTCGTTTGGTGGCCATTGCCATATTTGTCCGCGGTCTTGAGTACTTTGCTCCACCTCATTCTGAGTATGTCTTCCGCTGTTTTGAGCTTCCGTTTTTCCTTCCTCAGGCTTCTTGCAGCGGCGACAAGTCTTTTGTGAAGGTTCTTATGCTCCGGTGGTGTGTCCGGCGTGAGGTCGTCTGGACTGTTGTTTTCGCCGGGCTTGGATTGGTTATCCGATTTGTCCTGTTCGGATGGTTGCTTGGTTGCATGTTCGTCGTCCACTGGTTTGCCCTGCTCTATTGCTGGGTCATTAGGAGTGCTATTTTTGTCGAGGCGGGACTTAGGGCGGCGTCTGCGTTGCTGTTTTGGTTGTTTGTCGGCGGAATTATCCTTTGCCGCGTCCCGTTGCTCCTCGTTATCGCTTCCTTTTGGGGTGTCCACCATATATACATCATGGGTTGGGGTGGCCTTCCAGTGCTCGATAAGCGCTGGTTCTTGGTAGTCTCCAGCATCGTCATCCATACCGTCGATGTCTTCGGAGTCGTAGTCTAGCATGTCGGTTAAATCATCGATAGTGGCTACAAAGTGGGTGGTGGGTGGGCTTTGAATTTCTTCGTCGTCCGAATCCCAACCATCCTGACCGCAGTCTGGCCCGGGTTCTCCTGATAACGAGAGATGCTTTAGAGAATTTAGGATGTCGCCAAAGGGTGAGTGCTGAAAGATGTTCGCGGCGGTGAACTCCATGATCGGCGCCCGATCGGATTCGATTGGCAGGGGCGCAGGAGGTTTGGAGTCCGGCAAGGAGTCCGGCGCCTCGGAGTCACGAGCTTTATAAGGGACAAGGTTGGTATTCGGCTCCATCGCCGTAGAAGTTGCAGCTCCCGAGGCGGTGTCCAGCCACCTGTCCTCGATCTGCACGGTCTGCTCCGAACTATAGGACCGAGCGGACTCGTGTGCGGCCTCCAGGGCACTGTCTGGCGGCAGAGCTAAATCATGCCCATCGTGACAGCGCGGCACGCTCGGCTGTGGCTCGAATCCATCGAAGATCAAGTCTCCGCGGATGTCGGCCGTGAAGTTTAGGCTTCCAAACCTGACCTGATGGCCAGGGGCGTAGCTTTCGATCTGCTCCAGATGGCCAAGTGAATTGGCCCGCAGTGCGAAGCCGCCAAATACGAAGATTTGTCCGGGGAGAAAAGTCTCACCCTAGACGGCGTCGTTGTTGATTGAAGAAGCCATCAAGCCTATCGGTGACGACACAGAGGAACTCTCAATGAAAGCACCAATGTCGGTGTCAAAACCGGCGGATCTCGGGTAGGGGGTCCCGAACTGTGCATCTAGGCGGATGGTAACAGGAGACAAGCGACACGATGTTTTTACCTAGGTTCGGGCCCTCTCGATGGAGGTAAAACCCTACTCCTGCTTGATTGATATTGATGATATGGGTAGTACAAGAGTGGATCTACCACGAGATCAAGGAGGCTAAACCCTAGAAGCTAGCCTATGGTATGATTGTTGTAATGGTTGTGTTGTCCTACGGACTAAAACCCTCCGGTTTATATAGACACCGGAGAGGGCTAGGGTTACACAGAGTCGGTTACAATGGTAGGAGATCTACATATCCGTATCGCCAAGCTTGCCTTCCACGCCAAGGAAAGTCCCATCCGGACACGGGACAAAGTCTTCAATCTTGTATCTTCATAGTCTTGGAGTCCGGCTGACGATGATAGTCCGGCTGTCCGCACACTCCCTAGTCCAGGACTCCCTCAATACCTATAGTCCAAAAAAATCCAACAAAAAAATTAGGGTTAGTTCATCCTGTCCGAACCAGTCTGAGCCTTTGCATATTCTTTTCAGTATTTTGCTTTGTTGAATTTGCGGTTGCATCATCGTGTCAAGTTGCTGGTCTTAGCGTCTAGTCTTTTAGAGTTTCGAGTTCTGGTCATAAGTTGTCACGCCGCCAGTGCACCATCATCATCGCCCCTGCCACCTACCACCATCGCTCCGAATCCGTATCGAAATACCACCACCGATCCATATCCATATACTACCACCGCTACCACCACCGCTGCCATATACCACCACCGCTGCCATATAACACCACCATATATCCACCACCAATCCGAGTTCCTTGCATATTAGGTTTATTTTTGAGATCCATCTAATTTCCGATTCGAGTTTCCTTGCCTGAGTAGGTTTCGGAAAAAAAAGGAGTCTGGAGACCCCTGGGCAGTTTTTAGGCCAAAATTTCGGCGACCGAAAATATATTTTCCCTATCCTATTTTTAGGTCCCAGGGGGTGTTTTGAGACACTCGCCATCATAGTGATTTTTGGTCGCACTTTTTCGTCGTCGCTGCCCTGATTTCTGAAAAAAAAAATTGTCAAAAAATTTCGTGCCCATCTTGTCAGTTTGACCTGGGAAGAGTTTTGAGACACTCGCCATTATAGTGATTTTTCGCAAAAAAAGAGGAGCACAAAAAAAACAAAGCGAAAAAAAAGAGCGGAAAAAAACTCCAGAGTGTGCTTCTCCCTTGTTTACGTGCAGCGCCGTGATTTTGTTAGTGTTCTAGGCTCGTGTCTCTAGCACGGTCTAGCCTAGGACCAGCACAGTATCGTTGTTGAGCGTTTATTCAACTTTGCATCTCTGAATTAATTATTGCTGATCCTTTTTGCTACCATATTATAAGCCTTCCCAGCTCCACATACATCTACGTCATGTGTTTGACTCTCCCTGGTAATCGCTCTATCCAAGCTTTGAGAGTTTTCACTACAACGGTTGCCGATCACCGCCTGCTGTTGGGTAAGAACTGGTAAGAATTTGAGTTTTGCTTGACGGATTTGTGACACCCGCCACCACCACTTGTTAGTAGTTTATAGGATCATATTCTTGTGTGTTTCTGTTGCTGCTAACCATGCCAGGATCACAAGCCGACGAGATTGACTGGGAGAACTTAACGAACAAGGAGCTTCATGATAAGTTTCAGCAAATGATGACTGAACAGGTGCAAGATGTGCTGAACAATTTTGAAGAGGCCATGGATAAGATCACTGGCCTTGAGAAGTCGTTCGAAACAAAGCTCGATAACAGATTTAATGAACTGCTTGCGCGTCTTCCACCCGCTGCACCTGCCGCACCTCTGCAACAACAACAACTACTACCTCCATGTCGCGAAACAACCCTCCGCCGAGCGAGCCGTGTCCTTCTTCAGCCTAGCCAAACTGTTGGTGCTGCTGTTGATACTTCTGTGGCTCCTGCTGCTGATGCGGAGGATGATTATGCGGGAGATTATGAGGATGAGGTTGATCAAAATCAGAACTACGTGCAACCACCAGCGCCACAACCACCAGGTCGTCCACATGCAAATAATCACAATGGTAGGGCTCTCCCTCAGGTACGAGATCATGACCATCTTCCTAAACTGAAATTGAATATTCCATCATTTGAGGGTAGATATGTTCCTGATATATAACTTACTTGGGAGTTAGAAACTGAACAACGATTTACATGTTTACAATATCCTGAGGAGAGACGTGTTGCTGCTGCTGTTTGTGCTTTCACTAGTTTTGCATGTGTATGGTGGTCTGAACATTGTAGATTATATCCTATTCCAACTACTTGGGCTGCTTTGAAAACTGCTATGCGTACTCGTTGGGTTCCACCATATTATAAACGTGAATTGCTTCAAAAATTGCAGCGTTTAAGACAAGGGAAAAATTCTGTAGAAGAATATTATCAGGAATTACAAATTGGCATGATTAGATGTGGTATTGTTGAGGAGAATGAAGCTATGCTTGCATGTTTTATGGGTGTATTAAATAGAGAGATTCAGACCATTCTAGAGTATAAAAAGTATATTAATATCACTCGTTTATTCCATCTTGCTTGTAAAGCTAAACGTGAAGTGCAGGATCGACAAGCATTGGCGTGAACTAACTTTTCTGCAGGTCGACCTTCGTCATGGACACCGCGTGCATCCTCTACTTCCACTGCACCAGCACCTCCATTAGGTGCCACCTCCAGCCGTGATACAAGAAAGCAGGCACAACCACCACTATCTGCCAAGAGCGCACCTGCCGGGCCTGCAGAGAGCTCTTCTTCTTCCATGGCATCAACTGGGCACACAAGTGATATTATTTGTCGTCATTGTAAGGGAAGAGGTCATTATGCGAGAGAATGCAAATCTCAGCGTGTGATGATTGCTACTGAGGATGGTGGGTATGAGTCCGTTAGTGACTATGATGAGGAGACTTTGGCTCTTATTATACGTGAAGAACACTATGGAGATGATTCTGATCATGAGACGCAATACATGGCTCCTGAAGATGGTGACAGGTACGAATGTTTAGTTGCTCAACGTGTTTTGAGTGTGCAGGTCACACAAGCTGAGCAAAATCAGAGGCATAATTTGTTCCATACAAAGGGAGTTGTGAAGGAACATTCTGTGCGCGTCATCATAGACGGAGGGAGCTTCAACAACTTGGCTAGCATGGAGATGGTGGAGAAGCTCTCTCTCACCACAAGACCACATCCACATCCTTACTACATCCAATGGTTCAAAAACAGCGGCAAGGCTTCGTGTGCATTTAAGTATCTCTACATATGCTGATTATGTTCATTGTGATGTGGTACCTATGCAAGCATGTTCCTTATTACTTGGTAGACCATGGCAATTTGATAAAAATTCTGTACACCATGGTAGAAACAATCAGTATACTCTTGTTCATAAGGATAAAAATATTACTTTGCTTCCTATGACTCGTGATTCCATTTTGAAAGATGATATTAATAGAGCTAACAAAGAAAAACAGGAGAAGAATAAGAGTGAAAATCAGATTGTGGCAAAAGAATTTGAGCAACAAATGAAGCCTAATAATAAACCATCTAGTGTTGCTTCTGAAATTAAATTGAAAAGTGCATGTTTATTTGCCACCAAATCTGATATTGATGAGCTAGATTTCAGCAAATCTGTTTGCTTTGCTTTTGTGTGCAAAGATGCATTATTTTCATTCGAGGACGTGCCTTCCTCTTTGCCTCCTGCTGTCACTAACATTTTGCAGGAGTACGCTGACGTCTTTCCACAAGACGTGCCACCGGGATTACCGCCTATTGTGGGATTGAGCATCAGATTGACTTAATTCCAGGTGCTTCACTGCCAAACCGTGCGCCATACCGTACCAATTCAGAGGAGACGAAGGAGATTATGCATCAAGTACAAGAGCTTCTCAACAAAGGTTATATACGCGAATCCCTTAGTCCTTGTGTTGTTCCTATTATTCTAGTGCCGAAAGAGGATGGTACATCGCGTATGTGTGTTGATTGTAGAGGCATTAATAATATTACTATTCGTTATTGTCATCCTATTCCTAGGCTAGATGATATGCTTGATGAATTGAGTGGCTCTACAATATTCTCCAAAGTTGATTTGCGTAGTGGATACCATCAAATTCGTATAAAATTGGGGGATGAATGGAAAACAGCATTTAAAACTAAGTTTGGATTATATGAGTGGTTAGTCATGCCGTTTGGGTTAACTAATGCACCTACTACTTTCATGAGATAAATGAACGAAGTTTTACGTGCTTTCATTGGACGATTTGTGGTAGTTTACTTTGATGACATATTGATTTATAGCAGATCTTTGGAGGAACATTTGGAACATTTACGTGCTGTTTTTATTGCTCTACGTGATGCACGTTTGTTTGGTAACCTTGGGAAGTGCACCTTTTGCACCAACCGAGTGTCTTTTCTTGGCTATGTTGTTACTCCACAGGGAATTGAAGTTGATAAAGCCAAGATTGAAGCTATTGAGAGTTGGCCGCAGCCCAAAATGGTCACACAAGTGAGGAGTTTTCTTGGCCTCGCTGGATTCTATAGGCGTTTTGTGAGAGATTTTAGCACCATTGCTGCACCTCTCAATGAGCTTACAAAGAAGGATGTGCCTTTTATTTGGGGTACCGCACACGAAGAAGCCTTCACGGTGTTGAAAGATAAGTTGACACATGCTCCTTTACTCCAACTTCCTGATTTTAATAAAACATTTGAGCTTGAATGTGATGCTAGTGGAATTGGATTAGGAGGTGTGTTATTACAAGATGGCAAACCTGTTGGATACTTTTCTGAAAAATTGAGTGGGCCTAGTCTGAATTATTCTACTTATGATAAAGAACTATATGCTCTTGTTCGGACTTTAGAAACATGGCAACATTATTTATGGCCCAAAGAATTTGTTATACATTCTGATCATGAATCTTTGAAACATATTAAACACAAGAAGGGTAAAGAAAATGTTATTGCTGATGCATTGTCTTGTCGCTATACTATGCTTTCACAACTTGACTTCAAAATATTTGGTTTGGAGACCATCAAAGATCAATATGTGCATGATGCTGATTTTAAAGATGTATTGCAGAATTGTAAAGAAGGAAGAACATGGAACAAGTTCGTCGTTAATGATGGATTTGTGTTCCGTGCTAAGAAGCTATGCATTCCAGCTAGCTCCGTTCATCTTTTGTTGTTGCAGGAGGCGCATGGAGGAGGACTAATGGGACACTTTGGCGTGAAGAAGACGGAGGACATACTTGCTACACATTTCTTTTGGCCAAAGATGAGATGGGATGTTGAGCGCTTTGTTGCTCGCTGCACTACATGTCAAAAAGCTAAGTCACGACTCAATCCTCATGGTTTATATATGCCTTTGCCTGTACCTAGTGTTCCTTGGGAGGATATATCTATGGACTTTGTTTTAGGTTTACCTCGAACAAAGAAGGGGAGGGATAGCATATTTGTTGTCGTGGATAGATTGTCGAAAATGGCACACTTTATACCATGTCATAAAAGCGATGATGCTGTTAATGTTGCTGATTTGTTCTTTCGTGAAATTATTCGCTTGCATGGTGTGCCAAATACTATTGTTTCAGATCGTGATACTAAATTTCTTAGCCACTTTTGGAGATGTTTATGGGCTAAGTTGGGGACTAAACTGCTTTTTAGTACTACTTGTCACCCCCCAACTGATGGACAAACTGAAGTAGTCAAGAGAACATTGTCTACTATGCTTAGGGCTGTTTTGAAGAATAATAAGAAAATTTGGGAAGAATGCTTGCCTCATATTGAATTTGCTTATAATCGTTCATTGCATTCTACTACTAAGATGTGCCCTTTTGAAATTGCGTATGGTTTCCTACCTCGTGCACCTATTGATTTGTTGCCTCTTCCATCTTCGGAGAAGGTTAATTTGATGCTAAACAACGTGCTAAATTGATTTTAAAAATGCATGAGTTAACTAAGGAAAACATTGAGCGTATGAATGCTAAATATAAGCTTGCTGGAGATAAGGGTAGAAAACATGTTGTGTTTGCACCTGGAGATCTTGTTTGGTTACATTTGCGTAAGGATAGATTTCCTGATTTGCGCAAATCAAAGCTAATACCTGTGCTGATGGTCCCTTTAAGGTGTTGGAGAAAATAAATGATAATGCATATAAGCTTGAGTTGCCTGCAGATTTTGGGGTTAGTCCCACTTTTAACATTGCAGATTTGAAGCCTTATTTGGGTGAGGAAGATGAGCTTCCGTCGAGGACGACTTCATTTCAAGAAGGGGAGGATGATGAGGACAGCAATACCATTGTTACACCCACAACCCCTACTGCTACATATACTGGACCAATTACTAGAGCTCGCGCACGCCAATTAAATTATCAGGTACTTTCGTTTCTTGGTAATGATTCTAATGTTCATGAGAATATGATGCTGCCTAAATTGGATACATTTGTCTTGCTTACAAATGAAGGGCCTAGCTTGGAGAAGGATGGACATTGAAGCAAGAACAAGCATGGAGATGATGGCATGCACAAGGGGAACAAGAACAGAGTTACAAGTGATGATTTCAGGACTTTGAAGCCACCATAATGGGTGCATGAAGCCTTGGACGAAATATACAAGATGCCACTTCATAAATCTCGTCCCGAGGCTATTCTAGGTGTCGCATCACCTTATTATTGGACAGGCCCATGTAATTTCGAAATACATTACTATAGGCTATTTTTAGAGTCTATGTCTGGGGAAACAAGAGATAGGGTTGATTTTGGACCCCTCCACCAAGGGCCACAAAATTCCCCCCTCTTCCTCCATATATACAGCCGTTAGGGCACCATTAGACTTTGGGTTTTGTTTAGATTAAAAGTTCGCCATAGCTGCAACTTTGCGTACTTCGTTTGTGTTCAACAACTAGACAAAGGCGTCACAGAACCCCACCTTGATCAATAAAGCTTTCATCTTATATTCGCAATATCCAGATTGCGATCTCAGTTTCTTGCTTGTTCTTTGTTTGCTCGCAGGAAGACCCTTGTGGTCAGGTTGATTGTGCACCGGCGTGGTCAATAACCTCTCAGAGTTGGTTTAGCGATTGCTAAGGCACGACGTCCTCGCACGTTCGTAGTTAGATCATCGAAGTTGACTTCCACCAAAGCGATATCCATCATCTCATCGAAAGACGGGACACCTTTGCCTCTATCAACATCATTAGGAGAATGATGTGATGGACATGACCCATTCGTTAGCTTAGCATTATGATCGTTACAGTTTCATTGCTACTGCTTTCTTCATGACTTATACTTGTTCCTAAGACTATGAGATTATGCAACACCCGAATACCGGAGGAACACCTTTTGTGCTATCAAACGTCACAACGTAAATGGGTGATTAGAAAGATGCTCTACAGGTGTCTCCGAAGGTGTTTGTTGGGTTGGCATAGATAGAGATTAGGATTTGTCACTATGTGTATCGGAGAGGTATCTCTGGGCCCTCTCGGTAATGCTCATCACTATAAGCCTTGCAAGCAATGTGACTAATGAGTTAGTTGTGGGATGAAGAATTACAGAACGAGTAAAGAGACTTGTCGGTAACGAGATTGAACTAGGTATGATGATATCGACGATCCAATCTCGGGCAAGTAACATACCGATGACAAAGGGAACAATGTATGTTGTTATGCGGTTTGACCAATAAAGATCTTCGTAGAATATGTAGGAGCCAATATGAGCATCCAGGTTCCGCTATTGGTTATTGATCGGAGTTGTGTCTCGATCGTGTCTACATAGTTCTCGAACCCGTAGGGTCCGCACGCTTAAGGTTCGATGACGATTTGAATTATGAGTTATGTGATTTGATGACCGAAGTTTGTTCAGAGTCCCGGATGAGATCATGGACATCATGAGGAGTTTCAAAATGGTCGAGAGGTTACCGGAATTCACCGGGAGAAGTAATGGGCCTTATTGTGCCATATGGGAAAGGAGGAGGCAGGCCAAGGGGAGGTGGCGCACACCCCCCTCATGGGTCCGACTTGGACTAGGGGAAGGGGGCGGCACCCCCCCTTGCCCTTTTCCAAATCCCTCTCTCTTTCCCTCTTTCCTTCTCTCCTACTCCGGAAAGGAAAGGGATTCCTATGGGGCCGGCCTCTTTCCCTCCCTCCTTTATATACATGGGCAGGGGGCACCCGAAAGACATACCAAGTTTTGGCTTAGCCGTGTGCGGTTCCCCCTCCACAGTTACACACCTTGATCATATCACCGTAGTGCTTAGACGAAGCCCTGCGCCGGTAACATCATCATCACCGTCGCCACGCCGTCGTGCTGATGGAACTCACCCTCATCCTCAACTGGATCAAGAGCACGAGGGACGTCATCGAGCTGAACGTGTGCTGAACACGGAGGTGCCGTACGTTCGGTACTTTGATCGGTTGGATCACAAAGACGTTCGACTACATCAACCACGTTGCTAAACGCTTTCACTTTCGGTCTATGAGAGTACGTGAACACACTCTCCCCTCTCGTTGTTATGCATCTCCTAGATAGATCTTGCGTGATCCTAGGAAAATTTTGAATTACTACGTTCCTCAATAGTGGTATCAGAGCCAGGTCTATGCATAGATGTTTTGTGCATGAGTAGAACACAGAGTTGTGGGCGATAATAGTCATACTGCTTACCACCATTGTCTTACTTTGATTCGGTGGTATTGTTGGATGAAGCGGCCCGGACCGACATTACATGACCGCGTTCATGAGACTGGTTCTACCGACATGCTTTTGCACACAGGTGGCTGGCGGGTGTCTGTTTCTCCAACTTTACTTGAATCGAGTTTGACTACGGCCGGTCCTTGTCGAAGGTTAAAACAACACACTTGACGAAAAATCGTTGTGGTTTTGATGCGTAGGTAAGAACTGTTCTTGCTAGAAGCCCGTAGCAGCCACGTAAAACTTGCAACCACAAAGTAGAGGATGTCTAACTTGTTTTTGCAGGGCATGTTGTGATATGATATGGTCAAGACATGATGTGTTGTATAAGATGATCATGTTTTGTTAAAGTTACCGGCAACTGGCAGGAGCCTTATGGTTGTATCTTTATTGCATAAGATGCAAACGCCATATAATTGCTTTACTTTACCGCTATGCGATAGCAATAGTTGCAAAAGCAATAGTTGGCGAGATGACCATGTGATGACACGTTGATAAAGATCAAGATGATGGAGATCATGGTGTCATGCCGGTGATGATGGAGATCATGATGGTACTTTGGAGATGGAGATCAAAGACACAAGATGACGATGGCCATATCATGTCACATATTTTGATTGCATGTGATGTTTATCTTTTATATTCTTATTTTGCTTAGTTCGGCGGTAGCATTATAAGATGATCCCTTAATAAAATTTCAAGGTATAAGTGTTCTCCCTGAGTATGCACCGTTGCGACAGTTCTTCGTGCCAAGACACCACGTGATGATCAGGTGTGATAAGCTCTACGTTCACATACAATGGGTGCAAGCCAGTTTTGCACATGCGGAATACTCAGGTTAAACTTGACGAGCCTAGCATATGCAGATATGGCCTTGGAACACTGGAGACCGAAAGGTCGAGCGTGAATCATATAGTAGATATGATCAACATAGTGATGTTCACCATTGAAAACTACTCCATCCCACGTGATGATCGGACATGGTTTAGTTGATTTGGATCACGTGAACTTAGTACTGATAGTTTTAAATTTATCTAGAGGGATGTCTATCTAAGTGGGAGTTCTTAAGTAATATGATTAATTGAACTTTAATTTATCATGAACTTAGTCCTGATAGTTTTTTTTGCAAATTATGTTGTAGATCAATAGCTCGCGTTATAGTTTCCCTATGTTTTTATATGTTCCTAGAGAAAACTAAGTTGAAAGATGGTAGTAGCAATGATGCGGACTGGGTCCGTGATCTGAGGTTTATCCTTATTGCTGCACAGAAGAATTATGTCCTTGATGCACCGCTAGGTGACAGACCTATTGCAGGAGCAGATGCAGACGTTATGAACGTTTGGGTATCTCAATATGATGACTACTTGATAGCTTAAGTGCACCATGCTTTACGGCTTAGAACCGGGACATCAAAAACGTTTTGAACGCCACAGAGCATATGAGATGTTCCAAAAGCTGAAATTGGTATGACTCATGCCCGTGTCGAGACGTATCAGACCTTTGACAAGTACTTTGCCTAAAAGATGGAGGAGAATTGCTCAGCTAGTGAGCATGTGCACAGAATGTCTGGGTACTACAATCGCTTGAATCAAGTGGTAGTTAATCTTCTAAATAAGATAATGATTGACAGAGTTCTCTAGTCACCATCACCAAGTTAATGGAACTTCGTGATGAACTATAGTATGCAAGGGATGACGAAATCGATTCCCGAGCTCTTCGCTGAAATCGACGAAGGTAGAAATCAAGAAAGAGCATCAAGTGTTGATGATTGACAAGATCACTAGTTTCAAGAAAAGGGCAAAAGGGAAAGAAAGGGAACTTCAAGAAGAATGGCAAGCAAGTTTTCACTCCTGTGAAGAAGCCCAAAGCTGGACCTAAGCCTAAAACTAAATGCTTCTTGATGTAGGGTCGAACCCTAATTCGTCGATCTTTCACGTTTGGAGGGGATCCTACGGAGGGAACACGAAGAACGCGCGGAAGAACACGAGGAAATCACGGGGAAGAACGAGAGAGACACTCAACCGACAAGAGATCAATCACACAAGGTCTAGATCATCGAAGCACGAGTGATACATGGTCCAAAATCAACAAAGGAAAGATACAAAGGTAATGGTTCTTCTCCAAGAGGAGGTCTTGAATCCACGAGGGGATCTTCCCGTAAAGGGGTCTTGTATCCGAGAGGATCTTCTCCGAAGAGGCCGCGGTCTCTCACGAGGAGGAGATCTGATAGATGAGCGAAGCTCTATCTCTAACTTGAGCTAAATCAATGCTGAGTCTCAAAGTGAGGAGAGGGGGTCCTATTTATAGACTTGGGGGCGAAGGGGTACATGGGCTCAGCCCAACACGCGCACACAGGCGCTGGCCGGATGATCCGGACGGGGGTCCGGATGATCCAAGCTGGTCCGGATGATCCGGGTGGTGGCCCGGATGAGCTGGAGGATCGGCTGGTGGCGGCGACGGGCCGGATGTCCGGCTCTAGGTCCGGATGATCCGGGCAGGGTCCGGATGATCCGGGACGGGGTCCGGATGATCCGGCTTCGGGTTTGAGCTTCGGGAGTCTGCGGGCGATTTAGCCGGATCGTCCGGGCTCTGTCCGGATCGTCCGGGCCGGGGTCCGGATCGTCCGGGCATCCTGGTCCTTGGTGATTTTTCCTCTCCGTCTTCATGCACGCCTTCCGCTTCCGGTTCTCCTTGCTTCCTAGCTTCTTCATGGTCGACTCCTTGGTACCTGAGTGTGCATAGTGTTTTCGTTTGAGGTAGTAACCATGTCTCATGTGAATCGAAAGGGAATTGTGAGAGGAGTGATGTCACCTCGGTTTCAAGAGCTCTTGCACGTGCTCGAGTCATAGGTCCTTGTGGGGTTGAAGATGTTGATGTAGAGTCCATGGGGGTGATGGAAGGATGCTCCGCATCATATCCCCCCCCCCTTGGGAAAGATCCGACCTCGGATCGTGATCCTCATCACCATGGAAACGGTTGTCGTATATGGACTTGTAGTTGGACGAAGTTGAAGACATGGTGCAATCCGCGTAGTCCAAGGTGTCGCCGGAGTGATAGACATGCAAAAAGAGCAAACACAAGCAACACTCGGAAATACAATGGTTAGCGCACACAAAGTGTCCATCATGTAAGAATGCGTCCGTGTGGCAAGATTGGTTGTGACAAAGCGCATGAAGCTTATCAAAATGATCTATAATGAGATGCAAACCATTCACGGGAGGAAATGCAGTCATTTTGCACACAAATGTGTTGTACATATGATCAATGCAACCACGGTGCAAAATGATGTCATAGTGAGACGGTTTATCAATAGCATGAATATGGCAATGGATGCTCAATATGTATATGTTATCATGCAATTGATGATGGACAATATGATCATGATGTATGAATATGCCATCAAGGAAGATCACAACAAATTTGCTAAGGAAGTGAACAATCTCATATATCATGGATGACATGGTAATACAAGATGCAACAAGGCAATCATAATGTGAGTCAATCCATGCATAGGGTGCAAACTTGTGGTGAGTATGATATGTCCATCGAGCATGACATATATGAGCACAATCAACAAATATGGATGTGGGAGTGCAAGGTGTCAAAGGAGTGTTGATGTACCAATGCTCGATGTCGTGGCATGAGTGGAATTTCGAAGGTGCATCCAATAAGTGCGAGCGCTCCTCAATGTGAAGGTCCATGTAGCCAATCTCCAATGTCGCTCCTCCGGTCGCGAGATGTATCATGTAGACAACAAGAAGGAAACAACAATGAAAGAGTGACCCATCCAATATGCATACTTGAGGGTGGCTCAAAGGGAAGGAGTTCACCTTTAGTGGATTCTCGCAAATGTTGGTGTTGCACATCGTGTATGCCTTCGCATGACCAAGTTGTCGCCTAACGGCATCGCCTTGTGAAACCTCCAAAATGAAAGAACATGACAAACACTCGGAAAAACAAATGAGGTTAGCGGAAATGCAAAACCTATCATTTAAGTGGTAAGATACCCAACAAGTGTATGCATCGTGCTCATCATAAGAAAGTACAAGGGAGCGTGTCATAGTATGGAGGCATATGATGCAAGAACAACCAAGTGCAATAGGCTCA
Source organism: Triticum timopheevii (assembly GCA_963921465.1). Taxonomy (NCBI): domain Eukaryota; kingdom Viridiplantae; phylum Streptophyta; class Magnoliopsida; order Poales; family Poaceae; genus Triticum; species Triticum timopheevii. The sequence goes on along the minus strand of OY997268.1, from coordinate 288,974,981 downwards.
ATCAAACAAGCATGCATCACAAATAAAGTGTCCAAGTCTCCAAGATCAATAAGCATAGCAAGTTGGCACTCAATACAAGGTGATATGAGAGATGCAACTAATGGAGACAAGAGGCAATGATCATGACAAATCAAGTGAGAGGCATGAGCATATATGTCATCAACCCAAGAAAGCAAGTAATAGTGGAACATGGGTGATGCAACATAGCAAGCAATCATAGCAATCAAGTTAAGCAAGCTAGTAGTGCGAAGATGCAACATACTAGGAGGAATCATGGCAAGCATGTCATGTGTGCAAATAGTGGGCATGAATAATGCACATGACATATCACAAGCATGAAAGCAAGATGTGAGTAAAATAGCATCAATGTATTGGCAAGAGACCATATGTAAGTAGCAATGGGGCATCATGACTCTCCCAACACAACAAGCATCAATAGCATGGGGCACATGATAAACATGGCAAAAGCAACAAGGATCTCCACCAAGCATGCAAATACACATAGGGATATCATATTGGTGAATCATGGGTAGATGCAAGCAAGGGTCACAATTGCATGGCAAAGGCATAGGAGCAAGCATAACATGCAAAGTGAACACAATAGTATGGGCATAAGGTGACGAGTGGTAAATAGCCCATAGCCGTGTGAGAGCCAAGTAGAAGAGTTGCGCGTAGCCCTTGCGCGAAGGGGACGGTGGTGAGGATAGTCCACGGGATCCCAAAGCATCGTTGCTCTCAAGAGCTCGTTTCGTCAACTCTTGGGATTGAGAGGTTGACGAGTATACGTGAGTGCCTACGCAAAACAAAGACAAAGGGAAAATTGTGTGTGCGTGGTAGATGTACACATCATCCATCATGATGCGCACGTGCATGTGTCGGTTAGCACTAAATAGCCAATGCTCAAATAAATGAGATGCGTGATATAGAAACATGTCATCCATCATGAGTGGTTTGTTATTATGTATAGCATAATGGAGACTCAAATTGTGTAATGCATCATTAGAAATATCTAGAGCATTGTTGTTCATGGAATGCATATGGTGCACGCAATCATGGGAATCATGCAAAGTATGGAATGCATCAAGATCTCCTAATATGTATGAGGAAACTATGGGGGTCTCCTCATGAGCAAGAGTAGTAACATCACGTGGAGAGTATTGACAACATCCAAAACAATGCATATTTGGGACAATGTGATCATGGCATGACATAGTAGATGAATTGTACAAATCATGTAAAGGAAGCATGGCAATATCATCACATGAAAAACAAAAGCCAATGACCATCATCTCGTCATCTATGCCATAAGTGCAAATGGGATTGATTTTAATGGGGCATGCATAGTTACTATGTTGAGATTGTAGGGATGCAATATGGGAGATCTCACTCATAGCATATGACAAGTTCAGTGGATTGTCAAACATGAAGTGACCAATAGAATTTTCACATGATATCCTATGAAGTATAGCATCACAACTACGCAACTCAACATGCTCATCATCATATTCATCATAAATAGGTAAGTCAAGGCATGAAGAAGTTTCACTAGCATGAAGCATGGTAATAGGTGGGTCAACATCATGGGAGCAATCATCGTCAAGAGCGTCCACTAGTGGGACAAGAGAAGCACCATCACCTATGTTACCTTTGGAGTGTCGCTCATGTGTTGTAGGTGAGGTGTTGAAGATCGTCTCGTTGTCATCTTCATCTTGATGGAACCATGTGGGGGGTGCATCATCGTCCATCATGGTCATCGTCGTCTCCATAGGAGGTATGGACTCATCAATGGTAGGCGTGTCGTCATGTAGGAGACCTAGCACCAAAGGAGAAAACACACAAGGAGTAGAGGGTAAGTCGTTAGAAATCATAGTGGCCTCACATGCCGTGTCAACTACCTCACTCTCTAAGTGTTGTGGCTCACTCACTCCCTCAAGGATGCTCTCACTCATATGGCCGGTGGAGTCACTCAAATGGCGCTCAACCTCACATAGGATGTGTGGCATGTTCTCATGTGTGGGACTAGTGGTGGTCACACTCATCCTCTCATAGGAAATGCTCTCAATGTCACGTATGGTGGAGTCACTCATGTCACTCATGGGGTGGTGGCTCTCCTCACATGGCACTTGGGGCATCTCGAGATCGATGGGTGTCGGAGAGATGTTGGTGCAAATGTCTCCATGCTCAACTCCTATCGCCGTGGTCGAAAGGGATGGCCCTTGCTCGACCTTCTCGTCGTCGTCTTGTTGTTGGAGGCCCATATGATGTGGCACCTCATAGCTCGTCTCCATGACTGAAGGGAGTGTCCCATGCTCGGCCATCTTCCTTGAGGGGCTTCCGAAGATGGAAGTTTCACCCTCGCTCGTAGGTGGTCGCCTTGGACTTGATGAAGTCGATGTAGGCGTACTTGTGGGAAGTAGGCGAAGATGCCATACGTCCAAAGGAGAAGATGCCTTGAGAACACTTGGCGAAGATGCCGAAGTGGTTGATGTAGCCGTAGCGCCGTCTTGGTGGTGGTCGTCTCGCGGTCTTCTTTTGTTCTCTTGAAGCTTGGACTTGGCGTGAAGTAGGTCTTGTTGGTACTTGTGCATTTGCGCTTGTTGAGCATCTTCATGATGATGATGTCGTTGTCGTGCTTGAGCTCGTAGTAGATGTCGTTCGTCGTCGTCGTGCACATGTTGCTTGGAGGTGACTTGCCCTTCATGGCGGTGATGATCATGAACGTGATGGTGATCGCCATGTAGATGTGGACGAGGACGATTTGCATTTGCATCTTTTTCGCGCTCCGAAGACTTGTGGCTTGACCGTCGTCGTCTTGAGGATGATGAAGTGGAAGAAGACTTGATCAAGGCCCGAATCTCTTCCATCTTCGCATCTTGCTCCTCCTTTTGTGCGGCAAGCTTGTTGTCGATGTAGTCCCTTTTCCTTGCTTCGGAGTGGAAAATGTCGATGGAGAAGTTCTCAATGCGCTCTTGCAATCTTGATTGTGCGCTTTGCATTTGTCGTTGTAGTCCGAAGATAGACCTTTTGGTGATGTAGTCGTTCACGCCGTCGTTGTTGTCGTAGACCGGAGAGGAAATGCCTTGCCTATCCATCACAAGACTCGAGCAAATATGAGTGGGAGAAAGAGAAGAACGTATACCAATGTACCTTGACCGATGTTGACAATGAATCAAGTTTACTCAAATGCGGACAATGAAATAGCACTATTGGTACCAATCCTTGTCGGTTCTCACACCTATACAAGTAAAGCTATAGTGGAGCTCGGTGAGGATAGTGGCACAAAAATTTAATGCAAAATGTTAGCAAGAGTCAATAATGTTGAAAGAGATTCACAAATTCGTAAGTGAAACAAGTAGACCAATAGCAAATGAGGTACACGGAAACACACACACGGATAGATAAATGGGGTCGTGCAACCAAGGAATGAGCTCAAAATGTGGAATCCACCAAAACGCTCGTGTTGCACAACTCAAGAGAGACGCTAGCACGATTGCTCAATAGGCGGATACGACACTTGTGCACAACCTATAATATGCAAAATGGATATTCTTTCTATCCCAAGTATGCTATGTATGTATGGTTCCCGGTGTTTCTCTCAAGCATGATATCATATGATGTAGATTTTGGTATGGCTCTTATGTGCAATGGGTTATGATGCTATGGCACTTGCTCACGAGCTCTTTGCTCTCTTTTTGCTTAAAAGCTTTTTTTTTCTATGGCCACTTTTGCACAATGCACAAACCAAGATAGCAATTGTGTATATGCGGGAAGAAACTTGAGGCACAATGGATGATATGATACCAAGATGATATGGTATGTATGTAATGGATGGTGGATCACTAATGTGCACAAGTAACGTTGCCGGCAATACTCAAATGGCTAGTCTCGATAGGCAAGTAACGCAAAATGGGCTAGGGGTTAACAATGCAATTGCAAGGGAATATACAATGGTGTCGTCGAGGTTACCGCCCTTTGCGATGATGAGTGGCGGTGTTCTTGGTGTAGATACCAAGATGATGGAGACTCGTCCCTAAGTAGCCGAAACACCTTAGGAAACGGAAAAACCGCAAACTCAAAATCTCAAATGACAAATGTCAAATGGTGGTAGCGGAAAGCGGTGGTGGTTTTGCACTAGGCAAATGCGGAAGTGGAATGATGGAAATACACGAGTCGGAGTTGAAGTTGCCGTCCCTAAGTAGCCGAAACACCGTAGGAGACACAAGCCACAACTCGAACAAGCTCAAACAACAATGGGGTTAAGTTGGGTTGCCGGAAGTGTATGGTGGGAAGGTTATGTGGAAGTGGTGGTGGTGGTGGTTGATGAAGAAGCAACCGTCCCTAAGTAGCCGAAACACCTTAGGAGACTCAAGTCACTACTCAAACAACCTCAAATGCTATGTGGAACGAAATGGGTTAGGTTGCGTAAGTCGGTGGTGGTAATGCGGATGATATGGTGGAGGGCCTAGGCAAACTTGCCAAATTTCAGAAAATATGATGGAGTCAAATGCTGTTGGTGGTACTTTTGTGGGATGGGGGATGTCAAGAGCTTCAAAACGAGCTAAAGAACGTCAAAATCGGACTCCGGATGAATTAGTTATGACCAAAACAAATTTTCAGCCGAAGCAGTGTCAGGGTTAACCGGACATCCGGGAGGAGGTCCGGATGATCCGGGCTCGGTCCGGATGATCCGGGAGGAAATCCGGATGATCCGGGTTCGTCAGCTCCGGTTCGGGAATTTGGGTGCGTGGGGTATCCGGACGTCCGGGGGGGCGTCCAGCTGATCCGGGGGATGTCCGGATGATCCGGGAGAAGGTCCGGATGATCCGGGTAGGTCAAACTGCTCGGGATTTGCTCGTGGAGACGAATTTTTGGGCGGAATTTGGGGATTTTGGGGTCAAAATTGACGAGATTTCGTGGATGGAACGTGGGGAAACTTGGGGAAATGCTAGATCCACTTGAAACCAAGCAAATCCACGGATCAAAATCAACAAAACATCATCAAACCAACAAATCACAAAAAAAATTGGGGCTATTTTTGGTGGGGATTTTCGGATTTAGGACGAAATCAACAAAATCAAGCTAGAAAAAGAGGGGTAGGGGCTCCAAAAACGTGATCAACCTGGCTCTTGATACCATATGATGTAGGGTGGAACCCTAATTCGTCGATCTTTCACGTTTGGAGGGGATCCTACGGAGGGAACACGAAGAACGCGTGGAAGAACACGAGGAAATCACGGGGAAGAACGAGAGAGACACTCAACCGACAAGAGATCAATCACACAAGGTCTAGATCATCGAAGCACGAGTGATACATGGTCCAAAATCAACAAAGGAAAGATACAAAGGTAATGGTTCTTCTCCAAGAGGAGGTCTTGAATCCACGAGGGGATCTTCCCGTAAAGGGGTCTTGTATCCGAGAGGATCTTCTCCGAAGAGGCCGCGGTCTCTCACGAGGAGGAGATCCGATAGATGAGCGAAGCTCTATCTCTAACTTGAGCTAAATCAACGCTGAGTCTCAAAGTGAGGAGAGGGGGTCCTATTTATAGACTTGGGGGCGAAGGGGTACATGGGCTCAGCCCAACACGCGCACACAGGCGCTGGCCGGATGATCCGGACGGGGGTCCGGATGATCCGGGCTGGTCCGGATGATCCGGGTGGTGGCCCGGATGAGCTGGAGGCTCGGCTGGTGGCGGCGACGGGCCGGATGTCCGGCTCTAGGTCCGGATGATCCGGGCGGGGTCCGGATGATCCGGGACGGGGTCCGGATGATCCGGCTTCGGGTTTGAGCTTTGGGAGTCTGCGGGCGATTTAGCCGGATCGTCCGGGCTCTGTCCGGATCGTCCGGGCCGGGGTCCGGATCGTCCGGGCATCCTGGTCCTTGGTGATTTTTCCTCTCCGTCTTCATGCACGCCTTCCGCTTCCGGTTCTCCTTGCTTCCTAGCTTCTTCATGGTCGACTCCTTGGTACCTAAGTGTGCATAGTGTTTCCGTTTGAGGTAGTAACCATGTCTCATGTGAATCTAAAGGGAATTGTGAGAGGAGTGATGTCACCTCGGTTTCAAGAGCTCTTGCACGTGCTCGAGTCATAGGTCCTTGTGGGGTTGAAGGTGTTGATGTAGAGTCCATGGGGATGATGGAAGGATGCTCCGCATCACTTCTGCTACAAAGGAAATGGTCACTAGAAGCGGAGTTACCCCAAATATATGGTGGATAAGAAGGATGGCAAAGTGAACAAAGGTATATTTGATATACTTGTTATTGATGTGTGCCTTACTGGTGCTCGTAGTAACCCCTGGGTATTTGATACTTATTCGGTTGCTAAGATTAGTAACTCGAAACAGGAGTTGCAGAATAAATAGACACTAGTTGAGGATGAAGTGACGATGTATGTTGGAAGTGGTTCCAAGATTGGTATGATCATCATCGCACACCCCCTATACTTTCGGGATTAGAGTTGAACCTAAATAAATGTTATTTGGTGTTTGCGTTAAATCATGAATATGATTATATCATGTTTATTGCAATACGGTTATTCATCTAAGATAGAGAATAATTGTTATTCTATTTACATGAATAAAACCTTCTATGGTCATACACCCAATGTTGATTGTTTATTGAATCTTGATCGTAGTGATACACATATTCATAATATTGATGCCAACAGATGCATTGATAATGATAGTGCAACATACTTGTGGCACTGCCGTTTAGGTCATATTGGTGTAAAGCGCATGAAGAAACTCCATGCTGATGGGCTTTTGGAATCACTTGATTATGAATCATTTGATACTTGCGAATCGTGCCTTATGGGCAAGATGACTAAAACTCCGTTCTCCGGAACAAGGGTACGAGCTAAATGACTTATTGGAAATAATACATACCGATGTATGCGGTCCGATGAGTGTTGAGGCTCGTGGCAGGTATCATTATTTTCTTACCTTCACAGATGATTTGAGCAGATATGGTTATATCTACTTAATGAAGCATAAGTCTGAAACATTTGAAAAGTTCAAAGAATTTCATAGTGAAGTGGAAACTCATCTTAACAAGAAAATAAAATTTCTACGATCTGATCGTGGAGAAGAATATTTGAGTTACGAGTTTGGTCTTCATTTGAAATAATGTGGAATAGTTTCGCAGCTCACGCCACCTGGAACACCGCAACGTAATGGTGTGACCGAAAATCGTAACCACACTTTATTATATATTGTGCGATCTATGATGTCTCTTACCGATTAACCTCTATCATTTTGGGATTATGCATTAGAGACAGCTGCATTCACATTAAACAGGACACCGTCAAAATCCGTTGAGACGTCACCGTATGAACTATGGTTTGGTAGCAAGCCTAAGCTGTCGTTTCTTAAAGTTTGGGGCTACGATGCTTATGTGAAAAAGCTTCAACCTGATAAGCTCGAACCCAAATCGGAGAAGTGCGTCTTCATAGGATACCCAAAGGAAACTGTTGGGTACACCTTCTATCATAGATCCGAAGGCAATATATTCGTCGCTAAGAATGGATCCTTTCTAGAGAAGGAGTTTCTCTAAAAAGAAGTGAGTGGGAGGAAAGTAGAACTTGATGAGGTAATTGTACCTTCTCCCAAATTGGAAAGTAGTTCATCATAGAAATCAGTTCCAGTGATTCCTACACCAATTAGTGGGGAAGCTAATGATGATGATCATGAAACTTCAGATCAAGTTACTACCGAACCTCGTAGATCTTCCAGAGTATGATCCGCACCAGAGTGGTACGGTAATCCTATTCTGGAAGTCATGTTACTAGACCATGATGAACCTACGAACTGTGAGGAAGCAATGATGAGCCCAAATTCCACGAAATGGTTTGAGGCCATGTATTAGAACAAAGTGTGGACTTTGGTGGACTTGCCCGATGATCGGCAGGCCATATTAAATAAATGGATCTTCAAGAGGAAGACGGACGCTGATAGTAGTGTTACTATCTACAAAGCTCGACATGTCGCAAAAGGTTTTAGACAAGTTCAAGGTGTTGACTACAATGAGATTTTCTCAATTGTAGCGATGCTTAAATCCGTCTGAATCATGTTAGCAGTTGCCATATTTTATGAAATCTAGCAAATGGATGTCAAAACTGAATTCCTTAAATAGATATTTCTTAAAAAATAGTTGTATATGATGCAACCAGAAGATTTTGTCGATCCTAAAGGTACTAACAAGGTGTGCAAGCTCCAGCGATCCATCTATGGACTGGTGCAAGCATCTCGGAGTTGGAATATACGCTTTGATGAGTTGATCAAAGCATATAGTTTTATACAGACTTGCGGTGAAGCCTGTATTTACAAGAAAGTGAGTGGGAGCACTACGGCCTTTCTGATAAGTATATGTGAATAACATATTGTTGATCGGAAATAATGTAGAATTTTCTGGAAAGCATAAAGGAGAGTTTGAAAGGAGTTTTTCAAAGAAACACCTAGGTGAAGCTACTTACATATTGGGCATTATAGAGATAGATCAAGACGCTTGATAAAGATTTTTCAACGAGTGCATACCTTGGAAGTTTTTGGAAGAGTTCAAACTGGATCAGTCAAAGGAGTTCTTGCATGTATTACAAGGTGTAAAGTTGAGTACGACTCAAAGCCAGATCACGGCAGAAAATAGAAAGAGAATGAAAGTCATTCCCTATGCCTCAGTCATAGGTTCTATAAAGTATGCCATGCTATGTACCAGACCAGTTGTGTGCCTTGCTATGAGTTTGGAAACGGGGTACGATAGTGATCCAAGAGTGGATCATTGTATAGCGGTCAAAGTTATCCTTAGTTATCTAAGAGGACTAAGGAAGTATTTCTCGGTTATGGAGGTGATAAAGATTTCGTCGTAAAGAGTTACGTCGATGCAAGCTTTTACACCGATCCAGATGACTCTAAGTCTGAATCTGGATACATATTGAAAGTGGGAGCTATTAGCTAGAGTAGCTCCATGCAGAGCATTGTAAACATAGAATATTTACAAAATACATACGGCTCTGAATGTGACAGCCCCGTTGACTAAACTTCTCTCACAAACAAAACATGATCACACCTTAGTACTCTTTGGGTGTTAATCACATAGCAATGTGAACTAGATTACTGACTCTAATAAACCCTTTGGTTGTTAGTTAGATGTCGATGTGAACTATGGGTGTTAATCACATACAGATGTGAACTATTGGTGTTAAATCACATGGTGATGTGATCGAGATTATTGACTCTAGTGCAAGTGGGAGACTGAAGGAAATATGCCCTAGAGGCAATAATAAAGTTATTATTTATTTCCTTATATCATGATAAATCTTTATTATTCATGCTAGAATTGTATTAACCGGAAACTTAGTACATGTGTGAATACATAGACAAAACATAGTGTCCCTGGTATGCCTCTACTAGAATAGCTCGTTAATCAAAGATGGTTATGTTTCCTAACCATAGACATGTGTTGGCATTTGATGAATGGGATCACATCATTAGGAGAATTATGTGATGGACATGACCCATCCGTTAGCTTAGCGTTATGATCATTATAGTTTCATTGCTACTGCTTTCTTCATGACTTATAGATGTTCCTCAGACTATGAGATTATGCAACTCCTGAATACCGGAGGAACACCTTATGTGCTATCAAACATCACAACGTAAATGGGTGATTATAAAGATGCTCTACAGGTGTCTCCGAAGGTATTTGTTGGGTTGGCATAGATTGAGATTAGGATTTTTCACTCTGTGTATCGAAGAGGTATCTCTGGGCCCTCTCGGTAATGGTCATCACTATAAGCCTTGCAAGCAATGTGACTAATGAGTTAGTTGTGGGATGAAGCATTACAGAACGAGTAAAAAGACTTTCTGGTAAGGAGATTGAACTAGGTATGATGATACCGACGATCGAATCTCGGGCAAGTAACATACTGATGATAAAGGGAACAACGTATGTTGTTATGTGGTTTGACCGATAAAGATCTTCATAGAATATGTAGGAGCCAATATGAGCATCCAGGTTCCGCTATTGGTTATTGATCAAAGATGTGTCTCGATCATGTCTACATAGTTCTCGAACCCGTAGGGTCCGCACGCTTAATGTTCCATGACAATTTATATTGTGAGTTATGTGATTTGATACCGAAGTTTGTTCGGAGTCTCAGATGAGATCACGGACATGACGAGGAGTCTCTTAATGGTCGAGAGGTAAAGATTCATATATTGGAAGGCTATATTAGGACATCGGAAAGGTTCCAAGTGATTGGGGTATTTTTCGGAGTACAGGGGAGTTACGGGAATTCACTGGGATAAGTAATGGGCCTTATTGGGCCATACGGGAAAGGAGGAGGCAGGCCAAGGGAGGTGGCGCGGGCCCCCCTCATGGGTCCGAATTGTACTAGGGGAAGGGGGCGGCACCCCCTTGCCCTTTTCCTACTCCCTCTCTCTTTCCTCTTTCCTTCTCTCCTACTCTGAAAAGGAAAGAGATTCCTACTAGGACTTGGAAGTCCTTGTAGGACTCCATACTCTTGGTGCACCTCTAGGGGGCCTGCCTCTCTCCCTCCCTCCTTTATATACGTGGGCAGGGGGCACCCGAAAGACATACCAAGTTTTGCCTTAGCCGTATGCGGTGCCCCCCCTCCACAGTTACACACCTCGATCATATCATCATAGTGCTTAGGCGAAGCCCTGCGCCGGTAACATCATCATCACCGTCGCCACGCCGTTGTGCTGACGAAACTCACCCTCGTCCTCAACTGGATCAAGAGCACGAGGGACATCATCAAGCTGAACGTGTGCTGAACACGGAGGTGTCGTACGTTCGGTACTTGGATCGGTTGGATCGCGAAGACGTTTGACTGCATCAACCGCGTTACTAAACGCTTCTGCTTTCGACCTACGAGGGTATGTGGAAACACTCTCCCCTCTCGTTTCTAAGCATCTCCTAGATAAATCTTGCGTGATCGTAGGAAAATTTTGAAATTACTACGTTCCCCAACACCTCGCTCACGCGCGCGGTGGCTCCCAGGCCGAGGAGAAAATTCTACTACTCCCTCCGTTTACTCCTCGTCCCTACCTTGGTTAGAGACATTATCATATTGTTTGGAATATATGTCCTTTAGTACTCCCTCCATTTACTTATACAAGGCCACTATAAAAAATATGTTTTGCATATAGACGTATATAGACGTATTTTAGAGTGTAGATTCACTCATTTTGCTCTGTATGTAGTCCATATTGAAATGGACGTAATAGTACGCACTCTCCCTCGCCCCTCGACCCTCGCCCACGTGGTTGACATGCAACAATTCATTCGGTCTCATATAGCCAGAACGATATATACTGTAGTACCATTATTGCTCGACTTCCCGAAGAGGCGAAGAGCCAGCCGCAACATTAATATTTTGGAGATGCCAAGCACAAGGTTTATAGGAGAACGAGTAGTAGGTGTCACGTCATTTATAAATAAAGTTTATTCTTTTGTGGCACGTACGCAATATAAATCGGTTCATATGGAGAGAAAAGGAAACCGCTCCACTATATACATAGCCAGGACGAGTGATACGTCTCCAACGTATCTATAATTTTTGATTGTTCCATGCTATTATATTACCCCTTTTGGATGTTTATGGGCTTTATTTTACACATTTATATCATTTTTTGGACTAACCTATTAAACGGAGGCCCAGCCCGTATTGCTGGTTTTTTTTGCCTATTTCAGTATTTCGAAGAAAAGGAATATCAAACGGAGTCCAAACGGAATGAAACCTTCGGGAGCGTGATTTTTGGAACGAACGTGATCCAGAGGACTTGGAGTGCAAGTCAAGAAGCAGCCGAGGCGGCCACGAGAGGGTAGGCCCCCCCCTATAGGGCGCGCCCCTATCTCGTGGGCCCCTCAGGCGGCCACCGACGTACTTCTTCCTCCTATATAAGCCTACGTACCCCGAAAACATCCAGGGAGCCAACGAAACACAATTTCCACCGCCGTAACCTTCTGTATCCCCGAGATCCCATCATGGAGCCTTCGTCGACGCTCCGCCGGAGGGGGAATCGACCATGGAGGGCTTCTACATCAACTCCATAGCCCCTCCGATGAGTTGTGAGTAGTTTACCACAGACCTTCGGGTCCATAGTTATTAGCTAGATGACTTCTTCTCTCTTTTTGGATCTCAATACAATGTTCTCCCCCTCTCGTGTGGAGATCTATTCGATGTAAACTCTTTTTGCGGTGTGTTTGTCGAGATCCGATGAATTGTGGGTTTATGATCAAGTTTACTATGAGAAATATTTGAATCTCCTCTGAATTCTTTTATGTATGATTGAGTTATCTTTGCAAGTCTCTTTGAATTATCAGTTTTGTTTGGCCTACTAGATTGATCTTTCTTGCCATGGGAGAAGTGCTTAGCTTTGGGTTCAATCTTGCGGTGTCCATACCCAGTGACAGAAAGGGTTGCAAGGCACTTATTGTATTGTTGCTATCGAGGATAAAAAGATGGGGTTTATATCATATTGCATGAGTTTATTCCTCTACATCATGTCATCTTGCTTAAGGCGTTACTCCGTTCTTATGAACTTAATACTTTAGATGCAGGAGGGATTCGGTCAATGTGTGGAGTAATAGTAGTAGATGCAGGCAGGAGTCGGTCTACTTGTTGTGGACGTGATGCCTATATAAATGATCATGCCTAGATAATCTCATAATTATTTGCTTTTCTATCAATTGCTCGACAGTAATTTGTTCACCCACCGTAATACTTATGTTATCTTGAGAGAAGCCACTAGTGAAACCTATGGTCCCCGGGTCTATCTCTTATCATATTTGCTTCCAATCTACTTTTATTTGCATCTTTACTTTTTGCATCTATATTATAAAATACCAAAAATATATTTATCTTATCATACTATCTCTATCAGATCTCACTTTGCAAGTGGCCGTGAAGGGATTGACAACCCCTTTTATTGCGTTGGTTGTGAGTTCTTTGTTTCTTTGTGTAGGTGCATGGGACTTTTGAGGAGCCTCCTACTGGATTGATACCTTGGTTCTCAAAAACTGAGGGAAATACTTACGCTACTATTGCTGCATCACCCTTTCCTCTTCAAGGAAAACCAACGCAAGCTCAAGACGTAGCAAGAAGGATTTATGGCTACGTTGCCGGGGAGGTCTTCTCTCAAGTCAATACATACCAAGTACCCATCACAAACTCATCTCCCTCGCATGTACATTATTTTCCATTTGCCTCTCATTTTCCTCTCCCCCACTTCACCCTTGCTGTTTTATTCGCCCTCTCTTTCCCAATCTCCTCCTCTCTTTCCGCTTGCCTTTTTCTGTTTGCTCGTGTGTTAGATCATTTACCTTGTCATTATGGCTAGTCCTCCTATCCTTGTTATTACTCTCGAACATGAAATTCTCAATTTTAAGCAAATGGAGGGAGGAAATTTAAAAGATGCTTGGTATAGAATTTGCAATGCTGAAAATAAATCTACTAGGAAGCTTTCTACTTCCGTTCTTCTTCGCAACTTTTATGTAGGCATTACTCCTTGGAATAGATGTGTTCTTGATACTATGCTGGAGGGGATTTCTTGAGTAGCCATACGTTTGATGCTTATGATGCTATGTTAGATTTGTTTGGCCCACCACCCCAGAACATGTGATGCAACGGCTTGATATTATTGAAAATAAAATGGCCACCGTTGAGTTGATTGAAAGTTTGGATAAAAAGACCCATAATCGCATTACCCAATATGGATCTAGGGTTGGAGTTACTTTGAAAAATCTTAAAGAGAAAGAACCTATAGTTAATGAAAAAATAGATCTAGATTCTGAAAGAATCGGTGAACTTGAGGATATCATTACCAACTTAGGTTCCGTGTTTTCTTCCATGAAAAACACTCCAAAACTCCCTACCAAAACTGCCAAGTTTATTTATGTTCCTAAAAATAAGGGGGAATCTTTTAGTAAAGGAAACGCGGATCTCAAATCCATAAGTGTTCATCCCAATTGTCTCTCTATCGTTAAGGAACCTTTTGCTACAAACGAATTTCTTGAATTTTTTCCTAAAGGTTTAATCATTGCTAAAAAGGGAGAAACCCCTAAAGATTATAAGTGCTCTATTGAGGAGTTGAGTTCCAAACATGGCACTACTTAGATCTATCTTCGCTTGTATGCCTAGCTAGGGGCGTTAAACGATAGCGCTAGTTGGGAGGCAACCCATATTTCTTTGTGTTTTTGTTTTTGTTCTTGTTTAGTAATAAATATTGCATCTACCTTCTGTTTAGATGTGTTTTTATCTTTTAATTAGTGTTTGTGCCAAGTAGAACCTATAGGATAACCTATGATGATAGTTGATTTGATTCTGCTGAAAAACAGAAACTTTGCACGCACGAATTTAGTTTTGTTAAATCACAGAAATGTGATTTTGCGTTGATTCTTAATGCTTCTGATCAATAGACAAATTTTACAGGACTTCCTATTTTGGTAGGATTTTTAGAGTTCCAGAACTTTGTGTTAGTTACAGATTACTACAGACTGTTCTGTTTTTGACAAATTCTGTTTTTCGTGTGTTGTTTGCTTATTTTGATGCATCTATGGCTAGTAAAATAGTTTATAAACCATAGAGAAGTTGGAATACAGTAGGTTTAACACCAAAATAAATAAAGAATGAGTTCATTATAGTACCTTATGTGGTGGTTTTCTTTTCTTTCACTAACAGAGCTTATAAGATTTCCTGTTGAGTTTTGTGTTGTGAAGTTTTCAAGTTTTGGGTAAAGCTTTTATGGACTATGGAATAAGGAGTGGAAAAAGCCTAAGCTTGGGGATGCCCATGGCACCCCAAGATATTCAAGGATAGCCAAAATCCTAAGCTTTGGGGAGCCCCAGGAAGGCATCCCCTCTTTCGTCTTCGTTCGTTGGTAACTTTACTTGGAGCTATATTTTTATTTGCCACATGATATGTGTTTTGCTTGGAGCATCATCTATTATATTAGTCTTTGATTTTTATTTACCACAATCATCCTTGCTGTACACACCTTTTGGGAGAAGCCTACTTGATTAGAATTTGCTAGAATACTCTATGTGCTTCACTTATATCTTTTGAGCTTGATAGTTTTTGCTCTAGTGCTTCACTTATATCTTTTAGAGCACGGTGGTGACTTAATTTTGAAGAAATTGCTAGTCTCTCATGCTTCACTTATAATATTTTGAGAGTCTTTTAGAACAGCATGGTATTTGCTATGGTTACAAAGTTGGTCCTAGAATGATGAGCATCCAAGTTGGGTATAATAAAAACTATCATAGAAAAGAATTGGATGCTATGATCAATTTGATGCTTGATAATTGTTTTGAGATATGGAGGTGGTGATATTAGAGTCATGCTAGTTGAGGTGATTATGAAAAATACTTGTGTTGGGATTTGTGATTCCCGTAGCATGCACGTATGGTGAACCGCTTTGTGATGAAGTTGGAGCACAATTTTATTTATTGATTGTCTTCCTTATGAGTGGCGGTCGGGGACGAGCGATGGTCTTTTCCTACCAATCTATCCCCCTAGGAGCATGCACGTAGTGCTTTGGTTTTTGATGACTTCTAGGTTTTTGCAACAAGTATATGAGTTCTTTTGACTAATGTTGAGTCCATGGATTATACGCACCTCACCCTTCCACCATTGCTAGCCTCTCTTCAGCCGCGCAACTTTCGCCGCTACCATACACCCACCATATACCTTTCCTCACAGCCACCATACCTACCTATTATGGCATTTCCATAGCCATTCCGAGATATATTGCCATGCAACTTTCCACCGTTCCGTTCATATGACATGCATTACTTTTGTCATATTGCTCTTTGCATGATCATGTAGTTGACATCGTATTTGTGGCAAGGCCACCTTCATAATTTTCATACATGTCGCTCTTGATTCATTGCATATCCCGGTACACCGCCGGAGGCATTCATATAGAGTCATATCTTGTTCTATCTTTGATTTGTAATTCTTGAGTTGTAAATCCATAAAAGTGTGATGATCTTCATTATTAGAGCTTGTCCTAGTGAGGAAAGGATGATGAAGACTATGATTCCCCCACTAGTCGGGATGAGACTTCGGACTTTACAAAAAGAAAAAAAAGAAAGAAAGAAAAAAGGGAAATGCCAAAAAGAAAAGAAAAAGAAAGGCCAAAGAAAAAAGAGAAAAAAAGTAAAAGAAAAAGAAAAAGAAAAAAATAAAATGAGAGAAAAAGAGAGAAGGGACAATGCTACTATCTCTTTTTCCACACTTGTGCTTCAAAGTAGCACCATGATCTTCATGATAGAGAGTCTCTTATGTTGTCACTTTCATATACTAGTGGGAATTTTTCATTATAGATCTTGGCTTTTATATTCCAATGATGGGCTTCCTCAAAATGCCCTAGGTCTTCGTGAGCAAGCAAGTTGGATGCACACCCACTTAGTTTCTTTTGTTGAGCTTTCATATATTTATAGCTCTAGTGCATTCGTTGCATGGCAATCCCTACTCACTCACATTGGTATCTATTAATGGGCATCTCCATAGCCCGTTGATATGCCTAGTTGATGTGAGACTATCTTCTCCTTTTTTGTCTTCTCCACAACCACCATTCTATTCCACATATAGTGCTATGTCCATGGCTCACGCTCATGTATTGCGTGAAAGTTGAAAGAGTTTGAGATTTTTAAAGTATGAAATAATTACTTGGCTTGTCATCGGGGTTGTGCATGATTAAATACTTTGTGCGATGAAGAAAGAGCAACAACCAGAATATATGATTTTGTACGGATAACTTTCTTTGGCCATGTTATTTTGAGAAGACGTGATTACTTTGATTAGTATGCTTGATGTATCACTATTTTCATGTTAATATGAACTTTTATTTTGTATCATTTGGATCTGAACATTCATGCCACAATAAAGAAAATTACATTGAGAATTATGCTAGGTAGCATTCCACATCAAAAATTCCGTTTTTATCATTTACCTACTCGAGGACGAGCATGAGTTAAGCTTGGGGATGCTTGATACATCTCCAACGTATCTATAATTTTTGATTGTTCCATGCTATTATATTACCCCTTTTGGATGTTTATAGGCTTTATTTTACACATTTATATCATTTTTGGGACTAACCTACTAACCGGAGGCCCAGCCCGTATTGCTGTTTTTTTGCCTATTTCAGTATTTCGAAGAAAAGGAATATCAAACGGAGTCCAAACGGAATGAAGCCTTCGGGAGCGTGATTTTTGGAACGAACATGATCCAGAGGACTTGGAGTGCAAGTCAAAAAGCAGCCAAGGCGGCCACGAGAGGGTAGGGCGCGCCCCCTGTCTCGTGGGCCCCTCGGGCGGCCACCGACATACTTCTTCCTCCTATATAAGCCTACGTACCCCGAAAACATTGAGGGAGCCAACGAAACACAATTTCCACCACCGTAACCTTCTGTATCCGTGAGATCCCATCTTGGAGCCTTCGCCGGCGCTCCGCCGGAGGGGGAATCGACCACAGAGGGCTTCTACATCAACATCCTTGCCCCTCTGATGAGTTGTGAGTAGTTTACCGCAGACCTTCGGGTCCATAGTTATTAGCTAGATGGCTTATTCTCTCTTTTTGGATCTCAATACAATGTTCTCCCCCTCTCTTGTGGAGATCTATTCGATATAAACTCTTTTTGCGGTGTGTTTGTCGAGATCCGATGAATTGTGGGTTTATGATCAAGTTTATCGATGAGAAATATTTGAATCTCCTCTGAATTCTTTTATGTATGATTGAGTTATCTTTGCAAGTCTCTTCGAATTATCAGTTTGGTTTGGCCTACTAGATTGATCTTTCTTGCCATGGGAGAAGTGCTTAGCTTTGGGTTTAGTCTTGCGGTGTCCTTACCCAGTGACAGAAAGGGTTGCAAGGCACGTATTGTATTGGTGCCATCGAGGATAAAAAGATGGGGTTTATATCATATTGCATGAGTTTATCCCTCTACATCATGTCATCTTGCTTAAGGCGTTACTCTGTTCTTATGAACTTAATACTCTAGATGCAGGCAGGAGTCAGTCGATGTGTGGAGTAATAGTGTAGATGCAGGCAGGAGTCGTTCTACTTGTTGCGGACGTGATGCCTATATACATGATCATGCCTAGATAATCTCATAATTATTCGCTTTTCTATCAATTGCTCGACAGTAATTTGTTCACCCACCGTAATACTTATGTTATCTTGAGAGAAGCCACTAGTGAAACCTATGGCCCCCGGGTCTATCTCTTATCATATTTGCTTCCAATCTACTTTTATTTGCATCTTTACTTTTTGCATCTATATTATAAAATACCAAAAATATATTTGTCTTATCATACTATCTCTATCAGATCTCACTTTCGCAAGTGGCCGTGAAGGGATTGACAACCCCTTTATTGCGTTGGTTGTGAGTTCTTTGTTTGTTTGTGTAGGTGCGTGGGACTTTTGAGGAGCCTCCTACTGGATTGATACCTTGGTTCTCAAAACTGAGGGAAATACTTACACTACTATTGCTGCATCACCCTTTCCTCTTCAAGGAAAACCAACGCAAGCTCAAGACGTAGCAACGAGCGTACACGGTTGCTTGCTGGGGTTGCTTTCTTCACACTCTCTCGCACAAAACGATTGTGGCCACATCTCTAACATCCCGGTAGATCACGTCCGCCGGGGGAAGGGGTGGATGCTTAGTGTAGATGTGGTCGCCGTTGTCAACGGCAAAAACCCACTGTCGGCACGGCCCGATCAGGGGTCCCCACTGTTCTCTCTCACAAAGCCAATGAGGTTGCCTTCGTCCCTTGCTCACTGCCGCGATGTGGGAAGTTGCTGCCTCCCGCCGCCCTCCTCTAGGTTGAGCTATGTCCCGACATCCCTCAGGTACAACTCCCTTTACAGTCGGCTTGCACCACTACTCCAGCTGCCCACATCATCCCATGTGGATATTTCTCTACTTGTTTGCCCCGCACATACCTCTACTGGCTTCTACGTACTATATTTGTGATGAGTTTATGTCTCATCAACTAGTCCCAGTAATGTTATTCTAATCACGCTTCTTCAATTTCTTTGCCACAGGGATGCTCATCTCGATTTTGGTGAAACTACACAAAATGATTCGATGGTCAAAGGGTTGCAAACTTCATTTCTTGGGAAGCTCCAACATTGCCAGCAAATTAAAGCCTGGTTAGGGTTTACGGTTCAAGGGCTAGGGACTGCATGGATCATTTTTTTCTTTAGCTGTCTCTATTCCAAAATAAGTGTCCACTTTAGTAGTAGTACAACCGTGTACTCAAGTTTGCATAAAGTTGAGACACTTATTCTGGAATGGAGGGAGTACATATTGGCTATGATCTGTCAATCATTGAGATGCAATAGCATGCATGTTAGTCTCCTTTTTATTTGATAAAATGTTGCAACATGCAACCTTGGACGCAAGATACATGAAACAGAAGCTGGAAGCTTCATAGCATTGTACAAATTTATTTCGCTGACAAATTTAAAGAGTTAGGTGTCGCACGGTGTCCAGAAAATATGGTGATAGTGTGAGGTTGGCCATGTAATCACTGAGCCTGCGTGTTTCCACTGCTCTCGCACTCCTCCGTTGTAAGAATGGAGAAAATTGTAATCTAGTAGTACCTCCTTTTGCCGAAAGCGTGGGACATCCAACAGTCCTACACCTCAGTAATAATGACCAATGAGCCGTCAAATCACATAGACCCAGTAGTAAGTTGGACAGACGAAGCAACCATCACTCTTGAATTCGCTTCTCCCTTCAATGCAGGCGCTAGTGAGAGGTCGCGTCCGCTCTGCCCAGGCATGAATGCGGCACCGATTTTTTTGAGCGGCGCTGACCGTTTAGGGTGGGAAGCATGCGCGGGCGATGGAGGGGCTTTGGGTGGGCCAGGCTAGTCAGGAGCGGGTGTGGCAGCTGTCGCCTGTCCCGACCGGACGCCCGGAAACGAGAGGATGCATCGACTCTCGCGGTTAAATCGTACACTATACACCATCTCTCTGTAGGAGTAGGCCGATGTGTCGCTCTCTCTAACACACACATGTTGTTAACACACACACACACATACACACACAGACACACACACACACACACACACACACACAGGTTCATGGAATAGGAATATCATGCGAGTGTGAAGCCATAGGAAGTGAGATACAAATGGAGTACGTACAAGAAGAGAAGAGGTGACGAATATTCCATCAAACCTGGACTGAGGAGTAGTACTCCCTCCGTCTAGGTGTTAAGTCATCTTACAAAAATCAGATATTCCCAAAATGTTTAGGCGTCGTCCATTTACTTCGCATCTCAATCCCGTCCTGGCCTCATTGCTAGCGAGCGTAGTTACTTAGGGAGCGTTTGGATCCTTAGCAAGAACATCTTATAGCCTAGCCGGGCAAGGTTAGGCGTTTGGAACTGTTAAAATATGTTAGCTTTTGTGGGCCAGCTAGCTTGGGTCGGCTAGAAAAACCTTGCTAGCTCAGGAGAGCCAGATCGACTCGCTTCTGACGGCAAACTTCACGTAGTAGTAACATAGACTAGTAACATACGCATGGTACTAGTCCAAGTTACTCACCACTACGACCAGACTAAGCAATGTAACCAAACGCTCCTTACTCTGCCTTGTTATCTCCCCCGGAAACCCAATGCATGGAGCACAACTACGCGTTGATGAGTCAAGAAATAAAAGTCGGCTTGCATGCGAGTTAATACGTGGCCATGCATGGTAGCTAAAACGGTATATTTAGTAGTTGGGATTAATTGTTGTGTTTAGAGATAGAAATCAAGGCTTTGATTGGAGGAAGGACCGGTCAAGTTTCTCCTTCTCCTCCAATCTGCTTGCACCTTGGTCCCACTGCACCTTCTAACGTTACTTATTACACCTAGACGGAGGGAGTACGAGATACGGTGGCACACTGACTTAGGTCGAATACAAATGCCCAAAACTGTGTGCATGTTATAATAAGGATTCACTTAAAATAGTACGTGAGCGAACAGAGGGATCAATTGGACAGTGTTCACGAGCAGTAGCGAGATGTGTGAGGTAAGATACACCATTGATGCTTTTTTTATTAATTTGTTTGTTTCACCCTCTGACTGGTGGGACCCAACGTACTACTTGGAGAGAGGTAAGGTGACTAAGGCTGCATTATTTCTGTACTACCAACACTGCTTTAAATCCCAAAAGACCTTACACTAGTCACAATGGATAGTAACTTAGACTAGTAACATGCATATGTTACTAGTCTATATTACTACCTCTATAGTGGGGAGTAACATTTTGTGGTATCATGCAACACTTCATTTATTAGATTGTAGACTCATTTTGTCTTGGTATGTGTGATGTTACAGTAACTAGATATGTTACCACATGCCTCTCTTTCCTCATCAATTACTCGCCACATCATCTATTTTGCCTAAAGATGTGTGATGTTACCACCTATGTTACTCCCACTATGGATAGTCTTACCACCAAAGCCACATGACACGATTATGATTTAAATCCCAATGACTCCCACGCAAAAAAAAACATGGCATGCTTGTCACATGAATGCAGGAATGTATAAAATGTTATTTTCCTCTCGTTGAACATAACAGGAGGGTGGTCTAGCTAGTTAGCCTGTTCGCTCATTAAACTTGAGGTCTCGGGTTCGATAGCTACACTTGAGCATAATTTTGTTTTTGTTCAACTTCTTTCTTCCACCCAATGACAGGTAGGCCCGGCATGACAGAGAGAGAAAGTGATCTGGGGCGGTACTAGGAGGATTCTTTGACAGGTCAAAATGGATGGATACGGAGCTATACGATCTCGTAGTGACCGTATAATCACCTCATCACGTATACGCTGCAGCCTCGGCGCTTGTTTTCTAGGGTTTGCACTCTTCACACTCTCTCTCCAGTATATATATGTACATGCGAGCCTCGTCGCTTGTAGTTGCTCTCTCCACACTCTCTCACCCTCTCCAGATCTGAACAAGACTTCGTTGGCCTCTCTCTCTCTCTCTCCCCTCACTGCTGGTCAAAGAGCCGGTAGGATCCGTCCGTTAGGAAGGGAAGGAGGCTTAATGTTGTTGCCGTCAGCCAGGGAGGGAATCCACTACCGGCGCAGTTGTTCTCTTTCACCCAGCGGCGGCACAGGAGGGCCTCCGACCCCTTCTTCTTTGCCTCCGTACATAGTGTGGGCCAAACGACCTCCGGTCGCCCACCGAACCACATCCCAAGAACCTTAAGGTATAATTTACTTATTCCACATGCATTGCTCTAGCTGCATCTGGGCTTTTTTGCTTCTGCACTCGAATCTAGGTGTTGGACCAAATAGGTAAGTAGTGGGGAAAGTTGTATCTCATGAATCTAGGACGTGGTTCAAAGAGGAAAGGAATGGGGGAAAGTAGTGGGGAAAGTTGTATAGCATGAATCTAGGACGTGGTTCAAAAAGGAAAGGAAGGGGGGAATGTAGTGGGGAAAGTTGTATAGCATGAATCTAAGACATGGTTCAAAGAGGAAAGGAATGGGGGAAAGTAGTGGGGAAAGTTGTATAGCTTGAATCTAAGACGTGGTTTAAAGAGGAAAGGAAGGGGAAAGTACTAGTACAGACTGGCTATCCAGCACCTACGTTGGTCGAAAAGGGAAAACAATGACAAATGCAGTACACACATCTGTAACGAACTGATCTTTTGTTTTGGGGGACAAGGCTGTAGAGTTTGAGCAGGACCAGATTTGCTGCACTCACATAGGGAAAGGTGTCTAAAGATAACAAAACTGGGACCAACACAAATATGCTCCTTGGTTGTTTGTTCTTTGTAATTGTAACAGAGTATGCATCACCCCTTCATACATCGGTAGATGCACATGGTGCTGGTGCGTCCACTGTCCCGTGCAACTCTTTAGCTGTTGTTAGTCTAAGGCCCTGCTTAGTTAAAAACTCCCTAGTCCCTACATGTTTGGTTCCAGGGACTAAACATGGACTAGAGGTTATTAAATGACATGCTAAAAGACCATGTTACCCCTAGTAATGAATTAATAGAGACAAGGTGCAATGCGGGGCAGGGGCAACTGTTGGAAAAAGTCCCAAAAAGACTCTCCCTCAGGGTCTTCTTTCTTTAGTCCCAAATGCCCGCTTTTAGTCCCTAAAAGTCCCTCATGTTTGGTTTAGATGGGACTGACACTGAGTTTTATTACTCCCTACACCAAAATGTCCCTATAAATAAACGCCCTCTAATAATGCCGCTGGAAAATTGATGCAATGCCACAGTTAAAAGCAAATTACATGTATAATGAATTTTATTGTTAATATAATCTCTGTTAATATTAATCAATGCCACTGTTTGAGAAATGCTACTATCTTGCTTTGTTTCCCGTTTAGATAAGTTAGATGCTTCTTTTTGTTGGCTTCTGTGTCATCCACCATTATTGACCACTAGTTGTTTCCTTTGCACCTATGTGTAAACAGGGTTATCTACTTCACCTTGTTGATATTGTGACCTTTTGTTGCACTGCACAAAACACTCTTGTTTTAAGAGTGTTTTGTGCAGTTCAACCAAAATATCACACCGACAATGTTGCTTGATCGCTTGATCTTAGTGGAACTGCAAAAGAGGAGATCTTACTTCCTATCCGTGTTGGCAAATTTGGTTCAGGTCTTCTTCTTGTGAGTTGTCTGAATTCCGCATCATGAGAGGTCAGTACTAGCCTTCTTTCACATGACTGTGTAGTGTGCTTTCATATGTTGTGCTACTTGTACGGTAGTGTTGCTTGATTTTAGTGAACTGCACAAATGGAGACAAGACTTCCAATCTGTATGTGCACCGTAATATCCCATTGAGGTAAGATAAGGATATTTCACAACTGTTGGCCTGTACTTTGCCACTTTCATTAGAAAATTAATGTCGTTGTTTATACTTGTGCTCCCTAATTGACATGCCAAATCTTACATTGAAGGCGAAGCTTGTCTGTTATTGAACCAAGTGATGAAGGGGAAGAACAAGCGGAAGAAAAACAAAAATCAACTCCCGGTGTTGTAATGAAGCACTGAAACTGTGATGACACAAGTAATGATATAGTTTTGCATCTTAATTTATTGCTATGGCTGGAACGAGCAAATTTTTTGCCACTGGTTTGATGCCACTCTTAATGTAATATATAATTATCTCTACTTGTGCAAATAGGGATCTTCTTTGAAGATACCATATATTTTAGTGGAATTGCACAAGAAGATGTTGGAAACATTAAACTAATCTAGGAGTATATAGTAAGCATGGCAACCACACTAGATAGCAACAAATGGTTCCGGAGAAGTGCTTCATCTGTATGCTCTACACAATAAGCCTCCTAACAAAGGTTGGTACTCGCCCACGGATTTCATCCATATGATTGAGCTTTGTCATCTCTATTGGTGTTGTACTACTGTTTAGATACTGTCATGAGAAAGTAGTATTGTCCTTGAGAAGTGCTTCATCTGTGTTGTTTTAAATATTTCTTTTCCTTTTTTGAGAAAACAGGGATGCTAGCATTTAGTTGTCCTCTTGTCTTTGCACAACAGGATCATCCTCCTCTGAAGAAGAATATGGAGTACGTGAAGTGACTAGTTCCGATTATGCAAGGATGAAGAAGCCTTGTCTATCTTCTCATCAGAAGGAGCAGTTGAAGGATGGTTACATTACTCCCCACAAGACCAAACTAACTTCAGCTCAGAAGGACTGACAGATCTCCATTTTGTTGCTATGATGCGCAAGTACAATGTTGTTCTAGGATTCTTTCCGGTGAGTTCTGTTTTTTAAAAGTGTGCTCTACATGGACCATGTAGGTGCCTATTTAAACTATCAATTCATAGTATAGTTTGCTTTATACTAATTACTTTTTTTGTATTTGTGCAAATAGGGGTGCTCAGCTTGGGAACTGCACAAAATGTTCATGAATACATCGAATCATTCATTTCCACCACAAGAAAGGAGGTGCCGATAAGTTCAAGGCATTGCAACAAATAAGGGCGAAATCATACAAGGTACGCGTGAATTTGGTTGACTTTGGTGGAACTACACAAAAAGAACAGTTGGTTTATTTAGCACGAGGTGCCATGTCAATGTCCGAACTGATGGCAAACCCTGCCCATTCCACAATCTTAGGCATTTGATACTTTGGAATGGGACAACCTTGTCAAATTTTTCTCATTGATGTTAGCAAGAAGACATGCATTTGATATTTTCGAATGGGACGCCCTTTGCTGTCAGCAGCGTCGATCAATTTTTCTTTATTCCTTAGTTGTGAAGTAAATATTGGCTCTGACATGTGAATCGCTGAGATGCATAATCACCGATTGTTTTAAATGTTATCTATGAATTGCCAGGCCTGTGTGTTTGATTATAATGTACAGGAATGCTAAAAAGCTGCTCAAACTCTTTGTACTCCATCTGTTCCTTTTTACTTTGCACATTGTGAAAGTTCATACTTTTTTCTATAAAGATTGCTCAAAGTAGAGATGCTTTGACTGCAGACAAAACTTGTATGCAGACTAAAAAGGACCGGAGAGAGTACATGTGAAACTGCTGCAAACGAGGTGATCACCCTGGGAATAATGCTAGTACGTATTGTTTTGCATGTTCATCCAATGCCTGTGATAAAAGAATTCGAACTAATTGAACTAAATTCATTCATACGCAGTTGAATTTCATGTAAACATGTCGGATTTCATTGCATTTCATACATTTTTCAACTAAAAAGGGGTGTGCTGGAGGTATAATTAATTAACCGAAGCTACCCACCTGTGTCCGGCTGAGCCGAACAGAAGCTTCTTCTCAAGCGGACTGACCTTCAGTGACTTAACTGCAGGTGCAATTGCGTAACTGGCATGTGGCCCAGATGCCTGTTGGGCCCACGTGTTAGTCAGCCAACTGCACCAGCAGTTAAGTAGAAGCAGTGTCCTTCCCCAACATAGCTCTCCGACTCCACGTCGCCACCAAGAAGCTAATCGGCCATCAATGGTCAACCCGCCTAGCTTGGCTTCAACCGAAGGGTAGCAGCGATGGCCTTACTTGGACCCGACTGGCGGCGACCTACCGTGTTCTACTCTTCCTTGTTCTCTATGTGGCGCGGCCTTGTTGGCAGCGGGGCGGGGCCTCGATGGAGCCAGTGATGTCCTCTATCTCGTTGCCGGCAGGGCAGCGCCTCGGCAGAGTGCAGGAAATCCTCCTTCTCGTTGCCGGCAGGGTGGAGCCTTGGCTGAGCCGGCGATGTCCTATGCCTCGTTGTTGGTGGGGTGGGGCCTCGGTGGAGTAGGGCCTCCGCCTCACTGCCGGCGGGGCGGGGCCTCGGCGGAGCCGGCGATGTCCTCTGTCTCGTTGCCAGCAGGGTGGCGCCTTGGTGGAGCGGGGGAAATCCTCCCCCTCGTTGCCGGCAGGGTGGGGCCTCGGCTGAGCCGGCGATGTCCTCTACCTCGTTGTTGGCAGAGTGGGGCCTCGGTGGAGCCGGTGGTGTCCTCTACCTTGTTTTTGGCACTGCGGGGCCTCGGCGGAGCAGGGCCTCGTCGACGCCAGCGGAGCGGGGCCTCATCGAAGCCGGCATTGTCCTTTGCCTCGTCTTCAGTCTCGCCAAACAGCGCCTCGCCTACTTCATCGCCCTCTTTGTAGGCGGCCGCAGCCTCCGCCAGCCGCATGCGGTACCGCCAGCGCTCGAGGCGGCACTCGCGAGCGGAGCAGTACGGGTCGAGCAGCGCCTCCTTCTCCGCCCGCTCTGCGGTGATCTGCTCCTCCGCCTGTAGGTGCTCCTGGAGAAGATGGTGGTTGTAGGCGGCTTTGGCCTGCGCCTCCGGAACTGCTCCTGACGCTTCTGCCTCACCGTGTCCATGTATTGGGCATGGGCCTCGCTGACGGTCATGGTGCAATGCACCGGCAAGGATGGCACAGAGGAGGGGGTTGGCGTCGGATCGTCGGCTACCATGTTCTCCATTGGGACGTCGTCATCCTCCGGCTGCCTACCGGCCAGCCAGTTGGCAGCGATGGCTGCCATCTCCTTGCAGTCCATCGTCCGCCCATCCCGAAGAGCGCTAGAGCGCGAGGAAGCCACGGTGGGCAGTAGTGGTGTGGACAGGAGAAAGGGAACAAAGGCGGATGACTGCGGCTATGGTCGGCGCGGCAGTTTATATAGCAATGGTGGGCGGCGGAGGGACGGACGTGTGGCGCCGGACTATCCGCCTCGGCAACCGCGTACATTAATGTGGGACGCAGACGGATGGACGGACGACACTTGTGTCGTTTGAAGGCGGAGCAATCGTCTGCACCGGAAAGCGGGGCGGGCTGCGCTGACTGTTTCGGGCGGAAAGCGCGTGCAAGCGAGGTAAATGGTCTGGGTGGGCCAGGGTAGTCAGACTCGTGCTTGGCAGTGGGTCAGTCCAGCAGCCGGACATGCTGGCTCGCCAGCGAGCTCGCCGAGCTGAGTGACGGCAATCAGATGATGGACGTAGCTTCCGACCAGGAGTCGGTGCCACTGTCCAAGTTGGTTCATGACGTGTTCACCATAGAGTAGGTGCGGCCGCACTTCGACGCCCTAATGGCGGAAGAGCTACCAGTGCAGGAGGACATGTGTTGCAACCTCCGTCTCCTCAACGAGCACCGGTGAACAAGCGAACGACAATGTTGTCATGAACATGTGGCCCTATGATCCTGGCTTCTCGAATGATCAACATGCGCTACATCAAACCATCCGTAGGGCCCGCGAGGCCCTCTCCGTCATCCTTCGAGTTGTTGCGCTCGCCGTGGTGCTGCTGTCTCGCATTGTCAAGATGGCCAACGGACATGAGAAATGTGCAGATGACTTTACTTGGAGAGGTTGACAGTGGGACCCACCAGGGCCATCGCCGCACGTACGCAAGTGCCACCTTATTATATACAACTATAATTTTTTTTTGCTTCCTCTTGGTTTCCTGACATCACGATCCCATGATACATCTCCAACGTATCTATAATTTTTGATTGTTCCATGCTATTATATTACCCCTTTTGGATGTTTATGGACTTTATTTTACACATTTATATCATTTTTGGGACTAACCTACTAACCGGAGGCCAAGCCCATATTGCTGTTTTTTTGCCTATTTCAGTATTTCGAAGAAAAGGAATATCAATTGGAGTCCAAACGGAATGAAACCTTCGGGAGCGTGATTTTTGGAACGAACGTGATCCAGAGGGCTTGGAGTGCAAGTCAAGAAGCAGCCGAGGCCCCACGAGATAGGAGGTCGCCCCCCCTGTAGGGCGCCCCCCTGTCTCATGGGCCCCTCGGGCGGCCACCGACGTACTTCTTCCTCCTATATATACCTACGTACCCCGAAAACATCCAGGGGCACCACGAAACACAATTTCCACCACCGTAACCTTCTGTATCCGCGAGATCCCATCTTGCAGCTTTCGCCGGCACTCTGCCGGAGGGGGAATCGACCACGGAGGGCTTCTACATCAACATCCTTGCCCCTCCGATTAGTTGTGAGTAGTTTACCACAGACCTACGGGTCCATAGTTATTAGCTAGATGGCTTCTTCTCTCTTTTTGGATCTCAATACAATGTTCTCCCCCTCTCTTGTGGAGATCTATTCGATGTAAACTCTTTTTGCAGTGTGTTTGTCGAGATCCGATGAATTGTGGGTTTATGATCAAGTTTATCTATGAATAATATTTGAATCTTTTCTGAATTCTTTTATGTATGATTGTGTTATCTTTGCAAGTCTCTTCGAATTATCAGTTTGGTTTGGCCTACTAGATTGATCTTTCTTGCCATGGGAGAAGTGCTTAGCTTTGGGTTCAATCTTGTAGTGTCCTTACCCAGTGACAGAAAGGGTTGCAAGGCACGTATTG
This sequence comes from Triticum timopheevii, assembly GCA_963921465.1. Lineage (NCBI taxonomy): Eukaryota > Viridiplantae > Streptophyta > Magnoliopsida > Poales > Poaceae > Triticum > Triticum timopheevii. The sequence goes on along the minus strand of OY997268.1, from coordinate 288,946,142 downwards.
TATTGTTTCCATCGAGGATAACAAGATGGGGTTTATATCATATTGCTTGAGTTTATCCCTCTACATCATGTCATCTTGCTTAATGCGTTACTCTGTTCTTATGAACTTAATACTCTAGATGCAGGCAGGAGTCGGTCGATGTGTGGAGTAATAGTAGTAGATGTAGGCAGGAGTCGGTCTACTTGTTATGGACGTGATGCCTATATACATGATCATGCCTAGATAATCTCATAACTATGCGCTTTGCTATCAATTGCTTGACAATAATTTGTTCACCCACCGTAATACTTATGCTATCTTGAGAGAAGCCTCTAGTGAAACCTATGCCCCCCGGGTCTATCTCTTATCATATTTGCTTTCCATCTACTTTTATTTGCACCTTTACTTTTTGCATCTATATTATAAAGTACCAAAAATATATTTATCTTATCATAATATCTTTATTAGATCTCACTTTCACAAGTGGCCGTGAAGGGATTGATAACCCCTTTATTGTGTTGGTTGCGAGTTCTCAGTTTGTTTGTGTAGGTGCGTGGGACTTTTGAGGAGCCTCCTACTGGATTGATACCTTGGTTCTCAAAAATTGAGGGAAATACTTACGCTACTATTGCTGCATCACCCTCTCCTCTTCGAGGAAAACAAACGCAAGCTCAAGACGTAGCAAGAAGGATTTTTGGCGCCGTTGTCGGGGAGGTCTTCGCTCAAGTCAAGGCATACCAAGTACCCATCACAAACCCATCTCCCTCGCATTTACATTATTTGCCATTTGCCTCTCGTTTTCCTCTCCCCCACTTCACCCTTGCCGTTCTATTCGCCCTCTCTTTCTCAATCTCCTCCTCTCTTTTTGCTTGCCTTCTTTTGTGTGCTTGTGTGCTTGTTTTACCTTATGGCTTCGCCTAAGGGTCCTGACCACCTTCTCAGAAGGATGGATGAGATTGAATCAAATATTAGAGGCTTTATGAATTTGCAATTTGAGCATAATAATTTCTTTAGAAAAGAACTGAAGGAACAAAAAAGTTTTTTGGGGTTTATGAACAAAGAGCTTGATGATATGAATAAAGACTTTTATGGTGTTAACGCTCAAATTACCCGTCTTGAAAATGCTATAGCCAAAATTTCTGACAAGCAAGCCACCTTAGTCAATAAGATGGCCGCTAAACCAGAAAAATTACATGAAAATAATGATGAGGATCTTAAAGTTATTGATGCGTCTCCTTAGATCTATGTTTTGCAATATGAATTTTGATGATTATGGGACTGATGATGAATCAACTTTGCCTAGAAGGCGTCCCAAAAATTTGGAGTTTTTAGATGTTGATGCTAAATTTGGTAAAAGTGAGATTGGAGAATCCTCAACTTCTAATAACATTGAACCTACTATCTCTGATTTCAAGGAATTTGATTATGATAATTGCTCTTTAAAAGGTTGTATTTCCTTGTTGCAATCCATTGTTAATTCTCCTCATGCTTATAGTCAAAATAAAGCTTTTACCAAACATATCGTTGATGCCTTGATGCAATCTTATGATGAAAAACTTAATTTGGAAGTTTCTATACCTAGAAAACTTAATGATGAGTGGGAACCTACTATAAAGATTAGAATTAAAGATTATGAGTGTTTTTCTTTATGTGATTTGGGTGCTAATGTTTCCACGATTCTGAAAACTTTATGTGATATTCTAGGTTTCCATGATCTTGATGATTGCTCTTTAAATTTGCACCTTGCAGATTCCACCATAAAAAAAGCCAATGGGAAGGATCAATGATGTTCTTATTGTTGCAAATAGAAATTTGGTGCCCGTAGATTTTATTGTTCTTGATATAGATTGCAACCTTTCTTGCCCCATTATTCTTGGTAGACCTTTCCTTAGAACGATTGGCGCGATTATTGATATGAAGGAAGGGAATATTAGATTCCAATTTCCATTAAAGAAAGGCATGGAGCACTTTCCAATAAAGAAAGTCAAATTACCTTATGAATCTATCATGTGTGCTACTTATGAATTTAGTGCCAAAGATGGCACTCATTAGATCTATCCTTGCTTTTATGCCTAGCTAGGGGCGTTAAACGATAGCGCTAGTTGGGAGGCAACCCAATTTTCTTTATGTTTTTTGTTTTTGCTCCTGTTTAGTAATAAATCTTGCATCTACCTTCTGTTTAGATGTGTTTTTATCTTTTAATTAGTGTTTGTGCCAAGTAGAACCTATAGGATAACCTACGATGATAGTTGATTTGATTCTGCTGAAAAACAGAAACTTTGCACGCACGAATATAATTTTGTTGAATCATAGGAACGTGATTTTGCGTTGATTCTTTTTGCTGCTGTTCAATAAACAAATTTTCCAGGACTTACTATTTTGGTAGGATTTTGAGAGTTCCAGAAGTTTGCGTTAGTTACAGATTGCTACAGACTGTTCTGTTTTTGACAGATTCTGTTTTTCGTGTGTTGTTTGCTTATTTCAATGCTTCTATGGCTAGTAAATTAGTTTATAAACCATAAGGAAGTTGGAATACAGTAGTTTTAACACCAAAATAAATAAATAATGAGTTCATTACAGTACCTTATGTGGTGGTTTTATTTTCTTTCACTAACAGAGCTTATAAGATTTCCTGTTGAGTTTTGTGTTGTGAAGTTTTCAAGTTTTGGGTAAAAGCTTTTATGGACTATGGAATAAGGAGTGGAACGAGCCTAAGCTTGGGGATGCCCATGGCACCCCAAGATATTCAATAATAGCCAAAAGCCTAAGCTTGGGGATGCCCCGGGAAGGCATCCCCTCTTTCGTCTTCGTTCATTGGTAACTTTACTTGGAGCTATATTTTATTCGCCACATGATATGTGTTTTGCTTGGAGCATCGTGTATTATATTAGTCTTTGCTTTTTAGTTTACCACAATCATCCTTGCTGTACACACCTTTTGGGAGAAGCCTATTTGATTAGAATTTGCTAGAATACTCTATGTGCTTCACTTATATCTTTTGATCTTGATAGTTTTTGCTCTAGTGCTTCACTTATATCTTTTAGAGCATGGTGGCGTCTTAATTTTGAAGAAAGTTTTAGTCTCTCATGCTTCACTTATATCTTTTTGAGAGTCTTTTAGAACAGCATGGTATTTTCTATGGTTACAAAGTTGGTCCTAGAATGATGAGCATCCAAGTTGGGTATAAGAAAAACTATCATAGAAAAAGAATTGGATGCTATGATCAACTTGATGCTTGATAATTGTTTTGAGATATAAAGGTAGTAATGTTAGGGTTATGCTAGTGGGTAATTATGAAATTGAGAAATACTTTTGTTGAAGTTGGCAAGTCCCGTAGCACGCACGTATGGTAAAGGTTGTGTGACAAATTTGTTGCATGAGGTGCTCTTTTGATTGTCTTCCTTATGAGTGGCAGCCGGGGACGAGCGATGGTCTTTTCCTACCAATCTATCCCTCTTGGGGCATGCGTAGTAGTACTTTGATTTGAGTGCTAAGTAGACATTTGCAATAAGTATATGAGTTCTTTTTGACTAATGTGAGTCCATGGATATATGCACATTCATCCTTTCACTTTGCTAGCCTTTATTATTACCGCGCAACTTTCGCCGGTATCATGAACCCCTTATTTACCTTCCTCAAAACAGCCACCATACCTACCTATTATGGCATTTCCATAGCCATTCCGAGATATATTGCCATGCAACTTTCCACCGTTCCGTTTATTATGACACGTTCCATCATTGTCATATTGCTCTTTGCATGATCATGTAGTTGACATCGTATTTGTGGCAAGGCCACTTTCATAATTTTCATACATGTCGCTCTTGATTCATTGCATATCCCGGTACACTGCCGGAGGCATTCATATAGAGTCATATCTTGTTCTAGCTTTGATTTGTAATTCTTGAGTTGTAAATCCATAAAAATGTGATGGTCTTCATTATTAGAGCATTGTCCTAGTGAGGAAAGGATGATGAAGGCTATGATTCCCCCACAAGTCGGGATGAGACTTCGGACTTTACAAAAAGAAAAAAAATTAGAAAAGAAAAAAAAGAGAAAGGCCAAAAAGAAAAAAAAGGCCAGAGAAAAAAAAGAAAAAAAGAGAAAGAAAAAAAAGAAAAAAAGAAAGAAAAAAATGAGAGAAAAAGAGAGAAGGGACAATGCAACTATCTCTTTTTCCACACTTGTGCTTCAAAGTAGCACCATGATCTTCATGATAGAGAGTCTCCTATGTTGTCATTTTCATATATTAAGTGGGAATTTTTCATTATAGGACTTGGCTTGTATATTCCAATGATGGGCTTCCTCAAAATGCCCTAGGTATTCGTGAGCAAGCAAGTTGGATGCACATCCACTTAGTTTCTTTTGTTGAGCTTTCATATAATTATAGCTCTAGTGCATCTGTTGCATGGCAATCCCTACTCACTCACATTGATATGTATTAATGGGCATCTCCATATAGCCCGTTAATACGCCTAATTGATGTGAGACTATCTTCTCCCTCTTTTTGTCCTCACAACCACCACCATATACCACTATAGTGCATGTCCATGGCTTGCGCTCATGTATTGCGTAAGAGTTGAAAAAGCTAAAGCGCGTTAAAAAGTATGAAACAATTGCTCGTCTCGTCATCGGGGTTGTGCATGATGGGAGTATTTTGTGTAATGAAAATGAAGCATCGCCTAACTATATGATTTTGTAGGGATAAGCTTTCTTTGGCTATGCTATTTTGATAGGACATGATTATTTGTTAGTACGCTTTGAAGCATTATTATTTTTATGTTTTATAAGCTTTTAGTTTGAATCATTTGGATCTGAACATTCATGCCACAATAAAGAAAATTACATTGAGAATTATGCTAGGTAGCATTCCACATCAAAAATTTCTTTTTTATCATTTACCTACTCGAGGACGACCAGGAATTAAGCTTGGGGATGCTTAATATGTCTCCAACGTATCTATAATTTTTGATTGTTCCATGATATTATATTACCCCTTTTGGATGTTTATTGGCTTTATTTTACACATTTATATCATTTTTGGGACTAACCTACTAACCGGAGGCCCAGCCCATATTGCTGTCTTTTTCCTATTTCAGTATTTCGATGAACAGGAATATCAAACGGAGTCCAAACGGACTGAAACCTTCGGGAGCGTGATTTTTGGAACGAACATGATCTAGAGGGCTTGGAGTGCAAGTCAAGAAGCAGCCGAGGCCACCACGAGATAGGAGCCCCCCCCCCCCCCCCGTAGGGAGCGCCCCCCTGTCTCGTGGGCCCCTCGAGCAGCCACAGACGTACTTCTTCCTCCTATATATACCTATGTACCCCGATAACATCCAGGGGCAGCACGAAACACAATTTCCACCATCTTAACCTTCTGTATCTGCGAGATCCCATCTTGCAGCCTTCGCCGGCACTCTGCCGGAGGGGGAATCGACCACGGAGGGCTTCTACATCAACATCCTTGCCCCTCCGATGAGTTGTGAGTAGTTTACCACAGACCTGCGGGTCCATAGTTATTAGCTAGATGGCTTCTTCTCTCTTTTTGGATCTCAATACAATGTTCTCCCCCTCTCTTGTGGAGATCTATTCGATGTAAACTCTTTTTGCGGTGTGTTTGTCGAGATCCGATGAATTGTGGGTTTATGATCAAGTTTATCTATGAATAATATTGGAATCTTCTATGAATTCTTTTATGTATGATTGAGTTATCTTGGCAAGTCTCTTAGAATTATCAGTTTGGCTTGGCCTACTAGATTGATCTTTTTTGCCATGGGAGAAGTGCTTAGCTTTGGGTTCAATCTTGCGGTGTCCTTACCCAGTGACAGAAAGGGTTGCAAGGCACGTATTGTATTGTTGCCATCGAGGATTACAAGATGGGGTTTGTATCATATTGCTTGAGTTTATCCCCCTACATCATGTCATCTTGCTTAGTGCATTACTCTGTTCTTATGAACTTAATACTCTAGATGCAGGCAGGAGTCGTTTGATGTGTGGAGTAATAGTAGTAGATGCAGGCAGGAGTCGGTCTACTTGTTATGGATGTGATGCCTATATACATGATCATGCCTAGATAATCTCATAACTATGCGCTTTTCTATCAATTGCTCGACAGTAATTAGTTCACCCACCGTAATACTTATGCTATCTTGAGAGAAGCCTCTAGTAAAACCTATGGCTCCCGGGTCTATCTCTTATCATATTTGCTTTCCATCTACTTTTATTTGCATCTTTATTTTTTGCATCTATATTATAAAATACCAAAAATATATTTATCTTATCATACTATCTTTATTAGATCTCACTTTCGCAAGTGGCCGTGAAGGGATTGACAACCACTTTATTGCGGTGGTTGCGAGTTCTCAGTTTGTTTGTGTAGGTGCGTGGGACTTTTGAGGAGCCTCCTACTGGATTGATACCTTGGTTCTCAAAAACTAAGGGAAATACTTACGCTACTATTGCTGCATCACCCTCTCCTCTTCGAGGAAAACCAACGCAAGCTCAAGACGTAGCATCCCACACCATTGTCAACCTTTGTAGTCAATAGATGAGAGAATTGCACAAGGAGCGGCCGACAGCTGGGACCAAGCAGTTCGAGCAGTATTTGTGTTTTTGAGCTGTGGGCACTTCAGAGTTTTTCTTGAGCGATGTTTTCTTTGTTGTTCAGAGGAGAGCAGGGTATTAACTGGCGGGCTGTGGCCCGTCTAGCCCAGGCGGATATCCAACCCAGATATTAATTTTTTTTCAAGTTAAAAATGGCTAGGCCAGCTATACTTTTTTTGAGGAATACCCTGGCAAGGTCAACTTGTTATTCTCCGCCCCGCTGGGCTACAAATCTTTCCTAGGAGGGATGCATTAGGTTTAACAAGAAAATGAGCTTTAAGAAATAATAAATGGGATGTAATCATAAAAACTGGGCAGTAACTATTAAAAAATGCACCAAACACGTAATTACTTTATAACATATTTACGTAATACATATTTATATTGAAATTGTATTTAATCTGACTAGAAATTTTGGGATAAAAATATTTCGGATCCCATCAAAATGTGGGAAATTTTATTGAATTCTGTTTTGAACGGTTGGTTGAAATTATTAATCGTAGTCCTAGCTAGAAAATGGGATGTACTTTTAACAAACTGTAAATGGGTTGTAGTAAATTCCATTAGAATTCAAAAATGGGATGTACATTCTTACAAATCTCAAATGGGCTATAAGTTCGATGCCACACACTTGTGGGCCTACTAAGTTGACAAGTCCCCTAAAAAATTAAGTTGATGCGTATGCAAGGCTTTGTCAACTTATAGTCAACACACGGTTCTAGCAGCAGTGGCCGTTGGATGTCCATCCAATGGATGTCGTGCTTCTTCTTCAATCTCGGATATTCTATCTTCACCCGCCCAAAAAATGATTCCTCCCCCTGACATCTGGGGTGCACCGTTTCGGAAGCTGACCTATGGGCCTACTAAGTTGACGCGTACCAAGGGCTTTGTCAACTTAGTCAATAAGAATGATTCTATCTCTACTGACCGTACGATGTCCATCCAACGGTCGTAGTGCTTCTTCAGCCTCTGATCTTCCTACACCAGCCGCCCAAACCAGCACCGGCGGAACTGCCTGTTCCCGCCTCCCGTGGCCGGCTGTGCTGCCGGGCAAGCCTCACGGCCCCACCATACTCGCATCCCTGGCCTGTCTATCCCTCTACTCACCCACACCTCCTGTTATTTTCCGGCAACGGCAGCCGAACCAGTCAACCCTCATACTCCCCACCGCATGGGCAACCACTGTCGTGTCTTCCCCGGCTCCGTGTCGTTCCCTTCGTAGGCCTCGCCATTGTCCACCGCCCTGGTGCTCTCGGCGCGGTGTGGTCAACATGGTCAATGAACGACATCCATCAGAAGTGGATTGTATGTGGAGAGGCTGACAGCTGGGTCCATGGCCGCACACAAGGAAATGCCTCCTTATTACACGCAAAATAATGATTCCTCCACCTGGCATCTGGGATCCACCGGAAACGGCCTCTGTATTTCGCGAAAAAACCGTTCCCCCCGCTGACAGGTCGCACCCACCAGCTATATCTTCGCACGCAAGGAAGTGCCTCCTTATTGCGCACAAAAAATAAATACCCCTGCCAGTTGGGACCCACCATACTGGGAGGCTGACTTGTGGGCCTACTAAGTTGACGGGGATGGAGGGCTTTGTCAACTTAGTCCATATGAACAATTCTAGATCTAGTGACCGTACGATGTCCATCCAACGGCCGTAGTGCTTCTTCAACATCTGGTCTTCTTGCTCCAGCCGCCCAAACCAGCGCTGGTCGTGCCGCAAGATCCTGCCTCCCGTGGCTGGCTGTGATGCCGCGGAGGCCTCACCCACACCCCCTGTTATTCTGCGGCAACGACAGCCTCACACAGCCGAACCAGTGAACCCTTGTACTCCTCCCCGCGTAGGCTTCCACTACCGCATCTTCCCCAGCTCCACGTCGTCCTCTTCCTAGGCCTCACCATCGTCCACCGCCTTGGTGCTCTCGGCACGGCGTGGTCAACATGGTCAAGGAACAACTTCCATCGGAAGAGTACTGTACATGGAGAGGCTGACAGCTGGGTCCACGGCAGCCGCAAGGAAGTGCCTCCTTATTACGCACAAAATAATTATTCCTCGACTTGACAGCAGGGACCTGCTATGTCTTGAGCTTGCGTCGGTTTTCCTTGAAGAGGAAAGAGTGATGTAGCAATAGTAGTGTAAGTATTTCCCTCAGTTTTTGAGAACCAAGGTATCAATCCAGTAGGAGGCTCCTCAAAAGTCCCACGCACCTACACAAACAAACAAACAACTCGCAACCAACGCAATAAAGGGGTTGTCAATCCCTTCACGGCCACTTGCGAAAGTGAGATCTGATATAGATAGTATGATAAGATAAATATATTTTTGGTATTTTGTAATATAGATTGGAAAAGTAAAGATGCAAATAAAAGTAGATTGAAAGCTCATATGGTAAAAGATAGACCCGGGGGCGATAGGTTTCACTAGTGGCTTCTCTCAAGATAGCATAAGTATTACGGTGGGTGAACAAATTACTGTCGAGCAATTGATAGAAAAGCGAATAATTATGAGATTATCTAGGCATGATCATGTATATAGGCATCACGTCCGTGACAAGTAGACCGACTCCTGCCTGCATCTACTACTATTACTCCACACATCGATCGTTATCCAACATGCATCTAGAGTATTAAGTTCATAAGAACAGAGTAACACATTAAGAAAGATGACATGATGTAGAGGGATAAAATCATGCAATATGATATAAACCCCATCTTTTTATCCTCGATGGCAACAATACAATACGTGCCTTGCTACACCTATTGTCTCTGGGTAAGGACACCGCAAGATTGAACCCAAAGCTAAGCACTTCTCCCACTGCAAGAAAGATCAATCTAGTAGGCCAAACCAAACTGATAATTCGAAGAGACTTGCAAAGATAACTTAATCATACATAAAAGAATTCAGAGGAGATTCAAATATTTCTCATAGATAAAGTTGATTATAAACCCACAATTCATCGGATGTCGACAAACACACCGCAAAAAAGAGTTACATCGAATAGATCTCCAAGAAGATCGAGGAGAACATGGTATTGAGATCCAAAAAGAGAGAAGAAGCCATCTAGCTAATAACTATGGACCCGAAGGTCTATGGTAAACTACTCACAACTCATCGGAGGGGCTATGGTGTTGATGTAGAAGCCCTCCGTGGTCGATTCCCACTCCGGTGGAGCGCCGGGGAAGGCTCCAAGATGGGATCTCGCGGATACAGAAGGTTACGGCATTGGAAACTGTTTTTCGTTGGCTCCCTGGATGTTTTCGGGGTACGTCAGTATATATAGGAGGAAGAAGTAGGTCGGTGGCCGCCCGAGGGGCCCACGAGATAGGGGGCGCGCCCTGTAGGGTGGGCGCGCCCTCCACCCTCATGGCCGCCTCGGCTGCTTCTTGGCTTGCATTCCAAGTCCTCCGGATCACGTTCGTTCCAAAAATCACGCTCCCGAAGGTTTCATTCCGTTTGTACTCCGTTTGATATTCCTTTTCTTCGAAATACTGAAATAGGCAAAAAAACAGCAATACGGGCTGGGCCTCCGGTTAGTAGGTTGGTCCCAAAAATGATATAAATGTGTAAAATAAAGCCCATAAACATCCAATACGGGTAATAGAATAGCATGGAACAATCAAAAATTATAGATACGTTGGAGACGTATCAAGCATCCCCAAGCTTAATTCCTGCTCGTCCTCGAGTAGGTAAATGATAAAACAGAATTTTTAATGTGGAATGCTACCTAGCATAATTCTCAATGTAATTTTCTTTATTGTGGCATGAATGTTCAGATCCAAATGATTCAAAATAAAAGTTCATATTGACATTAAAAATAGTAATACTTCAAGCATACTAATCAAAGTAATCATGTCTTCTCAAAATAACATGGCAAAAGAAAGTTCATCCCTACAAAGGTCACATAGTTAGGCTATGCTTCATTTTCATCACACAAAAATGCTCCCAAATTCTACACCCTCAATTACAAGCCAAGCAATTGTTTCGTGCCTAAATAATCTCAAACTTTTTCAACCTTCACGCAATACATGAGCGTGAGCCATGATATAGCACTATGGGTGGAATAGAATATGATGATGGGGATTGTGTGGAGAAGACAAAAAAAGAGAAAGTCTCATATTGGCGAGGATAATCAACGGGCTATGGAGATGCCCATCAATTGATGTCAACATGAGGAGTAGGGATTTCCATGCAACGGATGCACTAGAGCTATAAATGAATGAAAGCTCAACAAAAGAAAACTAAGTGGGTGTGCATCCAACTTGCTTGCTCACGAAGACCTAGGGCATTTTGAGGAAGCCCATCATAGGAATATACAAGCCAAGTTCTATAATGAAAAATTCCCACTAGTATATGAAAGTGACAACATATGAGACTCTCTACATGAAGAACATGGTGCTACTTTGAAGCACAAGTGTGGAAAAGAGATAGTAACATTGCCCCCTTTTTATTTATTTACTTTCTTTTTTCTTTTTTCTTTTTGGGCCTTTCTCTTTTTTCTTCTTTTGGCCTTTCTTCTTTTTTTTCTTTTTTTTCTTTGGCCTTTCTTTTTTTTATTTTTGGCCTTTCTTTTTTTTCTTTTGGGGACAATGCTCTAATAATGATGATCATCACACTTTTATGGATTTACAACTCATGAATTACAACTCAAAACTAGAACAAGATATGACTCTATATGAATGCCTCCGGCGGTGTACCGAGATGGGCAATGAATCAAGAGTGACATGTATGAAAAATTATGCAAAGTGGCCTTGCCACAAATACGATGTCAACTACATGATCATGCAATGGCAATATGACAAAAGTAATGCGTGTCATGATGATAAACGGAACGGTGGAAAGTTGCATGGCAATATATCTCGGAATGGCTATGGAAATGCCATAATAGGTAGGTATGGTGGCTGTTTTGAGGAAGATATAAGGAGTTTTATGTGTGATAGAGCATATCATATCACGGGGTTTGGATGCACCGGCGAAGTTTGCACCAACTCTCAAGGTGAGAAAGGGCAATGCACGGTACCGAAGAGGCTAGCAATGATGGAAAGGTAAAAGTGCGTATAATCCATGGACTCAATATTAGTAAAAAGAACTCATATACTTATTGCAAAAATCTAGAAGTCATCAAAAACCAAGCACTACGCGCATGCTCCTAGGGGGATAGATTGGTAGGAAAAGACCATCGCTCGTCCCCGACCGCCACTCATAAGGATGCACAATCCAAGGACACTTCATGTTTCAAATTTGTTACACAACTTTAACCATACGTGCATGCTACGGGACTTGCTAACTTCAACACGAGCATTCTTTGAATTCATAATCACCCAACTAGCATGACTTTAATATCACTACCTCCATATCTCAAAACAATTATCAAGTATCAAATTGACCATAGCATCCAATTCACTTCCTATGATAGTTTTTATTATACCCAACTTGGATGCCTACCATTCTAGGACCAATTTATAACCACAGCAAATACCATGCTGTTCTAAGAGACTCTCAAAATAATATAAGTTAAGCATGAGATACTAGCAATTTCTACAAAATTAAGCCACCGCTGTGCTCTAAAAGATATAAGTGAAGCACTAGAGCAAAAACTATTTAGCTCAAAAGATATAAGTGAAGCACATAGAGTATTCTAATAAATTCCAATCAAGTGGGCTTCTCCCAAAAGGTATGTACAGCAAGTATTATTGTGGAAAACTAAAAAAGCAAATACTAATATCATACAAGACGCTCCAAGCAAAACACATATCATGTGGCGAATAAAAATATAGCTCCAAGTAAAGTTATCGATGAACGAAGACGAAAGAGGGGATGCCTTCCGGGGGCATCCCCAAGCTTAGGCTTTTAGCTATTCTTGAATATCTTGGGGTGCCATGGGCATCCCCAAGCTTAGTCTCTTGCCACTCCTTATTCCATAGTCCTTCAAATCTTTACCCAAACTTGAAAACTTCACAACACAAAACTCAACAGGAAATCTCATAAGCTCCGTTAGTGAAAGAAAACAAAACCACCACATAAGGTACTGTAATAAACTCATTCTTTATTTATATTGGTGTTAAACCTACTGTATTTCAAGTTCTCTATGGTTCATACCACTTAATACTAGCCATAGATGCATCAAAATAAGCAACAACACACTAAAAACAGAATCTGTCAAAAATAGAACAGTCTGTAGCAATCTGTAACTAATGCAAACTTCTGGAAATCTAAATCTCCTACCAAAATAGTAAGTCCTGCACAATTTGTCTATTGATCTACAGAAAAAAGAATCAATGCAAAAGCACGTTTCTGTGATTTAACAAAACTAATTTCGTGCGTGCAAAGTTTCTGTTTTTCAGCAGAATCAAATTAACTATCATCATAGGTTATCCTATAGGTTCTACTTGGCACAAACACTAATTTAAACACAAAAACACATCTAAACAGAAGGTATATGCAAAATTTATTACTAAACAGAAACAAAAACAAAAAACACAAATAAAATTGGGTTGCCTCCCAACTAGCGCTATCGTTTAACACCCCTAGCTAGGCATAAAAGCGAGGATAGAGCTAAGTAGTGCCATCTTTAATTTTCAGTTTTTTAGCTGAGTCATGTTCGAATCCGGGAGGTTCTTTACGTTTCCTTCATACTCTGAAATTTTTAAATCTAAAGAATCCAACCGCTTATTGCAAAGAGTAATCAACATGTTCATGCGGTGAAGATTTCCGCTAACACTTTTAAGAGGCTCAAGAGACGTTTGTAATATTTTTGTTACTTTGCCAATCTTTCCAAACACTTGTGTTTCTTCTTGGGTAGGATGCGGTCCCCCTTTTTGAGGTAGTGTTCCCACTATTCCCTCTATAATTTCATGCGCAATACTAGGATCAATTTCAATAAAATTTCCCTTGGCAATGCAATCCAAGAGTTGTCTATGCGACATATTTAGCCCAACATAAAAATTGCGAAGTAGAATTCTGAAATTCACCTCTAGGGTGCAATTGCAATAAGATTCCATCATCCTATACCAAGCATCTTTTAATTTTTCTCCTTGCCTTTGCTTGAAGTGAAGAACTTCAAACTCGAGAGACATAGGAGAGGATAAGGAACTAGCCATGGGAACGAGCAAACAAAAGACAAGCGAAAGAGAGAGAAGATTGGGAAAGAGAGGGCGAATAAAACGGCAAGGGTGAAGTGGGGGAGAGGAAAAGGAGAGGAAAATGGCAAATAATGTAAATGCGAGGGAGATGAGTTTGTGATGGGTACTTGGTATGTCTTGACTTGAGCGAAGACCTCCCCAGCAACGGCGCCAGAAATCCTTCTTACTACGTCTTGAGCTTGCGTTGGTTTTCCTTGAAGAGGAAAGGGTGATGCAGCAATAGTAGCGTAAGTATTTCCATCAGTTTTTGAGAACCAAGGTATCAATCCAGTAGGAGGCTCCTCAAAAGTCCCACGCACCTACACAAACAAACAAACAACTCGCAACCAACGCAATAAAGGGGTTGTCAATCCCTTCACGGCCACTTGCAAAAGTGAGATCTGATAGAGATAGTATGATAAGATAAATATATTTTTGGTATTTTGTAATATAGATTGGAAAAGTAAAGATGCAAATAAAAGTAGATTGAAAGCTCATATGGTAAAAGATAGACCCGGGGGCCATAGGTTTCACTAGTGGCTTCTCTCAAGATAGCATAAGTATTACGGTGGGTGAACAAATTACTGTCGAGCAATTGATAGAAAAAAGAATAATTATGAGATTATCTAGGCATGATCATGTATATAGGCATCACGTCCGTGACAAGTAGACCGACTCCTGCCTGCATCTACTACTATTACTCCACACATCGACCGCTATCCAGCAAGCATCTAGAGTATTAAGTTCGTAAGAACAGAGTAACGCATTAAGAAAGATGACATGACGTAGAGGGATAAACTCATGCAATATGATATAAACCCCATCTTTTTATCCTCGATGGCAACAATACAACACATGCCTTGCTACCCCTATTGTCACTGGGTAAGGACACCGCAAGATTGAACCCAAAGCTAAGCACTTCTCCCATTGCAAGAAAGATCAATCTAGTAGGCCAAACCAAACTGATAATTCGAAGAGACTTGCAAAGATAACTTAATAATACATAAAAGAATTCATAGGAGATTCAAATATTTCTCATAGATAAACTTGATCATAAACCCATAATTCATCGGATCTCGACAAACACACCGCAAAAAAGAGTTACATTGAATAGATATCCAAGAAGATCGAGGAGAACATGGTATTGAGATCAAAAAAGAGAGAAGAAGCTATCTAGCTAATAACTATGGACCCAAAGGTCTATGGTAAACTACTCACAACTCATCGGAGGGGCTACGGTGTTGATATAGAAGCCCTCCATGGTCGATTCCCCCTCCGGCGGAGCGCCGGCGAAGGCTCCAAGACGGGATCTCGCGGATACAGAAGGTTACGGCGGTGGAAATTGTTTTTCGTTGGCCCCCTGGATGTTTTTGGGGTACGTCGGTATATATAGGAGGAAGAAGTAGGTCGGTGGCCGCCCGAGGGGCCCATGAGATAGGGGGCGCGCCCTCCACCCTCGTGGCCGCCTCGGCTGCTTCTTGGCTTGAATTCCAAGTCCTCTGGATCACGTTCGTTCCAAAAATCATGCTCCCGAAGGTTTCATTCCATTTGGACTCCGTTTGATATTCCTTTTCTTCGAAATACTGAAATAGGTAAAAAAACAGCAATACGAGCTGGGCCTCCGGTTAGTAGGTTGGTCCCAAAAATGATATAAATGTGTAAAATTAGGCCCATAAACATCCAAAACGGGTAATATAATAGCATGGAACAATCAGAAATTATAGATACGTTGGACACATATCAGGACCCACCGGACGGGCCACCGTATTTCACGAAAAAAATGTTTGCCCCCTGACTGCTGGGACCCACCAACTACATCTTCGCACGCAAGGAAGTGCGTCCGGGCAAAAAAATGATTCACCCCCTGACTGTTGGGACCCACCAGCTACATCTTCCCACGCAAGGAAGTGCCTGACAGTCGGGACCCACCTGGTCGAAGCGTACATAGCATTGTCATTCAGGTCGTGGACATGTACGTACATACTGCTCGATGTAGAGGTGCGCACATGTCGTAGTAGAGGCACGCACGTGTCGTAGTAGAGGTGCGCACGTAGCATGTACACGTACGTATAGCCGCCAGGGTGCAAGAAAGAAAATACGGCCACGTACGTACATATGGGTGGGGTATCGAACGCCACTCGCGCATACGTACGGCCAGGGCTCGTGTACATGGCCGGGTCGGAACGGACAAACTGTGTCGTCGTCGTGTTCATGGGGAGCCAACCGGCTAGGTCGGAATGGAATGCGTCGTCGTGTTCATCGGGAGGGCTTGGACGGAACAACCGATGGAAACGAGGCCCGGCGTACTGCAGAATGGAGGAAAGAGCCTTGTGTTTGACCAGCCATGGTCGAAACGGGATCCTGTTCATCGGGAGGGGTCTGGCATACCACAAAACGGAGGAAACGGATTTCTGTTGGACCTCCTACGATCGAAACGAGGTCCTGTTGATTGGGAGGGTTGTGGCGTACCGCCAAATGGAGGAGACGGACTTGTGTTGGAGCGCTACGGTCAAAACGGGGGTCCTGTTCATCGGGAGGGGTGTGGCATACCACAAAACGGGACTGCACGAGAACTGTTCATCTCCACCATCGACCTCCTCCAGCCTCCACGGGCTACTGTTCATCCACCGTCGACCTCCTGCAGCCTCTACCAGCAACTATTCATCCACGGGCTCCTGTTGGTCCAGCCTCCACCGCGTGCTCCTCCACCAGCTACTGTTCAACCAGCCATCTCCACGGGATCCTGTTCAACCACCCCTCCACGGGCTACTGTTCATCCAGCCCTCCACCGGCTACTGTTCAACCAGCCCTCCACGGGGTCCTGTTCATCCAGTCCTCCACGGGGTCCTGTTCATCCATGCCCAACCGGCTCGATCGATCGGGGTCCTGTTCATCCGGCAGCAACACCACGGGGTCATGTTCATCCAACGTCCACCGGAACTGTTCATCCAACCCCCCCCCCCAACAACGCTCACTGTTCATCCAGAGGCAGCATCGATTGACTTCAGTTAGCAGCAGTAGCAAAGGAATCGCTCGATCGGGTTCAGTTAACAGCCATCGATCGATCGCTCGGGTTCAGTAACGCATAGCCTGCAATGCAATCGCTCGGGTTTAGTAGGCAAATGCCTCGCTCGGGTTCAGTTAGAGCCCAACGCCTCGCACCCACGCGCGTGCGTGTACGAGAGAAACACTCGAATCTCCATGCATCGCTCGGCCCCGACCACCCACCGTAACCAGGAACACCCCGATATTTTCCTCGCTCTCGCATCTACCACGGTTTTTTCCATCATGGACGGCCCAAAGAATGTCATGCAGCTACGTCTCCGGCCCGCCCAGGATGAAAAGCCCATTTTCTGTCATGATTTTTTGTCATAGAAGTAGGAGCCCACCACATCTATGATGATACCGGGTTTTGTCACAATTATCGTCATAGAAGTGTCATAGGTATGACACAATTTTTTTTCATTCGGCCCAAAATGTCACGGATGTGTCTTTTTTTGTAGTGGAGATCCGTGAGATACTCATTCAAGTGGTTTGGTGATCACCTATGAAGCAATTTAATTGCTTTCCTTTTAAAAAAATAGCATTCCTTCTAAATGTCTTTTCTTCGATTCCTACTCTAGGTGTGGAACTGATCTTTTAATTACTCTCTCCAGGGTTTGATCCATGCTTTTCCCTCCTTCCAGCCTCTCTTAATCCACAATATGGCTATAATCCCGGTTATCTGTCAATGATATTTTGTAGGTAAATACGCAACCTTGGGAGTTCTTGGAGGAGTTACGGTCTACTTAATGTGATGGCTGTGCGGATTGAATAAATAGGACTCAATCTTGATCCTTGGCTTGAGCCCATAAAACATTTTGCAAGGCAAGTGAGGATGCCCAAGTGTTATGCCGTGTGATTCAGCTAGCTACATGTAGAGTTAATAGATCAGATGCGGAATGGATTGGCCCCCACAACGAATACTTATATTATTAACTCTCGCTATGTTGGAGTGGTGAATCCTTGTGTGCCTTGACCCTACTAGAGAGTTTGTGTTTATGAGCCTGGACCATAGATTGAGTTGATTCTTCACCTAAAGAAAAGGCAACCACCGCTAGGCTTAGGATATGCGGTGAGGATTAACCTATGTCTATGTGTTGTAGGTTACTTAATAGACATGTGTGGTTTATATTTTGAGTAACTATCTACTATTCATGTTACTGAAAAGGAGCTTGCATGTTGAATTCTTTGAGTTCCAAGTAGTTTGAATGCTCGATATAGCCTCTAGACATCCATATGAGTAGTTGCTATCAATCTTGTGAAGTTTTATTGATATCATTTTGTGGCCAAAAATTTTAAAAAATTTGTTCATAGGAGAAATGGATATCTTCTGCAGGTATTCTCTAAAGGAAATGCCAAGGGAGTCATTGGGGAATAATCGGACAGTGACCTCAACACTCTGTGAATGACTGAGGTCTGGCCATGTGAATGGCCGCACAATGCTTTCATGAACGAAGCCGGGTTCTACCAAGAGTTCACCCAATTCGTTGCAAATGTCAGGCTGACCAACTTCCTCACAGATGAGTGTGACCAACACCACATCCTTACGTATTCCTTTGTGAAAAACTTTCATTTACTGAATAGGCTCGAACCTCCTGCGATGCGTTTTAATTTATATTCTGAAACCCGTCAGATACCACTTACTGAATTCTATGAGATATGTTTGGTTCCTTCTGATGGGGAATTAAGAGAGACTAGACCAGCGGAGTTTGAGTGTTTCCTCCGCACCTTAACCATGGGAAAGGAAATGAGTGTGTCGAAAGCTACTGCCACTAGTCTGCAATTTCTTTCTGTGTATTACTTTGCCTTATTATTACGAAACGTTTGACTGCTAGAGAGAAAGGCAACGTACTTAGTGCCCCTGACCTTTGCCATTTTACGTTGTCCACTTCACAATGACCACACCTATAACTTAGGGGCCATCATCGCACACCGCCTACACACTAATAGGACTAAGGGTAAAATTCGTTTCAATGTTGATATACGCCCCCGTGCTTACTTATTGCCTAGGGCCTATTTAGACCACCAGTCTATGATAGCTCACCACTTTATCGATGATCATGAGCCCCCACATAACATCCGTTATAATTTAGTTTTTAGTGAGTGCACTCATGATATTATTCCATTGCCTGCAACTGCATAGTTTGGTTCTTATGCCAAAAACGGATATACCATCCTACCGGAATGCATAGGCATCAGCAGAGGAGGCGCCCTAGGAGTGGGGCACTCAGGTGCCGCCACCTCACATGGGACAGAACGGCTACTACCGATGGTGATTACCAAGTTAGGCCAAAAGCCTAAGCTTGGGGAGTACGTATTTCCACCGACATTACATTCATGTTTACACATTTCATTCTAGTCGGTGTCCATGCATTTTCATTGTATTATCCATGTTAGTTTTATTTTCTCACTCTCTTCTTGTGTGTTTGAAAAACTTTGAGAAAATACAAAGACATTTCTCTCTTCTTTTAAATTTTTATTTCTAGTTTAATTAGTTGTAGCATTAAAAGAAAGGGACATTTACATTGATACCCTTAATTTGCGCCCACTCTCGAATTTACCCCTAACTTTTTGATGTGATCAAATTTTCCCCTAAAAGCATTTTAGCTCACGGGAATGCCCTTCAAATATTGGCAAAGTTGTTTGACCGAAACTTTGAAAATTCATAACAAATTCATGTGAACTCAGACGAATGCAAATAAGATATCAAAATGTTCATAAAACTATCACCTATACGGGCACGTCATATACGTTCATCGGCTACACGTGCATTTATTTGCATTCAACCTTAATAGCTTTAAAGGGTGCTTTTGTCATGAACGTAAATGGCAAGTGCATATAGGTGATACTTTTATGAACATTTTGATATCTTATTTTGCATTCTTCTGAGTTCATATGAATTTGTTATGAATTTTCAAAGTTTCTGTCAAACAATTTTGACCAGATGGAAGGACATTCTTGCGACCAAAAATGCTTTTTAGGGGAAAATTTGAGCACATCAAAAAGTTAGAGGTAAATTTGAGTACTGGGTTCGAGTTAGGGACACAAATGTAAATGCCCCAAAAAGAAAACCCAAAAATATTTCTCCTTTCTTCTTTTGCTTGTAGGGAGCTCTCCCATGTAAATAGTTTTCCTTGCTTTTATTTTCCTTTGTTAATTTGCTTCCTCCAAGAAAAACTAAAAACTCCAAAAATATTTCCATGTGTTTCTCTGAAATTCTTTTCTTTTGTTGAGTCACTATGAGGAGAAGACCACGGTAAAAATGTTTAGTGGTTCTCATATGCATTGCTGTTGATGTGAAAAGGAGCTCATATTATTTTGTCTCCGCCTTTGATTCAAATGTTGCAGATTCCAGTTTAGCCCACAGCACTCTTGCATCGTTATTATTTTCATATCGTTCGGTCGTGCAAGTGAAAGACAATAATGACGATATTTGATGAAGTGACTGTGGTAAGGAAAAGCAGGAATGAACTCAACTTGTTTTTGTTTTTGTAAGTATGTTTAACTCAGTATCCATGATTCAGCATATTATGATTAAACATGTTTATGATGACAATTAGAGATTATAGTTGCTCATGCCATCCTTAAGTAGCTAGGAGTGGATAATGATTAATTTTAGATGTCAACATGCAATAAAATGGTTGTGATTTAGTAAGATATGGCATCCTCCTCTGAATGTTTCAAGTGGGTTGACTTGGCACATGTTCACGCGTGTAGTTGATTCAGAACCAACATAGCCTCCTCGATATTTATGTTCATAGTGTTTATATCCTACTCATGCTAGTATTCAATGTTAATTATACAGAATGCATGTTCATGACCGCCTTCGCTCTCCAGTTGGTCGCTTCTCAACCTGTTGCTAGGCTTCGCCTACACTAAGTGGGAATACTTCTTGTGCATCCAAATCCATAAACCAAAGTTGTTCTAGATGAGTCCATTATATCTACCTATATGCAGCATTAACCTGTCATTCCAAGTAAATTTGCATGTGCCACCTCTAAAAATTCATATGAACATCTGTTTTGCATGCACGTACCGCTCAAGGAGTGACTGGGCGCGGTCAGTATCTTCCATGCTAAGCGGTTTATTCTCATGATGAGCGTTTATTCACTCGTCCTTGCATGAGAGGGGCCGGTAATCGGGATGCCCAGTCCCATGATCAAAATTGCAAATAATTAAACAAAACACCCCTGGACTGTTATTGATATGGAGGGTACCCGAGGATTCCACTAGCCATGGCTTATGTTTGTTGGTGGAGGGGGAGTAAACTTTACTTTTATCGCTTGGGAACCGCCGCTAATGTGTTTACCATGGAAGATATTGGTAACTATTGGTCGTAACATTGACAGGAAAAGTATACCTCCCAAAATTATATTTATGTCTGATTCAAGTTTTGAACTCTGGCACCGCTGTAAATCCCTGCTTCCCTCTGCGAAGGGTCTATATGTATTTATTTTTATGTTATTTTACTTTTATTATTGAGTCATCACCTTCTCAAACAAGCACCAGTCCTGAGAGCACTATTGTCATCCTCATGCATTGTGTATAGTTAATATTGTGTGCATCATGTTGGATCTCTTCTACCACGAATTACAATGTTTAGTCATTGCTTGAACTTTGGAGGTGCTCTGCATTTTTGTTTTGCGGTCTCAGAAAGGGATAGCGAGATACCATTATCGTCATATTATATCATTATTGTTTTGATAAAGTGTTGATGTTTGAAATATTTTATTATTGCTCGCTAGTTGATTATGCCACTGATATGAGTGACTATAAATTCTAATAGTTATCGTTCACATGGTTAGTTATGATCTTTGCTGAAAAACTTGGTTATTATTTAAGCATATATATGGACACAAGAACAAAAGAGTTTGTAAAAGTTTCTCTTTATCACTTCAAGTTTGTCAACTGAATTGCTTGAGGACAAGCAATCAGTTAAGCTTGGGGGAGTTGATACATCTCCTTCGTATATAGTTTTCCAAACACTTTTGCACTTGTTGTGGACTCTAATTTGCATGATTCAAATGAAACTAACCCGGACTGATGCTATTCTTAGCAGAACTACCATGGTGTTGTTTTGTGGAGAAATAAAAGTTCTCAGAATTGGATGAAACTTTTTGGAGAATTATGTTGGAATTAACGGAAAATACTGGAACCAAGACCCACTGGAGGAGGGGCCTAGCTGCCCACTAGGAACCAGGGTGTGTCACCCCCCTCTGTGTGTGCCCTGGTGGGTAGTGGGGCCCACAAGGCTCTACTGACCCTAATATCAATCCTATAAATTCCTATTTTCAGAGAAAAATAAGAAAGGAAGTTTCATCGCATTTTACAATATGGAGCCGCCGCCACCTCCCGTTCTTCATCGGAGGCCAGATCTGGAGTCCTTTCGGGTCTCCGGAGAGATGGATCTTCCGTACTCGTCATCATCAACCATCATTCACCACAAGTTTAATGATGCTCACCGCTGGGAGTGACTAATCTCTTCGTAGGCTAGTTGGATGGTGATGGGTTGGATGAGATTCATCAAGTAATCGAGTTAGTTTTGTTAGGGCTTGATCCCTAGTACACACTATGTTCAGAGATTGATGTTGCTATGACTTTGCTATGCTTAATGCTTGTCACTAGGGCCTGGGTGCCATGATTTCAGATATGAACCATTTATGTTTTCACCAATATATTTGAGTTCTAGATTCTACCATGCAAGTTATATGCACCTATTACGTGTTATGATCCGCATACCCCAAGGTGACAATAATTGGGATTCTTTCCAGTGATTGCCGTAATTTTAGGAGTTCATGTATCACTATGTGCTAATGCTTTTTTCTGGTTCTCTATTAAAAGGAGGCCTTAATATCCCTTAGTTTCCTTATGGACCCCGCTGCCACGGAAGGGTAGGACAAAATTATGGCATGCAAGTTCTTATCCATAAGCACCTATGACTGTTTACGAAATGCATGCCTATATTATATTGATGAATTGGAGCTAGTTCTATCTCGCCCTAGGTTATGAACGTTATATGATGAATATTATCCAACATCATCACCGATCCAATTCCTACGAGTTTTTCACATATTGTTCTTACTAAGTTACTATTTCTTTTGCTACTGTTACAACTACTACAAAGTCATTTCTACTCACTTCTTTGAAACATATTTACATGCTCATAAGAAACAAGCTGCCTTATAGGAAATATTTAACTTTGTGCAAATTGAAGAAGAGAGTCTCCCACAAGATTGGGGGAGGCTTCTCTAATTACTTAATGCTTTGCCCGATCATCCTCTTAAGAAAATTGGAATACTTGATATCTTCTATAATGGACTAACTGATGCTTCTAGGGACTACCTAGATAGTTGTGATGGTTGTGTTTTTAGGGAACAAACTATTGAACAAGTTGAGGAACTATTGAATTATATATTGAAGAATTATGATGATTGGACACTTCCTGAACCACCGCCTAAGCCCACTCCAAAGAAGAGGGATATTTTATTTCTCAATCTTCAAGATATGCAAGCGAAAAAGAAATGCATGAAAGAGAAAGTTATTACAGCTGAGTATGTTAAGAATTTACCACCTGTTGAAGAAATACATGGTTTTGACACAACACCACAAGTGGTAGAGGTAAATTCTTTTATAAAGTTTGATGAAGGTGATATCCCTTACAATAAATCTCCTCTTTGATGCTTGTATGAATTTGATAACTACATTATAAAGCAAGATCATTTCAATGCAAAAGTTATGAAACAATTAAAGCATAATGCCGATATGATTGCTCGCTTGAGTGAATTGTTATTTAGAATTACTAATGGTGTTAAATTTGTAGGAAAACATGCTTCTATGGTTCAAACTCAGTTAAAAGTTAAAAAAAGTTGCTGAATCTCAAAGTGAGTTCCTCAATGAAATGAATAATAATATGAATGATCATGCTGTTAGAGTAATGACTAGAGGAGGTAGAATGACTCAGGAGCCACTTTATCCTGAAGGTCACCCTAAGAGAATCGAATAAGACTCTCAAAGAATTAATGTTAATGCACCTAGTCCATCTAAAAATAAAAGGAACAAAATGATAGGACCTTGCATACTTCTAGTGGACCTGAGGTAGAAAAACATTTTGATGATGATAATGTTGTTTCTATTTCTGATGCTGAAACACAATCTGGTAATGAACATTCACCTACTGATAATGATAATGATAATGATAATGATGATGTTCACATAGATGCTCAACAAGACAATGATAAAGAACCAGATAATGATGTTGAAATAGAACATGTTGTCGATCTTGATAACTCACCGTCTAAAAATAAATGTTATGTTAAGAGAGACTTTGTTACTAGGAAACATGGTAAAGAAAGAGAGCCATGGGTTTAGAAACCCATGCCCTTTCCATGCTTTGCTGAAATGCTTAGGCCAGTCTCTTTGCGTACACGTTTGACTAATATTTAAAAGATGACCCCTTATGATAAATATATGAAAGATATTGTCACTAATAAAAAAAATACCTGAAGCTGAAATCTCCACCATGCTTGCCAATTATTATTTTAAGGATGGAGTACCTAAGAAAGTAGGACATCCGGGACTACCAACTATACCATGTTCCAATAAAAGAAGTTATGTCAAAACTGCTCTATGTGATTTGGAAGCTGGTGTTAGTGTTATGCCTTTCTTTTTATTAAAAGACTTGATTTGAATAAATTCACACCTACTAAAATATCACTGGAAATGGCTGACAAATCAACTGTCATACCTATCGGTATTCGTGAGGATGTGCCTGTTGTTGTTGCAAATGTTCCTATCCTAACGGACTTTGTTATACTTGAGATGCCCGAGGCGACAACATGTCGATTATCCTTGGTAGACCCTTTTTAAATACTGCAGGGGCTGTTACTGATTGCAACAAAAGCAATGGCACATTTCATATCAATGGTAATGAGTATACGGTGCACCTTCTGAAGAAACAATTTCAAGTGAATAGTACTAATGTTATTGAAAAGACCCTAGAAGTTTTCAACTCCCTCTACCTATTGCCAAAATGAAATATGAAACACTTATTGTTGGGGAGATGCATATCCCCGTTGAGGTAACTTAGTGTTTTACGAAAGTTCTTCATGTTCATACTAATCGGAAGTGGTTGATGAATTTAGTAGGCACAACCCTCTATACCCACTTTATATTTTGTATTATCTTTAGTTAAATACGTAAAATGCCATGTTTATCATGTTTTCTGAATTATCCATGCAATAAAAATGGCCCAAAAATATAAGTGCTCAGAATGACCTGAAATTTTAACACTGTTTTTCCTGAATATTGGAGAATTTTTGGTACTAAAAACACCGCAGGGGGGAGGGGGTGCCCCAGGTGCCCACTAGGCACCAGGGTGTGCCACACACACCTGGCGCGCCCTGGTGGGTAGTGGGCCCTACTAACACCCCCTCACTCACTCTCTTACCTCACATCATCACTCACCTGCACACAAAAATCCCTCTAGCTCCATCTCTCTCATGGTCTTGCTTCCAAAGCTGAGATTTTCGATCTCTTTGATCAGAGCTCCGTTTCTAAAACTGTTTTGGGGGATAGCTACTTGGTATGTGATAGAGGCAAAGGTGTCCCGGCCTTCGATCAGATGGTGGCTATCATTTATGGTGAAGTAGACTTTGACGATCCGACTACGAACGTGCGAGGACGTCGCCTTAGCAATCGCTAAACCAACTCCAAGAGGTTATTGACCACGCCGGAGCATGATCAACCTGACCACGAGGGTCTTTTTCCTGCAAGCAAATGAAGAACAAGCAAGAAACTAAAATTGCAATCTGGATATTGCGAATAAAAGAGGAAAGCTTTATTGATCAAGTGGGGTTCTGTGATGCCTTGGTATGGTCGTTGAACACAAACGAAGTACGCAAAGTTGCAGCTATGGCGAAGTTTAATCTAGACAAAACCTAAAGTCTAAACGACGCCCTAAGGGCTGTATATATGGAGGAAGACGGTGGAATTTTGTGGCCCTTGTGAAAGGGTTCCGAAACCAACCCTATCTCTTATTTCCCCACACACACGGACTCTAAAAACAGCCTATACTTATGTATTTCGAAATTACATGGGCTTGGCCCAATAATAAGGTGACGCAGCACCTATAATAGCCTCTGGACGAAATTTATGAAGTGGCATCTTGTATATTTCGTCCAAGACTTCATGCGCTCATTACGGTGGCTTCAAAGTCCTGAAATCATCACTTGAAACACTATTCTTGTTTCTCTTGCGCATGCCATCATCTCCATGCTTGTTCTTGGTCCAATGTTCATCCTTCTCCAAGCTAGGCCCTTCATTTGTAAGCAAAACAAATGTATCCTATTTAGGCAGCATCATATTCTCATGAACATTAGAATCATTACCAAGAAACAAAAGTACCTGGTAATTCAATTGGCGTGCACGAGCTCTAGTAATAGGTCCAGTATGTATAGTAGCAGGGGTTGTGGGTGTAACAACGGTATTGATGTACTCATCATCCTCCCCTTCTTGAAATGAAGTCGCCCTCGACGGAAGCTCATCTTCCTCACCAAAATAAGGCTTCAAATCTGCAATGTTAAAAGTGGGACTAACCCCAAAATCTACAGGCAGCTCAAGTTTATATGCATTATCATTTATTTTCTCCAACACCTTAAAAGTACCATCAGCACGTGGCATTAACTTTGATTTGCGCCAATTAGGAAATCTATCCTTACGCAAATGTAACCAAACAAGATCTCCAGGTGCAAACACAACATGTTTTCTACCCTTATCTCTAGCAAGTTTATATTTACCATTCATACTCTCAATGTTTTCCTTAGTTAACTCATGCATTTTTAAGATCAATTCAGCATGTTGTTTTGCATCAAATTAACCTTCTCCGAAGATGGAAGAGGCAACAAATCAATAGGTGCACAAGGTAGGAAATCATACACAATTTCAAAAGGGCACATCTTTAGTAGTAGAATGCAATGAACGATTATAAGCAAATTCAATATGAGGCAAGCATTCTTCCCATATTTTCTTATTATTCTTCAAAACAGCCCTGAGCATAGTAGACCATGTTCTATTGACTACTTCAGTTTGTTCATCAGTCTGGGGGTGACAAGTAGTACTAAAAAGCAGTTTAGTCCCAACTTAGCCCATAAACATCTTCAAAAGTGGCTAAGAAATTTAGTATCACGATCTGAAACAATAGTATTTGGCACACCATGCAAGCGAATAATTCCATGAAAGAACAAATCAGCAACATTAACAGCACATCAATTTTATGACATGGTATAAAGTGTGCCATTTCCGAGAATCTATCCACGACAACAAATATGCTATCCCTCCCCTTCTTTGTTTGAGGTAAACCTAAAATAAAGTCCGCAGATATATCCTCCCAAGGAACACTAGGTACATGCAAAGGCATATATAAACCACGAGGATTGAGTCGTGACTTAGCTTTTTGACATGTAGTGCAGCGAGCAACAAAACTCTCAACATCCTGTCTCATCTTTGGCCAAAAGAAATGTGTAGCAAGTATATCCTCCCTCTTCTTCATGCCAAAGTGTCCCATTAATCCTCCTCCATGCACCTCCTGCAACAACAAAAGACGAACGGAGCTAGCTGGAATGCATAGCTTGTTAGCACGGAACACAAATCCATCATTAACAACGAACTTGTTCCACATTCTTCCTTCTTTACAATTCTGCATTACATCTTTAAAATCAGCATCATGCACATATTGATCTTTGATGGTCTCCAAACCAAATATTTTGAAATCAAGTTGTGAAAGCTTAGTATAGCGATGAGACAATGCATCAGCAATAACATTTTCTTTACCCTTCTTGTGTTTAATGACATAAGGGAAAGTCTCAATGAATTCAACCCATTTAGCATGTCTACGATTCAGTTTAGCTTGACTTTTAATATGTTTCAAAGCTTCATGATCAGAATGTATAACAAATTCTTTGGGCCATAAATAATGTTGCCATATTTCTAAAGTCTGAACAAGAGCATATAATTCTTTATCATAAGTAGAATAATTCAGACTAGGCCCACTCAATTTTTCAGAAAAGTATGCAACAGGTTTGCCATCTTGTAATAACACACCTCCTAATCCAATTCCACTAGGATCACATTCAAGCTCAAAAGTCTTATTAAAATCAGGAAGTTGGAGTAAAGGAGCATGCGACAAATTATCTTTAAATACCGTGAAGGCTTAAACCTGTGCGGTACCCCAAACAAAAGGCACATCCTTCTTTGTAAGCTCGCTGAGAGGTGCAGCAATGGTGCTAAAATCTCTCACAAAACGCCTATAGAATCCAGCGAGGCGAAGAAAGCTCCTCACTTGTGTGACCGTTTTGGGCTGCTGCCAACTCTCAATAGCTTCAATCTTGGCTTTACCAACTTCAATTCCCTTTGAAGTAACAACATAGCCAAGAAAAGATACTCGGTCGGTGCAAAAGGTGCACTTCCCAAGGTTACCAAACAAACGTGCATCACGTAAAGCAATAAAAACAGCACGTAAATGTTCCAAATGTTCCTCCAAAGATCTCCTATAAATCAGTATATCATCAAAATAGACTACCACAAATCGTCCAATGAAAGCACGCAAAACTTTGTTCATTAATCCCATGAAAGTACTAGGTGCATTAGTTAACCCAAAAGGCATGACTAACCACTAATATAATCCAATCTTAGTTTTAAATGTTGTTTTCCATTCATCCCCCAATTTCATATGAATTTGATGGTATCCACTATTCAAATCAAGTTTGGAGAATATTGTAGAGCCACTCAATTCATCAACCATATCATCTAGCCTAGGAATAGGATGACGATAACGAATAGTAATAGTATTAATGCCTCTACAATCAACACACATACATGATGTACCATCCTTCTTCGGCACTAGAATAATAGGAACAGCACAAGGACTAAGGGATTCGCGTATATAACCTTTGTCGAGAAGCTCCTGTACTTGACGCATAATCTCCTTCGTCTCCTCTGGGTTGGTATGGTATGGCGCACGGTTTGGCAGGGAAGCACCGGGAATTAAGTCAATCTGATGCTCAATCCCTCGAATAGGCAGTAATCCAAGTGGCACGTCTTGTGGAAAGACGTCAGCGAACTCCTGCAAAATGTTAGTGGCAGCAGGAGGCAAAGAGGAAGGCACGTCCTCGAATGAAAATAATGCCTCTTTGCACACAAAAGCATAGCAAACAGATTTGCTGAAATCTAGCTCATAAATATCAGATTTAGTGGCAAATAAACATGCACTTTTCAATTTAATTTCAGAAACAACACTAGATGGTTTATTATTAGGTTTCATTTGTTGCTCAAATTCTTTTGCCACAATCTGATTTTCACTCTTATTTTTCTCCTGTTTTTCTTTATTAGCTCTATTAATATCATCTTTCAAAATGGAATCGGGAGACATAGGAAGCAAATTAATATGTTTACCCTTATGAACAAGAGTATACTGATTGTTTCTACCATGGTGTACAGAATTTTTATCAAATTGCCATGGTCTACCAAGTAATAAGGAACATGCTTGCATGGGTACCACATCGCAATCAACATAATCAGCATATGTAGAGATACTAAAATGCACACGAACAGTATGTGTTACCTTAACCTTGCCGTTGTTGTTGAACCATTGGATGTAGTAAGGATGTGGATGTGGTCTTGTGGTGAGAGATAGCTTCTCCACCATCTCCATGCTAGCCAAGTTGTTGCAACATCCTCCATCTATGATGACGTGAACAGAATGTTCCTTCACAACTCCCTTTGTATGGAACAAATTATGCCTCTGATTTTGCTCAGCTTGTGCGACCTGCACACTCAAAACACGTTGAGCAACTAAACATCCATACCTGTCAGCATCTTCATGATCCATGTAGTGCGTCTCATGTTCAGAAACATCTCCACCATGTTCTTCACTTGTAATAAGAGCCAGAGTCTCCTCATCATAGTCACTAGCGGACTCATACCCACCATCCTCAGTATGCCATGGAAGAAGAAGAGCTCTATGCAGCCCCGGTAGGTGTGTCTTGGCAAATAGTGGTGGTTGTGCCTGATTTCTTGTATCAGGCTGAAGGTGGCACCTGATGGAGGTGCTGGTGCAGTGGAAGTAGAAGATGCACGCGGTGTCCATGATGAAGGTCGACCTGCAGAAAAGTTAGTTCACGCCAATGCCTGTTGATCATGCACTTCACGTTTAGCTTTACAAGAAAGATGGAATAAACGAGTGATATTATTATACTCCTTATACTATAGAATGGTCTGAATTTCTCTATTTAATCCACCCATAAAACGTGCAAGCATAGCTTCATTCTCATCAACAATACCACATCTAATCATGCCAGATTGTAAATCCTGATAATATTCTTCTACAGAATTTTTCCCTTGTCTTAAACGCTTAATTTTTTTAAGCAATTCACGTTGATAATATGGTGGAACCCAACGAGTACGCATAGCAGTTTTCAAAGCAGCCCAAGTAGCTGGAATAGGATATAATCTACAATGTTCAGACCACCATACACATGCAAAACTAGTGAAAGCACAAACAGCAGCAACAACCCGTCTCTCCTCGGGATAGTGTAAACATGTAAAACATTGTTCAGTTTCTAACTCCCAAGTAAGATATATATCAGGAACATATCTACCCTCAAATGGTGGAATATTCAATTTCAGTTTAGGAATATGGTCATGATCTCGTACCTGAGGTGGTGGTGTAGGCCTACCATTGCGATTATTTGCATGTGGACGACCTGGTGCTGGTGCTGGTGGTTGCACGTAGTTCTAATTTTGATCAACCTCATCCTCATAATCGCTCGCATAATCATCATCCTCCTCGGCACCAGCAGCAGGAGGAGCAGGAGCCACAAAAGCATCACAGTAGGTGCAGCAGCACCAGAATTTTGACCAAGCTCAAGGAGAACGCGTTGTGCTCGTCCCACTTGATTTGGAAGGCGACGTTGTAGTAGTAGTTGTTGTTGTAGAGGTGCAATAGGTGCAGCCGGCGGTGGTTGTGGAAGACGCGCGAGCAATTCATTAAACTTGTTATCGAGCTTTGTTTTGAACGTCTTCTCAATGCCATCTATCTTCTCCATGGCCTCTTCAGTTCTGTTTAGCACATCTTGCACCTGTCCACTCATCATTTGCTGAAATTTATCATGTAGCTGTTTGTCTGTCATGTTCTCCCAATTAGTCTCATCGGCTTGTGATCCTACCATGGTTAGCAGCAATAGAAACACAAAAGAATATGATCCTACAGACTACTAGGAAGTGGTGGTGGTGGTGGTGGTGTGTTACAAAACCTTCAAGTGAATCTCAAATTCTTACCAATTCTTACCCAGCAGCAGGTGGTGATCGGCAACCGTTGTAGTCAAAACTCTCAAAGCTTGCATAGAGTGATTACCAGGGAGAGTCAAACGCACGACGTAGATGTATGTGGAGCTGGGAAGGCTTATAATATGGTAGCAAAAAGGGTCGGTGACGGTGTCCTGGACTAGGGGGTACTCACCACGTCGTCTCCCGATCAGTTGGATTGGGCCGAGGACCCCATGGCCGTATACTCATGGGCCAGTCCGGACAGCTGCCGCATACAAGGAAGATTCCACAAGAGTTGGCGATCAAGACAAGGACTCCTCCCCCACCGGCGTATTCGGCTAGGACTCTTGTTATCCTGGGCCTCTGGTGCATTATATAAACCAGGGCCAAGCTAGTCGATAGACGAACAACAATCATACCATAGGCTAGCTTCTAGGGTTTAGCCTCTTTGATCTCGTGGTAGATCTACTCTTGTACTACCTATATCATCAATATTAATCAAGCAGGAGTAGGGTTTTACCTCCACCGAGAGGGCCCGAACCTGGGTAAAAACATCGCGTCCCTTGTCTCCTGTTACTATCCGCCTAGACACACAGTTCGGGACCCCCTACCCGAGATCCACCGGTTTTGACACCGACATTGGTGCTTTCATTGAGAGTTCCCTGTGTGTTCGGCAAAAGGTCGATGGCTCGCCTGCAGATCAACTGTGACTTTGGCATCTTCGTCACCAGCTCGACTAGTCACCTTGGTTCAACACAGGACTGCGCCCTACCTCCGATCGTCATGTTCGGATGAGGGCCTTCATCAACATCAACTCCGATCTCTATCAAGATCATGGAGGAATCATCCAGGGAGCCCGGGGGCTCAACGCCAACATTGCCCTCGGGCGACCGTGCTGTTTTTCTAGACAGCGAACTTGTGTCTGCCGCCACCGCCTCCTTGATTGTTTTTTTAATGATTGCTTCGGTGGAATTGTGCGGAATTGAGTCTACAACAACCCTGGAAAATTTCGTCGAGTTCCGATGGAGGAATCTCCGGCAATCTCCGATATACCGGAGCCGTATTGAATCTGGACGAGAATCCGGATGAGTTTAGGGCGTGGTGTCCAGCTTCTAGCTCGGACGTCCTTTGAAAGATCCAACCTTTGGTCGGCTGCGGAATTTCTATATCTACCACCCCTCAAAATTTAAGCTCAATCCGACAGTCCAAACTCCAGGAACCTTCCGATTAGTGCATCACTTTTCGGATCTGTTTTCTGCGCGAAAACGAGTCCGACCCGAGTTCGTCTTTTTTACGAACGTGATTTCGGACATCCTTTTTGAAGGAAGTTTAGTATGGGGTATTGTGTTTTGTTCCCGAACACATCCCACTAACATTAAAATCTTTTGAACATGATCTTCAACATCATGCTGGTGTCAAACCAGTCCGGCAATATTGCTCCACGGTTGCCGACCTGCGCTAGACACGTTGTCACTTTGTTGAGCCGAGCTCAACTTCTTTGGATCATCATCTCGGCAAGCCGAACAAGAGTTCGGCATCGCGAAGGATAAACCGTCACCAAAATCGCCATCCCACGGATTACACGGAGCGGGCACATCGGCATCACCGCACGGTCACTTCATCAAGCTGGCATTGACCACGTCACGACCTGCATCGGCAGGGCCGCACTATTGCTTCTTCAAGCTGGTGTCCATCACACCGATCTACTTCGACTCATCGGCTGACATCGAGGCTTCGACATCTCGGCTGGACCGGGGGCTTCGCCATTTCTTCATCAACCTACTTCGGTGACTTTGGCGTCACCGGCCGACCAGCTTCGTCACGATTAGCTGGACCGAGGGCTTTGCCTCGGCAAGCCTACCTTTGCCGGCATTGCCATGCCGTCGCTCTATTGCCCATCAGGCAATGGGTGTACGGATCGAGTCCCAATTTTGGGAATCACCTTTCTTCCGATTGCTACAACAAATAAACCAGGTGCTATTAATCCTAGTATTTTTTGCTTGTTTGGGTTCATTTTTCCCAAGGAATTATTACTCCGGTTTGTCCATCATATGTACGCAGGTCTATCAGATGGTGGTCGCATTAACAACGATCGCACGGTGGTTCGGCCAGTTTCCGTACATAGTCCGGCGAACGCCGCATCCGGAACTCGGGCCGACCTATGAATTCAGGCTTTGTCACGCCTTTACCACAACACGCTGATGCCCTGCATCGACATTGACTTCGGCGCCAGGCCATATTCCTTCTATTACTCACTTTGCATAAATTATTTATTATGCAACGATTTTTATTATTATTATTACTATTATCTTCAGTTTGCACTATTTTTTGTGCACAGGAAAAGGATCCCGCCGGACTATATCCTTTGGCGTCACCTCGGCTGGACGGGGGGCTTCGTCAACACTTCATTACCCCATGTCGGGGACTTCGGATCACTCTGCCGGCCTGCACTGCCCGTGCTATGTCACCACTTCGAAGTGCCGAGCTCTTTGCTCCGCCACCTCGGGACCAGCTTGGGGGATGGAACCTTGTCCCGCATCAAGCTCGGACCACGTCATCAATACTGAACACATTAACTAGCTAAGTTGACTTCATGCTCAAAGTTTTAATTTTTAACTTGTGTTCGGTTCGACCAAGCATTATACTTTTTTGGAAAAAAGTTGCTTGTAAAATTTTTCCTTGTCCAAACTTCGTTTGTGACACACAAATTCAAATACCCTGTTCACTTGGGGGCTTCCTTCATGAAGCTTTTTCCTCTTGCATATGATTATACTTGTACGGCTTCGTTCCTTGTTCGTGTATTACGCCACAATATGCACCATATTGACTTAAGCGATTTGCAAGCTGGGTTGCCTGGCTCCTGTGCTTACCCCTACGTTCCCGATTGTTCGGCCAGGGAGTAAAGGGAGCACCTCTGCGATTGTCACGACCGGGTCCTCCGAGCTCTGACCTCGGACTGGGTGAAGCTGAAAGCTAGCGCTCTTATTGTTTTCAATCATGGTCGGCACACAACGGAACTCATGAGTACAAAAAATCTATTGCACTAGTCTCATAGTAATAATGAGCACCGAAGAAAGGTATCAGTGGGGGTACTATTTTCTTCGAAGATGCTTCTTACACATTGTTAGTAATATAGCATAAGTTCCTTGAGCGCGTTTTGTCTGTTACAGCCTTATGGCCTGATTGCCTGGTTATCGGAAACACCGTCGATATTCTCGACAGGTGGAGTACATAACACTTTTCGGCCCTTGCCGAAGAGGGAGAAGCCGACGGTCAGTTAAGACGCGTATAAAGTTCGGGTGAACATAGATATGATATAAGTACTTCGGTACATACAATCATTCTTTTACCCAAGTCACTTGGGGGCTCTTAAGTTTATTTGAGCCGTTTTATAATAAGTGTTTTTCTTCTTAGTCGTTGCAAAGTTATTATTATTAATACTATTTATCACTCCTTTTTCCGACGCGAGTGTGCGGTCAATAGCCGGGGCGCCCAATTTCTCTCCCAAAGCCGCTAAAGTTTGCTAAACTGGCCTAACGAGAAGTACTCCGCCTTCGGGATAGGAGGTTGACGCCATAGGTTGACCCGCTTGAAGTCTCGAGATAGGACGTGTCATGTTAAAGCACGGCAGAAGCACTTTTTTTCTTTCCAATTTTCGATTTGGCACCGAACACTTGATCTAGTTCGGACATTAAACTTTTGAATAAGTTTTTTGGCTTTTCGAGCCTATGGCACTTTTAAACTATTTGTGCGTTTCCAGCATTAGTCTCGCAGTGCAACGCCGAACACCTTTAGGGATTCGGCAAAAACATTCTCGGATATTGCTATATATGCATCGGTTTCGAATTGTGTCTTCGGTCAATAGTTGGGTTGCCCGACTCCTGTGTTTGCCGCCTACGTTCCGCTTTGTTCGGCTAGGTGTGCCAAGGGAGAACCACTGCGATTGTGCTTCCAGCTCGCATGGTCAAGCACCTCAGTGGAGAAAGACGAAAACTGACTATCACAATAGGCGTAAACTGGTCAGCGATCCGATGACTATATTAAATGACGGGCCGTTCATAACATTGGCCGAAGTGTTTATGGCTTGACCTCGACTGTCGCCGAACACTACCGGGGGCTAGTAACTAGCCTCCCAAACTAAACCCTCAATATTTTGATCTTCCACTAGAGCTGAGGTTTTCTGATCATGCTTAGCATGACAACCCAAAGAAAGGAACTGATAGCGGGACTATTTTCTTTGGGAGACATTTCCTGTGTTAAACAGTAATATAATATATCTCTCTGCGTACCTTTGTTTATAAAACCGTATGGACAGATTGCCTTGTTTGTCATAAATCTCTGCCCTTATAAAGGCTTTATAAAGTAGGACAAACACTCCTTGGCTACTGGCCAAGGAGGTTGAAGCCGATGGTCGGTCAACAAAGTTTTGCACAATACGGATCCGAGCATTAATGACATAAAGTACTTGGATACATACAGTCATTACACATAATTTGTGATTTTACTATGGATATCGATCCTCAATTCGGCCACCCGTGCCCGCATTAAGGCTCGGGGGCTACTGGGCTTTGGGCTTATTATTTACAAATATTAAAGGGGCACATCGATCCCCTGATCTGGTGTCGCCACCCGACTAGTGTCTCGGGGGCTACTGCATTGCCTGTTCTATGCAGAAAATTTTAAGTGCAATACAGTTTCCAAGGAGATTTTGATCCTCAGGTTGGTCGGCCGCACCCAACCTGAGTCTCGAGGACTGAGCATGCCGCTTTTTGTGTCCCGAAGTATTCTGCCGAGCTAGGACTTGATCCTCAGGCCGATTTTGCAAATTAACCTGAGTCTCAGCGGTTACTCACCACGCCGTCTCCCGATCAGTTGGATTGGGCCGAGGACCCCCATGGCCATATACTCATGGGCCAGTCCGGACAGCTACTGCATACAAGGAAGATTCCACAAGACTTGGCGATCAAGACAAGTACTCCTCCCCCACTGGCGTATTCGGCTAGGACTCTTGTTATCCTGGACCTCTGGTGCATTATATAAACTAGGGCCAAGCTAGTCGATAGACGAACAACAACCATACCATAGGCTAGCTTCTAGGGTTTAGCCTCTTTGATCTCGTGGTAGATCTACTCTTACTACCCATATCATCAATATTAATGAAGCAGGAGTAGGGTTTTACCTCCACCGAGAGGGCCCGAACCTGGGTAAAAACATCGTGTCCCTTGTCTCCTATTACCATCCGCCTAGACACACAGTTCGGGACCCCCTACCTAAGATCCGCCGGTTTTGACACCGACATTGGTGCTTTCATTGAGAGTTCCGCTGTGTGTTCGGCAAAAGGTCGATGGCTCACCTGCAGATCAACTGCGACTTTGGCATCTTCGTCACCAGCTCGACTAGTCACCTTGGTTCGACCAAGGACTACGCCCTACCTCCGATCGTCATGTTCGGATGAGGGCCTTCATCAACATCAACTCCGATCTCTAACAAGATCATGGTGGAATCATCCAGGGAGCCCGGGGGCTCAATGCCAACATTGCCCTCGGTCGACCGTGCTGTTTTTCTGGACAGCGAACTTGTGTCCGCTGCCACCACCTCCTCGATTGTCATTTTAACGATTGCTTCAGTGAAATTGTGCAGAATTGAGTCTATAACAACCCTGGAAAATTTCGTCGAGTTCCGATGGAGGAATCTCCGGCAATCTCCAATATACCGGAGCCGTATTGAATTTGGACGAGAATCCGGATGAGTTTAGGGCGTGGTGTTCAGCTTCTAGCTCGGACGTCCTTTGGAAGATCCAACTATTGATCGGCTGTGTAATTTCTAAATCTACCACCCCTCACAATTACAGCTCAATCCGACCGTCCAAACTTCGGGAACCTTCCGATTAGTGCATCACTTTTCGGATCTGTTTTCTGCGCGAAAACGAATCCGACCCGAGTTCGTCTTTTTTACGAACGTGATTTCGGACATCCTTTTTAAAGGAAGTTTAGTATGTGGTATTGTGTTTTGTTCCAGAACACATCCCACTAACTTTAAAATCTTTTGAACATGATCTTCAACATCAGGCTGGTGTCAAACCAGTCCGACAATATTGCTCCACGGCTGCCGACCTGCGCTATACATGTTGTCACTTTGTTGAGCCGAGCTCAACTTCTTTGGATCATCATCTCGGCAAGCCGAACAAGAGTTCGGCATCGCGAAGGATAAACCGTCACCAACATCGCTGCCCCACGGATTACACGGAGCGGGCACATCGGCATCGCCGCACGGTCACTTCATCAAGCCGGCATTGACCACGTCACAACCTGCATTGGCAGGGCCGCACTATTGTTTCTTCAAGCCGGTGTCCATCACGCCGATCTACTTCGACTCATCGGCTGACATCGAGGCTTTGACATCTCGGCTGGACCGGGGGCTTCGCCATCTCCTCATCAACCTACTTCGGTGACTTTGGCGTCACCGGCCGACCAGCTTCGTCATGATTAGCTGGACCGAGGGCTTTGCCTCGGCAAGCCTACCTTTGCCGGCATTGCCATGCCATCGCTCTATTGTCAATCAGGCAATGGGTGTACGGATCGAGTCCCAATTTTGGGGATCACCTTTCTTCGGATTGCTACAACAAATAAACCAGGTGTTATTAATCCTTGTATTTTTTGCTTGTTTGGGTTCATTTTTCCCAAGGAATTATTACTCCGGTTTGTCCATCATATGTACGCAGGTCTATCAGATGGTGGTCGCATTAACGATGATCGCACGATGGTTTGGCCAGTTTCCGTACATAGTCTGGCGAACGCCGCATCCGGAACTCGGACCGACCTATGAATTCAGGTTTTGTCACGCCTTTACCGCAACACGCTGACGCCCTGCATCGACATTAACTTCGGTGCCAGGCCATATTTCTTCTATTACTCACTTTGCATAAATTATTTATTATGCAACGATTTTTATTATTATTATTACTATTATCTCCGGTTTGCACTATTTTTGTGCACAGGAAAAGGATCCCACCGGACTATATCCTTTGGCGTCACCTCGGCTGGACGGGGGGCTTCGTCAACACTTCTTTACCCCATGCCGGGGACTTCGGCATCACTCATCCGGCCTGCACTGCCCGTGCTATGTCACCACTTCGGAGTGCCGAGCTCTTTGCTCCGCCACCTCGGGACCAGCTTGGGGGATGGAACCTTGTCCCGCATCAAGCTCGGACCACGTCATCAATACTGAACACATTAACTAGCTAAGTTGACTTCATGCTCAAAGTTTTAATTTTTAACTTGTCTTCAGTTCGACCAAGCATTATACTTTTTTAGAAAAAGGTTGCTTGTAAAAAATTTCCTTGTCCAAACTTTGTTTGTGACACACAAATTCAAATACCCCGTTCACTTGGGGGCTTCCTTCATGAAGCTTTTTCCTCTTGCATATGATTATACTTATATGGCTTTGTTCCTTGTTGGTATATTACGCCACAATATGCACCATATTGACTTAACCGATTTGCAAACTGGGTTGCCTGGCTCCTCTGCTTACCCCTGCATTCCCGATTGTTCGGCTAGGGAGTAAAGGGAGCACCTCTGCGATTGTCACGACCGGGTCCTCCGAGCTCTGACCTCAGACTGGGTGAAGCCGAAAGCTAGCGCTCTTATTGTTTTCAATCATGGTCGGCACACAACGGAACTCATGAGTACAAAAAATCTATTGCACAAGTATCATAGTAATAATGAGCACCGAAGAAAGGTATCGGTGGGGGTACTATTTTCTTCGAAGATGCTTCTTACACTTTGTTAGTAATATAGCATAAGTTCCTTGAGCGTGCTTTGCCTGTTACAGCCTTATGGCCTGATTGCCTGGTTATCGGAAACACCGTCGATATTCTCGACAAGTGGAGTACATAACACTTTTCGGCCCTTGCCGAAGAGGGAGAAGCCGACGGTCGGTTAAGATGCGTATAAAGTTCGGGTGAACATAGATATGATATAAGTACTTCGGTACATACAATCATTCTTTTACCCAAGTCACTTGTGGGCTCTTAAGTTTATTTGAGCCGTTTTATAATAAGTGTTTTTCTTCTTAGTCGTTGCAAAGTTATTATTATTAATACTATTTATCACTCCTTTTTTCGACGCGAGTGTGCGGTCAATAGCCGGGGCACCTAATTTCTCTCCCAAAGCCGCTAAAGTTTGCTAAACTGTCCTAACGAGAAGTACTCCGCCTTCGGGATAGGAGGTTGACGCCATAGGCTGACCCGCTTGAAGTCTCGAGATAGGATCTGTCATGTTAAAGCACGGCAGAAGCACTTTTTTTTCTTTCCCATTTTCGATTTGGCACCAAACACTTGATCTAGTTCGGACATTAAACTTTTGAATAAGTTTTTTGGCTTTTCGAGCCTATGGCACTTTTAAACTATTTGTGCGTTTCCAGCATTAGTCTCGCAGTGCAACGCCGGACACTTTTAGGGATTTGGCAAAAATATTCTCGGATATTGCTATATATTCATCGGTATCGAATTGTGTCTTCGGTCAATAGTTGGGTTGCCCGGCTCCTGTGTTTGCCGCCTACATTCTGCTTTGTTCGGCTAGGTGTGCCAAGGGAGAACCCCTGCGATTGTGCTTCCAGCTCGCATGGTCAAGCACCTCAGTGGAGAAAGCTGAAAACTGACTACCACAATAGGCGTAAACTGGTCAGCGATCCGATGACTATATTAAATGACGGGTCGTTCATAACATTGGACGAAGTGTTTATGGCTTGACCTCGACTGTCGCCGAACACTACCGGGGGCTAGTAACTGGCCTCCCAAACTAAATCCTCAATATTGTGCTCTTCCATTAGAGCTGAGGTTTCGTGATCATGCTTAGCATGACAACCCAAAGAAAGGAACCGATAGCGGGACTATTTTCTTTGGGAGACATTTCCTATGTTAAACAGTAATATAACATATCTCTCTGCGTACCTTTGTTTATAAAACCGTATGGCCAGATTGCCTTGTTTGTCATAAATCTCTGCCATTATAAAGGTTTTATAAAGTAGGAGAAACACTCCTTGGCTACTGGCCGAGGAGGTTGAAGCCGATGGCCAGTCAACAAAGTTTTGTACAATATGGATCCGAGCATTAATGACATAAAGTTCTTGGATACATAGAGTCATTACACATAATTTGTGATTTTACTATGGATATCGATCCTCAATTCGGCCACCCGTGCCCGCATTAAGGCTCGGGGGCTACTGGGCTTCGGGCTTATTATTTACAAATATTAAAGGGGCACATTGATCCCCTGATTTGGTGTCGCCACCCGACTAGTGTCTCGGGGGCTACTGCATTGCATGTTCTATGCAAAAAAACTTAAGTGCAATACAGTTTCCGAGGAGATTTTGATACTCAGGTTGGTCGGCTGCACCCAACCTGAGTCTCGAGGACTGAGCATGCCGCTTTTTGTGTCCCGAAGTATTCTGCCGAGCTAGGACTTGATCCTCAGGCCGATTTTGCAAATTAACCTGAGTCTCAGTGGTTACTGGGATCAGTGGTCTTATGTCATCCTTCAGGTGCATCTCGGGTTTTAGACCGATACACACCTTGAGGGCTACTGGCTATATATCTCATCAGAGAATAAATTGCATCAATAAAAAATATTGACCAAAAATCAGCCCATGACTAAGGTGCTGAACCACCTCGGAAGCAGTTCGGCATATAGCTCGGATGCAAGTGGTTGGCTCCTTAGAGGGCATTTTTGGCATTTAGCTCGGCTAAACTCCTTCAACTTTTTTGGACCAAGATGATCTATGACATCTTGGATATAGTCCGGCGTTGGAGCTTGGACGCAGTCCGGCGCTGGAGCTTGCACGCAGTCCGGCATTGGAGCTCGGATACATTTCGGCGTTGGAGCTCGAAAGCAGCCCGGCATTGCTGCTCGGCTGCAAAAAGATACCTCGAATGCAGTCCGGCGTTAGAGCTCGGATACAAGAGGGCACTGCCTCCCGGGAACAACCACAAACCCGAGGTGTGGCATAAAAATAACAAGGCATTGATAAAGGCCGGAAACTTAAAGGGGCTCCTCGGATACCCGACGTATAAACTCGTCGAATGCACTTCGGTGATCCTCAAGATCGAAGATGAGAAGATTTGTTGAACCAGTTTTCAAGACCGGCAACTGAAGATGAAGAAAAGTTCGGAAGAATTGAGGAGCGTCCCTTACTTGAAGACCGGTTTAGGGGGCTACTGACGGTGTCCTGGACTAGGGGGTACTCACCACGTCGTCTCCCGATCAGTTGGATTGGGCCGAGGACCCCCATAGCCGTATACTCATGGGCCAGTCCGGACAGCTGCCGCATACAAGGAAGATTCCACAAGACTTGGCGATCAAGACAAGGACTCCTCCCCCACCGGCGTATTCGGCTAGGACTCTTGTTATCCTGGGCCTCTGGTGCATTATATAAACCAGGGCCAAGCTAGTCGATAGACGAACAACAATCATACCATAGGCTAGCTTCTAGGGTTTAGCCTCTTTGATCTCGTGGTAGATCTACTTGTACTACCCATATCATCAATATTAATCAAGCAGGAGTAGGGTTTTACCTCCACCGAGAGGGCCCGAACCTGGGTAAAAACGTCGTGTCCCTTGTCTCCTGTTACCATCCGCCTAGACGCACAGTTCGGGACCCCTACCCGAGATCTGCCGGTTTTGACACCGACAGTCGGCAATAATCAATTCAAAGATGCAAAGTTGAATAGACGCTCAACGACGATACTGTGCTGGTCCTAGGCTAGACCATGATAGAGATGCGAGCCTACAACACTAACAAAATCACGATGTGGCACGTAATCAAGGGAGGAGCACTTTTTTCCTCTCTTTTTTTGCTTTGCAACAATTTTTTTTCAAAAAAGACTACAAATGGTCTAAAAAATGTCTAGCCAGAATTTTCCAGACTTAGTTTATTTATTTATTTTGATACTGGAACTATTTTTCTACTGCAGGTAACACGGAAGTTGGGGAATCCAACTTGTTCACGACTCTTAGTATCACGTGATCTGGAAATTGAAAACAAAGGAACAAATACTGGACTCGGACTAGGACTAGTGGCGGAGATGAATCTGGTGGAAACTCGGACTTGTGGTGGATATATGTAGGGTGGTGGAACACAGACTGGTGGCGAATCTCTGATGGAGCTAGACTCGGACTATCATGATGGTGGTGAATATGTGGTATATGGCAGCGGTGATGACGATGGTGGTATATGGCAGTGGTGATGACGATGGTGGTATATGGCCTCGGTGATGACGATGGTGGTATATGGCAGCGGTGACGATGATGGTGGTATATGGCAGCGGTTATGACGATGATGCGGCGGTGGCGTGACAACTTGTGAACAGAACTCAAAACTCTAAAGGACTAGACACTAAGACCGGCAACTAGATACGACGATGCAACCGCAAATTCAACAATGCAAAACACTAAAAAGATTTTGCAAAGGCTCAAATTGGTTCAGATATGATGAACTAACCCTAAAAAAATTGGCTTTTTCGTGGACTGTAGATAGGAAGAACAGACTCGATCTAAGCTACGAAAAACTGTAAAATCTCACCGAGCAACCTGGAAATCTGATACCACTTGATAGAGTCAAAGGTGTCCCATCTTTCGATGAGATGGTGGCTATCGTTTATGGTGAAGTAGACTTTGACGATCCGACTACGAACGTGCGAGGACGTCGCGCCTTAGCAATCGCTAAACCAACTTCGAGAGGTTATTGACCACGCCGGAGCATGATCAACCTGAGCACGAGGGTCTTTTTCCTGCAAGCAAATGAAGAACAAGCAAGAAACTGAAATTGCAATATGGATATTGCGAATAAAAGAGGAAAGTTTTACCGATCAAGTGGGGTTCTGTGACGCCTTGGTCCGGTTGTTGAACAAAAATGAAGTACGCGAAGTTGCAGCTATGGCGAACTTTTAATCTAAACAAAACCCAAAGTCTAAACGACGCCCTAAGGGCTGTATATATGGAGGAAGAGGGGGGAATTTCGTGGCCCTTGGGGAAGGGGTCCAAAACTAACCCTATCTCTTATTTCCCCACACATACGGACTCTAAAAACAGCCTATACTTATGTATTTCGAAATTACATGGGTCTGGCCCAATAGTAAGGTGACGCAACACCTATAATAGCCTCCGGACAAAATTTATGAAGTGGCATCTTGTATATTTTGTCCAAGGCTTCATGCACTCATTATGGTGGATTCAAAGTCCTAAAATCATCACTTGAAACTCCGTTCTTGTTTCTCTTGCACATGCATGTAGGACCTTGAAGTATGTCTAGAGGGGGGGTGATTAGACTACTTGAACAATTAAAAACTTAACTTTTTCCCAATTTTAGAGTTTGGCAGATTTTAGCTATCTTTGGATAAGTCAAGCAATCATCACACAATTCAAGCAAGCATGCAAAGAGTGTATAAGCAGCGAAAATTAAAGCATGCAACTTGCAAGAAAGTAAAGGGAAGGGTTTGGAGGATTCAAACGCAATTGGAGACACGGATGTTTTTGTCGTGGTTCCGATAGGTGGTGCTATCGTACATCCACGTTGATGGAGACTTCAACCCACGAAGGGTAACGGTTGCGCGAGTCCACGGAGGGCTCCACCCACGAAGGGTCCATGAAGAAGCAACCTTGTCTATCCCACCATGGCCGTCGCCCACGAAGGACTTGCCTCACTAGCGGTAGATCTTCATGAAGTAGGCGATCTCCTTGCCCTTA
This sequence comes from Triticum timopheevii, assembly GCA_963921465.1. NCBI lineage: Eukaryota > Viridiplantae > Streptophyta > Magnoliopsida > Poales > Poaceae > Triticum > Triticum timopheevii. The sequence goes on along the minus strand of OY997268.1, from coordinate 288,902,334 downwards.
CAAACTCCTTGGTTCAACTCTAAAATCTTGTCGGAGGCTCCCAAGTGACACCTAGCCAATCTAGGAGACACCACTCTCCAAGAAGTAACAAATGGTGCATTCATGATGAACTCCTTGCTCTTGTGCTTCAAATGATAGTCTCCCCAACACTCAACACTCTCATAGGTTTTGGATCTAGTGGAAAGAAGATTTGAGTGGAAAGCAACTTGGGGAAGGCTAGAGATCAAGATTCATATGGTAGGAATGGAATATCTTGGCCTCAACACATGAGTAGGTAGTTCTCTCTCAGAAAATGTATGCTGGAAGTGTAGGTTCAGTCTGATGGTTCTCTCCACAAATGAAGAGGAGGTGGAGGGGTATATATAGCTTCCACACAAAATCTAACCGTTACACACAATTTACCAAACTCGGTGGGACCGAATCAACAAACTCGGTCGGACCGATTTAGTAAATCTAGTGACCATTAGGATTTTCGGTGGGACTGGTATCCAACTCGGTAGGACCGATATGATTAGGGTTAGGGCATAACGTAATCTCGGTAAGACCGACTACACAAACTCGGTGAGACCCATTTTTGTAATAAGCTTTCCAGAGAGTTGGCCAGGTAAACTCGGTGGTACCGATTCGCTCATTTCGGTGAGACCAAAATGTTACGAAAGGGAAACAGGGAGTTTACATTGCAATCTCGGTGGGACCGATCGCTCACTTCGGTTTGACCGAAACGTTACGAAGGGAAACAGAGAGATTACAATCCCATCTCGGTGAGACCGAGATCCCTATCGGTAAGACCAATTTGCCTAGGGTTTGTGGCAGTGGCTATGACATTTGAACTTGATGGCACCGGATAGAAAGAATCGGTGGGACCGATTTTGACTTTGGGTTTAGGTCATATGTGGATGTGAGAAAGTAGTTGAGGGTATTTGGAGCATATCACCAAGCACATGAAGCAAGAGGCTCATTAAGCAACACCTCATCCCTCCTTGATAGTATTGGCTTTTCCTATAGACTCAATGTGATCTTGGATCACTAAAATATAAAATGAAGAGTCTTTAGCTTTTGAGCTTGAGCCAATCCTTTGTCCTTAGTATTTTTAGGGATCCACTTTCATCATCCATGCCATGCCATTCATTGTTGAACTTATCTGAAACATACTAGATAAAAGTGTTAGTCCAACAAGAGATATGTTAACATTAATTACCAAAATCCCTAGGGAGCACTTGTGCTTTCAATCTCCCCCTGTTTGGTAATTGATGACAACATACATCAAAGCTTTAGATAGAGATATAAAGAATAGCAAGTAAAGCTTTGGAAGGACATGTAACAAGCATAGGCTCCCCCTACATGTATGCAATCATGTGAATATGGAATATAAAAGCATGTGAGAGCATAACCATGATAGAGTAGTCAATGTGTTACATGTATCTTGGCCATATGCATCAGAGCAAAGAATATTAAAGAAAATACCTTCATGCCCATGAGTTCTTCTTGCAAACAGTATGTACATCAGCAAGAATTCCTCATACACATGATTGTGATGCATATACTTACTTTGTAGTCTTGAGTTGGCTTAGGATGGAATGAACCTGCATAAACAAGGTTAGATAACACAGATGCACCTACTAGCTAGAGAAAACAAAAGAAACCACAAGAATACCAAGAATGGGATGACATGTAGAGAGTGAGTACTAAGTACCACATTGGATTAGACATGTCCCCAAGAGTAAAGATATGCAATGAATTTAAATGATTTCTTTCCCTTAGATGTCTTGCTCCCCCTGAATCTAGCATGGGATATTGGGAGAAGATAGGGAACAGAGAAACAGAGTTGAAAGATATAAATGAACAGAGCTGATGCAAGCTAATGCAAATTAGCACATATGAACATGTCTTTCCCCTCAAGAAGGCATGTGGCATCTCTCCTCTTGAACACCAAACATCTGGGATCCTTGAGAAATACTTTCTACTTGAGTATTCTCTCCCCCTGGAGATCTCTTTCTCCCCCTGAGGAGGTGATACTCTCTTTCTCTGATGTGATCTCTCTAAGTGATAAGCTTTGATGTGATCTCTCTCTCCCCCTTTGACATCAATTTCCAAGAAGGGTCTTCTGGAATTTGTCGTGAATGGGTTTGGTCCTTGAGTCACAGCACAAAGCAATGTTAAAAATGTGATGCTTGTAGAGGACAAGATTCATTGAGTGGAGCTGGATCAGAAGAAACACAGAATAAGTGGCAAGCTGTTTTTCCTGTTGTGAAATCGGTGGCACCGAGAGGTCTGCTTCGGTTGTACCGAAAGGATTCGGTTGGACCGAAAACAACAAATCGGTGAAACCGAGTTCATCGCAGAGAAAACACTTGTCACCTCAGCTCACTAGACTAGTAAGTTCTCACAAAGATTTGCAAGGAATTTACTGAATGATATGCAATGAATTGGATGCAGAAAATGCAGAGCAAACAGAAAGAAAGCTAGATGAAGTTTTTTTTGAAAGGGGAAACCAATATGCATGAGACAAATGCAAAAACACAGAAAAGAACACAAGAGAACTTCATCTAGAGATGGTCGGCGACAAAGTCACCTATGTTAGAGTATATTGACTTAGGAGTCAAGTGAGATCACTTGATCATGGGTCATACTCATCGTTTAAGCTCAAAATGGGGTTGCCATTTTTGTTTAAGCATCTTGATGTATTCACATCTTGTCGATTTGCTTTAGCTCATGACTTGGAGTAAAGCTTCTCTAAGATGGAATAACATACCTTGGTTGGTGGTGTTGTCCATGTAGTTGAACTTGTGTGGGTAGCTCAAGGTTGCTGTAGCTCATCAAGAGTTGGGAGCACCACTTGGAATTTGAGTCCATCTACCTACATGGGTTAGTTCTTGCAAGGAAGAGCACTTGTGTATCCAAAAATGACAATCATGAAGCTCAACATAGAATTTGTCAAAGGATATGTTTGAGTGGTTCCGTGCTTCCTTGTCTTCAACCACCATAGTGTAGAAACTTGGTGATGTAGAGATTGCTCAAGATGTGAGTAGATTACAATCTCATGGAATTTGATTCCACCAAGTACCTACATGGGTTAGATAACATGCAAGATGCAAATATATCCAAGACGTAGAATTTTCATCATAAGAGAAATATCAAGGATTAGTCATAAGCTCATGTCTTGCATGTATCCAGTGGAGTTTCTACTCCAAGTTTGAAGCATCAATGATGTTCAATTCTCCTCTTAACCTGCAAAACACTTTCTCATCAAGAGGTTTAGTGAATATATCCGCTAATTGCTTTTCGGTGCGAACATGCTTAAGATCAATGTCACCCTTTGCAACATGATCTCGAATGAAATGATGACGAACTTCAATATGCTTAGTTCGAGAATGTTGTACGGGATTGTGACCAATTTTGATAGAACTTTCATTGTCATAAAGCAATGGAACATGTTTCACATATATCCCATAATCTTTAAGAGTTTGGGTCATCCAAAGTAATTGAGCACAACATGAACCAGCGGCAATGTACTCCGCTTCGGCGGTGGATAAGGATACCGAGTTTTGTTTCTTGGAAGACCAAGACACAAGAGATCTACCAAGAAATTGACAAGTACCCGAAGTGGACTTTCTATCAACCTTGTCTCCAGCATAGTCCGAGTCGGAGTAGCCAACAAGATCGAAAGAGGCCCTCTTAGGATACCAAATGCCATAATTTGGTGTATGGATTAAGTATCTCACTATCCTTTTCACAGCCTTAAGGTGACATTCTTTAGGAGCAGCTTGATATCGTGCACACATGCACACACTTAGCATCATATCGGGACGTGAAGCACATAGATATAGTAATGAACCAATCATAGAGTGATAAACCTTTTGATCAACCGGTTCACCATCTTTGGTCAAGTCAAGATGTCCACTAGTAGGCATGGGTGTAGACATACCTTTGCATTCTTGCATATTGAACTTCTTGAATAAGTCCTTGGTGTACTTTGTTTGAGAGACAAAGGTACCTTCCTTGGTTTGCTTGATTTGCAAACCCAGAAAAAATTTGAGTTCACTCATCATAGACATCTCAAACTTCTCCAACATTAGCTTCCCAAACTTTTCACTAAAATGAGGGTTAGTTGAACCAAATATAATATCATCAACATAGATTTGGCACACAAATAGTTCTCCATTAACCCTTTTAGTAAAAAGAGTAGAATCAATTTTCCCAATTTCAAAGCCTTTTTCAATAAGGAATTTGGTCAAGCATTTATACCACGCTCTAGGAGCTTGTTTAAGACCATAAAGAGCTTTGTGAAGTTTGTAAACATGATTGGGTTTCTTAGGATTGACAAAGCCGGGAGGTTGCTTAACATAAACTTCCTCCTATATTTCACCATTTAGAAAAAGCACTTTTAATGTCCATTTGGTACAAGGTGATGTCATGATGATTAGCATAGGCAAGTAGGATGCGAATGGACTCAAGTCTAGCAACGGGAGCGTAAGTATCACCATAGTCCATACCTTCGACTTGTGTGTAGCCTTGGGCGACGAGACGTGCTTTGTTGCAAACTACTTGTCCATCTTCATCTTGCTTGTTGCGAAACACCCATTTGGTACCGATGATGTTGTGGTTGTTGTCGGGCTTCTCAACCAATGTCCAAACTTGGTTCCTCTCAAAGTTGTGTAGCTCTTCATGCATAGCATTTATCCAATCCGGATCTTCCAATGCTTCTTCAACCTTCATAGGTTCAATGCTAGAGATGAAAGAATAGTTTTCAAAAAAGTTAGCTAAACGAGTTTTAGAGCGAGTGATTCTCCCGGTTTGAATATCATTGTAGATTTGCTCGATGGGATGGTCTTTAGCAATTCTTGCTCGAACTCGTGAAACCTTTTGCTTGGTTCTTGGTTGAACTTCTTCTTCATCTTGTTCTTCTTCTTGGCCTTCTTCATTGTTGGCGTTGGCGTTCTCTTGTCGTGGTGGAGAAGGAGGTTGTTGACGTTCATCTTGATGCACTTCCTCGTTTTCTTCATCTTGGTGCGTCCCACTTGTGGATGCTTCTGTATCAACTCTTGGTTCACCATGTTGTGAAGTAGAAGCTTCCACTTGGACGGACGAGTTACTCTCCTTCACCTCCGTTGGACGGACCTTTCCAATAGACAAGTCTTGGATTGCTTCCGAAGGATCTTTGTCTCCTACATCAATTGGCAATTGCTCTATTTGCGAGCCGTTAGATTCATCAAACTTCACATCTGCCGTCTCTTCAACCTTTCGGGTGAAATTGTTGTAGACACGTTAAGTGTGAGAGTTTGAGCCATAACCTAGTAGGAAACCTTCATGAGACTTAGGAGCAAATTTAGAACGACGATGCTTATCAAGAATGTAGCACTTTGAGCCGAATACTCGAAAGTATCCAACTTGGGGTTTGTTACCGGTGAGGAGCTCGTATGCCGTCTTGCCGAGTAGCTTGTGAAGACACAAGCGATTTGTCGCATGACAAGCTGTCTCAACCGCTTCTGCCCAAAAGTGCTTCGGCGTCTTGTACTCATCAAGCATCGTTCTCGCCATTTCGATGAGTGTCCAGTTCTTCCTCTCAACAACTCCATTTTGTTAAGGTGTGTACGTAGCCGAGAACTCATGTGAAATCCCTTCTTCGTCAAGGAAGGTGTCCACATTTGCGTTCTTGAACTCCGTTTCGTTGTCGCTGCGAACCTTCTTGATCTTCACTTCAAATTGATTTTGGGCCTTCCTAGCGAAGTTTTTGAAGATCTTTTGGACCTGCGATTTATCATCGAGAAAGAACACCCACGTAAATCTTGAAAAATCATCAACTATAACTAGACCAAAAGAATTTCCACCGAGACTCTTGTAAGAGTTAGGACCAAAAAGATCCATGTGAAGTAGCTCGAGTGGCCTCCTTGTGGTCATGATGTTCTTCACGGGATGCCTTCCTCCAACCTGTTTACCTGCCTGACAAGCGCTGCAAAGTCTATCCTTATCAAATATGACATCGTTAAGTCCAAGGATATGATTTCCTTTAATAAGCTTGTCAAGCTTTTGCATACCAACATGACCTAATCGTCTATGCCATAACCAACCTTTTGAGGATTTAGCGATGAAGCAAGTTTTAGGTTGAGCCTTTTTAGTGAAATCAACAATGTATAGATCACCTCTACGCACACCGGTAAAGACCATTTTATGATTATCTTGACGAAACACTTGGCAATCTACTTCAGTAAATAGGACATTGAAACCGAAATCAGCAAGTCTAGATACTGAAAGTAAGTTGCATCCAAGAGATTCAACGAGCATGACATTTTGTATGGAGCTATCATGTGATATAGCCACCTTAACGAGGCCAACCACCTTACCCTTTGAGTTGTCACCGAAAGTGACATACTTTCGAGGACTATCATTTTCAGCAAGCTCACGAAACATGTCTTTATCTCCAGTCATGTGATCAGTACATCCACTATCAAGAACCCATTCCTTTCCTCCTGACATATATCCCCGAAGATTTCCATAAGACCAAAGTGTCTCATTGCATCATCAAGATCGAAGTCACTATCATCATCCTCATCATAGTATCCATGTTCAACATCGTCATGTGGTGGATCAAATCACAATTGGAGACACGGATGTTTTTGTTGTGGTTCCGATAGGTGGTGCTATTGTACATCCACGTTGATGGAGACTTCAACCCACGAAGGGTAACGGTTGCACGAGTCCACGGAGGGCTCCACCCACGAAGGGTCCACGAATAAGCAACCTTCTCTATCCCACCATGGTCGTCGCCCACGAAGGACTTGCCTCACTAGCGGTAGATCTTCACGAAGTAAGCGATCTCCTTGCCCTTACAAACTCATTGGTTCAACTCCACAATCTTGTCGGAGGCTCCCAAGTGACACCTAGCCAATCTAGGAGACACCACTCTCCAAGAAGTAACAAATGGTGCGTTGATGATGAACTCCTTGCTCTTGTGCTTCAAATAATAGTCTCCCCAACACTCAACTCTCTCTCATAGGTTTTGGATCTGGTGGAAAGAAGATTTGAGTGGAAAGCAACTTGGGGAAGGCTAGAGATCAAGATTCATATGGTAGGAATGGAATATCTTGGCCTCAACACATGAGTAGGTAGTTCTCTCTCGGAAAATGTATGCTGGAAGTGTAGGTTCAGTCTGATGGCTCTCTCCATGAATGAAGAGGGGTGGAGGGGTATACATAGCCTCCACACAAAATCTAACCGTTACACACAATTTACCAAACTCGGTGGGACCGAATCAACAAACTCGGTCGGACCGATTTAGTAAATCTAGTGACTGTTAGGATTTTCGGTGGGACTGATATGCAACTCGGTAGGACCGATATGATTAGGGTTAGGGCATACCGTAATCTCGGTAAGACCGATTACACAAACTTGGTGAGACCGATTTTGGTAATAATCTTTCCAGAGAGTTGGTCAGGTAAACTCGGTGGGACCGATTCGCTCATTTCGGTGAGACCGAAATGTTACGAAAGGGAAACAGGGAGTTTACATTGCAATCTCTGTGGGACCGATCGCTCACTTCGGTTTGACCGAAACGTTACGAAGGGAAACAGAGAGATTACAATCCCATCTCGGTGAGACCGAGATCCCTATCGGTAAGACCGATTTGCCTAGGGTTTGTGGCAGTGGCTATGACATTTGAACTCGATGGCGCCGGATAGAAAGAATCGGTGGGACTGATTTTGACTTTGGGTTTAGGTCATATGTGGATGTGAGAAAGTAGTTGAGGGTATTTGGAGTATATCACCAAGCACATGAAGCAAGAGGCTCATTAAGCAACACCTCATACCTCCTTGATAGTATTGACTTTTCCTATGGACTCAATGTGATCTTGGATCACTAAAATATAAAATGAAGAGTCTTGAGCTTTTGAGCTTGAGCCAATCCTTTGTCGTTAGTATTTTGAGGGATCCACTTTCATCATCCATGTCATGCCATTCATTGTTGAACTTATCTGAAACATACTAGATAAAAGTATTAGTCCAATAAGAGATATGTTGACATTAATTACCAAAACCACCTAGGGAGCACTTGTGCTTTCAATGCCATCATCTCCATGCTTGTTCTTGGTCCAATGTTCATCCTTCTCCAAGCTAGGCACTACATTTGTAAGCAAAACAAGTGTATCCAATTTAGGCAGCATCATATTCTCATGAACATTAGAATCATTACCAAGGAACGAAAGTACTTGGTAATTCAATTGGCGTGCACGAGCTCTAGTAATTGGTCCAGTATGTATAGTAGCAGGGGTTGTAGGTGTAACAACGATATTGATGCCCTCATCAGTATGTGACTCCTTTATTGATCCAATTAGTTTTTGCTTTAGTGGTTTATATTTTGAGTAATTAGCTACTCTTGCTGCTAGTAAAATTAAGCTTGCATGTTGAATTCTTTGATTTCCAAGTAGTTTGAATGCTCGATATAGCCTCAAGACATCCATATAAGTACTTGCTATCAATCTTGCGAAGTTTTATTGATGTCATTTTGTGGCCCAAAAAATTCAGAAATTTGTTCATAGGAGAAATGGATATCTTCTGGAGGTATTCCTCCAAAAGGAATGCCAAGGGAGTCAATGGGGAATCATCGGAGAATGACCTCAACACTCCACGAATGACGGAGGTCCGGACATGCGAATGGCCGCACAATGCTTTCATGAACGAAGTCGGGTTCTACCAAGAGTTCGCCCAATTCGCTGCAAATGTCGGGCTAACCAACTTCATCACAGATGAGTGTGACCAACACCACATCCTTACGAATTCCTTTGTGCAAAAATTCCATTTCCTGAATAGGCTCGAACCTCCTGCGGTGTTATTTAATTTATATTCTGAAACCCGTCAGATACCATTTACTGAATTATGTGAGATATGTTTGATTCCTTCTCATGGGGAATTAAGAGAGCCTACACCAGCGAAGTTTGAGGGTTTCCTCCTCACCTTAACCATGGGAGACGAAAGGGGCATGTCGAAAGCTACTGCCACTAGTCTGCAATTTTCTTCTGTGCATTACTTTGTCTTATTTATTACGAAATGTTTGACTGCCAGAGAAAAAGGCAGTATACTTAGTGCCCCTGACCTTGCAATTTTACACCATTCACTTCACAATGACCACACCTATAACTTAGGGGCCACTATCGCATGCCGCCTACACGCTAATAGTACTAAGGGTAAAATTCATGGTGGTATTTTTGCTACTCATTAGCGAGAGGTTTCAGTGTTGCTACACGCCTCCATGATTACTTATTGCCTATGGCCTATTTAGACCACCAGTCTAGTTAGCTCACCACTTTATCGATGAGCGTGAGCCCCCACATCACATCCGTCATGATTTAGCTTTTAGTGAGAATACTCGTGTTATTATTCCGTCGCATGCACCTACTTTGTTTGATTCTTATGCCACAAACAGATATACCATCCTACGAGAGGAAATTGTCGCCTATCGGAACACACAAGCAGCAGAAGAGGAGGCGCCCAAGGAGTGGGACGCTCAGGTGCCGCCGCCTCACATGGGACCGAACGGCTACTACGGATGCTGATTACCAAGTTAGGCCAAAAGCCTAAGCTTGGGAGAGTATGTATTTCCGCCGACATTACATTCATGTTCACACATTTCATTCCAGTTGTCGGTGTCCATACTTTTTCATTGTATTATCCATGTTAGTTTTATTTTCCCGCTTTCTTCTTATGTGTTTGAAAAACTTTGAGAAAATGCAAAAACATTTCTATCTTCTTTTCGGTTTTTCTTTCTTGTTTAATTAGTTCTAGTATTGAAAGAAAACCCAAAAAGATTTCTCATTTCTTTCTCTTGCTTGTTGGGAGCTCACCCATTTAAATAGTTTTTATCTTTTTATTTTCGTTTGTTAATCTGCATTCTCTAAGAAAAACTAAAAACTCCAAAAATATTTCTGTGTGTTTCTCTAAAATTCTTTACTTTTGTTCAGTCACTATGAGGAGAAGACCACGGTGAAAATGTTGAGTGGCTCTCATATGCATTATTGTTGATCTGACAAAGAGGGCATATTATTTTGTCTTCTTCTTTGAATAAAATGTTGTAGACTCCAGCTTAGTCCACGACACTCTTGCACTATTATTATTTTTATATCATTTGATAGTGCAAGTGAAAGGAAATAATGACGATATTTGATGAAGTGACTGTGGTAAGGGAAAGCGGGTATGAACTCTACTTGTTTTTGTTTTTGTAAATATATTTAATTCAGTATCCATGATTCAGCATATTATGGTTAAACATGTTTATGATGACAATTAGAGATTATAGTTGCTCATGCCATGCTGAAGTAGCTAGGAGTGGATAATGATTTATTTTAGATGTCAACAAGCATTAAAATGGTTGTGATTATATGGTATCCTCCTCTGAATGTCTCAAGTGGCATAACTCAACACATGTTCACGCATGTAGTTGATTCAAAACCAACATAGCCTCAATGATATTTATGTTCATTGTGTTTATATCCTACTCATGCTAGTATTCAATGTTAATTATCCACATTGCATGTTCATGACCATTTTCGCTCTCTAGTTGGCCGCTTCTCGACCTATTGCTAGCCTTTGTCTGTACAAAGCGGGATTTATGCTTGTGCATCCAAATCCTTAAACCAAAGTTGTTCCAAACAAGTCCACTATATCTACCTATATGCGGCATTACCCTGTCGTTCCAAGTAAAATTTGCATGTGCCGCCTCTAAAAATTGAAATGAATATATGTTTTGTGTGTCGGTACCGCTCATGGAGCGACTGGGGGCGGTCAGTATCTTCCATGCTAAGCAGTTTATTCTCATGATGGGTGTTTATTCACTCGTCTTTGCATGAGAGGGGCCGATAATCAGGATGCCCACTCCCATGATCCGGTAATCGGGATGCCCAGTCCCTTGATCAAAAGTGCAAATAATTAAACAAAACTCCCCCGGACTGTTGTTGGTATGGAGGACACCTGAGGATTCGGCTAACCATGGCTTCTGTTTGTTAGTGGAGAGGGACTAAAACTTTACTTCTACCGCTTAGGAATCGCAGCTAATGTGTTTAGCATGGAAGATATTGGTAACTCTTGGTCGTAACGTTGATAGGAAAGGTATACCTACCAAAATTTTATTTATCTCTGATTTAAGCTTTGAGCTTTGGAACTGCTGCAAATCTCTGCTTCCCTCCGCGAAGGGGCTATATATTTATTTTTATATTATTTTACTTTTATTATTGAGTCATCACCTTCTCAAACAAGCACTAGCCCTGAGAGCACTATTGTCATCCTCATGCATTGTGTATAGTTAATATTGTGTGCATCATGACTGGATCTCTTCTACCATGAATTACAATGTTTACTCGTTGCTTGAACTTTGGAGGTGCTCTGAATTTTTGTTTTGCGGTCTCAGAAAGGGCTAGCGAGATACTATTATCATCGTATTATATCATGATTGTTTTGACAAAGTGTTGAGTTTTGAAATATTTTATTATTGCTCGCTAGTTGATTATGCCACTGATATGGGTGAATATAAATTCTAATAGTTATCATTGGCATGGTTTGTTATGATCTTTGCTGAAAAACCCGGTATTATTTAAGCATATATATGGACACAAGAACGAAAGAGTTTGTAAAAGTTTCTGTTTATCACTTTCAGTTTGTCAATTGAATTGCTTGAGGACAAGCAATGAGTTAAGCTTGGGGAGTTGATACCTCTCCTTCATATCTACTTTTCCAAACACTTTTTCTCTTGGTCTGGACTCTAATTTGCGTGATTTGAATGAAACTAACCCGTAATGACGTTGTTTTGAAAAGAACTACCATGGTGTTGTTTTTGTGTAGAAATAAACGTTCTCAGAATTGGACAAAACTTTTTGGAGAATTATTTGGAATAAAAGAAAAATACTAGAACCAAGACCCACTGGAGGGAGCCCCCAGCTACCCACTAGGAATGAGGGAGCGCCACCCCCTCTGACGCGCCCTAATGGGTAGTGGGCCCACGAGGCTCCGCTGACCCTAATCTCGATCCTATAAATTCCTATTTTCGGATAAAAAATAAGAGTGGAAGTTTCATCGCATGATATGGAGCCACCGCCACCTCTTATTCTTCATCCGGAGGCCAGATCTAGAGTCTGTTCTGGTCTCCGGAGAGAGGGATCTTCCGTCTTCGTCACCATCAACCATCCTTCATCACCAATTTAATGATGCTCACTGCCGGGAGTGAGTAATATCTTCGTAGGCTTGCTAGAAGGTGATGGGTTGGATGAGATTCATCATGTAATCATGTTAGTTTTGTAAGGACTTGATCCCTAGTATCCACTATGGTCTGAGCTTGATGTTGATATGACTTTGCTATGGTTAATGCTTATCACTAGGTCTCGAGTGCCAAGATCTTAGATCTGAACCGTTTAGGTTTTCACCAATATATTTGTGTTCTAGATCCTACCATGCAAGTTATATGCAGTTATTATGTGTTATGATCCGCATACCCCAAGGTGACAATAATTGTGATTCTTTCCATTGATTACCGTAATTTGAGGAGTTCATGGATTCACTATGTGCTAATGCTTTATTCCGGTTCTGTCATGGGAAACCACAGCCACCTATGGGACCAGGAGGCCCCTTGCTGGTTCGGCAGGGGGGCATTGTGTTGCACAAAGAGTAGGTGAGCATGAGGCAGCACGGCAGAGATCACACTGGCAGTTTACGCAGGTTCGGGCCGCCGCAAGGCGTAAAACCCTACTCCTGCTTTGGTGGATTGATGGTGGAAATGTGCTGGTGGAGTGTAGTACACTTGCCCGGCAAGGGTTGCCTTAGAGCGGCAGCGACTACGCGCATACGGGGGTGTGAGTTATCCAACCTTCTAACCTCCTCTACGGTTGCGAAGGGCCTCCTTTTATAGATCAAGGGGTCACCATAGTGGCAAAGTAGTCATTATGCATTGATATGATAGCAAACAGTGCTATCATACCTAATTCTATGGGCCGACAATGCGCATTTAATGCACCGCTTAACATCGCATCGTTGGTTTCCCGACAAGGCTTGCCAGGCTATCTTGCCAGCTCCACACCTACTTGTTTGACACATCGCAGAACGGGTGTCATCTGTGGGTTTTGTGGTAGAAAGGGGCTGCCATGTGGCGAATGGCTGGCACTTAATCACTCTGTGGCTTGACACCGCACTGATCGACAACGTGAGTCGTGGTGGAGTGGTCGGTGAGGTGGTTTAGCCTCCGCAAGTCCCGACAGTCCTTGTCGGGCCGCCTTGGTCGCTTTCTTCTGGGGGTGGCCTCACCCCTTGTCGGGCTCGCCTGCCTGGCTCACTAGGCCTTTCTTTTGATGATATCTTGCTTCTCTGGCTTGTTCTTGGTCCCTTTGATTTGCTTGTTGGTCTCTTGAACTTCTATGTTTCTTGTACTCTATCTTGGGTTGGTGCTTCAATCTTGATCTTGTGCCTGTGTGCAGTTAGGGCAACAGAGACCCAGGGTTTGTTGCACCGATAGAAGCCCCCGGGCCTGCCCCGAGCGCGGTGCCGAGCATCGTCAGGGTAGGGTCTAATATGTTCACCGGCAGAGTTGCGGAAGAGGATGGTCTATTGAGATCTTCTTTGCTTCTTCATTAGTCTTGATTTTCGGCCAGTTTCCGGTTTCCCCGCACGTCGTGCGCAATGTTATGGGAAAAGCTCAGATCGTGGCCTGCATGGCGCTCGCACTCCATGATCACGGGTTGGAAACTGCCATCCCACTTGCCTCCGCGCTTCAGGTTCAACCGCCACGTGCCCCCCATGCCTTAGGAAGGGTAGGTGGTGGATGCGGAGGGCACGGGTGTTAGCGCCCTGGCGGGAAATCAGGCGTCGCCGGTTGGAGCAGCGGGTCGGTCGTGATTCCTATGTCTCCGGATGGCAGGGGAGGCCGCATTAGATGACTGGGGCGGCCATCCTTGGGTTGAGAGGCCAGCCCCTGGCCCTGCCCTTCTATAAAAGGGGGCAGGAACGGTGCCTTTCCGAACGCACCACTTTCTCCTTCTTTCTTCGCTTGCCATGGTTAGGGGGCGAGGGCGCGCTGGAACTCCAGTGGTGGCGACGAGGGCTTCTGCTCGACAGCATGCTCCCCTTCCTCTCGACCCTATGGTGTCGGAACCGCCCGCGAGAGGCGGAGGGAGGGGTTGAGGCCGTGGTCGTCATGGTGCTTGAGGGAGAGGAGGACGGGGCGGCGCTCTGGTTGCGCCCCCGCTGGCGGCTCCTCCTCCGATGGAAGGCCACGTTGGAGACCAGCCCTGGGAGTTCTTCATCAGATTGTACAAGCCTTTGTGCGGCCATCTTCATCTTCCTACCCCATTCACCCGGGAAATGGTGCTTGATCTGCCGCACGCTTTGAGGCTGCACATGAGGGGCTGCAAGAACGGAGGCATGTGGGTTGACGTCGACTTCCCTGCTCCTCATGTTATGTATCTCCGCCGTGGCTGGAAGATCTTTGCCCGTGCCCATAGCTTGTCGGAGGGGCACGTTCTCTAATTCAAATTAATGGAGGGTGGCCTGCTCTTTGTCAAGGTCTTCGAGCGCTCGGGAATTCGCTTAGGGTGCTGCACGGAGAGGTCCACCGACGACAAAAGATCCTCCTCGAGAGAAAGAGACGAGGAGGACAGTGACGGCGATGACGACAGCAGCGGGCGGGAAGGCGACGATTCTGACTCCGGCTGATCACTGCCCGCACCATCTTCATCAGGCGGCAGCACCATCGTCTGCATCCGCATCTCCTTCCCGACCATATGATTTGACGGGGAGTTGGATGCAGAAGTGGGGATGGCGCTCCTGGGCTCCTCCAACAACCTTCCAGCTGGACCCCAGCAGGCTTCCTCTTGGGATGCAACTCCGTTAGCCCTGTCGTGCCCTGCTGGCCCTGGTGGCGGTGGTCGATGGGTCGCCTTCACCATGCTCTCCATCGACGCATTACCCGGTGTCCCCTTTTGTTGTCTTTGTCTTCACATGTCGTGCCTGGGAGGAGAGGGACAAGAAAGGGGATTACGGGGCACTTATATTTTTTCAATCTTAAACCTGTAGGCACTTGCCAAATTTTAATTCAAATAATGTAATCTCTCGAGTCCATGTTTGTGTTCTGTAATGCTAGTACTTGTATCAACATGTTAGTGAAAAAGATAAACCTTGCCGGAACCCGTGCATGTATATGTCCATGCAGAGGCGAGATGCCCCTTCAGTTTAAATCAACTAGTTTTCCCGATAGGCTATCTTGCTGGCACCCTTTTTGTTTGCCGGAGAGCCACATCTGTCGGGTTACAGATAGAGGAACCATCCCCCCGCTAACTTCCTTTTACCAAAGGCCACTATGACCATTCTGATCGAAGCAATATTCGAGTCAGGGATGGGAGCACCTAAGTTTAAAAAAGAGCGGCGAGGTTTTCTAATGCATAAGTACCTTACAGAACACCAATGGACAAGCGGTAGAACTTATTTGTTTGGCTTGCCGGGGATCGCAGTGTCGGGCAATCTTCTAAACTCCTTGTTGAAGCCAAGTTTGTGGCAAGAACCTGCAGCTTCATGCAGATGAGAATGAATGCAAGATGCGATCCTATCTATATGCATATGCATATGCTCATAAAATGCTTATGCAGATGCTCTTGGAATGCTCATGCATGCACGTAGTCTAGGTTGGGCCCCCCCTACAACGCTTCTTTATTTTCTCTTGCATGGGGTCATCGCCTTGGCTTTGTACAAGGGGTTACATGCAGCTGAGGCAAGGCCTGTACAAATGGGTGGCTGCCAGGTAGGGCCCGACAGTCGCGCCTTACGGGTAGAACTTGCGGAGATTCTCAAAATTCCATGAGTTTTGCAACTGAGTGCCATCTCCGGTCTCCAGACAAACTGCGCCTGGTCTCGTGACTCGTACTACCCAGTAAGGGCCTTCCCACTTTGGTGACAACTTGTTTGTACCCTTGGCGGACTGAACGCACCTAAGGACAAGGTCACCTTCCTCAAAACATCGGGCATGAACCATGCGACTATGATAGCGATCAAGGGCTTGGTGATAGCATGCAGCACGTGTAGCAGGCCGGAGACAGTTCTCCTCGAGTAGCACAGCGTCATCACGCTGGTGCTGATCTTGCACTACTTCATTGTAGGCAAGCACTCGAGGCGACCCGTAAATGAGTTCTGTGGGGATAACTGCTTCTGCTCCGTAGACCAGGGAGAAGGTAGTCTGCCCGGTTGCTCGGTTTGGTGTTTTTCTGAGGGACCAAAGAACTACCGGCAGCTCCTCGATCCACCGCCTGTCGTGCTTCTACAGCACATCAAAGGTTCTTGTCTTGAGTCCACATAGCACTTCAGCGTTCGCCCTCTCAGCTTGTCCATTGCTCTAGGGGTGTGCCACAGAGGCGAATGAGATCTTGCATCCGAGGGCATGAACATATTGCATGAAGGCGCGTCTCATGAACTGGGTGCCATTGTCGGTGATGATCCTTGCCGGAACTCCAAAACGACACACCAGATCTTTCAAGAACTTGATAGCTGATTGAGCAGTCACCTTTCTCACTGCAGTCACTTCTAGCCACTTTGTAAACTTGTCGATGGAAAAGAACAAGAATTCAAATCCCCCAATTGCTCGGGGGAAGGGGCCGAGGATATCGAGCCCGCAGACCGAAAATGGCCATGATAGAGGAATTGTCTGAAGAGCTTGGGCAGGCAGGTGGGTTTTCTTGGAATAGAACTGGCAGGCTTCACACTTGGTGACTAGCTAGAATGGGTCAATAGAATCCTTGCCGGAATGCTTCCCAACTAATGCCCTTGATCCAGTGTGGGAGCCGCACATGCCTTTGTGTATATCAGCTAGCATTTCCGTTCCTTCTTCCCGGCAGACGCACTTCAATTTCACACCTTTGGGCCTCCTTATATACAGAGTGTCATCGACAAACTAATACATACTGGCCCTCCAGGCTACTTTTTCAGCTTCGTCTTGGTCGCTGGGAAGCTCTCCGGTCTGGAGGAAGCGGACAATCTGCCTTGCCCAAGTTGGAGCCTGGGGCTCGGCAACGAGGACTAACGGCACCTCCTTTGCTGTGGGAGCACATGCCTCGTATGCGGGGTCCATGGGCCCGGCTGGAGGGGGTGGTTCGACAGGCTGCAAGGAGTTGTTTCCGGCAGGGTCACTGCCAGGAGCGTACGGCTCTACCGGGAGAGGCTTACAGGTGTCCAACTTTCTCCTTTTCCGGGCCATTGTTGCTGGGGATACGTGTTGGGAAACGTAGCATGCAATTTCAAAAAATTTCCTATGCTCACGCAAGATCAATCTAGAGATGCATAGCAACGAGAGGGTGGAGTGTGTCCACGTACCCTCGTAGACCAAAAGTGGAAGCGTTAACTCAACGCAGTTGATGTAGTCGAAAATCTTCTCGAATCAACCGATCAAGTACCGAACGTACGGCACCTCCGAGTTCTGCACACATTCAGCTTGATGACGTCCCTCGAACTCTTAATCCAGTAGAGGCACGAAGGAGTCGATGAGTTCCGTCAGCACGACGGCGTGATGGCAGTGTTGGTGAAGTGATCCGCACAGGGCTTCGCCTAAGCACTACGACAATATGACCGGAGGAGTAAACGGTGGAGGGGGCACCGCACACGGCTAAACAATTGATGTGTTATGGGGTGCCCCCTGCCCCCGTATATAAAGGAGGAGGGGAGGAGGCCGGCTACAAGGGGCACGCTAAGGAGGGGGAGTCCTACTAGGTCTCCCAGCCCTAGTAGGAGTCGGCCCCCCTCTTTTTTCCTTCTCATGGAGGGGGAAAAGGAAAGGGGGGCACCCCCCTCCCGTAGTCCAATTTGGACTCCCCATGGGATGGGGTGCGGCAACCCCTTGTGGGTTGCCTCCCCTCTCCCCTATGGCCCATGTAGGCCCAACAATTCCCCCGGGGGGTCCGGTAACCCTCCTGGTACTCCGAAAAACACACGAACCTTTCTGAAACCATTCTGGTGTCCGAATACTATCGTCCAATATATCAATCTTTACCTCTATACCATTTCGAGACTCCTCGTCATGTCCGTGATCTCATCCGGGACTCCGGACAAACCTCGGTCACCAAAACACATAACTCATATAATACATATCGTCATCGAATGTTAAGCCTGCGGACCCTACTAGTTCGAGAACTATGTAGACATGACCGAGACACCTCTCCGGTCAATAACCAATAGCGGAACATGTATGCTCATATTGGTTCCCACATATTCTATGAAGATCTTTATCGGTCGAACCGCAATGTCAACATATGTTATTCCCTTTGTCATCCGTATGTTACTTGGTCGAGATTCGATCGTCGGTATCTTCATACCTAGTTCAGTCTCGTTACCGGCAAGTCTCTTTACTTGTTCCGTAGTGCATCATCTCGTAACTAACTCATTAGTCAGATTTCTTGCAAGGCTTCATATGATGTGCATTACCGAGATGTCCCAGAGATACCTCTCCCATACTCGGAGTGACAAATCCTAATATCGATCTATGCCAACCCAACAAACACCTTTGGAGATACCTGTAGAGCATCTTTATAATCACCCAATTATGTTGTGATGTTTGATAGCACACAAGGCATTCCTTCATTGTCTGGGAGTTGCATATTCTCGGAGTCGGAGGAATATATATTTGACACAAAGAAAGCAGTAGCAATAAAACTGAACGATCATTATGCTAAGCTAACGGATGGGTCTTGTCCATCACATCATTCCACTAATGATATGATCATGTTCCTCAAATGACAACTCATGTCCATAGCTAGGAAACTTAGCCATCTTTGATCAACGAGCTAGTCTAGTAGAAGCATACTAGGGACATGGTGTTTAGTCTATGTATTCACACATGTATCAAGTTTCCAGTTAATACAGTTCTAGCATGAATAATAAACATTTATTATGATATAAGGAAATATAAAATAACAACTTTATTATTGCCTCTAGGGCATATTTCCTTGAGTCTCCCACTTGCACTAGAGTCAATAATCTAGTCCACATCACCATGCGATTTTAACACCAATAGTTCACATCTGTATGTGATTAACACTCATAGTTCACATCGCCTGTGACCAACAACCAAAGGGTTTACTAGAGTCAATAATCTAGTTCACACCGCTATGTGATTAACACCGAAAGAGTACTAAGGTGTGATCATGTTTTGCTTGTGAGAGAAGTTTTAGTCAACGGGTCTGCCATATTCAGAGTCGTAAGTATTTTGCAAATTTTCTATGTCTATAATGCTCTGCATGGAGCTACTCTAGCTAATTGCTCCCTCTTTCGATATGTATCCAGATTGAGACTCAGAGTCATCCAGATCGGTGTAAAAGCTTGCATCGACGTAACTCTTTACGACGAACTCTTTATCACCTCCATAAGCAAGAAATATTTCCATAATCCTCTTAGGTAATTACGAATAAGTTTGACCGCTGTCCAGTGATCCACTCCTGGATCACTATCGTACCCCCTTGCCAAACTCATGATAAGGTACACAAATAGGTCTGGTACACAGCATAGCATACTTTATAGAACCTATGGCTGAGGCATAGGGAATGACTTTCATTCTATTTCTATTTTCTGCTGCGGTCGGGTTTTGAGTCTTACTCAACTTTACACCTTGCAACACAGGCAAGAACTCCTTCTTTGACTGTTCCATTTTGAACTACTTCACAATCTTGTCAAGGTATGTACTCATTGAAAAATCTTATCAAGCGTCTTGATCTATCTCTATAGATCTTGATGCCCAATATGTAAGCAGCTTCACCAAGGTATTTCGTTGAAAAACTCCTTTCAAACTCTCCTTTATGCTTTCCAGAAAATTCTACATCATTTCCGATCAACAATATGTCATTCACATTAGAAAGGCTGTAGTGCTCCCACTTAATTTCTTGTAAATACAGGCTTCACCGCAAGTCTGTACAAAACTATATGCTTTGATCAACTCATCAAAGTGTATATTCTAACTCCTAGATGCTTGCACCAGTCCATATATGGATCGCTGGAGCTTGCACATTTTGTTAGCACCTTAGGATTGACAAAACCTTTTGGTTGCATCATATACAACTCTTCTTTAAGAAATCCATTAAGGAATGCAGTTTTGACATCCATTTGCTAGATTTCATAAAATATGGCAATTGCTAACATGATTCAGACGGACTTAAGCATCGCTACGGTTGAGAAAATCTCATTGTAGTCAACGCCCTGAACTTGTCGAAAACCTTTTTGCAACTAGTCGAGCTTTGTAGATAGTAACACTACCATCAGCGTCCGTCTTCCTCTTAAAGATCCATTTATTCTCAATGGCTTGTTGATCATCGGGCAAGTCCACCAAAGTCTACGCTTTGTTCTAATACATGGATCCTATCTCAGATTTCATGGCCTCAAGCCATTTATCGGAATCTGGGCTCATCATGGCTTCTTCATAGTTCGTAGGTTCGTCATGGTCAAGCAACATGACCTCCAGAACAGGACCACCGAACCACTCTTGTGCGCATCGTGCTCTGTTTGACCTACGAGATTCTGTAGCAACTTGATCTGAAGTTTCATGATCTTTATCATTAGCTTCCTCTCCAGTAGGTGTAGGCATCACAGGAACAGATTTCTCGGATGAGCTACCTTCCAGATTGAGAGTAGGTACAATTTACCTTATCAAGTTCTACTTTCCTCCCACTCACTTCTTTCGAGAGAAACTCCTTCTCTAGAAAGGTTCCGTTCTTAGCAACAAAAATTTTGCCTTCGGACTTGTGGTAGAAGGTATACCCAATTGTTTCCTTAGGGTATCCTATGAAGACGCACTTCTCCGATTTGGGTTCGAGCTTATCAGGCTGAAGCCTTTTGCATAAGCATCGCATCCCCAAACTTTAAGAAACGACAGCTTAGGTTTGTTGCCAAACCACAGTTCATACGGTGTCGTCTCGACGGACTTTGACAATGCCCTGTTTAACGTGAATGCAGTTGTCTCTAATGCATAACCCCAAAATGAGTGGTAAATCAGTAAGAGACATCATAGATCGCACCATATCTAATAAAGTGCAATTATGACATTCGGACACACCATTACGCTGTGGTGTTCCAGGTGGCATGAGTTGTGTAACTATTCCACATTGTTTTAAATGAAGGCCAAACTTGTAACTCAAACATTCTCCTCCACGATCAGATCGTAGAAATTCTATTTTCTTGTTACGATGATTCTCCACTTCACTCTGAGATTCTTTGAACTTTTCAAATGTTTTAGACTTGTGTTTCATTGAGTATATATACCCATATCTGCTCAAATCATCTGTGAAGGTCAGAAAATAATGATAACCGCCACGAGCCTCAACACTCATTGGACCGCATACATCGGTATGTATTATTTCCAATAAGTCATTAGCTCGTTCCATTGTTCCGGAGAATGGAGTTTTAGTCATCTTGCCCACAAGGCATGGTTCACAAGTACCAAATGATTCTTAATCAAGTGATTCCAAAAGCCCATCAGCATGGAGTTTCTTCATGCGCTTTACACCAATATGGCCTAAACGGCAGTGCCACAGATATGTTGCACTATCATTATCAACTTTGCATCTTTTGGCATCAATATTATGAATATGTGTATTACTACGATCGAGATTCAATAAACCATTAACATTGGGTGTATGACCATAGAAGGTTTTATTCATGTAAACAGAATAACAATTATTCTTTGTCTTTAAATGAATAACCGTATTGCAATAAACATGATCTAATCATACTCTTGCTCAACGCAAACACCAAATAACATTTACTTAGGTTCAACACTAATCCCGGGAGTATAGGGAGTGTGCGATGATGATCATATCAATCTTGGAACCACTTCCAACACACATCATCACTTCACCCTCAACTAGTCTCTATTTATTCTGCAACTCCTGTTTTGAGTTACTAATCTTAGCAACCGAACATGTATCAAATACCAGGGGCTACTACGAGCACTAGTAAGGCACACATCAATAACATGTATATCAAATATACCTTTGTTCACTTTGCCATCCTTCTTATCCGCCAAATATTTGGGGTAGTTCCGCTTCCAGTGACCATTTACCTTTGCAGTAGAAGCACTCAGTTTCAGGCTTAGGTCCACCTTTGGGCATGTTCACAGGAGTGGAAACTTGCTTGCCATTCTTCTTGAAGTTCCCTTTCTTTCCCTTTGCCCTTTGCTTCAAACTAGTGGTCTTGTCAATCATCAACACTTGATGCTCTTTCTTGATTTCTACCTTCATCGATTTCAGCATCACGAAGAGCTCGGGAATCGTTTTTGTCATTCCTTGCTTATTATAGTTCATCACGAAGTTCCAGTAATTTTGTGATAGTAACTAGAGAATTATGTCAATTACTATCTTATCTGGAAGATTAACTCCCACTTGATTAAAGCAATTATAGTACTCAGACATTCTGAGCACATGCTCACTAGTTGAGCTATTCTCCTCCATCTTGTAGGAGAAGTACTTGTCAGAGGTCTCATACCTCTCGACACGGGCATGAGCCTAAAATACCAATTTCAGATCTTGGAACATCTCATATGCTCCGTGGCGTTCAAAACATTTTTGAAGTCCCGGTTATAAGCTATAAAGCATGGTGCACTAAACTATCAAGTAGTCATCATACCGAGCTTGTCGAACATTCATAACGTCTGCATCAGCTCCTGCAACAGGTCTGTCTCCTAGCGGTGCATCAAGGACATAATTCTTCTGTGCAGCAATGAGGATAATCCTCATATTAGGGACCCAGTTCGCATCATTGCTACTATCATCTTTCAACTTAGTTTTCTCTAGGAACATATCAAAAATAAACGGGGAGCTACAACGCGAGCTATTGATCTACAACATAATTTGCAAATACTATCAGGACTAAGTTCATGAGAAATTATAGTTCAATTAATCATATTACTTAAGAACTTAGATAGACATCCCTCTAGTCATCTAAATGATACGTGATCCAAATCACCTAAACCATGTCCGATCATCACGTGAGATAGAGTAGTTTTCAATGGTGAACATCACTATGCTGATCATATCTACTATATGATTCACGTTCGACCTTTCGGTCTCTAGTGTTCCGAGGCCATATCTGTATATGCTAGGCTCGTCAAGTTTAACCCGAGTATTCCGTGTGTGCAAATCTGGCTTGCACCCATTGTATTTGAACATAGAGCTTATCACACCCGATCATCACGTGGTGTCTCAGCACGAAGAACTTTCGCAACGGTGCATACTCGGGGAGAACACTTATACCTTGAAATTTAGTAAGGGATCATCTTATAATGCTACCATCATACTAAGTAAAATAAGATGCATAAAATATAAACATCACATGCAATCAAAATAT
The DNA here is from genome assembly GCA_963921465.1 of Triticum timopheevii. Classification (NCBI taxonomy): domain Eukaryota; kingdom Viridiplantae; phylum Streptophyta; class Magnoliopsida; order Poales; family Poaceae; genus Triticum; species Triticum timopheevii. The sequence goes on along the minus strand of OY997268.1, from coordinate 288,879,001 downwards.
GTGACATGATATGGCCATCATCATCTTGTGCTTTTGATCTCCATCATCGGAGCAACGTCATGATCTCCATCGTCACCGGCTTGACATCTTGATCTCCATCGTAGCGTCATGGTCGTCTCACCAATGATTGCTTCTACGACTATCGCTACCACTTAGTGATAAAGTAAAGCAATTACATAGCGCTTGTATTTCATACAATAAATCGACAACCATATGGCTCCTGCCAGTTGCCGATAACTTTTACAAAACATGATCATATCATACAACAATCTTTATATCACATCATGTTTTGACCATATCACATCACAACATGCCCTGCAAAAACAAGTTAAACGTCCTCTACTTTATTTGTTGCAAGTTTTACGTGGCTGCTACGGTCTGCTAGCATGAACCGTACATACCTACAGCACAAAAACCACAACGGTGATTTATCAAGTTTGTTGTTTTAACCTTCACAAGGACCGGACGTAGTCAAATTTGATTCAACTAAAGTTGGAGAAACAGACACCCGCCAGCCACCTTTATGCAAAACTAGTTGCATGTCTGTCGGTGGAACCAGTCTCATGAACGCGGTCATGTAAGGTTGGTCCAGGCCACTTCATCCAACAATACCGCCGAATCAAAATAAGACATTGGTGGTACGCAGTATGACGATCACCACCCACAACTCTTTGTGTTCTACTCGTGCATATCATCTATGCATAGACCTGGCTCTGATGCCACTATTGGGAAACGTAGCATGCAATTTCAAAAAAAAATCTACGCTCCCACAAGATCTATCTAGGGGATGCATAGCAACGAGAGGGGGAGAGTGTGTCCACATACCCTCGTAGACCGAAAGCGGAAGCGTTAGCTCAACGTGGTTGATGTAGTCGAACTCTTCTCGAATCAACCGACCAAGTACTGAATGTACGACACCTCCGAGTTCTGCACACATTTAGCTCGATGACGTCCCTCAGACTCTTGATCCAATACAGGCACGAAGGAGTCGATGAGTTCCTTCAGCACGACAGCGTGATGATGATGTTGGTGAAGTGATCCACGCAGGGCTTCGCCTAAGCACTACGACAATGTGACTGGAGGAGTAAACAGTGGAGGGGGGCACCGCACACGGCTGAACAATTGATGTGTCATGGGGTGCCCCCTGCACCCGTATATAAAGGAGGAGGGGAGGAGGCCGACCACAAGGGGCGCGCCAAGGAGGGGGAGTCCTACTAGGACTCCCAGTCCTAGTAGGATTCGCCCCCCCCCCCCCCCCCCTCTTTTTTCCTTCTCATGGAGGGGGAAAAGGGAAAGGGAGAGGGAAGAGGAGAAGGAAAGGAGGGTGTGCCCCCTCCCCTAGTCCAGTTCGGACTCCCCATGGGAGGGGGGCGCGGGCACCCCTTGTGGGCTGCCTCCCCTCTCCCCTATGGCCCGTGTAGGCCCAACAATTCCCCGGGGGGTTCCGGTAACCTCCCGTTCTCCAAAAAATACCCAAACCTTTCCGAAACCATTCCGGTGTCCGAATAGTATCGTCCAATATATCAATCTTTACCTCTCGACCATTTCGAGACACCTTGTCATGTCCGTGATCTCATCCAGGAATCCAAACAAACTTCGGTCACCAAAACACATAACTCATATAATACATATCGTCATCGAATGTTAAGCGTGCGGACCCTAAAGGTTCAAAAACTATGTAAACATGACCGAGACACATCTCCGGTCAATAACCAATAGCAGAACCTTTGTGCTCATATTGGTTCCCACATATTCTATGAAGATCTTTATCGGTCGAACTACACTGTCAACATATGTTATTCCCTTTGTCATCGGTATGTTACTTGCCCAAGATTCGATCATCGATATCTTCATACCTAGTTCAATCTCATTAATAGAAAGTCTCTTTACTCGTTCCGTTGATCCCATAACTAACTCATTAGTCATATTGCTTGCAAGGCTTCGTATGATGTTGTAGGATCGAAAGTATGTCTAGTGGGGGGGTGATTAGACTACTTGACCAGATAAAAAACATAACTTTTCCCAATTTTAGTTCTTGGCACTTTTTATCAACTTAGCACAAGTCAAGCAATATTAACACAATTCATGAAAGCATGCAAAGAGTATATGAGCAATGGAAAGTAAAGCATGCAACTTGCAAGAATCTAAAGGGATGGGATTGGAGTGTGCAAACACAATTGGAGACACGGATGTTTTTGGCGTGGTTCCGATAGGTGGTGCTATCATACATCCATGTTGATGGAGACTTCAACCCACGAAGGGTAACGGTTGCGCGAGTCCACGGAGGGCTCCAGCCACGAAGGGTCTAGAAAGAAGCAACCTTGTCTATCCCACCATGGCCATCGCCCACGAAGGACTTGCCTCACTAGGGTAGATCTTCACGAAGTAGGCGATCTCCTTGCCCTTACAAACTCCTTGGTTCAACTCCACAATCTTGTCGGAGGCTCCCAAGTGACACCTAACCAATCTAGGAGACACCACTCTCCAAAAGGTAATAGGTGGTGTGTTGATGATGAACTCCTTGCTCTTGTGCTTCAAATGATAGTCTCCTCAACACTCAACTCACTCTCACAGGATTGGATTTGGTGGAAAGATGATTTGAGTGGAAAGCAACTTGAGGAAGGCTAGAGATCAAGATTCATATGGTTGGATTGGAATATCTTGGCCTCAACACATGAGTAGGTCGTTCTCTCTCAGAAAATGAGTAGTGGAAGTGTAGGCACGTTATGATGGCTTCCCTCATGAAGCAGGAGAGGGTGGAGGGGTATATATAGCCTCCACACAAAATCTAACCGTTACACACAATATACCAAACTCGGTGGGACCGAATCAGAAAACTCGGTCGGACCGATCCAGTACATAATGTGACTGTTAGGCAATTTCGGTGGGACCGACATGTCGGTGGGACCAATATCATTAGGGTTAGGGCATGACGTAATCTCGGTTTGACCGATTACACAAACCAGACCGACTTTGGTAATAAGCTAACCAGAGAGTTGGTCAGGCAAACTTGGTGGGACCAATTCGCTTGTCTCGGTGGGACCGAAGCGTTATGAAAAGGAAACAGAGAGTTTGCATTGTAGACTCGGTGGGACTGATCGCTCATCTCGGTTAGACCGAAACGTTACAAAGGGAAATGGAGAATTTGCAACCCCATCTCGGTGAGACCGAGATCCCTATCGGCGAGACCGAAGTGACTAGGGTTTCTAGCAGTGGCTATGTCAAATGAACTCCGTGGCGCTGGATGGATCAAATCGGTGGGGTCGGGTTTGACTTTTGGTTTGGGACATATGTGGATATGATAAGGTGGTTGAGGGCTTTGGAGCATATCACTAAGCATTTTGAGCAAGCAAGCTATTAAGCAACACCTCATCCCCTTTTAATAGTATTGGCTTTCCTATAGACTCAATGTGATCTTGGATCACTAAAAATAGAAAATGTAGAGTCTTGGACTTTAGAGATTGAGCCATTCTTTTGTCCTTAGCATTTTGAGGGGTCCACGGTCCTAATCCATGCCATGCCAATCATTGAACTTTCCTAAAATATTTATCTTGAAATGGCATTAGTTCAATGAGCTATATGTTGTTAATCATTAGCAAAACCACCCAGGGATAGTTGCACTTTCAATCCCCCCCTTTTTGGTAATTGATGACAACATATAGATCAAAGCTTCAACAAAAGATAATAAGATTGAAATACATCGTCGCTTTGAGAAGTATGTGACAAACAAGAGCTCCACCTAAATTTGTGCATTATTTAAATTTGCTTTGGACTGCAAATGCACAATGTGTTAGGATCATGGGTCACTCTTCCATGTCACATGCATCTTGGTGGAGCGCTCAAAATGATAACAATTGAAAACATGCACTCATCACCAAGCAAAGTGAATGATCATAAAAGGATATAAGCAATAATATCATTCAAGCACACATTAAGGTAGCATATGATCAAACACATGATCATCCAAGTATCTCACAAAAGACATAATGTATCAAGAAAACACACAATAAAGTATCAAGCAAATAAAGTGCAAAGAGAGACAAAAACAACACTCTCTCTCTCGTAGACTATGATCTATACATATTTGTCCCCCTTAGGCAACAAGTTACCAAAAAGTTAAAAAATATGCATAGTGCTAAGCGTCTCTCAGGCTTGGTCTTCATGAGGTGGTGTAGAGATGACTCCAAGGACAAAAGCTTCTATTGATGTAGCTGGAGCTGGTGGAGTGGCTGCTGGAGGTGGCACTGAAGCTGTGGCTGCTGGTGCAGATGTAGTGGCTCTAGAATCAATAGCAGGCACTACAGCGGACCTCTGACCTCTTGGCACTCTTGTGAAAGCATCTGTAGTAGACTTGCCTTTCTTATCCTCTGCTTCCTCCTGGAGTTGCTCAACTACTGACTGCATCTCAGTTACTTTGACATCAAGATCATAGAATTTCTGTTCAATGATCCTCTCCAAACTCTCCTGATTTTGAGTCAGGGTGGCTGTCGGTGTCATAACCGGCGGATCTCGGGTAGGTTGTCCCGAACTGTGCGTCTAAGGCTAATAGTAATAGGAGGCAGGGGACACGATGTTTTCCGCAGGTTCGGGCCCTCTCGATGGAGGTAATACCCTACTTCCTGCTTGATTGATCTTGATGATATGAGTATTACAAGAGTAGATCCACCACGAGATCGTAGAGGCTAAACCCTAGAAGCTAGCCTATGATTATGATTGTTGTTGGCCTACGGACTAAACCCTCCGGTTTATATAGACACCGGAGGGGGCTAGGGTTATACAGAGTCGGTTACAAAGAAGGAGATCTAACATCCGGATCGCCAAGCTTGTCTTCCACGCAAAGGAGAGTCCCATCTGGACACGGGACGAAGTCTTGAGTCTTGTATCTTCACGGTCCAACAGTCCGGCCAAATTATAAAGTCCGGCTGTCTGGATACCCCCTTATCCAGGACTCCCTCAGTAGCCCCTGAACCAGGCTTCAATGATGATGAGACTAGCGCGCGATTGTCTTCGGCATTGTAAGGCGGGTTCCATTTCCGAATACTCCAAAGTAGATTAAGGATCGTGTCCGGCTTTGTAAGATAATTTCCGCATTCCACCATAGAGAGAACAATATTCCACAAATATAATCTGCTGACAACTTTAGATAATGTGACGTCACACCATGGTCAAGTCATTATTCAAATAGTTTTCCCACAACCAGCCATCGCACATATTGCGAGGCGGTTTCCTCGGCACGTCTTGTCGAAGCAGAGATCATGTCCCCTTATCACGGGATCCTCATCAATACGGGTATGGGTAACCCAACCGTGGCGCTTGGAAAATAAGCGATTTCGTCAGGCAAGCGGGGAGGCGCACCGTTCGCCACCTCTATAAAGGGATAAGGATCTCGCATTTTTACCCACGCCTTCTTCCTCTTTTGCTCATCCATTCTCGCACCCTCGAGCTCCAGCACCCTAGTTCTCGCCTTCTCCGCACAGCCAAACATGTCCGGAGTGGGAGGCAAGGGGGTGTCCTCCACCGTCAAGGAGGAGCACATCACGAAGCTCCGGGCGGCCGGATACTTGGCCGCAGATATCACGCACCGGCTCCCAGATGCAGGACAGATTATTCTGACTCCGGGACCCCACGAGAGGGTCGTGTTCCTCGCCCACTTCGTCCGCGGACTGGGATTCCCCCTCCACCCATTTGTCCGCGGGCTCATGTTCTATTACGGGCTGGATTTTCATGATTTGGCCCCTAACTTCATCCTCAACATCTCGGCGTTTATTGTCGTGTGCGAGGCCTTTCTCCGCATCAGGCCCGACTTTGGCCTGTGGCTAAAGATCTTCAACGTAAAGCCAAAGATAGTGGTAGGCCAGCAGGCGGAGTGCGGTGGCGCCATGGTGGTCAAGATGCCCAACGTCACCTGGCTCGAAGGCTCCTTTGCGGAGACCGCGAAGGGGTGGCAATCGGGATGGTTCTATATCACCGAGCCGCGCAATGCCAACTGGGTGGCGGCCCCCGAATTCCGATCCGGCATCCATGTGCGGCTCACTTCTTGGAAGAGGAAGGGCCTGGCCTGGGGTGCATCTGCGGAGCTGACCGGACTCCAGAACTGCGTCAAAAACATGATAACCAAGAACATCAAGCTAGTCAATGTGGTCCAGGTCATGCTATTTCGCCGGATTCTCCCACGCCAGAGACGGGCATTCAACCTGTGGGAGTTCGACGCGGCCCAATACCAGACACTGCAAGAGCTCTTTGACACGATGCACAAAGATGCTTCGAAGGTGTTGTTCAAGGCCAGTGAAGTTCCTCCCCCCACCTCCGAGGATCGCAGACTCAGCGCCAGGCGCCAAGCCAATGCGGTAAGCATTCTACATTTCGCAAGATGTGCCTTTCCTCAGTATATTCATGGGAGAAACTTAGGCCACTGTGCTGATTTTGACAGGAATATGTGGCGACGGCGGAGCAAATCGACTGTCCGGCTCTGTTGCCTGAGGACCTAGCAGACGAACTCCTGACAGAGATGCTGGCTCCGGCACCCTATGAGGTGCCGGAGAAGAAGGCCAAGAAAAAGGCCACGGGGACCAGAAGAAGTTCCCGGTGCAACATGGTGCCGGACTCATCGTCCGAAAACACCGGGGCGCACTCCTCCGGCAACAACGAGGTGGAGGAGGAAAACCCTCTCCCCAAAAATGAGGGGGGGAAGAAGAGGAAGGCCACCCTTTTCGGGGAGGCCGAAGGGTCCAAGAAGGGACGGACCCTTCCTCCGGACCACTCCACAACTGCCGCCTATAGTGAGGAGGAGTGGCTACCCAGGGGCAAGCCCCTGGCGAGATCGTAAGTATCCGCACTCTGTAATACTTTTAGTGCGACTTAGCTTCATAGTTTTTTATAACGCCGAACACGCATATGCAGTCCGGCTAGGTCCCATCCCGAGGTATCCTCTTCGGATGGGTCTCTGAGTGATTCATCAATGAATTCGCTCCCGACGGCCACCTCCCCTCGGCCTGCGGATGACACGGAGGTGCGGTCCCAAAGGGTACCAGAGCAGGGGGAAGCGGCTCTGGAGACGCCCCAAGGCGACATTCCATATGCTGGGCACATGGGGAGTAAGATCCCCATAGATTATGCTGATGAGAGCCGCAGCAAGTTGGGCTCCCAACCGGACACTGCACCGGAACTTCCAAAGGTTCCGGATTCAGGTAGGCAGCCCCTCGCTGGGGAAGGCGAGCCGGCCGTGCCGATGACCTCCATTGCACCAAAGGCGTCGGATAGTCTACTGGAAGTGCTTCGCGGTGCTTCCATGGATGAAGAGCATCGTACTCTTATGAGTACGGTGATTCAGAAGGTTCGGTCCGCCAAAAGCGGATTGACCGAAGCCTGCACCAGCCTCCTGACAGGCTTTGAGGTAAGTAATCAAAAGTGTGAGAAATTATCACCCAATAGACAGTAGCCCCTGATACTCTATTTGGTGTTCGGAAAGAAAAGCCAAACCGAGGGTCAACTTTAAACTGCAGGAATCTAACAGTATGTGTCTATGTGAATAAGCAGGCGGTGCTGCTTGCCGCTGCTGCCCGTACAGCAGAGGTCGCCGGACTCGAACGGGACCTGAAGCAGGCCGAGGAGGAGCTCGGCCTCACGAAGAGGCAGCTCGAAGAGAACAAAGGTAAGTGATACCCTGTTTACGTGTCATATAGATGAGAAAAAATTGGTGACGCTAACAAAAAGCATTATAATTTTTTAATAGGGGCCACGACCGAAGTGGCAGTCCTAAAGAAAGCGCTATCCGAGGCCGAAGATAAGGCAGCCACGGAGCGTATTGAGCGTGAAAAGCAAGATGCTAGGGTGGGCGAGGTACAGCAAGAGCTCCAGGAGTTCGGCAAGAAGTTCGAGTCCTTGGAGCGTGACTTCAAGACAAAAGAGTCTGAGCTTGCGAAGGCCCTTTAGAGCGTGAAAGACGCCAGGGCCGAAGCCCAAAAGGCCCGGCAGGAAATCCAGGTGGCCAAGAAGATAGCGGCGGGTAAGGCATTCATTATGCAAAGCAAGCATGTGGAGGAGACATTTCTTTTACTTACCCGAATTCGGAGCTCTCCAGGGGCATTCGCAGATCTGCCACGCAGCATATCGGATGCCACGGAGTTCTACCGTGCCGAAGAGGGGAGCTCGATGGAGAAGCTGTTCTAGTCCCAGTATGCTGGAGCGGAACACCCAATGCCTCTGAGTGACTAACTAAAGCAGTTGGTTGAAATCCACAGGGTGGCCGAAGTGGCCATGAAGGACTTCATAGTCCGGATGTGGCCTAGTGAGCCCCTGCCCGACAGCTACTTCAGCCTTATAAAGCGGATGGTAAATGCTTGTCCACGGCTCGAAGTTATCAAGCAATCCGTTTGTGTTGAGGGTGCCCGTCGGGCCTTTGCCCATGCGAAGATGCATTGGGCCAAGCTGGATGCAGAGAAGCTGGTGAAGGATGGACCGCCGGAGGGCAAGGCGCATCGCTACCCCGAGAAATATTATGATGGCGTTATGAAAGGCGCTCGCCTCGTGCCCGATGAATGTACCAAGGACGTAATCTTTGAGTGAATGTACTCATGTCGTCTTTGTAATATGCAAACTAGTTCGTTTGCGCTATATGGCGCTTTGTTGATTTAAAATATTACCTTCTGTGCGGTTGTTTATAAATTTCTGAAAGTAGGCCAGTCGTCGGCTTCCGCCCCCACGTAACTAGTACTGGGGTGTTCGTGGAAAACCCAAACACTCTTTATCCAAATTTTTGGTCCTTGAAGGAGGTGTTCGGCATAGCGAACAAGGCAATCGGACTATTCGGCTTTATAACTCTCACTTAGCCATAGAAGTCTACAATTTTAAATTTCAGCGAAGCCCCTAGAACTTGGAAAACCGAATTGGAGCACTATACACGCCTAAATCAGACAAGGCCGATTCCTCGCCTGAAGCAGAAAAATCTTTAAGGATTTAAGACCTCTCGAACAGCGACCAGCTCTCGCCGCATCATGACAGTCAGTTGTCGGCTTTCTCTACTGAGGTGCTCGTCCGGAAGAACCGGGACACAATCACAGTAGTTCTCCCTGCGCTACCTTAGTTGATATAACGGAACGTAAGGTACCAAAACAAGGGAGCCGGGCAAACCCAACTATTGACCCAAGACATGATTCTGAGCTGATGCATATAATGCTATAAGTTCGGGGTGCCGCACTGTCGAAAGTGTTCGGACTTATCTTGCCGTATTATGGGGCACGATAAGAAGCCCCTGGCAAACTGAACGTACCAAAGTGTACGGATGCGATATTAAATAAACATTTTTAGGGAAAATGTGCGGATAGGAATAATAAGCTGAGGCCATATATTATTTCCCTTTGTTATTTAAATAATATGTCCAAGCGCATGTGTACAATTAATGCATTAAGCAGAACAAATAGGACTATTTGACATGTCCTATCCGGGGGCGGGCCGCATGCGGGTATGTAAAACAGGTATAACAATCATTGACAGATACCACCTGGGTATTCCCGTTGTGCGCAAAGCCTTTTGCATCCTTGTTTTCCCTCCTTTGATGAGTCCGATGATCTGGCTCTCTGAAGGGGATGCCCGAAAGTAGGGTGCTGAAAGAGAAAGAAGGTTATTTAAAGTATGCGGGTCTTGTCGCGGTTGAACCGCACTGTGGACCGCATCACCGTTGCGCCTTCGCCTATGCCCATGGTATTTTAAGTGCGTAATTGTGTACGCGCGGCACAAATGCTGCCTGGATGGGGTTAGGGTGGAGGCCGGACTGCTAGTCATGCTCTTGGCGTGCCTGGCGATCCTGTTGCAGAGTACTCCGAACTTGCTTGACGGAGCTCGGGGTTGTTGTCGCCGAATTGGCGGTCTGCCGGAGAAGGCTGCTTTGTACTTCTGCCGCGAGGGCCGCAGTGTGCTCTTCTGTACGGAGAGAGCGGTCTGTGTTTCCATTGACTGTTATAACCCCGCGAGGTCCTGGCATCTTGAGCTTGAGGTATGCATAGTGTGGTACCGCATTGAATCGAGCGAATGTCGTTCGTCCGAGCAGTGCATAATAACCACTACGGAAAGGGACGATATGAAAGCTTAACTCCTCACTTCGGAAGTTATCCGGGGATCCGAAGACCACTTCCAGTGTTATGGAGCCCATACAACGGGCCTCTACTCCTAGAATTACACCTTTGAAGGTGGTTTTGGTGGGCTTGATCCTCGAAGGATCAATGCCCATTTTGCGCACTGTGTCTTGGTAAAGCAGGTTCAGGCTACTGCCACCGTCCATAAGGATTCGCGTAAGGTGGAATCCGTCGATGATTGGGTCAAGGACCAATGCGGCTGAACCGTCGTGACAGATGCTGGTAGGGTGGTCCCTACGATCAAAAGTGATCGGACAGGCTGACCATGGGTTGAACTTTGGGGCGACTGGCTCCATTGCATAGATGTCCCTTAGTGCTCGCTTTAGTTCCCTTTTGGGAATGTGGGTGGCATAGATCATGTTTACCGTTTTCACCTGAGGAGGAAATTTCTTCTGTCCCCCAGTGTTCGGATGCCGGGGCTCCTCGTCATCGTTGCTGTGCAGCCCCTTGTCCTTGTTTTTGGCATTTATCTTGCCGGCCTGTTTGAACACCCGGCAATCTCTGTTAGTGTGGTTGGCTGGCTTATCAGGGGTGCCATGAATTTGGCACGAGTGATCAAGTATGCGGTCCAGACTGGACGATCCCGGATTGTTTCTTTTGAACGGCTTTTTCCACTGACCAGATTTTGAGCCACTGAATCCGGCGTTCACTGCCATGTCTTCAGTGTCATCGCCATTGTTCCGACGCTTATGTTTGTTGCGCCGGAGTTTATTGGCATGGTGCTACTGCGAGCCAACCAGCTGTCCTCGCCCGCGCAAAACCGGGTCATGAGTGTCGTGAGGGCCGCCATGGACTTCGGTTTTTCCTGGCCGAGGTGTCGGGCGAGCCACTCGTCGCGGATATTTTGCTTAAAAGCCACCAAGGCTTCGGCGTCCAGACAGTCGACAATTTGGTTCTTTTTAGTTAGGAACCGAGTCCAGAATTTCCTGGCTGACTCTCCGGGCTGTTGGGTAATGTGACTCAAGTCATCAGCATCCGGTGGTCGCACGTAAGTGCCTTGTAAGTTGTCGAGGAACGCGTCCTCTAGGTTTTCCCAACTACCGATGGAATTTGCCGACAGGCTATTTAGCCAGTGTCGGGCCGGTCCTTTGAGTTTAAGGGGAAGATAGTTGATGGCATGTAGATTGTCACCGCGGGCCATGTGAATGTGGAGAAGGAAATCTTTGATCCATACCGTAGGGTCTGTTGTGCCGTCGTATGATTCGATGTTTACGGGTTTAAACCCTTCTGGGAATTCGTTATCCATTACTTCGTCAGTGAAGCATAGGGGGTGTGCAGCGCCTCTTTGCCGGGCTATGTTGCTGCGCAGTTCGAATAAGTCTGGTCGGCTATGTTCGGCCCGGCCGGACTTGTTGATAGTGTATCCGGCATGACGATCATCGTCATGTGTTGGGGCACACCCTCGCGATCCGTAGATCGATCTTGGCTGACCTGCTTTGTTTTCTAGCATGTCTCGTGGGTCCTGCCTATTGCCCCGGTCCATAGTGTATTGGCGTGGGGGTGCGGGCTGATACTCGGGCTGATATGCCATTTTATCCCGGCCACGAGGTGGCCGGTCAGCCTCGTCCTGTGCTGGTGGTATGGGCTCCTCCTCGAGTTGAGGTAGCAACTTGTGCTTTGGGTAACCTTTTGTGCGGCGCTCGAGTCCATATTCCTCGGCTGCCAGGACCTCGGTCCATCTGTCTGTGAGCAGATCTTGATCAGCTTGGAGCTGCTGCTTCTTCTTTTTCAGGCTTCTCACAGTGGCCATAAGCCTGCGCTTGAAGCGCTCCTGCTCTACGGGATCCTCAGGCAGGCCGAATTCATCATCGCCGAGGCTCACCTCGTCTTCGGAGGGGGAATGTAGTTGTCCTCCTCCAAGTATCCGTCCGTTGCCTATTCGTCTGGGCTAACCTGCCCGTCTTCCTGTTCAGCCTGCTCGAAGGCAGGCTGATCGGGATTGTATTCATCTTTGGCACCATCCAGATTGTTTTCGTCTCCTGTGCCGGTATTGCTGTGGCGGGGCTTGGAGCGGTGCCGATGACGCCCATGCTTTGATTTCTTCCTTGAGGGGTTGTCCTCCATTGCTTCGTCGCCATTGGTTTCTTTGGGAGTGTCCACCATATATATATCATGCGAGGAGGTGGCTGTCCAACGCCCCGTGGGCGGTGGTTCCTGTTCTTCTCCTGCATCATCGTCCACACCGTCGATGTCTTCAGAGTCGAAGTCAAGCACGTCGGTCAAATCATCAACAGTGGCAATGAAGTGGGTGGTGGGTGGGCAATGAATTTCCTCGTCGCCTGCCTCCCACTTGAGCCGGACATAGTTTGGCCAAGAGTCTCCTGACAAAGAGAGAGACTTTAATGAATTCAGCATGTCGCCAAAGGGCGAGTGCTGGAAGATTTCCGCGGCGGTGAACTCCATTACCGGAGCCCAACCAGATTCGGCGGGCTCGGGGGCGCGCGGTCTGGAACCTACAGCCAGACACAAGTCCGGGGGTTCAGAGATACAGACTTCCTTGGGGGTGGAGTACGTGTTCGGCTCTACCACCGATGAGTATGCGGCCTCCGGGGCGGGATCCACCCGCCCGTCCTCGGACGACACGATCTGCCCCGGATTTAGGTCCGAAGCTATTGCAGGTGCGATATCCTGAGTATTGTCTGGCAGCAGGTCTAAGCCGTGCTCGTCGTGACTGTTTGGCGCTCCTGGCGTAGGCCCGAATCCGTCGAAGATCAAGTCTCCGCGGATATTGGCCGTGTAATTCAAGTTCCCGAACCTGACCTGATGGCCAGGGGCGTAGCTGTCGATCTGCTCTAGATGGACAAGCGAATTGGCCCGTAGTGCGAAGCCGCCGAACATGAAGATCTGTCCGGGGAGGAAAGTCTCACCCTGGACCGCGTTGTTGTTGATGATTGAAGGAGCCATCGAGCCTTGCAGCGACGACACAGAGGAACTCTCAATGAAACTACCAATGTCGGTGTCAAAACCAGCGGATCTCGGGTAGGGGGTCCCGAACTATGCGTCTAAGGCTAATAGTAACAGGAGGCAGGGACACGATATTTTACCCAGGTTCGGGCCCTCTGGATGGAGGTGATACCCTACTTCCTGCTTGATTGATCTTGATGATATGAGTATTACAAGAGTAGATCTACCACGAGATCGTAGAGGCTAAACCCTAGAAGCTAGCCTATGATTATGATTGTTGTTGGCCTACGGACTAAACCCTCTAGTTTATATAGACACCGGAGGGGGTTAGGGTTATACAGAGTCGGTTACAAAGAAGGAGATCTAACATCCGGATCGCCAAGCTTGTCTTCCACGCAAAGGAGAGTCCCATCTGGACACGGGATGAAGTCTTGAGTCTTGTATCTTCACGGTCCAATAGTCTGGCCAAAGTATATAGTTCGGCTGTCCGGATACCCCCTTACCAGGACTCCCTCAGTGGCCAAGCCCTTCCCAATCCTCAACGTGGATTGGATCAGATATCCAAGTTGATCTTGCCTACTCTTTAAGAACACCTGAGATGCCTCTTTAGCACCTGGCATCTTTGCAGCTTTCTCTACCCTTGCCTTCTCTCTCTTCTCATGTGCTTGCACTGAGGAATGATCTTTCTCATCCATCACAACAGTGTTATCCTCAAAATATGGCTTGAGAGGTAAATGCTCCTTGTCCAACAAATAAGTGTAGGTGCCCATCTTGGAGTTGATGAGCACCTGAATTTGTGGAGCATACCCACAAGACCTCTTTTGATCTGCAGATGTCCTCTTGATTGTTTCCACAATCAGACCCATCACTTTGAACTTCTGAGGAACATCGAATATGTGCAGTAAGTTGATGGAATGTCCTCTTATCATTATGTGATCTCCAGACTTGGGCAAAAGAGTATGCCTCAGGATGATATTGATTGTAGGCAGGCCTGACAATAAGTGCTTCACTGAGCCAAGCTTGTGAGTTTCCAGGTCTGCATCAGGAATTTCCTTGTACATACTTGCCATTGAGTTATGGTCTTTCTTCTTCTTGGCATACACATCCAAGTCATCCTCATGAGCTTCTGGGGCATTTATCAACCTGGCCCATTCATCAACAGTGGATTGGTACCTAGTACCTTCTGACATCCATACAATTCTTGTTGGGGAACGTAGCAGAAATTCAAAATTTTCCTACGTGCCACCAGGATCTATCTATGGAGAAACCAGCAACGAGGGGAAGGAGAGTGCATCTACATACCCTTGTAGATCGCTAAGAGGAAGCGTTCAAGAGAATGGGGTTGAAGGAGTCGTACTCGTCGTGATCCAAATCACCGGAGATCCTAGTGCCGAACGGACGGCACCTCCGCGTTCAACACACGTACAGCCCGGTGACGTCTCCCATGCCTTGATCCAGCAAGGAGAGAGGAAGAGGTTGAGGAAGACTCCATCCAGCAGCAGCACAACGGCGTGGTGGTGATGGAGGAGCGTGGCTATCCTGCAGGGCTTCGCCAAGCACCGCGGGAGAGGAGAAGGGCTGCACCAAGAGGGAGAGATTCTCGTGTGTTGGGCAGCCCCCAGACCTCAAGTATTTATAGGGGGGAGGGGGCTGCGCCCCCTCTAGGGTTCCCTCCCCAAGGGTGGCAGCAGCCCCCAGATCCCATCTGGGTGGCGGCCAGAAGGGGAGAGGGGGGAGGCGCACCTAGGGTGGGCCTTAGGGCCCATCAGCCCTAGGGTTTGCCCCCTTTCCCCACTTCCTGCGCCTTGGGCCCTGTGGGGGGCGCACCAGCCCACCTGGGGCTGGTCCCCTCCCACACTTGGCCCATGCAGCCCTCCAGGGTTGGTGGCCCCACTTGGTGGACCCCCGGGACCCTCCCGGTGGTCCCGGTACGTTACCGGAAAAACCCGAAACTTTTCCGGTGACCAAAACAGGACTTCCAATATATAAATATTTACCTCCGGACCATTCCGGAACTCCTCCGAACAACATTTGGTAACCACATACAAACTTCCTTTATAACCCTAGCGTCATCGAACCTTAAGTGTGTAGACCCTACGGGTTCGGGAGACATGTAGACATGACCGAGACGTTCTCCGATCAATAACCAACAGCGGGATCTGGATACCCATGTTGGCTCCCACATGTTCCACGATGATCTCATCGGATGAACCACGATGTCAAGGACTCAATCGATCCCGTATACAATTCCCTTTGTCTAGCGGTATATTACTTGCCTGAGATTTGATCGTCGGTATACCGATACCTTGTTCAATCTCGTTACCGGCAAGTCTCTTTACTCGTTCCGTAACACATCATCCCGTGATCAACCCCTTGGTCACATTGTGCACATTATGATGATGTCCTACCGAGTGGGCCCAGAGATACCTCTCCGTTTACACGGAGTGACAAATCCCAGTCTCGATCTGTGTCAACCCAACAGACACTTTCGGAGATACCTGTAGTGCACCTTTATAGTCACCCAGTTACGTTGTGACATTTGATACACCCAAAGCACTCCTATGGTATCCGGGAGTTACACGATCTCATGGTCTAAGGAAGAGATACTTGACATTGCAAAAGCTCTAGCAAACAAACTACACGATCTTTGTGCTATGCTTAGGATTGGGTCTTGTCCATCACATCATTCTCCTAATGATGTGATCCCGTTATCAACGACATCCAATGTCCATAGCCAGGAAACCATGACTATCTGTTGATCACAACGAGCTAGTCAATTAGAGGCTCACTAGGGACATATTGTGGTCTATGTATTCACACGTGTATTACGATTTCCGGATAATACAGTTATAGCATGAATAAAAGACAATTATCATGAACAAGGAAATATAATAATACTTTTATTATTGCCTCTAGGGCATATTTCCAACAGTCTCCCACTTGCACTAGAGTCAATAATCTAGTTCACATCTCCATGTGATTAACACTCACAGGTCACATCGCCATGTGACCAACATCCAAAGAGTTTACTAGTGTCATTAAACTAGTTCACATCATCATGTGATTAAGACTCAATTAGTTCTGGGGTTTGATCATGTTTTGCTTGTAAGAGAGGTTTTAGTCAACGGGTCTGCAACATTCAGATCCGTATGTACTTTGCAAATCTCTAGGTCATATTGTAAATGTTGCTTCCACGCTCCACTTGGAGCTATTCCAAATGGTTGCCCCACTATACGTATCCGGTTTGCTACTCAGAGTCACTCGGATAGGTGTTAAAGCTTGCATCGACGTAACCCTTTACGCCGAACTCTTTATCACCTCCATAATCGAGAAACATGTCCTTATTTACTCCAAGGACAATTTTGACCGCTGTCCAATGATCCATTCCTGGATCATTCTTGTACCCCTTGACTGACTCATGGCAAGGCACACTTCCGGTGCGGTACACAGCATAGCATACTACAGAGCCTATGTCTGAAACATAGGGGACGACCTTCGTCCTTTCTCTCTTTTCTGCCATGGTCGAGCTTTTAAGTCTTAACTTCATACCTTACATCTTAGGCAAGAACTCCTTCTTTGACTGATCCATCTTGAACACCTTCAAGATCATGTCAAGGTACGTGCTCATTTGAAAGTACTATTAAGCATTTTGATCTATCTTATAGATCTTGATACTTATTGCTCAAGTAGCCTAATCCAGGTTTTCCATTGAAAAACACTTTTCAAATAACCCTATATGCTTTCCAGAAATTCTACATCATTTCTGATCAACAATATGTCAATAACATATACTCATCAGAAATTCTATAGTGCTCCCACTCACTTCTTTAGAAATACAAGTTTCTCATAAACTTTTGTATAAATCCAAAATCTTTGATCATCTCATCAAAACGTACATCCCAACTCCGAGATGCTTACTCCAGTCCTTAGAAGGATCGCTGGAGCCGGCATACCTTTTAGCATCCTTAGGATTGACAAAAACTTTCGGATTGTATCACATACAACCTTTCCTTACGAAAACTGGTAAGGAAACTCATTTTGACATCCATCTGCCAGATTTCATAAATGCAGCTAATGCTAACATGATTCCGACGGACTTAAGCATCGCTACGGATGAGAAAATCTCATCGTAGTCAACTCCTTGAACTTGTGAAAAAACTCTTCGCCACAAGTCGAGCTTCATAGACGGTGACATTACCGTCCACGTCCGTCTTCTTCTTAAAGATCCATTTATCTCAATGGCTTGCCGATCATCGGGCAAGTCCACCAAAGTCCATGCTTTGTTCTGATACATGGATCCTATCTCGAATTTCATGGCTTCTAACCATTTGTCGGAATATGGGCCCACCATTGCTTCTCCATAGCTTGTAGGTTCATTGTTGTCTAGCAACATGACCTTCAAGACAAGATTACTGTACCACTCTGAAGTAGTACGCATCCTTGTCACCCTACGAGGTACGGTAGTGACTTGATCCAAAGTTTCATGATCACTATCATAAGCTTCTACTTCAATTGGTGTAGGCGCCACAGGAACAACTTCCTGTGCCCTGCTACACACTAGTTGTAGTGATGGTTCAATAACCATATCAAGTCTCCACCATGCTCCCACTCAACTTTCCGAGACAAACTTTTCCTCGAGAAAGGACCCGATTCAAGAACCAATCCCTATTGCTTTCGGATCTGAATTAGGAGGTATACCCAACTGTTTTTGGGTGTCCTATGAAGATGCATTATTATCTGCTTTGGGTTCGAGCTTATCAACCTGAAACTTTTTCACATAAGCATCGCAGCCCCAAACCTTTAAGAAATGACAGCTTAGGTTTCTCTAAACCATAGTTCATACGGTGTCATCTCGACGGAATTACGTGGTGCCCTATTTAAAGTGAATGTGGTTGTCTCTAATGCCTAACCCATAAACGATAGTGGTAATTCGATAAGAGACATCATGGTACGCACCATATCCAATAGGGTGCAACTATGATGTTCGGACACACCATCAAACTATGGTGTTCCAGGCGGTATTAATTGTGAAACAATTTCCACAATGTCTTAATTGCGTGCCAAAGCTCGTAACTCAGATACTCATCTCTATGATCATATCATAGACATTTCATCCTCTTGTCACGATGATCTTCAACTTCACTCTGAAATTACTTGAACCATTCAATAATTCAGACTTGTGTTTCATCAAGTAAATATACTCTACATCTACTCGAATCATCTGTGAAGTAAGAACATAACGATATTCACTGCATTCCTCAGCACTCATTGGAATGCACACATCAAAATGTGTTACTTCCAACAAGTTGCTATCTTGTTCCATTTTACTGAAATACGAGGCTTTTTAGTCATCTTGCCCATGTGGTATGATTTGCATATCTCAAGTGATTCAAAATCAAGTGAGTCCAAACGATCCATCTGCATGGAGTTTCTTCATGCGTATACACCAATAGACATGGTTCGCATGTCTCAAACTTTTCAAAACGAGTGAGTCCAAAGATCCATCAACATGGAGCTTCTTCATGCGTTTTACACCAATATGACTTACATGGCAGTGCCACAAGTAAGTGGTACTATCATTACTATCTTATATCTTTTTGGCATGAAAATGTGTATCACTACGATCGAGATTCAATAAACCATTCCTTTAGGTGCAAGACCATTGAAGGTATTATTCAAACAAATAGAGCAACCATTATTCTCCTTAAATGAATAACCGTATTGCGATAGACATAATCCAATCATGTCTATGCTCAACGCAAACACCAAATCTCGATGGTAGAGGGAGCGTGCGATGCTTGATCACATCAACCTTGGAAACACTTCCAACACATATCGTCAGCTCACCTTTAGCTAGTCTCCGTTTATTCCGTAGCTTTTATTTCGAGTTACTAACACTTAGCAACCGAACCGGTATTTAATACCCTGGTGCTACTAGGAGTACTAGTAAAGTACACATTAACATAATGTATATCCAATATACTTCTATCGACCTTGCCAGCCTTCTCATCTACCAAGTATCTAGGGTAATTCCGCTCCAGTGGTTGTTCCCCTTATTACAGAAGCACTTAGTCTCGGGTTTGGGTTCAAACTTGGGTTTCTTCACTAGAGCAGTTGATTTGCCGTTTCATGAAGTATCCCTTCTTGCCCTTGCCCTTCTTGAAACTAGTGGTTTCACCAACCATCAAAAATTGATGCTCCTTCTTGATTTCTACTTTCGCGGTGTTAAACATCGCGAATACCTCAAGGATCATCATATCTATCCCTGATATGTTATAGTTCATCACGAAGCTCTAGCAGCTTGGTGGCAATGACTTTGGAGAAACATCACTATCTCATCTGGAAGATCAACTCCCACTCGATTCAAGTGATTGTTGCACTCAGACAATCTGAGCACAAGCTCAACGATTGAGCTTTTCTCCCTTAGTTTTGCAGGCTAAGAAAATTGTCGGAGGTCTTATACCTCTTGACGTGGGCACGAGCCTGAAATCCCAATTTCAGCCCTCGAAACATCTCATATGTTCCACGACATTTCGAAAACGTCTTTGGTGCCTCAACTCTAAACCATTTAACTGAACTATCACGTAGTTATCAAAACGTGTATGTCCGATGTTCGCAACATCCACAGACGACGTTTGGGGTTCAGCACACTGAGCGGTGCATTAAGGACATAAGCTTTCTACTGTTCGCATAATCGCTATTGTCAACTTTCAACTATATTTTCTCTAGGAACATATCTAAACAGTGGAACTAAAGCGCGAGCTTACGACATAATTTGCAAAGATCTTTTGACTATGTTCAGGATAATTAAGTTCATATTATGAACTCCCACTCAGATAGACATCCCTCTGGTCATCTAAGTGATTACATGATCCGAGTCAACTAGGCCGTGTCCGATCATCACGTGAGACGGACTAGTCATCATCGGTGAACATCTTCATGTTGATCGTATCTACTATACGACTCATGCTCGACCTTTCGGTCTCCGTGTTCCGAGGCCATGTCTGTACATGCTAGGCTCGTCAAGTTAACCCTAAGTGTTTCGCGTGTGTAAATCTGTCTTACACCCGTTGTATGTGAACGTAAGAATCCATCACACCCGATCATCACGTGGTGCTTAGAAGCGACGAACTTTAGCAACGGTGCACAGTTAGGGAAGAACACTTCTTGAAATTTTTTGTAAGGGATCATCTTATTTACTACCGTCATTCTAAGTAAACAAGATGCATAAACATGATAAACATCACATGCAATCAAATAGTGACATGATATGGCCAATATCATTTTGCTCCTTTTGATCTCCATCTTCGGGGCTCCATGATCATCATCGTCACCGGCATGACACTATGATCTCCATCATCGTGTCTCCATGAAGTTGTCTCGCCAACTTATTACTTCTACTACTATGGCTACCGGTTAGCAATAAAGTAAAGTAATTACATGGCGTTGTTCAATGACACGCAGGTCATACAATAAATTAAGACAACTCCTATGGCTCCTGCCGGTTGTCATACTCATCGACATGCAAGTCGTGATTCCTATTACAAGAACATGATCAATCTCATACATCACATATCATTCATCACATTCTTCTTGGCCATATCACATCACATAGCATACCCTGCAAAAACAAGTTAGACATCCTCTAATTGTTGTTTGCATGTTTTACGTGGCTGCTATGGGTTTCTAGCAAGAACGTTTCTTACCTACGCAACACCACAACATGATATGTCAATTGCTATTTACCCTTCATAAGGACCCTTTTCATCGAATCCGTTCCGACTAAAGTGGGAGAGACTGGCACCCGCTAGCCACCTTATGCACGAAGTGCATGTCAATCGGTGGAACCTGTCTCACGCAAGAGTACGTGTAAGGTCGGTCCGGGCCGCTTCATCCCACAATACCGTCGACACAAGATTGGACTAGTAACGGTAAGAATATTGAACAAAATCAACGCCCACAACTACTTTGTGTTCTACTTGTGCAAAGAATCTACGCAATAGACCTAGCTCATGATGCCACTGTTGGGGAACGTAGCAGAAATTCAAAATTTTCCTACGTGTCACCAAGATCTATCTATGGAGAAACCAGCAACGAGGGGAAGGAGAGTGCATCTACATACCCTTGTAGATCGCTAAGTGGAAGCGTTCAAGAGAACGGGGTTGAAGGAGTCGTACTCGTCGTGATCCAAATCACCGGAGATCCAAGTGCCGAACGGACGGCACCTCCGCGTTCAACACACGTACAGCCCGGTGACGTCTCCCATGACTTGATCCAGCAAGGAGAGAGGGAGAGGTTGAGGAAGACTCCATCCAGCAGCAGCACAACGGCGTGGTGGTGATGGAGGAGCGTGGCTATCCTGCAGGGCTTCGCCAAGCACCGCGGGAGAGGAGAAGGGCAGCACCAAGAGGGAGAGATTCTCGTGTGTTGGGTAGCCCCCAGACCTCAAGTATTTATAGGGGGAGGGGAGGGGGCTGCGCCCCCTCTAGGGTTCCCTCCCCAGGGGTGGCGGCAGCCCCCAGATCCCATCTGGGTGGCGGCCAGAAGGGGAGAGGGGGGAGGCGCACCTAGGGTGGGCCTTAGGGCCCATCTGCCCTAGGGTTTGCCCCCTTTCCCCACTTCCTGCGCCTTGGGCCCTGTGGGGGGGCGCACCAGCCCACCTGGGGCTGGTCCCCTCCCACACTTGGCCCATGCAGCCCTCCAGGGTTGGTGGCCCCACTTGGTGGACCCCCGGGACCCTCCCGGTGGTCCCGGTACGTTACCGAAAAAACCCGAAACTTTTCCGGTGACCAAAACAGGACTCCCAATATATAAATCTTTACCTCCGGACCATTCCGGAACTCCTCGTGACGTCCGGGATCTCATCCGGGACTCCGAACAACATTCGGTAACCACATACAAACTTCCTTTATAACCCTAGCGTCATCGAACCTTAAGTGTGTAGACCCTACGGGTTCGGGAGACATGTAGACATGACCGAGACGTTCTCCGGTCAATAACCAACAGCGGGATCTGGATACCCATGTTGGCTCCCACATGTTCCACGATGATCTCATCGGATGAACCACGATGTCAAGGACTCAATCGATCCCGTATACAATTCCCTTTGTCTAGTGGTATATTACTTGCCCGAGATTCGATCGTTGGTATACCGATACCTTGTTCAATCTCGTTACCGGCAAGTCTCTTTACTCGTTCCGTAACACATCATCCCGTGATCAACCCCTTGGTCACATTGTGCACATTATGATGATGTCCTACCGAGTGGGCCCAGAGATACCTCTCCGTTTACACGGAGTGACAAATCCCAGTCTCGATCCGTGTCAACCCAACAGACACTTTCAGAGATACCTGTAGTGCACCTTTATAGTCACCTAGTTACGTTGTGACGTTTGATACACCCAAAGCACTCCTACGGTATCCGGGAGTTACACGATCTCATGGTCTAAGGAAGAGATACTTGACATTGGAAAAGCTCTAGCAAACAAACTACACGATCTTTGTGCTATGCTTAGGATTGGGTCTTGTCCATCACATCATTCTCCTAATGATGTGATCCCGTTATCAACGACATCCAATGTCCATAGCCAAGAAACCATGACTATCTGTTGATCACAACGAGCTAGTCAATTAGAGGCTCACTAGGGACATATTGTGGTCTATGTATTCACACGTGTATTACGATTTCCGGATAATACAGTTATAGCATGAATAAAAGACAATTATCATGAACAAGGAAATATAATAATACTTTTATTATTGCCTCTAGGGCATATTTCCAATAATTCTGCCATTAGGATAGAAGTGAGCAGTGGAGTAAAATTGCATGATCAGCTCATCATTCCACTTAGTGAGCTTCTAGCCAACAAACTTGTCCACTTCACAAGCCTTGAAGCTATCATAGACACCTAGGAAGTGATCTTCATTTTTATGATGTATGTTGATGCGGAGCATCCCACGTTCATCTCCATGTACACTCCGACTACTCTCCAAGCCCCAAGGATACATAAGATGAGACCTCGACTATGCGCCATTGGACACAAGGTGAATTCACTCCTCTTCGAACCGTCACTTCCGCATATGAGACACGGCTACTACCTCATGCATGGA
This sequence comes from Triticum timopheevii, assembly GCA_963921465.1. Lineage (NCBI taxonomy): Eukaryota > Viridiplantae > Streptophyta > Magnoliopsida > Poales > Poaceae > Triticum > Triticum timopheevii. The sequence goes on along the minus strand of OY997268.1, from coordinate 288,855,857 downwards.
CCTTGCGTACACTCAGGTACAACCAAGATGACCATGCAGAATCCAAGGACCAAGGCCAAGCATGGAAGAGGAGAAGGAAGAAGAAGAATGGAGCAAGACTGGAGTTGCCCGGATCATCCAGACACCCAGCCGGTTCATCCGGGCCCAGCCGGATCATCCGGACCCTCCCCGGATCGTCCGGGTAAATGCATCGAAGGCACCCGAAGGCTTCTGCTGAAGCCGGATCATCCGGAACTCCAGCCGAATCATCCGGACCCCGACGCCCGGATCATCCGGGACCCCGTCCGGATCATCCGGCCTTGCCTGCGCGCATGACTTGGGCTGAGGCCCGTGTACCCCTTCGCCCCTCACTTACCCCTTCGTGGCTTAGCACTATAAATAGACCTCCTCCTCCCCACTTTGAGGGTTAGCGTTGATTTAGCTCAAGTTAGAGATAGAGCTTCGCTCATCTATCGGATCTCCTCCTCGTGAGAGACCGCGGCCTCTTCGGAGAAGATCCTCTCGGATACAAGACCCCTTTACGGGAAGATCCCCTCGTGGATTCAAGACCTCCTCTCGGAGAAGAACGGCTACCTTTGTATCTTCCCTTTGTTGATTTTGGACCATGTATCACTCGTGCTTCGATGATCTAGACCTTGTGTGATTGATCTCTTGTCGGTTGAGTGTCTCTCTCGTTCTTCCCCGTGATTTCCTCGTGTTCTTCCGCGCGTTCTTCGTGTTCCCTCCGTAGGATCCCCTCCAAACGTGAAAGATCGACGAATTAGGGTTCCACCCTACATCATATGGTATCATGAGCCAGGTTGATCACGTTTTTGGAGCCCCTACCCCGTGTTTTCTAGCTTGATTTTGTTGTTTTCGTCCTAAAATCCGAAAATCCCCACAAAAATACCCCCCAAATTTTTTTGTGATTTGTTAGGTTTGATGATGTTTTGTTGATTTTGATCCGTGGATTTGCTTGGTTTCAAGTGGATCTAGCATTTCCCCAAGTTTCCCCACCTTCCATCCACGAAATCTCGCCAATTTTGACCCCAAAATCCCCAAATTCCGCCCAAAATTTTGTCTCCACGAGCAAATCCCGAGCGGATTGACTTGCCCGGATCATCCGGACCTTCTCCCGGATCATCCGGACATCCCCCGGATCAGCTGGACGCCCCCCCCCCCCCCCCCCCCGGACGTCCGGATACCCCACGCACACAGAAAACAGAACCGGCGCTGATGAACCCGGATCATCCGGATTCCTCCCGGATCATCCGGATCTAGCCCGGATCATCCGGCCCTCCTCCCGGATGTCCGGTTAACCCTGAAACTGACACGGCTGAATTTTTTTTTTGGTCATAACTAATTCATCCGGAGTCCGTTTTTGACGTTCTTTAGCTCGTTTTGAAGCTCTTGACATCCCCCATCCCACAAAATTACCACAAACACCATTTGACACCATCATATTTTCTGAAATTTGGCAAGTTTGCCTAGGCCCTCCACCATATCATCCGCATTACCACCACCGACTTCCGCAACCTAACCCATTTTATTCCCCATAGCATTTGAGGTTGTTTGAGTACTGACTTGAGTCTCCTAAGGCGTTTCGGCTACTTAGGGACGGGTGCTTCTTCATCAACCACCACCACCACCACTTCCACATAACCTTCCCACCATACACTTCCGGCAACCCAACTTAACCCCATTGTTGTTTGAGATTGTTTGAGTTGTGGCTTGTGTCTCCTAAGGTGTTTCGGCTACTTAGGGACGACAACTTCAACTCCGACTCGTGTTTAGCCCATCATTCCACTTCCGCATTGTGCAACACCACCACCGCTTTCCGCTACCACCATTTGACATTTGTCATTTGAGATTTTGAGTTTGCGGTTTTTCCGTTTCCTAAGGTGTTTCGGCTACTTAGGGACGAGTCTCCATCATCTTGGTATCTACACCAAGAACACCGCCACTCATCATCGCAAAGGACGGTAACCTCGACGACACCTTTGTATATTCCCTTGCAATTGCATTGTTAACCCCTAGCCCATTTTGCGTCACTTACCTATCGAGACTAGCCATTTGAGTATTGCCGGCAACGTTACTTGTGCACATTAGTGGTCTACACCATCCATTGCATACATACCATATCATCTTGGTATCATATCATCCATTGTGCATCAAGTTTGTTCCCGCATATACACAATTGCTATCTTGGTTTGTGCATTGTGCAAATTGGCCATAGAGAGAAAAAAAAGCTTTTAAGCAAAACGAGAGCAAAGAGCTCGTGAGCAAGTGCCATAGCATCATACCCCATTGAACATAAGAGCCATACCAAAATCTACATCTTATGATATCATGCTTGAGAGAAACACCGGAAACCATACATACATAGCATACTTGGGATACAAAGAATATCCATTTTGCATCTTATAGGTTGTGCACAAGTGTCGTATCCGCCTATTGAGCAATCGTGCTAGCGTCTCTCTTGAGTTGTGCAACACGAGCGTTTTTCGTGGATTCCACATTTTGTGCTCATTCCTTGGTTGCACGACCCCATTTATCTATCCGTGTGTGTGTTTCCATGTACCTTTCATTGCTATTGGTCCATTTGTTTCACTTGCGAATTTGTGAATCTCTTTCAACATTATTGACTCTTGCTAACATTTTGCATTAAATTTTTGTGCCACTATCCTCACCGAGCTCCACTATAAGCCTTACTTGTGTAGGTGTGAGAATCGACAAGGATCGGTACCAATAGTGCTATTTCATTGTCCGCATTTGAGTGAACTTGATTCATTGTCAACATCGGTCAAGGTACATTGGTATAAGTTCTTCTCTTTCTCCCACTCATATTTGCTCGAGTCTTGTGATGGATAGGCAAGGCATTTCCTCTCTGGTCTACGACAACAACGACGGTGTGAACAACTACATCACCAAAAGGTCCATCTTTGGACTACAACGACAAATACAAGGCGCACAATCAAGATTGCAAGAGCGCATTGAGAACCTCTCCATCGACATTTTCCACTCCGAAGCAAGGAAAAGGGACTACATCGACAACAAGCTTGCCGCACAAAAGGAGGAGCAAGATGCGAGGATGGAAGAGATTCGGGCCTTGATCAAGTCTTCTTCCACTTCATCATCCTCAAGACAACGACGGTCAAGCCACAAGTCTTCGGAGCGCGAAAAAGATGCAAGTGCAAATCGCCCTCGTCCACATCTACATGGCGATCACCATCACGTTCATGATCATCACCGCCATGAAGGGCAAGTCACCTCCAAGCATCATGTGCACGACGACGACGAACGACTTCTACTACGAGCTCAAGCACGGCAACGACATCATCATCATGAAGATGCTCCACAAGCGCAAATGCACAAGTCCCAACAAGCCCTACTTCACGCCAAGTCCAAGCTTCAAGAGCACAAAAGAAGACCGCGAGATGACCACCACCAAGACGGCGCTACGGCTACACCAACCACTTTGGCATCTTCGCCAAGTGCTATCAAGGCATCTTCGCCTTTGGATGTACGGCATCTTCGCCTACTTCCCACGAGTACGCCTACATCGACTTCATCAAGTCCAAGGCGACCGCCTACGAGTGAGGGCGACACTTCCATCTTCGGAAGCCCCCCAAGGAAGATGGCCGAGCATGGGAAACTCCCTTCGGTCATGGAGACGAGCTATGAGGTGCCACATCATATGGGCCTCCTACACCAAGACGGTGACAAGAAGGTCGAGCAAGGGCCATCCTCTTCGACCACGGCGATAGGAGTTGAGCATGGAGACATTTGCACCTACATCTCTCCGACACCCACATATGTTGAGATGCCCCATTTGTCATGTGAGGAGAGCCACCACCACATGAGTGACATGAGTGACTCCACCATATGTGACATTGAGAGCATTTCCTATGAGAGGATGAGTGTGACCACCACTAGCCCCACACATGAGAGCATGCCACACATCCTATGTGAGGTTGAGCGCCATTCGAGTGACTCCACCAACCATATGGGCGAGAGCATCCTTGAGGGAGTGAGTGAGCCACAACACTTAGAGAGTGAGGTAGTTAACACGGCATGTGAGGCCACTATGATTTCTAACGACTTACCCTCTACTCCTTGTGTGTTTTCTCCTTTGGTGCTAGGTCTCCTACATGACGACACGCCTACCATTGATGAGTCCATACCTCCTATGGAGACGACGATGCCCATGGTGGACGATGATGCACCCCCCACATGGTTCCATCAAGATGAAGATGACAACGAGACGATCTTCAACACCTCACCTACAACACATGAGCGACACTCCAAAGGTAACATAGGTGATGGTGCTTCTCTTGTCCCACTAGTGGACGCTCTTGACGATGATTGCTCCCATGATGTTGACCCACCTATTACCATGCTTCATGCTAGTGAAACTCCTTCATGCCTTGACTTACCTATTTATGATGAATATGATGATGAGCATGTTGAGTTGCCTAGTTGTGATGCTATGCTTCATAGGATATCATGTGAAAATTCTATTGGTCACTTCATGTTTGACAATCCATTGAACTTGTCATATGCTATGAATGAGATCTCCCATATTGCATCCCTACAATCTCAACATAGTAACTATGCATGCCCCATTAAAATCAATCCCATTTGCACTTATGGCATAGATGACGAGATGATGGTCATTGGCTTTTGTTTTGCATGTGATGATATTGCCATGCTTCCTTTACATGATTTGCGCAATTCATCCAATATGTCATGCCATGATCACATTGTTCCAAATGTGCATTGTTTTGGATGTTGTCAATATTCTCCAAATAATGTTTCTACTCTTGCTCATGAGGAGACCCCCATAGTTTCCTCATACATATTAGGAGATCTTGATGCATTCCATACTTTGCATGATTCCCACGATTGCGTGCACCTTATTCATAACATGAATAACAATGCTCTCGATATTTCTCATGATGCATTACATCCTTTGAGTCTCCATTATGCTATACATCATAACAAACCTCTCATGATGGATGACATATTTCTATATCACGCATCTCATTTATTTGAGCATTGGCTATTTTGTGCTAACAAACACATGCACGTGCGCATCATGATGGATGATGTGTACCTCTACCACGCACATACAATTTTTCCTTTGTCCTTGTTTTGTGTAGGTACTCATGTATACTCGTCAACCTCTCAATCCCAAGAGTTTACGAAACGAGCTCTTGAGAGCAACGATACTTTGGGATACCGTGGACTATGCTTACCACCGTTCTCTTCGCGCATCGACTACGCGCATCTCTTTTACTTGGCTCTCATACAGCTATGGGCTATTTACCACTTGTCACCTTATGCCCATACTATTGTGTTCACTTTGCATGTTATGCTTGCTCCTATGCCTTTGCCATGCAATTGTGAACCTTGCTTGCATCTACCCATGTTTCATCATTATGCTACTTCTATGTGTATTTGCATGCTTGGTGGAGATCCTTGTTGCTATTGCCATGTTTATCATGTGCCACATGCTATTGATGCTTGTTGTGTTGGGAGAGTCATGATGTTCCATTGCTATTTACATATGGCCTCTCACCAATACATTGATGATATTTTTCTCACATCTTGCTTTCATGCTTGTGATATGTCATGTGAATTATTCATGCCCACTATTTGCACACATGACATACTTGCCATGATTCCTCCTAGTATGTTGCATCTTCGCACTACTAGCTTGCTTAACTTGATTGCTATGATTGCTTGTTATGTTGCATCACCCATGTTCCACTATTACTTGCTTTCTTGGGTTGATGACATATATGCTCATGCCTCTCACATGATATATTTTGATCATTGTCTCTTGTGTCTATTAGTTGCCTCTTTCATATCCACTTGTATTGAGTGCAACCATGCTATGCTTATTGATCTTGGAGACTTGGACACTTTATTTGTGATGCATGCTTGTTTGATTGAGCCTATTACACTTGGTTGTTCTTGCATCATATGCCTCCATACTATGACACGCTCCCTTGTACTTTCTTATGATGAGCACGATGCATACACTTGTTGGGTATCTTACCACTTAAATGATAGGTTTTGCATTTCCGCTAACCTCATTTGTTTTTCCGAGTGTTTGTCATGTTCTTTCATTTTGGAGGTTTCACAAGGCGATGCCGTTAGGCGACAACTTGGTCATGCGAAGGCATACACGATGTGCAACACCAACATTTGCGAGAATCTACTAAAGGTGAAATCCTTCCCTTTGAGCCATCCTCAAGTTTGCATATTGGATGGGTCACTCTTTCATTGTTGTTTCCTTCTTGTTGTCTACATGATACATCTCGCGACCGGAGGAGCGACATTGGAGATTGGCTACATGGACCTTCACATTGAGGAGCGCTCGCACTTATGGGATGCACCTTCGGAATTCCACTCATGCCTCGACATCGAGCTTTCGTATACCAACACCTCCATATTTGTTGATTGTGCTCATACATGTCATGCTCGATGGACATATCATACTCACCACAAGTTTGCACCCCATGCATGGATCGACTCACATTATGATTGCCTTGTTGCATCTTGTATTACCATGTCATCCATGATATATGAGCTTGTTCACTTCCTTAGCAAATATGTTGTGATATTCCTTGATGACATATTCATACATCATGATCATATTGCCCATCATCAATTGCATGATAACATATACATATGGAGCATCCATTGCCATATTCATGCTATTGATAAACCGTCTCACTATGACATCATTTTGCACCGTGGTTGCATTGATCATATTTACAACACATTTGTGTGCACAATGATTACATTTCCTCCCATGAATGCTTTGCCTCTCATTCTAGATCATCTTGATAAGCTTCATGCGCTTTGTCACAACCAATCTTGCCGCACGGACTCATTCTTACATGATGGACACTTTGTATGCGCTAACCATTGTATTTCCGAGTGTTGCTTGTGTTTGCTCTTTTTGCATGTCTATCACTCCGGCGACACCTTTTTGCATGTCATTGCACCATGCCTTCAACTTCGTCCAACTACAAGTCCGTCTACGACAACCGTTTCCATGGTGATGAGGATCACGATCCGAGGTCGGATCTTTCCCAAGGGGGGGGATATGATGCGGAGCATCCCACGTTCATCCCCTTGTACACTCCGACTACTCTCCAAGCCCCAAGGATACATAAGATGAGACCTCGACTATGCGCCATTGGACACAAGGTGAATTCACTCCTCTTCGAACCGTCACTTTCCGCATATGAGACACGGCTACTACCTCATGCATGGACCTTGCGTACACTCAGGTACAACCAAGATGACCATGGAGAATCCAAGGACCAAGGCCAAGCATGGAAGAGGAGAAGGAATAAGAAGAATGGAGCAAGACTGGAGTTGCCCGGATCATCCGGACACCCAGCCGGATCATCCGGGCCCAGCCGGATCATCCGGACCCTCCCCGGATCGTCCGGGTAAATGCACCGAAGGCACCCGAAGGCTTCTGCTGAAGCCGGATCATCCGGAACTCCAGCCGGATCATCCGGACCCCGACGCCCGGATCATCCGGGACCCCGTCCGGATCATCCGGCCTTGCCTGCGCGCATGACTTGGGCCGAGGCCCGTGTACCCCTTCGCCCCTCACTTACCCCTTCGTGGCTTAGCACTATAAATAGACCTCCTCCTCCCCACTTTGAGGGTTCGCGTTGATTTAGCTCAAGTTAGAGATAGAGCTTCGCTCATCTATCGGATCTCCTCCTCGTGAGAGACCGCGGCCTCTTCGGAGAAGATCCTCTCGGATACAAGACCCCTTTACGGGAAGATCCCCTTGTGGATTCAAGACCTCCTCTCGGAGAAGAACGGTTACCTTTGTATCTTTCCTTTGTTGATTTTGGACCATGTATCACTCGTGCTTCGATGATCTAGACCTTGTGTGATTGATCTCTTGTCGGTTGAGTGTCTCTCTCGTTCTTCCCCGTGATTTCCTCGTGTTTTTCCGCGCGTTCTTCGTGTTCCCTCCGTAGGATCCCCTCCAAACGTGAAAGATCGACGAATTAGGGTTCCACCCTACATCATATGTCCAGTCAACCCATCTCATGTCACATACTATTGGCTTCTTGTCAAGCAGAATAGTCTCATAGAAATCTTGTTGTTCCTTAGTGTGGAACCTGTAATCCAATGCGCCTTCGCTCACTCCAGTCCTTGTAGTCATCGATAGGTGCGCCTTCGCTCACTCCAGTCCTTGTACTCATCGATAGGTGGTCTACAGACCTAGATGTATTTTTTTACTTCCAATGTTCTTTATACTACCTTGACAGTTTATGAATAGATCGGAAGTTTTCCTCAAAAAGAAACATAGTGATGATGTTCATCGATGAGCTGGTGACCGTATGGTGCTAGGGGGCTTCCGGAGGAAACCGTTAATGGACAGCTTCCTTACACACCTTGAATAAATGGATGTAACACCCAATATGCGATTATATCCCACAAGTGTAGGGGCACGACTTAGGGGCATAAGCGCATATTAGGCCCATCGCAAGGATGGTTATATCTTCACAAAGACCATGTAATGAACAGGAGAGAATACTAGGTAAAGGCTTACACTCGCCACATGTCTATAGCATAATATTCATTAATTCATACATTCATCCAAAGAGAAGAGCAGGGTCCAACTACAGACGAAATCAAATGAGAAAAGACATAACCACCCATGTTACAATCCCAATCGACCCGACTAGGAGCGACTACTGATCGTTCAGAAACGAAACATACATACGACCGCGATCCTCGTCATACTCTCACTGGAGCTTTGTACCATCACTTGTATCTGTCTCAGAGGTACCTGCAATTGTTGTAGTAGTAATCTGTGAGTGACAAGGACTCAGCAATCTCATTCCATGATATCAAGACTAACAAAGCTTATGGGTATGGCATGGTTAACTGGTGAGGTTGCAGCAAGCACTAAGCATGTTTAAGTGGCTAACTTACGGGTACAAGGATGAGATGAGTGATCTACGCATATCGATCGCAAATTAATATGATCAAGAAGTGATCCTGAATACTACTTACGGTTCAATCATTGACTTAGCATGTTTACAAGCTTGTGGCAGTCACCTCAGGGCATATAATGGCATGAACTAAATTCTACCAACAAGATGACATGAAAATGCTCCACTTCAGGTACAAGGTCTACTCATATGAGGATTGCATTAACTCACACAAAAATAACAAAATGGCAAGTTATGCAAAAATGAATGGAGCGAAACTTGCTGAATGACAAAACTAATGCCATAGATGGATTAGTTGGACTTTTCTACCCCAATTTCATATATAATATGCATATGTTCATGTATGAAAATGCTCACAAATGATATAAGTTGTAAACTGCCTAAAATGGAAACAACCAGAAAAGGAAATAATCCAAAAAAGGAATGTCCAAATTGGACTTGCCAGATTTGGAAAGATGCCACTTTCAAGAAATGGAATTTCACTAGATTAAATAAAAAGAAAATGAAAGGGGTTTTTAGGGAGGGGATGACAGGTGGGCCCTGGGTGCGTGTTGTATGACCGGTGGGACCGGATCAACAGCGGCGCAGGGAGCACGTGGTCAGGCGGGTGGCACGCGCAGGGTGTTCGAAAGAATGCCTGGCGGCGTACAGAGCGGCGGTCGGCCTCGCCGGAGTGGCCTCTAGTGGCCAAACGAAACGGCGGAGGGCGCAAACAGACGTTATGCACCGACGCGAGCTTCCTGGAACTATGCGAGCAAAGAGAGGTGGTTGGAATCCTCGCCGGCAACGAGGTTCCACGGTGGCATGCGTCGGGTGCTGCTCGGATCCGGCGACACAGCGGGCAAACGGTGGATACAGCTATGCGATGACGGTCTACGGGCTCCTATGAGTGCCGCGGGCAAAGTACCATGACCCCAAGGCCGTCAGAACGAAGTCTGCGTCAGGCAGCTGAGCTACGTGACAACGAAGACATGGCAATGCAGGGCGTCAACGGGAAAAGAAAGAGGCGTGAAAGGAATGGGAGGTTATCAGGAGCACGACGGTGTGCTCTTCCTACCGAGAGGTTGACGGAGACGACCGGAATCCTAGGAAGAAGATGTGGCGGACGAAGGCGACACCGTCTTGGAGTCTCGCAGGCTCTAGGGGAAGCAGAGGACGTATACGGCGTCGTGGAGGAAGAGGGACACGGTCCCGGCGGCTGGCATCGCCGGAGAGCACACCAGCAACGAGCGCGTGCTCCCAGATGCGTTCAAGACGCGGTCGGGGCGGCGGATCTGGTGGCTATACTCACCTGGCGACGGCGGCGGCGAGAGGTAGAGGGAAACCCTAGGGAGGTTAGGGACAAGGAGAGGGCGGTTAAAAGGAGCTAAGGCAAGCACGGCGTGACCGTGGTCGTGGCCATGTGTAGCGAGGCGAGGGGGCGGGAGGAAGAAAGGTGGGTGTGGCCGCGAGCGAAGTCGTTGGCGGGTGGGGCCGCCCAGGCCACGTGTCAACGGAGCAGCGAGGGTGCGGGCGCCGCTAGGTGAGAAAAGGCAGGAAGGAGGCGCGCGGGTGGACAGATGGGCGGCCAACACGCCTGGTGGGCTGGCTAGATGGGCCTGGGCCGCACTGCTGTTGCAGCTGCTAGGCTGCCGCCGCTGCTTCTTCTTCTTCTCATTTCTTTAGACTAAAATAAAGAGCAAAATGCATAGAGGGTTTGGAGAGGAGGGGTGAGAGGTATGAAAATATCCTCATGACCCTAGATTTGTGTGGTGTTTGGATAAATTGCTTTGGACATTTTTAGAGAAAGAAAATTATTCAAACTTGAGGCAATTTTGATTCCAACCAAACCAACCCCAAATGAACTGAAATTTGGGAGAGAGGTATAAGGCATGGTATAGAATTTGTAGGAAGAGAATGAACATTATTGAAGGAGGGAAAATGGCACTTGCAAAACAAAACAAAAGAGGAGGGGAGAGGTGATGATGCATGGGCACGTCTAGAGAGAGATGGCAACGAGTGATGCACACACACATGTAATAACAACAACACACAACAATATGGAGAGAGCATTCACATGATGACCATGGCAACAACATGAATGACCAAATGCAATATGACAAGAGATAGGCATGCAATGCAATAATTAAAAGAACAATGCAAAGCAAGAAGATGAAACCAAACATGATGGAACCCACATAGAATTAGATCATGACCAAGATTGGATATATTACAAAATGGGACCCATCACTCTTGGGGTGTGGACTATATGATTGGCTCGCTGGTGTATAGAGAGGCCAAGAAAGATCCTCCTGGACCAAGAGATGGAGGAAAAAAATCATGGGTTTCTCGGATTGCAACCAAAGCCAAATGATTTCTCGGAGTTCACTTAAGAATTTCTTTGGATTGTGGATGTAAATAACTGCTCATAGAGAATGCCACAGAATGTTCTACTTACAACAGCAAACAAAGTTGATCCAGAGAGCATGTCTAAATTTTACAATATGGTGTCAGATTCAATACAAGTGGATACACTTCAACAAGACAACCGCAAACCACCACATCACCTCTAACTCCGGTTTAACATCTACAGTAGCTTCCATCAAGTATTACCTTACAATAATTCTCAGGAAAACAACAAAGGCTCAAATCTGACTACTGCTTGAACAATCATCTTCTTTTCGTAGTTTTCTCAGAAGAGGCATCTTCAGACTGCGCCAGAGTCAGCTTGGCATCCTCATTGATGTTTCCATTAGTGGGTGGGTTTGTAAGCTCTTCCGGAATTGCAAGGGCAGAAGAGTATTGCTTAATCCTCAAAGAAATGAGAATGCTGGACACAATTCCAAGTATTGGGAACAAATAAGAATAGATATGAGATTTCTTAGATCCTGTAGTGGAGGCCACCGCTGCATCAGCAAGGCTTACAATGGAAACATTCTGTAGGATCATTGGTAAACAGCCAACAATTGTAGGAAGGAGAAAATCTCTGAAAAATCCAACATCAGTGGCAGATAGAGCGTAGTTGATGATGTATGAAGGCAGAGGAGAGAATCTAGCGAGTAACACAAATTTCCATCCATCCTTCTCAACACCTTTAACCACAACATGGAAGTGCTTTTTTCGTTGTAACCATTCCATTGCTGAAGTAAAATATTTGAAAATTGCCCTGGGAAAATTCGGGAAAGAACCATGAGAAATAAGGACTGGAACCAAATTACAAGCAATGAATCTACTTGTGTGCACAGACTGCAGAAGGCAAAAATCTCTCAAAAAAATTCAACATCAGTGGCAGATAGAGCAAATGATTACAACATGTACCATGGCTTTGCAGAAGCTGATAAGGCATAAAACGCGTTTCAGGACATCAATCTGCCAGATGCACATCAAAATAGAGAGTGACCAACACTGGATCCATCTAACGTGCGAAGTGACTTCACCGAGGCTACAGTAAAGGCTAAGGGCCAGCTTGCATGGACGCTTTTTTGGTCAATTCAGGTGTAAATTACAGGCACCCACAAAAATTCATCATTTCCAAAACCGGTTGCCCTTCCTTGTCATATTAGCCCCATAAAAACCACACGTTTTGCCAAATAATACCTCTGTTCAGAGCATCTCCAGCCGCGCCCCCAGAACGGCCTCCCCAGGCGATTTATTTGCGCCGGCGCCGAAAAAACGGCCCAGTCGCGCCCCCAGGACGCCGAATTCCGCCGGCTCGGCCCGTTTTTGCGCCCGGCGCTCGCAGGCTGAACCCGGCGCACTGGGGGCGATCGGGGGCTCCGGCGCAAGGGAAAAGCGTTCCTGGGGGCACATTGACAGGCGAAAAGTCAAGCCACCCGCCCAGATTCGCCTCCTACCCCCCGCGCTCGGCCGCCACCCTGCCGATCCCGGCGCCGACCACCGCCCGCCGCGGCTAGGTAGACCATCTCCCGCCGGGAAAAAGAAGGGGTTTCGCCGAGGCAGCCTCTTCGCCGCCGCCCGGGCACCTTTTCCGGCGCTCCGGCCGCGCAGGGCCTGTACACCGGCGGGCTTGCACCCACCTCGCCCACAAGGTGTTCGGTGAATTGCCCGGCCCGGCGATGGACTCCGAAGATGAGGAGGCGTTCGCGGCGTTGCTGGATGAGGAAGCCGAAGCCGACGTCCAGGAGCAGCAGCATCTCATGGTGCTCGCCGCCCTCGCCGGCTTGCTCGCGAGCAGTGAGAAGCCGCGGCGAGGTGGCTCGGCGCTTGGGCGGGTGAAAGCAAAGAGCCGGCATCGTCTGGAAGGCTACTGCATGCTCTACTCGGACTACTTCGCCGACGCTCCATTGCACGGTGAGAAAACATTTCGGCACCGTTATCGGATGAGCCGAAAGCTTTTCCTCCGGATTGTGAATTCCATCCGGGAGTTCGATAGCTACTTCAAGTGCAAGAAGGATTGCACCGGCACACTTGGATTCACCTCGATCCAGAAGTGCACGACAGCTATGAGGATGCTTGCATATGGAGCTCCCGGTGATTCACTCGACGACTATGGGCGCATGGCCGAGTCCACCACCATTGAGTGTTTCTACAAGTTCTGCAGGGCAGTGGTGGCAGTGTTTGGACCGCATTACTTGCGAACACCCAATGCGGAAGACACTGCTCGGATCCTAGCACAGAATGAAGCAAGACGATTTCCTGGGATGCTTGGAAGCATCGACTGCATGCATTGAAAATGGAAGAACTGTCCATTTGCTTGGCAGGGGTTGTACAAAGGCGCCAAAGGCGGTTGCAGTGTGGTGCTTGAGGCAGTGGCCACACAGGACCTCTGGATTTGGCACTCTTTCTTTGGGATGCCAGGAACTCGCAATGACATCAACGTCCTGCAGTGCTCCCCAGTCTTTGCCAAGCTTGTTGAAGGTCATTCTCCTCCGGTGAACTTCGAGGTCAATGGACGGCAGTACAACACGGGGTGCTATCTAGCTGATGGCATCCGAGATGGTCGACATTTGTGAAGACCATCTCAAACCCTGTGCCAGGAGGCAAGAACGCCTGGTTTGCGAAGATTCAGGAGGCTTGCAGGAAGGATGTCGAGCGGGCATTTGGTGTGCTCCAATCTCGATTTGCTACTGTTCGGTACCCCGCTCAGACCTGGTCGAAAGATCAAATGTGGGAGATCATGACTTGTTGTGTCATCTTGCACAACATGATCATTGAGAGCGAGCTGGAAGATCCAGTGTTTGACACTGAACCATATTACAAGCAGGGTCCTCTTGCCCAAGTTGATCACCAGCTACCGGCAAACTGGACTGACTACCTCAATATGCTCAGGAGATCCGAGACCCACAGGTGCATCAAGAACTGCAACACGATCTGGTGGAGCACCTATGGAGGCTCAAGGGCGAGGCCGGGAATGACGTGTGATGAAACTTGAGTTTTTATTTGTGAAACTATATAATTTGTAGTGAACTATTTGTTGAACACGCCGAAACACGCCGAACTATGTGATGAAACACGCCAAAACACGCCGAACTATGTGACGAACTAATTGATTTCTATTTGTATGCGAAAATTCACGCCGAAACACACCGAACCGCGCCGAATATGGGCCGATTCATGCAGATATCGGGCCGTTTTTGGGCCGAAAGCTGGGCTGAATTCGGCGCCTGGGGCGACCTGGGGGGCGACGGTTGGGTGTCGAACCGCCCCCAGCGCCGAGTTTATCGCCGGCGCACCCCCAGGCCACTCTCTTTCGGCGCCCTGGGGAGCCGAACGGCTGGAGATGCTCTCACTAATGTAAGACGTTTTGGCAGTTTCAATTTGAACTCTCAATAGAACTGCCAAAACATCTTACATTACTGAAGAGAGGCAGTACAACCGTAAAATATCTCTCTCCTTTTGACCTCTGTTTTCTTCAGGGCAAGGCCAGGCCGTGGCCACCTTTCAGTCCGTCTGCTTCCCTGCTGCTCCTGCCTTTCCAACCCCTCCACCCTCAAACCCCGACGCTTCTCTGCCAAGGACGCCGCCCCGCCTACGTATGGAAACGACCGTGGCCAGAAGATTCACCGTCGGCCAGCAATTGCGAGAGCTATGCGTAGGGTGTGGCTGCAGCGATGAGCACCACAAGGTCGGACATGGCGGCAGTGTAGAGCCACGGCAACCCTATGGAACGATGCCGCTGAGAGGGCCTTGAGCCCAGCCACCTACTATTACGATGGCAGCAGCCTTGGGAACAGCACCTCGCTGCAGATCCTCAGCGCGACGCCATGTAACAAAGCTCGTCGGTGGCCAGGAGGACCAGCGGTCCTCGCAAGAGGGAAGCACAGTGGTGGCGCTAGGTACCGTTCAGAGCCTCGCCTGCGCGAATAACTCCTCGACGCGGTGCGGGCAACTGTGCCACCGCCAGCTCACCTACGACAAGACAATGACACTCGCCTTACTCATTTCTGTCCACGCAGCCACTGGCTTCATCGTTCTCGTCAGTAACGGTGGCGCTGGCATCAAGCTTGCCGTGACGGGGCACCTATCGATGGCGTACACGACGATGGCCAAAACGATTAGTGCTTTTGGTGCTCTTGGAGATGGATGCGCTCCCAAACAGCCTTGTACAAGGGAGAGGATTTCTGGTGGTTTCTCACTGATGGCTAGTAAAATACCGTTGTAAACTTATTCGTGTGCCCTGTTTTACAGAGTTGCCAACTGGGGCCTAAAGAGGTCATTTTCCTTCCCCAGAGAAATGTCCGCCTGGATTCACTGTAATGTGTTCGTTGATCGGCCTTTTTGAGCTATCTTAAGGCCACATAGGAATCTTCAAGTTCGATCAACTTTGCTGTTGAGGTGTCATACTGTATACTTTATGAACAACATGAGGTAACACGTGTATTTAAATATTTTGCATAATGTGGGTATGACTGAATTTGTTGCCCAGGAATCAAAGTAGCAGTGGCGGCTAAACACTTCAGCAACCACCAATGCACAACACATTTGGAGTGTTCTAAAAGGCTCCTGCCTAAGCAGCACAAGTTTCCCACGTGACTGGCAAGGAAGCGAACGTCTAGCCCTTTTCAGCTAGCCAGGTTTGTTCTCCATGTACAGGTGCATATGATGTCAGACCGAGGAGTATAGCTTTATAGGTAGCAAAATCAAAATTCAGTTGGTATTCAATGCATATACTGCATCACTGACCAAAATGGAACAGAAATGGCTTCAATGCTACAAGTGTTGCATTGCCATCTGAAAGCTCCAGCTTAAGCAACCTGGTGCATCATTAATCTACAAATCTATTGGTAAGTTTGGAAAAAGATTTAACCTCCAACACTATATACGCGGCACCTAAAATCACATACATTGTCCTTTACTCTAAATAGCTATGCTTCTTTCCCAACCTTCCTGGAAAATTGGGTCATTGCCGTCTTTATATCATATGTTACTAGCAATATCAGTTTTAGTATTTGCATTAAGTCTAACGTGAACTGTATATACAGTATGACCAATGGCAGAGTTAGCACCCGGCGAGCCCGGGGGGCTGCCCAGGCTCCGGCGACGAATCACCATTGCTTCATAGCAGAAAATGTTAATTCAGCTAAGGGTTCCTTCGGGCAAATTCCGATCAAGTGGCCACACTTGACTCTTTCCCAGGCTTGCAGAATGGGCTGGCTCCGCCACTGAGTATGACTAGAATCTAGAAAGTGTAATCGTCCGGGTGCAATTAGTTACTACAGAAGAACCCTGCTCAGCACCTTACTGAGACACTAAAATGATGAAATAAACCAGTGATACAACCTGGTGATTGGTAAAGTGAGTTCTAGCCTTCTAAGAATGTGCAGCTTCAAAGTAAACCTGTTTAAATACTACGAGACTTTTAGGTTATAAACAAGAATCAAACAAGAATACAGAAGTGTTCACACTCATCCAAATGTCCTATATTGGCCCAGCTTACGTCCTTTACCACCACTCTGTTAGGGCACCCATTGTGGCGTAAAATTGTTGAGTAGAATTTCAGATTTTTGACAAAGGGTGGATTTTATTTACTCAAAATGAAGCATCAAGTACAAACATAGTGAGCAGACACCAGGCTTCTGCATAGCTAGGATGCACACAGCCAACAACAATGCACACACACAAAATCTGCCGGCAAATAGCACAGTCATATAAGACCAAAGCTATGCCTAAGCGAGAAAAAAGAAAAACTCCGAAGAGATCAAATCTGCGATCAACAAACTATAGCAATGACCATATCCGCACCAACCATTTCTTGACACCACAAAGAATACGAGGATCTTCAACAGCAACACCTTCACGAAGGGAACGACACTCGAGCGCCGCCGTCACCGGGTCAAACTACCAAGGCCAAAGTATAGGTTTTCGCCCTAAAGGCCAAAGCATAGGTTTTCCCCCTAAAGAACCAGTCTGAGCATATCCTAGCAATGCAGGTAACAACGCAAAAATATCGCCATTGCTAGGTATAACCAACACAAATCAGACCTATGTATTCACCCCGGAGCTCGAGACCGTGTACTCAAGAAGTACCACCATCAAAGTCAGTCATGTGTTATCGCCACCACTTTCCCACGAACATAGCAACTAGAAGCGCTGGGCTAGAAAACTGACCGTTACTGTTGCACAATCATACCCTCTGCGTCAAGCCGTCGTCCATAGATTGCATCTCACCATCAAATGAATCTACCAAATCTATAGAGTAACCCTCGCAAAGACCTTTCGGTGGCTATCGCAATCCGAAGCGAGGCCGCCATCACAGGCGGAAGTGGTCACCGCATGGACCAACACTAACGGCGGAGCACCTCACCGTTGACTGCCACCTCACTGGAGAGAGCTCTGCCCAAGGGCCGACATTGCCGGACAGGAGCACGAAAGGCAGATCTGTCCACTCGCCACTCGCCAAGAACCAGAGGGCCACAACCCGCCTAGGCACATCACCCATGGCCCCTGGCCCACTTCCACCGAAGCGCTCGACGACCGGCACCCAACGCCTAATGCCATGCACTGGAGCAGCCGCCTCTGAGCACCCGTGTGCAGCTCCGGCCGAGCCCGCACAATCGCAGTTGGGCCTAGCTGCCGGATCAGGGAAAGCGCATGACACGCGCCAGAGGTCGGAAGCCGCCGGATCAACGACCAAAACCTGAAGGGCGCACGGGGATCGCGCGCACGCCGTTGATAGCCGTCATGGAGCTCACGCTAGCCGGGGCAGCCATGGCCACGCCACAAAACGAGGCAATGATGCAAGCCAAAGGAGGCCAGGACCAGCCGCGGATACCGGGCCAGGCATGGGCGTTGGCGTGAGACAAAGCGAGGGACAAGGCAGGCGGAGGGAGACTAGGCGGGGTGGCCACCCGAGTCGCCTGCATGGACGACGTGGGACCTGTGCGTGTATTTTGGATCCCTTGTTACTATCTTTCCCTCTTGTACAACAACTCCTACTTTGTGATAAATAAATAAATCCAAACTAGTCAAGAAACACACAGAAAGGCTGAGATTTCTGAGTACATGTGTAATTTTGCTCGCGCCTAACTCTAGAAAACCTTGCCAATCATCTAAGAGACCGAACCTTAGTTCTAAAGTGGCAGAGCTTTAAGGGTTACAAATATGTCAATGAATAGACTCAAGAAAGGAAGAAATAAAGGGATGTACCCTCTTGTTAGCCCTATGCTTTAGCAACGCAAAATCCCCCTTAAATCTAGCCAGCCACAAATTGTGTGAAGGTTGCATCCCTCTGAACAACTTATCATTCCTTTCTTTCCAAATATTCCAAGCTGACACAGAAAACACCTCCATAAACATAGGTTTGAGCCATGCTCTTCGCCCTTAATGCATCAATTCAGATCTATCCTCTATGTTTGGCCATAAGATGCCTAGCATGTCGCAACAAGCAAAGGCAAACTCAAAGTGGAAGAAATGATGCATTAGGGTTTCCTTCGGCGTGGAGTGCACATCAAGCAGTTAAAATTATCCTGTAATGTCTGTGTTTCAGCATATTCCTGGTATTCAGCCTATCAACCATCAAAAGCCACACAAAAACTTTCCACTTCATATTTCAGCTGGACCTCCAAATCGATAGGAACACTTAATCTGCCTGAGCACCATTGAAGCAACAGGAGTACAACCTTGTAGAAGAAAATGATTTTCCCAAATGCATCTCTAGACATCATGATTCTCACTGCTAGGGTTGACCTGTCACCTGTGCGCTCAGGTCCTGAAGATGCTGAACCTCTTGCCTGGCCTGCAGGGAAAGAGGTAGGTGAAAAATCTCACTTACAGTGTTTGCTGAGAGCATGTCCAGAACAAATATATCCTCAGCCCTAGCAAAAGAGTAGGCTCTGGGGTGTGAGTTAGAAATATATCATCTTGCCACAAGTCTTTCCAGAAAAGGACAATATAACCATTGCCAACATCCACTTTAGTGACTCCTCTATAGTCATCAGGTAATTAAGACACATCTCTCCACCAAGACAAGCTAGCGTGTGGTATTTTATCCTCATAATACGTTGCCCAGATGAGTTGCAGCCAAGGCACGTCCTCTCTGTTATAGAATTTATGTAGGTATTTGAGCAACAACCCCTGATTCTGTATTTTGGTGTTGATAACTCCCAAGACTACCTTTATCTTTGGGTTGACACACCAGATCCCAGGCAGCAAGAGAGTTACGTTTCATTCCATCACCAGTTTTCTTCCTCTAGAGGCATCAACTTGTACTGAGAGTGCACAACTATTCTTGGTTGTACTGAGAGTGCACATCGCATAAATGGCCAAGGAGGTAAGCACCGAGTTCATCAAAGTGAGCTTGACCCCATAGAAGAGCAGACACGTCGTGGTGGCGAGCCTTCTCTCCATGGAAGCTACCAACAGCATAATATCAGAAACAGTGGGTCGAGTAGTGCCCATGGGTAAACCCAGCACACATCCAAAGATACTGGCTAGATAACTCTAGCCTGGCACCACATTCAAAGGGAACGAAGTGGATTTCTGGAAGTTGATGCGGAGACCAATGGATGTTGCATATTTTACCAAGATCTCTTTCATATGGCTAGCTTGAACAAGGCACGGCGACATCAATGGATGTTGCATATTTTGCCAAGATCTCTTTCATACGGCTAGCTTGAACAAGGCACGGCGACATCAACATCACCATAATTGTATCATCGGCATACTGAGTCACTAGAAATTAGCATCAGCCGATGGACTGGGTAATTTGATCCAGTCATTCATCAACTCTTTGTTGATCACCGACTGCAAGAGATCAGCCGCAAGCACAAAGATCAACGACCAGAGAGGATCACCCTGTCGCACTCCATCATTACAAACAAACTGTCTACTGGGGGTGCCATTCAATAAAACAGATGACTTGCCAGAGGAGAATATACACTTGATCCAGCCTAACCACTTCTCATAAAACCCCATGTGCTTCATAATGTCAATCATTGGTTCATGCTCAATCATGTCAAACGCTTTGGCAAAATCTAACTTAAGAATAATAATCTCTCCCGGACACTGATGAATAAACTCGAACGCCCATGCCAGGTAGCCTTGGGTCGTGCGCCCTTTAAGGAGGCCATACGGGTTCCTATGAACAATGCGTAAGATCACTTTCTGAAGACGATTAGCAAGAAGCTTATACGACCCCCCCCCCCCCCCTCCCAGCCCCCACGTCGCTCCCAGGGGGCGACTCAGGTGGCGAAACCCTAGCCGCCACCTCAAACTGCCCTCCTCCCCTCCCTCTCCCCGCCGTCGCCGGAGGATACCGGTGGGCAAAGCCCTCACCGGTGGACGGCGGCGGCGGGGCCCTCGTCCGCGAGCTCGCGCGCTGCTGTTTGTGCGCTGGAGCGGCAGGAGCGCGCGGTGGCGAGGCAGGCGGTTGTCTGCGCTCAGGGGAAGCCGTGATGGTGTGGAACGCGTGCGCGGTGGCGCTACTGTGGCGGCGGCCGGCCGCTGCTGCGAGCGGCAGAGATGAGGGCGCCCAGATCTGGGCTGCGCGTTTCTGCCCCAACCCACCCGTCCCCTTCCTTCCACCCCTCCCGGCCGCCGCCGATGGTAGCCGCTGGGCGGGTGCGCACGCGCACGGCGGTCCTTGACGGCTGCCGCTTTGTTGTGCCCCGGCGGTTCCTGGCGGCAGAGGTCGCGGGCCGGCGCGGCAGCGGCGCGGTGTAGGTGGCTGTTGTCGCCTGCTCGTCGCGCTCCCGGCGGTGGCCGACCTGCTGGCGCTGTGCCGGTCGGTGCTCCTCCTGCGACTACAACGTTCCTAGGCATACCTCCATGTGTGCTGGTCTTCTCCGACATTCTTCTCCAAGTCCGGTCTGCCATTGCATTGCATCTGAGGTCCTTGTTCATAGGTCGGGGCGAAATCCCCGCGCGGCGACGGCCTGCGCTGTCAACAGCGACGCCCAAGGGTGCCGTCACCTCCTTGGGAGGACCAGATCTCCTCCTCGAGCACCGGGAGAACTCCCAGGTCCGGCCTCCCGGACCGGGCAGCGGCGGCGTCTCAGCGCCGTCCCCCTCTTGTAGGCGCTGCTTTGGCTGCAAGTGGAGTTTGATGCGGCAGATGGAGGCTGGTGGTGCATCACTCTGGCGTAGACTGCTACACAGGGAGCAGATCGCAATGTGTGCCAGCGCCCGCGCTTCCCCAATGATTGCTACACCAGTTCCTGTTGAGCCCTGCCCTTCAACCGCCGACTCTCTAGGCACATGGGTGAGAGGTACGTTGGCCTGGGCAGTCCTGGAGCTGCAATCATCCCTGGAGCTGTCTGGCAATGGCAGTGATGCTGCCCTGCTGGGCGAGGCCTAATGTCGTTGCGTGTCTGTAGTTGAGGGCACCTCCTCACCTAGTTGTAGTCGCTTGGTGAGGACGGTCGTGTATGTGTGTGTGTGTCCCTCCTTTCTGGAGGTTGTACCCCTGATGTCTTCCTGTTCAATGAAATGAAACGCAAAGTCTCTTGTGTTTTCTCGAAAAAAGAAGCTTCGTGGTAATCTTCAGACAACAGTTAAGCAATGTAATAGGACGAAAGTTTCAGGCGAATGGATCTTGGGAATCAAGAGCAATAAGCTCGGCATTAGGTGTTGTCAAGCAATGTAATAGGATGAAAGTCGCTAGCAGTTTCAGGCGAATGGATCTTGGGAATCAAGAATAAAAAGCTCGGCATTAGGCACTCAAGGTCAAGATGTCAGCATGAAAATCCATGCAAAGCTGATAGAAGTCTTGCTCAATGAGGTGCCAACAAGATTTCAGAAAACACCCATTGAATCCATCTGGGCCCGATGCTCTATCCGAGGGCATCTCTTGCACAGCATTGTCAATTTCCTCATGCGTGAATGGAATAGAGAGGTCCTCAAGCCCATCCACTCTTGTCATGACCGAAACCAAACCAAACTGCATATTAACCGGATCAGACTGACCAAGTCTTTCCTTGAAAGCCTGAAACAGAATAGCCTCCTTTCCAACATGGTCTGTCACTACAGTGTTGTCAGGTAGCTGCAGAGAAGCAACGGAATCAGAACGACACCGTTCAGTTGCTATTGAATGAGAAAATTGTATTACCATCTCTGAACTGAAAGTGCCGCACCATACAACGTTTTTTCCATTATAGCTGCTTATAGTTCAGCAATCATAACAGATGATTTTTCAGAATAGCCCTGAAGTTACATTCAGGTGTGGTGAGTTCCCTTCTCTCTTCTAGGTCATCAATTTCCAGCAGAGCCCAATTGGTGTTTTCAATAAGCAACTATAAATGGGAAATACCTCTACTCCAATGTTTGAGAGCATATCTCAATCTCTCGTTTTTTATGAGCAATACAGCTTATTTTTTGCAAAGCAAGGTTTGGACCAGGAGGAATGCCCCACTTCACGAAAGCCATGATGATCCACCCAAAAGTTTCCGTGTTATGACCGGCATGTTAGGGGCTTAGCCCAGTTAGTTGTGGCCCAGTCTATCTTATCGTTATTAGGGGCTTGGGAGTCAAGTAAACCTCTCTATATAAGAAGAGGAGATGTATCAATCTAATCAAGCAAAGAAGCAATCATATTTGCTCGGCTTCCTTAGGGAGCCGGGAGACCTAACCCTAGCCGCCTCCTTCCCTGCGCCATCTCCCTCTCAGCCGCCGCCTCCTCGCGCACGACGGCGCCCAGCCGCCGCCGGCCGCGAGTTCACCCACGACCAGCTCCCTCCTTCCCCTACAACCTCCGGCCTAGACCCGGTAGAACCCTAGTTTCTACCGGTTTGGTATCAGGTAGCTCGGTTTCGACCATGTCTTCACCACCACCAATTCCGCCGCTGCCCACCTGATGCGGAGCATCCTACGGACATCACCATGTCAAGAGTCCGTTTGGCAAGTGACACGTGCGACATCTACTTCGCATACACAAAGGTGAATCATCTCCTTTACACGTGCTCACTTGACCCCTTCGAGGATGGTGTACTACTTAACACTTCTCCCGTGTGCATGCATTTCACGGATGTCAAGGAGGAGTGCAAGCGCCAAGGAACGACTACACCGTCCGCGAGGGAAGCATGGAAGAGAAGACGGAAGAAAGGAGAAGACGACGGAGCGGCTGCTGGAGCCAGGCCAGACATCCGGACCGCCGTCCGGATCATCCGGTCTCAGCCGGATTATCCAGACCCTCCCCCGGATCGTCTGGATAAGTGCGCTGAAGACACCCGAAGGCTTCCACTGAAGCCGGATCATCCGGACCCCCGTCGCCCGGATCATCCGGGACCCCGTCCGGATCATCCGGCCTTTCCTGCGCGCATGACTTGGGCCAAGGCCCGTGTACCCATTCGCCCCTCACTTACCCCCTTCGCCCCTTGGGCTATAAATAGACCTCCTCCACCTCCTTTCTAGGGGAAGCAAATATGATAGCTCATTCTTAGGTGAGCTTTGCTCCTACCTCCTCCTCTTGAGAGAGAGACCACTCCCATGGAGTTCAAGACCTCCATGTGAGAAGATCCTGCAGGATATCATCAAGACCCCCTCGCGGGAAGATCCGTCTAGGATACCATCAAGACCTTCTCTTGGAGATGAACTCTACCTTGTATCTTTCCTTTTGTTGTTCATGTACCTTGTGATCTTGTGTGTTTGATTGTCTAGTGGATGTGTGATTGGACTTGTTCTTGAGTGTCTCCCCTTGTGATTTCTCTCCGTTCTTCCCCGTGTTCTTCGTGTTCCTCGTAGGGATCCGCTCCAATCGTGAAAGATCGGCCTCTAGGGTTCTACCCTACATCATCTTGGTATCATGAGCCACGTTGATCACGTTTTTGGAGCCCCTACCCTTTGTTTTCTAGCTTGATTTTGTCGATTTCGTCCTAAATCCGAAAATCCCCACAAAAAATAGCCCCCAAATTTTTTTGTGATTTGTTGGTTTTGATGATGTTTTGTTGATTTTGATCCGTGGATTTGCTTGGTTTCAAGTGGATCTAGCATTTCCCCAAGTTTCCCCATCTTTCATCCACGAAATCTCGTCAATTTTGACCCCAAAATCCCCAAATTCCGCCCAAAAATTCGTCCCCGAGAGGAAATCCCGAGCAGTTTGACCTGCCCGGATCATCCAGACCTTCTCCCGGATCATCCGGACACCTCCCGGATCAGCTGGGCCCTCTCCCGGACGTCCGGATAACCCACACACCCGAATACCCGAACCGGAGCTAACGAACCCGGATCATCCGGAAGTACTCCCGGATCATCCGGACCAAGCCCGGATCATCCAGACCTCCTCCCGGATGTCCGGCTAACCCTAAAACTGACACGGACAGATTTTTGTTTCGGTCATAACTAATTCATCCGGAGTCCGTTTTTGACGTTCTTTAGCTCGTTTTGAAGCTATTGACATCCCCCATCCCACAAAAATACCACCAACATCATTTGACTCCATCATATTTTCTGAAATTTGGCAAGTTTGCCTAGGCCCTTCACAATATCATCCGCTACACCATCACCGACTTCCGCAACCTAACCCATTTTGTTCACCTTAGCATTAGTGGTTGCTTGAGTAGTGATTTGAGTCTCCTAAGGTGTTTCGGCTACTTAGGGACGGTTGCTTCTTCATCAACCACCACCTCCACCTCCACATAACATTGCCCACCATACACTTCCGACAACCCAATTTAACCCAATTTTGTTTGAGCTTGTTTGAGTTGTGGCTTGTGTCTCCTAAGGTGTTTCGGCTACTTAGGGACGGCAACTTCAACTCCGACACGTGTATAGCCCATCATTCCACTTCCGCATTGCCGAGTGCAAACCACCACCGCTTTCCGCTACCACCATTTGACTTTTGCCTTTGGAGATTTTGAGTTTGCGGTTTTTCCGTTTCCTAGGGTGTTTCGGCTAACTAGGAACGGGTCGACATCGGCAACACCGCCTCTCATCATCGCCAAGGACGGTAACCTCGACGACGCCATTGTATATTCCCCTTGCCATTGCATTGATAACCCCTAGCCCATTTTGCGTTACTTGCCTATCGAGACTAGCCATTTGAGTATTGCCGGCAACGTTACTTGTGCACGTTAGTGATCCGTACCTTCCATTGCATACATACCATATCATATTGGTATCATCATATCATATCTTGTGTCACAAGTTTGTTCCCGCATATATACAATTGCTATCTTGGTTTGTGCATTGTGCAAAAGTGGCCATACAAAAAAAAAAGAATAAAGCTTTTAAGCAAAAGAAAGAGAGCAAAGAAGCTTGTAAGCAAGTGCCATAGCATCATACCACATTGCATAAGATTGTCATATCCGATCATCTTGTATCATCTTGAGAGAAGCACCGTGAACCATACATACATAGCATACTTGGGATAGAAAGATTATCCATTTTGTACCTTATAGGTTGTGCACAAGTGTCGTATCCGCCTATTGAGCAATCGTGCTAGTGTCTCTCTTGAGTTGTGCAACACGAGCGTTTTCCGTGGATTCCACATTTTGTGCTCATTCCTTGGTTGCACGACCCCATTTATCTATCTGTGTGTGTTTCCGTGTGCCACATATTGCTATTGGTCTACTTGTTTCGCTTGCGAATTTGTGAATCTCTTTCAACATTATTGACTCTTGCTAACATTTTGCATCAAATTTTTGTGCCACTATCCTCACCGAGCTACACCATAAGCTTTACTTGATAGGTGTGAGTGAACAAGTCCGGTACCAATTCCACTATTCTTTCATTTCACATTGAGTGAAACGGGATACATCCTCAACTTTGGGAAAAGGTAACTTGGTATTGTCTATCTCATTTCCTACTCACCTTTGCTCGAGATTTGTGATGGATAGGCAAGGCATTTCTCCTTCGGTCTACAACAACGACGAGTTCGATGCCACGAAAAACAACTCCGACACCAAGATGCAAGCTCAAATGGGTCTCGAAGATCAAGTGAAGTGCGCCACAAGAAACTTCCACGACTACGCATCAACATGGTGGCTTCACACACCTTTGGAGAGCTATGACATGAGTTGGCCCAAGACAAAGAGAGCTTTGCGGCGAGAGTTCGTGCCTCCAACCTACACGGAACAACTTCGACGCCAATTGGAGAACACCATCCAAGGATCCAAGTCCATCGACAAGTACTTCAAGGAGATGAAGATTGCCTTGCGACGAGCCGGCGTGGACGACCCCATTTCGATGAATTTCCACTTCATGATGGGATTGAACAACGACATATCCAAGACTATCTTCCTCGAGAACTACAAGTCCCTCAACGACTACTACATTGGTGCTCTCAAGGCGGAACAAGAACTCATGAAGGCCAAGGCTTCTCCACCCCAAGCACACTTCGCGGCGACCAAGCTCTACGACAAGCATGAAGCTAGTACCACCACGATGTCCAAGCCCGATGAGCTCCAAGACGATGCTCCCAAGTGCGACTTCTCCGCCATCCCTCTTTGTGATGGTGCCGAGTCTACTTCGACTCTTTTTCAAGATGGTGCGGCGACGAGTACGACTACGGAGACCCTCAAGGAGCAAGCTTTGGAGGCGAGCAACAAGGTGGCGAGCAAGGATGATGTTTCCATCTTTGGAGGTGAGAGTGATGATGTGCCATCTTCGGCCTTCATCCACGGCGACGATGATGAGATGATCGAGCATGGGATTTTCCCTTCGGTCATGGAGAGTGATGATGTGCCATCTTCGGCCTTCATCCACGGCGACAATGACGAGATGATCGAACATGGGATTTTCCCTTCGGTCATGGAGGAGAGTGATGATGTGCCATCTTCGGCCTTCATCCACAGCGACAATGACGAGATGATCGAACATGGGATTTTCCCATCAGTCATGGAGGAGAGTGATGATGTGCCATCTTCGGCCTTCATCCACGGCGACGGCGACGACATGGTTGAGCATGGGATTTTCCCTTCGACCACGGCGACGTATGATGACTTGAGTGACTTGTGCCACCATATTGAGAGTGAGAGTGACTTCACCACTAGCCCCATATATGATGTGTTGCCCCAATTCCCATGTGAGGAGAGCCACAACCCCCACCACTTGAGTGAGATGAGTGACTCCACCATATGTGAGATTGAGTGCACCTACTTTGAGGGAGTGAGTGAACCACCACATAGAGAGAGTGAGATAGTTGATAGGTCTCGTGAGGCCATTTGCATTTCTAACAACTTGACCTCTACCTCTATTGTGTCTTCTCATTTGGTGCTAGGTCCCATTTATGATGACGCGCCGATCCTCAACGACTTCGTCCTCCCTTTGGACAAGACAATGGCCATGGTGGAATATGATGCACTCCCACATGGTTCCATCAAGATGAAGATGACCACCATTTGGTCTTTCCCACCTCACCTACACCACATGAGTGGAATGACAAAGGTAACAAAGGTGAAGGTGATGCGCTAGTCCCACTAGTGGACATTCTTGACATTGCTTGCTTGCATGATGTTGATCCACCTATTTCCATGATTCATGCTAGTGCGACTTCCTCATGTGATGATTTCTTGCCCATTTATGATGAGTATGATGATTCTCATGTGGAGTCTATTAGTTATGATGCCATGTTACATAGGATTTCTTGTGACAATTCCCTTGGTCACATCATGTTTGATAATCTGCTTGACTTGTCATATGCTATGCATGAGATCAACCATATGTCTTATTTGCAATCTCTTCATAGTGACTATGCATATGCCATTAAAATAAACCCAATTTGCACATATGGCATAGATGACAAGCCCATGGTTATTGGCATTTGTTTTTCTTGCGATGATATTGATATGCTCCCTTTGCATCATTTATCTCATATGCCATGCCATGCCTACCTAGCTTCGGATATGCATTTTTTTGGATGTTGTCCATTTTCTCCATTTGATGTTTCCAATGTTGTTCATGAGACACCCATAGTTTCCTCATACATGTTAGGAGATTTTGATCCATCCCATCCTTTGCATGATCCCAATAATTGTGTGCACAATATGCTCCCAATGAATGAAAATGATATTGATGTGCCATATATTTGTATGCTCAATTTGTGTCCCCATCGTGTCATACACAATAACTATTCTTTCATGATGGATGACATTCTTATACCATGCATCAAATTTCTTTGAGCGATGCTTATCTTGTGCTAACTCACACGTGCACATACACATCATGATGGATGATGTGTACATTTACCACGCGCATAATTTCTTTGGTTTGTGTCTCCTTTGTGTAGGTACCCATGCTTACTTGTCAACCTCGCAATCCCATGAGTTGACAAAACGAGCTCTAGAGAGCAACGATGACTTGGGATACCGTGGATTATCCTTACCACCGTCCCCATGGCGCAAAAACTTCGCGCATTTCTTCTACATGTCCCTCACATGGTTATAGCTTATTGTCCATTATATATCCTTTGCCCATATTGCCATGTTCACTTTGCATGATATACCCATTCCTATGCATTTGCCATGCATTTGTGACCCATGCTTTGCTTTACACATGATGATTGATTCTCATACTTTTATGTGTATTTGCAAGCTTGGTGGAGATATCTCTTGTTATTGCCATGCTTGCTTTATGTCCCATTCCTATGATGATACTTTCATCTTGCTTTGTGCTCGTGCTTGCGATATGTCATGTGCATTGTCTATGCCTAGTGTCTACTCACATGACATGATTGCCATGATTTACTCTAGTGTGTTGCATCTTCGCTCCACTAGTTTGCACGACTTGATCTATATGCTTGTTGATGTTGCATCAACCATGATTCATACTTGCTCATTTCATGCGGTTGATGACAACCATTTCCATGCTTTGCACATGATTGTTATTGCTTCTTGTCATATATCTCCATATGTTGCTTCTCTCATGCTAGATGATTTGACATGTATTGAGTGCAACAATGCTTTTAGTCTTCCTAATGAGATTGCCCCCATAGCATTCTCGCGTATATTTGGAGATTTTGACATATTTCTTGTGAAGCATGCTTCTCTTACTTCTTTGCACCATATACCTAGTGCCATGAATATAGCCATTGTTGCATCATATTATTCATGCACTTGTGCTTCTAATGGTTATGTGCAAAAGATGAGAACCATCATGATAGATGATGTGTTTATCTACCATGCGCATACTTTCTTTGTTTTGTTGTGTGCATGTGTAGGATACTTGGACTTCGTGTCGACTTCCACTTCACGTGAGTTGACCATTCGAGCTCTTGAGAGCGAGCCTCATATTCTACCATGACTCGCTTCTACACCACATTTCCTACCACTTCGGCATTGTGAAGAATGCACAAGGACACGCTTTCAAGGTGACATCCTTCTTGAGCTTGGATATTGTGGATCATACTTCATGTGTTGCTTGCACCATTTGCACGCATGTTCGAGATAGTGCTTTCACCCATGATTGCCACATTTCCATGCATCATGACATATATACCTTGTGTATCGCATCCAATTCTTGGATTACTTGCTCCTATCATATGTTTGGTTGCAACAATGTCACTTCTTCACATATGCCATGTCCAATTGATTGTCACATGATTGACTTAATCGCCTCACACATGTTGAACAATTGCTCTTTCCATTGTGTTGAGTGCCACGATATCTTCACTACACCCTATGCACATTATGCTTGGATTGTCTTGCACTTGCCCCATGTGTTTAGACATATCATTATACTTGGTGTTGTGAATGATTCTTATGCCTACCATAGACCTTTCATTGAGCAATTTATGCATGCTTGCTATGAACTTGAGGTAGATGCTTATTCTCTTGCCACACATATTTGCATCACTACCTCGCATTTGCATACTTGTCCCCATGATATCTTTGCTTGTGCTCGATTGATATGCTTACAATCCTTTGTCAAACCATATGCTATGCTTGATGACAACACTTGTTTGGTGAATCACCACTTGAATGCTTGGTTTTGCACTAACGCTAACCACATTTGTTTTTCCAAGTGTTTGTTGTCCTTGCTCATTTTGAAGGAATCCCAAAACAGTGCGACATTGGAGAGTGCCCATTGCGAGCTTGAAGATGACGAGTACTTGGTGAACGCCCACTTCTTCACGGCGAAGCCATCTCTTTCCCATCGTGATTTGGTTTTCGATCCTTGGTCGGATCTTTCCCAAGGGGAAGGGGATGATGCGGAGCATCCTACGGACATCACCATGTCAAGAGTCCGTTTGGCAAGTGACACGTGCGACATCTACTTCGCATACACAAAGGTGAATCATCTCCTTTACACATGCTCACTTGACCCCTTCGAGGATGGTGTACTACTTAACACTTCCCCGTGTGCATGCATAGGTATTGTCGGAGCTTCACGGATGTCAAGGAGGAGTGCAAGCGCCAAGGAACGACTACACCGTCCGCGAGGGAAGCGTGAAAGAGAAGACGGAAGAGAGGAGAAGAAGACGACGGAGCGGCTGCTGGAGCCAGGCTGGACATCCGGACCGCCGTCCGTATCATCCGGTCTCAGCCGAATCATCCGGACCCTCCCCCGGATCGTCCGGATAAGTGCGCCGAAGACACCCGAAGGCTTCCACTGAAGCCGGATCATCCGGACACCCATCGCCCGGATCATCCGGGACCCCATCCGGATCATCCGGCCTTGCCTGCGCGCATGACTTGGGCCGAGGCCCATGTACCCATTCGCCCCTCACTTACCCCTTCGCCCCTTGGGCTATAAATAGACCTCCACCTCCTTTCTAGGGGAAGCAAATATGATAGCTCATTCTTAGGTGAGTTGCTCCTACCTCCTCCTCTTGAGAGAGAGAGACCACTCCCATGGAGTTCAAGACCTCCATGTGAGAAGATCCTGCGGGATATCATCAAGACCCCCTCGCGGGAAGATCTGTCTAGGATACCATCAAGACCTCCTCTTGGAGATGAACTCTACCTTGTATCTTTCCTTTTGTTGTTCATGTACCTTGTGATCTTGTGTGTTTGATTGTCTAGTGGATATGTGATTGGACTTGTTCTTGAGTGTTTCCCCTTGTGATTTCTCTCCGTTCTTCCCCGTATTCTTCGTGTTCCTCGTAGGGATCCGCTCCAATCGTGAAAGATCGGTCTCTAGGGTTCTACCCTACATCACCACCACCACCACCGCGCCGCCGCCGATCCTCTCCACCGCGCCGCTGAGCTTCACCGCCGGCGCCTCCACCGGTCAGTCGCCACCACCCTCCACCATGCCGCTGGTTTACTTCCCGGCAAAAATCACCGGCGTCCTCAACGATCTCGTCATAGCCGTCCAGGGGATCTGCCTCTACTTGGCCGGGCCCTACGGGCTGCCACCGGCCGCGTCACCAACCATCGCCACCCGGCCGATGTTGCTGTCGTGGCAGCCGCCGCCCCCGGCAGCCTCCGCCGCGCTCGACGGGCCGCTGCAGCCACAGCTGCAACTACCGCCGCCACCGCCCTGGCAGTCCTGGCAGCCGCCGCACCCAGGGGCCACCGCGGCGCTGGTCGGGCCGCTGCAGCCCCCGCTGCCACTGCAGCCCGCCACCGCCCCACTCTAGCCACAATGGTCGGCTGCGGCCATCGCGGTGTCTGCCGCCTCCGCCGTTTCCATGCAGCAGCAGCTGCCGCTACAGGCGCCTCCGCCGCCCAGCACCGGGCTGACTACAACCGCGCCCGAGGGTGTACCGATTCTGCAAGTGCGGTTCCCGCCCTCACCGTCACAGCTTCCGGCCTGGTTGGCCGGGACGTCACCGCCGCCAGTCTTCACCATGGCCGCAGACCAGCCGGCGCCCTCCCTGCCGAACGGCGGGCCCTCCGGTGCCGCGGGTTCCCACGCTGGATTCGGCGAGCCACCGCTTCCCAGCGGACCACCTATGCACACCGGCCCGACGCCATCCTCTTCGCTGCTCCGTACCGCCGAGCCGTACGCTCACGGCGGTCATGCTCAGACACCGCCGCGCTTCGCCAAGCTCGACTTCGCCACCTATGACGGCGCCGAGGACCCCCTCAACTGGCTCAACCAGTGTGAGCAATTCTTCCGGGGGCAATCGCGTCGGAACACACCTGGCTCGTCATATCACCTTCAGGGCGCCGCACAGACGTGGTACTACACCCTCGAGCAAGACGAGGGCGGCATGCCCCCATGGGAGCTTTTTTGCGAGCTATGCCTCCTTCGCTTTGGGCCGCCGATACGCGGGAGCCGGCTGCTGGAACTCGGCCGCCTCCACTTCACCTCCACGGTGCAGGACTTCGCCGACCGCTTTCAGGCCCTCTGCGTGCCACGCGCCCAGCGTAACGGCTCGCCAGCGGGCCGAGCTCTTCGTCGGCGGTCTGCCGGATCATATCCGCGTGGACGTGGAGCTGCAGGGACCCCAGGACCTCCAGACGGCCATGTACTACGCCCGCGCATTCGAGCGCCGCGCGGTGGCCATCCAGCAGGCATCACCGTCCCGGGCCGTTGGGCCACCACCCGGGCCGGACGTTCCGTCCCGGGCCGCTGGGCCACCATCCAGCAGGCATCACCGTCCCGGGCGGCTGGGCCACCACCCGGGCCGGACGTTCCCGCGCAGGGTCGGCCTGCTCATGTTTCCACGGCACCCCTCGCCGCGACCGCAGCGCGCCCGTTCCGCCGGCTCACCTCGGCCGAGCAACTCGAAAGTCACCGCCAAGGGTTGTGCTTCAATTGCGACGAGCCCTATGCACCCGGCCACGTCTGCCCGCGACTCTTCTACCTGGAGGTTGCGGACTACATTGAAGAGAACGCCCCCGCCGCCGGGCTCGGCGGCCTGCCCGCCCCAGCTGCCGCGGAGGTGTTTGGCGATGGTTGATCACCTCGAGGAGTTCCGCAAGCGCTTCCCCGCCTTCCAGCTCGAGGACGAGCTGTTTGTGCAGGCGGGGAGAAGTGTTATGACCGGCATGTTAGGGGCTTAGCCCAGTTAGTTATGGCCCAGTCTATCTTATCGTTATTAGGGGCTTAGCCCAATTATCGTTATTAGGGGCTTGGGAGTCAAGTAAACCTCTATATAAGGAGACGAGATGTATCAATCTAATCAAGCAAATAAGCAATCATATTTGCTCGGCTTCCTTAGGGAGCCGAGAGACCTAACCCTAGCCGCCTCCTTCCCTGCGCCATCTCCCTCTCAGCCGCCGCCGCCTCGCGCACGACGGCGCCCAGCCACCGGCGGCCGCGAGTTCGCCCACGACCAGCTCCCTCCTTCCCCTACAACCTCCGGCCTAGACCCGGTAGAACCCTAGTTTCTACCATTCCGAACCTAAAAACTTTGCTTTTTGGCACTGCAGATTCAATACACTACAAAAGGTACGTGATCTGACACTGGTTTGCACTATGGCAACACTATTGTATTAGGATAATTAGAGGTTCAATTAACAGAGGTAAAATACCAATCCAGTTGCTCAAGAGGGGGCAAGTTCTGCATGTCCATGTAAACGATCTACCGTTGATAGGCAATTCCATAAGGGATTGGGTGCGGATGAAATCATGAAATAAAAGCATATCATTGGCATTACCTCCAGGTTTATTACGATTTTCAGGGCTAAGGATGAAATTAAAATCACCTAGGAGCAGTCAGTCCTCATTATCTGGGATATCAAGATCAAAAAGCCTGAGGTAAAAAGCTCCCTATCCGAGCCACCACAAGGGCCATAGATATTCACCAGTTTCCAAGAAGTGTTTAATTGTGTAGAGGTAAAATGCACACCCAGCGCAAAGGATTCAGTAAACACACTAAACCCATCGAAAACAACACTATTCCAAATAATAACTAACCCTCCAGAAGCCCCAGCGGAGGAGATAAACTGATCAAATCTCTTAGGACATGAGTACTTAATAAACGATCGATCAAAAGACTAGTGCTTAGTTTCTTGCAAACAAACGATAGCACAACCGCTTGTATCAATAGCATTTTCAGGTAGCTAGTTGCTTATCCTCAGAGTTTATTCCCCGAACGTTCCAGCAAAGGACGTTCCAGTTCTTGAATCTTGGCATAGAACTACTTGGGGGAGGACGAAGATGAGCCATCCTGAAGACTGGCTAGCAGCTTCTTCACGAAGAGCTCCTCGGGAGGGACATCACACATCTTGGTGCCAACATTCTGCATAGTGACAATGGTGGTAGGAGGGATCCAATCACAAACGGCAGACTGAACACCAGTTGAGCCAAGTAGGACAGTCTTGGCCTTGGCAGGTGGCGTAGCAGCCGACACGTTCCTGTCCTTGACCTTGGAAGCAGTTCTTCCTTATGAGTCAGCTGGTTGACCTTGAAACCATCATATCTGGTCGAACTAGAGCTGCGCCTAAGGTAAGTCGTGTCAACATGGAGCTGCTCATCGTGTTCCGCATTCTGCAGTGTAGTCCAAAGAGGAGCAAGCACGACAGGCTCAAAGGTCTGAACACCAACAGCACGCTCAACCACATGTTCAGAGACAGGCGCGGGAGTTTAGGTTTGACAGTTGGACCAAAACTTCTTCCCTTCGCTTACTTGGGCTATCAAGAGGCCCAACAAGACCAGTCCCCTTTCTAGAAGCCCCCTTGATCTAAAGTCCATTAAAACCGACCACTGGCGTTGAGAGGCCCATGACAGTTCAAATTGTAAGTGTTGCCTCCATGAGCCGGCAAGTACTCCAAGTAATGAGTAGCAGACCACCGAACATCAAAATCCAACACAAATCCATCAACCAAGCGAGTGTCAAAGCAGAAATCAAAGCTATGGTTCTCAGGACGAATATTGTTAATAATAGCCAAGCAAACACTATCAACCTGTGTTCTGATAAGGGCAAATGGGTTGAGAGGGCAACATGCTCCCCCAGAACAGGTGCAACTGTGATATGAGGAGTGTAGATTAATTTTATCATACAGCCAATCCAACCCAACACAGGTGCATCAAACGGAATCATGAGTATTGAGGATGCACCTCCAGCCCTGACAAAAAATAACTAAGCATTGTACACACCATTAATAAAATTGTCAGTTGCAGCTTCCACCTCAGCATATTCAGACCAGACATCAGAAAGATTTTTCCTGAATGTTGTGATCTTGAGGCACTCCATCCATAGGAGACCGCCCATAATATTCAAAGAACCTTCTAAAGCTAAACTAGTATACTAAGGGGGATTACTGGCAAAAAAACAGCCATTGTCCTGCACACCCTCATGATCCCGTGGAACAGCATTCCAGGCTGCCTCTGCCTGAATCATTTGTGCCTTCGTTGCATGGGCATGCAATATGGTAATTCATACGGATGAGGTGATGCGTTTAGCAGTGGGGGAACATCTTCATTGTCAACCACGTCCGGTATGATGTTCTTGCCATTAAGGACATACACAGGAACAGGCCAAGATCTCCCCAATTCAGGAAGCAAACCCCACACAAGTGACCAGGAGACTGTGGGGGCATAGACTTATTATGCCTAGGGCGAAACCAAAGTTTCCCAAAATTTAACACTGCTTTGTGAACGTAGTGATCCGTCTGATAGTCAAACGGGAATGCCAGAAACATAATCCAAGCCTCATACTCAAAAGCAGGTGTTCTCATTCCAGCCCTTGATCATGCGGGAGTAAAGAAAACGATGAATCTTCAACGAATGGGTGGAGGCCCTCTCTGATCAGATTATAACGGATATTGACACCCTCAAGTGCAATACAACTGATTCCAAACGGATAAACAAAATCATCAAGAACTGCAAACTCGAAACCATCCCTAATAATGCAACACACCTCAGCAAGCCTAAAACCCAAAAACCCTTCTGATGGAGGTGTAGAAGTGCATGCAACCAAAAAACAAATCTGATGGAAGAGACTAGGCAATACATTTATACGTCAACACTCTCCCTCACGTGTGGCTCCCTCAGGCCTAAACATGGACCGAAAGTGAGCTGCAATTTAATTGCGCCAGCCGGGTTCTGAACTCAAGACCTCTTGGCTCTGATACCATGTAGAAGTGCATGCTCTAGCCAATGAAACCAAAAGACCGATATTATGGAAGAGACTACACAATACATTTATACGTCAACAGGAGGGTGACTGTCACTAGCTATCATGGTTGACATGATGGTCATTGACCACCATGATGTGCCTCGAGACGCGATGATCAGGCCCTCTCTCATAGTGAGAGCCCACCGGAGCAAACTCGAAGGGGCGCACCGAGAAGTTCGCTATGGGAGCAGATGAAGCAACAAGTAGGTGTCTCTTCGCCGGCGGGTGGATGATGTGTTGATGTTGTGGCGGCGGTGGCGTCGACGGCGATGGTGGTTTCTAAGCGCAAGAAGCAGAGCTTGGGGGTTGTGTAATTAGCTGCGTCAGAGCGGCAAGGGACAATGGGAAGGTGCCACGTCAGTGCAACTCAGAATTCTCTATTCACACCCAAACTTTCCTCTGTGGATAACCCTTCTACAATTTATTAAATTCATAACAGGATGGATATTTTTGGCGTCACAATCCCTCTTGACCATGTACCTATGTGAACCAACCTTATGATATTTGCATGACCATATGAGTAAGGCTGCAGTAATTCAACATGAAGCAAGGAATCATGTAACGTTTCAACTCCAAGGCGTAAGCAAGCAAGGAACATCGTTCTTCTCAACATTATTGACCTGGGCACCACGATCGGTGCCAAACAGCCTCAAAATTTGAGATCT
The DNA here is from genome assembly GCA_963921465.1 of Triticum timopheevii. Taxonomy (NCBI): domain Eukaryota; kingdom Viridiplantae; phylum Streptophyta; class Magnoliopsida; order Poales; family Poaceae; genus Triticum; species Triticum timopheevii. Next base: position 288,818,886 of record OY997268.1, on the reverse strand, counting down.
CACACACACACAGGTAGCGGTGATAGATCTCGACTCCCATGCACAGCCCAAAACACTTGATCTAACACAACAAAAAGGCAGGGATGTAGTAAAACGAAGGAGGCGTGTCTCGACCTGCCGATCCAGAAGGAGAGCGACGCGCCAAGGATTTTGGCGCAGAAGACGCAAACAACGCCAGGGAGGAACCCGAAGAAGAGCGCAGCGGCGCCCTCGAATAAGATGGCGTAGGGTGGGCATAGCGCCAGTGTGAGCGCGTGGGCGGCCACGTGAGCGGGTGCCGCCCAGGGCCCCAGCGCACCCCTCCCGCGCCTGAACACCGCGACCGCCGCCTCCACGTCCCAACTGTACCGCCGCCCCGCTGACACCGCGACTGCCACCGCCGCGAACGTCACCACCCCTCGTGCCCACCCGTTGGTCGTCCTCGCCATTGCTGCCGGTCGGTGAAGCCGCTGCTTGGAGCAGCGTTTGTTGTGTCTGTGAAACGCCGCGACGGCGGCGGCGTGCGGCGAGAAAGTAACTAAAATGGGGCACGCAGCCGCTGGTGACGTGGTTTGGCCGCCATGAACGGTCAGATCGGAATCTCACGGTTTGGATCCCACTACGCCATCAAGCAAGTAGAGCAACACCAACCACTCGCATCTCTAGCGGATCCCGTAAAAACTCGCCGGGCCGCATTTTTCCGGCGGTTTTACAGGGCGGACAAAAATAACGGTCTAAACAGGTCCGCTAAAAACGGCCCAGACCATAAAAGTTTTACGGGAAGCCCGTAAAGCACCCCCGAATCCCACTTATATACGGATCCAGCTGATTTTAGGGTATCCATCCCCCATTTCCCTTATCCCCTCCGCCGCAAATGCTCTCCACTCCGGCGAGAAATCCCTCTCCTTCGGCAGCAGTTTGCGCCGCTCGTACCCACTGTAGCAGATATGTGATGTCATGCGCGGGTGGCGGAAGGGGTGGTCGAAGGAGGTTCCGCGGCCGCGAGCCGCCTCGCAAGCGCCGCAATGATGGTGAGGCGGGGAGCTCCTCCCTCCGTCCGCCGGTGGAGGAGTTGCGTCGTGCCCAGGCGCGCGGGCGTGGAGCAACCGCCTCGGCCGGATCTTCGAATCCACGATCCAGCGCCTCTGGGCGGTCGAGCGCGCCTAATTCGAGGCGAAAGAGGCGGTGGCGTCGGGGACGAAGTTGTGACGGCGCAAGTGGACGCACTGAAGGAGGAGTGCCAGCTCGCCTTTGTTCTCCCCAACTCCCTAATGGAGCACCACCTGGGGCGTCCGCAAGTTTGGTGATGGTGATGATGACGACGATTAGAACTCCGATGACGTGTAGTTTAAGTTTAGGTATGATCTAATTTTAGTTTGAAGTATGTTTTTTTGAACTATGTTTATGTGGTGTGGTATGAACTATGTTTAATTTTCGTTTTATTAAGCTTGTATAAACTATGTTTATGTGGAACTCCGGTGATGTTTAATGGCGTGAACTACTAGTTTGAATATCGAGTAGAACTCTGGTGATCTTTGCGGGATCTGTTAAAGTCTCCGCGTTCGCCATACCGCAAATTTCATTTACGGGGTACCGTAAACGAAATTCGTTGGACGGCGATTTGTGGGATCGGCTAGAGATGCTCCAAAAACCTTCTCGTAAAACCGAGGTTTTTCATTGACAGTTGTAGCATGGGGTTACAAACACTTACAAAGCCATGTACACAAGTAGGCATGGTAGCAAGCGAAAGAGAGTAACATAGGACGAGGGGTTGCTCAGCTCCCCAACAACTACAAACTAAGTGTCGAGTAGGATGTTTCTAAGCCCGATGGCGCCAGCCTTAGCCCATAGGCACGCCTCGGATACCGGAGATGATGAGGACATGACTACCTTGGATAAGACCAAAAATATTGCATACATGCATTTGCCAGGTGATTTCTAGTGCAAACTATTCAATAATCTATTTATGTTATCCAGAACAAAAATACTTCACACACTTTTATGTTTTGTCTAATTGCAGGTGTATGGGATATTTGTACAATTCACATGTGAAGATAAGTGAAAAAGGAGAAGTTTAGGTGCTGTTCAAAAAGTCCTCTCACGTCACTTTTGGGCCAAGAGAAGATAGAGTCCAAGTCTCTCACGTTCTGGATTCAGATTCGGACTGCACAGACATACCTGACTCAAAACGCCAACAACGTTTTCATACCGACTCCGAATTGGGTGATTCTTTTTGTGTTGGAAAGTAGATTTCATGCTCTTTCCAACCCAATTGGAATCACCTTAAAATCCGTCCTGAGCGTTGAGTTATGGACGAAACAATCTGATGCGGCACCATAATCCGAGTCAAACTACAAGTCCAAAGGTGTTACGTCACCTCCACTTGGGTCCATTGGCCTTGTACGACCTAGGGTTAGTTTTAGGCTGCCTTGGAACGTCCTCCCACCTCCTTGGCCGCCACCCCTTGCTCCTATATAAGTAGATCCATCTAATAGCTTTTCCCTTGGGATTTGTTTAGTTAAAAGTTAGCCATTGCAACTTCGTGTACTTCGTTTGTGTCCAACGACCAGACCAATACCGCTTACGGATCCGCACCTTTATCAATACTTCATATATACTCGCAATATTCAGATTGCTTTTATCATATTCTTGCTTGTTCTTCGATTGCTTGCAGGAACAGACCTTCGTGGTCAGGCTGAGCGTGCTTCCGGCATCATCAGTAACCTCAGGAGATTGGTTTAGCGATTGCTAAGGCGCAACGTCGTGCACGTTTGTAGTCGGATCGTCAAAGTCGACTCCACGAAATCGATAGTTGTCATCTCATCGAAAGATCGGGACCCTCACCTCTATCAAGTGGTATCAGTTTTCAGGTTGCTCGGTGAGATTTTACAGTTTTTCATAGTTTAGATCGCATCTATTATTTTCTTACCTTTTATCCAAGAAAAAGCCAAAAAAAGTTAGATCTGTTCATCCTTTATCCAAGCCAGTCTGAGCCTTTGCAATTTTCTATTCTTTGCTTGCATAGTTGAATTATCGGTTGCATCGTCGTGTCAGTTACTGGTCTTAGTGTCTAGTTCGTTTAGAGTTTCGAGTTCTGTTCACATTAGTCACGCCGCCGCTGCATCGTTATCCCTTCCGATGTCCACTACACATCATTTTCCATCACGTGCTACCCACTATTCATTGTCATAATCATAGTTGAGATCGTTCACATCTTGGCTTGATCCAATCTGCATCTTATCTAGTTTGTTTTGGAGGGAGGGAGAGAAAAAAAGACATAGAAAAAAAGAGAAAAAAAAGTAAAAAAAAGTCAGAGAAAAAAAAGAGAGAAAGAAAAAGAAAAAAAAGTGTTAGGGAAAAAAGAGAGAAGAAAAAAAACAAAATTCGGATCTATCTAGACTCAATCTCGTAGTTGAATTCGGATTGGAATCTGTTTTGCGGACTGTTCAGTAAAACAGGTGTATCTTCCTCATACGAAGTCCATTTTGACTCCGTGAGTACTCAAATTAAAGCTAGAGACGAGTCGTATCTAAATAGTTGCAGAAGCTTGTTCAATATTTGACACCTCAAAATCGGCTTCTAAATAGGTCTTTTTGCCCTCTGAAGTTCGTGAATACAGCTTGTTCCAATTTTTCAGGCCATCTTTAGAATTCTTTGACTCCTCATATCACTTCGGAATTTGAGTGATTCTTTTTGCATTGGAAAGCTTGAGTTAGTAGAATTCTTTAAAAAAATTTATCAGAAAATTGGCTCAAACTTTTCAAGAGGAAAGTTGGAGAGAGAGTTGTTGTATATCCTGCTTGGCAGTTGTTTTTCATCATTATCTTCACTGCTGTTGTGATCTTCACTTTTATCTTGCTGTCCACGGCTACTTAGTATCCTTCATTGATGCTAGTTGTGCTACGCAGTGACCTCATTAGTGTTGTAGGCTCGCGTCTCTAGCCCGGTCTAGCCTAGGACCAGCACAGTACCGTCGTTGAGCGTTTATTCAACATTGCATCTTTGAATTTATTATTGCTAAAAAATTTGCTACCATATATAGCCAACCCAGCTACACATATTTCTACACCGTGTATATGTACGTTCCCCTGGCAATCGCTTTACACAATCTTCAAAGTTACTTGACGCTGCTGGTTGCCTGTCACCACCTGCCGCATGGTAAGAACTTGTAAGATATTGATATTTGCTTTACTGTGAGCACTTTACAACCACATCATAGTAGTGCATACGAACATTATTCTCGAATTTTGTTTTTTGTTTCTACTAATCATGACAGGTTCTGGAGATAGAAGTTCTTGGACGACGGACACATCTCCACCATCACGAGAGTTGGGATACCACTTGATAGAGGTGAGGGTCCCGATCTTTCGATGAGATGATAACTATCGATTTCGTGGAGTCGACTTTGACGATCCGACTACAAACGTGCACGACGTTGCGCCTTAGCAATTGCTAAACCAATCTCCTGAGGTTACAGACGATACCAGAAGCACGATCAGCCTGACCACGAAGGTCTATTCCTGCAAGCAATCGAAGAACAAGCAAGAATATGATAAAAGCAATCTGAATATTGCAAGTATATATGAAGTATTGATAAAGGTGGGGATCTGTAAGCGGTCTTGGTCTGGTCGTTGGACACAAACGAAGTACACGAAGTTGCAATGGCTAACTTTTAACTAAACAAATCCCAAGGGAAAAGCTACTAGATGGATCTACTTATATAGGAGCAAGGGGTGGCGGCCAAGGAGGTGGGAGGATGTCCCAAGGCAGCCTAAAACTAACCCTAGGTCGTACAAGGCCAATGGGCCCAAGTGGAGGTGACGTAACACCTTTGGACTTGTAGTTTGACTCGGATTCTGGTGCCGCGTCAGATTGTTTCATCCATGACTCAACGCTCAGGACGGATTTTAAGGTGATTCCAATTGGGTTGGAAAGAGCATGAAATCTACTTTCCAACACAAAAACTGTATGAAAAAGTTGTTGGCGTTTTGAGTCAGGTATGTCTGTGCAGTCCGAATCTGAATCCAGAACGTGAGAGACTTGGACTCTATCTTCTCTTGGCCCAAAAGTGACGTGAGAGGACTTTTTGAACAGCACCTAAACTTCTCCTTTTTCAGTTATCTTCATATGTGAATTGTACAAATATCTCATACACCTGCAATTAGACAAAACACAAAAGTGTGTGAAGTATTTTTGTTCTGGATAACATAAATAGATTATTGAATAGTTTGCACTAGAAATCACCTGACAAATATGCATGTATGCAATATTTTTGGTCTTATCCAAGGTAGTCATGTCCTCATCAGGAGATGTGGGTGACCGAAGGCCGGTCGTCGTCGAAGATGCATCCATTACGATGCTTCCAAAGCCACCAAGCGGTGAGGATTATCAGCGATGACAGGCCCTTGCGAGATGATGCCGGAGCATGGTCGCAACCGCCCACCATGTGATGCGAAGCATCCTACGGTCATCCCCATGGCCCTACCTTCGATAAAACTTTTGAAGTGCATTGTGACGCTTGTGGTAACGACATAGGCGGCGTGTTAATGCAAGAGAAGCACCCAATCGCATATTTTAGCAAGAAACTTTTTGAAGCGCAACTTAATTATCTCATTCATGACAAGTAGTTATATGCTTTAGTGAGAGTCTTTCGTGTGTGGAAACATTATCTTCGCCCTCATGAATTTGTCGTCCATATGGATCATGAGACGCTTAAGTACGTAAAGGGTCAAACAAAATTGAATAAGCGACATGCCAAATGGAGTGAGTTCATTGAGTATTTTCCTTATGTGATCAAGTACATCAAGGGTAAGGAAAATGTTGTGGTGGATGCTCTTTTCCACAAATGCTTGCTATTAACTCAACTTGAATTGAATGTCATTGGATTTGAGCACATTAGAGGCTTGTATGAGCATGATGTTTCATATGCTATTTCTTATCGAATGCTTAACACCCACATCTTGGAAGCGATATTATATCAAGGATGATTATCTAATGCGAGCTAACAAGCTTTGCATTCCCGAGTCTTCTCTTCATTTGTTGCTTTTGCAAGAGGCTCGCGGTGGAGGACTTATGGGACACTTTGGATGTGACAAGACATTTGCTACGCTCTCCAAGAACTATTTCTGGCCAAAGATGTTTCATGATGTCTCACGCCACACCAACCGGTGCTCTACATGTTGCAAAGCTAAGCCTACCGCTCAATCCCATGGTCTATATATGCCACTTCCTATTCCATATCACCCATGGGAAGACATTAGTATGGATTTTGTGCTTGGTTTACCACGAACTCAAAATGTCAAGGATTCGGTATTTGTTGTTGTGGGTCGTTTCTCTAAGATGACACATTTCATTCCTTGTAACAAGATAGACAATGCTTCTGCCCAATTTAGGGCTCCATAGACCCAAGAAAGGTTTGAGCTCTGGGGCGTGTGCAAAGAACTCAACCTCTCCGTCCAACCAACCCGTTGTCCCACAGCCTAGCTCGATGAACAAGGAAGATGATGGACACGACAGTTTACCCAGGTTCGGGCCACCTTGCGGTGTAAGACCCTGCTCCTGCTTTGTGGTGGATTTGCCTCACGAGGGGCTGAGGATGAACTAGTACAAGGGATGAACAACCTCAAGTTTGCTCTGGTGAGGGAATGAGCCCAACCGAGAGAGAGAGATACCTCTTGGTGGTGGCTAGCCTATACTTATAGTGGCCTTGGTCCTCTTCCCCAAAACATAGGGGGAAGGATCCCAAAGTGGCCAATTTGAAAGGGGACAAGTAGTACATCTTATCCTGGCGAAAGGTGGTCTTCGCCTGCAAAGCCTCTGGTCATGATGATGCGGTGGGCTCGGTGATGACATCCGTGCCGCCGTCCTGGCAGTCCTGGTCTCGTTGCACGGGAATGGAAACCTTTGGTTGATTCCCCGGGACTCCGCGCTTGCGCTTGCCTCCTTAGCACGAAAGAGGAAATTGGCTCCTCTGCGCCCGCTGGCGCCCGCCTGGCCTTGGTCGTCATGGCTTGCGTCACCGCAACCTCATGAGGTTGGGCACCTGCATAGAAATCTCCGCTCCTCATGAGGTAGCCTGGGGAGGCCGCTCCCTCCAGAGGTCTTGGCGTTGTCCGCCTCGTGAGGGTCTTGACTTGTTGGTGTTGTAGATGGGTCGTACCATCCCATCGATGGAGCCACACCATGGGCAGCAGGCAGGCAAGTCTGGGTACCCTGGTTCCCAGAACACCGACAGTAGCCCCCGGGCCGAAGGCGCGCTCAGACTTGGCTTCGAGGCAAAGCCAAGGGGCAAGGGCGAAGGGCCGCGGACCCCAATCGCCTGCGGGCTAGGCTGACGCGTGGAGCTTGATGGGACGTGGGCATCTCCATTTCCCCACGCCGCCTCGGCAACTGCCCGACTTGACAACTGCCTGGCGCATGGGACCCAATCATCTTTGCCCGCTGCGCTCGCTTTCCGCTCCCCTTCCTTCCTGCAGCTTGCATCTTCTTCACCAGTTCCACGCCAGCTCTATTCCACTCCGCCGCCATGGCCCCCAGGACGAAGAAAGGGAAGGCCCGTTTGACTGGGGAGCCCTCGCCGGGACCGGAGACAGCGCTATAATGGTCCACGGTGATCAATCAGGAGGGATTGGACAAGGTCCGGCAAGCCCTTGCCGCCGATTCCAACGAGTGGAAGACGGCGATGGTCTGGCCTGCCTCCCGGTTCTTAGCTGATATGGAGGCCACCGAAATCCCCCTTCATCTCCATGCTCTTTTCACCGGCTTGCTGCCTCCGTTCTCTGATTTCTTCAACATCGTGCTCTCGCATTACCAGATCCACGCCAGATCCACGCGCTGCATCTAGATCCTGGATCCATCATCCTCCTCTCTGCTTTCGCCTTCTTATGCGAGGCCTTCCTGGGCATTGCCCCATCCGTGGCCTTGCTCCGCCACTTCTTCTCACTCCACTTGGTCGATGGCAGGCAACGCTCGGGTGCGTGTCGCTCCAGGCAGTGGTGGCGACTGTTGGCTCCAGCATCGACTTCACGCTCCGCCCAGATGCGAGGGGGTTCCGGAAGCAGTGGGTGTATGTGGACGCCACCATGTTCAACCCCCTGCTTCTTCTTCCATCAGCCCTGGCGGAACCGAGCTCTGGTTGGGGGCACACGAGTGGCGTGCATCTTGTCCAGGCTGGCCAAGATGAGGCAAGAGGGGGTGACGATGGCGATGGTGGTGAAGGAATTTGTCTGACGGTGCATCGCTCCGCTCAAGTGCCATACTCGCCCAATGTGGGCCTTCACCGGCCCTGACGATCCCATGAGACTCCAGGTGCCTTTGCTCCCCCTCAAGACGTTGCGCAGGGTGCTGCAGCTCCTGACTGGTGGGGAGTCTGCCGCGCTTCCCCTTGAGGGGCGCCCTTTGTACAACTGCCAGAACGGGAAGGCCTTCGCCGAGAAGATGCCGTGCTTTGACGAGTGGGGGCTGCTGCCCGAGGGCCATGAAGGGCCTTGCGACAACCCCTTCTTGGCGACTCCCACGCACGGAGGCCGTGAGACACGCGCTCGCGAGTTGGTCGTGGGGGAGCGGGCACCGCCCGCTGCCCGTGAGGTGGCTGCTGAAGAGCTGGCGCCTGCGGGCACCACCGTCGCCTTCACCGCAGAAAGCCACGCGGCATCCCCGAGCGAGTCCCCTCCAGGTCTTGTGGCGCCTCGCAAGAGGAAGGGGTTCGGGAGCCGCTGCGATCTTGCCTCGGGAACCCTGAAAAAGAGGAAGTGGATAGCCATGGACGAGTAAGTATCTTGCTTCCCTTGATTCTTGCATATCGCGTATTCTTTTGACTTTTGCCCCTCAAGATCCCTTCCGTCGCGGGGGCGAGTGTGTCCTGAGCGTGACCTCCGGAGGCCTCCGGTCCGGTTGCGATCCTAGGCCTCACGATCCGGGCACCCGCTCACGAGGTGGCGCCTGTACATGAGCTGAGGCCGCCCCCGGGGGGTCATGGGCCCGCCCTTCCGGCGTTCTTCTTCCGGAGTAACCTCTCGAGCACGGGGGTCATGTCGAGGGCTCCCACGCTGGTTCTTGCTGGTGGCTGGGCAACCCATGCAACGACTTCATCTTCAAGCAACGGGCTGGCCCGCGGAGTGCCCCGCCCTGTCCGGGGGAGCGGTCGAAGGGCCCCAGCCGCCAATCCCTTGCCGGAGATGGGCAAATCATCATGCACCCCTCCAGCCGACTAGGGCACGGAGGAAGGGCCCGGCTGGGCACTAGAGCTCGCACGCAGGCACAGTGTCGTCCGTCATGACCTTCTCCGGGAAGCGACGAGCGTGTTGGGCCGTCTTGGGACGGAGCTCACCGATGTCGACGTGCGCCTCGAGGCGGAGGGCCTTCGCCTGGCGCGCGAACGGCACCAGCTGAAAGTTGCCATCAACCTTGGTTGCTTGCATCATGAGCACACCCCGCGTGGAGGCAGTGGAATCTCTTGCGGCTTCGCAGGAGGCTCGCGATCGCGCCTTGGAGGAGGCCCGAGCCGCGGACCGCGGGCGTGACGCAACAGAGGCGCGCAAGAAGGAGCTCCAAGCCTCCAATGCCCTCCTCGAGCAGCGAGTCCGGGCGCGCATGGCGGCGCTTGCTGCTCCGACGACCGGGTCACCCACGAGCGCCCTGCATGCCCGACAACTCGCTGGTGCTGGAGGCGGTGGAGCTAAGCCTGGAGCGCAAGCGACTGGAGGTGATGGAGCGCCAAGTGGTCACGGCCAAGGAGGCCCTTGCCTCTCAGGAGACGAGGATCCAACGAGAGGTCGAGCAGAAGGTGGCGGAGATCCATGTGACCCTTGTCGAGGAATATCGCCAGAAACTGGAGCTCCAGGAGGCACTCTTCAAGCAGGGGCACGTCGAACTGCAGGGCAAGGCTGATGCCCTTGAGGAGAAGCTAGCTGCAGCGGAGCGGTGTGGGAAGGCTGCTGAGGCAGTTCGGGCCACCACTGAGGCCGAGCTGTCTTCCCTTTGTCAGCAGGTTGAAGGCGTTACGACCCTCATGGAGAAAGCCTCGGATGAAGCGAGTCGCTGCCAAATGCTGCAGCGTGAGCGTTCCTTGATGTCTGAGGCCCTCGGGCTCAGGGCGAACCGGTCCCTAAGCGATATCTGCAACAACAACGTCTCTCGCCCACTCGAAGCCGACGACGCTGGCTACCTCAACTTCTTCACCCAAGTCGTGGCCCACCTCGAGGGCGGGGCCGCGAGGGCGCGCCAGCTCGTCATGGAGAAGAGTCGCAAACTCCTTGGGCGCGTGTTCTCACGCGTCTTCAGCCATCTTCTTAGCCTTGATCCCGATTTGACTTTGGTGCCACGATAGCCCCCATGCTCGAAGCAACCCAAGATTCCCTGGCGAACTGGGTGGACGACCTCATCGCATAACTCATCCCTGCCGGCGATGTGTTTGCGCCCGCAGCTGAAGAGGGGGGAGCCGATGGCGACGATGATGACAGTGACGCTGACAGTAGCGCGCCTTGCTAGGCTTGTATTTCCTTTTTCCTGTCAAGACTTGGTTGTAACCCTGCGGGGGCATGAAAGCATTTTTTGGAGAAGGTTCCCCTGTGATGTTTGTAATGATGATACGCCTTTAAATTATTTTTGAAGATACGCCACCGTGATCTGGGAGGCTCTTGACTGGAGTAATTAGTATGACTTAGCTTTTGGTGTTCGCGGCCTTTGACTGGCTCTTGGATTGCAGGGACGCGCTTCTCCTGAGGCGGGCCCTTGGGAGCCCCACGGCCGGTGAAGCCCCAGGAGGGGCTTGCGAGAGCTTGGGGCCTCCCAACGCGCCGCTGTTGGGCGTCGAACTTTGCGGGGGCGTGAGAGGCGCCCGATGGCGAGTGCACCCAAGGCCAGGAGCCGAATATTCCTGAAGCCAAGAGCCAGGTGCGGGGTATGGTACATGCCTGCTGGCTTGCTTGAGAGCGTCATGCCAGGATCCAAGCGCCAGAGCTTTGGTGGGATGTACACACGGGAGGACCTGTGGCAGTTGTGTCGTTAGCCCCGAGGGGGCCCTGAGGCTGCTGGGGCTAGCCCAGATGCGTACATTGTACCCAGCCCCCGCTCGCTGGGTGCCCGAGAGAAGACAACAGGCAGCGGCCATGCCTCCCGAAACACAAATGGGAGAAAAAGGAAACACCATGAATCGAAAAATACCTTTTTCAGTAAATGCACAAATCTTCGAATTCATTCAAAAACAGTGAGCCGAATTACAAAAGAGGGCAACAAGACTGCCATGTCCGGCGTCTATTCTAGTCTTCTCACCAGTGCGGAGCTCAGTGCTTCCACTGGGCATGGGCATAGTCATTAAAGGCCAGTGTCGTATGCCAGCGCGGAGGATGGTGCTTCCACTTGGACATGGGCGGGAGCCCCCGTGAGGCTCAGAGGCAGCGCTCAGGAGACTCCGGAGCATGTACATCCCCACTCATTATTATGTGAGAGTGTCACGAGCGGAGACTTGAGGGGCGCTTCTTGCCCCCTGGGGCGGGAGCCCCGCTCCACGCAGACCCCGGCCACCGTTGGGGCATCCGGAAACTAGGATAGGACCAAGGGGCAAGGAGCTATGCGAGCGGTGGTGAGGGGGCCGCGGGCCCTTGGCTGGGTGAGGGCTCGCCGGCACCTTCCCGGGAGAGGACCCGCTTCCGGGTGGCACACGCCTCCGTGACGGTGGCGCCGTACGCCCCACGGCGTGGGGGGCTGGCGTCGGGGCTCCCCCGTTGTGTACGGGGCGCGTCTTTGCATTGCCCCTAGCGCGCCACGCTTGCCCTAGGTGGGACCGGCACCCAGGGGCCTACCGTCATGGCATGATCTACCTGTGATCCAAGATTAGCGTGACATGTTCCAAAGATATGGGTTGTAATTGGTGACCGTGCCGTCGAAGGTGTCGGCGAGGTGTCGAGTTGGCTCGCCAGGGTCCCCGGTCCCACGTGGCCTCGGTGATCCCAATGTCAAGACCGACAAAGGGAACATGCGCGGGCTTCTTCTTTGCTCGTACAACGAGCCCATCGATGGTCGTACGGGGGCACCGGGGGCCATCATCCTAGGGTCGGCACCCAGTCCCTCCGTTCTTCTGCCCACCATCCTTGGTGCCAGGTCATGTCGACCAGGGGGTGGTCTTTCGATGCGACCCCGGGAGGAGCCGCCTACCCCAGGCGTACTTTGGGGAACCACATCTTGGGTCGGGAAGGCGGCGTTGAGTTCTAGGCCGCCGCTGCAAGACCCTCCGGACTCCCTCTGGAAAGGCATGCAGACGCAGCGGGGGCAAGTGCGAACCCCTGGCTGTGCCTGCAATGTAGGCAGGATGCAGAAAGGCGCCACGCCCTCGCAAGCGGCGTCGAGCAGCTCGGCGACCCGCCCAAGCAAGGCATCGTGGCCGCCTTCTACTAACCTGCATCGCAGCAACTCGTGCACCATGATGAGTGCGGCTCGCATGTTCGCCTGCTCCCGGTGAGCACGCAGGGTTGATGCCACAGCGTAGCCACAAGACCGCACGGTGGCACGATTGCAGCGCCGCATGGGAGAGGGCGGGGGCAGCCCATGCCACCGATGGTCGACGACGCCAGCAGTCATGCTAGCGTGAGGAGTATGGAGTGACGAGCTCCATGGTAGGGGGTGCCGCCTGGGTGGGGCAAGGGGCCCAATGCTCAGTGCAAGCTCGGGGATCCTCCGCCATGATGGCGACGGAGCGGAAACATGGTAGGGGTGAGAGGAGGACTCTGACACGCCCCTACCTGGCACGTCAAATGTCGGATTCAGGGCTCCGCGGACCGAAGAAAGGTTCAAAATTTGGGGTGTGTGCAAAGAACTCAACCTCTCCGGCCAACCAACCCGTTGTCCCACGACATAGCTCGATGAACAAGGAAGAAGATGGACATGGCAGTTTACCCAGGTTCGGGCCACCTTGTGGTGTATGAACCTACTCCTACTTTGTGGTGGATTCGCCTCACGAGGGGCTGAGGATGAACTAGTACAAGGGATGAACAACCTTGCGAGGTTTGCTCTGGTGAGGGAATGAGCCCAACCAAGAGAGAGAGAGTGCTCTTGATGGTGGCTAGCCTATGCTTATAGTGGTCTTGGTCCTCTTCCCCGAAATGTAGGAGGGAAGGGATCCCATGGTGGCTAATTTGAAAGGGGACAAGTAGTACATTGTATCCTGACAAAAGGTGGTCTTCGCCTGCAAAGCCTCTGGCCGTGACACTGTGCTGGGCTCGGTGATGACATCCATCCTGCCGTCGTGGCAGTCCTGGTCTTGTTGCACAGGAATGGAAACCGTTGGCTGATTCCTCGGGACTCCACGCCTGTGCTTGCCTCCTTAGCACCAAAGAGGAAACTGGATCCTCTGCGCCCGCTGGCGCCCGCCTAGCCTTGGTCGTCATGGCTTGCGTCACCGTAACCTCATGAGGTTGGGCACCTATAGAGAAATCTCCGCTCCTCAGGAGGCAGCCGGGGGAGGCCGCTCCCTCCTGAGGTCTTGGCGTTGTCCGCCTCGCGAGGCTTGGCCCCTCGCAAGGGTCTTGACTTGTTGGTGTTGTAGATGGGTCGTACCAAGCCGTCGATGGAGCCACGCTGTGGGCAGAAGGCAGGCAAGTCTGGGTACCCTGGTTCCCAAAACGCCGACAGCTTCACATGTTGCAAATCCCTTTTGTAGGGAAATCTTGCGATTGCATGGGGTGCCCAAGGCAATTGTATCGGACCACAACGTGTAGTTCCTTAGCTAATTTTGGAAGACAGTATGCGCCAAGCTCGAAACTAAGCTACTCTTCTCATCGGCATACCATCCACAAACCGACGGCAAAATGGAGGTCACCAACTGGACGCTATTCACACTCCTCGGCACCTTGATCAAGAAGAACATCAAGGAGTGGGAGGAATGCTTGCGCATCGCCGAGTACGCCTACAATCAAGCAAGACACTCTACTACCAGCAAGTCCCCCTTCGAGGTCATCTATGGTTTCAACCCATTGTCCCCATTAGACATTCTGCCGCTACCACTGCATGAGCGCATCATGGATGCGAGTGCACGAGAAAGCTACCTCACACTAGTACAACGAGGTGCTATACAAATGGTTTTTAACCCCTTTTCGCGACGCCATTTGGAACCGTCACCTAGTGAGTGACTGCCTTCCCACACGACCCAGAAACCATTGGGGATGTGCCCTCCCAGCACACATGCTCGGCAAAATGAGGTCGTGTGCAATCGGCGAGCGATCAAATATGGTTATACATACAGTAGTGCTAAAAAATTCAATTATACAGGCAAAATCGTTTCCGGTCGTAAGTTCATCCCACACAGTCGGTCCTTGCTAAATGTTTCTGTTCATATATACATCCTACATAGTCGCTCCAAGGAAAATGTTTCTGTTCGCAGGTACATCACACACAATTTTCCCCATTAAATCGTTTGTGATAGTGTTTCCATTGCACATGTATTAACAATTTTATTGTTTGCATTACTGAATGCATCACACACGGTGCATAGAAGAAACTGTGTGGCAAAGGATGTCCATCACACACATTTTTTATGTGGTAAATGTTTGCGCCAGGTGGGCTAACGCAAACAGTTGTCAAGAGGATGTCGTGTGTGATTGTTCATTAATCCAACACGGTTTATTCCTAGAAACTATGTGCGTTGCCTGAGGTCATCGCCCACGGTGTTTTCTCAATAACCGTTTGCAATTGAAAACCCCAATTAGCAGGCTAATTATCATATTATTAATAATCCATTTATTAATCTAATTGACATTTCATATTAAGCACGCAATATATTTCAATTTCATAATTGAAATACATCTGAGTACAACATCATATAGCTTCAGCACTCAACTACCCCATTACACAACTGCACCAGCACCAAGTTTCACATGCAACATCTATAACCTTTCGAAATCAGCATCATAGACGGTACATAGACAGATGTATCTCATCTGGAAAACTGCTGAAGCAGAAGGTGAACATTGAGCCTTCATTGATGTTGAAGGTCTTTGCAACTTTAGGCCAGTGTCTGTGGATGATTGACCATCCATGCTTCGTTCTCTTCAGGAACACTTCAATATTGAATCGTTGGTGTTGTATGAATACCTTCCTCGCCTCCTGACCATACATGTGGTTTGAGAGGTAATCATCAGTGAACTGCTTTGGAAAGGCCTAAAAACAAGGATGTCCATAAATATCTTCTCTATATTGGAAATGGGGCAAAGGAATAAAAAAGGCAAGGTATAATAGTTAGTACCATCCTGTAGTGAACTGATGTCTTCTTCATTGTGCAGACAAAGATCTTGTTGTTTTTTGTCGCTAATTTCTTTATCCTAACAACCTTTCCGAGTTTCTTGACTTGACTAATATTCATAGACAACTCATTTCCCCATATGCAAAATGGGTCGAACAGTGGGTCAAAACCTCTGACAACAGGACCTACATGTGCAAGACCAAATTGTTAAAAACCTAAATATTAGAATGGTTCCCACAATTGCACAATAATGTGCTATTAAACAAAGGACCATGCATGTGCAAACCTCGATTGTAAACCTCAGTGCTTCCCATTGTTTCCCTGCAACACATATAAGGTAGTTAGCGATCAGGTTAAGTGAGGGTTCGCATGCTATTAGTAAAATACGTTGATGAAAAATAAGCACATTGCAGATTCATCAGATTAATTCAAGCCACATGGAAAACCCATTTATCCAAACCAAGCATGATTAAGAACTAGGAAATATAGCAATTTTATATGTTTCTCATGTATTAAGTGTAGCCAAATTCAATTTATTCCTCACATGCACAACAATACAAAATTTTACCCACAACAATTGGGCATCGCATTGCAGAATTGAACCAAGCAGTTAACTAAACACCACAACAAATGAACCAAACATTAACTGAGCACCACATTTCACAATATAACATACTACTAATAGAAGATCAGACAGTTAACCAAACCAAGCATGCGTAACAACTTGAAAATATAGCAATTGTATTTGTTTCTCATGTATTTAGTACAGCCAAATTTGATTTATTTCTCACATGGTATACAATAACATAATGCACCCACAACAATTGAACATCGCATTGCAGAATTGAACCAAACAGTTAACTAAACACCACAACAAATGAACCAAACGTTAACTGAGCACCACATTGCACAATGTATAACATACTAGAATACCAGACAATTAACCAAACCAAGCATGCTTGACAACTTGGAAATATAGCAATTGCATTTGTTTCTCATGTATTTTGTAAAGAAAAAAACGATTTATTTCTCACATGGAAGACAATACAAAATTGCACCCTGAAGAATTGAACATAACATTTTCAGAATTGAAACCAACGGTTAATTGAACATGACAACTAATTAACCAAACAGTTAATAAGTGAGCACCACATTGCACGACATATAGAACATATACACTAGAGCAACAAATTGTATGGTAAAAGTAGATAGCACAATTCACTAGAATTTTTTAAGGAAAGGCAATAGCTAGCAAATTGAACATGGGTCCTTATAGTGAGCTAATAAGACAAGCTACTCCTCATTCTCTGAGATATCGATGACGATTGGCTCCTTGGACATGGAAGAGGGCGAGGCCTCCGCAACGTGGGTGCCTTCGTCATAGTGGTGAGTTGCCTGAGCCGCTACGGGCACCAACCTGCTGGCTCTCGAGTTGAGGTAAGCACGTGCACGCTGAGAAAACACCTTGTAGTCTTCGTCGAAAGCACTGAGGGTGACCTCGAGAAAACGCCACAAACTATCGTTTAAAGCAGCCAACCGCGTTGCGGCATCGGCGCGCGAGGCGTCGACGGTGGCCTTGACGGCGAGGTGCTCCTCCAAGATCTAGGGGTCGAAACAAATGGCAGGACTAGGTATCCATACGTAACCAACACTAGGTTAGGTTGTTCCTGTCCTTCAGACAAGGTTGGTTGTATTGCGACATTCATGGGGCAAGCCTTTTCTACTTAAGGCATATGCTACCACGTTTGCCTTCCTGGGGTGGTATTGAGCACTGAGGTCATAATACTTGATTAGTTCCATCCATCTTCTCTGATGAAGATATGCTTTACAATTTTGTGATCTGTGTATATCTCACACCGTGTCCCTAGGAGGTAGTGTCGCCATGTCTTTAGGGCATGAACCATTGATGCTAGCTCAAGATCATGAGTAGCACAGCTCTCCTCAAGAGGTCGCATTTGTCTTGAAAGGTAAGCTATGACGCTGCCCTCTTGCATCAGAATGCTCCCCAGTCCGGTTCATGAGGCATCACAAGATATCACAAATTCTTTGTGAATATCAGGTGTCGCCAGAACTGGGGCAGTGGTCAATATCTTCTTTAGTTCCTGGAAGCTTTCTTCGCACTTTGGCGTCCATTCAACTTCTTGTCCTTCTTCAAGATTTGAGTCATAAGTTGGGCAATGCTGGAGAATCCTTCGATGAGCTTGCGGTAAAAATCACGCGAGTCCGAGGAAGCTTCCAACTTCCTTGATGATGTTTGGGGGTTGCCACTGGGTCATAACCTCGATCTTGGTGGGGTCTTCTGACAACCCTTGTTTGGTCAGGATTTGGCCTAAGAACCCAACTTTGTGTAGCCAAAACTCATACTTGCTGAATTTGGCCTACAGGTGGTGCTCTTAGAGCTTGTTGAGGACCATCCTTAGGTGTTGCTCATGCTCTTCTTCAGATTTGGAAAAGATGAGTATGTTCAAGGTGACAACAACTTGTCCAAGTACTATATGAAAACTTTGTTCATGAGGCACATGAAGTAGGCACGGGCATTGGTTAGTCTAAATGACATGTCTGTGTACTCGCACAGACCATATCGGGTTACAAAGCCGTTTCAAAAAATGTTGAGGTCTGCTGATAGTACCCAGACCGGAGATCAATCTTGGAAAACACCTTGGCATCATTGAGCTGATCAAACAGGTCTTCAACTTGGGGAGAAGATACTTGTTCTTGATTGTGACTCAACTAAGGGAACGATAGTCAACACATAATCGGATGGTACCGTCCCTCTTTTTCGCAAATAGAACAAGTGATCCGTAAAGTGAGGCACTAGGGCGGATTAATCCTTTCCTCAACTGCTTGGCCAGTTGCTTCACCAACTCTGCCATTTCCTTTGATCCCATTTTGTAAGGCTTCTTACAGATGGGGCCTACTCAGGGTATGAGCTCAAGAATGAACTTGATGTCATAGACAGGAGGCATTCCCGGTAACTCATTGGGAAAGGCATAAGGGTACTCGCATACTATTGGTACTTGTTCCAAATCAACTTCTTCTAGACGGTTGTCTTGGGCTTGAGGAGGAGAGGTGATTGGAAGTGAACTTAACTTTGAACCCTTAGTCATAGGTTAGGGTGTTAGTATGGTTGGCATTGTCTAGCGAGCCGCGGTGCTTGACGAGCCAACTCATTCCGTCTGCAAGGAGCTACTCCGACCTAGGGGTTAGTAGCCTTATTGAAGGCTGGAGATGCACGCTCCTTGAACTCCGCCAGATGTAACAATCCTTATCATCTTCTTGCTTGCTGCGAGCTATTGAAAATGTCTTGAGCAATCATCTGGGAGGACTGCAGTGTTGTCTTGGCACTCCTCTTGGAGGCTCAGGTAGGCTGAGTTATGATCACATTCACCTGGAAGAGCTGATGGTGGAGCTTGACTCTGGGCCTAGTCCTGGCTGACTTCTTCCTAGGCAGAAGTTATGGTTCCTTGTCAGTTAGCGATGTTAGTACAGTCACGACCGACATCCTTGTGGGGTGGTCAAGGGCTCAAGATTGGGGCACACGAAAGGGAAAACAAGGTGGATGGGGGTGCCTAGTAAGGGGGTGGTACTATGAAAGTTTAGTTTAAGCAAGGGCCAAACACATCGTTAAAAACCAAATAGGTGATGTAGTTGTACTCAAGTCTCGAAGGGAAAGTATGAGTTCCATCAAAATGCACTCAAAAGCAAACACATCACAGCATGGTTTCCTCTAAGAAATAACAAGGACTTGACTTCACATGGGAGTTACACGACCTATCCTACCCTAGGGGTTACGGACTGGCATACCCTAGTCTCAAACGGTGCCTATGGGTGGAATGCTCAGCCGCGTATTCCAGCTCTTCTGGGTCCTTCTCCTCGTCATCACCCTTCTAAGCTTCTTCGTCTCTAGAGGAAGTGGGGGATTGGAGGATCTCAACATAGTGTGACTCTGCCGGTGGTGTGGTGAAGAGCCTACGATAATCCCTTATCGTCAATCGTGGTTGTTGTCCTGACGGCAAGAACCATTGTTTCCCTCTAGGTCACTTAAAGAACCAACTTGTCGGGGAGTTATTTGCCTTCATGAATAATTCCATATGGTACTCCGTCTTGGTGTCGTCGATCCAGTGCTCATGGTAGGTGAAAGTGGGGCATGGTAAAACTATGATAGAGGCAAAGGTGTCCCATCTTTCGATGAGATGATGGATTTCGCTTTGGTGGAAGTCGACTTTGACGATCCGACTACGAACGTGCGAGGACGTCGCGCCTTAGCAATCGCTAAACCAACTCCGAGAGGTTATTGACCACGCCGGAGCACGATCAACCTGACCACGAGGGTCTGTTTCCTGCGAGCAAACGAAGAACAAGCAAGAAACTGAGATTGCAATCTGGATATTGCGAATATAAGATGAAAGCTTTATTGATCAAGGTAGGGTTCTGTGACGCCTTTGTCTGGTCGTTGAACACAAACGAAGTACGCGAAGTTGCAGCTATGGCGAACTTTTAATCTAAACAAAACCCAAAGTCTAAACGACGCCCTAAGGGCTGTATATATGGGGGGAAAAGGAGGGAATTTCGTGGCCCTTGAGGGTGGGGTCCGAAACCAACCCTAACTCTTGTTTCCCCACACATACGGACTCTAAAAATAGCCTATACTTAAGTATTTCGAAATTACATGGGCCTGGCCCAATAATAAGGTGACGCAGCACCTAGAATAGCCTATGGACGAATATTATGAAGTGGCATCTTGTATATTTCGTCCAAGGCTTCATGCACTCCTTATGGTGGCTTCAAAGTCCTGAAATCATCACTTGTAACTCCGTTCTTGATCCCCTTGCGCATGCCATCAACTCCATGCGTGTTCTTGCTCCAATGTTCATCCTTCTCCAAGCTAGGCTCTTCATTTGTAAGCAAAACAAATGTGTCCAATTTAGGCAGCAGCATATTCTCATGAACATTAGAATCATTACCAAGAAACGAAAGTACCTGGTAATTTAATTGGCGTGCGCGAGCTCTAGTAATTGGTCCCGTATATGTAACAGTAGGGGCTGGGGCTGTGGGTGTAACAATGGTATTGATGTCCTCATCATCCTCCCCTTCTTGAAATGAAGTCGTCCTCGACGGAAGCTCATCTTCCTCACCCAAATAAAGCTTCAAATCTGCAATGTTAAAAGTGGGACTAACCCCAAAATCTGCAGGTAGCTCAAGTTTATATGCATTATCATTTATTTTCTCTAACACCTTAAAAGGACCATCAGCACGTGGCATTAGCTTTGATTTGCGCAAATTAGGAAATCTATCTTTACGCAAATGTAACCAAACAAGATCTCCAGGTGCAAACACAACATGTTTTCTACCCTTATCTCCAGCAAGTTTATATTTAGCATTCATACGCTCAATGTTTTCCTTAGTTAACTCATGCATTTTTAAAATCAATTCAGAACGTTCTTTAGCATCAAAATTAACCTTCTCCGAAGATGGAAGAGGCAACAAATCAATAGGTGCACGAGGTAGGAAACCATACACAATTTCAAAAGGGCACATCTTAGTAGTAGAATGCAATGAACGATTATAAGCAAATTCAATATGAGGCAAGCATTCTTCCCACATTTTCTTATTATTCTTCAAAACAGCCCTAAGCATAGTAGACAATGTTCTATTGACTACTTCAGTTTGTCCATCAGTTTGGGGGTGACAAGTAGTACTAAATAGCAGTTTAGTCCCCAACTTAGCCCATAAACATCTCCAAAAGTGGCTAAGAAATTTAGTATCACGATCTGAAACAATAGTATTTGGCACACCATGCAAGCGAATAATTTCACGAAAGAACAAATCAGCAACATTAACAGCATCATCGCTTTTATGACATGGTATAAAGTGTGCCATTTTCGAGAATCTATCCACGACAACAAATATGCTATCCCTCCCCTTCTTTGTTCGAGGTAAACCTAAAACAAAGTCCATAGATATATCCTCCCAAGGAACACTAGGTACAGGCAAAGGCATATATAAACCATGAGGATTGAGTTGTGACTTAGCTTTTTGACATGTAGTGCAGCGAGCAACAAAACGCTCAACATCCCGTCTCATCTTTGGCCAAAAGAAATGTGTAGCAAGTACGTCCTCCGTCTTCTTCACGCCAAAGTGTCCCACTAATCCTCCCCCATGCGCCTCCTGCAACAGCAAAAGACGAACGGAGCTAGCTGGAATGCATAGCTTGTTAGCACGAAACACAAATCCATCGTTAACAACAAACTTGTTCCACATTCTTCCTTCTTTACAATTCTGCATTACATCTTTAAAATCAGCATCATGCACATATTGATCTTTGATGGTCTCCAAACCAAATATTTTGAAGTCAAGTTGTGAAAGCATAGTATAGCGACGAGACAATGCATCAGCAATAACATTTTCTTTTCCCTTCTTGTGTTTAATGACATAAGGGAAAATCTCAATGAATTCAACCCATTTAGCATGTCTACGATTCAGTTTAGCTTGACTTTTAATATGTTTCAAAGATTCTGATCAGAATGTATAACAAATTCTTTGGGCCATAAATAATGTTGCCATGTTTCTAAAGTCCGAACAAGAGCATATAATTCTTTATCATAAGTAGAATAATTCAGACTAGGCCCACTCAATTTTTCAGAAAAGTATGCAACAGGTTTGCCATCTTGTAATAACACACCTCCTAATCCAATTCCACTAGCATCACATTCAAGCTCAAAAGTCTTATTAAAATCAAGAAGTTGGAGTAAAGGAGCATGTGTCAACTTATCTTTCAATACCGAGAAGGCTTCTTCCTGTGCGGTACCCCAAATAAAAGGCACATCTTTCTTTGTAAGCTCATTGAGAGGTGCAACAATGGTGCTGAAATCTCTCACAAAACGCCTATAGAATCCAGCGAGGCCAAGAAAACTCCTCACTTGTGTGACCGTTTTGGGCTGCGGCCAACTCTAAATAGCTTCAATCTTGGCTTTATCAACTTCAATTCCCTGTGGAGTAACAACATAGCCAAGAAAAGATACTCGGTCGGTGCAAAAGGTGCACTTCCCAAGGTTACCAAACAAACGTGCATCACGTAGAGCAATAAAAACAGCACGTAAATGTTCCAAATGTTCTTCCAAAGATCTGCTATAAATCAATATATCATCAAAATAGACTACCACAAATCGTCCAATGAAAGCACGTAAAACTTCGTTCATTAGTCTCATGAAAGTACTAGGCGCATTAGTTAACCCAAAAGGCATGACTAACCACTCATATAATCCAAACTTAGTTTTAAATGCTGTTTTCTATTCATCCCCCAATTTCATACGAATTTGATGGTATCCACTACGCAAATCAACTTTGGAGAATATTGTAGAGCCACTCAATTCATCAAGCATATCATCTAGCCTAGGAATAGGATGACGATAACGAATAGTAATATTATTAATGCCTCTACAATCAACACACATACGCGATGTACCATCCTTTTTTGGCACTAGAATAATAGGAACAGCACAAGGACTAAGGGATTCGCGTATATAACCTTTGTCGAGAAGCTCTTGTACTTGATGCATAATCTCCTTCGTCTCCTCTGGATTGGTACGGTATGGCGCACGGTTTGGCAGTGAAGCACCGGGAATTAAGTCAATTTGATGCTCAATCCCGCGAATAGGTGGTAATCCCGGTGGCACGTCTTGTGGAAAGACGTCAGCGAACTCCTGCAAAATGTTAGTGACAGCAGGAGGCAAAGAGGAAGACACGTCCTCGAATGAAAAGAATGCCTCTTTGCACACAAAAGCATAGCAAACAGATTTGCTAAAATCTAGATCATCAATATCAGATTTGGTGGCAAGTAAACATGCACTTTTCAATTTAATTTCAGAAGCAACACTAGATTGTTTATTATTATTATTAGGCTGCATTTGTTGCTCAAATTCTTTTGCCACAATCTGATTTTCACTCTTAGTTTTCTCCTGTTTTGCTTTATTAGCTCTATTAATATCATCTTTCAAAATGGAATCAGGAGTCATAGGAAGCAAAGTAATATTTTTATCCTTATGAACAAGAGTATACTGATTGTTTCTACCAAGGTGAATAGAATTTTTATCAAATTGCCATGGTCTACCAAGTAATAAGGAACATGCTTGCATAGGTACCACATCACAATCAACATAATCAGCATATGTAGAGATACTAAAATGTACACGAACAGTACGTGTTACCTTAACCTTGCCCCTGTTGTTGAACCATTGGATGTAGTAAGGATGTGGATGTGGTCTTGTGGTGAGAGATAGCTTCTCCACCATCTCCATGCTAGCCAAGTTGTTGCAACTCCCTCCATCTATGATCACGCGAACAGAACGTTCCTTCACAACTCCCTTTGTATGGAACAAATTATGCCTCTGATTTTGCTCAGCTTGTGTAACCTGCACACTCAAAACACGTTGAGCAACTAAACATTCATACCTGTCAGCATCTTCAGGAGCCATGTATTGCGTCTCATGATCAGAATCGTCTCCACCGTGTTCGTCACGTGTAATAAGAGCCAAAGTCTCCTCATCATAGTCACTAGCGGACTCATACCCACCATCCTCAGTAACAATCATCACACGCTTAGATGGGCATTCTCTCGCATAATGACCTCCACCCTTGCAACGTCGACAAATAATATCATGTGTTTGCCTTGTTGATGCCATGGATGAAGAAGAGCTCTTTGCAGGCCCAGAAGGTGTGCTCTTGGCAGATAGTGGTGATTGTGCCTGCTTTATTGTATCACGGTTGGAGGTGGCAGCCGACGGAGGCGCCGGTGTAGCAGAACGTGTGGAAGTAGATGATGCACGTGGTGTCCATGATGAAGGTCGACCTACAGAAAAGTTAGTCCGCGCCAATGCCTGTCGATCCTGCACTTCACGTTCAGCTTTACAAGCAAGATGGAATAAACGAGTGATATTAGTATACTCCTTATAGTCTAGAATGGTCTGAATCTCTCTATTTAATCCACCCAGAAAACGTGCAAGCATAGCTTCATTCTCCTCAACAATACCACATCTAATCATGCCAGTTTGTAATTCCTGATAATATTCTTCTACAGAATTTTTTCCTTGTCTTAAGCGCTGTAATTTTTGAAGCAATTCACGTTGATAATATGGTGGAACCCAACGAGTACGCATAGCAGTTTTCAAAGCAGCCCAAGTAGCGGGAATAGGATATAATCTACAATGTTCAGACCACCATACACATGCAAAACTAGTGAAAGCACAAACAGCAGCAGCAACCCGTCTCTCCTCGGGATATTGTAAACATGTAAAACGTTGTTCAGTTTCTAACTCCCAAGTAAGATATATATCAGGATGATGAGAAGGTTTAAAAAGATGAAAGAATAAGATGAGCCTTGTGATGATTTAGATGGGGTTCCCGACGAGATGGCCAGGAAATTTGAACTCCGGAAAAGAAAAGATGAAAGCACTAGGAACTAGAATTTATTCATCAAGAACAAACTCTGAAGGAAGGGATTACTCACTTAGATGAAATAAGAATAAGATTTATTGTATGTTTATCCTTCATCAAATTAAATTGATGACAAGCAATGGATTTTACATACTACTTATTCTTCTTGAAAAGGATTAAGGAGAGAATAGCACAAAACTTGAAAAAGTCTTCATGAACCACCGGTATGATTGACAGAACGAATGGATTAAATGATAATCAAGGAAAAAGAATGTTGAACGAACCACCGTTAGAATTCAAAAATGACTGACGAAAGAGAATGAATCACCGGGGAAGAATTAGAGGAACAACTATGCTTGAGGGGATTTAGATACAAAAGAACGAAGAGATAACAAGCTGATTAAAGAATACTTGAACGAAGCACCGGGATAATTGGATAACGGTAGCTGGAATGTTAGGACGAAGAATTCTTCTGTAACGATGGCCTCCGGATGATCGAGAGAGAAAGCAACTCCTGAATGCTCCGGATGGATGAAAAGAATTTGCATGACTAGAAACAATTTAATAGGATAACATCGAGCTAGCACCGCGAATCTCCGGGAGAACGAACAAGATTTAAGAGAAATCTTCTTCTTTAGTCTTCAAATGATGACGAGAAACACCACCAAAATTACTGAGGTACTCCGGGAGAATGAAAAGCGAAGAGGTTGAGCCAACAATGAGAAGAATTTGAAATCGATCTTGGAGAAGGCATGTGACTGATGAAATTCATTCTTACGTCACGCTTGAAAAGAATTGAGAATGACTCCGGAATAATTAGAAGAGTCAGGTAAGATCCTGGGAAAAGACTTGTGGGTTAGGGCCCACTAAAAGAAAAACACCATTGAAAAGATTGTTGAACAGATAGATGAAGCACCGGAACAATTGAAATATTTGAATGAGGTGACAACCTCGAGTTAATTCGAACACAGACGAATCTCCTGAGATGTCTTCCGAACTCCGGGATTATTAAATGGCGAGAGACGAACGACCAAAGGGGAAATATTTGAGCTGAGGGAAAGAATATGATCAACACCGAATACTTGAATTAAGTCCACCGGAAAAGAAAAAATAGATGAAGAATGACAAACGAGACGATAATTCACCGGTTAAAATAAATGAGGGAAGACTGAAGAGGCTCCACACGAATGAAATAGATGGTCGAAAGAGACTCAGACTCCGGGAAGAAAAAGGGTGGGAGGGCGGGAAAAACAAAAGAAACTCGGAAGGGGAAATCGATGAATATCTTGAAAAGAAAACACCGGTTGAAATCATTGAGGAAAGAAGGCAAAGACTTCACATGAGCAGGAAGGATACTCGATTACGGACTCCGGTTCTGAGAAGAAGAAGGGAGGGCGGGTGGGAAAAGAAAACAACCGAGGATTGAACTCAAAGATGAAGATACTTGAGTCAACTTGACGAGAAATGCACTGGATGAAAAGAGCTGAGAGCCAACGATCGGAAAACCAACTGCGTGAACCTAAAGAAAAATTTGAATGGGAAGAGGAGTAATTCAAAACACCTACGTCAAGATTCCTCACCAGAGCGACGAAGGGGCTGAGGAGTAAAAAGAATTCCTACTCTCCGATATAACTAGACTCAGAAAACAGTTTTCTTCTAGACTCAACAACGGCCAAACTACACGATCAATCAAGGGGGGCTCCTAAGGTCGGTCGAGGCTCTGATACCAACTTGTCACGCCCAAGATGCGACCCTATCCAAAAGGAACTCGAAGGTCCCACCAAGGATAGACCCACATATTGGAACGCTTTTGCAAGGTGGATATCATTACATCAACATTACATAATAGAGGGGATACATCCAATACATACAATGTCACATGAATACAACATACAAGAACAACATCCGACTACGGATGAATCATAAACAGAAACTCAAACAATATCCACCCTGCTAGCCCAGGCTGCCGACCTGGAACCTATCCCCTGATCGAAGAAGCAGAAGAAGAACTCAACGCAAGCAAGCATCGCTCTCGCGTCATGATCATCGCATAACCTGTACCTGCAACTGTTGTTGTAGTAATCTGTGAGCCACGAGGACTCAGCAATCCCATTACCATGGGTATCAAGACTAGCAAAGCTTAATGGGAAAGGAAGGGGTAAAGTGGTGAGGTTGCAGCAACGACTAAGCATGATATGGTGGCTAACATACGCAAATGAGAGCGAGAAGAGAAACAAAGGAATGGTCGTGAAGCTAGCAATGATCAAGAGGTGATCCTGAACTCCTACTTACGTCAATCATAACCCAAAGACCGTGTTCACTTCCCGGACTCCGCCGAGAAGAGACCATCACGGCTACACACGCGGTTGATGCGTTTTAATTCGGATCTGGTGTCAAGTTATCTACAACCGGACATTAACAAATTCCCATCTGCCACATAACCGCGGGCACGGCTCTCGAAAGTTTATACCCTGCAGGGGTGTCCCAACTTAGCCCATGACAAGCTCTCGCGATCAACGAAGGAATAGACCTTCTCCCAGGAAGACCCGATCAGTCTCGGAATCCCGGTTTAGAAGACATTTCGACAATGGTAAAACGAGACCAGCAAAGCCGCCCGATGCACCGACAATCCCGATAGGAGCTGCACATATCTCGTTCTCAGGGCAACACCGGATGAGACATCCTACGAGTAAAACCAGACCTCGAGTTTCCCCGAGGGGGCCCCGCAGTCTACTCGGTTCGAAGTTCGAACCAGCACTTAGACAAGCACTAGCCCGGGGGGGGGGGGGGCTAAAATAAAGACGACCCTCGAGAGAGCGACTCCCAAGGGAAAAAGTAGGTGGTGGTGAGGCAAATGGTAAAACCAAGGTTGGGCCTTGCTGGACAAGTTTTATTCAAAGCGAACTGTCAGGGGGGTCCCATAAATCACCCGACCGCGTTAGGAACGCAAAATCCGGGAACATAACACCGGTATGACGGAAACTAGGGCGGCAAGAGTGGAACAAAACACCAGGCATAAGGCCGAGCCTTCCACCCTTTACCAAGTATATAGATGCGTTAATAATATAAGAGATATTGTGATATCCCAACAAAACCCTGTCCACCATGGAGAAATCTTCAACTTCACCTGCAACTAGCAACGCTATAAGAGGGGCTGAGCAAAAGCGGTAACATAGCCAAACAACTGTTTGCATAGGAAAGGTGTCAAAGGTTAGAGGTTCATGGCAATATGGGATGGCTTGATAAACGGGTAATAGGTAGCGCAGCATAGCGATAGAACGAAGCAACTAGCATAGCAATGATAGTAGTGAGATCCAGGGTAGCGGTCATCTTGCCTGAAATCCCGCAAGGAAGAAGAACGAGTCCATGAAGAAGACGAACGGATGAAGCCACGAAGACGAACCAAGCGTAGACGAACGAATCCTCACGATCGCAACAAAACAGGAACTATCGAGAAGAAACACACAACATAGTAAACACACCACACATGAACAAGACATGATGCACAAACAAGCATGATGTATGACAAAGCTACATGAAGCTACTCATGGCAAGAGATGATGCAAACAAGAACAACACATCAAGGCAAGTTTAAATGAGGCCGGGAACAACATACAACAATTCCGGTAAGTCCTCATATGCAAATTTCGAAATTGGTCCAGATCTGAACAAACCTTATGTTCAAGTTGTTAAACAGCAAGTTAAGATGCACCAAGATGATCTACACGAAATTCTAGTCAAGTTACATATAAAGTTCATTAGATTTGGAGCTACGGCCTAGAAGATATAAGCAAAACAAGTTAAGCATGACATTGATGCAAAATGCATACAAACATCAAGCAAACACACCAAAACAAGGATGCAACATGATAATATGAAGCTACATACAAAATCAAGCAAGTTTCATATAGAGCACACTCAAAACGGAGCAACGGTGCAACACATACACTCTATACAAGTCATAGCAACAATCTGT
Organism: Triticum timopheevii; assembly: GCA_963921465.1. Taxonomy (NCBI): domain Eukaryota; kingdom Viridiplantae; phylum Streptophyta; class Magnoliopsida; order Poales; family Poaceae; genus Triticum; species Triticum timopheevii. The sequence goes on along the minus strand of OY997268.1, from coordinate 288,790,267 downwards.
CCTAAACAGCAACTAGGCATATTACAAGCATCAAAACAATATGCTACAACACCCCAACATAATAACAAAAGGCATGGACATGAAGTACAGGTAAAGCACAACAAAACATGAACACTGAGCTATCTCCAGAAACAACTAGAACATGCTCCAAAACACATGGTAAGATTGCAATTAATAACAGTTTCAGACTTTAGCAGAAATAACATGAGGTTGCAATGTTTAGAGCTATCAAACAACATGTTACAGGAACTTATCATGGCAAACAAAGGCATGGCATGAATCTACTAATTGCATAGATCAGAAGTCCCTTACTGACCATGAGCCAAAAAGGCATAGAAAATATGATGGCACCCATGTAAACATGGCAAGTTATATGACAGATTCATACATGGCAGGAACAACAGTAAGTAGGCATGTTCGTGAGCTCGAACCACTCACCACAGAGCAATACATGGCATGGCAAGGCAACCAACAATAAGATGGCATGTTTATGAAGCTAAGCATGGCAAGATCAAGTTCATAGGGTTCATGGATCACTAGGAAAACACATGGGAACTAGTGAACTTAATGTTAACAAGCTGACAGCAACATTATGAAGCAACTTTAGAGCAAACTTACAACAATCTACAGCAAGCTATAAATGCTACCAGGGGCATGGATGGATAGAGCATGACATGTAGATCAAAACATGTTTATAGGACATCTCCAGATTATGCATAGAATGATGAGTAGAAGCATGTTTACATAGCAACAAAATATAACAGAATCTGTCTAGCAAAACAGCAACAGCAAGTACCCTCCTTAACAAGCTCGATTCACTCACGACAAGTCATTGCATGACAAGATAAGCATAGCATCATCAAGAAGACATGTTTGTGAAACAAACCAAGGCAAGAACAAGTCCATAGCATGCAAGGATTAACTATAGCAACCTTGGCCAAATTGAATAACATGTAAACAATCTGTCAGGAAACATTTTGAAGCAAAAGTAGAGCACCAAAATGACATGCTAGACTACTCCATAATTGCAAACAAGGGCATGAATGGATAGACAATAACCATATGTTCAAAACACCCTTACTGAAGTATCTCTAAATATGCATGGATCTCTCTGTAGCATCAAGTTTACATGGCATCAAAATAACAGCAGAACAGGGACTAAAATCAGTAATATCACGAAGCCTAGTTTGCATGCTTGTGCTAGTCACCACATTGATCACAAAAATACATGGAATACACCCCTGGAAAGATGGCATATCATAGATCAAAACACATGTAGACATCAACCTCATAGGATGCACACATCAATCATGGCAAAAATGACAAATGAGCAAGTTATAACAGTTTCAGCAGATTAACATCAAGAAGCACTCTTCCAACAGCATTTCGGGCATCAAGATGAGCTCAAATGAAAATCATGCAATGGAATGAAATGAATTACTCGTCGAGACGAACAATTTGACATATTACACGCACGAAACGGATCTACGGATGCAGAGTTACAGCATGATGAACATGGCATGATAATGTGAGAAATCTGGAACTTAGTGAAATTTATACCTCCGGGAAAAATCAACCCGGGACGGAGGCGTTCCGGGACGGAGGGATCCGGGATGGGGACGGCGCGTTTGGATCGCGGGCCTGGTGGATCTGATCCAGGCCGAGTGGATCCGGCCGGGCGGACCTCCGGCGAGGGCGGCGCGCAGGCGGCGATCGCCGGCGACGGGCGACGCGGCGAGGAGTGGCGGCAGGGCGAGGCGGCCATGGAGCTCGGGTGGCGCCGGCGACGAGGGGCGGGGCGCGAGGCGCGCGCGGAGGCGGCGGCGACCGGCGGCGCTCGGGGAGCCGGGCGGGAGAGCCGGCGGCGGCGCGCGAAGCTCCGGCGGTGGCCGGAGCACGCGGCGGCGGGAGTCGGACGGGGCGGCGACGCGTCGGGCGGACCGCGCCGGCGGCGCGGCGGCGAGGAGGAGGCGCGGGGCGGCGCGGACGGTGGCGGGGCCGCGGGCCTGCGGCGGCGGCGCGGAACTCCGGCGGGGCGAGCTGGCGCCGGCGAGGCGTGGCGGCGCCGGCGGCGGCCGGGCAGGGCGTCGGGCGCGGGGCACGGAGGCGGCGATGCGCGGGCCCGGGCGGGCCTGCCCTGGGCCCCACGGGCCGGCGCCGGCGGCTGGCGGCGGAGGGCCACGTGGCACCACGCGGTTGGACGTGGACGGCGGCGCTGGACGTGTTCGGCGCGGGATGGACACGTCCGGCGGCAGGAGGAGGAAGAGGCTAGGGTTTGATCTGCGCGGATTTTCGGGGGAGGCCACATATATATAGGTAGAGGGAGCTAGGAGTGTCCAAATGAGGTGCGGTTTTCGGCCACGCGATCGTGATCGAACGACCGAGAGCATGGAGGGGAGTTAGATGGGTTTTGGGCCACTTTGGAAGGGGTGTTGGGCTTCAAACAAAAGAGGGTTTTTTGCGGTTACCCGGTTAACTGTTGGAATTCCAAACGACCTCCAAATGGCACGAAACTTGACAGGCGGTCTACCGGTGCTATACCAAGGCCGCTTGGCAAACCTCGGGCCATTCCGAAAAAGTTTAATACCCGCTCACAATGAGAGACAAAAGGGGGACGCCGGAGGACATAGGAGTGCCGGATTGCGAAACGGACAACGGGGAAATGCTCGGATGCATGAGACGAACACGTATGCAAAAGCGATGCACATGACGACATGATATGAAATGCAGATGATGACATGGAAAAGTGCAACACGCAAGCAAATGACATGGCAACGACGGCGAATAACTGGAAGACACCTGGCGCAACGAATCCGGGGCGTTACAGGGCCCCTCGGGCGGCCACCGACGTACTTCTTCTTCCTATATATACCTACGTACCCCGAAAACATCCAGGAGCACCACGAAACACAATTTCCACCGCCGTAACCTTCTGTATCCGTGAGATCCCATCTTGGAGCCCTTGCCGGCACTCTACCGGAGGGGAAAGCAACCACGGAGGGCCTCTACATCAACATCCTTGCCCCTCCGATGAGTTGTGAGTAGTTTACCACAGACCTACGGGTCCATAGCTATTAGCTAGATGGCTTCTTCTCTCTTTTTGGATCTCAATACAATGTTCTCCCCCTCTCTTGTGGAGATCTATTTGATGTAATCTCTTTTTGCGGTGTGTTTGTCGAGATCCGATGGATTGTGGGTTTATGATCAAGTTTATCTATGAATAATATCTAAATCTTCTCTGAATTCTTTTATGTATGATTGAGTTATCTTTGCAAGTCTCTTCGAATTATCAGTTTGGTTTGGCCTACTAGATTGGTCTTTCTTGCCATGGGAGAAGTGCTTAGCTTTGGGTTCAATCTTGCGGTGTTCTTACCCAGTGACAGAAAGGGTTGCAAGACACGTATTGTATTGTTGCCATCGAGGATAACAAGATGGGGTTTATATTATATTGCATGTGTTTATCCCTCTACATCATGCCATCTTGCTTAATGCGTTACTCTGTTCTTATGAACTTAATACTCTAGATGTAGGTAGGAGTCGGTCGATGTGTGGAGTAATAGTAGTAGATGCAGGCAGGAGTCGGTCTACTTGTTATGGACGTGATGCCTATATACATGATCATGCCTAGATAATCTCATAACTATGCGCTTTTCTATCAATTGCTCGACAGTAATTTGTTCACCCACCGTAATACTTATGCTATCTTGAGAGAAGCCTCTAGTGAAACCTATGGCCCCCGGGTCTATCTCTTATCATATTTGCTTTCCATCTACCTTTATTTGCATCTTTACTTTTTTGCATCTATATCCTAAAAATACCAAAAATGTATTTATCCTACAATATTATCTTTATTAGATCTCACTTCCGCAAGTGGCCTGAAGGGATTAACAACCCCTTTATTGCGTTGGTTGCGAATTCTCAGTTTGTTTGTGTAGGTGCGTGGGACTTTTGAGGAGCCTCCTACTGGATTGATACCTTGGTTCTCAAAACTGAGGGAAATACTTACGCTACACTTTGCTGCATCACCCTCTCCTATTCGAGGAAAACCAACGCAAGCTCAAGACGTAGCAAGAAGGATTTCTAGCGCCGTTGCCGGGGAGGTCTTTGCTCAAGTCAAGACATACCAAGTACCCATCACAAACCCATCTCCCTCGCATTTACATTATTTGCCATTTGCCTCTCGTTTTCCTCTCCCCCACTTCACCCTTGCCGTTTTTCGCCCTCTCTTTCCCAATCTCCTCCTCTCTTTTCACTTGCCGTTTTTCTGTTTGCTCGTGTGTTAGTTCGTTTACCTTGTCGTCATGGCTAGTCTCCTATCTTTATTCTCACTCCCGAACAAGAAATTCACAATTTTAAGCAAAGGGAAAGAGAAAGTTTAAAAGATGCTTGGCATAGAATTTGCAATGCCCAATATAAAGCTACTAGGAAGCTTGCTACTTCCGTTCTTCTCCGCATTTTTATGTAGGCATTACTCCTTGGAATAGATGTGTTCTTGATATTGCTACCAAAGGTGATTTCATGAGTAACCATACTTTTGATGCTTATAATGCTATGTTAGATTTGTTTGGCCCACCACCTCTTTTGGTCAATGGAACGGTTTTAACTCTAGAACATGTGATGCAACGGCTTGATATTATTGAAAATAAATTTGCCACTGTTGAATTGATTGAAAATTTGGATAAAAAGATTCATAATCACATTACCCAGTTTGGATCTAGGGTTGGAGTTACTTTGAAAAATCTTAAGGAAAAAGAACCTATAGTCAATGAAAAAATAGATCTAGACTCTTCTAGAATCAGTAAACTTGAGGATATCATTACAAACTTGGGTTCCGCGTTTCCCCCCATGAAGAACACTCCAAAACCCCCTACTTAAATTGCCAAGTTTATTTATGTTCCTAAAAATAAGGGTAATCTTCTAGTAAGGGAGATGCGGATCTCAAATCCATAAGTGTTCTTCCCAATTGCCTCTCTATCGTTAAGGAACCTTTTGCTACCAATGAATTTCTTGAATTTTTGCCTAAAGGTTTAGCCAATGCTAAAAGGGAAGAAATCCCTAGAGATCACAAGCGCTCTATTGATGAATTTAGTGCCAAAGATGGCACTCGTTAGATCTATCTTTGTTTTTATGACTAGCTAGGGGCGTTAAACAATAGCGCTAGTTGGGAGGCAACCCAATTTTCTTTATGTTTTTTGTTTTTGCTCCTGTTTAGTAATAAATCTTGCATCTACCTTCTGGTTAGATGTGTTTTTATCTTTTAATTAGTGTTTGTGCCAAGTAGAACCTATAGGATAACCTACGATGATAGTTGATTTGATTCTGCTGAAAAACAGAAACTTTGCACGCACGAATATAATTTTGTTAAATCACAGGAACATGCTTTTGCATTGATTCTTTTTGCTGCTGTTCAATAGACAATTTTTCCAGGACTTCCTATTTTTGTAGGATTTTTAGGGTTCCATAAGTTTGCGTTAGTTACAGATTGCTACAGACTGTTCTGTTTTTGACAGATTCTGTTTTTCGTGTGTTGTTTGCTTATTTCAATGCATCTATGGCTAGTAAATCAGTCTATGAACCATAAAGAAGTTGGAATACAGTAGGTTTAACACCAAATTAAATAAATAATGAGTTCATGGCAGTACCTTATGTGGTGGTTTTGTTTTCTTTCACTAATGGAGCTTATAAGATTTCCTGTTGAGTTTTGTGTTGTGAAGTTTTCAAGTTTTGGGTAAAGCTTTTATGGACTATGGAATAAGGAGTGGCAAGAGCCTAAGATTGGGGATGCCCATGGCACCCCAAGATATTCAACAATAGCCAAAAGCCTAAGCTTGGGGATGCCCCGGGAAGACATCCCCTCTTTCGTCTTCGTTCATTGGTAACTTTACTTGGAGCTATATTTTTATTCGCCACATGATATGTGTTTTGCTTGGAGCGTCGTGTATTATATTAGTCTTTGCTTTTTAGTTTACCACAATCATCCGTGCTGTACACATCTTTTTGGAGAAGCCTATTTGATTAGAATTTTCTAGAATACTCTATGTGCTTCACTTATATCTTTTGAGCTTGATAGTTTTTGCTCTAGTGCTTCACTTATATCTTTTAGAGCATGGTGGTGTCTTAATTTTGAAGAAATTGCTAGTCTCTCATGCTTCACTTATATTATTTTGAGAGTCTTTTAGAACAGCATGGTATTTGCTATGATCATAAAGTTGGTCCTAGAATGATGAGCATCCAAGTTGGGTATAATAAAAACTTTCATAGAAAGTGAATTGGATGCTATGATCAATTTGATGCTTGATAATTGTTTTGAGATATGGAGGTAGTGATATTAAAGTCATGCTAGTTGGGTGATTATGAATTTAAAGAATGCTTGTGTTGAAGCTTGTGATTCCCGTAGCATGCACGTATGGTGAACCGCTTTGTGATGAAGTTGGAGCACAATTTTATTTATTGATTGTCTTCCTTATGAGTGGCGGTCGGGGATGAGCGATGGTATTTTCCTACCAATCTATCCCTCTAGGAGCACGCGCGTAGTACTTTGGTTTTTGATGACTTCTAAATTTTTGCAACAAGTATATGAGTTCCTTTGATTAATGTTGAGTCCATGGATTATACGCACTCTTTCACCCTTCCACCATTGCTAGCCTCTTTTGTACCGTGCAATTTTCGTCGGTACCATACACCCACCATACTCCTTCCTCAAAACAGCCACCATACCTACCTATTATGGCATTTCCATAGCCATTCCGAGATATATTGCCATGCAACTTTTTTGCCATTCCGTTCATATGACACGCATTACTTTTGTCATATTCCTTTTTGCATGATCATGTAGTTGACATTGTATTTGTGGCAAGGCCACTTTCATTATTTTCATACATGTCGCTCTTGATTCATTGCATATCCAGGTACACCGCCGGAGGCATTCATATAGAGTCATATCTTGTTCTAGCTTTGAGTTGTAAATCCATAAAGTGTGATGATCTTCATTATTAGAGCATTGTCCTAGTGAGGAAAGGATGATGAATACTATGATTCCCCCACAAGTCGGGATGAGACTTCGGACTTTACAAAAAGAAAAAAAGGGAGAAAGGCCAAAAAGAAAAAAAAGATAGGCCAAAGAAAAAAAGGGAAGAAAAAAATAAAAATAAAATAAAAATGAGAGAAAAAGAGATCAGGGACAATGCTACTATCTCTTTTCCACACTTGTGCTTCAAAATAGCACCATGATCCTCATGATAGAGTCTCATATGTTGTCACTTTCATATACTAGTGGGAATTTTTCATTATAGAACTTGGCTTGTATATTCCAATGATGGGCTTCCTCAAAAGTGCCCTAGGTCTTCGTGAGCAAGCAAGTTGGATGCACCCCACTTAGTTTCTTTTGTTGAGCTTTCATATATTTATAGCTCTAGTGCATCCGTTGCATGGCAATCCCTACTCACTCACATTGATATCTATTAATGGGCATCTCTATAGCCCATTGATACGCCTAGTTGATGTGAGACTATCTTCTCCTTTTTGTCTTCTCCACAACCACCCTTCTATTCCACATATAGTGCCATGTCCATGGCTCACGCTCATGTATTGCGTGAAGGTTGAAAAAGTTTGAGATTATTAAAGTATGAAACAATTGCTTGGCTTGTCATCGGGGTTGTGCATGATTAAATACATTGTGCGATGAAGATAGAGCATAGCCAGACTATATGATTTTGTAGGGATAACTTTCTTTAGTCATGCTATTTTGAGAAGACATGATTACTTTGATTAGTATGCTTGAAGTATTACTATTTATTATGTCTATATGAACTTTTATTTTGTATTCATTTGGATCTGAACATTCATGCCACAATAAAGAAAATTACATTATGAATTATGCTAGGTAGCATTCCACATCAAAAATTCTCTTTTTATCATTTACCTACTCGAGGACAAGTAGGAATTAAGCTTGGGGATGCTTGATACGTCTCCAACGTATCTATAATTTTTGATTGTTTCATGCTATTATATTACCTCTTTTGGATGTTTATGGGCTTTATTTTACACATTTATATCATTTTCGGGACTGACCTACTAACCGGAGGCCCAACCCATATTGCTGTTTTTTTGCCTATTTCAGTATTTCGAAGAAAAGGAATATCAAACGGAGTCCAAACGGAATGAAACCTTCGGGAGCGTTATTTTTGGAACAAATCTGATCCGGAGAGCTTGGAGTGCAAGTCAAGAAGCCTCCAAGGGCCCAACGAGATAGGAGGGCGCGTCCCCCTGTAGGGCGCGCCCCGTGTCTCGTGGGCCCCTCGGGCGGCCACCGACGTACTTCTTCTTCCTATATATACCTACGTACCCCGAAAACATTCAGGAGCACCACGAAACACAATTTCCACCGCCGTAACCTTCTGTATCCGCGAGATCCCATCTTGGAGCCCTTGTCGGCACTCTTCCGGAGGGGGAAGCAACCACGGAGGGCCTCTACATCAACATCCTTGCCCCTCCGATGAGTTGTGAGTAGTTTACCATAGACCTACGGGTCCATAGTTATTAGCTAGATGGCTTCTTCTCTCTTTTTGGATCTCAATACAATGTTCTCCCCCTCTCTTGTGGAGATCTATTCGATGTAATCTCTTTTTGCGGTGTGTTTGTCGAGATCCGATGAATTGTGGGTTTATGATCAAGTTTATCTATGAATAATATTTGAATCTTCTCTGAATTCTTTTATGTATGATTGAGTTATCTTTGCAAGTCTCTTCGAATTATCAGTTTGGTTTGGCCTACTAGATTGGTCTTTCTTGCCATGGGAGAAGTGCTTAGCTTTGGGTTCAATCTTGCGGTGTTCTTACCTAATGACAGAAAGGGTTGCAAGACACGTATTGTATTGTTGCCATCGAGGATAACAAGATGGGGTTTATATCATATTGCATATGTTTATCCCTCTACATCATGTCATCTTGCTTAATGCGTTACTCTGTTCTTTTGAACTTAATACTCTAGATGCAGGCAGGAGTCAGTCGATGTGTGGAGTAATAGTAGTAGATGCAGGCAGGAGTCGGTCTACTTGTTATGGACGTGATGCCTATATACATGATCATGCCTAGATAATCTCATAACTATGCGCTTTTCTATCAATTGCTCGACAGTAATTTGTTCACCCACCGTAATACTTATGCTATCTTGAGAGAAGCCTCTAGTGAAACCTATGGCCCCCGGGTCTATCTCTTATCATATTTGCTTTCCATCTACCTTTATTTGCATCTTTACTCTTTCGCATCTATATCCTAAAAATACCAAAAATATATTTATCTTATCATATTATCTTTATTAGATCTCACTTCCGCAAGTGGCCGTGAAGGGATTGACAACCCCTTTATTGCGTTGGTTGCGAGTTCTCAGTTTGTTTGTGTAGGTGCGTGGGACTTTTGAGGAGCCTCCTACTGGATTGATACCTTGGTTCTCAAAACTGAGGGAAATACTTACGCTACACTTTGCTGCATCACCCTCTCCTCTTCGAGGAAAACCAACGCAAGCTCAAGACGTAGCAGACATCACGTCGGCTGGTGCTCCAGCATCCATCCAAGAGAGGAAGCTAAGAGAGAAGAGTGAAAGGAGGAACAAGATGAGGGAGAAGCGAAGCGAGTGGGGGGTTTCTTCAAGAGAGGAAGTTGAGAGAGAAGAGTGAAATGATGGTTGCTTCGTCCATCCAACTTACTGCTGGAAAGGAGGGGGTTTTGTGATTTGACGGCTCATTGGGCATTACTGCAGCGCTTCAATCGGGGTAGTCTACCGTCACTCTACTACGGAGTAATTTAGTGCATGGTTGGTGGACCCAAGTGCTGGCTGTCCCACACGTCTGTGAAAGTGAGTAATTTAGTGCATGGCTGGAGGAGGATCCGCACGGTAGAGCGTGTCCACTGTTTTTTTGAAGAAAAAAAATGATTATAGCAAGCGTTTCCACTCTTACGACGGAGAAGTGCGAAACACGGCATCCACTTGAACATACACAGTGCTCCTACTACTAGGCATGTGCAGTGGTTCATACGTTAGTACTACACAATCTTTTTGCTAGTGTAGTAAGATATGACGATAACAAATGATGTTGTGCGCATGTCAACTACTCCTATATGTAACATAGTACCGCTTTTTCGACTGTCCGATCGAGAATGAATGGTGAGATCAATGTTAACAGAAGTAGGTCCACAGCGCACGGAGAGTACGGTGCTACAGTACTCCACGAAACATGAACCATGTGAAGCACGAATAGTGTTAGGCAGGGTGTATGAAGGGTGCACGAGATGGGAGCAAAAAATTCCCTTCTCGACCCACTTTTGGGTGTTTGGTAGAGTGCATGAAGGGTGCATGAGTCCACACTAGTAGGTTAACAAAAATACACGAAGAGGAAACAACTATATTGAGATGAGAATGCAACCAAACACACCCACACGCTTTGTGCTACAGTGACTGATCTGCACCGTCTGAGTTCGGTCCAACGGTCATGTTGCACCGAGACATGGACATTCCCATGCAGAGGGCGCCTAAACACCACCGAAGTCCCTCTGCTTCTCGAGGCGCATGACGTTGGTGATGCAGGGTGCAGCCGCCCACAGAGCCCACTCCCGGTCGACGGGAGCCAGCTCGTCAAAGATGGCGTCCAATGGCACGAATGGATTCCGGTGACGGAGCACTGAAAGGATTCGCCCGGCAACAGCGACGGCAGCCCGCAACCCCTCCTTGTCCAGCTCAGCCCCCACCATCGCGCGGAGACGACTCAGCTCCTCGGAGATATAGGTGAAGAAGGAGACCAGGTCAGGAAGCCACATCTCGTTGAAGTCGACCGGGTGTTCGAACGGGTTTAGCCCGACGACCGGCATCGTCGCGCTGGCACGACGGTAGGCATCGCGCAGCCGCAACACGTGCGTGGCAACTTGGTTCACCAAGTGGCTGAGGCAATCCTGGACCTCGTCACGATCGGCCCGCTCGTGCTCCAGCCGGCTCCCCTGACGGCCTATCATGTCTCCCGCTTTCTGCAGCAACGCTGCTGATGCCTCGAGCATCTTTGGGGTGGACGCCTACCGCTTTTGAAGCTCCGTGAACTCCCGCACATAACAGAGGAGCATGGCACTCCTCTCCTCCTTGAACTCACGGAGCTCCTCGTCCTTGGCCCTGAGCTCCGCATCCTTGGCATGGAGCTCCTGTGTCAGGCGCCTCACCTCGGACTCCATGATCTGCTTCGCCGCCATGGCACCAGGTAGAAGCAATGGGGAGAGGAAGGAAAGGGGGCGAAACGGCTGAAAGGCAATGCAATCTACGGGAAGGCGGAGGGAGCCAGCCGAGGAGCGGGGAGTCTTTTGGTTTTCACCATGGTAAAACACCAGTCGACGACTTCTCACATCAGGGAGCAGTGGGTTTTACAGGCAGAGTCATCGTGACTAATTGCTGCCGCGCCTGCTCCCATCAATCAAAAAATTTAAAATCCTGCCACGCCTACTCATGTCAATCAAAAAATTAAAAATCCTGCCGCACCCAAACACCAGAGCAACGCTGCGGTGGATATTTAAATTTACCTGTCGGCAAGTAGATAAAAAAAGGGGTGAAAAAATAAATGTGGCGGCGGCCTAGCTAATCGGTCGAACTAGCCCAACTAGCTAGCCACCATGCTTCACTGATGTACTCGGCGAGAAAGGTGGTCTTTCGTGATTTGACGACTCATTTACTTGCTTCAGCGCTACGACCGAGGAGGACCCAAAAAACGCGCGGTAGGGCGTCCCACATCAGGAAGAATATATGCGTGCACCACCCGGGAGGACCCCGAAACCACGCGATAGGGTGTGCCATGTCTCGGCACGGAGGAAAAATGTGCGTGTGAAAATATACTGTATTAGACGTAGTACCTAGGGTTCGACCTCGGGACCCAGCCAGTCGGTCAAAAATACCCCACTAGCCACACAGCTTCATCATGCATGGAACGGAGGATAGATGTGGTTAGCTCCGTCTCGACCAGCCACAACGTCTCTTGTTCTAGGCAATTCTTCTATTTTCCAAGCTTTTTTTAGTTGTAATAACACCACGGCAAGCTAGCGCCGCTCTTCGTGCGTGCTCATGCAAAGGTTAGACGATGGAGAGAAGAGAGATTGAGATCGCAGACCTGGGACCCACCAGTAAGTGAGACAACGGTCATGCACGTGTTGACGAGGCACTCCCTCTACTCTACTCAACGTAAGTACTGTATAAAATCAAGTTATGGGACAAAGCCAACAAACGTTGTTGTTTCAGGCTATCGACTTACACTTTGTAGTCCAGGTTGCCAGTTCGAATCTCGTCTTTCAGATTTGTTAGTTTTAGGTCCAAATTTGATTAATGGCAAGTGGGACCCCCGTGTGTTGTTCCGATATTTCAGTGTAGGATGGTTTTTTTGAACAAACACTTTGTGCGGTTAGACAAGTAACGGCACGAGTTACACGTATTTTGCAAGTTTACGAACAAAAATGACAGCGACATAGAATATCACATCCACCCCGCGGCTTAGATACTATGGTGATACGAGTTTTTACACCGTTGGAAGTGAGATCCAATGGCTTGGGAGTAGTCTTTGTAATTATGCGCAATTTCCAAACTCTCCAAAGGTTTTTTTGCAAATAAAACATTCAGGCCTCGTGTGTGCCGCTGCATATTAGGTGCTCCCCGTAGCTTAATTACCTGCTATGGTGATATGAGCATCTAGGTCGTATAATCAGTGATCAGATGGCACATGCATAGTAATTGTACTTTCAGCACATTTCCCAAACTCTATCAGCCGTATATTGCAAAAACATTCAAACCTCCTACTGTGGGCCGTTAGATCTCAGTGAACTCGTATCACCATAGAATCTACAGTGCGGGAGCACCTCATATTCTCCCGTGCGAGAAAACATAAGGTGCTATCGCAGCTTGGATGCTACGGTGATACGAGCTTGGAGGTCGTTTGATCTGAGACCCAATGGCATCTGAGCAGTCTTTGTGCTTGTAAGCAGTGGCTGAACTCTTTTGGGGCTTTTCTGCAAAAAACCATTCGAACCACCAAGGAGATGTTGGGTCACAAATCCAACGGCTTCGAAGAGCTTGTATCACCAAAGCATCTAAGGTGTGGTAGCACATGATATTCTTACATACAGGAGAATATGATGTCCTCCTTCATCTTAGATGCTACGGTGATACGAGCTTCGAGGTCGTTGGATATGGGATCCAAGGGGATCTGAGTAGTTTTTGTACAAATTGTGTGCAATTCTCAAACTCATCAAGGTTTCCTGTAAAAATATTAAGACACATCATGTGAGCTGCTATATCTCAGATCTACAAGCTCCAAGCAACTCGCATCGGCATATAGCATCTAAGGTATGGGGGCACATGTTATTCTCCCGGGGAGGAGGGGTGGGGGGTGCACAACCAATCGGTGGTTGGGAGGGTGGGGACAAATATAATCTAAACAACCCTAAACAGAGCTCCACAATTTTATCTAAGGTCGAGGGGTTGACCCCCGACAATCATAGCTCCGCCTAAACACAACATTTGCATGTACTGTAGTACTAGACTTAATATTCATGTTTCAGTTTCATCTTCATTTTAAATATTGAACTGAGGACCATGCATGTCTTACATTTTACTCCCTTCATTCCTAAATATTAGTCTTTTTAGAGGTTTCAAATGGACTGGCACATATGGATGTATATAGACATATTTTAGAGTCTAGATTCACTCATTTTGCTCCATATGTAGTCACTTGTTGAACTCTCTAAAAGACTAATATTAATGAATAGAAGGAGTATTTTTGAATTCGTGTCATACATGCATGGTTTGGAAAAATAGATGCACTATACTTATTGGATTGTTGTTGTGTTCGTGTGTGTGTGTGTGTGTGTGTGTGGTCATATGCTTGATACATACAAAGTTTTCTCACCTCCATATTGTTCATCTTTTAAATTTGAATTTGCATTGGAAAACTTACTAGGGATACCATGAAATGTGAAATCCACATTGAGATCACTATATCACAAACTCACTTTAATTCAACAACTCGTCATAAATCAATTACCACGTTGAGATTAGTATTTGCAAGGAAAATATGGGTATTGTAATACACATAGATTCATTCAGCAATTTAAAAGGTTCCTTTCGTATTCTCGAATGGTAGGACCCAACGGCGTACCAGCCAGACCTTGGCTCGTGTTGATCCTAAAAAATAAAATAAAATAAAAAAAACCGGGCTCGTGTCCTTCGGTGGCATGCGTGGTACGCACATTAGGCAACCCCAACCAGTCGAGCCTCAGCGTCAAGTCGAAATATCTGGCGGCCAGAATTCCAGCCCTAGGAAATTCCCCTCATGTCCCCGGTCCATAATGACTACCGATGAACAACGGAGGGATGCTTTAGTAACTAGACAACATTACCTACCATGCCGAGCACGGTTCAATTCCCTCGGTCGCCGCTTGTCAAGGTCACCCGTCAACTACATTGCCTAGTACTACTACTACTACACCCGGATGAGCACATAATTGAGCCCGTTTGTTCGTGCCTAGTACTTGAGTTAATATATCAGGCAATGCACTGGTATAGAGGGATTATCCTTTTACTCTGCATATATAACTTGTCTGAAGTCTAACTAAGCAAAATGTTTGACCAAATCCTTTCTTAAGAAATACAACAGGACAGATGTACGGCTTGAAAAATTATTGCATGATGCAGGTTATGATCTTGTTTCGAATCCTGGATCTTAAATTTCAGAAAATCCAAAACTGAGCATAAATTCTTGAAACTGAGCATGGTCACGTGATATGGCACAAATATTACTTCGTAAGTTTTTTATTCAATTTAAGACAAGCTGCTTATGACAAGTTGCACAAATGAAGAGCCAAGGTATTTTCGAACAAAGACCTGTCACGTTAAGGCGAACACTTTCACTATTGAAACCGTGGGCGTTTACGTGCCGCCATGAGTCCCTGATTCTCATCGGCAGGTGCCGTCCGAGCAAGCGTGTGAGTCGACGGGAGGCGTGCAAGCAGACCGCTGCGCCGGCTGTCAAGGAGGCATGCGAGCAGACCGGTGTGTAGGCTCAACGGGAGGCAAGCCCTTTGACCAGGCTCCGCCGCCCACCGTCGTCCCAACTGCTCCCACTTTTAATGTCGCCGGCGCCGCAGTTTAAAATCAACCCCACACTACCCGGTATCACTACAATCTTCTCTCTTCCTCTCCGATTCTCTTGTCGTCTACCTCCAACTAGCCTGACCTAAACATACGCCATGCCGCATCACGATGGTCTGCCCTTAGTGTTCTAGTTTCCTAAGGAAGACACCCAGCCGGAGTCTCAAGAACATAAGGCGCTTTGGGATGAGCTTGAACTGGCCTTGCGGGAAGACGTCACGCCTGTCCCCGCTCCCGTTCCGGCTCCCGTCGCCCCGACTGTGCCAGCGCCCATCCCCGTGGCATTGATGGGCTGGGAGCCGCACATTGTCGCCGAGCTTGATCCCACGGGGTTCCACGAGGTCCCCGCCGACTTTCACACGCCCGTGCAACTGCCAGCGCATGCGCCTGCGCGTGCACTAACGCACACGCCCATGCCGGTGCCCGTGCACCTGCCAGCACATGCGCTTGTGCGTGCACTGACGTGCGCGCCCATGCCGGTGCCCGTGCACACGAATGTCTCCGCCGCGCCGTTGACAGCGCCTGTCCCCGTGCGGGTGCTAGTGCCCCCCTCAGCGGCATGGATGGCCGCCGTTGACCGCTTCCTTGCACCAACGCCAGTCGCCTCCTCCCACCAGTTGACTCGCTCCGAAGTCTAGAACATTTTGGCCTTCCTTGAAGCTAGGCCAACGTCCAGGAGTACGCCAACAACGGCGCAAGACGCCGCCGTCGTCGTCGATCAGTGGCCCGACGACACACAGAGCACGACAGAGGAGCCTCTTCCCACCGCAAGATGCCCCCGCCGCCGCCGCGTAATCTAAATTTGCCATGAAAAACGTTCAGATTGCCATGCTTAAAATCTGAACGTTTATCATTTCCGTTTATTTTATATCGATCGTCGTATAATTTAAAGTCAGAGTCAGACTGAATGAAATATATGGTTTGATCGATTGAATGTTCTGCTAGAGCCATATCAAATTAAATATAAAACGTCATCAAGCCACATGTATTCCTTGTTATCCAACGACCTAGACTGCTTCAATGTCGAGCGCTCAACACGTTTAGCGTGCAGTTAATTTCATGCCAAAAATAGTGCTAATCACATAATAACACGCAAATAATATCCTAGTACTTAATATCCGCATGCACTTAATATACTTCCAAATTAACGTGCATTGCACGTACACACTGACTAGTGCTGCTAGTACGTGAAACTGGTGCCGTGACTTGTGAACGCGTCTAGATATAGTCAACGGCAACATCGCCCGTGAGTTTTTTGTGTTTGCCCGTGCGTCTAAATGCAGAAGGGGAGGAGAGAGAGAGCACACATGGAACCCACCAGTAAGTGAAGGCGAATAGTACTAAAAATAATATTACATGTTATCCATTAATTAGGCTATGGTAATATAAAAACATTATGTGAACAAAGGGGGGGTACAAAAAACATTGCTATATGTTGCCTATTGACGTGCGGCTTGAAGGCCCGGTCGCATGTTCGATCCTCGTCCTTTATTTTCTAATTTGTATGTGGGTCCAAATTTGTTTCATGACATGTGGGCCCCTCGGTGTGTAGTTTGTAGCACTTTAATTTGTGGGTCGAAATTTGTTCCATTCTGAGTGGACTATTGGTGTGTAGTTTTGTAGCTAATTTATAATAATTAAAGAGAACAACATAGTTTTTTGCAATAATACCATGGTGCGACATTGAAGGCGAGAAAGGACGTGCGAGAGAGCGATGACCGAGCCAGAGGGAAATCAACTAGGGGAGTTGCGGGGGTTGCAATGGTGTTTGGAGTAGTTGTGGGCCGAATGCTACGAAAATATAATCTAAACCGACCGGAATAAATGCCTACACACATTAATCCAAGGTTGGAGTTCCCCTCGCAATGTAAATAGCTCCGGCTTTGCGAGGGATGGAGAGGTAGTAGCTTCAATGCGTGGAAGATACTACGTGAGAAAGCGAGGTCAATCGAGAGACATATAAATAGAGAGACAAAGTGAGTGTGGTCCGACATTCATTGAACAGATATATATGCTCTAAAGAGATATTGTCCGATTGAACTTTTGGCAAGGGTGAGGGCTGTAAGATAGAGCTTGAGAGATGATCCATTCACAAACGTGTAGATATATTTTGTGCGTGGGAGAAAGCAAGGTCAATCGATCACATAGGGTTGCCGTGCGATCGAAAGAGTGAGACGGGTTGGAGAGAGTGACCTAGATAGACAATGTGCGTGAGAGAGTATACAACGTGAATAGGTCGAATTGGGCTCAAACATGGTGATATATCGTTTTTGTCCGAGAAAGAGTGAGGTCAATCGAGACATACAGAGAGAGAGAGAGAGAGAGAGAGAGAGAGAGATATTGAGTGAGCGTGGCCCGCCATGAGGTCGAAAGGGTGGCGGCGGCTTGGATGGACCGACCTAGATAGACAATCTGCGTGAGAGAGTATAGAGTGTGTCGATCGAGGTCCGAACAGGGAGATATATCATTTTTGTGTGAAAGAAAATGAGGTTAAACTAGACTCAGATAAAGAGAGCGAGATTGAGCGAGAGTGGCCCGCCGTGCGGAAGAAAGAGTGAGACAATCTCGAGGGAGTGACCTAAGATATACAACGTGCGTGCGTGCGCACGAGAGGTTGGGGGGCTAGATAGGCAATGCATGTATTTAGCGCGAGAGGGTGAGAGGGAGAGGGGAGAGAGAGAGAAAGCTCGGCATGGGGTGCAATGGCGGGTGTGTGAGGTAAATACATTTGGTAATAGAGTGGAAAAAGGGGTTGTGTAGTTGAGAGACTTCGATCGAAACATGGAGAGAAAGAATGAACGTGTGTTCGAAACCGATAACTTCCTAAGGTGGTTAGGAGAGGAAGATTGACCGATACATGAAGTATGTAGCATTTGTGCGGGGGGGGGGGGGGGGGGGGGGCTAAAATCAACACTTAAATGTACATAGTACGAGACTTAATATCGATGTTTCAATTTAGTGTACATTGTAAGATTTGAACCGAGGACCGTGCATACAGGTAATTATTTCGAATTCGTGCCATACTAAGTTTCGAAAAGTTGACATTGACTCAATTTGTTGTGCTTTTTTGTAGGTCATATGTTTGAATCCATCCAAAAGTTTTTTCACTACCATGGTGTTCATCATATACATATGAATTTGTATTAAAAAAGTAGCATGGATACAGTGAAATGCGAAATCCACGTAGAATTGGAGATCGCTACGTGACACACACTCTAATTCAAATAACTAATTATGTGACACACACTCTAATCCACGTTAGCGTGGATACCGTTTTGATTTTTTGTCAAATAACTCCTCATTAATTAATTTATAGTACTACCTCTGTTCACTTTTATAGGACCTTAAAGACATTTCAGACAATGTGCAAAACAGTTCATTTTAAGTTGTCTGAAACGACTTACAAAAGTGAACGGAGGTAGTTCTCGTTTCGAATGACTAATTGTTGCAAGGAAAACATGGGCATGCTAATACATACAGATTCGTTTGCAAATGAAAGAAGATTCGTTTGCATTCTCAAATGTAGGCGCACCAGGCAGACCAGGGTCGTGTCGGGGTGGATGCTGCTTCGGTGCCTTAAAGGCACCTGCCTTTGGGTCACTGACATGTGGGCCAATGTAACGCCCCGAGACCGACGCTTCAGAAGACTTCTAGCTACTCCGAGTTTCGTCGTGTGATTTGTTTTGTTTGTTGCATCATTTGCATTGCATCATGCCATCATGTCATTTAATTTTATAACTCAGCTAAATAAATTGCATGGATCTTTGGTCCATTTAAAACGAGGGAATTTCACATGGTGATTTCTCTTTATTACAATTACTCTCCCAATATTATTAGGGAGCTATGATAAATATTCCATTCTTTAGGAATAAATCATAACACACTTACAGTTTAAGTTCCATGCATTTTCTATCTCAATTCTTACCTCTTTTATCGAGGCTCCTCCTAAATTCTCAACATTTTTGAACACTTCTAAATCCTAGCCCTTGTTCAAACCATTTGAATTAAATTCAAATGACTTTGAATTTAATTCCTGCAATCTTGTCCACACCATTTTTCTTGGAACAAGCGCATTTTTGCGAGTCCGGGAAAATTATCCCCATGCCCAAATTCTTGCCCACTCATTTCTTTTCTCTCCCTTTCTTTCTTTGCTTTTCTGTTTTTGGAAGAGATTTGAAGAAGGGAGAGAAGAAGCCCTCAACCTCGTGCCACTAGGCCAGGTCGGCCCACCAATCCCCGTGAGGCCCAATCCTTCCTAACCCTAGCCCAATCGATCCCCTTAATCCCTCGCTCGCTAGCCCTCTCTCTCTCTCTCTCGATCCCGTGCCTCTCCCTCGACTCCCTCCAGCGCCGCCGCAGGCTCACAGCCAGCGCAGAGAGCGAGAGCTCCTTCGACCCGATCCCCTCGTCCTCCTCCATCGCTCAATCCCCATCTCCCCCTTCATTCTCCTCCTGCGGCCGCCACACCCATCGCCCGATCCCCATCTCCCTCTTGTCTCCTCCCTCGCGCTACCTCCCGCAGAGAAAGAGAGAGGAGTAGAGCCTCGCGCCCGACCCCCACGCTCGCCATCAAGCCGCGCTCGGCCTCCGCGCTACCACCGGATCGGCCAACTCCGGCGGCCCCATCGCCGTCGTGCCCTTTCGCCACCACCACGAACCGCCTTGCCGCCCCGTCGTTGCTCCATTCTCCGACATCCCCCTCTTCGTCAACTGCCAGGAGCGCCGCGCCTCCTTCCTCTCCGCCTCCCCAAGCAGCGCCCTCGTCGGCCGGAGTTCTTGCTGCCGCCATTGTCGTTCGGGGCCAGCGCCTCGCCTCTGTTTCGAACCAGGGGCCGACGCCTCCTTCGCTCGTCGTCTTCAAGCAGCTGCACCCCGACCGCCCCTATCATCCTTGCGACTCTGTCGGTCGTCGCTGCCGGCTTCCTTGACCACCTCGATCATAGTCTCCTCTGCCATGATGCCTGTGGGCAGGGGGCCTTGTTTGCTTGCTCTTTTGGCAACTTTCGTTGACCAGCAACCGTGGCCCTCTGCTGCCTCACCCCGTTGTGGCCATCCCTTGCTCGTTTTGTCGCCGCTAAGACCCGTACCCGGACCGTCAAGCATTCGGGGATTCACCAAGTCTACACGGGAGCCCGAACGACTACTTCCACGACGATGCGAGTACAAGTATCCTCTTCGTGGTTTTTCGCCAAGTACCGCGACGCCCGGAGCACTCGGATCCATCAAGTCCAACAACGACTGTGTACAACTACCGGCGACGCCCAACATCTACGGATCATGAACAACTACTTCATCTACGAAACATGAACCACTACTTCCACTACCGTCGCTGTGTACCACTACGTCCACTACCGTTGCGTGAACGTTTACTTCCACTACGAACGTGTACCACTACTTCCCTCGATGAACTCGAACCGCTCCAAAAACGCATGCTTCAAAGGTATAACCTCGAGACGCCGCCCATGAACGAATGCATGTTGTATGAGATGCTCGTGTTTGCACCGTGTCCGTTTGCTTCATGCACGTTCCTCCTCGTTTGCCATTGCCGTCGACCCGTGGGAACCCCGTAACCGGGATCACCCTACCATGTTCCGCACATCCGCACACTTCTCGTTTCCATGGTATCTCCTCAAGTTACCAGAACCGGAATGTTGCCGTGGCACCATTTCCGTTTCACCGCCGTGGCACCCTTTTCGTTCCGCCATGGTGACAAATGCTTCATAACATGCTCATGCCAACATTTTCATAAAAATTGCATAAAACTTGCATATGTCATCCGCATCATGATAACAACAATTAAAATGTTTAAAATTGTTGTTGCATTAAATTGCTAAATAACATGGGGATTTTCCGGAATTGTTGTTTGTTGGTCCGGCCTCATTTAAAATTGCCTAGATAGGTAGTTTTATTATGCTTCACCTCTTGCCATGTTAACAACATTTAAACCGGACATGCATCATACTTGTTTGTGCATCATGCCATGTTTATGCTTGTGTGTTTACCATGTTGTTTGCTTCTTTCCGGTTGCTTCTCTCGTTAGCTTCGGTTTCGTTCCGGAGTTGTGAGGATTCGTTCGACTACGTCCGCTTGTCTTCTTCATGGACTCGTACTTCTTCCTTGCGGGATCTCAGGCAAGATGACCGCTACCCTGGATCTCACTACTATCATTGCTATGCTAGTTGCTTCGTTCTATTGCTTTGCTGTGATTCCTATTAACTTGTTCTTCAAGCCTCCCAAATTGCCATGAACCTCTAACCT
Organism: Triticum timopheevii; assembly: GCA_963921465.1. Classification (NCBI taxonomy): domain Eukaryota; kingdom Viridiplantae; phylum Streptophyta; class Magnoliopsida; order Poales; family Poaceae; genus Triticum; species Triticum timopheevii. Next base: position 288,768,844 of record OY997268.1, on the reverse strand, counting down.
TTGACACCCTTCCCAGCAAACCATTGATTGGCTATGTTACCGCTTTGCTCAGCCCCTCTTATAGCGTTGCTAGTTGCAGGTGAAGTTGAAGATTGCTCCATGGTGGACAGGGTTATGTTGGGATATCACAATATCTCTTATATTATTAATGCATCTATATATTTGGCAAAGGGTGGAAGGCTCGGCCTTATGCCAGGTGTTTTGTTCCACTCTTGCCACCCTAGTTTCCGTCATACCGGTGTTATGTTCCCGGATTTTGCGTTCCTAACGCGGTCAGGTGATTTATGGGACCCCCTTGACAGTTCGCTTTGAATAAGACTCCTCCAGCAAGGCCCAACATTGGTTTTACCATTTGCCTCACCTATTACCTTTTTCCCTTGGGAGTCGCGCATCCCAAGGGTCATCTTTATTTTAGCCCCCCCGGGCCAATGCTTGTCTAAGTGTTGGTCCAAACTAGAGCCACTTGTAGCGCCACCTCGGGGAAACTTGAGGGCTGGTTCTAGTTGTACGTAGTGCTCATCCGGTCGTGGCCTGAGACGAGATACGCGCGGCTACTATCAGGATGTCGGCACGCCGGGAGGTCTTGCTGGTCTTGTTTTATTACTGTCGAAATGTCTTGTAGCCGGGATTCCGAGACTGATCGGGTCTTCCCGGGGAGAAGGAATATCCTTCGTTGATCGGAGAGCTTATCATGGGCTAAGTTGGGACACCCCTGCAGGGTATAAACTTTCGAGAGCCGTGCCCGCGGTTATGTGGCAGATGGGAATTTGTTAATGTCTGGTTGTAGATAACTTGACACTTGATCCGAATTAAAACGCATCAACCGCGTGTGTAGCCATGATGGTCTCTTTTCGGCGGAGTCCGGGAAGTGAACACGGTTTCTGGGTTATGTCTGACGTAAGTAGGTGTTCAGGATCACCTCTTGATCATTGCTAGCTTCACGATCGTTCCTTTGTTTCTCTCCTCGCTCTCACTTGCGTATGTTAGCCACCATATATGCTTAGTCGCTGCTGCAACCTCACCACTTTACCCCTTCCTTTCCCTTTAAGCTTTGCTAGTCTTGATACCCATGGTAATGGGATTGCTGAGTCCTCGTGGCTCACAGATTACTACAACAACAGTTGCAGGTACAGGTTATGCGATGTTCATGACGCGAGAGCGATGTTTGCTTGTTTGGAGTTCTTCTTCTGCTTCTTCTTCGATCAGGGGATAGGTTCCAGGTCGGCAGCCTGGGCTAGCAGGGTGGATATTGTTTGAGTTTCTGTTTATGATTCATCCGTAGTCGGATGTTGTTCTTGTATGTTGTATTGTTGTATTCATGTGACATTGTATGTATTTGATGTATCCCCACTATTATGTAATGTTGATGTAATGATATCCACCTTGCAAAAGCGTCTTCAAGATGCGCTTCTATCCTTGGTGGGACCTTCGAGTTCCTTTAGGATAGGGTCGCATCTTGGGCGTGACAGCCAACCACCTTCTGGGCCCACATGTCATGGACACAAAGGCAGGTGCCTTAAGGCACCAAAGCATAGTCTTGTCAGGGTGGTCGTGTGTGTCGGACGGACGCGTAGCACCCAGCCACCCACCCCTCCCTCCCTCCCCCACTCCCCCACCCCCACCCCCCCCAAAAAAGGACGACGACAAAATAAGTTTGCGCTTCCACGTTTCGGATTGAAATATCTGGCGGCCCCAATTCCAGCCCTGCAAAATCTCTCTTCTCCACCGTCCCCTTCCGCGCCCAGACTGCTCAAACCCCTAATTCGCCGCCAACCCAAGCAAAGTTCGAATCGCCCCTCGTCTCGTCTCTTTCCCCACCTCTGTGCCAGACGACGACGATGAAGACGACGGTCGCGCTTCACCACCGCACCGGAGCTACCTCATCTACGCCCTCGTCCACCGCACCGGGTGGTCCATCGACAACGTCGGCCGCCGCAACCGACGTGCCTCACAGACACCGAGTTCCACCGCATCAAGTGCGCTTCACTGACGCCGTCTCCCAGCTCACCGGGGCTACTTCACCGAGCACATCATCGCACTTCCGCCCCCCGAGGCCGTTGGGGCTTCACCAATTGTCTCGTCCACCGCATCGTAGCGCTCTGCTGCCACTCAAGATCTGCATCCCTGCGCCGCCAGCCAACGCCAGCGCATCACCCTCAACAACTCTGAAGTGACCCGCACTCTAGCTAGGCGAGCATGCCCAAACGTCGGTCCGAACTAGGTATCCACACATCACTCCCTTGTGCACTCTTCCGACGATGTTTGGATATCCTTTCACTGCTCTCTTAGCTTACATGCCTATGCAACTCTGACTTTAACTCTTATTTCTTATGGAGATATCATCTGAAACAAGCAAATCCATTTTTTAGCGAAGCATGACGGCGCTACAGGATCTGGTACACATCCTGCACACCCGTATAACCTTGTAAGTATCTGTCCTCCGGTACAACATCAAGGTCGATTCCTCTTATTTGATCAACCATTCGCCGTGTCAAACATGTAGAGGGGGATGCAAGGAGCACAAGGCCTGCACATCCAAGCAAGTGGTAACATGGACTTGTACATGGAACATCCCAAGCGCAAGCAGAGCTGCAGTGAGCCTGTACAACGAGCTAGCGTAAGTCCCTGCATTTCATTTAATTCGTACTGGCATTCGTGTATGATTGGTGTGTAGTGGCGGATGCACGAATTCAAGTTACCAGGGCGAATGTTTAACTTAAAAAATACAAAGGCACTTGCACTCCGGAAATCAACATAACTTGAGAAATGTGAAGCTACATGCACTTTGAAAACCAGCTAATGATCCAAAGTAGTTCAGATTATAAACACTAAATGATGCAAGCACCAAAAAACACAAAATGCAACATGGTGTACAAGGACTACAAACATGGTCTGTACCTGCTTGAATTATTCGTTCTCTGGCTGAAAATATCGAAGTGTAATTGCACCTATAACCAGTGCGCAAAGTGCATATCAATATATCTATCCTGCACAAGTATGCCAATAGTTTCAAACAATAGATTAGAAAAGTATTTATGCTATGTTGTCATGATACGGGGACTTTCTGGTAGATGGCCTCGATGTTTCCTCAAGCTATGAAAATGCACTATAATTTGCTTGTCATCAATGCCTGCAAATCTCTGCCTCTCTCAACATAGTAGATCATCATTAGACTTGCAAAATGCTTGCATTAGATCCCTCATTAGACACTATATGTTCATCACCAGGAGCATGTAAAATGTTTGCATCAAATCCTTCATTATTAGTCCGTTCATTAGACACTTCAGGCTCAAGAACAACATGAGCTTGTATGTTTGCACCGGAAACTTGATTAGATACGTCAGATTCAGTCAGTTCAGTATTGATTGGGGGAGTTATAAAATAAGTAGAAATTGGTTTCATTTTCTCATAGATTCCCTACATACAAGCAGTTTTACAACACCGTCAGGTTTAACTATTGGCCAGAAATTGAAGAGTTGAATTAGATATAATCAGGGATGTGATGTACCTGCTCGTTAGGCATGCTACTCTTGCAAGCTGCGACTGTCCGTTTGCGCAAGCTCGATGCCATGCCCGTGCTGCCACCGCTGCCTCCCACGCAGGCTACACCCAGGGTTGGATCTTCATCTTCTTGTCCTTCCGTTCGCTTGAAGCCCGGCGACCGCCCTCCAACGAGGGCGCGAGGAAGTGCTGTGTCGGTCTGTCCAGCGGCGGCTAGGTTAGGAGCGAACCAGACTGGAGGCTGGAGCGAATGAATTGGGATTTTTCCTGCTGTCGATCGATATGGGAGGCGCTCATTTGGGCCGCGAGCCTACTATAGGGCCTGCCTTGCACTTATGTTATTGGCCCATCCAAATTGAAACATTTTTCTTCATTTTTTACATTGCCTGCTCGTGCATTGGGACGAACAAAACTAGCGTGGGCCAACCTGGACGACCCAAACTAGGTGCACACTTTCTAGCCATCTGAGGTGGCCGCCCATACCAGCCCCCGTGGTGGCGTCGCCCCTTTTTGCGTGTATGATTGGATAGTGAAAAATATTCCAGTGGCGCTTTTGATTTACCCACAAAATGGTTGAATTGCTTGTTTCTACGAACTGAGTTCGCCAATAATGTGAAGGATGCCAGTCTTTTCATCCTATTTTAGATTGCTTAGATCTCGATATGCCAAAAGTAATCGCATGAAATATACAGTAAAATCCAGTGTGATGTGTGTGGCTACAACTAGTCTGACTACACATCCTCATATAACATATCAAGGACGCACCATCTTACCAGATTAACCATTCAACTTACCAATGCAGTGTGGGAAGAAAGAAGTATTGGGACTGCGTATTCAAGCAATTGATGCCATGGACTCCTTCATACAACCTTGTAAGCGAAAAAGAAGTTGCAGTGTGCTTGTACAAAGAACTAGCGTAAGTTCAGTTACCTGCTTCTCAGAATTTTAGTTAGCCACTTATTGCAAAATTGTTCAATTATGTTGCTTGGCTTAATTTAGTTTGCTACTGATTACATAATGCCACAACCTGTTAATCATATTGTAGACTGCGCCTATCTATGTGTTTGATACTTACTGTTAAGAATTACTTGTTTGCCTTAACTTAAATATCTACTTGTTTGTTTAACTGCTTTGCTGCTGCAACAGTGGGTTACAATGATGTTAATAACTACTTTTCAGCATCCAATTGAAACTCTTTAATTCCTTGTTTGTTTAACTGGTTTGCTGTTATAACTCCCAGTTGAGATGTTTTGCTAACTTCAACTTTTCTGAATCCAATCGGAACTTTAATGGCAAAACAGGTTAGCCCAAGATCAAAGAGTGAGGTCCCCATGGACGTTGCATCATCCCACAGCAGTGGCACCGGCCCAATCGTGCATTATGAATTGCCAACTGCTGATGCTCTAGAGGCTAAACTAGTGGCAGAAAGAGATTTTGCTTCTACACTTAGAGATGAAGTTGACATGTTGAGGAAGCAAACAGCGCAATCACAAGCAGTACTCAAGACAACCATTACATATTTGGTGGATTTCAAAATGAAGCAAGCTGAGACTGACCAGATTGTTAAGGTCCTGAAGGAAAAAAGGAAATTAATTCCTACTTGGTAAATAATAGGTGTAATGTTCTTTCCATCGTTGAATAACCTTTGTGTTGTCTGTTCATGTAATCAATCAAACCATTTGTTTTAGAGATCATGTAATAATTGTTTTTATTTTGTTTTTTGGTTTGTAATTTTATTTGAGCACAAGTCTGTTTTAATTGATAAGACTCGGAGACATTTCATTTGGATTGCTATGCCAGACCTACAAATATGCCAATTGGGCAGAATGTGCATTCAGCAATAGTAGTAGTATAAATGGACCATAAGTGGCACGCATCGGAAAGGGCCAAGATGCTGGCTAAAAAAAGGATGCTGTTGTAGCCAAAAAAAAGTACAACAGCCTGGCTTATGTATGTTAGTTGATATTATTGATCCATATACTCTATAAGTGTTTATATATCTGTTAGTTCTGTACATTCTTGGTTGATTGACTCGGTTTTTAAATCTTGATACATCGCTTGTGTACATATCTAAATGGGAGTACACATTATGCTGTGTGTGACATTTGAGTTGGACATGAAGTGTTCCAAATATTCGAATTCACCTTAAACCGGATTCTAGCTTCTGAATTTGAGTATCGGCATTTGTAAACCATATTCATATAAGATAGTGGAATACATCTTTGTCGTCCTTTTGAAGATATATAAAAGCACATAGAATGATTTACAAAGATTCATATAGGAATACAAAATGGATTCGAATTTAGTTGCCAGGGTAAACATGGATGCTTATTGTCCCAAAATTCGAAAGAAGCGGCAAAATGTCCACTCCCACGTCGGCTGCCCGAAGCCAAGTGTTTGGGAGATGGAAATTACTGTCTACCCATTACACGGACAATCCATCGGCCCGATTTCCACTGCTCTAAATAGGGGTAGGTTAGTAACTTCAATTAGACGTGACACGACCGCCTCTGAGCCCATTCCGACACGGCGGGCGTCAAACATGGCTGGCAAAACACAATTGATTCAAGCTCGTCCGAAAGATCTCTATTTCTCCCTTCATTCCCCATTCATACACGGTGGGCGGCCAAACAAACTCGATTCGGCCGAAATCGATGGAGGCAAATATTTTCAATAGGGGCAGGTTTGTAACTTCACTCAGACGTGACACAACCGCCCTACCTATCAGCCCCGTTCATACACCGTGGGTGCCAACCATGGGCGCCAACCACCCTCTCCTCGCCCGAAATCGCTCTGGGCAAATATTGGCGAGATGCGAGATTACTGTCCTATCCCCAACCAACGAGACGGCCAAATTTTAAACAGGGTTAAGTTCGTAACTTTCCCATATTTCAGAAAGGCGCATCCCAAAAACATGGTTCCTCGTACGTCTCCCTTCATTTTCCCATTCATACACTGTCCACGCTAGAACACCCCATCCCCACACCAGCCTCTGTCTGCCACCCCATCCATCGCAGCCGTCCTCCACCACATCCATCGCCACTGTCCTCCACAATGCCGGAGCGCCTACCAAGACCGCGTCGTCCACTGCTAGAGATGGACGTTTCTCATCCACGGCGACGGACCAATAGCCTTGCATCACATCCTCTCGCTTCATCGGCGCCGTCGTCCTCTTTGCCGGGGCCGCTTAGACGACCTTCTCTTCCACCGCAAGGGGACTTATCCCCCGATGCAACCGTCTATCGTCGCAGATCTGCTTCAACGCCACCGACAGCCATCGCACCCCCGATGCCTACACGGCGCCGTAAGAGAGGTGGTACTTCATATCTCCTCAACTTTTTGATCTCAACCAGAAAATAGATCTTAACTTGGTTACTCTACTTTCTTTTCAGCTCTTAGAATTTACTCCCTCTGTCCCATAATATAAGAACGTTTTTGACACTAGTGTAGTGTCAAAAACGTTCTTATATTATGGGACATAGGGAGTAGTTCTTAGTTCGAAGCAAACAATGGATGCTAAATATCATTTCTCCGGTTTGCAGCTTCAAATCTGCCATGGCACAGCCATAATACTATTTAATTGATCATGCTTAGGGTTTAATTGATCATGTTGGTTCCGTGGTGGTTTCTTTAATAGAAATCGGAGGGGAAACCCTCTTTTGCTAAAAAAAATATGCTTAGAGTTTCCCCTTTTTATGATCACTATACGATCAGAATACGTGCTTCGTGTCATAATAACACTGCTCCACCCATCAAGCTAAACAAGCTTATTTGTTCAAATACGAATCTGATATTATTAAAATAGAGTTGTTTAATTGGTTAGCTAAATGTTCCCAAATTAGTTTCGAAAATGCATGTTCGCCGCTCGGGTGTGTATCTCTACAGGGTGCCCACGGTGGGCCGGCCCACACTGGGATTTTGGGTCATCCCAGGCCCCTATTCCCCTCTGTTCTGCTGCGCGCTTTCGATCTCTACTCACCCCCAGCCGCCTGCCTCGCTGGCGACTTGCCATCCTCGGACGGCATGACTCTAGGAGGAGACGCCGGACTAACAAGAGGCCAGGAGCCGCTCGCCCAACAACGTCACCGCTGCCCGGGCACACCGCCGTGCCTACCTTCCTAGTCCGTTCAGGGCTCAGGCGTGTAGCACCCACCAAGCCAACCCGATTTATCCTGAGATACATCCTCAACACTCAGCAGCCACTCCTCATCACCAATTTTCTTATTGATTCATTACTCATTAGGCAGGACTGTCATTAGGGTTTGTTGTGTGCTCAATGCTACCTACACTTAATGGTTCAGATGTATTTTGGCAATGTTTAGTACCTCTAAAGTTCACATGGTTTTCAAAATTCCGGTCCTCGGAACAGACACTAGTCATTTTGGATTGTTGGTCGTAGTGACATTGACCCAGATTACTACTGCAAGCCAGGTTTGTTGACAATTTTACTTTTCTTTCTTACTCATTCGATATAATATCCAATTATTCACGTTGATCAGTTGCAAACAATAAGTGCTAGACAAATTAAGATTTTGGACGGTCTCTTATTGCAGTTACAATTCTGCATACTTGTCCTAGTAAGCTCACAAGTAAATGATTGATTCACTACATCTATGCTTGCCTTGTCATATTTATTGTCAATATTCTTTTAGGGTGGACCACCCTGTTTCTAAATACTGGAACCGTAGACATGAGTGAATAGTATTTCTCTATGTGATCTCTTCCATCATGTGTGGGCAACGAGCATTGCATTGTATAGAAAGAAAGTGTCATTTCCAGCTTTTACATAGGTTTTGATCTTTTACATGGAATACAATCTGCCTACTTGCTTTGTGTCGCACTACCAATACTCCACCCTTGAAGCCAAACATTATGCCACTCATAATTGCTTAGTTTATTTGTTCAAATACGAATTTCATATGATTCTAATGTTCCTACTTCAGTTTTGAAATGTGTGCCTGCCTGTTATAGAGACATAAGGGGTTTGTATTTCTGTGTGTGGTCTGGTCAGCACGGTTGGGGGGGGGGTGAACTTTGCATATGCAGGGGTTTATAGGGAGACACTCTTTGAGTTGAATCCGCAATGCATTCCATAGATAATCTGACTACTTTTTATGTTTTCATGAATCTCAGATTCTGAACAACATCATAATGATTATGAGCTTGCGCGCATGAAAAGAATAAAGCAGAACAATGCCATGGCTGTCAAACTTGGCATTAAGGGACTGAAATCAAGTCTGGATGCAATGCAATGCAAACGCTCTCCACCTACAGATTCATGCTCAGAATATGATCCTAACAGTGATTCTGAGCTAGAGGGAGACCTAAGTCAATGTAGCTCCCTAGTGGAGGAGTCAGAGGAAGATGCCCTATCTTAATCACCCATCAAGGTACTTGCTCTAACTTTCCAAGGTTACATTGATCGCACATATCTTGCAACTGATGCTTTGCATTGCTTCTACTTTGTTGAACTGCCATTAGCTTAGTTTACACATCGTGTATGTGAATACGCCCTGCCTATCCATTTTCAGTACATATTCCATCTGTCATCATACCATATTTATCCATTCAAATGCTGTTCTTGTGTATTAGATGTTCAAAAGGAAGAGGGCGATTGCTGATCATGGAGGAGCACAAGCAAAGTATCTGGAAAAGGTAGTGGCACCTGATAAATCAAATAGCCCATTAGGTGTAGTTGCAATATCACCTAACCCACAAAACACCCCAACTCTAGCAGACTCTAGCCCTACTACACGGGTCATTTCTGATGCCCCAACTCAGCAGACCCCAACTGCAGCAAACAGTATGATTATGCCAGTTGACATAGCACCAGCTGTACGACGCAAAACCCCCATTCCAGCAAAGAGTATACCAAATCCAGTTGCCAAATCCCTTTTGGAACCAGAGAGAGCCCCAATTGCAGCAAATAGGACCCCTGATCCATTTCTTCCCAGTTTAGAAGACAAAGCTTATGATGTTGTCAGGAACTTTGTGCGCATCTTTCCTTCATGGAAAGATTATACCGCAGGCACAGAACAATTTCCAGTCTTCCTCCACAACTTATGCGTAAGTAATGTACTAATTTTATTCATGGTCATTACTGCATATGTTTCTACTGACAGAAGACACAAGATTTCATTCTTTTAAATAGGCGAGGAGCAAACTGGATTGTGATGACGAGCAAGGGTTGGTTGCAGTTTTCAAGCGCTCATTGATAAAGTATTGTTCCTACCCGAGGCAAGCGCAGTTCGATGGCAAGCCTCTGAAAGAAATTTCTGTAAAGTCTCCAGTGCTACATTTATCCGACTGTGACTGGAATAATCTTGTTACATATTGGTCTCGACTGCAGCGTAAGGTACTGTCTATGATATCACATCACAATTTGAACTACATTTCTGCATTTGCCTTAATGTCTCACTTGTACGAAAACTGTTAGCAGAAGAACATTCGTTCTCAAGGACTAGAATCAAACTTGGTTTTATTGCCGAATACAACTCCAGAAGACAAAAATCCTCTGCCGGGTTATCGTCCACACTAGCTTACCAATAAACATCCAGTCCCTCAACGACTCACTGCAAAGGAACGGACTAAGTATGCACCCCATCTTGCAAAGCTCCGAGCCTTCATGGCGAACGGTTTAACTGACATCGACTTTGTCCGCTGCTGGGTCTCTTGGAGTATCTTGCCCTTAAGCCGTCGCCCTGGTTTAATGTGCGAGTACACAGGAGATCTCAAAGATCCTCAACGACATATTGAGATTCAGCTGACTGACGAAGAAGTTATTGAATCTGTCAAGAAAATGCTGGATGAACCGGTATCTGAGTGCAGCAAGACAGGGCTCTGTTCCTTCTGCGTTTCCAATAAACCGCCAGCTGTAAGAATTGCATCATTTTTGTCTTAATCCATCTCCTTTTAAACATTCCTTTATAACTTGTTGTCCATCCGTGCAGGGTGATGATCCGTTCTAGAAAAGGAAGCCGCAGGATAAACCAGCGAAAGTGCCTCGCTCCAAGACTAAAGTTACAAAGAAGTCAGCAAAGAAGAAAACCGCCGAGTCCCCTGACCTGCCCAATGATGAAGAGCTTGATGATCTATAGTTAGAGGTAGAACTTGACTCTCTTGGTTCTTTTTTCATACACCTCATTGACAATGATCATTATCAGGATGATGCGGAGGCTAGCCGAGCTAGTGAGGTAGAGGTAATTATTCTTTCTTCTGACTTTGATCCTGTGCCAACACCAAAAACTCGTCAAGCAGTCCGAAAAGTAAATTTTTCACACCCTCTAGCTTATTTGGATCCGCACTTTCTTTTGAAGACACAGCAACATGAATCTCGCCGCACAACTCGGCATAGCGGTCAAGTGGTTACCTCCTCTGGTTTACCAAACTCTCCGGTTCGTAAACGCCGTCAAGAGGTCTCTTGTACTTCTGATACACTTTATCCTAGGGCGGGTTATTTCCGATATCCTCTTAATCCATGTGACTCGAATTACTAGGGGACTTCCCATTCATCTTCTGGCGAATCAATCTCGACGAAGCTTCCAACCCTTAAAACGGTTCCTGGGTGAGTAGATTGTGCTAATCCGTCATACCTTTATATTTTTGACTCTTGCACTATTCTGACGCATACTTATTACTTTTCAGGGCGAAAGTCAGAACCAGCAAAAAAGCCAAAGTGACCAAACCGGCTGAAGACCTCAATCGGGATGAATCGGAACAAACTCATGAACCATCTCATCCAGAGGCTGATAATATTCCTGATGGACCATCATTGCCGGATCAAACAATGGAAGCTGAGAACATGGATATTGATCCGTCGGCTCATGTTGCTGATCCGCCGAGCCCGGCTAAAGCTGCCGACGATGATGTTGTCGTTACTAGCACAGGGTTTACCTTTCCTGGCAACCCTATCTCTTTACCAAAGCATAGAGCCAAGGAAGATATTTCTGCTATGGAGAAGGGCAAGTGGAAAATAGATTTATCAGGTCATGGCCACCTCAGCGCCCAAGACATCCATTCTGGATATTTAAACCGCCTGTACACAAGCCGCGACTATGAAGCCGGTTTAGTGGGCTTGATGAAGGAACGGTATGAGGTAAATATCACTCCCTCTTGCATAAATTTTCTTTCCTTATAACTGGCTTAGACTATCAATTCTAGTAGCCCCCAAGGGCCGGCTCATAATGTTATTGTGAACCGGGACTTGTAGTAGAAGTATATTGTAATCTTGCTTGCATAGCCCCTAGGGACCGGTTTATACCTTTAAAATGAACCGGTACATCTCTGTCATGCAGCTTCCAAAATTCCTGATAATCAGAAATGTAATCCATCTGAATAGGAAAAATCCATGACCTGAACTTGAGCAAATATGCATTAGCCCTCAAGTGCTAAGTGGATAACTTGTTATGTGCTTGGGACTTTGAAAATGATAGTTGATAAAAAGCAATACACATTAGCCCCCAAGTGCCAAGTGTATAGCTTTGTATGTGCTTGGGACTTCAAATATGTATTATCAGCTCATTAAATGTCTCTTGCAGGCTGATCTGAACAAGAAGGAATCTCAAATCACGACCTTCAAGAGAATATCAAGTCCCAGCAAGCAGAAACTTCCAAGGCTAAAGAAGAGCTGACCGGCGCTTTAACAGCCATGGAACAACTGAAAGACAACTTTAAAAGCGAACGAGCAGGATGGGATGCGAAAAAGAAAACTCTGGTAAAGCAGGCAGAAGATGCTGAAGCAGCCCTTAATCGGGTGAAAGAAGAACTGACTGGCTTGAAGCGGCAAATCAATGCTATGACCTCTGCTGTCTTCGGTAAATACCCTCTTCATAAGTTGTAAATACACAATATCCATGAAACTGCTGGTTCACTGTTATGTTGACCATTGTAGGTAGCCATGCTACTCATCTTGGCTCAGACATGCGCAAAAAGTTGAAGGCTGCTTATACACTGATAGAGCAATTATATACCGGCGTTCAACGAGTCATCTGCACAGCTTCCCATAATAAACTGCCCCCAGCGTTGATCAAGGATACGTTGGAAAAGTTATCCATGATGCCTTCCCAGCTTGAGGATTTCAAGAAATCAACTGCAAGGGCCGGCGTGCTTACTGCATTGACTCGGGCCAAGGCCTGGATATCTGACCTTGATCCGGAAGATATTGGGAATGGTTATCCAGGCCAAAAAGAGGACGGGTCAGATTTTGATAATGACGACCTCAGGGACATAATGAGGGAAATGCGTCCACTGGCGAGCAAATTGGCTGAAGACACTGACTTGTCATTTTACCAGACAATTTATGATGCCAACAACAAACAGGTTAACGCACCAACTTATGAAGTGCAGAATCTTGTCCCGCCAATCCGTAAGCATACTTACGCCCCTGACATTGAACCGTCGACCCTTATAAGCGATGAAGCTGTCTTCCGCGCCTTAACTGGGATTGACTGGGCATCCATTGACTTCAGACGAATGGGCGGAGAGGAGGAGGGTGAACCGACGCAGGATGATCCACAATCTTCAAGTCAGCCTGGGGAAGAATCATGATCCGGCGGCCGGTTTAGCTTCTGCACACTACAATCTGTGTGATAAACAATTATCCTTTTGGGGCATCAAAACGCCTTGTAATAGGCTAGTTTAAACACTTGGTCTGCTATGCCATCGTGCATATTCACTTTGCATAATACTGTTAATCCGTCACGATTATGCTATGTCTGCTTATGATCCTTAGCCGCTGTATACAATCCTGTTTCTGCATACATTAAACTTAAATTGTCCTGGCGGCTTATCACCGGGCGGGTCGTAACACCCAATATAAAGCCAGGGTTTATAACCAAGGATGTATTTGCAATAATTAAATATGAAATACATCATACCTGCGACATTGAACCACATCGTTGATTTACCAACTTCATTGTAGTAAAGGGTAATAACCCAAATCTTGAGTGCTGATAACTCCCACCATGCTTTGCTAGTTTATAATGAAGCCATGCCGGGTTATAATAAACACCGGATGATCATACTGTCGACTTATAGTCAAAGCCAGACCGGGTTAACAAACATCAGATTATAATTGATCGTGTACTAACAACTTATAGTTGAAAGCCAAGCCGGGTCAATTGACACCGGTCATCTTGTAAGTTTGTACTTGGTAACTCAAAAGCCAGACCGGGTTAGTAAGTACCGGATTTAATATAAACCTCATCAAAATAAATATCGAAAAGAAAGATTTATGAAGAAAATATACAAAAAAGGCGAGGCTTTTCATGGGCTACCAGGCCACTGAGTTAAACCATTTTACAAAGCCTTATAAGATGGACGTCACATTAACCAATCGTCAATTTAACTATGACAAGTTCAGGGTCTTTATAAGATTGACTGTCAAACGTTCGAGGGGTCATACTAGGATTACCCAGACGGAGTGACTTACTTAAAAAGGCAGGATAACCCGGGGTTTTAGGTGAATACACCTGGCTTCCAAGCCTGGCTTTTATAGCCTACTGCAAGGTTATAGACTCTATGTTCTTGTAGAAGCAAAGAGCCCCCAAGCAATATTTTGAGCTGTGCTCAGTGGACGCCTATGTTTGAGTTGTGCTTTGCAACAAACTCTCTTTGGCTCCTTATGATGTTGGGTATTAAGCCCCCAAGCTTATGTTTGAGCTGTGCTCTCTCTTTTTTTGTAGCTTTATAAGACAGACAATCAGAACTCCGCTTTATAAGCAGAAGCCCCCATGTAACCAAGAAAAACTTTTAGGAAGAATGGCAGAGGCCCCGCTTTAGCAAGGATGCCGGTTTATTATATTGATCATAATATATACATTGTCAAAAATATGTACATAATAGGAGTCTATGGCTCAGGTGTAGTAAGGCTCAAGATGGGCAATATTCCACGGCCGGCGGGTCTCCTCCTCCGACTTGCCTGAGTCTTTGTGCTCTCGAACATCGATAAGGTAGTATGACCCATTGTTCAGATTCTTGCTGACCACAAAGGGTCCCTCTCAAGGTGGGGATAACTTGTGCATATCGGTCTGATCCTGGATAAGCCGGAGCACTAAGTCGCCTTCTTGAAAAGCTCTGGATTTAACCCGACGGCTGTGATAACGCCGCAGGTCCTGCTGATAAATCGCCAAATGTGCTGCCGCTATGTCCCGTTTTTCATCCAACAGGTCCAATGCATCTTGGCGTGCTTGTTCATTGTCCGCTTCAACATAAGCTGCCACCTGAGGCGAGTCATGGTGAATGTCACTGGGGAGAACACCTTCTGCTCCATAAACCATGAAGAAAGGTGTATAACCCGTAGATCTATTGGGGGTGGTATTAATGCTCCACAATACGGAAGGCAACTCTTCCACCCAACAACCCGGCGTCCTCTGCAAAGGGACCATAAGCCGGGGCTTGATGCCCTTCAGGATTTCTTGATTAGCTCTTTCAGCTTGACCATTAGACTAGGGGTGAGCCACTGATGACACATCAAGCTAGATGTGCTCACGTTGACAGAACTCTTCCATAGCACCCTTGGAGAGGTTCTTGCATTATCTATTATGATGTTGTGTGGAAAACCAAAGCGGAAAATCAGCTTCTTCATGAATTCAACCGCCGTGGCTGCATCACACCTATCGACTGGCTCTGCCTCCACCCACTTAGTGAATTTATCAACCGCCACCAGAAGGTGGGTCTTCTTATCCTTGACCTCTTAAACGGCCCAACCATATCCAGCCCCCAAGTTGCGAACGGCCAGGTGATTGGAATCATCCTCAACCCCTGAGCCGGAACATGGGCTCGGCGTGAAAACTTTTGACAACTATCACACTTCTTGACGAAATCCTCAGCATCAGCATGAGCCGTTAGCCAGTAAAAACTGTGTCGGAAAGCCATAGCCACGAGGGATTTTGAACTGGCATGATGACCACAATCCCCTTTGTGGATTTCATGCAAAATATCACAACCTTCTTCAGGAGAACCGCAACGTTGAAATGTCCCCGAGACACTGCAGTGATGTAACTCGCCGTTGACAATAGTCATGGACTTGGACCGCCGGATTATCTGTCTTGCCAAAACTTCGTCCTCGGGTAACTCGCCCCGGGTCATGTACGCCAGGTATGGCACCGTCCAATCAGGGATAGCATGAAGAACCACCACCAATTGAGCCTCCGGGTCGGGAACAGCCAGATCCTCCTCCGTTAGTAGTTTGACCGACGGGTTATGCAAAACGTCAAGAAAGATATTGGGCGGCACCGGTTTACGCTGAGATCCCAGCCGGCTTAGAGCGTCCACCGCTTCATTCTTGCGTCGATCGATGTGCTCTATCTGGTAACCCTTGAAGTGACCAGCAATGACATCCACCTCTCGCCGATAAGCCTCCACGAGTGGATCCTTAGAATACCAAGTACTAGATACTTGCTGAGCCACTAAATCGGAGTCCTCAAAGCAACGCACCCGGATTAAGTTCATCTCCTTAGCCGTCCGAAGACCGTGGAGCAAGGCCTCATACTCAGCTGCATTGTTAGTACAAGGAAACATCAAGTGGAGAACATAACAAAACTTGTCACCTCGAGGGGAAGTAAGAACTACTCCAGCCCCCGAGCCCTCCAATTGTCTGGACCCGTCGAAGTGAATAGTCTAGTATGTATTATCCGGTTTATCCTCCGGTGCCTGCAATTCTGTCCAATCATTGATGAAATCCACGAGCGCTTGGGACTTGATGGCCGTACGAGGCATATCTTTTAACCCGTGAGGTCCAAGCTCGATAGCCCACTTAGCAACCCGGCCAGTTGCCTCCTTGTTCTGGATGATATCTCCCAAAGGAGCAGAACTGACCACAGTGATGGGATGGCCCTGAAAGTACTGCTTAAACTTCCGACCCGCCATAAAAACTCCATACACAAGCTTCTGCCAATGTGGATATCTCTCCTTTGACTCAATAAGCAACTCGATGATATAATAAACCGGCCGTTGAATTGGATACTCCTTACCTGCCTCCTTGCGTTCCACCACAATAGCCACGCTGACAGCTCGGGCGTTAGCAGCCACATATAACAGCAATGGTTCTTTATCAATGTGGGTAGCAAGAACAGGCGGCTCGGCTAACTGCTTCTTTAGATCCTCAAACGACGCATTAGCAGCATCACTCCAGAGAAAATTGTCTGTCTTTTTCATCATCTGATATAGAGGGATTGCCTTCTCTCCCAACTGGCTGATAAACCGGCTTAACGCTGTAATACGACCCGCCAGACGTTGAACATCATTGATACACGCCGGTTTAGCCAGGGATGTAATAGCTTTGATCTTTTCGGGATTAGATTCAATACCCCTGTTAGACACCAGAAAACCCAAGAGCTTGCCTGCCGGTACACCAAAAACACACTTGGCCGGATTAAGCATCATCTTATAAACCTGGAGATTATTAAAAGTTTCTGTCAAATCATCTATCAAAGTCTCCTCTTTCCTGGACTTCACCACGATATCATCCACATAAGCATGAACATTGCGCGCAATCTGACTATGAAGACAATTCTGCACACATCGCTGATAAGTCGTCTGGGCACTCTTGAGCCCAAAAGGCATAGACACATAACAGAAGGCTCCAAAGGGAGTTATAAAAGCTGTCTTCTCCTGGTCCTTAACTGCCATTTTGATCTGATGATAACCTGAATAAGCATCCAGAAAGCTCAAACGCTCGCAACCCGCCGTAGCATCAATAATTTGATGAATACGAGGGAGAGCAAAGGGATTAGCCGGGCAAGCCTTGTTCAAATCTGTGTAATCCACACACATACGCCAGGTGCCGTTCTTCTTAAGTACCAGCACCGGGTTAGCTAACCACTCAGGGTGAAAAACCTCCACAATAGACCCTGCTGCTAAGAGCTAGGCTACTTCCTCACCAATGGCCTTGCATCTCTCTTCATTGAAATGGTGGAGAAACTGCTTGACTGGTTGAAACATGGGATCGATATTAAGAGTGTGCTCAGCGAGTTCCCTCGGTACACCTGGCATGTCAGAAGGTTTCCATGCAAAGATGTCTCGGTTCTCACGGATGAACTCGATGAGCATGCTTTCCTATTTTGGATCTAGGTTAGCGCTGATTCTAAACTGCTTGGATGAATTGCCAGGAACAAAATCAACCAACTTAGTCTCATCAGCCGATTTAAACTTCAACGCCGGATCGTGCTCTGTAGTTGGCTTCTTCAAAGAAGTCATATCTGCTGGATCAACATTGTCTTCAACTCGTCTGTTGCACAAACCGACTCAGCGTAAGCCGCATCACCTTCCTCACATTCCAAAGCAATCTTTCGGCTTCCATGTACTGTGATGGTCCCCTTATGACCCAACATCTTGAGCTGCAGATAAACATAACATGGCCTTGCCATGAACTTAGCGTAAGCCGGCCGTCCAAACAGGGCATGATACGGGCTCCTAATTTTCACCACTTCAAAAGTCAATGTCTCTGATCTTGAATCATGATCATCTCCAAAAGCAACCTCCAGAACTATCTTACCGACGGGATAAGCCGATTTACCAGGCACCACCCCATGGAAAACGGTGTTTGACGGTTTAAGATTCTTATCTGTCAATCCCATGCAACGGAAAGTTTCATAATACAAGATGTTGATACTGCTCCCTCCGTCCATGAGCACCTTGGTGAACTTATAACCTCCAACCTGAGGCGCCACCACCAACGCCAGATGTCCCAGATTATCAACCCGGGGCGGATGATCCTCTCGACTCCACACAATGGGCTGTTCAGACCAGCGCAAGTAACGGGGCACCGCCGGTTCAACGAGTTCACTACCCTTCTATGAAGCTTCTGATCGCGCTTGCATAGGCTAGTGGTGAAGACATGATACTGCCCACTATTCAACTGCTTCGAGTGACTCTGGTAACCTGACTGTTGCTGCTGCTGATTCCCTTGTTGATTATAACCACCCTGGTTGCCCTGATTGCCTTGATTGCCATGTCCGCCCTGATTACCTTGAAATCCTGAACCGGAATTACCTCCACCATAACCCAGCCCATGGGACCTGGGTCCTGAACCGCTGGACGGTCCATGATCATATCGGAACAGATCCGAGGTTTTGAACTCCCACATAATAAAGTAATCCTTCCAGAGGTGAGTAGCTGGCTTTTCTCGCGTCCCGTGCCTCGGGCAAGGCTGATTTAACAGGCGCTCAAGGTTGACACCTGATCCTCCACTCCGCAGGGGTGGTTTACCCTTACAACGCTGACCATTGTCCTGCGCATTGGTGTTAGCCACAAAATCTGAACTATTATCCTCTTTACACTTACCATTGTTTCCATGCCCCGCTTGGCTATGCTGCTACCCTTTGGTGTTGCCGTTCTTCTTTCCCTTCCCCGGCTTTTCATCATTAGACTCAGGGTCCTTGGTACTATCAGAGTCGACATACTTAACCAGAGCTGCCATACGTGTTCCCATGTCATTGCAGTGATGCTTGAGCCATCCCAACTTCAGCTTCAGAGGCTTAAACCGGCAATTTCCTTCCAATGTTATGACCGTTGAATGAACATTGATGCGGTCCGATGAATGCAAAATCTCCGAAACCTGGCGCACCCAATGGGTTGTTGATTCGCCTTCTTCTTGGACACAGGCAGCTAAATCCACAATTGACATGGGTTGCTTGCACGTATCCTTGAATTTTAGTATAAACCGGGATTTTAACTCGGCCCATGACCCAATGGAATTAGCTGGCAAACTTTTCAGCCAAGTACGAGCCGTTCCATCCAACATCATGGTGAAGTACTTAGCACATGCCGCCTCATCCACATCCAGCATCTCCATTGCCATCTCATAACTTTCGACCCATGACTCGGGGGGTAAGTCAGTGGTGTAATTGGGCACTTTACGAGGACCCTTGAAATCCTTGGGCAGCCGCACATTGCGTAGAGCCGGGGTGAGACACGACACCCCCAAGAGCTGAAAGCAACACCTGGTTCTACTGAAGTTGTCGGACGAACCGGAGTAAGCTGACGGTCCACATACTGCACTGCTAACTCGGCTTCTCGACGCGCTATACCGTTATCCACCACGTCCTGAGCATTTGCACCACCGTGTGCCGGGTTAGGCCCTCGAGGGGCGTTACGGTTCCGCGCACTGCTTGACACAGCAGGTTCATCGATATGCCTGCTGTAACTCCGGCTCGGGCGAGGGGTTGAATGAATCTTGTCTCGACTATATGGATAAGCCTGCTACTGTACTAGGGCCGTTTGAAGGAGATCTCTGGCTTGCCGCATCTCAACAGCTGCTGGAGACTCGCCCTCCATTGGAATAGCTGGCAATCGAGACGCCGCGGCGATCATGTTATCCAAAGGGGTGGAGAAGTGACTCGGTGGTGTCGGCATGTACTGAGGCTGGTCATGGTTTCGTCGAGGTGGGTCCATCACCCGTGGCTGATCCAGCGCTCCTGTCCCAGGTGCTTCAATCCGGTTCACCGCTGCCGGATTACTGGTTCCTGCTCCTAGCGTGTTGAAGAGATTCATTGCTTCATAAACCGGTGGTAGACGGGACCGATGCCTCCTCCTCAGCATGTTGTTTGAAGCGTTCTGATCTAGCATGAGACGTTAATTTTCTTCCTGAATCCGATGTGCCTGAGCATCCAAAGCGGTCCGCTCCTCAGCCATCCTGGTTTCCTCAGCCGCCAAGTCCTCCTTGGCCTGAGCTATTTGATCTCGCAGCTTCGAGACTTCCGTGTTATGCTAATCTTGATTATCCGGGGTAACCTCTGTGGTCAACAACGTCGTCCAGGTGTCCAATAAGCCGGACATGATTTGAGCCGGCCGGCGCGTGGGGCCTCCTGCCCCGGCTGCCGATCTGGAAATCATCACTGCTGCAGCTGATGAGTGCTGCGTAGGCTGCGTACTGGCCATGAAGATCGCAACCCGGTTTGGCGGTTCAAGGGGGTCCGGAATACTGTCGCCATCGGAACAACCCCCAAACCGGCCATCTTGAAGTTGGTACAGTGACTCGGTCTCATCGGTGGATGATTCGATATCTGAATAAATGATCGTCTCACCGTCGGACACCGGTTCAGACTCCGCACTATTGATGAATCCTACAAACGCATGCTTCATGGTAGGCTGAACTCGGGCGGGGCTTGCATGCTGAGCTGTCTCGATGAGGTCAGCGCAGATGTCCGGCTCAGGGCCCGGTTCGCCGATCTTGCCGATGAAGACATGAATTCCTCCGAAGGGGACCCGGTACCCGTACTCGATTGAGCCAGCCTCGGGGCCCCAGCCTACGTCGTCGATGTAGAGCTTGCCACGACGACTCTTGGTCATCCGGCCCACTGCGTATCCCTTGAGTCCTTCGAAACTGCCCTTTACGAACTCGAAACCATCATGCGATAGCCCCACGGTGGGCACCAACTATTGTGGAATTATCACGTCAGATCTCCTAGAGTGAGGACTTAGTCGTGGAGCCATCGCGACGCGGTTAGCTTAAAGGGGTTAAACCGAACAAAGGACACGGGGAGTTTATACTGGTTCGGCCCCTTGCGGTGAAGGTAAAAGCCTACGATCCAGTTGTGGTGGAATTGATGGGGTCTCGATGATCAGGGAGCGAATCTGCTTTACCTAGCTCTCGAGTTGTTGTTTCTTGTCCTTGAACCGCCGCCGGGTCGTCCCTTTATATACACAGGCTGACGCCCAACAGTTTGCAGAATCCCGGCGCTGGCTCATACATGTGTCCGGCTTGGTTTCTATCCTTTCCTATCTTACAACACAAGTTACATAGTACATGGCGGTTTATGTTTACGGGCCCTAATCCGCCATTGGGCCCTGGGCCTCTAAGTCTCTTCAGTAAAGCGCCACACTCCTTGTCTTCATGGGCTTCAATATGGATAACTCGTTACCGGTATAACCCGGCCCCATCTAGGTGGTTTATACTCAGTAGTTATATCCCCAACATTAGGCCCCAGATTGATTTGAACCTGTTCATGTCAATCTTCCACACTTAAGAAAATTCCTTCTTTGAACACCTTCGTGTGAACCTTGTAATCCGCCATGACGTCATCTTCCAATATTGTAGTAAACCGCCATGACGTCACCTGCTTATTAAAAAACCGCATATACCTCCCCCTTATTAATGAACTTCCGAAAATCGAGGCGACAGCTCTGTCACTTATCCATTTTTTGGGCTCCTCAATTCTCATGCCTGTCGCTTATCCCTTCGCTTTATAAATTGAGACGACGCTGCTTTGGGCGGATGGAGCAGGAAGACTAGAGGTTGAAGAAGCACGACAGTCGTTGGATGGACATCATATGGTCACTGCAGCTAGAATCATATATATTGACTAAGTTGACAAAGCCCTTGGTACACGTCAACTTAGTAGGCCCACAACGCCTAACAAAAAGTCTGATGCAACAGTTCGGGAAGGAAGCGACATCGCTCCTTCACTCGCCTTGTCCGGTTTCCGTCGTCTATCCCCGCCGCGGCTGCGGCAGCGGTGGAAGCGACGGACGACAATGGCGCGGTGGCTCTAAACAGCCCGGGCAGCATGGCCACCGTGCGGCCCCCGTATGGAAAAGGGGTCTAGGTGATAAGGTATATGGTTTCTCCCCCCATCACTTTCACCTGACGATGATTGAGCCACATCGGTTTTTTAGCGTCAACAACGTCGATGAGCCCGCGCAAAACTCGGTTCAGCATTTTACCCTAGTAAGGGAAAATCCTAAGTGGAGCGCTGGCGCGAATCCGTTGGTTGATGCCCTGATAAGCATGCTCTAGCAAGGCCGTCCGCGTTGGCGTGACCTTTGCGCCAACACCGTAAGATCATCAAAGGTATAAAGGGGAAGGGAGAGAAACCGACCTCACCTTGCGTCATGTTTCGCCACCTGCAAGAGATTTGTGATCCCCTCCGGCCCATGCCAGGGATCCGTAAGCAACAAACGAAGCGCCATTCTTCCAAGGCATGTGGGCATGACAAGCAATCGCGGCCAGACAAAGAGATGAGCGTCAACGAAAGCTAAGTTAACATATCCTTTAATTTTCCCTCCAGAGTTCGCACCTGCTTATCCCTCGGAAAATCAATGTTTTTCATATGGTCAAGCCTTTCGTCTGATTGCACCTTAATGGGTTTGCCTGCACCCCCACTCTGTTTCGATCCTGCTCATGGAGCGGGTGGCTACACCAAGGGCTCCTAAAGGAAAAACCTACCGGGACATACCTTCACCTGCCGAACTCTAAGGACCCGTTCCTCGCAGCAATCGCGGCAGTATGCTACCGGTGGGCAGCCAAAGCACAAAAAACAAACTAGCCATACAAATATGGATGGATAAAACATGAGAGGCATAGCATGCATTTGAAATTAATTAATACACTAGTTCAGCGCAAGCGAAAGTAGTACTAGATCTAAACACGAGACATGCATAATGTTTTGTTATAGGGCAGTGCACCAATGCGAATGGTTCGAAGCCGTGCTTGGCGGTCTTATTGAGCCCTGGGAACGGTGAGGACCTTGTTGGCAAGGGTGGCGGCCTTCTCCTCGGCATCAGAAACATCAACGCCTATCGGAAGCTTCCTAAAGCCATCTGTGAGGTTGAGTTCAGGGTGGCGGTATGTGAGATTGCTCAAAACCATGAAGAGAGCATTGCGGGTGAGCTTTCGAGACTCGCTTGCATAGAGGGCATCTCTTCCTTCTTCATGAGTCTTTAATCCTTCAATCAAATCATTGAATAAGAGCCCTAACTTGATGCTCGGGACCTCATGCCTGCCAACCGAGAAGAGTGGCCCCTCCATGCCCATCACTGTAGTCTAAGAAGTGAGGCGCTCAGTGATGTTGATAAGGCTCTTGATCCAAAGGTCGATCTGCTCGGATTGGTTCGCTAGCTTGTCCTCTGCATCTTTCTGAAGGAGTAGTGCATTGTCCAGATCCTTCATCAACTGCTTCTCACAGACCCCGGCAGACTTGATTTCGCTCTCCAGGGAGCCAAGCCTTGCTTTCATGTCTTCAATGGCACCATTGGCAGTCTCAAGGCTCTGGCTCTTGGAGGAGAGATGCGATTTCACCTCCTTCAGAAGGATCTCTGCTTTTTGCGCCTCCTCCTTGATGGTTGTGACTTCCTAGCTCTCCCTGCAAGCTCTTCTGCCAGTTTAGCCACCTGTTGGTCAAGATCTGCCTTGGCAATGGACGCTGCAGCAAGGTCATCATCAACCTTCTTCAGCTGAGCAGCAAAGTCGGTGAAGAGCGCGTCGAGGGCTGCCTTGTGCATGTCCTCCAGTTCTTTGGTGCCTTGCTGGACAAGGGCCTCCATTTCTTCCTCCTTAACGCGAAGGGCAGCCTCGAGCTTCTCTTCCCGGGAAGAGATGCCCTTCTGTTTGGCATTCAAGAGCATTATGCGCTCTAACAGACGGGCTTCGTAGGCAATAACATCCTCCTTTTCCGTGGAGATCATATCTTGCTGCTGCAAAAGTACTTGGAATTGCTTGCCATGCCACTCATGCAGCTATTTGCTCTTGTCCCTCAGCTTCTGATCTACGCTGTTGGCAAAATTACGCTGCTCCTTGAGTGTCTGCCACTTCTGGATGTACCGCTTCTGCATTTCCTTGATGTCCACCGCCACAGACTCTAGGAAGGACAGGTCCAAGACCTCGTCGACAGAGTTATCGATCTCTCCAACTTGCTTATACGGTGGCGCTATGGTACATTGAATCTCCTCATCAAGCTCTACGCTCGTTGCTGTCGAGGAACTGGGGGCTCCGATACCAGGTTGGGCAAGCACTAATGCCAGATGGCTTGAAGTTGGCTATGGGATCCCAGCCGAGGTGCCAAAAGATGGAGGAGGGCTCATGGTTTGAAGGGGGGGGGTTTCTCTTGAACTGGCATCCCCGATCCTAACGAACTGCCAAGGGCATGCCCTACTTCCTTCGGGAGCTCCTGGGCATCCCCAGCAGCGTGTTCCTGTCCATCCGCGCCAGCAATTCTGGCGGCTTCCTTGGCAGTATCTTTACCGATGCTGGCCACCTCCTCCAATAACTCGGGCTCCTCGGCAAATGGTACTGCAAGCAAGGGCAAACAGGCAATCGTGAGGATGAAGAAACATTGGAGGACCAATAACTTGGAGCAAGACTATAAAGGAAAAGCAAATAAATTACTGGGAGTTATCTGCCGTGGAGGGTTTTCATTCTTCCCAGCAACATCAATTGCCGGGACATAGACACCACCCTCCTCCCTAGTAACTATGGTGTCGACTAGGGCAGAGCCATCCATGGGAGTCTCTGTTAAGGTCCCCTCAGCTCGGTCAATAGGCGGAGTGGGCCCCTCCCGGAAGGCCCCATCTTGGGCAGACCCCCTCCTCTTCCAAGATTGGATATGGGGGGGGGGGGTACTCTTCTGCATCGTCTTTGGCGGGAGAAATCAGCAATGTCTTCGCATGGAGGGCTGGGCTGGGGGCTTGCCACCAGACTGCCCGTGCTGCTCCCCGCCTGGCCCGTGCCTCCTGGGGACCTCGGCGACTCCGCATGCCTGAGACGGTTGGCTCGGTGGATGAGGGTCTTCTTCTCCTCCTCTTCCCTGTCAAAGGCAACAAGCAAGATTGAATAGCAAACCAACAAGCCTGCTAGACTCGGATGAGACCGGAGAATATTGTTCTTACTCTGAGTCCATGATCGTGGAACCTAGCTCAAACCCCATGGGCGTTGGAGGTGCTCTGCTCCTCTTCAGGTTCTGGGCGGTAGTGCTTCTCGGCAACTGGAGACCCTGTTGGGGCGTGGGGGGCTCTGACGCGGACAAGCTGCTCGAAGATCTCGATCTGGACTGGGAGCTGGAGCTACCTACCATGACCGCTCGTTGCTTGGCAGGAGAGTTCTTGTCCTCGGAGAGCGAGAAGAGTGGCGGCGTACCGCGCCCGCCCCGTCGCCTTTAGAGGTGATCTTCTTCACCTTATTGGCAGGCCCGGGGGCTGGGGGCGCCGCTCCCCGACTGGTCCGCCTGCGAGGGCGGAATTCCAAGTCCGGTTCTGGGGCCTGGGGACCCGCGGCAAGCCACTCTTCGCCGGGCTGCTCCACCTCTTCAGTATCATCCTCTTGCTAGGCTTCCGCTGCCACTGCGTATAAAGCCTCTCTCCTGCCAGGCTCGTCCGCGACAGGCTCATCTCAGGCAGGTTCATCCACGGCAGCCTCTTCCACGGCTCGCCCCTCACTCCTGTCATGGGAAGACCCCTCACCTTCAGCTTCCCCTTTCTCTTCCTCACCTCTTCTGGGCCTTGCTTTCCCGGCGGCCCGGAGCACCCTGCCCTCCTCAATCCGCTTCTTGATGAACGCCTACTCCACCTTGGAGGTGCGCTTGAACATGTTGGTCTCTACCCTGGTTCCTCTTTCCTCTAGGCTAGAGAACCACTTGATCTTGTCGTCAAGCTCAGGTAATTGCCAGTCGCCCGCCACCCCATGAGCATTACAATCTGGCATCCATTTAAGAATCTGATCCCGGGCGGAGTTGATGTTCAGCGGGACGACATTTGCCGGCAATTTGAACGCTCCGAGGCTGCCGAACAGCTGTTCGCACAACCAGCCATGACTGTAAATCAACAAGTTGTTGGCTAGGCCCGAGTATAATTGCATCCTGTCGGCGGCATCCCTGTACAGCTAAGCGAACATGTCCCTTTTCTGCAAAGGCACGATGCAGCATTGGAGGAAATCGGCCCCCACTTGATCGACGGTTAACCCAGCAGCTTTCAGACGGATGATCATATTCAGTGCCAGGCGAAGGCTATCGTCGGTAAGGCCAAATTCCCTCCAATCGTTGCCAAGCACAATGCACTCCGTCCACGCGTGGCAAAGCTCTGGGGCATCCTCATCCTAGATCCAGCACCAGCCCGCCCTCCACTCCTCCCATCTGCCACACTGCTGACTGGGAAGGTAATCCCAAGTTTCGCTCTACACTCGAGGGATTCAGTTTATGTTCTCGGAGCAGTGGGCATTGTTCTCCACCCGCGGCACGAAGAAGTGCCGAAACAGATCCACATTGGGGGCGGCCCCGACAAAGTTCTCCCACAAGTGGGCAAAAATCGCCATGCACACCATTGCATTTGGCATGAAATCCAAGAGGTGGAAACCATATACCACCATCATCGCCTCAAAGATATCTGAGAAGGGGGGACAGAGGCCACAGAAGAAATACGTGCAGAAGAGTCGGTATGCATTCAGCGGATCCTTTTTTGCCTCCGACAGAACCTTGGTGCACCATGCCCCTTTGGAACTTCCCTCCCCCACATATATCCATACCTCGCAATCAGGGCATCATTGTCGAGGCTTGATGGGAAGAAAACCAAATCTCCCCGTTGCTTCCTGTCCAAATCCGCTGCCCTTTTCGTGTTCCCTTCCGCGGTTGTCTCCTTCATCGCGGCCGACTACTTTCCTTTCACGGCAGAGGCTTTCTTCCTCATCTTCAGGAGCTTTGGAGGATATGAAGGGTAGAGCGAGGTGTCGGAAGCGGATGTGGGTGCAAGGACAGGTGCTCTGGCTCAAGGAGGAAGGCGATGGAGAAAGGGGTGCAAATGTGCCATGCCTTTCCACGTTCTTCCCCTTTATGAGGAACGAACATGGGGTAGAGGAGCGTTTCTTCGCCACTTTCCCTTATAATGTTACCATTTTACATTAATTTATATAGTCCCACGACCCCACGACCTGCGGTAATTAAGCAGAGTGGATGTTGGATTGACTGGTCATCAATTCAAATTGCTACACGCAAAGCACCTCTTCGACACGTGTCCATGCACCATTTTGGGGCCTAACCCAACGTGCCCGGCGATACATATGGCTCAGGCCTGAGAGCTTCTATCGGGGTACACAAATAGGGGAGTACGTTTCCCCCTGACTTGTGCCCGGACAGGCAAGTCTCCGGCACGACAACAACAAAGCAAGCTGCTCCAGCATTCAAGACCAGACCAAGTAGAAGAGATAAGCTCTTTGAGAAATCAGATGGTGGATGAAGAAGACCAAGAGAAACCAGTAGGGCAAGATATCACTAAGGAAAAACCTCCCTTGCCAGGCAGGCGGGCCTGGCAGGGTCGAGGTTACCTGAAAGACAAGTCTCGAGACTCCCCCGGCAGGCTTGCCGGGGACTCCGAGAGCGGATTACCCCGCCAAGGCTCCACCGCTCCACCTCACAGCAACGCAAGTCACCCATCGGTGCGGTCTCAAGCCCCCAGGTGATTGAGTGGTTGTTATTTGGCATGTGGCAGCCATTTCTAAGGAAGAACACCCCTAAATGACACCCGTCCAGGAGACGTGTCACGCAGACATGTGAGGAGGTGGCTGCATGGCAAGGCAAGGCTTGCCGGGCTACATCCACGATGTGACACTAAGCGATGCATTTAATGCACCTTGTCCTATCTGCAGAATTAGGTATGATAGCACTGTAGCTATCTAATCACTGGATAATGACTGTTTTGCCATTGTGGTAACCCCTTGACCTATAAAAGGAGGGTCGTGGCAACCTTAGAAAGGATCGGGACCCCTGTACACTCATACACGTGTAGTTGCTCTTGTCCCAAGGCGACCTTGCTGGGCTAGAGCAATGCGTCTCCACGACGGTCCTTTCATCAATCCACCAAAGTAGGAGTAGGGTTTTATGCCTCGTGGCAACCAGAATCTGGGTAAAAACTGCTCATGTCATTACTGCCATGCTGCTCTACGGTCTCCACTCTTTGTGCAATGTGCCCTCCCCCCTCGCCGAACCACAAGGGGCCGATGGTCCCATACGTATCCGTGAATACCATGACAACAACGCCTTCTACCTGAACCAAACCATCTACAGGCAATGGCGACAAGTCAAGCTACAAGAAACCTTCGTCATCTTCGACACCTTCAAGTCGCCCTACCACTACAAGCAACTTCGAGCTGAGAGTTTCGTCATCTACAACTCCACCGGATGAGACCGCGAAGTCAAGTTCCATCAAATGCTTCACATGTCAAGGCCAAGGCCACAAAACATTTGAGTGCCCCACTCGGCGCACCATGATCGCCAACGGGGACAACACCTATGAATCGATGAGTGAGGAAGGAATGGAAGCAGTTGAGCACATGGCCATGAACCGGCGCATGGATGAAGATGAAGATTACCAAGTCTTTTGTGATAATGATTCGAGCCCCACTCTCATTGTCTCCAAGGTCTTGACACTTCAAGACCAACTAGACGGGAGATCAGCAATGCCACATCTTCCACACCAAAGCATGCATCAATGGACGTTCCATGAAGGTCATAATCGACGGAGGAAGTTGCCACAATTTGGCTAGTGAAGAGTTATGCTCCAAGCTACAATTTGTCAAGATGAAGCATCCCCATCCTTACAAGTTCCAATATCTTAGCGACTCCGTCACTATTCAAGTGGAGCATACCGTTCGAGTCTTCTTCAAGATTGGAGCATACAAAGACATCTTGGAGTGTCATGTGGTTCCCATGTTCGTTTGCCATCTTGTACTTGGACGACCTTGGAAATTCGTCCGCGGCGTTATCCACAATGGGTGAACCAGTCACTATAGCTTCGAGATGAAAGGGAAGGAGTACGTGCTATCACCTATGTCACTGAGCCAAGTGATGACAGACAAGCTAGCATCCACCCATCATGCAGAGAATAGTGAGAGAGCGAGCCACCAAAAAGAGAGTGGGCGCCACAAGCCCAAATTGAGTGCCTCAATGATGAGCGACAAGAAAAAACCTAGCCCTCCTAGCTACCAAAAGAGAGATGATAGAAGTGTGGGACAACCCATCAAGTGTTATACGTTACTTCCTTGTGTGCAAGGACGAATTGGAAAGAACTAACACCTCTCACCATCTAACTTTAGTGTTGTCTAATCTATTACATGAATTCACAAACGTATTCCCCGATGACCTACCTCCGGGTCTACCTCCACTACTTGGCATCAAACACCGAATCGACCTCATCCCCGTTGCATCATTACTAAACAAGGCACCCTAGCACGTCAACCCTGAAAAACCAGGGAAATACAAAGGCAAGTACAACACCTCATTGACAATGGGCATGTATGTGAAAGCTTAAGTCCTTGTGTCGTTCCTGTTATTCTTGTGCCTAGGAAAGATGGTAGTTTTTCGCATGTGTTCCGATTGTCGTCCCATAAATGCTATCACCGTTCGTTATCGCCATCCCATTCCCCGCCTTGACGATATGTTAGATGAGCTTAGGTAGCCAGCATTTTCTCTAAGATTGATGTTAAGAGTAGCGTTTACCAAATCCGCATTCAAGAAGATGATAAATGGAAAACCGCCTTCAAAACCATGGGCTTATCCATAGATATTCCCAAGGGCTTATCCAAAGCACCCGGTACTTTCATGTATGTGATGCATTATGTTCTTCGACCCTACATTGGCATATTTGTTGTGGTCTACTTTGATGATATACTTGTGTTTAGTGAGTCTCTAGAAGATCATGTCACCCATCTTAGCACTATTTTGCAAACTCTTAGAAACGAGCACCTTTATACTAGCATGGAGAAACACAAAATTGGTGTTGACAAGCTTGTTTTCTTGGGTTTTGTTGTGTCATCTAAGGGTGTGCATGTCGATGAAGCTAAAATTGATGCTATTAAAACTTGGCCACAACCAACCAACTTGCAACAACTGCGTAGTTTCTTGGCTTAGCCAGGTTCTATCGTAGATTCATTAAGGACTTTAGCACTATTGCATCACCTTTGCATGCCTTGAGTAAGAAGAATGCACCATTTGTTTGGGGACCATCCAAATATACCGCATTTCATGAGCTTAAGAATTTGCTTACACATGGTCCATTGCATGCATTACCCAACTTTGATAAAAAAATTGAGGTCCATTGCGATGCTAGCATTAATGGCATAGGAGGTGTGTTAATGCAAGAGAAGTGCCCAATTGCTTACTTCACTGAGAAACTTCCCGGGGAGCAACTTAATTATCCCATGTATGACAAGGAGTTATATGCCTTAGTGAGAGTCTTGCATGTGTGGGAACACTACCTTCGCCCTCATGAATTTTTCATCCATACGGATCATGAAACGCTTAAATATCTTAAGGGTCAAACAAAATTGAATAAGCAACATGCCAAATGGAGTGAATTTATTGAGTCATTTCCTTATGTTATCAAGTACATCAAAGGTAAGGAAAATGTTGCGGCAGATGCTCTTTCCTGCAAATGCATGCTTTGTAACTCAACTTGAATTGAATGTTATTGGCTTTGAGCACATAAAAGACTTATATGCGCATGATCCTACTTTTGCTATTCCTAATGCCAAATGCTTGATGCATACATCTTGGGAATGATATTACATCAAGAATGACTATCTAACGAGACCTAACAAGCTATGTATCCCCGAGTCTTCCCTTTGTTCGTTGCTTTTGCAAGAGGCTCACGGTGGAGGAATTATGGGTCACTTGAGACGCGACAAGACATTTGCTAGGCTCTCCAAGGACTAATATTGGCCCAAGATGTTCTGCGACGTCTCCCGCTACACCAATCGATCCTCTATATGTTGCAAAGCTAAGTCTAAAGCTCAACCATCGACTCTATATGCCACTTCCTATTCCGGATCACCCATGGGAAGATATTAGTATGGACTTTGTGCTTGGTTTACCTAGAACTCAAAATGGAAAGGATTCCATGTTTGTTGTTGTGGACCATTTCTCTAAGATGGCACAATTTATCCCATTCAACAAGATAGACGATGCTTCACATGTTGCCAATCTCTTTTATAGGGAAATTTTGCATCTATATGGAGTGCCAAACACTATTGTCTCGGACCGCGATATCATGTTCCTAAGCTACTTTTGGTAGACCCTATGCGCCAAGATCGGAATCAAGCTCTTATTCTCTTCGGCATAACATCCACAAACCGACGGTGAAACAGAGGTGACGAACCGGGCGTTATTTACTCTCCTTCGCGTCTTGATCAAGAAGAACATCAAAGAGAGGGAGGAGTTCTTACCCATTGCTGAGTACACCTACAACTAGGAAACACATTCAAACGGCCGGCAAGTCCCCCTTTGAGGACGTCTACATATTAAATCCTTTCTCCCCATTGGACATTCTACCGCTACCACTACAAGAGTGCATCAACATGGACGCGAGTGCACGAGCGAGCTATCTCAAGAAGGTGCATGAAGATACAAGACAAGCAATCAAGCGCCAAGTTCACTGACTCGCTGCCAAGATCAACATCAACAAGCAACCCATGATATTCAACATTGGAGATCTAGTATGGCTACACCTTCTCAAGGAACGCTTCCCCAATGAAAGCAAGTCCAAGCTACTACCGCCAGCCGATGGACCCTTCAAGGTGCTAGAATGCTACAATAACAACGCCTACAAGATCGACATCCCACGTAACAAGTACTCCATGAGAGACATCTTCAATGTAAAGGATCTCTTTCCCTACCATGGTGATGAGGTTTTCGATTCGAGGTCGCATGTTTCACAATGGGGAGGGGGAGATGATGCGTAGCATCCCAAGGTCATCCCCATGGACCTATTATCGTCTCATCAAGTGCCACCTGGACCTATGACATGTGCACGTGCAAGAGCACTCAAAACCAAGGTAACATCTCTCCTCTCGTAATTCCTCTTTACACTACAAAAAAAGACACATCTGTCACATTTTGGGCCGAACAATTTTTTTCTGTCATACTTATGACACTTCTATGACGATAATTGTGACAAAACCCGGTATCATCATAGATGTGGTGGGCTCCTACTTCTATGACAAAAAATCATGACAGAAAATGGGCTTTTCGTCCTGGTCGGGCCGGAGACGCAGCTGCATGACATTCCTTGGACTGTCCGTGACGGAAAAAACCGTGTTAGAAGCGAGGGCGACGGAAATATCGGGGAGTTCCCGATTACAGTGGGTGGTCAGGGGCCGAGCGATGCGCGTTTCTCTCGTATTGTACGCACGTGGGTGCGAGGAGTTGGACTCTAACTGAACCCGAGCGGGGCGTCGCCTAACTGAACCCGAGCGACTGCACTGCAGGTTACGCGTTACTGAACAGAGTGATCGAGCGATTCCTTCGCTACTGCTGCTAACTGAAGCCGATCGATGCTGCCTCTAGATGAACAGTGAGCGTTGCTAGGGGGATTGGATGAGCAGTGAGCGGCGGGGGTGGTTGAACAGGACCCCATGGTGTTGCCTCTAGATGAACAGGACCCCGAGCGATCGAGCCGGTTGGGGCTGGATGAACAGGACCACGTGGAGGGATGGATGAACAGGACGGCCCCGTGGAGGGCTAGATGAAAAGTAGACGGTGGAGGGGTGGATGAACAGTAGCCCATGGAGGGGTGGTTGAACAGGAGCCCGTGGAGAGGGGTGGTTGAACAGTGGCCGGTGGAGTAGCGCGCGGTGGAGGCTGGATGAACAGGAGCCCGTAGATGAATAGGAGCGCGGTGGAGGCTGGATGAACAGGAGCCCGTGGATGAACAGTCGCAGGTGGAGGCTGGAGGAGGTCGACGATGGATGAACAGTAGCCCTTGGAGGCTGGAGGAGGTCGACGGTGGAGATGAACAGTATCCCGTGGAGTCCCGTTTTGCGGTACGCCACACCCCTCCCAATGAACAGGACCCCCATTTCGACCGTAGCGCTCCAACACAAGTCCGTTTCCTCCATTTTGCGATATGCCACACCCCTCACGATCAACAGGACCCCATTTCGACCGTAGGAGATCCAACACAAGTCCGTTTCCTTCGTTTTGCGGTACGCCAGACCCCTCCCGATGAACAGGATCCCATTTCGAATGTGGCTGGTCGAACACAAGGCCATTCCCTCCGTTCTGCAGTATGCCAAGCCTCATTTCCATCGGCTGTTCCGTCCAAGCCGGTTGGCTCCCACGCGTTCCGTTGCCTCCCGATGAACACGACGCATTCCGTTGTCTCCTGATGAACACGAAGCATTCGGTTGCCTCCCCATGAACACGACGTATTCCATTGCCTCCCCATGAACACGACGACGACGCAGTTTCTCCGTTCCGACCCAGCCATGCACACGAGCCCTGGCTGTACATATGCACGAGTAGGCATTCGAGACCCCACCCGTATGTACGTACGTGGCCGTATTTACTTTCTTGCACCCTGGCCGATGTACGTACGTGTACATGCTACGTGCGCACCTCTACATCGACCACTATGTACGTACATGTTTGCGACCAGAATGACAATGCTACGTACGCTTTGACTAGGTGGGTCCCGGCTGTCAGGCACTTCCTTGCGTGCGAAGATGTAGCTGGTGGGTCCCAGCATTCATGGGGCAGGGGGGGAATCAATTTCTTTTGCCCGGACGCACTTCCTTGTGTGCAAAGATGTAGCTAGTGGGTCTCAGCAGTCAGGGGGAAAGGTTTTTTTTTTGCGAAATACGGTGGCCCGTCTGGTGGGTCCCCGCTGTCAGGTGGAGGAATCATTATTTTCCGCGTAATAAGGAGGCACTTCCTTGTGGCTACCCTGGACCCAGCTGTCAGCCTATCCACGTACAATACTCTTCCGATGGAAGTCGGTCGTTGACCACGTTGACCACACCATGCCGAGAGCACCACGGCAGTGGATGACGGCGAGGCCTAGGAAGGGGATGACGCGGAGTTGGGGAAGATGCGGCAATGGAAGACCGCGTGGAGAGGAGTACGAGGGTTCACTGGTTCGGCTGCGGTGTGAGGCTGCCGTCACCGCAGAATAACAGGGGATGTGGCTGAGTAGAGGGATGGCCTGGCCAGCGGTGGGAGTAGTAGGGGGCGGTGAGGCCTCCGTGGCATCACAGCCGGCCACAGGAGGCAGGAGCACGCGGCACGACCGGCGCTAGTTTGGGCGGCTGGAGCAAGAAGACCAGAGGTTGAAGAAGCACTACGACCGTTGGATGGACATCGTACGGTCACGGGAGCTAGAATCATTCATATTGACTAAGTTGACAAAGCCCTCCGTCCCCGTCAGCTTAGTTGGCCCACAAGTCAGCCTCCCACTATGGTGGGTCCCAGCTAGCAGGGGGTATTCATTTTTTTGTGCGTAATAAGGAGGCACTTCCTTGCGTGCGAAGATATAGCTGGTGGGTCCGACCTGTCAACGGGGGGAATGTTTTTTTTCACGAAATACAGAGGCCCTTCCAGTGGGTCCCAGCTGTCAGGTGGAGGAATCATTATGTTGCGCGTAATAAGGAGGCATTTCCTCGTGTGCGGCTGTGGACCCAGCTATCAGCCTCTCCACATACAGTCCACGTCCGATGGATGTCGTTCGTTGACCACGTTGACCAGGCCGCGCCGAGAGCACCATGGCGGTGGACGACGGCGAGGCCTAGGAAGGGAACGACACAGAGCCGGGGAAGACTCGGCAATGGTTGCCCACACGGTGGGGAGTACGTGGGTTTACTGGTCCGGCTGTCGTCGCCGAAAAATAACAGGAGGTGTGGGTGAGTAGAGGAATGGCCTGGCCAGCAATGAAGTAGGGTGGGGCGGTGCGGCCTGTGCGGCAGCATAGCCGGCCACGGGAGGTGGGAGCAGGCAGTCCCACCGGCGCTGGTTTGGGCGGCTGGAGCAAGAAGATCAGATATTGAAGAAGCAGCACGGCCGTTGGATTAACATCCAACAGTCACTTCTGCTAGAATCGTTTGTGGACTAAGTTGACAAAGCCTTTCGTACACGTAAACCTAGTAGACCCACAAGTCAACCTCCAAATCTGTCCCAAACAGCATACAACCCGAACTTTCTAGCCAGATTCAAATTAATTTTAAAACTAAATATACCTTAATTTAAATTCAATGAAATTTTAACCGCACAAAAACAATGAAATTTAAAATATCAAAATCTGAAAGAAAAAAGTATTTTGGAACTAATTGCCTGTTTGCTATATTTTTTCATTTTATAGCCCATTTATTATTACTTATAGCCCATTTCTTATTACTTATAGCCCATTTTCTGGGCAAAATGCATCCCTCCTTGTCTTGAAAGATTTCCGGCCCAGCAGGGCATAGAAAAGCAAGTAGGCCTACGTTGGTTATTCTGCAAAAAACAAAATAGCTAGCTAGCCATTTTCAGAAAGGAAAAAAACAAACTGGGTGGTCATGTGCTAAACATATGAAATAAAAGCCTGGGCTAGATGGGTCACTGGTCCCGCACAACCCAGTTGATACCCTTCTCCGTCCCGAAAAAACAAAATTACTGTGCGTGCTGCTGGGTCCCTACTGTCATCCTCACCATGTACAGTCATCTCCTTATTCCTCTAGGTTGTTGACCATCTTGACAACACCGGAGGGCGGCGCCTAGCGAGCGAACCAAGGTGGAGGACAATGGTGAGGCCTCGGACGGGAACGAACAGGAGCCGGGGAAGATGCGCAGAGTTTTAGGGTGCGATGTGGCCACGATGCGTGCGCGACATCACAGCCAGCCGTGGGAGGCGGGAGCAGGCGGTCCCGCCGGTGCTGGTTTGGCTTTGGCTGCTCGAGGAAGAAGAGACTGAAGAAACACGACAGACGTTGAATGTCAATCCAACGATCAAGGTTGGCACAATCGTTTGTTGACTAAGCCGACACCAAGTTGCATACTTTTTTATATATAGGAAGAAAAGCAAAACTGGGCTCATTCGCCTGATAACATTCCCAAAAGTGCGACAGTTCGATCTTGTGTCGCAACTAAAACTGCGAGAAAAATGCGTTTGTCTATCGTCCTCCTCCCAGGAAACGTTCGCCACATAAGTGACTAGCACCCTTGGATTTCAACCGAGAGGTCTTGGGTTCAAGTCCCAGGAACTGTCAATTTTGTCCTCCTTCCTTCCTCGCAAAAAAAGGGAAAGAAAATTAAAGACTTGAGAAGGCGTATAGAACAAGCTAGTGTACCAGTAAAGAGACATTGCTGAGTTTTAGAAAAAAGAGAGACGTGCTCCTATAGCTGGTTCGAATCCAAACCTAGACTATGACTATATATGGTGCTATGCTACTCTGCAAGTAATGAAACTGACATATCCAACGTTCACTTCTCCTCTTCTCTACTTACTCTGCCTAGCATCAGAAGCTCTGGCTGCAGCAACCATGTCCACTGGCTGCTCGTCCACCTGCTCTTCAGCAGGCAACAACCAGATATGCGCCAAGTCACCACCCGTACCATAGCCTGTGGGTCTCATCACACCCCCGCCAGAACGCGCACCGCAGCCGATTGCTCATCGCAACCCGCTGCCGTTGGTGTGGTGCCACTGCTGCAAATCACGCAGAGTCATTCGTCGCGTCTCAACCACAATCCTCAACCCTGGCCGAGTTTTCTACAAATGCCCGAATCATGGGGTAATAATATGTTTAAGTGTTGTTCTGCTGCTTTCAGATACTGATTTTTTTAATAGTTTGGTTGATGATCTTCCATTTTGATTCATGCAGAAAAGGGAAGATTCATGTGATTTGTATTTCTGGGAAGTTGCTAATGTGGGGGGAATGCAACTACGTTGATTATTTGGTTAGCCGAGGAATCCCAATACCAGCAGGTTGGGGTGTTGGACAAGTAACTGAAGGAACGACAGAAGAGGAAGATGCAGAGCAAAAGGTTAAAGATGCAGTTCCTCTGATCATGGCCAAGCAACAGCTGCTGAACAACCTTGACAGCAATGAGGAGATGAAAGAGCTTGCGACGATAATGGGCAAAATCGATGTGCTTTGTAGGATGATTGTATCTTTATTTGCACTGTATGTAGCACTCGTGATGTATTCAGTGGCTATGACATGAGAACTTTGATGAAACTAGTAATGAATGAAACCTGTGTAGCAGGTTGGGCGTAGTGTTGTGAACATCTAATGATTTCTATTAATGGAAATCAGGGGGTATCACCTTTTGCTCATAAATAAGTAAATAGCAGAGGCCCTTTTGGTAATAAATAGATAAATTAGCAGGGGCCTTGTCTGGTCAGCTTTGTTCTCATTCGAAGACGTCGAGCAAATTGTAGTCCAACATCAAACTATGTCATCAAATTCAAGTTTCACAGCCAAATATGAGTACAACTAAACAACAATGTCATCATGTTTTAGTCGTCATACAATCACCAAACACAAATCAGCATACATAACAAGTGATGTTCTCACAGCAAAATACTAAACAACATGTCCATCAGGTTTTAGTTGTCATAGCAAACACAATTTCACATAGTAGATAAAAAACGTCTTCTGACAGGCAAATACGACAAAATCAATGTAATCATCATCCGCAGCAGCAGCGTCAACATCTTCGCCATGGGTATCGGTCTGAATCGTAATTCCCCATGGTGTCATCTTCTTCTTCGTCCTCAACGTCCTCGAATGTTGGCTTCTTCTTGATCAAATCTTGTATGTCCACAACACGACAGGCAATCTTTTCGCCGGCGTCATTAACGTGATGGTTCTCAAAGATATTAGGAACATCTGTGTTATCTTGTACATCAGGAGCAGTGTAAGCATCATCTTGTTGTGCAACTTAATTAAACGAATTCCTCTGCTCAAACCTTTGCAATACTCTCAAGTCATCGCTACGTGCAAATGTGTCTTCCAAGAAAAATATCTATGTTGCTTGATTTGCCAAAATAAAAGGCTCGTTGGTCTGGTACACCGCCTTGACATTGATGGATTTGAAATAATCATCAGCTCTGGGTTTTGCGATCCTAGAAAACAGGTTATACCAATGACAACACAGTAGAACCACACACCGATGATCCTCGAAACTGGAGATATACTGCAACTGAATAATGTCTGTTATGTTCGCATACATTTCACTTGTCTCTTTGTCATACGTATCCGTGCTCATGATGGCACTGTTTTGTGTCTTCCTGCCTTTGTCTCGTGCAAGGGTGTTGTAGCGCACATCCCCAACAACAGAAGATTCATAATGTCTTACCCGAGTATCAGGACCCATTGCTAGTGAGTAAAGGGCATCATCAACTGCCTGCCCATCCTCCCACATCTTCTTAACCTATGGTTAGAAAATAGACAAGATGATCATCTTATGTACTCAATATATTAAAAAAACTGAGAGTGCAATTCAAAAGCTTACATGGCTCTTGAACCATTTCGCAAATCCTGCCATAACCAGTTTGTCAATGTTTCTTGGATTTTGCGGCAGTAACTCCTTTTTGTAGATGTTGCACAACATAGTGATCACGTCAAACATCTAAATATATAAGAATGTGCTGCAAGTTTAGTAGATTACGATGTATAAGCTGCAGTACTTAGCACTTACTTGATATAAGGTAGTATCTCAGGACAGTTATTCAACACATACCAAACCATTTTGTCCAAATCTTTAGGTTTGTCCTCTTGTTGACTCTTCCCTGTAACTTGAATAGAATAATCAAAAACATTGAGCCCGGGATTGTCTTCACCCACCTCTTTGCTAAGCTGATCAGCTGTTTCAATGTATTTTGAGCAGAATGTCAACGCTTCTGTAGCAATGTAGGCCTCTGCAATGGAACCCTTGGCTCTAGCTCTGTTCCTAACATAGCCCTTGAAAGTGCCTAGCCGCCTTTCAATAGGGTACATCCAGCCATACTGTACTGGACCTCTTAGTAGTGCCTCATCAGGTAGATGAATAGCCAAATGCACCATCACATCAAAGAAGGCTGGAGGATATATTTTCTCAAGGTCGCATAGGATAGTTGGTATCTTGTCTCTAAGACGCTCCAAAGCATCTATCCTGATATTTCTACTACAGAGTTCCCTGAAGAATCATCCCAACTCAGCAACTGCTCTGTATAAGTCAGGGCGGCCCAATCCTCTGAGGATAACAGGTAAAACCCTTTGAAGTAGGACGTGGCAGTCATGAGTTTTCAACCCTTGTACCTTGTTTCCATCTGCACTGACTCTCCTTTCAGGGTTCGAAGCAAATCCTTGTGGGAATCTCACACATGACAGGACCTCACAGAATTCTTTTCTTTTTACCTTGTCCAAGACGTACACAGCTGGTGCCATATCCCGTGGTTTACGTTCATCTTGCACCTACAAATCCTGTCTGATACCTAGGTGTGTCAAATCAATCCTAGATTTTAAGGTATCTTTCATCTTGCCTTCAATATTAAGAAGTGTGCCGATAATGCTGTCACATATATTTTTCTCGATGTGCATCACATCAAGATTATGCCACAGATCCAAATCTTTCCAATACTCCAAGTCCCACAAAGTGGACCTGCAGGTAAACAATAATCTCTCTTCTGCCCTGCCACGCTTCCTTTTCCCGCTACCATTACCAGGATGGTTTCCTAGTGTAATATGCCTGACCTTCTCTAATTCCACTTGCAACTCATCGGCGGTGAGCCTTGATAACCCACTAGTATAGGGGATCACAACAGCTTTCGAGGGTAGAGTATTCAACCCAAATTTATTGATTCGACACAAGGGGAGCCAAAGAATATTATTGAGTATTCACTACAAAAAAAAGACACATCCGTGACATTTTGGGCCGAACGAATTTTTTTTCTGTCATACATATGACACTTCTATGGCGATAATTGTGACAAAACCCGGTATCATCATAGATGTGGTGGGCTCCTACTTCTATGACAAAAAATCATGACAGAAAATGGGCTTTTCGTCCTGGGCGAGCCGGAGACGCAGCTGCATGACATTCTTTGGGCTGTCCATGACGGAAAAAACCGTGGTTGAAGCGAGGGGGAGGAAAATTTTGGGGAGTTGCCGGTTATGGTGGGAGGTCGGGGGCGGAGCAATGCGCGTTTCTCTCGTACGTACGCGCGTGTGTGCGAGGCATTGGCTCTAACTAAACCCGAGCGAGGCGTTGGGCTCTAACTGAACCCGAGCAATTGCACTGCAGGCTACGCGTACTGAACTCAAGCGATCGATCGATGGCTGTTAACTGAACCCGATGGAGCGATTCCTTCGCTACTGCTGCTAACTGAAGCCGATCGATTAGATGAACAGTGAGTGTTGCAGGGGGTTTGGATGAATAGTAAGCGGTGGCGTTGCCTCTGGATGAACAGGAACCCGTGGTGTGGAGGGCTGGATGAACAGTAGACGGTGGAGGGGTGGCCGTGGAGGGGTGGTTGAACAGGACCCTGTGGTGTGGAGGGCTGGATGAACAGTAGATGGTGGAGGGGTGCCCGTGGAGGGGTGGTTGAACAGTAGCCGGTGGAGTAGCGTGCGGTGGAGGCTGGATGAACAGGAGCCCATGGAGGCTGGAGGAGGTCGACGGTGGGGATGAACAGTATCCCGTGGAGTCCCGTTTTGCGGTACGCCACACCCCTCCCCCTGTTTCGACCGTAGCGCTCCAACACAAGTCCGTTTCGTCCGTTTTGCGGTACGCCACACCCCTCCCGATCAACATGACCCCCGTTTCGACCGTAGGAGGTTCGTTTCGTCCGTTTGGTGGTACGCCACACCCCTCCCGATCAACAGGACCCGTTCCGAACGTAGGAGGTCCGTTTCCTCCGTTGTGCAGTACGCTAGGCCTCGTTTCCATCGCCTGTTCCGTCCAAGCCCTCCCGATGAACACGACCACGCATTCCGTTCTGACCCAGCCGGTTTGGCTCCCCATGAACATGACGACGACGCTGTTTCTCCGTTCTCACCCAGCCATGTACACGAGCCCTCGCCGTACATATACGCGAGTAGGCGTTCGAGACCCCGCCCGTATGTACACATACATGGCCGTATTTTCTTTCTTGCACCCTGGCCGCTGTACGTACGTGTACATGCTACGTGCGCGCCTCTACTACAACACGTGTGTGCCTCTACAACGACCAGTATGTACGTACACATTCGCGACCAGAATGACAACGCTACGTATGCTTCGACCAGGTGGGTCCCGACTGTCAGGCACTTCCTTGCCTGCGAAGATGTAGCTGGTGGGTCCCAGCAGTCAGGGGGGCGAATCATTTTGGTTTTTTTTCCCGGACGCAGTTCCTTGCGTGCGAAGATGTAGCTGGTGGGTCCCAGCAGTCAGGGGGGCGAATCGTTTTTTTTGCCCGGACGCACTTCCTTGCGTGCGAAGGTGTCGCTGGTGGGTCCCAGCGGTCAGGGGGGCGAATCGTTTTGTTTTTTTGCCCAGACAGACTTCCTTGCGTGCGAAGATGTAGCTGGTGGGTCCCAGCAGTCAGGGGGAAATGTTTTTTTTCGCGAAATACAGTGGCCCGTCCGGTGGGTCCCAGCTGTCAGGTGGAGGAATCATTATTTTCCACGTAATAAGGAGGCACTTCCTTGCTGCGGCCGTGGACCCAGCTGTTAGCCTCTCGACGTACATTCCATGTCCGATGGAAGTCGTTCCTTGACCAGGTTGACCACGCTGCGCTGAGAGCACCAGGGCGGTGGATGACGGCGAGACCTAGGAAGGGGACACCGGGGAGCCGGGGAAGACGCGGTAGTGGAAGCCCGCGCGGAGAGGAGGACGAGGGTTCACTAGTTCAGCTGCGGTGTGAGGCTGCCGTCGCCGCAGGGCCTGGCTAGCGGTGGGAATAGTAGGGGGGCGGTGAGGCCTCCGCGGCAGCACAGCCGGCCATGGGAGGCAGGAGCATGCGGCACGACCGGCGCTGCTTTGGGCGGCTGGAGCAAGAAGACCAGAGGTTGAAGAAGCACTACGGCCGTTGGATGGACATCATACGGTCACTCGAGCTAGAATCGTTCATATTGACTAAAGTTGGCAAAGGCCCCCGTCCCAGTCAACTTAGTAGGCCCACAAGTCAGCCTCTCACGATGGTGGGTGCCAGCTAGCAAGGGGAGTGTTCATTTTTTGTGCGTAATAAGGAGGCACTTCCGATGGGTCTGAGCTGACAGCGCGGGGAACGTTTTTTTCGCGAAATACGCTGGCCCGTCCGGTGGGTCCCAGCAATCAGGGGGAAACGTTTTTTTCGCGAAATAAGGTGGCCCGTCCGGTGGGTCCCTGCTGTCAGGTGGAGGAATAATTATTTTGCCCGTAATAAGGAGGCACTTCCTTGCGGCCTCCTGGACCCAGCTGTCAGCCTCTCCATGTACAGTACTCTTCCGATGGAAGTCGGTCGTTGACCACGTTGACCACGCCACGCCGAGAGCAGCAGGGCGGTGGTCTGGACGACGGCGAGGCCTAGGAAGGGGACGTCGCGGAGCCGGGGAAGACGCAGTAGTGGTAGCCCGCGCGGAGAGGAGTACAAGGGTTCACTGGGTCGGCTGCGGCGTGAGGCTACCGTCGCCGCAGAATAACAGGGGGTGTGGGTGAGTAGAGGGATACCCTGGGCCAGCGGTGGGAGTAGTAGGGGGCCGTGAGGCCTCCACGTCATCACAGCCGGCCACGAGAGGCAGGAGCACGCGGCACGACTGGCGCTGCTTTGGGCGGCTGGAGCAAGAAGACCAGAGGTTGAAGAAGCACTATGGCCGTTGGATGGACATCGTACGGTCACTGGAGCTAGAATTGTTCATATTGACTAAGTTGACAAAGCCCTCTGTCCCCGTCAACTTAGTTGGCCCACAAGTCATCCTCCCACTATGGTGGGTCCCATCTAGCAGGGTGGGTATTCATTTTTTTGTACGTAATAAGGAGGCACTTCCTTGCGTGCGAAGATATAGCTGGTGGGTCCGACATGTCAGTGGGGGGAACGTTTTTTTTTCATGAAATACAGAGACCCTTCCGGTGGGTCCCAGCTGTCAGGTGAAGGAATCATTATTTTGCGCATATAGTCCACGAATGATGGATGTCGTTCGTTGACCACGTTGACCAGGCCGCGCCGAGAGCACCATGGCGGTGGACGACGGCGAGGCCTAGGAAGGGAATGACACGGAGCCGGGGAAGACTCGGCAATGGTTGCCCACGCGGTGGGGAGTACGAGGGCTTACTGGTCCGGCTGCTGTCGCTGGAAAATAACAGGAGGTGTGGGTGAGTAGAGGAATGGCCTGGCTAGCAATGAAGTAGGGTGGGGCGGTGCGGCCTGTGCGGCAGCACAGCCGACCATGGGAGGCGGGAGCAGGCAGTCCCACCGGAGCTGGTTTGGGCGGCTGGAGCAAGAAGATCAGATATTGAAGAAGTAGCACCGCCGTTGGATTAACATCCAACGGTCACTGCTGCTAGAATCGTTTGTGGACTAAGTTGACAAAGCCAAAGTACACGTCAACCTAGTATACCCACAAGTCAGCCTCCAAATCTGTCCCAAACAGCATACAACCCGAAATTTGTAGCCGGATTCAAATTAATTTTAAATCTAAATATACCTTAATTTAAATTCAATGAAATTTTACCCGCACAAAAATAATGAAATTTAAAATATCAAAATCCGAAAGAAAACAGTATTTTGGAACTAATTGCGTGTTTGCTGTATTTTTTTCATTTTACAGCCCATTTATTATTACTTATAGCCCATTTCTTATTACTTATAGCCCATTTCTTATTACTTTCAGCCCATTTCTTATTACTCATAGCCCATTTTCTGGGCAAAATGCATCCCTCCTTGTCTTGAAAGCTTTTCGGCCCAGCAGGGCGTTGAAAAGCAAGTAGGCCTATGTTGGTTATTCTGCAAAAAACAAAATAGCTGGCTAGCCATTTTTTAGAAAGGAAAAAAACAAACTGGGCTGGTAATGTGCTAAACATATGATATAAAAGCCTGGGCTAGACGGGCCATAGGTCCAGCACAACCCAGTTGATACCCTTCTCCGTCCCGAAAAAACAAAATTACTGCGCGCGCTGCTGGGTCCCTACTGTCATCCTCACCATGTACATTCATCTCCTTATTCCTCTCGGTTGTTGACCATGTTGAGAACACCGGAGGGTGGCGCCGCGGCGAGCGCGGAGGACGATGGTGAGGCCTCGGACGGGAACGAACAGGAGTTGGGGAAGATCACAGCCAGCCGTGGGAGGCGGGAGCAGGCGGTCCCGCCGGCGCTGGTTTGGCTTTGGCGGCTCGAGGAAGAAGAGACTGAAGAATTGCGACAGACATTGAATGTCAATCGAACGGTCAAGGTTGGCACAATTGTTTTTGACTAAGCGGACACGAAGTAGCATATTTTTTTATATATAGGAAGAAAACTGTGAGGAAAATGCGTTCGTCTGCCGTCCTCCTCACAGGGAACGTTCGCCACATAAGTGACTAGCACCCTTGGTTTTCAACCGAGA
This sequence comes from Triticum timopheevii, assembly GCA_963921465.1. NCBI lineage: Eukaryota > Viridiplantae > Streptophyta > Magnoliopsida > Poales > Poaceae > Triticum > Triticum timopheevii. The sequence continues at coordinate 288,724,358 of OY997268.1, read as the reverse complement.
GGTCTTGGGTTCGAGTCCGAGGAACTATCAATTTTGTCCTCCTTCCTTCCTTGCAAAAAAAGGGAAAGAAAATCAAAGACTCGGGAAGGCGTACAGAACAAGCTAGTGTACTAGTAAAGAGACGTTGCCGAGTTTTAGAAAAAAGAAAGACGTGCTCCTGTAGCTGGTTTGAATCCAAACCTAGACTATGACTATATATGGTGCTATGCTACTCTGCAAGTAATGAAACTGACATATCCAACGTTCGCTTCTCCTCTTCTCTACTTACTCTGCCTAGCATCAGAAGCTCTGGCCGCAGCAGCCATGTCTGCTGGCTGCTCGTCCACCTACTCTTCAACAGGCAACAACCAGATATGCGCCTAGTCGCCACCCGTACCATCGCCTGTGGGTCTCATCACACCCCCGCCGGCACGTGCACCACAGCCGATTGATCATTGCAACCCGCTGCCGTTGGTGTGGTGCCACTGCTGCAAATCACGCAGAGTCATCCGTCGCGTCTCAACCAGAATCCGCAACCCTGGCCGAGTCTTCTACAAATGCCCGAATCATGGGGTAATAATATGTTTAAGTGTTGTTCTGCTGCTTTCAGTTGCTGATTTTTTTAATAGTTTGGTTGATGATCTTCCAATTTGATTCGTGCAGAAAAGGGAAGATTCGTGTGATTTGTATTTCTGGGAAGTTGTTGACGTGGGGGAATGCAACTACGCTGATTATTTGGTTAGCCGACGAATCCCAATACCAGCAGGTTGGGGTGTTGGACAAGTAACTGAAGGAACGGCAAAAGAGGAAGATGCAGAGCAGAAGGTTAAAGATGCAGTTCCTCTGATCATGGCCAAGCAACAGCTGCTGAACGGCCTTGACAACAATGAGGATATGAAAGAGCTTGTGAAGATAATGGGCAAAATCGATGTGCTCTGTAGTATGATTGTCTCTTTATTTGCAGTGTATGTAGCACTCGTGATGTATTCAGTGGCTACGACATGAGCACTTTGCTGAAACTAGTAATGAATGAAACCTGTGTAGCAGGTTGGGCGTAGTGTTGTGAAGATCTAATGATTTCTATTAATGGAAATCAGGGGGTATCCCCTTTTGCTCATATAAATAAATAGATAGCAGAGGCCCTGTCGGGTCAGCTTTGTTCTCATTCGAAGACATCGAGCAAATTGCAGTCCAACAACAAACTATGTCATCAAATTCAAGTTTCACAGCCAAATATGAGTACAACTAAACAACAATGTCATCATGTTTTAGTTCTCATACAATCACCAAACACAAATCAGCATACATAACAAGTGATGTTCTCACAGCAAAATACTAAACAACATGTTCATCAGGTTTCAGTTGTCATAGCAAACACAATTTCACATAGTAGATAAAAAACGTCTTCTAACAGGCAAATACGACAAAAGCAATGTAATCATCATCCGCAGCAGCAGCGTCAACATCTTCGCCATGTGTATCAGTTTGAATCGTAATTCCCCATGGTGTCATCTTCTTCTTCGTCCTCAACGTCCTCGAACGTTGGCTTCTTCTTGATCAACTCTTGTATGTCCACAGCACGACAGGCAATCTTTTCGCTGGCGTCATTGACATGATGCTTCTCAAAGATATTAGGAACATCTGTGTTATCTTGTACATCAGGAGCAGTGTAAGCATCATCTTGTTGTGCAACTTCATTAAACGAATTCCTCTACTCAAACCTTTGCAATACTCTCCAGTCATCGCTACGTGCAAATGTGTCTTCCAAGAAAAATATCTGTGTTGCTTGATTTGCCAAAATAAAAGGCTCATAGGTCTGGTACGCCGCCTTGACATTGATGGATTTGAAATAATCATCAGCTCTGGGTTTTGCGATCCTGGAAAACAGGTTATACCAACGACAACACAACAGACCACACACCGATGATACTCAAAATTGGAGATATACTGCACCTGAACAATGTCTGTTATGTTAGCATACATTTCAGTTGTCTCTTTGTCATACGTATCCGTGCTCATGATGGCACTGTTTTGTGTCTTCCTTCCTTCGTCTCGTGCAAGGGTGTTGTAGCGCACATCTCCAACAATGCAAGATTCATAATGTCTTACCCGAGTCTGAGGACCCATTGCTTGTGAGTAAAGGGCATCATCAACTGCCTGCCCATCCTCCCGCATCTTCTTAACCTATGGTTAGAAAATAGACAAGCTGATCATCTTATGTACTCAATATATTAAAAAAATTGACAGTGCACTTCAAAAGCTTACATGGTTCTTGAACCATTTTGCAAATCCTGCCATAACCAGTTTATCAATGTTTCTTGGATTTTGTGGCAGTAACTCCTCTTTGTACATGCTGCACAACATAGTGATCGCGTCAAACATCTAAATATATAAGAATGTGCCGCAAGTTTAGTAGATTACGATGTATAAGCTGCAGTACTGCACTTACTTGATACAAGGTAGTATCTCAGGACAGTTATTCAACACATACCAAACCATTTTGTCCAAATCTTAGGTTTATCCTCTTGTCGACTCTTCCCTGTAACTCGAAAAGAATAATCGAAAACATGGAGCCTGGGATTGTCTTCACCCACCTCTTTGCTAAGCTGATTAGCTGTTTCAATGTATTTTCAGCAGAATGTCAACGCTTCTGTAGCAATGTAGGCCTCTGCAATGGAACCCTCGGGTCTAGCTCTGTTCCTAACATAGCCCTTGAAAGTGCCTAGCCGCTTTCAATAGGGTACATCCAGCCTTACTGTACTGGACCTCTAAGTAGTGCCTCATCAGGTAGATGAACAACCAAATGCACCATCACATCAAAGAAGGCTGGAGGATATATCTTCTCAAGGTCGCATAGGTTAGTAGGTATCTTGTCTCTAAGATGCTCCAAAGCATCTATCCTGATATTTCTACTTCAGAGTTCCCTGAAGAATTGTCCCAACTCTGCAACTGCTCTGCATAAGTCAGGGCGTCCCAATCCTCTAAGGATAACAGGTAAAACCCTTTGAAGTAGGACATGGCAGTCATGAGTTTTCAACCCTTGTACCTTGTTTCCATCTGCACTGACTCTCCTTTCAGGGTTGGAAGCAAATCCATGTGGGAATCTCACACGTGATGGGACCTCGCAGAATTCTTTTCTTTTTACCTTGTCCAAGACGTACACAGCTGGTGCCATATCCCGTGGTTTACCTTCATCTTGCACCTGCAAATCCTTTCTGATACCCAGGTGTGTCAAATCAATCCTATATTTTAAGGTATCTTTCGTCTTGCCTTCAATGTTAAGAAGTGTGCCGATAATGCTGTCACATATATTTTTCTCGATGTGCATCACATCAAGATTATGCCGCAGATCCAAATCTTTCCAATACTCCAAGTCCCACAAAGTGGACCTGCGGGTAAACAATAATCTCTTTTCTACCGTGCCACGCTTCCTTTTCCCGCTACCATTACCAGGATGGTTTCCTGGTGCAATATGCCTGACCTTCTCTAATTCCACTTGCAACTCATCGGCGGGGAGCCTCTTTGGCGCATCACGGTTTTCATGCTTTGCATTGAACACATGTCTTCGGTATTTTCTAGGATGCGGCTTGTCCTTGGCAAGGAAACGGAGGTGTCCAATGTAACAGATCTTGCTAAGTATTGCATATGACAGCGGATTCCTGTCACAGCGAACACATGCATTGTAACCATGTGTCGTTCGCCCTGACATAGTGCCCAAAGCCGGACAGTCATGGATGCACCAAATTACAACAGCACACAGAAAGAAATCAGCTGGTGGGCTGCTATATAGGTCTCGAGTGAGAACACCCTTCCATAGCTTTTGAAGTTCCTCCATAAGAGGCTCCATGAATAAATCAAAATCCTTTCCAGGACTTTTTGGACCTGGGATGAGCAAGGCCATCATGTAGTTTGATTCTTTGGTGCAGACATTTGGAGGCATGTTGTAAGGGATAACAAGCACTGGCCACATGCTATATGTGGCGCTCTGGTGGCCAAATGGGTTAAATCCATCTGAAGCTAAGCCAAGTCTAATGTTTCTCAGGTCAGCAGCAAACTCTTTGTGTTTATCACTGAAGCTTTTCCACTCACTACCATGAGATGGATGGCTCATTACATTCTGATCTCTGTACTCCTGGTTCCTAGAATGCCACAGTACATCCTCTCTTGTTTCAGCATCATGAAACAACCTCTGCAATCTTGGTGTAATTGGAAAATGTCTCAGAACATTATGAGGAACCCTCTTCGCAGCATCGCCATCTTTCCATCTTGATGATTTGCATTTCGGGCATTCACTTAAGTTGGCATAATCCTTCCGGAACAGAATACAATTATTCTTACAAACATGGATCATATCATATCCAATTCCAACTGCATGAAGGAAGTTCTTCGTTTTACTGTAGGTGTGTGGCAGCTCAGACACATCTGGGAAAGATTTGCGGAAAGTAGCCAACATCGCATCGAATGATTTGTTGGTCATCCGCTCAGATGTCTTCACCTGAAGAAAGGCGACCATAGCTGAGAATACTCATAGCTTATTTCCTGGGGTGACAGCAATGTTGCATTGTTCGAACATGCGGGCCCACCGTTTTTCTTCTGCAGGTGAAAGTTCACGGAATGCACGAGCATTTCGTAGCATTGTTTCAATGTTGGTCAAACTCACTCGCTCCGCCACCACCACCTCCTCCTCTTCTTCCACCTGAGCATTAGGCAGATCAAGATGGTGATATGCTACTTCCACGTAGTCAATAACATTGACGTTCACAGCTTCACCATGATGAACCCACCTAGTATATGTGACCGACATCCCATACAAGTGTAGATGATTTTGCACAGTTGACTGGGGTCTTGTAACTGAATTCATACAACTACTACATGGGCAGAGCACATCTGATTTCGGACCACCGTACTCAGCTCTGATAAAGTTCATGAAGTTTTCAACCCCCTCGACATATGCAGCGGAGAATCTTCGAGCAGAAGTTATCCAAGTCCTGTCCATCAGTTAGACATACAAATTAGTTCTTCTACTAGATATTACAGGAAAAACATATATGCTTTTTTTTTGAAGTCCAGAAAAAAAATACCTAGGTCGATGTCTAAAGTTATGGCAAGATATTTGGACGAGCAGATCTAAGTAACGAAATATATGTAAAGCTAATTCAACAAACAGATTTGAGTGCTAAATTATGGCAGGCTGTTTCAGCAGTCAATGAGCCCGAGCACACAGCCATCAAACTATCGAAGGCCATCGCAGCAACAAAGATCGAGTATAAAATGGTGTAGAGCTATTTCACCTAACAGATTGGCTACTAGAGCATGGCAATCTACGTCACAATAAATATATGGCAGGATATTTTAGCAACTAATCGGCCTTGGCATGCCATCATAGCTAAGCAGATTGAGTGAAGAACAGGGCAAGGAAGCTTCTTAAGCAGAACATATTGACAGTAAACTACTTCGGCAAACAGTGAGATTAACAGCATCTAATAGCTAACATTCAGTGCTACACCGACATGAATGGGGCCTCATTCTAGAATGCGCATACCGTGGGAGAAGCCGACCGCCATGCGTCTCCACACGAACGTCGCCAGCGGTGGCGGCGCTGACCGCCGTGCGCCTCCACAAGAACGTAGCCAGAGGTGGCGGCATGGCTAGAGGACGGCAGTCTACGAGAGCGTACTGTGGGAGTGAGAGGATCGCCGTGCGTCCCCTCGACGAACCGCGGCGCCGACGTATCGACGCGGCGGGGAGGGCGGCTTTGGCGGAGCGAATGGAGTGGAGGGGGACGGGGGGAGGGGGGTTTGGGGAATATTTGGTCGAAGGGCGGTTGAATCGACTTTGGGGGGAATTTTTGTGGGGGGGGGGGAGGATTTTCGCGCGGTGGGCGGGGGGAGTTTGGCGCATGGTCAGTTTCTCCAAGTGCAGTCCCACGTGCCAGTGAAGAGGCAAGCCGAAGCGCTTTCCGTTTGTGTGAGCCGTGTGCAGGACCAAACGTGTGTGGGGTGCAATGCGACCGCGACAGGAGTGTTGTGAGTGTACTTCCTTTTTTCCTTTTAAACTAGGTGCTTTGCCCCCTCAAAAAAAAATGTTGCTTCGCGCGATCCATGGATACTACTACTAGTAATCCCGACTAAAACGGCGCGGCCGGGTCTTTTCCTGTGCGATATGCTGGGAGGTTGGCTTAGTTGGGTTTTTTAGATTTGTCTCGGTTCAATAAAAAGCAGAGTTGGTGATGATGGTGTGCTTGTCATCTTGCAATATAGGCCATCCGATCTATATCTAATGGATAGGAAGGAAACTATGACAATTTACCCGCACTCCTCTCCACATTTGCAGATAAGGCTTTCCCTCACTCATCCTTTTCTCCCACAAGATCTTGATCTTCAGTGCACTAGTACTCCTACAATATGTATATTATTGTGAAAGTTCATATACACCGGCCAAGATTAATGCAAACACGAGAGATTTTCATTACATTTCGAACTTTTATAAGACAAAAAAATAAAAGAAACCCGACCCTAAGCCTATTCTACGTCGGCCACCGACGTCCTCCATTTGCGATCTCTATGTACGGGGGCGGGGTTCAAGACCCGTGAAGTGAAGGTGCGGTCTCCGGCGAGATACAGACCGGCTAGTTGGCACACCATGCCCTGCCGCCCATGCCCTACTCATCCTCGGAGGAGTCCCCGACCTCGGCGGTGCCGGACGTTGGACGGCGGCAAGTAGGACGCGTGGCTGATGGTGCTCCCGTCGTTAGCCGCCAGCGTGGCCACCGCTTGTTCGGTCGCGTCCGCGTCCGGCTACGCCGCTATTGCGTCGCGAGAGGTGACTTGAGCGAGGGCGGCGACCTCGAGCTTCATCCCCGAAGACAAGCTCTCCTGCAGAGCGTTCACACTTGCGGTCATGGCTGATGTTGTGCCAGGTAGGAGGACGATGCGCTATGGTGTGGAGGTTAGCTGGGCATTGCCACTTTAAGTAGCACATTCCGGTGAGGCCAAGCGTTCGGGTGCGTCATTAAGTCACCGGAGTTGGTTCCTCGGGCACCGAGCCTCTTAACGACGACATACGAACGGACGGCATGAATGCGGGCAGCTGGCGCCGGCTGGGAACGCACCGCACGATGACGCGAGGGACGAGGGCTTTGGTGTGCCAGGGTAGTCATCTGCGGTCGTGGCAACGTTGGAGATGCCCTTTGCTCAAATGCGATCCCCGCATGTCATTGAAAAAGCAAGACGACCCGGCATGGTCTCAGGTCCAGAGGATGCAGTTGGCCGCGCTACACCACTCCGCGGACGCGTCGCGGCGCCCCGTGCATCCTCGACGAGTCGGGTGTTGGGGTGCATTTGGATTGTGGCCAAAGTGCACCTTACCAAAATTTTGGTCGTGACCCAAAGATTGGTCTTTGTTTGGATGGTTGCCATTTCTTTGGCATGCCAATGAACACTAGCCAACTCTAGTTCATTTTTCTTGCCAGTGTCGGCCAAATCATGGGCAACCAATACCAAAATTTTGGCTACCCAATGCTTTGATGGGGCAACCTTGGGCACAAACCAAACATACCGTTGGTCGTGCCACAGCACAAACGCCACCCTCGGCACACTGAAACCGACCGTGTCTATCAACTATATGAGCGTGTCGCTCACCGCGGTCGCCGTGTCCAGAGGCGGTGCTGGAGCTGCGCCCTGTTGTTGGCCCCAAAGACCCACATGAATGGTTGTCGGTGGCGAGGAGGTCGTGGGCCAGCTCCTCCATTGGACTAGTCTGTGCTACGTCGTCCCGACGGGTGTGCCCCACATGTCGGTTTCCCTGTTTTCCCGGCCATATTCGAGCGTCAATGCTCCGCGTTGCGCATTAGGCCTTTCACTATGTAGGCCAAGCAAGACAACTTATTGTTTATTTGAGCCGTTCAAGTGTAATCATGTGGCGTTTGCTTATTTCTCATTCCTCTCCAACCCTCTTCTCCATCGATCATGTCGCCCTCCAGTCGAGTCCATCCTCCCGCATGCCTCATTTGAACATTCCGCCGAGTATCATTCGCATGTACCCACCCTAGTCCTCTTTCAATAGATCTCCGGACCCCGAGATGAAATCGAGAGGGAACGAGTGGGGGCAAGTGATACGTAAGGCGGATTCAAAATTTTAAACCGGTGATCATAGCATCCGCAAATCATATATAAAGGGTATTCAATGTTCGTTTCGTTTTTGAACGTACAATATACTCCCTCCTATCCTTTCTAACTTACATATAAGTTTTATGTGTAGTCAAAGTATCTCACTATGATAAAAAAGGTATCAACATTCAACAACACCCAATCAATATTGTTAGATTCATACGTACTCCTAGATTTGTACTCGAGATGGTTTCCAATTTGACTATTGACAAGATTAATAGTACTCCTTTCACATAGGTGAGTAAGTCATCTTAGGCTATGCACCGTGACCAAGGAGGAGGGGAAAACGAGACACATTAATGTTTGTTTGCTAATTAATAGTATTGCATGCAATAAACTAACCACTGCATGTCATGTTTGATAGTCTCAGGTCATTAAAAGCATGCACACCCTCATCTCTTATTGGTTCATATGTCAAGAAACAAGAAACGAGGTAGAAGTTAATGCACCGCGCCTACGTGTTTTGGGATTATTTGGTTTTCATAAGATGACTTACACACCTAGACGGAGGGAGTACATGAGATGTATAATGTGAAAATTATATCATTGGAAACTCCTTTCATGTACGAAATTGACCATATGCTTTGTGTAAGTTGCATGTCATATATTATTACTCTAACATTTGGTCAAAGTTAGCCTCGAAAAACGCATTAGATCCTGTATGCTTTGTGTAAGTTGCATGTCATATATTATTACTCTAACATTTGTGTAAGTTGCATGTCATATATTATTACTCTAACATTTGGTCAAAGTAGTATAGTGGAAGTGGATCCTCTGACGTAGGTATCCCTGCCTTACCCTCCCTTTCGGTCACTTAATGGCGGACCCCATGCTTGCTAGGCCCGCATGTCAGTTACTCAATGGGTTCGGCTACGCCAGGGGATCCTCATCTGTAGTATACTCCCTCTGTTTTTATTTACTCCGCATAAAACGGAGGGAGTAGTGGTATAATAAATGACGCGGACGGGGGAGGGGGAGGGACGTCGGTTTGCTCTTAACTACAGTCCCACAAGCGAGCGAAAACGCAAGACGAAGCGCGTTCCATTCCATGAGCGACGTGGAGGGTCCAGCGTGCCGGGCTGCAATGCGAACGCGACAAGAGCGATGTACAGTCAAAACCGATTGACCGTTCGTCACCGGAACCACTATTCACACCAGAACCTTCGCTGCTCGGCCTACGCTAGCCACTGCCCTAAAACCACACCAAATCTCCACCCCATTTCCCCACCTTTTGATCCCCTAGCCCGCATCAAGCGTCCCCTAGTTCGCCGGAAAGCCATGGTGCGCCGCAAGATCACTTACTACAAGATGCTGATGCCGGAGTGCCGCGCAAAAATCGCGGCGGCGGTCGGCGCCACAGACCTCCGTTCCCAAGCTCACTTTGCGGCGGGCCAATTCCCGAGTTCTCTGGAGCCAAGCTACGAGGAGGAGGAAGCCGATCCAATGTTCACTGCGGAGGTCGCGGCGCAGAAGGCCCCCGATGGGTATGAGACGATGGACGTTGACTTCGTGCCGGTGTCTGAGTCCCCCATGGTGTAGGCGGACCAGCGGTTCAACATGGCAATACTAAAGGAGGACCGGGAGGCACGCTCAACTCGACGCGGAGCGCGCGCATGCTGCTGCCATCGAGGCTCTCCTGCAGGCGGAACCGGATGTCGTGGATGTAAACTGGGCGGCGGAGGCTCAACTTGAGGCGGAGCGCGCGGATGCCGCTGCCATCGAGGCCCTCCTGCAGGCGGAACCGGACGTCCTGGACATGAACCGGGCGGCAGAGGCTCGACTCGACGCAGAGCGCGCGGATGCCGCTCTCATCGACGCCCTCCTGCGGGCGGAACCGGAAGTCCTGGACTTGAACCGGGTGGCGGAGGCTCGACTCGACACGGAGCGCGCGGATGCCGCTCTCATTGACACCCTCCTGCAGGCGAAACCGGAGGTCCTGGACTTGAACTGGGCGGCGGAGGCTCGACTCGACGCGGAGCGCGCGGATGCCGCTGCCATCGAGGCCCTCCTACAGGCGGAACCGGACGTCCTCGACTTGAACCGGGCTATGCTCTCTTCCATGCAGAGAGCCCGCACGCTCCGCTTGAACGAGTAGCTGGAGGCCGATGACAACCACGGTGCGGAGACACACGTCGGCAGGGACGGCTGGTTCACGCCGGCAGCCAAAGACGACGAGGCCGTCTCTTTCCGTGAGCAGTGATAGTTTTTCTTTATGTTGTTGTTTTTATTATTATGGATCTTTTGCTGTGTAAAAACATACTATTTGTTATGCAAGTCGCCCGACTTGGGTTAGTCTACCATTTCAGGCGGCCGGATGAATATCCTACGTCTCCTAACCCTTCTTTCCTTCTTCCTCACCTCTTCTTCTTCCCCAACAGACCACCGCATGGGCCATACGGATACTCCGGTTAGATAAACATACTCTATGAACGAAAATTATGTGTCAGCGACAGGACGGCTGAGTTTGGTTTGTTCACATGCGACAGCACGTGTCAGTGAGGGTGCGTTCCCTTGGTTGGGTTTGCGGCGTGCAGGAGCGACTGTGTGAGGGTGAGGTGCGACCGCGGCGTGCAGGAGCGACCGTGTGAGGGTGCGGTGCGACCGCGACAGCCGTGCGCAAGTGTACCTCCTTCTCATTTTGAAAACTTTTGGCAAGCGTGGCAAAAATGTGTGGCGAAGTTTGGCAATGCAAGGCCTAGACTCAAACAGGATAAGTACGTACGTACTAGGAGTACTAGTGTTAAAAAAGAAAGGCGGGGTTTTCCTTCGATACAAATCCTCGTTTCACATGTCAAGTAATGCGTATTTTTTCTCGAAAGACCAAAGAGCTAACCATCTCACTCCTCATCGCTTGATTAATGCAGCGCCATGCAAACGAACGTTCTCACTTCCGCATGCATGCAGGGGATATTAATGTCCTTGGTTGCTAACCCCATCAATTTTGCCTCAATTAGTGTTAGTGGCCCTTTGCAAATTGTAATTTTGATACACTGGCCTTGTGTACAAAACAAATGGAGGTAGTACCTATATTTGAATTCCTTGCCCATTGCGTTGACGTCGACGACTTTTTTTTTGTGGTTTGGCGAAGTGCGTTCGACGGAGAACACCATTGAGGGAGACCACGGTAAGTCGTTCGCAAGTGCCGCCTACAAGCCGAGACAACCGCCTTATTTGCATCCAGGAAGTCCTTTACTAGTACTACTACTAGGAGTACTAGTGCGGTGAGATGGTTTCTCGAAGAAGACGATGGAGAAGTGGAGTCAGCGAAGTGTGAAATGATAGTTGCTTCGTCCGTGCTTTGTGATTTGACGCCTCACTGCTTTGTGATTTGTGATAGAAGGGACAAGGGAGTAGACTCTGTGCTCTATACTGTACTACTCCTACATGCGTCCAAGCATGGGAGAAAGAGGAGAGACATTGCATTTTTCTATTCCTTCAATTAATCAATCAGGGAGCTTCGGTTCCATCTTTTTGGCTTTGGCAACACTGTCCACAATGGTTCCCACGATGCCAAAAGCTATTTTCACATTTGGCTACACATTGTGGATGCCCTTAACCGTACCACTTGGTTTTGCTCCTGTGTGCTATCTATACAAATCTCAATTATATTGATCTAAAGTATTATAGAATCAAAGATTAGTAAAAAGGAGGTGATTTTGCCGCGCGGATGGCGGGGGAGGTTTCTTATTTTTGGAGGACGTTGTCCTGGCAGTTTGCTAACATGCGGTCCCACGTGTCAGTGCTTTACCAAGCTGATCCGCGTCCCACATGAGGCAGAACAACGACAAAAGCAACACGTGGTTAAGTTGAAGAAGATGAGGGAGAAGCGGATTCAACAACGAGTGAAATGATGGTTGCTTCGTCCCTCCAACTTCTTTTTTTAGCATTATTACTTCGTCCCTCCAACTTAACTGCGGGAAAGGTGCAGCTTTGTGATTTGACGCCTCATTGCTCATTACTACGCCGGTGCCATGACTGGGGTGCTTCACCCCGGCTGCTCTGCACTGTATTCCGGTATGGCACGTGGACCCGGTAGCTTGATGTCCCACATGTCGGCGAAAGGGACTAGAAGATTTATGAAAGAGAGCGCTCCACTCTTACGACGGAGGAGTAGACGACACGACGGCCCAGTGAACTGTCACTTGTATTGTATAGTACTATAGTTTTGCTGTTTCGCACGATCCATCGATACAAACCCGATTAAACAGGAAAGGGCGGGATTTTTCCCGCGTGGTAGATGATACTAGCCATACATTTCAAAGGCAATTTTAATGTATGCAAACTGAATAATTATAAGTAACAATATGATATCTAGTAAAACTAAAAACACATATGATTTATTGTGTTAGAGTGTAGTAGTAGTGCTGTATTGCATAGTTGTTAGATGTAACATGTGAGAACGTGTAGAGATGTAGTTTTGGAGGGCCTATAGAGAGAAAAGCGTAATACGGTCACCGAACTTCAGAATAAGCTGATTACAGTCACTATATACGTTTTGCGGTGATTATCCGGTCACTTGCTCACAGTTCAGCATCGGATTGCACTCTGTTGACCGGCCAAAGAGTCTGCATGGCGCCATGTTGACTAGTTAAATTGACCACGTTCCTTGTGGGTCCCACCTGTCAGTTCGCATAGGGAAAAGGTCAGATAAACACAAAATTTACGCAGGCGCGACAAGGCTCCAACCCGTGCGAGGGAATCACCTGGTTGTGTATGTGTCTGTCAGGGCCTGATGTGTGCGCATGCACGTGTAGGTTGAGCACTTGAGCTTGAGAGTGTGTGTTGGTCGTGTGGTGTACTGGTGTGTGCATGCATGCGTGCGTGTGTGCGTGTGAGTGTTGCGTGCGTGCATGGCTACGTGTGTACGTGTGAGTGTTGCGTGCGTGCGTGGGTGCATGTGTTTGTGTGAGTGTTGCTTGGATGGAGTTCATGTGCATGCGTGCGTGTGTGTATAATCACCACACCAGCTCCTGTGTGTTGAAACAGACGGCTCAGGATACCAATACAAGGCCACCTTGTCCGCTGTGCCCGCGGTCATGACTTCGCACCACCGTCAAAATATTTTTTTGTCGTTTGTTTTCATTCTTACTAGCAAGATGCATGTGCGTTGCAAGTAACATCAAGATGCATTTTTTGCCATACATCAAGATGCAGTTGTATGACTTGTTTATCTTGTGAGAGAAAAGGATGAACGAGGGAAGGCCTTATTTGCAAATGTGGAGAGGTGTGTGGGTACCTTTTTGCAAAATTGCCATAGTTTCTTTCCTATCCGTCAGATATAAATCGGACGGCCTATATTGCAGGATGGCAGGCGCACCATCATCACCAACTCTGTTTTTTATAAGAGTGTATTTTATGTATTTTATAATAGTGTAGATGTAGAGTAGATACAAGTCGACAGGTGGGCACGATGTTAGTGAGATAATGTGATGCAACACTAGAGGTGCCATGTGGAGCGTTCAACTGGTCAACTAGTCATGTCATGAGCAAATACAAAGTTGTACGGTGAGCTCGTGACTGTATAATAACCACTAAACAAAAATGGTGACCGTAATGAGTGGATTATGAAGTCCAATGTATGTATCGTGCTTTCACTTCAAATACAATGATCGTCATTGCATATATCCCGAGAGAAAGATGAAACACGCGTGGATTTTCTGGGGGCTTACTTTTAGAGGACCTGGAGATAGTTTTGTGTGCATACAAGAAAGGGGCGTACAGGGGGGGTGGGTATGCGATGGAATGAGAGATGCTCTTTGTTTCTCTTTATTATGACTAACTTTGTATATAGTATAAAAATATACAAATTCACAGTGCAGAACAAATATCGTTGTGGGCACAATGCAATGCAAATTAGCGTTCGTACCCCTCCATATAACTTTTTAATGTTGTATATATGTAGAAACTCTAAAATAATTTTTTGGGCACACTTTATTCAAAAGGAATGTTGTATGCGAAATAAACGTGAAGAGATGGCTTTTTAGATCAATGGGGTACGTGATGTAACATGTGTGAATGTGTAGTTGATGCATTTGGCGGGGCCTAGAGAGGTATGTGTGTGTATTACGTATTAGAGAGAGGCATGGATAGAGGGGCCGATGGGGGGGTGGTGGTGGGAGAGATAGCATGAGAAATGAGGGTGGTCTAGAGAGAGAGAGACGAATATGACGTCACGATAAGAGATTCCATTCCCTTGAGTGTGTATATGCAAGGGGGGAGGGAATAGAGGCACCAGGAGAAATTTTCGGTGTGTGTGGTGTTTGTGTTGGTATGTGTGGGTGTGAGAAGATAATGGGACGTGGGGGCAGAGGGTGTGTCACCGCGTGAGGTCCGATGGGTCGAGGTGAGGCCCTTTGTTCGATTCCGTCCTGCGCCACATTGGTCGGCCCATGACACATTTAGGAAGACCCATGGATGACTAGTCGTACAAGACAAAGATAGCAGAATTGCGAAGGACTCTGTGTCCACTCACAAAGACGGCTAGGATTTGTAACCCTAGGTTCTCGGACTAAGGTAACCCCTTTATCTCTGATATTACTATTCATCCAACCTAACTTTAAGGGGCATCCTACAGAATGCTCTGCTAGAATCATACTCGTCGATTAGGAAGAGAGGTGTGAGATAATGCGTGAGAGACAGGCGTAAAGATAATGTGCGTACATGAGACACGTAGGCAGGTCCATGTATATAGAAAGGGTCGATGAGGATTGTGCGTGTGTATGTTTGCGAGAGGAAGAGTGCTTGTGACAAAGGTTAGTGAAAATAGTTGTAAATGGTTACGAGAGGGAGGGAGGGTTATATCTAGAGAATGTGTGCGAGAAAGACACCTCGGGAGAGAGTGAGTGAGCATGTGTGAGAGACCACCGATGGAGAGTGAAACTACACGTAAAAGACCGCTCTACACATTGATTAAAGATATAAATTGTATCCAAATATTAGGATGGGATCATGATATTTGCAATTCGCGTAAGGAGCGGTCATTGATCCATCAGACATCTAGATTCTATCGAATTTGAGCATGTCTATGTTATATTCGACACAATTGATCCACATAGTTAGTATTTTGAACTCCAGACAATGCATCGCTTTAGCAATCGAATATAAGCGTGAGTATAGTTCATGTTGTGTGTGTAAAGCACATTATACATACGAAAGTTACACAATGGACATTTATAAATAACTACCTATGAACTAGTATACATTTGAATTCAACCTAAGGTGGTTTAAAAGAAATCGAAGTCAACATGAAGTCCATTAAATTATTTGAATTTGATATCATGGCATTTGTAAACCATACCTAAACTATGGGGGTACCAATCTTTGCTCTAATTTTGTACATAATAGCATATGTAGTCGTGTGCAAAATAGATTCAAATTTAGCTCCTCCATTCCAAAATAATCGTAGTTATAGGATTTTCAAGTGTCAAAATTTCAAAAGGAAGCGGATAATTTAATGAGGTTTTCAAACATACAAGGTCGAATATAACGTTGTCTATTTAGGTCAATCCTCATAGTTCAAGAGTACTCTAAACGTGAATGCTTGTGTTTCAAAATTTCGAACGAAGCGCCAAAAGAGCCTCTACTCGCCCGAAACCTCGTGAGACGAATGTTTGGTAGTACAAGGAAATTACTTTTCTAATAACTCCGACATGTGAAACCTACCTGCCCGACGTCCAAAGGTCTAAACCGGGGTAGGTTTGTAGCTTCATCTAGACGCCACGCAACCGCCTCCAAAAAACATTCATACACAATAGCCGCCTAAGCACACATGCGCGCGGCCGAAATCGCTCCCGCCCACTATTTGGGACACCAAGGATTACCATCCTACCCCGACCCGCAGTAGGTCCGAAATTTAAGAGGGGGGCAAAGTTTGTACTTTCCCCAAATTTCAAACAAGCGCGTCCCATCTTCTGTTCAAAAAAGCCAAAAACAAGCGCGTCCTAGACTGAAACATGGTTCCCCCCCACCCGTCCGATTCCCCATTCGTACTCCGTGGGCGCCAAAACTACCTCTCAACCAGCCGCGAAACCCCGATGTCCTCCGTCCGCCACCCCATCCCACCCATCAACCACCACCCTCCTCCATCACGCCGGAGCCAATACCCCGACATCGTCGTCCACCGCAACCACAACAGCAACGCCCTCCACGGCTAGTAGTTGAAGCCGAGGCCGAGCCGTCCGTACCCGAGCCAGTTCAACCACGCAGTCCTACGCCTCACCGCTGCCGCTCCAACTTCGCCACCCTCCACTGCACCAGAGCTGTTCCTGCTACGCCGTCCTTTGCTGCCTCGGATCTGCTTCCCCTCCGCTGACATACAGCCACGGCAACACAGTCAACAATTTGGCCATGGGTTCGTCCAAGCCTGCACCCTCCAGAACATCGGTTTCCCCGGTAAAAACAAGAAGATCGGCGCGACATGTGGAGGTGACCACATCGGCAACAAAAGAAGGTACTCCTCTTCCCTTATTCGTGCAAATCTTACGTCTCTACTTGCACGGTATTCATCCCACAGAAGACACTAGTTGACCGCTTCATCTTGATACTAGATGTTCCTAGTAACTCGCGATGCACAAGGTTTCTCCTCATATACTATTTCACCTTAGCTAGAGGTCTGTCGCCCCCCTGAATTTCAATTTCTGGCCAGTTGATTCCCAATTAACGGAAGCATTCCCCGGCGTAATAGGCGCTAGTACGACTATTACGTTGGGGAAGCAGCGCCTTGGTGTTTATCTTAGGGGTGTCTACGGCCTAGAGCTACTGTCGCCTGATCTGGAGGTCGGCCGGGATTAAAGGGATGGCTTGGGGGCGCTGCCAAGCACGGCGGTGGTGTGAGGTCGATGGGAGGGCGGGGCGGCGGAGGCACGGGTCTGGGCTGGTGGTCACTGGCGGTTCGAGAAAGATCGTCAACAGTGACTGGCGGGAGGTAGATGAAGGCCATCTGCCCGTTCCTTATAGATCGGACGGTTCATTAAAAAAATTGATTGACCTATTTATTTTCAGTCGACTGTTATCTTAGATATGACCACATGTGGTGGTGTGCTGGAGGAGTACCTGCATTTCCTGTGCACATATATTACAAAATCATACGGAGTAGAATCTAATTTTGTTTGCCATGCAACGTTGTAGAGCTACCATATGTCTCCCGTCATTTATTTTTCAGCCACCTGCTATCTGCTACTTTTACAGTGCACTAGTTCTGCACACACTTCACCCATACTCTCACTATTGTGTTTTTATGCAAGGGTATTTCAGACTCTCCTGCCGAAAGAGAAGCAGCAAAGAAAAGAGAGAAGTCGCTCCAGCTTCATATGCTGGTAGGCAAGACACGTTATCGCGCTATAAAGGGTGCAATGTCAGCCGATGGAGACGGTAAACGTTGCTCTGGAGTTGATGACCTCGCTCGCAATGAACCACCATCCCAGGTGCTTGCTTTAACTTCGCGATGTCATATGTGGTTGCATGTTCCATATGGTGTCTAGCTTGTATTTGAAAGGCCGAAGTCGGTCTTTATTAAGATAAGGAAAGATATTTTTTACATGAACCACCATCCCGTGAGCACCAAAAGACAAATAGCTAGTCAGGGCACTGGCCGAGCCGGTGACAAGCCCAGCAAAGACAGGCATCACCTGGAAGCCAACTAAAAAGCCGCGATGTTGGCGAAGCAGCCCGCCTCCCACCAGGCTCTCAGGTCCTAGATGATCATGTTCACCACTCCAGCCGGATGTCTAGCTTATTGCTTCCAATTTGGTTAAATTGCATCTGCTTAGCTTACACATTATACCTTTGAATATGACATGCCTTTCTATTTTTGGTACATACTAGTACATCTGTGTATTAACCATGTTCTTACATCAAACTAATGTTCTTGTGTATCCCTCATCAATCACTTATGACGAGGCAGGCAGGCAAGGGGACTACTCCTCATTTAAAGAATGCAGCGTTAGCCTCCCGACATGATTCTCAAGAAACAGAAATGCTAGATGAAGATAGTGAACGTAGCTCTGTAGTTGATTACAACATTTCCCCTACACTAGCATTGCAGGTGCTTGCTCTAACTTGGCAGCGTGATATGTGGTTGCATGTTGCATATGGTGTCTAGATTGTAATTCTTCCAATCTGGTTAAACTGCATGTGCTAGTCTGCTTAGCTTATACTCCTGTAAATTTGACATTATACCTATTAATGTGACATGCCTTCCTGTATTTAGTACATAGTACATCTGTCTATTAAGCATGTCCTTACATAAAACTATTGTTTTTTTTGTATCCCGCATCAATCAATATGACGAGACACCTTTAGTATATGCAGTGCGATATTAGTTGCATCTTTCATATGATTTATAGCATGCGCTGCTTCTAATTTGTTGAAATTCCATTTATGATGGGACACTTTTAACTTGGCAGTCATACTGGTTACATCATTCATGTGGTGTCTAGCTTGCATTGCTTCTTATTTGCTGGAACGGTTTCTGCTTAGTTTACACAAACAGTTGTGAACATGCCATGCCATCCTGTTTTTCGTACATATTCCATCCTGGTATCATGTGTTTGGCTTACATCAAAGTAGTGATTGTCAGTATCATGCATGAATGAATTCTGAAGAGAGAATTTTATTGCTTTTTCTTTTCGGTTTTACTTGACAATTCAAAATCAATAAAGCGGAAGGAAGTTAGCAAGGCAGTGGATAAAGGTGCTCCTTCCAAACGGAGGGCCTCTATAGTTTCTACTCCTCCACACCCCTAAGATGATTTCCAAGACAACACATGCATAGACACTCAACAAAGCTTTGTTTATGATGAGCACGTATCCCCTAGTGCAGCATCATGGGTGCTCCCTCTAACTTGGCGCTGTTATATGTGGTTGCATGTTATGTGTGATGTCTAGCTTGTATTGCTTCTAATTTTGTTGAACTCCATCTGCTTACTTTACACATTATACTTGAATAAGACACGTGTTCCTGTTTCTAGAACATACAATATCTGTCTATAACACCATGTTCTTACATCAAATTACTACTGTTGTGTAACCTGCAACAATCACTTATCATAAGACACGTTTGACTTCGGAGTGTGATATAGGTTAGATCTCACATTCTTTTCTAGCTTGTACTACTAATTTGTTGAAATGGCACTTATGACGAGACAGTTTTAACTTGGTAGAGTGATATTATTTGCATCTTTCATATGGTGTCTAGTTTTCATTGCTTCTAATTTGGTGAAATGCCTTCTCCTTAGTTTACACATCATAAGCTGTAAATATGCAATGCTGTGAATATGCAATGGCACTAATGATGAGAGACCTCTAACATGGTAGTGTGATGTTGTTTGCATCTTGCATATGATTTATTTCTTGTACTGCTTCACATTTGTTTAAACGCCATATATGCTGACACACTGTCAACTTGGCAGAGCAATATTTGTAGCATCTTTCATATGGTGTCTACCTTCCATTGTATTGCTTCTAATTTGGTGAAATGTCTTCTTCTTAGTTTACACATCATAGTTCTGGTTATCTCTTCCGTCCTGTTTTTCATACATATTACATCCTCCTATCATGTGGTTGTCTAACATCAAAGTTTTATTCGTCTGCATCACGCATCAATTTGTTTTGAAGAACTAAATTTTATTCGTTTTTCTTGTCGGCTTGACTTAACATGGCACAGAGAAAGAGGAAGAAACAGAGAATGACAGGGAATGAGAAGCGGATGAATCCTGCAGATTCTGCTGGTACTGATGGTGCAATAGAAGGTGAAAGTCCAGTGGAAAATTCTACAAACACGGCATCCCATGCTACACGAGCTGCAAAAAAAGCCAAACAGAAACAAATAGCTGCCACCAAACAAGCAGAGACAACCCTAGTTCTTGCAACACCTACCACAGTACTACCAGCTGCATGACATACTCGTGCGTCAACTGAGCTAGCAGCAAGTTCCCAAGCTCCCTTGCCCCCTGACACTACTTCCCAAGCACTCTTGACACAAGACGAGTTGGCAATATCAGATGAACCTTGTGAGCTTCAACAGCAAGAAGGTAGTTGCTGGAGTCAAGTTACAGTTGCATGCTTCTTTATATGTAGTCTCACAGTTTGATGTACACTAACACTTCCTATGTTTGTTGTTGGACTAGCACCTAGGTGCAAGAGGAAACAAACATCAGGGATAATTCTCGATAGGTTAACTAAATCTAGAGGAGGAAGAATGGAGATCCGTTTTGAGGTAGGTTTAAAAAGGCCACGTGATGCTACAGAGTCAGCCAAGTTAGTATCAGAGGCAGCGGTTGCCGTTAGGTGTCATATACATATCCTCCCAACATGGATTCAGTACAGGAATGACAAAGACGAAACCCAGTTCAACACCTTCCTCGACCATTTATCTGTAAGTATGGTTATGTATGGAAACTAGTAATATCATCTTGCTCTGTCTCATACTTTCTAGGTTGCTGATAATGAGACTCCCATAATTTTCAACAGATGAGGTTCAAGTTGGATAGCCAAGATGAAGCAACCAGACAAGCTTGCACCCATGTTTTCAAGTCTGCTCTGCGACAGTATCGGTATAACTTGAGGAAAACTCACTTTGAAGGCAAGGCTAACAGTGAACTTTCCCAAACATCTCCAGTGGAAAATATATCGGATGAAGACTGGAGGGGCCTTGTTAAACACTGGTCTGATCCGAAGTATCAGGTACATTATATATATGTGATCAGATCACATTTTGAAGTCCTATTGACGCATGTGCCACACAAATCTATCTTCTTGTAGGTGAACTGTTCAAAGAACAAGGCCAACCGTACGAAAGTGAAATTCCAACAGACGATAGGATCTCGTAGCTATATTGCACACTGCGAGGCTCTTGTAATTAGCTGCTGTTTCACTCTTTTCGCTGTACCATATTATCAGATCTATATTGACTTGTTTGAAATGCAGAGGAAAGCCCGCAAGGACCAAAAAGTACCTGAACCAAATGCTATGGAAATCTTCAAGGACTGTCACACCAGCAAGAAGAAGGGCATGACTACACCAGTCAAATCCGCGGTTGTAAGTCCTTAATCCTCATGCCTTTTAACTACTACTTACTCTGACTTGTGCCTTGAACTGCATGGTTTGCAGCCAATGTCTATTACTCTTTTCAATTTTATACACAATTGTCTTAGTGTATCATTGCACCTTACAAGGTTTAAAAGGGAGGAGTGATGTTCCTTTGATCTTGACCCGTAATCTAGTTCCGTGCTGGACTTGCCCACACAACGTTACAATTGCCTGTTTGTCTGTTCTCAGTTGTTTTGTGATATGAATGATGTCATACTATGCTTACCGTATTATAAACTTCGTCTCTTTATCCTAAGCCCTCAATACAATGTGAAGAAATAGACAATACATTAGCGATGGTACATGGTCATATGTTTGGAACCTGGTTTTATTATGTACTTTGCAATAAAATACGACTAATATTTTACATGGGTTCACCAGAATAAGTTCTGTATATAGACCAAAGCTATTTTGTTTGGTTTTGCAGCCTCCTTAATATCTTCTGTTCTAGTACTACTAATGTAAAACCTCAACTTTTCAGCGAGCTATGGAAAAAATGGTGGAACCGCCACCTTCTGAAGGTGGTGAGGCAACTATAACCGCAATGTTAGCTCTTGCTGCAGTGGGTCAGTACCTGTCCACTAACAGTGCGAAAAGCACGTTCCTGTGTAATACTGGGTTGGTTGTTAAGGCAATATCGTCCAAACTGCCTCATGATCAAGATATGCAAGCTCAAAGCAATGTTGTGTCTGCGCTCCAGACACAAGTCCATTCCTTAACAGAGGCCCTTTGTGAAACAAGGAGAAACATTGCTCAATGTCGTCAAGATATGCATTGTTTTGAAACCAGACTGTCAGACATTTGCTATGTTGTTCAGGAGCCTATGGGAAATGAAGGCAAGGGTTATGGTGTTCCATCGGACAATACAGCATGAAAACACAACAGTCAGGTCAAATGAACCGAGCTTCTGAACTTCTGGTGGTGCATTTATCTGCTAGACTATTAAGTTTTATGCCAACCTTCCTTTTGTTATATAGTTGTAATTTGTTTTGGTGCGATACAAAATTTATTCTTAACGTGCAGCCACCGGCTGAAGAAAATAGCAAGCCATTTTTGTATAGTGTAGGGTGTTCCCTGTATTTGCACTGGTGGCGATCTTTGATGCCGAGTGGATGTAATCTGTGCAATCGCCTTAATAGCCTAGCGTTAGTTTGGGCCTTATTTATTTCCTAGTCTTCTTTTTCCCTGGTTTGCTAGTGGCCGCAACTACCCATGGGCCATATACCGGCCGTAGGATCCATGGGTCTCCTACGGGCCGTCGATAAATGGGCCTGTAATTGGTTGGCCTCGGGGCGTCGATAAATGGGCCTGTAATCGATGGGCCTCGGGCCGTCGGATAAATGGGTCTACATGGGCCGTAATCGGGTGTAATTGGTATCGGCCCAGCACGGTAACGGGCCGTTAACAGGCCATAGGACTGCAAAAGCTTAATTCTGTCAGAGGCATAACGGGTCGTTAATGGGCCACAATATAGGACGGGCTGGCCAGAAACGGGCCAACTCTTTCCATGGGCCGAATTTGGCCCATTAGGGTAAAAGGCCAGTAACGGGCCGACTCTTGCCATGGGACGAATTTGGCCCATTTGGGGAACATGCCAGTAACGGGCCGACTCTTGCCATGGGCCGAATTTGGCCCATTAGGGGAACATGCCAGTAACGGGCCGGAAGTAATCAAGGGCCGAAAAGGAGCCCAAGAACGTATGGGCCGTTAATAGGCTGAAAGCTAACACGGGCTGGAAACGGCCCATGTAAATCACGGGCAGTTAACGGGTACAAAGAAAGTTACTGTTCATTATGGGCTAGAGTCACCGTGGGCCTGTAAAGGGCCGAAAGATACGAAGGCCTCATATGGGCCAAAAGACGTCGTGGGCCATACATGGGCCGAAAGTGAAATGGGTTGGTGTTATATTCGACGGGCCACATGACGTTTTTGGGCCGATTTCCTTTAGTGCCTAATGGGCCGTAAAATGGGCTATTTGCAAAGAGACCGTTAACAGGCTTTTCATGGGCCAGCCCGTTAACTTTTGACCAAGTCAAACGGGCCGGCTTTGTAAGCTAAATGGGCTAGTGGTGGGCTGTGGCACGTGTCGACATATCATAGGCGCCTATCTGACCCACTGATGAGCTGACACGTGTTTCGTCCGGCCAATAAGAATTTTACACGTGGAAATTTCCCATTGGTCGGGGCTGTTAATGGGTTATCAGATCCAAAACCCGACCCGATAGCTTAACGGCGTTCTGTTACGGTGGATGCCACGTGTCGGTCACCCTTGACGAAAGCACTTCTATGACGCGCGATTTATCGTCATGGAAGTGTCCGTGATGATAATTTTGGTAATGTCATGGAACACTTCTACGACAGCACAGGTATGACTATCTTGATTCTGTCATAAATTTATCATGGATGTACATGCATGACAAAAAACGCGACCTACTGTGACAAACACGTATCAACATGGAAGTGTATTTTTTTTGTAGTGATTAGCAGTTGAGTTGTCAATTCAACCACACCTGGATAACTTAGTATCTGCAGCAAAGTATTTAGTAGCAAAAGTGGTATGATAGTAATAGTAACGGTAGCAAAGGAAAAGATAAATGTTTTTGGGTTTTCGTAGTAGTTGTAACAGTAGCAAGGGAAAAGTAAATAAGCGAAGAACAATATGTGAAAAGCTCGTAGGCAATGGATCAATGATGGATAATTATGCCGGATGCGATTCCTCATGCAATAGTTATAACATAGGGTGATATAGAACTAGCTCCAGTTCATCAATGTAATGTAGGCATGTATTCCGTAAACAATTATACGTGCTTATGGAAAAGAACTTGTATGCCATCTTTTGTCCTACCCTCCCATTGCAGCGGGGTCCTTACGGAAACTAAGGGATATTAAGGCCTCCTTTTAATAGAGAACCGGAACAAAGCATTAACACATAGTGAATACATGAACTCCTCAAACTACAGTCATCACCGAGAAGTATCCCAATTATTGTCACTTCGGGGTTGTCGGATCATAACACATAATAGGTGACTATAGACTTGCAAGATAGGATCAAGAACACACATATATTCATGAAAACATAATAGGTTCAGATCTGAAATCATGGCACTCGGGCCCTAGTGACAAGCATTAAGCATAGCAAAGTCATAGCAACATCAATCTCAAAACATAGTGGATACTAGGGATCAAACCCGAACAAAACTAACTTGATTACATGGTAAATCTCATCCAATCCATCACCGTCCAGCAAGCCTACGATGGAATTACTCACGCACGGCGGTGAGCATCATGAAATTGGTGATGGAGGATGGTTGGTGATGATGACGGCAATGAATCCCCCTCTCCGGAGCCCCGAACGGACTCCAGATCAGCCCTCCCGAGAGAGATTAGGGCTTGGCGGCGGCTCCGTGTCATGAAATGCGATGAAACTTTCTCCTCGATTTTTTTCTCCCCGAGACGGAATATATGGAGTTGGAGTTGAGGTCGGAGGGTGTCCAGGGGGCCCACGAGATAGGGGGCCGCGCCCTAGGAGGGGCGCCCCCTATCTCGTGGACAGGCCGTGGGCCCCCTGGCACTAATTCTTTCGCCAAAAATTCTTATTAAATCTGAAAAGTGCCTCCGTGGATTTCCAGGACATTCCGAGAAGTTTTCTTTTCTACACATAAAAAAACATCATGGTAGTTCTGCTGAAAACATCGTCAATCCGGGTTAGTTTCATTCAAATCATGCAAGTTAGAGTCCAAAACAAGGGCAAAAGTGTTTGGAAAAGTAGATAGGTTGGAGACGTATCAACTCCCCCAAGCTTAAACCTTTGCTTGTCCTCAAGCAATTCAGTTGATAAACTGAAAGTAATAAAGAAAAACTTTTACAAACTCTGTTTGCTCTTGTTGTTGTAAACATGAAAAGCCAGCATTCAAGTTTCAGCAAATATTACGAACTAACCATACTAACAATAACACATAGGTCTCACAATTACTCATATCAATAGCATAATCAGCTAGCGAGCCATAATAATAAAACTCGGATGACAACACTTTCTCAAAATAATCATAACATGATATAACAAAGTGGTATCTCGCTAGCCCTTTCAGAGACTGCAAAACATAAATGCAGAGCACCTTTAAAGATCAAGGACTTTCTAAACATTGTAATTCATGGTAAAAGAGATCCAGTCAAGTCATACCCAATATAAACCAATAATAATGAATGCAAATGACAGTGTGCTCTCCAGCGGGTGCTTTTAATAAGAAGGGTGATGGCTCAACATAAAAGTAAATAGATAGGCCCTTCGTAGAGGGAAGCAGGGATTTGTAGAGGTGCTAGAGCTCGATTTTAAAATAGAGATTGAATAACATTTTGAGCGGCATACTTTTGCTGTTAACGCAACAACTATGAGATGGCTGTATCTTCCATACTACATGCATTATAGGCAGTTCCCAAACAGAATGGTAAATGTTTATACTCCCCCAACCACCAACAAGCATCAATCCATGGCTTGCTCGAAACAACGAGTGCCTCCAATATACAACAGCCCCGGGGGAGTTTTGTTTAATTATTTTGATTTGCTTTGATCTTTTTGGATCATGCGACTGGGCATCCCGGTTACCGGCCCTTTCTCGTGAATGAGGAGTGGAGTCCACTCCTCTTGAGAATAACCCACCTAGCATGGAAGATATAGGCAGGCTTAGTTGAAACTTGAGCTGCTCGAGCATACAAAACAGAATTTCATTTGAAGGTTTGGAGTTTGGCACATGCAAATTTACTTGGAACGGCAGGTAAATACCGCATATAGGTAGGTATAGTGGACTCATATGGAACAACTTTGGGGTTTAAGGAGTTTGGATGCACAAGCAGTATTCCCACTTAGTACAGGTGAAGGCTAGCAAAAGACTGGGAAGCGACCAACTGAGAGAGCGACAACAGTCGTAAACATGCATTAAAATTAATTCACACCAAGTACAAGCATGAGTAGGATATAATCTACCATGAACATAAATATCATGAAGGCTATGTTGATTTGATTCAACTACATGCGTGAACATGTGCCAAGTCGAGTCACTTAATTCATTCAAAGGAGGATACCATCCCATCATAACACATCATAATCGTTCTAATAGCATGTTGGCACGCAAGGTAAACCATTATAACTCATAGCTAATCAAGCATGGCACAAGAAACTATAATCTCTAAATGTCATTGCAAATATGTTTACTTCATAATAGCTGACTCAGGAATGATGAACTCATCATATTTACAAAAACAAGAGAGATCGAGTTCGTACCAGCTTTTCTCATCTCAATAAGTCCATCATATGTCGTCATTATTGCCTTTCATTTGCATGACCGAACGATGTGTATAATAAAAAGAGTGCACGTGCATTGGACTAAGCTGGAATCTGCAAGCATTCAACTCAAGAGAGAAGACAAGTAATATGGGCTCTAAATTAAATAAACAATCATGCATATAAGAGCCACTAAGCAATTTCAATATAGTCTTCTCCACCCCCAAAAGAAAGAAAAGAAAATAAAACTATTTACACGGGAAAGCTCCCAACAAGTAAAAGAAGAACAATAAATCTTTTTGGGTTTTCATTTTAATTTCTACTATAGGCAAGGAAATTAAACTAACTAATTTTTTGGATTTTCTAAAGGTTTATCAAACACACAAGAAGAAAACTAGAAAAAGAAATTTAAACTAGCATGGATAATACAATGAAAGAGTGTGAGCACCGACGACTAGTGTGTGAACATGAATGTAAAGTCGGTGAGAAATACGTACTCCCCCAAGCTTAGGCTTTTGGCCTAAGTTGGTTTAATACCAATGACCGCCTGGCTGATATCCTTAAGAATAGCTGGGGTAGTACTGAGATGAAGAGGCGACCGCCTCCTGAGCAGCAGCGTGTTGGCGAGCTGCCTCCATTCCCCTCTCATATTCAGTTGCTTCTTCCCTGGTGACAACATATCTTCCTTCTGCCTGATAATCAAAAAGGTAGGGAGCAGGAAGAGTAACAGGGACGACGTTGCATCGGTTATAGCTTAGTCGATAATGGAGGAATTGTTCATTCCTCTCAAGAAAATGATGATCAAACATAGCTTCTTTATCCAAATAAACAGGAGGTACAATCATGTCCCCCTCTCGTGGAGCTATATTAAGAAAATTAGCCACACGGGTTGCATAAATTCCTCCAAAGATATCTCCCCTTCTACTATTGTTCTGCAACCTACGTGCGACTATTGCCCCCAAGTTATACCTCTATAACCTGACACAACACTTTTGAGGACACAAAGATCTGGGGCACACATGTGACATACTTCGTCCTTACCGTTAATGCATCTACCAATAAAGAGAGCAAAGTAATGTATAGCAGGAAAATGAATGCTCCCTATGGTAGCTT
The DNA here is from genome assembly GCA_963921465.1 of Triticum timopheevii. Lineage (NCBI taxonomy): Eukaryota > Viridiplantae > Streptophyta > Magnoliopsida > Poales > Poaceae > Triticum > Triticum timopheevii. Next base: position 288,696,735 of record OY997268.1, on the reverse strand, counting down.
GTGTTACGTCCCTAGATTCTCCCACAGTAATACTAGCAAGAAAATCTCTAACTTCAGATTTGGGAGGATCATTAACATTACCCCACTGCGGGAGTTTGCAAGCAGTTGTGAAATCCTCTAAATCCATGGTATAAGATGTATCATAAATATCAAACATAACACTAGGAGAATTACGCGTAGAAATATATTCGAACCTACGCACAAAGGAATCAGTCAATTGATAATATTGAGGACACTTATCTTGTAAGAACTCCTCCAGCTCGGCATTACGCACATACGCGTCAAATTCCTCCTTGAAGCCTGCTTCGACCATAAAATCATCGGATGGCCACTCACAAGCCCGTACATTTGCATCCCTCGGCAAATTAAGATCTTGTTCACATATAGCAATCCTTGGCCCTTTCTTTACCGAGGAACCTCCTTGGTACATTATTCTAAGCATATTTCTTTTTGTGAAAATTTCTGAAATTTTAGTAACTTCAAAATAAAAGTGAATGAAACTAAACAAGATTGATAGCAACTACTCCTACAAGTGCCTAGAGCCTATATCATGCATTGGAATTGCTTGGGACCTCAAAAATTTAACATGCAAGCTCAAGAACATGGTCACCTATGCAGCAAAAATTTGCAGTGAATAAAGCACTAGAACAAAAACTAATTGGACCAATGGAGGAGTCACATACCAAGCAACAATCTCCCAAAGCAGTTTTGCGAATGGAGCTTTGAGCTAAGAGATCGAAAATCGCAGCAAAACGAGCTAGAACTCGGGCTTGAGCTGGATGGGCATTTTTTTGGGTAGAAGATGAAGTGTGTGGGTGCTGGCATAAGTGGAGGGGGGCCACCAGGGGACCATGAGACAGGGGGCGCGCCCTACAGGGGGGGCGCGCCCTCCTCTCTCGTGGCCTGGTGCTTGCCCCTCCTGCAGTGTTTTCAGTGCCTAAAATCCTCAAATATTCCAGAAAAAATCATACTAAATTTACAGGGCATTTGGAGCACTTTTATTTTCGGACTATTTTTTAATGCACAGATAATTCAGAAAACAGACAGATAATGCTATTTTTGCTTTATTTATTCTAAATAACAGAAAGTAAAAAGAGAGTACAGAAGGTTGTGCCTTCTAGTTTCATCCATCTCGTGATCATCAAAATGAACCCATTAACAAGGTTGATCAAGTCTTGTTAACAAACTCATTCCGAATAACATGGAACCGGAGAAATTTCGAATAACACTAAGTTACCTCAACGGGGATATGAAAATCCCCAACAATAATAATATCATACTTTTTCTTGACAGTAGGGAGAGGAAACTCAAAACCTCCAAAAATGATAGTTGGAACTTTTTCAATGGAATTGATGCTATGAACTTGAGATTGTTTCCTCGGAAAATGTACCGTATGCTCATTACCATTAACATGAAAAAGTGACATTGCCTTTGTTGCAATCAATAACAGCCCCTGCAGTATTAAGAAAAGGTCCACCAAGGATAATAGACATACTATCGTCCTCAGGAATATCAAGAATAACAAAGTCCGTTAAGATAGTGACATTTGCAACCACAATAGGCACATCCTCACAAATACCGACAGGTATAGCAGTTGATTTATCAGCCATTTGCAAAGATATTTCAGTAGGTGTCAACTTATTCAATTCAAGTCTACGATATAAAGAGAGAGGCATAACACTAACACCGGCTCCAAGATCACATAAAGCAGTTCTAACACAATTTCTTTTAATAGAGCATGGTACACCCGGATCTCCAAGTTTCTTTGGTATTCCACCCTTAAAAGTGTAATTAGCAAGCATGTTGGAAATTTCAGCTTATGGTATCTTTCTTTTATTTGTGATGATATCCTTCATATACTTAGCATAAGGATTTACTTTAAGCATATCAGTTAAGCGCATACGTAAGAAAATAGGTCTAATCATTTTAGCAAAGTCCTCAAAATCCTCATCATCCTTTGACTTGGATGGTTTAGGAGGAAAGGGCATGGGTTTCTGAACCCATGGTTCTCTTTCTTTACCGTGCTTCCTAGCAACAAAATCTCTCTTATCATAACATTGATTCTTTGATTGTGGGTTGTCAAGATCAACAGCAGGTTCAATCTCTACATCATTGTATTTGCTAGGTTGAGCATCAACATGAACATTATCATTAACATTATCACTAGGTTCATGTTCATCACCTGATTGAGTTTCAACATCAGAAATAGAAATATCATTGGGATTCTCAGGTGTGTCTACAGTAGGTTCACTAGAAGCATGCAAAGTCCTATCATTTTTCTTTTTCTTCTTCTTAGAAGAACTAGGTGCCTCTAAATTATTTCTCTGAGAATCTTGCTCGATTCTCTTAGGGTGGCCTTCAGGATACAAAGGTTCCTGAGTCATTCTACCAGTTCTAGTAGCCACTCTAACCGCAAAGTCATTTTTATTATTTAACTCATCAAGCAATTCATTTTGAGCTTTAAGTACTTGCTCAGCTTGAGTAGCAACCATAGAAGCATATTTGCTAACACGGTGAAGTTCATCTTTAACTCTTGCCAGATTATCACCTACGCGTCCTATCTCGAAAGCATTATTCTTTAACTCTCTACCAACATAAGCATTAAAACTTTCTTGTCTAGCCATAAAGTCATCAAATTCATCTAAGCATGGGCTATGAAATTTAGTAGAGGGGACTTCAACTTTATCATATCTATAGAGAGAATTTACCTTTACTACCTGTGTTGGGTTATCAAGACAATGTGGTTCTTCAGGCGGTAAATTAAGACCATGTATTTCTTCAATAGGAGGCAAATTCTTAACATCTTCAACTTTAATACCTTTTTCTTTCATTGATTTCTTTGCCTCTTGCATATCTTAAGGACTGAGAAATAAAACACCTCTCTTCTTCGGAGTGGGTTTAGGAATAGGCTCAGGAGTTGGCTCAATTGGTTAAGGAATTACTTCAGGAACTGGCTCAGGAAGATTCCAATTATTTTCATTAGTCAACATATTATTCAATAGTATTTCAGCTTCGTCGACTATTCTTTCCCTGAAAACACAACCAGCACAACTATCCAAGTAGTCCTTGGAAGCATTGGTTAGTCCATTATAAAAGATATCAGGTATTTCATTTTTCTTAAGAGGATGATCAGGCAAAGCATTAAGTAACCGGAGAAGCCTCCCCCAAGCTTGTGGGAGACTCTCTTCTTTGATTTGCACAAAATTATATATTTCCCGCAAGGCAGCTTGTTTCTTATGCGCAGGGAAATATTTAGCAGAGAAGTAATAAATCATATCCTGGGGACTACGCACACAACCAGGGGCAAGAAAATTATACCAAGTCTTAGCATCACCCTTTAATGAGAACGGAAATATCTTAAGGATATATAAATAGCGAGACTTCTCATCATTAGTAAACAGGGTAGCTATATCATTCAGCTTGGTAAGATGTGCCACAACAGTTTCAGATTCAAGGCCATAAAAAGGATCAGATTCAACTAAAGTAATAATATCAGGATCAATAGAGAATTCATCATCCTTATCAGTAACACAAATAGGTGAAGTAGCAAAAGCAGGATCGGGTTTCATTCTAGCATTAAGAGACTTCTACTTCCATTTAGCTAATAATTTCTTAAGATCATTTCCATCATTGCAAGCAAGAATTTCCATAGCAGCTGTTTCATGCATAACATAACCCTTAGGAACAACAGGTAAAACATAATCATTGGGGGGACCTTCATCATCAGTAATAGGATCTTCAGTAATTTCATTCCCCCTAAATCTAGCAAGTTGTTCATCAAGAAATTCACCTAATGGCAAAGTAGTATCACGCACAGAAGTAGTTTCATCATGCATAGCAGAAGTGGCATCATCAATAACATGCGACATATCAGAATTCATAGCAGTAGTAGGTTTAGGTGTAGCAAGCCTACTGATAACGGAAGGAGAATCTAGTGCAAGGCTAGATGGCAGTTCCTTACCTCCCCTCGTAGTTGAGGGCAAAATAGTAGTTCGATCATCTTTCAAGTTCTTCATAGTGATCAACAGATATAAATCCCAAGTGACTCAGAGAATAGAGCTATGCTCCCCGGCAACGGCGCCAGAAATTAGCTTGATAACCCACAAGTATAGGGGATCACAACAGCTTTCGAGGGTAGAGTATTCAACCCAAATTTATTCATTCGACACAAGGGGAGCCAAAGAATATTCTTGAGTATTAGCAGTTGAGTTGTCAATTCAACCACACCTGGATAACTTAGTATCTGCAGCAAAGTATTTAGTAGCAAAAGTGGTATGATAGTAATAGTAACGGTAGCAAAGGTAAAGATAAATGTTTTTGGGTTTTTGTAGTAGTTGTAACAGTAGCAATGGAAAAATAAATAAGCGAAGAACAATATGTGAAAAGCTTGTAGGCAATGGATTAGTGATGGATAATTATGCCGGATGCGATTCCTCATGCAATAGTTATAACATAGGGTGATATAGAACTAGCTCCAGTTCATCAATGTAATGTAGGCATGTATTCCGTAAACAATCATACGTGCTTATGGAAAAGAACTTGTATGACATCTTTTGTCCTACCCACCCGTTGGAGCGGGGTCCTTACGGAAACTAAGGGATATTAAGGCCTCCTTTTAATAGAGCACCGGAACAAAGCATTAACACATAGTGAATACATGAACTCCTCAAACTACGGTCATCACCGAGAAGTATCCCGATTATTGTCACTTCGGGGTTGTCGGATCATAACACATAATATGTGACTATAGACTTGCAAGATAGGATCAAGAACACACATATATTCATGAAAACATAATTGGTTCAGATCTGAAATCATGGCACTCGTGCCCTAGTGACAAGCATTAAGCATAGCAAAGTCATAGCAACATCAATCTCAGAACATAATGGATACTAGGGATCAAACCCTAACAAAACTAACTTGATCACATGGTAAATCTCATCCAACCCATCACCGTCCAGCAAGCCTACGATGGAATTACTCACGCACGGCGGTGAGCATCATGAAATTGGTGATGGAGGATGGTTAGTGATGATGACGGCGACGAATCCCCCTCTCCGGAGCCCCGAACGGACTCCAGATCAGCCCTCCCGAGAGAGATTAGGGCTTGGCGGCGGCCCCGTGTCATGAAACGCGATGAAACTTTCTCCTCGATTTTTTTCTCCCCGAGACGGAATATATGGAGTTGGAGTTGAGGTCGGAGGGTGTCCAGGGGGGCCACGAGATAGGGGGCCGCGCCCTAGGGGGGGCGCCCCCTGTCTCGTGGACAGGCCGTGGGCCCCCTGGCACTAATTCGTTCGCCAAAAATTCTTATTAAATGTGAAAAGTGCCTCCGTGGATTTCCAGGACATTCCGAGAACTTTTCTTTTCTACACATAAAACAACATCATGGTAGTTCTGCTGAAAACAGCGTCAGTCCGGGTTAGTTTCATTCAAATCGTGCAAGTTAGAGTCCAAAACAAGGGCAAAAGTGTTTGGAAAAGTAGATACGTTGGAGACGTATCAAGCCTCTTTGGCGCATCACGGTTTTCAGGCTTTGCATTGAACACATGTCTTCGGTATTTTCTAGGATGCGGCTTGTCCTTGGCAAGGAAACGACGGTGTCTATGTAATAGATCTTGCTAAGTATTGCGTACGACAGCGGATTCCTGTCACAGCGAACACATGCATTGTAACCATGTGTCGTTCGCCCTGACATAGTGCCAAAAGCCAGATAATCATGGATGCACCAAATTATAGCACGTAGAAAGAAATCAGCTGGTGGGCTGCTATATAGGTCTCGAGTGAGAACACCCCTCCATAGCTGTTGAAGTTCCTCCACGTGAGGCTCCATGAACAAATCAAAATCCTTTCCAGGACATTTTGGACCTGGGATGAGGAAGGCCATCATGTAGTTTGATTCTTTGGTGCAGACATTTGGAGGCATGTTGTAAGGGATAACAAGCACTGGCCACATGCTATATGTGGCGCTCTGGTGGCCAAATGGGTTAAATCCATCTGAAGCTATGCCAAGTCTAATGTTTCTCGGGTCAGCAGCAAACTTTTTGTGTTTATGGTTGAAGCTTTTCCACTCACTACCATGAGATGGATGGCTCATTACATTCTGATCTCTGTACTCCTGGTTCCTAGAATGCCATAGTACATCCTCTCTTGTTTCAGCATCATGAAACAACCTCTGCAATCTTGGTATAATTGGAAAATGTCTCAGAACATTATGAGGAATCCTCTTCACAGCATCGCCATCTTTCCTTCTTGATGATTTGCATTTCGGGCATTCATTTAAGTTGGCATAATCCTTCCGGAGCATAACACAATTATTCTTACAAACATGGATCATATCATATCAGATTCCAACTGCACGAAGGAAATTCTTCACTTTACTGTAGGTGTGTGGCAGCTCAAATGCATCTGGGAAAGATTTGCGGAAAGCACCCAACATCGCATCGAATGATTTTTTGGTCATCCGCTCAGATGTCTTCACCTGAAGAAAGGTGACCTCATGAGGGAGAACCGCTTCTGCTCCGTAGATGAGGAAGAACGGGGTCTCGCCCATTGGCTTGGTGGCGATTGTGCGGATGGACCACAACACGGACTGGAGCTCGTCGTGCCAGCCCCTGCCGTAGGCCTCTAGCTTCTTCTTGAAGGTCCTGGTCTTGAGGCCCCTCAGGACCTCTGCATTGGCGCGTTCGGCCTGGTCGTTGCTCCGGGGGTGCGCCACCGAAGCGTAGCAAATCTGCTGTAGGATCGAAAGTATGTCTAGAGGGGGGTGATTAGACTACTTGACCAAATCAAAATCTAGCCTTTTCCCAGTTTTAGTTCTTGGCAGATTTTAGCAACTTAGCACAAGTCAAGCAATCTTAACACAATTCAAGCAAGAATGCAAAGAGTATATAAGCAGCGGAAAGTAAAGCATGCAACTTGCAAGAATGTAAAGGGAAGGGTTTGGAGAGTGCAAACGAAATAGGAGACACAGATGTTTTTGTCGTGGTTCCGATAGGTGGTGCTATCGTACATCCACGTTGATGGAGACTTCAACCCACGAAGGGAAACGGCTGCGCGAGTCCATGGAGGGCTCCACCCACGAAGGGTCCATGAAGAAGCAACCTTGTCTATCCCACCATGGCCGTCGCCCATGAAGGACTTGCCTCACTAGGGTAGATCTTCACGAAGTAGGCGATCTCCTTGCCCTGACAAACTCCTTGGTTCAACTCCACAATCTTGTCGGAGGCTCCCAAGTGACACCTAGCTAATCTAGGAGACATCACTCTCCAAGAAGTAACAAATGGTGTGTTGTTGATGAACTCCTTGCTCTTGTGCTTCAAATGATAGTCTCCCCAACACGCAACTATCTCTCATAGGATTAGGATTTGGTTGAAAGAATATTTGAGTGGAAAGCAACTTGGGGAAGGCTAGAGATCAAGATTCATATGGCAGGAATGGAGTATCTTGGTCTCAACACATGAGTAGGTGGTTCTCTCTCAGAAAATGAATGCTGGAAGTGTAGGCACGTTCTGATGGCTCTCTTCACGAATGAAGAGTGGGTGGAGGGGTATATATAGCCTCCACACAAAATGTTTTACACGCAACTTACCAATCTCGGTGGGACTGAATCGTCAAACTCGGTCTGACCGATTTAGCAAATAATGTGACCCTTAGGATTTTCGGTGGGACCGACATGCAACTCGGTAGGACCGATATGGTTAGGGTTAGGGCATAACGTAATATCGGTGAGACCGATTACACAAACTCGGTGGGACCGATTTTGTTGATCAGCTAACCAGAGAGTTGGCCAGGCAAACTCGGTGGGACCGATTCACTCATCTCGGTTGGACCGAAACATTACAAAAGGGAAATAGAGAGTTTGCATTGCAATCTCGGTGGGACCGATCGCTCATCTCGGTTTGACCGAAACGTTATGAAGGGAAACGGAGAGATTACAATCCCATCTCGGTGAGACCGAGATCCCTATCGGTGAGATAGATTTGCCTAGGGTTTGTGGTAGTGGCTATGACATCTGAATTCAGTGGCGCCGTATAGGAAGAATCGGTGGGGCCGAGTTGGACTTTTGGTCTAGGTCATATGTGGATGTGAGAAACTAGTTGAGGGCTTTGGAGCATATCACTAAGCATTTTGAGCAAGAAAGCCATTAAGCAACACCTCATCCCTCCTTGATAGTATTAGCTTTTCCTATAGACTCGATGTGATCTTGGATCACTAAAATAGAAAATGTAGAATCTTGTGCTTTGAGCTTGAGCCAATCCTTTTGTCCTTAGCATTTTGAGGGATCCACTTTTCTCATCCATGCCATGCCAATCATTGAGCTTTCCTGAAATATTTATCTTGAAATGGCATTAGCTCAATGAGATATATGTTGTTAGGAATTACCAAAACCACCCAGGGATAGTTGCACTTTCAATCTCCCCCTTTTTGGTAATTGATGACAACATATAGATCAAAGCTTCAACAAATGATAATAAGATTGAAAAACATTGTCGCTTTGAGAAGTATGTGAAAAGTAAGAGCTCCCCCTAAATTTGTGCATTATTTAAAATTTGCTTTGGACAGCAAATGCACAATGAGTTAGGATCATGGGTTACTCTTCCATGTCACATACATCTTGATGGAGCGCTCAAAATGATAATAACTAAACACATGCACTCATCACCAAGCAAATTGAATGATCATATGAGGAAATAATAGATAATATCATCCATCAAGCATTAATGTAGCATAGCATATGATCAAACACATGATCATCCAAGAATCTCACAAAAGCATAATGTATCAAGCAAACACACAAATAAAGAAGTTCAACCACCAAAAAGACAAGAGAGACCAAAAGCAACACTCTCTCTTGAAGCCTATGATCTATACATTTTCTCCCCCTTTGGCAACAAGTTACCAAAAAGTTCATAAAAAATGCATAGTGCTAAACGACTCTCAGGCTTGGTCTTCATGTGATGGTGTAGAGCTGGCTCCTTGAACGAAGGCTTCTGTTGATTTAGTTGGAGCTGGTGGAGTGGGTGTTGGAGCTGGAGGCACTGAAGTTGTAGTTGGTGTAGATGATGTAGCTCTGGTGTCTGGAACAGGCACTACAACAGATCTCTGTCCTTTGGGCACTCTAGCAAAAGCATCAGTGGTTGACTTGCCCTTCTTCTCCTCCACATCCTCCTGAAGTTGCTCAACTGCAGTTTGGATCTCAGCCACTTTGACATCAAGAGCATAAAACTTCTGCCCTATGATTCTCTCCAAGCTCTCTTGGTTTTGAGTCAGGGTGGCCAAGCCCTTCTCAATCCTCAAGGTGGAGGCAATCAAGTAGCGAAGATGATCTTGCTTGCTCTTTAGGAAAATCTGAGATGCCTCTTCAGCAGTTGGCATCTTAGCAGCTTTCTCAGCCCTTGCTTTCTCCTTCTTATCTTGTGCTTGCATAGATGATGGTTCATTTTCATCCATCACAATGGTGTTGTCCTCGAAGTCAGGGTAGATGGGCAGGTGCTCCTTGTCCAAAAGATATGTGCCAGTGACCATCTTGGAGTTTATAAGCTCCTGAATGTGTGGGGTATACCCACAACTACTCTTCTGATCTGCATCAGCCCTTTTGATTGTTTCCATAATCAGGCTCATGACTTTGAATTTCTGAGGCACATCAAATATATGCAGCAAGTTGATTGCATGGCCTCTAATCATCTTGTGATCACCTGACTTGGGCAGCAAAGTGTGCCTTAAGATCCAGTTGATAGTGGGCAATCCTGACAATAGGTAATGTACAGATCCAAACTTGTGTGTCTCTAGTGCATCATCTGGGATCTCTCTGTACATGTGAGCCATAGAGTTGTGGTCTTTCTTCTTCTTGGCAAAGACATCCAAGTCATCCTCATTCTCTTTTGGTGCATTTAACAATTCAGACCATTCTTCAGCTGTAGATTGGTACCTGGTACCTTCTGACATGCAGACAATCATCCCATCTGGGTAGAAATGAGATGTGGAGTAAAATTGAATAATAAGTTCATCATCCCACTTGGTGAGCTTATGGCCAACAAAATCATCTACTCCACAATACTTGAAACTGTCATAAACTCCTAGATAGTGCTCTTCATTTTTCTTGATGTAATCCCAGTCAACCAATCTCATGTCACATACTATGGGCTTCTTATCAAGCAACACTGTCTCATAGAAATCTTGTTGTTCCTTAGTGTGGAACCAATAGTCCACAGTAGTTCTTCTTCTGACAGCATAGGGATCAGTCTGTCTCCAGAGTCTCAAACCTGCATCCTTCCTGAGCTTCATATCCTCTGCAACTGGATGACCATCATTATGATCAGTAATCTTGGGCTTCAACTTTCTTAAGACAAGTGAATCTTCATCTTCTTCATCAGCTTCAGGCACTGGGGCCTTGTTCTTCTCTTCAGCTGGAATACTCCTGGTGTTCCTCTTAGGTGCAGACTTGGGCTTAGGAGCAGCAGCCTTGGGAGAATCTTTGGGCTTAGATGGAGCAGCACCTGATCTTATAGCATCTCCCATCAGCTTTTGAGCTTTAGGTGCTGGTGCAGCAACCTTTTCCTCTTCTTCTTCAGAGTCTCTCCTCATAGAGGGCTTGCCAAGTACTTTGGCAGTAGTAGTTCTGACTCTCTTCTTCTTCTTATCTTGGCCAGCATCTTCATCATCAGACTCAATGGTGAACTTCATGGTTTCACCACTGGCAACCTTCCTAGGTTTGGAAGTGGGAATTCTCCTTGCAGGTGCCTTCTTTTGCATTCCTGGCTTAGTGGATGCAGCTGTGCCATATTCCTTCTTCAGCACCTTCTTCTTGGAACTAGCCTCATCCTCAACAGCCACATAGTCCTCATCTTCAGAATCTGAGGCTTTCTTCTTCCTTGCCCTGGTGGCTGCCTTTGGCAAGTTGCTGGGTGTGCTTCTACTACCCTCATCATAACTGCTGGAGGGACTAGTGCCCTCACTCATATGAACTTGCTCCTCAGACTATTCTAACTGTCACTCTGATCTGACATGATGCAAACTCTGACAACAGACCCTATGAATAGATGTAGATGAGGTAGAGTGGATGAGCATCACAAAGCACAGAGGTTTTTGCAAAAAATTGAGTCAAAAACGTAGTTTTAGTTTTCCACAGAAAGCATTTCAGAGCTACCGATTTGTAAACTCGGTGATACCGAAGCAGCTTTTGGAATCTAAACTAGTGAACTCGGTCAGACCAAGTCACAGTTCGGTGGCACCGAGACTGCTAGGGTTTCACAAAGAATCGAACTCGGTCACACCGATTTGCAATTCTTAGTCAGACCGAGAATCACATGTGCAATGGACTGAGCCAAATCGGTGAGACTGATTTCTACAACTCGGTTGGTCCGAGATCTGTACGGCGGAAACCTAACCCTAAATTTTCAATCCAAAACTAATCAATGGAGTGATTTCGCTGGATAGAGTGATTTCAAACATGGCAAGATACATGGCAATGCAATGTTCTAGGAATCGGAGTTAGGAATAGCACAAAGTTCAAATCCATACCCTAATGCGGCGATGGATTTGCTACGGTGACAACGGCGGAGCAGAATACCGTTGACGGCGGTAGAGACTAGCGGCGGGAGGTCGCTGGCGACGAGGAGGACGATTCAGAGACCCGAAGAGGCAGAGCAGGCTATGCGCGGGCGAAGGGTTTTGGAAAAGTTTCCAAATTTTGGCCCGGGGTATATATAGCCTGACCCTGGCGGTGTGACCGAGTGGAACAACTCGGTGGCACCGAGATGCATAACTGCAAGTGGTTACTACAACTCGGTGCGACCAAAAAGTTCAAATCGGTTGCACCGAGATTGAAAACCTAGATCAACTTAGTGATCTCGATATGACCAAAATGGTTGAATCGGTCAGACCGAAACGCACAAAGAGGTTTTGGAAGTTTAAGTCTATGACGAATCGGGGACTCCGAGTGCTCCTCACACAAAGTGGTTCGAATCTGACTTGGTCAAACTTTGTGATGTAGCATGAATAAAGTTTGAGACAAGAAATGCATAGATAGCTAGAGAAGGTTATTAGGCATTCTTGTCCATCCACTTGGCAAAAGAAAAGAAACCAAACAATCAAAGCTATAAGTGGATGTCCTCGAATGAGTAAATTATGCAACCAACATGCTCACAGAATAAAATGGCAAATGAAATATGTGGCAAAGCATGCACAACCACTTCTAGCATCTATCAAGCAATTGGCGATGACTAGGTCATCTATATATGAGTATATTGACTTAGGAGTCAAATGAGAACATTTGATCATAGGTCATACTCATCATTTAAGCACAAGTTGGGTTACCACTTTTACATAAAGCATTTTTGTGTGCACACCATTAGAGTTGCTTGGCTCAATTCTTTGAGTAAAGCGCCCCCTAGATGATAGAGGCAAAGGTGTCCCGTCTTCCGATGAGATGGTGGCTATCGTTTTGGTGGAAGTCAACTTTGACGATCCGACTACGAACGTGCGAGGACGTTGCGCCTTAGCAATCGCTAAACCAACTTCGAGAGGTTATTGACCACGCCGGAGCACGATCAACTTGACAACGAAGGTCTATTTCCTGCAAGCAAACGAAGAACAAGCAAGAAACTAAGATTGCAATCTGGATATTGCGAATAACAGAGGAAAGATTTATTAATGAAGGTGGGGTTCTGTGATGCCTTTGTCTGGTCGTTGAACACAAACGAAGTACGCGATGTTGCAGCTATGGCGAACTTTTAATCTAAACAAAATCCAAAGTCTAAACGGTGCCCTAAGGGCTGTATATATGGAGGAAGAGGGGGGGGGGATTTCGTGGCCCTTGGTGGAGGGGTCCGAAATCAACCCTATCTCTTGTTTCCCCACACATACGCACTCTAAATATAGCCTATACTTATGTATTTCGAAATTACATGGGCATGGCCCAATAATAAGGTGATGCAGCACCTAGAATAGCCTCGGGACAAAATTTATGAAGTGGTATCTTGTATATTTCGTCCAAGGCTTCATGCACCTATTATGGTGGCTTCAAAGTCCTAAAATCATCACTTGTGACTCCGTTCTTGTTCCCCTTGCGCATGCCATCATCTCCATGCTTGTTCTTGCTCCAATGTTTATCCTTCTCCAAGCTGGGCCCTTAATTTGTAAGCAAAACAAATGTATCCAATTTAGGCAGCATCATATTCTCATGAACATTAGAATCATTACCAAGAAACGAAAGTACCTGATAATTTAATTGGCGTGCGCGAGCTCTAGTAATTGGTCCAGTATATGTAGCGGTAGGGGCTGTGGGTGTAACAATGGTATTGATGTCCTCATCATCCTCCCCTTCTTGAAATGAAGTCATCTTCGACGGAAGCTCATCTTCCTCACCCAAATAAGGCTTCAAATCTGCAATGTTAAAAGTGGGACTAACCCCAAAATCTGTAGGCAACTCAAGTTTATATGCATTATCATTTATTTTCTCCTACACCTTAAAAGGACCATCAGCATAAGGCATTAGCTTTGATTTGCACAAATCAGGAAATCTATCCTTACGCAAATGTAACCAAACAAGATCTCTAGGTGCAAACACAACATGTTTTCTACCCTTATCTCCAGCAAGTTTATATTTAGCATTCATACGCTCATTGTTTTCCTTAGTTAACTCATGCATTTTTAAAATCAATTCAGCATGTTGTTTAGCATCAAAATTAACCTTCTCCGAAGATGGAAGAGGCAACAAATCAATAGGTGCACGAGGTAGGAAACCATACATAATTTCAAAAGGGCACATCTTAGTAGTAGAATGCAATGAACGATTATAAGCAAATTCAATATGAGGCAAGCATTCTTTGCACATTTTATTATTATTATTCAAAACAGCCCTAAGCATAGTGGACAATGTTCTATTGACTACTTCAGTTTGTCCATCAGTTTGGGGGTGACAAGTAGTACTAAAAAGCAGTTTAGTCCCCAACTTAGCTCATAAACATCTCCAAAAGTGGCTAAGAATTTTAGTATCACGATCTGAAACAATAGTATTGGGCACACCATGCAAGCGAATAATTTCATGAAAGAACAAATAAGCAACATTAACAGCATCATCGCTTTTATGACATGGTATAAAGTGTGCCATTTTCAAGAATCTATCCACGACAACAAATATGCTATCCCTCCCCTTCTTTCTTCGAGGTAAACCTAAAAAAAGTCCATAGATATATCCTCCCAAGGAACACTAGGTACAGGCAAAGGCATATATAAACCATGAGGATTGAGTCGTGACTTAGCTTTTTGACATGTAGTGCAGCGAGCAATAAAATGCTCAACATCCCATCTCATCTTTGGCCAAAAGAAATGTGTAGCAAGTACGTCCTCTGTCTTGTTCACGCCAAAGTGTCCCATTAATCCTCCTCCATGCACCTCCTGCAACAACAAAAGACGAATAGAGCTAGCTGGAATGCATAGCTTGTTAGCACGAAACACAAATCCATCATTAACAACGAACTTGTTCCATGTTCTCCCTTTACAATTCTGCAATACATCTTTAAAATCAGCATCATGCACATATTGATCTTTGATGGTCTCCAAACCAAATATTTTGAAGTCAAGTTGTGAGAGCATAGTATAGCAACGAGACAATGCATCAACAATAACATTTTCTTTACCCTTCTTGTGTTTAATGACATAAGGGAAAGTCTCAATGAATTCAACCCATTTAGCATGTCTATGATTCAGTTTAGATTGACTTTTAATATGTTTCAAAGATTCATGATCAGAGTGTATAACAAATTGTTTGGGCCATAAATAATGTTGCCATGTTTCTAAAGTCCGAACAAGAGCATACAATTCTTTATCATAAGTAGAATAATTCAGACTTGGCCCACCCAATTTTTCAGAAAAGTATGCAACAAGTTTGCCATCTTGTAATAACACACCTCCTAATCCAGTTTCACTAGCATCACATTCAAGCTCAAAAGTCTTATTAAAATCAGGAAGTTGGAGTAAAGGAGCATGTGTCAACGTATCTTTCAATACGTGAAGGCTTCTTCCTGTGCGGTACCCCAAACAAAAGGCACATCTTTCTTTGTAAGCTCATTGAGAGGTGCAGCAATGGTGCTGAAATCTCTCACAAAACGCCTATAGAATCTAGCGAGGCCAAGAAAACACCTCACTTGTGTGACCGTTTTGGGCTGCGGCCAACTCTCAATAGCTTCAAACTTGGCTTTATCAACTTCAATTCCCTGTGGAGTAACAACATAGCCAAGAAAAGACACTCGGTCGGTGCAAAAGGTGCACTTCCCAAGGTTACCAAACAAACGTGCATCACGTAGAGCAATAGTAACAACACGTAAATGTTCCAAATGTTCCTCCAAAGATCTGCTATAAATCAATATGTCATCAAAATAGACTACCACAAATCGTCCAATGAAAGCACGTAAAACTTCGTTCATTAATCTCATGAAAGTACTAGGTGCATTAGTTAACCCAAAAGGAATGACTAACCACTCATATAATCCAAACTTAGTTTTAAATACTGTTTTCCATTCATCCCCCAATTTCATACGAATTTGATGGTATCCACTATGCAAATCAACTTTGGAGAATATTGTAGAGCCACTTAATTCATCAATCATATCATCTAGCCTAGGAATAGGATGACGATAACGAATAGTAATATTATTAATGCCTCTACAATCAACACACATACGTGATGTACCATCCTTTTTCGGCACTAGAATAATAGGAACAGCACAAGGACTAAGGGATTCGCGTGTATAACCTTTGTCAAGAAGCTCCTGTACTTGACGCATAATCTCCTTCGTCTCCTCTAGATTGGTACGGTATGGCGCACGGTTTGGCAGTGAAGCACCGGGAATTAAGTCAATCTAATGCTCAATCCCTCGAATAGGCGGTAATCCCGGTGGCACGTCTTGTGGAAAGACGTCAGCGAACTCCTGCAAAATGTTAGTGACAGCAGGAGGCAAAGAGGAAGGCACGTCCTCAAATGAAAATATTGCCTCTTTGCACACAAAAGCATAGCAAACAGATTTGCTGAAATCTAGCTCATCAATATCAGATTTAGTGGCAAGTAAACATGCACTTTTCAATTTAATTTCAGAAGCAACACTAGATGGTTTGCTATTAGGCTTCATTTCTTGCTCAAATTCTTGTGCCACAATCCGATTTTCACTCTTATTTTTCTCCTGTTTTGCTTTATTAGCTCTATTAATATCATCTTTCAAAATGGAATCAGGAGTCATAGGAAGCAAAGTAATTTAATATTTTTATCCTTATGAACAAGAGTATATTGATTGTTTCTACCATGGTGTACAATTTTTTTATCAAATTGCCATGGTCGACGAAGTAATAAGGAACATGCTTGCATAGGTACCACATCACAATCAACATAATCAGCATATGTAGATATACTAAAATTCACACGAACAGTACGTGTTACCTTAACCTTGCCTCTGTTGTTGAACCATTGGATGTAGTAAGGATGTGGATGTGGTCTTGTGGTGAGAGATAGCTTCTCCACCATCTCCATGCTAGCCAAGTTGTTGCAGCTCCCTCCATTTATGATGACGCGCACAGAACATTCCTTCACAACTCCCTTTGTATGGAACAAATTATGCCTCTAATTTTTCTCAGCTTGTGTGACCTGCACACTCAAAACACGTTGAGAAACTAAACATTCATACCTGTCAGCATCTTCAGGAGCCATGTATTGTGTCTCATGATCAGAATCATCTCCACCATGTTCTTCACGTGTAATAAGAGCCAAAGTCTCCTCATCATAGTCACTAGCGGACTCATACCCACCATCCTTAGTAGCAATCATCACACGCTGAGATTTGCATTCTCTCGCATAATGACCTCTTCCCTTACAACGACGACAAATAATATCACTTGTGTGCCATGTTGATGCCATGGAAGAAGAACTACTCTGTGCAGGCCCGGCAGGTGCGCTCTTGGCAGATAATGGTGGTTGTGCCTGCTTTCTTGTATCACGGCTGGAGGTGGCACCTGATGGAGGTGCTGGTGCAGTTGAAGTAGAAAATGCACGCGGTGTCCATGATGAAGGTCGGACTGCAGAAAAGTTAGTTCGCGCCAATGCTTGTCGATCCTGCACTTCACATTCAGCTTTACACGCAAGATGGAATAAACGAGTGATATTAGTATACTCCTTATACTCTAGAATGGTCTGAATCTCTCTATTTAATCTACCCATAAAACGTGCAAGCATAGCTTCATTCTCCTCAACAATACCACATCTAATCATGCCAGTTTGTAATTCCTGATAATATTCTTCTACAGAATTTTTACCTTGTCTTAAACGCTGCAATTTTTGAAGCAATTCACGTTGATAATATGGTGGAACCCAATGAGTATGCGTAAAAGTTTTCAAAGCAGCCCAAGTAGTTGGAATAGGATATAATCTACAATGTTCAGACCACCATACACATGCAACCCGTCTCTCCTCAGGATATTGTAAACATGTAAATCGTTGTTCAGTTTCTAACTCCCAAGTAAGATATATATCAGGAACATATCTACCCTCAAATGGTGGAATATTCAATTTTAGTTTTGGAAGATGGTCATGATCTCACACCTGAGGGAGAGCCCTACCATTGTGATTATTTGCATGTGGATGATCTGGTGGTTGCGGTGCTGGTGATTGCACGTAGTTCTGATTTTGATCAACCTCATCCTCATAATCTCCCGCATAATCATCCTCTGCATCAGCAGCAGGAGCCACATAAGTATCAACAGCAGCACCAACAGTTTGGCCAGGCTGAAGAAGGACACGGCTCGCTCGGCGGAGGGCTATTTCGCGACGTGGAGGTAGTAGTAGTTGTTGTTGTTGTTGTTGCAGAGGTGCAGCAGGTGCAGCCGGTGGTGGAAGACGCGCAAGCAGTTCATTAAATCTGTTATCGAGCTTTGTTTCGAATGTCTTCTCAAGGCCAGTGATATTCTCCATGGCCTCTTCAAAAAATTTCAGCACATCTTGCACCTGTTCAGTCATCATTTGCTCTAACTTATCATGAATCTCCTTGTTTGTTAAGTTCTTCCAGTCAATCTCATCGGCTTGTGATCCTGGCATGGTTAGCAGCAATAGAAACACACAAGAATATGATCCTACAGACTACTAACAAGTGCTGGTGGTGGGTGACACAAATCAGTCAAGCGAAACTCAAATTCTTACTAGTTCTTACCCACCAGCAGGCGGTGATCGGCAACCATTGTAGTCAAAACTCTCAAAGCTTGGATAGAGCGATTACCAGGGAGAGTCAAATGCACGACGTAGATGTATGTGGAGCTGGGAAGGCTTATAATATGGTAGCAAAAAGGGTCAGCAATAATCAATTCAGAGATGCAAAGTTGAATAAACGCTCAACGACGGTACTATGCTGGTCCTAGGCTAGACCGTCCTAGAGACACGAGCCTAGAACACTAACAAAATCACGACGCGACACGTAATCAAGGGAGGAGCACACTCTGAATTTTTTCACTTTTTTTTGCACTTTTTTCCTCTTTTTTTGCTCCGCAACAATTTTTTTTGAAAAAGTCTACAAATGGCCTAAAAACTGCCTAGCCAGAATTTTCCAGACTTAGTTTTTTTGAAGCTGGAACTATTTTTCTTCTGCGGGTACCACGACAATTCGGGAGTCCTACTCTGTCACAACTCGGAGTATGGCGTGATCTCGAAATTCAAAAAAGAGTAACAAAATACTGGACTCGGACTAGGACTGGTGGCGGAGATGAATCTGGTGGAACTCGGACTGGTGGCGGAGATGATTCTTATGGAACTCAGACTGGTGGCGGTGGATATGTGGTATATGGCTGCGGTGATGACGATGGTGATATATGGCAGCGGTAATGATGATGGTGGTATATGGCAGCGGTGATGACGATGGTGGTATATGGCAGCGGTGACGATGATGGTGGGTATATGGCAGCGGTGACTATGATGATGCGGCGGCGGCGTGACAACTTGTGAACAGAACTCGAAACTCTAAAGGACTAGACACTAAGACCAGCAACTAGACACGACGATGCAACCGCAAATTCAACAATGCAAAACCCTAAAAATATTATGCAAAGGCTCAGATTGGTTCGGATATGAGGAACTAACCCTAATTATTTTTGGCTTTTTCGTGGACTGTAGGTAATAAGAACAGACTCGATCTAAACTACGAAAAACTGTAAAATCTTACCGAGCAACCTGGAAAATCTGATACCACTTGATAGAGGCAAAGGTGTCCCGTCTTTCAATGAGATGGTGGATATTGTTTTGGTGGAAGTCAGCTTTGACGATCCGACTACGAACGTGCGAGGACGTCGTGCCTTAGCAATTGCTAAACCAACTTCGAGAGGTTATTGACCACGCCGGAGCATGATCAACCTGACCACGAAGGTCTATTTCCTGCAAGAAAATGAAGAACAAGCAAGAAACTAAGATTGCAATCTAGATATTGCGAATAACAGAGGAAAGCTTTATTAATGAAGGTGGGGTTCTATGATGCCTTTGTCTGGTCGTTGAACACAAACGAAGTACGCGAAGTTGCAGCTATGGCGAACTTTTAATCTAAACAAAACCCAAAGTCTAAACGGTGCCCTAAGGGCTGTATATATGGAGGAAGAGGGGGGGGGGGGGATTTCGTGGCCCTTGGTGGAGGGGTCCGAAATCAACCCTATCTCATGTTTCCCCACACATACGGACTCTAAAAATAGCCTATACTTATGTATTTCGAAATTACATGGGCCTGGCCCAATAATAAGGTGACGCAACACCTAGAATAGCCTCGGGACGAAATTTATGAAGTGGCATCTTGTATATTTCGTCCAAGGCTTCATGCACCTATTATGGCGGCTTCAAAGTCCCGAAATCATCACTTGTGACTCCGTTCTTGTTCCCCTTGCGCATGCCATCATCTCCATGCTTGTTCTTGCTCCAATGTTCATCCTTCTCCAAGCTAGGCCCTTCATTTGTAAGCAAAACAGATGTATCCAATTTAGGCAGCATCATATTCTCATGAACATTAGAATGATTACCAAGAAACGAAAGTACCTGATAATTTAATTGGCGTGCGCGAGCTCTAGTAGTTGGTCCAGTATATGTAGCAGTAGGGGCTGTGGGTGTAACAATGGTATTGATGTCCTCATCACTAGATGTGAGATCCCCCATAAGAGGGATGAACTAACCTTGGGTTTTGCCGATGATGACTTCATGTAGGTGTTGAAGATGTGGATGCTCAATGTTGATGTAGATCATTTGGAGCAATCCTTTGGAGCGAGTTGCACTTTTAATACCTACACGGGTTAGTCCCACAAGGAACAAACAAGGATATCCATAGACATAGAGTGATGCACACACACACAAGATGATGTCTATGAAAGCATTAGGTTACCTTGTCCCTTGTCTTACCAACAAGAGGGTTTGTGACTTCTTGAACTAGTGCAAGATGTGGAAGTTCATTGCACTTGTCCTTGCCAAAATGATTAGAGAGAAATATGTTGGCAGAGTCACCCTCAAGAACTCTCTAGATCTTCTTCGGGATTCACATCATCTTGATGGGAATCCTTGGAGTTGTAGTTCTACTCGATGAAGTAGAACTTGATGTAGTCTTGGGAACCCACTTGACCAAGGCCTTAGGAGCTTCTACAAATGCATCAATCTCCTCTTGAAGCTTATCCTTGCCTTTTTGCTTGTGGTCTTGTCATGGAAGATCATCTTGAGCTTGTGTCCCTTTGAAATAAGTAGGATCATACTTCTCTTGTTGAGGAACAAACTTCGTCTTGGGGTATCGATCTTCTTCCCACTCAACTCCATTGGCATTGAACTTTCGTTCAAAACCAACACCTTGGTTCTTCCGGTGCCTTCCTTGCTTGCGTACAATTTCCTCGAATTGCTTACTCCCGGCAAGGCTCTTGTAAACTCCTTCCTCTATAATTCCCTTCAATAAGCAATTTTCTTGCTCAAGTGTAACTTGGCTAAGAGAATCATTAGTGGAATCAAGAAAACTACTAGAAGCAATAACATTGGATTTAGCATGATTATTGTTACTACTAGAGGAAGAATCTTTCTTGTTCTTGTTACTAGACTTGACTTGAGGCATGTAAGTAGATAAGAGTAAACCCTTGGCAATGTAAGAAAAACTTTTCTTGCGAAGATCATCATTAATTGCTTTTAAAAACTCATGTTATTACTCAAGGTTGAGCTTTTCAAAGCGTAACTTCTCATGAGTCCTTAAAAGTTCTCGATGATCTCCTAAGATAGTTTCATGAGCTAACTTAAGAGTGTTTATTTCTTTAGTTAGGAGCTCAATCTTCTCCTTATCATTGTCATTCGTTTTATCTTGATTAGCATGATTAATTGACGTTTCATCATAGTATTCATCACTAGAGTTGTCAACAAGTAAATCATCATCACCTAACAAGTCATCTTCATCACTATTGGAATCAACATACTCGGGGTGTGATACCTTTGGGCCTTTAGCTATGAAGCATCTTCCAAGTCCTTCATTTGGTGAATCAAATATGTCGTA
This sequence comes from Triticum timopheevii, assembly GCA_963921465.1. Taxonomy (NCBI): domain Eukaryota; kingdom Viridiplantae; phylum Streptophyta; class Magnoliopsida; order Poales; family Poaceae; genus Triticum; species Triticum timopheevii. The sequence goes on along the minus strand of OY997268.1, from coordinate 288,675,208 downwards.
GGAGTTGGTTGACACAAGTGCTAGACTGGCAACACCTTCATCTTGAGTATATTCGGAGTCGGAGTGATAGCTTCTCTCGGAGTGATTGTCGAAGTCGGAGCCAGATACCCATTCACCAACATGAGCTTGATGTCTTCGTTTTGTGTAGCTCCTTGATGACTTGTCCTTCCTTTCCAAATCCTTGCTTCTCCGGCATGTTCTTCGCTTATAACGATCATCTCTACTCCTTCTCTCTCTTGATGGTGATTCTTCTCTTCTACTCCTTCTTTTTGGATAATCTTCTCTTCCTTTGTAGGGTGTCGTACACTCATTGGAATAGTGTCTGGGTCTTCCACAATTGTAGCAATTACGCTCATGACTAGAAGATCTTTTGTCACTGTAGGACCTCTTGGAACTTCTTTCCTTGCTTCTACTCTTGTAGAACTTGTTGAAGTTCTTCACCATTAGGCTCAATTCTTCATTGAAGGCTTGTTTCTCACTTGATGATGTGGGAGCTTCACATGAGGCTTTGTAAGAACCACTTGACTTGTTGTGGAGCTCCTCCTTATCCTTGAGTGACATCTCATGAGCAACAATTCTTCCAATGACTTCCGTTGGCTTGAGATCTTTGTAATTGGGCATCATTTGGATCAATGTGCACACACTATCATATTTTCCATCCAAAGCTCTTAGGATCTTCTTAATGATGAATTTGTGATAAGAGCAATCTTCTTAGGATCTTCACTCCCTAAGCCGGCAATCTCATTTGTGATAAGAGCAATCCTAGAGTACATTTCAGAGACACCTTCACCATCCTTCGTTTTTAACTTGTCAAGATGACTTTGAAGCACATCCAACTTGGATTCCTTGACGGAGTCGGTACCTTCGTGCATATCAATCAAAGTATCCCAGATTTCCTTGGCATTCTCAAGACGGCTGATTTTGTTGAATTCTTCGGGGCATAGTCCGTTGAAGAGGATATCACAAGCTTGAGCATTGTATTGCAGCATCTTCAACTCTTCCGCGGTAGCTTCACGGTTTGGTTCTCTCCCATCAAAGAATTCACCTTGCAAGCCAATACACACAATAGCCCAAACGATGGGGTTATGTCCAAGAATATGCATTTTCATCTTATGCTTCCAACTAGCAAAATTAGTACCATCAAAGTAAGGACCTCTACGGTGGTAATTTCCCTCGCTAGACGCCATACTCTCCTAGGTTGTGAAACCAAGGCTATGACTAGCAAAAGCTATGGAAATCATAGAAAATGGAGACCAAAGCTCTGATACCACTTATAGGATCAAAAGTATGTCTAGAGGGGGGTTGATTAGACTACTTGACCACATAAAAATCTAGCCTTCTCCCAATTTTAGTTCTTGGCAGATTTTAGCAACTTAGCACAAGTCAAGCAATCTTAACACAATTCAAGCAAGCATGCAAAGAGTATATATGCAGTGGAAAGTAAAGCATGCAACTTGCATGTAAAGGGAAGGGTTTGGAGATTGCAAACGCAATAGGAGACACATATGTTTTTGTCGTGGTTCTGATAGGTGGTGCTATCGTACATCCACGTTGATGGAGACTTCAATCCACGAAGGGTAACGGCTGCGCGAGTCCAAGGAGGGCTCCACCCACGAAGGGTCCACGAAGAAGCAACCTTGTCTATCCCACCATGGCCGTCGCCCACGAAGGACTTGCCTCACTAGGGTAGATCTTCACGAAGTAGGCGATCTCCTTGCCCTTACAAACTCCTTGGTTCAACTCCACAATCTTGTCGGAGGCTCCCAAGTGACACCGGGCCAATCTAGGAGGCACCACTCTCCAAGAAGTAACAAATAGTGTGTTGATGATAAACTCCTTGCTCTTGTGCTTCAAATGATAGTCTCCCAAACACTCAACTCTCTCTCACAGGATTTGGATTTGGTGGAAAGAAGATTTGAGTGGAACAACTTGGGGAAGGCTAGAGATCAAGATTCATATGGTAGGAATGGAATATCTTGGTCTCAACACATGAGTAGGTGGTTCTCTCTCAGAAAATGAATGTTGGAAGTGTAGGCACGTTCTGATGGCTCTCTCCATGAATGAAGAGTGGGTGGAGGGGTATATATAGCCTCCACACAAAATCTAACCGTTACACACAACTCACCAATCTCGGTGGGACCGAATCGTCAAACTCGGTCTGACCGATTTAGCAAATAATGTGACCGTTAGGATTTTCGGTGGGACCGACATGCAACTCAGTAGGACCGATATGGTTAGGGTTACGGCATAACGTAATCTTGGTGAGACCGATTACACAAACTCGGTGGGACCGATTTTGGTGATCAGCTAACTAGAGAGTTGGTGAGGCAAACTCGGTGGGACCGATTCGCTCATCTCGGTTGGACCGAAACGTTACGAAAGGGAAACAGAGAGTTTTCATTGCAATCTCGGTGGGGCCGATCGCTCATCTCGGTTTGACCGAAACATTACGAAGGGAAATAGAGAGATTACAATCTAATCTCGATGAGACCAAGATCCCTATTGGTGAGACCGATTTGCCTAGGTTTTGTGGTAGTGGCTATGACATATGAACTCGATGGCGCCGGATAGGAAGAATCGGTGGGGCCGAGTTGGACTTTTGGTCTAGGTCATATGTGGATATGAGAAAGTAGTTGAGGGCTTTGGAGCATATCACTAAGCATTTTGAGCAAGAAAGCCATTAAGCAACACCTCATCCCTCCTTGATAGTATTGGCTTTTCCTATAGACTCGATGTGATCTTGGATCACTAACATAGAAAATGTACAGTCTTGTGCTTTGAGCTTGAGCCAATCCTTTTGTCCTTAGCATTTTGAGGGATCCACTTTTCTCATCCATGCCATGCCAATCATTGAGCTTTCCTGAAATATTTATGTTGAAATGGCATTAGCTCAATGAGCTATATGTTGTTAGGAATTACCAAAATCACCCAGGGATAGTTGCACTTTCATCTGCATTCCAAGGTTCGTACAATACATTTTGAAGAGATTGCTGGTGAACAGCGAACCGTTGTCGGTGATGATACGGTTAGGGATCCCAAACCGGCTCACGAGGCCCTTGATAAACTTGACCGCGGACCCGGCTGGGATGCTGCGGACGGCTTCCACCTCCGCCCACTTGTTGAACTTGTCGATGGCAACGTAGAGGTAGCAGTAGCCCCCAGGCTCTCGAGGGAATGGGCCCAGGATATCCAGCCCCCAGACCGCAAACGGCCATGAGAGCAGGATGGTCTGTAGGCCCTGCGCTGGCTGATGGATCTGCTTGGCGTGGAATTGGCAGGCTCCGCAGGACTTTACCAGCTCGGTCACATCGTTGAGTGCCGTAGGCCAGTAGAACCCACTGCAGAACACCTTGCCGACGAGGGTCCGTGACGACGAGTGGTGTCCGCAATCTCCACCGTGTATGTCGGCCAGTAGCTCCTTCCCCTGTTCCGTGGAGATGCAACATAGGGAAACGTCATTCGGCCGCCTCCGGTATAACTCACCATCTTGGATGCAATAGGCCGTGGCCTACTAGGCCACGTGTTCCGTGTCCTCCGCTTTCTCCGGCAGCGTCCCTTGCGTCAGGTATTCCATGAATTCCTTGGTCCACTCCTAAGGCTCCAGCGCCAAGAGTAGGCACGTTCCCGAGGTCAGGCCATAGGCCGGGGCTCCTGTGGCAGGTGGCTGAGGGAGTTCTTCCCGTGGCTGTGCCGTTCTTGAAAGTGATGGTGCCGCCGATGGCTTGAAGAGTCGTTCCTCGAAAACACCAGGCTCCTAAGGCAGCCGTTTGGACGCCCTCCTGGGGATGTGATCAGCCTCTTGGTTGGTGCCGCGGGGCACATGCTGCAACTCCAGCCCCCAGAACTGCTTCTTCATCTTTCGTACTTCCGCAAGATAAGCTTCCATGTGCTTGTCCTTCGGCTCATACAACTTGTTGGAGAAGTTGATGAGGAGTTGTGAATCGCCCTTGATGACGAGGCGCTTCACTAACAGCGCTGTTGTAGCTTTCAGGCCTGCTATGAGGCCCTCATATTCTGCTATGTTGTTGGAGACCTTCTCACCCGGCTGGAAACAGAGCTGTACGGCGTAGTAGAGCTTGTCCTGAGTGGGGGATATAAGCACTGCACCACCCCCCGTGCCCTGCCACGAGAATGCACCATCGAAGTACATGACCCAGCCATCTGGTGCCTCACTTCCTGGGGAGAGAGACCGATCCTCGCCCGCCTTGAGGCCTGGTGCTTCTATCCATTCAACCACGAAATCAGCAAGTGCGGCTCCCTTGATGACCCTGGTTGTGCTGAACTCCAACTGAAACGCCTGCAGCTTGATGTTCCATTCGGTGACCCTCCCAGCGGAGTTGGGGCTCCTAAGTACCCTTCCCAATGGGTAGGCCGAGACGACCTTGATGGGGTGACCTTGAAAGTAGTGCCGCAGCTTATGCGAGGCCACCAAGAGCGCGAGTAAGAGTTTCTAAGGCATGGGGTACCGCGCCCTTGCATCCCACAACACCGTGTTGACGAAGTACACTGAATGCTCGACGAGGGTGGGTGCGCTGACGTGGCCTGTGTCTTCCGGAGGTTGAGGCACTTCCTGAGATGATGGAGCCCCCAGCGCCTGGTTGCTTGGTGCGGCCTCTCCAGCCCTGGGGGCGTCTTCCTGCTGAGCTTGGTCCCCTGCTGCCGTTGTCGTGGTCTTCACAAGGCTTTCCTGGTCTTGTGTTGCCGTGGCCGAGGCCACGGCTAGACGGGGCGCAGCCTTTGCTTGGCGTTCCTCCCGAACTGCCACCAGGGCGGCGCTGGCGGAGTAGGGAGTGGCGGCAAGGTAGAGCACCAGGGGCTCGAGAGGCCGCAGGGCCACCATCACGGGAGGGCTGGTCAGATATTTCTTGAGGTTATCAAACGCTTGGTCGGCCTCCTATGTCCACTCAAACGGGCCCTTCTTCTTCATCAGCTTGAAGAACGGTAGGGCGCGCTCCCCCAGCTTGGAGATGAAGTGCCCTAAGGCAGTCACGTGACCGGCGAGCTTCTGTATTTCTCTGAGGGTTTGCGACGGACTCATGTCTTCGATTGCCTTGACCTTCTCCGGGTTGGCCTCGATCCCCCTGTGGGACACGAGGAAGCCCATAAGCTTGCCGGAAGGGACGCTAAACACGCACTTCTCCGGGTTGAGCCGCAGGTCTACTTGACGAAGGCTTGCGAAGGTCTCCTCTAAGTCCTGGATCAAGGTCGTTGCCTCCCGAGATTTCACCACAATGTAGTCGACGTAAGCCTCGGCGTTTTTCCTGAGCTACCGGACCAAGGCAATGTGCATCAGCCGTTGGAAGGTCGCGCCCGTGTTGCGTAATCCAAACGGCATGCAAGTGTAGCAGTACACCCCACATGGGGCCAGGAAGGCTGTCTTCTCCACGTCTTCTACTGCCATCTTGATCTGGTGATAACCCGAGAACGCATCCAGGAAACACAGCAGGTCGCACTCGGCGGTGGAGTCAACGATCTGGTTGATGGGGGGAAGCGGGAACGGATCTTTCGGGCAGGCCTTGTTGAGGTTGGTGAAGTTGACGCACATGTGTTCCTTTCCCCCCTTTTTTGGCACGACAACGGGATTTGCCAGCCATTCGGGGTAGCGAACTTCACGGATAACTCCTGCTGCCTCCAGCTTGCAGGTTTCTTGGATGATGAAGGCCTGCTTCTCGGTGGACTGCCGCCTCGCCTTCTGCTTCACACGGCGTACATTGGGGCACACATTCAGGTGATGCTCAATCACCTCCATTGGGACCCCTGCTAGCTGCTTGGGTTCCCGTTTGAACACCTCCTTGTTCGAGCGCAAGAACCTCACAAACGCCTCCTCTTGGTCGGGATCAAGGCAGGCACCTATGGTGGAGGTAGCTCCCGAGGACCTGTCTTCCTCAACTGGCACCTGCTTGGTCTCTGCCTTGTCCTGAGTGAACAACTGCTTCTTTTTGGTAAGTGCAGTTTCCTTGGCCTTGGAGGCAACCGCGCCGGCGGGCTGCGTTGCCGCGGCAGCCTTGAGGGCCAGCTTGAGTGCTAGCAGAGCCTCCTTGGTATCTCCAGCTACGGTGAGGACGCCGTCACTCTCGCCCATCTTCATGAGGTTGTAGGCTGGATGGGTTGCTGCCATGAACTGAGCCAGGGAACTAAGGATTGCGTTGTACGGGAGGCCGATGTGAGCAACGTCGAAGTCGACCAGCTCCGTGCGGTAGTTGTCGTGGGTGCCGTAGGTCACGGCAAGGTGGATCTGCCCCAGGGAACTGGAGGAACCGCTCTGACGCCTGAGAAGGGCTTGCTGGGCTGGAGTCGCTCCAGCGGTACGTGGAGGAGGCTGAAGGCCTCCACCGAGAGCACATTGAGGCCGGCACCACCCTCGATGAGGGTTTTGGTGACGGCCACTTGGCAGATGGTGGGCGTGCAGAGCATCGGGAGCGCACCTAAGCAGGCAGTGGTGACGAGGTGATCTTCTGAGTTGAATGTCAGGTCGGCCTTGGGCGCCACCCAACCCGGGGGAGCTCCTTGCCGCACAAGGACGGCACTGATCTGGCGAAAGAACAGCTTGGCGTGGCGGTCTGAGGGTGGCGCCTGCGCGCTTCCCAGGAGAGCTGCGACAACAGGGGGCACCGACGATGCGTACTGGGCGAGGAAGAGGTCACGACATTCCTCCCAGGAGGCCACAGAAGATGCCGGCAGGTTGAGCAGCCAAGCGCGTGGGACGCCAGTGAGGGCCATGGGAAGCCAGTTGGCCATGACCTTGTCATCACCCCCGACTTTGAGGATGGCCTCCTCGTATGCCAGCAGGAAAACCAGCAATTCCACCGTGCCGTCGTACCGCGGCAGCATCTCTGGCTTGAACTTGAGAGGCCAGTGCACCTATCGTAAGGCGGGGGCCAAGGCTCGGAGCCCCCTCGCCCCAGCACTGGCGTCGGTCGCCAGAGCCGATGTGCGATGTCCGCCATGGAGGTGAAGTGTGGTGTTGGAGGAATGCGGGTCGACGGAAGGAAGAGCTCCGGTGCACCCCTACCTAGCGCGCCAAATGTCGGATTTCGGGTTCCGGCAAAACCCTTGAGGGTCGAACACTGGGGTGCGCACGAAGTTTTCTCCCTACCGGATCTCGCTCTCAGCCTCGCCGCAATCCCTAAGCTAGCTCAACAAACTCACATCACAAGAGACACAAGATTTATACAGGTTCGGGCCACCGTTCTGATGTAATACCCTACTCCTGTGTGTGGTGTGGTGGATTGCCTCTTGGGCTGATGATGAACAGTACAAGGGAAGAACATCCTCGCGAGGAGAGGTGTTCTTGTGCTCGGCGGCTGCTCGGGGAGGAATCGATCCGTCCCTTCTACTGTGGTGGCTAGCCCTATTTATAGAGGCCGTGGTCCTCTCCCCAAATATTAAGCGGATGGGATCTAACAACGGCCATTTTGAAAGGGGACAGCTAGTACAAGCTATCCTGACTAAAGTTGGTCTTCACCTGTTAAAGGTGCTGGTGGTGACGCCGTCTTGGGATCCACGATGACCTCCGTCCTGCCGTCCTCCTAGTCTTGGTCTTGTTGCACCGATATGGAAACCTTTTCCTGATGCTTCGGTACTCCGCGCCTTTGCTTGCCCCCGTAGCACCAAAGGGGAAATGAGGACACTGCGTGCGCTGGCGCCAGCCTAGCGCCTGCCTGGCCTTGGTCGTCATGCCTTGCATCACGGGAACCTCACGAGGTACCCTTTGCCTTGATCTCTCTGCCCCCTCGTGAGCCAGCCTAGTGAGGCCGCCCCTAAGGAGGCCTTGCATTGTCCGCCCCATGAGGCTTGGCCCCTCGCGAGGGTCTTGAGTATTGGTTGATGAAGACGGGCCGTACTGGGCCACTGGTGGAGCCACGCCGCGGGCCGCAAGCAGGCAAGTCTGGGGACCCACGTTCCCAGAATGCCGACACACCTAAACTCACCTAGCCTCCCCTCCTACCGAAACCATCGAATCGCGATCGGAGGGTCCGAAACCCCCCAACCATAGCATCTCTCCCTATAAATAGAATGCATAACCCTCTTGTTTTGGAAACCCTAGCCTCCCTCGTTATCCACGCCACCACAGGCCTCCTCCACTCCAAAGCCCCTACCTCCCTCCTCCCATCGTGTGGGCCCACCTTGGTCCAGATTTGGCCCGCTCAGGCTCGGATCCTGCCGCCGCCTGCACGCCGCCGGCTCCTCCCATCGCCTGACCTCTCCACCCAAGCACCTCCTCCTCACCTCGTCTCCCTCATGTCGACCACCATAGCGGCGGACCAGGCCGCTGGAGCGCGCCGCCGACGACCGGACCCTCACCTGAGAGCGCCCTCATGACCCTGCGTTCACTCCCCATCTCCTTTCCTTGCTCCCATCAATCCCACTCACCTCGCCTGGTTTGCCCGCAGAGAACAAGGAGCTCGCCGCCCCGACGACCTCGCCTCTGCTTGATCCGGTCGGCAACAGGACCCTGACAATCTCCAGTGGCTGGATCCAGCCGTTCCCGTGCTCCTCGCCGCATCGCGCCTCCCCCAACCCACGCTGCTTCGCTAGGAGACACCACCGTGCCAAGGCCGCCGCCCCTCTGCTCAAGCGAGTGCCGCCAATGTTGATTGACCTGGCTGCGTGCGTGGGCTGCAACCGCACGTGGCCCTCATCGCCAAGGCCCAGCCAGCTCCAGCCGGCCCGCTTGCCCCGCCGGCCTGCTACCTCCACCAAGTCGGGATAAGGCCCATGGTGAGACGCCCATGCACCTGTTCCAGATTCGGCCCGTATAGTTTTTTAGGTTCTGCGAATTTGTGTAATTATTCATGTTAGTTTTACAGAAAAGTCCTTGCACTTCATGCATTTAATATCTCACAAACCGTGCATCAGAATTAAACAACTTATATATGGAAAATGCTTAGAATTTTCTCTAGATTAATAATAGGAACGGTATCTAAATCAACCGGATGATTTCCTCACACATCAACCTCCTCCCTTGGCTGCCACGTGGCCTGTGGCCCAGCACGTCTCTATCCTCCACAGAAACATCACGAGCCAGCCATCCCCATCTTATCCACTCTGGTTCTCCTTCCTCACCCCATTTCTTTGATTCCTTCTCCACCATTGCACAGGCCACCTGCAGACCTACTCCAAGCACACTGTCACCGCGCCGTCCCAACTACTACAAGCGGATGCCGGATTTGTTTGAGGCAAGCCACCGGCCGCTGTAAAGAGCGGAAATGAAGCCGCCAGCAAAAGTCCATGCTGCGACGCGGAGGATGGGGGGAGGAGGTAGCCGTTGCTACAATGGAGCACCACCGTCCTGGTGGCAATATTGCACTGAAACTTCGCCGATGGCCATCGAGTGGTGCAATGGGAGATGCGAAGGTAGCTGGTGTTGTGATAGTGCGACACCCGTGTGGTAGGGCGCTGCAATGAACCATGCGGTGGCCGTCGGAGTGATGTGATGGAGCACCACCGCGCCTGCGGCGGTCTTGCATTGTAGCTTCGCTGGCAGCATCAGGTGCTGCAATGGGGGATGACAGCAGCCGACATGGAGCACCACTGTGCGGTGGGGCACTGCAGTGAAGCATGCGATGGTCGTTGGGGTGCTACGATGGAGCATCACTGTGCCGGTGGCGGCACTGCAATAAAGTTTTGCCGGCAGCCAATGGATACAGTGATGGGAGATGCCATGGCAGCCGGTGCTGCAATGGAGCACCGCCGCGTAGCGAGGGGCTGCAGTGAAGCACGCGGCGGTCATTGGGGTGCTGCGATGGAGCACGTCCACGCTGGTGGTGGCGAGCTACCCGTGTGCCTGTCGGTGGAGCATCGCCGTGCTGCCGATGAGCATCTACTATCTGCCAGGCGGCGCTGCTTCCCCATGGCGAGCCAACGACACGGCTGTTGTTTTTTTGTTGTGGCTGTGATGAGAGAAGAAATCCCTGTTCGACGTGTTGACCAGATCCAACGGATGTTCGAGGATGAATCCAATGGCGTGTGACCCGACTGATTTCCCAGGAAATCAGCCGAATGATTTGTAGTAGTCACCTTAATAATATGCCACTTTCATCCGTGTTAAAATGGTTTAAAATTGCTATTTGCATTATTTCGCGTAAATGACATGCAAAATTGGTTTATTTCATAACTAAATAACCATAGCTCCGAATTATATGATCTTTATATATAAGCAGGGTAGAAAAATGAGTGGATTAACTTGGTGCACTTTATTTTGCTGTTTAACAACATTAAAATTATGTTTTAGACAGAACAATACCAAAGTAAAAAATTGCATATGGTGATTTTCTGGAATTGTTGTCTGTTATTTATGGCCTCATTTAAATTGGCTTGAGAGGTAGATTAATTATGCTTCACCTCTTGCCATGTTAACCAACATTTAATCTTGTCATGAACATAAATGAGAGCGAACTAAATAATTGAATGTGGTGTTTCATCAATATGCTACTCGTTGCATATAGGGTGCCACTAAATTTTTAGTATTGTTTTTTACACTCTTGCCATGCTATGCCTCATTAAATCGGACATGCATTATACTTGGTTGTCCATCATGTCGTGATTATGCCTGTGTGTTTAACATGTTGCTTGCTTCTTTCTGGCTGTACTTCTTCTCTATAGTTCCTGGTTTCGTTGCAATTGTGAGGATGCGCTCATCTACGTTGGATTGTCTACTTCATTGACTCGATCTTCTTCGTAGCACGATTTCAGGAAAGATGATCATCACCTTGGGTATCACTACTATTTTTGCTTTGCTAGTTGTCTTAATACTGTCACTATGTTGCACTACCTTTTTGGTTTGTCATCCTACCAATTGCCATGATAAGCCTCTGACCTTCCACCAACCCAGCAAATCATTGTTTGGCTATGTTACTACTTTGCACAGCCCTCTTATAGCATTATTAGTTGCAGCTGCAGTTGCAGGTTGTTCCATGTTGGGACATGGATTTCATGGTATATCACAATATCTTTTATTTAATTAATGCATCTATATACTTGGTAATGGGCGGAAGGCTTGGCCTTTTGCCTGGTGTTTTGTTCCACTCATTGTCCGCATGGAAGCACGATCGCCCCTTTGTGGTTCGGCATGGGGACGACCGCATTGCACAAAGAGCACAAGCAGTGAGGGATAACACGATGACTGACTCTATCTTTTTACCTATGTTTGGGCTGCTTTGCAGCGTACAACCCTACTCCTGCTGTAGTGGATTGATCTGGAGGAACACGAAGGCTTGACGCGCTCTAGCCCGGCAAGGTGCCTTGGGGAGAGAGACATGAGCTTACAAGTGTGGTGGGATAAAAAAATGTCTGAACCCCTTGCTAGGTTGCCTCGGGCCTCCTTTTAGGTTAAGGGGTGACCACATTGGCAAAACAGTCATTTGGGTGTGATTAGATAGCCAACAGTGCTCTCATACCTAACTCTGGCAGTTAGGACAAAGTGCATTAAATGCACTGCTAGGAGTCATGCGAGGGTGAACCCCGGTAAGTTTGTTGCGCCCCTTATCTACCTCTTCTTAACAACTTGACACGCCTCCTTGATGGGTGTCAATAAAGCTAATCTTGTCTCCTTAATGTTGCCACGTGTTTGATAGGATCCACTTTGTTGCTTAGCACCCTGACACTGCACTGATAAGTGACTTGGGTGCGGTGAGGTGGAGCAGTGGCGTCTTCGTGACAGTTCCCCGTTGGAGGAGTTTGGCGGGGTTTGATCTTGGCGGCTCCGGCAACCCTGCCGGGGTGAATCAGGACTTGCCCTCGGGTGCGGCCTCGGCCCAGCCAGGCTCTCCTGCCCGGCAAGGTAGGCCTTCCCAAGGTGGTCCTATGCTATCTTAACCTTCTTAATATTGTCCTTGATCTCACGAAGAGCGGCTTTTCTGGCTAGACCTTGTGTCATGCATTGGTGCTGGATGTTTGATTGCCAGCACGCCTGTGCATGAGTCTAGTCAGCAAACATGAATGTTTGTTGCACTAACAAAAGCCCCCGGGCCAGGCCCACATGTGCTGCTAGGCATCGTTGGGGTAGGCGCCAACAATGCACAGGCGGTCACCCTGACCATGCCACGATATGATCCATGTATGCTTCAAGGTTCCAGTGCAGATGTGGCTTGAACCCAAGCTGCACGACAATTGCGAACGTAGAAACAACATTCTTCAGCCCAAAGGGCATACGCACAAAGCAGTACGTGCCACATGGGGTGATGAAGGCAGTCTTTTCATCGTCTTCCTTGGCCATGAAGATCTGGTGGTTCCCAGAGTACGCATCCAAGAAGGACAACAAGTCAAATCAAGAGGTGGAATCAACAATCTAATCAATGCGCGGCAAGGGGAAGGGGTCGTTTGGACAATCTTTGTTCACGTTAGTGAAGTTAACACAAAGTCTTCATTTCCGATTCGCTTTGCGCACAACCACGGGATTTGCTAACCAAGTTGGATGCAGTGAAGGGGTCCTCGGACAAAACCTGCTGCCTCCAGTTTCTTGATTTCCTTAGCAATGAACTATTGTGATGCGGAGCATCCCACGTTCATCCCCATGTACACTCCGACTACTCTTCAAGCCCCAAGAGGACATATGAAGAGACCTCGAACATACGACATTGGACACAAGGTGAATTCACACCTATTTGAACCGTCACTTTCCGCATGTGAGACATGGCTACTACCTCATGCATGGACCTTGCATATACTCAGGTACAACCAAGATGACCATGGAGAATCCAAGTACCAAGGACAAGCATGGAAGAGGAGAAGGAAGAAGAATGGACAAGACAAGACTTGCCCGGATCATCCGGACCCTCAGCCGGACGATCCAGAACAAGCCCAGATGATCCGGACCCCCACCTGAACGATCCGGGCAATGTGCCCGAAGACACCCAAAGCCTGCTCGACGAAGCCGGATCATCCGGACGGCCACCCGGATCATCCGGACCAACACCTGGATCATCCGGGCCACCATCCAGATCATCCCGACCCCGCCTGCGTGCGTGACTTGGGCCGAGGCTCGTGTACCCCTTCGCCCCTGACTTGCCCCTTCGTGGCTTACACTATATATAGACCCCCTCCTCCTCCTAGATAGGGTTAGCAAAGGATTAGCTCATTTGAGATAGAGCTTTGCTCATGCATACGGATCTCCTCGTGAGAGACCGCGGCCTCTTCGGAGAAGATCCACCATGGATTCAAGACCCCTTTATGGGAAGATCCCTCGTGGATTCAAGACCTCCTCTTGGAGATGAACTACCGCCGCTCGTACCATCCTTTGTTGGATTTGGACCGTGTATCTCTTTGTGTTTCTTGGATCTAGCACATGTGTGATCAAATTCGTGTTGGTTGAGTGTTTTCTCTTGTGTTCCCCCGTGATTTCCCTCATTTCCTTCCGCGCGTTCTTCGTGCTCCTCGTAGGGATCCTCTCCAAATGTGATAGATCGGCCCCTAGGGTTCTGCCCTACATCATCTTGGTATCATGAGCCACGTTGTTCACGTTTTTGGAGCCCCTACCCTTTGTTTTCTAGCTTGATTCTGTTGATTTCGTCCTAAATCTGAAAATCCCCACCAAAAATTTTCCCAATTTTTTTGTGATTTGTTGGTTTGATGATGTTTTTGTTGATTTTCATCCATCGATTTGCTTGGTTTCAATTGGATCTAGCATCTCCCCCACTTTCCCCACCTTCCATCCATGAAATCTCATCAATTTTGACCCCAAAATCTCCAAATTCCACCCAAAAATTTTGTCCCCGAGAGGAAATCCCGAGCAGTTTGACCTGCCCGGATCATCCGGACCTTCTCCCGGATCAGCTGGACCCTCTCCCGGACGTTCGGATAACCCACGCACCTGAATACCCGTACCAGAGCTGACGAACCCGGATCATCCGTATGTACTCCCGGATCATCCGGACATAGCCGAGATGAGCTGGACCTCCTCCCGGATGTCCGGTTAACCCTGGCACTGATTCGGCTGAAATCTTGTTTTGGCCATAACTAATTCATTCGGAGTCCGTTTGTGACGTTCTGTAGCTCGTTTTGAAGCTAGTGACATCTCCCATCCCCAAAAAAAAATACCCCCACCATCATTTGACTCCATCATATTTTGTGAATTTTGGCATCTTTGCCTAGGGCTTCCACCACATCATCCGCTACACCACAACCGACTCCCGCAACCTAACCCATTTTGTTCCCCATAGCATTAGTGGTTGCTTGAGTAGTGATTCGAGTCTCCTAAGGTGTTTCGGCTACTTAGGGACGGTTGCTTCTTCATCAACCACCACCACCACTTCCACATAACCTTGCCCACCATACACTTCCACCAACCCAACTTAACCCAATTGTTGTTCGAGCTTGTTTGAGTTGTGGCTTGTGTCTCCTAAGGTGTTTCGGCTACTTAGGGATGGCAACATCAACTTCGACTCACATAACCCATCACCCCACTTTCGCATTGCCGAGTGCAAACCACCACCGCTCTCTGCTACCACCATTTGACATTTGCCTTTGGAGATTTTGAGTTTGCGGTTTTTCCGTTTCCTAGGGTGTTTCGGCTAACTAGGAATGGGTCTACATCGGCAACACCGCCTCTCATCATCACCAAGGACGGTAACCTCGACGACACCATTGTATATTCCCTTGCAATTGCATTGATAACCTCTAGCCCATTTTGCGTTACTTGCCTATCGAGACTAGCCATTTGAGTATTGCCGGCAACGTGACTTGTGCACATTAGTGATCATACTTTCTATAGCGTACATACCATATCATCGTGGTGCATATATTGGTATCATATCTTGTGTCACAAGTTTGTTCCCGCATATACACAATTGCTATCTTGGTTTGTGCATTGTGCAAAGTGGCCATACAAAAAAAGAGAATAAGCTTTTAAGCAAAAGAGAAAGAGCAAAGAGCTTGTAAGCAAGTGCCATAGCATCATACCACATTGCACATAAGATTGTCATATCCGATCATCTTGGATCATCTTGAAAGAAACACCGGGAACCATACATACATAACATACTTGGGATAGTTGCTACATTTTACATATCATAGGTTATGCACAAGTGTCGTATCCGCCTATAGAGCAATCGTGCTAGCGTCTCTCTTGAGTTGTGCAACACGAGCGTTTTCCATGGATTCCACATTTTGTGCTCATTCCTTCATTGCACGACCCCATTTATCTATCCGTGTGTGTGTTTCCGTGTGCCACATATTGCTATTGGTCTACTTGTTTCACTTGCGAATTTGTGAATCTCTTTCAACATTATTGACTCTTGCTAACATTTTTCATCAAATTTTTTGTGCCACTATCCTCACCGAGCTCCACCATAAGCCTTACTTGTGTAGGTGTGAGAACCGACAAGAATTGGTACCAATTGTGTTATTTCCTTGTTACACATTTTAGTGAACATTGATCCATCTTCAACATCGGTCAAGGTATATTTGGTCTAGTTCTTGTCTTTCTCCCACTCATATTTTCTCGAGTCTTGTGATTGATAGGCAAGGCATTTCCTCTCCGGTCTACGACAACAACGACGGCGTGAACAACTACATCTCCAAAGCGTCCATCTTCAATCTACAACGACAAATGCAAGGCGCACAATCAAGATTGCGAGAGCACATCGAGAAAATCTCCATAGACATTCATCACTCCGAAACAAGGAAAAGGGACTACATCGACAAGAAGCTGTCCGCAAATAAAGAGGAGCAAGATGCGAGGATGGAGGAGATCCGGGCCTTTATCAAGTCTACTTCCCATTAGTCATCTTCAAGGCGGCAGCGACCAAGTGCATCATCTTCGGAGCACAAACAAGATGCAAGCTCAAGTCGTCCAAGTCGAAAACTACATGGCGACCACCATCACGTTCGTGATCCACATCATCATGAAGGGCAAGTCACCTCCAAGCATCATGTGCACGCCGACAACAAACGCCATTGAGCTCAAGCACGACAACGACACCATCATCACGAAGATGCTCCACAAGCGCAAATGCACAAGTCCCAACAAGCCCTACTTCACGCCAAGTTGAAGCTTCATGAGCAAAAGAGAAGACCGCGAGACGACCACCACCAAGATGGCGCTACGGCTACAACAACCACTTTGGCATCTTCACCAAGTGCTATCAATGCATCTTCGCCTTTGGACGTACGGCATCTTCGCCTACTTCCCACGTGTACGCCTACATCAACTTCATCAAGTCCAAGGCGACTACCTACGAGCGAGGGCCACACTTCCATCTTCGGAAGCCCCTCAAGGAAGATGGCCGAGCATGGGAAACTCCCTTCGGTCATGGAGACGAGCTACAAGGTGCCACATTATATGGGCCTCCCACACCATGACGGTGACAAGAAGGTCGAGCAAGGGCCATCCCCTTCGACCACGGCTATAGGAGTTGAGCATGGGGACATTTGCACCAACATCTCTCCGACACCCACATATGTCGAGATGCCCCATTTATCATGTGAGGAGAGCCACCACCCCATGAGTGAGATGAGTGACTCCACCATATGTGACATTGAGAGCATTTCATATGAGAGGATGAGTGTCTGTGTCAAAACCGGCGGATCTCGGGTAGGGGGTCCCGAACTGTGCGTCTAGGCGGATGGTAACAGGAGACAAGGGACATGATGTTTTTACCCAGGTTCGGGCCCTCTCGATGGAGGTAAAACCCTACTCCTGCTTGATTGATATTGACGATATGGGTCGTACAAGAGTAGATCTACCACGAGATCAAGGAGGCTAAACCCTAGAAGCTAGCCTATGGTATGATTGTTGTTCGTCCTACGGACTAAAACCCTCCGGTTTATATAGACACCGGAGAGGGCTAGGGTTACACAGAGTCGGTTACAATGGTAGGAGATCTACATATCCGTATTGCCAAGCTTGCCTTCCACGCCAAGGAAAGTCCCATCCGGACACGGGACGGAGTCTTCAATCTTGTATCTTCATAGTCTTGGAGTCCAGCCAATGATGATAGTTCGGCTATCCGGACACCCCCTAGTCCAGGACTCCCTTAGTAGCCCCTGAACCAGGCTTCAATGACGACGAGTCCGGCGCGCATATTGTCTTCGGCATTGTAAGGCGGGTTCCTCCTCCGAATAATTCATATAAGATTTTGAACACCAGGATAGTGGCCGGCTCTGCAAAATAAATTCCACATACCACCGTAGAGAGAATAATATTTACACAAGTTCAATCTGCTGACGTATTTCGTGGCATGAAGTCACATCACGGCCAAGCCTTTACTCGAATCATTTTTATTGTTCCACCTCAGCGCGTTTAGCGAAGCAGTTTCCTTGGCACGTCTTGTCACAGCAGAGATTGTGTCCCCTTATTCCGGGATCCTCATCAATACGGACGTGGGTAACCCGACCGCGCCATTGATTGCGGCGCTTGCGAGATAAGCGAGTTTTACCGGGCCTGTGGGGACACGTAGTTTCGTCCGCCCATATATAAGGGGATAAGGATCCACCTTTTTACCTACGCCTTCTTCCTCCTTAGCTTATCCATCTCCGTGCACTCGAGCTCCAGCGCCCAAGTCCGCACATCTCACCTCAACCTTCTCCAACCATGTCCGGAGCGGGAGGCAAGTGGATGGCCTCCTCCGTCACGGAGGGGCACATCAAGAAGCTGCGCAAGGCCGGATATTTGTCCAGCGATATGGCGCACCGGCTCCCCGACGAGGGGCAGCTCGTCCCCACCCCCGGGCCCCATGAGAGGGTGGTATTCCTTCCCCATTTCCTCCGCGGACTGGGCTTCCCACTCCACCCCTTTGTCCGGGGGCTCATGTTCTACTATGGCCTGGATTTCCATGATCTGGCCCCGAATTTTATCCTCAACATCTCGGCGTTTATCGTCGTGTGCGAGGCCTTCCTCTCCATCCAGCCCCACTTCGGCTTATGGCTGAAGACCTTCAATGTCAAGCCGAAGGTAGTGGGCGACAGCCAAGTGGAGTGCGGAGGTGCCATGGTGGGCAAGATGCCCAACGTCACCTGGCTCGAGGGCGCCTTCGTGGAAACATCAAAGGGTGGCAATCGGGGTGGTTCTACATCACCGAGCCGCGTGACCCTGAATGGGCAGCGGCCCCCGAATTCAGATCTGGCATCCCCACGCGGCTCACCTCCTGGAAAGAGAAGGGCCTGTTGTGGGGCGATCCGGAGGAGCTGACCGGACTCCAATCCTGTCTCCAAACCCTGGTGAACAAGAAGCTCAAGCTTGTCAACGTGGTCCAGGTCATGCTCATCCGCCGGATTCTCCCGTGCCAATAGCGGGATTTCAACCTGTGGGAGTTCGATCCGGCATAGCACTAGACCTTGAGCAGGCTCTTCGACACTACGTACAAAGAGGCCTGGAGGGTGCTGTTCAAGGGCGCCGAGGCGCCCGCATTCGCTACCGAAGATCGCAGATTCAGCTTGCAGCGTCCGGCTGGCGAGGTAAGCTATAGTATCCTTTACGGGACACTTGCTTTCCATAGTTTGACTCTATGTGGGATCTAAACTCCCAATACCTTTAACAGGCCTGGCAGAAGACGTCCGGACAGGTTAACTGTCCGTCTCCCCTTCCAGAAGACCCTACGGATGCCCATTTGACAGGGCTGCTGGTCCCGGCGCCTTACGTGGTGCCGGAGAAGAAGGCCAAGAAGAAGGCCACGGGAACCCGGAGGAGTTCCCCGCGCCAGGTGTTATCGGACTCATCGTCCAACGACTTCGAGGCGGACTCCTCCCACGAAGATGAGGAGGAGAAGAAAGAGGCCTCTCCCCCAGCTGCGGGAGAGAAGAAGAGGAAGGCTTCCCCAACGGGGGGGGGGGGCCGAAGGGTCCAAGAAGGGAAGGACCCTTCCTCCAGACTGTTCCACCAATGCCGACGATGGCGAAGAGGAGTGGCCCTCGAGGGCCAAGCCCCCGGCGAGAACGTAAGTATCCGGATTCCAAAATAACTCATGTTTTTCCTTTCGTCGCATAGCGTCTTCTAACGCCAAATACAACTATGTAGTCCGCCCAAGGACGATCTCCCCGCTTCGTCGAGCGGGTCCCTGGGTTCGTCGGATGTGAATAGCGCTTCACTTCCGACCGCCTCCTCCCCTTGTGACGCAGATGACGCCGAGGTGGGGTCCCAGAAGGGGACCAGCCAGGAGGAGGAGGCGCCGGAGGTGCCACAGGGCAACCTCCCGGACCTTGGACTGGACTCCGCACCGGAACCTTTGGTGGTTCCGGAGTTCGGCGGGCGGCCCCTTCGTGAGAAGGGCAAGACAGCGACGCCGGCGGCCTCCGTCCAACCGGAGGCGCCGGATAGCTTGCTGGAGGCGCTCAACAGCGCTTCGATCGACGAGGGACACCGCACTATCATGAGTGCGGTGATTCAGAAGGTTCAGCTCGCCAAGAGCGGGCTGACTGAAGCCTGCATCAGCGTTCTAACAGGCTTTGAGGTATGTGATTAGGATGTGTAAAAATAGTACCGCATAGAAAGTAGCCCCTGATGCTCAGCTCGGTGTTCAGAAAGAAAAGCCGAACTGAGGATCTAAAAAGATATACGCAGGAGTCTAACAAAAATATGTCAATATGGGAATGCAGGCTGCGCTGCTGACCTCTGCCGCACTGACTGCAGAGGCCAATTCCTTGAAGCTGAGCCTCGAGCGGTCCGAGATCGAGCTCGGCCGTGCCAAGAAGCAGCTCAAGGACAAGGAAGGTGAGTAACACCTTATTAAAGTTGTACCTTATAGAAAAGGATGTGGTTGCAAGAAAAAATGACAAGAATAACGTGGGTACTCCAGGGGCTACAAACAAGGTGGCGACCCTGAAGAAGGCGGTGTTCGCGGCCAAACGCAATGCGGCCGCGGAATGCACCGAGCGAGAGAAGCAGGAGGCGCGGGTGGCGGAGGTACGGCAACAGCTCCAGGCTCTCGTCGAAAAACACGAGAGTTTGGAGCGTGACACGAAGACTCGAGATTCCGAGCTTGCATCAGCTCTTGAGAGTGCCAAAGCCGCTAAGGCCGAAGCCCCGAAAGGCCCTCCAGGAAATCGAGGCAGTAAAGAAGATAGCGGCAGGTAAGGCATTCTTCATGCAAAGCAAGCACGTAAAAGTGAATTACATGTTACTTACCCGAATTCGGAGCTCTCCAGGAGCGTTCGCAGATCTGCCCGTTAGCGTGTCCGATGCTACCGCGTTCTACAGAGCCAAGGAGGGGAGCTCGACGGAGAAGGTGTTCTGGTCTCAGTATGCTGAGGCCGGACATCGGGTGCCACTGAGCGACCAGCTGAAGCAGCTAGTCGAGCTCCACAAGGTGGCCGAACAGGCCATGAAGGGCCTCATAGTTCGGCTGTGGTCCAAAGAAGCCATGCCTGGGAGCTACTTTGGTCTGGTGCGGCGGCTGGTGGACGCCTGTCCATGTGTTGACGTCATCAAGCACTCCGCCTGCATTGAAGGTGCCCGTCGGGCCCTTGCCCGCGCTAAGGTGCACTGGGGCAAGATGGACGCCGAGAAGCTTGTGACGGACGCGCCACCACTGGGCAAGGAGTATCGCATGCCCGAGATGTATTATAAGGGTGTCCTGAAGGGTGCCCGCATTATTGCGGGTGAATGCTCCAAAGATGTAATTTTTTAGTAGACTCACATTTTGTTATCCTGTGCGCTGAAAACTTTGTTCATATGCGCTAAGCAATGCTTGTTAATTTAAAATATTACCTTCTGTGCGGCCGTTTATCAAATCTGAGAGATGGCAAGTCGTTGGCTTCGGCCCCCATGCCGCGAGTACTGGAGTGTTTGGGATAAACTTGAGCGCTCTTGTTCCCATTTTTGGGTCCATCTAGGGAGGCGCTTAATCACAACAAATGAGGCAACCGGACTTATAATGCTTGAACACTCTCACTTAGCCATAGAATTCTATAATTTTAAATTTCGGCGAAGCCCCTAGTGTTCGGAAGGCCGAATTCGGGGCGCTATCCATGCCTGGGCCGGACAAAGCCGGTTCCTCGCTCTAAGCGGCATAAGTCTTTAGGGACTCGAAAAAATCTCTCGAACAGCGACCGGCTCTCGCCCCATCATGACGGTCAGTTTTAGCTTTCTCCACTGAGGTGCTCAGCCCAGCTCAACTGGGGCACAATCGCAGTGGTTCTCCCAGCGCTACCTTAGCCGATATAACGGAACGTAAGGTACCAAAACATGGGAGCCGGGCAAACCCAACTATTGACCCAAGACATGATTCGGAGCCGATGCATATAATGCTATAAGTTCAGGGTGCCGCACTTGTGGAAGTGTTCGGACTTATCACACCGTAATTTGGGGAACTTAAGCCCCTGGTGTATTTGGCCGTACCAAAGCGTACGGGTGCAACATGTCATAAGTGAACATATATAAAAAGGAATTCAATGATAGGCAAAAAGCGATGCATTGTTTATTCAAAAGATACTGCAATGAATGCAGAATGATATAAATAGTGCAATAAGCAAGGGGTGGGACTATTTAACATGTCTCCCTCCAGGGGTAGGCTGCGGAATGGTGTATAAAATAGGTATAATGCTCGTAATGGAGACCACCAGGATACTCGTCCTAGCTTTTCTGCTTCCCTGGCTGCCGCATCATGAATTCGGCGGGTCTACTGCCGGGCAGGGCTTCTGGAAAACGGAGTCCTGAGGATAAGAAAAAAAAGAAAAAATGATGTCACATTTGGGAGCCCCTGGTGTGGTTGAGCCGCACTCTGGGCCTGCCGTGGTCGTGCCCCTCCCCCTATGCCCATGGTATCTCCAGAGCGTAGTGATGTACGCGTAGTACTGGTCTTGCAATTTTGCGAGGGATGGGGTTGGGGCCGCATTGCTACGCGTGCTCGGAACGTGCCAGGTGGTCTTGTTGTAGGTTACTCTGGGCGCGCTTGGCGGTGTCCGGTCGCTTAACGGCCAGACTCGAGAATTGCCTTAAGAGGCTGCTCTGCACTTCTGCCGCGAGAGCCGCTGTATGCTCCCCCGTTCGGAGAGAGCGTTTAGTGTTTCCGTTGACCGTGATGACTCCTCGAGGGCCTGGAATCTTGAGCTTGAGGTATGCGTAGTGCGGCACCGCATTGAACTTTGCAAATGCGGTACGTCCGAGTAGTGCATGATAGCCGCTGCGGAATGGAACTATGTCGAAGATTAACTCCTTGCTTCGGAAGTTATCTGGGGATCCGAAGACCACTTCAAGTGTAACTGAGCCTGTACAATTGGCCTCTACACCTGGTATGACGCCTTTGAAGGTCGTTTTTGTGTGTTTAATCCTTGAGGGGTCTATGCCCATCTTGTGCACTGTATCCTGGTAAAGTAGGTTTAGGCTGCTGCCGCCGTCCATCAGGACTCTAGTGAGGTGAAATCCGTCGACGACTGGGTCTAAAACCAATGCGGCAAATCTGCCATGGCGGATGCTAGTGGGGTGGTCCCTTCGATCAAAAGTGATCGGGCAGGAGGACCACGGATTGAACTTTGGGGCGACTGGCTCCATCGCGTATACGTCCCTGAGCGCACGCTCCTGCTCCCTTTTGGGTATGTGGGTTGCGTATATCATGTTCACCGTCCGCTCTTCTGGGGGGAAACTCTTCTGTCCTTTATTGTTTGGCAGCCGTGTCTCCTCCTCGTCATCGCTATGCAGCCCCTTGTCGTTGCTTTCGGCGATTAACTTTCCTGCTTGCTTGAACACCCAACAATCTCTGTTGGTGTGATTAGCTGGCTTTTCGGGGATGCCATGTATCTGGCACAAGCGATCGAGTATCCGGTCCAAATTGGACGGGCCCGGAGTAGTTCTTTTGAATGGCTTTTTCCGCTGACCGGGTTTAGAGCCTCTGAATCCAGCGTTGACTGCCGTATCTTCAGTATTATCGCCGTTAATGCAGTGCTTGTGCTTATCGCAACGTGACCTGCCATTGCTATCTTTGGTATCTGAGCTACCAGAGTTTTTGGTTAGGTTGTTACTGCGGGCTAGCCAGCTGTCTTCTCCCGCACAGAAACGGGTCATGAGCAATGTGAGGGCTGCCATTGATTTCGGCTTCTCCTGTCCTAGGTGCCGGGCAAGCCATTCATCGTGGATGTTGTGTTTGAAGGCTGCAAGGGCCTCTGCGTCCGGACAGTCGACGATTTGATTTTTCTTGGTTAAGAACCGTGTCTAGAATTGTCTGGCCGATTCGTCTGGCTGCTGAATTATGTGGCTTAGGTCATCAGCGTCTGGTGGTCGCACATATGTGCCCTGGAAGTTATCAAGGAATGCGGCTTCCGGGTCCTCCCAACACCCAATTGATTCTGCTGGCAAGCTGTTGAGCCAATGCCGAGCTGGTCGTTTAAGCTTGAGTGGGAGGTATTTGATGGCGTGAAGATCATCACCGCGGGCCACGTGGATATGAAGGAGATAGTCTTCGATCCAAACCGCGGAATCTGTTGTGCCATCGTAGGATTCAATGTTCACGGGTTTGAACCCTTCGGGGATTTGATGATCCATTACTTCATCTATGAAGCATAGTGGGTGTGCGGCGCCTCTATATTGGGCTATATCACGACGCAGCTCAAGCAAACTTTGTCTACTGTGTTCGGCCCAGCCGGAATTTCTATATCCGGCGTGGCGATTGTCGTCTATCGTGGGGCGCCCACGTGATCCATAGATCGATCTTGTTTGTCTTGCCTTGTCCTCCAATATGTCTCGCAAGTCCGGCGCATTCCCCCGTGGCTTTGTACTTTTCAAGCGATGCCGGGGTGCGGCTTTAGTGGAGGGCCTAGAGGCCTCTCTGTGGCGGCCACGAGGTGGCCGGTCGGCCGTATTGTGCGCTGGTGATGTAGGTTTATATGCTTCCTCCTCTAATGGGGGCAGCAGGTTGCGTTTGGGGTAGCTTTTGGAGGGGCGTTCGAGTTCGTACTCTTCGGCCGCAAGGACTTCAGTCCATCTGTTGGCTAGCAAGTATTAATCAGCTCTAAGCTGTTGCTGCTTTTTCTTGAGGCTGCTTGCCGTGGCCATAAGCCTGCGTTTGGAACGCTCTTGTTCGTCGAGATCCTCAGGCACGACAAATTCGTCGTCATCGAGGCTTGCCTCGTCTCCGGAGGGAGGCATGTAATTATTGTCCTCTACCTCTTTGTCTGCCGCTCTCTCACGAGGGCTGGCTTCTCCATCCTCCTGTGCTGAATCTTGCTGGAGGGGGTTGTCTTCGGCACTGTCCGGGGTTTTATTGTCTCCGGAGCCGGAATCTCCATTTTTGCTGTGGCGGGATTTAGAGCGGCGCCACTGACGCCGGCGCTTAGGCTGTTTCTTTGAGGGGTCATCCTCCGCTGTTCCATCGTCATTCCCATCCTTTGGGATGTCCACCATGTATATGTCGTATGACGAGGTGGCTTTCCAGTGCCCCGTAGGCGCTGGTTCTTGGTCGTCTCCGGCATCGTCGTCCATACCGTCGATGTCTTCGGAGTCGAAGTCTAGCATGTCGGTTAGGTCGTCGACAGTGGCTACAAAGTGGGTGGTGGGTGGGCTTTGAATTTCTTTGTCGTCCGCATCCCAACCATCCTGACCGTAATCTGGCCAGGGCTCGCCTGATAAAGAGAGATACTTTAGCGAATTCAGGATGTCGCCAAAAGGCGAGTGCTGAAAGATGTCCGCAGCGGTGAACTCCATGATCGGTGCCCAATCGGATTCGATTGGAAGGGGCGCGGGAGGTTCGGAGTCCGGCGAGGAGTCCGGCACCTCGGAGTCACGAGCTTCACAAGGGACAGGGTCGGTATTCGGCTCCATCGCCGTAGAGGTAGTAGCCCCCGAGGCGGTGACCAGCCACCCATCCTCGATCGGCACAGTCGGCTCCAAGTTAAGGGTCGGAGCAGACTCTTGTGCGGCCTCCAGGGCACTGTCCAGCAGCAGAGCTAAATCATGCCCATCGTGACAGTGCGGCGCGCTCGGCTGTGTCTTGAATCCGTCGAAGATCAAGACTCCGCGGATGTCGGCCGTATAGTTCAAACTTCCAAATCTGACCTGATGGCCAGGGGCGTAGCTTTCGATCTGCTCCAGATGGCCAAGCGAATTGGCCCGCAGTGCAAAGCCGCCGAATACAAAGATTTGTCCGGGGAGAAAAGTCTCACCCTGGACTACGTCGTTGTTGATGATTGAAGGAGCCATCGGGCCTATGGGTGACGACACAGAGGAACTCTCAATGAAAGCACCAATGTTGGTGTCAAACCCAGCGGATCTCTGGTAGGGGGTCCCGAACTGTGCGTCTAGGCAGATGGTAACAGGAGACAAGGGACACGATGTTTTTACCCAGGTTCGGGCCCTCTCGATGGAGGTAAAACCCTACTCCTGCTTGATTGATATTGATGATATGGGTAGTACAAGAGTAGATCTACCACGAGATCAAGGAGGCTAAACCCTAGAAGCTAGCCTATGGTATGATTGTTGTTCGTCCTACGGACTAAAACCCTCCGGTTTATATAGACACCGGAGAGGGCTAGGGTTACACAGAGTCGGTTACAGTGGTACGAGATCTACATATCCGTATTGCCAAGCTTGCCTTCCACGCCAAGGAAAGTCTCATTCGGACACGGGACGGAGTCTTCAATCTTGTATCTTCATAGTCTTGGAGTCTGGCCAATGATGATAGTTCGGCTATTCGGACAACCCTAGTCCAGGACTCCCTCAATGAGTGTGACCACCACTAGCCCCACACATGAGAGCATGCCACACATCCTATGTGAGGTTGAGCACCATTTGAGTGACTCCACCAACCATATGAGTGAGAGCATCCTTGAGGGAGTGAGTGAGCCACAACACTTAGCGAGTGAGGTAGTTGACACGGCATGTGAGGCCACTATGATTTTTAACAACTTAACCTCAACTCCTAGTGTGTTTCTTCTTTGGTGCTAGGTCTCCTACATGACGACATGCCTACCCTCGACGAGTCCATCCCTCCAATGGGAAAACCGATGGCCATGGTGGACAATGATGCACCCCCCACATGGTTCCATCAAGATGAAGATGACAATTAGTGGATCTTCAACACCTCACCTACAACACATGAGCGGTACTCCAAAGGAAACATAGGTGATGGTGCTTCTCTTGTCCCACTAGCAGACTATCTTACCAATGATTGCTTGCATGATCTTGACCCACCTATTCCCATGCTTCATGCTAGTGCGACTTCCTCATGTCATGACTTACCCATTTATGATGAATATGATGATGACCATGTTGAGTTGCCTAGTTGTGATG
The DNA here is from genome assembly GCA_963921465.1 of Triticum timopheevii. Taxonomy (NCBI): domain Eukaryota; kingdom Viridiplantae; phylum Streptophyta; class Magnoliopsida; order Poales; family Poaceae; genus Triticum; species Triticum timopheevii. Next base: position 288,649,056 of record OY997268.1, on the reverse strand, counting down.
CTATGCTCCATAGGATATCATGTGACAATTCTTTTGGTCACTTCATGTTTGAAAATCCATTGAACTTGTCATATGCTATGAGTGAGATCTCCCATATTGCAACATTACAATCTCAACATAGTAACTATGCATGCCCCATTAAAATCAATCCCATTTGCACTTATGGCATAGATGACGAGATGATGGTCATTGGCTTTTGTTTTTCATGTGATGATATTGCCATGCTTCCTTTACATCATTTGCGCAATTCATCTACTATGTCATGCCATGATCACAGAGAACCAAATATGCTTTGTTTTGGATGTTGTCAATATTCTCCATGTGATGTTTCCATGAATGCTCATGAGGAGACCCCCATAGTTTCCTCATACATATTAGGAGATTTTGATGCATTCCATACTTTGCATGATTCCCATAATTGCGTGCACCATATGCATTCCATGAATAACAATGCTCTAGCTATTTCTCATGATGCATTACATCCTTTGAGTCTCCATTATGCCATACATAACAACAAGCCTCTCATGATGCATGACATGTTTCTATATCACGCATCTCATTTATTTGAGCATTGGATATTTTGTGCTCACCGACACATGCACGTGCGCATCATGATGGATGATGTGTACATCTACCACGCACACACAATTTTTCCTTTGCCTTTGCTTTGTGTAGGTACTTATGAACACTCGTCAATGTCACAATCCCATGAGTTTACGAAACGAGCTCTTGAGAGCAACGACGGCTTGGGATCCCTGGACTATCCTTACCACCGTTCCCTTCGCGCAAGGACTACGCGCATCTCGTTTACTTGTCTCTCACTCGGCTATGGGCTATTTACCACTTGTCACCTTATGCCCATACTATCGTGTTCACTTTGCATGTTATGCCTATTTACATGATTTTGCCATGCAATTGTGACCCTTGCTTGCATCTACCCATGATTCACCATTATGCTACTCCTATGTGTATTTGCATGCTTCGTGGATATCCTTGTTGCTATTGCCATGTTTACCATGTGCTTCATGCTATTGTTGATTGTTGTGTTGGGAGAGTCATGATGCCCCATTGCTATTTACATATGGCCTCTCGCCAATACATTGATGATATTTTTCTCATATCTTGCTTTCATGCTTGTGATATGTCATGTCCATTATTCATGTACACTATTTGCACACATGACATGCTTGCCATGATTCCTTCTAGTATGTTGCATCTTCGCACTACTAGCTTGCTTGACTTAATCGCTATGATTGCTTGCTATGTTGAATCACCCATGTTCCACTATTACTTGCTTTGTTGGGTTGATGACATATATGCTCATGACTCTCACATGATATATCTTGATCATTGTCTCTTGTGTCCATTAGTTGCCTCTTTCATATCCACTTGTATTGACTGCAACCATACTATGCTTATTGATCTTGGAGACTTTGACACCTTACTTGTGATGCATGCTTGTTTCATTGAGCCTATTGCATTTGGTTGTTCTTGCATCACATGCCTCCATACTATGAAATGCACCCTTGTACTTTCTTATCATGAGCATGATGCATACACTTGTTGGGTATCTTACCACACGAATGATAGGTTTTGCACTTCTGCTAACCTCATTTGTTTTTCCATGTGTTTGCCATGTTCTTTCGTTTTGAAGGATTCACAAGGCATTACCATCATGAGACATATTGGCTATGTGAACGCATACATGATGTGCAACACCAAAATTTTCGACATCCTCATAAAGGTGAACTCTTTCCCTTTGATCCATCCTCAATTACGCATATTGGATGGGTCATTCTTTCATTGTTGTCTCCTTCTTCTTGTCTACATGATACAACTATTGGAGGGAGGACCGGCATTGAAGATTGGCTTTATGGAACTTCACATTGAAGAGCGCTCGCACTTATTGGATGCACCTTCGAAACTTCACTCATGCCATGACATCGAGCATTGGTACACCAACACCTCCATATTTATTGATTGTGCTCACACATGTCATGCTCGATGGACATTTCATACTCACAACAAGTTTGCGCCGTATGCATGGATTGACTCACATTATGCTTGCCTTGTTGCATCTATTTCCATGTCGTCCATCATATATGAGCTTGTGCATTTCCTTAGCAAATTTGTTCTGATCTACCTTGATGGCATTTTCATACATCATGATAATATTGCCCACCATCAATTGCATGATACCATACACATATTGAGCATCCATTGCCATATTCATGCTATTGATGACCCGTCTCTCTATGACATCATTTTGCACAATGGTACAATTTGTCCATTTGTGCACCATGCTAATTACCCCATGAATGCTTTGCTTATCAATCTATATCATCTTGATATGCTTCATGCGCTTTGTCATGAACCATCTTGCCGCACGGACTCATATTTACTTCATGGACACTTTTTGTGCGCTAACCATTGTATTTCCAAGTGTAATTTGTGTTTGCTCATTTTGCATGTACCACATACCGGAGGCACCTTAGAGTACTTGGATTGTGCAATGCCTTCATCTACGTCCAACTACAAGTCCGTCCACGACAACCGTTTCCATGGTGATGAGGATCACGATCCAAGGTCGGATCTTTCCCAAGGGGGGGGGGGGGAGATGATGCGGAGCATCCCACGTTCATCCCCATTTACACTCCAACTACTCTTTAAGCCCCAAGAGGACATATGAAGAGACCTCGAACATACGTCATTGGACACAAGGTGAATTCACTCCTCTTCGAACCGTCACTTTCCGCATGTGAGACATGGCTACTACCTCATGCATGTACCTTCATATACTCAGGTACAACCAAGATGACCATGGAGAATCCAAGGACCAAGACCAAGCATGGAAGAGGAGAAGGAAGAAGAACGGACAAGACAAGACTAGCCCGGATCATCCGGACCCTTAGCCGGACGATCCGGACCAAGCCCGGATGATCAGGACCCCGACCCGAACGATCTGGGTAATGTGCCTGAAGACACCCGAAGCCTGCTCGATGAAGCTGGATCATTCGGACGGCCGCCCGGATCATCCGGACCAACACCCGGATCATCCGGGCCACCATCCGGATCATCTGGACCCCACTTGCGTGCGTGACTTGGGCCGAGGCTCGTGTATCCCTTCGCCCCTCACTTACCCCTTCATAGCTTACACTATATATAGACCCTCTCCTCCTCCTAGATAGGGTTAGCAAAGGATTAGCTCATTTGAGATAGTGCTTTGCTCATCCATATGGATCTCCTCCTCGTGAGAGACCGCGGCCTCTTCAGAGAAGATCCACCATTGATTGAAGACCCCTTTACGGGAAGATCCCTTGTGGATTCAAGACCTCCTCTTGGAGATGAACTACCGCCGCTTGTCCTTTGTTGGATTTGGACCGTGTATCTCTTTGTATTTCTTGGATCTAGCACATGTGTGATCAAATTCGTGTTGGTTGAGAGTTTTCTCTTGTGTTCCCCCGTGATTTCCCTCATTTCCTTCTGCGCGTTCTTCGTGTTCCTCGTAGGGATCCTCTCCAAACGTGAAAGATCGGCCCCTGGGGTTCCGCCCTACATCATATTGCCATTCCAAGGCTTCCTTCCTAACTTTTTGCTTGACGGGGCAGGTGTGAGGACAGATAGTAAGGTGGTGATCGATTACCTCCCCTGGATCACCGGGGATGTCAGATGGTTTCTAGGCAAACACATCGACATTCACCCACAGGAAGGTAATGAGCTCACTTTCCTATTTGCCGTCAAGGGCAGCACAAAAGGTGAAGGTACCATCAGTGCCATCGTGCCATGTTGTAAGTTTCTTGGTTGCCGAGGGAGTAGCCTTAGATCTCTTGCTGGTTGAACTTTCAGGCAAGTCGCCACCGGGCGCAGCATACTCCGAAGAGATGCGCTTCCGGGAGTCCTTGTCGGTTTCCTTAACTTTCTTCTCCCTCTTGGCAGGAGCTGGGGCTTCAATAGCCTCTATCGCAACCACATCTCTATACATCTTATCCACACAAATAACTACATCTCTCTTGTCCGATGGGATGGTGATGACTCCCATAGGACCAGGCATAATCAAAGTTTTGTAGGCATAGTGGGACACCGCGATGGACTTGGTCAGAGCTGTTTGGCCAAGAAACCCGTTGAATGGTAGGGGAAGTTGAACAACATCGAATACATTTTTCTCTGTTCTGAAGTTTATTTCCCCGCCAAATGTCATCGTCAAGGTAATCTTCCCCTTTGGGTGGCTCCTTCCTTGGTTGATTCCTTGGAAAGTGCCAGTCTTATTTAGGTCCTTATCTGGAATCTAGAGTTTCTTTAGCACACTAGGAGAAATCATATTCAAGCCTGCACCGCCGTCAACCAACATCTTAGTGACCTTGAGTTTATGCGGGTTGTTGGTGAAACCAACAGTGGCAAACATCCTACCGCAGTAGTGCGGTCTCGATCATCCTCAATGTCAAAGATGATGGGAGTGCGGGACCACTTGAGCGGTTCTCAAGTGCTTTCTACCAGTTCGGCCGCGTTAACCTCACGTGCCCACCGCTTGAGCTGGCGGTGAGAGAAGTGCAGGGATGCACCCCCGTAAATGCACATCGCGTCAATAGCCTTTTGGAACTCTTGCTCACTTGTCTCATCTTCATTGTCTTTCCTCTCACGGCCTCTTGCAGGTTTTTCTTTCTACTGATCAGACATGCTGCGGTGCCCGTTATGACCACCATGGCCCTTCCGGCCAGTACCATTCTGGTTTCTCTCCTTGTCGCGCCTTTCATACTCAGCTTTCTGTTTCTCAAACAAACTGCTCGACTTGCTTGCAATCCTAGAGATCATGACCCTTGGTCCTCTGGATTTTGCAGTACGGCCCGTCACATTTGTCGATTTTCTCAGTAGCCGTTGCCGCCCTTCAGTCCGTGCAGGTAGCAGCTTCTTGTCGGGCGTCTGAGTTTTTTTTCTTGCCCGCGCTAGGGTCCCTGGTTGATGCGGAGCATCCTTCAGTCATCCCCATGGACCTTCCATCATCTCACCAAGCACCAAGAGGACCCATGACTAGAGCACAAGCTAGAGCTCTCGAGACTGAGGTGACTTATCTCCTTAGTGATATATCACATGATCCTCTCGAGACATGGCTACTACCTCAATCCAGAATGTTGTGCATGATTAGGTACCAAGAGGACCCTCCCGAGGATGCACATGAAGATGGTCAAGACCCCAAGTCCATGGAAGAAGACAACCAATGGAACAAGGCAAGAACAACTTCCACGCACCGGACATCCGGCCAGGACCCCAGACATCCGGCCCCTGGAGATATACATGGCCAGCCCTCTGCAGAAGAAACTCCAGCGACTGGACATCCGACGTCCAGCCCGGACATCCGGCCCCCACCGGAAATCCGGCCAAAGTCCCGGACATCCGGCACCGGCATCCAGGGAGCACAGAAGCTTGCCCCGTCATCCCGGACATCCGGCGATCGCCCCGGACATCCGGCGCCTCCCGACGCAGCGGACATCCAGCCCCTCCGAGCGGACATCCGGCGCCGCCCATCCAGAGAGCAGAACAACCATCTGCGCCAGCCCGGACATCCGGCTCCTTAGCCCGGAAATCCGTCGCCTCGCGAGCCACCGGACATCCGGCCCAACGCCCGGACGTCCGGCCCTCCCAGCGCCTGCGCGCGTGTGTTGGAGTGAGTCCATGTACCCCTTCTCCCCTAGCCTATAAATAGGACTCCTCCTCCTCACTTTGAGACTTAGCATTGTGATAGCTCATTTAGAGATAGAGCTCTGCTCATCCGTGCCGGATCTACTCCACGTGAGGGATCGTGCCTCTTAGGAGAAGATCCATTCAGATTCAAGGCCTCCATCTGGAGAAGACAATCAAGACCTCCTCACGGAGAAGAACGGTTCCCTTTGTATCCTCCCCTTGTTGATTTTGGATCATGCGTTACCTTATGCTTTCGGTGATCTAGCCCTTGTGTGATCGATTACTTGTCGGTTTAGTGATTCTCTCGTTTCTCCCCGTGTTTTCCCTTGTGTTTTCCGCGCGTTCTTCGTGTTCCCCCGTAAGATCCACTCCAAACGTGAAAGATCGGCCCCTTAGGGTTCCGCCCTACATCATCTTGGTATCATGAGCCATGTTGATCACATTTTTGGAGCCCCTACCCCGTGTTTTCTAGCTTGATTTTGTTGTTTTCGTCCTAAATCCGAAAATCCCCACCAAAAATAGCCCCAATTTTTTTTTGTGATTTGTTGGTGTGATGAAGTTTTGTTGGATTTGATCCACGGATCTGCTTTGCATCGAGTTGATCTAGCTTTTCTCCATCTCTCCCACGATTTCCATCCACCAGTTTGTCCGAATTTTGCCTCGGAGTTGCAATTTTGCCATTGGAGTTCATCGTGTTCATCCCCGATCCAGAGCCTGGACATCTACCCCGTGTCCACCGGACATCCAGCAACTGGCCCGGTCATCCGGCCCCTGGCAGCAGCAACTCCACCCTCCCGAGCCATTTCCGCATACTTTCTCCCAATTTTGCCCCGGTGCCCACGCTTACTTCTGCATACCCCCACCGCTTTCCACAAACACCACCACCGCTCACCGCTACCTCCTATGTCGATTTTGACACGTTTTGGTCTTTGAGATTTTAAGTTGTGGTTCCCGTGTCCTATTGTGTTTCGGCTATATTGGTACGGTTCAACGTCACCATCACCACCGCTCATCTCCATCGACTACTCAACATCGCCAAGGACGGTAACTTCGACGACATCTTTGTCATACCTTGCAATTGCATTGATACCCCACATGGCCTTACTTTTGCGTAGCTTACCCATCAAGACTAGCCATTGAGTATTGTCGGCAACGTGACTTGTGCACATTAGTGATCATACTCCATAGCATACATTATGCTCAAGTAACAATCAATTCACAATGTCAAGTATGGTTCAGAAACTTCATTGGGAATTAACAAACTATAATCTCAGTCATTGAAGCAATTGCAATTTATCATAACATCAGAAAGAGTCAAGAATAGAGTTTTTCAGGAAGTCCACATACTCAACTATCATATAGTCTTCTACAATTGCTAACACTCACGCAATACTTGTGGTTATGCAGTTTCAACCGGACACTGAGAAAGATAGGGGCTTATTGTGTTGCCTCCCAACGTATTCACCTTTGGGTGATGTCAACAATAATAATTCATGCTAACTTACATCCAATTGGATATATATATATATATATATATATATATATATATATATATATATATATATATATATATATATATATATATGGATCTTTCAAACACGAGCTTGCCAAAGGATAAAATGAAAAAGGGAAAGGTGAAGATCACCTTGTGATGCGGAGCATCCTTCGGTCATCCCCATGGACCTTCCATCGCCTCAGCAAGCCTCAAGAGGACCCATGACTAGAGCACGTGCTAGAGCTCTCGAGACCGAGGTGACTTCTCTCCTTAATGATATCTCATATGATCCTCTCGAGACATGGCTACTACCTCAATCCGGAATGTTGTGCATGATTAGGTACCAAGAGGACCCTCCCGAGGATGCACGTGAAGATGGTCAAGACCCCAAGTCCATGGAAGAAGAGAACCCATGGGAGAAGGCAAGGACAGCCTCCAGGCACCGGACATCCGGCCAGGACCCCGGACATCCGCCCCCTAGAGATCCACAGGGCCAGGCATCTGCAGAAGAAGCTACAGGGACCGGACATCTGGCGTCCAGCCCGGACATCCGGCCCCCACCGGAAATCCGGCCTAAATCCCGGACATCCGGCACTGGTGTCCAGGGAGCACAGAAGCTTGCCCCAACAGCCCGGACATCCGGCGTTCGCCCCGGACATCCGGCGCCTCCCGAAGCCGCAGACATCCGGCCCCTCCGTGCGGACATCCGGCGTCACCCCTCAAGTGCACAGAAGAGTCAACTCCATTGGCCTGGACATCCGGCCCCTCCAGCCCGGACATCCGGCACCTCGTGAGCGCCCGAACATCCGGCCCGTCGCCCGGACATCCGGCGCCCACTGCCTGCGCGCAGCTCCTTTGGGCCATGACCCATGTACCCCTTCGCCCTTTGACTATATATACTCCCTCATCCCGTATGTTCTAGGGTTAGCATTGGTTTAGCTCATATTTGTGTGAGAGCCTTGCTCATCCACTTGGATACTTCTCCTCGGAGTTCACGACCTCTTCGGAGAAGATCCCCCAAGTGGATTCAAGACCCCTTTCTAGGGAAGACCATCAAGACCTCCTCACGGAGAAGAACGGTTCCTTTGTATCCTTACCTTTGTTGATTGTGGATCTTGAGTTACTCTTTGTGTTCGGTGATCTAGCACTTATGTGATTGATTCCTTGTCGGTTTAGTGATTCTCTCTCGTTTTCCCCGTATTTCCCCTTTGTGCTTCCGTGTGTTCTTCATGATTCCCCGTAGGATCCACTCCAAACGTGAAAGATCGTCACCATAGGGTTCCGCCCTACATCATCTTGGTATCATGAGCCACGTTGATCACGTTTTTGGAGCCCCTACGCCGTGTTTTCTAGCTTGATTTTCTTGTTTTCGTCCTATATCCGAAAATCCCCACCAAAAATAGCCCCAAATTTTTTTGTGATTTGTTGGTGTGATGAAGTTTTGTTGGATTTGATCCATGGATCTGCTTTGCATCAGGTTGATCTAGCTTTTCCCCATCTCTCCCGCGATTTCAATCCACCAATTTGTCCGAATTTTGCCCCGGAGTTGCAATTTCTACCGTGGAGTTCATCTTGTTCGTCCCCGATCCAGAGCCCGGACATCCGCCCCGCGTCCATCGGACATCCGGCGCCCCGGACATCCGGCAGCTGGCCCGGACATCCGGCCCCTGGAAGCAGCAACTCCATTCCCCACGCCCATTTCCGCATACTTTCCCCCAATTTTGCCCTGGTGCCCACGCTTACTTCCGCAAACTCCCAACGTTTCCACAAACACCACCACCGCTCACCGCTACCTCCTATGTCGATTTTGACACGTTTTGGTCTTTGAGATTTTGAGTTGTGGTTCCCGTGTCCTATTGTGTTTCGGCTATATAGGTACGGTTCGATGTCACCATCACCACAGCTCACCTCCATCGACTACTCAACATCGCCAAGGACGGTAACTTCGACGACATCTTTGTCATAACTTGCAATTGCATTGATACCCCACATGGCCTTACTTTTGCGTAGCTAACCCATCGAGACTAGCCATTGAGTATTGCCGGCAACGTGACTTGTGCACATTAGTGATCATACTCCATAGCATACATACCATAACACCGTGGTGCATATCTTGGAATCAACTTGTGTGTCACAAAGTTGTCATAGCATACGCAATTGCTATCTTGGTTCGTGAAGTTTTGCATGAGAAAAGAGCTCAAAAGTGAAAGAGCCACCCAAGCTTTTAAGCAAAGAGGAAAGACAAGCAAAGAGCTTATAAGCAAGAACCGGAGCATCATACTACATTAAGATTGTCATATAAGATCATCTTGGATCATAGAACCGAAATACCATACATATAGCATACTTGGGATAGAGATTGTTGCATTTTTGCCTAGTAGGTTGTGCACAAGCTCCGTATCCTCCTATTGTGCAATCGTGCTAGCGTCTCTCTACTATTGTGCAACAAGAGCATTTTCGTGGATTCCACATTTTGGCTCAGTTTTGGTTTGCACAATCCCATTTATCTATTTGCGTGTGTGTTTCCGTGTTCCCCTACTTGCTTGGTCTACTTGTTGCATTTGCAAATTTGTGAATCTTTTCCAACATTATTGAATCTCGCTTTCAATTGCATAAATTTTGTGCCACCATCCTAACCAAGCTCCACCATAAGCTTTTACGTGTGTAGGTGTGAGAACCGACAAGAATTGGTACCAATAGTGCTATTTCATTGTCCGCATTTGAGTGAACTTGATTCATCATCAACATCTGTCAAAGGTACATTGGTATAAGTTCTTCTCCTTCTACCACTCACATTTTGCTTGAAATGATGGATAGGCCAAGTACTTCTACCAACCCACTCTTCATCGAGCAAGACGACGACATGTCATCATACGTCACCAAGAGCCACCTCTTTGGTGCACAACGAGCGTTGCATCAAGAGCAACAAGCAATGAACGACCGCATCAACAACCTCGCCACCGACTTGCGACTCTCCGAGCAACATACAAGAGACTACTTCGACAACAAGCTCGATGCGCACAAGCAAGAGAACGATGCAAGAATGGACGAGATCCGCGCCTTGTTGGTGAACCGGCCTCCTTCTACATCGTCATACTCAAGACGGAGCCACTCAAGTCGACACTCCGACGATTCCTTCTCCGGCTCAAGTACTCCGTCTTCGAACACTCTTCGACGAGCCGCGCGTCAAGACCATCATGCATCTCGCAACCCGCTACACGTCAAGCATTCAGAAGAGCAAGCCGATGAGCAAGTCCCTCAACCTCAATCAAACCAAGTCGCTTTTGCTCAACCTCAAGAACGACAATGACTACGGCGCCAAGAGGAAGAACGAGCGTGTCTACACCAAGAGCAACAAGATGCCAAGGCTCAACGTCTTCAACAACAACGACGAGAAGCACAAGCTCTTGAGGCGGAACGTGCCCTCCAAGAATGAAGTCGAGCCATCGCCAACCACAATCGCGAACGGGGTAATCAAGAGGAAGCCCTTAGAGAAGAAATCCAAGAGAGGAACTACCATCCGCGTGTCCAACGTCAAGCTCCAGAAGCTCCTTCACAAGCTCGTCAAGCTCCACCTAAACCTCAAGTTCAACAAGAGCAAGTTGATCATGGACTTCCTCCACGCCAAAAGCAACATGAGGATGATTACCCTCCACGACAAGGGCGTCATCATCACCATCGCCAACAACACAATGAAGAGAAACGCTATGGCAAGCTCAAATTCACAATGCCCAAGTTCAATGGAAGCAATGATCCCGAAGAGTACCTCTCATGGGCACTGAAGGTCGACAAAATCTTTCGCTTGCACAACTATGAGGAAGAGAAGAAGATCGCTATGGCATCACTAGAGTTCCAAGACTATGTGCTCATATGGTGGGAACAATTCCTTGAGCGCCGACAAGTAAGAGGTGAACTTCCAATCACCACTTGGGCTCAAATGAAGGATGTCATGCGAGCACGTTTTGTGCCAACCTACTACAACCGCGATCTCTTCACGAAGCTACAACTACTCAAGCAAGGAACAAAGAGTGTTGAAGAATACTACAAGGAAATGGAGATTGCCATGATTCGAGCCAATGTCACGGAGGATGATGAGCAAACTATGGCACGATTCTTGAATGGACTCAATCATCCCATCAAGAAGATCGCCGACTTCCAACCCTATTCCAACCTCATTGAGCTCGTGCATCAAGCTATAAAGGCGGAACGTCAAGTGCAAGATGACTTCAAGTACGCCAAGTACTCATCTAAGACCTACGGCTTCTCCAATAACCAAGCTTCAACAACTACTCCAACTTTGACATCAACCAAGCCTTCTCCAAGCAACGACGACAAGTCAAGTTACAAGAAAACTTCGGGAAGTTCAAGTCGTCTTCCTCCAACTACAAGCAACTTCAAGCCGCGTGCTTCGTCTTCTACTACGATCGATGAGACCATCATGACAAGCTCCTTCAAGTGTTTCACTTGCGGCGGCCGAGGCCACAAGTCCTATGAATGCACAAACAAGCGCACCATGATCCTCAACGACGATGGCACCTACGACTCAATGAGTGAAGATGAAATGGAAGCTCTTGAGCAAGTGGCCATGCACCGGCGCGTGAACGAGGATGAAGATGATCAAGTCTTTTGTGACGAAGATACGAGCCCCGCTCTTGTTGTCTCGAAGGTCTTGACTCTTCAACATCAACAAGAAGAAGACCAAAGATGCCGCATCTTCCACACTAAGGCCAGCATCAATGGACGATCCATCAAGGTCATCATCGATGGAGGTAGTTGCCACAACTTGTCAAGCGAAGAACTATGCTCCAAGCTTCAATTCGTAAAGAGGAAGCACCCGCACCCTTACAAGGTTCAATGGCTAAGTGACTCAGGCACTATCCGAGTTGAGCATACGGTCCAAGTCTCCTTCAAAATTGGTGCATATGAAGACACTTTGGAATGTGATGTGGTCCCAATGACCGTTTGCCACCTCCTTCTTGGTCGACCATGGCAATTCGACCGTGGTGTCTTCCACAACGGGTGTACCAACCACTATGGCTTCAAGATGAAAGGGAAGGAATATGTGATATGACCTATGTCTCCTAGTCAAGTGATAGCCGACAAGCAAGCCAACCACCATAGACATAAGAGTCAAAAAGATATCCACCAAAAAGTGAGTGAGAGCCACAAGCCAAACTTCAGCGCCTCTTCGCCTAGAGAGAAAAACCTCATACTATTAGCAACAAAAAGTGAGATGAGAGAAGTGTGTGAGAACCCATTGAGTGTGATGCACTTTGTCCTTGTGTGCAAGGATGGAGAACCAAAAACTAAAACCTCTCACGAGCTAACTTTAGTGTTTCAATCTCTTTTGCAGGAATTCCAAGATGTTTTCCTCGATGAGCTAACTCCGGGTCTACCTCCTCTACGAGGCATTGAGCATCGAATCGACCTCATCCCCGGAGCGCCACTTCCAAACAAAGCTCCATACCGTGTCAATCCCGAAGAAACCAAGGAGATTCAACGTCAAGTACAACAACTAATCGACAACGGTCATGTACGTGAAAGCTTAAGCCCTTGTGCCGTTCCGGTTATACTTGTGCCTAAGCCCGATGGAAGTTTCCGCTTGTGTTCCGATCGTAGACCTATAAATGCTATTACCGTTCGCTATAGGCATCCCATTCCTCGCTTAGATGATATGCTTGATGAACTTAGTGGAGCCAACTTTTTCTCAAAAATTGATCTTAAAAGTGGCTACTACCAAATACGCATTCAAGCGGGTGATGAATTGAAAACTGCTTTCAAAACCAAATTTGGCCTATATTAGTGGTTAGTTATGCCTATGGGTTTATCGGAGGCTCCCGGTACTTTCGTGCGCCTCATGCATTATGTGCTTCGCCCTTATATTGGTGCTTGTGGAAAGCGGTGGTGGTATGCGGAAGTAAGCGTGGGCACCGGGGAAAAATTGGGCGAAACTAGGCGGAAAATTGCGCGGGGCGTTGGAGTTGCTTCTGCCAGGGGCCGGATATCTGGGCCAGCTGCCGGATGTCCAGGACGCCGGATGTCCGGTGGATATGGGGCAGATGTCCGGGCTCCTGGATCGGGGACGAACACGATGAACTCCACGGGAAAAATTGCAACTCTGGGGCAAAAATCGGACGAATAGCTGGATGGAAATCACGGGAGAGATGGGGAAAAGCTAGACCCACTCGATGTAAAGCAGATCCGTTGATCAAATCAAACAAAACTTCATCACACCAACAAATCACAAAAAAAATTGGGTGCTATTTTTGGTGGGGATTTTTGGATTCAGGACGAAAACAACAAAATCAAGCTAGAAAACACGGGGTAGGGGCTCCAAAAACGTGATCAACGTGGCTCATGATACCAAGATGATGTAGGACGGAACCCTAGGGGCTGATCTTTCACGTTTGGAGAGGATCCTACAGGGAAACACGAAGAACGGGCGGAAGAACACAAGGGAAATCACGGGGACAAATGAGAGAAACACTCAACTGACAAGGTATCGATCACACAAGGGCTAGATCACTGAAAGCACAAAGTATCACGAGATCCAAAATCAACAAAGGAAGATACCAGAGTAACTGTTCTTCTCTGTGAGGAGCTCTTGATTGTCATCTCCGGGTGGAGGCCTTGAATCTGAATGGATCTTCTCCGAAGAGGCGCGGTCCCTCACATGGAGTAGATCCGATATGGATGAGCAATGCTCTATCTCAATGAGCTATCACAATGCTAACCCTAAAACGTAGGTGGGGATGGAGTATATATATAGTCTAGGGGCGAAGAGTGTTACATGGGCCTCGGCCCTACACTGTGCGCAGATAGGGAAGGCCGGATGTCCGGGCATCGGGTCGGATGTCTGGTGGCTCGCGAGGAGCCGGATGTCCGATTGGCAGGGCCGGATGTCCGGGCTGGTGAAGATGGCCATTCTATCCTCTGGATGGGCGGCGCCGAATGTCCGCTCGGAGGGTCCGGATGTCCGTTGCTTCGGGAGGAGACAGATGTTCGGGGTGCTGGCCGGATGTTCGGGCTGATGGGGCAACCTTCTGTGCTCCCTGGACGTCGGTGCTAGATGTCCGGGATTTTGGCCGGATTTCCGGTGGGGCGGGCCGGATGTCCGGGCTGGACGCCGGTTGTCCGGTCCCTGTAGCTTCTTCTGCAGAGTCCTGGCCGTGTAGATCTCCAGGGGCCGGATGTCCGGGGTCCAGGCCGGATGTCTGGTGCCTGGAGGCTGTTCTTGCCTTCTTCTGTTGGTTCTCTTCTTCCTTGGACTTGGGGTCTTGACCATCTTCATGTGCATCCTCTGGAGGTTCCTCTTGGTACCTAATGATGCACAACATTCCGGAATGAGGTAGTAGCCATGTCTCGGGAGGATCTTGTGATATATCACTAAGGAGAGAAGTCACCTCGGTCTCGAGAGCTCTAGCTCGTGCTCTAGTCATGGGTCCTCTTGGTGCTTGGTGAGACGATGGAAAGTCCATGGGGATGACCGAAGGATGCTCCGCATCAGTGTCCAACCTTATAACCCTTTCTATGGTTGCCACAGGCCTCCTTTGTAAGATTAAGGGGTGACAACAATGGCAAATAAGTCATTATGCACTGATAAGATAGCAAACAGTGCTATCATACCTAACTCTGTAGCTTGAAAGAGCGCATTAAATGTGCCGCTCAACGTCACATCGTTGCTAGCCCGACAAGCCTTGCCGGGCTATTTTTCCAGCTTCAGGCCTGCTTGCTTGTCACGTCACAGGACGGGTGTCGTTTGTAGGTATTCCTGTAGAAAGATGTTGCCATGTGGCGAATGGCTACCACTTAATCACTTTGCAGCTTGACACCGCACTGACTGATGACGTCGGTCATGGTGGATTGGTTGGTGAGGTGGTTCTTGCCTCCATGAGTCCCGGCAGGCCCTACCAGGATGTCTTGGATGTTCTCTTCCGGGGGTGGCTTCCCCCTTGCTAAGCTTGTCTTCCCGGCAAGGGAGACTTTTCTCCTTGTGGTATCTTACTTCTCTGACTTGATATTGGTCCTCTTGTTCTGCATGCTGGTCCTTCGAATATCTTGGTCGCTTGTACTTTGGTATTGTCTGGTGCCATAATCTTGTTCCCATGCCTATGCACAGTCAGGGCAACATACCCAGGGTCTGTTGCACCGACAGAAGCCCCCGGGCCTGCCCTGATCACGATGCCGGGCGTCGTTGGGGTAGGCCCTAATAAGTGCATAGGCAGGGGCGTTGAGAGGTTGGTATTTTGAGGTCTTCTTTGCTTCTTCATTATTCTCCGTTTTCCCGCACGTCATGTAAAGCCAATGGTGGTGGGGTCACTCTTGTAATGGCCCGTGAATGGCTTTAACACACGGGGTAGAAACTACCAATTTACTCTTCCCACCACGCCCTTATCCTCAGCCAGGTACACAGCATGCATCCCGTGGGGTAGTTAACGGAGGCGCGTGGCGTGGGAGAGCATTATGGCAGGGGCCCAGTCTTCTTGAACTAGCGGAGGAGGGCGGTGGTTACTCGTTGGGGAATCAGCCCCCAGTCCCCTGCTCGCCTATAAAAGGAGGAGCGGGGGGAGAGAGTGGAGGCGTTCATCCATATCCCTCTCCTTCTCCGTCTTGCTTCATCTCGAGTATGCTGGAAGGGTGAGCTCGGGGCTGGGCCCCGGGCCTGAGCTTGGAGATGATGATGCTAAGCAATGGCACTGGAGCTCGGGGAGTGGGTCTGGTCCAAGTCCAAGGCGAAGGGCTTGTGATCGTTAGAAATCCCAGTACTGCCCCTTTCCTTGGAACTGGGGTTGATGTTGATGAGGAGGGTGTCTTCCTGCTCACCAAGGTGAGGTGCGGCGCGCTTAGAGCCCCCTGGCCGTCTTGGTTGCTCACCGTCTCTTCAAGGGAGTGCCGACCGCGAGGCCGGCGCTTCCCTGGAGAGGTGTTGATGACAATGAAGCCAGGGAAGACGGAGAAGGCGGGACGCGGTCCATCAAGTCGGAGTACGATCGCACCGACGCGTTCGTCTCGTACTGGCAACCTGCCGCCTCATCTTTCCGATCTTCCCTCCTCCCCAGCACCGTCATCACAGGCCTCCTGGTCGCCGGGGAGGGGGCCGCTCTCTTGGTGCCTTCGTCTCCTCCAGTAGTCTTCCAGTTGAGCTTTGGTGGATGACTCCACTATCGCTAGAGCTGGGGCTTCTTGCTGGTCCCGGAGGTGGTGATCAGGGCGCTGCTGAGCTGCTACCTCCGCCCTCCTCCTTCGCAGCCTCGCCACTTCCGATCTTGTCAAGCTCTACGTCCGGCAGGCCATGATAGGATCGGGATGGGCTCCCGCTTGGCCGCTGCTCCTGCCTCCTTCTCTTTCCACCGCACTACCTGGGGTAGGAGGAACGGGGAGAGGAGTTTACGGGGCACTTATCTTTTCTCAATCTTAAATCTGTAGGCACTTGCCAAACTTTAATTCAAATAATGTAATCTCTCGAGTCCATGTTTGTGTTCTGTAAGGCTTGTACTTTTATGATCAGCATATTAATGAAAAATATGAGTCTTGCTGGGAACTCGTGTGATGCGGAGCATCCCTCGCTCATCCCCATGGACGTACCTACATCTTCCTCAACACCACTTGGACCCATGACAAGAGCTCGAGCAAAGGCTATTGAAGATAAGGTAAACTCGCTCCTCTCTGAACTCCCTCTCTCTACTCACGAGACATGGCTACTACCTCATACGGAGACTCTGTGCATGATCAGGTACTTGGAGGGGAGCCACGGGACGGCTACATCCAATGGCCAAGGTGGCGAGGACACCAAGCATCAAGATCAAGAGGAAGGACTGCTTTGGAAGCTACAGGACCCGGACGACCGGCCAGACACAGACGTCCGACCCCTGGAAGGTGATATAGCCGAGAGAAGGAAGGCAGGCCAGAGCTCCAGGTTACGGACGACCGGACACTCCCAGGCTCCGGACAACCGAGCCCCTACAGATGTCCGTGCCAACGACCACAGAACAGAAATTACGGTAATCCGAAGGCTTCCGGACGACCGTGTGCTTGCCAACAGAACCGAATCTACGGTCATCCGAAGGACCCTGGACCTCCGGGACCCCGCGAGCCTCTGGACGACCGGCGCCCCACGGACGTTCGGACCCTAGCTGCGTCCAGCTGTGGGTTGAGTCCTATGTACCCCTTCACTTCACCCCTCTTTTGCACTAAGACTATATATAGACCACTCCCACCTCCTAGATAGGGTTAGCATTGTGATAGCTCATTGAGATAGAGCATTTCTCATCCGTACCGGATCTACTCCACGTGAGCGACCGCGCCTCTTCGAAGAAGATCCATTCGGATTCAAGGCCTCCATCTGGAGAAGACAATCAAGACCTCCTCACGGAGAAGAACGGTTACTCTTGTATCTCCCTTTGTTGACTCTGGATCTCGTGATACTTTGTGCTTTCAGTGATCTAGCCATTATGTGATCGATTCCTTGTCGGTTGAGTGTTTCTCTCGTTTTCCCCTATGATTTCCCTTGTGTTCTTCCACGCGTTCTTCATGTTTCCCCATAGGATCTACTCCAAATGTGAAAGATCGGCCCCTAGGGTTCCGCCGTACATCATCTTGGTATCATGAGCCACGTTTATCATGTTTTTGGAGCCCCTACCCCATGTTTTCTAGCTTGATTTTGTTGTTTTTTCCTAAATCCGAAAATTCCCCTCGAAAAATAGCCCCAAAATGTTTTTGGTGATTTGTTGGTGAGTTGAAATTTTATTGGATTTGGTCCATGGATTTGTGTTGCCACGTGTGGATCTAGCTTTCACCACCCTCCCCACCCTTTTCCCTCCATCCCAAAATCGTGTTGTTCATCCCGTGCCCGATTATCGCTCGGGATACGGACGACTGGACCAAGCCGGACGTCCGACGACTTCCGGACGACCGTGACAACCCGGATGTCCAGGAAACTCTGACGAAACAGAATTTTGTTCAATTCGGCCACCACCACATCCCCACCTTCCACCACATCTTCCAAACCCACATACACCACAATCATCCCCAATACCTCCTATGACGATTTTGACACGTTTTGGTCTGTGAGATTTTGAGTTGTGGCTCCCGTGTCCTATTGTGTTTCGGCTATATAGGTACGGTTCGACATCATCAGCACCGCGGCTCATCTTCGCAAGGGTCTCATCATCGCCAAGGATGGTAACCTCGACGACATCTTTCTCATACTTTGCAATTGCATTGATACCCACATGGCCTTACTTTTGCGTAGCTTACCCATCGAGACTAGCCATTGAGTATTGCCGGCAATGTGACTTGTGCACATTAGTGATCATACTCCATTGCATACATACCATACCATAGTGGTGCATATCTTTGCATCAACTTGTATGTCACAAAGTTGTCATCGCATACACAATAGCTATCTTGGTTCATGAAGTTTTGCATGAGAAAAGAGCTCAAAAGTGAAAGAGCCACCCAAGCTTTTAAGCAAAGAGGAAAGATAAGCAAAGAGCTTATGAGCAAGAACCATAGCATCATACTACATTAAGGTTGTCATACTCGATCATCTTGGATCATAGCACCGAAATACCATACATATAGCATGCTTGGGATAGAGGTCGTTGCATTTTTGCCTAGTAGGTTGTGCACAAGTTCCGTATCCGCCTATTGTGCAATCGTGCTAGCATCTCTCGTGTATTGTGCAACAAGAGCATTTTCGTGGATTCCACATTTTGGCTCACTTTTGGTTTCCACAATCCTATTTATCTATTTGCGTGTGTGTTTCCGTGTACCTCTATTTGCTTGGTATACTTGTTGCATTTGCAAATTTGTGAATCTTTTCCAACATTATTGAAGCTCACTACAATTGCATCAAATTTTGTGCCACCATCCTAACCAAACTCCACCAAAAGAATTTACTTGTGAAGGTGTGTGAACCGACAAGAATTGGTGCCAATAGTGCTATTTCATTGTCCGCATTTGGGTGAACTTGCTTCATCGTCAACATCGGTCAAGGTACATTGGTATAAGTTCTTCTCTTCCTACCACTCACATTTTGCTTGGAATGATGGATAGGCCGAGTACTTCTACCAACCCACTCTTCATCGAGCAAGACGATGACATGTCATCATACGTCACCAAGAGCCACCTGTTTGGTGCACAATGAGCATTGCATCAAGAGCAACAAGCTATGAATGAACGCATTGACAACCTCACCACCGACTTGCGACTCTCCGAGCAACGTACCAAGGACTACTTCGACAACAAGCTCGACGCGCACAAGCAAGAGAACGATGCAAGGATGGATGAGATCCGCGCTTTGTTGGTGAACCGACCTCCTTCTACATCGTCATACGCAAGACGGAGCCACTCAAGTCGACACTCCTACGACTCCTTCTCCGGCTCAAGTACACTGTCATCGAACACTCTTCGACGAGCCGCACGTCAAGACCGTCATGCATATCGCAATCCGCAACATGACAAGTATTCATAAGAGCAAGTCAATGAGCGAGTACCTCGTCCTCAACCACACCAAGTCGCTTTTGCACAAGCTCAAGAACGACTACGACAATGGCGTCAAGAGGAAGAAAGAGCGTGTCTACACCAAGAGGAACAAGACACCGAGGCTCAACGTCTTCAACAACAACATCGAGAAGCGCAAGCTCTTGAGGCGCAACGTGCCCTTCAAGAATCAAGTCGAACCATCACAAACAGCAATCGCGAATGGTGCAATCAAGAGAAAGCCCTTCGAGAAGAAATCCAAGAGAGGAACTACCAACCGCGAGTGCAACGTAAAGTTCCTCAAGCTCCTTCACAAGCTCGTCAAGCTCCACCTAAACCTGAAGTTCAACAAGAGCAAGTTGATCATGGACTTCCTCCACGCCAAAAGCAACATGAGGATGATTACCCTCGACGACAAGGGAGTCATCATCACCATCGCCAACAACACAATGAAGAGCAACGCTATGGCAAGCTCAAATTCACAATGCCCAAGTTCAATGGAAGCAATGATCCCGGAGAGTACCTATCATGGGCATTGAAGGTCGACAAAATCTTTCATTTGCACAACTACGAGGAAGAGAAGAAAATCGCTATGGCATCACTTGAGTTCCAAGACTATGTGCTCATATGGTGGGAACAAGTCCTTGAGCGTCGACAAGCAAGAGGTGAACCACATATCACCACTTGGGCTCAAATGAAGGATGTCATGCGAGCATGTTTTGTGTCCACCTACTACAACCACGATCTCTTCAAGAAACTCCAACTCCTCAAGCAAGGAACAAAGAGTGTTGAAGAATACTACAAGGAAATGGAGATAGCCATGATTCGAGCCAATGTCACGGAAGATGAGGAGCAAACAGTGGCACGTTTCTTGAATGGACTCAATCATCCCATCAAGAAGATCGTTGACTTCCAACCCTAATCCAACCTCATTGAGCTCGTGCATCAAGCTACAAAGGCGGAATGTCAAGTGCAAGATGACTTCAAGTACGCCAAGTACTCGTCCAAGACCTACGGCTTCTCCAACAACCAAGCTTCAACAACTCCTCTAACCTCTACATCAACCAAGCCTTCTCCAAGCAATGACGACAAGTCAAGTTACAAGAGAACTTCGACTAATTCGAGTCATCTTCCTCCTACTACAAGAAACTTCAAGCCGCGTGCTTCATCATCTACTCCGACCGATAAGACCGTCAAGACAAGCTCCTTCAAGTTTTTCACTTGCGGCGGCGAGGCCACAAGTCCTACGAATGCACAAACAAGCGCACCATGATCCTCAATGACGATGGCACCTATGAATCCATGAATGATGAGGAGATGGAAGCCCTTGAGCAAGTGGCCATGCACCAGCGCGTGAACGAGGACGAAGATGATCAAGTCATTTGTGATGAGGATTCGAGCCCCGCTCTCGTTATCTCCAAGGTATTGACTCTTCAACATCAACAAGAAGAACACCAAAGACACCACATCTTCCACACAAAGGCTAGCATCAATGGAAGGTCCGTCAAGGTCATCATCAATGGAGGTAGTTGTCACAACTTGGTAAGTGAAGAACTATGCTCCAAGCTTCAATTGGTCAAGATGTAGCACCCGCACCCCTACAAGGTTCAATGACTAAGTGACTCCGGCACTATACGAGTTGAGCATATGGTCCAAATCTCCTTCAAAATTGGTGCATATGAAGACACTTTGGAGTGTGATGTCATCCCAATGTCCATTTGCCACCTCCTTCTTGGTCGACCATGGCAATTCGACCGTGGTGTTATCCACAACGGGTGTACCAATCACTATAGCTCCAAGATGAAAGGGAAGGAGTATGTGCTACGACCTATGTCTCCTAGTCAAGTGATAGCCGACAAGCAAGCCACCCATCATGGAGAGAAGAGTGAGAAAGTGATCCACCAAAAAGTGAGTGAGAGCCACAAGCCAAACTTGAGCGCCTCTTCGCCTAGAGAGAAAAACCTAGTCCTATTTGCCACAAAAAGTGAGATGAGAGAAGTGCATGAGAACCCGTCGAGTGTTATGCACTTTGTCCTTGTGTGCAAGGATGGGGAACCAAAAACTAACACCTCTCACGAGCTACCTTTAGTGTTTCAATCTCTTTTGCAGGAATTCCAAGATGTTTTCCCCGATGAGCTAACTCCGGGTCTACCTCCTCTACGAGGCATTGAGCATCGAATCGACCTCATCCCCGGAGCGCCTCTCCCAAACAAAGCTCCATACTGCGTCAACCCAGAAGAATCTAAGGAGATCCAACGACAAGTACAACAACTAATCGACAACGGTCATGTACGTGAAAGCTTAAGTTCTTGTGTCGTTCCCGTTATACTTGTGCCTAAGCAAGATGGAAGTTTCCGCATGTGTTCCAATTGTAGACCTAGAAATGCTATTACTATTCGTTATAGGCATCCCATTCCTCGCTTAGATGATATGCTTGATGAACTTAGCGGTGCCGCCTTTTTCTCAAAAATTGATCTTAAAAGTGGCTATTATCAAATCCGCATACAAGAGGGTGATGAATGGAAAACTGCGTTCAAAACCAAATTTGGCTCGTACGAGTGGTTAGTTATGCCTATGGGTTTATCGGAAGCTCCCGATACTTTCACGCGTCTTATGCATTTTGTGCTTCGACCTTATATTGGAGTCTTTGTTGTGGTTTACTTTGATGATATTCTTGTGGTTAGCAAATCCATGAAAGAGCATCTTAATCATGTTAGGGCTATTTCGCAAATGCTTCGCAAGGAACGTCTTTATGCCAACATGAAAAAGTGCACGTTTGGTGTTGACAAGCTAGTTTTCTTGGGTTTTGTTGTCTCTTCCAAGGGTGTCCATGTTGATGAATAAAATTGAAGCAATTAAAACTTGGCCCCAACCCACCAATTTGCAACAAGTGCGTAGCTTTCTTGGTCTTGCAGGTTTTTATCGTCGCTTCGTGAAAGACTTTAGCACTATTGCCGCTCCTTTACATCCTTTGAGTAAGAAGAATGCTCCTTTTGTTTGGGGATCTTTGCAATCCACCGGTTTTGATGAACTCAAGTCTTTGCTTACTCATGCTCCGATTCTTGCTTTACCCAACTTTGACAAAACTTTTGAGGTTCATTGTGATGCAAGTGGTACCGGAATTTGCGGAGTTTTGATGCAAGAAAAACGAGCCATTGCATATTTTAGTGAAAGACTCTCCGGTACTCAACTTAACTATCCCATCTATGATAAAGAATTGTATGCTTTAGTGCGTGTGCTACATGTTTGGGAACATTATCTTAGACCTCATGAGTTTGTCATCCATACCGATCATGAAACACTTAAGTACTTAAAAGGTCAAACTAAGTTGAACAAGCGTCATGCCAAATGGAGTGAATTTATTGAATCTTTCCCCTATGTGATCAAGTACATTAAGGGTAAGGAAAATTTAGTTGCGGATGCACTCTCGCGCATATGCACGCTTGTCACTAAACTTGAGTTGAATGTTATTGGTTTTGAGCACATAAAAGACTTGTATGCTAATGATCCATCTTTTGCTACCCCTTATGCTAAATGTTTGAAGCATACATCTTGGGAACAATATTACATCAAGGATGGTTATCTTATGAGAGCTAACAAACTATGCATTCCCGAGTCTTCTCTTCGTTTGCTACTTTTGCAAGAGGCTCATGGAGGCGGACTCATGGGACATTTTGGACGCAACAAGACATTTTCCACGCTCTTCGAGAACTACTTTTGGCCCAAGATGTTCTGCGACGTCTCACGCTTCACCAACCGATGCTCTACATGTCGCAAAGCTAAGTCTAAAGCTCAATCACATGGGCTTTACATTGCTCTTCCTATTCATTATCAACCTTGCGAAGACATTAGCATGGATTTTGTACTTGGGTTGCCTAGAACTCAAAATGGAAAGGATTCCGTGTTTGTTGTTGTGGACAGATTCTCTAAAATGGCACATTTCATTCCTTGCAACAAGATAGACGATGCTTCACATGTTGCAAATCTCTTTTGTAGGGAAATCTTGCGCCTCCATGGAGTTCCGAAGACAATCGTCTCCGACCGTGACGTGAAGTTCTTGAGTTACTTTTGGAAGACGCTATGCGCCAAGCTCGGAATCAAGCTCTTGTTCTCATCCGCATACCATCCTCAAACCGACGGCCAAACGGAGGTGACGAACCGGACACTCTCCACTCTACTTCGCGTGTTGATCAAGAATAACATCATGGAGTGGGAGGCATGTCTACCCATCACCGAGTACGCCTACAACCGTGCAAGACATTCGACTACCGGCAAGTCCCCCTTCGAGGTCATCTACGGCTTCAACCCGTTGTCCCCATTGGACATTCTACCTCTTCCTCTACAAGAGCGCACCAACATGGATGCGAGTGCATGGATAAGCTACATCAAGAAGATGCATGAGGATACAAGGCACACCATCGAGCGCCAAGTACAACGACTAGCGACCAAGCTCAACGTCAACAAGCACCCCATGTTCTTCAACATCGGCGATCTCGTGTGGCTACACCTACGCAAGGACCGCTTCCCCAACGAACGCAAGTTGAAACTTCTACCTCGAGCCGATGGATCCTTCAAGGTGCTAGCACGCTACAACAACAACACCTACAAGATCGACCTCCCACGAGACAAGTACAATGTGAGCGACATCTTCAACGTCACGGACGTCGCGCCAAACCATGGTGATGAAACTTTTGATCTGAGGATGGATGCTTCCCAAGGGGGGGGGGGAGATGATGCAGAGCATCCCTCGCTCATCCCCATGGACGTACCTACATCCCCCTCAACACCACTTGGACAAAGGCTATTGAAGATAAGGTGAACTCGCTCCTCTCTGAACTCCGTCTCTCTACTCACGAGACATGGCTACTACCTCATACAGAGACTCTATGCGTGATCAGGTACTTGGAGGAGAGCCACGGGACGGCTACATCCAATGGCCAAGGTGGCGAGGACACCAAGTGTGAAGATCAAGAGGAAGGACTGCTTTGGAAGCTACAGGACCCGGACGACCGGCCAGACACGGACGTTCGACCCCTGGAAGGTGCTACAGCCGAGAGAAGGAAGGCAGGCCAAATCTCTAGGTTACGGACGACCGGCCGAGCCTGGACGACCGAACACTCTCAAGCTCCGGACGACCGAGACCCTACTGACATTCGTGCCAACGACCATAGAACGGAAATTACGGCAATCTGAAGGCTTCCGGACGACCGTGCGCCTGCCAACAGAACCGAATCTACGGTCATCCGAAGGACCCTGGACGTCCGGGACCCCGCAAGCCTCCGGATGACCGGCGCCCCACGGACGTTGGACCCTGGCTGCGTCTAGCCGCGGGTTGAGTCCCATGTACCCCTTCACTTCGCCCCTCTTTTGCACTAAGACTATATATAGACCACTCCCACCTCCTAGATAGGGTTAGCATTGTGATAGCTCATTGAGATAGAGCATTGCTCATCCGTACTGGATCTACTCCATGTGAGGGACAGCGCTGCTTCGAAGGAGATCCATTCGGATTCAAGGCCTCCATCTGGAGAAGACAATCAAGACCTCCTCACAGAGAAGAACGGTTACTATTGTATCTCCCTTTGTTGACGTTGGATCTCGTGATACTTTGTGCTTTCGGTGATCTAGCCCTTGTGTGATCGATTCCTTGTTGGTTGAGTGTTTCTCTCGTTTACCCCCCATGATTTCCCTTGTGTTCTTCCGCGCGTTCTTCGTGTTTCCCCATAGGATCCACTCCAAACGTGAAAGATCGGCCCCTAGGGTTCCGCCCTACATCATCATGCATGTGTATGTCCATGTAGAGGTGGGATGCCTCTTTAGTTTAAATAAACAAGTCTTCCACGGCTGGCTATCCTGTCAGTACCCATTTTATTCTGTTGCCGGGGACCGGAGTCTACTAGGCAAAAATAAAGGGACCAACCCCCCGTCAACCCTTTTTCAGCAAAGGCTACTTCGACCACCTAGGCTGAAGCAACGTTCGAGACAAAAGTGGGAGCACCTTAGCTTCAAAGAGCGGCGAGGTTTTCTCATGCACAAGTTTTACCTTACAGAGCACTTATGGACAAGAGGTAGAACTTATCTATTTGGCTTGCCGGGGATGGCAGCACTGGTCCATCTCCTCAACTCCTTGTAGAAGCCAAGTTCATGGTAGGAACCTATAGCTTCATGCAGATGAGAATGATGCAGGATGCGATCCTATCTATATGTAAATGCAAATGCTCATGAAATGCTTATGCAATGCTCTTGGAATGCTCATGCATGCATGCAACTTGGTCGGGGGGGCCCAGTGCTTTGTTTATTTCTCTATTGCACAAGTTGCCCTGGCTTTGTACAAGGAGTTACATGCAACTGAGGCAAGGCTTGTACAAAAGGGTGGCTGCCGGGCAGGGCCCAACAGCTGCGCCTTATGGATAGAACTTGCGGAGATGCTCAATATTCCATGAGATTTGCAATGGAATGCCATCTCCGGTCTCTAGATGGACTGCGCCAGGTCTGGTGACTCGTACTACCCAGTAAGGGCCTTCCCACTTCGGCGACAACTTGTTTGTACCCTTGGCTGACTGAACGCGGCTAAAGACAAGGCCGCGTTCCTCAAAACACTGGGCATGAACCCTGCGGCTATGATAGCAACGCAGGGCTTGCTGATAGCGTGCAGCACGCGTAGCAGCCCAGAGACGGTTCTCCTCGAGTAGCACAGCGTCATCACGCCGGTGCTGATCTTGAGCTACTTCATCGCAGACAAGTACTCAAGGTGACCCGTAAATGAGTTTTGTAGGGATAACTGCTTCTGCCCAATAGACCAGGGAGAAAGGAGTCTGCCCGGTAGCTCGATTTTGTGACGTGCTGAGGGACCAAAGGACTACCGGCAGCTCATCGATCCATCGCCTGTCGTGCTTCTGCAGTGTATCAAAGGTTCTTGTCTTGAGGCCCTGCAACACTTCAGCTTTCATCCTCTCAACTTGCCCATTGCTTCTGGGATGTGTGACAGAGGCAAATGAGACATTGCTTCAGACGGTGCAAACATATTGCATGAAGGCGCGGCTCGTGAACTGGGTGCCATTGTTGGTAATGACCCTTGCCGGGACACCAAAACGACACACCAGTTCTTTCAAGAACTTGATAGCTGACTGAGCAGTCACCTTTCCCACGGGAGTCACTTCCGGCGACTTTGTAAACTTGTCAATGGCAATGAACAAGAATTGTCGGTAGAAAGGGCCGAGGATATCGAGCCCGCAGACCGAAAATGGCCATCATAAAGGGATTGTCTAAAGAGCTTGGGCAGACAGGTGGATGTTATTGGAATGGAACTGATAGGCTTCGCATTTCCTGACTACCTTAACCGTATCTTGGAGGGCCGTGGGCCAATAGAATCCTTGTCGGAATGCTTTCCCAAATAATGCCCTTGATCCAACGTGGGAACCGCACATGCCTATGTGTATCTCAGCCAGCAGTTACTTTCCTTCTTCCTGGTTGATGCACTTAAATTTCACACCATTGGACCTCCTTCTGTACAGAGTGTCATCGTCAAACTGATACATACTGGCCATCCAGGCTACTCTTTCAGCCTCATCCTGGTCATTGGGGAGTTCTCCAGTTTGGAGAAAGTGGACTATGTGCCTTGCCCAAGTTGGAGCATGGGGCTCGGTAATGAGGACTAGCGGCACCTCCTCAACTGCTGGGGCGCACTTCTTGTCCACAAGGACCGTGGTCCCGGCGGGAGGGTACGGGCTGACAAGTTGTGAGTTTCTAGTAGGGTCCCTGCTAGGAGCGGAAGGCTCTACCGGGAGATGCTCACCGGAGTTCATCTTTCTCCTTTTACGAGCCATTGTTGCTGGGGATACGGAGGGCTGAATAAGATGGAGAACAAATGTTACTGGTTCGATAGGAAGCTTTTGCGCAGCACACTTTGACAGATGATCAGCTATGCTATTTTCTGCAAGGGGGTGCGTGCTCTGTTTGCAATCCATCAAAGCGCTCCTCCAATCTCCTCACTTCCTCAACATATGCCTCCAACAATGGACTTTGGTAATCCTTGTTGACTTGTCTCACCACAAGCTGTGAATCTCCTTGAATGATCAGCTTCTTGATTCCCAATTCTGCGGCAATCCTAAGCTCGACAAGGAGCCCTTCATACTCTGTTGTATTGTTGGTTGCCTCTTCCCGGGAAAAATGCATCTAGACGACGTACTTCAAGTGCTCCCTTGAGGGGGCGACGAGAAGCACGCCAGCCCCTGCACCTTGTAGGTAAAAGGCACCATCAAAATACATAATCCATTCTTGGGGCGCCTCCTTGCTGGGGATAACTGTTTCTGTCACTTCCTCATCAGGGGTTGGCATCCATTCCGCAATAAACTCTGCCAATGCCCTACTCCAGATTGTTGATGTGCTCTCAAATTTTAGACCAAAATAGGACAACTCCAAAGCCCAATCCACTATTCCGTCGATAGCCTCTGGGTTTCGGAGTATTCTTTGCAGCGGGAAGCGAGTGACAACCGTGATCTCATGGGCTTGGAAGTAGTGGCGCAGTTTCCTTGAGGCCATGATGAGGCCAAAGATCAACTTTTGCACGCTAGATTACCTCTATCGAGCCCCTGTAATAAGGTGCTAACAAAGTACACTGGGCGCTGCACCACTTTCTTCCTTGCCGTGTCCTTGGGGTTGCTCTCACTGTCATGCTCATTTCTGCCCTGATTCTTATCTGACTCTGCTAGTCTTTGCTCACTTTCTGCTTCGTCCACTTTCCACTGCATCACTAGGGCTGTGCTTACCACTTGGTTGGTTGCCGCTAAGTATAGCAGCAACGGCTCTTGTGGCTTGAGAGCAACCAAGGTAGGCATATAGGACAAGTAGGCCTTCAACTCTTGCAAGGCCGCATCTACTTTTGGGGTCCACTTCATGGGTCCTACCTTCTCTACGATTTTTAAGAATGACAGGGCGCGCCCGGCAGACTTGGAAATGAAGCTGCTTAGCGCGGCAACACACCCTGTCAGACGCCTCACATCCTTGACTATTCTTGGTGCTTGGATCTGCTCGATGGCTTTAATCTTATCAGGGTTGGTTTCAATCCCCCAATGAGACACAAAGAACCCAAGTATCTTGCCAGAGGGAACGCTAAACACACACTTCTCTGGGTTGAGCGTCAAGTTGATCTTGCGCATATTCGAAAACGTCTCCTCCAAATCCTGGATAAGAGTTGCTCTGTCCTTGGTCTTGACCACGATGTCATCCATATAAGCTTCAATGTTTCTGTGGTGCTGTGGCTCGAAACCAATCTAGATTGCCCTTGCAAAAGTAGACCCGGCACTCTTTACTCCGAAAGGCATGCGGACAAAATAGTACGTACCACATGGGGTGATGAACGAGGTCTTCTCTTCGTATTCCTTGGACATGAAGATCTGGTGATACCCAGAATATGCATCCAGGAAGGAAAGCAAATCGCAGCCCGAAATGGAATCCATGATCTGATCGATGCGTGACAAGGGAAATGGGTCCTTCGGGCAAGCCTTGTTGAGATCTGTTAAATCATGCAAAGCCTCCATTTCCCATTAGCCTTCCGGACCACCAGTGGATTTGCTAGCCATGTGGGATGTAGCACTCCTCTGACCAAACCAGCTGCTCCAAGCTTCTTGATTTATTTTGAAATAAACTGCTGCCTCTCCAAGGCCTGCTTCCGGACTTTCTGCTTGACGGGTTTGGTGTGTGGGCAGACAACAAGGTGGTGCTCGATTACCTCCCTGGGAAAACCGGGGATATCAGATGGTTGCTTGGCAAACACATCGATATTCGCCCGCAGGAAGGCAACGAGCGTGCTTTCCTATTTGTCATCGAGGGTGGCGCTGATGGTGAAAGTACCCTCAACACCAGCCAACCCTGTCGGGACCTTCTTCACTTATGGAGCAGTAACCTTGGTCCTTTTGATGTTGGAGCTCTCCGGCAAGTCATCAACAGGCGCAACATACTCCAAAGAGGTACGCTTCCCAGATTCCTTGCCAGTTCCTTGCTATATTTCTTGTTTCCTCTGCTCTCCTTGGCGGGAACTGCTGCTACCGCTACCTCTGCCGTGACCGCGTCCCGGTACATCTTGACCAAGCAAATGATTGGGTCCTTTTCATCTGATGGGATGTAAGTGACTCCAACTGGCCCAGGCATCTTCAAGGTGTTGTAGGCATAGTGGGATGCCGCCATGAATTTAGCCAAGCCTAGTTGTCCAAGGATCCCATTGTACGGCAAGGGGAGGTCGACCACATCAAACATAATACTTTTAGTCTGATAGTTCAACTCCCCTCCAAATGTTACAGGCAACATGATCTTTCCCTTAGGATGGCTCGTGCTGGGATTAACTCCTTGGAACGTGCCGGTGACCTTTAACTCCTCTTCCGCCATCTGAAGCCTGCTAACAACCTTTGGGGAAATCAGATTCAACCCGGCCACGCTGTCCAATCCTAGTGAGTTTGAGGTTGCAAATTGTTGGATAGACAAACAATGGAAAACATCCTACCGCAGTGGTATGGTCAGGCTGATCCTCTTCATCAAAGATGATGGGCGGTTCCATGGCATTGACCTCACGTGCCCATTGTTTGAGTAGGTGGTGAGAGGTGCGCAAGGATGCGCCCTCGTTAATGCACAGGGCATGAGTGGCCATCTGAAACTCTTTCTCATTGGTTTCCCCTTCATCCCCCCCATCACTCTCATCATCACAAGTCTCCTTCTCTTGACCTCTGGTGGGTTTTCCTTTATTTCGATGGGGTTTGCCGGGGTGATTTACTTCACCACCTCGACCCTTACTACCAGCAATATTCTGAACCTTTTTCTTGTCATGCTTCTCGTACTATGCTCTTTGCCTCTTTGACGAGCTGCTCAACCTGATAACACTCTTGAAGGTTGTGGCCCTTGGTCCGATGAATCTTGCAATATGGCCCATCACCTTTTCCGGCCTTCTCGGCAGCCGCAGCTTCCCGGCAGTCAGCTCCCACGGCAGCTTCCTTGCCAGGCACTACGGTCTTGGCCGTCTTGCCGGTACTAGGTGATAGAGGCAAAGGTCTCCCGTCTTTAAATGAGATGGTGGCTATCGTTTTGGAGGAAGTAGACTTTGATGATCCGACTACGAACGTGCGAGGACGTCGCGCCTTAGCAATCGCTAAACCAACTCCGAGAGGTTGTTAACCACACCGGAGCACGATAAACCTGACCACGAAGGTCTGTTTCCTGCAGGCAAACAAAGAACAAGCAAGAAACTAAGATTGCAATCTGGATATTGCGAACATAAGAGGAAAGCTTTATTGATCAAGGTGGGGTTTTGTGACGCCTTTGTCTGGTCGTTGAACACAAACGAAGTACGCGAAGTTGCAGCTATGGCTAACTTTAATCTAAACAAAACCCAAGGTCTAAACGACGCCCTAAGGGCTGTATATATGGAGGAAGAGGGGAGAATTTCGTGGCACTTGAGGTTGGGGTCCGAAACCAACCCTAACTCTTGTTTCCCCACACATACGGCCTCTAAAAATAGCCTATACTTATGTATTTCGAAATTACATGGGCCTGGCCCAATAATAAGGTGACGCAGCAACTAGAATAGCCTCGGGACGAAATTTATGAAGTGGTATCTTGTATATTTCGTCCAAGGCTTCATGCAACCATTATGGTGGCTTCAAAGTCCTGAAATCATCACTTGTAACTTCGTTCTTGTTCCCCTTGCGCATGCCATCATCTCCATGCTTGTTCTTGCTCCAATGTTCATCCTTCTCCAAGCTAGGCCCTTCATTTGTAAGCAAAACAAATGTATCCAATTTAGGCAGCATCATATTCTCATGAACATTAGAATCATTACCTAGAAATGAAAGTACCTGATAATTTAATTGGCGTGCGCGAGCTCTAGTAATTTGTCCAGTATATGTAGCAGTAGGGGCTGTGGGTGTAACAATGATATTGATGTAGGTACAGGCAAAGGCATATATAAACCATGAGGATTGAGTCATGACTTAGCTTTTTGACATGTAGTGCAGCGAGCAATAAAACGCTCAACATCCCATCTCATATTTGGCCAAAAGAAATGTGTAGCAAGTACGTCCTCCATCTTCTTCACGCCAATGTGTCCCATTAATCCTCCTCCATGCGCCTCCTGCAACAACAAAAGACGAATGGAGCTAGCTGGAATGCATCGCTTGTTAGCACGGAACACAAAGCCATCATTAACGACAAACTTGTTCCATGTTCTAGCTTCGTTACAATTCTGCAATACATCTTTAAAATCAGCATCATGCACATGTTGATCTTTGATGGTCTCCAAACCAAATATTTTGAAGTCAAGTTGTGAAAGAAAAGTATAGCGATGAGACAATGCATGAGCAATAACATTTTCTTTACCCTTCTTGTGTTTAATGACATAAGGGAAAGTCTCAATGAATTCAACCCATTGAGCATGTCTATGATTCAGCTTAGCTTGACTTTTAATATGTTTCAAGGATTCATGATCAGAGTGTACAACAAATTCTTTGGGCCATAAATAATGTTTCCATGTTTCTAAAGTCCGAACAAGAGCACATAATTGTTTATCATAAGTAGAATAATTCAGACTAGGCCCACTCAATTTTTCAAAAAAGTATGCAACAGGTTTGCCATCTTGTAATAACACACCTCCTAATCCAATTCCACTAGCATCACATTCAAGCTCAAATGTCTTATTAAAATCAGGAAGTTGGAGTAAAGGAGCATGTGTCAACTTCTCTTTCAATATCGTGAAGGCTTCTTCCTGTGCGGTACCCCAAAGAAAAGACACATCTTTCTTTGTAAGCTCATTGAGAGGTGCAGCATGGTGTTGAAATCTCTCGCAAAATGCCTATAGAATCCAGCGAGGCCAAGAAAACTCCTCACTTGTGTGACCGTTTTGGGCTGCGGCCAACTCTCAATAGCTTCAATCTTGGCTTTATCAACTTCAATTCCCTGTGAGTAACAACATAGCCAAGAAAAGATACTCAATCGGTGCAAAAGGTGCACTTCCCAAGGTTACCAAACAAACATGCATCACGTAAAGCAATAAAAACAACATGTAAATGTTCCAAATGTTCCTCCAAAGATCTGTTATAAATCACTATATCATCAAAATAGACTACCACAAATCGTCCAATAAAAGCACGTAAAACTTCGTTCATTAATCTCATGAAAGTACTAGGTGCATTAGTTAACCCAAAAGGCATGACTAACAACTCATATAATGCAAACTTAGTTTTAAATGATGTTTTCCGTTCATCTCCCAATTTCGTACGAATTTGATGGTATCCACTATGCAAATCAACTTTGGAGAATATTGTAGAGCCACTCAATTCATCAAGCATATCTAGCCTAGGAATAGGATGACGATAACGAATAGTAATATTATTAATGCCTCTACAATCAACACACATACGTGATGTACCATCCTTTTTCGGCACTAGAATAATAGGAACAACACAAGGACTAAGGGATTCACGTATATAACCTTTGTGATAGAGGCAAAGGTGTCATGTGTTTCGATGAGATGGTGGCTATCATTTTGGTGGAAGTTGACTTTTATGATCCGACTACGAACGTGCGAGGACGTCGCACCTTAGCAATCGCTAAACCAACTCCGAGAGGTTATTGACCACGCCGGAGCACGATCAACCTGACCACGAGGGTCTATTTCCTACAAGCAAACGATGAACAAGCAAGAAACTAAGATTGCAATCTGGATATTGCGAATAATAGAGGAAAGCTTTATTAATGAAGGTGGGGTTCTGTGACGCCTTTGTTTGGTCGTTGAACACAAACAAAGTACGCGAAGTTGCAACTATGGCAAACTTTAATCTAAACAAAACCCAAAGTCTAAACGATGCCCTAAGGGCTGTATATATGGAGGAAGAGTGGGGCATTTCGCGGCCCTTGGGGAAGGGGTCCGAAACCAACCCTATCTCTTTTTTCTCCACACATACGGACTCTAAAAACAGCCTATACTCAAGTATTCTAAAATTACATGGGCCTGGCTCAATAATAAGGTGGCGCAGCACCTAGAATAGCCTCTGGAAATAAGTTATGAAGTAGCATCTTGTATATTTCGTCCAAGGCTTCATGCACGCATTATGGTGGCTTCAACGTCCTGAAATCACCACTTGTAACTCCGTTCTTGTTCCCCATGCGCATGCCATCATCTCCATGCTTGTTCTTGCTCCAAGGTTCATCCTTCTCAAAGCTAGGCCCTTCATTTGTAAGCAAAAAAAATGTATCCAATTTAGGCAGCATCATATTCTCATGAACATTAGAATCATTACCAAGAAACAAAAGTACCTGGTAATTTAATTGGCGTGCGCGAGCTCTGGTAATTGGTCCAGTATGTATAGCAGCAGGGGTTGTGGGTGTAACAATGGTATTGATGTCCTCATCATCCTCCCCTTCTAGAAATGAAGTCGTCCTCACCCAAATAAGGCTTCGAATCTGCAATGTTAAAAGTGGGACTAACCCCAAAATCTGCAGGCAGCTCAAGTTTATATGCATTATCATTTATTTTCTCAAACACCTTAAAGGACCATCAGCACGTGGCATTAGCTTTGATTTGCGCAAATCAGGAAATCTATCCTTATGCAAATGTAACCAAACAAGATCTCCAGGTGCAAAAACAACATGTTTTCTACCCTTATCTCCAGCAAGTTTATATTTAGCATTCATACGCTCAATGTTTTCCTTAGTTAACTCATGCATTTTCAAGATTAATTCAGCACATTGTTTAGCATCAAAATTAACCTTCTCCGAAGATGGAAGAGGCAACAAATCAATAGGTGCACGAGGTAGGAAACCATACACAATTTCAAAAGGGCACATCTTAGTAGTAGAATGCAATGAACGATTATAAGCAAACTCAATATGAGGCAAGCATTCTTCCCACATTTTATTATTATTCTTCAAAACAGCCCTAAGCATAGTAGACAATGTTCTATTGACTACTTCAGTTTGTCCATCAGTTTGGGGGTGACAAGTAGTACCAAAAAGCAGTTTAGTCGCCAACTTAGCCCATTAACATCTCCAAAAGTGGCTAAGAAATTTAGTGTCATGATCTGAAACAATAGTATTTGGCACACCATGCAAGCGAATAATTTCACGGAAGAACAAATCAGCAACATTAACAGCATCATCGCCTTTATGACATTGTATAAAGTGTGCCATTTTTAACAATCTATCCACGACAAAAAATATGCTATCCCTCCCCTTCTTTTGTCGAGGCAAACCTAAAACAAAGTCCACATATATATCCTCCCATGGAACACTAGGTACAGGCAAAGGCATATATAAACCATGAGGATTGAGTCGTGACTTAGCTTTTTGACATGTAGTGCAGCGAGCAACAAAACACTCAACATCCCGTCTAATCTTTGGCCAAAAGAAATTTGTAGCAAGTACGTCCTCCGTCTTATTCACGCCAAAGTGTCCCATTAATCCTCCTCCATGCGCTTCCTGCAACAACAAAAGACGAACATAGCTAGCTGGAATGCATAGCTTGTTAGCACGGAACACAAAGCCATCATTAGTAATGAACTTGTTCCATGTTCTTCCTTCTTTACAATTCGGCATTACATCTTTAAAATCAACATCATGCACATATCGATCTTTGATGGTCTCCAAACCAAATATTTTGAAGTCAAGTTGTGAAAGAAAAGTATAGCGACGAGACAATGCATTAGCAATAACATTTTCTATAGTCTTCTTGTGTTTAATAACATAAGGGAAAGTCTCAATGAATTCAACCCATTTAGCATGTCTATTATTAAGTTTAGCTTGACTTTTAATATGTTTCAAAGATTCATGATCAGAATGTATAAAAAATTCTTTGGGACATAAATAATGTTGCCATGTCTCTAAAGTCCGAACAAGAGCATATAATTCTTTATCATAAGTAGAATAATTCAGACTAGGCCCACTCAATTTTTCAGAAAAGTATGCAACAGGTTTGCCATCTTGTAATAACACACCTCCTAATCCAATTCCACTAGCATCGCATTCAAGTTCAAAAGTCTTATTAGAATCAGGAAGTTGGAGTAAAGGAGCATGTGTCAACTCATCTTTCAATACCTTGAAGGCTTCTTCCTGTGCGGTACCCCAAACAAAAGGCACATCCTTCTTTGTAAGGTCATTGAGAGGTGCAGCAACGGTGCTGAAATCTCTCACAAAACGCCTATAGAATCCAGCGAGGCCAAGAAAACTCCTCACTTGTGTGACCGTTTTGGGCTGCGGCCAACCTCAATAGCTTCAATCTTGGCTTTATCAACTTCAATTCCCTGTGGAGTAACAACATAGCCAAGAAAAGACACTCGGTCGGTGCAAAAGGTGCACTTCCCAAGGTTACCAAACAAATGTGCATCACGTAGAGCAATAAAAAATAGCACGTAAATGTTCCAAATGTTCCTCCAAAGATCTGCTATAAATCAATATGTCATCAAAGTAAACTACCACAAATCGTCCAATGAAAGCACATAAAACTTCGTTCATTAATCTCATGAAAGTACTAGGTGCATTAGTTAACCCAAAAGGCATGACTAACCACTCATATAATCCAAACTTAGTTTTAAATGCTGTTTTCCATTCACCTCCCAATTTCATACAAATTTGATGGTATCCACTACGTAAATCAACTTTGGAGAATATTGTAGAGCCATTCCATTCATCAAGCATATCATCTAGCCTAGGAAGAGGATGACGATAACGAATAGTAATATTATTAATGCATCTACAATCAACGCACGTACGCGAAGTACCATCCTTTTTTGGCACTAAAATGATAGGAACAGCACAAGGACTAAGCGATTTGCGTATATAACCTTTGTCGAGCAGCTCCTGTACTTGACGCATAGTCTCCTTCGTCTCCTCTGGATTTGTATGGTATGGTGCATGGTTGGGTAGCGATGCACCGGGAATTAAGTCAATCTGATGATCAATCCCTCGAATGGGAGGTAATCCCGGTGGCACGTCTTGTGGAAAGACGTCAGTGAACTCTTGCAAAATGTTAGTGACAGCAGGAGGCAAAGAGGAAGGCACGTCCTCAAATGAAAATAATGCCACTTTGCACACAAAAGCATAGCAAACAGATTTGCTGAAATCTAGCTCATCAATATCAGATTTGGTGGCAAATAAACATGCACTTTTCAATTTAATTTCAGAAACGACACTAGATGGTTTATTATTAGGCTTCATTTGTTGCTCAAATTCTATTGCCACAATCTGATTTTCACTCTTATTTTTCTCCTGTTTTGCTTTACTAGCTCTATTAATATCAACTTTCAAAATGGAATCAGGAGTCATAGGAAGCAAAGTAATATTTTTATCCTTATGAACAAGAGTATACTGATTGTTTCTACCATGGTGTACAATTTTTTTATCAAATTGCCATGGTCTACCAAGTAATAAGGAACATGCTTGCATAGGTACCACATCACAATCAACATAATCAGCATATGTAGAGATACTAAAATGCACACGAACAGTACGTGTTACCCTAAACTTGCCGCTGTTGTTGAACCATTGGATGTAGTAAGGATGTGGATGTGGCCTTGTGGTGAGAGATAGCTTCACCACCATTTCCATGCTAGCCAAGTTGTTGCAGCTCCCTCCATCTATGATGACACGAATAGAACGTTCCTTCACAACTCCCTTTGTATGGAACAAATTATGCCTCTGATTTTGCTCAGCTTGTGTAACCTGCACACTCAAAACACGTTGAGTAACCAAACATTCATACCTGTCAGCATCTTCAGGAGCCATGTATTGTGTCTCATGATCAAAATCATCTCCACCATGTTCTTCATGTGAAATAAGAGCCAACGTCTCATCATCATAGTCACTAGCGGACACATACCCACCATCCTCAGTAGCAATCATCACATGCTGAGATTTGCATTCTCGCGCATAATGACCTCTTCCCTTACAACGACGACAAATAATATCACTTGTGTGCCCTGTTGATGCCATGGAAGAAGAAGAGCTCTGTGTAGGCCCGGCAGGTGCGCTCTTGGGAGATAGTGGTGGTTGTGCCTGCTTTCTTGTATCACGGCTGGAGGTGGCACCTGATGGAGGTGCTGGTGCAGGGAAGTAGAAGATGCTCGTGGTGTCCATGAGGAAGGTTGACCTGCAGAAAAGTGAGTGCACGCCATTGCTTGTCGATCCTGCACTTCACGTTCGGCTTTACAAGCATGATGGTATAAACGAGTGATATTAGTATACTCCTTATACTCTAGAATGGTCTGAATCTCTCTATTTAATCCACCCATAAAATTTGCAAGCATAGCTTCATTCTCCTCAACAATACCACATCTAATCATGCCAGTTTGTAATTCCTGATAATATTCTTCTACAGAATTTTTCCCTTGTCTAAAACGCTGCAATTTTTGAAGCAATTCACGCTGACATTATGGTGGAACCCAATGAGTACGCATAGCAGTTTTCAAAGCAGCCCAAGTAGCTAGAATAGGATATAATCTACAATGTTTAGACCACCAAACACATGCAAAGCTAGTGAAAGCACAAACAGCAGCAGGAACACGTCTCTCCTCAGGATATTGTAAACATGTAAATTGTTATTTAGTATCTAACTCCCAAGTAAGATATATATTTGGAACATATCTACCCTCAAATGGTCAAATATTCAATTTCAGTTTAGGAAGATGGTCATGAACTCGTACCTGAGGGAGAGCCCTACCATTGTGATTATTTGCATGTGGATGACCTAGTGCTGGTGGTTGCACGTAGTTCTGATTTTGATCAACCTCATCCTCGTAGTCTCCCGCATAATCATCCTCCGCATCAGCAGTAGGAACCACAGAAGTATCAACAGCGGCACCAATAGTTTGGCCGGGCTGAAGAAGGACACGGCTCGCTCGGCGGAGGGCTGTTTCGCGGCGTGGAGGTAGTAGTTGTTGTTGTTGTAGAGGTGCGGCAGGTGCAGCCGGTGGAAGACGCGCAAGCAGTTCATTAAATCTGTTATCGAGCTTTGTTTCAAACGTCTTCTCAAGGCCAGTGATCTTCTCCATGGCCTCTTCAAAATTGTTCAGCACATCTTGCACCTGTTCAGTCATCATTTGCTGAAACTTGTCATGAAGCTCCTTGTTCGTTAAGTTCTCCCAGTTAATCTCATCGGCTTGTGATCATGGCATGGTTAGCAGCAACAGAAACACACAGAATATGATCCTACAGACAACTAACAAGTGGTGGTGGTGGGTGTCACAAATCCGTCAAGCCAAAACTCAAATTCTTACCAGGTCTTACCTAGCAGCAGGCGGTGATCGGCAACCGTTGTAGTCAAAACTCTCAAAGCTTGGATAGAGCGATTACCAGGGAGAGTCAAACGCACGACGTAGATGTATGTGGAGCTGGGAAGGCTTATAATATGGTAGCAAAAAAGATCAACAATAATCAATTCAGAGATGCAAAGTTGAATAAACGTTCAACGACGATACTGTGCCGGTCCTAGGCTAGACCGTGCTAGAGACGCGAGCCTAGAACACTAAAAAATCATGGCGCTGCACGTAAACAAGGGAGAAGCACACTTTGGAAAAAAAATCGCTCTTTTTTTTGCGCTCTGCTTGTTTTTTTGTGCTCGTCTTTTTTCTTTTTTTCTTTTTGCGAAAAATCACTATAATGGCGTGTGTCTCAAAACTCTTCCCAGGTCAAACTGACAGGATGGGCACAAAATTTTTGTGACAATTTGTTTTTCAGAAATCAGGGCAGCGACAACGAAAAAGTGCGACAAAAAATCACTATGATGGTGAGTGTGTCAAAACACTCCCTGGGACCTAAAAATAGGATAGGGAAAAAGTATTTTCGGCCGCCGAAATTTTGGCCTAAAAACTGCCAGGGGGTCTCCAGACTTTTTTTTTCTTCCGAAACCTACTCAGGCATGGAAACACGAATCGGGAATTTGATGGATCTTGAAAACAAACCTAATATGCAAGGAACTCGGATTGGTGGTGGATATATGGTGGTGGTATATGGCAGCGGTGGTAGTATATGGATATGGATCGGTGGTGGTATAAGGATACGGATTGGTGCTGGTATATGGATACGGATTCGGAGCGGTGGTGGTATGTGGCAGGGCAGTGATGATGGTGCGGTGGTGGCGTGACAACTTATGACCAGAACTCGAAACTCTAAAAGACTAGACACTAAGACCAGCAACTTGACGCGACGATGCAACTGCAAATTCAACAAAGGAAAATACTGAAAAGACTATGCAAAGGCTCAGACTGGTTCAGATAGGATGAACTAACCCTAATTTTTTTGTTGGCTTTTTCGTGGTCTATAGGTATGAAGAACATACTCGATCTAATCTACGAAAAACTGTAAAATCTCACCGAGCAACCTAGAAATCTGATACCACTTGATAGAGGCAAAGGTGTCCCATCTTTCGATGAGATGGTGGCTATCGTTTTGGTGGAAGTCGACTTTGACGATCCAACTACGAACGTGCGAGGACGTCACGCCTTAGCAATCGCTAAACTAACTCCGAGAGGTTATTGACCACGCCGGAGCACGATCAACCTGACCATGAGGGTCTATTTCCTGCAAGCAAACGAAGAGCAAGCAAGAAACTAAGATTGCAATCTGGATATTGCGAATAACAGAGGAAAGCTTTATTAGTGAAGGTGGGGTTCTATGACGCCTTTGTCTGGTTGTTGAACACAAACGATGTACGTGAAGTTGCAGCTATGGCGAGCTTTAATCTAAACAAAACCCAAAGTCTAAACGACGCCCTAAGGGTTGTATATATGGAGGAAGAGGGGGGGGGGGGATTTCGTGGCCCTTGGGGAAGGGGTCCGAAACCAACCCTATCTCTTGTTTCCCCACACATACGGACTCTAAAAACAGCCTATACTCAAGTATTTCGAAATTACATGGGCCTGGCCCAATAATAAGGTGACGCAGCACCTAGAATAGCCTCTGGACGTAAGTTATGAAGTAGCAACTTGTATATTTCATCCAAGGCTTCATGCACGCAT
The DNA here is from genome assembly GCA_963921465.1 of Triticum timopheevii. Taxonomy (NCBI): domain Eukaryota; kingdom Viridiplantae; phylum Streptophyta; class Magnoliopsida; order Poales; family Poaceae; genus Triticum; species Triticum timopheevii. The sequence continues at coordinate 288,608,412 of OY997268.1, read as the reverse complement.
TATGGTGGCTTCAACATCCTGAAATCATCACTTGTAACTTCGTTCTTGTTCCCCATGCGCATGCCATCATCTCCATGCTTGTTCTTGCTCCAATGTTCATCCTTCTCAAAGCTAGGCCCTTCATTTGTAAGCAAAACAAATGTATCCAATTTAGGCAGCATCATATTCTCATGAACACTAGAATCATTACCAAGAAACGAAAGTACCTGGTAATTTAATTGGCGTGCGCGAGCTCTAGTAATTGGTCCAGTATGTATAGCAGCAGGGGTTGTGGGTGTAACAATGGTATTGATGTCCTCATCACTTTGTCGAGCAGCTCCTGTACCTGATGCATAATCTCCTTCGTCTCTTGTGGATTGGTCCGGTATGGTGCACGGTTGGGTAATGATGCCCCGGGAATTAAGTCAATCTGATGCCTAATCCCTCGAATGGGAGGTAATCCCGGTGGCACTTCTTGTGGAAAGACGTCAGCGAACTCCTGCAAAATGTTAGTGACAGCAGGAGGCAAGGAGGAAGGCACGTCCTCAAATGAAAATAATGCCTCTTTGCACACAAAAGCATAGCAAACAGATTTGCTGAAATCTAGCTCATCAGTATCAGATTTAGTGGCAAGTAAACATGCACTTTTCAATTTAATTTCAGAAGCAACACCAGATGGTTTACTATTAGGCTTCATTTGTTGCTCAAATTCTTTTGCCACAATCTGATTTTCACTCTTATTTTTCTCCTGTTTTGCTTTATTAGCTCTATTATATCATCTTTCAAAATGGAATCAGGAGTCATAGGAAGCAAAGTAATATTTTTATCCTTATGAACAAGAGTATAATGATTGTTTCTACCATGGTGTACAGAATTTTTTTATCAATTTGCCATGGTTGACCAAGTAATAAGGAACATGCTTGCATAGGTACCACATCACAATCAACATAATCAGCATATGTAGTGATACTAAACTGCACACGAATAGTATGTGTTACCTTAACCTTGCCGTTGTTGTTGAACCATTGGATGTAGTAAGGATGTGGATGTGGTCTTGTGGTGAGAGATAGCTCCTCCACCATCTCCATGCTAGCCAAGTTGTTGCAGCTCCCTCTGTCTATGATGACACGCACAGAACGTTCCTTCACAACTCCCTTGGTATGGAACAAATTGTGCCACTGATTTTGCTCAGCTTGTGTGACCTGCACACTCAAAACACATTGATCAACTAAACATTCATACCTGTCAGCGTCATTAGGTGCCATGTATTGCGTCTCATGATCAGAATCATCTCCACCGTGTTCTTCACGTGAAATAAGAGCCAATGTCTCCTCGTCATAGTCACTAGCGGACTCATACCCACCATCCTCAGTAGCAATCATCACACGCTGAGATTTGCATTCTCGCGCATAATGACCTCTTCCCTTACAACGACAACAAATAATATCACTTGTGTGCCCTATTGATGCCATGGAAGAAGAAGAGCTCTATGTAGGCCCTGTAGGTGCGCTCTTGGCAGATAGTGGTGGTTGTGCCTGCTTTCTTGTATCACGGCTGGAGGTGGCACCTGATGGAGGTGCTGGTGTAGTGGAAGTAGAAGATGCTCGCGGTGTCCATGAGGAAGGTCGACCTGCAGAAAAGTTAGTGCGCACCATTGCTTGTCGATCCTGCACTTCACGTTTAGCTTTACAAGCAAGATGGAATAAACGAGTGATATTAGTATACTCCTTATACTCCAGAATGGTCTGAATCTCTCTATTTAATCCACCCATAAAACGTGCAAGCATAGCTTCATTCTCCTCAATAATACCACATCTAATCATGCCAGTTTGTAATTCCTGATAATATTCTTCTATAGAATTTTTCCCTTGTCTCAAACGCTGCAATTTTTGAAGCAATTCACGTTGATAATATGGTGGAACCCAACGAGTACGCATAGCAATTTTCAAAGCAGCCCAATTAGCTGGAATAGGATATAATCTACAATGTTCAAACCACCAAACACATGCAAAGCTAGTGCAAGCACAAACAAAAGCAGGAACACGTCTCTCCTCAGGATATTGTAAAAATGTAAATTGTTGTTCAGTATCTAATTCCCAAGAAAGATATATATCAGGGACATATCTACCCTCAAATGGTGGAATACTCAATTTCAGTTTAGGAAGATGGTCACGATCTCGTACCTGAGGGAGAGCCCTACCATTGTGATTATTTGCATGTGGACAACCTGGTGGTTGTGGTGCTGGTGGTTGCACGTAGTTCTGATTTTAATCAACCTCATCCTCGTAATCTCGCGCATAATCATCCTCCGCATCGGCAGCAGGAGCCACAGAAGTATCAACAGCCGCTCCAACAGTTTGGCCAGGCTGATGAAGGACACGGTTCGCTCGGCGGAGGGCTGTTTCGCGACGTGGAGGTAGTTGTTGTTGTTGCAGAGGTGCGTCAGGTGCGGCCAGTGGAAGACGCGCAAGCAGTTCATTAAATCTGTTATCGAGCTTTGTTTCGAACGTCTTCTCAAGGCCAGTGATCTTCTCCATGGCCTCTTCAAAATTGTTCAGCACATCTTGCACCTGTTTAGTCATGATTTGCTGACACTTATCATGAAGCTCCTTGTTCATTAAGTTCTCCCAGTCAATCTCATCGGCTTGTGATCCTGGCATGGTTAGCAACAATAGAAACACACAGAATATGATCCTACGGACTACTAACAAGTGGTGGTGGTGGGTGTCACAAATCCATCAAGCAAAACTCAAATTCTTACCAAGTCTTACCCAGCAGCAGGCGGTGATTGGCAACCGTTGTAGTCAAAACTCTCAAAGCTTGGATAGAGCGATTACCAGGGAGAGTCAAACGCACGACGTAGATATATGTGGAGCTGGGAAGGCTTATAATATGGTAGCAAAAAGGATCAACAATAATCAATTCAGAGATGCAAAGTTGAATAGATGCTCAACGACGGTACTGTGCTGGTCCTAGGCTAGACCGTGCTAGAGACGCGAGCCTAGAACACTAAAAAAATCATGGCGCTGCACGTAAACAAGGGAGAAGCACACTCTGGATTTTTTTTCGCTCTTTTTTTGTGCTCTGCTTGTTTTTTTTGCGCTCCTCTTTTTTCTTTTTCTTTTAGCAAAAAATCAATATAATGGCGTGTGTCTCAAAATTCTTCCCAGGTCAAACTGACAGGATGGGCACGAAATTTATGTGACAAATTTTTTTTTTCGGAAATCAGGGCTGCGATGACGATAAAGTGCGACAAAAAATCACTATGATGGCGAGTGTCTCAAAACACACCCTGGTACCTAAAAATAGGATAGGGAAAAAATATTTCCGGTCGCCGAAATTTTGGCCTAAAAACTGCCCGGGGGTCTCCAGACTTTTTTTTTCTTCCGAAACCTACTCAGGCAAGGAAACACGAATCGGAAATTACATGGATCTCGAAAACAAACCTAATATGGAAGGAACTCGGGTTGGTGGTGGATATATGGTGGTTGTATATGGCAGCGGTGGTGGTAGCGGTGGTAGTATATGGATATGGATCGGTGGTGGTATATGGATACGGATTGGTGGTGGTATATGGATACGGATTCGGAGCGGTGGTGGTATGTGGCAGGGGTGATGATGATGGTGCGGTGGCGGCGTGACAACTTATGACCAGAACTCGAAACTCTAAAAGACTAGACGCTAAGACCAGCAACTTGACGCGATGATGCAACCCAAATTCAACAAAGCAAAATACTAAAAAGACTATGCAAAGGCTCAGACTGGTTCGGATAGGATGAACTAACCCTAATTTTTTTGTTGGTTTTTTCGTGGTCTATAGGTATGAAGAACATACTCAATCTAAACTACGAAAAACTGTAAAATCTCACTGAGCAACCTAGAAATCTGATACCACTTGATAGAGGCAAAGGTGTCCCGTCTTTCGATGACATGGTGGCTATCGTTTTGGTGGAAGTCGACTTTGACGATCCGACTACGAACGTGCGAGGACGTCGCGCCTTAGCAATCGCTAAACCAACTTCGAGAGGTTATTGACCACGCCGGAGCATGATCAACCTAACCACGAGGGTCTATTTCCTGCATGCAAATGAAGAACAAGAAAGAAACTAAGATTGCAATCTGGATATTGCAAATAATAGAGGAAAGCTTTATTAATGAAGGTGGGGCTCTGTGACGCCTTTGCCTGGTCATTGAACACAAACGAAGTACGTGAAGTTGCAGCTATGGCGAACTTTAATCTAAACAAAACCCAAAGTCTAAACGACGCCCTAAGGGCTGTATATCTGGACGAAGAGGGGGGGATTTGTGGCCCTTGGGGAATGGGTCCGAAACCAACCCTATCTCTTGTTTCCCCATACATACGGACTCTAAAAACAGCCTATACTCAAGTATTTGGAAATTACATGGGCCTAGCCCAATAATAAGGTGATGCAGCACCTAGAATAGCCTTTGGACGTAAGTTATGAAGTAGCATCTTGTATATTTTGTCCAAGGCTTCATGCACGCATTATGGTGGCTTCAACATCCTGAAATCATCACTTGCAACTCCGTTCTTGTTCCCCATGCGCATGCCATCATCTCCATGCTTGTTCTTGCTCCAATGTTCATCCTTCTCAAAGCTAGGCCCTTCATTTGTAAGCAAAACAAATGTATCCAATTTAGGCAGCATCATATTCTCATGAACATTGGAATCATTACCAAGAAACAAAAGTACCTGGTAATTTAGCGTGCGCGAGCTCTAGTAATTGGTCCAGTATGTATAGCAGCAGGGGTTGTGGGTGTAACAATGGTATTGATGTCCTCACACTTTGTCGAGCAGCTCCTGTACCTGACACATAATCTCCTTCGTCTCCTCTGGATTGGTACGGTATGGGCACAGTTGGGTAATGATGCATTGGAAATTAAGTCAATCTGATGCCCAATCCCTCGAACAGGAGGTAATCCCGGTGGCACATCTTTTGGAAAGACGTTAGCGAACTCCTGCAAAATGTTAGTGACAGCACTGGACCAATTGCTAGAGCTCGCGCACGCCAATTAAATTATCATGTACTTTCGTTTCTTGGTAATTATTCTAGTGTTCATGAGAATATGATGCTGCCTAAATCGGATACATTTGTTTTGCTTACAAATGAAGGGCCTAGCTTGGAGAAGGATGAACATTGGAGCAAGAACAAGCATGGAGATGATGGCATAAGTATAGGTTGTTTTTAGAGTCCATATGTGTGAGGAAACAAGAGATAGGGTTGGTTTCGGACCCCTCCTTCAAGGGACACGAAGTTGCCCCCCTCTTCTTCCATATATACAGCCCTTAGGGCACCATTTAGCCTTTGGGTTTCTTTTAGATTAAAAGTCCGCCATAGCTGCAGCTTCACGTACTTCGTTTGTGTTCAACTACCAGACAAAGGCGTCATAGAACCCCACCTTCATTAATAAAGATTTCCTCTTATATTCGCCATATCCGGATTGCAGTTTTAGTTTTTTGCTTGTTCTTCGTTTGCTCGCAGGAAAGCAGACCCTCGTGGTCAGGTTGATCGTGCTTCGGCATGGTCAATAACCCCTCGGAAGTTGGTTTAGTGATTTCTAGGGCGCGACGTCTCGCACGTTCGTAGTAGGATAGTCAAGGTGAGAAAACGATAGCCACCGTCTCATCGAAACATCAGGACACCTTCGCCTCTATCAAGTGGTATCATATTTCTAGGTTCCTCGATGAGACTTTACTATTTTCGTATTTTAGATTGAGTCTGTTCTTCATACCTACAGTCCACGAAAAAGCCAAAAAAACAGGGTTAGTTCATCATATACAAACTAATCTGAGCCGTTGCATAATCTTTTTAGGGTTTTGCATTGTTGAATTTGCGGTTGCATCATCGTGTCTAGTTGTTGTTCTTAGTGTCTAGTCCTTTAGAGTTTCGAGTTCTGTTCACAAGTTGTCACGCCGCTGCCGCACCATCATCATCATCGCTGCCATATACCACCATCGTCGTCACCGCTGCCATATACCACCATCATCGTCACCGCTGCCATATACCACCATCGTCATCACCGCTGCGATATACCACCACTGAAACGTTTCCATATCATATTAGGTTTACTTTCGAGATCCATTTGTTTCCAAATTTGTGTTTCCTTGTCTGAGTAGGTTTCGGATTCCATCAATCTTTTGTTGTTCCATAATTCGGAAACCACCCTCCGTTTAGGCCCAAAATTTTCCGAAAACGCACTTGTCAGAAAAAATTCTGGCTATCCTATTTCTAGGTGTTTCTGAGCATTTTGAGACAGACGCCATTATAGAAAGTTTTTTTTGAGCCGTTTCCAGTTTTTAGTCCGGGCAGTCGAAAAAAAAATTGCTCGCAAAAATTTCGTGTCTATCCTGTTATCTTGACTTGTGAAGAGTTTTGAGACACTCGCCATTATAGTGATCTTCAGCAAAAAAATTCAGAGAGTGCTCCTCCCTTGTTTACGTGCAGTGCCGTGATTTTGTTAGTGTTCTAGGTTCGCGTGTCTAGTACGGTCTAGCCTAGGACCCTATTTGCTACCATATCATAAGCCTTCCCAGCTCCACATATATCAACGTCGTGCGTTTGACTCTCCCTGGCCATCGCTCTATCCAAGCTTTGAGAGTATTCTCCTTGGCCATCGCTCTATCCAAGCTTTGAGAGTATTGACTACAATGTTTGAAGATCACGACCTGCTGCTGGGTAAGAACTGATGCGGAGCATCCTATGGACATCACCATGTCAACAGTCCATTTGGTAAGTGACACGTGCGACATCTACTTCACATACACAAAGGTGAATCATCTCCTTTACACGTGCTCACTTGACACTCTCGAGGATGGCATACTACTTGACACTCCTTCTATGTGCATGCATAGGTATTGTCGCAACATCACGGATGTCGAGGAGGAGTGCGAGCGCAAGTGTACGTCTACACCATCCGCGAGGGAAGCATGGGAGAGAAGACAGAAAAAGGAGAAGAAGACGGAGCAGCGGCTGAAGCTAGCCCGGACGTCCGGACCGCCGTCCGGATCATCTGGACCCAGCCGGATCATCCGGGTCCCCCTCCGGATCATCCGGATAACTGCGCTAAGGATACCTGAAGGTTTCTCCTGAAGCCGGATCATCCGGGCCCCCTCCCGGATCGTCCAGACGACGGCCGGATCATCCGGACCCCCGTCCGGATCATCCGGGCCTTGCCTGCGTGCAACATTTCGGGCCGAGGCCCATGTACCCATTCGCCCCCTCACTTACCCCTTTACCCACTAGACTATAAATAGACCTCCTCCACCTCCTTTCTAGGGGAAGCAAATATGATAGCTCATTCTTAGGTGAGATTTGCTCCTACCTCCTCCTCTTGAGAGAGAGAGATAGACTACCACTCCCATGGAGTTCAAGACCTCCATGTGAGAAGATCCTGCGGGATATCATCAAGACCCCCTCGCGGGAAGATCTGTCTAGGATACCATCAAGACCTCCTCTTGGAGATGAACTTTACCTTTTATCTTTCTCTTTGTTGTTCATGTACCTTGTGGATCTTGTGTGTTTGATTGTCTAGTGGATGTGTGATTGGACTTGTTCTTGAGTGTTTCGCCTTGTGATTTCTCTCATTCTTCCCCTTGTTCTTTGTGTTCCTCGTAGGGATCCGCTCCAATCGTGAAAGATCGGGCCTCTAGGGTTCTACCCTACATCATCTTGGTATCATGAGCCACGTTGATCACGTTTTTGGAGCCCCTACCCCGTGTTTTCTAGCTTGATTTTGTTGATTTCGTCCTAAATCCGAAAATCCCCACCAAAAATAGCCCCCAATTTTTTTGTGATTTGTTGGTTTTGATGATGTTTTAATGATTTTGATCCGTGGATTTGCTTGGTTTCGAGTGGATCTAGCATCTCCCCAAGTTTCCTCACTTTCCATCCACGAAATCTCGTCAATTTTGACCCCGAAATCACCACTTTCCGCCCAAAAATTCATCCCCGGGAGGAAATCCCAAGCAGTTTGACCTGCCCGGATCATCCAAACCTTCTCCCAGATCATCTGGACACCTCCCGGGTCAGCTTGGCCCTCTCCCGGACATCCGGATAACCCACGCACCCGAATACCCGTACCAGAGCTGATGAACCCGGATCATCCAGATGTACTGCCGGATCATCCGGAAATAGCCCAGATGAGCTAGACCTCCTCCCGGATGTCCAGTTAACCTTGACACTGACTCGGCTAAAATCCTGTTTCGGCCATAACTAATTCATTCGGCGTCTGTTTTTGACCTTTCTTTAGCTCGTTTTGAAGCTATTGACATTCCCCATCCCACAAAAATATCACCAACATCATTTGACTCCGTCAAATTTTCGAAAGTTTGGCATATTTACCTAGGGCCACCACCATATCATCCGCATACCACCACCGACTTCCGCAACATAACCCATTTTGTTCCCCATTGCATATGTGGTTGTTTGAGTTGTGATTAGAGTCTCCTAAGGTGTTTCGGCTACTTAGGGACGGTTGCTTCTTCATCAACCACCATCACCACTTCCACATAACCTTGCCCACCATACGCTTCCACCAACCCAACTTAACCCAATTGTTTTTTGAGCTTGTTTGAGTTGTGGCATGTGTCTCCCAAGGTGTTTCGGCTACTTAGGGATGGCAACTTCAACTCGGACACGTGTATAGCCCATCATTCCGCTTCCGCATTGCCAAGTGCAAACCACCACCGCTTTTCCTCTACCACCATTTGACATTTGTCTTTGGAGATTTTGAGTTTGCGGTTTTTCCGTTTCCTAGGGTGTTTCGACTAACTAGGAATGGGTCGACATCGGCAACACCGCCTCTCATCATCGCCAAGGACGGTAACCTCGATGACGCCATTGTATATTCCCCTTGTCATTGCATTGATAACCCCTAGCCCATTTTGTGTTATGTGCCTATAGAGACTAGCCATTTGAGTATTGCCGGCAACATTACTTGTGCACATTAGTGATCCGTACCTTCCATTAGATACATACCATATCATTGTGGTGCATATATTGGTATCATAGCTTGTGTCACAAGTTTGTTCCCGCACATACATAATTGCTATCTAGGTTTGTGCATTGTGCAAAAGTGACCATACAAAAAAAAGAGATAAAGCTTTTAAGCAAAAGAGAAAGAGCAAAGAGCTTGTAAGCAAGTGCCATAGCATCATACCACATTGCATATAAGATTGTCATATTCGATCATCTTGGATCATCTTGAGAGAAACACTGGGAACCATACATACATAGCATACTTGGGATAAAAGTCCATATATTTTGCATCTTATAGGTTGTGCACAAGTGTCGTATCCGCCTATTGAGCAATCGTGCTAGCGTCTCTCCTGAGTTGTGCAACACGAGCGTTTTCCGTGGATTCCACATTTTGTGCTCATTCCTTGGTTGCACGACCCCATTTATCTATTTGTGTGTGTGTTTCCATGTGCCATTCATTGCTATTGGTCTACTTGTTTCACTTGCAAATTTTTGAATCTCTTTCAACATTATTGACTCTTGCTAACATTTTGCATCAAATTTTTGTGCCACTATCCTCACCGAGATCCTCCATAAGCTTTACTTGATAGGTGTGAGTGAACAAGTCCGGTAGCAATTCCACTATTCTTTCATTTCACATTGATTGAAATGGGATACATCCTCAACTTTGGGAAAAGGTAACTTGGTATTGTTTATCTCATTTCCTACTCACCTTTGCTCGAGATTTGTGATGGATAGTCAAGGCATTTCTCCATCAGTCTACAACAATGACGAGTTCGATTCCACGAAAAACAACTCCGACGCCAAGATGCAAGCTCAAATGGAGGAGATTAAAGCCCTCATCAAGTCCTACAAGCGATCTTCCTCCTTCGAGAAGATGCTCAAGAGCACAAGCTTCCGAGCTACCATCTCCGGCAAGATCATATCGGCATCGACACCATCACCAACAAGAACGTGAAGGTCAAGAGCTCAACACCAACAATCGCTCAAGGACTTCACCATCTCCCTTGGCATCTTCGCCTAGCGACTTCAAGGCATCTTCGCCTACCTACATACGGCATCTTCGCCAACAAGCACCTCAAGAATACTCTCAAGAGAACCTCCCCAAGCTCAAGTCCGCGACTTCCACGAGCTACTACGACCTTGACACCGACCACGAGATTCCTTTCTATGGGACTCAAGAACCTGAGGAGTATCTCGAGTGGGAGTGCTTGATGGATGACTACCTCAGGCTACATCAAGTTCGTCCCGAAGATCAAGTGAAGTGCGCCACAAGAAACTTCCATGACTACGCATCAACATGGTGGCTTCACACACCTTTGGAGAGCTATGACATGAGTTGGCCCAAGACGAAGAGAGCTTTGCAGCGAGAGTTCGTGCCTCCAACTTACACGGAACAACTTCGACGCCAATTGGAGAACACCATCCAAGGATCCAAGTCCATCGGCAAGTACTTCAAGGAGATGAAGATTGCCTTGCGACGAGCCGGCGTGGACGGCCCCATTTTGATGAAGTTCCACTTCATGATGGGATTGAACAATGACCTCTCCAAGAATATCTTCCTCGAGAACTACAAGTCACTCGACGACTACTACATTGGTGCTCTCAAGGCGGAACAAGAACTCATGAAGGCCAAGGCTTTCCACCCCAAGCACACTTTACAGCGACCAAGCTCTAAGTCAAGCATGATGCCAGTACCATGACGATGTCCAAGCCCGACGAGCTCCAAGATGATGCTCCCAAGTTTGACTTCACCGCCATCCCTCTTTGTGGCATTGATGGTGTCGAGTCTACCATGACTCTTTTTCAAGACGGTGCGGCGACGAGTACGACTACAGAGACCCTCAAGGACCAAGCTTTGGAGGCGAGCGACAAGGTGGCGAGCAAGGATGATGCTTCCATCTTGGGAGGTGAGAGCGATGATGTGCCATCTTTGGCCTTCATCCACGACGACGATGACGAGATGATCGAGCATGGGGTTTTCCCTTCGGTCATGGAGAGGAGTGATGATGTGCCATCTTCGGCCTTCATCAACAGCGACGGTGACGAGATGGTTGAGCATGGGATTTTCCCTTTGACCACGATGACGTATGATGACTTGATTGACTTGTGGCACCATATTGAGAGCGAGAGTCACTTCAGCACTAGCCCCATATATGATGAGTTGCCACAATTCCCATGTGAGGAGAGCCACAACCCCCACCACTTGAGTGAGGTGAGTGACTCCACCATATGTGATATTGAGTGCACCTACTTTGAGGGAGTGAGTGAACCACCACATAGAGAGAGTGAGATAGTTGATAGGTCTCGTGAGGCCATTTGCATTTCTAACAACTTGACCTCTACTTCTATTGTGTCTTCTCATTTGGTGCTAGGTCCCATTGATGATGACGCGCCGATCCTCGACGACTTCATCATCCCTTTGGACAAGACAATGGCCATGGTGGAATATGATGCACCCCACACATGGTTCCATCAAGTTGAAGATGACCACCATTTGGTCTTTCCCACCTCACCTACACCACTTGAGTGGAATGAAAAAGGTAACATAGGTGAAGGTGATGCTCAAGTCCCACTAGTGGACATTCTTGACATTGATTGCTTGCATGATGTTGATCCACCTAGTACCATGCTTCATGCTAGTATGATTTCCCCATGCGGTGATTTGCCCATTTATGATGAGTATGATGATTCCCATGTGGAGTCTATTAGTAGTGATGCCATGTTACATAGGATTTCTTGTGACAATTCTTTAGGTCACATCATGTTTGATAATCCGCTTGATTTGTCATATGCTATGCATGAGATCCACCATATGTCTTATTTGCAATCTCTTCATAGTGACTATGCATATGCCATTAAAATAAACCCAATTTGCACATATGCCATAGATGAAAAGCCCATGGTTATTGGCATTTTTTATTCTTGTGATGATATTGATATGTTCCCTTTGCATCATTTATCTCATATGTCATGCCATGACCACCTAGCTTCGGATATGCATTGTTTTGGATGTTGTCCATTTTCTCCATATGATGTTTCCGTTATTGCTTATTAGGAGACCCCCATAGTTTCCTCATACATGTTAGGAGATTTTGATCCATCCCATCTTACATGATCCCAATAATTATGTGCACCATATGTTTCCCTTGAATGAAAATGCTATTGATGTGCAATATATTTGTATGCTCAATTTGTGTCCCCATCGTGTCATACATAACAACTATTCTTTCATGATGGATGACATGTTCTTATACCGTGCATCAAATTTCTTTGAGCGATGCTTATCTTGTGCTAACTCACATGTTCACATACACATCATGATGGATGATGTGTACATTTACCACGCGCACAATTTCTTTGGTTTGTGTCACTTTTGTGTAGGTACCCATGAATATTGGTCAACCTCACAATCCCATGAGTTGACAAAATGAGCTCTAGAGAGAAACCTTGACTTGGGATCCCGTGGATTGTCCTTGCCACCGCTCTCTTCGCGCAAAGACTTCGCGCATTTCTTCTACATGGCCCTCACTTGGCTATGGGTTATTATCCATTACATATTATATGCCCATATTGCCATGTTCACTTTGCATGATATGCTCATTACTATGCCTTTGCCATGCACTTGTGACCCATGCTTTGATTACACATGATGATTGATTCTAGCACTTGTATGTGTATTTGCAAGCTTGGTGGAGACATTGCTTGTTATTGCCATGTTCCATTTATGACACATTCCTATGATAATACTATGATCTTGATGTGTGTTCGTGCTTGTGATATGTCATGTGCATTACCTATTCCTATTATTTTCTCACATGACATGATTACCATGATTTACTCTAGTGTGTTGCATCTTCGCTCCACTAGTTTGCACGACTTGATCTCTATGCTTGCTTATGTTGCATCACCAATGACTCATACTTGCTCATTTCATGCGGTTGATGACAACCATCTATATGCTTTGCACATGATTCATATTGCTTCTTGTCATATATCTCCATGTGTTGCCTATCTCATGCTAAATGACTTGCCATGTATTGAGTGCAACAATGCTTATAGTCTTGCTCATGAGATTGCCCCCATAGCATTCTCACATATGTTTGGAGATATTGACATATTCCTTGTGAAGCATGCTTTCCTTACTTCTTTGCACCATATACCTTGTGCCATGAATATCGCCATTGTTGCATCATATTATTCATGCACTTTTGCTTCTAATGGTTATGTGCAAAAGATGAGAACCATCATGATGGATGATGTGTTTATCTACCATGCGCATACATTCTTTGTTTTGTTGCGTGCATGTGTAGGATACTTGGACTTTGTGTCGACTTCAACTTCATGTGAGTTGACCATTCGAGCTATTGAGAGCGAGCCACATACATTCTACCACGACTCGCTTCTACACCACATTTCCTACCTCTTTGGCATTGTGAAGAATGCACAAGGACACACTTTCAAGGTGACATCCTTCTTGAGCTCGGATATTGTGGATCATACTTCATGTGTTGCTTGCACCATTTGCACGCATGTTCGAGATATTGCTTTTACCCATGATTGCCACATTTCCATGCTTCATGCCATATACACCTTGTGTGTTGCATCCAATTCTTGGACTACTTGGTACTATAATATGGTTGGTTGCAACAATGTCATCACTTCACATATGCCATGTCCCATTGATAACTACATGCTTACCTTGATTGCCTCACACATGTTGAACAATTGCTCTTTCTATTGTGTTGAGTGCCACACTGTTTTCACTACACCCTATGCACGCTATGCTTGGATTGTCTTGCACTTGACCCATGTGTTTAGACAATTCATTTTATTTGGTGTTGTGAATGATTCATATGCCTACCATCGACCATTTATCGAGTGCTTTATGCATGATCGCTATGACCGTGAGGTTGATGCTTCTTCTCTTGTTACGCATATTTGCATCACTACCTCACATTTGATTGCTTGTTTACGTGATGTCCTTCTTTGTTCTCAATTTATGTGCTTACATGACATGCTACAATCCTTTGTGAAACCTTATGCTATGCTTGATGATGACACAAGTTGGGTGAATCACCGCTTGAATGCTTGGTTTTGCACTAACGCTAACCACATTTGTTTTTCCAAGTGTTTGTTGTCTTTGTTTCTTTTCAAGAAATCACGAGACGGTACGACATTGGAGAGTGCCCATTTGGAGCTTCAAGATGATGAGAACTTGGGGATCGACCACTTCGACACGGGAGCGCCATCTCTTTCCCATGGTGATTTGGTTTTCGATCCGAGGTCGGATCTTTCCCAAGGGGGAGGGGATGATGCAGAGCATCCTACGGACATCGCCATGTCAAGAGTACATTTGGCAAGTGACACGTGCGACATCCACTTCACATACACAAAGGTGAATCATCTCCTTTACACGTGCTCACTTGACACTCTCGAGGATGGTATACTACTTGACACTCCTTCTGTGTGCATGCATAGGTATTGTCGGAAGATCACGGATGTCAAGGAGGAGTGCGAGTGCAAGTGTACGTCTACACCATCCGCGAGGGAAGCATGGGAGAGAAGACGGAAGAAAGGGGAAGAAGACGGAGCAGCGGCTGAAGCTAGCCCGAACATCAAGACTGCCATCCGGATCATCCGGACCCAGCCGGATCATCCGGGTCCCCCTCCAGATCATCTGGATAACCGCGCTGAGGATACCCGAAGGTTTCTCCGAAGCCGGATCATCCGGGCTCCCTCCCGGATCATCCGGACGACGGCCGGATCATACGGACCCCCGTCCGGATCATCCAGGCCTTGCCTACGTGCAACGTTTTGGGCCGAGGCCCATGTACCCATTCGCCCCCTCACTTACCCCTTCACCCAGTAGACTATAAATAGACCTCCTCCACCTCCTTTCTAGGGGAAGCAAATATGATAGCTCATTCTTAGGTGAGCTTTGCTCCTAACTCCTCCTCTTGAGAGAGAGAGAGACTACCACTCCCATGGTGTTCAAGACCTCCATGTGAGAAGATCCTGCGGGATATCATCAAGACCCCCTCGTGGGAAGATCCGTCTAGCATACCATCAAGACCTCCTCTTGGAGATGAACTTTACCTTGTATCTTTCTCTTTGTTGTTCATGTACCTTGTGGATCTTGTGTGTTTGATTGTCTAGTGGATGTGTGATTGGACCTGTTCTTGAGTGTTTCCCCTTGTGATTTCTATCGTTCTTCCCCGTGTTCTTCGTGTTCCTCATAGGGATCCACTCCAATCGCGAAAGATCGGGCCTCTAGGGTTCTACCCTACATCAAGAACTGGTAAGAATTTGATATTCGCTTGAAGGATTTGTGACACACCACCACTACCACCACTTCCTAGTAGTCTGTAGGATCATATTCTTGTATGTTTCTATTGCTGCTAACGATGGCAAGATCAGAAGCCGATGGGACTGATTGGGAGAACATGATGAACAAACAGCTACATGATAAATTTCAGCAAATGATGAGTGGACAGGTGCAAGATGTTCTAAAAAGATTTGAAAAGGCCATGGGGAAGATAGCTGGCAGGGAGAAGATGTTCGAAAGAAAGCTCGATAACAACTTTAATGAATTGCTAGCGCATCTTTCACAACCACCGCCGGCTGCACCTGTCGCACCTCTACAACAACAACAACAACAACAACAACAACAACAACAACAACAATAACGTCGCCTTCCATATCAAGTGGGACGAGCATTGTGCATTCCCCTTGGGCTTGGTCAAAATTCTGGTGCCGCTGCACCTACTGTTGATGCTTCTGTGGCTCCTGCTGCTGCCGATGAGGAGGACGTTCACGAGGGCGATTACGAGGATAAGGTTGATCAAAATCAGCACTATGTGCAACCAATAGCACCACCACTAGGCCGTCCTCATGCCTATATTCGTAATGGTAGGGCTGCACCACCACCTCAGGTACAAGAGTATGACCATGTTCCTAGACTGAAATTGAATATTCCACCATTTGAGAGTCCCTGATGTCTATCTTACTTGGGAGTTAGAAACTGAACAACATTTCACATGTTTACAATATGCTGAGGATAGACGTGTTGATGCTGCTGTTTGTGAATTCACTAGCTTTGCTTCTGTTTGGTGGTCTGAACATTTTAGATTTTATCCTATTCTAGCTACTTGGGTAGCTTTGAAAACTGCTATGTGTACTCGTTGGGTTCCACCATATTATCAACATGAATTACTTCAAAAATTGCAGCGTTTAAGATAAGGAAAAAAATTATGTAGAAGAATATTATCAGGAATTAAAACTGGCATGATTATATGTGGTATTGTTGAGGATAATAAATCTATGCTTGAACGTTTTATGGGTGGATTAACTAAAGAGATTCATACCATTCTAGAGTATAAGGAGTATAATAATATCAATCATTTATTCCATCTTGCTCGTAAAGCTGAACGTGAAGTGCGGGATCGACAGGCATTGGCACAAACTAATTATTCTGCAGGTCGATCTTCATCATGGACACGACGTACATCCTCTAGTCCCACACGTCCTACTGCAGCACCACTGACTTCAGCCACCAATTCCAACCGAGACACAAGAAAACAAGCACCACCACCACCATCTGCCAGGAGTACACCGTTCGGTTCCGCACAGAGCTCTTCTTCATCCATGGCATCAACCGGGCAAACTCGTGATATTATTTGTCATCGTTGCAAGGGTGGAGGTCATTATGCGAGAGAATGTCCATCTAAGCATGTGATGATTGCTACTAAGGATGGTGGGTATGAGTCCGCTAGTGACTGTGATGAAGAGACCTTGGCTCTTATTACAAGTGAACAACACGGTGGAGATGATTCTTATCATGAGACATAATACATGGCTGTTGAATACGCTGACAGGTATGAATGTTTAGTTGCTCAACGTGTTTTGAGTGTGCACGTCACACAAGCTGAGCAAAATAAGAGGCATAATTTATTCCATACAAAGGGAGTTGTGACGGAACGTTCTGTCTGCATCATCATTGATGGAGGGAGTTGCAACAACTTGGCTAGCATGGAGATGGTGGAGTAGTTATCTCTCATCACAAGACCACATCCACATCCTTACTACATCCAATGGTTGAACAACAGCGACAAGGTTAAGGTAACATGTAGTGTTCATGTGCATTTTAGTATCTCTACATATGCTGATTATATTGATTGTGATGTGGTACCTATGCAAGATGTTCCTTATTACTTGGTAGACCATGGCAATTTGATAAAAATTCTATACACCATGGTAGAAACAATCAGTATACTCTTGTAAATAAGGATAAACATATTACTTTGCTTCCTATATCTCCTGATTCCATTTTGAAAGATGATATTAATAGAGCTAATAAACCAAAATAGGAGAAAAATAAGAGTGAAAATAAGATTGTGGCAAAAGAATTTGAGCAAAAAATGAAGCCTAATGATAAACCGTCTAGTGTTACTTCTGAAATTAAATTGAAAAGTGCATGTTTACTTGCCACCAAATCTGATATTGATGAGCTAGATTTCAGCAAATCTGTTTGCTATGCTTTTGTGTGCAAAGAGGCATTATTTTGATCCGAGGACGTGCCTTCCTCTTTGCCTCCTTCTGTCACTAAAATTTTGCATGATTTGCTAACGTCTTTCCACAAGACGTGCCACCGGGATTACCATGTATTCCAGGGATTGAGCATCAGATTGACTTAATTCCCGGTGCATCACTACCCAACCGTGCACCATACCGTACCAAGGAGACGAAGGAGATTATGCGTCAAGTACAGGACCTTACGCGAATCTCTTAGTCCTTGTGCTGTTCCTATTATACTAGTGTCAAAAAAGGAAGGTACGTCGTATATTTGTGTTGATTGTAGAGTCATTAATAATATTACTATTCGTTATCATCATCCTATTCCTAGGTTAGATGATATGCTTGATGGATTGAGTGGCTCTACAATATTCTCCAAAGTTGATTTGTGTAGTGGATACCATCAAATTCGTATGAAATTGGGAGATGATTGGAAAACAACATTTAAATCCATGTTTGGATTATATGAGTGGTTAGTCATGCCTTTTGGGTTAAATAATGCACCTAGTACTTTCATGAGATTAATGAACGTAGTCTTACGTGCTTTCATTGGACGACTTGTGGTAGTCTATTTTGATGATATACTGATTTATAGCAGATCTTTGGAGGAATATTTCGAACATTTACGTGCTGTTTTTATTGCTCTACGTGATGCACATTTGTTTGGTAACCTTGGGAAGTGCACCTTTTGCACTAACCGAGTATCTTTTCTTGGCTATGTTGTTGCTCCACATGGAATTGAAGTTGATAAACCCAAGACTGAAGTTATTGAGAATTGGCCACAGCCCAAAACGGTCACACAAGTGAGGAGTTTTCTTGGCCTCGCTGGATTCTATAGGCATTTTGTGAGAGATTTCAGCACCATTGCTACATCTCTAAATGAGCTTACAAAGAAGGATGTGCCTTTTGTTTGGGGCACCGCACAAGAAAAAGCCTTCACGGTATTGAAAGATAAGTTGACACATGCTCCTTTACTCCAACTTCCTGATTTTAATAAGACTTTTGATCTTTAATGTGATGCTAGTGGAATTTCATTAGGAGGAGTGTTAATACAAGATGGAAAACATGTTGCATTCTTTTCTGAAAAATTGGGTGGGGCTAGTCTGAATTATTCTAATTATGATAAAGAATTATATGCTCTTGCTCGGACTTTAGAAACATGGCAACATTATTTATGGCCCAAACAATTTGTTATACATTCTGATCATGAACCTTTGAAAAAAAATTAGTAGTCAAGCTAAACTGAATCGTAGACATGCTAAATGGGTTGAATTCATTGAGACTTTCCCTTATGTCATTAAACACAAGAAGGGTAAAGAAAATGTTATGCCAATGCATTGTCTCATCGCTATACTATGCTTTCACAATTGACTTCAAAATATTTTTTTTGGAGACCATCAAAGATCAATATGTGCTTGATGCTGATTTTAAAGATGTATTGTAGAATTCTAAAGAAGGAAGAACATGGAACAAGTTCGTCATTAATGATGTGTTTGTGTTCCATGCTAACAAGCTATGCATTCCAGCTAGCTCCGTTCGTCTTTTGTTGTTGCAGGAGGCGCATGGAGGAGGATTAATTTGACACTTCGGCGTGAAGAAGATGGAGGACGTACTTGCTACACATTTCTTTTTGCCAAAGATGAGACGGGATGTTGAGCGTTTTGTTGCTCACTGCAGTACATGTCAAAAAGCTAAGTCCCGACTCAATCCTCATTGTTTATATATGCCTTTGCATGTACCTAGTGTTCCTTGCAAGGATATATCTATGGACTTCATTTTAGGTTTACCTCAAACAAAGAAGGGGGATAGCATATTTGTTGTCGTGGATAGATTCTCGAAAATGGCAAAATTTATACCATGTCATAAAAGCAATGATGTTGTTAATGTTGTTGATTTGTTCTTTTGTGAAATTATTCGCTTGCATGGTGTGCCAAATACTATTGTTTCAGGTTGTGATACTAAATTTCTTAGCCACTTTTGGAGATGTTTATGGGCTAAGTTGGGGACTAAACTGCTTTCTAGTACTACTTATCACCCCCAAACTGATGGACAAACTGAAGTAGTAAATAGAGCATTGGCTACTATGCTTAGGGCTGTTTTGAAGAATAATAAGAAAATGTGGGAGAATGCTTGCCTCACATTGAATTTCTTATAATCGTTCGCTGCGTTCTACTACTAAGACGTGCCCTTTTGAAATTGTGTATGGTTTCGTACCTCGTGCACCTATTGATTTGTTGCCTCTTCAGTATTCGGAGATGGTTAATTTTGATGCTAAACAATGTGCTGAATTGATCCTAAAAATGCATGACTTAATTAAGGAAAACATTGAGTCTATGAATGCTAAATATAAACTTGCTGGAGATAAGGGTAGAAAACATGTTGTGTTTGCACCTGAGATCTTGTTTGGTTACATTTGCGTAAGGATAGATTTCCTGATTTGCGCAAATCAAAGCTAATGCCATGTGTTGATGGTCCTTTTTAGGTGTTAGACAAAATAAATGATAATGCATATAAACTTGAGCTGCCTGCAGATTTTGGGGTTAGTCCCACTTTTAACATTGCAGATTGTAAGCCTTATTTGTTTGAGGAAGATGAGCTTCCGTTGAGGCTGACTTCATTTCAAGAAGGGGAGGATGATGAGGACATCAATACCATTGTTACACCCACAGCCCTGCCGCAATACATACTGGACCAATTACAAGAGCTCGCGCACGCCAATTAAATTAACAGGTACTTTCGTTTCTTGGTAATAATTCTAATGTTCATGAGAATATGATGCTACCTAAATTGGATACATTTTTTTGCTTACAAATGAAGGGCCTAACTTGGAGAAGGATGAACATTGGAGCAAGAACAAGCATGGACATGATGGCATGCGCAAGAGGAATAAGAACAGAGTTTCAAGTGACAAATTCAGGACTATGAAGCCACCGTAATGAGTGCAAGAAGGCTTGGACGAAATATATAAGATGCCACTTCACAAATTTCGTCCAGAGGCTATTATAGGTGATGCGTCACCTTATTATTGGGCCAGGCCCATGTAATTTCGAAATACATAAATATAGGCTATTTTTAGAGTCCGTATGTGTGGGGAAACAAGAGATAGGGTTGGTTTCGGACCCCTCCTTCAAGGGCAACGAACTCCCCCCTCTTCCTCCATATATATAGCCCTTAGGGCACCGTTTAGACTTTGGGTTTTGTTTAGATTAAAAGTTCGCCATAGCTGTAACTTTGTGTACTTCGTTTGTGTTTAACTACCAAACAAATGTGTCATAGAACCCCACCTTCATTAATAAAGCTTTCCTCTTACATTCGCCATATCCAGATTGCAATCTCAGTTCCTTTCTTGTTCTTTGTTTTCTCGCAGGAAAATAGACCCTCGTGGTCAGGTTGACTGTGCTCCGGCGTGTTGAATAACCCCTCGGAAGTTGGTTTAATGATTGCTAAGGCGGGAAGTCTCGCACGTTCGTAGTCGGATCGTCAAGGTCGACTCCCACAGAAAATGATAGCCACCATCTCATCAAAACATCGGGACACCTTCACCTCTATCACCACCAGGTCGACCTCATGCATATAATCGCAACGGTAGGGCTCCTGCACCACCTCAGGTACGAGATTATGACCTTATTTCTAAACTAAAATTGAATATCCAACCATTTGAGGATAGATACATTCCTGATGTATATCTTACTTCGGAGTTAGAAACTGAACAATGTTTCACATGATTATAGTATCCTGAGGATAGACATGTTATTGTTGATGTTTGTGAATTCACTAGTTTTGCTTGTGGTTCGAACATTGAGATTATATCATGATAATATCCCTACTACTTGTGCTGCTTTGGAAACTGCTATGCGTACTCGTTGGGTTCCACCATATTATCAACATGAATTACCTCAAAAACTACAGCGATTGATGCAAGGAAAAAATTCTGTAGAGGAGTATTATCAGGAATTACAAACTGTCATGATTAGATGTGGTATTGTTGAGGATAATGAAGCTATGCTTGCATGTTTTATGGGTGGATAAAATAAAGAGATTCAGCCAATTCTAGAGTATAAGGAGTATAATAATATCAATCTTTTATTCCATCTTGCTTGCAAAGCTGACGTGAAGTGCAAGATCGACATGCATTGGCTCGAACTAATTTTTCTGTAGGTCGATCTTCATCATGGAAACCACGTTCATCCTGTACTCCCACACGTCCTACTGTAGCACCACTGATTTCAGCGGCCAATTCCAACCAAGATACAAGAAAACAACCACCAGCACCACCACCATATGCCAGGAGTACACCTTTTGGTCCTGCACAGAGCTCTTCTTCGTCCATGGCATCAAGTGGAAAAACACATGATATTATTTGTCGTCGTTGCAAGGGTGGAGGTCATTATGTGAGAGAATGCCCATCTAAGCGTGTGATGATTGTTACTGAGGGTGGTGGGCATGAGTCCACTAGTGACTATGATGAGGAGACTTTTGCTCTTATGACAAGTGAAGAACACGGTGTCGTGGTTCTAAGTCTGACAGTAGAGTGGGGGTAGGTATGGAGAGGCAAGGTCTTAGCTATGGAGAGGTTGTAAACACAAGGGATGTACGAGTTCAGGCCCTTCTCGGAGGAAGTAAAAGCCCTACGTCTCGGATCCCGGAGGCGGTCGAGTGGATTACGTGTATATGAGTTACAGGGGTGCGAACCCTTCTGCCTGTGGAGGGGGGTGGCTTATATAGAGTGCGCCAGGACCCCAGCCGACCCACGTAATGAAGGGTTTAAGGTACATTAAGTCTGGGGCATTACTGGTAAGGCCCCACATAAAGGGTCTTAACTATCATAAAATCTACTTAATTACAGACCGTTGCAGTGCAGAGTGCTTCTTGACCTTCTGGTGGTCGAGTGAGTCTTCGTGGTTGAGTCCTTCAAGTCAGTCGAGTGAGTTCCTCATAGGTCGACTGGAAGGTGATCTCTTCTAAGGGTGTCCTTGGGCAGGGTACTTAGATCAGGTCTATGACCCTACCCTAGGTACATGACCCCATCATTAGCCCCCGAATGGATTGAGGCTTGAGTGATGAAGGAGTTGATGTTGTTTCCGATTAGCCTTCGCACACTGGCCGTGCGTTGTTTTGAACTAAAAAATCTCTTTGTTGATAGTGAGCAACTTTTCTTCAGTCGACTTGATCCATTCTTTTCTTTCGTCGAGTGATCTTTTGGACTTCACCGATTTCCGAGTGACGGATCACAGGAAATCCCGCGTCCGACGGACCGATCTGCCGTTCGCGGATTCCGCGGGATACGAAATTTGGGGAAGCGCGCGAAGCGGGGCGGACCGCGGCGCTCAGATGGGATAGGGCATAGACGCCTCGATCTCCGTGCTGC
Source organism: Triticum timopheevii (assembly GCA_963921465.1). Classification (NCBI taxonomy): domain Eukaryota; kingdom Viridiplantae; phylum Streptophyta; class Magnoliopsida; order Poales; family Poaceae; genus Triticum; species Triticum timopheevii. The sequence continues at coordinate 288,585,492 of OY997268.1, read as the reverse complement.
TTTCTTCGCCACGTATCATGCCCGCGCAACTGTTTCGGGATATGATTAGACCGACCAGGCCCACCTGTCATCCACTCGGAAAGGATCTTATAAATGCACCCGGCGAGGGTTTTTTGAACAGTGCCCCAGCATTCTCTCTCCGCTTCCTTCGTCTCCGCCCAACACGCTCGCTCTCACCTCCGCACAACTTCTCCTCGCGCGTCTCGCCGGCAGCCATGGTCAAGGATAAGACGGCGGCGCTGGAACGCGCGAAGAAGGCGTCGGCGACGGAGAAGGCGAAGGGGAGATCCACCAGTCGCGGCGGGTCTTCGTCTAGATCTCGCCTGCCGAAAGGCTGGGTCCAGGGAGATTGGATCCAGTCGACCATCACGGAGGCGGATCTTCTCGATATGGCCAACGACGGGCTGATCCCCCACAGAGCCGCGAGGCTTCCGGGGAGGGAGTGGCAGCCCCAGCCGGAAGAGGGTGAGTGCGAGCTTCTGGCCACCCATGTCGACGCGGATTTTCTTTGCCACCGAGCGTTTTCTTTCGTGGTTTCTTGAACTTCTTTGGAGCGCAACTCCACCACTTCACCCCGAACTCCATCGCCTACCTCGCCGCGTTTGTGTCCATGTGCGAGAATTTTCTGGGTTGTCGACCGCATTGGGGATTGTTCAAGCATATATTCACGTGTCGCTCTCAGGCCGTGAAGAAGGCAAGCCCAGGCGACGAAAGAACCCAAGTTTTCCAAATGTGTGGAGGTTTGGGGATCCAGGTGAGGAACAAGAGCACTTTCCCAGCCATGACGTTTCCCGAGTCAGTCAGAGGCTGGCAGTCGACCTGGTTCTACTGCCAGGATCAGCCGACGCCGGGGAAGTCGAATGGACTCCCTCAGTTTACCATGGACCGAGTGAACAAGCCTTCCTCTCTGAAGGTGATTCCGGAGGAGAAAGCTGACGTGAAGATGTTGATGGAGCGCGTAGTTCGGTTGGTTCGGGAGGGAGTGACGGGTATGGATCTCCTGGAGGTGTTTCTTAGGCGTTGTATCCAGCCTCTTCAGTTCCGGAGCCATTGCATGTGGTTGTACCGCGGGACTGAAGATGAGACTCGGATCAATCAAGAAGCAGTCGACAATGCCACTCTGGAAAGGTGGATGACCGCTGTTACTGGGAACAAGGATAACCCTCGTGGAGCCAAAAGGATTCCTCCACTCGACCACCTCAGTGTTCCAAACAAGGTATGTCTGCTCCACTTCCCATTGTATTCTTGTCATATTTATTTCTGTTTTCTCTGCCAATCGGTCGATTGACTTTTGTCTTGATGTCTATCAGGCCCTCACCGAGCTGTACTCGATGCCCAATGGGGCACAGGCTCCGACTGAGGAGGGAGAGGCGAGCGGGGGCGAGAGCCAGGAGGAGTGGGACTCGGATGCCGCTGAGGATGATGATGATGAGGAGGAGGAGGAGGAGGACGAAGAAGAGGAGGAGGAGGAGGTCGCACCACCGCGCTCGGAAAGGCGGTCGAAGCTTGTCCATGACCCTGCGACTGAACATGGCAAGGGGGTTGCGACTGTGGCGCAGTCGACCAAGCGCCCTCGGACCACTTCTCCGGTGCCGACTGAGAGGGCGTCGAAGCAGCCCAGGGCGGCCCCGTCAAAGCCGACCAACCTCCTGCCGAAGATGAAGGTGTCCATCCCCACCATATCAGGGTAATCGTTGCTGCTTAAATCTTCCTGTTTTGTGCAAGCTTTATCTCTGGTTGACGCTTGAGCTAGTCGACTAATTCTTTGGGATTGCAGTGCTGCTACTTCTGAGACCTCAGCCAGGGCTGATGACCATGAGATGGAGGACGCAGCAACCTCAAACCTTGGTACTATACTCTTAGTTCCGTTTTTAGTCGACTGACTCATGATCTCTAATTCTGATTCTTTTCTGTAGCTCCATCCAACGTTGTTATCACTCTTCCTGATGATGATGAAGATGAGGAACCGCTGAAGCACAGAAGGAGCAGGAAAGCGTCTGCCGGCAGGGTGCTCCAGGATGTGACGGCGCCCGAGACTCTGGTCGCGGAGGAGGAGAACACCACTCGACACACTGTGTCCTTCGCAGTTCCACTTACGAGTGCTCTCCCTGCTTCGTCGAGTGCCGCACAGCCCTCCCTCTCACGACGTACCACGTCCCAGAGGACCAAGCTGGGGCCGCGAAGGAGGCGATACGCTAGGCAGTGATCATGATGGAGCAGGTGAAGGCCATCCGGGATGCGAGCCGGGCAGCTTACGACGCCAGTTCCGCCCTTCAAAGCAATGTTCAGGTCAGTCGACCACCGCTTGTTCTGTTAGGATATGCTATCAAAAAATTTTCTTTCTGGAATTCATAGCAGTCACCCACTGGGTGTGTCGATTCAAACTCCGTGTTAGCGGGGGCACGCTGAGTGCACCCGCTGGGTGTAGTCCCCAAGGCTAAGGTCGACTGCAGGCAGTCGGCCTTAGGCTTTATAAGTTGAATCTTTCCGTCATTCGTCTGAGGCGAATGGATTTCTCAAAACCGGTGGGGGCACGCTGAGTGCACCCATTGGGTGTAGTCCCCGAGACTGTGGTCGACTGCTTGCAGTCGATTACAGTCTTAAAGAATACGTCTTGTTTTTTTTGTTTTTTAGGTCGACTGGTCGACTCTGTCTTCAATAGGATTAGTGGGGGCACGCTGAGTGCACCCACTGGGTGTAGTCCCCGAGACTACGATCGAATGCTTGTATTCGGCTGTAGTCTTAGAAACGCATGATTTTTCCTTTTCCACTCGGAAGTGAATTTTCTTTGACATTTAGTCGATTGGTTCTTCGCAGAAATCCTGTGACCTTGCGGCTCGCTACACCGAGCTAGAAAACAAGCACATTCAGCTCGAGCTGGATTTGAAGCTGGTTCAGGAGAATCTGACGAAGGCAAAGGAGGAGACCGAAGGTATGTTTGGTGAGGCCTCGACGACTGCTTTTTCCCTTCGTTTGTTTCAAAATCTGATCTTGCTGTAACTTGCAGGTAAGGTGAGGGAGGCCCAACAAAAGAGAGACCTTGAACTAGCTGATAAGATCAAGCTTGCTGACGAGAAGTTAGCTTCAGTCACCAAGCTTGAACAAGAAAATACCAATCTGGAAGCTGCTCTTGGGATTGCCAACAAGGAAATCAGTCGACTGAAAATTGACAAAGCTGCCCTGACCGACCAAGTCAACCAGTTGACTGGGAAGAAAAATGAGCTGGAGGCCTTCCTGAGTGGTCTTGCCAAGAAGCTGTTCCTTATGCTTGAAGGTAACCCTTTACTCTCAATAATCATTTTCAACTGTGATTTTTCCATTCGAGCATTGCCTTGACTCGGTGATTGTCCTTGCAGAATTTTGTCAAAACTTTGAAGAAGAGACTAGCCGGCTGGAACCAAACCTTGACCCCATCAATTCTCCGGTGAACGACGAAGTTGCCATGAATGTTTTCCGACTGGAGTCACGTGTTGCAGCTGTCGTGGACTATCTTGCAAGGCTGAAGGTCGCCACATCTCGCATCGACTCATCGCTCTGGCCCAGGGAGACACTCCAGAACGACCTTGAGTCGCTGATGGCTCGCCTGAACACGGTCCCTGGTCGAGTGCAGGAGTGGAAAAAGTCGTCGGCTCGGTGCGGTGCAGATGTTGCTCTGTGTCTGGCCCGAGTCCACTGCAAAGATGCATGAGAAGACAAGCTGGCGGCTCTCCGAGTGGCCAACACCAAGAAACACGACTTCAGGTCCTTCATGGAAACCTTCATTGCTGCTGCCACTTGGATCGCAGATGGAATTCATCTTGATGAGTTCGTCGCTCCTTCCAGCCCTCCGCAGGAGGGGTAAAAAACTTCTTTTAAGCTCGACACTTTAAATTTGCCTCGGTATGCCGAGTGGAATTGTAACCGATAAACCTTAACAGGCTTAGCACCTAAGCACTTTCGATTCCTTTAGGTATCGATCCGAACTTGGATTTGATGTTTGAATATGATTGTTTTTGGCTCGAAATGTCTTTTTGCAGGTTCAAAGCAAGACGCTTACTGCAGTCGACTTATTCCTTAATCCACTTAGGCGAGCGCTGTGCTGCAGCTAAGTCCCCGAGTGTGAGGTTTACTCTTCACTCGGTAGGATTTTGATGTCTTAGGCGAGTACTGGGTTGCAGCTAAGCCCCCGAGTGAGAGGTTTGCTCTTCACCGGCAGGATTTTCATATCTTAGGCGAGCACTGGGCTGCAGCTAAGCCCCCGAGTGAGAGGTTTGCTCTTCACTCGGTAGGATTTTCACATCTTAGGCGAGCGCTGGGCTGCAGCTAAGCCCCCGAGTGAGGGGTTTTCCCTTCACTCGGCAGGATTTTCATATCTTAGGCGAGTACTGGGCTGCAGCTAAGCCCCCGAGTGAGGGGTTTGCCCTTCACTCGGCAGGATTTTCATATCTTAGGCGAGCACTGGGCTGCAACTAAGCCCCCGAGTGAGAGGTTTGCTCTTCATTCGGTAGGATTTTCATATCTTAGGCGAGCACTGGGCTGCAGCTAAGCCCCCGAGTGAGAGGTTTGCTCTTCACTCGGTAGGATTTTCACATCTTAGGCGAGCGCTGGGCTGCAGCTAAGCCCCCGAGTGAGAGGTTTGCTCTTCACTCGGTAGGATTTTCACGTTGTACTTGTGGCGAAGCTCAGAGGAGAGTGTCACAGTCGACCTACACCTTGTCCTCCTTACGAGCGCACATTGTACTTAGGGCGTAGCTCAGAGGAGAGGGTCGCAGTCGACCTGCACCTCGTCCTCCTTTCGAGCATACGTTGTATTTGTGGCGTAGCTCAGAGGAGAGGGTCGCAGTCGACCTACACCTCGTCTTCCTTTCGAGCGTACGTTGTATTTGTGGCATAGCTCAGAGGAGAGGGTCGCAGTCGACCTGCACCTCGTCTTCCTTTCGAGCGTACGTTGTATTTGTGGCGTAGCTCAGAGGAGAGGGTCGCAGTCGACCTGCACCTCGTCCTCCTTGCGGTAGCACATTGTACTTAGGCGAGTGTTTAAACTGCAGCTAAGCCTCCGAGTGGGAGTCTGGCTCGCCACTTGGTAGGATTTAAATAACTTAGGCGAGTACTTTGGACTGCAGCTAAGCCTCCGAGTGGGAGTTTGGCTCGCCACTCGGTATGATTTAAATAACTTAGGCGAGTACTTTGGACTGCAGCTAAGCCTCCGAGTGGAAGTCTGGCTTACCACTCAGTAGGATTTAAATAACTTAGGCGAGTACTTTGGACTACAGCTAAGCCTCCGAGTGGAAGTCTGGCTTACCACTCGGTAGGATTTTATTTAATCTTAGGCGAAACGGATTCGCAGCTAAGCCCCCGAGTGGAAGTCTGGCTCACCACTCGGTAAGGATTTTTTACAAACTTAGGCAAAACGGATTCGCGGCTAAGTCCCCGAGTGGGAGTCTGGCTCGCCACTCGGTAAGGATTTTTTACAAACTTAGGCGAAACGGATTCGCGGCTAAGTCCCCGAGTGGGAGTCTGGCTCGCCACTCGGTAAGGATTTTTACAAACTTAGGCGAAACGGATTCGCGGCTAAGTCACCCACTGAGGGGAAAATAAAAAGTGACAAAAATTATGGAGGAATTATGACACTATTATTTTGAAACCCATGAACTACAGAAGTACTTTACTACAACTCATCCGAGTGATAAACTTAAGTGTAAAATGGGCGGAGTAGTTCCACGTTCCAAGCTCGGGGCTCGTCGATATTATGTTCGACGTTGTAAAGACGGTACGCCCCGTTGTGGAGAACTTTGGTGACGATGAAGGGTCCTTCCCAAGAAGGAGCAAGCTTGTGTTGTTTCTTCTGATCCACTCGGAGAACTAAATCCCCTTCCTGGAAGGCTCGACCCCTCACATTTCTGGCGTGGAAACGACGCAAGTCTTGTTGGTAGATGGTCGATCGGATCAGGGCCATCTCCCTTTCTTCCTCTAAAAGGTCGACTGCGTCCTGCCGTGCTTGTTCAGCTTCTGCTTCGTTGTAGAGTTCAAATCGAGGAGCATTGTGGAGGAGATCACTCGGCAAGAATGCTTCAGCTCCGTAGACCAAGAAGAATGGAGTTCTTCCAGTCGACCGATTAGGAGTGGTCCGCAGTCCCCAAAGCACTGAGGGAAGTTCGTCGACCCACGCTCCAGCCGCATGCTTGAGATCACGCATCAGCCGGGGCTTCAATCCCTTGAGAATCAGGCCATTGGCTCGCTCTGCTTGTCCATTCGACTGCGGATGGGCGACTGAAGCGTAGTCAACTCGTGTTCCTTGAGAGTTGCAGAAATCTCTGAATTCCTCGGAGTCAAAGTTCGACCCATTATCCGTGATGATGTTGTGCGGCACTCCATATCTGAATATCAGTTCCCTGATGAAGCTAACAACAGTCCCGGCGTCAAGGTTCTTGATTGGTTTAGCCTCAATCCACTTGGTGAACTTGTCGACTGCCACCAGTACATGCGTGAAGCCACTTCGACCCATTCTCAAAGGACCAACCATGTCCAACCCCCATACTGCGAAAGGCCAGACGAGTGGAATGGTATTCAGAGCTGATGCAGGCTTGTGCGACATATTCGAGTAGAACTGACATCCTTCACACTTGTCCACTATTTCCTTTGCCATCTCATTCGCCTTTGGCCAGTAAAATCCAGCTCGGTATGCTTTGGCCACAATGGTCCGAGAGGACGCATGATGACCACAGGTCCGCGAGTGGATATCATTAAGGATCATTCGACCTTCTTCTGGCGTTATGCACTTCTGACCAACTCCAGTCGCGCTTTCTCTGTATAACTGTCCTTTGATTACGGTAAAGGCCTTGGATCGACGGACGATCTGTCGAGCCTCTTCCTCATCCTCTGGGAGCTCTTTTCTTAGGATATACGCGATATATGGAACTGTCCAGTCGGGAATGACCACTTAGACCTCCATGATCAAGTCGACCACCGCTGGGACCTCAACCTCAGTCGGATCTGTGGCACTCTTGGGCTGTGGAGCTTCTTTGGTGAAAGGATCTTCTTTGACTGACAGAGTGTGTATATGCTCCAAGAACACACCACTCGGAATGGCTTCTCTCTTGGAACCTATCTTTGCCAGATCATCTGCTGCCTGATTTTTCAGTCGGGGTATGTGATGGAGCTCTAACCCCTCAAACTTCTTTTCCAGCTTCCTCACTGCATTGCAGTATCCAGTCATGGCTGGGCTTCTCACGTCCCACTCCTTCATCACTTGATTGACCACTAAATCTGAATCGCCATAGATCATCAGGCGATGGACGCCGAGTGAAATGGCCATGCGTAATCCATATAAGAGGGCCTCATACTCTGCTTCGTTGTTGGAGGAATCAAAGTGAATCTGGAGCACATATCTAAGCTTATCTCCTCTGGGGGAAACCAAGACCACCCCAGCACCGGAACCATTCAGCATTTTAGAGCCATCAAAGAACATGGTCCAATGCTCCGAGTGAACTTCAGTCGGCTGCTGTTGTTCAATCCACTCGGCGAGGAAATCTGCTATTGCTTGGGACTTAATGGCTTTCTTTGCCTCAAACTTGATATCAAGGGGAAGAAGTTCAATCGCCCATTTTGCCACTCGACCAGTTGCATCTCTGTTGTGCAAAATCTCTGATAGTGGAGCGTCGCTGACGACTGTGATGGAATGATCAGAGAAATAATGAGCAACCTTCTTCGTGGTCATGTATATTCCATACACAAGCTTCTGATAATGAGGGTATCTCTGCTTGGATGGAGTCAAGACTTCAGACAAATAATACACTGGGCGCTGAACTTTGAAGGCTTTTCCTTCTTCCTCCCGCTCGACCGTAAGCACTGTACTGACGACTTGCCCTGTGGCTGCAATATAAAGCAACAGAGGCTCTTTGCTGACTGGAGCAGCCAGCACCGGCTGGGTGGAGAGCAGAGCTTTTAGCTCAGCAAACGCTGCATCAGCTTCTGGAGTCCACTCGAACTTGTCTGCCTTCTTCATCAATCGGTAAAGAGGTAATGCCTTTTCACCGAGTCGTGAGATGAATCGGCTTAATGCGGCCAAGCATCCAGTAAGCTTCTGGACATCGTGCACTCGCATAGGGCGTTTCATTCGGAGAACAGTGCTGATCTTTTCTAGATTAGCATCGATCCCTCGCTCGGAAACGAGAAAACCGAGTAACTTGCCACCAGGAACTCCGAATGTGCACTTTGATGGATTGAGCTTGATATCATACCTTCTGAGGTTGGCAAATGTTTCGGCGAGGTCAGCGAGTAGGTCGGAACCTTTTCGTGACTTGACGACGATATCATCCATATACGCTTCCACATTTCGATTGATTTGAGTGAGCAGACACTTCTGAATCATTCGCATAAATGTGGCTCCGGCATTCTTGAGGCCGAATGGCATGGTGATATAGCAGAAGCACCCGAATGGAGTGATGAAAGCTGTTTTTATCTTATCGGGCCCGTACAGACGGATCTGGTGGTACCCGGAATAGGCGTCTAGAAAAGACAATCTCTCGCATCCCGTGGTCGAGTCAACAATTTGATCTATGCGAGGGAGAGGAAAATGATCTTTCGGGAAGGCCCGGTTGATGTGCTTGAAATCAATGCACATTCGGAGCGATTTGTCCTTCTTAGGAACCATGACGACATTGGCGAGCCACTCAGAGTGGTATATCTCTCGGATAAATTCTGCCGCCAACAGTCGAGCCACTTCCTCACCAATGGCTTTTCTCTTCTGGACGGCGGACCGCCGAAGATGCTCTTTGACTGGTTTTGCTGATGAGTCGACTCTTAGGCGATGCTCAGCCAGTCCCCTGGGAACACCTGGCATGTCAGCGGGCTTCCATGCAAAAATGTCCCAGTTCTCACGGAGGAACTAGATGAGCGCTTCTTCCTATTTCGGGTCGAGTGTTGTGGAGATGTGGGTCGGAGCTGCATTGGGGTCGGTCGGGTGAATGTGAACAGGCTTTGTCTCACCGGACGACTGAAATGCAGATTCTGTGGCGGGTTTCTTGGATCGCAGCAAATCACTCGGATCTGCGTTTTGCTTGTATTCTTCAAACTCGACCGCTGTCACCTGGGAATCGGCAATGTTTGAGCCCTTCTGAAAGCACTCTTCTGCCTTTTTCCGATCACCGGTGACAGTGATCACTCCTTTGGGGCCGGGCATCTTCAGTTTGAGGTACACATAACATGGTCGAGCCATGAACCGTGCATAAGCTGGTCTCCCCAAAATTGCATGATACGCACTCTGAAAATCCACGACCTCAAACGTCAACTTCTCTTTGCGAAAATGTTTTGAATCACCAAACACCACGTCCAGAGCTATTTGGCTGAGTGACTCGACTTTCTTCCCTGGTATAACTTCATGAAAGCTCATGTTACTGGTGCTCAGTCGGGACATCGAAATGCCCATTCCTTTCAGTGTGTCTGCATACAACAAATTCAGCCCACTACCATCGTCCATCAGCACTTTTGTCAGTCGAGTGCCTTCGACAACTGGATCGACCACCAAAGCTTGCCTCCCAGGGGTGGCAATATGAGTCGGGTGATCAGATTGGTCGAATCTGATGGGTGTTTGGGACCATCTCAGATAACTTGCTTTTGCTGGGGCAACCATGTTCACCTCACGGTTAATGACTTTCAGTCGACTCTTGCTTTCCACATCTGCAAAGATCATCAAAGTGGAGTTGACATGCGAATATCCTTCCTCACTGTCCTCCTTGTCTTCGGCCTTGTCCGACTCCTTTTCCTTGTCCTTAGTCTGTTTTCCTTGAAACTGCTGGATCAGGAGTCGACATTGGCGTGTGGTATGCTTTGGGTAAATGATATTGCCCTCTTCGTCTTTCTTCGTGTGGATGTGACACGGCATATCCATCACGTCGTTCCCTTCTTTATCCTTTACCTTCTTAGGGTTCCAGGATCCTTTTGGTTTCCCTTTAAATTTTCCCTGAGTCACGGCCAGAGCCTCTCCAGGAGCTGCTGGTTCAGCCTTCCGCTTCTGTTTCCGACTGGTGTTTCCCTTCTCCGACTGACTCGGTTTGTACTTGCCGCTTCGGAGTCGGTCTTCTTCTTCACCATTGGCGTACTTGGTAGCAATCTCCATCATCTGACTCAGGGTCATGTCTCCGGTTCGACCAAATTTCAGACTCAATTCTCTGTTCTTGACGCCGTCCTTGAAGGCGCAGACTGCCTGATGATCAGACACATTCTCCACAGTATGGTGCAAAGTGATCCATCTCTGAATATACTCCCTGAGAGTCTCATTGGTCTTCTGCACACAGACTTGCAGCTCCATCAATCCAGCCGGTCGCTTGCAAGTTCCTTCAAACGTTCTGACGAACACTCGGGACAGATCTTTCCAAGTGTAAATGCTACTAGGAGGTAACTGATTCAACCACGCTCTGGCAGAACCTTCCAACATGAGGGGCAAATGCTTCATGGCCACCTCGTCGTTCCCACCACCAATCTGAACCGCCACTCGGTAGTCCTCAAGCCAAGTTTCAGGCTTAGACTCACCGGTGAACTTGCTGACTCCTGTTGCCAACCTGAAATTGGGGGGATCACTGCGGCTCTGATAGCTCTGCTGAAACATTCTGGACCAGTAACATGCACTCGACTGCTTGTGGGCGCATCTCTGTCGGGTCCATCCCGATGGGCTCTGTTCCGGTCGACCAAGCCTTGCACGATAATGGATCGCGCGTCAAAGCCTGGTTCTCTGGGGTCGACTGGAGATCTTCGCCCCACACTGAGCTGACGCCTGTCGTCTTGCCGCCGAGGAGCGTAAGACCCTACCCTCGGAGGGGAAGCAGGCACTCGACGCCTATCATCTCGGTCGTCTCGGTCTCCATACTGGTCCCGCCGATTCTCGCGCCCTTCTCGCCGCGGAGGCGATCTGGGACTGTGAGCCGACTGAACCGTATTCGCAGCGACGGATCGACTGTGAATTCTGTTGCACGACTGCGACACGGCTGAATTCTGGTCTCCTGCTGCCCGGAGCAAATCCCTGATCTGCATCAAGCCTCTGCCAGCTTCCGACTGCGAGGGCTGGATGGACTCTGCTATACGGGTCGCAGCTGCTAAATTCTGGATTGGGGTTCGATATACCTGAGTCGGCGGGAAGAGTTGACGTCGATTGGCGTCGGGAACTCGTTGTCGCGCGCGCTCGTCGAGTGCTCGCTGTAGATTCTCCAAGCGAGCACGTTCGGCCAAGTTGGCCAATCGTGCCTCCTCCAAGGCGCGAGCCTCGGGGGTTTCTCCTGCGATGGGAGTATGCAGGGCATCCATATTCCTGCGGCGAAGTTCCTCTCTTTGCAGAGAGTCGAGTGGCTCGGGCTGGTACCTTCGTGGCCCCGTGCGGGGGCGTCTCCGCCGCCTGCCCCACCATCATGGGCGAAGCCAGGCGGACTACGAGGCCCGTTGACCATCAGGATTTCCGCCGCTGGATCACTGCTATTGCATTCGGATGCAGTCTCTACGGAGCCAGTCGACAGATCGAAGAGGCCGTAGAGAGATTCGTCAGGCTTAATTGCCGCAACTTGGGTGGTGGCCGTCTGGCGAGCCACCGCGTGTCTCACCCACCGCTGAAGCCTCGACCGACCAGAGCGCTTGCGCTGGCGGGAGACCGGGAGGGTGGTCGATAGGGGAGTCGACCGATACGGGGTCGACGGTTGCCGCAGCAGAACGCCGCGGACACATGCTCGAAAATGCGTCGCCCCGCGGACGGGAAGCGCATCAACGTCGAGTGGAGCCTCCTGGAGCCAGGCGGAGTCGTCGGCGACGAAGGTGAGAGCGCCGAGGCGGACCTCGTGACCCTCGATTAAAACTCCAGCAGCCACCATGATGAAAGTACTCGGAAGAATTGCAACTTCTCCACAAAATTGCTAAAACACCGTGCCCCAAGGTGGGCGCCAACTGTCGTGGTTTTAAGTCTGACAGTAGAGTGGGGGTAGGTATGGAGAGGCAAGGTCTTAGCTATGGAGAGGCTGTAAACACAAGGGATGTACGAGTTCAGGCCCTTCTCGGAGGAAGTAAAAGCCCTACGTCTCGGAGCCCGGAGGCGGTCGAGTGGATTACGTGTATATGAGTTACAGTGGTGCGAACCCTTCTGCCTGTGGAGGGGGGTGGCTTATATAAAGTGCGCCAGGACCCCAGCCGACCCACGTAATGAAGGGTTTAAGGTACATTAAGTCTGGGGCGTTACTGGTAACGCCCCACATAAAGGGTCTTAACTATCATAAAGTCTACTTAATTACAGACCGTTGCAGTGCAGAGTGCTTCTTGACCTTCTGGTGGTCGAGTGAGTCTTCGTGGTCGAGTCCTTCAAGTCAGTCGAGTGAGTTCCTCGTAGGTCGACTGGAAGGTGATCTCTTCTAAGGGTGTCCTTGGGCAGGGTACTTAGATCAGGTCTATGACCCTACCCTAGGTACATGACCCCATCACACCGTGGAGGTGATTCTGATCATGAGACACAATACATGGCTGCTGAAGATGCTGACAGGTACGAAAGTTTAGTTGCTCAATGTGTTTTGAGTGTGCAGGTCACACAAGCTGAGCAAAATCAGAGGCATAATTTGCTCCATACAAAGGGAGTTGTGAAGGAACATTCTATCTGCGTCATCATAGATGAAGGGAGCTGCAACAACTTGGCTAGCATGGAGATGGTGGAGAAGCTCTCTCTCACCACAAGACCACATCCGCATCCTTACTACATCCAATGGTTCAACAATAGCGGCAAGGTTACGGTAACACATACTGTTCGTGTGCATTTTAGTATCGCTACATATGTTGATTATGATGTGGTACCCATGCAAGCATGTTCGTTATTACTTGGTAGACCATGGCAATTCAATAAAAATTATGTACGCCATGGTAGAAACAATCACTATACTCTTGTTCATAAGGATAAACATATTACTTTGCCTCCTGTGACTCATGATTCTGTTTTGAAAGATGATATTAGTCGATCTAGTAAAGCAAAAACGGAGCAAAATAAGAGCGAAAATCTGATAGTGGCAAAAGAATTTGAGCAACAAATGAAACCTAATAATAAACCATCTAATGTTGCTTCTGAAATTAAATTGAAAAGTGGATTCACTTGCCACCAAATCTGATATTGATGATCTAGATTGCAGCAAATTTGTTTGTTATGTTTTTGTGTGCAAAGAGGCATTATTTTCATTCGATGACATGCCTTCCTCTTTGCCTCCTGCTGTAACTTACTTTTGCAGGAGTTTCTGACGTCTTTCCACAAGATGTGCCACTGGGATTACCACCTATTCGAGGGATTGAACATCAGATTGACTTAATTCCCGGTGCATCACTACCCAACCATGCACCATACTGTACCAATCTAGAGGAGACGAAGGATATAATGCATTAAGTACAGGAGCTACTCGACAAAGGTTATATACGCGAATCTCTTAGTCCTTGTGATGTTCCTTTTATACTAGTGCCAAAAAAGGATGGTACGTCGTGTATGGTGTTGATTGTAGAGGCATTAATAATATTACTATTTGTTATCATCATCCTATTCCTAGGCTACATGATAAGCTTGATGGATTGTGTAACATCCCAATTTTCAATTTGGATGTTATACATAGATCATCATATGCATATCATATTTATTCTTGCATTTTTTGTGATCCTAAAAATCTTAAGCAACTCGAGGACCCAAGGAGAGAGTTGGAGGTTTCACAAAATTCATATTTCAATTTATTTCTAATTTGAAAAGAGGATCAATTTGATTTTATTATTTTTTCGTCAATTATCTCAATACCAAAAGAGAAGATAATATGACTTCTTCAACCTAAGAGAAATATTGGAGAAAGAATTTTAAAATCAAATTAATTATTTATTGGTATTTTTATTTGTTATTTTATTTGAATTAGAAAAAATATTGCATTTTTTAAAATTGCATTTTAGTCCAGAAAAATGTTCATCTTGTCCTAAATATTAGGTTTGGACGGTGAAAATTGTTTCTGGAATTTTTAGAATTATTTTATATTTATTTAGAATTTTTCCTTCGCGGCGAATTTATTTTAAAAAAAACTTCCTAGCAGACTGTGCCGCAGCCCAGCCGGCCCAACGCGCACCGCCGTCGTCCTCCGAGTGGGAGGAGTCCCGCTCGTTGCCGCCGCTGCCAGGGGAGTCCGGCTCGGACTCCCGAGGTTCGCCACCTAACCCAAGCAGCCATCCCGCCCCCCTCCTTTCTATACCCCGCCGCCATCGCCTCCTCTCTCCGAAGCCGCAACACCGCCACCGCCGATCCCGAGCACCGCCGCCGCGCTGCCGCACGCCTCCGCCCCGCGCTGCTGCTGCTGCTGCCGCTGCACCCCGCCGCCGCTCGCCGCCGCCCGCGCCGCCGCCCGTCGCAGCCGTAGTCTTTTTAATGGACGTTCGTTCGTTTTAACGGACAGTTTTCGTCGGATTTGTTCTGTTAGCGAACGTTCGCGCCGTAGTCTTTTTCTTTTTAGTTTATTTTCGGCCAGGGACCAATTCCGCGAATAGTTTTCTCGCGATTTAGCCCCTGATCTTAAAACTAGCATAACTTTTTACTCGTTTATCCAAATTAGACGAAACCAGCGCCTGAATCTTCGTAACGTTCTGTTCTTTCCAGTTAACCAACTTGAACATGATTCTTCTACTGTAAAATTTGAGTTTAGTTCAGATTAGTAAACGATCTTGTTTCGTTCGTATTTTGAGTTTCGTTTCTCCGTTTGAGTTGTTTCTTTTTGCAAATCGTAGCTAATCACTTGTACCTACTATGAAGATCTTATCCACATGATAATAATGTTGTTAGGTTTTACTTTTATTTGTTTAAGCTGTTTGCTTGTTTTGTGTTTGATTTGGATCTTTTCTGGGTTTTCTCGTTGTTTCATTTGAGTGATTGCTTATGTATGCTACTGTTTGTCTATGCTAGATTACCCGGAGTGCGAAGCTTGTTACTACGAATCTCTAGAGTTTGCAGATCGTCAGCAAGGCAAGTTACACTTTGGTCATACTTTTCTATACCCAGTTTTTACTATGCATTAGTATTGCCCCTCAAATATTTGCATGAGTAGGATTGGGAACGTTATGCTTATTTATTGCTTAGCCATGCTCGTAGACAGGGATTGGATCGTGATTCACACATGGAAGTTTGATAGTTATTAATCTTGGTTAACATTAAGGTGGCAACTTTAATATACATCTGGGTGGATTGGTTTCATGTGATTTTTCCTTCGGTTCGCCACCCAGGCTCAAAGGGATCACAAGATTATTCATGCTAGAAACTTTCGTGTGCAGCCACAAGCCATTATTGGCTCTGGGATAGTTGAGTAAGTTGCGTGAGCTCTTGAAGAGGTGTACTAGCAGATGTAGGGGGAAGTAGATGTACCGGTCTGCCCGGAGTAGGGAGTTAATGCTTCAGAAAGACTATGTCTTGATCATCCGATTATGGATGCGAGCGAGTCTTGTGGGGAAAAGTGCGCAAACCTCTGCAGAGTGTATAAACTAATCATGTTTAGCCGTGTCCCCGGTTATGGACATCTTGAGTATCTGGTACTTGAATTATTGATTTGATCTCATCACTTTACTTAATTAATTTGTTGGGTTAACGATGATACTTTTAATTAGGATTTGAGTTGGAGTTACCTTCTCAAATATTGGGCAACTTGGGAGTACTTAAATAAATTTATTTCTTTGTTGTAGGGAAAAACTAGCTTTATGCAAAATCATAAACTTACAGCCTCCACCAGCCAAATATTGTATGTAGATATAGTTCTTACATTTCATTGCTTTACATTATAACTCTGCCAGCATATTCAATGTGCTGACCTACACGGCTGCAACGTCTCATGTTGCAGACTACTTAGACGACGAATGAGGTGTGATAGGTTATTGTTTTGCACTCAGCTATACCGTTGGAGTTAATGAACTCATTTACCTTCGAAGCTTTCATAGTTATTTAGTTTAGATGGCCTTCAGCCATGATATTTTTGTGTAATCATACTCTTTATGTGGACTCGTAGTAATAAGTGTGTGATTGAACTTTGTTATAATTCCTCGAGTACTGTGCATGTAAGCATTACCAATCCAGGGATGACACTGAAGCACAGAGACTTCGATCCAATTTGGATCGTGGTTGCTACAAGATGGTATCAGAGGACACGCGACTGTAGGACACGACCACTAGAATAAGCCACAGGATTTCTCTTCTCTGCTCATTTCTAATTCTCCTCTATTTCTACTCTATAGATGGAGGATCCCAGGAATAAGTTCACTCAGCCGACTGACGACACCCCTTTCGGACGACACTTGAAGGAAGTCACTAAGTACTTGAACATCAGACTACCAAGCTTCACGGGGACTTTCTCTGCAACTGTACCGGAAAAGGAACGCTGGAAGATCAAAGTATGGGTACCTGGGAGGACATTTGCGCCAACAACAGAACCTATTGATTTCTACCTGGATGCACCAAGCTGGAGTATAGGAAAGAGCATGGCAGCACATATCACCTTGGGCGCATATGTGAAGTGTATCACAAGGAGCTGAAGAACACCATTTATTAGATATGTGGCCGCCGAGACGAAGAATGGGAGATGATTCATACCATGAGGGATGGATCAATTGCAGCCTACGTTCAAGAGATGGGAGATCATATTCGTCGACAAGAGAATCAACAAATTATCCACATGAGGAAGATCAAGAAACTGATGAAGAGAAACAACGAACTAGAATATGAATTCAAGTATACACGCGATGGATATGAGGAAGAGATGGCCGTACTACTAGAGAAGCAGGAAGACTTGAAGAGGAAGCTAGGACTACCAGTGGAGAATCACAAGCAAGAACCAACAAAGGAGATCCGTTTGGAGGAATACATCATCCTGGATGACATCGACATGGATAGTGATGCAAGTGATGACAGTGAAGACGACTACGTTGACGAAGCTGGAGTAGATATTATGGAGTCTTCCTCTAATGAAAATTTCTAGATGACCACCATGTAACTAGTAGTATTCCTCCAAGTAGTTAACAACGATCAAGTTTGTAATCATAGGTTAGATCGTTTGTGTGAATCTTGTGTGCTATTGAATGAAGTGAATTGGTTGTGTTTGTCTCATGATCATATGGGTAGTGAATCTCTCTTAGACCTCAATTCTATTCTATTTTCTCACCCCTTCTAAGCCATCAAATGCCTCCGAGACGTGACAATGGATTTGCATTCCCAACGGAGCTCACTCAGTTGATCCAGCAGCAGAATGCCTAGATGCAGATACTAGTTCAGAACCAGAACCAAGGCAACAACAACAACAACAACAACAACAACAACAACCCACCACCAACCCCTGTTGACCACCTAGCCCATTTCCTAAGGTTGAATCTGCCGGTGTTCTCTAGTAGCACCGAGCCAATTGTTGCAGATGATTGGCTCCACAAGATTGGAAGAGAGCTGAGCACTGCAGGATGCACAAATGCGGAGAGAGTGCGCTTTGCCGCACACCAGCTTGATGGACCCGCAGCATCTTGGTGGGAGAATTTCACCGCCACTTAGCCCATTGATATAGTTACATGGGATCAGTTTCAGCAGGCTTTCCGCACTGTCCATGTTTTAGCAAGAGCTATGAGCATGAAGAAGTGCGGGTTTCGCAACTTGCACCAAGGTGGGCGTACCGTGGGCCAGTATGTGGATGAGTTTAGCAAGTTAGCATGATATGCCCCAGATGATGTAGCCACAGATGCTGCTATGCAGGAGAAGTTTCTTGAGGGACTCAATGATGAGCTGAGCATGCAGTTGATGGTGGCAACTTTCAACAACTACCAGGAGTTGGTAGACAGGGCCCTCATGATTGAAGGCAAACAACAACAGATTGATAATCGCAAGAGGAAGTATGGACATGGGAGGTACACTTCAGGAGCTCAGCAGAAGCCCCGCTATTCCCCGTACTCGGGAGGACATACCCACAACCATGGAGGCCATAATCATGGAGGACATACGCACAATGGAGCAAGTTCGCATAACCATAGTGGCCCCAAGAATGACAATGGGAATGGAGGAAGCAGCTGCCAGAACCGTTCCCCCGCAACACCCGCCAAGAGGGATCTAAGCCACATTACCTGTTTCAAGTGCCAGAAGACCGGACATTATGCCACTGAATGTCCTGAAGCAAAGAATGGAAATGGCAATGGAGGTTCTGCAAAGAAGCCCAACCCCTTCACCAAAGGTCAGGTGAACCACGTCAGTGTGGAGGAGATTGAGGATCAACCCGACGCAGTTGTCGGTAAGTTTTTGATTAATTCATTTACCGCACTTGTTCTTTTCGATATTGGTGCATCACATTCATACATATCAAGGGGATTTGTGTATAAGTATAAATTGCCAACCGTAGCCCTTAAGTCACCTATGTTAGTAAGTTTCCCAGGAGCAGAGTATATGGCTAAGAGGGGATGCTATCAGTTGCCAGTAACCATAGGTAGACATGTTTTCCCCACCGACCTGATTGTTCTTGAGTCACAAGGATTGGATGTGATACTAGGCATGATTGGCTATCCAAGTTTGAGGGAAACATTGATTGCGCCAGTAAATCAATTCTTCTCACCACCCCAGAAGGAAAGAGGATCAAGTATGTATCCCGGCATGCGCCGAGGAGAACTCAGGTGAATTCCTTATCAGGAGTTGTTCAGGAGGAAGTACCAGTGGTGAAGGAATATCCCGACGTATTTCTGGAAGAGTTACCAGGCATGCCACCGGATCGAGACATTGATTTTTTGATTGAGCTATTGCCAGGAACCGGACCAATATCAAAGATACCATATCGGATGCCCGCAAAGGATCTGGAGGAAATTAAGAAGCAGATTAAGGAGTTACTGGAGAAAGGCTACATTCGACCAAGTTCATCACCTTGTGGAGCCCCAGTGCTTCTAGTGGAGAAGAAGGATGGATCTTTAAGGATGGTTGTTGATTATCGTGCGCTGAATGAGGTGGCGATCAAGAACAAATACCCTCTGCTGATGATAAATGATTTGTTTGACCAGTTAGAAGCAGCTAAAGTTTTCTCAAAGAACGATCTTCGATCAGGTTATAACCAGTTGAATATCCGAGAGCAAGATATACCTAAGACCACTTCTACCAGAAGGTATGGGCTATATGAGTATACCGTTATGTCATTTGGTTTGACTAACGCACCTGCCTATTTCATGAGTATGATGAACAAAGTGTTTATGGAGTTTTTGGACAAGTTCATCATGGTGTTCATTGATGATATATTGATATACTCGAAGAATGAAGAAGAGCATAAGGAGCATTTGCGTTTCGTTCTTGAGAAGCTCAGAGAACATCAGTTGTATGCCAAGTTCAGCAAATGTGAGTTTTGGTTAAAGGAAGTTGGATTCCTCGGACATGTTATATCTGGAGAAGGAATAGCAGACCCTACCAAGGTTGCTTCTGTCACTAAGTGGTTGACACCGACATCAGTTGGGGAGATCAGAAGTTTTCTTGGACACGCAAGCTATTATCGGAGGTTTATTGAGAATTTCTCCAAGATTGCAAAGCCCATGACGGAGTTATTGAAGAAGGACGCCAAGTTTAAATGGACTGAGGACTATGAGGCCAGTTTTCAGGAGTTGAAGAAACATTTGGTTACAGCCTCAGTGCTGATTCTCCCAGATAAACGAAAGGATTTCCATGTATATTGAGATGCTTGACGCAGAGGACTTGGAGGTGTGCTTATGCAAGAAGGAAGAGTTGTTTCATATGCCTCACGATAGCTTCGACCTCATGAGTGGAATTATGCTACGCCATGATTTGGAGTTAGCAGCCATAGTGCATGCGCTGAAAACATGGAGACACTTTCTCATCGGAAACTATTGTGATGTACACACGGATCACAAGAGTTTGAAATACATCTTCACGCATAAGGAGTTGAACCTTAGGCAAATGAGATGGTTGGATCTCATAAAGGATTACAATATGAAATTGCACTATCATCCCGGAAAGGCAAATGTCGTAGCAGATGCGTTGAGCCGCAAGAGTTATGTTAACACGCTCATAACTGGAGGATTACCAAAGGAGGTAGCAGATGATCTTCGAGAGCTATGCTTGGAGATAGTTCCGGGAGGTTATGTTGCAGCATTGGAAATTCATTCCACTTTGTTGGGTAAGATCAGAGAAGCCCAGAAGACTAGCAAGGAGATTGCCGAGATAAAGGAAAGTATGAGCAAAGGAAAGGCTAAAGGATTTCGTGAGGATGAGCACGACACCTTATGGTTTGAGGATCATATTTATGTGCCTAATGACCCCAAGATCAGGATGTTGATTCTGCAGGAGGCCCATGATTCGCCGTACTCGATTCACCCAGGCAACGCCAAGATGTATCTGGATTTGAAGGAAAGTTTCTAGTGGACAGGAATGAAGAAGGATATTGCCGAGGATGTAGCAGTATCTGATGTATGTCAGAGAGTCAAGGCAGAGCATCAGAAGCCAGCAAGATTGCTACAGCCGTTGCCGATACCCGAATGGAAGTGGGATAAACTTGGCATGGATTTTATCACTGGATTACCGAGGACTCGTTCAGGCTATGACTCTATTTGGTTTGTAGTTGATCGCTTGACGAAACTAGCTCATTTCATCCCGGTGAAGAGAACTTATACGAGTGCTAAGTTGGCAAAGATAAACATGTCCAGGATCGTATGTCTGCATGGAGTTCCAAGGACCATTGTATCAGATTGAGGAACCAAGGTTACTTCAAAGTTTCGGAATTAGTTGCATGAAACTTTTGGTACCAGGCTAGAGTTCAGTACAACCTTTCATCCACAGACAGATGGACAGACTGAGAGAGTTAATCAGATTCTGGAGGACATGTTGAGTGCTTGTGCGCTAGATTATGGATCTAGTTGGGATGACAATTTGCCATATGCAGAGTTCTCTTATAACTACAGTTATCAAGCCAGTTTGAAGATGGCCCCTTTCGAAGCCTTGTATAGAAGGAGGTGCAGGACACCGTTATCATGGGATGAAGTTGGAGATCGACAGTTATTCGGACCAGACTTAATCAAAGACTCTAAAGAGAAGGTTAAGTTGATTCATGACAGACTCAAGGTAGCCCAGTCCAGGCAGAAGAGTTGCAGATACTAAACGCAAGGAGATAGTTTACAAAGTCGGAGACAGTGCATACCTTCGTGTGTCCCCACTTCGAGGAATTAAACATTTGGGAGTCAAGGGAAAGCTAGCACCACATTTTGTGGGACCATACAGAGTTCTGGAACGCATGGGAGAAGTTGCATACAAGCTGGAATTGCCAAAAGAATTGTCAGGAGTTCATGATGTGTTTCACGTTTCTTAGTTGAAGAACTGCCACGCAGAGATGGCTGATATTCCTCTAAGAGATACACTGCCACTGGAACCAATTCAGTTAGATAGTGATTTGACCTATGAAGAGAAGCCAGTCAAGATTCTCAAGTTTTCCAGTCGAGTTACTCGCAGCAAGGTTGTTGGGGATATAACTATTGAGTATAAACCGCCCAGGAGGGGCCGTGTTATGCTCATAGGGAGTCATCCGTATTCAAGCCCATGAAGACAAGGAATATGGCGCTTTACTATAGAGACTTAAAGGCCCAGAGCCCAAAGGCGGATTAGGGCCCGTAGACATAAACCGCCATGAGATATGTAACTTGTATTGTAAGATAGGAAAGGTAGAAACAGAGCTGGACATGTGTATGAGTCGCCATCGGGATTCTGTAAACTACCGGGCGTCAACTTGTGTATATAAAGGGATGACCCGGCGGCGGTTCAGGGACAAGAAACAACAACTCGAGAGATAGGTAAAGCGGATTCGCTCCCTACTCATCGAGACCCCATCAATTCCACCACAACTGGATCATAGGCTTTTACCTTCACCGCAAGGGGCCGAACCAGTATAAACTCCCCGTGTCCTTTGTCCAGTTTAACCCCTTTAAGCTAATCTCGTTGCGATGGCTCCACGACTAAGTCCTCACACTAGGACATCTGACGTGATAATTCCACGACAGTTGGCGCCCACCGTGGGGCTATCGCATGATGGTTTCGAGTTCTTAAAGGGCAACTTTGAAGGACTCAAGGGATATGCAGTGGGCCGGATGACCAAGAGTCGTCGTGGCAAGCTCTACATCGACGACGCAAGCTGGGGCCCCGAGGCCATCTCAATCGAGTACAGGTACCGGGTCCCCTTTGGAGGAATTCACGTCTTCATCAGCAAAATCGGCGAACCAGGCCATGAGCCGGACATCTGCACCGACCTCGTCGAGACGGCTTAGCGTGCAAGCCCTGCCGGGGTTCAGCCCGCCATGAAGCATGCGTTTGGAGGATTCATCAATGGCGCGAAGTCTGAACCGGTGTTCGATGGTGAGACTGTTGTCTATTCAGATGATGAATCTTCCACCGGTGAGACCGAGTCACTGTATCAACTGCAAGATGGCCGGTTTGGGGGTTGTTCCGATGGCGGCAGTATTCCGGACCCCTTTGAACCGCCAAACCGGGTTGAAATCTTCATGGCCGGTACGCAGCCCACACAACACTCCTCATCAGCAGCGGTGATGATTTCCGGATCGGCAGCCGGGGCAGGAGGCCCCGCGCGCCGGCCGGCTCAAGTTCTGTCTGACTTATTGGACACCCGAACGACGTTGCTGACTACAGAGGTTACCCCAGATAATCAAGATCAGCACAACACAAAGGTCACGAAGCTGCGAGGTCAGATAACTCAGGCCAAGGAGGACATGGCGGCTGAGGATACCAGGATTGCTGATGAGCGGGCCGCTTTAGATGCTCAGGCACAGCGGATTCAGGCAGAGAATTACCGGCTCATGCCTGGATCAGAATGCTTCAAACAACGTGTTGAGGAGGAGGCATTGGTCTCGTCTACCACCAGTTTATGAAGCAATGAATCTCTTCAACACACCAGGAGCAGGGCCCAGTAATGCGGCAGCGGTAAACCAGACTAAAGCACCTGGGACAGGAGCGCCGGATCAGCCACGGGTGACGGACCAGCCTCGACGGACCCATGACCCGCCTCAGTACATGCCAACACCGCCAGGTCACTTCTCCACCCCTTTGGATAACATGGTCGCTGCGGCATCGCGATTGGCATCTATTCCAATGGAGGGCGAGTCTCTAGCGGCGGTTGAGACGCGATGGGCCAGAGATCCCCTTCAAACGGCTATGGTTCAGCAGCGGGCTTATTCATATAGTCGAGATAGAATTCATTCAACCCCTCGCCCGAGCAGGAGTTACAGCAGGCACATTGATGAACCGGTTGTGTCAAGCAGTGCGCGGAACTATGATGCCCCTCGAGGGCCTAATCTGGCGCGCGGTGGTGCAAATGCTCAGGACGTGATGTATAATGGTAGAGCGCGTCGAGAAGCCGAGTTAGCGGCGCAGTACGCGGACCGTCAGCTTACTCCGGTTCGTCCGACAACATTAGTGGAACCAGGTCTTGCTTTCAGCTGTTGGGGGGTAATAGAGGCAAAGGTATCCCGTCTTTCGATGAGATGGTGGCTATAGTTTTCTGAGGGAGTCGACCTTGACGATCCGACTACGAACGTGCGAGACGTCGCGCCTTAGCAATCGCTAAACCAACTTCCGAGGGGTTATTGACCATGCTAGAGCACGATCAACCTGACCACAAGGGTCTGTTTTCCTGCGAGCAAACGAAGAACAAGCAAGAAACTGAGATTGTAATCTGCATATAGTGAATATAAGATGAAAGCTTTATTGATGAAGGCGGGGTTCTGTGACGTCTTTGTTTGGTCGTTGAACACAAACGAAGTACGCGAAGTTGCAGCTATGGAGAACTTTAATCTAAACAAAACCCAAAGTCTAAACGACGCCCTAAGGGCTGTATATATGGAGGAAGAGGGGGGAATTTCGTGGCCCTTGGGGAAGGGGTCCGAAACCAACCCTATCTCTTGTTTCCCCACACATACGGACTCTAAAAACAGCCTATACTCAAGTATTTCGAAAATACATGGGCCTGGCCCAATAATAAGGTGACGCAGCACCTAGAATGGCCTCTGGACGAAAGTTATGAAGTAGCATCTTGTATATTTCATCCAAGGCTTCATGCACCCATTATGGTGGCTTCAACGTCTTAAAATCATCACTTGTAACTCCGTTCTTGTTCCCCTTGCACATGCCATCATCTCCATGCTTGTTCTTGATCCAATGTTCATTCTTCTCCGAGCTAGGCCCTTCATTTGTAAGCAAAACAAATGTATCCAATTTAGGCAGCATCATATTCTCATGAACATTAGAATCGTTACCAAGAAACGAAAGTATCCGATAATTTAATTGGCATGCGCGAGCTCTAGTAATTGGTCCAGTATGTATAGCAGCAGGGGCTGTGGGTGTAACAATGGTATTGATGTCCTCATCATCGTCCCCTTCTTGAAATGAAGTCGACCTCGACGGAAGCTCATCTTTCTCACCCAAATAAGGCTTCAAATCTGCAATGTTAAAAGTGGGACTAACCCCAAAATCTGCAGGCAGCTCAAGTTTATATGCATTATCATTTATTTTCTCTAACACATTAAAAGGACCATCAGCATGTGGCATTAGCTTTGATTTGCGCAAATCAGGAAATCTATCCTTATGCAAATGTAACCAAACAAGATCTCCAGGTGCAAACACAACATGTTTTCTACCTTTATCTCCAACAGGTTTATATTTAGCATTCATACGCTCAATGTTTTCCTTAGTTAACTCATGCATTTTTAAAATCAATTCAGCACGTTGTTTAGCATCAAAATTAACCTTCTCCGAAGATGGAAGAGGCAACAAATCAATAGGTGCAGGAGGTTGGAAACCATACACAGTTTCAAAAGGGCACATCTTAGTAGTAGAATGCAATGAACGATTATAAGAAAATTCAATGTGAGGCAAGCATTCTTCCCACATTTTCTTATTATTCTTCAAAACAGCCCTAAGCATAGTAGACAATGTTCTATTGACTACTTCAGTTTGTCCATCAGTTTGGGGTTGAGAAATAGTACTAAAAAGTAGTTTAGTCCCCAACTGAGCCCATAAACATCTCCAAAAGTGGCTAAGAAATTTAGTATCACGATCTGAAACAATAGTATTTGGCACAGCATGCAAGCGAATAATCTCACGAAAGAACAAATCTGCAACATTAACAGCATCATCGCTTTTATGACATGGTTTAAAGTGTGCCATTTTCAAGAATCTATCCACGACAACAAATATGCTATCCCTCCCCTTCTTTGTTCGAGGTAAACCTAAAACAAAGTCCATAGATATATCCTCCCAAAGAACACTAGGAACAGGAAAAGGCACATATAAAGCATGATGATTGAGTCGTGACTTAGCTTTTTGACATGTAGTGCAGCGAGCAACAAAGCGCTGAACATCCCGTCTCATCTTTGGCCAAAAGAAATGTGTAGCAAGTACATCCTCCGTCTTCTTCACGCCAAAGTGTCCCATTAGTCCTCCTCCATCCGCCTCCTTCAACAACAAAAGATGAACGGAGCTAGCTAGAATGCATAGCTTGTTAGCATGGAACACAAATCCATCATTAACGACGAACTTGTTCCATGTTCTTCCTTCTTTACAATTCTGCAATACATCTTTAAAATCAGCATCATGCACATATTGATCTTTGATGGTCTCCAAACCAAATATTTTGAAGTCAAGTTGTGAAAGCATAGTATAGCGACGAGAAAATGCATCAGCAAGAACATTTGCTTTACCCTTCTTGTGTTTGATGACATAAGGGAAAGTTTCAATGAATTCAACCCATTTAGCATGTCTACGATTTAGTTTAGCTTGACTTTTAATATGTTTCAAAGATTCATGATCAGAATGTATAACAAATTCTTTGGGCCATAAATAATGTTGCCAGGTTTCTAAAGTCCGAACAAGAGCATATAATTCTTTATCATAAGTAGAACAGACTAGGCCCACTCAATTTTTTAGAAAAGTATGCAACAGGTTTGCCATCTTGTAATAACACACCTCCTAATCCAATTCCACTAGCATCACATTCAAGCTCAAATGTCTTATTAAAATCAGGAAGCATGTGTCAACTTATCTTTCAACATCATGAAGGCTTCTTCCTGTGCGGTACCCCAAACAAAAGGCACATCCTTCTTTGTAAGCTCATTGAGAGGTGCAGCAATGGTGCTAAAATCTCTCACAAAACGCCTATAGAATCCAGCGAGGCAAAGAAAACTCCTCACTCGTGTGACCGTTTTGGGCTGCGGCCAACTCTCAATAGCTTCAATCTTGGCTTTATCAACTTCAATTCCCTGTGGAGTAACAACATAGCCAAGAAAAGACACTCGGCCGGTGCAAAAGGTGCACTTCCCAAGGTTACCAACCAAACGTGCATCACGTAGAGCAATAAAAACAGCACGTAAATGTTCCAAATGTTCCTCCAAAGATCTGCTATAAATCAATATGTCATCAAAGTAAACTACCACAAATCGTCCAATGAAAGCATGTAAAACTTCGTTCAATAATCATGACAGTACTAGGTGCATTAGTTAACCCAAAAGGCATGACTAACCACTCATATAATCCAAACTTAGTTTTAAATGCTGTTTTCCAATCATCCCCAAATTTCATATGAATTTGATGGTATCCACTACGCAAATCAACTTTGCAGAATATTGTAGAGCCACTCAATTCATCAAGCATATCATCTAGCCTAGGAATAGCATGACGATAATGAATAGTAATATTATTAATGCCTCTACAATCAACACACATATGCAATGTACCATCCTTTTTCGGCACTAGAATAATAGAAACAACATAAGGAATAAGGGATTCACGTATATAACCGTTGTCGAGAAGATCTTGTACTTGACGCCTAACCTCCTTCGTCTCCTCTGGATTGGTATGGTATGGCGCATGGTTTGGCAGTGAAGCACCGGGAAGTAAGTCAATCTGATGCTCAATCCCTCGAATAGGCGGTAATCCTGGTGGCACGTCTTGTGGAAAGACATCAGCAAACTCCCGCAAAATGTTAGTGACAGCAGGAGGCAAAGAGGAAGGCACGTCCTCGAATGAAAATAATGCCTCTTTGCACACAAAAGCATAGCAAACAGATTTACTGAAATCTAGCTCATCAATATCAGATTTGGTGGCAAATAAACATGCACTTTTCAATTTAATTTCAGAAGCAACACTAGAAGGTTTATTATTAGGCTTCATTTGTTGCTCAAATTCTTTTGCCACAAACTGATTTTCACTCTTATTCTTCTCCTGTTTTGCTTTATTAGCTCTATTAATATCATCTTTCAAAATGGAATCAGGAGTCATAGGAAGCAAAGTAATATTTTTATCCTTATGAACAAGAGTATACTAATTGTTTCTACCATGGTGTACATAATTTTTATCAAATTGCCATGGTCTACCAAGTAATAAGGAACATGCTTGCATAGGTACCACATCACAATCAACATAATCAGCATATGTAGAGATACTAAAATGCACACAAATAGTACATGTTACCTTAACCTTGCCGCTGTTGTTGAACCATTGGATGTAGTAAGGATGTGGATGTGGTCTTGTGGTGAGAGAGAGCTTCTCCACCATCTCCATGCTAGCCAAGTTGTTGCAGCTCCCTCCGTCTATGATGACGCGCACAGAACGTTCCTTCACAACTCCCTTTGTATGGAACAAATTATGCCTCTGATTTTGCTCAGATTGTGTGACTTGCACACTCAAAACATGTTGAGCAACTAAACATTCATACCTGTCAGCGTATTCAGGAGCCATGTATTGCGTCTCATGATCAGAATCATCTCCACCGTGTTCTTGACGTGTAATAAGAGCCAAAGTCTCCTCATCATAGTCACTAGTGGACTCATACCCACCATCCTCAGTAGCAATCATCACACGCTGAGATTTGCATTCTCTCGCATAATGACCTCTTCGCTTACAACAATGACAAATAATAGCACTTGTGTGCCCAGTTGATGCCATGGAAGAAGAAGAGCTCTGTGCAGGCCCGACAAGTGCGCTCTTGGCAGATAGTGGTGGTTGTGCCTGCTTTCTTGTATCACTACTAGACGTGGCACCTAACGGAGGTGCTGGTGCAGTAGAAGTAGAAGATGCATGCGGTGTCCATGATGAAGGTCGACCTGTAGAAAAGTTAGTTCGCGCCAATGCTTGTCGGTCCTGCACTTCACGTTCAGCTTTACAAGCAAGATGAAATAAACGAGTGATATTAGTATACTCCTTATTCTCTAGAATGGTCTGAATTTCTCTATTTAATCCACCCATAAAACGTGCAAGCATAGCTTCATTCTCCTCAACAATACCACATCTAATCATGCCAGTTTGTAATTCCTTATAATATTCTTCTACAAAATTTTTTACTTGTCTTAAACGCTGTAATTTTTTAAGCAATTCGCGTTGATAATATGGTGGAACCCAACGAGTACGCATAGCAGTTTTCAAAGCAGCCCAAGTAGCTGGAATAGGATATAATCAACAATGTTCAGACCACCATACTCATGCAAAACTAGTGAAAGCACAAACAATAGCAGCAACCCGTCTCTCCTCGGGATATTGTAAACATGTAAAACATTGTTCAGTTTCTAACTCCCAAGTAAGATATACATTAGGAATGTATCTACCCTCAAACGGTGGAATATTCAATTTCAGTTTAGGAACATGGTCATGATCTCGTACCTGAGGTGGTGGTGCAGGCCTACCGTTGCGAATAAATACCTGAGGTCGACCTGCTGGTGGTGGTGCTGGTGGCTGCACGTAGTTCTGATTTTGATCAACCTCATCCTCGTAATAGTCCTCCACCTCTGCAGTAACAGCAGGAGCTACAGAAGCACCAACAGCAGTAGCAGCGGCACCAGAGGTTTGTCCTGGCTCAATAGGAACACGCTGTGCTTGCCCTACTGTATCGCGGCGTAGAACTGGTTATGGGAGACGTTTGAGTAATTCATCAAACTTGGCGTCCAACTTGGTGTCAATTGTCTTCTCAATGTCATCCATCCTCTCCAATGCCTTTCCAAAACTGGCCATCACGTCTTCCACCTGTTGACCCAACATTTGATGAAACTTATCATGAAGCTCCTTCTTCGTCATGTTCTCCCAGTCAATCTCGTCGGCTTGTGATCCTGCCATGGTTAGCAGCAATAGAAACACAAAAGAATATGATCCTACAGACTACTAGGAAGCGGTGGTGGTGGTGGTGTGTCACAAATCCTTCAAGCGAATCTCAAATTCTTGCCAGTTCTTACCCAGCAGCAGGTGGTGATCGACAACCGTTGTAGTCAAAACTCTCAAAGCTTGGATAGAGCAATTACCATGGAGAGTCAAACGCACGACGTAGTTGTATGTGTAGCTGGGAAGGCTTATAATATGGTAGCAAAAAGGGTCAGCAATAATCAATTCAGAGATGCAAAGTTGAATAAACGCTCAACGATGGTACTTTGTTGGTCCTAGGCTAGACTGTGATAGAGACGTGAGCCTAGAACACTAACAAAATCACGACGCCGCACGGAAACAAGGGAGAAGCACAATCTGAATTTTTTTTGCTCCTTTTTTTGCGCTCTTTTTTTTGCGCTCCTTTTTTTCTCTGAAAATCACTATAATGGCGAGTGTCTCATAACTCTTCCCAAGTCAAGATAACAGGATAGACACGAAATTTTTGTGACCAATTTTTTTTTGACCGCCCGGACCCAAAAACTGGAAACGGGTCAAAAAAAACTTTCTATAACGGCGACTGTCTCAATACGCTTGGAAACACCTAAAAATAGGATAGCCAGATTTTTTTTTCTCAAGTGCGTTTTCGGAAAATTTTGGGCCTAAACGGAGGGCGTTTTTCGGACTTTTTTTTGGAAACCAACCTCTTCTACGGACGGCAAAAGATTGCTGGAATCCGAAACCTACTCAGACAAGGAAAAACACAAATCTGGAAATAGATGGATCTCGAAAGTTAACCTAATATGAGATGGACTCGGAGTGGTGGCGCTATATGGATGTGGGTCGATGGTGGTATATGGATTCAGATCGGTGTTGGTATATGGACTCGGAGCGGTGGCGGATGGCAGGGACGATGTATCTGGTGTGGTGGTGGTATATGGCAGTGGATGATGATGGTGCGACGGCGGCGTGAAAACCCGTGAACAGAACTCGAAACTCTAATAGACTAGACGCTAAGACCAGCAACTAGACATGACGATGCAACCGAAAATTCAATAAAGCAAAATACTGAAAAGACTATGCAATGGCTCAGACTGGTTTGGATATGATGAACTAACCCTAATTTTTTTGTGTGGCTTTTTCGTGGGCTGTAGGTATGAAGAACAGACTCGATCTAAACTACGAAAAACTGTAAAATCTCACCGAGCAACCTGAAAATCTGATACCACTTAATAGAGGCAAAGGTGTCCCGTCTTTCGATGAGATGGTGGCTATCGTTTTCTGAGGGAGTCGACCTTGACGATCCGACTACGAACGTGTGAGATGTCGCACCTTAGCAATTGCTAAACCAACTTCCGAGGGGTTATTGACCACGCCGGAGCACGATCAACCTGACCACGAGGGTCTATTTTCCTGCGAGCAAACGAAGAACAAGTAAGAAATTGAGATTGCAATCTGGATATTGCGAATATAAGATGAAAGCTTTATTGATGAAGGTGTGGTTCTGTGACGTCTTTGTCTGGTCGTTGAACACAAACGAAGTACGCGAAGTTGCAGCTATGGCGAACTTAAATCTAAACAAAACCCAAAGTCTAGACGATGCCCTAACGGCTGTATATATGGAGGAAGAGGGTGGAATTTAGTGGCCCTTGGGGAAGGGGTCTGAAACCAACCCTATCTCTTGTTTCCCCACACATACAGACTCTAAAAACAGCCTATACTCAAGTATTTCAAAAATACATGGGCCTGGCCCAATAATATGGTGACGCGGCACCTAGAATGGCCTCTGGACGAAAGTTATGAAGTAGCATCTTGTATATTTTGTGAAAGGCTTCATGCACTCATTATGGTTGCTTCAATGTCCTGAAATCATCACTTGTAACTCCGTTCTTGTTCCCCTTGCGCATGCCATCATCTCCATGCTTGTTCTTGCTCCAATGTTCATCCTTGTCCATGCTAGGCCCTTCATTTATAAGCAAAACAAATGTATGCAATTTAGGCAGCATCATATTCTCATGAACATTAGAATCATTACCAAGAAACGAAAGTACCTTGTAATTTAATTGGCGTGCGCGAGCTTTAGTAATTCGTCCAGTCTGTATAGCAGCAGGGGCTGTGCGTGTAATAATGGTATTGATGTCCTCATCAGGGGGTGCCATGTCTCACCCCAGCTCTATGCAATGTGCGGCTGCCCAAGGATTTCAAGGGTCCGCGTAAAGTGCCCAATTACACTGCTGATTTACCCCCCGAGTCATGGGTTGAAAGCTATGAGATGGCAATGGAGATGATGTATGTGGATGAGGGGGCATGTGCTAAATACTTCACCATGATGTTGGATGGAACGGCACGCACTTGGCTGAAAAGTTTGCCGGCTAACTCCATTGGGTCATGGGCTGAGTTGAAGGCCCGATTTATAATGAACTTGAAGGACATGTGCAAGCAACCCATGTCAATTGTGGATTTAGCCCCCTGTGTCCAAGAAGAAGGCGAATCAACCACCCATTGGGTGCGCCGGGTTTCGGAGATCTTGCATTCATCGGACTGCATCACTGCTAATTCAGTAGTCATAACATTGGAGGGCAATTGCCTGTTTAAGCCGCTGAAGCTGAAGTTGGGACGGCTCAAGCGTCATTGCAATGACATGGGAACACTTATGACAGCTCTGGTTAAGTATGCCAATTCTGATAGTACCAAGGATCCCCAGTCTGATGATGAGAAGCCGAGTAAGGGAAAGAAGAACGTCGGTGCAAAAGGGCAGCAGCATAACCAGGCGGGCCATGGGAATTATGGTAAGCGTAAAGCGGACAGTAATTCAGATTTTGTGGCCAACACCAATGCATAGGACAATGGCCAGCGTCGTAACGGTAAACTTCCCCCACAGAGTGGAGGATCAGGTGTCAATCTTGAGCGCCTGTTAAATCAGCCTTACCCGAGGCACGGTACATGAGAAAAGCCAGCCACGCACCTTTGGAAGGATTGCTTTATTATGCGGGAGTTCAAGAACTCAGATCTTGTCCGATATGATCATGGACCGTCCGGCGGTTCAGGGCCTGGGGCTCATGGGTTGGGTTATGGTGGAGGAAATTCCGGTTCAGGTTTTTAAGGTAGTCAAGGCGGGCATGGAAATCAAGGCAATCAGGGCAACCAGGGTGGTTATAATCAACAGGGAAATCAGCAACAGCGATAGTCAGGTTATCAGAGTCACCCGAAGCAGTTGAATAGTGGGCATTATCATGTCTTCACCACTAGCTTGTGCAGGCGCGATCAGAAGCTTCATAAAAGGGCAGTGAACTCTGTTGAACTGGCGGTACCCTGTTTTTGCGCTGGTCTGAGCAGCATATTGTGTGGAGTCGAGAGGATCATCCGCCCCGGATTGATAATCCCGGTCACCTGGCTTTGGTGGTGGCACCTCAGGTTGGAGGTTATAAGTTCACCAAGGTGCTCATGGATGGAGGAAGCAGTATCAACATCTTGTATTATGAAACCTTCAGTCGTATGGGGTTGACAGATAAGAATCTTAAACCGTCAAACACCATTTTCCACGGTGCGGTGCCTGGTAAATCGGCTTATCCGGTCGATAAGATAGCTCTGGAAGTTGCTTTTGGAGATGATCATGATTCGAGGTCAGAGACGTTGACTTTTGAAGTGGTGAAAATCAGGAGCCCGTATCATGCCCTGTTTGGACGGCCGGCTTATGCTAAGTTCATGGCAAGGCCCTGTTATGTTTATCTGTAGCTCAAGATGCCGGGTCATAAGGGGACCATCACAGTACATGGAAGTCGGGAGATCGCTTTGGAATGTGAGGAGGGCGATGCAGCCTATGCTGAGTCGGTTTGTGCGACAAAGGAGTTGAAGTTCTATAAGGACAATGTTGATCCGACAGATATGACGTCTTTGAAAAAGCCAACTACAAAGCATGATCCGGCATTGAAGTTTAAATCGGCTGATGAGACTAAGTTGGTTGATTTTGTTCCTGGTGATTCATCCAAGCAATTTAGCATCAGCGCTAACTTGGATCTGAAATAGGAAAGCGCGCTCATCGAGTTCATCCGTGAGAACCAGGATATCTTTGCATGGAAACCTTCTGACATGCCAGGTGTACCAGTCAAGCAGTTTCTCCGTCGCTCCAATGAAGAGAGATGCAAGGCCATTGGTGAGGACGTAGCCCGGCTCTTGGCAGCAGGGTTTATTGTGGAGGTTTTTCACCCTGAGTGGTTAGCTAACCCGGTGCTGGTAGTCAAGAAGAATGACACTTGGTGTATGTATGTGGATTACACAGATTTGAACAAGGCTTGTCCAGCTGATCCCTTTGCTCTCCCTCGTATTGATCAAATTATTGATGCTACAGCGGGTTGTGAACATTTGAGCTTTCTGGATGCTTATTCAGGTTATCATCATATCAAAATGGCAGTTAAGGACCAGGAGAAGACAGCCTTTATAACTCCCTTTGGAGCCTTCTGCTATGTGTCTATGCCTTTCGGGCTCAAGAGTGCCCAGGCGACTTATCAGCGATGTGTGCAGAATTGTCTTCATAATTAGATTGGGCACAATGTTCAAGCTTATGTGGATGATATCGTGGTGAAATCCAGGAAAGCAGAGACATTAATAGCTGATTTGAAGGAAATCTTTGATAATCTCCGGGTTTATAAGATGATGCTTAATCCGGCCAAGTGTGTTTTTGGTGTACCGACAGGCAAGCTCTTGGGTTTTCTGGTGTCTAACAGGGGCATTGAAGCTAATCCAGAAAAGATCAAGGCCATTACGTCCCTCGCTAAACCAGCGTGTATCAATGATGTTCAACGCCTGGCGGGTCGTATTGCAGCGCTAAGCCGGTTTATCAGCCAGTTGGGAGAGAAGGCCATCCCTCTATATCAGATGATGAAAAAGACAGACAACTTTGTCTGGAGTGATGCTGCTAATGCGGTGTTTGAGGATCTGAAGAAGCAGTTAGCCGAGCCGCCCGTTCTAGCTGCCCCCATTGATAAAGAACCATTTCTATTATATGTGGCTGCTAACGCCCAGGCTGTCAGCGTGGCTATTATGGTTGAGCGCAAGGAGGCAGGTAAGGAATATCCGGTTCAACGACCTTTTTATTATATCAGTGAGGTTCTTATTGAGTCCAAGCAGAGATATCCACATTGGCAGAAGCTGGTTTATGGAGTTTTTATGGCGAGCCAGAAGCTTAAGCAATACTTTCAGGGCCATCCCATCACTGTGGTCAGTTCCGCCCCTTTGGGAGATATCATCCAGAACAGGGAGGCAACTGGCCGGGTTGCTAAGTGGGCTATCGAGCTTGGACCTCACGGGTTAAAATATATGCTTCGTACAACCATCAAGTCTCAAGGACTCGTGGATTTCATCAATGACTGGACAAAGTTGCAGGCACCGGAGGATAAACCGAATAACACATACTGGACTATTCACTTCGACGGGTCCATGCAATTGGAGGGCTGGGGGGCTGGAGTGGTTCTTACTTCCCCTCGAGGTGAAATTTTTTGTTATGTTCTCCGCTTGATGTTTCCCTGTACTAACAGTGCAGCTGAGTATGAGGTCTTGCTCTACAGTCTTCGGATGGCTAAGAAGATGAACTTAATCCGGGTATGTTGCTTCGGCGACTCCGATTTAGTGGCTCAGCAAGTGTCTGGTACTTGGGATTCTAAGGATCCACTCATGGCGGCTTATAGGCGTGAGGTGGATATCATTGCTAATCACTTCAAGGGTTACCAAGTTGAGCACATTGATCGGCGCAAGAATGAAGTGGCGGACGCTTTAAGCCGGCTCAGGTCTCAGTGTAAACCCGTGCTGCCCAATGTCTTTCTGGACGTTCTACATAACCTGTTGGTCAAAATACCAATGGAGGAGGATCTGGCTGGTCCCGACCCGAAGGCTCAATTTGTGGCGGTTCTTCATGCTATCCCTGATTGGACGGCACCATACCTGGCGTATATGACCCGGGGCGAGTTAGCCGAGGATGAAGTTTTGGCCAGACAGATAATCCGGCGGTCCAAGTCCATGAACATTGTCAATGGCGAGTTACATCACTGCAATGTCTCGGGGACGTTTCAGCACCGCGTTTCTCCTGGAGAAGGTTGTGAGATTTTGCGTGAGATTCACGAAGGGGATTGTGGTCATCATGCCAGTTCAAAATCCCTTGTGGCTAAGGCTTTCCGATGAGGTTTTTACAGGCTAACAGCTCATGCTGATGCTGAAGACTTGTTCAGAAAGTGTGACGGTTGTCAGAAGTTTTCATGCCGGGCCCATGTTCTGGCTCAGGAATTGAGGATGATTCCAATCACCTGGCCGTTTGCAACTTGGGGGCTTCATATGGTTTGGCCCTTTAAGAGATCCAAGGATAAGAAGACCCACCTTTTGGTGGCGGTTGATAAGTTCACCAGTGGGTGGAGGCAGAGCCAGTCAGCAAGTGTGATGCAGCCACGGCAGTTCAATTCATGAAAAAGGTGATTTTCTGCTTTGGTTTTCCACACAACGTTATAACAGACTCCAAGGGTGCCATGGAAGTGTTCTATCAATGTCAGCACATCCGGCTTGATGTGTCATCGGTGGCTCACCCCCAGTCTAATGGTCAAGCTGAGAGAGCTAATCAAGAAATCCTGAAGGGCATCAAGCCCCGGCTTATGGTCCCTTTCCAGAGGACGCCATGTTGTTGGGTGGAAGAATTGCCTTCCGTATTATGGAGCATTAATACCACCCCCAATAGATCTACGGGTTATACACCCTTCTTCATGTTTTATGGAGCAGAAGCAGTTCTCCCAAGTGATATTCGCTATGACTAGCCCCGAGTGGCAGCTTATGTTGAAGCGGACAACAAAAGAGCACACCAAGATGCATTGGACCTGTCAGATGAGAAATGGGACATAAAGGCAACTCGTTAGGCGATTTATCAGCAAGACCTGCGGCGTTATCACAGCCGCCGGGTTAAAACCAGAGCCTTTCAGGAAGGCGATTTAGTGCTCCGGCTTATCCAGGATCAGACCAATATGCACAAGTTATCCCCGCCTTGGGAAGGGCCCTTTGTAGTCAGCAAGAATCTGAACAATGGGTCATACTACCTCATTGATGTTCGAGAGAACAAAGACTCACGCAAGTCGGAGGAGGCGACCTGCCGGCCGTGGAATATTGCTCATCTTCGGCCTTACTATACCTGAGCCATAGGCTCCTATTATGTACATATTTTTGACAATGTATATATTATGATCAATATAATAAACTGGCATCCTTCCTAAAGCGGGGCCTCTGCCGTTCTTCTTAAAAGTATTTCTTGGTTACATGGGGGCTTCTGCTTATAAAGCGGAGTTCTGATTGTCCATTGATCCGGCTTATAAAGCTACAAAAAAAAGAGGGCATAGCTCAATCGTAAGCTTGGAGGCTTAATACCCAACATCATAAGGAGCCAAAGAGAGTTTATTGCAAAGTACAACTCAAACATAGGCGCCTACTGAGCACAGCTCAAAATATTGCTTGGAGGATCTTTGCTTCTACAAGAACAAAGAATCTACACCTTGCAGTAGGCTATAAAAGCCAGGCTTGGAAGCCAGGTGTATTCACCTAAAACCCCAAGTTAACCTGCCTTCATCAAGTAAGTCACTCCGCCCAGGTAATCCTGGTATGACCCACGAACGTTTGACAAGTCAATCTTATACAGACCCTCAACTTGTCAAAGTTAAAATGACGATTGGTTAATGTGAGGTCCATCTTAAAAGGCTTTGTAAAATGGTTTAACTCAGTGGCCTGGCAGCCCATGAAAAGCCTCGCCTTTGTTGCATATTTTCTTCGCAATTTTTCTTTTCGATGTTTGTTTCAATGAGATTTATATTCAATCTGGTACTTACTAACCTGGTCTGGCTTTTGAGTCACCAAGTACAAACATACATGATGACTGGTGTCAATTGACTCGACTTGGCTTTCAACTATAAGTTGTCAGTACACGATCAATTCTAAATTGGCGCTTGTTAACCTGGTCTGGCTTTGACTATAAGTCGCTAATATGATCATCCAGTGTTTATTATAACCCGGTATGACTTCATTTTAAACCAGCAAAGCATGGTGGGAGTTATCAGCACTAAAGATTTGGGTTATCGCCCTTACTACAATAAAGTTGATAAATCAACAATGTGATTCAATGTCACAGGTATGATGTATTTCATATTTAATTATTCTTGAGAATACAGCCTTGGTTATAAACCTTGGCTTTATAATTGGGTGTTATGACCCGCCCAGCGGTAAACCGCCAAGACAATTTCAGTTTCTTATATGCAGAAACAGAGTTGCATAAAGCTGCTAAGGATCATAAGCAGACAAGGCATATGATGTCAGATTAACAGTATCAGGCAAAGTGACTATGCACGACGACATAGCAGACCGAGTGCTTAAACTAGCCTATTACAAGGCAGCAGACGCCCAAAAGAATAATTGTTTATCACCGACATCTCGGTATGCAGAACCTAACCGGCCTTCGGATTATGATTCTTCCTCAGGCTGACTTGAAGGTTGTGGATCATCCTGCGCCGGTTCAACCTCCGGCTCTCCACCCAGTGGCTGGAAGTCAATGGTTGCCCAGTCAATCCCAGTTAAAGCTCGGAAGACAGGTTCATCGCTTATAAGATCGGACGATTCAACATCAGGGGCGTAGGTATGCTTACGGATTGGCGGGATAAGATTTTGCACATCATATACAGAGGCATTAACCCGTTTGTTGTCTGCGTCATAAATCGACCGGTGGAAAGACAAATTAGTCTCTTCAACCAGTTTACTTGCAAGTGGACGCATTTCCTTCGTCAAAGCCTTGAGGTCGTCATTGTCAAAAACTGACCCATCCTCTTTTTGGCTGGGATAGCCGTTTCCAATGACTTCCGGATCAAGATCAGATATCCAGGCCTTGGCCCGAGTCAGTGCAGAAAGAGCACCGGCCCTTGCAGCAGATTTCTTCAATTCCTCAAGCTGGGCAACTGTCATGGATAATTTTGCCCATGTTTCCTTGATTAAAGTTGGGGTGGTTTATTATATGAAGCTGTGCAGATGACTCGTTGAACGCCGGTATATAACTGCTCTATCAATGTATAGGAAGCCTTCAGTTTTTTGCGCAAGTCCGAGCCAAGATGAGTAACACGGCTACCTGCAATGGTCAAAGTATTATTAAACCGGCAGTTTTCATGGCTGTTATTTGTTTAAAGCTTATGAAGAGGTTATTTACCAAAGACAGCAGAGGTCATAACATTGATTTGCCGCTTCAAGCCAGTCAATTCCTCTCTCACCGGATTAAGGGTTGCTTCAGCATCTTCTGCCCACTTAGCAAAGTTGCTCTTTCAGTTTCCCAGGCTGCCCATTCACATTTAAAGCCATCCTTCAGGTGTTTCATGGCTGTTAAAGCGCCGGTCAGCTCTTCCTTAGCCTTGGAGGTTTCTGCTTGCTGGGACTTAATATTTTCTTGAAGGTCGGCGATTTGAGATTCCTTCTTGTCCAGATCAGCCTGCAAGAGACAGTTAATGAGTTGGTAGTGCATCTTTGAAGTCCCAAGCACATAACAAGTTATACACTTGGCACTTGGGGGCTAATGCGGATTGCTTTTTACCAACTAACATTTTAATTCCCTAGCATACAATAAGTTATATACTTGGCACTTGGGGGCCAATGCATATCGAACTGTCATGACAAGAAAGGTACCAGTTCATCCTAAAGGTACAAACCGGCCCTTGGGGGCTACGCAAGCAAAAATTCAATATTATTCTACTACAAGTCCCGGTTCTCATCAATTTTATGAACCGACCCTTGGGGGCTACTGGAGTTGATATTCTAAGCCAGTTATAAGGAAAGAAAATTTATGCAAGAGGGAGTGATATTTACCTCATACCGTTCCTTCATCAGGCCCACTAAACCGGCTTCATAGTTGCGGCTTGTGTACAGGCGGTTTAAATATCCAGAATGGATGTCTTGGGCGCTGATATGAGCATAGCTTGATAAATCTGTTTTCCACTTGCCCTTGTCCATAGCAGAAAATTCTTCCTTGGCACTATGCTTTGATAAAGCGACGGGGTTGCCAGGAGCAGTATGACCAAAACCAATAATCACAACATCATCTGTGGTGTTATCAATAGTTTTGGCTGGGCTTGGAAATTTAGCAGTTGTTTTTGCTGGACTTGGTGGATTAGCAGATGGGCTTGGTAGATTAGCAGACTGGCTCGTCGGATTTATCTCTACTGATTCAACAAAAGTGTCCTGAGCCTAAGGTACCAGATCATCCAGGATAGTATCAGCATTCAGATCAAAGGCCTTTGAGGTCTTTTCTGGTTCAGTGGCCGGATTATCATCGGTCGGTTTATTCAACTTGGCCTTCTTGCTAAGTCTGGCTTTGGCACTGGAAAGGACAGGCATAAAAGTCAGTACAATAAACCAATAGAAGGCAGAAAGGGTTAAGTGTAATATGCTTACCTAGGAAAAGTCTTGAGGGGAGGAAGTTGTGCAGCCGATGACTCGTCGGAGGATGAACGGGAGGTTCCCTGATAATTTGAATCAGATGGATTAAGAGGATATCGGAAATAACCCGCCCTAGGATAAAGTGTATCAGAAGTACAAGAGACCTCTTGACGCCGTTTGCGAACCGGAGAGTTTGGTAAACTGGAGGAGGAAACCACTTGGCCACTATGCCGGGTTGTGCGGTGAGCTTCATGCTACTATGTCTTCAAAAGAAAGTGCGGATCCAAATAAGCAAGAGGGCATGAAAATTTTACTTTCTGGACTGCTCGACAGATTTCTGGTACTGGCACATGATCTGAGTCGGAAGATAGAACAATTACCTCTGCATCACCAGCGCGGCTAGCTTCTGCATCATCTTGATAATAATCATTGTCAATGAGGTGTATAAAAAAGAACCAAGAGAGTCAAGTCCTACCTCTGACTCTAGGTCATCAAGCTCTTCATCATTGGGCAAGTCAGAGGCCTTGGCGATTTTCTTCTTCGCTGGCTTCTTTGTAACCCTAGTCTTGATGCGAGGCGCTCTCCCCGGTTTATCCTGCGATTTCCTCTTCCAGAATGGATCATCACCCTGCATAGATGGACAACAAATTATAAAGAAATTTTTAAGAGGGGATGGATTAAGTCAAAAATGAGGCAATTCTTACAGCTAGCGGTTTGTTGGAAGTACAGAAGGGACTGAGCCCTACTTTGCTGCATACAGCCACCAGTTCATCAAGCATTTTCTTGACAGATTCGGTGACTTCATCATTAGTGAGTTGGATGTGAATATGATGCTGAGGGTCTTTCAAATCCCCTGTGTATTCAGAAATTAAACCGGGGCGCCGTCTTAAAGGCATAATGCTCCGAGATACCCATCACCAAACAAAGTCAACGCCTGTCAGACCGTTTGCAACAAAAGCTCTGAGTTTTGATAGCTGAGGGGCGTATTTTGATCGTTCCTTGGTAGTCAGTCGTTGAGGAACTAGATGCTCCTTGGTAAGCCGGTGTGCACGGTAACCCGGCAGAGGGTTCTCGTCAGGTGGAGATGTATCACGGGAAGAAAACCAAGTCTGATTCCAGTCCTTGGGATGACTATGATGCTTGGCGTGAGGGAAGCTGACATCTTTTCTCTTCTGGATTGAAACCTCGCCCAGCTCAGTGTTGGGTCCATCTGTGAATTCGGTACGGTGGTTCAAATAGAAATAATCTCTAAACAGCTCAACAGTGGGTTCTTCTTGTAGATAAGCCTCACAAAAAACTTGAAAGTTACAAATATTGGACACAGAGTTAGGCCCAATATCTTGAGGGTGGATCTGGAAGCTAGCAAGAACGTCACGGAAGAACTTTGAACCGGGCGGGCTAAACCCTCGACCCAGATGGTCAGCAAAAACAACCACCTCTCCATCCTTGGGCTCAGGAGGATTTCCTGGACCGGGAACTCTCCAGTGTATGACTTCCTTCTTCGCCAAAACGCCAGTGGCAACAAGCCCATTTAACTGTTCTTCAGTAACTCGGGAAGGTACCCCCTAATAGAATTGAGAAAGATTCTCAGAAAAATAATGTTGATGCACCTAGCCCTTCTAAGAGGAAGAAGAAGAAAAATGATAGGACTTTGCATGCTTCTAGTGAACCTGTTGTAGACAGACCTGAGAATCCCAATGATATTTCTATCTCTGTTGCTGAAACACAATCAGGTGATGAACATGAACCTAGTGATAATGTTAATGATGATGTTCATGTTGATGCTCAACCTAGTAATAATAATGATGCAGAGATTGAACCTGTTGTTGATCTTGATAACCCACAATCAAAGAATCAACGTTGTGATAAGAGAGACTTTGTTGCTAGGAAGCACGGTAAAGAATGAGAACCATGGGTTCAGAAACCCATGCCTTTTCCTCCTAAGCCATCCAAGAAAAAGGATGATGAGGATTTTGAGTGCTTTGTTGAAATGATTAGACCTATCTTTTTGCGTATGCGTTTGGCTGATATGCTCAAAGTAAATCCTTATGCTAAGTAGATGAAAGATATTATTACAAATAAAAGAAAGATACCGGAAGCTGAAATTTCCACCATGCTTGCTAATTATACCTTTAAGGGTGGTATACCATAGAAACTTGGAGATTCAGGAGTATAAACTATACCATGCTCCATTACAAGAAACTATGTTAAAACTGCTTTATGTGATCTTGGAGCCGGTGTTAGTGTTATGCCGCTCTCTTTGTATCGTAGACTTGAATTGAATAAGTTGACACCTACTGAAATATCTTTGCAAATGGCCGATAATCAACTGCTATACCTGTCGGTATTTGTGAGTATGTGCCTGTTGTGATTGCAAATGTTACTATTTCAACAGACTTTGTTATTCTTGATATTCCCGAGGACGATAGTATGTCGATTATCCTTGGTAGACCCTTCTTGAATACTGCAGGGGCTGTTATTGATTGCAACAAAGGCAATCTCACGTTTCATGTTAATGGTAATGAACATACGGTACTCTTTCCGAGGAAACAACCTCAAGTTCACAGTATCAATTCTATTGGAAAATTTCCATCGATTATTATTGGAGGTTTTGAATTTCCTCTCCCTACTGTCAGGAAGAAATATGATATTCTTGTTATTGGGGATGTTCATATCCCCGTTGAGGTAACCTAGTGTTATTCGAGATTTCTCCGGTTCCATATTATTCGGAATGAGTTTGTTAACAAGACTTGATCAACCTTGTTAGTAGATTCCTTTTGATGAGCATGAGATGGATGAAGTTAGAAAGCACAACCTTCTGAACCCTCCTTTTACTTTCTGTTATTTAGATTAAATAAAGTAAAAATAGTATTTTCTGTCTGTTTTCTGATTAATCCGTGCAATAAAAAAATACCCCGAAAGTAAAAGTTCTCCAAATGCCCTGAAAATGAAATATGATTTTTTTAATATTTGAGAGTATCTAGCACCGAGAACATAGCTGGGGGAGCAAGCACCTGGCCACGAGGGTCCAGGGCGCGCCCACCCCCATAGGGCGCGCCCCCTACCTCTTGGGCCCATGGTGGGCCCCCTCCACTTATTCCCAAATGCCCTGAAAATGAAATATGATTTTTTTGAATATTTGAGAATATCTGGCACCGAGAACATTGCTGGGGGAGCAAGCACCTGGCCACGAGGGTCTAGGGCGCGCCCACCCCCATAGGGCGCGCCCCCTGCCTCGTGGGCCCATGGTGGGCCCCTCCACTTATTCCTACACCCATGCTCTTCTTCTTCCTCCCAAAAAAATCACCATCCAGCTCAAGCACGAGTTCTAGATCATTTTGCTGCCATTTTCGATCTCCTTGCTCAAAGCTCCATTCACAAAACTACTTTGGGGGATTGTTCTTTGGTATGTGACTCCTCCAACGGTCCAATTAGTTTTTGTTCTAGTGCTTTATTCATTGCAACTTTTTGTTGCCTAGGTGACCCTGTTCTTGAGCTTGCATGCCAAATTTATATGGTCCCAAGTGGTTCCAATGCATGATATAGTCTCTAGGCACTTGTGGGAGTAGTTGCTATCAATTTTGTTGAGTTTGGTTCACTTTTATTTTGATGTTACTAAAAATTTCAGAAATTTTTAGAAAATGATGAAGAGATTTTTGAGGGGCTCTTGGAGCCAAAGCTCGAAGGATAAACAAGCAAAGCAGAATAAAAAGCCCAAGTATAATCTCCCTCGCGTCGCGAAGGTTCGGCCATGTGAATGGCCTTGTGATGAGTTCTTGAGAGCGGCCGAGATTTATGATGATTTTTATTCTTTGGCTGATGATGCGGGCCTCACTGACTTCCTCCACGACCAGCTCGAACAATATCTCTTACTCACCAATACTTTCGCGCAAATTTTTTACTTTCACTCTAAGAAATCACCACCTTCAGTGGAGTTTCATTTATATGATGAGGTTAGGGAGATGTCACTATGTGAATTTTGTGCGGTTTGCAAGGTACCCTTCGAGGGCAGCCTAGAGGAACCACATCGTAAAGATGTGGATGGATTTATTGACATGATTACTGTAGGGGAAACGAGGAAGGTTTCCGATGCAAGAATTACTAGTAGATGCTTAATTGGTCGAGGGAACTGTGGAAACCTTAGTGTCCTTGACATTGTTATTTTGTTCCATGCTTTATTTCGTGATAACACTGTTAGTTTGGGCGCTATTGTTGCTGAATGGTTAAGCCTGAACCGTAAAAAGGGCCCCATCTTTGGAGGTTCTATGCTTCACGCCTTGCTAAACACTTCAGGATACCTATTAGGCATTATGAGAAAGAGGAAAAGCTGATGCCCCATACTTTTCTAGATTATAAGAGTATGGTAGCACATGAGTTTATTGTTAAAAATGATGAGAAGATGCTTAAGTATAATTTGAGATTTCATAAAACTCATAGTGAGACTATTATCCTGCTTGCACCCTCTTTGTTTGACTTATCTGCAGGCACGTACCTCGTCTTGCCGGAGGCTATTTACGCGTACGGGGGCCAGACATCAGCTCCAGAGCCTGAGCCAGAACCTCCACTTGACCCTTATCGACCGTCCTTTTATCAGTGGGATCCGGAGGAGATTGCTAGCCAGTGGCAGTCAGATGACACTCCTCAGTACACCAGAGAGAGTAGTTAGGATCCATGGTCATAGACCAA
Organism: Triticum timopheevii; assembly: GCA_963921465.1. Lineage (NCBI taxonomy): Eukaryota > Viridiplantae > Streptophyta > Magnoliopsida > Poales > Poaceae > Triticum > Triticum timopheevii. The sequence goes on along the minus strand of OY997268.1, from coordinate 288,541,244 downwards.
CTTATGCCAAAAGCCTAAGCTTGGGGGAGTACGTATTTCTTACCGACATTACATTCATGTTCACACGCTCATTCTAGTTGTCGGTGCTCATACTTTTTCATTGTACTATCCATGCTAGTTTATTTTCCTTTTCTAGCTTTCTTCTTGTGTGTTTGAAAAACCTTAAGAAAAACCAAAAAAATAGTTGTAGCTTTTAGCTAGTTTACTTTCCATGCATGTATTATTGGTAATTAAAAGAAAACTCAAAAAGATTTTGGGAGCTTTCCCGTGTAAATAGTTTTATTTCTTTTCTTTTCTTTGGGGGTCAAAAGGAGAATACCATGATGAAATGTTGAGTGGCTCTCATATGCATTATTGTTTATTTAATCATGAGCCCATATTACCTTATCTTCACCCTTGAATTGAATGCTTGCAGATTCCAGCTTAGTCCAATGCATGTGCACTATTATTATTATCCACACTGTTTGGTCATGCAAGTGAATGGCAATAATGACGATATATGATGGACTGATTGAGATGAGAGAAGCTGGTATGAACTCGACCTCTCTTGTTTTTGTAAATATGATTAGTTCATCGTTCCTGATTCAGCCAATTATGAATAAACATGTTTGGAATGACAACTAGAGATTATAGTTGCTTATGCCATGCTTAATTAGCTAGGAGCTTATAATGGTTTACCTTGCGTGCCAACATGATATTAAAATGGTTGTGATGTGGTATGATAGGGTGGTATCCTCCTTTGAATGATTCGAGTGACTTGACTTGGCACATGTTCACACATGTAGTTGTAACAAAATCAACATAGCCTCCACGATATTTATGTTCATGCTGGATTATATCCTACTCATGCTTGCACTCAGTGTTGATTAATTTTAATGCATGTTCATGACTGTTGTCGCTCTCTAGTTGGTCACTTCCCACTTGTACTAAGCGGGAATACTGCTTGTGCATCCAAAATCCATAAACCCCAAAGTTATTCCATATGAGTCCACCATACCTTCCTATATGCGGTATTTACCTGCCGTTCCAAGTAAATTTGTATGTCCCAACTCCAAACCTTCAAATGAAATTCTGTTTTATATGCTCGAACAACTCATGTATCAACTAGGGTTGTCTGTATCTTGCATGCTAGGCGGGTTATTCTCAAGAGGAGTGGACTCCGCTCCTCACTCACGAGAAAATGGCTGGTAACTGGGATACCCAGTCCCATGCTCAAATCAAATCAAAATAATTGCAAACAAAACTCCCCCAGGATTGCTGTTAGTTGGAGGCACCCGTTGTTTCTGGCAAGGCATGGATTGATGCTTGTTGGTGGAGGGGGAGTATAAACTTTACCATTCTGTTTGGGAACCGCCTATAATGTGTGTAGCATGGAAGATATCGAGATCTCTCAGTTGTTATGTTGACAATGAAAGTATACCACTCAAAATATTATTTTATCTCTATTTCAAAATCGAGCTTTGACACCTCTACAAATCCCTGCTTCCCTCTGCAAAGGGCCTATCTGTTTACTTTTATGTTGAGTCATCATCCTCTTTATTAAAAAGCACCCGCTGGAGAGCACCGTTGTCATTTGCATACATTACTATTAATTTATATTGGGTATGACTATGACTGGATCTCTTTTACCATGAACTACAATGTTTAGTCAGTCCTTGATCTTCAGAGGTGCTCTACATTTATGTTTTGCGGTCTCAGAAAGGGCTAGCGAGATACCATCTTGTTATATCATATAAAGATTGTTTTGAGAAAGTGTTGTCATCCGAGATTTATTATTATTGCTCGCTAGTTGTTATGCCATTGATATGTGTAAACATGAGACCTAAGTGTTATTGTGAATATGGTTAGCTCATAATATTTGCTGAAAACTTGAGTGCTGGCTTTACATACTTGCAACAACAAGAGCAAACAGAGTTTGTAAAAGTTTCTCTTTATCACTTTCAGTTTATCAACTGAATTGCTTGAGGACAAGCAAAGGTTTAAGCTTGGGGGAGTTGATACGTCTCCGTCGTATCTAATTTTCCAAACACTTTTGCCCTTGTCTTGGACTCTAGCTTGCATGATTTGAATGGAACTAACCCGGACTGATGATGTTTTCAGCAGAACTACCATGGTGTTATTTTTGTGCAGAAATAAAAGTTCTCGGAATGGCCTGAAAATCCATGGAGCAACTTTTTGGAATTAATAAAAAATACTGGCGAAAGAGTCAGCACCAGGGGGCCCACACCCTGTCCAAGAGGGTGGGGGCGCCCCCCCAAGGGCACGCCCCCTGCCTTGTGGGACCCCTAAAGCTCCACCGACCTCAACTCCAACTCCATATATTCACATTCGGGGAGAAAAAAATCGGAGAGAAGGATTCATCATGTTTTACGATACGGAGCTGCCGCCAAGCCCTAAACTCTCTCGGGAGGGCTGATCTGGAGTCCGTTTGGGGCTCCAGAGAGGGGAATCCGTCGCCGTCGTCATCATCAACCATCCTCCATCACCAATTTCATGATGCTCACCGCCATGCGTGAGTAATTCCATCGTAGGCTTGCTAGATGGTGATGGTTTGGATGAGATTTACCATGTAATTAAGTTAGTTTTGTTAGGGTTTGATCCCTAGTATCCACTATGTTCTGAGATTGATGTTGCTATGACTTTGCTATGCTTAATGCTTGTCACTAGGGCCCGAGTGCCATGATTTCAGATCTTAACCCGTTATGTTTTCATGAATATATGTGAGTTCTTGATCCTATCTTGCAAGTCTATAGTCACCTATTATGTGTTATGATCCAACAACCCCGACGTGACAATAATCGGGACCACTCTCGGTGATGACCGTAGTTTGAGGAGTTCATGTATTCACTAACTGTTAATGTTTTGGTCCGATACTCTATTAAAAGGAGGCCTTAATATCCCTTAGTTTCCAATAGGACCCCGCTGCCACGGGAGGGTAGGACAAAAGATGTCATGCAAGTTCTTTTCCATAAGCACGTATGACTATATGCAGAATACGTGCCTACATTAGATTGATGAACTAGAGCTATTTCTGTGTCACCCTATGTTATAACTATTACATGAGGAATCGCATCCGACATAATTATCCATCACTGATCCAATGCCTACGAGCTTTTCACATATTGCTCTTTGCTTAGTTACTTTACCATTGCCACTGTTACAATTACTACAAAACTGCTACTGTTACTTTTGCTACTATTACCTTTACTTCCATACTACTTTTCTACTAAATACTTTGCTGTAGATACTAAGTTATCTAGGTGTGGTTGAATTGACAACTTAGCTGCTAACATTTGAGAATATTCTTTGGCTCCCCTTGTGTCGAATCGATAAATTTGGGTTGAATACTCTACCCTCAAAAACTGTTGCGATCCCCTATGCTTGTGGGTTATCAAGTATGATTACACAAAAATATCATGGTTGAAGGCCATCTAAACTAAATAACTGCAGATGCTTCGAAGGTAAATGAGTCCATCAACTCCAATGGCATAGCTGAGTGCAAAACAATGACCTATCACACCTTATTCATCGTATGAGTAGTCTCCAACATGAGACGTTGCAGCCGTGTAGGTCAGCACATGGAATATGCTGGCAGAGTTACACTGTAAAGCAATGAAATGCAAGAACTATATCTACATACACTATTTGGCTGGTGGAGGCTGTAAGTTTATGATTTTCCATAAAGCTAATTTTTCCCTAAAACAAAGGAATAAATTTATTTAACTACTCCCAAGTTGGCCAATATTTGAGAAGGTAACCCCAACTCAAATCCCAATTAAAAGTATCATTATTAACCCAACAAATTAATTAAGTGAAGTGATGAGATCAAATCAATAATTCAAGTACCAGATACTGAAGATGTCCATAACCGGGGACACGGCAACCAACTGTTTGGCCATTTCAATAGAGCTGGAAAAGTGGATCAATGCCGGTTTAAGATTCAAGACTGACACACATAAACCGGCACAAGGACGGAGGGAGAATACGTTGAAACATATATACATATTAAATCGGATCTTCATGTTAAAGGCGATTCGGCGGTTTAAGAGAGAGGGCTAATGGTACCTGGCGGGTTATAATTTTCTGAAGGTTAAACCGCCTACAATGGTGTGGTGGTTACAGATCTGAAAAATTGTTAAGTGTTGCATAAACAGGTTTTACATGTTGATGTTATAATTTTGTGTCTACCACAGTTCAGAAAAGGAGAAAAATTCCAAAACCCTAAGTGCTGACGGCAGAACAGTTAAGGATTTAGATGGGATTTTTTCATTGAAAAATAGATGCCGTAATGAGAAAGATGGATTATGGTTGCAGCCGCACAGGGATAATGCCAAGTGTTATCAAATACTCGTATGACAGCAACGTACAAGTGAAGAACACCGACTAATGCCAACAAACACCGAAGAACACCGAAACCCTAGCAGTAGATCTGGGGAAGAAGGAAAGAAGACTTACTGAGGTTGAGGGAGCAGCGGAGAGGCGCCGCGTTTTTCTGGTCGAATCAGGTTGATGTAGCGGTCGTTGTTGGGGCAGAGACAAAGGTTAACGGCGGCGGCTGTGCTCGAGCACAGAGGCGACGCGAGAAAGACGACGAGGCGAAGTGGCACGAAAGGGGAAAAGAGAAAATGACCCCTGGCCCTATTTATAAAGCGAAGGGATAAGTGACAGGTACGAAGATCGAGGAGCCCAAAAAATGGATAAGTGACAGAGTTGTCGCCTCGATTTTCGGAGGCTCATTAATAAAAGGGAAGTATATACAGGTTTTAATAAGAAGGTGACGTCATGGCGGTTTATGATAATCTTGGAAGATGACGTCATGGCAGTTTACGAGGTTCACATGAAGATATTCAGAGGAAATTTTTCTTTAAGTCTTGAAGATTGACATGAACAGGTTCAAATCAATTTGGGGCCTAATGTTGGGGATATAACTACTGAGTATAAACCGCCCAGGAGGGGCCGGGTTATGCTCATAAGGAGTCATCCGTATTAAAGCCCATGAAGACAAGGAGTATGGCGTTTTACTACAGAGACTTAAAGGCCCGGAGCCCAAAGGCGGATTAGGGCTCGTAGACGTAAACCGCCATGAGATATGTAACTTGTATTGTAAGATAGGAAAGGTAGAAACAAGCCGGACACGTGTATGAGCCGGCATCGGGATTCTATAAACCGTCGGGCGTCAACCTGTGTATATAAAGGGACGACCTGGCGGCAGTTCAGGGACAAGAAACAACAACTCGAGAGATAGGTAAAGCGGATTCGCTCCCTGCTCATCGAGACACCATCAGTTCTACCACAACTGGATCATAGGCTTTTACCTTCACTGCAAGGGGCGGAACTAGTATAAACTCCCCGTGTCCTTTGTCCGGTTTAACCCCTTTAAGTTAATCTCGTTGCGATGGCTCCACGACTAAGTCCTCACACTAGGACATCTGATGTGATAATTCCACGACAAAGGTTATCAAGTTTTGCAAAGTTCAGTGGAGCCACCATACTAAGGAGGAAGCCACTTGGGAGCGAGAAGAGGATCTCCGCAAGGACCACCCAAACCTTTTTGCTGACCAACACGACTCTCGAGGGCGAGATTCATCTTATGGGGAGTAGGTTTGTAACATCCTAATTTTCAAGTCGTGATCCTAGAAATCTTAAGGAACTCAAGGACCCAAGGAGAGAGTTGGAGGTTTCACAAAATTCATATTAGAATTTATTTCAAATTTGAAAAGAGGATCAATTTGATTTCATTATTTTCTCTTCAATTATTTCCAATACCAAAGAAAAATGAGAGAAGATAATATGACTTCTTCAACCTATGAGAAATATTGGAGAAAGATTTTAAAATCAAACTATTTATTTATTGGTTTTTTTTTGCTATTTTATTTGAATTAGAAAAAATATTGCATTTTTGAAAATTGCATTTTAGTCCAGAAAAATGTTCATCTTGTCCTAAATATTAGGTTTGGACGGCGAAAATTGTTTCGGGAATTTTTAGAATTTTTTTACATTAATTAGGATTTTTCCTTCGCGGTGAATTTTTTTTAAAAAAACTTCCTGCCGGACTGGGCCGCAGCCCAGCCAGCCCAACGCGTGCCGCCGCCGTCCTCTGAGCGGGAGGAGTCCCGCTCTTCGTCGCCGCCGCCAGGGGAGTCCGGCTTGGATTCCTGAGGTTCGCCCCCTCGCCCAAGCAGCCACCCCGGCCCCCCTTCTTTATATACCCCGCCGCCACCGCCTCCTCTCTCCCAAGCCGCAGCGCCGCCACGTCCAATCCCGAGCGCCGCCGCTGCCGCATCTCGCTTCCGCCGCTGCGCCGCCGCATGCCGCCGCCCCGCGTTGCTGCCGCTGCACCCCGCCGCCGCTCGCCGTCGCCGCCGAAGCCCTCGCCGGCGCCCGCGCCACCGCCCGTCGCAGCTGACGCCGCCACAGAGCCGCCACCATCGAACCGGTAAGAACCATTCGGCTCTCTGGTTTATTTCTGGTTTTTTTACGGTTTAGTCGGTTCGGTAGATTAGATCGGTTTTTTTAGGTTGACCTATTTAACGAACGTTCGTTCGTTCGTTCGTTCATTTTAACAGACGGTTTTCGTCGGATTTGTTCTGTTAGCGAACGTTCGTGCCATAGTCTATTTCTTTTTAGTTTATTTTCGGCCAGGGACCTATTCCGCAAATAGTTTTCGCGTGATTTAGCCCCTGATCTTAAAACTAGCATAACTTTTTACTCGTTTATCCAAATTAGATGAAACCAGCGCCTAAATCTTCGTAACGTTCTGTTCTTTCCAGTTAACCAACTTGAACATGATTTTTCTACTGTAAAATTTGAGTTTAGTTCAAATTAGTAAATGATCTTATTTCGTTAGTATTTTGAGTTTTGTTTCTCCGTTTGAGTTGTTTCTTTTTGCAGATCAGAGCTAATCACTTGTACCTACTATTAAGATCTAATCCACATGATAATAATGTTGTTAGGTTTTAATTTTGTTAGTTTAAGCCGTTTGCTTGCTAAGTGTTTTATTTGGATCTTTTCTCGGTTTTCTCGTTGTTTCGTTTGATTGATTGCTTATGTATGCTAATGTTTGTGTATGCTAGATTACCCGGGGTGCGAAGCTTGTTACTACAATCTCTAGAGTTTGCAGATCGTCAGCAAGGCAAGTTACACTTTAATCATACTTTTCTATACCCAGTTTTTACTATGCATTAGTATTGCCCCTCAAATATTTGCATGAGTAGGATTGGGAACATGTGGTTTGGTTGTAGTGCTTGAGGTAGGAACCTAATACATTTTGATCACCCCGGGAATATACATTATGCTTATTTATTGCTTAGCCATGCTCGTAGACGGGGATTGGATCGTGATTCACACATGGAAGTTTGAGAGTTATTAATCTTGGTTAACATTAAGGCGGCACCTTTAATATAAATCTGGGTGGATTGGTTGGGGCACCTGGGGAACCCAATGTTGCCTATTCAAGGAAATCCCGGAGTACCCGTGTGATTTTTCCTTCGGTTCGCCACCCAGGCTCAAAGGGATCATAAGAATATTCATGGTAGAAACTTACGTGTGCAGCCACAAGCCATTATGGGCTCTGGCATAGTTGAGTAAGTTGCGTGAGCTTTTGAAGTGGTGGACTAGCAGATGTAGGGGAAAGTAGGTGTACCGGTCTGCCCGAAGTAGAGAGTTAATGCTTCAGAAAGACTATGTCTCAGTCATCCGATCATCGATTCGGTCGAGTCCTGTGGGGAAAAGTGTGCAAACCTCTGCAGTTCCTTACCTCCCCTCGTAGTTGAGGGATAAATCTTAGTTCTTGCGTCTTTCAAGTTCCTCATAGTGATCAGCAAATATAAATCCCAAGTGACTCAAATAATAGAGCTATGCTCCCCGGCAATTTTGACAGAAAATAGTCTTGATAACCCACAAGTATAGGGGATCGCAATAGTTTTCGATGGTAGAGTATTCAACCCAAATTTATTGCTTTGACACAAGGGGAGCCAAAGAATATTCTCAAGTATTAGCAGTTGAGTTGTCAATTCAACCACACCTGCATAACTTAGTATCTGCAGCAAAGTATTTAGTAGAAAAGTAGTATGGAAGTAATGGTAACAGTAGCGAAAGTAACAGTAGCAGTTTTGTAGTAATTGTAACAGTGGCAATGGTAAAGTAACTAAGCAAAGAGCAATATGTGAAAAGCTCGTATGCATTGGATCAGTGATGGATAATTATGTCGGATGCGATTCCTCATGTAATAGTTATAACATAGGGTGACACAGAACTAGCTCCAGTTCTTCAATGTAATGTAGGCATGTATTCCGAATATAGTCATACGTGCTTATGGAAAAGACCTTGCATGACATCTTTTGTCGTACCCTCCCGTGGCAGCGGGATCCTATTGGATACTAAGGGATATTAAGGCCTCCTTTTAATAGAGTACCGGACCAAAACATTAACACTTAGTGAATACATGAACTCCTCAAACTACGGTCATCATCGAGAGTGGTCCCGATTATTGTCACTTCGGGGTTGTCGGATCATAACACATAATAGGTGACTATAGACTTGCAAGATAGTATCAAGAACTCACATATATTCATGAAAACATAATAGGTTCAGATATGAAATCATGGCACTTAGGCCCTAGTGACAAGCATTAAGCATAGCAAAGTCATAGCAACATCAATCTCAGAACATAGTGGATACTAGGGATCAAACCCTAAGAAAACTAACTTAATTACATGGTAAATCTCATCCAACCCATCACCGTCCAGCAAGCCTACGATGGAATTACTCACGCACGGTGGTGAGCATCATTAAATTGGTGATGGAGGATGGTTGACGATGACGACGGCGACGGATTCCCCTCTCCGGAGCCCAGAACGGACTCCAGTTCATCCCTCCCGAGAGAGTTTAGGGCTTGGCGGCGGCTCCATATCGTAAAACGCAATGAATCCTTCTCTCCAATTTTTTTCTCCCCGAACGTGAATATATGGAGTTGGAGTTGAGGTCGGTGGAGCTTCAGGGGGCCCACGAGGCAGGGGGCGCGCACTAGGGGGGCGCCCCCCACCCTCGTGGACAGGGTGTGGGCCCCCCTGGTGCTGATTCTTTTGCCTGTATTTTTTATTAATTCCAAAAAGTTGCTCCGTGGATTTTCAGGTCATTCCAAGAACTTCTATTTCTGCACAAAAATAACACCATGGCAGTTCTGCTGAAAACAGCATCAGTCCGGGCTAGTTCCATTCAAATCATGCAAGTTAGAGTCCAAAACAAGGGCAAAAGTGTTTGGAAAAGTAGATACGATAGAGACGTATCAATACTCTTTATGAGGACTCGGTGTAATAAGTGTGTGATTGAACTCTGTTGTAATTCCTTGAGTAGTGTGCGTGTCAGCTTTACCGATCCAAGGATGACACTGATGCACAGAGACTTTGGTCCAATTCGGATCGTGGTCGCTACAGATTGAGTGGCTCTACAATATTCTCCAAAGTTGATTTGCGTAGTGGATACCGTCAAATTCGTATCAAATTGGGAGATGAGTGGAAAACAACATCTAAAACTAAGTTTGGATTATATGAGTGGTTAGTCATGCCTTTTGGGTTAACTAATGCACCTAGTACTTTCATGAGATTAATGAACGAAGTTTTACGTGCTTTCATTAGACGATTTGTGGTAGTCTATTTTGATGATATACTGATTTATAGCAGATCTTTGGAGGAACATTTGGAACATTTACATTCTGTTTTTATTGCTCTACATGATGCGTGTTTGTTTGGTAACCTCGGGAAGTGCACCTTTTGCACCGACTGGGTATCTTTTCTTGTCTATGTTGTTACTCCATGGGGAATGGAAGTTGATAAAACCAAGATTGAAGCTATTGAGAGTTGGCCGCAACCCAAAACGGTCACACAAGTGAGGAGTTTTCTTGGCCTCACTGGTTTTTATAGGTATTTTGTGAGATATTTTAGCACCATCGCTGCACCTCTCAATGAGCTTACAAAAAAGGGTGTGGCTTTTGTTTGGGGTATCGCACAGGAAGAAGCCTTCACGGTATTGAAAGATAAGTTGACACATGGTCCTCTACTCCAACTTCCTGATTTTAATAAGACTTTTGAGCTTGAATGTGATGCTAGTGGAATTGGATTAGGAGGTGTGTTATTAAAAGATGGCAAACCTGTAGCATACTTTTCTAAAAAAATTGAGTGGGCCTAGTGTGAACTATTCTACCTATGATAAGGAATTATATGCTCTTGTTTGGACCTTACAAACATGGCAACATTATTTATGGCCCAAAGAATTTGTTATACATTCTGATCATGAATCTTTGAAACACATTAAAAGTCAAGTGAAACTGAACCGTAGACATGCTAAACGGGTTGAATTCATTGAGACTTTCCCTTATGTCGTTAAACACAAGAAGGGTAAAGAAAATGTTATTGCTAATGCACAATGGATATCCGGCCCCAGCCGATCAGAGAGAAAACGTCGAAAGTTCAAAGACTTTCGGACGACCGGACACCCGTGAGCGACCGGAGTACCGACAGCTGTCAGATATCCGACGCCTGTCCGCGCATCGTGTGTTGGGCCGAAGCCCATGTACTCCTCACTTACCCATTCGTGGCCCTACACTATATATACTGCTCCACCTCCTCCTAGTTAGGGTGAGCAAAGGATTAGCTCATTTGAGAGATAGAGCTTTGCTCATCCACTTGATACCTTCTCCATCGGAGTTCACGACCTCTAAAGAGAATATCCCCCAAGTGGATTCAAGACCCCTCACAGGAAGAGCCCTCAAGACCTCCTCACGGGGAGGAACTTGCTACTTGTATCGTCCTTTGTTGATCAAGGATCACGTATCTCTTTGTGTTTCGAGGATCTAGCACATGTGTAATCGAATCTTGTTGGTTTGAGTGAATCCCCTCGTGTTTTCCCCTCGTGTTCGTTGTTCTTCGCGGGATCTGCTCCAATGATGAAAATCAGGCATCTAGGGTTCTACCCTACATCATCTTGGTATCATGAGCCACGTTGATCACCAATTTGGAGCATCCCCTCTTTGTTTTTTAGCCTAATTTTGTTGAGTTCTTCCCCAATTTCGAAAATCCCCACCAAAATAGCCCGAATTTTTTCCGGATTTGTTGGTTTGATGAAGTTTTGTTGATTTTGATTCATGGATTTGCTTGGTTTCAAGTAGGTATACCTTTCCCCCATCTTTTCCCACATTCCATCCACGAAATCTCCTCAATTTCCCCCCCCCCCCAAATACCCAATTTCTGCCCAAAACCGCATCGCGGAACTCAAATCTCGCGTTGACCGCGATACACCGGACGTCCGACCTTTACCAGACGACCGGAACCTCTGACCAGAGCTAAAACCTCGGACTTCCGACAAGTCTCGGATGTCCGACAACCCTAACCATAGAAAAAACCTTGGAAGTCCGACGTTTCTCGTATGTCCGAGACATGAGAAAACTGACTTCGGCTGAAATTTGTTTTGGCCATAACTAATTCATCCGGACTCAGATTTTGATGTTCTTTAGCTCATTTTTAAGATATTGACATCCCCCATCCCACAAAAATACTTCCTAAATCATTTGACCCCAAAAAATGTTTGGAACTTTGTGGTCTGTGTCTCCTAAGGTGTTTCGGCTACTTAGGGATTGTGACCTCAACTTCGGCTTGCATAACCCATCATTCCACTTCTGCATTGCTGAGTGCAAACCACCACCGCTTTCCGCTAACACCATTTGACATTTGGCCTTTGAGAATTTGAGTTGTGGTTTTTCCATTTCCTAGGGTGTTTTGGCTAACTAGGAATGGTTCGACATTGACAACACCGCTGCTCAACCTCGCCAAGGATTCAACATCGACCACCTTCTCCATTCTGACACCCTAACTGTCAACAAGATAGTAACCTCTATATCATCTTGGTATCGTGGTATCCCATTCTATGTTCATTCTTGCCATAGTATTCTGAACCCCTAGCCTATTTTGTGTCACTTGCCTATCGAGACTAGCCATTGTGTATTGCCGGCAACGTTACTTCTGCACATTAGTGATCATCGATCCGCCCTTCCATTGCATACACACCATACCATATTGGTATCATATCGTCTCTTGTGTCACAAGATTGTTCCTGCATATACACAATTGCTATCTTGGTTTGTGATAGAGGCGAAGGTGTCCCGATGTTTCAATGAGATAGCTATCGTTTTCTGTGGGAGTCGACTTTGACGATCCGACTACGAACGTGCGAAGATGTCGCGCCTTAGAAATCGCTAAACCAGCTTCCAAGGGGTTATTGACCACACCGGAGCACGATCAACCTGACCACGAAGGTCTATTTCCTGCGAGCAAATGAAGAACAAGCAACAAACTGAGATTGTGATATGGAAATTGTGAATATAAGAGGAAATGTTTATTAATGAAGGTGGGGTTCTGTGACGTCTTGGTCTGGTCATTGAACACAAATGAAGTACGCGAAGTTGTCTCTATGGCCAAGTTTTAATCTAAACAAAACCCAAAGTCTAAAACGGTGCCCTAAGGGCTGTATATATGGAGGAAGAGGGGGAAAATTCGTGGCCCTTGGAGGAGGGGTCCGAAACCAACCCTATCTCTTGTTTCCCCACACATACAGACTCTAAAAACAGCCTATACTCAAGTATTTCGAAATTACATGGGCCTGGCCCAATAATAAGGCGACGCAACACCTATAATAGCCTATGGATGAAATTTAGGAAGTGGCATCCTGTATATTTCGTCCAAGCCTTGATGCACTCATTATGGTGGCTTCAAAGTCGTGAAATCGTCACTTGAAACTTCATTCTTCTTCCCCTTGCGCATGCCATCATCTCCGTGCTTGAACTTGCTCCAAGGATCATCTTTCTTGTCCAAGCTAGGCCCTTCATTTGTAAGCAAAACAAATGTATCCAATTAAGGCAACATCATTTTATCATGAACATTAGAATCTTTACCAAGAAACAAAAGTACCTGGTAATTCAGTTGGCGTGAGCGAGCTTTGGTAATTGGTCCAATATGTATAGTGGCAGGGGCAGTGGATGTAACAATGGTATTGATGTCCTCATCATCCTCCCCTTCTTGAAATAAAGTCGTCCTCGACCGAAGCTCATCTTCCTCACCCAAATAAGGCTTCAAATCTGCAATGTTAAAAGTGGGACTAACCCCAAAATCTGCAGGCAGCTCAAGTTTATATGCATTATCATTTATTTTCTCTAACACCTTAAAAGTACCATCATCACGTGGCTTTAGCTTTGATTTGCACAAATAAGGAATTATTCCTTACGCCAATGTAATCAAAAAGATATCCAGGTGCAAAGACAACATATTTTCTACCTTTATCTCCAGCAAGCTTATATTTAGCATTCATACGCTCAATGTTTTCCTTAGTTAACTCATGCATTTTTAAGATCAATTTAGCATGTTGTTTAGCATCAAAATTAACCTTCTCCGAAGATTGAAGAGGCAACAAATCAATAGGTGCACGAGGTAGGAAATCGTACACAATTTCAAAAGGGCACATCTTAGTAGTAGAATGCAGCAAACGATTATAAGAAAATTCAATATCAGGCAAGCATTCTTCCCACATTTTCTTGTTATTCTTCCAAACAGCCCTAAGCATAGTATACAATGTCCTATTGACAACATCAGTTTGTCCATCAATTTGGTGGTGACATGTAGTACTAAAAAGCAGTTTAGTCCCCAACTTAGCCCATAAACATCTCCAAAAGTGGCTAAGAATTTAGTATCACAATCCCAAACAATGGTATTCGGCACACCATACAAGCGAATAATTTCACGAAAGAATAAATCAGCAACATTAGCAGTATCATCGCTTTTATGACATGGTATGAAGTGTGCCATTTTCGAAAATCTATCCATGACAACAAATATGCTATCCCTCCCCTTCTTTGTTCGAGGTAATCCTAAAACAAAACCCAAAGATATATCCTCCCAAGGAACACTAGGTATAGGCAAAGGCTTATATAAACCATGAGGATTGAGTCGCGAATTAGCTTTTTGACATGAAACTAAGTTTGGATTATATGAGTGGTTAGTCATGCCTTTTGGGTTAACTAATGCACCTAGTACTTTCATGAGATTAATGAACGAAGTTTTACGTGCTTTCATTAGACGATTTGTGGTAGTCTATTTTGATGATATACTGATTTATAGCAGATCTTTGGAGGAACATTTGGAACATTTACATTCTGTTTTTATTGCTCTACATGATGCGTGTTTGTTTGGTAACCTCGGGAAGTGCACCTTTTGCACCGACTGAGTATCTTTTCTTGTCTATGTTGTTACTCCACGGGGAATGGAAGTTGATAAAACCAAGATTGAAGCTATTGAGAGTTGGCCGCAACCCAAAACGGTCACACAAGTGAGGAGTTTTCTTGGCCTCACTAGTTTTTATAGGTATTTTGTGAGATATTTTTAGCACCATTGCTGCACCTCTCAATGAGCTTACAAAAAAGGGTGTGGCTTTTGTTTGGGGTATCGCACAGGAAGAAGCCTTCACGGTATTGAAAGATAAGTTGACACATGCTCCTCTACTCCAACTTCCTGATTTTAATAAGACTTTTGAGCTTGAATGTGATGCTAGTGGAATTGGATTAGGAGGTGTGTTATTAAAAGATGGCAAACCTGTAGCATACTTTTCTAAAAAAATTGAGTGAGCCTAGTGTGAACTATTCTACCTATGATAAGGAATTATATGCTCTTGTTTGGACCATACAAACATGGCAACATTATTTATGGCCCAAAGAATTTGTTATACATTCTGATCATGAATCTTTGAAACACATTAAAAGTCAAGTGAAACTGAACCGTAGACATGCTAAACGGGTTGAATTCATTGAGACTTTCCCTTATGTCATTAAACACAAGAAGGGTAAAGAAAATGTTATTGCTAATGCATTGTCTCGTTGTTATACTACGATTTCACAACTTGACTTTAAAATATTTGGTTTGGAGACCATCAAAGATCAATATGTCGATGATACTGAATTTAAAGATGTATTGCAGAATTGTAAAGAAGGGAGAACTTGGAATTTTGTTTCGTGCTAACAAGCTATGAATTTTAGCTAGCTCTGCTCGTCTTTTGTTGTTGCAGGAGGCGCATGGAGGAGGATTAATGGGACAATTTGGCATGAATAAGATGGATGATATACTTGCTACACATTTCTTTTGGCCAAATATGAGATGGGATGTTGAGCATTTTGTTCCTCGCTGCACTACATGTCAAAAAGCTAATTCGCGACTCAATCCTCATGGTTTATATAAGCCTTTGCCTATACCTAGTGTTCCTTGGGAGGATATATCTTTGGGTTTTGTTTTAGGATTACCTCGAACAAAGAAGGGGAGGGATAGCATATTTGTTGTCGTGGATAGATTTTCGAAAATGGCACACTTCATACCATGTCATAAAAGCGATGATACTGCTAATGTTGCTGATTTATTCTTTCGTGAAATTATTCGCTTGTATGGTGTGCCGAATACCATTGTTTGGGATTGTGATACTAAATTCTTAGCCACTTTTGGAGATGTTTATGGGCTAAGTTGGGGACTAAACTGCTTTTTAGTACTACATGTCACCACCAAATTGATGGACAAACTGATGTTGTCAATAGGACATTGTATACTATGCTTAGGGCTGTTTGGAAGAATAACAAGAAAATGTGGGAAGAATGCTTGCCTGATATTGAATTTTCTTATAATCGTTTGCTGCATTCTACTACTAAGATGTGCCCTTTTGAAATTGTGTACGATTTCCTACCTCGTGCACCTATTGATTTGTTGCCTCTTCAATCTTCGGAGAAGGTTAATTTTGATGCTAAACAACATGCTAAATTGATCTTAAAAATGCATGAGTTAACTAAGGAAAACATTGAGCGTATGAATGCTAAATATAAGGTTGCTGGAGATAAAGGTAGAAAATATGTTGTCTTTGCACCTGGATATCTTTTTGATTACATTGGCGTAAGGAATAATTCCTTATTTGTGCAAATCAAAGCTAAAGCCACGTGATGATGGTACTTTTAAGGTGTTAGAGAAAATAAATGATAATGCATATAAACTTGAGCTGCCTGCAGATTTTGGGGTTAGTCCCACTTTTAACATTGCAGATTTGAAGCCTTATTTGGGTGAGGAAGATGAGCTTCGGTCGAGGACGACTTTATTTCAAGAAGGGGAGGATGATGAGGACATCAATACCATTGTTACATCCACTGCCCCTGCCACTATACATATTGGACCAATTACCAAAGCTCGCTCACGCCAACTGAATTACCAGGTACTTTTGTTTCTTGGTAAAGATTCTAATGTTCATGATAAAATGATGTTGCCTTAATTGGATACATTTGTTTTGCTTACAAATGAAGGGCCTAGCTTGGACAAGAAAGATGATCCTTGGAGCAAGTTCAAGCACGGAGATGATGGCATGCGCAAGGGGAAGAAGAATGAAGTTTCAAGTGACGATTTCACGACTTTGAAGCCACCATAATGAGTGCATCAAGGCTTGGACGAAATATACAGGATGCCACTTCCTAAATTTCATCCATAGGCTATTATAGGTGTTGCGTCGCCTTATTATTGGGCCAGGCCCATGTAATTTCGAAATACTTGAGTATAGGCTGTTTTTAGAGTCTGTATGTGTGGGGAAACAAGAGATAGGGTTGGTTTTGGACCCCTCCTCCAAGGGCCACGAACTTTCCCCCTCTTCCTCCATACATACAGCCCTTAGGGCACCGTTTTAGACTTTGGGTTTTGTTTAGATTAAAACTTGGCCATAGAGGCAACTTCGCATACTTCATTTGTGTTCAATGACCAGACCAAGACGTCACAGAATCCCAACTTCATTAATAAACATTTCCTCTTATATTCACAATTTCCATATCACAATCTCAGTTTGTTGCTTGTTCTTCATTTGCTCGCAGGAAATAGACCTTCGTGGTCAGGTTGATCGTGCTCCGGTGTTGTCAATAACCCCTCGGAAGCTGGTTTAGCGATTTCTAAGGCGCGACATCTTCGCACGTTCGTAGTCGGATCGTCAAAGTCGACTCCCACAGAAAACGATAGCTATCTCATTGAAACATCGGGACACCTTCGCCTCTATCACAAACCAAGATAGCAATTGTGTATATGCAGGAACAATCTTGTGACACAAGAGATGATATGATACCAATATGGTATGGTATGTATGCAATGGAAGGGCGGATCGATGATCACTAATGTGCAGAAGTAACGTTGCCGGCAATACACAATGGCTAGTCTCGATAGGCAAGTGACACAAAATAGGCTAGGGGTTCAGAATACTATGGCAAGAATGAACGTAGAATGGGATACCACGATACCAAGATGATATAGAGGTTGCTGTCTTGTTGACAGTTAGGGTGTCAGAATGGAGAAGGTGGTCGATGTTGAATCCTTGGCGAGGTTGAGCAGTGGTGTTGTCGATGTCGAACCATTCCTAGTTAGCCAAAACACCCTAGGAAATGGAAAAACCACAACTCAAATTCTCAAAGGCCAAATGTCAAATGGTGTTAGCGGAAAGCGGTGGTGGTTTGCTCTCGGCAATGCAGAAGTGGAATGATGGGTTATGCAAGCCGAAGTTGAGGTCACAATCCCTAAGTAGCCGAAACACCTTAGGAGACACAGACCACAAAGATCCAAACATTTTTTGGGGTCAAATGATTTAGGAAGTATTTTTGTGGGATGGGGGAGGTCAATATCTTAAAAACGAGCTAAAGAACATCAAAAACTGAGTCCGGATGAATTAGTTATGGCCAAAACAAATTTTATCCGAAGTCAGTTTTCTCATGTCTCGGACGTACGAGAAACGTCGGACTTCCAAGGTTTTTTCTATGGTTAGGGTTGTCGGACATCCGAGACTTGTTGGAAGTCCGAGGTTTTAGCTCTGGTCAGAGGTTCCGGTCGTCCGGTAAAGGTCGGACGTCCGGTGTATCGCGGTCAACGCGAGATTTGAGTTCCGCGATGCGGTTTTGGGCAGAAATTGGGGATTTGGGGGGGCAAAATTGAGGAGATTTCGCGGATGGAATGTGGGAAAAGATGGGGGAATGGTATACCTACTTGAAACCAAGCAAATCCATGAATCAAAATCAACAAAACTTCATCAAACCAACAAATCCGAAAAAAATTGGGGCTATTTTGGTGGGGATTTTCGAAATTGGGGAAGAACTCAACAAAATTAGGCTAGAAAACAAGGAGGGGATGCTCCAAATTGGTGATCAACGTGGCTCATGATACCAAGATGATGTAGGGTAGAACCCTAGATGCCTGATTTTCATGATTGGAGCAGATCCCGCGAAGAAAAACGAACACGAGGGGAAAACACGAGGGGATTCACTCAAACCAACAAGATTCGATTACACATGTGCTAGATCCTCGAAACACAAAGAGATACGTGATCCTTGATCAAAAAAGGATGATACAAGTAGCAAGTTCTTATCCGTGAGGAGGTCTTGAGGGCTCTTTCTGTGAGGGGTCTTGAATCCACTTGGGGGATATTCTCTGTAGAGATCGTGAACTCCGATGGAGAAGGTATCAAGTGGATGAGCAAAGCTCTATCTCTCAAATGAGCTAATCCTTTGCTCACCCTAACTAGGAGGAGGTGGAGCAGTATATATAGTGTAGGGCCACGAATGGGTAAGTGAGGAGTACATGGGCTTCGGCCCAACACACGATGCGCGGACAGGCATCGGACATCTGACAGCTGTAGGTACTCCGGTCGCTCACGGGTGTCCGGTCGTCCGAAAGTCTTTGAACTTCCGACGTTTTCTCTCTGATCGGCTGGGGCCGGATATCCAGACGCTGTCGGTCATCCGGTGGCTGACGTGTGTCAGACATCCGGCGTTTGGCGGTCGTCTAGGCGATGTAGCTTTTGTCGGCTGGTGCTTCTAGCTAGTGGAGTCTCGAGGAGTCGGATGTTCGGTAGTGTCCGGTGGCTATCGGACGTCCGAGAACTATAGCTTCTTGGCAGCTCTTCCTCTTGTTCCTCGCGCTTGGTATCCTCGCCATCTTGTCCAATGCTCCTAGTTGTTTCATGGTCTTCCTCTTGGTTCCTGGTCATGCATAGCACATATGATTGAGGTAGTAGCCATGTCTCACATGTGGAAAGTGACGATTCAAAGAGGAGTGAGTTAACATTGTGTCCAATGGCGTATACTTGATGCCTCGTCTTATGTCTTCTTGGGGCTTGGAGAGTAGACATAGTGTACATGGGGATGATCATAGGATGCTTCGCATCATTTGCCCTCGTCTTTCCCCTCGCGTTCTTCGTAGTATCCCCTCCATTTCGTCAAAGATCGGCCCTAGGGTTTCCACCCTACATCAAAAAGTGAGGGTGGTAGCGGGGCAGGTGATAGACAATGTAAAGCATGAATTCTTGGGTTTCGATGCAACGAAGAGCCTCCTCCTTCTGTCCTGACTGAACTTGTAGTCTTTCTGGTTTAAAAATGGAAGGATGGTGCATTGCTCTATATGTTATTGTCCCTATATCTGTCCACGGGTGAGCTCACAGAAGCATGGTCGAGTACACGTCAAAGATAAAATCATCCGAAACTTGGTTTTTTAACCTGAATCCGGCCCCCGAAATGTTGTTGATGCTGACGAACAGGGTGATGGACGCATACCACGTTTCATTGTGATTGTTTTGGTGGGTGATGGAGCTCAAATGGATTTAGTATGGCCAAATTGTGGACCTTCTGTGGATACAACATCGGGGGACAGACCGTGAATACAACTTGCAGGGCAACTTGATCGCCTTGACGAGCCATCTTGCACCATTCGGGATGCCTTATAATTCTTTGTGTGCATAAACATAATGAGGAAGGGCTTTTATGTACCTTATCATTTAAGAATAATGCATCTGCTGGTGAGGGTGGTAGCGGGGCGGGTGATAGACCATGTAAAGCATGAATTCTTGGGTTTTGATGCCATGAAGAGCCTCCTCCCTCTGTCCTGACTGAACCTATAGTCTTTTTTGTTTGAAAATTGAAGGATGGTGCATTGCTCTATACATTATTGTCCCTATATCTGTCCGTGGGTGAGTTCACAGAACGGTGGTAGAGTACACGACAAACATAAAATCATCTGAAACTGGGTTTTTCAACCTGGATCCAGCCCCCAAATGTTGTCGACACCAAAGAAGAGGGTGATGGACATGTACCACATTTCGTTGTCATCGTTTTGGCGCGTGATGGAGCTCACATGGAGCTTGTATGGCCAAATTGTGGTCCTTTTGTGGATACAACATCGGGGGACAGACCGTGAATACAACTTTCAGGGTATGTTGATAGTGCCGACGAGCCATCTTGCACCATTCAGGATGCCCTATAATTTTTCGTGTGCATAAACACAATGATGAAATGCTGTTATTTACTTTATCATCTAAGAATAATGCATCTGCTGGAGACAAATTGAGAGTGGTAGCGGGGCGGCTGGTAGACCATGTAAAGCATGAATTCTTGGGTTTCGATGCAACGAAGAGCCACCTCGTTCTGTCCTGACTGAACATGTACTCTTTCTGGTTTAAAAATGGAAGGATGGTGCATTTATATATATGTTATTGTCCCTATATCTGACCGTGGGTGAGCTCACAGAAGCGTGGTCGAGTACACGTCAAAGATAAAATCATCCGAAACTTGGTTTTTCAACCTGAATCCGGTCGCTGAAATGTTGTCGACGCCAACGAAGAGGGTCATGGACGCGTACCACGTTTCATTGTAATCGTTTTGGCAGGTGATGGAGCTCAAACGGATTTAGTATGGCCAAATTGTGGTCCTTTTGTGGATACAACATCGGGGGACATACCGTGAATACAACTTTTAGGGCAAGTTTATCGCGCCGACGAGCCATCTTGCACCATCCGAGGTGCCCTATAATTCTTCATGTGCATAAACATAATGAGGAAGAGGTGTATGTACTTTATCATTTAAGAATAATGCATCTGCTGGTGAAAAAGTGAGGGTGGTAGCGGGGTGAGTGATAGACAATGTAAAGCATGAATTCTTGGGTTTTTATGCAACAAAGAGCCTCCTCCTTCTGTCCCGACTGAACCTATAGTATTTTTGGTTTGAAAATGGATGGATGGTACATTGCTCTATATGTTACTGTCCATATATCTGTCCGTGGATGAGCTCACAGAAGGGTGGTAGAATACAGGTCAAAGATAAAACCATCCGAAACTCGGTGTTTCCACATGGATCCGCCCCCGAAATGTTGTCGACACCGACAAAGAGGGTGCTGGACATGTACCATATTTTGTTGTCATCGTTTTGGTGTGTGATGGAGCTCAAATGGAGTTTGTATGGCCAAATTATGGTCCTTTTGTGGATAGAACATCGTGGGACAGACCGTGAATACAACTTTCAGGGTAAGTTGATCGCGCCGACGAGCCATCTTGCACCATTAGGGGTGGCCTATAATTTTTTGTGTGCATAAACATAATGAGGAAGAGCTGTTATGTACTTTATCAGTTAAGAATAATGCATCTGCTGATGAAAAAGTGAGGGTGGTACCGGGGGGGCTAATAGACGGTGTAAAGCATGAATTCTTGGGTACTGATGCAACTAAGAGGCTCCTCCTTCTCTCCTGACAGAACCTATAGTGTTTTTGGTTTGAAAATGGAAGGATGGTGCACCGTCTATATGTCACTATCTCTATATCTGTCCATGGATGAGCTCATAGAAGCGTGGTTGAGTAAACGTAAAAGATAAAAAATCATCCGAAACTCGGTTTTTCAACCTGAATTCGGCCCCCAAAATGTTGTCGACGCCGATGAAGAGGGTGATGGGCGCATACCATGTTTTGTTGTCATCCTTTTGGCGGGTCATGGAGCTCAAATTGATTTAGTATGGCCAAATTGTGGTCCTTTTGTGGATACAACATCGAGGGACAGACCGTGAATACAACTTTCAGGGCAAGTTGATCGCGCTGACGAGCCATATTTCACCATTCGGGATGCCTTATAATTCTTCATGTGCATAAACATAATGAGAAAGAGATGTTATGTACTTTATCATTTAAGAATAATGCATCTGTTGGTGAAAAAGTGAGGATGGTAGCGGGGCGGGTGATAGACCATGTAAATCATGGATTCTTGGGTTTCGATGCAACAAAGAGCCTCCTCATTCTGTGCTGACTGAACCTGTAGTCCCTACAAAAAAAAAAGACACACCCGTGACATTTTGGGCCGAACGAAAAAAAATTCTGTCATACATATGACACTTTTATGACGATAATTGTGACAAAACCCTGTATCATCATAGATGTGGTGGGCTCCTACTTCTATGACAAAAAATCATGACAGAAAATGGGCTTTTCATCCTGGGTGGGCCAGAGACGCAGCTGCATGATATTCTTTGGGCTGTCCATGACGGAAAAAACAGTGGTAGAAGCGAGGGCGAGGAAAATTTCGGGGAGTTCCCGGTTACGGTGCGAGGTCTGGGCCGAGCGATGCGCGTTTCTCTCGTACACGTACGCGCGTGTGTGCGAGGCGTTGGCTCTAACTGAACCCGGGCGAGGCATTGGGCTCTAACTGAACCCGAGTGATTGCACTGCAGGCTATGCATTACTGAACCCGAGCGATCGATCGATGGCTATTAACTAAACCCGATCGAGCGATTCCTTCGCTACTGCTTCTAACTGAAGCCGATCGATTGGATGAACAGTGAGCATTGCGGGGGGGGGGGGGGTTGGATGAACTGTGAGCGGTGGCATTGCCTCTGGATGAATAGGATCTCGTGGTGTGGAGGGCTGGATGAACAGTAGAAGGTGGAGGGGTGCCCGTGGAGGGGTGGTGAACAGGACCCCGTGGTGTGGAGGGCTCGATGAATAGTAGATGATGGAGGGGAGGTTGAACAGTAGCCGGTGGAGTAGTGCGCGGTGGAGGCTGGATGAACAGGAGCCCGTGGAGGCTAGAGGAGGTCGACAGTAGCCCGTGGAGGCTAGAGGAGGTCGACGGTGGAGATGAACAGTATCCCGTGGAGTCCCGTTTTGCAGTACGCCACACCCCTCCTGATGAACAGGACCCCCATTTCGACCATAGGAGGTCCGTTTCATCCGTTTTGCGGTACGTCACACCGCTGCCGATCAACAGGAACCCCATTTCGACCGTAGGAGGTCCGTTTCGTCCGTTTTGCAGTACGCCACACCCCTCCCGATCAACAGGACCCCCATTTTGACCGTAGGAGGTTCATTTCCCCCGTTTTGCGGTACGCCACACACCTCCCGATCAACAGGACCCCGTTTCGAACGTAGGAGGTCCGTTTCCTCCGTTCTGCGGTACGCCAGGCCTCATTTCCATCGCCTGTACCGTCCAAGCCCTCCCGATGAACAAGACGACGCATTCCGTTCCGACCCAGCAGGTTGGCTCCCTCGCGTTCCGTTGCCTCCCGATGAACACGACGCATTTTGTTGCCTCCCCATGAACACAACGCATTCTGTTGCCTCCCCATGAACACGACGACGACGCTGTTTCTCCGTTCTGACCTAGCCATGTACACGAGTCCACATCATACGTATGCGCGAGTAGGCGTTCGAGACCCCTCCCGTGTGTACACATACGTGGCTGTATTTTCTTTCTTGCACCCTGGCCGCTGTACGTACATGTACATGCTACGTGCGCGCCTCTACTATGACACGTGCGCACCTCTACATCGACCAGTATATATGTACGTACACGTTTGCGACCAGAATGACAACGCTACATACGCTTCGACCAGGTGGGTCCCGACTGTGAGGCACTTCCTTGCATGCGAAGATGTAGCTGGTGGGTCCCAGCAGTCAAGGGGGCGAATCGTTTTGGTTTTGTTTTTTTTTTGCCCAGACACACTTCCTTGCGTGCGAAGGTGTAGCTGGTGGGTCCCAGCAGTCAGGGGGTAACGTTTTTTTTGTGAAATACGGTGGCCCGTCTGGTGGGTCCCTGCTGTCAGGTGGAGGAATAATTATTTTGCGCGTAATAAGGAGGCACTTCCTTGCG
Organism: Triticum timopheevii; assembly: GCA_963921465.1. Classification (NCBI taxonomy): domain Eukaryota; kingdom Viridiplantae; phylum Streptophyta; class Magnoliopsida; order Poales; family Poaceae; genus Triticum; species Triticum timopheevii. The sequence goes on along the minus strand of OY997268.1, from coordinate 288,517,256 downwards.
GCTATCGTGGACCCAGCTGTCAGCCTCTCCATGCACAATACTCTTCCGATGGAAGTCGGTCGTTGACCACATTAACCACGCCGCACCGAGAGCACCACGGCGGTGGACGATGGCGAAGCCTAGGAAGGGGACGACACGGAGGCAGGGAAGACTCGGCAGTTGTTTCCCACGCGGAGGGGGGTACGACTATACGAGGGTTTACTGGTTCGTCTGTCGTCGCCGGAGAATATCAGTAGGTGTGGGTGAGTAGAGGGATGGCTAGACCAGCAATGGGAGTACGGTGGGGCGGTGAGGCCTGCGCGGCAGCACAGCCGACCGCGGGGAGGAGGGAGCAAGCAGTCCCGCCGACGCTTGTTTAAGCGGCTGGAGCAGGAAGAGCAGAGATTGAAGAAGCACGACGGCTGTTGGATGGACATCCAACAGTCACTGCTTGTGCGTCAACCTTTTATTTAGGAAAGCCTCAAATCTGTGGAAAACAGCATACAGCCCATCTGCCATTATTTCTAATAATTTACAGCCCATTTGCTAATTCTTAAGGTTTTTTGGAGCCCATATTCTTTTTGTTAGCATTACAGCCCATATTGTGGCCACGGTTAAACAATTATCCAAAATTTTGCATATTTCGGTGCGGTCCGAACTGTTTTTAATCCCGAAATTTCAACTCACGTTCAAACTGATTTTAAAAATAAATGTATATCAATATAAAATCCAACAAATTCTCCACGCATAAAAATTAATGTAATTTAAAATCTTAAATGAAAAAAGAGATATTTGAAACTAATTGCCGGTTTGATGTGTTTTAAAAATGTACAGCCTATTTCTCATTACTGATGGGCCATTTTCTCGGCCAGCCAATTGAAAGCTCTCCTCGTCTTGAAAGATTTGCAGCCCAACAGGCCTGACAAAGCGACTTGGCAAATCACAAAAAAACTGGGATGTGGTCGTGGACCCAGCTATCAGCCTCTCCACGTAGAGTACTCTTCCGATGGAAGTCGTTCCTTGACCACGTTGACCACGCCGCACGGAGAGGTCCACGGCAGTGGACGACGGCGAGGCCTAGGAAGGGGACGACGCGGAGCCGGGGATGACGCGGCAGTGGAAGCCCGCGTGGCCAATGGTGGGAGTAGTATGGGGGAGGTGAGGCCACCGCAGTAACACAGCCGGTCACGGGAGGCAGGAGCAGGCGGCACGATCGGCGCTGCTTTGGGCGGCTGGAGCAAGAAGACCAGAGGTTGAAGAAGCACTATGGCCGTTGGATGGACATCATACGGTCACTGGACTATTGACTAAGTTGACAAAGCCCTCCGTCCCCGTCAACTTAGTAGGCCCACAAGTCAGCCCAACAATATGGTGGGTCCCAGCTAGTAGGGGGTATTCATTTTTTTGGGCGTAATAAGGAGGCACTTCCTTGCGTGCGAAGATATAGCTGGTGGGTCCGACCTGTTAGCGGGGGGAACTTTTTTTGCGAAATACAGAGGTCCTTCCTGTGGGTCCTAGCTGTCAGGTGGAGGAATCATTATTTTGCGTGTAATAAGGAGGCATTTCCTTGTGTGCGGCCGTGGACCCAGCTGCCAGCCTCTCCACGTACAGTCCACTTCCGATGGCTGTCATTCATTGACCATATTGATTAGGCCGCGCCGAGAGCACCAGGGCGATGGACGACGACGAGGTCTAGCAAGGGAACGACACGGAGCCAGAGAATACTCGGCAATTGTTTCCCACACGGAGGAGTACGAGGGTTTACTGGTTCGTCTGCCATTGCCGGAGAACAACAGCATGTGTGGGTGAGTAGAGGGATGGCTACGCCAGCGATGGGAGTACGATGGGGCCGTGAGGCCTGCGCGGCAGCATAGCCGGCCGCGGGAGGAGTGAGCAGGCAGTCCCGCCGGCGCTTGTTTGAGCGGCTGGAGCATGAAGAGCAGAGATTGAAGAAGCACGACAGCCATTGGATGGACATCCAACAGTCATTGTTCTCATGTGTTGACTAAGTTGACAGGGTGTTGCGTGTGCGTCAACCTTTTTTTATGAAAGCATACGCGTCAACCTGTAGTAGGCGCACAAGTCAGCCTCAAATCTGTGGAAAACAGCATACAACCCATCTGCCATTATTTCTAATAATGTACAGCCCATTTGCTAATTCTCAAGAATTTTTCTAGAGCCCATCTTCTTTTTGTTAGCATTACACCCCATATTGTGGCCACGGTTAAAAAGTATACAAAATTTTGCATATTTCAGTGCGGTCAACTGTTTTTAATCCAGAAATATCAATTCACATTCAAACTATTTTGAAAAATAATTTATATAAATATAAAATCCAAATAATTGTCCACGCATAAAAATCAATGGAATTTAAGATCTTGTAATGAAAAAAATTGAAACTAATTCCCAGTTTGATTTGTTTTAAAAATGTACAGCCCATTTCTGGGCAAACCGAATGAAACTCTCCTCGTCTTGAAAGATTTGCAGCCCAGCAGGCCGATAAAGCAAGTAGGCCTTGTTTGGGTATTTCTTTAAAAAAATAGAAGTGGGCTAGCCATTTTCAGCAAGAAAAAAACACAACTGGGCTCATGATGTGGTAAACATAAATAAAACCCTGGCTAGATGGGCCACAGCCCCCGCAAAACTAGTATAAATAACAACTGTTTGTTCTTAAAAAAACTGCGCGACTTGCTGGGTCCCTAGTGTCAGCCGCTCATAGTGTAATTCTCTCATTTATTGACAACGTTGACAATGGCGTGAGCCCTAGATGTCCAACCATTTGGAGGAACCATATTTTTGGGCTTGTACTATAGAGGCACTTGCTTGCGTACTGCCATGACGTTGGTGGGTCCCTACTGTCATCCTATCAACGTACAGTCATCTCCTTGTTCCTCTCGGTTGTTGACGACGTTGACAACGCAAGAAGGCGGCGCACCGCGCACGGCAAGCGAACCAAGGCCGCAAGGCGGAGGACGACGGTGAGGCCTCGGATGGAACGAACAGGAGCCGTTGAAGATGCGTCGGTCCAGTCGCAGGCGGAGGGGAGTACGAGGGTTGACTGATTCGGGCGCGGGTGCATGTTGGGGCTGACGTCGCCGGAGAATAACAGGACGTGTGAGGGAATAGAGGGAGCAACTGGCCAACGTTGGAGGGTATGTACGGTAGGGCGGCGGAGGCGCAACCAGCCATGGGAGGCGGGAGCAGGCGGAGCCGACGGGGTGGTTTGGTTTGGGCAGCTGGAGGAAGAAGAAGACAAGAGATAGAAGATACACAACAGATGTTGGATGTCAATCCAACGGCTGGTAGGCAGAATCGTTTGTTGACTGGCTAGTAAGTCGACACCACCTTGGATAGGCTATTTCCTCGCGGGTCCCAAATGTCAGAATCCAAATCTGTCCTGGTCATGCAGCCTTTCCTATGAAAATTTACAGCCCATTTGATGTGCTAGTTCGAAATAAGTTTGTGGGTGCTGGTGGGGGCTAATCACTTGGCTTCAGTAATGCACAGTGAGCTCAAGCAGCCGGCGAGAGTGATGTTATTTCCCTTGGTTGGGATTTGTTACAATATTTCACTCTAAATTAAACGAATGGCAAGCCATTTGCCTTGTTTCAAAGAAAATATGACAGTCACAGCCGAGTTGAAAAGGGCAGGAACATCCTACTCCAGCTTACAAACTGTACAAAAGCACGAGGGTTAATTGTTCATCAGTTTACAAAAAAACCCAAATTGAAAAGGGCAACAACATCTAACTCCAGCACTATTTTCGGCAGTCACAGTCAAATGGATCGGTCAGGTCCATAGAATGAACATCCTGGGTCGTAAAATTTACTGGATTATGACCATACTATGTTGTAAATAGAAGCCCGGCACGTTCAGAAGCTCTTTTGCCCGCCTGAAACTCCTTTTTTTGCTCTTCGACATACCCATCCGTCAAAACCATGCTGCTGATAAACTTAAGCCTGATGGACAATAGTAACCTCGCATTCAGCAGGAAGAATGTGACAAATCTTGTGTTTGCACGGTTGGCTACATATCGTTCTAGTGTTATTGTCTTCAATCGAATCTCATGAGAAGTGAGAAAATCCCGATGCTTACGAATCCACAGATTGGTTATAACTTTCTTACCCCGTCCTGTTGCCTAAATAGACATGAAGATTGAAAATAGTTAAGGTCTAAAATAAGAGTGTCGAAAGAGAAACAGCTGAACGGTTAATTCTAGTACACTATATGCGGGCTTCCAATGTGCGTGAAATTATCACCTTTATATACAACTTCTCCAGACATGGAAAGCATTGCAGCAAGCCAATAATCTTGTTCAGATCAAAACTATTCATTTGGATATATAAGATCTTGACAGAATCCAGCACCATTGATAGGCCATCCATGGAGAAACTCTTCATTGAGCATAGAACATAATATTAGTACAAAATGTGTACTCCAAGATGATATATAAATTATGTGCAGAAATTTAAAATGCAGCTTATGGTTACAAGTGTAGATGATAATATAAAGTACCTGAAGAACTGTGGAGCCAAACACCATATTGAAATGAGCACAGAGATCATGTATTACACCCAAGGTCTCCAGTTTAGGCGCAGAGAGGACGGTTATTTGCTACGCGAAATAACTAGAATCAAGGATCAACCTTTGAAGTGAAGGGGCATCTTGGATGATGAGCTGCCTTCCGGCAAAAGAAATTCCAATTCTTACAAGGTTAGGCGACTTTATTTGGAGACAACCGATTCTAACTGTGAAAACAAGCACCAAGCACTCCAGCGCAGGGCAACTGGAGTGGATGATGCTATGCAATGAGGCCTCCGATATACGAACCCGCACAAGTGGAAGTTTCTTGAGAAATGGGAGTCGAAGGTTTAGTACCAGATTGTCTGGTTGGTAGCACAGCGCAAAGGTGGCGGTGTGGAGAGAGGAGGAAAACCGTGCGATGGACATCGGTGCTGAGGGCACAAGTTCATGGCGTTCGGTATGTGGTATGTGATTTCTAGGGGAATAGTAGAACTCAAGCAGCTATAGTTCTGTGAATTCAGGGGATTTCAGCCAGGCGTCCACCGTGCAGGGCATGGTATGCTTGCTCAGGTAGCATGACGGGATGCAGAGGCTTTGAACGGAGCCCTGGTGGGAGGAGATGATGGCTCTGGGGATTTCAAAATCATTGAAGAGAGATAGCTGACGACAGTCAAGATTAAGAGGCACCGCGCGCCATAGAGGGCGCCACCGAATTGAGAGGACTTGGGTGCGACAGCAATCCTTGGTGGGCAGAGTGAGATGATCTCCCAAAGGACGGCATCCGGGAGATCGCTGATGCAGTCCACCCGAGATTCTACGGGTTCCTGGGATCCGGTGGGGGCGGGGACGCCGCTTCTCCCCACGCTGCCGGGTGCGGGATCTACAATAGGCGTCGCCGCTGGCGGGAGCCTCATCTTCTTGGCGCTGGGGTTAGCCGACTCCATTTTCCTCGAGGGCGTCGCGTCGCGCTCACGGATTTGAGCAGAGTAACGAATGACGAGCCTAGTTGTAGTGCGAGCGAAGAAGAAGGGGAGCTAGGGGTTTTCTGTAGGAGTGAGGAAGAAGGGGAGCTGGGGGTTTCTGTAGGAGTGAGGTGAGGAATTTGGCGGTACGAGTGGAGCGAGCTGACGTGAGGTGGGTGGGAGCGAGGAGGAAGAAGAGCACCCAGGTTTTGGGGGGGGGGGGTTGTGCTGGGTGTGGGTAGCGCCTCTCATTCAATAAATATATGGGCTTTTGAACTGATTTTACTATTTACTAGTGTGGATGGGATGTTTTGTCTTGGGCCCAGAGAAACCATTACTACCAGTACAGTGGAGACACTCTATAGCTACCCAGAAAAACAATTACTACTAGTATAGTGGAGACACTCTACCGCTTCTGGCTCCTCCTAGGTCATTGAAACGTCTCCCTCTACTGAATGCCATTATACTTTTGTTCACCGACATGTGGGCCATGCAGCGCGCGGGACCAAATGCCATCCACCAAATTAGGTGTAGAGTCACCCCGGTTGTAGCGCGGCAGTAACGAGCCGTCGTATCACAAAACCCCACCTCCCCGCAGTCTAAGTTTGACGAACGAAGCAACCATCATTTCACTCTTCGCTGAATCCCCTTCTCCCTCACCGTCTTCAAGAAAGGCAACACTCGCATCTGCCACTGTTCTTCTCTCCCAACAAAGAGAAGGTAAGCGGATCCGTGATATTGGTATATTTTCGTTTAGAGAAAAAAGAAGAACTTTTGCAAAGCAGTAACCGATCCTCACTCTCTTTTTTGTTTCATTGTCTTTGCGATTGTGTTTTCCTTTCAGTGGTCTCCTAGTATTCGTCAGTTTCATGATGGACCAAGGAGAACCAGGCAAAGATCTGTCGATATTGGAGCAGACGCGGGAGGCTGGTCCCCACGAGACAGAGAGCTCCAAGAAGATGGAGGCAACCACCGAGCCGACCCCAGATACACTCACGGCCACTACTGAGATAGTCAATGCCCCGTTTAAGGTTACAGCCCCCGTGGCACCACATCTTGGCCACAATACCGCAGGGAGGAAGAAGGGGTCGGAGGCCCTCCCGAGCCGGCTCTCTCTCAGAGAGAACGGCACAGCCGCCGATCGGGACGCGCGGGCAGCCGTTGGTCTCCTCCCTCGCCGCCGACGACAGCGTGAACGATGCACCTACACCCTTGCCCCAGTCGAGGTTGTCTGGCCGGATTTGTGACCAGCCGTGAGCTGAGAGAGAGAGAGAGAGAGAGAGAGAGAGAGAGAGAGAGAGTGGCCACCTATGTCTTGCTTAGATCTGGAGAGCATGAGAGAGTGAACGAGAGGAACCATAGTAAAGCAAGCGCTAAGGCTCCTGCTTTTATATATAGTGGAGTGATTTTGTTGTACCAGCTTCAAAAAAATGCGCTCCTACGTGTACCGGCGAGTGGCTGTGAGAGAACTCGTGCGTGCGTGCACCACTTCTCTTCGTCAGAGTACAATATACTATGCCCAAAGAACGTTCGCCGCAAGAGTAATAGTATAAGTGTGTCACGTGTGAGCTAAAATAAAATGTGCGTGCCGTCTTTTGTTTTTTAGAAGTTCTGAGGGTAGGGTGTGAAGAGCACATATGTGCGTGACGTCTACCTGCAGATAGACAGTGGGTGCAACGTGCGAGTCTGCGAGAGGACTCGGGAGAGTCGTGACTTGTGAGGGTGCGTGTGCATGAGAGAGAGGGGGGCACGTATCAATGCAATGCATGTGTCCGTAAATCATTATCCGACAAACATTCGCCACAAGCCTGTTCCTGACGAACGATGGCAGAACCGTTAGATCGGCATCCAACAGTGTCAGTTTTGCCGTGTCATTTAACAGAACAGCCACTCCTCCTACACACAAATCTTCCACGTGAGTGTTAGCAACTGTCGTATGCTCCCTCCGTTCCGAAATGCAGTGCATATAGCTTTGTTGAAAATTCGAACCTTGCAAACTTTTACCGAGTCTTCGTGTACCAAATTGCACATGTAGAATACCCTATATATATATATCATTTCATTCATCTTCGAGAGGTGACTATAAAGATGGGTGAGGAGTCTACAGAGAAAGACCATTGTATCACCCGCATCAATTTAAACCATCCTTTAGTGTCGAGGAATATCATAGGAACTCTATATGATATGATTTTTATAGGATTTTTTCCTTTAGAGCCAATTGGTTCATAGGAATAGATTCATATACTCCACATTTCAAATGAAATAAACATGATATCATTTCTATTGCTTTAGAGCCACTTGGTTCATATGAATGGATTCCTATACTCCCTTAATTTCAAAGGAAAATAAACATTAGAGTATATTCTAGAAAAGTTCCTATGATATGAACCAAATTACATCTCTTTTCTAATCCCTCCTCATAGGAATTGACATACATGTCATCTCTAGATTCAACAGAAAAGTTCCTATGATGTGAACCAAATGACATCTCTTTTACAATCCCTACTCATAGGAATTGAGATGCTCCATGTCATCTCTTTTCCTACAACTTCCATGTATACATCTTCTATTCCTAAATAGATAGTACAACCCACTAGTAGCTTTTTTCCAAAACATGCAACTATGGCACAAGAACTATATAGTGTGCCAATAACTTTGAAAAATGGTCGCTGGATGAAGCTAACCCGACAGTGCAGAGATAGGCAAATCCGAGCACTACTGGCCGTTGGATATCATCAACATTCCACCAGATCTGCCATATGTACAATTTAGAAGACTCCAAGGTTGAACTTAAGCATAATGCACAAACCTCAAAACACAAGCACTTCTCCATTGTTCTAGAATCTTCTGTATCATAATTGATTATTATTTTCTAAATGAATTGCCATTATTTGTTTTTTAATTTATGATTTACAATGCACAACCCCATGAATCTTAACATTTTTATAAAACTAATTGATTTTGAATGAGATGAACTATAAGAACTAAACGAACATCTACATCATGCATATATGACTCAAAGCTTTACATGCTATAGTGTGTATTTATACATAATTTGGTTTCGAAATCTCATGCGTTCAATACATGTGTACCTTACTAGTTTTGAGTAGAGTAGCAATTTCACGCGGCCCCAGGTATATCAAAATGCAGGGCCCATGCATCATTGCCTTTCGGTCGAACCTACGTCCACAATTTTTTGTACGTACTATATCTCCACTGGTCCCCGAACCCAAAATGTTGCCTCATTCCCATAAAACCAAGCGGCCCACACATATTTAAGGCGTCGACTCGAACACATTTACTATGACGTGGCCCCGCATGCCGTAGTACTCCTACAAACCCTACCGCCACACTCATCATCGGTTTTCTTCAAGAGGACGAGGGAGAAGCCGATTTGTAGTGGAGGCGCTTTCAAAAAAAGGATCTGTAGTGGAGACCCCTACCCTAGGGTGCCCTAGGTAGCTATCGCATGCATCATTGTTTTCTCTTTTCTTTATGCTCTTGCGCCCTAGAGTGAAATGATGGTTGCTTCGTCCATCCAGCATAATGCGGGAAAGGTGGGGCTTTGTGATTTGATCCCTCATCGCTCAATTTCTACTACTGCGGCGCTACGACCGGGGTGCCTCCAATTCCAACCGCTGCTTCGAACTGTAATTTGGTGCATCGCACGTGGAACAAGACGGTGGATGAGCCACATGTCGGCCAAAGGGGTCCTATTAAGTGTGTAGCCATTTCGTGTGTGGACTAACCCTGCTTGAGTTACTACGCCAACACGACAGGAGCAGCCTACCACATGGGTTTTCTCCTTGGTGAATCCCAAATATATTGATCTAAAAAGATACGTGATGAACTACCCTCTTCGTCTCAGTTTTTTATTTTTAGGCGTCTCGGTTTTTAGAGCCTGCACCCATTTGCCTATCTAAATATGAGTTACTATGTCACAAAAAGTATATCATTGGATTCTTAAGCGGATGTAGTTGTATTTAAAAGTCAAGGGCGGGGCTTATCCTGCACGGTAGGCGGCAGGGCAGTTCTGCCTAGTCGACTCGACAGAGACGCGAGAAGACGAGGGAGTAGGCTGCTGCAAACGTAGTGCTGTGTGGTTTGACAGCGAGTTACTGCTGGACAGGTGGGACCCCGTGATTTCACTTGCCATTATCATTTTAACTGCGGTGCTACGACCGGCGTGAGTCTCCCGATTCCTGACCACCTCCATACAGGTGCCTCTCCCAATGCTCCACCATGTAGTAGAGGCTGGCTCTTGCATGAGAGCCCACTTCTCCACTTTTTCCTTGCCTCTCTTTCCTCCACATATGCAAAAATGCCATGTAAAGCGCACTATTGTACTTACTTGCTCCTACAGGTGCTAAGCTTGCCACATAGGCATAAAGTCTGATGTGGCAAGTTAATCAAGAAGAGAGAGACTAGTTTGGTGACCCAAAGAAGAAATGGTGCTAAGCGCATGTACCTAGGTGAAAAGACAATTTTGAGTCTATAGCTAATTAAATGAAGCAAACTTAGCAACACCATTTCATTGGAAGAGGTCAATCCTTGGCAAATGCAATAAATACTAGTACTCCCTGTGTCCCATAATATAAGAATGTTTTTGGCACTACACTAGTGTCAAAAACGTTCTTATATTATGGGACGGAAGGAGTACGAAGAAAGAGATAGAGAGAAGTAAAAAAATACACTTAGAGCCAATCTTATAGCCAAAACCTTGTTGTAGTATGAGGACTAAGTGATGACTATGTATGACATGCCAACATCAGATAGCCTAATGCACCGTGTTAAATCTCCAAGGGCGCGAACGCGCGAGCGACGCGACGGTCGTGGTAAGCGCGACCATGATACGGGCTGCTGGTAGCCCTTGGATTTGAGATCAAACGGTCACATGCTAAGTTGCTGAAAATTTGCAGAATAACCCTCCAGGATAGGATATTCACCCATAGGTCTAGAATCACGCCATGCAACCATTCAATCTAAGATCCAAGGGCTCTCGGAAGCCCGTATCCTAGGAGAATGGAAAGCCACTACCCTGCCGTTCGCACGCTGGCAGTTCGCTCCTACTCGTCCCCGCACGTCCTTCAATACTACGGCGATTCACTCCTAGTCGTCCCGTCCATTCACATTACGACAGTTCCACTAATCCTAACCCTCCTCCCAAATCCATGGCGTCCCAAATCTCCACGATCGGCAGTGAGTACAAGGTTAGAACCATCACCGGCGATGAGTTCAACGTCATCTACACCCGTTCTTCCGCGACGGTGAAAGGATGCCTTTCTCGCTTCAGACGCATGTTCGAAAACTCAGATGATGAGTGGGTCGCTGGGCTAGATGTTGAGTACACCATAGTCCTGGGACGAGAGAAGGATCTAAAGGACGATGAGAGGAAGAAGCTCGTCGTGATCCAGGTTTGCATACATAACGTTTGCTTGGTCTACCACATATGCCATGCCAACGTTGAGTGCCAGGATTTTAAGAAATTCCTCAAGGACAAAATAGTGAAATTCGTTACTGTAGACTTTAAGAACTACAAATAAGTCCTGGGTCGGATAGGCCTCGTTGTAGGCAACCCGTTCGACCTCCAGAAGAATCGGCTGGTGCCCTCTCGTCAACCTTCAATGCTGACCCTGGCAGGAGCCATGGTTCATCCTTCGTACCGTAAACTGGAGAAACCTCATTACACGTTTCATCGTCATGCATGGCAGCGGAATGTACTAGATATAGACCACATCCACTACGCTGCAATGGATGTCTACCTTTGCTTCAATATCTATAAGGGTTGGATGAAGAGCAACATACAAGTGTGCGGTTCAAGCAAAGAAGTATCGGCCAAGAGGAAGAGGGACAAGGACGAAGTCGAGGACGTGGACGAGGACTTCAAGTAAGGTGGCAGTGTCGTTGCTCATGGTGGTTCTAAACTTCTAATGCAGTGTCTACCGGACTAGTTGCATAGTTTAATTTCAGGTGTGCTTAGTTTAATTTGAGGGGTGTGTTGTGCTGAGCCCCCAGCAGAACTATGTTATGTTTCTTCTCGTTACTTTAACTCTTCAGTATGTACATACTACTAGTATTTCTTTAATAGAATTTAGCACCCCAATTAAGCATGTACTAGCTTTTTTAATAGTACTATATGCATAATTTGGCAACGAGCGCTCTCTATATGTACCACCTTCTTTTTTAATTTCAATTTTTGCTCCATGGCGCAATCCATCAATAGTACTACTGTTCAAAAGTATACATTTTTTAAAAGGACAGACTACTGTTCATCCATATATATCCAGTTAAATTCTCAACCTAGAACAACGTGCATGCCATGTAGTAAACCGATACGGAGGAAGTATAGTAAAAATGAGGTGATTTTATCGAGCGATCGGCGGGGGAGCATGGCCTGTCATGCGGTCCCACGTGTCATGATGTACCAAGGTGATGCGCGCATCCCTCTTGATGCAGAAGCAATACTACGTGGTTTGAGATGATGGCGAACCGAAGTGTCAAATAATGGTTGCTTCGTCCGTCTGGGAAGGTGCGGCATTGTGATTTGACGTCTCATTGCTCATTACTACACTGGGCCGGTACGAGTGGGGTGCGTCCCCCTGCTGTTCTGCACTGTTATTTGGTGCTTGACACGTCGACCTGGTTGCTATATGTCCCACATGTTGGCGACAGGAAGTACATAATTCATGAAAGGGAGCATCGACGGAGGAGTATACTACAGAATTCATGAAAGGGAGCGACTTAGTTTTGGAAAAAATTGTTTTTACGGAGTACGTACCCACTAGGGTTTATAGGGCTCATCTAAAAAACATTCGTTTTTCCGTTTGATAAGTCTCAATTCTACTATACTAGTAGTAGTACCATTACATGTTGGATTTCGAGGTGCGTTACATCACCCAACACAAGCAGTGTCAAGAGGAAACTAACCAATGCATGTACAAGTTCATGGAAATTTAGTGGTCATTCATGCATTCGTTCTAATTAATGCATCGGTAAACATAACTTCTTGAGAAAAACGAGCGTACTAATTACTTGTGCAAACTACAAAATTAATTCGACACTCACCGTCTACCTTGGTTGGAGAGATTTTGAAATTGAGCCATAAACTGGAAAGGAGGGAGTAGTAACTTTTGTCTCGGTTACTATTTGTGGCCTTGTATAGATGCAAAATGTATTTTTTTTATAGTGGCCTTGTATAAGTAAATGGAGGAAGTACTAACCAAAGTAGGGACGCGGAGTAAACAGAGGGAGTAGTAATATTTTCTCCTCGTGCTGCGAGCCACCACGCGCGTGGGCGAGGGAGCGGGCGTAAAGGAGTACAGTAGTAGTAGTAGTAGAAGTACTACTCGTAAGCAAGCTTCACCTCATCCTGCGAGCCACCGCGCCCGTGGGCGGGGGAGACGGCGTACTAAGCAAGCTTGTCCTCGTTCTGCGAGTTGACGGGACACATCAAAAGTACTCCAGTGTATAGAGCCTTGCCTCTAAGGTAGGCCCCACATGGTTTGCCTTTTTTTTAATTTAACATAATGCATCAAGTCGCAATTTGTTTGTTCACCCATGGTAGAAGATCCTCCCTCCACCAAGTGGATAACCAGTACACGTGCCAAATTACCACATGGGCTGACTTTTTCGTACAGAAGTGAGCTCCACCGTGTCCCCGCGCGGGTGTGGTTGGGAAAGAGACGGGAGTACGTGCGCGGTGCGTGCACCTCTTCTCTTCGTGCACGTCCCCCACCTACGTGGGTGTGTGTGAAAGAGATACAAACCTAGACATAATGCACCGTCCATCCCCATGCCTCCGCCCAGTCCGACCAGCAGTCACCACCACGCCCCACTCCTCCTCACCTTATCTCTCATCTTTCTCCCTCCATTTTTATATACAAGGGGCCACTATCAAAATTACAATTTGCAGATATACAAGGCTACTAACTAATCGATGCAATATTAATGGTGTTTGCCTCGTGGTACTAGCGAAGGAGGACATTAATTATCCTTGATGTTCCGTGCAATGCACGAGCATCTTGCTAGTCCATGAAAACAACACATGGCAAAATTCCATGGCGAATGAGGGATTTGAATCTGTTGGGAGGGGCTGTTTGGATCTTGCCCGGGGTAGCCAAAATATGGCGACCCTTTTGTCCACCGATGCCTTTTCCACCAATGAATGAGGAATGGCTTGGGTGCTCATGCTGTCATGCATCCTCCAGCGCACACATTGGAGGCGAGCTCGAACGAGCTGTGTTTTTTTGTCCCACAAAGCCGCCCGAGCCACCCGCGGACCGACTGGCGACCCGCAAATTACGCCATCCAACCGTTGCCGCACACATTATGACAACAACTCAACCAACCGAACGAAATTCACGCAAACACGCAGATAAACTGATATTTCATATAAACAACGACGGAAATCATATAAAATACCGGATTTTCATACAAACATGACGGATTTCATTACATTCAAATGAACTACGCAGTGCTAGTTCTGGACAGCACAGATATATAATACCTGGCCTAAATGGTCGCCCGCCGATCGATTTGTGTTCCTCATGTCCGGCAGCACGATCACCGGACTGCCGGGAGCCCCAGAGGTACATGCTTCAGCACAAAGGATGGCTCGCTTCCCCACTGCCCAACTGATATCATTGGCTGGTGCCGAAGATGATGGTGGCCGGCAACGGTTTGAGTTCATCACCGGCCACTACTTCGCCATGGCCGGCACCGGCTCGAGTTCATCCTAACATTCCCCTCTTCCGTGGAGCCCATGCGTGGTCAACGAAGGTCCTCGCAACAAAAGGTCCGGCAAGACACCTGTTGTGTACGCCGACGTCGCCTCCGCGGTGGCCTTCATGGGACCCAAGCGGCGGCGGCCTCCCGTGTTCTACTTCTCCTCGATGATGGCGGCGGACGCGGAGGTGCTGGCCACCAACTCGTCGCTCTCCGCGCACCTGTCTTCTGTCGTTGCTTGCATGGCGCGGCCGCCGGCATGGGAGTCTCGGCCACAGAAACGGGAGACGCGGTACGAGGCGGCAGCGTGGACGGCAGCAACGACACCCGTGCGCCACTCCTCGTCGAGCTGGCCTGGAGCGGGGAATTGCTGAACCGCGCGCTGGCTTGCGGCGGCAACTGGCTCTGTCGGGCGAGGGGAGGGAGGTGGATCAGCAAGCTACATAGCTCGTATCCTGCGGGCTACCCAGCCGGCTTGGATGTGGAATAACTACTCTTCGTAAGCCATTGTAAGAGTGGACAAAACTGTGGAGGAGAAAGGGGAGCGGCGGAGGTGTGCGATTCTTGGTCGGCGTTTGGCCTCGTTTAAATAGAAGATTAAATAGACGGCGGATGGGAGGAGCTTGGCCGGCATTGCATTTAACGCCGGCCGGTCATGAATGGACGTGTTTCTAGAGTGGGTTTCTCGGCTTCCACACGGGCGGGTTTCATGGAGGCGTTTGAATGTGGCACGGAGGCGTGTTCAGCCGGGCGTGCCGCGAGTGGCGCCCTCGACTCTGACCTAGGACACCGCACCATTCTTCCACTGACGTGTGGGCTCTTTGAGTGCATGTGTGCATGTCAGTGACCCAACACAGGGAGCGCACAGCAGAGGAACCTTTGGTGGGCCAGGGCGGTCAGAAGCGGGCATTTCATAAACCAATGATTGTTCATTGAATGTGACGTCATCTTTTTCATGTAGATAAGCCTACTATGTTGATAGCCTGTTCGATACATTGTGATTCATAAAGACCGCTGCAAACATCAATGTTCTGCTTATCACAGATAAGATTGATTAATACCCGTAACAATCCATGTCCTTAACAAAGGGTGCATGCACGTATAGGTTGAGCGTGTGTCTTGCGTCGTGTGCTGTATGCATGCAGGCGTGTGAGTGTTGCGTGCGTGCAAGGGAACGTTTCAGTGTTGCATGCATGGGTGCATACGTGCGTGTGTTCGTGAGTGCATGTGTACGTGTCAGTGTTGCACGCCAGCATGCGTGCGTGTGTACGTTATGTATATGTGTCAGTGTTGCACACCTACATGCGTGCGTGTCTTGCGTGCGTGCATGTGTACGTGCGGGGTGAGGCTACACGTCAGTCGATTGACTTTTTCATCTCTGGTCATTAGATTTTCCAGCCATTGGATACGAAATCAAGGGCCTCCAGTTTATCATCAAACTCCATGTCGGGGGTTGGGTGCGACATATGCCAAAGGATGGCTTATCATGGTGGGGGCGAGTAGAACGTCGCCGGTGCCTGGAAACGGGATGAGGCGAAGACATGCACGCCGGCGGATCTTACCCAGCTTCAGGGCTCTCCGAGGAGATAACACCCCTACTGCTGCTCTGCGGGGTCTCCGCATGGTCACTAAGGCAAAGTGAATATAAGGTTGCTCCTAGAGCTGTTTCTGGAGGTAGGAGAAGGCAAGGCTAGCTCTCTCCTCCCTGTGTGGTCTGTCTAATGCTAACGGATGCAAACCCTTTGCATGGGTGCCCTGGGGGTTTATATAGGCCTACCCCCTAGGGTTACAATGGTAAACCGGCTAGGTGCGGGTCCCAGCCGTCTATCTCTCAGGCGCCGTCTTCTCCGCTGACTCCTGGGGCCCGCCGACTGGTGGGTCCAACCGACTGGCCCGGTACGGGGATGTTAGCCCTAATCCGCCGCGGGTGGGTCGTGCCGGCTGCAGATTACTATAGCCGTGCTTCTAATGGCGCGGGCTTGGTCATGGGGTCATGGCAACAGCGCTGCCGCCTGGCCGGCGATCACTGTTGCCATTCCCCGGTCGCGTCTGGTTAATGGCGCATGGGGCTCGTGGGAGGGGCCGGCCAACTCCTGGGGGCCGACTCCCAACGGGTCCGACTCTCGGC
Source organism: Triticum timopheevii (assembly GCA_963921465.1). Classification (NCBI taxonomy): domain Eukaryota; kingdom Viridiplantae; phylum Streptophyta; class Magnoliopsida; order Poales; family Poaceae; genus Triticum; species Triticum timopheevii. The sequence continues at coordinate 288,500,939 of OY997268.1, read as the reverse complement.
GCTCTCGCCGTCTTCAACACTCTCGCTGGCTGGTAGGCCCCGCCATCTTCGGGCCGTACAGACAGGCCGTCATGGGTACAGGGCTCCGCCCCCAAGGGCTGATGTCAGGGCCGACATGGCGACAGTGCCGCGCCGGGCGAAGATCTCCGTGGGTGCGGCGCACTGTGGCCATACCTGCCCTTAAATAACAGGGTGGTTGGAGTTGCAGGCCGACTTCCGTACTCGGCCTCCTTGGAGTCGCCTCTGGGACTCGGCTTTATCTGGAGTCGCCTCTGGGACTCGGCTTTATCTGGAGTCGCCTCTTGGACTCGGCTTATCTGGAGTCGCTTCTTGGACTCGGCTCATTTGGAGTCGCCTCTTGGACTCGGCTCATTTGGAGTCGCCTTCTGGACTCGCGGGGCGCAGCCTGCCCCGTTGTCTTGAAAGGTTCTGGGACTCGGGTTAGCCTACCCGTGGCCCATTACTCCGACAGTAGTCCCCGAAGCTGGTGAGGCTCCGAGGGTGATACGTCGTGCGCCTCAACAGTTTCATTCTTCCGGTGGGGGAATGCAGGCCTTGATGGCCGTCTTCCTTCAGGCCGACTAGTTGGAGTCGGGTTCACAAAGGGCCGTCTTGCTTCAAACTGACTAGCTGGAGTCAGATTCACTGAGGGCCGTCTTGCCTCTTGAGGAGTTCGAAAGCCGTGGTGGGAACCAGGCGGCATGCCTGATACGCTTCCCGCGGTTGCCCGCCACGGCCCTGCCGCGCGGCGCCACGTGGCAGGTGCAGTCTGCCTACCCACGCGCGCGACCGTTCCTGCCTGCTGTGCGGACGGTTGGGTTCCCCACGTCGTTACTGTGTGCAGTAACTTCATGGGGAAAATCGTGGGGGGCGTGGGATCTTGTGCACAGTTAATCCCACGCCGCCCCATGGGCTTCTCAGCCTACGGGCTTATAAGTAGGCGGGGGGAGCGGGACGGCGAAGTACGCGCCCGTTCCTCCCTGCTCCCCCGCTTCCTCCTGCCTCATCTTCTTCTTGCCTCCGCCGCACCACGCCGCGCCGCACCCGCAGCGATGAGCTCCTCCTCCGCCGCCGCGGCTCCTGCCGTGCGTTTCGGCGTGTGGGACGGCTCCGAAGTGGACGACGACACCATCGAGCACCTCCGCAAGACGCGCCGGCTCCCTAGCGCGAACTTGGTGCGAGCACGCGCCCCGCCGACGGGGGAAATAAGGCCAGCGCCGGAGGAGGACGAGCAGGTCGTATTCCGCTCGCACCTCATGCGCAGCATGGGCCTGCCGGCGAGCGCCTTCTTCCGCTCCTTCCTGGAGTTCAACGGGCTCCAGTCGCACCACCTCACTCCGAACACAGTGGAGCTGCTGGCTGCCTTCGCCACCCTGTGCGAGGGTTTTCTCGGCGTTCTCCCCACCATTGAGCTATGGGGAGAGTTCTTCCAATCGAAACTCGGCACACACGTCGCTGGCATACCGGCTCAGTGCGGCGCCTTCATCGCAATGCGAAGGTCGACCGCCGACAACCCTTTTCCCTCCATCGCGCTGATCAAGTCTGTGAAGATGTGGCAATGGTCGTACTTCTATGTGAAGAACGTCGCCCCAGAAAGCGACTGGGTCAACTTGCCGCACTACGAAGCTGGCGCGCCGGCTGGGAGGCTTCCAGCTGGTCCCATCGAGCCAAGACGCTGACTCCCGCAGGCGCCGCCGCCGTCGCGCGACTTCGAGTATTGACGCAGTCGGAAGGCTTGGTTGGGGCCGACTTGCTGACCGCCTTCGTGGCACGCCGAGTCCTCCCACTCCAAGGCCGACCTCATCTGATCTGTCAGATGAGCGATCACCGGGACCCGAGCCAGATGTGCACCAGGGAGGTGCCCCACATGGAGGTGGCGAACATGGTGAACCACATCGCGAACTGCGAGCTCGCGGCGGACTGGGAGTTCGGCAAAGAGCCGTACTCGCGCGCCAACCCCCCGCCAGTGGTAAGTTGTATTTTTGTTCTTTCGTTTTCCTTTGTAGCCGAATCCGACTTCTGATCCTCTTGGATTTCTTTGAGTCAGAATCCCCTTATCCAGCCGGCGACTGGCGCCTCGGGACCACCCCGCGAGTTCGCTCAAGATCGAGGAGAGAGCGATGTCGACGACCCCGACTTGGGGGCGGCGGCAATGGAGGCCGACGTCGAAGGCGGAGGAGGAGGAGCGGAAGGCGGCTTCAGGCCCTCGGCCACCTTCGTCGACTGGCCCGAAGATGACGTCGACGGGGAGGTCGTCCTGCGCCGCCAGTCGAAAGCCGGACATCCAGGCGTGGGTTCCTCCGCCGGCTTGGCTGGTCAAGTCGGCGTGAAGAAGCGCCGGGCTGCGCCGAGTTCGCTCGGCGGCCGGCCGAAGAAGTTTAAGGGGGCGGCCACCGCGACCAAACGGGAGGAGGCGGTCGCGAAGGCCAACCGCTTCCGTAAGGAAGTGAAGAAGCCGCTGCTAGTCTCTGCGTAAGTGTTCACTGCCTTTGTCTTGTTTTCTTCGACGAATCTTTTTCGAGTCTTTATATTTTCTTCTTTGCTTCAGGGCCCCTCTTTCCCTCGAGAGGGTCGCCGTCCCCTCTGTCATGGGGTCGGCCGAGACGTCCGCCAATACTCGGCGGATTTACCCCGCCGCCGACCTTCGGGAGGCGACGGAGTGCAACGCGCGGGAGAAGCGCGACGAGGAAGAGGCCGACCGTCTGGAGAAGGCGGAGGCCGAGAATGCGGCGGCCTCCGCCCAGAAGAAACTGGAGGAAGCCGAAGCCGCTGCCGCAGCAAGACAGCGGGCAGAGGAGATCGCGCGCCGCCAATCGGCGTTGCTTGCCGTCCCACTGAACTCCGCGCCGCCGCCCCCGGAGTTCACGGGGCAGACTGGAGAAGTCGGCGAGGAGCACCCAATCATGGAGAAGGACGGTGGCGAGGCCTCCACGTCAGGCACGGCCACGCTGCCACCGCCGCCTCCGCTGCCATCAGGAAGTGCGCATGGCAAGCAGCCGGCAGGCCCGCCAGTGCCGCAGACTGAGGACGAGGCGGTGGCGAGGCTTCTCCTTCAAGTCGCCTCACCAGCGCGCCGCCGCCTTGAGAAGGCGGTTTCGGCGCCACGCCCCTTGGAAGCCGGCGCCGCCAGCTCGGCCATCCCAGATGCTGAGGCGACAAGCGACGTGCCTACTGGGTGGGTGCGAGGAGGCGGCGACGGTCTGCTGAACTAGGCGCTCTTGTACGTGCAGGCTAAACTGCGGGCTGAGGGCAAAGCCATCCAGAGCTGCACCAAGGCGCATCTGGCGTCGCGAGCGTCTATCCGGGTATGCTTTCTTTTTTGACTTTGTCTTTTCTCATTCTCCTCTGTGGGGGCGCGCCAGCGCACCCACTGGGTGTAGTCCCCGAGTTTCGGGCCGGCTGCTGAGCAGGCGGCCCGGAACTCAATCTGGCGAGTTCCTCATTTTTGTCTTTGTCTGATTGTTTATCACAGGAGTATCAAAACCTCCGCGTCACCACCTTCAACTGCAACATTGAGCAGCTAGGGAAGCGGACTGCCGACTTGTCGGAGAGTCGGAGTAAGTTCTTCTTCTTTTTCGCGGGGGCGCGCTGGCGCACCCGCGGGCTGCAGTCCCCGAGATTCGGGCCGACTGCTGAGCAGTCGGGCCGGATCTTCCCGGTGACCTTCCTTGTTGATGACTTAACGTCCTTTCTCTTTGTTCTTCAGAGGCCAATGCCGCTCTTCAGGAACGGTTGGGCGAGGTCAGCACTACCCTACGCACCAAGGAGGAGGAGTGCGGCAAGCTCGCCATGGAGCGCGACTTGTTGGCCGCGCAGTTGGCGGAGCAGAAGGAGCTGCTTAAGGCGGCTCAGGACAAGGCGGAGAAGAAAGAGACCGCTCTCCTGGCCGAGTTCGAGAGCGAGCGCTCCTCCTGGACTGACAAGGAGGCGATGCTGACTTCCGGCTTCCACGAGATCGAAGACATCGTCGACGGTGAGTTTCTTTGCTTTCTTTCTTCGAGCCGCCGACTGCAAGTCAAGCTGACTCCTGATTCTTTCTTTTGCTTCTTTCTGTTTTGGGCAGACTTCTTCCCCGGCCACTCGCAGGCGATCACTCGAGAAGATTGCTGCCAACGCCCCCCTGACCGTCGACGAGCAGCTCCTGAGTATCGAGACTCGCCTGCGGCCGGCCCATCAGCTGTTGCGCCGGCTTCAACGCGCCGGGGCCCAGGCAATCTCCGCCCTGTGGCCAGACATGCCGGCCCTGCGCACTCCCAGTGGGACTGCCGACTGGCTGGAGGTCACAGCTGGCCGTCTTGAGGCTTGGAAGGGTTCCTCGGCCCAGGCTGGAGCGTGCCGGGCCTTGGAATTCGTCAAGGATTCGTATCCAGGGCTGGACCTGGACCGGCTGGCCGCGTTCCGGTCAGAGGCCCAGGCAGAGCTGGCGGCTGTGGAAGGCTCCCTCGTCGAGCGTGGGGCGGCGATCGCAGACTACACTGACACCAGCGTCTTCGTTCCTGAGCGGGCCACAAACGGCGAGGAGGTGCCTCCGGAGTGGTTCGGGATGAACCCGGACTACGACGAGGACTCGGCGGAGGTGATCGGCTCCAGTGCCGAGGAGGGAGACGAGGGGGAGGATGGGGACGAGATGGAGACGCCAGAAGACGGAGCGGACGACCAGCCTCTGCTCGACCGCGCCTCCAGCAACGAGTCGCGTCCGACTGGGCCAGCCGCCGCCGGAGGCGATCAAACCGAGATTACCCAGCCGGCCGCTCCGGCGCCTGACACCGCCGCCCCCACCGATCCTCCGAACCCTTCTGCCGCTCCTTAGGCTACCGTCCTGTCTATACTTTATCTGCTTTCATAGTCTTTGAAGAACTTGTTAATTTGCACAATTCCACCCGCGGGGTGTATCTTGAATTTGGCCAGAGGCCTATGTTATGTAAATATCTATCCGACTTCTATCTTTCCTTGTTCATTGCTCTTTTGGCTTTTTCCTATGCCGCCTTTCCATTGTCGCCGCTTTGCCAGACGAACAGCCGCTCTGCGGACTGCCGCTGGGTCAAATGCTTGGCTACCTTAGGGAAGGCAAGTACTTGGCCTTTTTTAGAGTTTTTTAACAAGTTGGATAGAAGGCGGCAAGCCGACTATTCAAGAGTCGGCTCTGCGAAGCAAGGCTGGAAGCCGGCTTGGGCTATGCTTATTCTTTGAGTCCTTAGCCATTTTTCGTGAGGGCGCTTATTATTTCTTACTCTCTGCCCACCGACAGTCGCTCTGCGAGCTGTGGCTTCTGACAGGAGCCGGCTTCGACTGTGATTTTCTTGGGGCCCTCTGCTGAGGCTCTTGAGTCGGATCTGACTTCTTCGGGGGGGGAGCCGGCACAAAGATGGAGTCTGATTCTGGTGAGGGCTTGATAGACGGCTTAAGGAGGCGTTGAAGAGCGACGCCGGATGGTATTGCTTGGCTGGTGGAGCCGACTCGTGCCAAGGCGTCTGCTTGGTCCTTGTCGTTTCTTGGCACATGAAGGAACTCACACCCCTCGAAGTATCTGCTGAGTTGCTCAACCAAGAAGCGGTAGCTCGCCATGTTTGCATCTTTGGCGTCCCAGTCGCCAGATGACTGCTGGACCACCAAATCGGAGTCGCCATAGCACAGGATCCGGCGAATGCCGAGTTCTTCGGCAAGCCGGAGCCCATGAATGAGCGCCTCGTATTCAGCAACGTTGTTGGAGGCGGCGAAACAGATCTGCAGCACATACTTGAGCTTGTCGCCTTTAGGGGAGGTGAGAACGATGCCGGCTCCCAGGCCGGTGCGCATCTTGGAGCCGTCGAAATGCATCCGCCAATGGGTGGAGTCGGGCGCTGGCGGTAGGTACTGGGTCTCGGCCCAGTCGATGAGGAAGTCGGCCAGTGCTTGCGACTTGATGGCGGTGCGGGGCTGGTAGTAGATGGTGTAGGGAGCCAACTCTATGGCCCATTTGGCTACTCGGCCGGAAGCATCTCGGCTCCCGATGATCTCGGCCAGCGGGGCTGTGCAGACCACCGTAATTGGATGCTCTTGAAAGTAAGGCTTTAGCTTCCTGGCGGCAAAATCCACACCGTAGCACATCTTCTAGTAGTGAGGGTAGTTCTGCTTGGAGGTCGACAGCGCCTTGCCTTCCTCTTTGCGTTCGACTACAATGACTGTGCTGACTACTCGGCTGGTGGCGGCAATGTATAGAAGCATGGGCTCTTTAGGAGTCGGAGCCGCCAGCACAGGAGGAGTAGACAACATCTTCTTTAGCTGGAGAAATGCTTCATCCGCCTTGTGGTTCCACTCAAAAAAGGTGGTTTTCTTCATTAATTGATACAAAGGGAGAGCTTTCTCGCCCAGCCGACTGATGAATCGGCTGATGGACGCCAAGCAGCCGATGAACTTCTGCACATCTAACAGTCGGCTGGGTACCTCCATCCTCTCGATGGCCTTGATCTTCACAGGGTTGCACTCTATGCCACGTTCAGAGACCAGGAAGCGAAGAAGTTGGCCGGCTGGTACTCCGAAAACGCACTTCTCAGGGTTGAGCTTGATCTGGAATCGGCGCAGGTTCTCAAAGGTTTCCTTGAGGTCTTCCAGCAGTGTCCCACGCTTCTCCGTCTTCACCACTACATCATCCATGTAGACGTGGGCGTTTCTGCCGAGTTGCTTGAGGAGGCATTTTGCATGCAACGCTGAAATGTGGCGCCGGCATCCCTCAAATCGAACATCATGGTCAGGTAGCAGAAGGCTCCAAATGGCGTGATGAAGGCGGTCTTCAGTCTGTCTGCCGGGTTCAGCTTGATCTGGTGATATCCTGAATATGCATCTAAGAAACTTAACAGCTCGCATCCGGCTGTGGAGTCTATCACCTGATCGATTCTTAGCAAAGCAAAGGGGTCCTTGGGGCAAGCTTTGTTGAGGCTTGTGTAATCAATGCACATCCGCCACTGCTTGTTTTTCTTCAGTACCAAGACCGGGTTTGCCAACCACTCTCGAAAAAACACCTCCATAATGAAGCCGGCTGCCAGGAGCCGGGTTATCTCTTCTCCAACAACTCTTCTCTTCTCTTCTGACAGGAGGCGCAAGGGCTGCCTGACGGGCTTCACATCAGGTCGGACATGTAACTTGTGCTCGACGAATTCCGTCGGTACACCTGGCATGTCTTTAGGGGACCATGCAAAGATGTCTCGATTCTCGCGGAGGAAATCGACGAGCTCGCCTTCCTATTACCGTCAAGGTTTGTACCCATGACAGCATACCTCTCTAGGTGCTCCGGGTCCAAGCGTATCTTATTGGTCTCTTTGGCCGGCTTGAACGAACCCTCAGCTTCCGACTCCTTGGGGTCAGGTGACATCTCTGGCTGCTTTCCGGCCATTGCCACGACCCGATCAAGGAGCCGCTTCTCTGCTGTGATCACCAGGGACTCTGCCAGCCGACTGCTCTCAGCTGCGCAAGCGGACGACTTCTTGTAGTCGCCAGCGACGGTCAGAATCCCCTTGGAACTCGACATCTTCATCTTGAGGTAGGCGTAGTGGGGAACCGCCATGAACTTGGCCAGTGCAGGCCGGCCAAGAAGCGCATGGTATGGGCTTTCAAGGTCCACCACTTCAAACCAGACTGGCTCTCGGCGGAAATGATCTTTGTCTCCGAAGAGAACGTCTATCAGGATCTTGCCAATTGGTGAGCAGGAAAGGCCAGGTACAATGCCGTGGAATACAGTCCGGCTGCTCTGCAGCTGTCTTTGCTTGATTCCTAACTTCTCCATGGTATCCTTGTACAGGATGTTGAAGCTACTGCCTCCATCTATCAGCACTCGCGAAAAGCGGGCGGCCCGCCTATCAGTGGCCAAGGTGGCACTCAGGACCAAGGTGTAGGAGCCCGGATTCGGCATCACCTCTGGGTGATCTGCTCTGCTCCAACTGATAGGCTTCTCGGACCAATGCATAAACTTTGGAGTATTTGATGCCACTGCATTCACTTCTTGCTGCTACAGCCGTCTGCTGTGTCGATCATCAGCCACACTGGTGAACACCACATAGGCTCCATGCTCTTCTAGGTACTCGTCTTGTACTGCGCCGACTGGTCGAGCAGCCGGCTGCTGGGGCGGCGGTGGAGGCGGCGGCCCAGCAGGTGCTGGAGGAAGGAGGCCGTCTCCCTTGGCAATTCTGCTAAGCCAGTGGCACTTTCGGGTGGTATGGTTTGACGGCTTCGCGCCGCTATGGAACTTGCAGGGACCATCCAGAGTCTGCTCGTAAGAGTAGGCCGGCAACCAGTTGGACTTGCCGCCTTTCTGTCGCTTGGCCGGAGGCTGCCCATCCGGCTGTTGATCTTCGACTGTTGCAACCTGCCGACTGCTGGAAGTTGGCTGTTGGGCCTTGCGTTTGTTGTCGTTCTGTTGTTGTCACCGACTGGTGTCTCTAGCTGGAGTTTTGGGAGCCTGAGGGGGCCACTTTGCCAGCCGCATTAACTTGAATTTCCGTCTTCATGGAGGAGTCGACTATGGCGTACTTGTCTGCTATGACCAGCAGTTCGTCGAGGGTTTCCGGCTCGTCGCAGAGGAGCTTGTGCTTGAGGAGGGTGCCTTCTCGGCACCCGGCGGTGAAGTACTCGATAGCCTGCACCTCGTGCACGCCCTCGCAGGAGTTCCGAAGCTCGCCCTAGCGCGTGAGGTAGTCGCGTGTCGACTCGTCAGGGCCTTGCACGCACAAGGAAAGCTGGCGCGGCTTGGGAGGTCGCTTGTATGTGCTCGTGAAGTTGCGGATGAAGGCTTCGGTGAAGTCGACCTAGCTGTTGATGCTGCGGGGTTTCAGACTGTTCAACCATGTCCGGGTCGTGCCCTGGAGCATGAGTGGAACGTACCTTACGGCAACTCGCTTGTTGCCGTTCGCTATGTTGACGGCCGTGGAGTAATCAACTAGCCAGTCTTCCGGCTTCACGGAGCTGGTGTACTTGGGTGTGTCTAGGGGGACCGTGAACCCTTTGGGAAAAGGCTCGTCTCGGATGCGGGGTCCAAAGAAGGGCGGACCCAACTCATCTTCTTCTTCCAGCGCCAGGGATCGATGGAGTCGGTCGATCCGGTGGCGGGCGTCGTTCTCTCCGACTCCCTCTCGACGGCCAAGGCGGCCACCGAGAGTCGGATGCTCTACAGGCGGTGGGGAAACTCGTCGTTCTCTTCTCGGTGGGGGAGGCAGATAGTCGCCCTGCCGTTCCACTGCTCTCGGACGGCCGTCTTGGTCGCGCTCGATGGTGATGCGAGTCCGACTATGACTGATAGCCGACTCTTTGTCTTTCCTTCCACGTACTCCGCCAGTCGGCGTCCGGGATGTCGCGCCTTGATCTCGGTGGGGAGGCAAGTTGTCGTTTGGTTGCTGCGGCGCCTCCGTGCGGCCGCCGGCCGCGTTCTGCATAGCAACCGCGTCGAGAAGCTGCTGGACTCGCTCCGTCATCATGCGGCGCTCTTCGCCTTCGAAGTTCTTCAGCTCGTCAGTCAGCGCTTGGGCGGCGCGGATGTTCTCCGCAGGGGTGGAGTATACGGGGCGATTGGCCCCGAACAGGTTGGCGATGGTCGCGCCGCGCTGTCGGACCGCGCCTAGGCGGCTAGGCCCAGTCGGAGCCGGCGAGCCGCCCACGGCACGATCCATCTCGCGCTGGTAGGCTTCTCACAAGCGCCTCATGCTTGCCAGTTTCTTGGCGCCTTCGATGATCTGAAGGTGGCGTGTCTCCAGCATCTCGGCATCTGCGTCTTCTGGAATAGGCGCAGTCAGATCTTGCAGAGCCGCGTCGAGCGGGTCCTGGGCTCCCTCACCGGAACGCTCATCGTGACTGATGACGAGCACCTCCGTGATGGCGCTTCCACCGCTCTCCTCGTGAGGGAGCAGCTTGTCGTAGACCACCACGTTGGTGGGGAAAGTGTCAAGCGACACGACGTCGGAGTCGATCAGCATCGGGTCGGTGGAGCCTACGGACTCCAAGTCCACGGCAGGCTCGCCGGTGACGTGGAGTTGGTCGAGGAGGCCCGCGAGGAGGCTCTCGGGGCCACCCGTGCCTGCGTCGGATGCAGGCTCGTCGGAGAGGCGAACCTCGCCGACAAGTTCAGCGAGGCAGCTCGCTGCGCAGGCGGCCTCAGCGCCGCGCAGCGCGTCGATGCAGACTGCGTCTGGCGAGCCTGGCTGGCTGCGCTCGCCAGGGAGGAAGAGGGCTCCCGTCCAGAACAGATCTCCGGACGACGGTGCACCAGGCCCGACGGTGGGCGCCAAATGTTGGGGGTTGGGTGCGACATATGCCAAAGGATGGCTTATCATGGTGGGGGCGAGTAGAACGTCGCCGGTGCCTGGAAACGGGATGAGGCGAAGACATGCACGCCAGCGGATCTTACCCAGCTTTAGGGCTCTCCGAGGAGATAACACCCTTACTGCTGCTCTGCGGGGTCTCCGCATGGTCACTAAGGCAAAGTGAATACAAGGTTGCTCCTAGAGCTGTTTCTAGAGGTAGGAGAAGGCAAGGCGAGCTCTCTCCTCCCTATGTGGTCTGTCTCATGCTAACAGATGCGAACCCTTTGCATGGGTGCCCTGGGGGGGTTTATATAGGCCTACCCCCCAGGGTTACAATGGTAAAACCGGCTGGGTGCGGGTCCCAGCCGTCTGTCTCTCAGGCACTGTCTTCTCCGCTGACTCCTGGGGCCCGCCGACTGGTGGGTCCCGCTGACTGGCCCGGTACGGGGACGTCAGCCCAGATCCACCGCGGGCGGGTCGTGCCAGCTGCAGATTACTGTAGCCGTGCTTCTAATGGCGCAGGCTTGGTCATGGGGTCGTGGCAACAGCGCCGCCGCCTGGCGGGCGATCACTGTTGCCATTCCCCGGTCGCGTCTGGTTAATGGCGCGTGGGGCCCGTGGGAGGGCCGACTCCCAACGGGTCCGACTCTCGGCGCTCTCGCCATCTTCAACACTCTCGCTGGCTAGTAGGCCCCCGCCGTCTTCAGGCCGTACAGACAGGCCGTTGTGGGTATAGGGCTCCGCCCCCAAAGGCTAATGTCAGGGCCGGCATGGCGATAGTGCCGCACCGGGCGGAGATCTCCGTGGGTGCGGCGCACTGTGGCCATACTTGCCCTTAAATAACAGGGGGGTTGGAGTTGCAGGCCGACTTCCGTACTCGGCCTCCTTGGAGTCGCCTCTGGGACTCGGCTTTATCTGGAGTCACCTCTGGGACTCGGCTTTATCTGGAGTCGCCTCTTGGACTCGGCTTATCTGGAGTCGCTTCTTGGACTCGGCTCATTTGGAGTCGCCTCTTGGCCTCGGCTCATTTGGAGTCGCCTTCTGGACTCGCGGGGCGCAGCCTGCCCCGTTGTCTTGAAAGGTTCTGGGACTCGGGTTAGCCTACCCGTGGCCCATTACTCCGACACTCCACCCCCCCTGAGCCGCTAGCCACCACCAGCCGAACCGCCAGCCTCCGCCGCCCGCGGCCGACCCGCCCTCCCCGAAACCACTCCCCATCGCCGGTCCGCCGCCGCACCGTCCATCTCTCTAGCCCCCCCCCCCACGCGCCGAGCTTTTCCTCCGGGGATCCCCACCCCCACCGCCTAATGAACGCCCCCCGCCCAACCGCCGGTGACTGCCAACCAGAGGTCTCACGACTTCGAATACCCACCGACCACTAATTTATTACCATTTATGTCCTTCATATAGGCGCTGACGGGTGGGCCCTATGGTAATGTGCGCTGCTGAATGTGGACCGTTTGACTGGTCAATTGATCGTGTTATCAACAAATTACAGAGCTGTATGGTGAGCCAGTGACCGTATGATTACCCTAAAATGTACTCCTATTTTATTAACACAGTATAGACTCAAACTACCATTTCTTTCTTTCATATACGGGCTGACAGGTGGGCCCCACGGTTACGCGCCCCGATTGTGCAACACTAGTTGCGCCGCGTGGAACGTTTGACTGGTCAATTGATTGTGTCATCAACAAAATACGGAGTTGTACGGGTGAGCCAGTGACCGTATAATCATGACATGTATTTGTTTAACAAGGTACAGACGCAAGGGCTCATATATACGCGCAAGCACTCACCGCTATAAGCGCACACACGCGAACCCTACCCCCATGAGCACCTTCTAGAGAGTGGGCCAGCATATATGATCTTGAGATTTTACGAAGTCACCATAGGTGCCTCATAGTCGAGTGGAACGTCTCCTCCCACTGAACGTACATCGCCGGAAAATACTAAAATTAACACAAGATAAATGCAAGCACCGGGACTTTAACCTTGGTGGGCTCGAGAAACCACTGTCCTCTAACCATCCAACCACATGTTGGTTAGCACGACAAAATGTATGTGGTGACCATGATGAGCTTATTCTGAAGTCCAGTAACCATATCGTGCTTTCGCTTCAAATACAATGACCGTAAGTGTCATCAACAACATACGGAGCACGCATCAAATGCAAAGTCCGTCAGTGTCATCAACAAAATATGGAGACATATTGTGGGCTAGATACTGTTGTACTATTGTATATGCTTATTTTCTTAGTGGCCGATTGCGTGTGTGGTGTGGTGGGCACATCATTTCTAGTTGTGGTGGGTCAACATGATGACTCATGGGTCGGTTCCATCCTGCGCCACATATAGGTTGGACCAAGATGTGTTATACGAAGACCCTTGTGAGGACTTGGCGTACAACACGAAGCTACCAGAGTTGCGGAGGACTCTATCCCCACTGGTGATAAGCCGACTATATATGATTTGTAACCCTAGGCCCTTAGTATGTTATACACGCTTGGGGGCTAGTTCGTCGATAGTATACACACACGCACAATGCCTGGTATTCATGTGTACTTTGTACCAGGAGTAGGCTCTTTCTTCAACTGCAAGGGTCTGATCCGAACTAGGGTAAAACTTTGCCTCGTATTACCATCCAGCCTAACAACCAGGGATATCCTACCGAATGATATGATGAAATCATATCTGCCAACTACTAAGAGAGAGTTGTGTCGGGGGGGCAATGTGTGCGAGAGAGGCCTAAAGATAGTGTGTGTGCGGGAAACACGTAGGCACATATATGTGCGTATGGAGGGCTAGTAGAGACCATGCATGTGTATATATGCATGTGAGAGAAATAGTGTTTTACAAAAGAGATTAGTGAAAAGAGTGGTACATAGTAGTCAGAAAGAGAGAGAGAGAGAAACAGAGAGAGCATATGCGTGAGACACCTCGACACCCTAAGGGAGATTGTGAGCATGTGTGAAAGAGAAATGCCGATGCATATAAAGTGTGTGCACTTATGCGTTAGATAGAGATATATATAACGCGTTTGTGAGAACAGGGTGAGGCATAGTGCATCTACGTGTAAAAGGCGGTTCTACACATTAAATTAAAATATAAATGGCATTATTATTTTTGGATGAGATCATGAATTTTGCAAATTGCGTATGGACAAAAATCGGTCTATCAGACACCCATACTCTATTGAATTCTAGCATGCGCATGTGTTTATTTCATACTATCAATCCATAGAGTGAGAGCGGTTTGAAATACAGGCAATGGATGCTTTTCAATTCATATATAAACATTAATTAGTGCACTCCATGTTGTTAGTGTGAAGCACTTTATACATTTGTCACTTGCATGGATACATTCCAAATTGCTAGCTACGAAATAGAATACATGTCCAATTCAACATAAAGGGGGTTTTGAAGATTCGAATTCATAGGAAGTGCATTCATCTATTTGAACCCGAGATAATGGCATTTGTAAATCAGATGTAAAAGGGGGCATCAATCTTTGTTGTGAGTTTGAACATGCTATATATATTCATACGCATATCTAACCTTTTTTTGCAACCAAGGAGATCATATCGGGAACCATGCATGAACTGAGGTAAGTTGCATATTTTTTAATATATACTCGTGTACAATGTATATTCAAATGTACCCCCTCCATTCCAAAATAATCGTAGCTTTAAGATTTTCAAGAGTAAATATTTGTGAAGTTTGACAAATCCTGAAAGTTCAATTCAAGAGAACCGAAAACGTTAATGCTTCTGCTCCCAAATATTGAACAAAGCGCCAAATAGGCCTCTGGTCACCCGAAACTGCCCGAGACTAATGTTTGGTGGTAGGAAATTACTGTCTTGACTCTGGCCCGTGTAGCCTATCGGCCCGATGTCCAAAGGTCTAAACCGGGGTAGGTTTGTAACTTCACCAACACGCTAGTCTCAACCGCCTCCGAGAAGCATTCATACGCCGTGGGCACCTAAACACCCATGCGCTCGGCCGAAATCTATCCCGCCCACATTTGGGACACCTGACATGACTGTCCTACCCCCAACCCGCAATATGTCCGAAATTTTAGATGGGGGCAAAGTTTGTAACTTTCCCCAAATTTCAAACAAGCGCGTGTCAAACTGAAACATTGTTCCCCCTTAGTTCCCCGCCTCCCTCCGTTTCCCCATTCATACTCCGTGGGCGCGAAAACGCCCTCTCCACCAGCCGCGAAACCTCAGCCTCCTGTGTCCTCCACCCCATAGCGGAAATCCACCGCCGCCCTCTTCCATCACGCCGGAGCCGGTACCCCGACGTCGTCGTCCAACACAACCGCAATCGCAACACCCTCAAGGACTTAGCAGCTGAAGCCGAGGCAGAGCTGCCTCCACGACACTGACGCCGACGTGCGCCATACCAGAACCACTCCAACCACACCATCTTGCGCCTCACTGCCGCGCCTCCACTATCGCAACCGTCCACCACACTGGAGCTATTCCCGCTACACCGTCGTTCGCCGCCTCGGATCTGCTTCCCGCCGCCGACAGACGGCCACTTCACCACACTCAACAACTTGGCCATGGGTTCATCCAAGGCTGCACCATCCTCCACAACTTCTGGTTTCCGGCGAACAACAAGAAGATCGTTGGAAAAACAGAAGGAGGACACATCACTGCCAGCAGAAAGAGGTACTCCTCTTCCCTTATTCGTGCAAATCTTACGTCTCCGCTCACACCGTATTCATCCCATGAAAGAAACTAGTTGAGCGCTTCTTACTGCATATTCTTCGTGATACTAAATGCACAAGGTTTCCTCCCTTTTACTATTTCACCTTTGCTAGAGGTCAGTAGCCCGCCTGGATTTCAATTCAGGGACAGTCGAATCGCAATTAAAAGAAGTAGCACCCGCTTAGGCGCGCGGAGCACCTAGTCCGCCTGTTCCCCGGGGAAGTGGCGCATCGGTGTCTATCATAGGGGTGTGGGGCGCAGGAGCTACTAGTTGGAAATATGCCCTAGAGGCAATAATAAATTAGTTATTATTATATTTCCTTGTTCATGATAATCGTTTATTATCCATGCTATAATTGTATTGATAGGAAACTCAGATACATGTGTGGATACATAGACAACACCATGTCCCTAGTAAGCCTCTAGTTGACTAGCTCGTTGATCAATAGATGGTTACGGTTCCCTGACCATGGACATTGGATGTCGTTGATAACGGGATCACATCAATAGGAGAATGATGTGATGGACAAGACCCAATCCTAAGGCTAGCACAGAGATCGTGTAGTTCGTATGCTAAAGTTTTTCTAATGTCAAGTATCTTTTCCTTAGACCATGAGATTGTGCAACTCCCGGATTCCGTAGGAATGCTTTGGGTGTACCAAACGTCACAATGTAACTGGGTGGCTATAAAGGTGCACTACAGGTATCTCCAAAAGTGTCTGTTGGGTTGGTACGAATCGAGACTGGGATTTGTCACTCCGTGTAAACGGAGAGGTATCTCTAGGCCCACTCGGTAGGACATCATCATAATGTGCACAATGTGACCAAGGGGTTGATCACGGGATGATGTGTTACGGAACGAGTAAAGAGACTTGCCGGTAACGAGATTGAACAAGGTATCGGTATACCGACGATCGAATCTCGGGCAAGTACAATACCGTTAGACAAAGGGAATTGTATACGGGATCGATTGAGTCCTTGACATCGTGGTTCATCCGATGAGATCATCGTGGAACATGTGGGAGCCAACATGGGTATCCAGATCCCGCTGTTGGTTATTGACCAGAGAACGTCTCGGTCATGTCTACATGTCTCCCGAACCCGTAGGGTCTACACACTTAAGGTTCGATGACGCTAGGGTTATAAAGGAAGTTTGTATGTGGTTACCGAATGTTGTTCGGAGTCTCGGATGAGATCCCGGACATCACGAGGAGTTCCGGAATGGTCCGGAGGTAAATATTTAAATATGGAAAGTTGTTGTTCGGGTTCCGGGAAAAAATCGAGTTTTTTCGGTATTGTACCGGGAAACCTCCAAAAGGTTCCGGAGGATTCCGGAGGGGTCCGGAGGTCCGGAAATTGTTCCACCATGTCCAATACAGTAGCATGGGCTGTAGGGGGGCGCCCTAGCCTTAATGGGCCAGGGGCACCAGCCCCCCCAAGGCCCATGCGCATGGGGATGGAAAACCCTAAAGGGGGAGGGCCTCCACTTGACTTGGGAGGCACTCCTCCCCCCCTTGGCCGCCGCCCCCTCCTCAGATTGGATCTGAGGGGGCCGGACCCCCTCTCCCTTGCCCCTATATATATGTGGGGGGTGGGAGGGCAGCCGCACCACAAGTTCTGGCGCAGCCCTCCCCCTCTCCCAAGTACTCCTCCTCTCCCGCGGTGCTTGGCGAAGCCCTGCAGGATTGCCACTCTCCTCCACCACCACCACGCCATTGTGCTGCTGCTGGATGTAGTCTTCCTCAACCTCTCCCTCTCTCCTTGATGGATCAAGGCATGGGAGACGTCACCGGGCTGTATGTGTGTTGAACGCGGAGGTGTCGTCCGTTCGGCACTAGGATCTCTGGTGATTTGGATCACGACGAGTACGACTCCTTCAACCCCGTTCTCTTGAACGCTTCCGCTTAGCGATCTACAAGGGTATGTAGATGCACTCTCCTTCCCCTCGTTGCTGGTTTCTCCATAGATAGATCTTGGTGACACGTAGGAAAATTTTGAATTTCTGCTACGTTCCCCAACACTGGCATCATGAGCTAGGTCTATTGCGTAGATTCTTTGCACGAGTAGAACACAAAGTAGTTGTGGGCGTTGATTTTGTTCAATATGATTACCGTTACTAGTCCAATCTTGTTTCGACGGTATTGTGGGATGAAGCGGCCCAGACCGACCTTACACGTACTCTTACGTGAGACAGGTTCCACCGATTGACATGCACTTGGTGCATAAGGTGGCTAGCGGGTGCCAGTCTCTCCCACTTTAGTCGGAACGGATTCGATGAAAAGGGTCCTTGTGAAGGGTAAATAGCAATTGGAATATCACGTTGTGGTTTTGCGTAGGTAAGAAATGTTCTTGCTAGAAACCCATAGCAGCCACGTAAAACATGCAACAACAATTAGAGGACGTCTAACTTGTTTTTGCAGGGTATGCTATGTGATGTGATATGGCCAAGAAGAATGTGATGAATGATATGTGATGTATGATATTGATCATGTTCTTGTAATAGGAATCACGACTTGCATGTCGATGAGTATGACAACCGGCAGGAGCCATAGGAGTTGTCTTTATTTATTGTATGACATGTGTGTCATTGAACAACGCCATGTAATTACTTTACTTTATTGCTAACTGATAGCCATAGTAGTAGAAGTAATAAGTTGGCGAGACAACTTCATGGAGACACAATGATGCAGATCATGGTGTCATGCCGGTGACGATGATGATCATGGAGCCCCGGAGATGGAGATCAAAAGGAGCAAAATGATATTGGCCATATCATGTCACTATTTGATTGCATGTGATGTTTATCATGTTTATGCATCTTGTTTACTTAGAACGACGGTAGTAAATAAGATGATCCCTTACAACAATTTCAAGAAGTGTTCTCCCCTAACTGTGCACCGTTGCTAAAGTTCGTCGTTTCGAAGCACCACGTGATGATCGGGTGTGATAGATCCTTACGTTCACATACAACGGGTGTAAGATAGTTTTACACATGCAAAAACACTTAGGGTTAACTTGACGAGCCTAGCATGTACAGACATGGCCTCAGAACACAGAGACCGAAAGGTCGAGCATGAGTCGTATGGAGGATACGATCAACATGAAGATGTTCACCGATGATGATTAGTCCGTCTCACGTGATGATCGGACACGGCCTAGTTGACTCGGATCATGTAATCACTTAGATGACTAGAGGGATGTCTATCTGAGTGGGAGTTCATAAGATGAACTTAATTATCCTGAACATAGTCAAAAGATCTTTGCAAATTATGTCATAAGCTCGCGCTTTAGTTCCACTGTTTAGATATGTTCCTAGAGAAAATATAGTTGAAAGTTGACAGTAGCGATTATGCGGAAAGTAGAAAGCTTATGTCCTTAATGCACCGCTCAATGTGCTGAACCCCAAACGTCATTTGTGGATGTTGCGAACATTAGACATACACGTTTTGATGACTACGTGATAGTTCAGTTAAACGGTTTAGAGTTGAGGCACCAAAGATGTTTTTGAAACGTCGCGGAACATATGAAATGTTTCGAGGGCTGAAATTGGGATTTTAGGCTCGTGCCCACATCAAGAGGTATGAGACCTCCAACGATTTTATTAGCCTACAAACTAAGGGAGAAAAGCTCAATCGTTGAGCTTGTGCTCAGATTGTCTGAGTGCGACAATCACTTGAATCAAGTGGGAGTTGATCTTCCAAAGATAGTGATGTTTCTCCAAAGTCATTGCCACCAAGCTGCTAGAGCTTCGTGATGAACTATAACATATCAGGGATAGATATGATGATCCTTGAGGTATTCGCGATGTTTGACACCGCGAAAGTAGAAATCAAGAAGGAGCGTCAATTATTGATGGTTGGAGAAACCACTAGTTTCAAGAAGGGCAAGGGCAAGAAGGGATACTTCATGAAACGGCAAATCAGCTGCTGCTCTAGTGAAGAAACCCAAGGTTGAACCCAAACCCGAGACTAAGTGCTTCTGTAGTAATGGGAACAACCACTGGAGCAGAATTACCCTAGATACTTGGTAGATGAGAAGGCTGGCAAGGTCGATATGAGTATATTAGATATACATTATGTTAATGTGTACTTTCCTAGTACTTCTAGTAGCACCAGGGTATTAAGATACCGGTTCGGTTGCTAAGTGTTAGTAACTCGAAATAAAAGAGCTACAGAATAAACAGAGACTAGCTAAAGGGGAGCTGACGATATGTGTTGGAAGTGTTTCCAAGTCTGATGTGATCAAACATCGCACGCTCCCTCTACCATCAAGATTAGTATTAAACCTGAATAATTGTCATTTGGTGTTTGCGTTGAGCATAGACATGATTGGATTATGTCTAACGCAATACGGTTATTCATTTAAGGAGAATAATGGTTACTCTATTTATTTGAATAATACCTTCAATGGTCTTGCACCTAAAGGAATGGTTTATTGAATCTCGATCGTAGTGATACACATTTTCATGCCAAGAGATATAAGATAGTAATGATAGTACCACTTACTTGTGGCACTGCCATGTAAGTCATATTGGTGTAAAACGCATGAAGAAGCTCCATGTTGATGGATCTTTGGACTCACTCGTTTTGAAAAGTTTGAGACATGCGAACCATGTCTATTGGTGTACACGCATGAAGAAACTCCATGCAGATGGATCGTTTAGACTCACTTGATTTTGAATCACTTGAGATATGCAAATCATACCACATGGGCAAGATGACTAAAAAGCCTCATTTTTTAGTAAAATGGAACAAGATAGCAACTTGTTGGAAGTAACACATTTTGATGTGTGCAGTCCAATGAGTGCTGAGGCATGCAGTGAATATCGTTATGTTCTTACTTCACAGATGATTTGAGTAGATGTTGAGTATATTTACTTGATGAAACACAAGTTTGAATTATTGAATGGTTCAAGTAATTTCAGAGTGAAGTTGAAGATCATCGTGACAAGAGGATAAAATGTCTATGATATGATCATAGAGATGAGTATCTGAGTTACGAGCTTTGGCACGCAATTAAGACATTGTGGAAATTGTTACACAATTAATACCACCTGGAACACCATAGTTTGAGGGTGTGTCCGAACATCATAGTTGCACCCTATTGGATATGGTGCGTACCATGATGTCTCTTATCAAATTACCACTATCATTCATGGGTTAGGCATTAGAGACAACCACATTCACTTTAAATAGGGCACCACGTAATTCCGTTGAGATGACACCGTATGAACTATGGTTTAGAGAAACCTAAGCTGTCATTTCTTAAAGATTTGGGGCTGTGACGCTTATGTGAAAAGTTTCAGGTTGATAAGCTCGAACCCAAAGCGGATAAAATGCATCTTCATAGGACACCCAAAACAGTTGGGTATACCTCCTAATTCAGATCCGAAAGCAATAGGGATTGTTTCTTGAATCGGGTCCTTTCTCGAGGAAAAGTTTCTCTCGAAAGAATTGAGTGGGAGGATAGTGGAGACTTGATGAGGTTATTGAACCGTCACTTCAACTAGTGTGTAGCAGGGCAAAGGAAGTTGTTCCTGTGGCGCCTACACCAATTGAAGTAGAAGCTTATGATAGTGATCATGAAGTTTCGGATCAAGTCACTACCGTACCTCGTAGGGTGACAAGGATGCGTACTGCTTCAGAGTGGTACAGTAATCTTGTCTTGAAGGTCATGTTGCTAGACAACAATGAACCTACGAGCTATGGAGAAGCAATGGTGGGCCCAAATTCTGACAAATGGTTAGAAGCCATGAAATCCGAAATAGGATCCATGTATCAGAACAAAGCATGGACTTTGGTGGACTTGCCCGATGATCGGCAAGCCATTGAGATAAATGGATCTTTAAGAAGAAGACGGACGTGGACGGTGATGTCACCGTCTATGAAGCTCGACTTGTGGCGAAGAGTTTTTCACAAGTTCAAGGAGTTGACTACGATGAGATTTTCTCATCCGTAGCGATGCTTAAGTCCGCAGGAATCATGTTAGCATTAGCTGCATTTATGAAATCTGGCAGATGGATGTCAAAACGAGTTTCCTTACCAGTCTTCGTAAGGAAAGGTTGTATGTGATACAATCCGAAAGTTTTTGTCGATCCTAAGGATGCTAAAAGGTATGCTGGCTCCAGCGATCCTTCTAAGGACTGGAGTAAGCATCTCGGAGTTGGAATGTACGTTTTGATGAGATGATCAAAGATTTTGGGTTTATACAAAAGTTTATGAGAAACTTGTATTTCCAAAGAAATGAGTGGGAGCACTATAGAATTTCTGATGAGTATATGTTATTGACATATTGTTGATCAGAAATGATGTAGAATTTCTGGAAAGCATATAGGGTTATTTGAAAAGTGTTTTTCAATGGAAAACCTGGATTAGGCTACTTGAACAATAAGCATCAAGATCTATGAGATAGATCAAAATTCTTAATAGTACTTTCAAATGAGCACGTACCTTGACATGATCTTGAAGGTGTTCAAGATGGATCAGTCAAAGAAGGAGTTCTTGCCTGAGATGTAAGGTATGAAGTTAAGACTTAAAAGCTCGACCACGGCAGAATAGAGAGAAAGGATGAAGGTCGTCCCCTATACTTCAGACGTAGGCTCTATAGTATGCTATGCTGTGTACCGCACCGGAAGTGTGCCTTGACATGAGTCAGTCAAGGGGTACAAGAATGATCCAGGAATGGATCATTGGACAGCGGTCAAAATTGTCCTTGGAGTAAATAAGGACATGTTTCTTGATTATGGAGGTGATAAAGAGTTCGGCGTAAAGGGTTACGTCGATGCAAGCTTTAACACCTATCCGAGTGACTCTGAGTAGCAAACCGGATACGTATAGTGGAGCAACCATTTGGAATAACTCCAAGTGGAGCGTGGAAGCAACAATTACAGAATGACCTAGAGATTTGCGAAGTACATACGGATCTGAAAGTTGCAGACCCATTGACTAAAACCTCTCTCACAAGCAAAACATGATCAAACCCCAGAACTCATTGAGTCTTAATCACATGATGATGTGAACTAGTTTAATGACACTAGTAAACTCTTTGGATGTTGGTCACATGGCGATGTGACATGTGAATGTTAATCACATGACGATGTGAACTAGATTATTGACTCTAGTGCAAGTGGGAGACTGTTGGAAATATGCCCTAGAGGCAATAATAAATTAGTTATTATTATATTTCCTTGTTCATGATAATCGTTTATTATCCATGCTATAATTGTATTGATAGGAAACTCAAATACATGTGTGGATACATAGACAACACCATGTCCCTAGTAAGCCTCTAGTTGACTAGCTCGTTGATCAATAGGTGGTTACGGTTTCCTGACCATGGACATTGGATGTCGTTGATAACGGGATCACATCATTAGGAGAATGATGTGATGGACAAGACCCAATCCTAAGCCTAGCACAGAGATCGTGTAGTTCGTATGCTAAAGCTTTTCTAATGTCAAGTATCTTTTCCTTAGACCATGAGATTGTGCAACTCCCGGATACCGTAGGAATGCTTTGGGTGTACCAAACGTCACAACGTAACTGGGTGGCTATAAAGGTGCACTACAGGTATCTCCGAAAGTGTCTCTTGGGTTGGCACGAATCGAGACTGGGATTTGTCACTTCGTGTAAACGGAGAGGTATCTCTGGGCCCACTCGGTAGGACATCATCATAATGTGCACAATGTGACCAAGGGGTTGATCACGGGATGATGTGTTATGGAACGAGTAAAGAGACTTGCCGGTAACGAGATTGAACAAGGTATCGGTATACCGACAATCGAATCTCGGGCAAGTACAATACCGTTAGACAAAGGGAATTCTATACTGGATCGATTCAGTCCTTGACACCGTGGTTCATCCGATGAGATCATCGTGGAACATGTGGGAGCCAACATGGGTATCCAGATCCCGCTGTTGGTTATTGACCAAAGAACGTCTCGGTCATGTCTACATGTCTCCCGAACCCGTAGGGTCTACACACTTAAGGTTCGATGACGCTAGGTTTATAAAGGAAGTTTGTATGTGGTTACCGAATGTTGTTCGGAGTCTCGGATGAGATCCCGGACGTCACGAGGAGTTCCGGAATGGTCCGAAAGTAAAGATTTATATATGGAAAGTTGTTGTTCGGGTTCCGGGAAAAAATCGGGTTTTTTCGGTATTGTACCAGGAAGCTTCCAGAAGGTTCCGGAGGGGTCCGGAGGTCCAGAAATTTTTCCACCACGTCCAATACAGTAGCATGGGATGTAGGGGGGTGCCCTAGCCTTAATGGGCCAGGGGCACCAGCCCCCCCAAGGCCCATGCGCATGGGGAGGGAAAACCCTAAAGGGGGAGGGCCTCCACTTGACTTGGGAGGCACTCCTCCCCCCCTTGGCCGCCGCCCCCTCCTCAGATTGGATCTGAGGGGGCCGGACCCCCTCTCCCTTGCCCCTATATATATGTGGGGGGTGGGAGGGCAGCCGCACCACAAGTTCTGGCGCAGCCCTCCACCTCTCCCAAGTACTCCTCCTCTCCCGCGGTGCTTGGCGAAGCCCTGCAGGATTGCCACGGTCCTCCACCACCACCACGCCGTTGTGCTGCTGCTGGATGGAGTCTTCCTCAACCTATCCCTCTCTCCTTGCTGGATCAAGGCATGGGAGACGTCACCGGGCTGTACGTGTGTTGAACGCGGAGGTGTCGTCCGTTCGGCACTAGGATCTCTGGTGATTTGGATCACGACGAGTACGACTCCTTCAACCCCGTTCTCTTGAACGCTTCCGCTTAGCGATCTACAAGGGTATGTAGATGCACTCTCCTTCCCCTCGTTGTTGGTTTCTCCATAGATAGATCTTGGTGACACGTAGGAAAATTTTGAATTTCTGCTACGTTCCCCAACACTACCTGCGCCCGATCTGGAGGTCGGCGGGGCTTGAATGGATGGCCGGGGGGCGGTGCCAAGCACGGCGGTGCGGTGAGGTCGAGGGGAGGGCGCAGGCACGGGAGGAATACTGGCCCGGTGGTCGCTGGCGTTTCGAGGAAGATCGTCAACACTGACTGGCTGGAGGTAGATGAAGGCGATCTGCCCGTTCTTTGTACATCGGACGGTGCAGAAAAAATGGACTGATTTATTTGCTTTCAGTCAACTGTTATTTTCATAGAATCTTGTAGTAATTTAGTGTGCCCTGCATGTTGTAGAGCTATCATATGTCTCCCGTCATTTATTTCTCACCGACCTGCTATCTGCTACCTTTACACTATACTAATTGTGCACACACTTCACCCATACTCACACTATTGTTTTTTTATGCATGTCTATTTCAGACTCTGATGCAGTGTTGATGAATGCAGAAAAGAAAAGACAGAAGTCGCTCTAGTGTAATTCGAAGATAAGCACTAAGCGTTTCTGCACTCTAATGGGTGCAGTGTCAGCAGTTGGAGACAGTAAACGTAGCTCTGCAGTTGATGATCTCAATTGCCACACACAACCCTCCCAGGTGCTTGCTTTAACTTCACGCTGTCAAATGTGGTTGCATGTTGCATATGGTGTCTAGCTTGTATTGCTTCCAATTTGGTTAAATTGCATCTTCTTACTTTACACATTATACCTTTGATAATGACACGCCTTCCTGTTTTTGATACATACTACATATGTCTATTAACCATGTTCGTACATCAAACTAATGCTCTTTTGTATCCCTCGACAATCACTTATGATGAGACCGTCACCCCAGTGGGTTACTGTGAGACGCCCTCCTCGTTTAAAGAGTGCAGTGTCATCCTCCCCACATGATTCTCAAGAAACAGAAAGACTAAATGAAGATAGTCAACCTAGATCTCTAGTTGATCACCGCAATTCCCCCACACCACCATCGCAGGTGCTTGCTCTTACTTGGCAGTGTGATATGTGGTTGCATGTTGCATATGGTGTCTACCTTGTAATGCTTCTAATTAGGGTAAATTGCATCTGCTTAGTTAACACATTATACCTGTGAATATGACATGCCTTCCTGTTTTTGGTACATACTACGTCTTTCTATTAACCATGTTCTTACATCAAACTACTTTTCTTGTGTATCCCTCATCAATGCTCCTAATTTGTTAAATTGCATCTCCTTAGCTTACACATTATACATGTGAATATGACACGCCTTCCTGTTTTCGGTACATACTACATCTGCCTATCACACCATGTTCTTACATCAAACTACTGTTCTTGTGTATCCTGCGTCTATCGCTTATGATGAGACAGTCACACGCATGGGTTATTATGAGATGCAATACTCTTATAAAGAATGCAATTTCATCCTCTCCACATGATTCTCAAGAAACAGCAAGCCTAAATGAAGATATTGAACGTAGCTCCGTACCTGAAGACCGCACTTCCCCTACACCACCATCACAGGTGCTTGCTCTAACTTCGCAGTGTGATATGTGGTTGCATGTTGCATACGGTGTCTAGCTTGTAATGCTTCTAATTAGGGTAAATTGCATCTGCTTAGTTTACACACTATACCTATGAATATGACATGTCTTCCTATTTTTGGTACACACTACATCTATGTGTTAACCTTGTTCTTACATGAAACTACCTCTCTTAGGTATCCTGCATCAATCACTTACGATGAGTCACCTTTATTCGTTGCATATTGCATATTATTTCTAGCCTGTTGCCATGTATTGCTTCTAATTTGGTCAAATACATTAGGTAGTGCACCCTTTTAATTTGGCAGAGTGATATTGGTTTCATCTTTCATATGGTTTCTAGCTTGCATCGATTCTAACAAGTTCAAGCACCTTGTGCTTAGTTTATACTGTATACATCATACATGTCAATATGTCACGTCATCCTATTTTTCATACATATTCCATCCTCCTATCATGCGGCTGCCTTACAAGAAAGTAGTGTTCATCAGCATCATGCATCAATGAGTTCTGAAGAGGAAATTTTATTCCTTTTTCTTGTGGGTTTGACTTGACAAGGAAAAATCAAGAAAGAGGAAGGAAAAGAGTAAGGAAGGCGATGATGGTGGTCCTCTGCAGCAACGTAAACGGAGCATCTGTACCGATTCTCCTTGTACTGATAGTGCATTACAAGGTCCAAGTCTCCGCTCCCCTACTCCACCATCCAAGGTGCTTGCTCTAACTTGGCAGTGTGATATCTGGTTGCATGTTGCATATGGTGTCTAGCTCATATTGCTCCTAATTAGTGTAAACTGCATCTGCTTAGCTTACACATGATACATGTGAATGTGACACACTTTCCTGTTTTTGGTACATACTATATCTATCTATCACACCATGTTCTTACATGAAACTACTCGTCTTGTGTATCCTGCATCAGTCACTTATGATGGGACACCTTTCAGTTGGCAGTGTGATATTGGTTTGCGTCTTGAATATGATTTCTAGCATGTATTGCTTCTAGTTTGATGAACGCCACCGATGACAAGATAGTTTTAACTTGGCAGAGTGATACTGATTGCACCTTCCATATGGTGTCTTGCAGTGTTTCTAATTTGTTGAAGTGCCTTCTACTTAGTTACCACATCATAGGTGTGAATATGTCAAGCCGTCCATTTTTTCGTACATATTCCATCCTCGTATCATGACTTTGCCTTTCATCAGAGTAGTGTTCGTCAGTATCATGCATGAATGAGTTCTGAAGAGTGAATGATATTCCTTTTTCTTGTCGGTATGACCTCAAAATGCAAAATCAATAAAGCTGAAGGAAATTGGCAAGGCATTGGATGATGGTGGTCCTTCCGAGCAACTGAAACAGAGGTTCTCTACAGATTCTAGTCCGCCATCCTCCCAACAAGATTGGCAAGACAACTCAAGGCTAGAAAGTCAAAGTAACTGTGTAGATGATGAGCACATCTCCCCTACTCCACTATCACAGGTGCTTGCTCTAACTTGGCACTATTATATGTGGTTGCATGTTGCGTATGATGTCTAGCTTGTATTGCTTCTAACTTTGTTGAATTGCATCTGCTTACTTTACACATAATGCTTGCGAATATGACATGTGTTCCTGTTTCTACATCAGGGTACTATTCTTGCATATCCCGCATCAGTCACTTATGATAAGGCACCTTTAAGTCGCCACTGTGATATTGGTTGTGTCTTGCATATGATTTCTAGCATGTACTGCTTCTAATTTGTTGAAACGCCATACAGTTTGAACTTGGCAGAGTGATATTGGTTGCATCTTTCATATGGTGTCTAGCTTGCAGTGCTTCTAATTTGTTGAAATGTCTTCTGTTTAGTTACCACATCATAGGTGTGAATATGTCACACCATCCTGTTTTTCATACATATTCCATCCTTGCATCATGTGTTTGCCTTTCATCCGAGTACTGTTCGTCAGTATGATACATGAATGAGTTCTGAAGAGCGAATTTTATTCCTTTTTCTTATCGGTTTGACTTCACAATGCAAAATCATTACAGCTGAAGGAAATTAGTCCGACAGTGGATGATGGTGGTCCTTCGGAGCAACTCAAATAGGGGGTCTCTACAGATTCTACTCCGCCATCCTCCCAACAAGATTCGCAAGACAACACAAGGCTGGACAGTCAACGTAGCTGTGTAGATGATGAGCACATCTCCCCTACTCCACCATCACAGGTGCTTGCTCTAACTTGACACTATTATATGTGGTTGCATGTTGCGTATGATGTCTAGCTTGTATTGCTTCTAACTTGAATTGCATCTGCTTACTTTACACATGATGCCTATGAATATGACACGTGTTCGTGTTTCTAGAACATATGTGTACATGATGAGCACATCTCCCCTACTCCACCATCACAGGTGCTTGCTCTTACTTGGAACTGTTATACGTGGTCGCGTTTTTCGTATGATGTCTAGTTTGTATTGCTTCTGGTTATGTTGAATTGCATCTGCGTAGCTTACAACTTATACCTGCAATAATCACTTACCCATATAAGACACATTTAACTTGGGACTGTGATGTAGGTTGCATCTTGCATTGTCTTCTAGCTTATACTGCTTCTAATTTCTTGAAATGGCACTTACGACAAGAGACTTTTTACCTGATAGAGTGATATTGGTTGCATGTTCATATGGTGCCTAGCTTTCATTTCTTATAATTTTGTTGAAATGCCTTCCGCTTACTGTTTTTTCATACATATTCCATCCTCCTATCGTACGTGTGAATATGAAACGTTGTCTTTTTTGTATATATTACAGCCTCCTATCCTGCGCTTGCCTTACATAAAAGTAGTGTTTGTCTGTATCATGCATCAACCAGTTATGCAGAGCTAATTTTATTCATCTTCTTGTGGTTTTGACTTCATAAGGCAATATCAGAAAATAGGAAGGAAAAGAGTAAGTTAGGGGATGTTGGTGGTCCTCCGCACCGACGCAAACAGAGACTCTCTAGATTTACCACTACTACTGCTAATGAAGTTGAAGTCCCAAGTCTACATGATGAGTTCATCTACCGTACTCCACCATCGCAGGTGCTTGCTCTAAGTTGACAGTGTGATAATTGGTTTCATGCTGCATATGTTGTCTAGCCTGTATTTCTTCTATTTTGATTAAATTGCACCTACTGAGTTTATACGTTATACATGTGCATATGACATGGCTTTCTCTGTCTAGAATACACTACATCTATCTATCATACCATGTTCTTACATCAAAGTACTGCTGTTGTGTATCCCGCATCAGTCACTCATTAGTGGACGCTTTTAACATGGCAGTTTGATAGTGGTTGCATCTTGCATTGATTTCTACGTTGTACTGCTTCTAATTTTTCGAATTGCCACTTATGACAAGACACTTTTAACTTGGCAGAGTAATATTGGTTGCATATTTCATATGGTGTCTAGCTTGGATTACTTCTATTTTCTTGAAAATCCTTCTGCATTGTTTGCACATCCTAGCTGTGAATATGTCATGACGTCCTGTTTTTCTTACATATTCCATCCTCATACGGTTGTCTTACATCAAAGTATTGCTTGTCTGTATCATGCATCAATGAGTTCTGAAGAGTGATTTTATTCTTTTGTGTTGTGGGTACAGCTTGACATGGCAAATTCAAAAAAGAGCAAGGAAAATAATATAGTAGGGACTGTTGTTACTCGTTGGGTGAAACGGAAAAGGTTTTGCCGTCGAGATTCTGCTAGTACTTATAGTGCAGTAGAAGGTCCAAGTCCACCAGCTAAATCTACAAGCACAGTATCACCTGCTCCACCAGCTATAGCATCCACTTCAACTGTACCAGCATCTCAACCAGTTAGTCATTCGTTTGCTCCGGAACTGGCCAGTTCCCAAGCTGCCTTCACACCTAACACTACTTCTGAAGCACTGCTGACACAACAGGACTTGGCAAGATCAGATGAACCTCATGAGCATCAACACCAAGACGGTACCTGACCAGGTCAAGTTGCAATTGCATGCTCCTTTATATGTACTCTCATAGTTTGATGTACACTAACACTTTCCATATTCGTTGTTGAACTAGCACCACGGCGCAAGCGGAAACAGACATCAGGGATAATGCTTGACAAATTAACAAAATCTAAAGGAGGAAGAATGGAGATCCATTTTGAGGCAGGTTTAAAAAGGCCACGTGATGCTACAGAGTCAGCCAAGTTAGTATCAGAGGCAGCCGTTGTCGTTAGGTGTCATGCACGTATCTTCCCAACGTGGATCCAGTACAGGAATGAGAAAGACAATACCCAGCTTAACACCTTCCTTGACCATTTATCCGTAAGTAATGTTATTCATCGCAATTAGTAATATTGTCTTGGTCTATCCCATACTTTCTAGCTTCCTCCTAATAAGACTCACATTCTTTTTTCAACAGATGAGGTTCAAGTTGGATCTGAAAGATGATGCAACTAAACAAGCATGCACTCATGTTTTTCAGTCTGCTCTGCGACAGTATCGGTACCACCTTAGAAAATCTCACTTTGAAGGCAAGGCTAACAATGAAATCGCTCAAACATCTCCACTGGAATATATTACAGATGAAGACTAGACAGCCCTCGTTAAACACAGGTCTGATCCAAAGTATCAGGTAGGCTATATGTATTTTATCAGACCACATATTGAACTTGTATTTATGTATGTGCCTTACAAGTGTATCTTCTTCTAGGCTAACTGTTTGAAGAACAAAACCAACCGTTCTAAAGTGAAATTCCAACAGACAACAGGATCTCGTAGCTATATTGCACACTACGAGGCTCTTGTAAATAGCTGCTACTTCTTTCTTTTTTTTGTGCCATATTATCATATCTATATTGACTTGTTCCAAATACAGAGGAAATCCCGTGCGGACCAAAAAGAACCTGAACCGAATGCAGTCCAAATCTTCAAGGATTGCCACACCAGCAAGACGAAGGGCATGAGCACACCAGTTCAAGCCGCTGTTGTAAGTCCTTACTCCTCCTGCCTTGAACTGATTGATACTGTGATGTGTTCATTTAACTACTTGGTTTGCAGCCAATGTCAGTTACTCTGTTCACTTTTATACACAGTTGTCTTAACGTATCATTTCACCTTACATGGTTTAAAAGAGATGAAGGATATTCTTTTGGTCTTCATCTGTAATCTAGTTGTTATGTTCACGTGCGCACACAATGATAAAATAGCATGTTTGTTTTATATCTGTTTGCCCATGATATGAATGATGTCATACTATGTTCATCCTACTTTAAACCATGTCTCTTTATCCTTAGATGACAACGAATGTGAGGAAATAGACAATACAGTAGGCATGCTACATGGACATATGTTCCGAAAGTGATTTTATTATGTAGTTGGCACTATAATACATGCTAATGTATTACAGTAGTTCACCAAAATAAGTTATGTATAAACATTTAACCTACTTTGTTTGTTTTTGTCTCATTAGTAACTTATCTGGTACACTAATCTATAAGTTCAAACTTTCAGGAAGCTACGGAACAAATGATTGAACAGCCACAACCACCTGAAGGTGACGAGGCTACTACAGGCACAATGTCACCTCTTGCTGCAGTGCGTTAGTATCTCTCCACTAATAGTGCAAAAAGCACCTTCCTGCGTAATTCCGGGTTGGTTGTCAAGGTAACCTCGTCCAAATCGCCTACTGAACAAAATCTTCCTGCTAGACAGAGTGATATATCTGTGCTCCAGACACAAGTCCAATCCCTAATGGATGTTGTTTCAGAAACAAGAATAGTGGTTGAGAAATGTCGTCAAGATATGAATGGTTTTGAAACCAGACTATCAGACATTCGCTTCGTTGTTCAAGAGCAATGGAGGAAAAAAGGTGGAGATCGTGCTGCTCCATCAGATTCTACAGCCTGAAACATTAGCACTCGGGTCAAATGATCTGTGCTTCTATACATCTGATGGTTCTTTTATCTGGAAGGACTGTAAACTTTATGCCAACAGGCCTTTTGTTGTATGGTTGGAATTTATTTTGTTGTGATACAACATTTATGATGTTGCCACAGGCTGCAGTAATTACGATGCTATTTTTGTATAGTGTACGTTTATCTTAGTAATGTATTCGGCCGAAAGCTTCATAGGAGCCCAACATGCCAACATTCGTCGGGCCCATTCCAATTGGGCTAAAAACGATTACGGGCCAAAATTGGCATGTAGCCCACTAAAAATATATGGGCCTAAATCAGCATAAGCTTTCATATTTTTCTGGTAGGCCTGTGCCCATAGTGGGCCTTTAACAGGCCTAAACATAATTTGGGCCCTCAGTAAAAATAGGCCGTTTACAGGTGTAAATATCTCGAGCCCATAAAAAACATGGGCCTTTAATAGACCGAAAGTGAGATTGGGCCCTGATTGTGCCAAATAACCCACTGGACATAGCAGGCCGAAATGGTGGCCCATTTATGATGCGGATCTTTGACAGGCCGAAATTCGGACGGGCCGTAAATGCGCCGACCTAATACACGGGCCTTTAACAGGCCGGAACTTCGGTCGGGCTAGACTATCGTCATTTTTATATGGGCCGTTAATGGGCCCGATATGACGTTGGGCCACATATGGCCCATGGTTTACGTCCAGCGTTAACAGGCCGAAAATGACAACAGGCCGAAAGTGGCCCAAATCTATTGTGGGCCTCTAACAGGCTGAATGTCAGACATGGCCGAATATGACCCAAATCCTTCACGGTCGTTTATGGGCCGAAAGTTTTGATGGCCTGTAAATGGGCCCAAATAAAGTCGGACCTTTAACAGGCCGGAAATACACCGGGCCGTAATTCGGCCCAATTACTTAGCAGACTGTTAACGGGCCAGAAGTGACCATGGGCCGCGTTGATGACAAGTTTAGGACAGGCCGTTGACGGGCCGATTTGACAGAGAGTGTTGGGCCTTTAGCTAGGCCGGCCCATTATGGTCTGCAGAATCTTGTGGGCCTTTAGCTGGGCCGGCCCATTATGGTCTGCAAAATCGTGTGGGCCTTTAGCTGGGCCGGCCCATTATGGTCTCCTAAATTTTGTGGGCCTTAGCTGGGCCGGGCCATTATGGTCCGCTAAATCTTATGGGCCTTCATTTGGGCCGGCCCATTTAAACTTTGTGGGCCACTTTTGGGCCGGTCCACGTGTCAACATATCATAGGCCCATCTCGACCGTTGGATGAGTGACACCTGTCCAACGCGGAGCTGACGCGTGGATCCGTCAGCCAATTAGAATTTTACACGTGGAAAATCGGCGTTGGTCGTGGCTGTTAACGGGTTATCGGATCCAAAATCCGACCCGATAGCTTAACGGCGTTCCATTACGGTGGATGCCATGTGTTGGTCACCCTTGATGAAAACACTTCTGTGACGCGCGATTTATCGTCATGGAAGTGGACACTTCCGTGATGATAATTTTGGTAATGTCATGGAACACTTCTACACAGCACAAGTATGACTATCTTGATTCTGTACAAAATCGTCATGGATGTGCATGCATGACAGAAAACGCGACCTACTGTGACAAACATGTATCATCACGGAAGTGTATTTTTTCTGTAGTGAGTCTTTCTGGTTTGAAAATGGAAGGATGGTGCATTGCTCTATATGTTATTGTCCCTATATATTTCCATGGGTGAGCTCACAGAAGGGTGGCAGATTACACGTCAAAGATAAAATCATCCGAAACTCAGTTTTTCAACCTGGATTTGGCCCCCGAATGTTGTCGACGCCGATGAAGAGGGTGATGGACATGTACCACATTTTGTTGTCCTCATTTTGGCGCCTGATGGAGCTCAAACAGAGTTCGTATGGACAAATTGTGGTCCTTTTGTGGATACAACATCGGGGGCCAGATCGTGAATAAAACTTATATGGTAAGTTGATCACGTCGACGAGCCATCTTGCACCATTCAGGATGCCCTATAATTCTTCATGTGCATAGGCATAATGAGGAAGATTTGTTATGTACTTTTACATTTAAGAATAATGCATCTACTGGTGAAAAAGAGAGGGTGGTAGCGGGGCGGGTGATAGACCATGTAAAGCATGAATTCTTGTGTTCTGATGCAACGAAGAGCCTCCTCCTTTTGTCTTGACTGAACCTGTAGTCTTTCTAGTTTGAATATGGAAGTATGGTGCACTGTCTATATGTTATTGCCCCTATATTTGTCCGTGGGTGAGCTCACAGAAGCGTGGTAGAGTACATGTCAAAGATAAAATCTTCCGAAACTCGGTTTTTCAACCTGAATCCGGCCGCCAAAATGTTGTTGACACCGACAAAGAGGGCGATGGACACGTACCACGTTTCCTTGTGATCGTTTTGGCAGGTGATGGAGCTCAAACGGATTTAGTATGGCCAAATTGTGGTCCTTTTATGGATACAACATTGGGGGACAGACCATGAATACAACTTTCAGGGCAAGTTGATCATGTTGACGAGCCATCTTGCACCATTCGGGATGCCTTGTAATTCTTCGTGTGCATAAACATAATGAGGAAGAGTTGTTGATACAGGGCTAACCCTGTGTAGGCCGATCTTTCATGATTGGAGTGGATTCCCTCGAAAAACATGAAGAACACTATGAACACGGGGAAGAACGGAGAGAATTTACAAGGGGAAACACACAAGAACAAGTCCAATCACACGTCCACTAGACAATCAAACACACAAGATCCACAAGGTACATGAACAACTAAAGGAAAGACACAAGGTAAAGTTCATCTCCATGAGGTCTTGATGATATCCTAGACGGATCTTCCATTGCAGGGGCTTGACGATATCCCACAGGATCTTCTCACATGGAGGTCTTGAACTCCATGGGAGTGGTAGTCTCTCTCTCTCTCTCTCTCAAGAGTAGAGGCGGGTAGGAGCAAAGCTCACATACAAATGAGCTATCATATTTGCTAACCCTAAAAAGGAGGTGGAGGTAGAGTATATATAGGTAAGTCCACGAAGGGGTAAGTGAGAGGGGGGATACATGGGCCTCGGGCCCTGCCCATGCGCGCAGACAGGCGTCGGATGTCTGGCTGGGGGGTGGATTTCCGGCTGTCCGCGGGGCACCGGATGTCTGGGGCACTCGTCAGTTATCCGGCCTGGCGGTGGCCGAATCTGTTCTTCTCTAGATAGCTGTTGTCCGGATTTTGGGGGGGGGGAGGCTGGATGTCCGGGCTGTGGGGAGGCGCCGGATGTCCGTTCTGGCCACCGGATGTCCACCCGCTGATGCTTTTGGCCGTCTATTGGGCAGCTCCTACGCGGCTTCCCCGGTGCCGGATGTCCGGCCGCTGTAGCTTCAGCAGCTCCGTCTTTGCTTCAACGCTTCCCTCACGGATGGTGTAGTTGTTCCTTGGCACTTGCACTCCTCCTCGACATTCATGAAGCTCCGGCAATACCTATGCATGCACACGAGGGGAGTATCAAGTAGTATACCATCCTCAAAGGGGTCAAGTGAGCACGAGTAAAGGAGATGATTCACCTCTAGGTATGTGAAGTAGATGTCACACGTGTCACTCGCTAGACAGACTCTTGACATGGTGATGTCCGTAGGATGCTCCGCATCATCTCCCCCCCCCCCCCCCTCATCATGGGAAAGAGATGGGTTCGCCAGGTAGAAGTGGACGTTCACCAAGTAGTCATCATCGTGAAGCTCGAAATGGGCACTCCCCAATGTCGCACCGTCTTGTGAGTCCTTCAAAAGCAGTAAGGACAAAAAACACTTGGAAAAACAAATGTGGTTAGCGTTAGTGCAAAACAAAGCATTCGATAGGTGAGTCACCAAACAAGTGTCATCATCATGCAAAGCATATGGTGTGACAAAGGATTGTGACATGGCATGTAAGCATATCAATCAAGCACAAGCAAAGATATCATGGGGACAAGCATGTAAATGCGATGTAGTGATGCAAATATGTGTAACAAGAGAATAAGAATCTACCTCAAAGTCATAGCAAGCAATCACAAAGCAATCAACAAATGGTCGATGGTATGCATAAGAATAATTCACAACATCAAATAAAATGAAGTGTCTAAACACATGGGTCAAGTGCAAGACAATCCAAGCATAACGTGCATAGGGTTTAGTGAAGATGGTGTGGCACTCAACACAATAAAAAGAGCAATTGTTCATCATGTGTGAGACAATCAAGGCAAGCATGTAGCAATCAGTGGGACATGGCATATGTGAAGAAATGACATTGTTGCAACCAAACATATAATCCACAAGTCGGATGCAACACACAAGGCAGATATATAATGAGGCATGGAAAGGCGAAAATGACAAGTCGAAGCAAGATCTCTAACATGTGCGCAATCAAGTAGTCCAAGATGACCAATAAGTCTCATGGTGCAAGCAACACAAGTAGGATCCGCAATATCCATGCTCAAGAAAGATGTCACCGTGAAGGCGTGTCCTTGTGCATCCTTCACAATGCCGAAGTGGTAGGAAACATGTTGTAGAAGCGAGTCCTGGTCGAATGTATCAGGCTCGCTCTCAAGATCTCGAATGGTCAATTCATGTGAAGTGGAAGTCGACACAAAGTCCAAGTATCCGACACATGCACACAACATAACAAAGAACGTATGCGCATGGTATATAAGCACATCATCCATCATGATGGTTCTCTTCTCTTGCACATAACCATTAGAAGCACAAGGGCATGAATAATATCATGCAACAATCTTTATGCTCATGGCACGATGCATATGGTGCAAAGAAGGAAGACAAGCATGCTTCACAAGGGTATGTCAAAATCTCCAAATATATGCGAGAAGGCTATGGGGGCAAAGTCATTATCTAGACTAAAGTCATAGTTGCACTCAATACATGGCAAATCATGTAGCATGAGGGAGGCAACATATGGAGATATATGACAAGAAGTAATAGCAATCATGTGCAAAGCATGGCAATGGTTGTCATCAACCGCATGAAATGAGCAAGTATGAATCAGCGGTGATGCAACAAGGCACGCAATCATAGTAATCAAGTCATGCAAACTAGTAGAGCAAAGATGCAGCACACTAGAGGAAATGGAAATCATGTCATGTGAGCAATTAGTAGGCATAGACAATGCACATGGCATATCGCAAGCACGAGCACAAAGCAAGATCATAGTATCATCATAGGAATGGGGCATAGATGGAACATGGCAATAACAAGCAATATCTCCACCAAGCTTGCAAATACATACAAGTACTAGAATCAATCGTCATGTGTATTGCAAAGCAAATTCATGGCAAAGGCATAGGAATGGGC
The DNA here is from genome assembly GCA_963921465.1 of Triticum timopheevii. Classification (NCBI taxonomy): domain Eukaryota; kingdom Viridiplantae; phylum Streptophyta; class Magnoliopsida; order Poales; family Poaceae; genus Triticum; species Triticum timopheevii. The sequence goes on along the minus strand of OY997268.1, from coordinate 288,464,294 downwards.
ATATCATGTAAAGTGAACATGGAAAGATGGGCATAGAATATGTAATAGATAATAACCCATAACCATGTGAGGGCCATGGGCGAAGTCTTTGCGCAAAGAGAGCGGTGGGAAAGACAATCCACAGAATCCCAAGTCATCATTGCTCTCTAGAGCTCGTTTTGTCAACTCATGGGATTGTGAGGTTGACAAGTAAGCATGGGTACCTACACAACAAATACACAAACGAAAGAAATTGTGGGTGTGGTAAATGTACACATCATCCATCATGATGTGTATGTGCATGTGTGAGTTAGCAGAAGATAAGCATCGCTCAATGAAATTTGATGCATGGTATAAGAACATGTCACCCATCATGAAAGAATAGTTATTGTGTATAACACGATGTGGACACAAATTGAGCATGCAATTATAGGGCACATCAATAGCATTTTCATTCATGGGGAGCATATTGTGCACACAATCATGGGAATCATGCAATGGATCGGATGGATCAAAATCTCCTAAAGTGTATGAGGAAACTATGGGGGTCGCCTCATGAGCAACATTGGGAACATCATATGGAGAAATGGACAACATCCAAAACAATGCATATCTGAAGCTAGGTGGTCATGGCATGACATATGACATAAATGATGCAATGGGAGCATATCAATATCAGCACAAGAGAAACAAATGCTAATAACCATAGGCTTGTCATCTATGCCATATGTGCAAATTGGGTTCATTTTAATGGTATATGCATAGCCACTACGATTTGCAAATATGACATATGGTTGATCGCATTCATAGCATATGACAAGTCAAGAGGATTATCAAACATGATATGACCTAAAGAATTGTCACAAGAAATCCTATGTAACATGTCCTCGCAACTAATAGACTCTACATGGCAATCATCAAACTCATCATAAATGGGTAAATCATCGCATGGGGAATTCATACTAGCATGAAGCATGGTAATAGGTGGATCAACATCATGCAAACAATCAATGTCAAGAATGTCCACTAGTGTGACTAGAGCATCACCTTCACCTATGTTATCTTTTCATTCCACACAAGTGTTGTAGGTGAGGTGGGAAAGACCAAATGGTGGTCATCTTCATCTTGATGGAACCATGTGAGGGGTGAATCATAGTCCACCATGGCCATCGTCTTGTCTAAAGGGAGGACGAAGTCGTCGGGGATCGACACCACATCATAAATGGGACCTAGCACCAAATGAGAAGACACGATAAATGTAGAGGTCAAGTCGTTAGTGTTGAAATTGGCCTCACAAGACCTATCAACTATCTCACTCTCTCTATGTGGTGGCTCACTCACTCCCTCAAAGTAGGTGCACTCAATCTCACACATGGTGGAGTCACTCATCTCACTCAAGTGGTGGGGGTTGTGGATCTCCTCACATGGGAATTGTGGCAACTCATCATATATGGGGCTGGTGGTGAACTAGCTCTCACTCTCAATATGGTGGCACAAGTCACTCAAGTCATTATATGTCACCGTGGTCGAAGGGAAATTCCATGCTCAACCATCTCATCATCGTTGTTGTGGATGAAGGCCGAAGATGGCACATCATCACTCTCCTCCATGACCGAAGGGAAAATCCCATGCTCGATCATCTCGTCACCCTCGTCATGGATGAAGGCCGAAGATGGCACATCATCACTCTCGCATCCTAAGATGGAATAATAATCCTTGCCCGTCACCACGTCGCTCGCCTCCAAAGATTGGTCCTTGAAGATCTTCGTAGTCATACTGTTCGCCACACTGTCTTGCAAAAGTTTCATGGTAGACTTGGCATCATCAATGCCACAAAGAGGTATGGCAGTGAAGTCGAACTTGGGAGCGTCGTCTTGGAGCTCGTAGGGCTTGGACATCTTGGTGGTACTATCCTTATGCTCATTGGTGTGGAGCTTGGTCGTCGCGAAGTGAGCTTAGGGTGGAGAAGTCTTGGCCTTCATGTGTTCTTGTTCCACCTTGAGAGCACCAATGTAGAGGTCGTTGAGGTACTTGTAGTTCTCGTGGAATATAGTCTTGGAGATGTCGTTGTTCAATCCCATCATTAAGTTGAACTTCATCCAAATGGGTTCATCCACGCTGGCTCGTCGCAAGGCATTCTTCATCTCCTTGAAGTACTCGTCGATGGATTTGGATCCTTGGATGGTGTTCTCCAATTGGCATTGAAGTTGTTCTGCGTAGGTGGGAGGCACGAACTTTCGCCGCATAGCTTACTTCGTCTTGGGCCAACTCATGTCATAGTTCTCCGAAGATGTGTGAAGCGACACATAGTCGCGGAAGTTCATTGTGGCGCACTTCACTTGATCTTCTGGAGGAACTTGTTGTAGCTTGAGGTAGTTGTCCATCAAGAGCTCCCACTCGAGATACTCCTCGGGCTCTTGAGTCGCATATAAAGGAATCACATGGTCGGTATTGAGGTTATAGTAGCTCATGGAAGTCGCGGACTTGAGCTTGGGGAGCTTCTCTTGAGCATAGTCTTGAGGCACTTGTTGGCGAAGATGTCGCATGTCCAAATGCGAAGATGCCTTGAAGTCGCTTGGTGAAGATGCCAAGGTAGATGGTGAAGTCACTGAGCAGTGGTTGGTGTTGACCTCTTGACCTTCACGTTCTTGTTGGTGATGGTGTCGATGCTGATGTGATCTTGCCGGAGATGGCATCTCAGAAATATGTGCACTTGGGCGTCTTCTCGAAGATGATGAAGATCTCTTGTAGGACTAGATGAGGTCTTTGATCTCCTCCATTTGAGCATCCATCTTGGCGTCCAAGTTTTTTCTCATGGCACCAAATTCGTTGTCGTTGTTGTATCCCAAAGTAGATGTGCTTTGCCTATCCATCACAAGACTCGAGTACAGGTGAGTAGGAAATGAGATAAACAATACCAAGCTACCTTTTCACAAAGTTGTGGATGTATCATGTTTCACTCAATGTGAAATAAAAGAATAGTGGAATTGGTACCGGACTTTCTCACTCACATCTACAAAAGTAAAGGTTATGGAGTGGCTTGGTGATGCGGAGCATCCTATGGTCATCCCCATGGACCAACCATCGTCTCATCAAATACCAAAAGGACCAATCACACGAGCACGAGCTAAAGATCTCGAGACCAAGGTGACACCTCTTCTTAGCGATATTCCATATGATCCACTCGAGACACGGCTACTAAGTCCAGAATGTTGTGCATGATCCGGTACAAATAAGGCCCTCTCGAAGATACACGTGAAGACGGACAAGTCCCCAAGTACATAGACAAAGAGGAACAACTGAAGGAACCGGAGAGGCCCCTAGGACCCGAACATCCGGCCCCAAGCCCTGGACATCCAGCCCCTGGAGCTTTCAGCCGACACCCACTAGCCAAGCTACAGGGCCAGGCCCGGACATCCCGCCAAGCCCGGACATCCCGCCACTCCTATCTAGAGAGAAACCGAATCAGCCAAGTCAGCCCGGACATCCGGCCCAAGGCCCGGACATCTATTCCATCTCGAGCCGCTGGACATTCGGCCTCTAGCCTAGACATCCGGACCCCACCTATCGAGAGAGCACCGAGACCAGCCCCGACCGCCTGAACATCCGGTGTCAGCCCGGACATCTGGCCCGACGCCCTGACATCTGCCTCCCCTATCTGCGCACAGTGTAAGGGCCCGAGGCCCATGTACCCCTTCGCCCCAAGACTATATATAGTCCTCCTCCTCCCTCTTTCTAGGGTTAGCAAAGTATTAGCTCATTTGAGAGACAGAGCTTTGTTGTTGCTGATCCACTTGATACCTTCTCCATTGGAGTTCACGACCACTTCGGAGAAGATCCCCCCAGTGGATTCAAGACCCCTCACGAGAAGACCCCCCTCAAGGCCCCCTCACGGAGAAGAACTTGTTACTTGTATTGTCCTTTGCTGATTGTGGATCGTGTATCTCTTTGTATTTCGAGGATCTAGCACAATAGTAATCGAATCTTGTTGGTTTGAGTGATTTCTCTTGTGTTTCTCCCTCGTGTTCTTCGTAGGATCCATTTCAATCGTGAAAGATCGGCCTAGGGTTTCTACCCTACATCATCTTGGTATCATGAGTCTAGGTTGATCATGAATTTGGAGCCCCTACCCTTGTTTTCTTGATTTTGTCCCAAATTTGAAAATCCGCACAAAAATAGCCCTCCAATTTTTTTGTGATTTGTTGGTGTGATGAAGTTTTGTTGGATTTGATCCATAGATTTGTTGTGTTGCAAGTAGATCTAGCTTCCCCTAACTTTTCTCCCAATTCCATCCACGCAATCTCTCGAATTTTGCCCCGAAATTGTGATTTCTCCTCGAGATCCATCGAGTTCGTCCACGGACCTAGGACCCGGACATCCGACCTGTGACCCCGGCCATCCGGCGACGTCGGACATCCGGCCCCTGGTAGCAGCAACCCCATCCACTACTCTGTTTCCCGCCTAACTCTCACCACTTTTTGACCGGGCATACCACCATCACTTCCACATACCACCACCGCTTTCCGCAAGCACCACCGCTTACCCGCTACCAAATCCGACAAATTTTGACACGTTTTGTTCTTTGAGAACTTGAGTTGCGGTTTCCGTTTCCTAACGTGTTTCGGCTACTTAGGGACGGTTCAACGACATCACCGCCGCTCATATTCGTCATTGACATCAACCACTTCACAATTTTGACACCTCGACCGTAAGCAAGAACGGTAACCTCTATATCATCTTGGTACCGTGGCATCCCTTCATTATCAAAGAGCTCAAACGAGAAAGAGCCAAACAAGCTTTTAAAGAAACGAAGAAGATAAGCAAAGAGCTTTTAAGCAAGAACCATATCATCATACTACATTAAGATGGTCATACTCGATCATCTTGGATCATATCATAGGGATACCATACATATAGCATACTTGGGATAGAAGTCGTTGCATTTTTTCTTAGTAGGTTGTGCACAATTTTGTATCTGCCTATTGTGCAATCATGCTAGCGTCTCTCTAGTGTTGTGTAACACGAGCATTTTTGGTGGATTCCACATTCTGAGCTCATTTTTGGTTGCACGATCGCATTTATCTATTTGCATGTGTGTTTCAGTGTACCACTACTTTATATTGGTCTACTTGCTGCATTTGTGAATTGCGAATGTTTTTCAACATTATTGAGTCTTACTAACAATTGCATCAATTTTGTGCCACCATCCTCACCAAGCTCCCCCAAAGGCTTTTACTTGTGTAGGTGTGAGAACCGACAGGAATTGGTACCAACTATGCTATTTCTTTGCTGATAGAGGTGGAGGTGTCCCGATCTTTCGACGAGATGATAACTATCGATTTGGTGGAGTCGACTTTGACGATCCGACTACAAACATGCACGACGTTGCGCCTTAGCAATCACTAAACCAACTCTGAGAGGTTATTGACCACGCTGGAGCATGATCAACCTGACCACGAAGGACTATTCCTACAAGCAATTGAAGAACAAGCAAGAATATGATAAATAAATCTGAATATTGCGAATATGGATGAAGTTTGAAAATGGTGGGGATCCGAAAGTGGTCTTGGTCTGGTCGTTGGACACAAACAAAGTACATGAAGTTGTGTTGGCTAACTTTTAACTAAAGAAATCCCAAGGAAAAAGTTACTAGATGGATCTACTTATATAGGAGCAAGGGGTGGCGGCCAAGGAGGTGGGATGATGTCCCAAGGCAGCCTAAAATAAACCCTATGTCGTACAAGGCTCATGGGCCCAAGTGGAGGTGATGCAACACCTTTGGACTTGTAGTTTGAATCAGATTCTGCTGCTACATCAGATTGTTTCGTCTATAACTCAACGCTCCAGACGAATTTTAAGGTGAATCCAATTGAGTTGGAAAGAGCATGAAATGTACTTTCCAACAGAAAAAGAATCACCCAATTTGGAGTCTGTATGAAAGAGTTCTTGGTGTCTTGAGTCGGGTATGTGTGTGCAGTCCGAATCTGATTCCAGAACATGAGAGACTTGGACTCTATCTTCTCTTGGCCCAAAAGTGACGTGAGAGGAATTTTTGAACAACACATAAACATCTCTTTTCCCCTTATCTTCATATGCGGATTGTACAAATGTACCATACACCTGCAATTAGAAATGACACAAAAGTTTGTGAAGTATTTTTGTCCTAGATGACATAATAAAATTATTGCATAGTTTGCATTAGAAATCACCTCACAAATATACATGTATGCAATATTTTTGGTTGCATCCAATGTAGTCATGTCCTCATCATCCTCCCCTTTTTGAAAAAAAGCCGTCCTTGGCATTGCTTAATCTGAAATGTGGCTAACAAAAGAAACAAGGTGTACATGTTGGATATGTATATGTGATCCATTTTTACTTCCCTTGGTTTTGCACATATGACACATGTATACATGAGGAAGCTTCATAATTCATAAATCTAAAGGCAAAATATTATCACAAGAAGTAGAAGGCATGAAAATATTGCAATTCAGTTTGCACATATAAGTGAAGCTCTTATTCATTTCAAAAGGTTGACAATGTTCATCATTAAACCGTCCAAACATTGGTGAATAAACCTTACTTGCATCAAATTTACATGCTACAACATGCTGAAATAAGCAAACATGCAATAAGTCATTGGTCATAGAATCATCACCAAGATTAGAGGTCATATCAAAATGATTAAACATTGGTTGTTTTGCATCAACAGTTAATTCAATGGGTGCACTCAAAATTGTTGGTATTTCAATTGTTTGATCATATGACGCATCCATGACAGTAACATGATTCTCTAAAATAGGTGGTGTTTTCAAATCATTAGGTAGCTCAGCACATGATGTATTGAAGTTCACTAGGCAGCAACATTCTCATGTGAAAGTGGAAAATCTGTACCTTTGTCATTACCTCTTATGATCAACTCCGATGATGTAGGCACTCTCGATGGTGATGTGTCACATGGTGGAGATGATGTAGTCCTAGCTGCAACGGATGTGGTTGTCATAGTACGCCTAGTAGTTAAAGAATCATCTGTATCAACACTTGGAATGTGCACCTTGCGCTTGTTCTCTTCGTGTGCAACACGTCGTTTTATTTCCTAATCAGCTTTGCAAGCAAGACTAAACAAACGGTCCATAGGATAACACTCTTCATGAATTAGTATCTCCTGAATATCACGGTTTATTCCTCCCCAAAATCTATCCATAAAATATTCTTCATTTTCTTCTAAAAATGAGTGCAACAAGGTAGTTTGTAAATCATCATAATATTTTGTTACAGTGTCACTACCTTGTTTTAAATGTTGTAGTTTTTTAATCATGCCACGAGTATAATAAACATCTACGAATCTATCTCTCATGACATGTTTTAAATCATCCCAAGTAGTAGGTTCAAAATCAGGGTTTAACCGACAATATTCACTTCACCAAACTAAAGCAAAGCTACTGAAAGTGCTAACCGCAGCTTGAAATTTTCCATGCTCATCAAAATTATGGGAAGCAAATATAACATTTATTTGTACTCCCATTCAATATATAAATCAGGCCTAAAATGACCAATAAATGGTGGCATGAAAACATTAACCTGATTATGTGCATTCTGATGTTGTTGCTCCTCTTGTGGCGGTTGTTGTATTTTCTTAGGTGGTGGCAAATCTCCCACGATCGATGAAACCCAAGAACTAACAACTCTAGAACCTGCCATAGTTAGTAGAAAACAAGAAACAAAATCCGAGAATAATGTTCATATGAACTACTAGGATGTGGTGGTAAAACGCTCACGGCATAGCAAATATCAATTTCTTACAAGTTCTTACCATGCAGTAGGTGGTGACAGGCAAACAACGGTGTCAAATAACTCCAAAGATTGTGTAAAGCGATTGCCAGGGGAACGTAAAAATACACGGTGTAGAAATATGTGGAGGTGTCTTGGTTATATATGGTAGCAAAATATTAGCAATAATCAATTCAGAGATGCAATGCTGAATAAACGCTCAACGACGGTACTATGTTGGTCCTAGGCTAGACCGGACTATAGACGCGAGCCTAGAACACTAATGAGGTCAAGGTGTAGCACAACTAACATCAATAAAAGATATGAAGTAGCTCTGGACAGCAAGATAAAAGTGAATATCACAATAGCAGTAAAGATCATGATGTGAAACAACTGCCAAGAAGGATATACCAACAACTTCCTCTCCAACTTCCCTTTGGAAAACTTTGGGCCAATTTTTTGATAATTTTTCTCAAGAATGGCACTGACTCAAGCTTTCAAACGCAAAAAGAATCACTCAATTCCGAGTTGATATGAGGAGCCGTAAAGTACTAAAGCTGGCCTGAAAAACTGGAACAAGCTGTGTTCGTGAACTTCGGAGGGCAGAAAGGCCTACTTAGAAGCCGAATTTGAGGTGCCAAATATTGCCATAGTTTCTGAAACTATCCAGATGCGGCTCGTCATTAGGGTTCATGGAGCCAAAACAGACTTCGTATGAGGAAAATATGCCTGTTTTACTAAACAGTACACAAAACAGATTCCAATCCGAATTCAGCTACGAGATTGACTCTAGATAGATCCGAATTTTGTTTTTTCTTCTCTTTTTTTACCTCACACTTTTTCCCTTTTCTTTCTCTCCTTTTTTTATTTGACTTTTTTTAACTTTTTTCTCTTTTTTTTCTTTGTCTTTTTTTTTCTCTCCCTCTTTCCAAAACAAACTAGATAAGATGCAGATTGGATCAAGCGAAGATGTGAACAACCTCAACTATGATCAGGACAATGAACGATGGGTGGCACATGGTGGAAATTGATGGATGGAGGTGGTGGACAACGGAAGGGATAATGATGCAGCAGCGGCGTGACTAATGTGAACAGAACATGAAACTCTAAAGGAACTAGACACTAAGACCAGCAACTCGACATGACGATGTAACCGCAAATCATCAAAGCAAAACACCAAAAAGATTATGTAAAGGCTCAGACTGTCTCGGACACGGATGAACTAATCTAACTTTTTTTGCATTTTTTGTGGACTGTAGGTATGAATGACAGATGCGATCTATACTATGAAAACTACAAAATCTCACCGAGCAACCTGAAAACTGATACCACTTGATAGAGGCGGAGGTGTCCCGATCTTTCGATGAGATGATAACTATCGATTTGGTGGAGTCGACTTTGACAATCCGACTACAAATGTGCACGATGTTGCGCCTTAGCAATTGCTAAACCAACTCTCAGAGGTAACTGATCACGCCGGAGCATGATCAACCTGACCATGAAGGTCTATTCCTGCAAGCAATTGAAGAACAAGCAAGAATATGATAAAGCAATCTGAATATTGCGAATATGGATGAAGTACTGATAATGGTGGGGATACGAAAGTGGTCTTGGTCTGGTCGTTGGACACAAACGAAGTACACGAAGTTGCGTTGGCTAACTTTTAACTAAACAAATCTGAAGGAAAAATCTACTAGATGGATCTACTTATATAGGTGCAAGGGGTGGCGGCCAAGGTGGTGGGAGGACATCCCAAGGAAGCCTAAAACTAACCCTAGGTCATACAAGGCTCATAGGCCCAAGTGGATGTGATGCAACACCTTTGGACTTATAGTTTGACTCGTATTCTGCTGCAGCGTCAGATTGTTTCATCGATAACTCAATACTCTGGACGAATTTTAAGGTGAATCCAATTGGGTTGGAAAGAGCACAAAATCTACTTTCCAACAAAAAACAATCACCCAATTCGGAGTCTGTATGAAAGAGTTCTTGGCGTTTTGAGTCAGGTATGTCTGTGCAGTCCGAATCTGAATCCAGAATGTGAGAGACTTGGACTCTATCTTCTCTTGGCACAAAAGTGACGTGAGAGGACTTTTTTAACAGCACCTAAACATCTCTTTTCCCCTTATCTTCATATGTGTATTGCACAAATGTACCATACACCTGCAATTAGAAATGACACAAAAGTTTGTGAAGTATTTTTGTCGTGGATGACACAAATTAATTATTGCATAGTTTGCATTAGAAATCACCTCACAAATATACATGTATGCAATATTTTTGGTCGTATCCAAGGTAGTCATGTCCTCATCAATTGCTACACATTTGAGTGATCATTGATCCATCTTCAACATTGGTCAAGGTACATTTGGTATAGTTATTCTCTTTCTCCCACTCACACATTTGCTTGGAATGATGGATAGGCCAAGTTCTTGTACCAACCCAGTCTTCCTCAAACAACACGACGACCCAAAAACCTACGTCACCAAGAACCACCTCTTCGGTGCACAACGAGCTTTGCATCAAGAATAACATGCATTGAGCGACCACATCGACAACCTCGCCACCGACTTGCGCCTCTCCAAGCAACATACAAGAGACTACTTCGACAACAAGTCGATGAACAAAAACAAGAGAAAAATGCAAGGATGGACGAGATTGGTGCTTTGTTGTAGGGCTGGAAAAAAGCGCGAAGCTCGCGAGCTAAACAAGTAGCTCATGACTCGGCTCGAATCGACTCGAACTCGAAGAATAACGAGTTGAGTCGAGCTTTAGTTTAAGATCGTTTATAGACCAAGTTAAACGAGCCAATCTCACGAGTACTCATGTAACTCGTTAGGCTCGATACAATAGATCAGCCACTCCCAATACAAAAAAAGATCAGCCATGAAACAGCCTACATCCCAGGCACACAACCCAAGACCGAGCAGTTGAAGGCCTAGCCTCCTAGGAGACTCACGCGTTACAAGAAAATTACAATTGTTTAGTGATATATATGTTTAATATATACATAATCATTTTTATCATATTTGAGGGCTTTATGTTTATATCTTAAACGAGCTTAACAAGCTAAACGAGCCAGCTCGTGAGTTATACGAGTCGAGCCAATCTTGGGTTTGAGCTCGTTATAGTAACGAGTCGAGTCGAGCTAGCTCATTAACGAAACGAGCTCTAGCGAGTCGAGCCGAGCTGGCTTGACTCGGCTCGAATTCCAGCCCTATTTGTTGGTCAACAGCTCATCTACCACTTCGCCATATTCAAGATGCAGCCGCTCGAGTCAACACTCTGACGACACCATCTCCGGCTCAAGTACACCGAAATCTAACACTCCATGTCAAGACGCGCAACAAGAACATCAAGCAAACCGCAATCCTCTACACGGAAACGGTCCTCAAGAGCAACTTCTAATACAAGAACATCGACATCATCAAAATTAAGCTACCTTAGCGCAAGCACAAGAAAGGCAATACCAATGCCAAGAAGAGGAAGAGCCGGTGCGCAAACACCAACAAGAGCAAGACTCCGAAGTGCTCCATCAACATCAACAATGGCGTGCAGCTCAAGCACTTAAGGTGCAACGTGCCCTCCAAAATACAAGTTGCGCCATCGCCGACCGCAACGGTCAAACGCGCGAACAAGAAGAAGCACTTTGTGATGAAATTCTAGAGAGGAACTACCAAGCATGATTGCACCAACAAGCACCACAAGTCCCACACGCTTGAAAATAACCCCAAGTTCGCCAAGAGCAACAAGACAATGGGAATCCTCCATGCCAAGAGCAAGTTGAGGGAGACAATCATCCTCGTCAAGGACGTCATCACCCTCGACCCCAACACAGTGAAGAGCAATGCTACGGCAAGCTCAAGTTCACCATGCCCAAGTTAACCGGAAGCAATGATCCCGAAGAGTACCTTTCATGTGCATTGAAAGTAGACAAGATCTTTTGTTTGCACAACTATGAGGAAGGGAAGAAGATCGACATGGCATCCCTTGAATTCCAAGACTATGTCCTCATTTGGTGGGAGAAAGTCATTGAGCGTTGTGGGGCAAGAGGTGAACCACCCATCACAACATGGGCTCCAATGAAGGATCTCATGCGAGCACGTTTTGTGCCAACCTACTACAACCGCGACCTATTCATGAAACTCCAACTCCTCAAGCAAGGAACAAAGACCGTTGAAGAGTACTTGATGACGACATCAATACCATTGTTACACCCACTGACCCTGCTGCTATACATACTGGACCAATTACTAGAGCTCGCGCATGCCAATTAAATTACCAGGTACTTTTGTTTCTTGGTAATGATTCTAATGTTCATGAGAATATGATGCTGCCTAAATTGGATACATTTGTTTTGCTTACAAATGAAGTGCCTAGTTTGGAGAAGGATGAACATTGGAGCAAGAACAAGCATGGAGATGATGGCATGCGCAAGGGGAACAAGAACGGAGTTACAAGTGATGATTTCAGGACGTTGAAGCCACCATAATGAGTGCATGAAGCCTTGGACGAAATATACAAGATGCTACTTCATAACTTTCGTCCAGAGGCTATTCTAGGTGTTGCGTCACCTTATTATTGGGCCAGGCCCATGTATTTTTGAAATACTCGAGTATAGGCTGTTTTTAGAGTCTGTATGTGTGGGGAAACAAGAGATAGGGTTGGTTTCGGACCCCTTCCCCAAGGGCCACGAAATTCCCCCCTCTTCCTCCATATATACAGCCCTTAGGGCGTCGTTTAGACTTTGGGTTTTGTTTAGATTAAAGTTCGCCAAAGATGCAACTTTGCGTGTTTCATTTGTGTTCAACGACCAGACCAAGATGTCACAGAACCCCATCTTGATCAATAAAGCTTTCATCTTTTATTCGCAATAACCAGATTGCAATCTCAGTTTCTTGCTTGTTCTTCGTTTGCGCACAGGAAACAGACCCTCGTGGCCAGGTTGATCGTGCTCCAAGCGTGGTCAATAACCCCTCGGAAGTTGGTGTAGCGATTGCTAAGGCGCGACATCACGCACATTCGTAGTTGGATCGTCAAGGTCGACTCCCACAGAAAAAGATAGCCACCATCTCATCGAAAGACGGGACACCTTCGCCTCTATCCAGTGGTATCAGATTTTTAGGTTGCTCGGTGAGATTTTACAGTTTGTCGTAGTCTAGATCGAGTCTTTTCTTCATACCTATAGTCCACGAAAAAGCCAAAAAAATTAGGGTTAGTTCATCCTATCTGAACCAATCTGAGCCTTTGCATAATCTCTTCTGTATTTGCTTTGTTGAATTTGCGGTTGCATCGTCGTGTCAAGTTGTTGGTCTTAGCGTATAGTCCTTTAGAGTTTCGAGTTCTGTTCACAGGTTGTCACGTCGCTGCTGCCATATATCACCACCGCATCATCATCATTGCTGCTGCCATATACCACCACCGCACCAACTTCATCGCCGCTACCATATACCACCACCACATATTCACCGCCAATCCAAGTCCATATACGCCACCACATATCTGCCGCCATCACGCCAATCCGAGTCCACCTGCAACATTTATCCGCCACCAGTCCGAGTTCCATCAGATTCATCTCCGCCACCAGTCCGAGTTTCACCAGATTCATCTCCGCCACCAGTCCTAGTCCGAGTCCAGTATTTTGTTACTCTGTTTTGGATTTCGAGATCATGCCATACTCCGAGTCGTGACAGAGTAGGACTCCCGAACTGTCGTGCTACCCGCAGTAGAAAAATAGTTCCAGTTTCAAAAAGAGGAAAAAAAGTGAAAAAAAAAGGAAAAAATTCAGAGTGTGCTCCTCCCTTGATTACATGTCACGCCGTGATTTTGTTAGTGTTCTAGGCTCGCGTCTCTAGCACGGTCTAGCCTAGGACCAGCACAGTACCGTCGTTGAGCATTTATTCAACTTTGCATCTCTGAATTGATTATTGCTGAACCCTTTTTCCTATCATATTATAAGCCGTCCCAGCTCCACATACATCTACGTTTTGCGTTTGACTCTCCCTGGTAATCGCTCTACCCAAGCTTTGAGAGTTTTGACTACAACGGTTGCCGATCACCACCTGCTGCTGGGTAAGAACTGGTAAGAATTTGAGATTCGCTTGACAGATTTGTGACACCACCACCACCATTTTCCAGTAGTCTGTAGGATCATATTCTTGTCTGTTTTTATTGTTGCTAACTATGGCAGGACCACAAGCCGATGAGATTGACTGGGAGAACATGACGAACAAGGAGCTTCATGATAAGTTTCATCAAATGTTGGGTCAACAGGTGGAAGACGTGATTGCCAGCTTTGGCAAGGCATTGGAGAGGATGGATGACATTGAGAAGACAATTGACACCAAGTTGGACGCCAAGTTCGATGAATTACTCAAATGTCTCCCACAATCAGTTCTACGCCGCGATACAGTAGGGCGAGCAAAGCGTGTTATTATTGAGTCAGGACAAAATTCTCGTGCCGCTACTACTGTTGTTGGTGCTTCTGTAGCTCCTCCTGCTACTGCAGAGGTGGAGGACTATTACGAGGATGAGGTTGATCAAAATCAAAACTACGTGCAGCCACCAGCACCATCACCAGCAGGTCGACCTCAGGTATATATTCGCAACGGTAGGCCTGCACCACCACCACAGGTACGAGATCATGACCATGTTCCTAAACTAAAATTGAATATTCCACCGTTTGAGGGTAGATACATTCCTGATGTATATCTTAGTTGGGAGTTAGAAACTAAACAACGTTTTACATGTTTGCAATATCCCGAGGAGAGACGGGTTGCTGCTGTTGTTTGTGCTTTCACTAGTTTTGCATGTGTATGGTGGTCTGAACATTGTAGATTATATCCTATTCCAGCTACTTGGGCTGCTTTGAAAACTGCTATGCATACTCGTTGGGTTCCACCATATTATCAACGTGAATTACTTCAAAAACTGCAACATTTAAGACAAGGGAAAAATTCTGTAGAAGAATATTATCAGGAATTACAAACTGGCATGATTAGATGTGGTATTGTTGAGGAGAATGAAGCTATTATTGCACGTTTTATGGGTGGATTAAATAGAGAGATTCAGACCATTCTAGAGTATAAGGAGTATACTAATATCACTCCTTTATTCCATCTTGCTTGTAAAGCTGAAAACAAGCATTGGCGCGAACTAACTTTTCTGCAGGCCGACCTTCATCATGGACACCGCGTGCATCTTCTACTTCAACTACACCAGCACCTCCATCAGGTGCCACCTCCAGCCATGATACAAGAAAGCAAGCACAACCACCATTATTTGCCAAGAGCGCACATGTCGGGCCTGCACAGAGTTCTTCTTCTTCCATGGCATCAACAGGGCACACAAGTGATATCATTTGTCGTCGTTGTAAGGGAAGAGGTCATTATGCGAGAGAATGCAAATCTCTGCATGTGATGATTGCTACTCAGGATGGTGGGTATGAGTCCGCTAGTGACTATAATGAGGAGACTTTGGCTCTTATTACACGTGAAGAACATGGTGGAGATGATTCTGATCATGAGACGCAATACATGGCTCCTGAAGACGCTGACAGGTATGAATGTTTAGTTGCCCAACGTGTTTTGAGTGTGCAGGTCACACAAGCTGATCAAAATCAGAGGCACAATTTGTTCCATACAATTGGTGTTGTGAAGGAATGTTCTGTGCGCGTCATCATAGACGGAGGGTGCTGCAACAACTTGGCTAGCATGGAGATGGTGGAGAAGCTATCTCTCACCACAAGACCACATCCACATCCTTACTACATCCAATGGTACAACAACAGTGGCAAGGTTAAGGTAACACGTACTGTTCGTGTGCATTTTAGTATCTGTACATATGCTGATTATGTTGATTGTGATGTGGTACCTATGCAATCATGTTCCTTATTACTTGGTCGACCATGGCAATTTGATAAAAATTCTGTACACCATGGTAGAAACAATCAGCATACTCTTGTTCATAAGGATAAAAATATTACTTTGCTTCCTATGACTCCTGATTCCATTTTGAAAGATGATATTAATAGAGCTAATAAAGCAAAACAGGAGAAAAATAAGAGTGAAAATCAGATTGTGGCAAAGGAATTTGAGCAACAAATGAAGCCTAATAGTAAACCATCTAGTGTTGCTTCTGAAATTAAATTCAAAAGTGCATGTTTACTTGCCACTAAATCTGATATTGATGAGCTAGATTTTAGCAAATCTGTTTGCCATGCTTTTGTGTGCAAAGAGGCATTATTTTAATTCGAGGATGTGCCTTCCTCTTTGCCTCCTGCTGTCACTAACATTTTGCAGGAGTTCACTGACGTCTTTCCACAAGACGTGCCACCGGGATTACCTCCCATTCATGGGATTGAGCATCAGATTGACTTAATTCCTGGTGCATCATTACCCAACCGTGCACCATACCGTACCAATCGAGAGGAGACGAAGGAGATTATGCGTCAAGTACAGGAGCTGCTCGAGAAAGGTTATATACGCGAATCCCTTAGTCCTTGTGTTGTTCCTATTATTCTAGTGCCGAAAAAGGATGGTACATCACGTATGTGTGTTGATTGTATAGGCATTAATAATATTACTATTCGTTATCGTCATCCTATTCCTAGGCTAGATGATATGCTTGATGAATTGAGTGGCTCTACAATATTCTCCAAAGTTGATTTGCGTAGTGGATACCATCAAATTCGTATGAAATTGGGAGATGAATGGAAAACAGCATTTAAAACTAAGTTTGGATTATATGAGTGGTTAGTCATGCCTTTTGGGTTAACTAATGCACCTAGTATTTTCATGATACTAATGAACGAAGTTTTACGTGCTTTCATTGGACGATTTGTGGTAGTTCACTTTGATGACATTTTGATTTATAGCAGATCTTTGGAGGAACATTTGGAACATTTACGTGATGTTTTTATTGCTCTACATGATGCACGTTTGTTTGGTAACCATGGGAAGTGCACCTTTTGCACCGACCGAGTATCTTTTCTTGGCTATGTTGTTACTCCACGGGGAATTGAAGTTGACCAAGACAAGATTGAAGCTATTGAGAGTTGGCCGTAGCACAAAACGGTCACACAAGTGAGGAGTTTTCTTGGCCTCGCTGGATTCTATAGGCATTTTGTGAGAGATTTCAGCACCATTACTGCACCTCTCAATGAGCTTACAAAGAAAGATGTGCCTTTTCTTTGGGGTACCGCACAGGAAGAAGCCTTCACGGTATTGAAAGATAAGTTGACACATGCTCCTTTACTCCAACTTCCTGATTTTAATAAGACTTTTGAGCTTGAATGCGATGCTTGTGGAATTGGATTAGGAGGTGTGTTATTACAAGATGGCAAACCTGTTGCATACGTTTCTGAAAAATAGAGTGGGCCTAGACTGAATTATTCTACTTATGATAAGAATTATATGCTCTTGTTCGGACTTTAGAAACATGGCAGCATTATTTGTGGCCCAAAGAATTTTTTATACATTCTGATCATGAATCTTTGAAACATATTAAAAGTCAAGCTAAATTGAATCATAGACATGCTAAATGGGTTGAATTCATTGAGACTTCCCTTATGTCATTAAACACAATAAGGGTAAAGAAAATGTTATTGCTGATGCATTGTCTCGTCGCTATACTATGCTTTCACAACTTGACTTCAAAATATTTGGTTTGGAGACCATCAAAGATCAATATGTGCATGATGATGATTTTAAAGATGTATTGCATAATTGTAAAGAAGGAATAACATGGAACAAGTTCGTCGTTAATGATGGATTTGTGTTCCGTTCTAACAAGCTATGCATTCCAGCTAGCTCCGTTCGTCTTTTGTTGTTGCAGGAGGCGCATGGAGGAGGATTAATGGGACACTTTGGCGTGAAGAAGACGGAGGACGTACTTGCTACACATTTATTTTGGCCAAAGATGAGATGGGATGTTAACTGCTTTGTTGCTCGTTGCAGTACATGTCAAAAAGCTAAGTCACGACTCAATCCTCATGGTTTATATATGCCTTTGCCTGTACCTAGTGTTCCTTGGGAGGATGTATCTATGGACTTTGTTTTAGGTTTACCTCGAACAAAGAAGGGGAGGGATAGCATATTTGTTGTCATGGATAGATTCTTGAAAATGGCACACTTTATACCATGTCATAAAAGCGATAATGTTGTTAATGTTGCTGATTTGTTCTTTCGTGAAATTATTCGCTTGCATGGTGTGCCAAATACTATTGTTTCAGATCATGATACTAAATTTCTTAGCCACTTTTGGAGATGTTTATGGGCTAAGTTGGGGACTAAACTACTTTTTAGTACGACTTGTCACCCCCAAACTGATGGACAAACTGAAGTAGTCAATAGAACATTGTCTACTATGCTTAGGACTGTTTTGAAGAATAATAAGAAAATGTGGGAAGAATGCTTGCCTCATATTGAATTTGCTTATAATCATTCATTGCATTCTACTACTAAGATGTGCCCTTTTGAAATTGTGCATGGTTTCCTACCTCGTGCACCTATTGATTTGTTGCCTCTTCCATCTTTGAAGAAGGTTAATTTTGATGCTAAACAACGTGCTGAATTGATTTTAAAAATGCATGAGTTAACTAAGGAAAACATTGAGCGTATGAATGCTAAATATAAACTTGCTGAAGATAAGGGTGGAAAACATGTCGTGTTTGCACCTGGAGATCTTGTTTGGTTACATTTGCGTAAGGATAGATTTCCTGATTTGCGCAAATCAAAGCTAATGCCATGTGCTGATGGTCCTTTTAAGGTTTTAGAGAAAATAAATGATAATGCATATAAACTTGAGCTGCCTGCAGATTTTGGGGTTAGTCCCACTTTTAACATTGCAGATTTGAATCCTTATTTGGGTGAGGAAGATGAGCTTCCGTCGAGGACGACTTCATTTCAAGAAGGGGAGGATGATGAGGACATCAATACCATTGTTACACCCACAGCCCCTGCTGCTATACATACTGGACCAATTACTAGAGCTCGCGCACACCAATTAAATTAACAGGTACTTACGTTTCTTGGTAATGATTCTAATGTTCATGAGAATATGATACTGCCTAAATTGGATACATTTGTTTTTCTTACAAATGAAGGGCCTAGCTTGGAGAAGGTTGAACATTGGAGCAAGAACAAGCATGGAGATGATGGCATGCGCAAGGGGAACAAGAACGGAGTTACAAGTGATGATTTCAGGACATTGAAGCTACCATAATGAGTGCATGAAGCCTTGGATGAAATATACAAGATGCTACTTCATAACTTTTGTCCAGAGGCTATTCTAGGTTCTGCGTCACCTTATTATTGGGCCAGGTCCATGTATTTTCGAAATACTTGAGTATAGGCTGTTTTTAGAGTCCGTATGTGTGGGGAAACAAGAGATAGGGATTGTTTCGGACCCCTTCCCCAAGGGCCACGAAATGCCCCCCTCTTCCTCCATATATACAGCCCTTAGGGCATCGTTTAGACTTTGGGTTTTGTTTAGATTAAAGTTCGCCAAAGCTGCAACTTCGCGTACTTCGTTTGTGTTCAACGACTAGACCAAGACGTCACAGAACCCCATCTTGATCAATAAAGCTTTCATCTTATATTCGCAATAACCAGATTGCAATATCAGTTTCTTGCTTGTTCTTCGTTTGCTCGCAAGAAACAGACCCTCGTGGTCAGGTTAATCATGCTCTGGCATGGTCAATAACCCCTCAGAAGTTGGTTTAGCGATTTCTAAGGCGCGTCGTCACGCACGTTCCTAGTTGGATCATCAAGGTCGACTCCCACAAAAAATGATAGCCACCATCTCATCGAAAGACGGGACACCTTCGCCTCTATCAGTACTACAAGGAGATGGAAATTGCCATGATAAGAGCCAATGTCACGGAAGATGATGAGCAAACGGTGGCACATTTCTTGAATGGACTCAACCATCCTATCAAGAAGATTGCCGACTTCCAACCTTACTCCAACCTCATCGAGATAGTGCACCAAGCTACCAAAGCGGAACGCCAAGTGCAAGATGACTTCAAGTATGCCAAGTTCACTTCCAAGACCTATGGCTCTTCCTACAACCAACCTTCAACGACTACTATGACTCCTACCTCGACAAAAGCTTCACCAAGCAACGACTACAAGTTAAGCTTCAAGAAACCTTTGACATCCTCAAGTCGTCCTCCTACTACAAGCAACTTCAAGCTGAGAGCTTCATCAAAATCTACTCCAACCGATGAGACCATCAAGACAAGTTCAATCAAGTGCTTCACATGCGGTGGCCAAGGCCACAAGTCCTTCGAGTGTACCAACAACCGCACCATGATCCTCAATGATGACAGAACATATGATTCCACGAGTGAATAGGAAATGGAAGCCCTTGAGAAAGTGGCCATGCACTGGCAAGTGAACAAAGATTAAGATGATCAAGTCTTTTGTCACGAAGATTCGAGCCCCGCTCTCGTTGTATCCAAGGTCTTGACTCTTCAACATCAACAAGACGAAGACCAAAGATGCCATATGTTCCACACAAAGGCGGGAATCAATGGAAGGTCCGTGAAGGTCATCATGGATGGAGGGAGTTGCCATAACTTGGCGAGTGAAGAACTATGCTCCAAGGTCCAATTGGTCAAGATGAAGCATCCCCACCCCTACAAGGTCCAATGGCTTAGCGAGTCCAGCACTATCCAAGTGGAACATATGGTGCAAGTTTCCTTCAAGATCGGAGCATATGAAGCCACGTTGGAATGTGATGTCATTCTGATGTCCGTTTGCCACCTCCTTCTTGGACGACCATGGCAATTCGACCGAGGCGTCATCCACAACGGGCGAACAAACCACTATAGCTTCAAGATGAAAGGAAAGGAGTACATGCTATGACCTATGTCTCCCAGTCAAGTGATCACCGACAAGAAAGCCACCCATCGTGGAGAGAATGGTGAGAGAGCGAACCACCCAAAAGATACTGAGCGCCACAAGCCCAAATTGAGTGCCTCCACGATGAGCGACAAGAAGAACCTAGTGCTATTTAACACCAAAAGTGAGATGAGAGAAGTGTGTGAGAACCCATCAAGTGTTATGCACTATGTCCTTTTGTGCAAGGATGAGGCATCAAAACCTAACACCTCTCACAATCTACCTTTAGTATTATCTTCCCTATTGCAGGAATTCCAAGATGTATTCCCCGACGAGCTACCTCCGGGACTACCTCCTCTTCGAGGCATCGAACACCGCATCGACCTCATCCCCAAAGCACCTCTTCCTAACAAGGATCCCTACCGCGTCAACCCTGAGGAAACCAAGGAGACCAACGGCAAGTACCACAACTCATCGACAATGGTCATGTACGAGAAAGCTTGAGCCCTTGTGACGTCCTGGTAATCCTTGTTCCCAAGAAAGATGGTGCATATGCATGTGTTCCGCTTGTCGTCCTATCAATGCTATCACGGTTAGATATCGATACCCCATTCCACGCTTAGACTACATGCTAGATGAACTTAGCGGAGCCACAATTTTATCTAAGATTGACCGTAAAAGTGTTTACTATCAAATACGCATCCAAGAAGGTGATGAATGGAAAACCGCATTTAAGACCAAATTTGGCTGATATGAATGGTTTGTTATGCCAATGGGTTTATCCGAAGCACCCGTTATCTTCATGCGAGTCAAGCATTTTCTTCTTCGCCCCTACATTGCATATTTGTTGTGGTCTATTTCGACGATATTCTTATCTTTAGCAAATCCCTCAAAGATCATGTCACCCATCTTAGAACCGTTTTCCAAACCCTTAGGAAAGAGCGCCTTTATGCGAATATGGACAAATGCATTTTTGGTGTTGATAAGCTTGTTTTCTTGGGTTTCATTGTGTCTTCTAAGGGTGTTCATGTAGATGAATCTAAGATCAATGCTATTAAAACTTGGCCCCAACCAACAAATTTTCAAAAAGTGCGAAGTTTTCTTGGTTTAGCCGGTTTCTATCATAGATTTGTGAAGGATTTTAGCACCATCACCTTACCTTTACATGCTTTAAGTAAGAAGAATGCACCTTTTGTTTGGGGACCATCCCAAGATACCGCATTCAATGACCTTAAGAATTTGCTTACACAAGCTCCTTTGCTTGCTTTACCCAACTTTCCTAAACCTTTCGAGGTCCATTGTGATGCTAGCGGTTACAGCATAGGAGGTGTGTTGATGCAAGATAAGCGCCCCATAGCTTACTTGTTGTAGGGTGGGACCCTAAGATGGATCTTCCACAAATTGGAGGGGAAATCCCCAAGAACAAGATGAACACAAAGAACATAGGAGAGGGGAAACGGCTTGATCCAATCACACATGGCTAGATCCAAGAACACACAAGAGATACAAAGGTCCAAATCCAACACAAGAGGATACAAGAGGTAACTAGTTCATCCCAATCCTATGGGGAAAGAGGTCTTGATGATAGTCTTCTCCGAGAGGAGGTCCTGAATCCACAAGGCAATCTTCTCCTAGGAGGTCTTGATCTCCTAGAGGAGTGGATAAAAGGAGCAAAGCTCTCTAATATCTATCAACTACTTTGCTAACCCTCACTAATGACTTGGGTACGAAATATGTAGGTGGATAGAGGTGAGAGACGAGTGGAGGGGCAAAACAGGCAACCCTCAGGCAGCATCCTGTAGAGCCCGTGCGCACGGGGGTCCCGTGTGCACGGGGCACTTTGGGGCCCATGCGCCTGGGGTATCCAGGAACTCTTTGGATAGGCCGTGCGCACAGGGTCCAAAAGGGCCGTGCGCACGGGGTCTTCTGGACCGTACTTCTTCTTCCTCCTGCTCGCCTCCATCTTCCTTGCGGTCTTCCCATCCTTCTCCTTGGACTTGGTGAGCTTCCTTCTTCCGTGCGTCCTCCTTGTGGATGGTGTGGTTGTACTCTTCTGCTTGGGCTCCTCCTCGAAGAATGTGTAGCTCCGCTCACACCTATGTATGCACACGAGAGAGGGGTCACGTAGTATACCATCCTCGAAGGGTACAAGTGGACATGTGTAAAGGAGATGATTCACCTTTGTATGCATGAAGTATATGTCACACGTGTCACTTGGCGAAGTGGCTCTTGACATGGTGATGGCCATAGGATGCTCTGCATCATCTCCCCCCCCCCCCTGGCAAAGATCCGACCTCAGATCATGCTCCTCATCACCATGGAAATGGTTGTCATGGACGGACTTGTAGTTGGATGGAGTTGAAGACATTGGGCAATCCAAGTACTCCAAGATGTCTCCGGAGTGGTATACATGCAAAAAGAGAAAATGCAAGCAACACTCGAAAATACAATGGTTAGCGCACATAAAGTGTCCATCAAGTAAGTATGAGTCCGTGCGGCAAGATTGTTCAAGACAAAGCACATGAAGCTTAGCAAGATGATGTAGAATGATATGCAGAGCATTCATGGGAGAAAAATCATTTGTCGTGCACACAATGGTGCGGTACTTGTCATGGCGCACAAAGCTACAAATTCTACCATTGTGCAAAATGATGTCATATTGGGACGGTGTATCAAAAGAATGGACATGGTAATTGGTGCTCAATGTGATATGTGATCATGCAAATGATAGTTGGCAATATGATCATGATGTATGAATATGCCATCAAGAAAGATCACAACAAATTTGCTAAGAAAGTGCACAAGCTCATATATCATGGATGACATGGAAATGCAAGATGCAACAAGACAATCATTATGTGAGTCAATCCATGCATAAGATGCACATTTGTTATGTGTTGTGTTGTATCATAGCTCGATGTTGTGGTACTCCTCAACTTGAAGGTCCATAGGGTCCATCTCCAATGTCGGTCCTCCATCCAATATGTGTATCATGTAGACAATAAGAAGGAAGCAACAATGAAAGAGTGACCCATCCAAGATGCATATGTGAGGATGGCTCAAAGGGAAGGGGTTCACCTTTATGAGGTGTCGAAAATGTTAGTGTTGCGCATCATGTATGCCTTCACATGACCAAGTTATCATATGACGGCACCGCCTTGTGAATCCCTCAAAATGAAAGAACATGACAAACACTCAGGAAAAAAATGAGGTTAGCGTAAATGCAAAACCTATCATTCGAGTGGTGATATACCCAACAAGTGTTTTCATCATTCTTATCATAAGAAAGGATAGGGTGTGGTATGGTATGAAAGCATATGATGCAACTAAAACCAAAGACAATAGGCTTAATCAAGCAAGCATGCATCACAAGTAAAGTGTCCAAGTCGCAAAGATCAATAAGCATAGATGTAACTATTGGAGACCAGCGACAATGAACAAGAGATATCATGTGAGAGGCATGAATACACACACACACACACACACACACACACACACACACACACACATATATATATATATATATGTCAATATATATATATATATATATATATATATGTCATCAACCCAAGAAAGCGAGTAAGAATGGAACATGGGTGATGCAACAAAGCAAGTGATCATAGTAAAAAAGTCAACCAAGCTAGTAGTGCGGAGATGCAACATACTAGAGGTAATCATGGCACTCATGGCATGTGTGCAACTAGTGGGCATGAAAAATGCACATGACATATCACAAGCATGAAAGAAAGATATGGGAAAAATATCATCAATGTATTGGCGAGAGGCCATATGTAAATAGCATTGGACATCATGACTCTCCCAACACAACAAGCATCAATAGCATGGGGCACAAAGAAATCATGGGAATAGCTACTAGGATCTCCACCAAGCATGCAAATACATATAAGAGTAGGATAGTGGTGAATCATGGGTAAATGCAAGCAAGGGTCACAATTGCATGGCAAAGGCATAGAAGCAAGTGTATCATGCAAAGTGAACACGGTAAAATGAGTATAAGTGAACAAGTGGTATATAGCCCATAGTCGTGTGAGAGACAAGTAAAAGAGATGCGCGTAGTAGTTGCCCGAAGAGAATGGTGGTAAGGACAATCCACGTGATCCCAAATCATCGTTGCTCTCAAGAGCTCATTTTTTCAACTCTTGGGATTGAGAGGTTGACGAGTATACGTGAGTACCTACACAAAACAAAGGCAAAGGAAAAAAAATTGTGTGCATGGTAGATGTACACATCATCCATTATGATGCGCACGTGCTTGTGTTGGTTAGTACAAAATAGCCAATGCTCAAATAAATGAGATGCGTGATATACGAACATCTCATCCATCATGAGGGATTTGTTGTTATGTATAGCATAATTCAAGTTGTGTAATGCATCACGAGAAATATGCAGAGGATTGTTATTTATGGAATGCTTATTGTGCAAGCAATTATGGGAAGCAAGCAATTTATAGAATGCATCAAAATCTCCTAATATGTATGAGGAAACTATGGGGGTCAAATCATGAGCATTAATGGAAACATCACATGGAGAAAATTGACAACATCCAAAAGAAAGCATATTTTGTTCTATGTGATCATGGCATGGTATAGTAGATGAATTGTGCAAATCATGTAAAGGAAGCATGGCAATATCATCGCGTGAAAAACAAAAGCCAATGACCATCATCTCGTCATCTATGCCATAAGTGCAAATGGGATTTATTTTAGTTGGACATGCGTAGTTACTATGTTGAGATTGAAATGCTGTAATATGGGAGATCTCACTCATAGCATATGATAAGTTAAAGGGTTGTCGAACATGATGTGACCAAAAGAATTTTCACATGATATACTATGGAGCATAACATCACAACTAGGCAACTTGACATGCTCATCATCATATTCATCATAAATTGGTAAGTCATGACATGAGGAAGTCGCACTAGCATGAAGCATGGTAATAGGTGTGTCAACATCATGCAAGCAATCATTGGTAAGATAGTCCACTAGTGCGACAAGATAAGCACCATAACCTATGTTACCTTTGGAGCGTCGCTCATCTGTTGTAGGTGAGGTGTCGAAGACCAAGTCACAGTCATGTTCATCGTGATGGACCATGTGGGGGTGCATCATCATCCACCATGGCCATCGTTGTCTCCATTGGAGCTATGGACTCGTCGAGAATAGGCATGTCGTCATGTAGGATACCTAGCACCAAAGAAGAAAACACACTCTATGTAGAAGTTAAGTCATTAGTAATCATAGGGGCCTCACGTGCCGTCTCAACTACCTCACTCACTAAGTGTTGTGGCTCACTCACTACCGGTAAGATGCTCTCACTCGTATGGTTGGTGGAGTCACTCAAATGGCTCCCAACCTCACATAGGATGTGTGGCATAATCTCGTGTGTGGGGCTAGTGGTGGTCACACTCATCCTCTCATAGGAAATGCTCTCAATGTCACATATGGTGGAGTCACTCATATCACTCATTGTAACACCCCGGATTCGATGCGCCAGGTGTCTGCCAGTTATTCGCCATCTTTGCCAGGTCATTTGCTTGCGTGTTGCATTTTTTCATGTCATCATGTGCATCTCATTTTGCATACATGTTCGTCTCATGCATCCGAGCATTTTCCCCGTTGTCCGTTTTTCAATCCGACACTCCTATGGCCTCCGGCGTCCCCCTTTTGTCTCTTGTTGTGAGCAGGTGTTAAACTTTCTCGGAATGGACCGAGGTTTGCCAAGTGTCCTTGGTACACCACCGGTAGACCGTCTGTCAAGTTTCGTGACATTTGGAGGTCGTTTGATACTCCAACGGTTGACCGGGTAACTGTAAAGGCCTCTTTTGTGTGCAGCCCAACACCCCTTCAAAGTGGCCCAATAACCCATCCAAACCCCCTCCATGCTCTCGGTCGTTCGATCACGATCGCGTGGCCGAAAACCGCTCCTCATTTGGAGTCTCCTAGCTCCCTCTACCTATATATATGCCTCTCCCCCCGAAATTCGCGGATGAAACCCTAGTCTTCTTCCACCTCTCGCCGCCGGACATGTCCATCCCGCGCCGGACGTGTCCGCCTCCGCCCCACGCCCAATCGTCGCGCGCCACGTGTCCCAGCGCCGTCCTTCGCCGCCGCCGGCCCGCAGCCGGATCCGGCCTCCCCGGCCCTGTCCCCGACTTCTCTGGCCGCCGGCGCCTCAGATCCGGCGAGATCCGCCGCCGCATCGATTTCCGTGCAACCCGAGGTTGACTTCGAAAATCTGCTAAGTCCCTGGTTTTCAGCATCACAGAGGCATCTTTGACCTGTTGTATCTTTGTGTGTACTACTCCGTTTTGTGTGCATAATATATCAAATTGTTCATCATGAGATGCTCTTCATTTTATTCTATTTTGCCATGCTTGTTTCAGTCCATCTTGATGCCCTAATCATCATTGCAAGAGTGCTATATGATGTTAACATGCTGAAACTGTTATAACTTGTTGTTTTGTCTTTTTCGTTGCATTTTGTGTGTGCATCCTATGAGCTTGATGTCTACATGTGTTATGAGATACAACATGCCTTCTTTGCTGTGGTGCAATTCATGTATTTTTGTGAGCCTTGTAGTGTGTGCATCGAGCTCGTGAGGTAGGGTACTTGCTGTACCTGTTTTGCTAGGCTGAATCTGCTATGTCATGATGCTATGTTAATCTGCTGCTACAAATCATATTATCCATAATATGGAGATGTTCACTAAGGATGTTTTGTTATACATGTCATTCTCTATCAATTCATGGCCCTGGTTGCATTTATAGCCTGCTGTAACTTGTTGTTATCTTGCTCCAAACTTGCTAAATAATGTTGCTGTCAGCCTGTTAACATTAAGTTCAATGTTGCCATGATTGTTGTTAGTGATCCAAGCTCGCTACGAACTTGCTCTTGCCATTCCTAGCTTCACAAGCATGTCTTCTTACTGTTGGTTGCCTTATCATGCCATGTATTGCTCTGTGGTGAGTGGTACAAGCTCACCAACATGTCTACTTATTGTTGTTCCTGCCATGTATGAATCTGTCATATCATTTGCCATGTTTGCATGGATGATACCATCTTTTCTGTTGATCTTTAGAATTAGTTCAGTAAGGGAGTTTTGTTCTTTATCTTTATTATTAGCATGCCATGCCTTTGGTTTCCATGATAGCTTCTTGTAACATGTTGTTTGATAGCTCTAAACATTGCAACCTGATGTTATTTCTGCCAAGTCTGGAATTGTTATTATTTCCATGATAGTCTGCCAATTAAGTCGAGGTTCTCTCCTCATTCAAATATTTTAAGTGTTCCGGTGTATCATATATCTGTTCAACATCCTTTCCAACGGTGCTTTTCTCTTTAGTGGGCCCTAACCCACAGGTTACCTGACTCTTCTAATTCTCCCGGGGTTATTCTCAAATTCTTTTCAAGTGTGACGTAAGAATGAGTGTCATTAGTCACATGCCTTCTCCAAGATCGCTTTCAAATTCTTTTCATGTGGGCTCAACCTCTCTGCTTTTCATTCTACCGGAGTATCTCAATAATTTTGGTGGTGTTTTCCGTCATCATTTGAAGACCGAGGTAGAGTTTTCCCTAAATCTTGTCCATTCTCCCGAAGATTCGCGGTGCTAGCTTGTTGTTACCCTATCAAATTGTTTCAGTCATGCAATTCTTTTCATCCATCCGGGGTATTTCAGGAGTTGCGTTCTCTCTCGATTATCCGGAGGCCATCTTTTTGGCATATTTCTTCGTTCTAAGTTTTCAAATTCATTCTTCAATAATTCTATATCCGTGCCCCTTCGTTCGTTTCAATATTCTTTCGGTGCTTCATTCAAGCATTCTTCAATCAGTTCGCGATCTCTTCGTTCTCTTGACTCTAAATTCCCTCAAGTATCCTTTTGCATTTCTAATTCTTCCCGATGATTCCATTCCCTTTCGCCATTCAATTTTGAATTCTTCCGGTGGTTCGTTGAAGATTTCTTTTCTGTTGTTATCGTATCAATTCATTCGTTCTTTCCAATCCTACCGGTGGTTCAAGGAGACCTTCCCAAATTCGGCGCTATATCTTCCCTTAATCTTTTCCCAACGTGGATAAGTTGTATGCAATCCATTGCTTCTCATCAATTTAATTGGTGGAGGATAAGCATAACATAATTCTTATTCTTCTTTCATCAAGTGGATCAATTCCTTCGGAGGTTTTTCATGACGATTAGTCTCTTGGTTCCGAGTTAATCTTTTCTATCCCGGAGTTCAAAGCTTCCTCGGCCATCTCGTCAGAACCCCCATCTAAATCAACGCAAAGCTTTAATCTTATTCTTTCATCCTTCATTCTATCTCATCATCCTTTTGTCACCGGAGTTCTTCATGGTGGTTCTTCATGATTTAATTCATTCTTCAAGAGGTCATCAAGATTTTGTTGGAGGAATTCAAGAATCTTTTCTTCTCGCGTCTCGAAGTGTAACTAATTCTCCGTATTCTTTTGAAGTGGAGTTTTCCATTTCTTCGTTCTTCTCAGTTATCCAATCATTTCCATTTGTGGCCGGTTATCACCTTATGATCTTGAGATGTTACCTATAAGACCACTAAAAGCTTATTCTTTTCTTTGTTGATTTTCTCAACAACTCCGTTTAAACCTTCCTTCTAAAGATGTTTTCAATTTCATTCGTGGCACAAGTTGTCATTTTCTTCTCCGTCCTTTTCATTCAAATCTTTCAATTCTTTCCGGAGGTTTTGTGTCATGTCTTCATCAAGTATCAGTTCCATCCTCTCAAGCTCGTGTTCTATTCCTCCATGTTCCAGCCGGAGTGCTGCCTAAATCCTTCCAGTCTTACTCGTTTCTTATCTCGTTCTAACCGGAGTGGTTTCATAGTCTATCTGATTCCGTGAGCTTCCGATTCTCGTCATTCTCGTCGTTCCTCTCTTCTTCTCGAGTGCTCTCGATTCTTTGCTTCTTCTCTTGAGTTCTTGTTTCACCTCATCCCTTTTCCCTTCCGTCTCGGTCCTAAGATCTCGGGACGAGATCTCCTGTTAGTGGAGGAGTGTTGTAATGCCCCGGATTCGATGCACCAGGTGTCTGCCAGTTATTCGCCGTCTTTGCCATGTCATTTGCTTGTGTGTTGCATTTTGTCATGTCATCATGTGCATCTCATTTTGCATACGTGTTTGTCTCATGCATCCGAGCATTTTTCCCGTTGTCCGTTTTGTAATCCCACACTCCTATGGCCTCCGGCGTCCCCCTTTCGTCTCTTGTTGTGAGTGGGTGTTAAACTTTCTTGAATAGACCGAGGTTTGCCAAGCGGCCTTGGTACACCACTGGTAGACTGCATGTCAAGTTTCGTGCCATTTGGAGGTCGTTTGATACTCCAACAGTTGACCGGGTAACCATAAAGGCCTCTTTTGTGTGCAGCCCAACACCCCTCCAAAGTGGCCCAATAACCCATCCAAACCCCCTCCATGCTCTCGGTCGTTAGATCACGATCGCGTGGCTGAAAACCGCTCTTCATTTGGAGTCTCCTAGCTCCCTCTACCTATATATATGCCTCTCCCCCCGAAATTCGCGGATGAAACCCTAGTCTTCTTCCACCTCTCGCCGACGGACATGTCCATCCCGCGCCGGACGTGTCCGCCTCCGCCCCATGCCCAATCATCGCGCGCCATGTGTCCCTGCACCGTCCTTCGCCGCCGCCGGCCCGCGCGGCCCGCAGCAGGCCCGCGGGGCCCGGTAGCCGCCGCTGCCCGGCCCGTTCCCCTCGTCGGCGCGCGCGCCGCCCGCGTCCTCCACGCGTCGCCGCCGCCACTGGCCTCCCAGCCGCTCCCGCGCCTGCCCCGCGGCCGCCGCCGCCCGGGCGCCTCCGTCGCCGCCCGCGCCTCCCCGGCCCCACGCCGCCGGTGCCCGCCGGAGCCCGCGCCGGTGCCCGCCGGTGCCGCCACCTCCGGCAACCCCCGACCCCGTCGCCGCCGAATCCGGCCTCCCCGGCCCCGTCCCCGACGCCTCCCCGGTGCCTCAGATCCGGCGAGATCCGCCGCCGCATCAATTTCCGTGCAACCCGAGGTTGACTTCGAAAATCTGATGTCCCTGGTTTTCAGCATCACATAGGCATCTTTGACCTGCTGTATCTTTGTGTGTACTGCTCCGTTTTGTGTGCATAATATATCAAATTGTTCATCATGAGATGTTCTTCATTTCATTCTATTGTGCCATGCTTGTTTGAGTCCATCTTGATGCCCTAATCATCGTTGCAAGAGTGCTATATGATGTTAACCTGCTGAAACTGTTATAACTTGCTGTTTTATCTTTTTCGTTGCATTTTGTGTGTGCATCCTATGAGCTTGACGTCTACATGTGTTATGAGCTACAACATACCTTCTTTGCTGTTGTGCAATCCATGTATTTTTGTGAGCCTTGTAGTGAGTGCATCGATCTCGTGAAGTAGGGTACTTGCTGTTACTGTTTGCTAGGCTGAATCTGCTATATCATGATGCTATGTTAATCTGCTGCTACAAGTCATTCTATGCATAATCTGGAGATGTTCACTAAGGATGTTTTGTTACACACATCATGCTCAATCCATTCATGCCCCTGGTTGCATTTATATCCTGTTGTAACTTGTTATCTTGCTCCAAACTTGCTAAATAATGTTGCTGTCAGCCTGTTAACATTAAGTTCAATGTTGCCATGATTGTTGTTAGTGATCCAAGCATGCTATGAACTTTCTCTTGTCATTCTTAGCTTAATAAACATGTCTTATTATTGTTGGTTGCCTTATCATGCCATGTGTTGCTCTGTGGTGAGTGGTACAAGCTCACCAACATGCCTACTTATTGTTGTTCCTGCCATGTATGAATCTGTCATATCATTTGCCATGTTTGCATGGATGATACCATCTTTTCGGTTGATCTTTAGAATTAGTTCAGTAAGGGAGTTTTGTTATTTATCTTTAGTATTAGCATGACTTGCCTTTGGTTTCCATGATAGCTTTCTCTAACATGTTGTTTGATAGCTATAAACATTGCAACCTGATGTTATTTCTGCCAAGTCTGGAACTGTTATTATTTGCAATCTTGACATGTCCTTTTGAGCATGTTATAGTGTTTTCTGGAGATAGCTCAGTGTTCATGTTTTGTCATGCTTTACCTATACTTTATGTCCATGCCTTTTGTTTTCACGTTGAGATGATGTAGCATATTGTTTTGATGCTTACTAGATGCCTAGTTGCTGTTTTGGACAGCTTGTCCTTTAAACTTGTATAGTGTATGTGTTGAACCGTTGCTCCGTTTTGAGTGTGCTCTATATGAAACTTGCTTGATTGTGCATGAAGTTTCATATTACCTTGTTGCATCCATGTATTGAGAGTGTTTTCTTGATGTTTGTATGCATTTTGCATGAATGCCATGTTTAACTTGTTTTGCTCATATCTTCTAGGCCGAAGCTCCGAATTAAATGAACTTCATATGTAACTTGACTAGAATCTCGTGTAGATCATCTTGGTGCATCTTAACTTGTTGTTTAACAACTTGAACATGAGGTTTATTCAGATCTGGACCAATTTCGGAACTTGGATATGAGGACCTACCGGATTTGTTATATGTTGTTTTCGGCCTCATTTAAACTTGCTTTGATGTATTGCTCTTGTTTGCATTATCTCTTGCCATGAGTAGCCTCTTGTAGCTTTGTCATGCATCATGCTTGTTGTGCATCATGCCTTGTTCATGTGTGGTGCGTTTACTATGTTGTGTGCTTCTTCTCGATAGTTCCCGTTTCATTGCGGTCGTGAGGATTCGTTCGTCTACGCTTGGTTCGTCTTCGTGGCTTCATCTTCTTCATGGACTCGTTCTTCTTCCTAGCGAGATTTCAGGCAAGATGAACGCTACCCTGGATCTCACTACTATCATTTCTATGCTAGTTGCTTCGTTCTATCGCTATGCTGCGCTACCTATCTCTTACTTATCAAGCCTCCCAAATTGCCATGTCAGCCTCTAACCTTTTTCACCCTTCCTAGCAAACCGTTGCTTGGCTATGTTACCTCTTTTGCTCAGCCCCTCTTATAGCGTTGTTAGCTGTAGGTGAAGTGGAAGATTGCTCCATGGTGGACAGGATTATGTTGGGATATCACAATATCTCTTATTTAATTAATGCATCTATATACTTGGTAAAGGGTGGAAGGCTCGGCCTTATGCCTGGTGTTTTGTTCCACTCTTGCCACCCTAGTTTCCGTCATATCGGTATTATGTTCCCGGATTTTGTGTTCCTTACACGGTAGGGTGATTTATGGGACCCCCTTGACAGTTTGCTTTGAATAAAACTCCTCCAGCAAGGCCCAACCTTGGTTTTACCATTTGCCTCACCACCACCTACTTTTCCCTTGGGAGTCGTTCTCTCGAGGGTCATCTTTATTTTAGCCCCCTGGGCCAGTGCTTCTCTAAGTGCTGGTCCGAACTGAGTAGACTACGGGGCCCCCTCGGGGAAACTCGAGGTCTGGTTTTACTCGTAGGATGTCTCGTCCAGTGTTGCTCTGAGAACGAGATATGTGCAGCTCCTATCGGGATTGTCGTCGCATCGGGCGGCTTTGCTGGTCTTCTTTTACCATTGTCGAAATGTCTTGTAAACCGGGATTCCAAGACTGATCGGGTCTTCCTGGGAGAAGGAATATCCTTCGTTGATCGCGAGAGCTTATCATGGGCTAAGTTGGGACACCCCTACAGGGTATAAACTTTCGAGAGCCATGCCCGCGGTTATGTGGCAGATGGGAATTTGTTAATATCCGGTTGTTGATAACTTGACACCAGATCTGAATTAAAATGCATCAACCGTGGGTGTAGCCGTGATGGTCTCTTTTTGATGGAGTCCGGGAAGTGAACACGGCTTTGGGTTATGATTGACGTAAGTATGAGTTCAGGATCACCTCTTGATCATTGCTAGCTTCACGACCGTTCCGTTTGTTCTCTTCTCGCTCTTATTTGCGTATGTTAGCCACCATATCATGCTTAGTCACTGCTGCAACCTCACCTATTTACCCCTTCCTTACCCATTAAGCTTTGCTAGTCTTGATACCCATGGTAATGGGATTGCTGAGTCCTCATGGCTCACAGATTACTACAACAACAGTTGCAGGTATAGGTTATGCGATGATCATTACACGAGAGCGATGTTTGCTTGTTTTGGAGTTTTTCTTCTGCTTCTTCTTTGATCAGGGGATAGGTTCCAGGTCGGCAGCCTGATGTCATTTGAGTTTCTATTTGTGTTTCATCCGTAGTCGGGTGGTACTCTTATGTAAGATGATGTTGTATTCGTGTGACATTGTATGCCTTTGGTATGTATCCCCATCTATTATGTAATGTTGATGTAATGATATCCACCTTGCAAAAGTGTCTTCAAGATGCGCTTCTATCCTTGGTGGGACCTTCGAGTTCCTTTAGGATAGGGTCGCATCTTGGGCGTGATACTCATGGTGGTGTGGCTCTCCACACATGGGAATTGGGGCATTTCGTCATATGTGGGTGTCGTAGAGATGTAGGTGCAAATGTCTCCATGCTCAACTCCTATCGCCTCCTTGGTTGAAGGGATGGTCCCAC
The DNA here is from genome assembly GCA_963921465.1 of Triticum timopheevii. Taxonomy (NCBI): domain Eukaryota; kingdom Viridiplantae; phylum Streptophyta; class Magnoliopsida; order Poales; family Poaceae; genus Triticum; species Triticum timopheevii. The sequence goes on along the minus strand of OY997268.1, from coordinate 288,430,126 downwards.
GCTCAACCTCCTCATCCATAACGCCTCTGAAGATGAATGTCGTAGGATGTGGAAAATCATCACTCTCCTCTGAGACCAAAGAGATGGTCTCATGTGCGGTGTCGTAGCTTGACTCGGAGTAATAGTCCCATTGGGCGCCGTCTTCATATTGTTGAAGAGGTTCGTGGTTATCGCCGTGGTCGAAGGGGATGTCCCTTGCTCGTCTGTCTTGTTGCCGTCATGTTGTAGGAGGCCCATATGATGTGGCACCTCATAGCTCGTCTCCATGACCAAAGGGAATTTCCCATGCTCGGCCATCTTCCTTGAGGGGCTTCCGAAGATGGAAGTGGTCGCCTTTTTGTTGAAGATGTCAATGTAGGTGAACTCATGGGAACTAGGAAATATGTTGTACGTCCAAAGGCAAAGATGCCTTGATAACACTTGGCGAAGATGCCGAAGTGGTGGTATTAGTCGTAGCTCCGTCTTGGTGGTGGTCGTCTCATGGTCTTCTCTGGTGCTCATGAAGTTTGGCCGTACCTTGATGTAGAGCTTGTTGGGACTTGTAGTTGTACGCATCGTGAGCATCTTCATCTCGATGGTGTTGTAGTGCTTGATCTCGATGATGTTTCGAGGATTGGCTACTTGAGCATCGCCGCCTTGAAGATGACAAAGGGGTAGAAGAATTGTAGTTGGCCACTATGTCTCATACTTGATCCATGTGTTCGTCCAACTTGGTGTCGAAGTAGTCCCTTTTCCTTGCTTCATTTTGGCAAATGTCGATGTGGAGTCGATCAATGCCTTGCATTGCTCGTTATAGTCCAAAGATGGACGTTTTGGTGATGTAGTTGTTCGCGCGGCCGTTGTCATGGAAAATTGGAGATGAGAAGCCTTGCCTATCCATCACAAGACTCGAGCAAATGTGAGTGGAAGAAAGGAAAGAATTAGACCAATGTACCTTATCCAATGTTTAAGATGGATCAATGATCACTCAATAATGTAACAAGGAAATAACACAGTTGGTACCAGATCTTGTCAATCCTCACACCTACACAAGTAAAGCTTTGGGTGGAGGTCGGTGAGGATAGTGGCACAAAAATTTGATGCGAAATGTTAGCAAGAGTCATAAATGTTGGAAAAGATTAACAAATTCGCAAGTGAAACAAGTAGACCAATAGCAATGGGTGGAACACAAAAACACACACACGGCTAGATAAATGGGGTCGTGCAACCAAGGAATGAGCACAAAATGTGGAATCCACAGAAAACGCTTGTGTTGCACAACTCTAGAGAGATGCTAGAACGATTGCTCAATAGGCGGATACGACACTTGTGCACAACCTATAAGATGCAAAATGTACCAACTTTCCATCCCAAGTATGCTATATATGTATGATGTTCCGATGTTCCTCTCAAGATGATCCAAGATGATCGGATATGACAATCTTATATGCAATGTGGTATGATGCTATGGCTCTTGCTTAGAAGATCTTTGTTTTTCTCTTTTGCTTAAAAGCTTATTCATTTTTTTATATGGCCACTTATGTGAAATGCATAAATCAAGATAGCAATTGTGTATATGCGGGAACAATCTTTGACACAAGGGATGGTACTATGATACCAAGATAATACCAACATGATATTGTTGTAGGGTGAAACCCTAAGATGGATCTTTTCACACTTGGAGGGGGAAAAGAGGAAGAACACCAAGAACACAAAGTGGAATTCACTCCAACAATACCAAATTACACATCCACTAGAATAGCAACACAAGATCCACAAGTCACAAACACAATCAAAGGAAAGATACAATGGTAGAGTTCTTCCCACTCCTAGGAGATGAGGTCTTGATGATGGTAGTCTTCTCCAAGTTGGAGGTCTTGAAATCCACAAGTGGGTCCTCTCGAAAGACGCCTTGATCTCCAATGCAGGTGGTAGAAGGAGCAAATCTCACAAATATCTCATCTAATACTTTGCTAACCCTAAACATAACCCGAGGTATGGAATATATAGGCTTGGGGTCGAAGTCGAAGAAGGGGAGGTCCAAAACGCCATCTCAGTCGTCCATCCTATAGGGCCCGTGCGCACGGGGGTCCTGTGCGCATGGTACACGCCCGTGCGCACGGGATGCTACAACCGTAGCTCCCTGTGTAGTCTGTGGGCACGGGGTCTTGGGGGCCCGTGCACACGGGGTCGCCTGGGACTTCCTGTCCAGCTACTGATTTGCTTGTTCCTCTTGCTTGTTGACTTGGGTCGCTTCTCCTTGGACTTGGTGGTGCTCCTCAACTCCTTGGAAGGGTCCCTCTTCATACCTAACGAGGCATAGAGTATTTTGGTGAGGTAGCAACCAAGTTCCACTTGTATCCATGTGCATGTCAACTAGGAAGGAGTTCACCTAGGTTTCTATTGCACGTGCTCTAGATCTTGTCATGGGTCCATGTGGGGCTTGATGTGTTGGTGTAGAGTCCATGGGGATGATGGAAGGATGTTCCACATCATCTCCCCCCCCCCCTGGGAGAGATCCGTCCACGGATCGTGATCTTCATCACCATGGTACTTGGCCAAATCTTGGACGTTGAAGATGTCGCTTATGTTGTACTTGACGCGTGGGATGTCAATTTTGTAAGCGTTGTCATTGTAGCGTGCTAGCACCTTGAAATGCCAGTACACCAAAACTAGAGCAAAAAAGGGAGACAGGGGTGCAAAGAACTAAAACCTGTATGAAGTAGGGACTAAGTAGAACCCTGTCAGCAGAAGGGAAGATATCAGAGGTCTCCGTCTTATCCTTCCAAAAGTTTATGAGATAATCCATTACATCTCCTTCCATCTGCTGCCCTTCACCGAAATAAAGGACACGTCCTGTGAGGTCAATCACATTCCCAGGGATGGTAAACATGCAGTAGCTTGTCCTGCAGATTTAAAAGGATGGGAAAAAATATTAGAATTTCAAATACTAATACAATAGAAGTTCAGAAACTATAACTCCAAAGGCAAGGAGAAATGAACAGAAGTTCAGATACTAATACAATAGAAGTTCAGAAACTATAACTCCAAAAGCAAGGAGAAATGAACAGAAGTTCAGATACTAATACAGCAGAAGTTTAGAAACTATAACTCCAAAGGCAAGGAGAAATGAACAGAAGTTCAGATACTAATACAACAGATGTTCAGAACAAAGTAGCATCTCTGGCAGCAACAAAAATAAGAAGAAGAAAACTCACTCAGAATGCTTCTCCAGACCATCATCACTAAGCACATACTATTTCACACTCTGGGCCTCGGATAGATGAGGGTAAATGTACTTATTTAGGGGAGCGATAGCAAAACGCCACTTCAAAGGCAATCTCGATGCTCTCTTGGAGGAAGTTATGTTGCTAGACTCAACTGCCAGTTTCCTCCTGGTGATGACAACATTCTTCCCACCTCTCCCAGCAACAGTACCAGCAGCAGATTTACCATTCTTCGGGTAAGCAATCTTCTCAAAATCATCATTCGATGAAATCACCTCTTCTTCGACTGCTTCGACTTCACCAACCTTCCTGGAGCAAGGGGTGTTTGGAGCACCACAAATACCGATAGCCTTCTTCCCCAACTTGGAAGGAATAAGGGTTTGAGCGCTATCATCTTCTCTCGGAGTTGTACACATCGATTCCTCCCTAGGCTGGTATTCCCGTGACCCGAGGAATGAGTAGTGGTAATCGGTCAAGTCCAACAGCTCCACTGTCAAAGAAAAGGAAGACAAAAAGACCATTAAATATAACTGAAGTTCAGGTACAGCACAATGACAGTCTAACTAATATAGCTGACATGGTTACTACTAAAGCTGACCTTAAAAAATGTGTTGCATTTAAAAACTAAATGAAGTTCAGGCACAACCCAAGGTACAGTTCAAGATAAACTAATGAATTGGAAAACATTCAACTGTAGCTAACAAAAGCATCAAAATGTATCATCTCTGAAGTTCAAGTAGAAGAAATTCTCCTGTCCAAGTAAGCAATGAAAGGAAAAAAATACTGAAACAAAATACACAAGCAAAATAAAAAAAGATAAAAATGAAGTTCATGTAGAATAAAAGATGAAGTACAGGCAAGCAGTCCAAGTGTCAAGGCTTACATGTATAGTAGCCAAACAGACCTTGGAAGTCTGTTTCAAATAGGTTAGAAGAAGCAATTGAGTACAACCATGTCTTTCTGATATCCGTGATATTATGATGGGAATAGTTTGCAAGAACCCCTTCATGAAACGAATTAACATTCGTAAGCATGAAGAATCCGCAGTCGATACTGTCAACAAACAAAACAGTAACAGTGTTAAAACAAAATAAAGCCAAAAGAATAAAAGATGTTGCAGCTTATGTACAACTACAGTTAAAGCAAAGTGATGGAGAGAAAACTGACACACATACTTGTTTTGCTGCTGGGGCACATCAATCCAATCCAAAGGGAAATTGTCAATAGAAAGAGGACTGAAGGGTTTTTCCCTGTCGTTGCTGGCATCATTCCAAAGCTTTCTAGATGTTATCAGTCATCCGCCGAAATAGGCATACCGCACATTCATCGTTTGGTCCATAGTAGGAGTCAAGAAGCTGGAACCTTGAATTCTTTACGTCAAGAAATATCGAAACCCAATGACCAACACCACCCAAGTGAGAAGGCATTTCAGGTGGGTCAAAAGTGGGGAAAACAACCTGAAGCAATAGAAACACACAAATCATTAAAAACTGAAAATTAATATCAAATGGTACAAACAAAAATAAAACAAAATAAACAGAGTGGATTGCAATGCAAACTTATACAAAAGACAAAGAACAAGATATTGCCTACAGAATCGTGTGCATCATGCTATCTGGACCAGCCGCCAAGAAGTACTTCCTCACACGGGAATCAAATTGACCTCTGAAAATCTTGTCCTAAAATAATGCAGACAACAGCAACATATGAAAATACAAATGAGACAAACAAGTTTTAACTAAAATGGTAATGAACAAAACAAAAAAGAAATCACTATAGGGTCGACTTACACAAACCCAATACGGCAGAATGAGTTTATCCAATCCCTGGTATTTCACACATAGACAATATAGCGCAATATCAGCTACATTAGATTGAAGCATTCCGTGAGCAAAAAAAAGATATTGCAACATCTTCAACAGTAGCTTCACACTCATTGTTTTGGAACATAATTTTTATCTAAAACAAGCAATAGAAAGTAAAAGAAGTTCAGCATCAGGAACTCAGGAAGTTCATCACACATATAAGCACAGAAGTTCAGCTAGATCACAACAGGCAGTACAAAAAGACTAGATGTTCAGCACCAGAGTAGAAAATAAAAGTTCAGCAACATAGAGTAAAGAAGTTCAGGTATGAAACAATAGGCAGTTCATAGTGGTAGATGGATGTAAATTCTGACCAGCTGCACTCACCTCTTAGAACGATCATTCTTAAGCCTAGTAACACTGAAATAAAAGTCATCAACCTTCTTTCGGACGACAACAAGTTCACTATCTGCTCAACAAAAGAAATAGAAATTAAGAGAAACATTCGAGCACAGCATTCAAACATAAGCACATCTCAGCTGCTACACCAGAAAAGATAAAACAACAGGATTATAAACATCACAACCCATGCATTACAGACCTTCCCCCACATAGAAACAGGTTCACTTAACTTTATTTACAAACCAACCAACAAAGCACAAACCAGAAGTTCAACTTGCACCACACAGGTAGTTCACAGGGATATCATGGACCAAAACCAAAAACAAAAGGGACGGGGATGGGGAAAGAAGAGAGAAGCCTGCTCCTCTCTTTATGGATTCTTGCCTATTCCAGTCGCAGCACTGGAATGATCAACCTCCTCTCCCACGCTATCGCTTTCAGTCTCTTCATCATCATCTCCGGTAGACATTGCAGCTTCGTTGGCAAGGACACCAGCAGCAGTTGGAGCAGCTGGAGAATCTGAAACAACAAAAAATGTTGGTTGTGCTAGACTAGGAAGAGCTGGAGAACCAGCATCAACAACAACTGATGGCTCTGCTATAGGAGACTTCTCCGGGACTGCAGCAGTGCTACCACCAGTCTCAATAGTAGCCTCGACGGGATCTTTCTCCAAAATGATATCTCCAGCTGTCTTGCCCTGCTCAGCATCAGAAACCACAACACCAATGGATGACTGAGGTTCAGTTGGCTCCACCCCGTCGGAGCAGCCGGTGCCTGACACGGTCTTGTCTGCAACCTTCTCTGGAGGAACACTAGAATCATCATTCTGTAGCAAAGAACAGAAAGTCATGACAAATGTACACATAGTGATAAAATGCAAAAACAAGTAAAATAAAAAAATGAGACAAATGGACAAGAAAAATGGTACTTTATTTTCACTGCCATGAACCTCATCAACTAATACATCACTCGTGGAACAGGTTCATGCACGGGAGCAGTTGCGCTTTCAGGTAAAACATCCTCCTCAACCCTAGCACCATCATCAATAGTCTACAAAAAATCATGTAGAACACAAATGCCTAATCAGCAGAAGTTCACATTACATAATAAAAGAAGGTTAGCTATGATAAAATGACAGATAGTGGAAGTCCAAATACAGTAAACATAGAAGGTTAGATAGCAAACTACTCTAATACAAAAGCGAACAAAAAGGGCCAGTTATGGAAATGACAGAAGTTCAGGTGTTGTAGCCCTTGAAGTTTAGGTATTGTAAACAGAGAAGGTCACCTAGGAAACACTAGCACTAAAAAGAAAAAGTTTAGGACACATGAAATCAATAAGGGTCACCTATGACTACAAACAGTAAAAACTAAAAGCTAACAATGAACATTAATGCACAGAAATATCAAAAAGCCAACATAAACAAACCTCTTCGGTATGCTCCATGTGGCCTCCTTCACGACCCAAATGAACAGGATCTTGCCTCTAAATCTACTCATAACAACACTTGCCCCATCTTCAAAAGGCTTGCAACGAACATCCTGCATTTCCTTGAACAGCCCAAAGCTAGTCCGGAGGTGGGAAGCGCTCTGAGGAAGCTTAGTAAGAAATCTAGCTTCAATTGACAAAACCTCCATGTAGGGTCGAAAGTATGTCTAGAGGGGGGGTGATTAGACTACTTGACCAAATAAAAAATCTAGCCTTTTCCCAATTTTAGTTCTTGGCAGATTTGAGCAACTTAGCACAAGTCAAGCTATCAACCTACACATGCAATTCTAAGAGTATAGCAGTGGAATTTAAAACAACTGCATATGAAGGTAAAGGGGAGGAGTTTGAGAAGGCAAACGCAATTGGAGACACAGATGTTTTTGTCGTGGTTCTGATAGGTGGTGCTATCGTACATCCATGTTGATGGAGACTTCAACCCACGAAGGGTAACGGCTGCGCGAGTCCACGGAGGGCTCCACCCACGAAGGGTCCACGAAGAAGCAACCTTGTCCATCCCACCATGGTCGTCGCCCATGAAGGACTTGCCTCACTAGGGTAGATCTTCACGAAGTAGGCGATCTCCTTGCCCTTACAAACTCCTTGGTTCAACTCCACAATCTTGTCGGAGGCTCCCAAGTGACACCTAGCCAATCTAGGAGACACCACTCTCCAAGAAGTAACAAATGGTGTGTTGATGATGAACTCCTTGCTCTTGTGCTTCAAATGATAGTCTCCCCAACACTCAATTCTCTCTCACGGGATTTGATTTGGTGGAAAGAAGATTTGAGTGGAAAGCAACTTGGGGAAGGCTAGAGATCAAGATTCATATGGTAGGAATGGGATGTCTTGGTCTCAACACATGAGTAGGTGGTTCTCTCCCAGAAAATGAATGCTGGAAGTGTAGGCATGTTCTGATGGCTCTCACCACGAATGAAGAGTGGGTGGAGGGGTATGTATAGCCTCCACACAAAATCTAACCGTTACACACAACTTACCAATCTCGATGGGACCGAATCGTCAAACTCGGTCGGACCGATTTAGCAAATAATGTGACCGTTAGGATTTTCGGTGGGATCGACATGTCAACTCGGTGAGACCGATATGGTTAGGGTTAGGGCATAACGTAATCTTGGTGAGACCGATCACACAAACTCGGTGGGACCAATTTTGGTAATAAGCTAACTAGAGAGTTGGTCAGGCAAACTCGGTGGGACCGATTCGCTCATCTCGGTGAGACCGAAACGTTACAAAAAGGAAACAAAGAGTTTGCATTGCAATCTCGGTGGGACCGATCGCTCATTTCGGTTGGACCGAAATGTTACGAAGGGAAACAGAGAGATTACAATCCCATCTTGGTGAGACCGAGATCCCTATCGGTGAGACCCATTTGGCTAGGGTTTGTGGTAGTGGCTATGACATCTGAACTCGATGGCGCCGGATAGAAAGAATCGGTGGGGCCGAGTTGGACTTTTGGTTTGAGTCATATGTGGATATGAGAAAGTAGTTGAGGGCTTTGGAGCATATCACTAAGCACTTTGAGAAAGAAAGGCATTAAGCAACACCTCATCCCTCCTTGATAGTATTGGCTTTTCCTATAGACTCAATGTGATCTTGGATCACTAAAATAGAAAATGTAGAGTCATGTGCTTTGAGCTTGAGCTAATTCTTTTGTCCTTAGCATTTTGAGGGATCCACTTTTCTCATCCATGCCATGCCAATCATTGAGCTTTCCTGAAATACTTATCTTGAAATAGCATTAGCTCAATGAGATATATGTTGTTAGGAATTACCAAAACCACTCAGGGATAGTTGCACTTTCAGTATCCCCCTTTTTGGTAATTGATGACAACATATCAATCAAAGCTTTGACAAATGATAATTAGATTGAAAAACATTGTCGCTTTGAGAAGTATGTGAAAAGTAAGAGCTCCCCCTAAATTTGTGCATTATTTAAAATTTTGCTTTGGACTGCAAATGCACAATGAGTTAGGATCACGGGTCACTCTTCCATGTCACATACATCTTGGTGGAGCGCTCAAAATGATAATAATAAAACACATGCACTCATCACCAAGCAAAGTGAATGATCATATGAGGATATAAGAGATAATATCATCCAACAAGCATTAATGTAGCATACCGTATGATCAAACACATGATCATCCAAGAATCTCACAAAAGGCATAATGTATCAAGCAAACACACAAATAACAAGGTTCAACCACCAAAAAGACAAGAGAGATCAAAAGCAACACTCTCTCTCGAAGCCTATGATCTATACATTTTTCTCCCCCTTTGGCAACAAGTTACCAAAAAGTTCACAAAAATGCATAGTGCTAAATGACTCTCAGGCTTGGTCTTCATGTGATGGTGTAGAGATGGATCCAAGGATGAAAGCTTCTGTTGATGTAGCTGGAGCTGGTGGAGTGGCTGCTGGAGTTGGTGGCACTGAAGCTGTAGCTGGTGCAGATGATGTAGCTCTGGTGTCTGGAACAGGCACTGCAGCAGATCTCTGTCCTTTGGGCACTCTAGCAAAAGCATCTGTAGTAGACTTTCCCTTCTTCTCCTCCACATCCTCCTGAAGTTGCTCAACTGTAGTTTGGATCTCAGTAACTTTGACATCAAGAGCATAAAACTTCTGCTCTATGATTCTCTCCAAGCTCTCCTGGTTTTGAGTCAGGGTGGCCAAGCCCTTCTCAATCCTGAAGGTGGAGGCAATCAAGTAGCCAAGCTGATCTTGCTTGCTCTTCAGGAAAATTAGAGATGCCTCTGCAAAGATGATGGTTCATTTTCATCCATCACAATGGTGTTGTCCTCAAAATCAGGGTAGATGGGCAGGTGTTCCTTGTCCAAAAGATATGTGCATGTGCCCATCTTGGAGTTTATGAGCTCCTGAATGTGTGGGGCATATCCACAACTCCTCTTCTGATCAGCAGTAGTCCTTTTGATTGTTTCCACAATCAGGCTCATGACCTTGAATTTCTAAGGCACATCAAATATATGCAGCAAGTTTATTGCATGGCTTCTAATCATCTTGTGATCACCTGGCTTGGGCAGCAAAGTGTGCCTTAAGATCCAGTTGATAGTAGGCAATCCTGACAATAGATAATGTACAGATCCAAACTTATGTGTCTCTAGTGCAGCATCTGGGATCTCTCTGTACATGTGAGCCATAGAGTTGTGGTCTTTCTTCTTCTTGGCATAGACATCCAAGTCATCCTCATTCTCTTTTGGAGCATTTATCAACTCACACCATTCCTCAACTGTTGATTGGTACCTAGTACCCTCAAACATCCAGACAATTTTCCCATCTAGGTAGAAATGAGTTGTGGAGTAAAACTGCATATTGAGCTCATCATTCCACTTGGTGAGATTCTGGCCAACAAAGTCATCTACTCCACAAGCATTGAAGCTGTCATACACTCCTGGATAGTGCTCTTCATTCTTCCTAATGTACTCCCAGTCAACCCATCTCATGTCACATACTATGGGCTTCTTGTCAAGCAAAACTGTCTCATAGAAATCTTGCTGTTCCTTAGTGTGGAACCTGTAGTCCACTGCAGTTCTTCTTCTGACAGCATAGGGATCAGTCCATCTCCAGAGTCTCAGTCCTACATCCTTCCTGGGCTTCATATCCTCTGCAACTGGATGATCATCATTATGATCAGGAATCTTGGGCTTCAACTTTCTCAAGACAAGTGAATCATCATCTTCTTTAGCAGCTTCAGGCACTAGGGCCTTATTCTTCTCTTCAGCTGGAATACTCCTAGTGTTCCTCTTAGGTGCAGACTTGGGCTTAGAAGCAACATCCTTGGGAGCATCTTTGGGCTTAGATGGAGCAGCCCCTGATCTTATAGCATCTCCCCTAAGCTTCTGAGCTTTAGGTGCTGGTGCAGCAACCTCTTCCTCTTCTTCATCCGTCATTGAAGGCTTTCCAACAACTCTGGCCATGGTCTTCTTGACCCTTTCTTTCCTTTTCTTTTCAGCCACAACTGGTTCTTTGGGTTCATATCCCAAAGTTGCTTGAGTGGAGGCTCTGGCCTTAAACATGGGAATTCTTTTGGCAGGTGCCTTCTTTTGCATTCCTGGCTTAGTGGATGCAGTTGTGCCATATTCCTTCTTCAGCACCTTCATCTTAGAAGTGGCCTCATCCTCAACAGCCACATAGTCCTCATCTTCAGAATCTGAGGTTTTCTTCTTCCTTGCCTTGGTGGCTGCCTGTGGCAAATTGCTGGGTGTGCTTCTGCTACCCTCATCATAACTGCTGGAGGGACTAGTGCCCTCACTCATATGAACTTGCTCCACAGACTTGTTCTGACTGTCACTTTGATCTGACATGATGCAATCACTGAAAATAGACCCTGTGAATAGATGTAGATGAGGTAGAGTGGATGAGCATCACAAAGCACAGAGGTTTTTGCAAAAAATTGAGTCAAAAACTTAGTTTTAGTTTTCCACAGAAAGCATTTCAGAGCTACCGATTTGTAAACTCGGTGATACCGAAGCAGCTTTTGGAACCTAAACTAGTGAACTCGGTCATACCAAGTCACAGTTCGGTGGCACCAAGACTGCTATGGTTTCACAAAGAATCGATCTCGGTCGCACCGATTTGCAATTCTCGGTCAGACCGAGAATCACATGTGCAATGGCATGAGCCAAATCGGTGAGACCGATTTCTAAAACTCGGTTGGTCCGAGATGAATTCGGTGGAAACCTAACCCTAAATTTTCAATCCAAGACTAATCTACGAAGTAGTTTTGCTAGATAGGAAGATTTTAAATGTGGCAAGATTCATGGCAATGCAATGTGCTAGGAATCGGAGTTAAGAATAGCACAAAGTTCAAATCCATACCCTAATGCGGCAATGGATTTGCTATGGCAACAACAGCGGAGAAGAATCCCGTTGACGGCGGCGGAGACCAGGGCGAGAGGTTGCTGGCGACGAGGAGGACGATCCGGAGACCCGAAGAGGCAGAGAAGGTTGTGCGCGGGCGAAGGGTTTCAAAAAAAATTCCAAATTTTGGCCCGGGGGTATATATAGCCTGACCCTGTCAGTGTGACCGAGTGGAACAACTCGGTGGCACCGAGATGCATTATTGCAAGCAGTTACTGCAACTCGGTGTGACCGAAAACTTCAAATCGGTTGCACCAAGATTGAAAACCTAGATCAACTTAGTGATCTCGGTATGACCAAAAAGGTTGAATCGGTCAGACCGAAACGCACAAAGAGGTTTTGGAAGTTTAAGTCTATGATGAATTGGGGACTCCGAGTGCTCCTCACACAGAGTAGTTCGAATCTGACTTGATCAAACTTTGTGATATAGCATGAATAGAGTTTGAGACAAGAAAAGCATAGATAGCTACAGAGGGTTCTTAGGCATTCTTGTCCATCCACTTGGCAAAAGAAAAGAAATAAAACAATCAAAACTACCAGTGGATGTCCTCGAATGAGTAAAATATGCAACCAACATGCTCACACAATAAAATAGCAAATGAAATATGTGACAAAGCATGCACACACAATTCTAGCATCTATCAAGCAATTGGCGATGACTAGGTCATCTATATATGAGTATATTGACTTAGGAGTCAAATGAGAACATTTGATCATAGGTCATACTCATCGTTTAAGCACAAGTGGGGTTACCACTTTTACATAAAGCATTGTTGTGTTCACACCATTAGAGTTGCTTTAGCTCGATTCTTAGAGTAAAGCTCCCCCTAGATGTGAGATCCCCCCTAAGAGGGATGAACTAACCTTGGGTTTTGTTGATGATGACTTCATGTTGGTGTTGAAGATGTGTATGCTCAATGTTGATGTAGATCATTTGGAGCAATCCTTTGGAGTGAGTTGCACTTTCAATACCTACACGGGTTAGTCCCACAAGGAACAAACAAGGATATCCATAGACATAGAGTGATGCACACACAAGATGATGTCCATGAAAGCATTAGGTTACCTTGTCCTTTGTCTTACCAACAAGAGGGTTTGTGACTCCTTGAACTAGTGCAAGATGTGGAAGTTGATGGCACTTGTTCTTGCCAAAATGATATGAGTGAAGTATGTTGGCGGAGTCACCCTCAAGAACTCTCTAGTTCTTCTTCTTTCGGATCCACATCATCTTGATGGTAATCCTTGGAGTTGTAGTCGAACTTGACGAAGTAGAACTTGATGTAGTCTTGGGAACCCACTTGACTAAGGCCTTAGGAGCTTCTTTAAATGCATCAATCTCCTCTTGAAGCTTGTCCTTGCCTTTTTGCTTGTGGTCTTGTGGTGGGAGATCATCTTGAGCTTGTGTCCCTTTGAAAGAAGTAGGATCATACTTCTCTTGTTGAGGAACAAACTTCGTCTTGGGGTATTGATCTTCTTCCCACTCAACTCCATTGGCATTGAACTTTCGTTCAAAACCAACACCTAGGTTCTTCCAGTGCCTTCCTTGCTTGCGTACAATTTCCTCGAATTGCTTACTCCCAGCTAGGCTCTTGTAAACACCTGTCTCTATAATTCCCTTCAAAAGGCTATTTTCTTGCTCAAGTGTAACTTGGCTAAGAGAATCATTAGTGGAATCAAGAGAACTACTAGAAGCAACAACATTGGATTTAGCACGATTATTGTTACTACTAGAGGAAGAGTCTTTCTTGTTCTTGTTACTAGACTTGACTTGAGGCATGTAAGTAGATAAGAGTAAACGCTTGGCAATGTAAGAAGAACTTTTCTTGCGAAGATCATCATTGATTGCTTTTAAAAACTCATGCTCTTGCTCAAGGTTGAGCTTTTCAAAGCGTAACTTCTCATGAGTCCTTAAAAGTTCTCGATAATCTCCTAAGATAGTTTCATGAGCTAACTTAAAAGTATTTAGTTCTTTAGTTAGGAGCTCAATCTTCTCCTTATCATTGTCATTCGTTTTATCTTGATTAGCATGATTAATTGACGTTTCATCATAATATTCATCACTAGAGTTGTCAACAAGTAAATCATCATCACCTAACAAGTCATCTTCATCACTATTGAAATCAACATATTCGGGGTGTGATACCTTTGGGCCTTTAGCCATGAAGCATCTTCCAAGTCCTTCATTTGGTGAATCAAATATGTCGTAGGAGTTGGTTGACACAAGTGCTAGACCGGCAACACCTTCATCTTGAGTATATTCGGAGTCGGAGTGATAACTTCTCTCGGAGTGATTGTCGGAGTCGAAGCCGGATACCCATTCACCAACATGAGCTTGATGTCTTTGTTTTGTGTAGCTCCTTGATGACTTGTCCTTCCTTTCCGAATCCTTGCTTCTCCGAGATATTCTTCATTCATAACGATCATCTCTACTCCTTTATCTTGATGGTGATTCTTCTCTTCTACTTCTTCTTTTTGAAGAATCTTCTCTTCTTTTGTAGGGTGACGTACACTCATTGGAATAGTGTCCGGGTCTTCCACAATTGTAGCAATTACACTCACGACTAGAAGATCTTTTGTCATTGTAGGACCTTAACTTGGAACTTCTTTCCTTGCTTCTACTCTTGTAGAACTTGTTGAAGTTCTTCACCATTAGGCTCAATTCTTCATTGAAGGTTTGTTTCTCACTTGATGATGTGGGAGCTTCACATGAGGCTTTGTAAGCACCACTTGACTTGTTGTGGAGCTCCTCCTTATCCTTGAGTGACATCTCATGAGAAACAATTCTTCCAATGACTTCCGTTGGCTTGAGATCTTTGTAATTTGGCATCATTTGGATCAATGTGCACACGGTATCATATTTTCCATCCAAAGCTCTTAGGATCTTCTTGATGATGAATTTGTCGGTCATCTCTTCACTTCCTAAGCCGGCAATCTCATTTGTGATAAGAGCAAGCCTAGAGTACATTTCAGCAACACCTTCACCATCCTTCATTTTGAACTTGTCAAGCCGACTTTGAAGAACATCCAACTTGGATTCCTTGACGGAGTCGGTACCTTCGTGCATATCAATCAATGTATCCCAAATTTCCTTTGCATTCTCAAGACGGCTGATTTTGTTGAATTCTTCGGGGCACAATCCGTTGAAGAGGATATCACAAGCTTGAGCATTGTATTGCAGCATCTTCAACTCTTCCGCGGTAGCTTCACGGTTCGGTTCTCTCCCATCAAAGAAATCACCTTGCAAGCCAATACACACAATAGCCCAGACGGCAGGGTTATGTCCAAGAATATGCATTTTCATCTTATGCTTCCAACTAGCAAAATTAGTACCATCAAAGTAAGGACCTCTACGGTGGTAATTTCCCTCACTAGAGGCCATACTCTCCTAGGTTGTGAAACCAAGGCTATGATCACCAAAAGCTATGGAAATCAAAGCAAATGGAGACCAAAGCTCTGATACCACTTGTGGGATCGAAAGTATGTCTAGAGGGGGGTGATTAGACTACTTGACCAAATAAAAAATCTAGCCTTTTCCCAATTTTAGTTCTTGGCAGATTTTAGCAACTTAGCACAAGTTAAGCAATCAACCTACACACGCAATTCTAAGAGTATAGCAGCGGAATGTAAAACAATTGCATATGAAGGTAAAGGGGAGGAGTTTGAGAAGGCAAACGCAATTGGAGACACGGATGTTTTTGTCATGGTTCCGATAGGTGGTGCTATCGTACATCCACGTTGATGGAGACTTCAACCTATGAAGGGTAATGGTTGCGCGAGTCCACGGAGGGCTCCACCCACGAAGGGTCCACGAAGAAGCAACCTAGTCTATCCCACCATGGTTGTCGCCCACGAAGGACTTGCCTCACTAGGGTAGATCTTCACGAAGTAGGCGATCTCCTTGCCCTTACAAACTCCTTGGTTCAACTCCACAATCTTGTCGGAGGCTCCCAAGTGACACCTAGCCAATCTAGGAGACACCACTCTCCAAGAAGTAACAAATGGTGTGTTGATGATGAACTCCTTGCTCTTGCGCTTCAAACGATAGTCTCCCCAGCACCCAATTCTCTCTCACAGGATTTGGATTTGGTGGAAAGAAGATTTGAGTGGAAAGCAACTTGGGGAAGGCTAGAGATCAAGATTCATATGGTAGGAATGGAATATCTTGGTCTCAACACATGAGTAGGTGGTTCTCTCTCAGAAAATGAATGCTGGAAGTGTAGGCACGTTCTCATGGCTCTCACCACGAATGTAGAGTGGGTGGAGGGGTATATATAGCCTCCACACAAAATCTAACGGTTACACACAACTTACCAATCTTGGTGGGACCGAATCGTCAAACTCGGTCGGACCGATTTAGCAAATAATGTGACCGTTAGGATTTTCGGTGGGATCAACATGTCAACTCGGTGGGACCGATATGGTTAGGGTTAGGGCATAACGTAATCTTGGTGAGACTAATTACACAAACTCGGTGGGACCAATTTTGGTAATAAGCTAACCAGAGAGTTGGTCAGGCAAACTCGGTGGGACCGATTCGCTCATATCGGTGAGACCGAAATGTTATGAAAGGAAACAGAGAGTTTGCATTGCAATCTCGGTGGGACCGATCGCTCATTTCGGTTGGACCAAAACGTTACGAAGGGAAACAGAGAGATTACAATCCCATCTCGGTGAGACCGAGATCCCTATCGGTGAGACTGATTTGACTAGGGTTTGTGGTAGTGGCTATGACATCTGAACTCGGTGGCGCCGGATAGAAAGAATCGGTGGGGCCGAGTTGGACTTTTGGTTTGGGTCATATGTGGATATGAGAAAGTAGTTGAGGGTTTTGGAGCATATCACTAAGCACTTTGAGCAAGAAAGCCATTAAGCAACACCTCATCCCTCCTTGATAGTATTGGCTTTTCCTATAGACTCAATGTGATAGTGGATCACTAAAATAGAAAATGTAGAGTCTTCTGCTTTGAGCTTGAGCCAATCCTTTTGTCCTTAGCATTTTGAGGGATCCACTTTTCTCATCCATGCCATGCCAATCATTGAGCTTTCCTGAAATACTTATCTTGAAATAGCATTAGCTCAATGCGCTATATGTTGTTAGGAATTACCAAAACCACCCAGGGATAGTTGCACTTTCACTCCTTCGAAGACTCAGCATAAAAACCATGGCCGAGAGGAAGAATCCCATCGACGCGACTAAGACGCCCAAGAGTTGTCGGAATCCCTCGGAAGACATGCCACCTGCAGCACTCACACGGGCAGAAGAACCTCCTGGATCTACAGGGGGGAACCAATATTAACATCCTGGGCGAATTCAAATCTTGGGGATGTTCCACTCCCTAGGCCGGAGGCGTGAGGCATAGTAAGAACAGGACGTTCAATACGCCTA
Source organism: Triticum timopheevii (assembly GCA_963921465.1). Taxonomy (NCBI): domain Eukaryota; kingdom Viridiplantae; phylum Streptophyta; class Magnoliopsida; order Poales; family Poaceae; genus Triticum; species Triticum timopheevii. Next base: position 288,412,945 of record OY997268.1, on the reverse strand, counting down.
AAGAACACAACCTCAGCCTGTGTCTTCCACTGCATACAAAAACAAAAGTCAACGCGTCACAAAACAAATGAAAGAACATGGAAACAAAAATATAGAAGACAATACCAGAAGTTCAAGTTAAACTACACATGAAAGAAGAAACACTCATAGACAGTTTCCCAAACACCCAGTTGGCTGGGTCATCATCACCCTTCCTGACCAAGCATCCGCAGCAAGCTCAAGAATATTGGCCTGGTCCATGAAATTTATGGGAGGGGTCCTCAAGTCAACAATATTCTTGCCAATGATAAGGCAGTCCAAATACATAAGAAGCGGCGCGATGGCACAGCCTGTGACAGCTTTTCCTCTGCTAGTCCCTTGCTGATACCTAACAACAGCCCTTCGAATGTCATCAACAACCACCTGGCAGTAGTCCATATCTGCCATATCTTCAGAGACAAGGTTCTCAGCAATTGTTGCCTCCCTGGACACTCATGTAGACGTACCAGGAATAACCACCTTCATGAAAAGAATCAAGTAAAACACTTGTAGAGCCAGATAATCATTTCTCTCATCCTTCACAAGTTTCCCGAGGATATTCCGCATATCCTTTGTCTTGATGTTGTCACTCCTAGGATAGCCAACTTTGGACTTCAGCCTCATAACAGCATCATCAAACCCACCATTCGAGGGCCTAGGAGGGGTACGATCACCTTGAGGGAATCCAAAAAGATGGTGAATAGCATCACTTGTCATGCGCAAAACCTTGTTCCCCTCACCCATGTCCAGAATCATGGTTGTAGGGTTAATCCTCGTGTAGATGTTGCCCATCAAAGGACGAGAAATGTTGGAATCAACAGTCAAGTCAAACACACAGCCAAAACCAGCCATGATAACCCTCGTCTTCTGCCTAAGTTGTAGCATTTTCGCACACGTCTTGACCTCTTTCAGTGAGCAGCGAACCTTCTTGTTAAAACGCTTCGCCGCATCTCCTCCTTCGTCACCTTCTTCGGGCGCTTTGCCTGCTCTCTTCCTCCTCTCAGGCCGCTCCACAAGCTGATACTGAAAAAAATACAATGACAAGGAAAAAAGGCAGAACAATGAGATACACAAACTACACCAAAATTCCACTAATGCCTACATGTGAAGTACATTTCAGAAGTCCAACTATGTCTACATAGGCAGTACAACCATGTATGAGCAGAAGTTAACATGCTTTCAAATGTTAGAAATTTATATAGTAGAAGTTCAACCATGCACACCAAGGCGGTAATAAAACATGTACAACAACAAGTTAAGCTAATTTCTTATGTATATATCCAGAAGTTCACCTATGTACACAAAGGCAGTAATACCATATAAGCCAAGCAGTTCAGCTAATTTATTCGTCTATATGAAGCAGAAGGTTAGCTATGTACATAGCAGAAGTTCAACCATGTACACCAAGGCTGTAATAAAACATGTACAACAAGTTAAGCTAATTTCTTATGTATATATCCAGAAGTTCACCTATGTGCACAAAGGAAGTAATACCATATAAGCCAAGCAGTTCAGCTAATTTATTTGTCTATATGAAGCAGAAGGTCGGCTATGTACGCCAAGGCAGTGCTACAAACACAAAAACTACAACAAATCTACAAATGCTCTCAAAAGCAATAAACATGAGAGATTCATACCTGATTAGCGGCAGCAGCATCATCATCGTCATCCTCGTCATCAGCGTTGAAATCAGCATCATCCTTGTCCTCTGGATTAACACGAGAATGCTTCTTCACACCCTTGTTAACCTTTGCAGGTGCAACCTTGCACTTAACGCCGCATTTCTTCCCCTTACCAGATGCACAAGCACCAAGCGGAGAAGGTGTAGGCGACGTAGTGGCAAGCACACGAGGACTATGGTGTGGCGTACCACCGAGGGCTAGCCCTTCCTCTTCAGCAAGTTCTGCAGCCCTTGAAACATGTGGGCTCCTCCGAGGAGTAAGTTCACCAACTAAATTCTTCCTGGAAGCGGTCTTCTTGATTTTCTTTTTCACGGGGACAACCATGCCATCAGCGCCACACAACACGTCTTCGTCAGCAATAGAGAAATGCCCAACCGTGAGCTCAGCAACATCAACAGATTCAGGAACATCTGAACCTTTCTGAAGGCGGGCCGCCATCTTCTTGTCAAAATCTTCTTGCTTCTTCCTCTTGCGTTGGTCCTCCAGAAGAAGCTGAAGAGGCACATCCTCAGGATGCGTGACAGGTTCAGTGCCATCAACGGACTGCAACTGCATCTCTGACATCTGAACAAAGCATAAAGGATCCGGAACGGAATCACAACCTTCGACTGACGGAGCCCCCTGCTCGGCAGCAGCAGTGATTTTTTATAAACCCATCACAGATAGAATATCGTTGATGGTGCTCACAGCTTCCTCTTTTGTGGACACATCTGCAAAGAACACAAAAAGCATAGCAAAAAGAAAAATAGTCAGGAACAAAAAACAAAAACACACGACAGGAACAAGTTAAAAAAAATGGCTCGAGAATTTAAAATAAAAAGAAAAGGAGTTGCACATACTAGGTGAAGCAAGAGCTGCAGAAGCAAGTTCCTCAAGGCTTGAATTATTCTCAAGGCTCGAAGCAACCTCGGCAATCAAAGTCAAAGGAATAACAGGTGATTTAGCCACATCAGATATTGGAGCATCAATATTAACTTCTGAAGCTCCATCTTGATCACAGGCATTTTTTTCAAAACTATTCAATTCATAATCAACTACAAAAAATGCAAGTAAAAAGGAAGTTGAGTTCTAATCCGCAATCCTACACCAAAGGGAGTTCTACTATTGCATCAATATCCAATACCCAGAAGTTCAACAATACCTAACAAAGAAGTAAACACAATGAACAATTTACAATTTGCATACTAAATATAGAACAATCTACACCGGAGGGGGTACTACATATAAGATGAATGTCCAGAAGTTCAACAATATATAACAAAGTAGTAAAACAAATACGCAGAACAGAAGTTCAACCAAGTTTCATTATAAACAAACAATAATTAAAACCAGAAGTTCAACTATGTGACCCAAGAAGGTACCACACAAAAAATATGTAGCATCAGCAGAAAGACTATTTCACAGGCAAACTAAATATCAATGCCATGAAATTGATCACAAAAAAAAGAAAAAAAGAAAGATATATGCTATAAATATGAAACGTTTGGGAAGTCCAACAACACTTGGTGACATAGTTTACCAGCAATTCATCAAATGAAAACTAAGAAACACTCTACTAACTTAAACTAAGGGTAAAATGCATACACATGACCTTTGTTAGAAGTTCACACCATTAAGAAAAGGCAGTCCAACAAGACAACTAAGTGAAGATATGGGCAAAAATATATAAGAAAACTGCTATTTAAAATAAAAGATCCAACTACAATACAATACCTGGAGAAGGTTTTGAAGCCATGACAACAGAACCCCTTGATGAATGGAAGTCCAAACCCTAGAACAACCTACTAAAAACAGGGGATAGATTGCTTATAGTTAGCAAGTAGAAAATCATACAAGAAATTCAAAAGGAAACTAAATCAAACCCTAGGATGAAACAACTAGAACATACCAACAAGTATGAAAACATGAACAGTAGCACAACTAGGCAAGCACAACAACAAAAAGTATCCATAAACTAACTAGCATGTGACAGACACAATCTAGACTTTGAAATCAATAGCACAAATGCAATTAGATACATCAGATCCAGCATCAACAATCACACCACACCCTCTCTTCCATGCATCTGACTGCTGAAATCACCAAAGGGGAAATAAATCTACACAAGTCTGAAGGGGGAAATAGCACACACAAGCATCTCACAGACAAATCTCACCACGGGGGAATGGAATCCACCCACCACACACACAAGAACCCTACCTAATCTCCCACCTAACCATCAGAAGAAGGGGCAGGAGGCGGATGCGAGAGCACAAAAGAAACAGACAGGCATCGATAGATCTGGCGAAACTAAGAGCAAGCATTAGGGGGGAAGCATTTGTACCTCTCCAAACGACCCCCGCACGCACGAATACACGGCGGTTCTTCCACCCCCACGATGCCACACGTAGTTTGGAACCATGCAGACAGTTGCGGCTTCGCTTTAGAGGAGAAGAGCGCAGACTAGCCGAGAGAGAGCGGGGCATGGGGGAGAAATAGGAGCGTGGCGCGCGGCAGTTACTCCACCAACGAGCGTAGGCGACAACGGCGAAGAAATCGGGGGAGGTTGGAGGAGAGGAGAGCAGCGGGGCGTCAAAGAGGGAGAAGAGAGGGAGTGACAGGGGGAGGGGATTTCTGACAGGTGGTGGCGAGGGAGTCAGGCACTTAATGCCTCCCTATAGTGGGGTGTGCAGCGCCCAATTAATTACAGTTTTACCCCCCCCCCCAACAACTAAAAAAGTAAATGCCCTATTGATAAATGAATGCACCATTTGAATGCATATATTATAAATTTATACACACAACAAAACAGCTAGTATCCATAAAACCAAAAATTGATGGCAAATACACTACCAAGGGAACAAAAATACATACACAAATATGCATCTACATAAAAAAAGAGAAAGAAGTTCACAAAATAAAGAACAGAAGTTCAAGTACAATAATCAGGGAAGTCAAGGCATATGAATAAATAAAATAGTAAGAAACAATAAAAAGAAGTTCAAACACAAAAACAGATGAAGTCCATATATAACTAAAATACACAACTTAAAAAAAATATAGAAGTTCAAAATTCAAAATAAATAACAAAAGTTCAAGTACACTATCAAGTGAAGTAAGACAAATGAATAAATAAACATTAATAAACAAACAAAAGAAGTTCAAAATAGAAACATATGAAGTCCATATAACAAAGTAAAATACAAAACTTAGAAACTAAACCATAACACCTTAAGATAGATAGTGGAGTCACGGATGTGACGGACTCGCCTCCGCATGCGACGACGTGGCACGCCGCGTCGTCGCCTCCTCCGGCTCGTTCCTGTCTCGGCCTCGCAGGAGGAGGGGAGGGGGGTACCGACCCCCTCCCCCCTGCTCGGCCTCGCGCTACCGCATTGCTGCACGCTAGATTTTGACAGGACGCAATGCGGTTATTCTGTTTCCACCCCCATGGCACGCACCCCAGAGCCACACCCCTAAGATAGATAGTGGGGTCATGGATGTGACGGACTCGCCTCCGCATGCGACAATGCAGCATGCTGCGTTGTCGCCTGCTCTGGCTCGTTCATGTCTCGGCTTCGCAAGGGGAGGGAGGGGGGTCCCGACCCCCCTCCCCCTGCTCAGCCTCGCGCTACCGCATTGCTGCGCGCTAGGTTTTGACAGGACGCAATGCGGTTATTCTGTTTCTGTCCCACCGAACGCACCCCAGAGCCACACCCCTAAGATAGATAGTGGGGTCACGGATGTGACAGACTCGCCTCCGCATGCGACGACGCGGCACGCCGTGTCGTCGCCTACTCCGGCTCATTTCTGTCTCGGCCTCGCAGGGGGAGGGGAGGGGATCCCTCCCCCTCCCCCCTGCTCGGCCTCGCGCTACCGCATTGCTGTGCGCTACGTTTTGACAGGACACAAAGCGGTTATTCTGTTTCCACCCCCACCGCACGCACCCCAGAGCCACACCCTTAAGATAGATAGTGGGGTCACGAATGTGACGGACTCGCCTCTGTATGTGACGACGCGCCACGCCGCGTCGTCGCCTGCTCTGGCTCATTCCTGTCTCGGTCGCGCAGGGGGAGGGAGGGGGGTCCGATCCCCCTCCCCAGTGCTCGGCTTCGCGCTACCGCATTGTGGCACGGTTTTGACAGGACGCAATGCGGTCATTCTGTTTGCACCCCCACCACACGCACCCTAGAGCCACACCCCTAAGATAGATAGCGGGGTCACGAATGTGACAGACTCGCCTTCGCATGCGACGACGCGGCACGCCAAGTCTTCGCCTGCTCCGGCTCGTTCCTATCTCGGCCTCGTAGGGGGAGGGGAGGGGGTCCCTCCACTCCTCTCCCCTGCTCGGCCTCGCGCTGCCATATTGCTGCGCACTAGGTTTTGACAGGACGCAATGTGGTTATTCTGTTTCCACCCCCACCACACGCACCACAGAGCCACACCCCTAAGATAGATAGTGGGGTCACGGATGTGACGGACTCGCCTCCGCATGTGACCTGTCTCGGCCTTGCAGGGGGAGGCGAGGGGGTCTCGACCCCCCTCCCCCTGCTCGGCCTCGCGCTACCGCATTGCTGCGCGCTAGGTTTTTGACAGGACGAAATGCGGTTATCAATGATTAAAAAAATCCATAAAAAATTATCAACAATTATTGATGAAGTTCAAATTGTAAAAACACAGAAGTTCGGGGGTTTGAAAAAACATCAAATGAACATGTAAAAAAATTTAAACATAAGCAAAAATCATGTAAGTTCAGGTTAAACACATACTGAAGTTCTACCATTGTTCAAAGTATGCAAACATTTTACAAAAAAATAAAAAGGTTTGCATGCATATTTGGGAATAATCCCATAGTTGCCCATGGAACAAACTCAAATCCAAATTCAAAAATTGAAAATTACAAAAAAAAATATAGAGCGCAATGCTGCACCGCCTTGCAATGTGGAAACCAGGAAGTTCAATCACTAGTACCATAGAAGTCCAACTACTACCACAGAACGTGGATGAACCAAAAAACTAATCCCAAAGACAGAATAAATGTAAAAAAGAGGATCCGTATGTCTACGGACCAGCTCCACATTTACACATATCAGTACTCTGAAAAACAAAAAGAGCGTACACAAAAATTTTATAACAACACCAATCGAACAGATCGTATTGTAGCATCACCTTAATAACATGCATAAAAACGAGGGAAGTTCAAGCACAAAAGGTGCAGAAGTCCAACTATGTAAGACAGATAGTAGAATCACTGGAAAAATACACACTATCGAATTTGGTTTTCAGATTTAATCACTTGGGTGACTACACCTTCTCAGTCTGCGACCTCGAACGATATCCTACTCCGCCCTAACATCAAAACGATAAAGCCACCAAGCTGTCTCATTGAAGAACCGAAACCAACGAGGGCGGACACGAGATCCAATCGCCCGATTTCTGGGGTGTATGCGCCTGCCCGACCAAATTAACAACGTATGAAGGATCCAATCTCATTACTGCAATCAAATCCGCCCTCTATATTCACGCAAAAACAACAAATCCACAGAAGTCGCGGAAACCACTCCCGCGGACGAAGAACACAGATCCCGAAATCAAATCCGTTGAAATTAACGACAAATTGTCCACGAAAATCATACCTACACCAAATTCCCATCATGTTAGAAGTTCTAGAACATCTAGTGAATGCATTAAACTTGTAAACAGACACAAGTTCATCCGCCCCGAGAGCGAATCCGCCAAAATGCAAAATTATGAATCAAAACGAGCATTTAGATGCAGGTATGGGTATTTGGATTACAATCACATCCCAGACAACACTACTGACCGGAATAATTCACGGGGGAAGCCACGGTTGCGAAGATAGCTCGAAGTTCGGCTTCGTACACAGGGAAGTTCAGGCACGTTACTCGGGAAGTTCAGGTTGTGATCAGAATATTATTCTGATCCCGTGATCAGAATAGTGTTTATGTATATGTGTGTGTGTCTACAGGGAAGTGTTTATATATATATATATATATGTGTGTGTGTGTGTGTGTGTGTGTGTGTGTGCGCGCGCGCGCGCGCGTGTGTGTGTGTCCCCTGGGCCTTGCAATACAATCAAGTTGCTTTCATAACAATATTTGTTCCCATAATTTTGATAAGTGTAAAAATGTTAAAATTGTGGTTATTACTTTCTGTAGCTTTGCTATAATCTGGTGGAGCGAATATTGGCGGTTATACCCTGATTATATATCTAACTACCTGGGATGATTTAAAACTTGCCAGGAGAGATAGATTAGTCCCCACTTATTTTACACATGACATGAGATTAAGAAGGTGCAATATTTAAAACGAGGTAGTGACACCATAACAAAATATTATGATGATTTACAAACTACCTTGATACACTTGTGTTTGGGCAAAAATGTGAAGAAGATTTGCTGGATAGATTTTGGGGAGGATTAAACCGTGGTATTCAAGAGATACTAATTCATGAAATGTGTTTGATGAGGATATCAATACCATTGTTACACCCACAGCCCCTACTGCTACATATACTGGACCAATTACTAGAGCTCGCGCACGCCAATTAAATTATCAGGTACTTTCATTTCTTGGTAATGATTCTAATGTTCATGAGAATATGATCCTGCCTAAATTGGATACATTTGTTTTGCTTACAAATGAAGGGCCTAGCTTGGAAAAGGATGAACATTGGAGTAAGAACAAGCATGGAGATGATGGCATGTGCAAGGGGAACAAGAACGGAGTTACAAGTGATGATTTCAGGACTTTGAAGCCACCATAATGAGTGCATGAAGCCTTGGACGAAATATACAAGATGCCACTTCATAAATTTCGTCCAGAGGCTATTCTAGGTGTTGCGTCAGCTTATTATTGGGTCAGGCCCATGTAATTTCGAAATACATAAGTATAGGCTATTTTTAGAGCCCGTATGGGTGGGGAAACAAGAGATAGGGTTAGTTTCGGACCCCTCCACCAAGGGCCACGAAATTCCCCCCCCCCCCCTCTTCCTCCATATATACAGCCCTTAGGGCACCGTTTAGACTTTGAGTTTTGTTTAGATTAAAAGTTTGCCATAGCTGCAACTTCGCGTACTTCGATTGTGCTCAACAACCAGACAAAGGCGTCACAGAACCCCACCTTCATTAATAAAGCTTTCCTCTGTTATTCGCAATATCCAGACTGCAATCTTAGTTTCTTGCTTGTTCTTCGTTTGCTTGCAGGAAATAGACCTTCGTGGTCAGGTTGATCGTGCTCCGGCATGGTCAATAACCTCTCGGAGTTGGTTTAGCGATTGCTAAGGCGCGACGTCCTCGCACGTTCGTAGTCGGCTCGTCAAAGTCTAGTTCCACCAAAACGGTAGCCACCATCTCATTGAAACATCGGGACACCTTTGCCTCTATCAGTGTTTGACTTGCTTGCAAATCTGAACAGGATATAGAAAGACGTGTTGCCCACATGACAAGCAGGCGCAAGGTGCAAATCCCAAGAGTTAAGAGGTTGTTCCTTCCACCACTACTCCTACTATGATAACCACGCCCATAGTTTTGAGCACTACACCACCTCCAACATGTGACATGTCACCGCCGAGAGTGCTACATCATCTGAGTCAAGCATCAAAGGTAACAATGAAGGTATTTATGGCATAACTATTCACGAGGTGTTGACTTACCCATTGATTTGATCACACCACCTATTTTACAGAATTGTGTCCATGTTATGAATGTACCATGTGATCAAACAACTAAAATAACTACAATTTTTAGTGCACTCATTGGATTAATTGTTCATGAGAAAGAACCATGTATCATGCTGACTAAATTTGAATTGGACAAAGTATAATTGATAAGCCATGACGATGTGTTATCTACAGATTCGTGTGCTAATTCTTTGTATTATCGAATTCACCCATGCCTTTGTCACTTGCGGAAAAATATAACTGAAATCACATGTTCACAATCATTGCAAAGTGTTTACGCACCAAATTTTACTTTTAATTTGATTGGAGAGTATAGCATATATAATGAATGTTTTGTGCATAGAATTTGCATCGCAAGTGATGATCTTGCTAGCTTGAGAAATGAAAATAATTGTGTCAATTTTAAATCATTTTGATATGACCTCTAATCCTGGTGATAATTATGTGTCAAATGACTTGTTGCATGTTTACTTATTTAAACATGTTGTAGCATGTAATTTTGAAACAATTAAAGTTTATTCACCAATGTTGGGATGCTTTAATGACGAGCATCACGATGATAAGAGCTTAACTTACATATGCAAACTAAGTTTCAATATTGTCACAAGGTTTATTTCTTGTGATGATACTTTGGATTTATATTTCACGACATTTGACAATTAATCATATATAAATGTGTCACATGTTCAACAACTGAGAAAAGTAAAAAATGGATGACATATACATACACAACGTCTACACCTTGTCATTTTTGTTAGCCATGTTTCATACTAAGCATCACCGAAGAAAGCTTTGTATTCAAAAAGGGGAGGATAATGAGGATGTTCAGCAACCGAGAAAAGTAAAAAATGGATGACATATACATATACAACATCTACACCTTGTCATTTTTGTTAGCCATGTTTCAGACTAAGCATCACCGAAGACAGCTTTGTATTCCGAAAGGGGAGGATAATGAGGAAATGGCTACCTTGCATATGACCAAAAATATTACATACATGTATATTTTTAGGTGATTTCTAATAAAAATTCTGCGATAATTTATTTATGCTATCCAAAAGAATAATACTTCACCTACCTTTATTTCATGCCTAATTATAGAATTACTGAACACTTGTAAAAACCATGTGTGAAGATAAATGAAAAGAAAATTGTGAGGAGTTATTCAAGAAGTCCTCTCACGTCATTTTTTGCCCAAGAGAAACTAGATACGAAGTTCCCCGCGTTCTCGGCTCAAATTCGAACTGCAAAGACATGCCTGGTTGCAAACGTTTATAACTTTCGCATCTAACTCCAAATTTGGTGAATATTTTTTCTTAGAAAGCTTACCTCGTGTACTTTCCAACCCAATTGGATTCACCTTCAAATTCCTCCAGTGCACGGAGATAATCCAAAAACGGTGTGACGATGCTGCAAAATCCAAGTCAAAAAGTGTTGCATCATCTTCACTTGGGCCCATGGGCCTTATATGGTCTAGGGTTAGGTTTTGGCTGCTTTGGGACGTGCTTCCACCCCCTTGGCCGCCACCACTTAGTTCTATAAATTAGAGCAATTTGGTAACGTTTTCTTTGGGTTTTGTTTAGATAAAAATTAGTTGTTGCAACTTCATGTACTTCGTTTGTGTCCAACGACCAGGCCCACACTACTTTGAGACCCCACTTTTATCAATACATCATATATATTCGCAATATTCGGTTTTATCATATTCTTATTTGTTCTTTGATTGCTTGTAGGAATAGACATTTGTGGTTAGGCTGATCATGCTTATGTCATCATCAGTAACCTTTAGGAGATTGGTTTAGCGATGGAACATGGTCGCACGCTGTATTCAAATTGTCAAAGTCGTTCTCCACCGATCGTTAGCTACCTCTTATCCAAAGATCGGGACACTCTTGCCCTATAGGAGATGTTTCTCTGAATATTTTGATATCTTATTTGCAATTTCCGACTTGATACGAATTTGTTATGAATTTTCAAAGTAACGCTCAAACGACTTTGACCAGATGAAAAGGCATTCTAGAGAATTAAAATGCTTTTTAGGGGTAAATTTGAGCACATTAAAAAGTTAGGGGAAAATGTGAGGAGTGGGTTCGAGTTAGGGGCACAAATGTAAATATTCTCAGTTTTATTTCTGAAACTTGAGGAAGGCTTGTGAGGGGCTAAATTTTATGATTTTAGTTAAGAGATGCTCTTAATTGTTTTTTTTAGAAAAGGAGGATGACCCCCGGCCTCTGCATCTGGGAGATGCATACGGCCACTTTATTGATTGTTCTCAAGGACCTTACGAAGTATTACAACAATGAGCCTGAATCCACCATCTTGGCAACATATGCCGCAACTCCTATCCAAAATGATGAAGGGGTGCTAGCTGGGCCACTACCCAGACCACTCACAAGAGATGCTCTTAGTAAGCCTTAATGTTTTTTTAGAACCCAGCAAGCCTTAATTGTCACTCTCTCGGTTTTCGCTCGGTTTTCCGTTAATTAACTGGGCAATTCTCTTCTCCTTAATTAATCGATGAGGCAAATCTTTTGCCTCCGTTTTAAAAAAAATTGTCACTCTCATTCCAGCACTCTTTCTGGCAGCGACGAGTGCAAATGGATGATCACTTTGTATTCCAAGATATCAATATGATTGCTTTTTTCGCGAATACGCAAGCTATGTATCTTTGTATTGATAGAAGGAGAGTACAAGCATGGGATTACAACGCTTACAAGGCCATGTACGCGCTAGGCATGGTGAACAAGCGAAGGAACACAACAGGTAGGGGTGTGCTCAGCCCCATGGCTAAAAAACTAGAGACTATGCGCCGGGGATAATGTTATGCAGTCCGGCAGCGCCCGCCTTGGCCCAAAGACGCGCCTCGTCCTTGATGGTGTCGGAGGTGAAGGTAATCGATGGCGTCGCTCCATCAAAGATGCAAGCATTTCGTTGCTTCCAAATCCACCAGGCTGAGAGGATGATGAGGGAGGATAGGCCCTTGCGCATGGAAGTGGGCGCGAGGTCGAGCGAGGATTGCCACCACAATTGGAATGGCGTGTCGTGGTCCGGGAGGCTAATGGGCACGCGAGCCCAGCCTAGGATCTCATGCCAAACTTGGCGAGAGAAAGGGCATCCGGTAAGAAGGTGGTGCATGGTCTCATCTTCCTGGTCACACAGGACGCAGGCGTCGTTGTGGGGCAAGCCACGGCTAGCCAGGCGCTCCGCGGTCTAACAACGGTTCTGCATGGCCAACCATAGGAAGAATTTGACGCGGAGAGGAGCCTAAGGCCGCCAAGTGAGCCGCCAGAAAGGGTCTTCACAGGCTCCAAAGAATAAGGCCTTATAGCAGGAGCTAGCCGTGTACGTAGCCGAGGGGGTCCAACGCCAGCGTAGCATGTCCGGCTCGTTAGAGAGCTCAATGTGTCGCACCGAACGCCATAGCTCGACGTATTGCACCATGGCTGCCGGTCCGAGCGCACCTCGGATATCCTGCACCCAAGAGCGCTGCTGCAGCCCATCTCTCACGCATATCTCCTTCCGAATGCGTCTTAGGACAAGAGCTAGAACGAGGGGGGCAATCTCGGCCACAGACCTGCCAGAGATCCAATGGTCGGTCCAGAATCGGCAAGAATCTCCTGCTCCCAGCTGCCAAGTCGTGGAGGCTCTGAAAATTGCATTCGCGTCCGCATCGTGGGGGATTTGAAGGTGGCTCCACGGGCGAGTAGCATCAGTACGTTGCAGCCATAGCCAGCGGACGCGGAGAGAGATGCCCGTACGCTGGATGTCACGGATGCCAAGACCACCGAGGGAGATCGACCGGCATACACGTTGCCAGTTGACAAGGCACTGGCCCCCATTGGCCTTATCAGATCCAGCCCATAGGAATCCGCGGATGATCCGGTTCACCTTCTTGATGGCAGTGCTGCTGAAGGCGATGGCCATGAGGAAGTGCGTGGGGATGGCACTAAGGACGTGGCGCACAAGGGATAGGCGGTCTCCCTTGGATAGCATAGATGCCCGCCATGTGGAGAGCTTGCGCCCAAGCTTGTCAATGATCGGCTCCAAGCTCGTCGAAGAGGCCTTGCGGACTGAGAGGGGCAGCCCGAGGTAGGTGATGGGAAAATGAGTGACGGGGCATTGCAACTCCCCGGCTATAGCTGCAATGTGGTCGTCGGTGCATTGAATAGGAGTGGCCGAGCACTTGCCAAAGTTGGTGCGCAGCCCAGAAGCGAGGCCAAAGACGTGGAGGAGCCTGCGAACCGTGGCGAGGTCGTGGGAGTCCGGGTGGCAAAAGATGACCACATCATCGGCATAGAGAGATATGCTCGAAGCTGCGTGACGGTTGGTCAAGCGATGGAGGAGGCCAAGGTCAACCGCACGCAGCAGCATGGAGTTCAGCACGTCGATTACCAAGGTGAAGAGCATGGGCGAGACCGGGTCGCCCTGACAAAGGCTGTGAGCATGATCGATCGGAGGCCCTGGGTGGCCATTGATGAGGACTCTCGTGGAAGCCGTGGATAGAAGCATGGAAATCCACTCAAGCCAACGTGGGCCAAACCCCAGGTGCTGCAGAAGTTGCAGGAGGAAAGGCCAAGAAACACTGTCGAATGCCCGAGCAATGTCCAACTTGAGAAGCATGCGTGGCGCCTTCAGGTTGTGCAGGAGACGAGCCGTCTGCTGCACTAACAAAAAGCTGTCATGGATGCATCGCCCCGCGATAAATGCGCTCTGGTTGGTGGAGACCATGGTCTTCATACGAGGAGCGAGACGGAGAGAGAGAAGCTTCGCAACTAGCTTGGCGAAGATGTGAATGAGACTGATGGGTCTGTAGTCGAAGAGGGAGTGCGCATCAGTACGTTTGGGCAGCAGCAGAAGAAGGGCCTCATTGAGCTTCTGAAGGCCACGACCATTCATGGCGTGGAACTTGCCGAAGGCCTCAAGAAAGTCGGGCTTGATCGTATCCCAACAGGCAACCAAGAACTCGGCGGTGAATCCATCGGGGCCGGCGCCTTTCCCGTCGGCATGCTCTTGACGGCGTTCCAAATCTCCTCCTCGGTGAAAGGCGCATCAAGCGCAAGAAGATCGAACTACGGCACTCAGAGGGCATGAAGGTCAAGCGTGATGTCGCGATCGGAGGTGCTGCCAAGGGCGTTAGAGAAGTGGGTGAAGGCGGCCTCGGTCATCTCATCATGGTCGGTGACGATTTGGGTGCCGACGCGCAAGCTCGTCATAAGGTTCCTCTGCTTGCGGTGGGCCGCGTGCACCCTGAGATAGGAGACCGCGGCGTCGTCGCTCCGGAGCCAAGCAAGCCGCACGCGCTGCCTAGCGATGGATCGCTCGAGGGATGCAAGGCCAAGGTAGGACGCCTTGAGCTTCCGGCGAAACCAGGTCTCGAGGGGGGAAAGCGGACGTAGATCTTGAGCCGCTTCAAGTCTCGCAATGAGCTCGCGGGATACCGTAAGCTGAAAGGACACGTTGCTGATCGAGCGAGCGCTCCAGCTATGCAGCCTCCTGGCCGTCGCCTTGAGACGTGTCACGATCCGTCTAAAGGGATCAGCGTCCGGCGGAGTCGAGGCCCAAGCCTCCGCAACCACATGGTGAAAACCCTCCAATTTCGGCCAAAATCTCTCAAAATGGAGACGCCGTGCTCCCGGAGAGACGCCGTGCTCCCGGAGGCCGGACCACGCAGTCAACAAGCAGGGGGCAGGCGGAGGAGAGGCAGCGTAGAAGGCAGTGCGGGTGGGCGATCTCCCAACGGATGCAAATGGATGATCACTTTGTATTCCAAGATATTAATATGATCGCTACGACGACCCCTTCTGAGGTGAACTGCCGCCGTAGACGGATCGGGAACTTGACCATCATCTTCTTCAGGCTAACCGAAATATAGGTATTGCATATGGATTCTGTCCATGCAGTAACTTAGCAAGCAGCAAGGTCCTCCCTAGAGGCTGTTTCATGATGGATAATGGATCAAGCAGGAAGTAGACAAGAGTTTCACAGCGTTCGCCCAACTCCATGCATGATCAGGGATGCCTACCATACTGATTGCACATCTGAGGCGATTGTTTCGTGGCCTCCAAAATACATTCATGTTTCTGTCAGTTAGTAGTACAATACAGTAATTATTGCTAACTGAAATCGCATCAAGATACATACAAACCACATACACGCATGAGCAGATACTAGTGGGAAGATTGTGGTACTCACGCATTTACAACCAACAAAAGTAACTGTGGCATAGGGATTTCCAGCCTTATATCATATGAAAACAACGAGGTATACTAAAACTCTCATCCACAAACTCTTTTTAGATTCTTTTGCACTCATTTCTGTATAGAAAAGCAGAGACAGAGAGATGGAATAAAGGTAAGGTCTAAAATCATGAGAACCCTATAATCATCCATCTTCATCGGGCCTGCTTGAGAGGCAGAGCTCGTGAAGCTCATTCAGTATCCACTCCTCTCCGGTGTGTCCACCAAGAACCAAGATCCTAGTGCCACCAACCACGCAGGTGCTGTGTCCCCAAGCGAACTTGGGTGGCTGCCCAGGGACGTTCAGGATTCTCCATGTCGGCTTTTCCTCAGCCGGATCAAGCAAGAAGAGCTCAGCGGGTGAGTGCAGCCCGGCGATTGAGCCGCCAAATATGATGATCCTTCCACAGGGCAGGCTCACGGTGACATGATCAAGCCTTGGCGGAGGAACAACGCTTGGAAACCCAGTTGTCGCCAGCTGCCTCCATTGTGGATTCTCTTCACCAACATCCATTATGTAGGCATCACTGGAGCGCAGGCGGAGCGAGCCACTCTTTGCCAATCCACCAAACATAAATATTTTAGTCTTACCATAAACAGACAAGGTATGGCCAAGGCGGGATGACCAGGATGTCGGGATCTCCTTCCATGTTGGCTTCTCCTTCGTCAAGTCAAGCAGGAATGTGTCGCTTAGAAGCAAACCGGACTCGGCACACCCCCCCGACACAAGAAGTTTAGAACCGTCCAGGGTGCATGAACTATGCCAGGACCGTGGCAGTGGCGGACCGTCGCTAGCAATCTCCCTCCAAGCGGGAGTCTGAGCATCAAGGTCAAGGACGAAGACATCATTAAGCAAACCTTGCTGTCCGTAGCCTCCAAATACTATCAGCCATGAGCCATTTAGCCATGAGAGAGTGTGGCCCCAGCGGCCAGGTGGGGAGGCAGAAACCTTGACACGGCACCATTCTGGCTTTGGAGCCTCCAGGTTAAGCACAAAGGTGTCACTCATAGGCTGCATGTTGACCCCCTCCCCGCCAAAAAGGACGAGGCGGTTGCCCACAGCACAGGCACTAAAATTGCATCGGGATGGCTCAACGCGTCCTCCAACTGTGAACTTCCTCCAAGAGGCTGCCTCGAGAGTTGTTAGTTCTCTTGCAAGACGACCCCATCCTAACATCTTGGTGCTCATCTCAAGCCTGCCAGTGACATCTCTTCCCCATGCATTTTGGCAGACCATTTTTCTTAGATGATCATTCTTGGTCAGCAGATGCATTCTAGTGCAGACTGAGCCAACTGAAGCTACATCTCTTGGTGACAGGCGAGATAAAATGTTATGAGCTAGAACTTCATCCGAGAGGTTGAAGATAGCGCAGTATTCTGAACATTGGACTTTAGGAGTATGCTCATGAGAAGTCCGGTTCATATCTTGAATGCTGAGCCTGTGGCTGGACTGTGGTTTATATACTGGGTAAGATATGTTGCTGGGATCGATGTTAGCATCAGAGAACAACTGGATCGCAATTATGTGTGTAAAAGTGCCATCATCCCCATGCATTGGAATGAGCCTTAACCGGTTATTCAGTGGAGCGCCATTTTTCCGAAAATTTAGTAGTTCACCTTGGAATTCAATTCCATCACTGAGGCATCGTCGCATCTCTGAAACAACCATTGGATCGACAAGGGGATGTCGTCTTTGGGCACGTGGGTCCCGAAATTGTAGGAATCGGCTGAAAATAAATTCAAGTCAAAAGAGTAATGTGAGAATTTCAATAGGCCCTCTGTCAGATATGTCATTGAATTGTTAGCTTATTTCAAGTAAGATACAGTTTAACGACTGGAACAAATGAAAAAGTTTATCAAAATTTAAGGCACCCATGAAATAAATTCCAGTGGCAAGTAATAGCCTGCCTGACTCGAATAAATTAGCATATTTTCCTTTGCATTGGCATGCCTGCTATCTATCAACCAACATTAAGAAGCATAAGGCTCAAAACTAGCACAGATATTTAGTTTAGTACTTTTTTCAAAATTTGGAATTGTTAGGCCCAAGTCGTTTTAGACATTGAGAAAGTGAAATTTTAGAACCGTTAACTACCGCTATCTTTAGAAATATTTAGATTAGATACTCCAAAATAAAATTTATCATGGTAGTGCTTTCACTATATAATTTATTCGAGTTTTTCTACACATGCTGCAAGAGCAATTAGTGGTCAAAGTTGCATTTTGAGGTGATGTCAGCCGACAAATGACAACTTTTAAACCCCATGAATCAAATTAAGAACCGGCCAATCGAACTAGATAACCACATTTTACATTCCGCTAAGCGAGTACCTATCTTTGCACTAGCATTAGGACCACGCAAGCTGCAAAGGCAAAGTGCTGCAAGGATATTCTGAAATATAAAAACGAATTGCACGAATACGAATTAAAATCCTAACTTTCCGACGAAAGGGCCGAACTCAAAACAAGCTAGTGGCTACCAACACTTGTGAGTTATGAACATTGAAAGAGATGGCCACCCTGATAACACGGCCAGAAAAGTAGACGACCACCGCAGAGCAGAGAATACGGCTGGAGCACTCACCAGTTCCGGCCGAGGACCTCGTGCGCGCGGTACCCCGTGGCGGCCTCGAAGGCGGCGTTGACGTAGATGACGGGGAAGTCAGGCTCCACCGCGTCTGCCACCACGATCGCCGCCGCCCTCTGCTCTCCCGGCTGGCCAGCCATCCCCAGCCCCGGCGCTCCCCAGGCCCACCCACCGGTCCTCTCCTCCTCCTCTTCCCCGTCCACCTCCATCCCCTCCTCCACCTCCTCCTCCATGGCACACAGCCTCATCCGCTTGATCGCCACGACGGCACCGCGATCCACCCCATCAAACATGCCTCGCTCGCTCTGTACACGGCGCGCTGGTGGGATGGAGATGAAGATGCCGCTGCTGATGCAGAAGAAGGTGGGAGATATTTTGCAGAGCCAAGTAGGAGTACTACAGAAGAAGGTGGGAGATATTTTGCAGAGCGGAGCAGTAGTACTGTTCTTAGAGCATGTCTAACAGAGCCCTAAAAACTCAACCTTCAAAATCAGTTTAAGGGCTGAGAAAATGTCGTTCTGAAGGCCGAAAATTCCTTGCACAGATCAGTGCTCTCAAACCAACCCTTAAAATCTCTGTCTCGTCGTCCTCTTCGTCTGCACGGAGGGAATCGAGCCGGGACGCTCGGGAGCGAGGGAATCGTCTCTGTCTTCATCAACGTCGTGCGCTGCTCACCGCCGGAATTCATCGCTGTTCGTCGACGTGGGTGCCCGCCCGCCACTGTTTTTGGCCGACGTGGGTGGCCGCCACCATCTCCGCGACGACGGCGTAGGTCGGGGTGGCCGGGGGCGGGAGGCGCGGGGCGGGGCCAGGCGCCGGTGCTGGCGCGGGGGCCGTTGCCGGCGGCGAAGGAGCGGCGGAGGGGGTGGCCGGGGGCTGGAGGGGGTCCATGGCCGGCGGCGGCGGCGCGGACCAAGGCTGGCGGCGGCGCGGTGGTGAGAGGCAGTTGGGGAAATTTCATTCCCGCGCAGCTCGTTGTTCAAGTGAGGGTTGGGCCTGGAAATTGCCCGCCAACCCTCACTAGTGCAGGTTGGCCTCGAACTTGAGGGTTCGACCTGGAATTTCTTTTGAGCGTTTAGGGATTTGAGGGTACTGATCTGCGCTTTTTTTTTTGCTCAACCCTTAAACTGGTAGTTATTTTGAGAGTTTGACCAGTTTGAGGGCTCTGTTAGACATGCTCTTACTAGTTGACCCGGTGCACCAAATGTCACACAGACCCGCTATTATCATGCTGTCGATGAAAATAGTTTTATTTTGCAGACGTTGGTAGTAGAAAACCTATTTTAAACCATGCCATATTAAAAATATATTTATCATGTTGTGAAACCATTGACCTAAGCGGTGGTGCTTCCATGGGCCAGCCTAGTGAACAATTGACCATGGAGGAGAAGCATATGATGTACCTTTGGGAAGTACAGAGACAACATGGGAAGGTCCAGGATGTAGGCGCCGAATGCCGATGTTGTTGCTTTCACCTTGTGGAGGAAAGTAGAGGACATGGACAATGGTAAATGTTTAGACTCAAAGCACGAAAAAAACATCACATGCTGCAGAAATGCATAGAAAATAATGTCGGAAGCCTTCACAAAACAGATTTTGTAAAAGCATATGCATTGGCTTGATAAATCCAATATTGAATGCAGAATGTTAAACTCAATCTGATTATTGTATGGCATGTATTACAGGCATCACATTAAGATCACTGAACCAATTTGTATCAGGAAGCAACTTAAAAGTCTAGCAGAGTGCAGGCTTTTGTTTGCTGGTATAAAATGATTATAGGTTGACACACAAAGATTTTATTTTTCTAGAATACGCACAAGCATGTATATCATATATTATATAAGTGCCCATCCACGTCATTACGATACAACAAGCAACGATAGTCCGCCATTAAGTGCCGCTACGGTGGCTGCACAGGCACACTCCACCTAAACAACCACCTAAAATGATCACTGAAACCCCAATGCAGCAGCCCTACCAATGACATGCTTTGGCTCAATGACTCGAAGGGTTCATGTGACACCCTTGTTTTTGGCCCTTTTTCTTTTTCTAGATTTTATTGCATTATTAATTGAATTTGAGTTTTGAATCAACTCATTTGAACTTAATCACTTGGGCATTATTTGATTTCCACCCAAGTGACTCATCTCACCTTCAAACACCTCTCTTTCTCTCTGATATACCAAAATATGAATAGCACTTCAGTCACTTCTACTCCAAAGCAACCCTCATTTTTCTTGCCCACAAAAATCTGAGAAAATTCCTGAATATTTTTTGGACCTTGGCACAATTCCCTGTGCAAAAATATTTCATGGTTATTTGGAATATTTTTGCTACAGAAAATCTTTTCCATTTTGGACAAAAAGTGCATGTTGTGAAGGAAGTGCATTTTTCCTTGATCCTCTGAAGCAGAGATTTTTAGGGCATCATTACCTTCCTAAGAGAAGCTTAACCCTCAAAGATCAGCCCCTAACTCCCTCTAGAATTCTCACTACTTGGCTCCCAAGTTTCTGTCCAGAAACTTGCTGAAGCTCTCTTGTTCAATCTGGTCGGCCTGGCAGTGAACCATCACCTCTCCTAGACCTAACACTGCAAGAACAAGCCACCGGACATGATCTTTCTCCTTGACGCGCAGCGTAGCCAGAGTTCATGCGGTGACCGCGTGTGGACACGGTGCTAGTCTGGTGTTCGACGCGCTCTGGGTGGCGACATCGCCTCTGTTTTGCCCGTGCCCGCGCCCGAGGCCAAACTAGCTCACCAACCAGCGCCTGTTGCTTCGTCTCATCACCCTTGACCCCTCTCTGCCGCCCGCCGACGCCGGAGCTCGCCGCAGCGATCACAAGCACGTGGTGCCCGAGCGCACAGTGAGCATGTGCTCACTGTCGTTGTCTCCTCGTGCGCCCTGTGCTCGGCTTCGAGCTCCCACAGTGGTCGCGTGACCCCTGGCCACTTCACCCTCCTCTCTCTCTAACGCCTCTCGTCGTCGTGCACCTCTTCCAGAGAGCTTGCCGGCACTCTTGATCCCCTGCTCGACCCCGCCTATAAATAGAACCCCTCCAAGCTCGTTCGACCACATCACCCTCCTCCATTAGCACCCACACTTCCTCTAGATAGCCGCCGCCAGGACAGGCGGGCCTCTGGCCGCCGTTCTGCTCTAGAGCTCGCCGCCGACCCCGCCTCGGCGTTTTACTTCCTCTGGCGCCCTCGTCTTCCTCCAACCTCTCTGGGGTGCTCGTGGTGCTCCACTAGTCGCGTTGGTGCTGTTGAAGCTGCTGGACCGACCCTGCCTCGCCGGAATCAAAAACTCCAACGGCCCCCTCCGCCAACGCCTCTGGAGACAACCACCACGATGCTCTTCGTCCACCTCTCGCAGAGCGACGTGTACGTGCAGGTTCGCCGTAGTCTTGCGTACCCATCCATCCCTCCACTGGCGGCAGTCGACCTCTCCTCGTTGGAGAATCGCCGGCGACGTGCCACCCTCCCGCTGTTTCTCTCTGCCTCTGTCTAAACCTGACCACGGGGGCCCACTGGCCAGCCACTAAGCCGCCTCCCGAAGCGGTATGAGGTGCCTCGCTGGTTACGCCTTCGACGTCACCCCCTCTCTGATTTTTCTAAAAATAAATTTAATCCAGGAATTTGACTAAACTTTGACCTGCTCTAATTCCTATTCTATAAGTCCAAATGATATGGTTATTTTTGCATTGGTTTTGTGCTGAACTCCTCTATCAGCATGCAAAAGATAAGATTTTTGCTTGCTGTGGATATTTTCTGGTGCATTAAACAGTGTTATGTGACATTTCCTTTTTGCTATTTTAATTATTTTCAAAAGGAACTTGTTGCCTTGAAGAGAACAAGGAGGAGTGTGACCCTCCTCTGCACTAAGGCAAGCCATCACAAATATTTGCAATGATTTCATTTCAATAACTATGATTTTCACTTGAATATGGTTATTTTAAATGCATATGGAAAATTCCTATAAAGTTATATGATGCTAGTTTCATGTTCATACTGTGCTTGTTTTGTTATCAGTAGCATTGTAGTTGAATAACTAAGATGATGCAGTAGAGGAATGTGATGACATGCTGGACCTAGTTCATATCGATGTTATGTGAAATAATGCACATATGGTTCATTCCATATTCATGGCATACTATGACTCGGTGAAAATTATTTGCAAGATGAAAACCTGATAATAAACCAACCTGAACATGCTATTGATCGAGTCATGGTACCACCGAATCGAGTTTCCCAAGTGCAACCACATTTGCCTTTATGGGGAGGCCCTTTTCTCGATCTATTGTTATGCCTCTCACTAGTGCTGTCGGAGTGGCCGGGAGAGTGTCATGGCAATAGGTTGGTTCTGTCGGAATGTCGTTGGTCCACCGAATGGAAGTTCGAGGCCATGGGTTGTGTGGTGTGGGTACATTGTGCTAACCTTTGTAGAGTGTATTTAATCTATCGATAGATGCGTCCTCGGTCATGGACACAAGTTCGTAGTAGGTCACACCGTGGATCAACAGAAATATTAAACTTGCACACAAAATGTATTCTTGTGGCACTGATTATGTTGAAGTTGTTGAGACCATCGATATGGTTTCGTTTGTGATCCGGAGGTGATCACCTTGATATGATAAGGTTCGTGGTTACGAGGTAACCGAGATGGTAAGCGGGTCTGAAAGGCCCTGTCATGATCACAATCACTTCATGAGTAGCATGTTAATTCTTGCATTAAACCTGCCTAAATATTATTATTGTTGTTTGCCATTGTTCTTTTGCTTGTGTGAGCTTGCGAGTACACTCAAAGTACTTACCTGGCGTGTCATGCCAGTTTCAGGAGAAGTCATATCAGAGTTGGAGTTGCACCGTGCATCGCAGTCTAGACCATGTCCACATCAGTGTCCCTGTGAGATGGAGTCCTTCTACGTTGTTGTTCCGCTGCCGTGTAGTTTTATCATGATGTCGAGGCCCTTGCTCATGTATACTAAATAATGTACATATGTTTAACAACACCATGTGTGCCACTTGGCCTCGCTACTTGATGTAATATCGACTCTATGCTTCAATAAAATGGTTGTTTTCTGTACCAACTTGTTGTGTATTGCGAGAAGACTTGATCTCTGGGCTGGCAATGCAAGGTAAATTGGTTGCTCTGAGTCGGGGTGCCACAATGATTGGTATCAGAGCCGCACTGACTGTAGGATATACTAGACAGCTAACGCACTAGTCCAAACGGAAGGCAGTAGCTTTGAGTGCCGGTAGTGTTTGTGTGCTATTGGTTGCTGCATTTCATGTATATAGTTTATTTTGTTACTAATCGACTAATGATTTTGAGTGTAGATGGCTCCAGTGTCGTACCCGTACCAGTCTGATCCAGCACCGTGCACTTCTCCTCACCTTCTTCAGAACGTGTGGCGCCGACTCTAACCCAATGGCAATGATCTGGTGTACTAGGTGTATCGGGAGCGTCTGGAAGACTAGGTGGACGAGTACCACGTGGAGGTCACTTTACACACCAGCACCATATAAGGCATCTACACCCATACCTCTAGGAGTGTTTACGCTTCTACCCCTAGCCAGGCAGTCCAGATCGATGCATTTGAGGCTGTCGTTGGTCTGCGCTACAACGAGGTTCAGATGCAGCATCATCCAGGTTTCTTTTACTACCCGTCCATGTCCACTGATGGGCGTTTCCGTTTCTCTACTATTGAGTCAGAGTGTGACCGTACCTCTAGCCACATCTCTCGCTACATCAGTGCTAGTTACCTTCTGCTTTTCGAGTTGGCCCGAGAGTTAACTCGCACTCGTACATCCCTGGCTGTCGCTAGAGCTGGTTTCGTTCCACCTACTGTAGGGTTCACCCCATTTGTTCCTCCACCTTCTATTTCCCCTACTACTCCGCTTACCTTTCAGAGTAACTTGGGCCCTCGATAGGAGCTCTTCCTGAACAATCTACTGATTTGGCTTTACTTCTCGCTACTCCCGCCGCCCCTATGATTTATCCTCACCCCACATCTGCCACTGAGGGAGAGCCCTCTAGGCAGCGTCGTCGTGTTTCATTTAACCTGAAGGTTTTCATCAGTGTCGCCAGTTCAGGATCCGAGACCGAGTCCAGGGATATCCCAGCTGGGGAGGATCACTAGATTTGCAGGAGTAGTTGAGGTTGTTATGATGCCTAGTTGTATGAGTACTTGTGATGTTATTTCCTTTCATGTATGAGTCTATGTATAATTATGTTCGAACTTATTCTATTATTGATCGCCTTGGTTTCTTGTTGCTTTATTTCGGTCTTTGTCGCTTGCTTTTATTCCCCATTTATGGATGTTGCTCATCTCGATGCTTTGTATTGGGAAACAAAAATAGGATGACAAGAGGAGGTAGCAGCAGTCAGGCGGGTGACGATGCTCCCGTTCATCACTCAGCCCAACAGGTGGGGCATTCCCCCGAACCATATCAGCCACCAGGAGGAGTGTGACCCTCCTCTGTACTAAGGCAAGCCATCACAAATATTTGCAATGATGTCATTTCAATAACTATGATTTTCACTTGAATATGGTTATTTTAAATGCATATGGAAAATTCCTATAAAGTTATATGATGCTAGTTTCATGTTCATGCTATGCTTGTTTTGTTATCAATAGCATTGTAGTTGAATAACTAAGATGATGCAGTAGAGGAATGTGATGACATGCTGGATCTAGTTCATATCGATGTTATGTGAAATAATGCACATATGGTTCATTCCATATTCATGGCATACTATGACTCGGTGAAAATTATTTGCAAGATGAAAACCTGATAATAAACCAACCTGAACATGCTGTTAATCGAGTCATGGTGCCACCGAATCGAGCTTCCCAAGTGCAACCACATTTGCCTTTATGGGGAGGCCCTTTTCTCGGTCTATTGTTATGCCTCTCACCAGTGCTGTCGGAGTGGCCGGGAGAGTGTCATGGCAATAGGTTGGTTCTGTCGGAATGCCGTTGGTCCACCGAATGGAAGTTCGAGGCCATGGGTTGTGTGGTGTGGGTACATTGTGCTAACCTTTATAGAGTGTATTTAATCTATCGATAGCTATGTCCTCGGTCATGGACACAAGTTCGTAGTAGGTCACACCGTGGATCAACAGAAATATTAAACTTGCACACAAAATGTATTCTTATGGCACTGATTATGTTGAAGTTGTTGAGACCATCGATATGGTTTCGTTTGTGATCCGGAGGTGATCACCTTGATATGATAAGATTCGTGGTTACGAGGTAACCGAGATGGTAAGCGGGTCTGAAAGGCCCTGTCATGATCACAATCACTTCATGAGTAGCATGTTAATTCTTGCATTAAACCTGCCTAAATATCATTATTGTTGTTTGCCATTGTTCTTTTGCTTGTGTGAGCTTGCGAGTACACTCAAAGTACTTACCTGGCGTGTCATGCCAGTTTCAGGAGAAGTCATATCAGAGTTGGAGTTGCACCGTGCATCGCAGTCTAGACCATGTCCACATCAGTGACCCTGTGAGATGGAGTCCTTCTACATTGTTGTTCCACTGCCGTGTAGTTTTATCGTGATGTCGAGTCCCTTGCTCATGTATACTAAATAATGTACATATGTTTAACAACACCATGTGTGCCACTTGGCCTCCCTACTTGATGTAATATCGACTCTATGCTTCAATGAAACGGTTGTTTTCTGTATGAGCTTGTTGTGTATTGCGAGAAGACTTGATCGCTGGGCTGGCAATGCAAGGTAAATTGGTTGCTCTGAGTCGGGGTGCCACAATGATTGGTATCAGAGCCACGCTGACTATAGGATACGCTAGACAGCTAACGCGCTAGTCCAAACGGAAGGCAGTAGCTTTGAGTGCCGGTAGTGTTTGTGTGCTCTTGGTTGCTGCATTTAATGTATATAGTTTATTTTGTTACTAAGCGACTAATGATTTTGGGTGTAGATGGCTCCAATGTCATACCCGTACCAGTTTGATCCAGCACCGTGCACTTCTCCTCACCTTCTTCAGAATGTGTGGCGGCAACTCTAACCAATGGCAATGATCTGGTGTACTAGGTGTATCGGGAGCGTTTGGAAGACTAGGTGGACGAGTACCACGTGGAGGTCACTTTACACACCAGCACCATATAAGGCATCTACACCCATACCTCTAGGACTGTTTACGCTTCTACCCCTAGCCAGGCAGTCCAGATCGATGCGTTTGAGGCTCTCGTTGATCTGCGCTACAACGAGGTTCAGATGCAACATCATCCAGGTTTCTTTTACTACCCATCCGTGTCCACTGATGGGCGTGTCAGTTTCTCTACTATTGAGTCAGAGTGTGACCATACCTCTAGCCACATCTCTCGCAACATCAGTGCTAGTTACCTTCTGCTTTTCGAGTTGGCCCGAGAGTTGACTCGCACTCGTACATCCCTGGCTGTCGCTAGAGCTTGTTTCGTTCCACCTACTGTCGGGTTCACCCCATTTGTTCCTCCACCTTCTATTTCCCCTACTACTCCGCTTACCTCTCAGAGTAACTTGTGCCCTCGACAGGAGCTCTTCCTGAACCATCTACTGATTTGGCTTTACATCTCGCTACTCCTGCGCCCCTATGATTTATCCTCACCCCGCATCTGCCGCTGAGGGACAGCCCTCGAGGCAGCGTCGTCGTGTTTCATTTAACCCGGAGGTTTTCATCAGTGTCGCCAGTTTAGGATCTGAGACCGAGTCCAGGGATATCCCAGCTGGAGTAGAGGATCACTAGATTTGCAGGAATAGTTGAGGTTGTTATGATGCCTAGTTGTATTTGTACTTGTGATGTTATTTCCTTTCATGTATGAGTCTATGTATAATTATGTTCGAACTTCTTCTATTATTGATCGCCTTGGTTTCTTGTTGCTTTATTTCGGTCTTTGTCGCTTGCTTTTATTCCCCATTTATGGATGTTGCTCATCTCGATGGTTTGTATTGGGAAACAAAAATAGGATGACAAGAGGAGGTAGCAGCAGTCAGGCGGGTGACGATGCTCCGTTCATCGCTCAGCCCGACAGGCGGGGCATTCCCCCGAACCATATCCGCCACCACGGCCTCCTCCACAGCAACCACCCACAACAGAGCAGATTATGAGAATGTTCGAGGAAAGAAGAAACCAAGATTTACTTGAATTACTAAGAAGTGTGCATGCTATGGTTGGGCAGAATGGACATCAGCATGGCAATCACTCCAAGCTGTCAGACTTTCAGAGTACTAAGCCTCCTAGTTTCAGTCAAGTTGTCAATCCTTTGGAAGCCAATGATTGGTTGTGGACTATTGAGAAGAAGCTTGAAATTTCCCGCACCAAAGAAGCTAACAAAGTTCCATTTGCTACACACTATCTTGAAGGAGCTGTTGCTATATGGTGGGATAATACTAAAGCTATGTGGCTTGTAGACGATGAGATTACTTGGGATAAATTAAAGGACAATTTCCGCAAGTACCACATTCCCGCCGGTATCATGAAGGTCAAGCAGCGTGAGTTTTTGGCTCTCACCCAAGGAAACCTGTCAGTAAGTGAATATTTGCATAAGTTCAATCACTTGGCTCGTTACTCTCTCTATGATGTGGCCACTGAAGAAAGGAAGATCGATCAATTCCTTGGAGGACTCAATCAGCACCTCCGATGCACACTCAGTATGTTTGACTTCCCAGACTTCCAGACTCTGGTGAATAAGGCCCTTATTGCAGAAAGGGAACACAAGCTCGTTCACGACAATAAGCTAGCTTATGATGATCGTAAGTGCAAGTTCGAGCCCAAGAAAGATGGACAACTAGTGCAAAAGGCTTGTACTTGGCAACAATCTCAGTTCGAGTTCAAACAACCTGACAGCAGAATACCAACAAGACCAACAACCAAGTCAAGAACATCATGACCAACCCTGTCCGGGAAGACTATCAATGTAACAAAGCATGTTTCTTTTGTGGGCAGACCGGACACTATGCGAAGCAGTGTCCCAAGAGCGGCAAGACTAATGCACCCCTCAAGCCTCAAGTCAACCACATGGAATCCTACTCTGAGCAGGAACTTATCCAGGGCCAAGTGCATCAGCTCTCTACCGGGGAAGCCCAAGGAAACCCTGAACTGGTCATCGGTATGTTTCCCGTTAATAACATACCTACAATAATTTTATTTGACTTTGGGGCTTCCCATTCTTTTATTTCGTGGAGTTTTGTTGCCCAAAACAAGTTTTCTTGCTCTATGCTTGAGAAAAGCATGATGGTGCAATCCCCGAGATCCATGCTCAAAACAAATCTGGTATACCGTGACATGGAAATACAGATTCTCGGAGTTATTTTCCCTGCCACACTAGTAGCCATTGAATCCAAAAGGCTAGATGTCATATTGGGAATGGATTGGTTGACAGAGCATCAGGTCTGCATCAATTGTGCAACAAGAGAAATTACCTTAACAAATCCGACATGGCAAACAGCAAAGTTTTTGGCTCACAGGACCATGCCTAAGAAGACAATGGTTTTTACAACAATATCCTCAGATGTGGAGTTAATACCAGTAGTCAGTGAATTTCTAGATGTATTCCCTAAGGAATTACCAGGAATGCCACTAGATCGAGAGGTCAAGTTTGCCATTGACCTCGTGCCAGGGACGACACCTATATACAAGAAGTATTACCGGATGCCTTCATCTGAACTGGTTAAGCTGAAGAAACAACTCGACGACATGCTCAAGAAAGGATACATCTGCCGCTGTTCTTCGCCCTGGGGGTCACCTACCTTATTCGTGAACAAGAAGGATGGTAGCCTTTGGATGTGCATAGACTACCTCCAACTCAATGATGTCACTATCGAAAACAAATACCCGCTCCACAGAATTGATGGTTTGTTCGATCAAATGCATGGAGCTCAAATATTTTCCAAGATTGATTTAAGGACGGGTACCATCAACTCAAGGTCAAGAAAGAGGATATTCCTAAGACCGCATTCACCACACGTTACGGTCTATATGAATACACAATTTGTCATTTGCGCTGACTAATGCTCCTGCCTTCATGCATATGATGAACAAAGTGTTCATGGATTTCTTGGACAAATTTGTGGTTGTCTTTATCAACGATATCCTCATATACTCCAAGGGAGAAGAAGAGCATAAACAACATCTCCGAGCGGTATTGCAGAGGCTTCGTGACCACCAGTTATATGAAAAATTCAGTAAGTGTCAGTTCTGGCTTAAGCAAGTCGGGTTCCTGGGGCACATTCTCTCTACCGAAGGAATAGCGGTGGATCCAAGCAAAATCAAGGATGTGCTAAAATGGCCCGCACCCACTTCGGTGACGGAAATCAGAAGTTTTCTGGGGCTTGTTGGTTATTACCGTCGATTCATTAAAGGCTTCTCCAAGATTGCTAAGCCCATGATAGAACTGCTCAAGAAAGGCCAAAAGTTCATATGGTCAGAAGATTCTGTGAAGAGCTTTAACGAATTGAAGATTCGTTTAACCTCAGCACCCGTGTTGACACTCCCAGACATCTATCGAAGCTTTAATATATACTATGGCGCATCTCGAAAGGGCCTAGGATGCGTGCTCATGCAAGATGACAAGGTTGCGGCTTATGCATCCCGACAGCTACGACCACACGAAGGAAATTATCCTACTCATGACTTGGAGTTAGCAGTTGTTGTTCATGCATTAAAAATTTGGAGGCATTATATTATTGGCAAGCGGTGCCAAATATTCACCGACCACAAGAGCCTCAAGTACATAGTCACTCAACCTGATTTAAATCTTCGACAAAGAAGAAGGCTCGAGTTGGTCAAGGATTATGACCTCAGAATAAACTATCACCCGGGTAAAGCTAATGTGGCTGCGGATGCTCTGTCGCAAGCCAGTCACAGTCAATGCATTAATGACATCTTTGTCTCTGGAGGTACAAGAAGAGATGGCCCAACTCAATCTGATCATTGTTGAGGCTGACTGCACCAATATGTTGGTAGTCGCTCTCACACTTGAGGAAGAAATTCGCCAAGGTCAGAAGATCCGTTCTTGCAACATCAGATCACACAGATGAAGGATGGCAAGACTCAAGATTTCCTGATGCATGAGCAAGGTACGCTACGGTTTCAAGGAAGAATATGTGTACCCGAAGTAAAAGATCTGAGGTAGAAAATATTAGCAGAAGCACATGAGTCCTCATACTCGGTCCATCCTGGAGGTACCAAAATGTATGAAGACCTCAGGCAATCATTTTGGTGGGATGGGATGAAGAAGGATATTGCATATTTTGTCACTTGCTGTGATATATGCAATAAGGTAAAGGCTGAACACCAAAAACCCGCTGGACTACTTCAACCTTTGCCTGTTCCGCAATGGAAATGGGACGATGTCTGTATGGACTTCATCACCGATCTTCCCAAGACTCCTCGACGCAACAATGCCGTATGGGTCGTAGTGGATATGCTAACAAAGGTGGCGCATTTCATTCCGATCCGGACAACATACCGCACAGATCAACTGGCTCAACTCTATGTGTCCAGAATCATCAGCCTACATGGTGTACCAAGAACTATCACCTCAGACCGAGGATCCCTTTTTACCTCGGCATTCTGGTCATGAATTCACCAAGCTTTGGGGACATCCTTGAAATTCAGCATGACTTATCATCCTCAAACAGATGGCCAGATAGAGCGAGTAAATCAAATACTCGAAGACATGCTTAGGGCACGTGCACTTGCTCAAGGACCAAAATGGGAAGACAGCTTACCCTATGCCGAGTTCTCTTACAACAACCACTATCAAGCCAGCCTCAAGATGTCACCATATGAAACCTTGTATGGACACAAGTGTTGTACCCCATTAAATTGGTCCCAGGCCGGAGATAGACGTATTTTCAGGACTGACTTAATGATGGAATCCGAAAAGCAAGCCAGGGAAATCCGAGACAGACTGCAGTTGGCCATGTCCCGACAAAAGAGTTACTATGATTCCAAGCACCAGCAAGTCAGTTGTGAACCTAGTAATATGTCTACCTCCGAGTCACACCCATGAAAGGAGTCAAGAGGTTTCAGACTTGGGGAAAGATTGCACCAAGATATATTGGTCCATTTCCAGTTATGACAAAGTGGGCACGATGGCTGATACGTCTCCAACGTATCTATAATTTATGAAGCATTCATGCTATTTTATTATCTGTTTTGAATGATTACGGGCTTTATTATACACTTTTATATTACTTTTGGGACTAACCTATTAACCGGAGGCCCAACCCATATTACTGTTTTATTGCCTATTTCAGTATTTTGAAGAAAAGGAATATCAAACAGAGTCCAAACGGAATGAAACCTTCGGGAGCGTGACTTTTGGAACGAACATGATTCGGGAGACTTGGAGTACAAGCCAGGGAAGCTTCGAGGAGGCCAGGAGATAGGAGGGCTCCCCCCTACTGGGCGCCCCCCTACTAGGCGCGCCCCCTTGTCTCATGGGCCCCTCGAGACTCCCCCGACCGACTTCTTTCGCCTATATATTCCCATATACCCTAAAACCATCGAAGACGAAGATAGATCGGGAGTTCCGCCGCCGCAAGCCTCTGTAGCCACCAAAAATCTCTTGGGAGCCCGTTCCGGCACCCTGCCGGAGGGGGAATCCATCACCGGTGGCCATCTTCATCATCCCGGCGCTATCCATGACGAGGAGGGAGTAGTTCACCCTCGGGGCTGAGGGAATGTACCAGTAGCTATGTGTTTGATCTCTCTCTCTCTCTCTCTCTCTCTCTCTCTCTCGTGTTCTCTCTATGGCACGATCTTGATGTATCGCGAGCTTTGCTATTATAGTTGGATCTTATGATGTTTCTCCCCCTCTACTCTCTTGTGATGAATTGAGTTTTCCTCTTGAAGTTATCTTGTCGGATTGAGTCTTTAAGGATTTGAGAACACTTGATGTATGTCTTGCCATGTTTATCTATGGTGACAATGGGATATCACGTGATCCACTTGATGTATATTTTGATGATCAACTTGCGGGTTCTGTCCATGAACCTATGCATATGGGTGGGCACACGTTTTCGTCTTGACTCTCCGGTAGAAACTTTCGGGCACTATTTGAAGTACTTTGTGTTGGTTGGATAGATGAATCTGAGATTGTGTGATGCATATCGTGTAATCATGCCCACAGATACTTGAGGTGACAATGGAGTATCTAGGTGACATTAGGGTTTTGGTTGATTTGTGTCTTAAGGTGTTATTCTAGTATGAACTCTTGAATAGATTGATCCGAAAGAATAACTTTGAGGTGGTTTCGTACCCTACCATAATCTCTTCGTTTTTTCTCCGCTATAGTGGCTTTGGAGTGACTCTTTGTTGCATGTTGAGGGATAGTTATATGATCCAATTATGTTATTATTGTTGAGATAAGTTGCACTAGTGAAAGTATGAACCCTATGCCTTGTTTCCTACCATTGCAATACCGTTTATGCTCACTTTTATCATTAGTTACCTTGCTGTTTTTATTATTTCAGATTACAAAAACCTTTATCTACCATCCATATTGCACTTGTATCACCATCTCTTCGCCGAACTAGTTCACCTATACAATTTGCCATTGTATTGGGTGTGTTGGGGACACAAGAGACTCTTTGTTATTTGGTTGCAGGGTTGTTTGAGAGAGACCATCTTCATCCTACGCCTCCCATAGATTCATAAACCTTAGGTTATCCACTTGAGGGAAATTTGCCACTGTCCTACAAACCTGTGCACTTGCAGGCCCAACAACGTCTACAAGAAGAAGGTTGTGTAGTAGACATCAGTGGCATATCAATTGGAACTGCCTCCCGAATTGTCAGAAATACATGACGTCTTCCATGTATCACACTTGCGAAGGTGTATCTCTCCACCTGAGAAACAGACTAATATGGAAAGAACTAGAGTTTGCTAAGTATCTGACATATGAAGAAAAGCTTTCCAAATATTGGATGAGATGGAAAGAGTCACCCGCAGCAAGTCAGTTAAGTTCTACAAGGTGCAGTGGGAACACAATACCGAAAGTGAAGCTACCTGGGAAAGGGAAGACTTTTTTAGGACAACATATCTTGAATTGTTTCCTGAGCAACTGAATCTTGAGGACGAGATTCATCCTACGGGGGGGGGGGGGGGGGGAGGAGGTTTGTGACACCCTGGTTTTTGGCCATTTTTCTTTTTCTGGATTTTATTGCATTTTTAATTTAATTTGAGTTTTGAATCAACTCATTTTGAATTAATCACTTGGGCATTTCTTTGATTTTCACCAAGTGACTTATCTCACCTTTAAACACCTCTCTTTCTCTCTAATATACCAAAATATGACCTTGGGAATATTTTTCTTAAATGAAAAATATTCATTTTCTCTCTGAAATAGCAATTCAGTCACTTCTACTCCAAAGCAACCCTCAGTTTTCTTGCCCACAAAAATCTGAGAAAATTCTTGAATATTCTTTGGACCTTGGCACACTTCCATGTGCAAAAATATTTCATGGTTATTTGGAATATTTTTGCTACAGAAAATCTTTTCAATTCTGGACAAAAAGTGCATGTTGTGAAGGAAGTGCATTTTTCATTGATCCTCTGGAGCTGAGATTTTTAGGGCATCATTACCTTCCTAAGAGAAGCTTAACCCTCAAAGATCAGCCCCTTACTTCCTCTAGAATTCTCTCTACTTGGAACCCAAGTTTCTATCCCGAAACTTGCTGAAGCTCTCTTGTTCAATCTGGTCAGCCTGGCAGTGAACCATCACCTCTCCTAGACCTAACACTGCAAGAACAAGCCAGCAGATAGGATCTTTCTCCTTGACGCGCGGTGTAGCCAGAGTTCACGCGCTGACCGCGTGTGGACACGGTGCCAGTCTAGTGTTCGACGTGCTCTGGGTGGCGCCAGCGCCCCTGTTTTGCCCGTGCCCACGCCCGAGGCCAAACTAGCTCGCCTCCCAGCGCCTGCTGCTTCGTCTCATCGCTCTTGACCCCTCCCTGCCGCTAGCTGACACTGGAGCTCACCGCAACGATCACAAGCATGTCGTTCCCGAGCGCATAATGAGCCCCTTGAGGGAGTCCTGGATTAGGGGGTCCTCGGACAGCCGGACTATATGCTTATGCCGGACTGTTGGATTATCAAGATACAAGATTGAAGACTTCGTCCCGTGTCCGGGTGGGACTCTCCTTTGAATGGAAGGCAAGCTTGGAAATTCGGGTATGTAGATTGCTTTCTCTGTAACCGACTCTGTGTAACCCTAGCCCCCTCCGGTGTCTATATAAACTGAAGGGTTTAGTCCGTAGGACAACAACAATCATAATCATAGGCTAGCTTCTAGGGTTTAGCCTCTTCGATTTTGTGGTAGATCAACTCTTGTAATACTCATATCATCAAGATCAATCAAGCAGGAAGTAGGGTATTACCTCCATAGAGAGGGCCCGAACCTGGGTAAACATTGTGTCCCCCACCTCCTATTACCATTAGCCTTAGACGCACAGTTCGGGACCCCCTACCCAAGATCCGCCGATTTTGACACCGACACCCATGCTCATTTGTCGTTGTCTCCTCGTGCACCCTGTGCTCGGCTATGAGCTCCCACAGTGGCCATGTGACCCATGGCCACTTCTCCTCTCTCTTCGCGCCTCTCGTCACTGTGAACCTCTTCCAGAGAGCTCGCCGACGCTCTCGATCCCCTCCTCGACCCCGCCTATAAATAGGACCCCTCCGAGCTCGTTAGACCACGCCACCCTCCTCC
Organism: Triticum timopheevii; assembly: GCA_963921465.1. NCBI lineage: Eukaryota > Viridiplantae > Streptophyta > Magnoliopsida > Poales > Poaceae > Triticum > Triticum timopheevii. Next base: position 288,378,019 of record OY997268.1, on the reverse strand, counting down.
ACTAGCACCCACACTTCCACTAGATAGCCCCAGCCAGTTAATGATGTTGAGTCTTGTTAAATCAATACTGCTTTGCTGAATCTTGTTATGAAAAATGAATTCACCGGCCTTCCTAGTGAAGATGCCGCTACTCATCTAAACAACTTTGTTGATTTGTGTGATATGCAAAAGAAGAAAGATACGGATAATGATATTGTTAAATTGAAGTTATTTCCATTTTCACTTACAGATCATGCTAAAGTTTGGTTTTCATCTTTGCCTAAAAATAGTATTGATTCTTGTAACAAGTGCAAAGATGCTTTTATCTCTAAGTATTTTCCTCCCGCTAAGATTATCACTCTTAGGAACGATATTATGAATTTTAAACAACTTGATGATGAGCATGTTGCCCAATCTTGGGAAAGAATGAAATTGATGATTCGCAATTGCCCTACTCATGGTTTGAATCTATGGATGATCATACAAAATTTTTATGTCGGTTTGAACTTTGCTTCTAGAAATCTTTTAGATTCGGCCGCGGCAGGCACGTTTATGGATATCACATTAGCAGATGCTACAAAAATTCTTGATAATATTATGGCTAATTATTTTCAATGGCACACCGAAAGATCTTCTAGTAAAAAAGTGCATGCTATAGAAGAAATCAATGTTTTGAGTGGAAAGATGGATGAACTTATGAAATTGTTTGCTACTAGAAATACTCCTCTTGATCCCAATGATATGCCTTTGTCTACTTTGATTGAGAATAATAATGAATCTATGGATGTGAATTTTGTTGGTAGGAATAGTTTTGGAAACAATGCTTATAGAGGAAACTTTAATTCTAGACCGTTCCCTAGTAATTCCTATAATAATTATGGAAATTCCTACAATAATTCTTGTGGTAATTTTAATAAGATGCCCTCTGATTTTGAGAATAGTGTGAAAGAATTTATGATTTCTCAAAAGAATTTTAATGCCTTGCTTGAAGAAAAATTGCTCAAAGTTGATGATTTGGCTAGGAACGTTGATAGACTTTCACTTGATGTTGATTCTCTTAAACTTAGATCTTCTTCTCCTAAGCATGATATCAATGAGTCTCTCAAAGCCATGAGAATTTCCATTGATGAGTGCAAGGAAAGAACTGCTAGATTGCGTGCTAAGAAAGATTGCTTTGTAAAGGCGTGTTCTTCTAGTTTCAATGAAAATAATGATGAAGATCTTAAAGTTATTGATGCGTCTCCTATTAGATCTTTGTTTTGCAATATGAATCTTGATAATAATGGGACTGGAGATGAGTCAACTATAGTTAGAAGGCGTCCCAAGAATTTGGAGTTTTTAGATCTTGATGCTAAATTTGGTAAAAGTGGGATTGGAGAGGTCATGACTTTAAATAGCATCGAACCCACTATCTCAGATTTCAAGGAATTTGATTACGATAATTGTTCTTTAGAAGGTTGTATTTCCTTGTTGCAATCCGTTGTTAATTCTCCTCATGCTTATAGTCAAAATAAAGCTTTTACCAAAAATATCATTGATGCCTTGATGCAATATTATGATGAAAAACTTAATTTGGAAGTTTCTATACCTAGAAAACTTAATGATGAGTGGGAACCTACTATAAAGATTAGAATTAAAGATCATGAGTGTTTTGCTTTGTGTGATTTGGGTGCTAGTGTTTTCATGATTCCGAAAACTTTATGTGATATTCTAGGTTTCCATGATCTTGATGATTGCTCTTTAAATTTGCACCTTGCGGATTCCACCATTAAAAAACCAATGGGAAGGATCAATGATGTTCTCATTGTTGCAAATAGAAATTTGGTGCTCGTAGATTTTATCATTCTTGATATAGATTGCAATCTTTCTTGCCCTATTATTCTTGGTAGACCTTTCCTTAGAACGATTGGTGCGATTATTGATATGAAGGAAGGGAATATTAGATTCCAATTTCCATTAAGGAAAGGCATGGAGCACTTTCCAAGAAAGAAAGTCAAATTACCTTATGAATCTATCATGCGGGCTACTTATGAATTTAGTGCCAAAAATGACACTACTTAAATCTATCTTCGCTTTTATGCCTAGCTAGGGGCGTTAAACGATAGCGCTAGTTGGGAGGCAACACAATTTTATTTGTGTTTTTTGTTTTTGTTCCTGTTTAGTAATAAATTTTGCATCTACCTTCTGTTTAGATGTGTTTTTATCTTTTAATTAGTGTTTGTGCCAAGTAGAACCTATAGGATAACCTATGATGATAGTTGATTTGATTCTGCTGAAAAACAGAAACTTTGCGCGCACGAAATTAGTTTTGTTAAATCACAGAAACGTGCTTTTGAGTTGATTATTTCTTCTGCTGATCAATAAACAAATTTTACAGGACTTCCTATTTTTGTATGAGTTTTAGAGTTCCATAAGTTTGCGTTAGTTACAGATTGCTACAGACTGTTCTGTTTTTGACAGATTCTGTTTTTCGTGTGTTGTTTGCTTATTTTGATGCATCTATGGCTAGTAAAATAGTTCATAAACCATAGAGAAGTTGGAATACAGTAGGTTTAACACCAAAATAAATAAATAATGAGTTCATTACAGTACCTTATGTGGTGGTTTTGTTTTCTTTCACTAACGGAGCTTATAAGATTTCCTGTTGAGTTTTGTGTTGTGAAGTTTTCAAGTTTTGGGTAAAGCTTTGATGGACTATGGAATAAGGAGTGGCAAGAGCCTAAGCTTGGGGATGCCCAAGGCACCCCAAAATATTCAAGAATAGCCAAAAGCCTAAGCTTGGGGATGCCCCGGGAAGGCATCCCCTCTTTCGTCTTCGTTCATTGGTAACTTTACTTGGAGCTATATTTTTATTCGACACATGATATGTGTTTTGCTTGGAACGTCGTGTATTATATTAGTCTTTGCCTTTTAGTTTACCACAATCATCCTTGCTGTACACACCTTTTTGGAGAAGCCCACTTGATTAGAATTTGCTAGAATACTCTATGTGCTTCACTTATATCTTTTGAGCTTGATAGTTTTGCTCTAGTGCTTCACTTATATCTTTAAGAGCATGGCGGTGGATTAATTTTGAAGAAATTGCTAGTCTCTCATGCTTCACTTATATTATTTTGAGAGTCTTTTAGAACAGCATGGTATTTGCTATGGTTACAAATTTGGTCCTAGAATGATGAGCATCCAAGTTGGGTATAATAAAAACTATCATAGAAAGTGCATAAAACACTAGGATCAATTTGATGCTTGATAATTGCTTTGAGATATAAAGGTAGTAATGTTAGGGTCATTGTCGGTGTCAAAACCGGCGGACCTCGGGGTAGGGGGTCCCGATCTATGCGTTTAAGGCTAATGGTAACAGGAGGCAAGGGACACGATGTTTTACCCAGGTTTGGGCCCTCTCGATGGAGATAACATTAGCTAGATCAAATGACTTAATGATGTATGCTCGAGGAAAACATACACATTTAAACATTGGTTGAAATGTGCACCCGAAATATGGGCTAGGTAGCACAAACAATGTTAGAATGGCGGTTCGATAACCAATGGTCTAAGAATGAAATGTTGACCATTAACTTCAAAGCAATAAGGTTGCCATAAGTTTTTAAAATTACTAGTCCATCTGTCGGTATTCCTGTTAGGAACAACACGGGGACCAAGAAAAGAATGGTGATGTTGAAGTATCACTTATATCAAGAATTCTCAAGAGGTGGTGAAATTCTCACAACATCCTTGACAAAAAGACAGTAATACTTCAAGGTAGATCATAATACGGGCTGGATTGCAAGTTGCATCCATAACATGAACAAGTTTGTGATGAAAGGAAGGTAAGGATGTTGTTGATGGTAACTGAAATTACCAAGGAACAAGGATGGCACTTATCATCAAGAATTCCATTGATATCCTGGAAGGAGTCAAAATGTTGATGATGATCACGACAATTTGTTGTCGAGAGGATCCACGAAGAAGCAATTGAACAACGACTGCATCAAGCAAAAGGACTGATGCAACAAAAGATTATTGGAGCCACAGATACGACACAAACTCGAAATCAAGCTCTCTGTTTTTAAGGCGAAGTTATATGAGGAGGAAGATTGACGTAAGGTTAGCTCAACGTCGAAAATTGTGCTCCGGAAAGAAGGACCAGGTAGCACAGTTAAAATTTAGCACAATAATGATATAGCCGATGAGGCTAGGAATGACTTGAATCATTATTAAATTCATAAGCAATGAAGATTACTTAGAGTTATCGAACCAGAATGCGGAATTGGTTCACTTACCGGTGTTCTTGAGCGACTAACAACTCAGAACTCATGAAAACAAATTGGAATCAGTGAGAAATAATAGCTGTTGAAGACTTATAAGATGCAACACAGTTCTTAGATATTCTCGAGATACCAGAGGGTAATACTCGATGGTAGATCAATGTAGAGGTTGGACTGGTGTATTGACTTGCAAAATACAAGTGCTTTAACTTGTCTGAGAAATGGGATCAAAGAGAAATTATGGTCGGAACCACAATTGCATAGGATCAATTCAGAGATACCAGATGATATTATATCAATGAAATAGTTATTATTACAAGAAGCTTCTATGGTAGGATCTACATCGTGTCCATGGGCATGAACACAAGTTCAAGGTCGACTCCCACTTCTTCAATGTATAACCTTCCATTCACCTCTTGCTTTTCAAAAATGACAATAGTTGTTGAAATTTTTTATCGGGTGCAATACCATATAAGTATGACCTGTGAAATCTTTCGGGTTCACGCAGATTAAGGAAGGCATAGGTTCAACCCATCGGGGCATCGTAGAAACATATACCACAACTTCAGGAGTAGATAATACAAGCTCGAAAGTGCAGCATGGTTAACAAAGCAAAGGATACAGTTTACCAAAGGCATTATTTACCCTAGGAAAGGCTCACAAGGTTATTGAATAGGAAGGACGATGTCGGATAAAATCCAATAAAGGATCCGGTGGTCCTCAAGGGATCTGATGTGAGCATCGGTGCTCAATCAGAAGAAGAAGGAATGCAAGGAGATCAGATTGTAGAAACAACTGACTAATTCAGAGCTCAAAAGTAAAGGAATTAAGATTTTCCAATTCAAGGGATCAAAAGCAAGCGCTCTGATTAAGGATGGATAAGCTGAATAGACTTAGGGGTACAACCGATGGCAATTGTTCGGTCGAGAACCAACTCATGTTCAAAAATGACGTCTGAGCCAGAAGGATGAATTATAATTGCGACTGATGATTGCGAACATCCGCATCATATTGAATCAAGGGTCTCAAAATGATAGTGCAAGGGATGTCAATGAATAAAGCTAGGCATTTGGATTTAACCATAATGCAAGCAGACAAGAATTTCTAGAGCCATAGGCTGCAGAGGATTCTCGAAAGATCGGATAATATTTCGAAGAATTTTGTGAAACACCTGAACAACTGGGGAGAAACAAATCCTCGGTAAGTGTGAGGATTAATTTGTAGGTGTATTCAGGCGACAAGGAACTGCAAGGCAGTAGGCACAAATGGTTATCGAAACAACGACGAGTATTTCGGGGTATCTTGTAATAACAAGACCAACTAGGGATGAATGTAAGAATGACAACTGCATGTAGTTATCCACTAGGGTTGACGGTGGAAGGGGAATTGCCAACGCGATGAACACAAGTTCTCGGGTTAACAGCGGAGAGTATCTTCAAGGTCTTCTGGTGCAGTAGGTGACCATCTGTAGTAAGGGGCTCTTCGGGTGGATGTGATCACGAGATCCTAGTGTTAGTGTTAGTCAAGCCATTTTAACCCGAATAGAAGAGAGATCAGAGTCCCAGAGTATAGACGAGGAATAAAAGACCCTACTACCACCCAATGGTGACGTGGGCCTATAAGCCACACAGCCATGTTAGTAAAAAGTTTGCAATGACTAGACTCGACTTCGGCCAAGGAGTGTGGAAGGGGGATTCCTACAGGCAGTCGGCTCTGATACCAACTTGTGACGCCCCCGATTCAATCGTACACTAATCCTACACGCAAACGTGTACGATCAAGATCAGGGACTCACAAGAAGATATCACAACACAACTCTAAAAAAAAAATAAGTCATACAAGCATCATAATACAAGCCAGGGGCCTCGAGGGCTCGAATACAAATGCTCGATCATAGACGAGTCAGCGGAAGCAACAATATCTGAGTACAGACATAAGTTAAACAAGTTTTCCTTAAGAAGGCTAGCACAAACTGGGATACAGATCGAAAGAGGCGCAGTCCTCCTACCTGGGATCCTCCTAAACTACTCCTGGTCGTCGTCAGCGGCCTCCACGTGGTAGTAGGCACCCTCGGTGTAGTAGGAGTCGTCGAAGGTGGCGTCTGACTCCTGGGCTCTAGCATCTGGTTGCGACAACCGAGCAGAATGGAAAGGGGGAAAAGAGGGAGAAAAGCAACCATGAGTACTCATCCAAAGTACTCGTAAGCAAGGAGCTACACTACATATGCATGGGTATATGTGTAAGGAGGCAATATGAGTGGACTAAACTGCAGAATGCCAGAATAAGAGGGGGATAGCTAGTCCTATCGAAGACTACGCTTCTGGCAGCCTCCATCTTGCAGCATGTAGAAGAGAGTAGATTGAAGTCCTCCAAATAGCATCGCATAGCATAATCCTACCCGGCGATCCTCCCCTCCTCGCCCTTCGGAAAATCGATCATCGGGTTGTCTGTGGAACTTGTCTGGGTGTGTTTTATTAAGTATCCGGTTCTAGTTGTCATAAGGTCAAGGTACAACTCCGGGCCGTCCTTTTACCGAGGGACACGACTATTCGAATAGATAAACTTCCCTATAGGGGTGCACCACATAACCCAACACGCTCGATCCCATTTTGCCGGACACACTTTCCTGGGTCATGCCCGGCCTCGGAAGATCAACACGTCACAGCCCCACAAGAGAGGTCAGCACGCCGGTCTAAATCCTATGCGCGCAGGGGTCTGGGCCCATCGCCCATTGCACACCTGCACGTTGCGAACGAAGCCGGAAGTAGACCTAGCCCCCTTAATACAAGTGCAGGCGTTCCAGTCCAATCCGGCGCGCGCCGCTCAGTCGCTGACGTCTAGAAGGCTTTGGCTGACACCATGACGTCGAGTGCCCATAACTATTCCCGCGTAGTTGGTTAGTGCGTATAGGCCAGTGGCCAGACTCAGATAAAATACCAAGATCTCGTTAAGCGTGTTATTATGAAGTAACCGCGGACGCCGACTAGGGCCAGGCCCACCTCTCTCATAGGTGGTCTCAACCTGCCCCGTCGCTCTGCCACATAGTAACAGTTGGGGGTTGTCGGGAACCCAGGCCCACCTCTACCGGGATGGAGCCACCTGTCCTTTCAGCCCCCACATCGGAATCACTTGCGGGTACTCAACAAGCCAACCCGACTTTAGTCACCATCTGTATAGTATGTATATATGTATAGTATATACCCGTGATCACCTCCCAAGTGATCACGGCCTGATAGTATAGCAAGGCAGACTGACAAGAATGTAGGGCCAATGATGATAAACTAGCATCCTATACTAAGCATTTAGGATTGTGGGTAAGGTATCAACGACTGTAGCAACAATGACAAGCTATGCAACAGAATAGGAGTAACCGAACAGTAACATGCTACACTACTCTAATGCAAGCAGTATAGAGAAGAATAGGTGATATCTAGTGATCAAGGGGGGGGGGGGGGCTTGCCTGGTTGCTCTGGCAAGAAGGAGGGGTTGTCAACACCGTAGTTGAACTAGGCAGCAGCAGCGTCAGTCTTGTGGTCTACCGGAGAGAAGAGGGGGGAGAAACAGTAAATACAATGCAAACATAAGCATGACGACGCATGACATGACAATGAGCGGGGTTAGGTGTGCCCTAACGCGGTAGTAGGTGATACCGGCGAAAGGGGGAAACATCCGGGAAAGTATCCCCGGTGTTTCGCGTTTTCGGACAGGTGATCCGGAGGGGGAAAGTTGTGTGTTCGATATGTTAGAGATGCGTGGCGGACGAACAGGCTGCGTATTCGGATTCGTCTCGTCGTTTTGAGCAACTTTCATGTACAAAGTTTTTCCATCCGAGCTATGGATTATTTTATATTAATTTTAAAAGTTTTAATTCATTTTTAGAATTAACAGAATTAATTAAATTAGAAAATGCAATTATTGTGCCAGCGTGACATCGGCATGATGTCAGCAGGTCCACAGGTTGACCTGGTCAACCCTGCCATATGGGGCCCGTTCGTCATTGACTCTGTTTAACTAATAGACTATTAGTGTTAACATAACAGTTTTTATTAGGTTAATTAATTCACTAATTTAAGTATTATTATTTATTATCTTTGTTTTTTCATTTTCATTTTAATCAAAAGGGGCGTGGGGCCCCCTGGCAGTGGCCCATCGGGGCCTAGCGTGGCGGACGCTAGCGGGCAGTGGCGAGGGCGCTCGAATGGGCACGCGCCCGAGAGGGCGCTGGGCACGCACGACGCACATCGGCACCGGCGGCCAGAGCGACTGGTAGGGCGCGGCGGAGCGGTAGCCAGCAAGGAAGGGTTGGGAGGAGCGCCGGGCGGGTGCACACCACCGAGGATGGGCGGGGCACGAGCGGGCGGGGCGGTCGGAGATGGGGCGCGGGTGCGCCGGGACGAGGGTGCCAGAAGTGCGGCGAGCGCGACGAGCGCAAGGAGGGGGAGGCGGTGCGGTGCGGTGGCCGTGGTGGCGTCCAGCGATCCAGACAGCGCAACAGGACGGACGATGGTGACGGGAAGGGAAGAGGAGGCCGGGGGCCTCACCGAGGGAACATAGGGGACAGGGCAGTGGGGGTTGAGGAGGTGGACGGGGATGAGCGGCAGTCCGGCAACGCGGCGTCGAGGAGGCGAGGTCGAGGTAGCTCCGGGCGGGGTCCCGCGACAGTGTGGTCACAGACGTGCGACGGGGCGACTCCGGGCAAGGTGGCGGGCGGCACCGGAGACGACGAGCGGCGTCGGCACGCCGGGGTCGGGGGCAGCGAGGTCCGGCTACTGGGCGCGGGCGAGCGTCCAGATCCAGCGCGGGGGCGAGAGAGAGTGGGGGGGGGGGGGGGAATGGGGTGGGGCTCTAGGGTTCGGTCGGGGGTTGGGGGGTTATAGGCCAAGTGGGCGGCTGGGCCAGCCATCTGGGCCAAGGCCTAGTGGCCGGGGGGTTGGCCTCCTTTGTTTCTTTCTTTGTTTGTTTGTATGTTTTTTTATTATTCTATTTCTTTTCTGTTTTCCTTTATTTAGTTTCATAAATTTTAGAAACGACAACTAATGTAGTGCTATTAAATAGGTCACGGCCCCAAATATTTTGGCACTCTAAATAAGGTATTTTGCATTTGCTTATTATTCTAAAAGCATTTTAGATAATTGTCTTATCGTTGTTTTAATTAACTTAGTGCATTTAAATATTTTATTAAAGATGATTTCTTCACCAACATTTATTATGGATTATTTGACACATTAGGAACAATTTAGTTTTGACTTTTGAAAACTTTAATTGTTTTGACTTTAATTCAAATTTGAATTTGGATTGGTTCTGAACTAAAGCAAGATTAGCAACAGTAATCGAGGTGAAATGGCATCATTACTAGAGGGTTACTGTAGCTTGATTACCCGGGCGTCACACCTATGATGATTATGATTGTCCCTATACGGACCAAACCCTCTGGTTTATATAGACATCGGAGGGGGCTACGGTTTACACAGAGTCGGTTACAAAGAAGGAAATCTAATATCCGGCTCGCCAAGCTTGTCTTCCACACAAAGGAGAGTCCCATCCGGACACGAGACAAAGTCTTGAGTCTTGTCCTTCACGGCCCAACAGTCCGGCCAAAGTATATAGTCCGGCTGTCCGGATACCCCCTAATCTAGGACTCCCTCAGTAGCCCCTGAACCAGGCTTCAATGATGATGAGTCCGATGCGCAGTTTGTCTCCGGCATTGCAAGGCGGGTTCCATCTCCGAATACACCAAAGTACCTGTTGTAATGAGCATTGTCCGGCTTCCCATCAATGTTGTACTCCTCGGCTTTTGTGCTTCAATAATGGGCATCTCCACGTGTCGAGCGAATACGAGGAGCCGGGGCATTTTTGCATTTGCCACCCCGACCCTGTAGGCAAACCGTCTATTTGAAGGGACGGGGATCCTCAAATCTAAACCTCACCTTCTTCCCTCGAGCAAGCATCCAACAGAGCGCTCCGGAAAAACCATTCCAACATGGCCGGTCGCCGCAGCTCTTCTTCTCGGTCCCTTCACTCCAAGCCAGGTGACTGGGAAGAGTGTTCAGTTCCTCAAAGCCATTTGATAGAGTTGCAGACCCAAGGGTTTCTTCCCCCGGCGTTCATGGTCCCCGTCTGAGCTGGACTAGCCACCTATAATGGCGGGGAGCAAGCGGAGAGATCTCCTAATCCATCCCGGGGGAGCGAATCTGCCTCATCCCGCATCTGCTAAGAGGCGTCGGGTTTCCAATCCACCCATACCTTCGCGGGCTCCTGGAGTTCTACGGTCTCCAGTTGCATGACTTCACCCCTGCCTCTGTGCTGCACATCGTAGGATACATCGCCCTTTGTGAATTATTCCTGGGCTGTGAGGCTCACTTCGGGTTATGGAAGAAGTTGTTTTGCCTCGTCCCTCGCAACCAGGAGGAATCCATATGTCAAGTGGACGGAGCCGAAATATGGCGCGTCGCCGAGACCGAATACCTTTCCGGCACTCCCAAGAAGGCATCTGCAAACTGGCCCTCGGAGTGGTTTTATGTTGATGACGTTCCCCTTCCGGATCCAGTCCGGACGGGCCTCCCTAAGTTCAATAACGCTCCTCCGAAGGCACGCCGAAGTTGGCGCCCTTAGGGCCCCCAAGAGGGGGATAACAGAGAAGTACGCTTCCTGATGGGCAGGATAAAGATACTGACAAATCAGGGCTGACAATAGTCGAGGTTATAGCAATATGCATAATGCGGGGGGGGGGGGGGGAGGTGCAGCCACTTCAATATCGGGGGAAGCCCATGTGGCACTACAATGGGGAAGATGATGCCACCCGCTGTGGTCGTAAAGGTCCGGACTCCGCCACTGCTCTGATGAGAATATTGTCCGATTTGTATAAAGGAGAAGAAGAAGAATTCCTTCGTATTAAACCACGGGATGGATTTTCCATGTACAACCCCCCAAGCTGGGTAAGTCGTCACTCTTTCCCCCATTCTATTCATTCTGGCGCTCTTCATCAAAATCATTAACCTCGATACTTCTGAGCAGGAACTGAGGAGGGCCGTGGAAGGATTCAACAGCCCCTCCCCGCAGCCAGAGGACCCCGGAAGGGCCTTCGATCCAGGACTTGAAGAAGATCCGGATATTACTGTGGAGCTTGTCAATGGGACATTTTATCAGGCCAGCTGCGATGGTGCCTTGGTGGCTATTATCGCCGACTATCCCGGACTGCTACCTGCATCACATGTAAGCGAAGTCGAAACCTTATCCTCTAAAGAGGACTCCTGTAACATCCCAAAATTCTAAATTTTGGAATGTTATAATAAATAGATAGATTTGATTGATTGAGTGAAATTCGAAACTTTTGAAAGTTAAATGAGAGGGAATAAAAGGATTTTCCCAAACTTTCATCTTTGCTTTCTGATCTCCATGAATTCAAATTCTTTTCGAATACAAAACCCTTAAGCGAAGATGATATGACTTCTTCCATTTAATTAAATGAAAGGGTATTTAAAAATAATTGAATTTCATTTGGAAATATTTCAATTCTTGAACTTCATGCAGCTCCATGATTTTCATGAGAGAAGATAAAATGACTTCTTCAAATTATATGAAATATGAGTTGGGAGTTTCAAAGAATTAAATTCAAAGTTCTTTTGAATTTATTTTCAGTTGGGAGTTATTTGAGTTTTATTCAAATTATTTTTCTCCAAAAATAAAATATATGGAAATTAGGGTAACATGCTTCCCTACAATAGAAAATTGGAGAGAAATAAATTTGAAATCATTTTGGGATTTTTAAAAATGATTTTGTTAGATTTTATTAGGGCAGTAGCACTTCTTGAATTATATGATTTTGTGCGTATTTTATTTAATGCTAGAAAAATGTCCATGTTGTAGGAAATCTTTTTCTACAAATTTTGGTATATTATATGCCTGTATAATATTTTCATTAATTTCGCTGTTATTTTTCTTTCTCTGAAAAAAAATGATTTAAAAAAAATCCCTCGGACGACTGGGCCGGCCCAGCCAAAGCCAGGCCAAGGCCCAGCACGCCATCCCACTCGTCCCCGACCCCGCTCGGACTCCAGCCGGCGTACGCCGCCACCGCCACCGTGGTCGAGGAGGACTCCTCCTCCAACCCCTCCTCCACGCCTCGGAACCCGCCCCGCCCTCCTATAAATCCGCAGCCCCGGCCCCGCCTCGCCTCCTCTCGCTTCGCGTCGCCGCCCTCGCAGATCGCCGCCGCCGCCGCCGAGATCTGCAGCCGCCACCGCTCTCCGCGCCGCCTCTGCCGCCGCTAGCTGCGCCGCCCGCGCCACCGGCTGCACCACCCCGCCGCCCTCGCAAGTCGCTGCCGCCCGCCGCTGCCTGCAACGCCGCTGCTCGCCTCGCCGGAGCCGCTGCCGGTTTTTCCCGGCCGAACCACCGAACCGGTATAACCCTCCCCGGTCCGGTTTAATTTGAGTTTTCTTCGGTTTTTCATTTAACGCCGGTTTTATATTTTAGTTAGGTTATTTAGCAGACGCTCGTTAGTTAGGGTTCGTAGCGAGCGGTTTTCGTGTGTTAGCGTTCGTTAGCGAACGTTCGGTTTTTAGCCTTTTTCTTTTCTGTTATTTTCGGCCAGGGACCTGTATGTAATTAGTTTCTTCATAGATTAGTCCCTAATCTTAAAACGACCACATCTTTTTACCCGTTAGTCCAAATTCAACGAAACCAACGCCTACTTCTTCGTTATGATCTCCTCTATCCAGTAAAACAACTCAAACATGTTTTTGAAAGTTTAAAATTTGAATTAGATCAGATTTAAATTAGAACTTCGCTTGATCATAGCTTGAGTTTTATAACTCCGTTTGAGTTGATTCTTTTTGCAAATCGAAGCTCTTGACCTAAACTTTCTGATAAGGCCAAATTCACATAGTTTTGGTACTGTTAGAAATTGTTTTATGCTGCAAGAGTTATTTGCTTGGTTTTGATGTTTTCCGAGTTGTTCTCTTCGTTCTTTCCGATCTTTTGAGTGATTGCTTATGTGTGGTTACTATTGCTTGCTCACGATAGATTGATCGGAGTGTGACGAGTAGAACTATCAAGAGTTTTGAGTGAGAACCATCTTCATCAACATTGCAGGCAAGTTCACACTTTGATCATATCCCTTTTTCATACCCAGTTTTTATGCATTAGATCTATCCTCCAAACAATTGCATGATTAGGATCTGAATTAAATTGTGGGTTTTGGGAAAGTAGTTGAGGTAGTACCTATTACCTGTTTTATTATCAAACCTTTGGGAGTTACTTCTGCGTTTGCTTATTATGCCATGCTATGCTAGTAGACGTGGATTGGGTGGGTGATATCCATAACAGATGTGAGTTTGTTAATTAATGGTTTATCTAAGGTGGCAACTTAAATACACATCTGGGTGGATTGAGGCACCTGGTTTCTATCAGGACTTGCTTGTTTTTCTTTGGACCGCCACCCAGGCTCAAAGGGATCATAAGATAATTCAGGCTAGTAACTTCCGTGTGCAGCCACAAGCCATTATGGGCTCTGGCATAGTTGACTAAGTCGTGCGAACTCTTATAGTGGTAGACTAGCAGATGTAGGGGATGTAGGTGTACCGGTCTACCCATCGTAAGGTGCTAGCACTTCTGAAAGACTATGTCTCGGTAATCCGTTTCTCAAACACCATGTAGTGCGAGAAACCAAACGGAGGCGATCGAGTCTTGTGGGGAAAAGTGCGCAAACCTCTGCAGAGTGTACAAACTAATCATGATTAGCCGTGTCCCCGGTTATGGATATTTTTAGTATCTAGTACCTGAATATCATGTGAATCTCAACATGTTACTCTAATTTAATATTGTTGGGTTTGTTAATGATTATTTTTAATTGGGATTGAGGATGCTGTCAACCATTCTCAATGTTTAACAACCACCATGATAGTTAAATAAATTTATTCCTCTGCAGTAGGGAAAAATTTGCTTTATGCAAAACTGTAACCATAGAGCTTTTGCACCAGCCAAAGATGCATGTAGTGATAGCCTTTATTCATCATTACTCCATGGTGTGAATTTGCCAGTACATTCAATGTACCGACCCTCTGTGGCTGCAACGTCTCATGTTGCAGGATCTTACAACGAGTAAGTGATACGTTAGGGTTACGATTTCCTATACTCAACTTTGCCGTTGGTGTTGATGGGAATCCACAACCTTGTTGCTTCCGCTATTTTTTGGATTGAGGTAATAGTATTTACGTTACTTTAAACATGTGATTTACCTCTGTTATAAATCCTCGAGTACTGTGTGTGTCAGCATACCGATCCAGGGATGACACGTAAGCACAGAGATCAGACCGTTTGAGGTCTGGTCGCTACAAGATGGTATCAGAGCACATGTTGACTGTAGGACGTGACCCTAGAAACTGGCAAGCCCATAGGAAAGATTTTTTCTCTACAACTTTCTTTTCAAATGAATGTTTTACCTCTCTTCTCTTCTGAGCTTATTCAAAAAATTCCTTTTAGTGAGACTATACCCCTTTCCCCTTTTGACCCCTCGAAGATTCGACTGATGAGACCACTCCAAGAAGGACCAGATATTGGACAACTAAGACCACTTCAGAATGAAGAGGATTTTACCAGGCATTATAATGATGGAAACTACAACGGTTGAAGACTCTGAAGACTATGAGAGTTGAAGGCTCTGAAGAATTTCTAGATTAGTATGACCTAGAAAGGCTACGCTTATGGAACTTGTCATGCTATGGAAGCTGTCAATACCCGAGATCAAGGTGTATCGGAGAAAGACCGGAACATGGAGCATTAGAACTCAAAGTTTTGTGTCATCGTGCGGAGTTAAGCATGCATATGCATAGAAGGATTGGATGGTAGAAGGCTGATGGAGGATCTGTCAGCAAAGGATGCAGTTTTAACCTTAATTGGTGTATCACTAGGATCTGAAGTGTTACATCAGGAAGTTAAGGTGGACCTACAAGAAGTAGTATTTTGTCAAGGAGGCATTTCGTGAAGAACTCAGGACCTTGAAACTGAAAGTAGCCAAGCTGGAGGAGCAAAACCTCGAGATACCTGAGATTCGTCAGGAACTGAAGGACAGTAGGGCACGGTTCATGCCAAGGATGTTGAAACCCGAAAGTTTGGAACGCAACTCCAGAAATATTAAAGGTTGTCATTCGCATCAACAGAGATGATTTGGCAAAAGAACTTGAGAAGGACAAGCATGATCGGAAGAAGCTATCAGAGACATGACCAAGACTTGAAGAGTTTGATGACGTTGAGATCTATAGACCATTAGAAGACCAAACCCCTGTTTTATACCTACGTTAGATGCGACGTTTGTGAGCTGTCATTTGTTTGATGTTTTTCCGACAACCACAATAAAACCTGTCTTTTCAAAACTATTGTTTGTATTGTGTGCCTCTCTCTCGATCTCTCTTATCCCACCCCAAACCCATGGACCCAATAGAGGATGATTGGAGACGAGCTTATATTTTCTGGACCGATGAGTCAGTTGGAGATGGACCAATGGATTCAGAACATGGAGGATCATATGGAGAGTGACCCTATAGTCAGAAAGGATATGGCCCAGCATGCTCTTCCGTTCTTTGAAAGAGGTGCTGCTACCTGTTGGAGGATGTACCAAACCATCAATGGATGGCAAAGAGTAACCACTTGAGAAGAATTTAAGCTGACTCTGCAAAAATCTCGGTTTGTGTCCTAGAAGTTAAAGTCTTATGGAAAAGATATGAAGAAACCTTGTGCATACAAGTTTTGTGGAGAAATAGGACACAACCATAAAGAAAACAAGGACGAATACCCTCATAATCGGAGGATTACCAAAGGAGTTAGCCGAGAATCTCAGGGAACTTCGGATGGAGATTGTTCCTGAAGGTTTTGTTGCCGCAATGGAAGTTCAGTCTGCATTGTTGGGAAAGATTCGTGAAGCTTAGAAGTATGACAAAGAGATTGTTGAGGTAAAAGAGAGGATGAGGAAAGGAAAGGCCAAAGGTTTTAGTAAGGATGAGAACGACACCTTATGGTTCGAGGACCGTTTATATGTTCCCAATAATGCAAGGATCAGGAAGTAAATACTTCAAGAGGCTCATGACTCACCATACTCGATTCGCCCTGGAAACACCAAGATGTATTTGGATTTGAAGGAGTGTTTCTGTTAGACTGGTATGAAGAAGGATATTGCGGAGTATGTAGTCATAGGTGATGTATGCCAGAGAGAGTAAAAAAACAGAGCATCAGAAAACGGCCGGATTTCTACAACCTATGCCGATACCCGAATGGAAGTGGGATAAGCTTGGCATGGATTTCATTACCGGATTTCCCAGAACCCGAACGGGACATGATTTTACCTGGTTTGTAGTTGATTCGCTTGACCAAAGTGCCTCACTTTATCCCAGTGAAAACCACCTAGACAAGTGTGAAGTTGGCCAAGATATATTTGACCAGGATGTATGTCTGCATGGAGTTCCGAGGACCATCGATAGAGGAACACGGTTTACCTCAAAGTTTTGGAATCAGCTGCATCACACTTTGGGTACTAGGCTAGAGTTCAGTACAGCCTTTCATCCGCAGACAGATGGATAAATCGAGAGAGTCAATCAGATTCTGGAGGACATGTTGAGAGCGTGTGCACTAAATTTTGGATCTAGTAGGGATGATAATCTACCTTACGCAGAGTTCTCATACAAACAACAGTTACCCAGCCAGTTTAAAGATGGCCCCTTTTTTTAAGCTTTGTATGGGAGAAGGAGCCAGACACCGTTGATGTGGGATGAAGTTGGAGACCGTCAGTTGTTTGGACCAAATATGATCAAGGAGTCAGAAGAGAATGTTAAGATGCTTCGAGATAGACTGAAGGTAGCTCAGTTCTGGCAGAAGAGTTGTGCAGACTAAAAAAAATGCAAGGAGGAAGTCTATGGAATTGGAGACAGAGCGTGTCTTCGTGTGTCCCCTCTGCCCCTCTGCGAGGAGTTAAATCATTTGGAGTTAAGGGAAAGTTAGCCCCGAGATTTGTAGGACCATACCAAGTTTTGGAGCGTATGGGAGAAGTGGCCAACAAATTGGAGTCACCCGAAGGACTGTCAGAAGTTCATGATGTGTTTCACGTTTCCCAGTTGAAGAAGTGCCATGCAGAGATGGCCAATATTCCCCTGTAAGGACGCTTGACCCTGGAAAGGATAATGATGTTGCACGAAGTGGAGTATGGACTTCATAAGTATAAGTTGTTATCTCGGTACATGGGACATCCCACGAGGATGAAGAGATGAATCATTATTGGATATAAAGGAGGTGTGATGTCGGAAATATGAATCAATGGAAATTCCATGATGAGTCTGAGTAATCACGTCTTGGTTTGGTACAACCGAAGGAAGAAAGACAATACTATTGGATGGATTTTAAGTACGCTAGGAAGTTGGAAGCTGAATGTTGGAGTAATGATCAGTTGCCCAGAGGATGAGTTTAATGTTTACAAGTGATGAGATGGGCCATAACCCACAGGCCCAGGACCTACCAAGAAGCAAGCACACTCTTGCTGAAGGAGAAACCTTGGAATAAGAGGATATGACTTTATCAACCGACGATTCTATAGGAGTTTACGCAAATCCTGAGAGTTGTGAAGGACCGATAGATGCTTGTTTGGCTTGCAGAATCCATGGATTATCCGAACCTGGTTCGTTGACAAGAGAAATTCTGCAATGCTTGTGAGGATGACTGAGTGTTAGAATGCGAGATTCGCTAAACCATATAAAAGATAATGATTTGGGTGCGGGATGGATTGATCACCATACCGACTTACTCTTATTATTCGCCTTGCGATATGGGATGGTAAATCTGAGTGACTTACCTATAGTAGAGAGACGGCGATCAAAACCTTGTTTAAACCTTAGAATGGTATAAGTATTTTCCCCTTGTACATGGCAGTTGTTGCCAACCGTAGGTTATACGGTGAGGTTCAGCCCAGACCCGTTTTCTGCAGGAGAAACCATAAATTGTTGACCACCATGAGATATCGATAGTTGTTTAGCATTGGCGCCAGACCCGTCAGCTAAGAAGACCCAGTTTCGGAATAACCTTACCAAGATGAAAGAAAATAAGAATTGCGGTAAAGGTTATGCCACCACCGGAAGAGCCCAGAGAAGGAATTATCCAGAAGATCTAAGAAGACCGACACTGTCAACAATAAGGATGGAGTATATGAGTTTTGATGGAACCGTAACCATGCTTCTAAGGGTGGTAGCACCCGAGACCCCGGAGACGAACGTTGGATTGTGAAGACCCCTACCCTAACCTATTTTTGGCTAGCCTCTCCGAATCTCGAGGACGAGATTCATTTTAAGGGTGGTAGTTTTGTAACATCCCAAAATTCTAAATTTTGGAATGTTATAATAAATAGATAGATTTGATTGATTGTTTGATTGATTGAGTGAAATTGAGTGAAATTCGAAACTTTTGAAAGTTAAATGAGAGGGAATAAAAGGACCTTCCCAAACTTTCATCTTTGCTTTCTGATCTCCATGAATTCAAATTCTTTTCGAATACAAAACCCTTGAGAGAAGATGATATGACTTCTTCCATTTAATTAAATGAAAGGGTATTTGAAAATAATTGAATTTCATTTGGAAATATTTCAATTCTTGAAATTCATGCAGCTCAATGATTTTCATGAGAGAAGATAAAATGACTTCTTCAAATTATATGAAATATGAGTTGGGAGTTTCAAAGAATTAAATTCAAAGTTCTTTTGAATTTATTTTCAGTTGGAGGTTATTTGAGTTTTATTCAAATTATTTTTCTCCAAAAATAAAATATATGGAAATTAGGGTAACATGGTTCCCTACAACAGAAAATTGGAGAGAAATAAATTTGAAATCATTTTGGGATTTTTAAAAATGATTTTGTTAGATTTTATTAGGGCAGTAGCACTTCTTGAATTATCTGATTTTGTGCATATTTTATTTAATGCTAGAAAAATGTCCATGTTGTAGGAAATCTTTTTCTACAAATTTTGGTCTATTATATGCCTGTATAATATTTTCATTTATTTCGCTGTTATTTTTCTTTCTCTAAAAAAATGATTTAAAAAAAATCCCTCGGACAACTGGGCCGGCCCAGCCAAAGCCAGGCCAAGGCCCAGCGCGCCATCCCGCTCGTCCCCGACCCCGCTCGGACTCCAGCCGGCGTACGCCGCCGCCGCCACCGTGGTCGAGGAGGACTCCTCCTCCAACCCCTCCTCCACGCCTCGGAACCCGCCCCGCCCTCCTATAAATCCGCAGCCCCGGCCCCGCCTCGCCTCCTCTCGCTTCGCGTCGCCGCCCTCGCAGATCGCCGCCGCCGCCGCCGAGATCTGCAGCCGCCACCGCTCTTCGCGCCGCCTCTGCAGCCGCTAGCTGCACCGCCCGCGCCACCGGCCGCGCCACCTGCCGCACCACCCCGCCGCCCTCGCAGGTCGCTGCCGCCCGCCGCTGCCTGCAACCCCGCTGCTCGCCTCGCCGGAGTCCGCCGCCTCGCCGGAGCCGCTGCCGGTTTTTCCCGGCCGAACCACCGAACCGGTATAACCCTCCCCGGTCCGGTTTAATTTGAGTTTTCTTCGGTTTTTCATTTAACGCCGGTTTTATATTTTAGTTAGGTTATTTAGCAGACGCTCGTTAGTTAGGGTTCGTAGCGAGCGGTTTTCGTTCGTTAGCGTTCGTTAGCGAACGTTTGGTTTTTAGCCTTTTTCTTTTCTGTTATTTTCGGCCAGGGACCTGTATGTAATTAGTTTCTTCACAGATTAGTCCCTAATCTTAAAACGACCACATCTTTTTACCCGTTAGTCCAAATTCAACGAAACCAACGCCTACTTCTTCGTTATGATCTCCTCTATCCAGTAAAACAACTCAAACATGTTTTTGAAAGTTTAAAATTTGAATTAGATCAGATTTAAATTAGAACTTCGCTTGATCATAGCTTGAGTTTTATAACTCCGTTTGAGTTGATTCTTTTTGCAAATCGAAGCTCTTGACCTAAACTTTCTGATAAGGCCAAATTCACATAGTTTTGGTACTGTTAGAAATTGTTTTATGCTGCAAGAGTTATTTGCTTGGTTTTGATGTTTTCCGAGTTGTTCTCTTCGTTCTTTCCGATCTTTTGAGTGATTGCTTATGTGTGGTTACTATTGCTTGCTCACGATAGATTGACCGGAGTGTGACGAGTAGAACTATCAAGAGTTTTGAGTGCGAACCATCTTCATCAACATTGCAGGCAAGTTCACACTTTGATCATATCCCTTTTTCATACCCAGTTTTTATGCATTAGATCTATCCTCCAAACAATTGCATGATTAGGATCTGAATTAAATTGTGGGTTTTGGGAAAGTAGTTGAGGTAGTACCTATTACCTGTTTTATTATCAAACCTTTGGGAGTTACTTCGGCGTTTGCTTATTATGCCATGCTATGCTAGTAGACGTGGATTGGGTGAGTGATATCCATGACAGATGTGAGTTTGTTAATTAATGGTTTATCTAAGGTGGCAACTTAAATACACATCTGGGTGGATTGAGGCACCTGGTTTCTATCAGGACTTGCCTGTTTTTCTTTGGACCGCCACCCAGGCTCAAAGGGATCATAAGATAATTCATGCTAGTAACTTCCGTGTGCAGCCACAAGCCATTATGGGCTCTGGCATAGTTGACTAAGTCGTGCGAACTCTTATAGTGGTAGACTAGCAGATGTAGGGGATGTAGGTGTACCGGTCTACCCATCGTAAGGTGCTAGCGCTTCTGAAAGACTATGTCTCGGTCATCCGTTTCTCAAACACCATGTAGTGCGAGAAACCAAACGGAGGCGATCGAGTCTTGTGGGGCAAAGTGCGCAAACCTCTGCAGAGTGTACAAACTAATCATGATTAGCCGTGTCCCCGGTTATGGACATTTTGAGTATCTAGTACCTGAATATCATGTGAATCTCAACATGTTACTCTAATTTAATATTGTTGGGTTTGTTAATGATTATTTTTAATTGGGATTGAGGATGCTGTCAACCATTCTCAATGTTTAACAACCACCATGATAGTTAAATAAATTTATTCCTCTGCAGTAGGGAAAAATTTGCTTTACGCAAAACTGTAACCATAGAGCTTTTGCACCAGCCAAATATGCATGTAGTGATAGCCTTTATTCATCATTACTCTATGGTGTGAATTTGCTAGTACATTCAATGTACTGACCCTCTGTGGCTGCAACGTCTCATGTTGCAGGATCTTACAACGAGTAAGTGATACGTTAGGGTTACGATTTCCTATACTCAACTTTGCCGTTGGTGTTGATGGGAATCCACAACCTTGTTGCTTCCGCTATTTTTGGATTGAGGTAATAGTATTTACGTTACTTTATACATGTGATTTACCTCTGTTATAAATCCTCGAGTACTGTGTGTGTCAGCATACCGATCCAGGGATGACACGTAAGCACAGAGATCAGACCGTTTGAGGTCTGGTCGCTACAACTCCTTTCTGATATCACGCCTTATGCATAAAATATCGTATTTTTATAGAGACAACCATCAGAATGCGGCGTCGAGCCCCTGGAGGCTCATTGGCAAAGGGCGTCCGGGTCAGGCAGGCTTAACAGGAAGGCGGTTAGGGCCGAAACGCCGTTACAAAGGTATGGTAAAAACCTGCTCTGTGATTATTGTGTTTGAAATGTAACAACGTCCTTTATGATCTGGCAGAAAGAGGAGTCGCCGGACTATATCCGGAGATCCTGTCGATCACACCTCCACCAGCCGGATTCCAGAACCGGCTTCGAGAGAGGAGGCCAATGCGGGGCCGATGTCGTATTGTCCTCCGATAGAGGATGCAAATATGCTCTCTACTACGAATTCCGAAGTAGAGAGTGCCATGAATCACCGGCGTTGACGGGCCGTACTTCGCAATAGCATCTTTTCCGAAGAGGCATTTAATGCTTTCAATTCGGGAGATGCATACATCCGAGCGGACCAGTATGCAAAAGATATATGGGTAAGGAAATTTGATAAGCATGTGTAGCAGTAGCCCCTGAGACTTGAAACGGCTGGAACAACTGATTTAAGGATCATTTTATGCATAGTTCCTTGTAGAAAAGAATACCCAATTGTCTCAAGAGCTGGAGGAGAGCAAGACATAGTTGAGGGCCGCGGTTGCCAAACTAGAGGAATCCCAGAAGGCCTCATCTGGTAACATTTGTCTTAATAGAGAAATCTAGCAGTTGGCTTGCTTCATAAGTTTAACAGAAAATTCTACAGACAATCTCGGGACAAACCCAGAGATCATAAGAGATACCGAGTCGCATCTCCAAAGATAGCTGAAGGCTGGCGAGCGTATGCTTACGCAGGTTAGGCAGGAGAAAAACAATCTCCAAGATGCCAATGTCCGGCTGGGCGTCGAATTATCAGATGTTCGAGCTCAGCTGGCGGATTCCGTGAAGGAGAACAGAAGGCTTCATCGCGGCATGTATGGTAAGTGCCTAAATGAACTGCAGTACAGTTCGGCAAGGAAGCATATTAAAAGAGTTTATATCTGTAGGTATGTTGACGGGCCGTCCTGAAGAGGAGGTGCCCGCGTCCGCAAGTGATTTACTGCAAGACCTCTCACAGCTGCATGAGCGAGCTCGACAGGCGATGCAGGGTATTGCCAAAGCCTTGTGGCCATCCACTTCCCTGCCAAGAGGCATGGGGAAGCTCGTGGATATGCTCCAAGGAGCACGGCGGCGCTTCCGATTGTGGAAGATGTCAGCCTGCCGACAAGGTGCAAGGGAAGCCTGGGCCATGGTGAAGACGCACTACACCAAGCTTGACCCGAACCATATGGCTGAAGTCGGACCGGCGGGGCCAGATGGGCAAGAAATTCCCGTGAGTCTGATGTATGACCAGGTAGCATTAGCCACAAAGTACTCCCAACAGAATTGCAAGCTAGATCGCCTGTTGGATGGTATAGAGGAAGAATATAGTCAGTCCAAGTGACTATGTAAATGGACATATGTAGTCCCTAGCCAGATTAAAAATCATTTGTCATGGCGGTCCTTTTTGCTTCAGCCCTCGGACCCGACAGTCCGGGGTGTATCCGAATACCCGCTCAGTTATGCAGAACCGGGGTATGCGTGGAAACCAGGCGTAGGGGTCATTAGTGCTTGAACAGACAAGTATCCAACTAGTTATGTTATATTACATGGGTAGTAAGAAACATCTTCCAGGGAGAATAGTTCCGTTAGATGTTCCTTTCCCTGGCTACGCATGCATCAATGTACATGTCCGGACTGCGAACAGAAACATAGGATACAAAACTTCTGGGGATTCATGTTGTAATAAACGAAAGAAACATCTTTGGTTCACCGACCAATATTCCCTTAAGAACGCTAGCTTTCGGCATCACCCAGTCTCAGGTACACATCCGGCTGAACCGGTAGTAACAATCGCAGAGGTGCTCCCCTTATGCCCTAGCCGAATTAACGGGGATGTAGGGCATACACACAAGAGCCAGGCAACCCAGCATGGCCACATCTTAAGTCATATTGATGCATATAATGGTGAAGAAAAGGCACATATGGAAAAAGAATGCATATGTGATAGGCAATAAGCCATGAAAGTAATTATATGTAGCTTCCGTATAGGAAGCCCCCAGGTATGGTTTACACACATAGTGCGACCGGAGTGATCCGAGCATCCACACTGTATTGAGTACTTTGTGTGAAGAAGGGAAAAAGGGTGAGAAAGGAAAAAAGGGGGGAGCATAATTAAAAGAGCGGGGGTAAGGAGACGAACACTTGGTTTGGCACTAGGCGTAGAATCTCCGGAGTTTGGCCGCGTTACATGGGTTTGGCTCGAGTCTGCTGTCGGATGCATTACGCAGGCAGTACGCTCCTCCGGTGAGAACTTTATCAATAATGAAGGGACCCTCCCACCTAGGTTTGAGTTTGTCCTTCTTCTTCTCCGGTAGGCGTAGAACGAGTTCGCCAACATTATAAGTTTTGGCCCGCACTTCTCTGCTTTGATACCGTCGAGCCTGCTGCTGATAGAATGCGGAACGGGCTTTTGCAACGTTGCGCTCCTCCTCCAGGGCGTCTAAGTTGTCCTGCCGATCTAACTCGGCCTCCTTCTCTTCGTACATGCGCACGTGAGGCGGTAGGGGGCATATGCCTCTGATTGGCAAAGAGCTGGCAACCGACGCAGTGTTGGACAAGGTCCTATGCGTCTGCTCGGGCTGTCGGCCAATAAAAGCCTGTACGGAAGGCCTTGCCGACAAGTGCCCGAGCCGCAGCATGGTGCCCGCCGAGTCCAGCATGGATTTCAGCCAAGAGCTGCCGCCCTTCCTCTTCGGAGATGCATCTTTGGAGCATCCCAGTCGCACTTTTCTTATAGAGTTCTCCCTCATGGACTTTGTAGGCCTTGGAGTGCCGCACAATACAACGTACTTCGTTTTGGTCCTCGGGGAGCTCCTGCCTATTTAGGTAGGCCATGATTTCGTGGGCTGAAGGTGTTATTTCGGTGGCGGAGCCTCCGATTACGTCAGATGGTTCGGAATCCGGGATTGTATTCAGATCCGGGCTACTGTTGCCGGACTCCCCTTCCCATACCACGGATGGCTTGAACAACTTTTCTAGGAATATGTTAGGTGGGACAGGGTCGCGTTTAGCACCGATGCGGGCGAGGATATCTGCCGCTTGATTTTTTTCTCGAGCCACATGGTGGAATTCGAGACCCTCAAACCGAGCTGACATTTTGAGGACGGCATTACGGTAGGCCGCCATTTTCGGATCCTTGGCATCAAAATCCCCGTTTATTTGTGATATTGCGAGGTTTGAATCCCGGCGCACCTCCAGGCGTTGAATGCCCATAGAGACTGCCATCTGAAGACCATGAAACAGAGCCTCGTATTCGGCTGCGTTGTTGGAGTCTGTGTATAATATTTGGAGTATGTATTGGACCATGTCCCCGGTGGGGGAAGTCCGGACTACACCTGCTCCCAATCCGGCCAGCATTTTAGAGCCATCGAAGTGCATGATCCAATTGGAGTACGCGCCGTACTCTTTAGGGAGTTCGACTTCTGTCCATTCGGCGACAAAGTCAGCCAATACTTGCGACTTAATGGCCCGCCGTGGTTTGTATGTTATGTCGAACGGAAGGAGCTCGATGGCCCATTTAGCAATCCGTCCCGTAGCGTCGCGGTTGTTTATTATGTCGTTAAGTGGTACTTCGGAGGCCACCGTAATTGAACACTCCTGGAAGTAGTGTCGTAGCTTCCGGGATGCCATGAAGACCGCATATGCTATCTTTTGATAGTGTGGGTATCGGGATTTGCCTGGGGTGAGGACCGTGGACACGTAATATACCGGCTTTTGGAGTGGGAATTTGTATCCGTCTGCTTCTCGTTCGACGACGAGCACTGTGCTTACAACTTGATGTGTGGCAACTATGTACAATAGCATAGGTTCGCCAATATTTGGCGCTGTCAGGACTGGATTACTGGCCAATAAGGTCTTTATTTCATCCAGTCCGGCCGCGGCTGCATCCGTCCACACGAAGTGTTCGGTGCGTCGAAGAAGGCGGTAAAGGGGTAGTGCCTTTTCTCCTAACTGGGAGATAAAGCGGCTTAAGGCAGCCACGCATCCAGCTAGTTTCTGGATATGCTTGAGGTCTGTTGGGATAGCCAACTGCGACAGAGCTCGGATTTTTGCCGGATTTGCTTCAATTCCTCTATTGGAAACAATGAAGCCGAGCAACTTCCCGGAGGGTACGCCGAAAACACATTTTTCCGGGTTTAGCTTGATGTCGTATGTTCGGAGGTTATCGAACATAAGCCACAAGTCATCTATTAGGGTTTCGACGTGTCTTGTTTTTATGACCACGTCGTCCACATATGCCTCCATTGTTTTGCCGATTTGCTTTTCCAGGCATGTTTGAATCATGCGTTGATAGGTTGCGCCGGCATTTTTAATCCCGAAAGGCATAGTGTTGAAGCAGAAAGGACCATATGGCGTTATGAAGGCCGTTGCGGCTTGGTCGGACTCTGCCATCTTTATTTGATGGTATCCGGAGTATGCGTCGAGGAAACACAGTGAGTCGTGTACTGCGGTGGCGTCGATGATTTGGTCGATGCGAGGGAGGGGGAAGGGATCCTTGGGTCAAGCCTTGTTGAGGTCTTTGAAATCGATGCATAGGCGCCAGGATTTGTCCTTCTTTGGTACCATTACCAGATGTGCCAGTCAATCCGGATGCTTGATATCTCTGATGATTCCGGCCTCAAGTAACTTGGCTAGCTCTTCTCCCATGGCTTGCCGTTTAGGCTCTGAGAAGCGCCTAAGATTCTGTTTGACGGGCTTGTATCCTTTCAGTATATTGAGGCTGTGTTCGGCCAGCCTACGTGGGATGCCCGGCATGTCTGAGGGATGCCAGGCGAAAATGTCCCAATTCTCTCGTAGGAAGTCTCGTAGTGCGGCGTCCATTGTGGGGCTCAACTGTGTCCCGATGGAAGCTGTCTTTGTGGGGTCCGTTGGATGGACCTAGAATTTGACTATCTCGTCTGCGGGTTTAAATGAGGTGGACTTGGGTCGTTTGTCGAGTATCACGTCGTCCCTGTCCACTGTGGCACGCAGCGTTGTTAGTTCTTCGGCCGCTAGGGCTTCGGATAATGCCTCCAGGGCTAGTGCTGCAGTTTTATTTTCGGTGCGGAGTGCGACGTTTGGATCACTGGCTAGAGTGATGATTCCATTTGGTCCGGGCATTTTAAGCTTCATGTACCCGTAATGGGGTATAGCTTGAAAGCTCGTGAATGCATCCCGCCCTAAAAGGGCGTGGTATCCGCTGCTGAAAGGAGCCACTTGGAATGTGATTTCTTCGGACCTATAATTTTCTGGGGTGCCGAATACCACATCGAGTGTTATTTTTCCCGCACACCGTGCCTCTCTACTAGGGATGATTCCCCTGAAGGTCGTCCCACTTTGCTCAATGCGGCTTTTATCAATTTCCATCTTGTTGAGTGTTTCTTCATAGATCAAGTTTAATCCGCTTCCGCCGTCCATGAGTACTTTAGTGAGCCGAAAACCGTCCATGATCGGACTGTATGGAATTGAGGTTCATCATTGGAACTGAAAGTTATAGCAGTGTCGTTCCATGGATTTATTTTTTCCATGTGGCAGATTTCAGCAAAATTTCAATGAGCTCGCTTGCGCCTAATATTCGAGGCGAAAGTCTCGAAGACTGTCAGTACCGCATTGTTTTCTTCGGCGGGATGTTGCTCTGCTTTATGATTTACAAGAAGATCCTCGCCGCTTTTTGATACCTGCCGGAGTATCCAACATGCTCTAAGGCTATGTGTTGGCGTAGTGTCCGGCATGCTGTGAATTTTGCATGGCCCGTTGAGCCATTCTTCCAATACGGTTCCACGCCCTGGAGTGGGCTTTGGTTTTTTGGGAATTAGATCGGGTAACTTACAAGAGTTTGCCCTTTTAGTTCGGAGGAAGGGTTTAGTGAGAGCCGGATTATCCGAAAAGTCTATTTGGGTTTTCCAGGCACTTTCCATCACACAGTACTTCTGTACTATGGCTGCTAAGTCGGCAAAGTGTACTATGTCACGGCGACATATATCATTAAGGATCCCTTTGCTCGTGCAATTTTTGCAAAAAAGTGAGATTGCGTCTTCCTCGCGACAGTCCTTGACCTTGTTTATCACAAGGAGGAATCTGGCCCAGTAGCGATGTACTGTCTCTTGGGGCTCTTGTCTTATATGGGAGAGATGGCTTAAGTCTCGGTGGGCGGAATTAGTTAAATCTGGATTCTGATCCGATCTAACACCCAGGGGCAGAGGAGCTTCCGGGCTTGGCAGCTCGGGCTCCGGGGTGCTGCCTGATTTTTCCGGCTCGTTGCACGATTCTCAGTTCGGGGTTTGGGTCATGTCCTCCTGTGAACGGGTATCCGGCTCAGAGAGCTCGGTAATCCGGACATAGTTCGTCCTCAGAATAGAGGGATAATCTATGTCTCTCTCTTCCACTACTGCTATCTCGTGGGTGACCGGTGGGGATTTAATATCCCTTTGATTGGGTTTAAGCCCAATCCGGTCATAGTCTGTAGCGACTCCCAAGGCGGTGATGCAATCCAAGAGCTTATTAAGGGAGGAGAGCTCCATTGGATCCATCTGTTCGGCGAGTTCCAAGTTGACGTGGAGGCTATTTGTGATGACCCGAGAGGTCATCGTCGGCGCGGAAGCCGATCGGGTGGCCATGACGTAGCTGCCTAGTCAGAGAGTTTAGCCTACCGCGAGTGCCCCCCTAGAGGTGATGTTGTCCTTGACAACGAGACAGGCCATCGAGCCTTGCAGCGACAACACAGAGGAACTCTCAATGAAAGCACCAATGTCGGTGTCAAAACCGGCGGATCTCGGGTAGGGGGTTCCGATTTGTGCGTCTAAGGCTAATGGTAACAGGAGGCAAGGGACACGATGTTTTACCCAGGTTCGGGCCCTCTCGATGGAGGTAAAACCCTACTTCCTGCTTGATTGATCTTGATGATATGAGTATTACAAGAGTTGATCTACCACGAGATCGTAGAGGCTAAACCCTAGAAGCTAGCCTTTGATGATTGGGCTTATTCCATCTGTGCCCCCAATTCCTTAGTTGTGCTTAGTTTTCCCCACGCTTCAAACTTTTGCTCACTTTTCCCCATTCCCTTAGCTGAAACTCTCACAAATGTTCATAACAGACGTTTGCCGTCTTGGCCGTTAACTGATTTGTGGGGCCATGTTGGACTCTGTTGACTGTGGCTGTGGCTTCGCTGGTTGGGCCGTGTTTGTGTTCATAGGACGGGCCCGTTAGTTGGTTGGTAATAAATTAAAAAGGGAGCCCAATTAAAAAAGCCTGCTATGGATGGATGCAGCCTGCTATGCATGCCCGGCTTTGGCATCGATGTAGCCTGTTATGCATGCGAACACCGCCACGCACGCATCTAGTGACCTAGACCTAATCGCATGCATGCACGCCAACACGCACGCATCGATCCGTGCCGCACGGTTGCCGGTGGATTTAGTCGCTCCGCAGCGTCGTTTCACGCGTCGCAGGCATACGTGTCGGTGGCAGAAGGGGCAGGCTGCACGCACGGTCGCGTCCATATGTCGAGGCATCGGTTCACGCCGCAGGCTGCACGCACGCTCGTGAATGGGAGGCAGGCAGCCGCCAACGCAGAGCACGCAGAAGGGGGAGGCAGGCAGCCGCCAACGCAGAGCATGCAAAGCACGCTCACATCGATTCACATTCACAAATTGATGATCGCATCGGTTCACGCACAGACTGAGTCACGATCTACGCCGGTTGCGCGTGTACCCACTTCGTCTCCCCCGGCTATTTAAACTGCCCTTCATTGCCTCTTCCTCTACAGATCCATCTACAGATCCATCCGTTCCACTCAGCGAAGCGAGCAAGATGCAGTACAACGGGCCGACATTCCAAGCGCCGCCCACCGTGCCGGAACGGCGCTACCCCGCCAACGTCATCGTCGAGGAATCCCTCCGCGTGTGGGCGTTCTCCCGCTGGAGGGGAAGCACTAAGCTTGCACGGGGGTTCCTCCGTGTGGGCTTCCACCACCTCCCGGCGGGCTCGCCGCCCATGTTCAACCTCGTGGAGAAGCGTCCCCACACCAACGCTCCAGTGGTAGGGCTTGTCGTCCACTTCACCAACAGGTTCGATGCCTACTACCTGCTCGGCAAGGTGTATTGGTGTGGGTGCGAGTTCATCGCATTCACGACCTATAACATCTTCACCGACTTCGAAAGCGTCTTCCCCACTCGCAACCGCATGCACAGCCTCCCGTACTACGTCGGCGACAGCGGTCTTGAGGAGGAGGAGTACTGAAGCCGGCGACGACGAAGACGGTGAAGCCGGCGGTTAAGGTGAAGACGACGGTGAAGACATGGCGGTGTTGCCCTAGCTACCCTATCTATCTACTATGTACTGTGAGTTTGGTGTGTGTGTTGCCCGAGCTAGCTACCCTATGTATGTAAGGTTAATTATTAGGTATTATCTATTATCTATCGGTGTCTATGTAAGAACTTATGTTGCCCTAGCAACCCTATCTAAGTTAAGTTATGTGTGTTATATTAATGCTTTGTTATGTTTGTATTTTGTTTGTCCCAAGTTTAGACACGGCTAATTGGCGTGGGAAAAATTAACCAAACAAACTAAAAATGATGTGTTTATAGATGCCTTCTAAAAATAAGAACATATTGTACATTTGTACACGGCTTTAGTTTGAGAGCTCTGTATTTTCTAGGTATTCAAAGAAGGGCTCCCTTCAAAGAATACTTTGGTTTTCAGAAATATTGAAGTATCAAATACTTTGAGATATTTGGCTTTAGTCAAAAGTGTAGTTTTAACTACACTATGTTTGAAGTATATAAAAAAGAGGGTTAGACCTCTTTTTCCTTTTTCTAATCATGAAGTATTGGTTCACTAGGCATAATAATACCGCGGTTTGCAAATACTTTGATTCTAAAAAATGAAGGGACCCATAAAGGAAAGCCAAAGAAATTCCTCAATGAGATAGAAGAGATTGGAAAATCAAATTAATGAAAAAAGCAATTAGAAACAAAAAAGAATAAATCAATCCTTCCTAAACAAAAAAAGAAACATCGCTTGTTTCTGGGCTTTCTCTTTGGGCCCGCGAACTAGGTTTTTTTTATCAGAACTGGCGAACTCGAGGACAAAAGTTTGGCAAGTGCGAGAGAGAAGAGATGAACTTGATGTATATCCCTTGTGCTGATCAAGTACTACTTACTGTCATCTGACGAGCTAGGGTATGATCCAACACTCGAGGTTATTAGCTAACAAAATAATCCTATCACTGAACTGGTAGTTGTTTTCTGCCGAAACTGAAAGTGTCGAAACTTAACAGTAAACTGCATACATTCAGAGATCGACAGTTGCACTAAACAGAGTTGCATTTGAGATAAACAGACTTGGATTGCTAAACAGTGGCAACAATAGTAGACACACATCTCTAACGAGAGATGGCCATCAAGTAAAAAATTCCTAGAGCAAGTATTCCTAAAGCTATCAGATCGGATTGCTTCTTCAACTCAATAAGCTCCTTGAAGTTCTTGTTCATCTTCTTCAATTCCGTCTTCAGTTCAAACGCCGTCGGGTATTCCGGACGCGCTGCTGCTGCCGGAGCAGCACTGTCATGGGGCAGATTGGACTCTCGGATTGCATTCTCCCTCGAATCCAGCAAGCCCGACCCTTGAAGCCTCTGGATGTAATCATCCATCCACTCGAAATGGTGGCATTTCTTCACGATCTGAAAACGAAATCATGTATCCTAAATCCAAATCTGACAGATTTTTCGAGAAATTAGAGATAAAGGATGCGAGGAAAACTCAGATCTAACCTGCCCCTCCGGCTTGCTCTTGCATTTGACGAACTCGCGCCCAAAGTTCCCATTCTTCTCCTCCTTCGAAGTCAACCGCTTCAATGCCGCAGTCCGTGGGCAGTCAGGGCATCGAGTCATCGGCACTGGACCATACACCAGCCATGTGGAACGGGGGGCTGACGAGGAGGTCGACATATTGCCCGAGAGGAAGAAACAGAGGAGTTGCTCGAGA
Organism: Triticum timopheevii; assembly: GCA_963921465.1. NCBI lineage: Eukaryota > Viridiplantae > Streptophyta > Magnoliopsida > Poales > Poaceae > Triticum > Triticum timopheevii. The sequence continues at coordinate 288,346,191 of OY997268.1, read as the reverse complement.
GGAAGAAGAACGAGAAGATGGGGAAAGAAACAGAGGAATTGCTCGATCTGCTCGATGCCTTTGTCTGTCAGATGGAGAAGAGGAGAAGGGGAAGCTATATTGACTATTTGCCACATTGTATTTTGCAGTTTGAATATTTGAACCAACTCTTAACACTGACATGTGGTGGTCATGTGCGAAAAATACAATTTCATATGTAAAGTGGGGCAGATCGTAAAAAACCCGAGAAGGACAGTGCAATAGCCAATTAGGATGGATCACGCGGATCGCGCATGCCTGCCCCACATCTGATGGGTGGTGTTTGACGCTTGGTAGGATCCAACGGCGCATGTTCGACGCTAGGGTTTGGAGCATTTCTGCGGGCTTATGAGCGAGTCAACGAGGTTATTAGGGTTTGACCAGATTTCAAATGGCCATAACTAAATTAGAAAAAATTGCAAAAATATAAAACAAACGTAGTTCGTCCGTTTATGAGACCTAGTTACCATAAAAAAAATATAAACTCGGTATAGGGGCGTTTTTTTCGAAAAATCATTTTTTGAAGTGATCTGTCGAAATCAAGTTCAAATGTTTTAAAAAAATTCAAAAAAATTCAAAATGTTGTAATTCTTGCGCACATAGCCGTCATATGTGACAAGGTTATGAGAAAAAAATATAAACTTGGTGTAGGTCATTTTCATGAAAAAAGTCTTCACACAAATGAGCTATCACCTATGAACATTTTCAGAGTTCGTAGAATAGGGAGAGAGGGTTTAGGGTTTGAATTTTTTTTTCAAAATAATTAAAAAAATCAGAAAAATCTCCATAGCTTCATTTTGGAGTGAGTAAAAAGGATCTGAACTTACCTTTTCATTTTCATATCTAAAACGTGTTATTTGACGGTTTTGAAATAAAAGCATATTTTTTCAAAAAAATGTAGTAATATGAATATTAATCAATAAATAGTGAGACTTCGTTTTTACCCTATATATATGGAACAAGTGTTAATAAAAATATATATGCCTCATTTAGGCAAGGTCAAGAAAAACTTGATTTCAAATAGGGCTGTTTACCCTAGCTTTCGAGCTCGTTTCTAGCACATTTCTCATTTGGATTATTCACCTACGAATATTGGACTTCAAATGCTCGATCAAATACACCGCACAGAGCAATGAACCTCCAATGTTCAACTTCAACTTTGACTCGGATCCAAATTTTGGCCCAAATTCAAATATTGATTTAAATTCAAATTTTGATGGAAATTTGAATTCTGACTCAAATAAGAAACCAAAGTAGAAGCAACATTATTACAACTGATAAGTTTTCACAGTAGCTCAAATCTACCAAGTTTTAAGATGCCAACATCTTAATACAAATCTACTAAGTTTTAAGCGATCCACTCGCCCTCAAATTGACAACACATACATTTCCCAACAACTTAATTCAAATTTTCGACTTGCTCCTTGTGTTTGCAGCTGGCTTCACCGTCTTGCTCCTGGTTTCCCTAGTTGAGATGCTCTTTTCTTTCAGACTCTTGTTCCTTTTGATCTTGGGCTTTACTTGGGGTTTTCCGGAGGTGCTGATGGAGTAGTTGCACTCGCCGAGCACTTGACGACCATTTGACGGTCATCTATGGGTTCAGTAATCTTTAAAGGCACAATTGAAATAATTACGCCCTCCTCTTCCTCTCTTATAGATTCAAAACCATCAAAGGCCATGGTTTCAAAATCTTCTGCTTCTTCATCTCTTGGCCTTTTCTCCCTAGAGCTGGTAAATAAAATTATAAGCCATAGGCAAAAAAGAGAACAAATGCAAACAAAAGGGTAGCTACATTCTACAAAGGGTGCAAACACATACCAAGATGCTTCATTTGCTGCTACATTCTCCACTGCTTCAATTGCTGCTGCATTCTCCACTGCTTCAATTGCTGCTGCATTCTCCACTGCATCTTTAGTCTCCATTGCTGCTGCATTATCCTCAGCATTGGCTGCTGTCCATCTTTCCTCCTCTCCAAATGATGCATCCACTGCATTGGTACAAAGCCTAGCAATATGCCCCAGAACTCCACATTTTTTGCAAGCACGCTTCTTTGGTAGACGACCCTCCTCACCTGCTCTATCCTCTGGTTCCTTGGTCTTCCTGGTGGTCTAGTAATGACAAGAGCATGGAGTTTGAACCCTGGATCTACTATGTTCCATTGATCTTTCCCCAATAGTGCAGGCACATTGTCAGCATAAGCAGCCATAAATTTGGCAACGGAGAAATACTCAGAGCAATATTGATCAACTTCACCATCTGCACCCCCGATAACGGTCATCAGATGTAGGGCATGTATGCATGGCTTCCCACGGATCTGCCATTGCCTACAACTACATTCTCTAGTACTTAGGTTCACAGGATACCTCCATACCCTATTTTTAGTGTCAGTACAGGTAACCTCTCCCTCATATGTACCAGATCGAATACATTTCATCTTCAGTCCTCTTGCCTTCAAGTGCAATGCCTTAATCAGTGATGGGAGCATTTGATGACCAACATATTGTGTTTCTGCAATTCTTTTGCGAAGAGCCATCTTTATCATGATCATTTACCTCATCTTGTCAAATGCTTGCCACAACAAGAGCCCTTTCACTGACTTGAACTTTGAATTGAAGCATTCTGCAAGGTTACTGGTCACATAATCTACTTTGCAGATTTCATTGACTTTGCTTCTTGACCACACCTTGCCATGATGTGCATCCATGTACTCCTTCACAAGAGGATTTTGAGCATACACCACTCTCAAATGGTGTTCATGCTTCCTTTTGCTGCATGTGTATGATGCTGGCCATAAGTTCTCATCATAAACTTTACCTTTGAACTTCTTTTTGAAATTATGCGCTAGGTGTCATATACATTCCCTATGCTCCACTCCAGGGAATACAATTTCCACTGCACTCTCTAAACCCTTGCAAGCATCTGTGTGTATAGCTAAACCTGGGGGTGTGCCTATAATGTTGCGCAACTGCTGCAGAAACCAGACCCAACTTTCCTCAGACTGTGCCTCCACCACACCAAATGCAACTGGGAATAGCCAGTTGTGTCCATCAACTGCAGAAGCTGCTACTAGCTGTCCTCTCCATCTTCCAGTCAAATGTGTAGCATCTACAGCCAAATAGGGCCTGCAACCATCTAGAAACCCCTGCCAGCAAGCCTTGAAACAAACAAAAGCCCTTCTGAAGCACTCCTTCTGAAATGACTTCCTTTTTATTTTGAATGGAACTGTATGCTTGTCAATCTCCACAACACTCCCTGGACTTGCCATCTCCACTTCAGCTTTGAAAGTGTAAAGCAGCTGAAAAATGTCATTCCATTGACCATTAAGTCTGTCAAGAGCCTTTTCCCTAGCATTGAAAATTATCATGTAAGGAATTTCTATCTTGTACTTCTCAAAAAGCTTCCCATGGAGTGTTGTTGGACCAAGTCCAGGTTCTTCTCTCAGCCAATCCAATATAGCATCTGCCACCCACCTAGTTTTTGCTAGCTTGGTTTTGGCCTTCCCCCCTCCCCCTCCAGGTGGATAAGTGTGCGTGTGTGCGTTTTTATTTATCTGAAACAAAATAAAAGGGTAAAGAACAGTTAAGAAACCTTACTCAACGATCTGAAACTAAATTACTAACTGAACTTGGATTACCTGAATATATTTGCTCTTTCTCATACGAGATGCATGCAACTTCCACCTACACCTAGGATATGGACAAAAAACTGTGAACCTTGCTGGCTCACTCCTTTTAATCTTATAGGTGTTTTCAGATATAATGCACCATGTTGTCACTGCATTCCGACAGTCCACCATTGATTGGAAAATGGTACCTACAGTAAGCTCAGGTTTTTCTCTGTTCCACTCAATTGTTGGCATGTCATCACCATCGTATTCATCCTCGATTAAGCTGTCCATGTTCTCCACCTTCTCTTCATCGTCAGTGTCATCAAACCTAGCTTGGCTGATGGGCTCCTCCATATATTCATCATCCACTGCTTGCTGACTGGCTACATCGACCAGTTCAGGAAACATCATCTCGTCTTCATCATCATTTGTAGGCACTGCCTCGTCAGGTTCTGCATCTTCTTCTACACCAACTGCAGAAGGTACACGAGAAGCAGCAGCTGAATCGGAACCAGAATTGGCAGCAGGCATGTTGTGGCTCCACGATCCACTTGCTTTACTTGGTGTCGACCTACAAGGAGTGCCGGGGTGCTGGCTATTAGCACAGACAGATGATGTCTGAACTCCCTTCCCCTTTGCCCGCTCTGCATGTGGCTAAAGCACATCGATTTGGAGTTTGCCGAATCGGCAGCCAGCAATCCCAGCAAAAAGCAATGGCATATGATCGTCGCAAGTTAGTGGGAGAAATCTTTGCTCGTCACTACTGAAGTAATTCAGTTCAACAGCATCGGCATCACTCCAGGGATAGGTGTTTCGGAGCTCAGCTCGCAAATCTTTGAAAGATATGCTGGTTTCTACCACTTTGGGATAGAAAAATGATGAAATCAAATGCGGTTTAGTACCATGCAGCACACTAGTTTCCATTCTAATCGCCAGCCGGAAAGCCAGCGCGGGATCAATCCTATTTTGTTGGGGGAAGGAAACAAAGGCTTCAGTTAGCCGGGTAAAATCGAGCACAAATTCGAACGATTCAAGCAAACAGAAGTCAAATACGGCCTACAATACGACTTAGAACGTCAATTCAAGAGGAAACAATGCTTACCCAGGTTTAATCCATGAATTATCTGCCGCGGATTCGACCCAATCCTCTCCACGGTCGACTGCATTCCGGGCGTCCTCACTCAACATCGCTATGTAATCCCAGATGGGGAGGTGGGCTATATCTGGTGGAGACGCGGCGTCGCTGACGAACGGAAAAGGGCATAGGGTGGAGGAAACAACAGCGGTGGACGCGGAACAACGGTGGCAGAGGGGGCGGGGCGGCGCGGTGTAGTGCGGCCTGTCTAGATCTGTTTCAGATTCAGACAAGCTGCCCAATACGTGCCTCCTTGCGGTCCCACCCATCAGCAAGCAACAGTGGACGAAGACTCGGCCCCACTCGTCAGCAATTAACGGTCAATGGACGTTCAAGACGGCAAACGCCCGCTATGAGCATTATGAGAGTTTCAGCTAAGGAAGAGGGGAAAAGTGAGCAAACATTTGGAGCATGGGGAAAAGTGAGCACAACTAAGGAACCAGGGGCACTAATTTAAATATCCCTTGATGATTATGATTGTCCCTATATGGACCAAACCCTCCGGTTTATATAGACACCGGAGGGGGCTAGGCTTTACACAGAGTCGGTTACAAAGAAGGAAATCTAATATCCGGCTTGCCAAGCTTGTCTTCCACGCAAAGGAGAGTCCCATCCGGACACGGGACAAAGTCTTGAGTCTTGTACCTTCACGGCCCAACAGTCCGTCCAAAGTATATAGTCCGGCTGTCCGGATACCCCCTAATCCAGGACTCCCTCAGTCATGCTAGTGGGTAATTATAAAATTGAGAAATACTTGTGTTGAAGTTGGCAAGTCTCGTAGCATGCACGTATGGTAAAAGTTGTGTGACAAATTTGTTGCATGAGGTGCTCTTTTGATTGTCTTCCTTATGAGTGGCAGTCGGGGACGAGCGATGGTCTTTTCCTACCAATCTATCCCTCTAGGGGCATGCGTAGTAGTACTTTGCTTCGAGGGCTAAGTAGACTTTTGCAATAAGTATATGAGTTTTTTATGACTAGTGTGAGTCCATGGATATACGCACACTCATCCTCCCACTTTGCGAGCCTCTATTATACCGCACAACTTTTCGCCGGTATCACCCATTATTTACCTTCCTCAAAACAGCCACCATACCTACCTATTATGGCATTTCCATAGCCATTCCGAGATATAGTGCCATGCAACTTTCCACCGTTCCGTTTATTAGGACACGTTCCATCATTGTCATATTGCTCTTTGCATGATCATGTAGTTGACATCGTATTTGTGGCAAGGCCACCTTCATGATTTTCATACATGTCGCTCTTGATTCATTGCATATCTCGGTACAACGCCGGAGGCATTCATATAGAGTCATATCTTGTTCTAGCTTTGAGTTGTAAATCAATAAAGGTGTGATGATCTTCATTATTAGAGCATTGTCTTAGTGAGGAAAGGATGATGAAGACTATGATTCCCCCACAAGTCGGGATGAGACTTCGGACTTTACAAAAAGAAAAAAAAAGAGAAAAAGAAAAAAAAGAGAAAGGCCAAAAAAAGAAAGGCCAAATAAAAAAAAGTAAAGAGAAAAAAGAAAAAAAAGAGAAAAAAAGAAAAATAAAATAAAATGAGAGAAAAAGAGAGAAGGGACAATGCTACTATCTTCTTTTCCACACTTGTGCTTCAAAGTAGCACCATGATCTTCATGATAAAGAGTCTCCTATGCTGTCACTTTCATATACTAAGTGGGAATTTTTCATTATAGAACTTGGCTTGTATATTCCAATGATGGGCGTCCTCAAAATGCCCTAGGTATTCGTGAGCAAGCAAGTTGGATGCACACCCACTTAGTACTAACTATATGATTTTGTAGGGGTAAGCTTTCTTTGGCTATGCTATTTTGATAGGACATGATTATTTGTTAGTATGCTTCGAAGCATTATTATTTTTATGTTTTATAAGCTTTTATCTAGAATCATTTGGATCTGAACAATCATGCCACAATAAAGAAAATTACATTGAGAATTATGCTAGGTAGCATTCCACATCAAAAATTCTGTTTTTATCATTTACCTACTCGAGGACGAGCAGGAATTAAGCTTGGGGATGCTTGATACGTCTCCAATGTATCTATAATTTTTTATTGTTCCATGCTATTATATTACCCCGTTTGGATGTTTATGGGCTTTATTTTACACATTTATATCATTTTTGGGACTAACCTACTAAACAGAGGCCCAGCCCGTATTGCTGTTTTTTTTGCCTATTTCAGTATTTCGAAGAAAAGGAATATCAAACGGAGTCCAAATGGAATGAAACCTTCGGGAGCGTGATTTTTGGAACGAACGTGATCCAGAGGACTTGGAGTGCAAGTCAAGAAGCAGCCGAGGCGGCCACGAGATAGGAGAGCGCGCCCACCCCTACAGGGAGCGCCCCCACGACGTACTTCTTCCTGCTATATAAGCCTACGTACCCCGAAAACATCCAGGGAGCCAACGAAACACAATTTCCACCACCGTAACCATCTGTATCCGCGAGATCCCATCTTGGAGCCTTGGCCGGCGCTCCGCCGGAGGGGGAATCGACCACGGAGGGCTTCTACATCAACAAAATTGCCCCTATGATGAGTTGTGAGTAGTTTACCACAGACCTTCGGGTCCATAGTTATTAGCTATATGGCTTCTTCTCTCTTTTTGGATCTCAATACAATGTTCTCCCCCTCTCTTGTGGAGATCTATTCTTTGTAAACTCTTTTTGCGGTATGTTTGTCGAGGTCCAATGAATTGTGGGTTTATGATCAAGTTTATGTATGAGAAATATTTGAATCTCTTCTGAATTCTTTTATGTATGATTGAGTTATCTTTGCAAGTCTCTTCGAATTATCACTTTGGTTTGGCCTACTAGATTGATCTTTCTTGCCATGGGAGAAGTGCTTAGCTTTGGGTTAAATCTTGCATTGTCCTTTCCCAGTGATAGCAGGGGCAACAAGGCACGTATTGTATTGTTGCCATCGAGGATAAAAAGATGGGGTTTATATCATATTGCATGAGTTTATCCCTCTACATCATGTCATCTTTCTTAATGCGTTACTCTGTTCTTTATGAACTTAATACTCTAGATGCAGGCAGGAGTCGGTCTACTTGTCACAGACGTGATGCCTATATACATGATCATGCCTAGATAATCTCATAATTATTCGCTTTTTTATCAATTGCTCGACAATAATTTGTTGACCCATTGTAATACTTATGCTATCTTGAGAGAAGCCACTAGTGAAACCTATGGCCCCGGGGTGTACCTTTTATCATATAAGCTTTCAATCTACTTTTATTTGCATCTTTACTTTTTGCATCTATATTATAAAATACCAAAAATATATTTATCTTATCATACTATCTCTATTAGATCTCACTTTTGCAAGTGGCTATGAAGGGATTGACAACCCCTTTATTGTGTTGGTTGCGAGTTCTTTGTTTGTTTGTGTAGGTGCGTAGGACTTTTGAGGAGCCTCCTACTGGATTGATAACTTGGTTCTCAAAAACTGAGGGAAATACTTACGCTACTATTGCTGCATCACCCTTTCGTCTTCAAGGAAAAGCAACACAAGCTCAAGACGTAGCATAGACTACTACAAATCATCCAATGAAAGCACATAAAACTTCATTCATTATTCTCATGAATGTACTAGGTGCATTAGTTAACCCAAAAGGCATGACTAACCACTCATATAAACCAAACTTAGTTTTAAATGTCGTTTTCCATTCATCTCCCAATTTCATACGAATTTAATGGTATCCACTACACAAATCAACTTTGGAGAATATTGTAGAACCACTCAATTCATCAAGCATATCATCTATCCTGGGAATAGGATGACGATAAAGAATAGTAATATTATTAATGCCTTTACAATCAACACACATACGCGACATACCATCCTTTTTTGGCACTAGTATAATAGGAACAGCACAAGGACTAAGAGATTCACGTATATAACCTTTGTAGAACAGCTCTTGTTTGATGCATAATCTCCTTCGTCTCCTCTGGATTAGTACGGTATGACGCGCGGTTTGGCAGCGAAGCACCAGGAATTAAGTCAATCTAATGCTCAATCCCGCAAGTAGGTGGTAATCCTGGTGGCACGTCTTGTGGAAAGACTTCAGCGAACTCGTGGAAAATGTTAGTGACAGCAGGATCCAAAGAGGAAGGCATGTCCTCGAATGAAAATAATGCCTCTTTGCACACAAAAGCATAGCAAGCAGATTTGCTGAAATCTAGCTCATCAATATCAGATTTGGTGGCAAGTAAACACTCACTTTTCAATTTAATTTCAGAAGCAATAGTAGATGGTTTATTATTAGGCTTCATTTGTTGCTCAAATTCTTTTGCCACAATCTGATTTTCACTCTTATTTTTCTCTTGTTTTGCTTTATTAGCTCTATTAATATCATTTTTCAAAATGGAATCAGGAGTCATAGGAAGCAAAGTAACATGTTTACCCTTATGAACAAGAGTATACTGATTGTTTCTACCATGGTGTACATAATTTTTTATCAAATTGCCATGGTCTACCAAGTAATAAGGAACATGCTTGCATGCGTAGCACATCACAATCAACAAAATCAACATATGTAGCAATACTAAAATGTACACGAATAGTACGTGTTACCTTAACCTTGCCGTTGTTGTTGAACCATTGGATGTAGTACGGACGTGGATATGGTCTTGTGGTGAGAGAGAGCTTCTCCACCATCTCCATGCTAGCCAAGTTGTTATAGCTCCCTCCATCTATGATAATGCGGACCGAATGTTCCTTCACAACTCCCTTTGTGTGGAACAAATTATGCCTCTGATTTTGCTCAGATTGTGTGACCTGCACACTCAAAACACGTTGAGCAACTAAACTTTCATGCCTGTCAGCATCTTCACCAGCCATGCATTGCGTCTCATGATCATAATCATCTCCACCATGTTCTTCACTTGTAATAAGAGCCAAAGTCTCCTCATCATAATCACTAGCTAACTCATACCCACCATCCTCAGTAGCAATCATCACACGCTTATATGGGCATTCTCTCGGATAATGACCTCCACCCTTGCAACGACGTCAAATAATATATCATGTGTTTACCCTATTGATGCCATGGATGAAGAAGAGCTCTGTGCAGGACCGGAAGGTGTACTCCTGGCAGATGGTGGTGGTGGTGCCTGCTTTCTTGTATCTCGGCTGGAATTGGCCGCTGAAGTCAGTGATGCTACAGTAGGACGTGTGGGAGTACAAGATGTACGTGGTGTCCACGATGAAGATTTACCTACAGAAAAATTTGTTCGCGCCGATGCCTGTCGATCATGCACTTCACAATCAGCTTTATGAGCAAGATGGAATAAATGAGTGATATTATTATACTCCTTATACTCTAGAATGGTCTGAATCTCTTTATTTAATCCACCCATAAAACATGCAAGAATAGCTTCATTATCCTCAACAGTACCACATCTAATCATGCCTGTTTGTAATTCCCAATAATACTCCTCTATAGAATTTTTTCCTTATCTCAAACGCTGCAGTTTTTGAAGTAATTCACATTGATTATATGGTGGAACCCAACGAGTACGCATAGCAGTTTTCAAAGCAGTCCAAGTAGTAGGGATATTATCATGATATAATCTACAATGTTCATACCATCAAATAGAAGCAAAACTAGTGAATTCACAAATAGCAGCAGCAACATGTTTATCCTGAGGATACTGTAAGCATGTGAAACATTGTTCAGTTTCTAACTCCCAAGTAAGATATACATCAGGAATGTATCTCACTCAAACGGTGGGATATTCAATTTTAGTTTAGGAATATGGTCATAATGTTGTACCTAAGGTGGTACTGGAGCCCTACAGTTGCTATTATATGCATGAGGTCGACCTGGTGGTGGTGGTGCTGGTGGTTGCACGTAGTTCTTATTTTGATCAACCTCATCCTCGTAATAGTCCTCCACCTCTGCAGTAGCAGCAGGAGCTATAGAAGCATCAACAGCAGTAGCAGCGGCACCAGAATTTTGTCCTCGCTCACGAGGAACACGACCTGCTCGGTGGAGGTTTGTTTCGCGATGTGGAGGTGGTTGTGGTTGTTGTAATGGTGTAGCAGATGCAGGTGGTGGTTGTGGAAGACGCGCGAGTACTTCATCGAACTTGGCGTCCAACTTGGTGTCAATTGTCTTCTCAACATCATCAATCCTCTCAAGTGCCTTTCCAAAGCTGGCCATGACGCCTTCCACCTGTTGACTCAACATTTGCTAAAATTTATCATGAAGCTCCTTCTTCGTCATATTCTCCTAGTCAATCTCATCGGCTTGTGGTCTTGCCATGGTTAGCAGCAATAGAAACACACACGAATATGATCCTACAGACTACAAGAAAGTGGCGGTGTGTCCCAAATCCGTCAAGCAAATCTCAAATTCTTATATGTTCTTACCCAGCACCGGGTGGTGATCGGAAACCGTTGTAGTCAAAACTCTCAAAGCATGGATAGAGCGATTACCAGGGAGAGTCAAACGCACGACGTACATGCATATGTAGCTGGAAAGGCTTATAGTATGGTAGCAAAAAGGGTCAGCAATCAATTCAGAGATGCAAAGTTGAGTAAACGCTCAAGGACGATACTATGATGGTCCTAGGCTAGACCGTACTAGAGACACGAGCCTAGAATACTAACAAAATCGTGGCACGACACGTAAACAAGGGAAACGCAGACTGGAAAAAAAATCGCTCTTTTTTTGGGCTCTTTTTTTGCGCTCCTCTTTTTTTTTGCAAAAAATCACTATAATGGCGAGTGTCCCAAAACTCTTCCCAGGTCAAAATAACAGGATAGGAACGAAAGTTTTTTTTTTTTGACTATTTTTTTCGGGAATCAGGGTAGCGGCGACGAAAAAGTGCGACCAAAAATCATTATGATGGCGAGTGTCTCAAAATGCTCCCTGCGACCTCAAAATAGGATAGGGAAAAATATTTTCGATCACTGAAATTTTGGCCTAAAAACTGCCCGGTGGTCTCCAGACTCTTTTTTTTTTCTGAAACCTACTCAGGCAAGGAAACACGAATCGGAAAATAGATGGATCTCGAAAACAAACCTAATACGAAAAGAACTCGAATTGGTTGTGGATATATGGTGGTAGGATATGGCAGCTGTGGTGGTATATGGTAGCAGTGGTGGTATATGGATATGGTTTGGTGGTGGTATATGGATACGGATTGGTGGTGGTATATGGTTTCAGATTGGTGGTGGTATATGGATACGGATCGGTGGTGGTATATGGATTCAGAGCGATGGCGGATAAGCAGTGGTGGTCGATGGTAGGGGCGATGATGATGGTGCGGCAGCGACATGATAACTTATGACCAGAACTCAAAACTCTAAAAGACTAGACGATAAGACCAGTAACTTGACACAATGATGCAACCGCAAATTCAACAAAACAAAATACTGAAAGTACTATGCAAAGGCTAAGACTGGTTCGGATATGTTGAACTAACCCTAAAAATTTTTTGTGCCTTTTTCGTGGACTGTAGGTATGAAGAACAGACTCAATCTAAACTATGAAAAACTGTAAAATCTCACCGAGCCACCTGGAAATATGATACCACTTGATAGAGGCAAAGGTGTCCTGATGTTTTGATGTGATGGCTATCGTTTTCTGCAGAGTCGACTTTGACGATCCGGCTACGAACCTGTGAAGATGTGGCGCCTTAGCAATTGCTAAACCAACTTCCGAGGGGTTATTGATCACGCCGGAGCACGATCAACCTAACCACGAGGGTCTATTTCCTGCGAGCAAACGAAGAACAAGCAAGAAACTATGATTGCAATCTGGATATTGCAAATATAAGAGGAAAGCTTTATTAAGGAAGGTGGGGTTTTGTGACGTCTTCGTTTGGTCGATGAACACAAACGAAGTACGCGAAGTTGCTGCTATGGCAAACTTTTAATCTAAAAAAACCCAAGGTCTAAACGAGGCCCTAAGGGCTGTATATATGGAGGAAGAGGGGGGGGGGTTATTTCGTGGCCCTTGGGGGAGGGATCCAAAACCAACCTCTTGTTTCCCCACACATACGGACTCTAAAAACAGCCTATACTCTGGTATTTCGAAATTACATGGGCCTGGCCCGATAATAATGCGCCGTAACACCTATAATAGACTCTGGATGAAATTTAGGAAGTGGCATCTTGTATATTTTGTCCAAGCCTTCATACACTCATTATGGTGGCTTAAAAGTCGTGAAATCATCACTTGAAACTCCAGTCTTGTTTCCCTTGCGCATGCCATCATCTCCATGCTTGATCTTGCTCAAGTGATCATCCCTCTTGTCCATGCTAGGCCCTTCATTTGTAAGCAAAACAAACATATCCAATTTAGGCAGCATTATATTCTTATGAACATTAGAATCATCACCAAGAAACGAAAGTACCTGATAATTTAATTGGCGTGCACGAGCTCTAGTAATTGGTCTAGTATATGTAGCAATAGGGGATGTGGGGTGTAACAATGGTATTGATGTCCTCATCAGTAGACGTCGTTGAGAGACTCATAGTTCTCAAGGAAGATAGTCTTGGACATTTCATTGTTAAATCCATCATGAAGTGGAACTTCATCAAAATGGGCTCATTCATGCCGGCTTGTTGCAAGGCTTCCTTCATCTCCTTGAAGTACTCGTTGAGGGACTTGGATCCTTGTATGTTGTCCTCCAATTGGCATTGAAGATGTTCCATGTAGGTGTAAGGCACAAACTCTCGCCTCATAGCGTTCTTTGTCTTGGGCCAACTCATGTCGAAGTTCTTCGAATGTGTGTGAAGCCAGCATGTCAACGCATAATTATGGAAGTTTCTTGTCGCACATTTCACTTGATCTTTGGAGGGGACTTGATGTAGCTTCAGGTAGGTGTCCATCTTGTGCTCCCATTCGAGATAGTCCTCGGGGTCTTGAGTCCCATAGAAAGGAATCTTGTGGTTAGTGTCAAGGTCGTAGTAGCTTGTGGAAGTCACAGACTTGAGCTTGAGGAGCTTCTCTTGAGTGTAATCTTGAGGTGTTTGTCGGCGAAGATCCCACGTGGCCAAAGGTGAAAATTCCTTGAAGTCGTTTGGCAAAGATGCCAAGGTAGATGGTGAAGTCATAGAGCGGTGGTTGGTGTTGAGCTCTTGACCTTCATGTTCTCGTCAGTGATCACTACTGGGGAAAATCTTATAGGTGGAGGCTTAACAATAGCACGGGTTAGAAGTAGGCGCTACTGCTACTTTATAGTAGCGTGTGTCGAAGGCACACGCTACTGCTACCTATTTAGCAGTAGCACGGGTATGACAAACGACACTGCTTCTAAGTGGTTCCCACCATATCCATCAGGCTAGGTATAGTAGCAGCGCATTTCACTGGACACGCGCTACTGCTAAGTGGATAACACTAGCACGTGGTATAGACCCGCATTACTGCTACTGCTATGTTATCCTCTTCCTCTCCTCCTAACTCTCCCTCCCTCCCTCACTCACTCTCGCTCTCTAACTGTCATCGCATTGTCGCCGTGCTCCTCCTGCCATCGACGCGTTGTCGCCGTCATCCGAGCCCCGGTGCCCTCCACTAGCTCCTCCCCTGCCTCACCGTCCCTGCCCTGTGACCTCCTTCTCCTCCATGCCTCTACCGATGCCCTAGGTGAGCACGCCCCATCTTCGGCCTCCTCCTACAGCCTTCGAGCCCCTTCTCCCTCCTCCTCCAGCTGTCGCTGATCCTCCTCCTCTCTCCTCCCTCCTGCCTCCATTTTCTACCTGTTGCATCTCCTCCCCCACTCCTCTCTCCTAGCTCCCTCATTTAACTGAATTAGTTTCTAGTTTGTAGTTTACTTAAGTAGTTTATAGTTTCTACTTTATAGTTTATAGTTTCTATATTATAGTTTATAGTATTATATTTATTTGGTAGAATTTTAGAAAATGTCTTGTACTTGTTATATTTTGAAATTAGGGCATTTTTCTATGGTTCATAGTATATTTTCAAATATATTTCAGCAATCAAACTCTAAGTTATATTGTGAAATTAGGGCCTTTTTCTATGGTTCAAGAAGTAGACAGTAGGTAAAAAATCAGGATATTTTTCTAGGGTTTAGGAAACAAATTGTAGACAGTAGAAAATTTTATTTGGAACAAAATTGGATATTCTCATATGATGTAGGGCGGAACCCTATGGGGCCAATCTTTCACATTTGGAGAGGATCCCTACGAGGAACACGAAGAACACGCGGAAGGAAACGAGGGAAATCACGGGGGAACACAAGAGAAAACACTCAACCAACACGAATATGATCACACATGTGCTAGATCCAAGAAACACAAAGGGATACACAGTCCAAATCCAACAAAGGAAGATACAAGTGGCGGTAGCTCATCTCTGAGAGGAGGTCTTGAATCCAAGAGGGATCTTCCCGTAAATGGGTCTTGAATCCATGGTGGATCTTCTCCGAAGAGGCCGAGGTCTCTCACGAGGAGGAGATCCGTATGGATGAGCAAAGCTCTATCTCAAATGAGCTAATCCTTTGCTAACCCTCTCTAGGAGGAGGAGGAGGTCTATTTATAGTCTAAGTGCAAAAGAGGGGCGAAGTGGAGGGGTACATGGGCTTCGGCCCGAGACTAGACGCAGCCAGGGTCCGGACGTCCGGAGGCTCGCGGGGTCCCGGACGTCCGAAGTTCTTCGGATGTCTGTAGATTTTGTTCTGTGGTCGCTGGCACGATCGTCCGGAGGGGGCCGGTCGTCCGGAGCCTGGGAGTCGTCGGACGTCTGATCCAGGTCGGACGTCCGGTCGCTGTAGCTTCTGCTGGCCTGTCTTCCTGGGGCTGTAGCGACCTCCAGGGGTCGGACGTCCGGGCTGGTCCGGTTTTCCGGATCCTGTAGCTTCCGAAGCAGCTCTTCTTCTTGATCCTTGTACTTGGCATCCTCGCTAGCTCTTCCGTTGGTTGTGGTGGCTCCGTGGCTTTCCTCTAAGTACCTGATCATGCATAGCACACATGTTGGAGGTAGTAGCCATGTCTCACATGTAGAAAGTGAAGGTTCGGAGAGGAGCGAATTCACCTTGTGTCCAATGGCGTTTGTTCGAGCTCTCGTCATATGTCCACTTGGGGTTTGGAGAGTAGTCAGAGTGTACATGGGGATGAACGTGGGATGCTCCGCATCATCTCCCCCCCTGGGAAAGATCCAACCTCGGATCGTGATCGTCATCACCATGTAAATGGTTGTCGTGGACGGACTTGTAGTTGGACGAAGTTGAAGACATGGCGCAATCCAAGCAGTCCAAGGTGTCTCCGGAGTGATAAACATGCAAAAAGAGCAAACAAAAGCGACACTCGGAAATACAATTGTTAGCGCACACAAAGTGTCCATCATGTAAGAATGAGTCCGTGCGGCAAGGTAGTGCATGGCAAGACACATGATGCTTATCAAGATGATCTAGAATGATATGGAAAGCATTCATGTGAGCAAATTCATTTTTCGTATGCACAAAGATGTGGTGAATGTGATTAATGTGACCATTGTGCAAAATGATGTCATAATGTGATGGTTTATCAAGAGCATGAACATGGTAATTGGTGCTCAATGTGATTATGTTGTCATGCAATTGATGATGGGAAATATGATCATGATGTATGAATATGCCATCAAGGAAGATCACAACAAATTTGCTAAGGAAGTGCACAAGCTCAAATATCATGGATGACATGGGAATACAAGATGCAACAAGGCAATCATAATGTGAGTCAATCCATGCATAGGATGCAAACTTGTGGTGATTATCATAAGTCCATCGAGCATGACATGAGGAAGCACAATCAACAAATATGGAGGTTGTGGTACAGAAAGTCAAAGGAGTGTTGATGTACCAAAGCTCGATGTTGTCGCATGAGTGGAATTTCGAAGATGCATCCAATAAGTGCGAGCGCTCCTCAATGTGAAGGTCCATAGAGCCAATCTCCAATGTACCTCCTCCGTTTGCGAGATGTATCATGTAGATAACAAGAAGGAAACAACAATGAAAGAGTGACCATCCAATGTGCGTATTTGAGGATGGCTCAAAGGGAAGGAGGTCACCTTTAGGAGTTTCTCAAGGATGATGGAGTCGCGCATCTTTTATGCCTTCACATAACCAATATGTCTCGTGGTGGTACCGCCTTGTAAATCCTTCAAAATGAAAGAACATGAAAAACACTTGGAAAAACAAATGAGATTAGCGGAAGGGCAAAACCTATCATTCGTGTGGTAAGATACCCAACAAGTGTATGCATCATGCTCATCATAAGAAATGACAAGGGAGTATTGCATAGTATGGAGGCATATGATGCGAGAACAACCAAATGCAATAGGCTCAATCAAACAAGCATGCATCACAAGTAAGGTGTCAAAGTCTCCCAGATCAATAAGCATAGTATGGTTGCACTCAATACAAGTGGATATGAAAGAGGCAACTAATGGACACAAGAGACAATGATCAAGATCTATCATGTGAGAGGCATGAGCATATATGTCATCAACCCAAGAAAGCGAGTAAGAGTGGAACATGGGTGATGCAACCAAGCAAGCAATCAAGTCAAGCAAGCTAGTAGTGCGAAGATGCAACATACTAGGAGGAATCATGGCAAGCATGTCATTGGTGCAACTATTTGGCATGAATAATTCACATGACATAGCACAAGCATGAAAGCAAGATATGAGAAAAATATCATCAATGTATTGGAGAGAGGCCATATGTAAATAACAATGGGACATCAAGACTCTCCCAACACAACAAGCATCAATAGCATGGGGCACAAAGAAATAAAGGCAATAGCTACTAGGATCTCCACCAAGCATGCAAATACACGTAGAAGTAGTAGAATGGTGAATCATATGTAGGTGCAAGCAAGGGTCACAATTGCATGGCAAAGGCAAAGGAAGAGGTATAACATGCAAAGTGAACATGACACAATGGGCATAAAGTAACAAGTGGTAAATAGCCCATAGCCGTGTGAGAGACAAGTAAAAGAGACGTGCGTAGTCCTTGCGCGAAGGGAATGGTGGTAAGGACAATTCACGTGATCCCAGAGCATCATTGCTCTCAAGAGCTCGTTTCATAAACTCTTGGGACTGAGAGGTTGACGAGTATACATCAGTACCTACACAAAACAAAGACAAAGGAAAAATTGTGTGTGCATGGTATATGTACACATCATCCATCATGATGCGCATGTGCATGTGTCGGTTAGCACAAAATATCCAATGCTCAAATAAATGAGATGCGTGATATAGAAACATGTCATCCATCATGAGAGGTTTGTTGTTATGTATAGCGTAATGGAGACTCAAATTGTGTAATGCATCATGAGCAATATCTAGACCATTGTTATTCATGGAATGCATATGGTGTACACTATCATGGGAATCATGCAAAGTATGGAATGCATTAAAATCTCCTAATATGTATGAGGAAACTATGGGGGCCTCCTCATGAGCATTACTAGGAACATCACATGGAGAACATTGACAACATCCAAAACAATGCATATTCAAAACAATGTGATCATGGCATGGCATAGTAGATGAATTGCACAAATCATGTAAAGGAAGCATGGCAATATCATCACCTGAAAAACAAAAGCCAATGACCATCATCTCGTCATCTATTCCATAAGTGCAAATGTGATTGATTTTAATGGGGCATGCATAGTTACTATGTTGAGATTGAAATGATGCAATATTGGAGATCTCAGTCATAGCATATGACAAGTTCAAAGGATTGTCAAACATGAAGTGACCGATAGAATTTTCACATGATATCCTATGGAGCATAGCATCACAACTAGGCAACTCAACATGCCCATCATCATATTCATCATAAATAGGTAAGTCATGGCATGAAGAAGTCTCACTAGCATGAAGCATGGGAATAGGTGGGTCAACATCATGAGAGCAATCATTGTCAAGAGAGTCCACAAGTGGGACACGAGAAGCACCATCACCTATGTTACCTTTGGAGCATCGCTCATGTGTTGTAGGTGAGGTGTCGAAGATCCACTCGTTGTCATCGTCATCTTGATGGAACCATGTGGGGGGTGCATCATTATCCACCATGGCCATCGGTGTCTCCATTAGAGGGATGGACTTGTCGAGGATAGGCGTGTCATCATGTAGGAGGCCTAGCACCAAAGAATAAAACACACTAGGAGTAGAGGTTAAGTCGTTAGAAATCATAGTGGCCTCACGTCCCGTGTCAACTACCTCACTCACTAAGTGTTGTGGCTCACTCACTCCCTCTTGGATTCTCTCACTCATATGGTTGGTGGAGTCACTCAAATGGCGCTCAACCTCAAATAGGATGTGTGGCATGCTCTCATGTGTGGGGCTAGTGGTGGTCACGCTCATCCTCTCAAAGGAAATGCTCTCAATGTCACGTATGGTGGAGTCACTCATCTCACTCATGGGATGGTGGCTGTCCTCACATGGAAAATGGGGCATCTCGACATATGTAGGTGTCGGAGAGATGTAGGTGCAAATGTCTCCATGTGCGGTTGCGTAGCTTGACTCAGAGTATGAGTCCAATATGGGTGCCGTCTTCATGTTGTAGAATAGGTTCGCGCTTGTCGCCGTGTCGAACGGGATGGCCCTTGCTCTACCGTCTTGTCACCGTCTTGGTGTTGGAGGCCCATATGATGTGGCACCTCGTAGCTCGTCTCCATGACCGAAGGGATTTTCCCATGCTCGGCCATCTTCCTTGAGGGGATTCCGAAGATGGAAGTGTCACCCTCACTCGTCATTGGTCGCCTTGGACTTGATGAAGTCATTGTAGGTGTACTCATGGGAAGTAGGCGAAGATGCCATACATCCAAAGGCGAAGATGCCTTGATAGCACTTGGCGAAGATGCCAAAGTGGTTGTTGTAGCCATAGTGCCGTCTTGGTGGTGGTCGTCTCGCGATCTTCTCTTTTGCTCATGATGCTTGGACTCGGCGTGAAGTAGGGCTTTTTGGGACTTGTGCATTTGTGCTTGTGGAGCATCTTCATGATGATGATGTCGTTGTCCTGCTTGAGCTCATAGAAGATGTCGTTCGTCGTCGTCGTGCACATGATACTTGGAGGTGACTTGCCTTCATGACGATGTTGATCACGAACATGATGGTGGTCGCCATGTAGATGTGGACGAGGATGATTTGCACTTGCATCGTTTTTGCGCTCCGAAGACTTGTGGCTTGAATGTCGACGCCTTGAAGATGACGAAGGGGAAGAAGACTTGATCAAAGCTCTAATCTCCTCCATCCTTGCATCTAGCTCCTCTTTATGTGCGAAAAGCTTCTTGTCAATGTCGTCCCTTTTCCTTTCTTCGGAGTGATGAATGTCGATGGAGATGTTCCCGATGCGCTCTCGTAATCTTGATTGTGTGCCTTGCATTTGTCGTTGTAGATCGAAGATGGACGCTTTGTTGATGTAGTTGTTCATGCCGTCATTGTTGTTGTAGACCAGAGATGAAATGCCTTGCCTATCCATCACAATACTCGAGCAAATGTGAGTGGGAGAAGGAGAAGAACTAGACCAAATGTACCTTGACCGATGTTGAAGATGGATCAATGATCACTCAAATGTGTAACAAGGAAATAGCACAATTGGTACCAATTCTTGTTGGTTCTTACACCTATACAAGTAAGGCTTATGGTGGAGCTCGGTGAGGATAGTGGCACAAAAATTTGATGCAAAATTTTAGCAAAGAGTCAGTAATGTTGAAAGAGATTCACAAATTCGCAAGCGAAACAAGTAGACCAATAGCAATATGGATGGCACATGGAAACGCACACACGGATAAATAAATGGGGTCGTGCAACCAAGGAATGAGCACAAAATGTGGAATCCACGGAAAATGCTCATGTTGCACAACTCAAGAGAGACGCTAGCACGATTGCTCTATAGGCGGATACGACACTTGTGCACAACCTATAAGATGCAAAATATATGGACTCTTATCCAAAGTATGCTATGTATGTACGGTTCCCGGTGTTTCTATCAAGATGATCCAAGATGATAGGATATGACAATCTTACGTGCAATGTGGTATGATGCTATGGCACTTGCTTACAAGGTTCTTTGCTCTCTTTCTTTTGCTTAAAAGCTTTATTTTTTTCTATGGCCACTTTTGCACAATGCACAAACCAAGATAGCAATTGTGTATATGCGGGAACAAACTTGTGACACAAGGTATGATATCAAGATATGCACCACGATGATATGGTATGTATGTTATGGGAAGTATGATCACTAATGTGCACACGTAACATTGCCGACAATACTCAAATGGCTAGTCTCGATAGGGAAGTAACGCAAAATGGGCTAGGGGTTATCGATGCAATTTGCAAGGGGAATATGCAATGGTGTCATCGAGGTTACCGTCCTTTGCGATGATGAGTGGCGGTGTTCTTGATGTAGATACTAAGATGATGGAGACTCGTCCCTAAGTAGCCGAAACACCTTAGGAAACGGAAAAGACCGCGAACTCAAAATCTCAAATGTCAAATGTCAAATGGTGGTAGTGGAAAGCGGTGGTGGTTTTGCACTAGGCAATGCAGAAGTGGGATGATGGGCTATACACGTGTCGGAGTTGAAGTTGCCGTCCCTAAGTAGCCGAAACACCTTAGGAGACACAAGCCACAACTCAAACAAGCTCAAACAAAATTGGGTTAAGTTGGGGTGGTGGAAATATATGGTGGGCAAAGTTATGCGGAAATGGTGGTGGTGGTTGATGAAGAAGCAACCATCCCTAAGTAGCCAAAACACCTTAGGGGACTCGAATCACTACTCAAGCAATCACTAATGCTATGGGGAACAAAATGGGTTAGGTTGCAGAAGTCGGTGGTGGTGTAGCGGATGATGTGGTGGAGGGCCTAGGCAAACTTGCCAAATTTTGGAAAATTTGATGGAGTCAAATGATTTTGGTGGTATTTTTGTGGAATGGGGGATGTCAAGAGCTTCAAAACGAGCTAAAGAACATCAAAATCGGAGTTCGGGTGAAATAGTTATAGACAAAACAAAAATCAGCCGAAGTCTGAAACTATAGGTTACACACGTCCGAGAAAGGTTGGATGTCCGGTCGTCGGACGTCCGGGAAGGCTCGGAAATCCGTAAAAACTGTTCTGGAATGGTGTTTCCGGTCGTTCGGAGAGTTGCGGATGTCCGGGGCTTCGAGGGGGGTCTGGACGCCCGTAAAACGCCGGTCGTCCGGGGGTCGGGGTCAACGTGAGATGCGAGTTCGGGGGCATGATTTTGGGCGGAAAATTGAGATTTTCGTGTCAAAATTGAAGAGATTTTGTGAATCAAAGATGGGGAAACTTGGGGAGATTCTAGATCCACTTGAAACCAAGCAAATCCATGGATCAAAATCAACAAAACATCATCAAACCAACAAATCACAAAAAATTTGGGGGCTATTTTTTGTGGGGATTTTCGGATTTAGGTCGAAATCAAAAAAATCAAGCTAGAAAACAGGGGGTAGGGGCTCCAAAAACATGATCAACCTGGCTCATGATACCAAGATGATGTAGGTAGGAACCCTATGGGGCTGATCTTTCACGTTTTGAGAGGATCCCTATGAGGAACACGAAGAACACGCGGAAGGAAACGAGGGAAATCATGGGGGAATACAAGAGAAAACACTCAACCAACACAAATATGATCACACAAGTGCTAGATCCAATAAACACAAAGAGATACGCGGACCAAATCCAACGAAGGACGATACAAGTGGTGAATCTCCTCCTCGTGAGAGACCGCGGCCTCTTCGGAGAAGATCCACCACGGATTCAAGACCCCTTTACGGGAGGATCCCTCGTGGATTCAAGACCTCCCGCCGGATATGAGCTACTGCCACTTGTATCTTCCTTTGTTGGATTTGGACCGTGTATCTATTTGTGTTTCTTGGATCTAGCACTTGTGTGATCATATTCGTGTTGGTTGAGTGTTTTCTCTTGTGTTCCCCCGTGATTTCCCTCATTTCCTTCCGCGCGTTCTTCGTGTTCCTCGTAGGGATCCCCTCCAAACGTGAAAGATCGGCCCATAGGGTTCCGCCCTACATCATCATAGGTTGCTATTTACTAGCCATTGAAGATTTGGATAGCATATCAAGCATAGCTCACCTATTTATTTTATTTGTGTGCAGGGAAGATCACTGACGTGCTGCTTGATGATACCTAGAAGATCACTGGCATCCTCGATAGTCGTCTAGTGAGTAAAGATGGTCTATTTGGACATGTGATATGTGGAGTAGTGTTGTGTAGTACTAGCACATGTATGTGCTTGCCCAAGTGCTATCTTGGCTTTTATTGTTTGCAACAAAACTCCAAGTGGCCTATGTTTTGCCGGGATGTTGATTAATTTCCATTCCACAAATTTTAGGCGCTCGACATGTCCTGTTTTAGCAAAGGTCATGCCAGAATTTTCCGTGGATTTCAGCATGACTTGTGCTATAAAGTAGGAAATATCGAGTGGTGT